>OU611989.1:12875833-15744166 GCA_914767915.1 Agriopis aurantiaria | reverse complement strand
TATATAGTAATAGGGCGCATCTCTTTTACATTGTTGCGTAGAAACAATCAAAGTGCGCTTCCGCTAACATTGTAGATGCACTGCAGTAACGGGGGAGTCCCAAAAGCATCTGAATGTGTTGTTGAACTGGACACGGAGGCCGCTGAAATATTTTTGTGTATATAGCTGTGTCTAGTTTATATATTCTTTGTAATGTTCATGTTATATAAGACCTTTTAAAATCATCAATTAAATCCGAGGCTCTTTATGGTATTAATCCTGATGAGCTTTTTAAGTTCAGTTCAAATAGTACACAGAAACGTCCGACGTTTCAAATCTACCGAGTCGTATTAAAATCCGAAAATTGAATAATTATGCTAAGCGTTTTCACCCGCAAGAATCATTTTAGGAGAGTTTAATATTTTTTACTGCCAAATCGTTTACGTTACCATTTCAACAGCCGATCTGATAAAAACAACAATCCTTTAGAAAATTGCCTCTCATAACGTAAAAGGTACGAGTTAACATCAACCAATCAGTGCGCAGCAATAACATCGCAATACCGTGTAACGAATAATCGTTACCGTTACAATTGTAAATCGTTATAACGTTACGATTGTAACACCTTCATTGCGTTGAACGTTGTGCCAGTTATAGCGTGTTTATTAGATTTGGTCCCGTTTTTGGTGCGAAAAAGGTGCTAAATTGTAATAGGTAGGGTTTTAATGGGCAACCATTGTATACTATAAAAGCTATCGCTATGTATCCGGTACATTGTAATATTGGCCAATCTTCTTGGCCTATAATAATATGTAAACACTTTTACAACACATTTGCTCAAAAGTGCACTTACGAAGCCTGTATACATCGTTCGAAAGTTAAACATTACGGATCATACAACGGAGCGTGCGGTAATGAAACGCATAGCACGGTATAGCACCGTGCGTGTACTATACGGTATTTTTTTAATTTCCATTTTTTGTTTTTTTCTTGCAAATGTGTTGTAAAACGTTGTATGGCACACGTGCGGATTGGTTATTACAAACTCGTGACTATGGTAAGACGACTTCGTCTCGGGCTTACATTCGTCTAATCTAGATATTCCAAAAACCCGAACTAAGCTCTTTGAATCAACTTAGATTGTGCGAACCGCTATACTGTGAAATGAGCTGCTTTAATGGGTGTTCTCCGACAGAGTACTTTTCATGAAAGAAGTCCCCCAGACCAAACGCAGCGCTATCAGCGCGTATCAATCACTATCAGTATTATTTCTGGAGTAGTACTTAGAGTAATGTACTTAGAGTAATAATCAATATAATAATTATTGAATATAATTCCTTTTCGTGCACGGTTGCCTGGTTGGCTTTAAGAAAGAAAGAAAGAAAATAAATTTTATTCGACACCATTACAAAAACTAAGCGATAAGGCCGCCTGTTATAAGCCCAGATATAAATTTTATTGTAATGTTATCCTTGATTTTGTGGTATTTTAATAAAGATATATTTTTTATATTAATAATGCCCAGTGGATAAGTAGTAATTCACTGTATTTGCCGTGTGTAACTACCAGAGTAAAATTAACCGTTAATATGTGATAATTAACGCAGCGGATGTCCGCGTTAACTGTTCGTTGAGCACGAACATCAGATACGTACTAATTTGCGCGAATATGAAGTTAACTGATAACTAGTTATGCTTACGCTTTGGTTAATTTTACAGTAATACTGTTTAAGGTACGGTAAGTGGATCAACACCGTATTTAAAGTACGTCGTATCTACGCTTTCATTGAAACGGATTTGGCTTTTGTACGACGTAGTACTTCCAAGAAGTTCAACTTTTCTACTTCCACTTTCGCGGGTCATATTTCACAAAGTATGCACTCGATAAAAATGCGATGTATTGAACGTTAACTTCATTTAAAAATACCTATTCAACGATACCCCGAAAAGGAGGTACAGCTAAAAAATACATCACCATTTCACGTGTACCAGAGCTACTCCTAAAATGCAAAATTATATATTTTTATAATTATAAAATTGAGATATATATTAAAACTGTAATTGTGCAAAGTTTCGTGTACTTGACTTAATAACTATAGAAGTTAAAAGGTTCTAAAAAATTAGGACGGACGGACTGACGGACGGACGGACAGAACGAACTTTTAAGGGTTGATTGTAGGACTACGGAGCCCTAAAACCGAAACTTATTACGTGCTTGATATTCGAATTACAGATAACCAAATCTGTACCAAACATGGGTTTGATGGAAACTGCTTCAAAGTGAATACTAAACTTAATTAAGTCGCATCTGTCACAAAAAACTTAAGTACTTATTCGCGAAAAGAATTTAGTATTCTGCGTTCGGAAATTTAATCTACTAAGTAATTCATAACAGTCCAGTGCCTTTATCCAATTTAAGTCTAGTCCGGAAATTTCGTCACCGGAAGCATTATAAGGGGGGATTTACATTAAATGTCACGTTTCCTTAATCATACCATTCAAAAGCGCAAATATTTGATAGGCAAACGGCACTTACGCCCCGCGCAGGGGCCGAATTGAGTCGTTTTGGACCCTAATTGTTTAAAGAGGGTCACTACACCTGACTACACTCATTAAGCTGGATTAAGTTGACTGGCCACAGTGGAGTGAAGTAACTTCTGCTGTATATTTAACTGCTTATTTTTTTATAATAGGCCAAAATACTTAAGTGCCTCAAGACGAAAGTCTTCGACCAGTGTGTGTTACCAGTGATGACATACGGCACTGAAACGTGGTCTCTCACTATGGGCTTTATAAACAAGCTCAAAGTCGCACAACGAACTATGGAGAGGGCTATGGAGTTTCTCTACGAGATTAAATCAGAAATGAGAAGATCCGTAGTCGAACGAAAGTCATCGACATAGCCCACCGGATTAGCAAGTTGAAGTGGCAGTGGGCAGGGCACATAGCACGTAGAACAGTTGGCCAATGTGGCCGAAAAGTTCTTGACCACGGACCAGTAATCGCAGCGTAGGACGTTCACCCACAAGATGGACGGACGACCTAAAACAGACCGCAGAAAAACGCTGGATGCAGGCCGCTTCCAACCGGCCTTTTTGGAGATCGATAGAGGAGGCCTATGTACAGCAGTGAACGTCCTATGGCTGGAATGATGATGATGAATATTCAAATCACCATAGGTTAATATTTAGCTCTATGGTTAGTAAAATTACTTTTATTTACTTTTTTATTTACATTTGTTTGACGAACATTTGTGTTTGTTCTATATCTGGTTGTTAATATCTATTTAAGTATGTATTTAAAAATATATATGTATGTATATCAGTCTCTGGCAGCCATATCACAAGCTTTGCTTAGTTTGGGGTCAGATGACCGTGTGTGCAAAAATGTCCCGAATATTTATTTTATTTTATTTTTTTATTTATTGATGTTTTTAAATAATTAATTTTTGTCTATTTATTGACTCTACCGAAAATCAGTGTAACCTAGAAAACATTTAACTCCCTGCCGTCTTCTTTGTTTCATGAGAACTACAATCTAGGCATCTTCAAGGCTAGAGTGAATAGATTTCTTCTAGATCAACGTGTTCCATCCTCGGCCACAACGTCGCTTACCATCCACGAAACGTAGGATTATAAAAAAAACTTGGTTGTTTTTTTACAGCTCTAGTCTGGATGATTATTAAGTTAGCCTACTCATTTTATTTTACTGTGGCTTAGTAAGCCCTAATTATAAGCAAGACACGGCTGACGGGTGTTTTTGGAAATGTAATTGAATTGGGGAGAAAAAACTGCCAAGCCTCCCTTTTTTCGACTATAATGGTCCATAAATAGCACATTGAGTCTGTTATCTACAAGTTTTTGTACGTTAATATTTGTTTTATTACATTTCTTGTTTTTTTACTAGGCAATAAACTTCCACTTGACCGCCACTTCACCTGATGTTTTAAGTGATGATGCGGTTGAGTACTTTAGAAGTGGTAGTGGTAGTGGTAGTATTGATCGTTTAAAGTGAATATTATACCTTTTTATTAGCACATTTGTGATAAATAATGTCGATGACGTAGTATGTATGATTTTTACTATGGTTGACTGTTTTAGAGCGGCGGCGATATGGCGGGCAATGAAGAGAGCTATGCTCGGAGTTAACGAACGAACGAGGATATTCGCCAAATAACTAGAGTTACCGACATAATAATAATAAAAAAAAACGACGACATAATTAAAAAAAAAAAAAAAAAAAAATTGCTAGTTGATGTGGCAATTAGCAGGCCGCATCGCTCGAAGAACCGATAACCGATGAAGACGAAAAGTTCTTGAGTGAAGACCACTAACCGCATCGTAGGTAGGCCTCCTAGTAGATGGACCGACGACGTCGTGAAAGTCGCGGGCATCCAGTGGTTGCTGATGGGCTATCGTTCGTTGTGGAGTTCCAGGTCACACCTGAAACCCAATGAGCGACGAACTCGGGAGGTTTAAAAATATTGGTTGGTGCTGGCCCAGGACAGAGACCTGTAGCAGGAATTGGAGAAGACCTTTGCCCAGCAGCATGACACTAACAATAACAGTGTAACGTTAATATTAAAAAAAACATAATCATCCTATATTACTCCACTGCTGGACATGCCTCTACCAAGACACGTCACTTAGCCCGATATTTGGCTTCTCGCTTCCAACTACTGCCTACTTACATCGTCACAACTAAATAATAAAGAGCCCTATTTCCATTCACAATAAAGTTTCGCTCTTTCTATTTCCATAATAATGTTAACGAGAAAGAAAAAGACAGAAAAACGCGAGCAAATTCTCAGAGAACTCGTCTTATCTAAGTATATCTTTATCCAACTAAATCTCGCTTAACTCCGAGGCAGAAATTGTATTTCGATTCGCATAACCCTCTTTTCTCCAAAATGCCGTGACCCCGTATCCTTATGGCGTATTACCTATACGAGAGGGCCTCATCAAACCTCCTTCAGGAGTATTTGAGTACCGGAACAAACAGAACAGTTTCTCCTTCCGTGAACAGGGAAAACTAGCGTGTATATAACGACCTACTAGATATTTTGCAAGGGTATTGATCTTACAAGTACCTACGGATAAACAAGCAAGTTTCTGTATCGGGGTATTAGAGTTTTTGGGCATTTAAACGCAAACAGATTTGAAACGGATCAAATTTAGAACCTCCCTCCTTTTTGGAAGTCAGTTAAATAGCATCACAGACACGCAGTTACCTACGCAGTTGATGCTTTTCACTGTAACCGATATAAAGCATAAAATACTTATAAGAAGCTCTGCATCAAAGCAATTTCAACATAGATATAAAAAACTCGGTCACATTAAGAATCTTCCTACTATTTTGAAGTCGGTTAAAAACAAAACACATTGCACGACGACGGATGTCTGGGACATGATATTTTTGTGTTTTGTATCTTATACGAAGATTTTAGAGTTGGAATTGCTTTGAAAAATACGCGTCTCGTTTTTGGTACGTAAGACACATCATCATCAGCCAGAAGACGTCCACTACTGAACATAGGCCTCCCCCTCAGACATCCGCACTGAACGATAGTTTGCCATCTGCATCCACTGGATGCCCGCGACTCACACGATGTCGTCGGTTTACGCTGCGTCTTCTTGTTTGTGGTCTCAACTGAAGAACCTTTCTTCCCCATCGGTTATCGGTTCTTCGAACGATGTGCCCATTGCCATTTCAACTTGCACATTTTTATAGCTATATCGACGACTCTTCTTTGGCAAATACCGCTCCAGACTGTATCGCGCAAAGAAACTAATGAAATAAATAAGAACAATAAGGCACATGCAGCCTATAAATAAATGATCGTACACACTGTTTAAATTATGGTTAATATTATACCTGGGGCCTTACGAACAACTGCTATTACAGGCACCTAATCCGCTCAGTTGGAAAATCACGCGAACGTGAACCTTATCGCGCCCAGATACGGTTTGCGGTCGCGTGATTTTCCGACTGAGCGGATTAGGTGCCTGTAATAGCAGTTGTCCGTAAGGCCCCTGTTTTGGGAATTAGAACGGTATGTTCTGTTTACTTTAACAAAATAAGTAAATTCTATTTTAGTGATGCATATTTTTTTCCATATCTACGTTAAAATTGGACATATTCATGGTTGGAAACGTAACGGGCGAAATAATAGGAATTCGATATTTGTTCGAGGAGGAAAACGCCCGTGGAATCCTTAAGCATGTTTTGGAACCGTTACCAAAATAAGCCGCGGTAGTAAAGAATAACAATGTTGATTAAGTTATCGTAACTATGGAACTAACAATTAGGATAACAAAATAGCAAATAGATCAATTACAGTTTTCTTGTAATTATTAATTAGGTATCACCATACCACCGCTACGAATGCTACCATACACGCCTTCTGTCAGAGAGAGAGAGAGAGAGAGAGAGAGAAAAAGAGAGAGGGAGAGAGAGGGCCCAATTCTACCATGCTGGCCCGGTGCATGTTGGTGAATGTCATATGTCTTTGAACTTTAGAGATTCATAAACATACAGGTTTCCTCACGATGTTTTCCTGCCCCGTTGTTAAGCGATGGCATCTAAACTGCACGTCATTTATTTATATGTCCTACATAAGTCGCTGGTGCTGGGCCAAGGATCAAACCAGGTGCCTTCAGATTGTAAAGCGCATACGCTACAGCCCACCATTGATCAACGGGAATGTCTACGCGGTTGAAATCGTAGAGCGCAGCTAGTTTTTAAATTTTCCCTTGAATATGTATAATTGCCAATACGTGTAGCAAAAGACACAGTGGCCGAAGTAAGAGTATTCGATACGTTAAATAAATATTGAAATTGATAAAAAAAAAAAGAATTTGATGCTTATTTTTTCACTTTGTATGGGTGTTTTGACCCAGCACCGACAGATGCAAGCAGTACATTTGTTTTCTTTAAAGTTTTTTGTTCGATGGGCCCAAGGACGCGTCATAGAGGGTACGTGATCTGGGATCTCCTTGCGGCATATTCTAATGACATGAGGCCATGAGACTGAGATCATGGCGAGACGTCATGCAAGTCTCTAAGTAAAACCATGTCTTAAAAGCGGACATACAAATGGATTAATACAGCAAAATTTCGTTTTTCTACGGAATCTTTATCGTTTTTGGAATCTTCAACGCCAGTTTTATTTAAACACTAGCAGTTCGCCCCAGCTTCGCACGGGTATAGATTATAGCCTAAGTCACCCGGGGATAGTGTAGCTTCCCAACAGTGAGATAATTTTTCAAATCGGTTCAGTAGTTTCGGAGCCTATTCAATGCAAACAAACAAACAATTAAATCTTTCCTCTTTATGATATTAGTATAGATTTCACGGATATTTTCACAGTTTCAGGCAAATTAAAACAAAAAGCATTCACCTTCCACACACAAGTTTTCCGTCCCAGTTGGCCCCCAATGATAGTAGGTCGCTCCTTAAAGTACCGTAACTTTTGACTCACTTGTGTGCAATCTTAAGTCTTATCTCGAGGATAAGCGCTCCATGCTCGGCAGTTTTAATAGTTTGAATGAATGACGATCACCATGCAGCCCCATTCCGTGCCAAATCGGTGCTATCCAGCGCTATCACTACGCCGCTGCACTTTTATTATATTTTATTGGATTTGCGTGAAGTAAACAAGAAGTAAGTCCGCCCGCGCGGCGACCCGCTGTGCAAAGCGAGACGCAGCTGCGCGCGCGCATTCACATTGAAAAAGACGGCTTAACGCGGTTGAAACTATAGTCGGAGTAGTCAGCTTAATTTTACGTGAGTAATTCCCGTTTTTTTTTTTTTTTTTTTTTTTAATGCCATAGGTGGCAAACAAGCAGACGGGCTGCCTGATGGTAAGCAGTCACCGTCGCCTATGGATACTTGTAACACCAGAGGCATCACAAATACGTTGCCGACCCTTTAGAACTCTATTAACTCGCCTTTTGAAGAACCCCATGTTGTAACTTCTCGGAAACACCGTAGAAGGTAGCTCATTCCACATTTTGCAGGTATGAGGCAAGAAGGATCGTGTGAATCGCACAGTGTGCGATTTCCACTGATCTATGATGTGTGGATGAGCCTTCAGGCGGTGGCGGCTAGTGCGATGGTAAAACCGCGACGCCGGCATCAGATCAAACAGTTCTTCAGAACACTCCCCGTTGTAAATGCGATAAAAGATACAAAGAGACCCGACGTCTCTGCGCATGCTGAGTGGCTCAAGGTGTTCAGCGAGCTTGGGATCGTTGACAATTCTGACAGCTCTACGCTGTAATGCATCGAGTGGGTCAAGCTGATACTTGGGTGCTCCATTCCATAGATGGGAGCAGTACTCCATGTGAGGTCGGACTTGCGCTTTGTAAAGCAAGAGTCTTTGTCTCGACGTGAAGTACCGCTTTGCCTTGTTGAGCACACCAAGTTTCTAAGATGCGAGCTTGGCCTTACTTGCGATGTGACCGCGGAACTGTACATTCGTAGAAATGTCGACTCCAAGGATTCCAATGCTTTCTGAAACCTTGAGGGGAGTGTTTTGAAAATGAGGAGCTACAACAAATGGGGCTTTTTTAGCGGTGAACGCGCAAACTTGCGTCTTTGTTGGGTTAAACTGAACCAGGTTCAGTTCACCCCAGACCGAGACCTGCTCAAGGGAGGTCTCGACTTCAGACAGAAGTTTACTCCTACTTTCTTCAACTACGGCATGAGGGTTGTTAGCACGACCGGTATACTGTGCATCGCCCGTGCTATCGTCCGCATAACAATGCATATTGCTCGAAAGCAACATGTCATTGATGTGGAGAAGGAAGAGCGTTGGCGATAACACAGAACCCTGTGGGACGCCAGCGTTGATAGGCATGCTGTCGGAGCAAGAACCGTCGACAACGACCTTAATACTCCGATCAGATAGGAAGCTGGCGACCCAAGTGCATAACCCCTCGGGAAGGCCGTAAGATGGTAGCTTGGATAAGAGTGCCCTATGCCAGACCCGATCAAAAGCTTTGGCTATATCCAAACTAACTGCAAGCGCCTCCCCTCTACTCTCAACGGCTTCAGCCCAGCGGTGAGTGAGGTATACCAGAAGATCACCAGCTGATCGGCCGTGACGAAAACCGTACTGGCGATCACTGATGAGCTGGTGTTTCTCCAGGTATCCGAGGAGCTGGGTGTTTACCACACGCTCCATCACCTTACAGAGTAGGGAGGTAATAGCAATGGGCCTGTAATTAGTCGGATCAGACCGATCTCCTTTTTTAGGAATCGGATGGACTAGGGCAGTCCTCCATGATGACGGCACACATCCAGTTGAATACGAAAGCAGGAAAAGACGCGTTAGGACCGGAGTCAACTCAGGAGCACAGGTTTTAAGGACGATAGCCGGAATGCCATCTGGCCCACTCGACTTACGCACATCAAGGGACATGAGTTCCTTCCGTACTGATCTCTGAGAGAAACGTACTTCAGGCATGGAACTCGCACACCGCGGAATGTTGGGTGATGTGGCGCCCCCGTCGTCGAGAGTCGAGTTTGAGGCAAAGAGAGTACCAAGGATATCGGCTTTCTCCTTTGCGCTATGGGCCAATGTGTCATCCGGCCTACGCAGGGCTGGTAGAGAGGACTGACAGAAGTTGCCTTCAGCAGCCTTGGCTAGTGACCAAAAAGCTCGACTTCCAGTTGGATATGACGCAAGTCGGTCGCCAATTCTGCTGATATGGGCTGCTTTGGCCTCGGCAATAATCCTTTTGCTGGACCTGGAGGCAGCATTAAGTTTTTTCTTCAAGGCGGAGGTGTCCGAGTTATGACTAGCAAGTGCTTCGGACCATGATTTAAAGGCGGTTCGCTTCAGGCATGAAGCTTCCGCACAGGATTTGTTAAACCATGGGCGACTCCGCCCACCGACACGCACGACAGAACTTGGAATAAAACATTCCATTCCTTGAAGCACGACATCAGCGACGGAGTCAGCACAAGTGCCAACATCGTCTGAAGAAAAACAAATCCGCCTCCAGGGGTAGGATGCGTAGAACTCACGCAATCCGTCCCAGTCCGCTGACCGATAGTGCCAAACATTGCGCTTACCAGAAGGAACGGTACGAGCGCGATTAAAGAATGGCACTGAGGTATGGATGAGACAGTGATCAGAGCGACCAAGTGGCGTTTCGACCGAAACCTGGTAATGGTCAGGGCGTGAGGTCATGAAGAGGTCCAGCAAAGAAGGATCATGGCTCTCAACATCAGGAATTCTAGTAATTCCAGTGACTAGTTGAGAGAGGCCGTGAGCCAAGGCAATAAGGCAAGGCCGTGTAATATAAATAAAAATAAACAAGTGTTTGAAATATATAAGTGCAAAATAAAGAACTTATTACGACATCAATTACACGACAACGTTGTCAAGTAATTTGAAACTACAAATATATGTAATAAAAAGCTCTTGCGCAAAGTTAATATAAATTGTCTTTGCTCTTGCAAGATAGTTGGGTCAAGGGTCGGATACAGAAGGCATCGTATACAATACATATGGACCTACTATAATATTATACCTATTTCCGTAAAACAAACTACTTATAATGTAAATGTTGTATAATAACAAAATAAAGTAATTTTTTGTTATATAAACTTCAATGTATGCAGATTGAAAAACAGTAGGTATCTTGGCACTTCAGAACTTTCAAAGTGACCCAAAACAACAATATTCGTCGAGAAATGTATCTTCAAAACTTTTTATTTCAATTTATTTTGAACCGGATCCCGTCTGAGTTGTTTTCTTGCAAGTTGAGTTATTGGGTGTTTTACATTTTGATAAGTTTAGGTGGAAAAATTGAGAGCCTTGGAGATAACCAATTCTAACTTATAGCTGATTGTATCTACTCCCTCGATGGAGATGGTAATTTTATTATGGAAACTGGCGCGGATTTCACACAGAAATAAATAATAATTACTTTCGTAAGATTAATCTGGTTACTTCAACTCTAGTTTCAACCACATTCGGTGGTCTTTTTTAAGGTTCAAACTAAGAAGATGCCTTGATTTGACGCCGAATTCAGTTTAAACTATAATCTAAGTAACCAGCTTAAATCTTACATGAGTAATTCCCGTATAATATAAACGATAAGTAAGATTAATGATAACGCACCACCCATGGAAGACTGGCGTAAACACATTTACGTCAAATATTTTTTATTTCACCATTAGATAGAGGAAAGTCTAATACACGTAATCAAAAATTTTCAAATTTTTATTTCAATATATGACGTATAATTAAATTTAAAAAATCAGTACAAAAATATATTTTTCATAAATTACCTGGTAAACCTGGTTATGCAAGTTTTGTTACGCTAAATACTTTTGTAGGATTGCCTTTTAATATTAGCTTAAACGAAGTTATGCAATTATTCTACGCCTTTCTAAAAAAAACTTATTTACATAAATGAACTTACTTACTTTTCCACGTAATAAAATACGGAAATATACGCTTATATACAAGTCACTATAAATTTTCTCATTATTTTCCCGTGGAAGAAAAGAGTATAATTTTTTACGTACAAAAGTTCTATAAAAATGGGCTGGAATAAAGACTTAACTCGAAATGAAACCACCTAGTTTGTCTGATTTCCGTAACAACAAAGCATTAAATTTAGATGCTTCTAAATTTAATATTTTTATTCCGGGGATTAATGGAGTAACCACCCTTATTTCCGATTTCGCAAAAACTGCAAGCTTTTCCTAAAAATGAAGTATATAGGTATCTGCAAGTTAATTTTTGCCAGCATGTTGCTAAAGAAACCAATTGTCTAGGTCTTCTAATTTCTCCGCAAATCAGTTTTTTGACGCTCCTGAAAAGTTGGTGTTTTCAACTTACGCCAGTCTTCTATGGGTAGTGCGATAAATCCTTTTATTAATTAAACAAAATACAAACCAACTAACACTACAAAAACAAACTGCCCATAACCTGTTGAAGGTCTAAATACAATACAAAATGCTACAGCTCACTACCAGTTGGCAGCGTACCCAGCATGCTGGTGGCATTACCACGCTGAATCGCAATGCTTATGTGTTGAGCCAGAAACACGACAGCATTTTGGTCATGCGTCGTATTAAAGCACTCTGCTCTGCAAAAAAAAAAGATCAAGTGGGTGCTCTTAAAAATTTATGAAAATGAGGTGAGGCAATTCCCAAGGGCTCAATGTCTAGACCCAAACAGCTGAAATAATATATGTAACCACTGCTGAGGTTAGCATATTTGCGTCGCTTGTGCTGCTCTGCCGAATTAACAGCCACACCAGCCCTACCTTGTGTCTCAGGAAGATGTGACGGCGCCAAAGTATCGACACAAGTCGCGTCCCATACAAAGAGCTGTCCAAACTTCCAGGGAACAAGTGTCATACCGTCAGGCCTCTATCCATCGTCACGCGCAAGACCGCTTGGTTAGCTTATTAAATATAAATAAATAAATAAATATTTGGGACATTTGCACACACGGTCATCTGACCCCAAACTAAGCAAAGCTTGTGATATGGCTGCCAGAGACTGATATACATACATATATAGTTTTTTTAAATACATACTTCAATAGATATTAACAACCAGATATAGAACAAACATAAATGTTCATCACACAAATGTTTGTCCTACGTGGGAATCGAACCCACGCCCTCAGGCTCAGAAGCTAGGTTCACTACCAACTGGACCAACGGGCTATCCAATTGATATTGATTGTGACTTAAATAAATTTAGGGAAAACGGTCAGCCAACTTCTTTACATTTTTCTTTTTTTCTACTTAAACTTCCTTACCATGAATAGTGGCAACGTATCTGTCATGCCCCTGGTGTTACAGTTATCCATATAGCCGACGGTGATTGCTTACCATCGGGTGGCCCGATAGCTAGTTTGCCACGTATGGCATATACAAAATTAATATCGAAGAAGATCGTACTAAGTAACGTACCTTCGTTGAACCCACGCCTACGCCTTAGTTGATCTAGTCATCATCATCATCAGCCAGAAGACGTCCACTGCTGAACATAGGCCTCCCCCTTTAACCTCCACACTGAACGACAGCCTGCCTTTTGCATCCACTGGATGCCCGCGACTCTCACAATGTCGTCGGTCCATCTAGTGGGAGGCCTATCTACGCTGCCTCTTCCGGTTCGTGGTCTCCACTCCAGAACCTTTCTTCCCCATCGGTTATCGGTTCTTCGAGTGATGTGGCCTGCCCATTTCCACTTCAACTTGCAAATTTTAACAGCTATGTCGGTGACTCTGGTTCTTTGGCGAATATCCACGTTACGGATTCTATCGCGCAAAGAAACTAGTTGATCTAGTAAATGACTAATATTAAATTTTGCTAATAGCGATGAGAATTATTAAGCAAAAACAAGCTCTACACTTTACGCAAATGTCGAACCGTTAACACAGAGAGAAAATAAAATGGAACAAAAAACCAGATAACCCAAAAACTATCGCAGTAAAATTTTATCTTTCAATAAAAGTAAAGAGTTCCGAAGTTTAATACAAATATTGACAATTGTGGAGGAAAAAGGCCAATGACGAAAGGGTGTAATAAAATTCTAGACTTTGCTGAGAGACTAAACAATTCTGTTGTTTTTCTACTTTCAATAAAGTGGCAAAACAGAAAAATACAAAGAGCTGTATTAATGTACTTTACCTTGGTGTTTTAATACTTGGTGCTTCTTTTTTTTTCAAAAATAAATCAAGATGCATGTGACGTACAAACATTTCATACAAATATGAATAGTACTATTTTAAACTATCAAGGTTGTTCACTACAGTTTTATTATTATTGAGTCCTTAAGGGTCAGCAACGTATCTGTGATGCCCCTGGTGTTACAGGTAGGTATCCATAGGTTACGGTGATCGTTTACCATCAGGCGGCTAGTCAGCTAGTTTTCCACATAATATGGCATATAACAACTGTGATAAGTTCGGCTCAGTTATTATAACTTTAGTTAATCTAATGTATAGTACTAGAAGTACGTCCACGCCCAAGATGGATAGACGACTTAAAAGAGACCGCAGGGAAACGCTGGATGCAGGCCGCTTCCAACCGGCCCTTTTGGAGATCGATGGGGGAGGCCTATGTCCAGCAGTTTTCGTCCTATGGCTGAAATGATGATGATAGTACTAGAAAATATTCACCGTTTGTCGTGCACGTGTTTACAAAATATTTATGTGTTTATTTATATATGCTCACAAAAGTGACGCAACCGCATGCCAACGAATTTCACGAGTGACTGAGTTTGCGTTGGTGCGCAGTATACTTTCTAGCACCACACCACTGGATCAGTTTATTTGCTCCGTCCTTTTAAAGTGAATGCTTCAAACTCTATTTTTTAAGCCTACCAACCTACAAAAACAAATCAAATGACGTCACAGCCCGACCAATACTGCTATATAAAGTAACAAACGCTAGCGTAATAAAAAAGCCGTCGGTATAAAAATGAAAGGGGTAATAAAGGGGCATTCAACCCCTCTCGTCAAAGATAATAATGGCTGGGATATAGCGGGGATGTAGTGAGAAATTAAAATGAGACTCGGTCAATGTAAACAAGCGGGGTAGATGGAGTGGAAACTTTTTTGCTAGGCGTTTCAAAAGGATGGTCGGAAATGGAATGCTCTTTTTTCTCTCTTTTTTGTGTTCTTATTGGAATTTGAATGATTGGAATGTTTTGGTTTGAACTGTTATTGGTCAGTATGTTTGGAATTTGTTGTGAGCTAGCTTTGTTTTACATTTTGCTTAAATCGTTTTTTTAAGGTTAAGGTTCTCGAATGGAGACCACGGACCGGTAAGCACAGCGTAGGATGTCCACCCATGAGATGGACGACCTAAAAGAGACCGCATGGAAACGCTGGATGCAGGCTGCTTCCAACCGGCTCTTTTGGAGATCGATGGGGGAAGCCTATGTCCAGCAGTGGACGTCCTAAGGCTGAAATGATGATGATGATGAGTTTTTTTAAGCGCTTGATAAAAAGAGCTGATAATCTTCAAACGACTGATAATATTTTCTTGAATTATGGCTAAAAATATTCCCGATCCCACGTTACAAAAAAAAAACTAAATCAAAATCAGTTCATCCATTTGCGAGATCGATACCACAGACACAAATACACACGTTAAACTTATAACACCTCTCTGTTTGCGTCAGGGGTTAAAATAGGACACAGGATATTGCTAACATTGATATAAAAGAAACGAGGACGAACAAAACAAGTGGTTTTAATTACTCTGCCTTTCAAGGTGTCGGCTAGAGCTGGGCATTCGAGCGCAAACAGGAAAAGTTTGTTTTTACCTCTTTTTGCTTTAGGGTGAAACCTCAGATCAGACTAACAAGAGAGATATTATGGTAAGGGGCGTGACGAGTGCGAACGCATCTGGTCTACATTCAGGATTGATGCATTTAGTCGAACTAATCCTGCAGTTGAACTTGCCGCCTTTTTTTCGTAGTTTATTGGTGTCGCTGCAAGTCACATTGAGCGTGAAAAAATAAGTACAGTTTTGGTGTTTAGCGGTTTAGTAGTATAGTAAAAAAAGGGAGTGAAACACGGAGACATATTATTATGAACGCAAACAACAATTTGCACCATTTACTTATATGTCTCTTATTTGTCTGATCTGAGATCTTACCTGACCAGTGACTATCTCTAAACCTACACAAATCTGCAAGAAATACATCTAAATGCAAGGTATTGAACATCCCTAATAAGTTCTTTTCGCCCAGCTTCAACAAAAGGGTATCTATAACTACCTCTCCAGGCTGGCAAAGCACCGTCCACACCGTTAGTGTTGCAGGTGTCCATAGGCGGAAATTTACCGCTCTTTATATATTTTTTTAAATCTATTGAACTTTCAATCATGGTAAATACAATACCTGTCTTTTAGCTTTGCCATAGTCTCGTAACAAACGTACATACGTACTAAATCGCTATTTTAAATAGACAATTGAGATGCATCGTGTACCCAGTAGTATATTTTGGCACGACCGTAACCTTTTTATTTCAAAATATGCGGGTATTTGTATAAAAATAAACGAACCGATCTGTGAATATCATGGACGATTTGAGTCTCGCGTGCAGTTTGTTTTTGAATAGTTTTGCACTCAAAATTGCATCAACTTGTCAAAAAAATTGTTCAATTTTTTCCGGTGGCAGCGTGTAAGTTTATTTATTGATTTAAACTATTATGCGGAACTTTATTTGTACAGTAAGCTGTAACAGTACTAGCAGGTTGTTTGGTTACCGCCTAGAAAGCTACCTGGTTACTTGGTTTTAGAACAAACATTTTTTTATCACTTGGAAGGCAGTTGCCCTTAGAATATTTTGCCCTATTGCCGAGTAACCACTTAGTTGCATTTAGAACATTTTGTTCTATTGCCGAGTAGCTAGTTATTTATCTTAAGTTTTTTTTTCTATTTTTGAGTGGTCAGACAGTTGCCTTTTGATATATTTTCCCTATTGCCACGTAGTTAGATAGTTGCCTTGAGATTTCTTTTTTTGCGTAATAACTAGATAGTAAACATTAGTACATTTTGTCCTATTGCCGAGTAGCCAGCTAGTTGGATTTATAGTATTTTGGTTTATTGCCAAGGGACAACTTAGGTGCGTTTAGTACATTTTGTCCTATATTCGAGTAGCTAGGCGTTAACCAAGCTTACTTGCTAGTGCTATTTTTACCTTCGGTTTATAAAGCCACGCTTATTTAAATTTGTTTTATATAATAGTTTATTAACTAAACATTTTTTATCCTTAACAATAAATGTCTTTAAAAATTATAAAAGTGTAATAATAAACAGCTTGTTTTGAATAACAACATAGTGGGTACGTATAAAACAGCCATTTTAATATAACAGTTATTGGATTTCCAAAGTAGGTTATTTTAAAAGCTTTCAATATCGATGCTTCCAATACGAAAATTATTGGAGCGAAGCTGTGTAAACATCAACCAGGAAAATGTCTTCAACAAAAAACGCATTGAATTAATAGACTTACTTTTCAACTGATTTAAAGGCTTTCCTTTAAACTCAGGCTGGCATTTTTACAAAAATACATTTTCCTGAATTTTTTGATGAAACACAAGTAAAAAGTTTGCAACTTTATTGACGAGAAAACTATAAGCAAATTATAATAGAACTACCTATAGATTACATAAAATTACCTCAAGATAATTTTAAATATATATAGATGATATTATATTTTTATTTTATTTTTTGCCCCGTGGTATCACGCGCGAGTTAAAGCGTCAAATTAACGAGGCGTCGTTAAGTTTTCTGAAATTTTCAAATTTTCTGCGCAAATTTCTTAGTTTTTCTTTCCGTAAGAACCTTTAAGAAGTATTAGAAAACTTAAAAAAATGATGAATAAAATCGGTAAAGTCGTTCTTAAGTAATGGCGTGACCAAGGTAAATAGGGATTCATTTTTATATAAATATAGATAGAAGATCCAGGATCCAGGATCCAGAAACCAGGCTAGGATTATTTACCAAACATCACCGCATTATTTAACACCAACCTGCCTAACATGCACACCGCGAAAAAACCTTGTCGACACTTTCTCGAGTGAGAACGCGACAAGGCGCCTTCCTTTTCATATACCCCTGTCTCACTTTGGCACGACTAAAAAGAGTGGTCAAAATTTTGTCGCGGCGCGCATGTTACCCAAGCGGTTAAACGCGGAGCTTCATTTAACCACTTTCGGCTTAGCATACCCTTTCTGAACAACCCTACATCATATTTCCCTTTTTTGTCTTGACTGGATTTATAGCTTTATATGTTCTTTTCCAGGTGTCGAAATCAACGTCCCAGCAAGTGGTATTGCGGGATGCGTCCCGCGCGCTCGCAGGTCGGTACCGCTGTGAGGTGTCCGCCGACGCGCCCTCCTTCCATACAGAAGTTCGCTCCGCGGTCATACACGTCGTCGGTGAGTGTATACACTGCTTTATTTTCATTAAGTCATATCTTTCAAACTACGCATATGATACGATTAGTCTCCTTAGTCTATAAATAAAATTTCGTAGGTCTCTATATTGCAGTACTTGCAAAACTTAATTTTCTATCGTTTGATTTTCGGGGTATGCTCTGAAGATCCTTTTGCTTTTGATCTCGTTTCTGCGTTGGACTTCCACTACCGCACATATTGCCACCGTCAAACAGCTCACCCCCACATCTTGCAAAACTGTAAGTCCCACACCGTCCGATGTTTCTGCTCCTTTCTTCAGCGGAGTTTGGATTAGCAAGACACATCAGGGTGCATGTTTAAAGGTAAAGTTGACGTCATGGAACTATCTCTAGACTAGTTATTGCAGCTGTAAAGATGTTAAGCTCTGCTACGTTATTTTATGAATTTGATTGATGAATTATGAAATTAAAACACTTTTTTTTTCATTGACGGTAGTATGATTAGCTTTTTTATGAGGCAATAAAAAAATAGGACAGTCTATTATGTAGCATGCTAGTTGGGGCACTGACCTTACTTTCATCGTCATCATTTCAGCCATAGGACGTCCACTGCTGGACATAGGCCTCCCCCATCGATCTCGAAAAGGGCTGGTTGGAAGCGGCCTGCATCCAGCGTTTCCCTGCGGTCTCTTTTAGGTCGTCTGTACATCCTGTGTAAGGACGTCCTACGCTGCGCTTACCGGTCCGTGGTCTCCATTCGAGAACCTTTCGGTCCCATCGGCCATCTGATCTGCGTGCTATGATCCCTGCCCACTGCCATTTCAACTTGCTAATCTGGTGGGCTGTGTCGGTAACTTTCGTTCGTCTACGGATCTCATCATTTCTGATCTTATTTAAGACAGGCCAAAACATGCAGATCTAGTGAACTCGCCGGGTATATCTTGTTAAAGCTTTGTGCAAAGAATTCCGCTCAGTTTGAACAAAACAAAATATTCGTATCTATAACAGACATCTGACCCTCATTTCCAACTATTGTATCACTCTGTACGTTGTTTATTTAGGTCGGCAACCTTACAAAAACATTGAGAGCTCCATGCTATTGCTTCTCGATATCTGTAATGTTATTTATTCAGTTTGAGATCTGCTCGCCTATCTGAAAACTGACTGCGTCTAAAAACTATTGTTTTGTGTTATTTGTGCCAGCGTTATAATTTTCCATATGAAAATGAGTCAAATTGACTTCCCCGCTCACCCAGTTGATAGTGAACATTTGTGATTATGAATTGAATAGAGTGATTATTTGTTGTTATACTTTAGAGTATGTACTATAATCATGCCAAGTTTGACACTTATACGTATTATCGATTTTACATTAGGGTTAATACAAAAATACGTAAAAAATACGTTTGTTGTATGGAACCCCGTTTCGTTTTTACTTTTTGACTTTGTTCTATTCGTCAGTTAATCCACCAATGATGATCTTATAAGTTATACCATGATCCAAAAAAACAAGGTCTAGCCCTCTGGGAGTTGTACCGCAATAACGTCACTGTCCAGTTGCCACTTTATTGTAACAAACACAGATACTGGGAAACAACTTTTTTAATAATTTATTAAATAAAATATAAAAAGCATTTCAATTGTCATTTGGTTTGTCCGCTCAAGCAAGTTAAGCACGAATTGAATATATTAAACACAATTTAATCAAAACCACATTGATTTATTGGATTCCCACAGGCAATATACGAATATTGGGGAGTTATAATTTCACGCTCTGTTAACACAGAAAATCATAGAGAGTCCGCCATTGTTTCGTGTATCGTCATCTCTCTCGAACTTGTTGTAAATTACTTATTCTGCTCTTACTTATGCACGTGTAAGTGTATCCATGAAGTTGATGACATCATTGCGGGACGCCCACGTCACATTATTTCTCGGAGGGCTATACCTGGCGGAGTATATTATTATACCATGAGTTACACAATATCATTGGTTTTTGATGAACGACGTGGCAGCAATATAGTGATTCATTTAGTCAGAAAGCGACATACGCGTCGATTTGACGTTGGCAGCTGGGCATGCGTCTTGCTAGCCTATTCATTTCTTTCTGAACGGCTATATAAATAGAGTACAGAAATTATACTAGATTTGCGGCATAAGTGCCCGAATAAAATCCTTTAACCTTTGCTAAGATTCTATAATCTGTATGCATTTATGTTGGCGTTGCGAACAGTAATGTTTTCATTCATCACAATGTAAAATACTACAAACCTTATCTTTATAAATCTCATTCAACATCGAGCATGGCGGATGGGAGAGCTTGCAAAGAATAGGAACCAGTACAATCGAATTAAAGAAAACCAGAAGTTTCTTGATAGAACTTGGTACGACAATTTTCCTATGAAGAGAGCAAAACGTCACGAAAGCGAAAATAGTCCATCTTTCGTAATACATACCAGGGGCCTTACGGACAACAGCTAATTGCGGCACCTAATCCGCTCAGTTGGAAAATCACGCGAACGTGAACCTTATCGCGCCCAGATACGGTTTGCGGTCGCGTGATTTGTCAACTGAGTGGATTAGGTGCCTGTAATAGCTGTTGTCCGTAAGGCCCCTGCTCATGATGTGGACGATCATCACTCTCTTATTGGTTTATTCAGACATCAAAGAAGGTGTCTTTCAAATTCCAAACACCACTTAAATCGTCTGTAAAAGACGTAAAAGCCATGTAAGTCATCCGTGTAAAAAAATATTTTGTTCAATACCAAACCGAAACAAAATACTGGACAGATAAAATAGGTCTCAACTATTTGGTATGGCAGTAAATTGGCTTCAATATTGCAAACAAAGCTAGTACTCCTTTCAAGAAACATTCTTGTCTAGTCAAATCCATAAACAAAATATTTATATCCTGCATAACAAAACAACTTCGAAGTTACAGAATAACGAGTGAAAAACATCCACCCTTTAGGCCGGCGTTTATCCGGTCAGGCCGAATTTGTATTCCGGATTTTTACGACCCCAACTTACTATTACGGATTTTTCCGGAATTCAGAAGCGTCTCCTTTGAATGTAGCTAATTTAGTGGCCTCGGTGGACGCGCGGGGTTTTATAAGCGGAAAGTTATACGCCAGGGAAGTTGGCAGAGTCTATGTTTTGAACGCAGTCTCTAGTTTGATTATGGGGCACTTTTACCGAAGAAAACGCTACGGTGATTTGTAAAATTTTATCTTATTTTGTTGGCACATTTTTGTTTACATGATTTCTTAAATTTTAGTTAGTAAAACATAAATGAAACTTCTTTTTCCATGGACATCAGCCAGATCCATTTAGGTACTTACGGTGCTAGTAAATACCCATCTAAGCAACATGGCACATATGGCATGGCACGTAATCTGACCAGCTTTGAGTAGCCTGTCAAGTGCATGTCACACGCATTAACATTCAATACTCAATAACTTATTGCACATTATATTATATATTGCACATATAGATCCTGCAACACAGGCTTCGCCTAGTGTAGGGTCTAGGGCACACCAAGTAGTTTTTATAATCTTTTTTTTTTTTTTTTTTTTTTTTTTTTTATGCCATAGGTGGCAAACAAGCAGACGGGCTGCCTGATGGTAAGCAGTCACCGTCGCCTATGGATACTTGTAACACCAGAGGCATCACAAATACGTTGCCGACCCTTTAGAACTCTATTAACTCGCCTTTTGAAGAACCCCATGTTGTAACTTCTCGGAAACACCGTAGAAGGTAGCTCATTCCACATTTTGCAGGTATGAGGCAAGAAGGATCGTGTGAATCGCACAGTGTGCGATTTCCACTGATCTATGATGTGTGGATGAGCCTTCAGGCGGTGGCGGCTAGTGCGATGGTAAAACCGCGACGCCGGCATCAGATCAAACAGTATCTAGACTAAGTTTAAAATATTATTTAAGTAAACATTCTTGTAACATTCTTGTCTTACTGAATAAACTATATATATATATATATTATGAAATTCACATATAGATCTTATCATAGGTAGCATGTTTTAACAAAATGCGGAGTCGATCGATTTATTCCATTATTGATTTTATTTTATTTTTACTTAGTAATAGGCTTGCGTTTGTCCACCAACTCGCCTCATGTTTAGCAATGATGTGGTCTAAGAGAAACTCATTTGTCTTTTATGTACTCTTTTAGGCTAAGTAACATATTGCGAGCAGTATGTCTTTTATGGTTTTGGCAAATTTATTCTCATTTCCTTATTCAAAATATGAGTGGGAACCAACATGCACTGGACCAGTATGGTGGATTAGGGCCTACCTCCTCTCTCTAAGTCAAGCTTGTGTCTCAGCGGTGGGAGCATGATACCTCCCTTTTATGAGGTGCATAGTTGTATATGGGCCAGTTTTCATGGCTATAATTGTCATGCATTTTGCATAATAAAACTATAAAATTATATCACCTTACTAGAAACCATGGAAGTGGCAAGCACTAAATGATTTTATCGCGGCAATTTTAGTATGGCTTTCAATTTTGCGATTGGCATACTGTTATGGGTATCAATTTTATGACCTTAGATATAACTTTCGACTTATTGAAGCCCCATTACAAGTTGGAAAGTAGTAAACTGAAAACACTTTAAACTTGAAGTGCTTTTAGACGACATGCTACAGGCGATGTTTTAGCAATAAATATATAAATTGTGTTTAACTTTTAGGTGATATTGTTGTGCCAGATGGTTCGAGGTGCCACTTCGCATATAAATTTTAGATAAATAACTTTATGCATGTTCCTCTAACAACTACAAAAAGTTAATTGCAAGTAATTTTAGATTTTCATATTAGTTGTATGTCGTAATAACTTGACTGAAAATAAAAGAGAAGTCACAATCATATTACATATTTAGATTTTCTATTTTTGGGATTCCATATCTAAAATAATAATTATGAAAACCATAATTAATCACTTTGTTGTCCATCTATCTGTCTGTTCAAGTGGCAAGACCCTTTTCCCAAAGAACGCGTACAGGATTTTGTACCCAGCATTTTGCAACTTAAATTAAAACTTAAGGGTCCTTTCACATATTTTGACAAAAAAAAACATCGAAAACTGGATTTTTGGTATTCTTTTTCTATCAATTAGTAAGATCTATATTGTAATTTAACTGAATAAAATTGATTTAAAACCGTCAAATTTGCTATAAGAGGCCGTTAAATAAATCTGTATTTTTTATTGAATGTAGCGGCTTCAGATTTTGGAAAAA
The DNA here is from genome assembly GCA_914767915.1 of Agriopis aurantiaria. NCBI lineage: Eukaryota > Metazoa > Arthropoda > Insecta > Lepidoptera > Geometridae > Agriopis > Agriopis aurantiaria. The sequence continues at coordinate 15,721,023 of OU611989.1, read as the reverse complement.
CTCAACATATCCACCACTTGTTACTTCCAATTTACAAAAATCGTTTTTCGTAAAACTTTAGGAGGGAAAGTTTGAGAATGGATTTCGTTAAATTACTGACATAAAATAAACATTTTTATGTTATGGTTTACTTATTATATTTATTATTTTGTATAATTTATTATATTATTTTGAAAGATATATTTATTTTGAAAATTACGGCTTTATTTTTTCTTTTATATTTTTTTAAATATTGTTATGGATTTATTTATTTATTTATATAAACTTAATTATTTCGAAGAATTCATATAAGATTTCTACTTATTCCCAAACCAACTCTTTCTACTCAACCGACCATTCTTGCGTAAAAATAGAGACTATAAAATAATAGATATATAGAGCAAATTGTATAGTTAAATAGATAGGATATCATCATAGGATATCATGAACGCCGCGCGCGGCTGCGAGGCGTAATAGAGAAGGTATGAAACACAATATACGCTCACCGCTAGAGAATATCTTTGAATAGCCTTTGCTTAGTGGCGATCTTTTTCTCTAGCGAACGAGGACTAGTTTTATCTATACTAATATTATAAAGAGGAAAGATTTGATTGTTTGTTTGTTTGCATTGAATAGGCAACGAAACTACTGAACCGATTTTTAAAATTCTTCCACTGTTGGGAAGCTACACTATCCTCGGGTGACACAGGATATACTATATTAAAAAAAAAAAAGGGATTCTTACTTAAACTCCAATAATACCCGTGCAAAGCCGAGGCGGACCGCTAGTTTTCTTATACAATAATAGCTGCGCTCCGTGGTTTGACCCGCGTGACGCGTCATATATACCTCCTTGTAGCAACCTCCTCAGTAATGACAGAGTCCTTGACAGCAACCTTCTTTAGACTTAGACTTCCTTCCTCAAAGGACTTAGAACATAGATTCAGTATAGAATCTATGACTTAGAACACAGATCTACTACCTATAGATTTTCAATGAGCGTGGCTAGCTCAGTGCCTCACGCTTCAACAAGGTGTGTTGCCACATTAAAATGATTTGCTATAAGTTAGGGTAATTTACCTACTATGATGGGTAGTGACTCTTCAATGAGTACTTTGGAAACAATACTACCTTTTAAATATTTATATTTTATACACTATCTGCTGCAACCCGCGGAGCTACCTGCAATTTTCTGGGAAGAAAAGTACGTTGTCTGTCCTCATGACACACCCTTATCGTCCTGACAAAATTTGACTTAGCCCATGATCTAAGAAAACAAGGTCTAGCAATTTGAGAGTGGTCCCGCAATGACGTCACTGTCCAGTTGCCACTTTATTCAATCAGCTGTTACGTGGTGTATCGTCATCTCTCTCGAACCTGTTGTAAATTGACATCATGACATCATTGCGGGACGCCCACGTAAACATTTTTTCTCGGATTGCTATACCTGGCGGAGTATATTATTATACCATGACTTAGCCATTTCCTCGTAAAAACAGACAGAAAGTTACTTGCGTTTTTATTATAATTATTTGTTATGATTAGAATATAGTACTAGAAAAAAGGTTGTAAAGTAACCATAGCATGATTTTTTATAATTAATAAAATATAATAAAAAAGTCAGAGTTAAAACGGAACGGGGGTCCCTCATGCATCAAACGTTAAACGTATTTTTGGATTTGTTCTAGTGTAAAAACGGTAATCCGTACAAGCGTCAAATTTAGCGGATTATAGTGAACATAAGTAAAACAACAAATAATAAACACTGGCCAAGTGCGAGTCAGTGACAAATTTCTGTTTACCACTAAGCTAAGCAACGTCGGGCGCGGTCGGTACTTAGATGGGTGACAGCCTGGGCGTGATGTTGTCTTTTTGCACAACTTTTTATATTTTGTGATTGTAAAGAACTCTCAGCGCGCGAGCCCGACTTGCGCTTGGTCAGTTTAGTTTTTTCATGAATGGAATTATGTATAACATTCCAAATAATTAGATAAATAGACTCTTTAATGTTTACAGTACAAATTTCACGAACAGCGCGTAGCTTTTTGAATCGGTTCGCCGAAATCGCCTTTTGCTTTTCCAGCTTCATAACTGTGGCCTCATTAATATATATTTAATATTAACATTCACCATATTCATATGGGCATAAAAGGGTCGGTATTTTGCACTTCTTGCAATGTGCCAGCTTTTTTCAGCAATGTGACAGGATCAGTTGGAAACCTGCAGAACGAATAATTTATGTTAGTTGCGGTGGGTAATTTCTTTCATAAACTGGCAACATTCATAATTTATTTTCTAAGTGAATAATTTGATAAAATTCATAGAATTAGACCACAAATCGACCTAAAAACTGACTAATTATGAATAAAATATTTGCGAATTGATATCCTGAATTTATTTAGGTGATCGTTACAAGCTTTATATGTTTACTTACGTGTGAAATGATATTTCATCGTATTTTCGCTCACTGCGCTTCTTGCAGCCCAAAATGCTACAACCAACCATTGTAAAATATCTTTTACAATTATTTCTCAGAGGAAACACGCATTTATCACATTAAATCACCAAAAAAAGGCAATAAATATAATTCAGACCCGTTTTGTTTGTCACTGATTATTACAGATTTTGACACTTGAGGTACCAAAAACAGGTCACGCCGATAAGGACAACAAAATCTATTTATGTCCTTTTCGTACTTGTGCTGAGCCATATCAAGTTGTCTCTTTCACTAAAATATATTGCCGATCTGGTTGTGTATATCTGTGACTTAGAAGGTAGTAGATCTGTGGACTTAGATGACAAATACTTAGGTTATAAAACCCACAGAAAAGTTAGACGAATATTTTTTTCTCTTCTGTGATAAAACCACAGAAAAGAAAAAGTAAATCGCACAACTATGTAGACTAACTATGGTGGTATCAAAATGCAATCGTCCTCCCACAGATCTAGTGATTCACGTTTCAAATATTAATTTCGGTTTTTTATTTTTTTGTTTTAGTGACAGTAAACTAAATTGTGAATAAAAGAATATAATAAAAAAAAACTATGTTGACTTCAATTCTTGTTCTTGATTTTAGTGGATAAAAAAATAAAACACCAACAAATTAAACTGTTCATCCGAACGCTACTAAACTTCACAGGCTGGACTAATCTAAATATTGCCTGAACATTTCATTAAAATTGCTTTTTTTTTTAATGCGGATAAGTCTGCGTTTGACCACCAACTCGCCTATTGGTAAGCGACGATGTGGTCCTGCCGTTTTGGAGTCCATAGGGAGGGAACATACATACACATATCTCCTTATTTTCTACCGTTCAATAATAATACCTCATATAATTTGCTCATAATATTTTTAATTGAATAAGTTATTATTTAATTTGAATTATGTACACATAATAATATTATTAACATATTATACTGTTTATATAAGTTTATATACATCGTTGTAGAAAGTGTACTGGAGAAGTTTGACTTGTAACTATGGAGTTATTAAATAATAATTGTATTGTATTGTACCGGTAGAAAATACGAATGTGAAATATTATGTCAATTATAAGAATGAGAGCCATTTTTTTAAGCATGCCCTTAAGACGCTCTTTTCCGACTTTTAACAATTATGGTCATGCTAGTTTAAGTGTGCATACTTCCATGGCTAGCTTAAAAATATGAAAATTGTGTCATAACAAAAATGAATATTTTATCTAGGAAACCCATGAGACCGAAACACAATTAAGCACGTTTCGCTCGATAGAAAAAATATATCAAAGTAGCACTGATCTGCGCCTTTATCCCTGTTTTTTTTGGATTCATTCAATTACCTATTTATTAAATTAAGTCTGCGATTTCTTGATATATAGATTTCATAATTATGAAGGAAACCGGTGAGGTACATTTTACATTACAGCTATACTTTTCGAAAAATATGAGAAAATCCCCAAAAATAGAAGTAGCGAAACGCACGACTGTTTGTAAGCGCCATGACTTTGCTCCGCTAAATGCTACTTTAATACAATAAACCAAGGATTATGGTCATCTGTAGTAATAAGCGATGCTTAAAAGTGGGAATACCTCGCTTTAACCGTCAGACCGCTCACTCACCTAAAGTTAAGCAACGATGGAGCATACAAATAATCAAAAGATCGAGCACGCTTGCCCAATAAAAACCGATTCAAAGCCATCCACACATTATAGAAGTCTCGCACTGTTCGATTTAATCAATTTTTTGTGCCACGTACATGTATCGTAAGTTGTGGAATGGCTTATCATCTTCGGTTTTTCTTCCGAAATATGAACTCAATTGCTTTAGATGAAGAGTGAATAAAGTTCTCAAAGGTAGGCAACGCACCGCCATGGGCATCGGTGACTACTTACCATAAGGTGGCCCGTCGCTTGTTCATCTACTTATACAAAACAAAACAAAACTTTCAACATGATTTTTTAAGATTGTTACTATTGGAGTACATTCTGGCAGTCCTGTTATTCACTTCGACCAAGGGCGGAGACTAGACCTGAATGTCAAAAGACTATTTAAATTAGAATAATGAAAGTTTTTATATTTTCTTATAATCAAAAAGGGTTTACGAAGTTTAATCTAAAGCTTTCAGCTGAGTATTAATTAGTCTGTGGTCTCATTAATCATCAGACAAAATAGTCTACAATATTTTTATTTTAACCGTGGCCGTACTCTTAATAAAACAAAGCTTGTATGTATTTGACACAATTTTTGAAAAATTGTTACCACAAATGCTTATTTATCACTTAAAACGTGGCACATGTTTTTGTCACAGCTAAACTAATGTTGAAATCTTTATTATGTCATGTGGCCAGACATACATACGAGGCATAGAAATACTGGATGTTGGATCTAGATTTTTTTGCCGACTTCAAAAAGGAGGGAGTGTTCTCTATTCAGTTGTAATTTTATTAGTTTGGGTTTTAAATAAAAAAAACTGGGCAAGTGCGAGTCGGGCCCGCGCAACGAAGGTTCCGTTAGCACCACAAAATACAACCAGTTATTGTTCAGGCTTCACGCCTTCAAAATTATTCGAAGCAATTGCTATGCAGTCACATTATAGTTAATACTTTGCTACAGTGACGCTCGAGTATAACACAAATATAACTTGGTATTGAATAGAAATCTATCACCGACTGCACTTGGCCATTATTTATTATTAGTTGTTATACTATAGTGTGCACTATATCATACCTAGTATATAATTATCTTTGATCATACCAAGTTTGACGCTTCTACGTATTACGGTTTTTACATAAGTGCTAATACAAAAATACGTTTGTTGTATGGGGACACTCATTTCGTTTTTACTTTTTACTTTTTTATAGTATGCACTATACCACAGAAAGCGCATCATTTTCTCTCTATTTTTATCCTAAACCAGCATCCAGTCTGGAGTATAAATTCACGTGTCTTACTCCGTCCGAGCCTGACGTGGATTAAGTCTGCCGATCCTACACTGTCTACAAACAGTCTGCAGTCCTCATTAATTTGTCTCCCTTAGGTCGTCTAGAGCTTTCCTGAGTCGCAGGAACTACGTAAAGATGCCACTGATATCTCTTTATTAAGTTGTATCCGCCCGCAGAGTTTTGCCGGCGTTTTCTGCTCATAATCATGACGTATCAAGATGAAAATTAGGATTTTGTACGTCGGAGAGTATTTTTTCTGATATTATCACCGCTGTAAATGGATAATGAACATCGTTTTTAAAGAGTACTTGTTATAATTTGAATTATATTAATTGTTGGAACAAATCATTGACGGAATAATATACTAATAAATAAATAATACAATGATACAATGCCTTTCATCATCATCAGCCAGAAGAAGTACACTGCCGAACATCCCCCCCCTCCCCTTTAACCTACACACTGAACAACAGCCTGCCTTTTGCATCCACTGGATGCCCGTGACTCTCACAATGTCGTCGGTCCATCTAGTGGGAGGTCTACCTACGCTGCGTCTTCCGGTTCGTGGTCTCCACTCAAGAACCTTTCTTTCCCATCGGTTATCGGTTCTTCGAGCGATGTGGCCTGCCAATTGCCATTTCAACTTGCAAATTTTGATAGCTATGTCAGTGACTTTGGTTCTTTGGCGAATATCCACGTTCCGGATTCTATCGCTACCGCTGTGCTCTGAGTTTTTCCAAAAGGCTAACAGTTAATGACCTCGTTTCAGTACCATAATATGAACAATACTTTATTGGTGTGTTAAAGTAGGTAATTTATTTAGTACTAGCGGTCCGCCCCGGCTTCGCACGGGTATTATTGGAGTCTTAGTAAGGATCCCTATTTTTTTTGAAATCATAATGGTTATAGCCTATATATATGTCACCCGGGGATAGTGTAGCTACCCAACAGTGAAAGAATTTTTCAAATCAGTTCAGTATTTTCGGAGCCTATTCAATGCAAACAAACAAACAAACAATGAAATCTTTCCTCTTTATAATATTAGTATAGACAAGTGTTAAGGTGGTACGATTCACCTATGGCGGGAAATTTAAAATAATACAGTGTTTGCGCAAATCGTTGCTTGTTCTTTACATTATCATGAACTCGAAAATATGAGATGTGTGACGCTAAAGCCTCTCAAGTGGATTTAAGATATTAAAAACTCAACCAAAAAATTGAGCAAATATCAAATGAATATACCTCCGTGTCAAGAGTAAATAAAAAAATACAGCAGTACCTACAGCAGCAAGGCGATATATTAAGTTGTACTAGCCCTCATTGTGTTAAAAGTAATTCTATTTATTTTACGGGCAAAGTTAAGCTGAAACACACAAAGAAAACAACGCTTCATAAACCATTTTTCTGGTTGCGCCAGTAAAATATATTTACAAATAAACTAGGTAAGCTTGTTAACCCACTCGGCTACTTACTTACATTTTTGTGTGTTTTGCAAGCGTCCCGGCCCAGTCTATTTCGGACGGTGATTTCGACGGTCGCGCAGTAAAGAAAAATTTTACCGACGGGTTTTACGCGCAAAGAGTTCAACTTTATTGAGGTTGTATAGGTTATGAAAAAATTTCGCCGCTGTAAGACGAAAGAATTGTCAGTGGGAGCGAAACTCGCTGAGTAATTTCGGAGATTATTCGGGCTCGTATTTTATTTCGGTGCAAAAGTTTGTGGTGAGTTGGGGACTACTTTATCATGGAAATTGTGGAAAGGCAGATGATTTTTGAAATAAAAACTACGATAATTATTCAAATTGTTAATTGTAACTCAAGCCATGTAATTCATTTTAAATCAAAATAACTAGAAAAATTACAGATTATTCTCATTATAGAAATTGCGTATTTTACTGTGAAGTTAGTTTTTTAAATTGTTAGTAATTATTTCCAAACATTCGTTTGGATCTAGAATATCAACTAAAGCCGCTGGACACAACTCGTTGATTTAATATAATTCATCCCACATTAAGACAAAGTTTAGTTCACCTCTGTACATTCTGTGCAAAAAATTGCAAAGGTATGAACCTGCAAACAGTACCACAGCTAGTAAACAAAGTTAGGTACACTGTACAGTTGTTTGCTTGGAAGCCATAGCTTGCATCGTAAGAAAAACAGGCAAAAAGTAAGCGAAATAAGCCGCTTTCCGCACCGTGAACTGTTCACAATTGAGACAGCTTTGTCTGTGCTCAGTGTTTTGGACGCCGTGTGGTAGCTAACAGTCATTCGAGATTTAAAAAAATATTTCTCTAAAAGAAAATTTAAGTTAAAATGAAACACTTTTTAACCGACTTTGAAACCGACTTTTTTAGGGTTCCGTACCTCAAAAGGAAAAAACGGAACCCTTATAGGATCACTTCGTTGTCCGTCTGTCTGTCCGTCTGTCTGTCCGTCTGTCAAGACCCTTTTTCTCAAGAAAGCGTAAATGTATCAAGTTGAAATTTATACCAAATTTTTAGGTCTACGGTTTCTTTCGGCTATAAAAAAATAAAAGTTGTAAGTCAACACAATAAAAAGATATGAACGTTTATGTAGCATATTTTGCGATTTCACAGGGAAATCAAAACCTATAGGGTACTTCTCGTTGACCTAGAATCATGAAATTTGGCAAAAGGCAAGCTCTTATAGCACATACATAGGTATAAATCTGAAAATTACAAATTTGAAGTTATTTGAAGTCATTTAAAAATAATTATTTTGCTATTACAAACTTACATTCTGTAGTTGGAATGTATAGAAGAACCTTATAGTCAACTACAAAGTTAAGTTTGTCTTTCATTATTTCAACTTTAGTAATTTTTTTTGGACTCGCGCTCTGAGTGTTCTGTCCAACGGAACCCTCAGAGTACGAGTCCTACTCGTACTTGTCCGGTTTTTTAGTCTTTTATCTACTGGTTAGGTAGGTATTAAAATAATGTAAAATACACGGAAAAATTATAAAATGAATACGGAATGAGGAGATCCGTAGACGAATGAAAGTCACCGACATAGCCCACCGCATTAGCAAGTTGAAGTGGTAGTGGGCAGAGGGCACATATCACGCACAACAGATGGCCGATGGGGCCGAAAAGTTCTATAATGGAGACCACGGACCGGTAAGCGCAGCGTGGGACGTCCACCGAGTCCACACAAGATTGACAGACGATCTAAAAGAGACCGCAGGGAAACGCTGGATGCAGGCCGCTTCCAACCGGCCCTTTTGGAGATCGATGGGGGAGGCCTATGTTCAGCAGTGGACATCCTATGGCTGAAATGATGATGATGATGATGAAGACAAGTAAAAAATCCATTTTTTTTTTATGTGTAATTAATGCAAAACCTAAGAAATATATAAATGTAAGAGACGTATTTTTTTTTCAATACGCTTCTTTTAATCTTTGATAATTCAACACATACTTACCACACAGCGTTGGCCTTTGCTTGACTCCAGCTTATTCTTTGCGTTTCCTTTTATTTTGCATTTGTGCATACCGACACTACAGAGCTTTTTGTGTCAACACTAGAATTTAAACGCTCTACGGTTTAAAGAAGATTCAAATTCCCAAGAATTTAACTAGGAAACTTTATTAATCTAGATTAATCTGCTCAGAAAAATATGCGTATTTTGTACGCTATCCAACTGCAGCATACATAAAGATGACAATTTTTTTTTACAAGCAATTTCATTCTCTTGAAAAAATTTAAAATTACCGAATATTTATCCTATCGATTATAGGTTTTTTTATATTGAATAAGCCCGCATTTGACGACCAATTCGCCTGTTGGTAAGCGACGATATGGTCGAAGAAGAAGCAAGCAGGACTTAGAAGATAAGATACCTATTCACTCTCAAATCACGTGACAGCAGGTATTGAATTTTTCAATTATTTAACTCGAAATCACGAGCTATGGTGACTATCTAAAGAACGGAATGCAAAGGGAAGGACTCACGTCTTATCCTTTGTTTTCCGCCGGGATAGTCCTGGATTTGGAGTATTTCCAAACTTCGCAGAGACACCAAACACTTCACAGCGGTAGTATTTTTGTTACATGTAGGTGTTGTTATAGCATTTTTGTTACATGTAACAAAAATCATGTAAGATATTTTTATGTAATTTGGTATGATGATTTCTAAGAAAAAACTCAAATAATATTGATATAACTAAAATGTAACAATTTTATTAGTTCATGTACGTATATTAATTGTATTGTACCGTTTTGTTTCATCATCATCATCATAATCAGCCTATACTATTCCACTGCTGGACAAGTGGACATATTATGCATCTCCCAAGGCACGCCACTCAGCCCAATCCTCGGCTTTTCTCTTCTAGCCACTTCCAGTCATCTTACGTATATCGTCCCTCCAACGAGTCTCAAGGTGTCCTACGCTATGTTTCCCGATTCGTGGTTTCCAAGCTAGAGCACGTCTACCCCCACTGTTATCGGTTTTGCGACAGTTATGACCGACTCACTACCATTTTTAGGTTACTCTGGTTCTCTGGAAAATAACTTCGTTTTGGATATGATTCCTCAGAGAACGCCAAGCATTGCTCTTTCCATGGCTCGTTTAGTGACCTTGAACTTGTGGACCGCTCCAACTGTCCACGTTTCAGCACCGTAAGTCATGACGGGTAGAATTATCTGGTTACCGTTTTATTTAAGCTCCATTACCTAACCATATTTCGAGATATTTTCCCATCAAAACAATAGCTGGCACAATTATTCACAAGTTTAACTACCGCAACGATTGTATTTCACGAGAACTGTAACTCAGTGCAATAAAACAAAAAGTTTTGTTTCTCCGTGTCTGTCATCGCAAATCTATGCTGAAATTTATTTTTGGCACAATGTTATGACGTATAGTCGTACAGACAGTAAATCATGTTAACACTATATCAAAGTTGCTACTACAAAGTAGGTACAGACCTACACAGTAACACTCGTCGAGTAGAAAGATTAAATAGCTCATCTCACCAATTAACCCAATTGAAACATAAAAATTATATTAAATTGATTGTTTATTTATATGAAAATGATCACTGTCACTGTTCAAAAGCGGTTTTTCGCAAAAATATGCGTTTACCGCGAAAAACTGCTTTTAACGACAGACGACCCTGCAACAAATAGTTATTAGGATAAAAAGCCTTTTTTATTCCGGCTCAATTAGTAATTGGCAATACGCCAGTATAGAGTTACATTATGACATTAGTATTTATAAAACGCATGTTTTATTTTACGCACGCTATTTCGGTATTCACTATTTTCAATCATCGCTGTCAAAAACAATTTCATTCGTTACCTTGAACAGGGTCCTGATTCTGTACCTACAAACACGCACGTAACGCGCTGTGTTAAGTTAACCTCTAAAAGTTGATCTTTATTCCTAAGGAATAGAGTCCAAGTTTTAAGAGGTAAACTTAACGCGGCTCGTATCGTGCGTGTTAAAGTTACAGAGTCAGGGCCCTGTATACCATAGTCTAGCTATGTCAATCGTCTGAAATGACCATACTGTTCACATGAATCTGTTGCGTTTGGAGAGATTTTCTTTTATTCTTACTTGATTTATGTCTGCGTTCGATCGCCCGATGGGGTAGTGAGCCTTATTATTAACCAGTTTTGTTACAAGGGAATCCGCGACTTTTGTCGGGGATTTATTTGGGAAGGAAGTTGCTCGTCTAACAGAGCCCTTTATTAATTGAGTTCGGAAGCTATTGCCGCAGTTTCTATTGGTCGGCGGTAACGTCGTATGATCTGTTGTGCATTGTAGCATGATAATAAATTATGGATCTTTATTATATTTTCATCATTATCATTATCAGCCTATCATGTGTCCACTGCTGGGACACAGGCCTTCTCTCAGAGAGAGAGAGAGAGAGAGAGGATGTGCACTTATCCACCATGCTAGCCCAGTGCATGTTTTGAATGTTTTTCGGGACTTATCACGTATGTAAACGGGATGACATATAAAACACTCAGAGTGGCGACTACTTCATTTATTCAGCAATCGAAATGAACAGAGAGAGAGTTAGCTGGCAGGCTGGCTTATATATCCACTCCCCTCAAAGGCTTGGCGAGCTTGACAGTGGCATGGCGTGAGGGAGGGGGTGTGTCATGGCGGCTGGCTCGTTGTCATTCGTAGTTTCGCAGGCAACGTCACGTCAGTTTTGTTACACTCGACCATCCTGCAACAATTGCTCCCGCAATTGGGAACAAACAACAAGGTTTAGTTTCTAATAAATTAACAATGTGTTCAGTCTGAGGCCGACTACTGGCAATAATAATGGCTACGGGCAACATTAAGGGCTAGTATTAATATTAAAGGCCAATGGCAATATTAAGGTGAAACAGAAGAGAAATAAATATGCTCGCAGACAATTAACTCGATTTATTTCTCAGTTATCGGACAGAGTTTCGACTTATCTTCCTTAGAGCACCGTAAAATAATAATCGACAAATGAGCTCTTGCACCATTTTAAAGGTTTACCGGTAGGTATAAATGGTAGGCCAGCCGGAAATGACGTCGCGGCCAATCAACAGCTGACTTTGCTGTCATTGAAGGACTTCCGCTGTGGCGGTATATTTGGAAGATCAGTCGAAGGCTTGGTTTGGCTTGGCGTGCCTTGGCTTGGCTTGGCTTGGCATGGCGTGTCTTGGATTGGCTTGGCTTGGCTTGGCTTGGCATGGCATGGCTTGGCTTGACTTGGCTTGGCTTGACTTGGCTTGGCATGGCGTGCCTTGGCTTAGCTTGGCTTGGCATGGCTTGGCTTGGCTTGGCTTGGAGTGCCTTGGCTTTGGCTTGGCTTGGCTTTGCTTTGGCTTGGCTTGGCTTTGGCTTGGCTTGGCTTTGGCTTTGGCTTGGCTTGGCTTTGGCTTGTCTTGGCTTTGGCTTGGCTTGGCTTTGGCTTGGCTTGGCTTTGGCTTGGCTTGGCTTTGGCTTGGCTTTGGCTTGGCTTGGCTTTGGCTTGGCTTGGCTTGGCTTTGCTTTGGCTTGGCTTGGCTTTGGCTTGGCTTTGCTTTGGCTTGGCGGGGATGGCGTTACAAAGGGCTACTGGAGATATTCCAACTATCAGTGATCGGTTCCATCAAACCTACAATTACCTTCAAAGCTTTAGTTACCATCAAAGCTATAGTTACCATCAAAGCTATAGTTACCATCAAAGCTATAGTTACCATCAAAGCTATAGTTACCATCAAAGCTATAGTTACCATCAAAGCTATAGTTACCATCAAAGCTATAGTTACCATCAAAGCTATAGTTACCATCAAAGCTATAGTTACCATCAAAGCTATAGTTACCATCAAAGCTATAGTTACCATCAAAGCTATAGTTACAATCAAAACCATTGAGGCTGCTTAAACTATTGAAGCCACCGAAACTATTTCTTAATAAAATTACCGAAGATGTTAAAACTACTGGCAGTTGCTACTGGCAAAGTTAGATCTACAGAATTATCAGAACTACTGGGTTATTAGAATAATGAGAGCTACTCGCACTATCAAACCTATAAGAATTAATTACTATCACCATCAGAACAATCGGCACTATCAGCAACATAATTTGAAACAAACAGAACTACTACTGTGCAATACTCTAATTTATCAGAGTTCGGTATCATTCTAATCAGAAGTACTTTACTGCATCACAGTACAGCGTTGTCACGTTTGGTATAATACCATATTTGAACTAGAATGTTTGTACCTGATATCCCCGAAACCTATGTAAGGAATTAAGGATTCGTTTACAGAGCAAATTCCTCTCGCTGCAATTCATACGAAGATACTACTTATTTGTAACTTGACCATAATATCAAAATATAGACAGCAACTAATGAATGGTAAGTACTAAGTTCATCTTTGGAGCAGTAAAGGTATAACAGCTATGCCTATCTAAAAATATCACAATTCTGTGGCAAACATCAAATCTGACACACCTGTTACAGAATGAATATAAGGTACGTACTACGTAGGTACTTCAAGTGCTCATATAAATTTATAGCACTGACAGTCCTATATTTATTTTAAAGGTACATCATAACAACAACTAAACTAAAACGACGGCGTTAGGCCATTTATTAAGGTACCTACACCTTGCATATTAAGCACCAAATTAATTTTAAACTGGCAATGCTATTCCTATGCTATCAGCAAACTATTGCTATCAGTACCTAACCATTACTTTCGTGAGAATCAACCAACTCATAGTTTATACTCTAGTTGCGTTGCATCATTTTGCGCGGTTAAGTATGTCTAACAGTAACAAATTCATATTTTGGTTATGAATACTTAATTGAGGACATAAACAATTTAAATGTAATTTTGGAAACATGATTGGTGAAAGTTTTCTCGAAACTTAATTTAGTGGAAATTAATTTTATTTTAAACTTAAATGGTTTCTTAATAATCTGTAGTTTTATTATTTGTTGCTTGCACTTTTCTTTTCTGTTCTAAAGCGTGAGCCAACTCTTGCGTAATAATTCCTACAGGCGCAGATCGCACAGATTTGTCACCGTTTCGTCGAGGGGCAAAACTTGGCTTTGAACTGACGATGTGGTACCGAGTATCGACTCGGCACAGATTTGAAATAAGCTACCCCCATGTGTTTCAGTTTTAACTGTGGTTTTATCATGCTCAGTACTGGAAATGCTATTATCCCTTTTCGTTTAGGTGTGCGTTATTTTAGGTAGTTGTCATATCTCCCAGGCTCAGTAGATATGTAATGACTGGGCTTTGCATTGCTATTTGCTAGGCTCACTAGATTTATTTCCAGAAAAATCAGGCTTCTTTCGCCAACTGAATAATTTTCAGGTTTTTAATGACAAATTTTCAGTCTTTAGTAACACCAGTCCAATTCACCAGTACCTAATCTGAATCATATTCCATCACAAATTACTACTTTGAAACGCGAGAAATTGCTTAATTATTATTATTCAGTCTACCCGCAAACATGACAATAAAAGTTGTTTTCCATCCTACCCACAGACTCGACTTAGAAATAAAATGAGGCAACAAACTAACGAAACTAGCACTTCCACATTGTAATTTTCCTAATCTACCTACAGGTTTCGCAGTTTCTCTGATCAAAAGTGTAAAAGTCAATTATAAATCTTTAGACAAACTCGGCATCGATTAAACTGGAGTGAATAGTTGTATCTAATCTATGTATGATATGTAAGGGCTGTTTAACCTAAATCTTACATGTTCATAAGCACGCGAGTGTGATTGCACGTCAATCTACCAACCATTGCGGTTTTATTCTTTTCTTTATGATCACGGAAGAAAATTATCGAACTTTCGAGAGAATCTAATAATTTTTTTTTTGTTTCGTTTTGACCTACGAATGAGTAGGTAGTCACTAATAATAATTATGTAAATTATAAAGCAAAGCACGGGCTAAGACAATGATTTAGTTTTCGTCTTTTCTTTTGTACAGTCTAAATCACGTCTGCAGGTACAATAAAATCTATCGGAATTGGAACTAGGCAATTAGGTACGATAGTTACTTAGGAAATGTGCATGATATGCTCACTGCTATCAGTTAATGGTCATATTTTGAGGTCATATTGTAAATTTTCTAATCCTAACTTGAATTAGTGGCAATAAGGTCAAAAATAGGTATATCTCATAAGCATAATGGCAAGTAGAAACGAACACACCTGGCTATTGGCTCGCTAGCTCCAACTGATGCAGGCTGGCCTCCGCTGCTTCAGGCCCTAGTTAGGTTAGGACCTCGCCCAGCTGCTACACGCCACACAGATGCAGGCCCCATGCTGGCAGGCAGACAGGCAGATTGGCACGCAAGCGGGCAGGCTGGTAGGTAGGTAGATAATAGTGTCTTGTCACGTGTCTTGCGGCCCGAGATGGAATCTTGAAATCTTCGATGTCACAGTTTTCGCACGTAGTGGGTAGTAAGGTCACGGGCAGAAAGCAGGGTTCGCAGTGTTCAAATGCCACGGAAGCGGCAGCACGCGCACGCTTCTTGCTCAGTACGTGGCGTCGAATGATGAGAAAACAGGGTGGGTGGTGTTAGATCTTCATAACTTTGGCGACATTATTCTGCATTTTTACTTCGTTTTGCATCAGGTCAAATAAGCAGCACGATGCTTTAGCTAGGCAGAGACGAACTTCTTGCAGTACATAATTACGTCACCGTAAATTCTTCTCAAGCAGTAACTTCGTCGTTATAGACAGGATTATGCAGTCTTCTTCGAGGATCAGAATCAATTTGGCCAAGCGTCATGAAGCCGCAGTGCGCGTAGGTATTCAATTTTCTTCTTTATCCCTCTTCTGAATGTAAACGGGATGACATATAAAACACTCAGAGTGGCGACTACTTCATTTATTCAGCAATCGAAATGAACAGAGAGAGAGTTAGCTGGCAGGCTGGCTTATATATCCACTCCCCTCAAAGGCTTGGCGAGCTTGACAGTGGCATGGCGTGAGGGAGGGGGTGTGTCATGGCGGCTGGCTCGTTGTCATTCGTAGTTTCGCAGGCAACGTCACGTCAGTTTTGTTACACGTATTATTATTATTTATTTTATTTAGGTTAAACGTGGTCAGCTCGTGACCACGGCCATTGTAACATGGTCGAAACGTCGAGTGAAAGTTAACTATTTTTAGCTAAAGAAATTCAAATCGCGAAAGTTTAAAAAATACTAGCCCAGTGCATGTTGCTGAATATCATTATGTCTTTGAACTATTGAGTTTCTTGGACATACCGGTTTCCTCACAATGTTTTCCTTCACTATTTTTGAGCGATGGCGTCGAAAACGCACAATATTTACTAAATAAGTCATTGAAGCAGAGCCGAGGATCGAACCGGACGCAGTCAGAATGTAAAGGGCACATGCTACCGCCCGGCGATCATCACTCCTATCGAATAACTTTGTTTGACGATATTTACCTAAAAAAACGGAAAAATCTTTCAATGCTTGACACTGGCAAACGCACAAATCGTACAGCGCCAAAATAATCTCTAAAGAAAAGAAGAAGATAGCCTTGAACGTAAGCTTTATAGGTATAGTAGGAAGTAAGTACCAACAGTTTGACTACCCTAAGTTCGCCCAACAATTTTACAGACGATTTAACTCGAATAGGAGCATTCCCGTCAAATCCTAGTCAAATGTTGATCCTTCCGCTGTTAGTAAACTTGGAGAATTTTCCTTATGTCGTAAGACGGTAGGCTATTTTACATTAATTCAGGGTGAGTATTTTATACTAGCAGCGCCCAGCGATTTTACCCTCAATCCTGCAGGATCTGTTAATTTTTTTGGATAAAAAGTAACCATACCTTAGTAACTTATGTCTATGCGTTGCCTACATCGTACGTGAAGAGCTTATCACACGGCTGTTACTTGATTTGTTTTTTTACCATTGTAACTCAAAGAAGGGCATTTGATTCATAGATAACAGTGAAAAAAAAACTCCCTACAAACTTCCAAATTCAAAAAATCATTTTGAATTTGGAACAAACATGAATTCTGTACATAATATAAATAAACCGTGTACGTATTGGCTGGCTGAATGGAGCTATCCAATTTAAACCTAGAAAAAAATATTCCGACACTTGGTCTACCCGCTGGTCGGACGACATCGTTAAGACAGCAGGAAAGCAGAGGACAAGTGTTAGCTTTTCAGCCAAGAAATCACTTTTTAAACTGTTTTACACACAATTCGTTTACACTTGTTATCGCTTCGAGGTTCGAGCAAAGAAAGAGGGTGATTGCAATGCAACCGCCACTTATATACTGTGTTCGTTGGCAGTCGACAAAAGACTGTCAACTGTCAACGAACACGTGTGAACTTCGCCAATACAGTTTCATTATAATGGTGTTGTTAGTTCATCTATACATTAAATGATTAAACTAAAGTTGTTTTACATTCGGCCATCCGACTCAATTACACGTCCTCGTGTATACGTGTCATGTATTATATGATAATAGACATTATACGTGTTAATTAAATGTGTACTTTACAATCTTATTTTGAAGTCTTATACTATCGTTTTATGTTACATAATATCAGAATGCAACTGCATACTGAAAAGCACATCATATCAGACTAAAACCGAATCTGGTTTAGTTAAGTCAGTACGCAACTGCGTACACTGTCTCTTACGCGACTGCGTACATCGGCTCTTACGCGACTACGTACACCGGATCTTACGCAACTGCGTACAATGTCTCTTACGCAACTGCGTACATCGGCTCTTACGCGACTACGTACACCGGATCTTACGCAACTGCGTACAATGTCTCTTACTTAACTGCGTACTGGAGGCTCCGCTGCAGGCTCAGCTGGCAGGTTCGACGGCAGGCTCAGCCGCAGGCTCAGCCGCAGGCTCAGCCGCAGGCTCGACAGCAGGCTCAGTCGCAGACTCCGCGGCAGGCTCCACTGCAGGCTCCGCTGTATGCTCCGCCGCAGACTCGACCGCAGGCTCGACAGCAGGCTCAGCCGCAGGCTCGACGGCAGGCTCGACAGCAGGCTCAGCCGCAGGCTCGACGGCAGGCTCAGCCGCAGGCTCGACAGCAGGCTCAGCCGCAGACTCCGCGGCAGGCTCCACTGCAGGCTCCGCTGTATGCTCCGCCGCAGACTCGACCGCAGGCTCGACAGCAGGCTCAGCCGCAGGCTCGACGGCAGGCTCGACAGCAAGCTCAGCCGCAGGCTCGACGGCAGGCTCGACAGCAGGCTCAGCCGCAGGCTCGACGGCAGGCTCAGCCGCAGGCTCAGCCGCAGGCTCGACAGCAGGCTCAGCCGCAGACTTCGCGGCAGGCTCCACTGCAGGCTCCACTGTATGTTTCGCCGCAGACTCGACCGCAGGCTCGACAGCAGGCTCAGCCGCAGGCTCGACAGTAGGCTCGACAGCAGACTCAACGGCAGGCTCAGCCGCAGGCTCGACAGCAGGCTCAGCCGCAGACTCGACAGCAGGCTCAGCGGCAGGCTCGACAGCAGGCTCAGCCGCAGAATCGGCGGCAGAAATTTGCATATATAACAATAAGTACACTAATCGGATATATAATCTGAAGAACTTTTAACATGAGCACAGTTATTTAGTAATTAGTATTAAATTAATCATTAGTAAAGAAATTATAATCAAGAAAACGCAAGGAATAAAACAGCCACTTTGTACAATAACTATTAATTAGGGCTCTAAAAAAAACATGACTAGCAAACAGGTTTTGAACCACTTAACAAAAGACAAATTACACTCTGTGGACATGGGAAAATAAGAAGACATCTGTAACTTATTAATCCCGATTCTGATTTGTTAGCTTTTCAGCCAAGAAATCACTTTTTAAACTGTTTTACACACAATTCGTTTACACTTGTTATCGCTTCGAGGTTCGAGCAAAGAAAGAGGGTGATTGCAATGCAACCGCCACTTATATACTGTGTTCGTTGGCAGTCGACAAAAGACTGTCAACTGTCAACGAACACGTGTGAACTTCGCCAATACAGTTTCATTATAATGGTGTTGTTAGTTCATCTATACATTAAATGATTAAACTAAAGTTGTTTTACACAAGGCTAGCACAGAACTGCAAGTATGGCACGCTGAAGAGGAGACCTATACCCAGCAGTGAGTGGAGAATGGTTGATGATGAAGATGATGATAAATACAAATTTACAAAATTTACAAAAAAATCTTTACAAATTTACAAAAATAATCGTTTTCCAAATCTAATTAGTTTAAATTTATTTATGTATTCACAACCAAACGGTAAATAAAATACTGTTTTAAACTATCACGGTTGTTCACTAAAGTTATATGATTATTTACGGGATATTTACCGTGGTAAGGTTGTGGAATGAGCTCCCGATATTTCGGCGCAGTTACATGCACCATGTTCACGGGAAGAACATGGAACGGGATGGTTTGTTCTTCCCGTGAACATGGTGCATGTAACTGCGCCGAAATATCGGGAGCTCATTCCACAACCTTACCACGGTAAATATCCCGTAAATAATCATATAACTTTGGTAAATAAAATGTATTGATACTGCACCGCACTGATGCTAAGTAAACGCTAGAATGTAGGCCCTGCGACACAGGCGTCTCGCCTAGTGCAGGGACTACAAGTACCGTAAACCTTCATTAGCTTGCCTTGTTCCTGTCTACCTTAATGTATTTTTTCAATTTGTTTTACATTAACTATTGCACATATTCTTGTAAATTAGGTTAAGGAAGTGTACTGGAAAATTAAATATTTTGTAATTAAAATACTTTACATCTATTTATTTTCTCGCAGTTAACGGTAAAAAGTAGAGTATAATTATAACTCATGAAAAAATAAATTCATCTAGGTCCTTGTATCTTTGCTCAGGATACTCCCATAGAATCCTTCTTTCTCTCGGAATCCAACTTAGTCCCACAAATTAAATTCCCTTTTTTTCACTTCTTGTATAATCTACTAATAAATTATAAGGATGTAAAATACCTGGAATAAAACTATTTCATTTCTATGTAAATATATACCAAGTCGTTATGACAAACAATAATACAATTACAATAATATTGCTTATAACAAATATAGATCAAATCACGGTCCCGGTCGGGCAGTTGGTAAAATATTCTCTGTTTATTTCATCGAAGTTATATAACTAAATATAAAAAGTACCGAATCTTATAATAAAATTATTAATTTAAAAAAAAAACCTTCTAAAACAATTATTCTGTGTGACGTCTTTATATTTTTCGTATATTCTTCTCAGCAAATTCTTTCATTTGATATTCATATCATGATGGTATATAAGTTTTTTTACGCTATCTCGGAGTATCCTCCATATTGAATTTAGTGTGACGTCATTTCATTTTTCGTATGCTTCTATGCAAGCCCTTTCATTTGATAGCCATATAATGGGGGTGCATAAAAAATAACTGGTCCGCCATATCTGTAAAGTCCGCCATATTGGATTTACAATGACGTCACTTAGCTAACCATGCATTGTCATCCAAACTGAACGAGTATGAAAAATTTCAGCTCAATCCGTAGGGATTAACTGTTTTAAAATTCAGTTCTAACAACGCAAGTCAAATAAAAGATTGTAAAAACAGTTGGACTGGCCCGTAGACCGTTGAAGCTCTACAATGATTTCATAATGTCCATTGAAGCCATAATTCTTTTAAATCGATACATAAAAATTAAAATATAATCCCAAACTCCACTTTATTACACCGCAACCTGTCCATTTTATATCAAAAAGTGCCGTTTAACTCGAATATTCGAAACAGATTCATCATCATAAATTCGCTGATCGTCTCGACGTCACTATTACTTTAACAAATAATAAATGAACGGTATTTTTTGCCGCGCATTTAGCTTATTCTGGGAGCTTATAACCCTTCCTTGGCGTTATGGCTTTCTGTTTGAAGCGATTTTGTTTAGGTGATTGCGAAAAGTTGCGTCACCGTAAACCGTATCTCGACGCGTTAAGGTTCGCGTTTGGGTGATTTTCCGCACTGCGCTGTTTCGAGATTGCGTTAAGACGTAGCCGTAAGGAGTTGCTTTGGACTGATTTTTGTTGCGTTTGGTTGAGGTAGTGCAATACACTAAGTAATTTATTCATTAAAATTGACCTTTAACGAATTTTATCGCGTGTGTTACCTCCTTTTTTATGGAAATTTACAGCCTAATATTATATAAGTGCCAAATTGATTAAGGGCTTCGCCCATTATAAGTTTCTACCTATAAAAATCCTGACGTTTTGGAAACTGTGCCAGTTTAAAAAAAAACTTTTTTTGTGTTTTATTTAATGTGAAATAATCGCGGTACCTAAAAACCATTACCGTATTTATTTTCTACTAGCTGCACCCGTGGTTTCACCCGCTATCCAGTTGTTAAATTTTCGGAATAAGAGGTATGTTATCCACAGTTTAAGATGTCTACATTAAAATTTTCATCTAAATCCGTTCAGCCGTTTTAGCATAAAGAAATAATATGCATACTCACACACAAACTGTCGCATTAACTTTGCACACTTTTCATACAAATGTTAGGTACATTATAAACTTACGAAACATTACAGAAAACATATCGTATGTAATCGGGATTTTTTGCGCGCGACTCGCTCTGGGCCAGTGTTTAATAATTGTTGTTTACCGTTAGTACTTATGTTACTTTTTGATTTCAATATTATTTCTTAGTTAAACCGCAGCAACAATGCATATTCTGCGAAAATTTTAACTATCAGTGAGAAGCCACAAGCAAAACTTATCTCAGATGGCGCCACCTCCGCTGGTGCTGTCATTTGTGGTTTATTTGAGGTTATAAACATTGCTCTTGAATGAAACAATAAAAATAAGATTTGCTGTTAAACAGTAAAATGTTTCTCTAATGACAGTGGCGAATCTAAAAAAAGCGAATCTTTTTGCAAGGTAGTTATGCAATAAAATTATCAATATTATTTTTCTCACCGGAAGGAAAACGGTGTGTACTTCTATTTTTACACTGAAATGCACTACACAGAGGCATATTTTAATAGTAGACGATATTTATTGTGTAATTACTAAAATTATCTATTGATATTTGTCACTTTTGTCAATGAAACAACACCAGCGATAATGCGCGACGTGATAAATAAGCAGTGTGTCTCCCTATTACGGTTCAAAAGATTCAGCCGAAAGAGACTTAGTAGGGCAGGGCTCGTTGACACCATTTGGATACGGAACAATAATAAACTTTATTAATTAAAAATACTTTTTAACGACAAGCTTTTTCGACTTCATCTCAGCAAACCCTTTCATTTGATACCCATATCATGATGGTAGATAAAAACATTTTGTCCGCCATCTTGGGGCGTCTGCCATATTGAATTTATCATCTAGGATTTAAGTGCTTGGGAAGACAAACCCAACGAAGCCAAACTTGACAGGGTTACGTCGTTTCGTTTACGAATTCCTATGGCTACCTTCCGTCTCCATCATCAGACCAGCTCGATGGTACCTTTAACATTGCATTGTCACCAAACTTATACATGTAGGTATGCCAAGTTTCAGCTCACTCGGTTGAGTATAACTAGTCTAAAATTCAGTTGCAAGATTTGTTCCACACGTACGAACGAACATAACAGGGAAAGTTAAATAAGAACTTGTAAAAATAACACGAGGTTTGGGGTGCCGTTAAAAATTAAACGTCCTATTGGTTTGTAAGCCCCGAGCGAGGTTTGACATCGAGTGATCACTTATCGATTCTCGCTCGACGCAAAGCCCCAGCGACCAGGAGTTTTAATATTTCATTACGATTTTATGACTCGTTACCGAGACAATTAATCGAGAGATGGGATGTTTTAATATCGAGCAGTAATTTAGCGTGGTAGAAATAGTTTTAATGAAAGTAAATTTTAAGGACCCATAACTTATTTCCAATAGCTTTTATGTAAATTAAATGCTTTTATAATTGAGATTTTTGGAGCATAAAGCTTGCTGATGTGTTACTTTTTTGTAATTATAGGGTCCGAAGACGAACTAAAATATTTAGAATTATGAATGTTGAATTAGTGCTCAATTTTTTTCTAAAATAATACCTACTAATAGCATAGATAAATAAGAACGAACGAAGAAAAATTTTCTCTTCATTTTTTTTAGACTTGTGCTACTTAGTCTCTTTATTACCTTTTCTTGACAAAACAGTTGGACTAAAGATGATGAAATTGCCAAGGAAGTTAGTGCGTACTACAAGGATGAATAAAATATATTTTTCATGTACAATGAGGGGGAAATGGGAAATCAGTGAGATGCAGCTAGTTACTCCATAAAATCTGCCTTAAGGACACTTTTTTTTTCCAATAGGATGTCATAACCTAACTGTCCCACTGCTGGGCAAAGGTCTCCCCCATTTCTTTCCATAAATTTCGGTCCTCCACCACCTCTTGCCAATCTCTCCAGAATGAGTCAAGATGCTGTCACCTTTGGGATGGATCAGCTAAGCACCAGCTTGGGGCGTTGGAGTCTAATGAGAAACGTGCCAAGCGACTCATTAGCAATGAATCCCTGGTTCAGACTAAGATTCTTAGTCTCGAGCATCGGCGTAAAGTTGCTAGTCTATCGGTTTTTTATCGGATACATTTCGGAGGGTGTACATCAGATTTGCATGATTTAATTCCCTCCTGCCCTTTTTTCTATTGGAACGGGTACAAAAAATCGACATCGTTTTATGGTTGATATTCCGAGAACCCGTACAGAGCGCTTTGATTCCACATTTATTGTGCTAGTCTGTGGAATTCGCTGCCAGAATGGGTTTTCCCCGTCAGCTACAATCTGGGTGTCTTCAAGTCGAGAGTTAATCGGTTTCTTCTAGGCAAGCGTGCTCCATCGTAGACCGCATCGTCGCTTAACATCAGACGAGATGGCGGCCAAGCACAAGCCTATCTAATATAAAAAAAAGATCGCCACACCAGTGTTTCTTGGGTCTTCCTTGACTGCGCCGTCCATCGGGCATCCACTGCGTGACGATCCTGGCCCATCGGTCGGGATGCATAGGCGCCACATGTCTCGCTCAATTCCATTTTAGTCTGGCGGCTTTTTGGCCAACGTCGACCACACCTTTGCCCAGCAGTGGGACAGTATAAACGGCACATCCACATCGACGGCGCGCTTACGTGGGAGACGCACATAAACGAGCTATGCGGGAAGCTGAGCCGCTCGTGCTTCGCGCTACGGCGGCTCGCGAGCACCGCCACCCGCAACGTTGTGCGCTCCTGCTACTTCGCGACCGTCCACAGTAACATTACGTACGGGTTGGAGTTGTGGGGCCGCGCCGCCGACTACAAAAGAGCCTTTGTAATGCAGAAACGTGCCATACGCGCCATGTTTGGAGTCTCTGATGACGTTTCATGCGTAGAGTTCTTTAAAGAACTCGGCATACTTCCCCTACCGTGCGAGTTAATATTCCAGGTAGGCCTATTCGTGCACTCTAATCTGAGTATGTTCCGGCGGAGGGGCGTCCTCTCGACGTTTAATTTGAGGAGCAACATAAAAAAGGACCAGCTTGTGACACCAACCCATAAGCTGGCGAAGTCTGAGAGGTCAGTTTACGTTGGAGGGCCCGCGATATACAACCGAATACCCGCTGCCGTGCGGAATGCTCCTTCCACCGCGCAGTTCAAAACGAAATTTAAGTCCTGGCTACATGAAAACCTATTTTACGAAATAGCTGACTACTTCAAATTGCCGGACCATTAATTTGTTAATTATTCCAATTGTTTTTTTTTAAATTAAATCTATTTGAAATTATTATTTATACAATTTTTATAATGAATAAATTCAATGTAATTATAATAAGACAGAATCTATAGTTTATTGACATGTAACATAGGTGTTATTAATAAATATTTGTATTTGTATTTGTATTTGTATAGGTAAAAAAAAGGATGTCGTAAGTCCTGTACTAAGATTATTGTGATCAAATTTTACTTCAGGCAGCGCATTCGTATGGATTTCCGAAATATCAACCATAAAGAGGTGTCGATTTATTTATAATTTATTTACTTTTTATTTTACTGGTGCTCATAATAATGGAAACAAAATATCTTCAAAATATGAATGGACGCGATTACTCAAATGATGGGGAAGATAGGTTCTTGAGTGGAGACCACGAACCGGAAGACGCAGCCTAGGAAGGCTTCCCACTAGATGGACCGAAGACATTGTGAGAGTCGCTGGCATCCAGTGGATGCAAAAGGCAGGCTGTCGTTCAGTGTGAAGGTTAAAGGGGAGGCATATGTTCAGCAGTGGACGTCTTCTGGCTGATGATGATGATGATTACTCATAACGTCGGTTGTATTTCAGGACATACTTAATTAATCTCGTATTCATATCTAATTTGAGTTTAGAACGGGATCGTTTGAAGTTAAATTCTAATCAGCGTCAAGTCATTATACGCTGTGTTGCTAGGATCGAATGAGGTCGGAATTGCCAAACAATTTATGAGAAGCTTCGTCTATTTTACCGGACGACGTAGACCGCATCATCGCTTAATATCAGACGTGATGGTGGTCAAACGCAAGCCTATTATTAATTTTCAAAAAACTACACAGATAAAAACGTATGATAATAATATTAAAGTTATATGATTATTTACGGGATATTTACCGAAATCTTTAGTGAACAACCGTGGTAGTTTAAAACAGTGATAATATTATTGTTTTTAACTAAGTTTGTATGTTGCCTTAAAAAAATTAACCTTTTTAATTTTTTACTAAAATCATAAACTGAATTTATTTAGTAAGTGAAATTATTTAGTAAGTGTAAATAGAAAGTAAAGAATTATTTTCTTCAACATGGGACTACCCTAAATAAAAGTCCGGAGATTTTTAAGTGATGACATATGTACGGTATACTGAGACATGGTCCATAACTGCTGACATTTTAGAAAAACTCAATCGATAGGCAATGGTAATGGAGAGAGCTATGCTAGATAGATAGATAGATAGATAAACTCTTTATTGTTCACACCACAAATTTCATACACACGATAAAACAGCTTAAAAACTATTGCAACAATCAACAATGCTAGTGCTAGGAGTTTCTTTGCGCGATAGAATCTGGAACGTGGATTAATCGCCAAATAACTAGTCACTTATTAAGTTCTGCATGAATTATTTATTCTATATTTCAGTGTAGGTACTTAAGTATTGTTTGTCAGTGCGGGGTGAATCTGTGTGCCAAGACAAACCTTCCGTGGTTTTTTTGGTGCTACATTTTTGTTAATTGTATTTGAACAATGTATTAAACAACAATTTAAAAAAAAAAAAGCTTTTTTTATTGTGGTTATGTCTGCGTTTGACCACCAACTCGCCTGATGGTAAGTGATGATGTGATCGAAGATGATACTCGCAGCTGCCGAGATTTGCAAGTTGAAGTGGCAATGGGTAGGCCACATCGCTCGAAGAACCGATAACTGATGGGGAAGAAAGGTTCTTTAGCCGGATGCCAGCGCAGGTAGGCCTCCCACTAGATGAACCGACGACATCGTGAGAGTCACAGGCATTCAGGGGATGCAGATGGCAGGCTGTCGCTCAGTTTGGTGTTCTACGGGGGAGGCCTATGTTCAGCAGTGGCCGTATGGTTGATGATGGTAATACGTTAATTTGTACGCAATCGTTTAGCGTTGTAGGAGGCCTTCGAGTGGCCTAAAAACTTAGCCAACACTAGGGCTCACAACTAAGCGTATATACGAACGTTACTTTCGATTTTTGCCGACTATTAATATGACTAAAATGAAAACTTATTGCGATGTTATTATTATTGCAGCCGTGGTATTTCGTCTAAATCAAGAATCTCCTAGGAAAAAGATTCTCGAATACTTATTTCGGGATATTTTGTTCCCAGACGTCGGACCCTCATTGCCGACTGTCGAAAACCAATCGAGTCTCGTCCCCGATTGAAATCTATTATTGATGAGTCCAGAATGGCGACTATTCATTTGACTCGGACACGTAAGCTTTCCATTCGATTTGCAAATTGAATTCGGATTTCTGATTTTGTTTGTTAAATTTGTTTAATGAATATACGTGTGCATAACCACAAAGGGGACATAGATATTCGCCAAAGAACCAGAATCACCAACAAAGCTATTAAAATTGGCAAATTGAAGTGGCAATAGGCAGGCCACATCGCTCGAAGAACCAATAATCGATGGGAAAGAAAGGTTCTTGCGTGGAGACCACGAACCGGAAGACGCAGCGTATAGATAGGCTTCCCACTAGATGAGTCCGACTGAGTTGCGGACATCCAGTGGATGCATATTATGGCAGGCTGCCGTTCAGTGTAAAGGTTAAAGGGAGAGGCCTATGGTCAGCAGTGGACGTCTTCTGGCTGATAATGATGATGATGATGATAAACCACAAACCTCAGAAAAAATATATAGAAGTGTTATACCTACAGTTTCCCCTTTAGCACTTACACCCCCCAACTTTGGTCGTCCATTCGATGACTCGCCCTTTCAGTTTTTGGCAGACTTTTCGGTAAGCTCGAGTTTAAGGCAAATCCAAACTATAATGATCAAAGCCTCAAACAGTCACCTTCTTACTTCAGTTTATGTTTTTTTAAATTCTTTTTCATCTGGAAAAATAAATAAAGGAAACGAATAAACTACAAAGAATCGGGTGACATTATTTTAGACTATCCCTTCAGCTTGCTAATACGCTGATCTACGAGTATATCGAAGTCTTTGGGTTCTCTGGTGGGTTCTCCGGATATGCTCCCTCAAAGAAACTCCGAGCAATGCTTTTTCCGTAGCTTGCTTAGCGACCTTGAAGTCGCTCCCTCAAAGAAACACGAAGCAATGCTTTTTCCGTGGCTTGCTTAGCGACCTTGAAGTTGAGAACCACTCCAATCGACAGGTAACAAAATAAAGTAAACATTAAAATAAATAAAATGGAAATGTGCACCGGCAGTTTATTTCGTAATCCGCGCGAAGTGTCGGCTTGAGGTGCGGATAGGCGCCACGGAAGCGACGTACTTCCTCTGTTGCGGCGTAACGCCTCCAAGCTCCGCCATTTGCAGGTATTCTGCGTTACACATTTAAAAAATTATATTAAAAAATCGTGCAGATTTTCTACATCATAATTTTTATTCAAATACTTTTAGGTTTGAACTAGTACTTACTATAACATATTATTCCGAATATGTAGAATTCTCTTTTATTTTCTTGGATAGACACTTAAACAAAAGTATTTTCATTAGGACATCTTATTTGCAATAACATTACGCAGTAACGACAGAAGAAACACCGGCCTGGGCGAAACTTGGGCCGACTGCACTTATACAAAATACAAAGCTACATAAAAAAATAAAAATAAAAATAAATTAAACGAATATTTATTTATTTACAAAGCTACATAATTTTTTGGTGTTTTAATATTTTTATGCCATAGTTGGCAAACAAGGTAAAGGACCGCCTGGTGGTAAGCGATCACCGTCGCCTATGAATACCTATAACACCAGGGGCATCACAGATAAGTTGCCGACCTTTGAAGACTGTATTAACAGCCCTTTTGACGAACCCTATGTTATAGTTACTCGGAAATGCCGCAGGGTGCCGCACATTCCACACACTGTTGCGAGGCAAAAAAAATGTGTAAAACGCACGGCATGCGATTTTTACAGATCTATGATTTGTGGATGAGCTTTCAGGCGGAGGCGTTTTGTGAGAGTTATAAAGCAAAAGCTGTTAGAAAGTTATGATGTAGGTATTATAGTCATCAGAGAGGTTTTGAGAAATTAAAAATAACCCTGTAAAGAGGTACTAAGCGGTTATTAAACCAAATATAATTACCTATATCAGAGAATGCCTGTATACTCTTATTTCACTTCGATCTAATTTTTTTTACAATCTTACATTAAAAATAGCATAAGGCCGCGCTACCAGCCAGAGCTATCTCTTCCGCACATTTTAGTCATATTAGAAGTTAAAAAAATCACTAAACGAGAATTAAAAAACAACAATATATATATATTACAATTTACCGGCTTATACAATTCATAAATACATTCATAGAACGAAACAAAAGTGAATACCAGAATTGGTTGAGAAATGATGGAATACATTTGTAATGT
Source organism: Agriopis aurantiaria (assembly GCA_914767915.1). NCBI lineage: Eukaryota > Metazoa > Arthropoda > Insecta > Lepidoptera > Geometridae > Agriopis > Agriopis aurantiaria. The sequence continues at coordinate 15,692,045 of OU611989.1, read as the reverse complement.
TCTTTATTTACCGCTACGCTTTTATCTATTCAGCTATTATCGTGATTATTATCCCGCAAAACTGTAAAAGTTATATGGAGCGCGTTTTCTATAAAAATGGGTATTAACCTCTAACACTTCCCGCGGAGCCTAATTTCACCAACAAAATTGACCTGTTTATCTACCGGACCCTTATCAGAGGGTCAGAGTTCAGATCTTGACCATTCAACCTTCGTCGGACGTTATAAATTAATACTCGGATGCTGTGATTTATAGCTTTTGATCTAGGGTCAGCGACCTTTTGACAGCTGGGCCGGGCGAGTTATGCTTGGTTATGGGGGTGGTTTTATTAGACCGTTATTATTGTTTCCTTTTTTGATGGCGATGGATGATGACGTTTCTTTTTATGGTTCTTCTTTAAGGTGGTACGTTTCACCTATGGCAGGAAATAAAAATATTTAAAGTTTTTTTGTTTTTATTTAAAGTTTATGAAGGGCGGCCTTCCTTTGTCATTAAAGCGTACACTCATCGACATGTGCGTCCTGCCCGTCCTAACTTACGGTGCACAGACTTGGTCATTGACCGATTCTCAGAGGTTCAAACTTGGGGTTTGCCAAAGAGCGATGGAGCGCAGCGTCCTAAGAATCAAAAGGACAGACCGAGTCCGAAACACGACGCTGCGCTCAATTACGGGAATCGCTGATGTTGGTATCAAAGCTGCCAAATTAAAGTGGGGTTGGGCGGGACACGTGGCCAGGATGCACCCTGATAGATGGGCCCAGAGGATCACACAGTGGGTGCCTGAAAACGGACGAAGGAGCCAAGGCAGGCCTAGAAAACGCTGGCGCGATGACCTCGACACGTTCCAGATACAGTGGTTAAGTCTGGCGGGTGATCGCACTGTCTGGAAAGAATTGAGGGAGACCTTTGCCCAGGAGTGGGACAGTATAGGATAACAAAAAAAAAAAGTTTTTTTTGTTTTTATAGTTAGGCCGGGTAATTATTTTAAAATAACACAGTACCATATTTGCGCAAATCGATGGTTGTTCTTTACATTATCTTGTACAGCTATTTAACAGTAACGCACCATGTTACTTACATTTGTCAATAAACCGTTTAAAATAGCAAAAGTTACTTTATTGACAAATGTAAGTAATAATGTGCATTAGAGATAAATAGTTTAACATGATTTTGTAAAGAATAATAATCAATTTGCGCAATCATGATCGTTTACAATAATTACCCGGCCTAGCCACAAGGACAATAAAACTGTTTGAAATATGAATTTCCCGCCATATGTGAATCGTACCACCTTAACGCTTTTCAAAGTGACTTCTTCATAGGTAGTAAAATGTTATCATGTAGATATTTTTATTAATTATCTTACTTTTAAAACATCAAAAGACTAATCCCAATTCTTTTTTATTTTCAAATTTATTTTTTTACTTTAATTGATATGGATATGGAAGTGACAGGAACATAAATAAAGTCGATCGATTTAAAACTAGCGGCCCTAATCACTTAAAAAAATTCAATCAACTTTATCTCGGTTTTGCACGAAACCTCAAAAACGGTGAAGGAAAACATCGTGAAGAAACCGGTATGACGAAGAAGTTCAAAGATATATGACATTCACTAACATGCACTGGGCCAGCATGGTGGATTACCGCCCATCTTCTTGCAGTGGGAATAAGATTTGCTCCATTCACAACCTTATCACGGTAAATATCCTGTTAATAATCATATAACTGTCATCATCTTTATCAGCCAGGAGACATCCACTGAACGTAGGCATCCCCCTTCAACCTCCACACTGAACGACAGCCTGCCTTTTGCATCCACTGGATGCCAACGACTCTCACAATGTCGTCGGTCCATATAGTGGGAGGCCTACCTACGCTGCGTCTTCCGGTTCATATAACTGTAAATACTTTTACTCCCTCTCTTTTTCACATTTATTAATTGTTATAAATACAACGTATCATTCTGATTATTTCCTTGTATACTCTAAAAAAATTACTGATAACGTATTTTAATCCCTCTCTAGAAATTACGTCATTTATACTTAATTAAAAAAGGCAACTAACGACTCTTCTAAATGAAAGGGCGAAATTGCATCGCGTCCTTCGTTCACGTACAAAAACTATCATCAAGACAATCGTCACACAAGACACGTAACAGACTTATTATTAGATTCTTTCAGAAATAACGACATTATAGCTGCGAAAGTGGCCAAATGCAGTGAGATAAAAAGTAAGATGACTTGTTTTTTTATGCGGGGGATACTTGTGAAGAATTTTAATGCTTCTTTACTTTAGTCCGCTTTATAATAAATGCGTTAATTTTTTTGTCTCCAAATGAAAAATAGTACATTGTTATGTACCCTAGGGGTGGAAGTAACTTATTTAGTACCGAGACGGGGTTCCCGTTAATAGTTCGAGGGACTAAATAAGTATTTAAACCCCAGGTAAATACTGTGCTTTTCATTATGAATACAAGGAAACTAAAAATAAAAACATGAACTGATTGTGTTAAAACAAATCTGCTATACGGAAGTATAAACAAAACTCTACAATGAAGATCGGATTCCCGCCAATTTCATTTTTTTAACTTCCTGACACTAGCAACTGCCCGAGAAGTGCAGGACCATAATACCCTGAGAAAAAAAAAAGTTGGAACATGGTTTAGTAAAAATGTGAAAATAGGACTAGTATTTTTTTATATAATTTGAGTTTTTTTTTAATGTTTTTTTTTAATCTAATTTTTTTGTAGGGGCTTTAGGCGCTATGCGATTATGCCAGCCTCGTTTTTCAAAGCATTATATACAATCAAAAGGGAGCAGAGTCCCTACGCTGATCCAATACGACCGAGACCATGGCATACAAGGCCCTCGCCGCATCACACGTGGGTGCGGCCAGGATACCTTGAAACATGCCAACATCTCGAGGGTTTACGCCGTACTCGTGCAACATATATTCTCTCATAGACTCGCTCCGGCCGCAGTCGACCAGAAGGTGGGAAACATCTTCTAGCGTACCGCACAGTGAGCAGGTGGGATCTTCGGCCCTGCCCATCAGATGCTCAAAGTTATTAAGTGGCATGTGGCCGGAGCGAAGTCTATGTGCTAGTCTGTCAGTTTTCAACTGTCACTGTCAGTTGAAAGTGATTCTCCCTAGGGCTGAAATGTATTACTTTAAACCCGCTGCTCAGACAACTTCAGACCAATTTCCGAGTATGAGTAATGCAAAATATATTAAGTGCTTATGCACATTTTAACATTTCTGAATAAATAAAATTACTGAATGTTTACTAACGAAAAACCTGAGAAATATAAAATTGAGAATAACATGGCCTTTCTGTTTTCATGATTAAATAATTGGCTAAGAGCGTGTCGAGACTCGAGACACGCGGCAGTCATAATTATTATTGTGGTCACAATCATCATACTTCAGAAATAGGTAGTCACAGTAAAATTCGAAAAAACGCAGCTTAGAGGACTTAACCAAATTTTAGAGGCATCATACTAACATAACATAATACTTTTTATGAAACACTGTTTTAAACTATCACGGTTGTTCACTAAAGTTATATGATTATTTACGGGATATTTACCGTGCTACCGTGTAAAGGCAATACGCTGTAAGTCGAAAATCTACGTTTTGAGTAAATGATGAATTAAAACTTTTTGGAGTTTATTTGATTATTCTTTACTATTTTAATTCTATAATATATTGTTTGGTATAGTTTTAAAGGTATTTTTAATATCTATTTAGCCATGCAGTATATTCTCTAGAATTTTAAATAGTAAGTGAAATAAAAGCATTAAAAGTGTTTTGCCATGTCACAGCTCCTCGGTAATACCGCCATTGTTGTGGCAAAACGCTGCATGTGATATTACCGTGTTTTGCTTTTTCTAGTAAGGCTAAGGAATCTAAGTATTGTTTTATTTTATTGATGATTTACTGTATTTTACTCATTTCATTCTCATATAACTTTATACATTTTATGGTTATTTTATGGTTTAGTAAAAAAACTGCTTGAGAAAATATTTAAAAAAAAAAAACGAAAAGGTCAATGATCTTTGATAGAAAATCTTGAATTTATTAAAATTTTATAGCTATATCTTATTAAGTTATAATCAGAAAATTCTTGAAGTAATATTGAATGAATGTTTTTAATATGTTATAAATATTTATATTTTATAATTATTAGCATGGCAAGTAACAAGTTTCTATGTGTAATAGTTTATAAATGCAACTTATTGCCACTTTGGCAGGCCATATTTCATAAAATATACACTTAAAAAAAAGTGATGTATAAAACATTCCTTTCATATTAAAATACCTATTCAACGATATCCCACACAAGGAAGTGCAGGGAAATAAAAACATTCCCATTTCACATGTACTTGAGCCACCCCTAATACGCAAAATTATATTCTGTTATACATATAAAATTTAGATCTATACCTACTTACACTGTAATTGTGCAAAGTTTCAAGCAAGAAGTAGGAAGGTTCTAAAAAATTAGGACGGACGGACAGACGGATAGACAGACAGACGGACGAACAGAACGAATTTATAAGGGTTCCTTGTCGGGCTACGGAACCCTAAAAACGGTTCAACACTTTTTTTTGATTCCGTTGCTATGTATGAAAACTTATTTGGTTAGTCCAATGAAATTAAAATGCAAGATACTCGTACTGTAACAATTTTTGTCGAACATTTGTAATATCATTCTCGAAATCTTATCAAAAATCAAAATCAAACCAAAATGATTATTTATCAGACACAAGTTCCATAGATCTAATATAATATCATATTATCTTATGTTTTTGATATTTTTCGTAAGTATGTTCAATAATTTTATATCTTCAAAAACGTTGTGATGTGGAAGCAAGATAGTAAATACACGTGGCAAAGCCACTTAAACCCATAAGAGAGAAAAATCTGTGAAATTTCACTTTTGCTGATAATTTATATGACAGTTTTTATCATGGACACAAATATCAAAATATATTTTCATTATCTTTATCTCAATCTCTTCTCTATACAGTTAAAGTCGCTTTCCGCGTCTGTCTGTCTGTATAACCACCAACTCCTCCTAAACCACGCAACGGATTTTGATGTGGTTTCCACCATCGGTTAGATAATTTTTCATGGAAGGTTTATATATAACTAGGGACCCGCCGCCGCCGATTGCAATACTGGGGTGAGTGAAGAATATGTTAGAAAACCGCGCACAAAATTGCTGCTTAATTATAAATAACATAACCAACATCAAAAGTTTTGAGCTGAAATAAAAGTCACTTGAACTTTATTACCAAATTAAATAAATAAAAATAAACCTTACAACACGGTAAAGCTCCTGCGTTTCTAGTAATTAGACGATACATCCACAAGACACACCGCGGCGGTCATTTGCTAAATTGCCTTTGTTTGCCACCTACTACGTTGAGTGAAAGAACACGGTAACTAACTGAGCGATTAGCGGGGCGAAAAGTGGCAATTATCCAAAGTAGATCAGAAAACGACAAAATATAAAGTTACGGGGCGAAAAGAAGACGAAGTAGAGATGAAAATTGAAAAAAAATTGCAAGTTACTGGATAAAAAGATGCATCCGGGCGGAAAGTGGTATTTTAAAGAAGTATCGTGGCGGAAAGAGGCAAAATAAGCAAATAGAGGGGCGAAATGTGCGGATGTGAGCAAAGAATGGGGTCGTAATGATAAAATGAGCTAGTAAAACGTCAATACATGCAAGTATCGAGACTGAAAAAAAAAAGTGAGATGTGGATTGAAAGTCGGTAAATATAGAATGAACAGGGTAAAAAGCAAGTAAATGTACGATTAGCAGGGCGAAAAGCGGTGAAATAGACGCATTTGCTCGGACGTTTCGGTTAAAGGATTACTGCCACGGCTAAATTTGCATTTGTGCTAGTCTGATTTACGCTTATACCCTAAATAAATGGAGCAAACGCCAAGTTTAGAGTTGAAATTGTTAATAACAATTTTAATAAACTCAGTTATTAGTTCTTTTAATACGTTCTGTATGTGTACGTCTAGCAACGGGTTAACGTGTTTGGTTATCGTTAACGTGGTTATCATAGTATTGTTTGTTGCTTGCTTGCACCTTGGATAAACACTTAAGATGTTTTCAAACCGGAAAATACAGAGCTGAAAATACTAATATGATTATTAAATACTGAAAAATTTGAATGAAATTATGTTTTTTAATGCTGGCCGTAACCTTGCGCAGCGCATTAGTATTGCAATTTAACGTGGCAATGCGGCCAGCAGTTTGGGAATGGTGCCTGCTGGCAGCGGTTTAGTAGATTACTTTAATTTAAGATGTTACATCACTTCCCTGAGAACACTGCAAACAATAAATTTATACAGTTCGTCGTCGCAAAAATAACTAAATAAATTAACTTTACAACATGTAGATATTTTAGTCATCATCATCATCATTATCATCCTATCGTGTTTCCAGTGCTGGCACACAGCCCATCTCTCAAAGAGAGATAGATAGACAGAGAGAGAGGAGTGAGAGAGAAAGAGAGAGGGTGGGCTCTAATCCACCATGCTGGCATACCTCTTTCCTCAAGGTGTTTTCCTGCAGCGTTTTTAAGCGATAGCATCAAAACTGCATATAATTTATTACTAAATAAGTCATTAGTGTAAGGCCGAGAATCGAACCAGGTGCCGTCAGATTGTAAAGCGCACATGCTACCGCTCGGTCACCATCGGGGTGTTTTATTTTAGTGCTGGTTTTGTATTATTTTTGATTTTAAGTAGGTTCCTAGTTTTAGGTATATTTTTTTTTCTATGTGCATGTTATTTCTTTTTCTTGATATTAATAAATAATCGGTGTGTAGTAAAATTTAGAACATTTATCGTTTTATAATATTGTTTTTGTATTTGTAGTATTGCAGATTGCATATTGTTGAGTTCTGCAAGTAAATTACAACGTGGCTTGCTCACTTCCACAAGTTTTGGTATAGTTTTAGCAAAGCGCACGTGCCATAAAAGGGGTGGTAGCTAACCCTGGATCATGAATCTCACTCATTTTGACTATTGTTCAGGATTGTTTTCTTGTCCGTAAGCGTGACACAATCCGCCATTCTATATTTACGAAAACCGACCCCTTTAAAGGCACCCTTCCGCTAATTAAATTGAAATTTGTACATACACAATGTGTGACGATGTCGGCAATGGAATGATAACAATCTAACTCGTGTACACGAAATTATGTATGTTGAGTGCTTTTACGCTTTCCTTGTTTAGATTCATAGATTGGCAGCAGTTCATAGACATCTGTGTCAATAGATATTAAGTAGAAACAGAATTTCTAGAATTGTTAATATGCTCCTCAGTGCCTTGTTTTAACACTTTGACTCGCATATAATACATTTTAGGTTTATTTTGATATCCTACTGGTTTCACATTTTCAAGAATATGCCGTTAACTGAAGATCATCATCATAATCAGCCTAAACTAGTCTACTACTGAAAATAGGCCTCTTCCGAAGCACGGGCAATGGAGAGAGTTATGATCGGAGTTTTCTGGCGCGATAAAATCTGGAACGTGGATATTCGCCAAAAACCAGAGTCACCGACATAGCTATTAAAATTTGCAAGTTGAAGTTGCAATGGGCGGGCCTAATCGCTCGAAGAACCGATAACCGATGGGGAAGAAAGATTCCTGAGTGGAGACTACGAACCCGAAGACGCAGCATAGGTAGGCTTCCCACTAGATGGACCGACGGCATTGTGATAGTCGCGGGCATCCAGTGGATGCAAAAGATAGGATATCGTTTAGTGGGGAGGTTAAATGGAATGGATAGGTTCAGCAGTATACGTCTTATGGCTGACGATGATGATGATGATAGTGAAGGCACGCCACTAAGTCCGATCTTCGGATTTTCTCTTCCAGCCACTGTAAGCCTTACGTATATCTTCACTTCAACGAGTCTCAGGGCATCCTACGCTACGTCTGCCGATTCGTGGTCTCCACTCTAGAACACGTCTGCCCCAACAGTTATCGGTTCAGCGACAGACATGACCGGCTCACTGCCACTTTAGACGAGATAATTTTTGAAATATTTTTTTTTAAATATTATGATGAAACCCATTGGGAAAGGAAGATAACATGTAATTTACGGGCGATCTGAGGTCGGGAAGTGGAGGGGAGGGGTAGGGTAAAAACGGCTTATCTCGATGTCTCGATCTCAGGTCGGCAAAACTACAAGTCATATGAAAAAAAATTCAATGGCAAAGTTATAGGTAATAAAAAGATCTACAACTTTTGTCTACGCACTTTTTTCACATAACCTAAAAATTTATGTGAAAAATTCAAATAACCTAGTTTTTAAAACACTGGTTTAAACTATCACGGTTGTTCACTAAAGTTATATGATTATTTACGGGATATTTACCGTGGTAAGGTTGGTTGGCCGTGGTAATATCCCGTAAATAATCATATAACTTATAACCTAGTTTTTGGTTTTAAATTTTTATCTTTTACAAAAAAAACATTTTTTCACGAAATTTTGTGAAACTTACCTTTTTATGTCACAAATACAGTTTTTTTTTTTACCTTATTTTGACTTAATTTCGTTAAAGCACCCTAATTTTCAATCGAAATGGGATGGCTGTGCATCTCTGTTCGGCGATTTGTGAAGCGATTAGCTGGACGAAAACAATCAACTCGTTTAAAAAGACCTTTAGCAGCTTTCATTTACAAATCAAAATCCTGCAGCAACAATACCAGTATCAGCTGCAAAAGCAAACTCATACCAACCTCAAATCTAGAATTACGTGCAAACTGTCCCGCCGTTTACACTTCCAAATCTGCGTGTTATGAGTTCCACACGTATTAATAACTATAGAAATGCCACCAGCAAATATTACGTACGTTTTGCATCGTCGCATTTGCATGGGCGTATCAAGGATCCGCTGCAGGGGCAAAACTACTAGCGAGTTCTGAAACCTATTACCATCTAAGCAACGTAACCATCCAAAGCACTTTTAAGAATCTAAACTCGTATAGCGTCACAAAGTCACACAAATCAACAGCATGCCTTCTTCTTTGCGCGAAACAGTGACAAATCTATGTGATCTACGCCTGCGAAGAGAGCAAATTGGACAAATTCTGAAAACTTAATAACGATTTAACTTCGTGCGTTTGACAGTTCTAAGACAGGACAGCGTCTTTCGGGTCAGCTAGTTTAAAATAAAACTAAATTAGCAGTGGGAACATGATAGGCTGAAATGATGATCACTGTTTACCATAACCGCAAACATCGATGCAATGCAAGTTAAGTTGATGACATATCAACACTTATATCAAGAGTACATAATTTTAGGTCCTTAACCTTTATCAGATTAATCTGGATCCGTTTTGTCTTGTAAATGTTACAACACTACAAATTAATTAATAATAACAAACCTCACTTGGGGCTAATGCCCCTTCTTGCCCCATCCTGGCTACGTCCACGTGTTCTGGAGCTTTGTTTTTATAGTCCCATGTGGAACAAATCGCATGTGTACGATCGAGGCATTCGTGGCCAAATAGAATTCTATATTGAATTTATATCTTTGGCTTTGGCTGTAGTCAGATACAGAAGTTACTAATTGGAGCCAAAACTCCCAGTTGTTTAGATAGATATAGGTACCTATCTCAGATCAGACAAATAAGTCAGATATGGTAAGGTGGCGTAGTGGGTGCGTAAGCATCAGGCTTCAGACCTCTAGGCGAACTCGCCCTGCAGACAACCTTGCAGCCCATTTTTGTGCTTGTTGACTATTAGTTATTTCATTGGTGTCACTTCAAGCAACTGTCACAGCAAGGTTCTTAGTGTGCGTGAATAATGAGTAAGAGTGCATACTTACAGTTTCGGTTTAGTGAAATAAGTGGGCGATACAGGGAAACATTTGAACGCGAACGACAAACGCATATCTTCCTTGTTGGTCTGATCTGAGGTACCTACTAACACAATATATAATACTAGCGACCCACCCTGGCTTCGTATGAGTGTAATTTACGTGTAAAGACGGGGCGGGTCACTAGTTATATAAACCTTTCGTGAAAAATTATCTAACTGATGGTGAAACCCGCATCAAAATCCGTTGCATGGTTTAGGCGGAGTTAGCAGTCATACAGACAGACAGACGCAGAAAGCGAATTTAATTTATACTATGTAGAGAGGAAATAGAGATAGACTAGAGAAGGAGAGATAGAGATAATATTATGATGATTATCTCTACGGCTTACATTTAATTTTGCCTCTTTCCTACATAAACTTTCCATTCACGTATCTCTCCTGCCTGACCCGAATCTACGATCACGCTAAATCCAAAACAATTGCAAGGTAAGACGTCCAATTGTCGACCACCGGTGAAACTGGACCGCAACCAAGACAGCCCGTATTCTGTACACAGCAGGTGGCTGAAGCAGGCAATCTCGTTTGTCTCCACGACGATGTGGTACCACCGGAACACTAATTGGACCATTCGCCCAGGCAACTCGAGACAGTTTGCAGTAAGGACGCTTTGGAAATACAATGCTTTTTGACTGAAATCATTCTCACGTCTGTTTGAGATTACCTAACTGCCCAGAACAAATAATATTTAAGGGTGTAAGTAAGTAAAACCCTTATAATTAATCGTCATCATTCAGCCTACTGCTATAAACCACCTTTCTTTTTCGGTGATTATCCCTGATTAACGCTAATCTTGTTTAAGTATTTCAGCTTTGATCATGTCACCAATTCACCATGCCACTGTTGAACTGGTCTACCCACAAATATTTGCCAGGTTTGATTAAGCAAGCACGTACAATTTTATGAAAACCCAGTGTCTCGCGTTTTTTGTTAAGAGTAATTTAGTGGTATTGTAACTCTATTCGTACAGCCAACTGCTTTCAAAGAGTTTTTACTACTATGGCGTAATGTTACGTTTTTGTATTGACTTCTGAGGTGCTACTGCTAAGACGATGGAGAAATAAATGAATTAAGTTGGAGTATTCATCTAACTTAATACAACAGACGCGCAAAAATATTCTGAAGTGCGATCTTCTGAAATGTCAAAAGCTAAACTTTGCAGTCGGTATTTTGTTTTTCTATTTTAACATAGGTACTTGTTTAACCGCTTTCCTGTTTGCAGACTGAAGTCTGATTTAAGTTATACGTACCTACTTAGCATTAAATATTAAATTATATTAGTTGCCGTGGAAATTTTGCTTTTCAAAGTGGACACTTTGAACTGATATGGAAAGTGTCCATAGGCGGCGGTGATTACCTTAACTTCAGGTGGCTCATCACTTGTTTGTCCACTATGGCATAACAAAAAATCACGGTTCAACTTATAATTCATATTTATATTTATATATATATATATATATATATCTGATAAATTTCAATCATAAGCTCTGTAGATTAGCTTCTTTTTAGTGGAAAAATTTAATGTTTTTTTTTTGCGCGTGCAATATTTCAAAACAGTTGCCTTACATAGAAAAAACTAAGATTTTTATCGAGTTGATGTCTTTTCTTCAAATAATGGACACAGTCATGTTGGGAAAACATAATTATAGTAAATGACCGCACGCATCTGTAGGTACAATATTTCAGAATTTAATTTAGTGGTTTCAATGGAAAGAGAACCGTGTGATGTCCCGCTTTGAAACGTTAGGTACAGGTACTTTCAACGCTTTGTGGCAGTTCCGTATTTTCTATGCTCGCTTTGTCCATTGAAATGACATAATTGAAACACTTTACACCAAATGGAGACTCAATGGAGCCGTCATTTTGCCCACATTAGTTTTGTTGCTATAATTTCACATTGAAATACCCCGCAATTCAGAATCGGTGCCGCAAATTGCTAGAGATAGGAATAGGAATGACCATTCAGATGATTATGCCGGATGTATCATTCAATCCGACTTTTTCAAAATAATTTGAAAACCTAAATTTACTTAATTCGCACAAAAACTCGCACCTCTTACACTTAGTTCGAATGCTAAAGCGAAAAACGACAATCTCGCTCTTAAAATCTTATTTGTTTAATAGTTTAGCCATTGTTTCTCTCACACGTCACGTTTTTTGACAGTACCGAGTAAAGTTAGGGAGGTTTGTGTTTGCTTTATCTAAAACTTTAGTCCTAAAAAAGTCAAAAATAAAATAAACTTAGAGCGGTTTTCACGTAAAATGCGTGTAAGTGTGTTTAGAAGTGTACGGACGGCATAACAAACAGCAAGTTTACTGCACTGTGTAGTGTACTCCTTGAAAAGCTAACTAATGTGGTGTGGATAAATAAACGCGGACTATTATAAACAAAAATGTCTGAAAATCGTGTAAAATTTTATGATGATATAATGTTATAATTATATAGCCATCTAGATTTAAATGAACTTGTCCGGGCCTTTTCCCAATGGCTAGCTGACCTGAGGGGTTAGAGAGTTCTGAAAATGACATTGACAATGAAATCGAGAACAAGAGAACATCTCTCAAGCTAATGTCATTTTCATACAATTTCATCTTATCGTAGGCGTTAACGCTAACAGAAAGTGGGTCTTGTCTAAACCCTGAATATCGCTGGAAAGATGCCGTAGACTCGAACTTGCACGAGCTCTAATCTAAGCTGTTGACTGGCGAAAGACAGCGTGAGACCGGGAACAATGGCGTTATTTTGTCTTGGACCAAGACTCACTCCAGCTCGCTGCGCCAGCGGAGTAAATAAGTTTTCAAGCTCTTTTCAAGTCATTTATTGCATTACGCCGGATAATTCGAGGAACCGGTACATCCCTAGTACCTAATAACAATTTGCATGACGAAATTGGTGGACAGGTAAATTGGACGGCAGAATTTAACGAGTGTAACGTTTGAGTTATACCGTTATTTGCAATAGGTATTCTCATTTCTATGTTCAATATTTTGTAGCGTGGTTATATTGTAGATATTAGTATACAATGGGGTCCATTTTAAAGTTGGCAGTTTTAAGCTTACTACAAATGGGGTTCTTCAAAAGACGTGTTAATAGAGTACTTAAGGGTCGGCAAAGTATTTGTGATGCATCCAAGTTAACAAGTTGGATACTTGTTAACTTGGATGGATATAAAAAATAAAAAAATAAAATCATGCCACGTGATAAAGACAGCAACACTTTTATTTAGTTTAAGACTACCCAATGACGTCGATTCTATCATACTATTTTCTAAACTAAATTAAATTTGAGAGCTCTACAACAGTAACCATCCATCTTAGTCACATATTGGAATGAAAAAAATTAAACATGACGAAAATAATTTTAGTTGTGTCAAATTGGTTCAGATGACTATTCTGTGAAAATTTCAACTGGCTATCTATTACGGTTCGAAAGATTCAGCCGTTTAAAGATACGACAGACAGACGGACGGACGGACGGACGAACAGACAGACGGACGGACAGACAGACAATAAAGGCTTAGTAATAGGGTCCCGTATTTACCGTTTGGGTACGGAACCATAAAAACTAGAATTTGCTTGGTACAAATACTTTGGCATGCTTTTTCCTAGAATTAATAATAAGCTACTCCGGAACACTGTCGCCGGTAATCGCATTCCGAAAATACCGAGCATCTCGCAATAACATTCCGGGAATGCTTTCCCGGGAAACTTTTAGATACATGTACGTATTATGCTTGTAAGTTGTAGGATATAGTTTTAACACGGGATTGAGACTCTTCTTGTACATTATCTTACAGTTTAAACTATATTAGAGGCAATTTTGTATGTTCGGCCTTAGTCCCCCGATAAGGGTCGGACTGGTCAATATACCAGCCAAACACAGTTGTATAATAACTTGCAATTTGCAATTTGCATACACCATTGCTATAAGGTAGATGACAAGTCCCATCGTGTGTGGAATACTGCTGTTTTTTTGGCACAATTCGGTATGCAAAAAAAAATTTACCTATGCCAATTCCAAAACCATTTCGAGATTTTATGTTACTAACCCTTATTTTTCTACTCTGACCCTTTAAAACGATAAGATGCCATTTATTTTAACATAAAACTAAGAAATCATTCGACTTTCATTGACCTCTAAATGACGTCACGGTGTAGCATTTTATTTTCTGTGCCTTTTAAGAATAAAAATATTATACATTTGACACACTGTTCGTCACACAGATTAGAATATTTTTTCATTTCTGTGGTTTGACTGTCTGGTTTTTTTCAGGGCTGCCAATATGGGGTGCTTTTTTAGACTTCTCAACGCAACGAAATTTTGTGCTATATGTTAACGTCACATAATTTCAATTTTCAAAAAAATATTGTAAAATAACTACTGAATAGAAAACAAAAACATTGAAATTAGTTTCTTAAAATAGCCTTATCTACGAAATAAAAATATAAAAGAAATACAATAAAAAACTTTACATACCGAATTCAGCCAAATACCAGCTCTATCCTCTATCCTCTTGATTCGGTAGACCTGCGTGCTGCTTGATTTATAGGCGATAATAAGTTAGTGGCTAAGAAACTTCTAAGTCTGGACCACCATCGTACAGAAGCAATGAGTCTGTCAACTTTCTGCTGGATTCATTTTAATTTGCATCAAATTTACGTGACTTTATCCTACCCTCCCTTTTCTACAACAGAACAAGTAGCAAGGTTACTCACTACCACCCATACATTGTGGATTTTGCTGCTGGCTTCCTTGTTTCCTGAGATAAATAATCTGAGCCTTTTCAAGGCCAGCGTGAATAGGTATCTTCTAAGTATGCGTGCTTCATCTTCTACCATATCGTCACATACTAACAGGCAATTTGTAATTTTTATAATTAATAGTCTTGCGTTTGACCACCATCTCGCCTGATGTTAAGCGATGATGCGGTCTACGTTGGAGCACGCTTGCCTAGAAGAAACCGATTCACTTGTGATTTGAAGACACCCAGATTGTAACCATCGGGGAACACCCATTCAGGCAGCGCATTCCATTTGGTGGTCATATTTTGTTACTTATTATAACTAAATTTTAAATCGGATTGATTTGGAACACGTTTATATGAACCTATTTTAATTAATTCTACAATAAAAATAAAAAATAACTTAACCGCTTTTTCGTTCGAATAGCTAATCTTTTTTGGCAACTAAGTACATTCCTAACATTGCATTTGAACTAATTATCTAGCTCCGAGCACTAGAGTCCACGGAATGGCAGCCACAAGTCAAGCGCAAGCCCGTTATGTGTTATTAATGTGGGATTTAGACTCGATAATTGCGCCTGACCACTGCGGTCATAGTTCGCGACATCCCTAAACACGCTGGCATGCAGTACATAAGCTCAAAAAAAAAAATTATAACGACTTATGAGACTTGCTTGTGACAGGTGGGACGTTCTGACTATAGTTTCAGCCACTGGCTAAACTGCTGCCACTGGCAAAAATTCCCCCTCGTCCCACTGGTGGGTTCAGCTGGTGGGTGTACGGGTTGTGCCTGGGCTGAACTGCTGCCACTGGCTGAACTGATGCCACTGCGAGAATCCAGGCTGCTCGCGGATTCCACGAATCGGTTTTTATTCACGCATTGCGAGTTTCTGCTGGACTATTATGAGCCTATTACCTGGCTAGAGCTATCTTATCGCATACGTTCCTAATTGATGAAGATAAAAAAATCACTGAGGTAGGTATTTGAAAAAGTTTGATGTCGGTTTTTGTTTTGGTGAAGGATATCCATAAAAACTTTTTATTGATTTTTTTGCGATCTCTTTCTTCAAAACTTAAAACATATCTATCCAAATAACATAACAATCATATTATATCTAAATATTAATTTGTAACACAAACAATGTTATTCTAAAGATAATGCCTAATCGGTTTTTTAATGTTTACTCATTGATTTTGTATCTTTAAAAACGTTGAAATGCCACGCTGTTTTAGCTGCTCCATAAAGCCCGATGCGTGTCCGTAATATTTGACGTGACTCGTGATCTAACAAGTTGTCTTAGATCGTAACCTGCCGCCGCCACATGTCGCAACATTCAAAACGGTTGTATGGAAACATGCCAAATCACGTGGTCATAATATCTAAGGTCAACATCGACCCTAAAATATTTTTGCCTTGTAACTGAAAGTGTATTTTGTGATACTGTTGTATTGTACCGACATTATATACTGTTCTTAAGCAATTACATTGTGTCTATTTGCGGAGTATTAACCAAATGTATAATGTGGTGACAGATTAGATTTATGAAGGCTTAATTAGTAGGTAAATGGCTTTCAACGACTCAAGTTTTTGGGGAAATATCACAAGGTGACAATACAAATTATGTGACAAGTTTCAAAAATAGCTTGTCTTACTCAACCTGTCGACCCATGATCCAATCATCCAGATATAGCCTTCAAGACTTCGCTATTTTGCTATTCCCAGTAGACAGGTAATATATAAGTCATTGCCGATGGGGATGGGATAGGCCGAGGATCGAACCGAGTGCTGTCAAATTGTAAAGCGCACATGCTACCGCTCAGCCACCATCGCTCATTGGGTTACTCACGCACTATTCCGAGTAATTGGTATTTACCAAGTCCAATTAAACTTTGTCAACTTAAATCGTTTTAGTCGAACTAAGTTATTTCTTTGCACTAGTTGACTCAATCATCATCATAATTTCAACCATAGAACGTCCACTGCTGGACATAGGCCTACCTCATCGATCTCCAAAAGTGCTGGTTGGAAGCGGCTTGCATCCAGCGTTTCCCTACGGTCTCTTTTAGGTCGTCTGTCCCTCTTGTGGGTGGACATCCTACGCTGCACTAACTGGTCCGTGGTCTCCATTCGAGAACCTTTCGGCCCCGTCAGCCATCTGTTCAGCGTAATATGTGCCCGGCCCACTGCCACTTCAACTTACTAATCCAGTGGGCTATGTCGGTAACTTTTGTTCGTCTACGGATCGCCTCATTTCTGACGCACTAGTTGACTAGTAAATTCAAAATCCTCCCGAAATTCGTACCTATAGGACTGCCTACAGAATCCGGGTCAACATCTATTCCTGCCATACATAAAACCCGGGTCAAACGTCACCGTGGCAGTTTGCCAACTAAGCTAATCCGGGGCCCCACTTGCCAATTGTCGACAGCATAAGAAATAGATGGCCACTGCCAAGCTGACCGGTCAACGTTGTACCTTTGTGTGTCGTTTGCATAGATTACTGTTGTTTTTTGACGTGGCGATTCTACGAGTATGTCTGTGATGTTTTCGTGAGTTTTGTTCACGACGGCTTTTGCTTTAGACATCCCTTCGTATTACGAGTGAAAATTCATGGATTCATTTTCAATTTTTTGCCCTCGACGCAAAAAAGGGGTTGTAAATTAAACGTGTATATCTGTGTCTGTATGTCTGTGTATCTGTAGGTATGTATACCTGTATGTATCGTAGTTCACAAACGGCCGAACTGGTTTTTGCAAAATATCATAAACATTTTTACCGCCATGGTCATTTATTTATTTGAATATACAATGTTCCATCATAAAAGGTTTTCGTAAAAAAAAATATTGTCATTTTTGTTCGATGTGTAAATTTTCAGAAATGCTAATGTTAGGCGTCACCCTGAAAATTGGAAAGCTGACAAGAGAGTAACCATAGCTATGACGGTTAGCATAAAGGGCATTTGGGGCGTATACCCCATGGCACAGGTTCGAATCCCTTCGGCCGTAAAATTTTTGATTAGTCGATAACATAATGTATGTTTATATATGATACTTGGGTGGTCCGTTCCGAAGATGGGAGCAGTACTACATGTGAGGTCGGACTTGCGCTTTGTAAAGCAAAAGTCCTTGTCACAACGTACCGGTTCGCTTGGTTGAGCACACCATGTTTCTTAGAGACGAGGTTGGCCTTAATCGCAAAGTGACCGCGAAACTGTACATTCGTAGAAATGTCGACTCCTAGGCTTCCAATGCTTTCCGAAACCTTGAGTGGAGTGTTCTGAAAGCTACAACAAATGGGGCTTTTTTTAGCGGTGAACACGCAAAATTGCGTCTTTGTTGAGTTGAACTAACCAGATCCAGTTCACCCCAATCCAAGACCTGCTCAAAAGAGTCCTCAACTTCAGACAGTAGTTTGTTCCTACGTTCTTTAACTACGGCATGAGGGGTGTTTACGCGACCAGTATACTGTGCACCCTTTTTTGATTCTTATGGAACATTCCTAAATGTATTGTTTTTTTGGCACTATTTTTCCATTTCTCGTAACTGTATCCGTTTCCGGCAAGCGCTAATAACGAACGTAACACCGGTGTTCCGCGTACAAAACATAACCGTTAAACACTTTCACATGCAGTTATTATTATAATAATGGCCAGAGATGTCACCGAAACATTGTTTATGACAGTTCCAGTAAAGTTACAACTGAGCGCGACCGCGCTGTGAATGCTTAGCGTTAGGGTTGGGACAAGTTCTTGTTTGACCGGATTTCAATTTTGGTTAATTTATTAGTCGTGTATTTTTGTTGAGTGACTTACACTTGACTTCAACTCGACTGATGTTAGCAATGATGCGGTCTACTATGGAGCACGCTTGCTTAGAAGAAACCGATTCACTCACGACTTGAAATCACACAGATTGATATTATCGGGAAACTCCCATTCAGGCCACGCATTCCACAGTCACAGTACGCGCTAAAAAGCACATTGCTCGGGTTATAAACGAAAATTAAGTGACATGCAAGTTTATTTATTTTAATTTCATTTCATTTCATTGTTGTTAATAATTTGTATACCTAAAATGAGAAAACAATGATTTTTCCAAAAAAAATTTTTCTGGGACATATAGCATTCTCCGTTGCATTCCCATTGTATGTTCTAAACTAGAGGTCTCATAATCAATACACAAAACACAGAGAGCAAACAAACGCAGGGTCGATGGTCACTTGAGGTGACTCATATATCCAAACAGTTCCAACAATGAAATACATAACTGCATGTCCAACGACATATTACATATTATCAGAATCAGAAATCATTTACTGTCAAACTGTGTAAATATTATTAAGATCTTGAAGTAGGTTAGACTAAATATCACATTTCACACTAATGTCATAAATATATTAGTGTGTATCTTTTGACCACACTCAACTGCGTAACAGCGTAGAGTGCTTCTATAAAATGGAGGAGTTCCTAAAGAAAATGTCATGTTGTTTTTATGTTTATGATTTGGCTTGTTGATAAATGTATGGTGTTTAATTAATTATTAGTGTAAATTATTTGACATAATTTGTAAGTTAATACAATTTTTCACGCCCTTTCCCTTAGGGCTGTTAATGGATGAACGTGTAGTATTTTAAAACCTTTTATACCCATTGGCAAGCAAATCAAAACTTTGACTTTGACTTTGACTAACAGCTAAATGGATTTGAATGTTTGGTCGGATGGTGGAGCTTGGATTAACACATAAGCTTTTTATTCCGGGAAACTTACCTAATAGTTCCTGTAGGATAGTGGACGAAACCGCAACTAGTAAAATAACATTAAATTGAATAAACAATTCATCTGGCCGGCGGTGGTCTGGAGATAAGATAAGCATTTTGATTAGGGCCCAGGACAAGACGTGATAGAGAGAATTGTGGGTTGACGTCTGGCAGTTGATCAATAAAGAACACAACAACAAGTTACAGTTAAGTTACAGGGTCAAGTGCCTATATTAACTAAACAAAATACAAGCTAATACTAACACTACAAATACAGTTAGACTGCCCATAGACCGTTGAAGGTCTAAAGACAATCCAAACGCTCAATAAAGACTGAGCTCTGATGATGATGTTAAATAAATAAATACATATATTTTTTATGCCATAGGTGGCAAACAAGCAGACGGGCTGCCTGATGGTAAGCAGTCATTGTCGCCTATGGATACTTGTAACACCAGAGGCATCACAAATACGTTGCCGACCCTTTAGAACTCGATTAACTCGCCCTTTGAAAAACCCCATGTTGTCGTTTCGTCTGTTGATGTTTTTTTAAGTTGTCACTTCCTGTATTAGTAATTACACTATAATATTTATGAAATCCTTATATATGCTAGAGTACTTATGAAATAAAGTTAAAAAATTAAAAACTCATCAAACGTGATTTTTTCAGCTGAAAATTATTCACAAGAATTTCAAATTCACCCAAAACTATACCGGATATCCAGATGAATGAAACTGGAAGTCAGCCACATCACTTTTTAACTCCGGCGAAATAAATTAAAAATTCCCTGAACAAGTCCACCCAAATGAAATCGTGCTGAAACTACGCCGCAGTTTTCCGTCGTTTTTCTTTTAGCGAATTTAAAAATATTTCAACACTGTTCCTTAACCCGGATGGCTTGTATTTTCAGAGTTTCTTTTGAGTTACGAGTGAGTAAATTGTTGTATAAGAAAGCTTATAAGGCCGGTTTCTAGTAGAAAAGTGTGCCAAATCTGTTATGTGATTTTCTGAAATAGGAAAATTTACAGTATTAAAAGTATATTAAATAGGTTAAGGCTATCAGACAGGAGTTTGGTTTGTTGAAAATAACAGGCTTAGTGTAAAAATATAATTTAATGTAATACATAATACTGAAGAACTTAAGTTACATGATTATTTACGGGATATTTACCATGGTAAGGTTGTGGAATGAGCTCCTGATGACTGAAGAAATTATTTAAATCAGCTAGATTTTTTTTTAATATAGATTTTTTTAATTTTAAACAAGAAAATAGTCTTGTTTCAAAACATGCTAACTCTTTAAACGTCGCGTCCTATCTCGCTAGTAATTCCCTAAAAGTAATTGAAATCGGAAACAGCTTTCAACTAGAGTTGGGACAAAACAAAAAACGTTCAAGTAATGGCATAGATACCGATGCAATCACGTCTGCGCAGTAAAAACTGAGTTAAACTACGTATTTTGCATTTCAGATGGGTTTTGTACACGAAATATATTAGTTGTTTAACATAAAACAGATGTTAAAACTAAAAGCATGAGTTAGGATGTTTTATTACAGATTAGTTAGAATTTTAATGAGCTAATATAGAATAAAGCGTAAGTTATTATGGTATAATAATCTATAGCCATTTTACATGTATATTTATTATATATATTATTGTTTAGATCTTAACTAAGAGAGTCCGATGACCATAGAGGCTGGCTGCTCTCAAACTGTATCTGGCCAAAAGTTTGGCGACTGGTGACCAGAATGCAGGCGCTTACTTTGGCCAAAAATAAGCTGACAGGCACAGAAAAGATATTTAAAAAAAAAACATTTTATTTGCTGGCAACATTGCCATTCAACGTGGCAATGCTGCCAACAACTGGCTACTTTTTCTTCCAGCAAGGGGTTTTAGATTAGTATATTTATTTATAAATAGTTTTAGGTTTTTAATTATATAATACATTGTTTTATAGTTTAGTTGAAATTGCTCTTTAAAGAGTCTCGAAACAAATTTAGTTATCGACATTTCAAGGGCCAAAATCGTGCCTTTAATAAATAAAAATACAAGATAAGTAAAAAATTTTAAATTAATTTTTTTACATCGTACTAGGCTAACGTTTGACTGCGATCTCGCC
This sequence comes from Agriopis aurantiaria, assembly GCA_914767915.1. Lineage (NCBI taxonomy): Eukaryota > Metazoa > Arthropoda > Insecta > Lepidoptera > Geometridae > Agriopis > Agriopis aurantiaria. The sequence goes on along the minus strand of OU611989.1, from coordinate 15,670,508 downwards.
TGATGGAAAGCGATGATGCGGTCGAAGATGGAGCACGAATAAATATTATACATAAACGAATGATTATAGTTAGTAATTTTTTAACGTTCGCGAGTTTAAACACATGTTTTAAATGTTTATCACGATGATTAGTTTATTTTACGAATAATTATTGGGTGGATTGCCCATAGACTATTAAAGATCTAAAGATAATCGAAATGCTCAAGGCCTTTGCCAGTTGGCAGCGAAAGTACCCCGCATCGCTCAACATCAGGTGAGTTGGCGGCCAAGCGCAAGCCTATTTATAATAAAAAAGGCATGCTGGTGGCATTGCCATGGTAAATGGCAACCCTTATACTTACGTAAAGCCAGAAAATATCAGCATTTTGGTCGGAAGCTAAATATATTAACAGAAGTTTTATTAAAACACTGTTTTAAACTATCACGGTTGTTCACTAAAGTTGTATGATTATTTACGGGAGAGCTCATTCCACAACCTTACCACGGTAAATATCCCGTAAATAATCATATAACTTTAGAAGTTTTATTTTCACAATTTTATCATGACATTCGCTGCATTTTTTGTTTTACAAAACTTTCATTAATCACGAAGTCCATTTTATCTTTATGATTTTGAACTATGAATTCTCAAGTTATTTCAGCTTAAGTAGCACTACCGGGTTTATTATAAACTTGGATGGGAATTCTCGGACGAGCAAAGTTCTTAACATTAAGGAGTCGTATCTAAAAGTGCTGTTGATGTAAAAACTTCCATATTTTGAAGAATAATAAGACAATAAAACTTCTCAGATCATGTCACTTGGCAGACATACCCAGATCATAAATCATCGGGAATAGATAGCATATAAGTAGGCAGACACCGCCAGAAAATACATTTTCGTCTACGCTTTTTGGATTTTTGACTGATGTATTTCAGGCTATGTTAGATATGCATTTTTTACCCGACGACGTAAAACCATAACGTGTTAATTAGGTTGTTCGTCATCTTATTTCATTACATGTGTAAGATACGTTAAACAAACCATACGGTATAAAGTCAGTGACGAAGTAGTGACAAAAATGCTGGCGTGTTTCTGGCTCAACGCTTAAACGCCTAATTGCCATTCAGAGTGGTGGTAATGCTGCCAGTCTGGGTACGCTGCAAACTGGCTTGAGCGATTGGATTGTCTTTAGACCTTCAACAAAGACCAATGAGGAGTGAAATTGTTTTTTAGGGTTATTAATTTTTATTTTATATTAAATGCAATTTAAAAAAAAAAAAAAAAAAAAAAAGGTAAAAAGGGGTAAGGCGGGGGGGGTAAGGTAAAAGGGGTTGGTAGTAACTTTAACTATTGTTATTCTCTATTCGTTAAACTTTTTTCCTCCTTTTTATATCTTTTGCCAAAGGAAGAACTTGATCCGCTTGAGTGTGTGTGGGAGACAAGTTGTAAGAGCCTACTACTCGTCGTCTGCAAAATTTTGCTTAGTACAAGTGGCAGTGGAAGTACTACTTGTACTACGCATGGTCTGCAACGGCCTTCAGCCATGACGAAGCCATTGTTCAGCTACATAATGTCAATATTAAATTTGATAATATCCGATTTGAAAGCTTTTGCTTCAGTACAAGATTAACCACTTTAACGTAACGCTTCAAATAAAATTAGTCAAACCTATGTACTGTCTCTAATTCTACGTCCTATTGGCACGAATTCTCACACTTTCACAGCCACACAAGCAAACACAATCAAACGATCGTAAAGTTCTATATTTGAACCAAACTTTTTCATTGCCAGCATTAATAATTCCCATTCGAAAAGTTTCGTATTATCTTTAGAATATTTTATTCTTTATATGAATATTTCGTATGGCAATAAGTGTGGGGTGCCGTAAACTGAACGACTCTTGGGTGATAACACAATCCTTATTCTCTTTCTCTCTGTATATAGAGAGTTCAAATTACGACTTTATTTCTTATCTTATAATACGCCAAAGTTGGAATTTTTAACGATAGAATATTATATTTTTAGAGTTCCTTACCCAAATGGTGTAAACTGAATCCTATTACTAAGCTTACGCTCTGTGTCTGTCTGTCCGTCCGTCTTTCCTACATTTTAACTGTGCATTTTGAACCGTAACAGATAGCCAGTTGAAATTTTCTCAGAATACGTAATGTTACGGCGGATTAACTAGGTAATAATAATAAGGTCTAAAAGGAATAACAAAAAGGGGTGAGTCACCAAACCCCATATAACAAACGGGTTTTTAAACATATTTTTCTATTTGTTCTAGTGTAAAAACGGTAATACGTACAAACGTCAAATTTGGCATGATTATAGCACGTACTCGATAGTAAAACAACAAATAATAAATAATGACCTAATGCGAGTCGGTGACAAATTTCTGTTCACCACCAAAGCAACGTCGGGCGCGACCGGTACTTGGATGGGTGAGCACCTGGGCGTGATGTTGGTTATTTGCACTACTTTTTATATTTTGTGGTAGTACGGAACCCTCAGTGCGCGAGCCCAACTCGCACTTGGGCGGTTTTATTTATTTATTTTATTGTCTACTATTAAAGTTGGATTAATGTCGGAAAGTAGTAAATGTATAAGTTTGCCGATAAATTTTATTTTATTGTAAGATATTTAAACTTTTGCCATTAAAAAGAAAATAAAAAAGTTTGGAGGTTGGAATAGATCTCAGAAAATTAAAACTAATTGTTTCGTAGAGTTTCAAAATCCTAACTAATATTATAAAACGCGAAAATAACTCATGCCTCTCTGTCTGTTTGTTCACTTTTCATTAAACTTGGCAGGAAGATAGTACGTATAATTATGTTGTATGTCCAGCAGTGGACTAGTATAGGCTGATGATGATGGTGATGTCTCAGGATGACGAGATCAGCGAATGAGAAGCCACAGGCAAAACTTATCTCAGATGGTGCTGTCATTTGTGGTTTATTTGAGGTTATAAACATTGCTCTTGAATGAAACAATAAAAATAAGCTTTGCTTTTAAACAGTAAAATGTTTATCTATTGACAGTGGCGAATCTCAAAAAAGAGTTAATGCATCCATGGCGGGTAAAAAAGCGAATCTTTTGGCGAGGACGGTATGCAATAAAATTATCAATATTATTTTTTCTCATCGAAAAAACGGTGAACAGTGAATCGGTTTTTTTAAACGGTGTGTACCTCTATTTTTACACTGAAACGCACCACACAGAGGCATGTTTTAATACCATACGATATTTATTGTTTAATTACTAAAATTATCTATTGATATTTGACACTTTTGACAGTGAAACAACACCAGCGATAATGCGCCACCTGGCGAGATAAATAAGCAGTGTGTCTCCCCATTGTCAAATGTCTTTCGATAGTTAATTTAGAAAATGCCTACGATTTTTTTAATAAAATAAACGCACTTCTATGAAATTTACTCTATTTTTATTATTGCTTCTTTAGCATCGTAGAGAAGGTAGTGCGCCCAAATGAAAACACTAAGAATGACCTATCAATAGCTCAATCAAGTGAAGAGTGCGAGTGTTGGTCCCTTAGTAAAAGTTGTTCATAAGAATGATATTGTTGAATATGTCCGTCATAATCAATAGGACCTATTCCTGTAATATTAATAGAGATATATAATTATAAGTGTATTCATACATATTATATGAATTACCTACATTATTTTCACTAGAGGTGTTAATCTAAGGAAAACCGGATCAGATTTCCGCGATACAGGCCTAGCCTAGTGCGGGAATTGCAGTTATCTTCTGTACTTACCCAACTCACTCATAAGCATAAGCCTTACGGTTTCTTCCTATAGTTCGTTTGATGTATATACCTTATTTAAGCCTATGTTTATGTAAATAAATATATTTTCATTTTCATTTTCATCTAGGGTTAGCACAATAGCATAATCAGCGTCTCCCCATTACAGCGCAGGGTTAACTGTTGTAGTTTTAACTATGTGGTACTGCACTATTATGACTAAGCAAAGACAAATTACCACTGATGCCTGATGCAGCGCCAAGCTTATCATCAGGCAAGAGACAGACTCGACTCGCCACCCAGTTGCAGTAAAATAATATTAACTGTGATAATCACAGAGATCTGTGGTGATAATGTATGTACTTAGATATGTCACTCTCAGATAAACTGTCTGCGTATATCGATAAAATAAAGCATTGAGACGACAGCCCGGATTTTTCTGTCACTTCTCTTTATGAAAGATATCTCTACGACTACGCAAAAATTCCAAAGTAAATGTCTAGAGACATTTTCAATATCACCTCAAAAAATAAGCTCTATAAAGTTGGTCCAATTTACGCGGGAAAGTGGCACCGTCACGTTACAATTACGTTCACGTGACGACGTGGGTCTGGGGGTGACAGCCCTTAATAGCATTTTTAGGTTTGGCGGTAACAAACCCTTCTATCAATATTTTCGGTAATTGAAACTGAGGGCGAAAATTTATGAGAAAATTGAGGTAGTTATTAAAAGTAATACAAAATTGACATAAACCACAATTATGAACTGTTGATAATTTTGAAACCACAAAAAATCGGCACCGTTTCGTGGTTGATATTATCCCTGAATGGGTGTTCCCGAATACTTAAAATCTGCGTTTCTTCAAATCATATGTAATTATTCTACGCAAGCGTGATCCATCGTAGACCGCATCATTGCTTAACATCAGATGAGTTAAGAGGCAAACGCAAGACTAATACAAAAAAGTAACCCTGAAAATACCTTAAAAATGTAAATAAATAATTTTAATTTATAATGAAATTTAAATGCATTTTGAACTTAAATGTTTAATGATTGAAATATTTGGTTAATACTAGTTAATACTATTATTTTTAGCCTTCGAGATTTGTAATCATTCAAATTGCAAAAAAAGAGAACGGTGCATAATATGAAGTGAACAGTAAAAGATAGATAATATTTCACCCGGAGCCCGATCAGTAGATACATTGGGATGACAGAATAAGTCGCGGGAATAAAAGAGCGAACACTGAATTTATGAATCCGATGAACCGTGTGAGTAGGAGCAGGAAAGAGGGCAAGACGCGGGTGAGTCACGGGGAGGGGGGCATGCATATTTGATTCCATCATAAACTCAATTTACAGCTAATCTCATCTCAGATTGTCGAAGAAATAAAATTTCACACGCCGTTGCTCTCGCGAATGTAAATAAGGTAGGCGCGACGTAGAGAACGCTACGAGTGCTACGCGTCGTTGCTACGCCTCTACGTAACAGCTACGTCATCGAAGATCTAATAAAATACCTGCTTCACGGCTCATTGGTCGCCAGTGAGGCAGCCAGAGCTACTACATTTTAATATTTCGCCTTTGACTGGAGGCACTAAATTAAGAGAGTTCGTACTTCGTAATCTCGCGTCTCGCCATTAAATTTTTGTCCTAGTGATAAGTATCGGTGATCGATTTAACGGGCCTACCGGTCTCGCTTCGTACGGCTGTAACTTTTTAGTGCTCGTTTTATTACGACAAACGATTTTAATCAAGCGAGTTTTTGTTCGGGGCGGACGCCATTAGCGCGCGGGAGTTGAAATAAAATTCGAAGTTAAGTCACACTGGAGATCCGAGAATTTGCTTTTAAGTTCGTTTGATAGGTGGCCTCGGCGGCGTTTAGTGACCTTTATGTGATGCTATAAAATAAATCTATACAAACTGGTTTTAGAGTTTTCTATAGCGTTTTATTGCTACAGAGTATTGGATCGAAGTGGAATGGGATGGTGTGTGTGGAACTCTTTTACTTCTGGAACTTTTGCCAAGGAGGTTGTAAGGTTTTCTTTTAATCAACTAAACGTAATGAATGGGAGATTTTGTGACAGCTAGAGGAGCATAGTTCTACAATACAATTGATAGAGGAAGCTGACGAGACATTTATAAAAAAAAAAAACATTTGTTTAATAAATAAAGATAATTTTTAGAAAAAAAAAAGAACCGACTTCATGACTATACCTTCATTACTTACTTACCTACGTCACTTACGATATATATTTACAATTTATAATCAGTTATTTTTGGAGTCGGTGCCAGCCAAAGCAAAAATAGAAAACTATCGCGTTTTTATCTTCGACCAAAATAAATGGACGGCCCCAAATTCAATTCAATTCAATTCAAATTCATTTATTTCAGGCTATTATAAAACCCATAGCATAATTAAATAATTTAACAATAATAAAATCACACACACAAATAAAATTTAAAATAATGTCAAAACAATCAATTAAGTAAACGTCAAATTAAATTAAACAAAATAAATTTAAAGACATACACACGGTTTCAACAATAATGTCAGGTACAATCACTAGTACTTTCTCTCCGGCATTGGTACCGGTACATGTCTCTTACAACAATGCCGGAGGAAAGTACAGTCCAACCTGGCCGCAATCATTTTGAGGACGGTGTTAGAGCTGGCCCTAACAAAGAAGCGCATTTTTGAAGATTACAAAATGAGCGCCGGGCGACACGCGACTTTTGTTACGTGATAACGAAGCATCTGACAAAATTATGCCTTCATGTGCTTTCCCAAAGTGTAAATGCACATTAAAAAACCACTATCTATTTTTGTGACAAATTTATTGTACATGGTTATAATTAGGAGTTGAAATATATTTCCAACGGTTTTGCCTCGTTTTTACTGGGCAAGTTCAATGGTTATGGCCCGTCCATTCATTTTATTTTGGTCGAAGGTTTTTATGAACTATTATTTTATTGCCTTTTGAATGCTGAACCGACTGACTGACCGATTATGTTGATGAAATCCAGGTCGATTAGATTAGAAAGGCAGCAGGACGCGAATGAAGGCGATTGCCAAGGGACCAAGGTGAATGATCAAAGGGACGCATGAAAAACTGATGATGATTCAAATCAAGTGTGAACAATTGTTTATCTATCTATCTATCTCTCAGGAGCTAATTTTATAGACGAAAAACAAAACAGGAACTTATCAAAAACTCTAGCACGCCGCGTTGAGTTTGCCGACAAACACTTTGGGTACGAAATTCTTTTCGAAGCATCCTTAAAAACTGTCATGGTAAAAGTTTGCATGTTTTTGTATGTACTTTCTGAAAACGCGCTATTCCTTGTCGTTGTAGAATTTCTTCTTACTTCTTAGTTCAGTTCGAAAGCAGGTTATTTGCAAGTTTCTATAGGTACAATACCTAGTTCGTATTTCACCACCATTCACCACCTATATCTTTTACATATTTGGAAATCATACATTGTTTAGTCTGTTTAATGATACATTATTTCCCGGGATGTTTGTTATGGTGTGGATAATTTATCTATATATATGCAGGGCTACGCAGAAAGGGTGTACTAAGCCGAAAGGGGTCCGTTATACTCATCGTGATAAACAACTTTTACTATTGGACCAATCCTGAAATCAAGAAAAAAATATCAACTGTTCCATACATTTTGACAAATGTGAATGACAGTTTTCTATAGAACAGCTGATATTTTTTTCGGGATTTTAAAGTTGCTCCCATAGTAAAAGTTGTTCATAACGATGGATACTGTGTACCTCTTTCGGCTTAGTATACGCTTTCTGCGTAACCCAGTACAATCTTTACATAGTGTAAATTAAAGTCGCTTTCCGCGTCTGTCTGTCTGTCTGTACTAACACCTCCTAAACCACGCAACGGATTTTGGTACGGTTTTCACCATCAGTTCACCTCGTTGGCGCTGTTGGTAGTGAACCTACCTTCTACGATTGGGGGCGTGGGTTCGATTACCACCTAGGACAAACATTCATGTGATGAACCATTTGTGTTTGTTCTATAATATCTCTATTTAAGTATGTATTTCAAAATATATAAATGTATGTATGTATGTATATCAGTCTCTGACAGCCATAATTACAAACTTTGCATAGTTTGGGGTCAGATGACCGTGTGTGCAAAAAAAACCCCGAATATATATATAATTTGAATATTTATTAATTCGATAATTTTTCACGGAAAACTATTTATATAACTAGCAACCCACCCTGGCACCTAAATTACACCCGTGCAAAGCAGAGGCGGGTTGCTAGTAAAATTTATTATGATATCGGTAATAGTATAGCCCACAGCTGCTCTATAGACAAGTCAAGGAATAAGCCTATAAAACCAACAATCTGTACAGGTAACATATTAGTTTCCAATCTCTTTTGACAACAGGAAGTGCAAGTATAATATAAATTTGCTTCTCTACGTGAGAGAATTCCACGTAGACTGAAGACACGTCGAGGACTTGCGTAATTTAGATCACAGGGAAGCGCCGATGTTAGCACGTTAAGGACTTGGTAAACTTTGGTGTACACTTGGCTTTTGCTGGTTTTACCTGTTAACTTACATGATTTAATTTTACGGGACTTTTGGAATCTCTGTACGATTTTTGAGCTCTTTACGTAAAAATAAGTAGAACGCTTAAAATTTTTCAGTTTTGATTCACAATATTAGTTTTATTTATAAATGGGAAAGTCGATTTATTGTTTAAAAAAAATTAAATATCCTAAAAAATAAAACACTATTTTAAACTATCACGGTTGTTCACTAAAGTTTTATGATTATTTACGGCATATTACAACCTTACCACGGCAAATATCTCGTAAATAATCATATAACTTTAGTGAACAACCGTGATAGTTTAAAATAGTGTTTTATTTTTTAGGATATTTAATTTTTTTAAATAAAATAAAAATTGTCCAAACTCTGCGTTCTTTTCTTTTCTTTTTCTTTCTCTGCGTTTTAACTGCTTAATATCTAATATGCATTTATATTTACAATAGCTGTAATAAAATAACTTAACATAGTATATACGCTAAGTTTGCATTTGTACACAACTCTTGCTCAGAACCCCAAAACACAGGCTTCCTCGCCTAGTTTGGGGATCACTGCTAATCTGTACGTGTACAAATATTTTTGGTAATAAATATATTTATTTATTATTATTTTATGACACATGATGATAAAACAGCAACCTCTGGTAAAACGTATGCCTTGTTTTCTCAAACTACTTTCAGTCGAAATTTCGTCCCTTGGCAAACAATCAATCCAGTCGGTTCCAATCAGACTCCTTTCACAGCAAAACCATACGTGATATTAAAACAATTTTTCTGAAGTAAGTTTAGTTTTCTGAAATTTCCAATTTACTGCGCAATTTTCTTAATTTTTCTTTCCGTAAGAACCTTCTACAAAGTATTAGAAAGCGTAAAAAAATATGAATGAAATCGGTTAAGTCGTTCTCAAGTTATGGCGTGACCAAGGAATATTTTTTTATGTATAGATATAGATTTTCAAGATTCAATCATATAACGCATGTTTAGTTTAAATACTTTGTTCCACCAAATCCAGGCTAAGCTGTACAGTGTACAGTAGCATCTGCACTCAGCACGACAGCTCTCAACTTACCTCATTCTGTTATAACAACTTTTGGACTAGTACGTACTAAGATATGACTTCCTGCGTATTTGAGTTTGTTGTCTCCACTTTGAGTTTGCTCTCGAGTTCCGCTGTTCGTGCTGAAATGACGTAATTTGTGTGCATTCTGCTTTATGATGAATAACATTGTTGAATTATTCAGATTTATTTTTAAAACACAAACTTTTGCTTGTAGCTTTGTCAGCACAGTGCAGAGTCTTTGTTGCTCGGGAATAGTGTAGATTTATATTAAAATAATAAATATCAACAAAAAAAATATTTCAAAATTATTGCTTTTGCCAAATCAACAGGCGCCTGTACAAAACTATTCATATTATTGGAACTGGTTAAAAAGTACTGAGCGAAAGTTAATAAAACAAAATAAGGTATCACCTATTCAATCTCTCTCCTCGTCTGTAACAAGGGGACAACACAAAAATTTTATTTCTTACTATCCGCCTAAGAAAACGGCAGGGGAAAGACCAGAAAAATCTAATTTGCAATAAATAATTACAAAAATTGGTTCACAAATTTTATGTTAGAGTAGTGTACCTACAGATATAAAAAAAAACAATTTGAATGAATTAAATTGAGAACCTCCTCCCTCCTGAAGTCGATTTAAAATAATATTTATGTTCATCTAATCAGTACTTTCAGATTTGTCTTTATCTAGCCAAGTGCTAAGCACCATAAGTCTAAACACCATTACTTTGAAATTAAACGCACTTTTACCACCTACATAGCTATTAAAATTTGCAAGTTGAAATGGCAACGGGCAGACTACATCGCTCGAAGAACCGATAACTGATGGGGAAGAAAGGTTCTAAAGTATAGAGACTACGAACCGGAAGACGTGGCGTAGATAGGCCTCCCACTAAATAGACCGACGACATCGTGAGAGTTTTGGGCATCTTGTGGATGTCGATGGCAGGCTGTCGTACAGTGCGCGTTCTAAGGAAGAGGCCTATGTTCAACAGTGGACGTCTTCTGGCTGATGATGATGGTGATGATGAACACTTTTAATGGATTTCTTAGCGTGTATTTTACATAAACCTAATGACTGAAACTATGAAATCATTACCATCGCTCTGGGTAACTAGAAACACGCTTGTAACCCGACGCGTTAAGTTAACCTCTAAAAGTTGGCCTTTATTCCCTAGGAAATTAGTCCAACCTTTTTGAGGTTAACACTGACCGTGCCGCGCTCCGTGCGTGACTTAGTGAATCAGGGCCCTGGTTGTTTTACTAACCTCTCTTCCCGTTCAGCTTATAGGTACATTGCATCATGTAAGATTCCAAGCACTCATCCTTTGTAGTGAGCAAATGCAATCTCATTTGAATACGGTGTGTCTTGAAAGAGGAGGATGTTGTCTCGTACTGTGCCATGGAATTATTTGACTCGAGCTGACAAGTCCTTAATGTGTGTTTTGTTTTATTTGCTTACGTAAGACATGTGCACTCGACGTCGACACGCCGCGCCGCAGTCAAAACTAAAGGTTGTATTAATCGCACGAATAGTCACATGGTAGCCTATTTGGAAGACCGCTAGAATTGAAAGCGTGAGGTCGCGGGTTCAAACCCTGGGCCCGTACCAATGAGCTCTTTGGAGTTTATATACGGATTTTCATACCACTGGCTTTTCGGTAAAAGAGAACATCGTGAGGAAACCTGCATACGTACGTAGAAGAAATTCAATGGCGTATATGAATCCACCAACCTGCAACTGGGCCAGCATGGTGGATATGGCCCAATCGCCTATTCAAGAGTAGGCTAAAGTCCAGCAGTGAACTGTTAAAAGTCTGACTATGCATGAATACAGCCTGTGGTAGGTAGAAAGACTATGGAGCGGCTGTTTTGACTTGACGTCTGTCAAGGGTTTTCATTTAGCCATATTATTCGCACCAATTTGGAAGATTTTCAGTGGAAAATTAGAATAATTTGGATTCATAATTCAAGAAAAATTTGGTCAGTGTTTATCTATTTTAAATTTAAATTCATTTTAGAAATACAGACCAGCTAATTTAAACAATTTAAAATTTCGCCTTCACTAAATATTACCTATAGTATATACACTGATTACTTTAATAGTTATGGTTGTATACTTTTTATAATTAGTTATATTTTTAGTCGTGACTTGTTTATCATCGACTTTTGCTTCGAAGATTTTTGAGCGCTGACCCAATAATTTTTGCTTTGCCAGATTCTAGGCATTTATTTTCCAATCACTGCTGATTGCCTTTAAAACAAGGCAAGGGTATTTAGAGATCATTTTAATATAGACTAAAGACGTTAACAATAGGTAATCAAAAAACATTTCTCCATTAAACGCCTACATAATTCAACATCATCCCTAATCGCTCTATCCCAGCCGACATTGAAATCACAAAGAGATTTGCAATAAGAAATCGTTTCTTAACCCCTAAACGAACAATTTAACGCCCCTACCGACGAACATTTCTGCAGGCGATTGCCCATTTACTGGTACGATGTACGAAATTTCAATAAACTCTGCTTTGGGTAGGGGAGTGGAAGTAAAAAAAAAGAGTTAGGTAGCTCAGAAGAGCCTTAATATTACTTTGAGTCCATTTATTTCGGAGAATGTGTATCGGAGTTACACAGCCTTATAGTTGGAATGGCGATCTTTTGGTGGAGAACAGACATGGCTGGGTCTTTTTTTATTTATAATTAATAGGCTTGCGTTTGACCACCATCACACCTGATGATCGGTCTTAGCGGCAATTAACTTGACCAGGTTGGCATCGCCACAATCGGAGACTGTCTTAAGGGACAAGTTAATGCACTCGACCATGGCCTCTCTGAGAGACTGGATATTTGAACCGCTGGTTCGTTCGCTCTCTACTACTGTGCTGTCATCTGCGTACCCAAAGGTACCGGGCTTTAGCAGATTTTTGCTGTGCAGCAGAGAGTACCGACCCTGGAGGACACCGGCATTAATTTCCTTTCAATCGGAAGAGCAGCCATCAATGAAAATGAATCGGTCTATCCCTCAGAAAGTCCAATATCCACGCAATGAAAACAGCGGACAAGCCAAACGAGGAGAGTTTATTGATAAGACCGTCTTGCTAAGCCCTGTCGAACCCTTAGATAATATGTCAAGGGTGACGGCGAGCGCATCTCCATGTTTCTCTATGCCCTCACTCCAGATATGTGTGGCATACGCAAAAAGTGGACCCAGTGGACCGGTTTCGGCGGAATCCGTATTGCCGTTCACTGAGGAGATCATTAGCTTCCAGATGCGTCAAGAGCCTGTTGTTGAGGACACGTTTCATAGTTTTGCAGAGTATGGAGTGACCGAGATTGGCCTGTTGTTGGTAGGGTCGGCACGACTACCTTTCTTGGGCACAGGTTACACTAAAAACTAGGTAAAGCTACTTCTTAGCCGTCTTTGGAATGCACGTTTGCAAGCTTCCACGATTTCGGCACTTGACCGGTCTCAAGCGAGAGATGAAAGAAGCGTGTCAGTAGGTATGAGAGATACGGATGTCTTCAGAACTATGGCTGAAATACCATCTGGGCTTTGTTCACTTCGAGATTGCGAAGCGTTTTACGAACCTCCTTTTGGCGAATGCAAATTTCACACATAAATGCAGCCAGGTGAGATCGGAGTGGAGTTATCATGCTACCGGCATCAAGATGCGAAGACTCCGCAAACTGAGAAGCAAACAAGTTTGCCTTCTCTACAGCGGTAAGAGCCAGCGTCCCATCAGGTTTCAGCAGTGGAGGTAGTGAGGGGCGACAAATTTTCGCTTCGACTGATTTAGCTAGGGACCAAAACGCTTTACTACCAGCAGGGTACGAAGCCAGTTTGTTCCCTATTCTATGAATGTAATCAAAACCAGCTCTATGTAGAACTATTTGCAGGGTTTAGCTGCCTTGTTAAACGCTTTCTTCTTAATCGTAAATCTGTTAACAAGAGAATGTCAAGAGATGATTATGGAAAAATGACACTAAATCCAAGTCATTTCTGATTTTATTGTCACCTATTGACCTGTCGTTTCTAGTAAAACTGACTCTTACCAGCCTAATCCCATGATTGCGACACTAGCTCCCTCTACCCTAACTTACTTTTAAGGGGATCGCGCGAAGTTATTGCAAATAATCCGCGAAATGTGTCCAATCTGAAGTTACTCTGGCGTGAAGTCGCGTCATTAGACGACTACGCTTAGATGTTCAAGTACCTATGATATTCACATCGATCCTTGGAAGGTTGAAGAATGTAACAGTACCTTGGCTTATCCATTATCACACAGAGCCAGGTTACTGTATACGTTAAGTTGACTTTAAGATTACGACTTAAATTGTTTTTTTTTAATAATTAACCGACTTCAAAAAAGCGGGGGTTCTCGATAAGTTTTTTTAATAATTATTTGTTTCCGCAGAACTACATTATTTAAGAAACAATTTGGAAAACAAGTTTAATAAAAAGGATATTCTTTCAGATTAGTCTAAGTTTGTGAAGTCGGTTTTTTAATTGATAATTATATTCTTATTTAAATTTAGTGATTATAGTATAGTTTGTAGGTATTTATTAGAATGTAGATTTAAAAAAGTACGAGTACATATGATAATACTTAACGATAACTTATAATATCATTATATTGTATTAGTAGGCAGTAATCAAACTAATATACCTAATAATACCTACTAGTAAGTCAGTTCGTATGGGCCGAGTGGGTATCCCTAGTGTTAGAGCTTTAAGGCTGCCTCAAACCTAATAATAGGCTTTTATTCTGTCTTAGATCGACAGATTTTATTGTTCATACCATCAATTATGTACACGCGAGAAAACAGCTTAAAACTAGTGCTACGATCGGTGGTCTTATCGCTAAGATATTTTAAGGGTTAAGGGTCCAGGTCTCCGTACATCAAGATCAGTCTGATAATAGTCTTGTTTATGGGAATCTTGGTTTTCCTACTCGGTAACTTGTACACTAACACCTTATGAAGGGCTACCTCTCCAACTGTCCCCCATTGTAGTGCAGCTCCGTCGTATCTGGACGTCAATCTCCTCTACTCAATCGAAACATCCAACACAAAAATATTTTCAAATGTTTGCGAAACTATAAAAAAAATGCCTAATCTTTTTTTTATCCTACTTAGCGAATTTTTATCATTAAAAAGGTGCGTAAGACAGCTAGCGCAGGGTAAAAGAAGGTGCTTGATAAAAAAAATACCGGCCAAGTGCGAGTTGGGCTCGCGGTTCGGGTTCCGTACCACCACATAACTTGTTAGATGCTAAAGTAAAAAAAAAATTGTACGAAAAGGCAACATCCCATCAACGCCCAGGCGTTAACCCATCCAAGTACCGGCCGCGCCCGACGTTGCTTCACTTCGGTGATCGTACGAGAACCGGTGATGAACAGAAATTTGACACCAACTCGCACTTGGCCATTATTTATTATTTGTTGTTAAACTTTAGAGTGTGTAATATATTCATGCCAAGTTTGACGCTTGTACGTATTACTGTTTTTACATTAGAGCAAATACAAAAATACGTTATAAAAATACGTTTGTTGTATGGGGACCCCTACTTTGTTTTTACGTTTTGACTTTTTTATTACTTTTTACTAACCCGCCGTAACATTACATTTTTTTTTAAAATTTCACTTGGCTATCTATTACAGTTCGAAAGATACAGCCGCTAATAGGTAGGACAGACGGACAGACGGACAAACAGACATCGTAGGCTTACTAATAGGGTCCAATTTTTACCCTTTTTGGTACTGAACCCTAAAAATCGATTTGTTCCAGTCTCTAAGCGCCCAACGCCTCGACCCTAATACGAAACCACTGCCGAGGCTAGCATATTTGCGTCACACCGGTGAATTAACAGCTACGCCAGCCCTGCATTGTATCTCAGCGGTGGTGCCAAAGTATCGACGAAAATTGCGTCCCACACAAGCAAAAATTGACTGAGACGTTTGACTCCTCTTCATATTCTATAGATCCCCCAATTACAGTAAGTATTAATTAAATATGGGTATTATAATCCGTAACTGGCATACATAATTAATCGGGAATGTGTATTCAGGTAGAGGGTGAGACATGTGTTGCCGATCGGTGCCCGCACATGTTTTGTATCGGTAATTGAGCCTTGTCCTTTCCGGTTATTTTATACTAGTTTGTTGCTTGATTTTACACGAAAATGTCCCAGTTTGCGTATATTTTGTCAAATGCCGTAAACTGTCTAAAAATTACTTTTTTTAAACTATCAAAGTTGTTCACTATAGTTATATGCCAGTGCTGTTACTCGCCAGTGCGTGGAATCCAGTATTAGGTTACCTTAAAAATAAAAGTCCGTGTTAAAAATACTATACCAAGATTTGGTCGAAGATACGCAGTGATACAGTGAGTGTGTTTTGTCGAGACATAGGTTCGAGTTCGAGTTCCAGTGATAACCGTAGCAAAAGAGTAAGAAAGAGGGTAGATCGTTTTGTCTGTACCTAACTTTGAACTGTTCGACCAACCACCTGCATTTTTCTGTCTTCCCCCACCGGGTCATCTGCCAGGTTAGTAAACTAAAGGCATCAAGCCTGATTTAGGCTCAATGCATCGCACCTACCACGCCACCTTATATTTCTCTTATTTGCCTGTTTTGAGGTTAAGCCTTTAAAAATGTAGTTACTTAGTAATTTCTAGACGATTTTCAGGAATAATTTTTGCATCACGCCAACTTATAGAAACGAGCAATGAATCGTTTACCTATTACCAGTTCAATTGAAATTCATAAACCCATTTCTGTTTCTTTTGTGTACCATTACGAACAAAAGATCTATAAAATGGGGGGTTCCGTCGAATAAATCAAATTCTGTCGTTCAGTCGCAGGTCGGTTAAGAAATATGTACGCTCGCTCGATTTATTTATAGCTAGCGATGCGATCGCCAAAGAAACTGACATTTTTGTTCATAGCAAAATATACTAGAGCTGAAATATGAAGATTACTGGGAACGCAAAACATTCCGAAATATGGAGTTAGATTAAATTTGCAGATGATATTAGAAAAATGCAAAATCATTTCGATTTTATACATACTTCAAGGTAGGTTTACACGTTCAGTGATTTCACGGACGGCTGGATGAGCGTGGTCCACGCACCAATGGAACTAGGGCGTCCGTCATCATTCTTTGTGACTTGGTAACTTCTAAAGACTAAGTGTGTAATAGCATCTCCTTTATTTATATCTCTATCATAAATATTTTATCAACTGGCACAAACAGGAAAGCACCGCAGGAAAAGCTTCGGTGCGGTGCGAGGCCGTCAGTGGTCGTCAGCTTTCTGTGGTAAGGTGACTTCTCGTATAAGTCTGGCAATGGTCTTCGCCTGCCTTCCTGCTCGTGCAGACGGTGTAAGTAAGTTGGCGCAAGCAGGATAACATGCAATCACCAGTGCCAGAAGCCAATCTAGTTTTTTATAGGGAGGTTATATAACAGGGGCTAAGGCCCCTGTTCTTAAAACAGCTAGCCGTAAGCGGCTAGGTTTAGGTGATGAAAAAAGTTGCACGACCGCAAACCGTATCTGGGCGCGTTCACGTTCACATGATTTTCCGAACTGCGCTGTTTTAGCGCTAATTTAGATCGCGTAAAGAGTTGGCCGTAAGGCCCCAGGACTTCATAACACCTATATGTTGTGATCAATGTGATCATAGTCGAAACGTCCATACGTTTCGACTTCGACATAACATAAGTACATGTACTTAGGTACATTTTGCAAATACAGTTGAATGTGATCTGCAATATGAACCTCCAATGTACTTCTGCTCTCCTGGTACTTTTAATATTAAATTTGTACATATGTATTTTGATTTCATTGTGTAACGGTGGCGTTAAGCTTAGTTTGAATAACACACAAGCTTTTTTGCTGACTTACTATGTGTTAATAACTTAGTATTATTTAATCAAGGCCCTAAAGCTACAAGGGGAGTCAGACCAAAATAAAATATAATGCTGGGATCCAACTGAAATTTTAGGCCAGGTATGTGGATTCATTGGTCGTGGGAAAAGGTTCCAAAAAAGTGACAAAACATAAAATTTGATCAAAATCCTAAGCAGTTCTCGAAAACTCTAAACATAAAAAGCTTGCTAAGTTTCTGCGCCACGGGCTGTTTTGTTTTTGCACCCCATTGCGGTACCCTAAAACTCTAAAACTGAGGCTATGCAAATGTTTTCACGTTTCCATCAATCGTGCTGGGTACCGTGACAGAGAACAGTTTGTGAGCTAGTTTATTATGCTATTGTTTTAGCAATGCTCGTAGATTTTAGGCTTTGCGAGAATTTAGGTACAACTCTTTTAGACTAATTTATTTTAATTAGAACCTGGTACAAATATTTAAAAATTGAGACAATAGACACGATAAAAGTAAGAAAAAATATTTTAAATTATTGTGCTTAAAGAATTAATCAGTATGAAAACAGAATTGTTGATACTGCCAAATTAACAAACAAAATTATTCGTATCATTAAGAGCTGGTTCAAACTACAAGTCACAATTAGTAAAATCTTTGTGGACCACTTCAAGCTTTCTCTACAGATTAAAAATATATCAGCTAAGTACGAGTCGGGCTCGCGCACTGAGGGTTCCGTACCACCACAATATTTAAAAACGAAATTACCAGTTACGCAAACGGGGTCACGCTGTCAAGGCCATCCAAGGCCAAAAACTAGTAGTCTTTTATTTAATAAAAACCTACTAGAATCCCTGGGTAAGTTTAAATTTAAAGCAAAACCTACATTTTACTTTAAAATTAACCTTCCCAATTCCATCATTAATCAACTACATTTCACCAAAAACAATTAAAACTCGAGTTGGAACATCAATACAAAACCGATTAAAATTTCAATCCCTTCGAAATAATCTTGTAAGCAAACATCTCGCTCCCTTTGATTACAATTACAATTGTAATCGTAGACAATGACACGGAATTACGCGAAGCATTTACTCATTCCGTTGTCAAAGGTTGAAGGAGTAGTATACACAGAAAGATAACTCTAAGTCTGAAACATGTTGAGAAATGAGAAACGATCATAAATATATTATCCGAAGGTATCAATGTTATAGACATGGAAATTAGACATCGTTTATTTGTGACAAAAAAAAACACACATGACAACGTTTACAAATAGTTAATTATACCTAAATGTTTTTTTTTCATGTCACGAACTGGCCCCGCAAATGCTAGTTGTGTGCAACTGGCACTGGTCTTCACATCCAGTAAATAAAATAATATTTAATAAAATATAATTTAACATAATTTTCCAAATATTTTATGTACGGTTTATGGTCTGAGACGATCGAGAATGATTGGCAACAATTGAAAATGATAAGCATGCATTCTCCCTCTATTCCTAATCGGTTTCTTCACATCAAGCAAGGTGGCGGTCAAACGCAAGCCTATGAATTAATAATTTAAAAAAAATGCTGTCTTAAGACCACACGACAGAAGTGAAACCTTCATTAAGGTTGACTATATCTCTCTCGCTCCCTTATTTGATTCGAGGTGACTTTACCCGAACAAGTATCAGAGCTGGACGGTCACGCGAGTTCGGTGATTTTCCCCCGTCCCAAAAAGTATCTAACATACCTAGCCCAAAGAAATTTACACTTCAAAATAAGTGAAACTATGTTAACAATATGAAACTAAAAAGAAATACATATCGAGTTATCAAAGGTGCGGTGCAGGTGTGTGAAAATTAAACATTGATTATTATTTATATTTCATTGTAATTTGGATATAGGTGTGTATAACATAATAATTGTTTTCAATATTTTCATGTAAATAAATATATATATAACATTAGACTAATCCCCTAAAACAAACCTTTCAAATATTATCCACGAGGTGTGTAACTTCACTTACTGCTCCCACGCTGTGACGTATTCTCCTAACGTCGTTTGCACGTAGCGTTTAGAGCACAAGTCGTCGCGTCACAAAGGTTTATTTTAATTGTCATTCCACTGTTTCTTTCCATGTCGTTGCGTTTGGCGCATGAAATTACGTAGGTGGTTCAAACATAGCGTTTGAATCGACCATTTCTGCTTTTAGTCTTGGTTACGAAATTTGAATGACTTTTATCGAAGATGTTTGGTACCTACGTTTTTGAAAAAAAAAAATTTAAGCGTCTGTTCTTATAATCTACTGGCTAAAAGACTCACTGCTAAGTACCCATGAGTCCCTGAACTTAGAGGAATCTATCAATATTCCATTTATAAAAATTGGTTAAGGCATTTAAACTGTAGGTGGCAACATACATATTTTCTACGTACATACATAATGCTTGTATGTACTCATTCATATACAGTCATGTAAAATATAAAACTCTCATTTTCGCTTTACGTTGTCAAGACAGATGATTCTACAAATTTTAACAACCATTCCTAAATTATTAGGAAGCATTACGTTACCATAGGATTAATATTCAATAATAAAGCAATCCAGGATAAGTGTTTCCCGGAAAACTGAACCCCGGGTCAAGTTATTGTTTCCTGAGAGAATTCTATGATGTTTTTTCCACGCATTTCTATTTATTGAACTTTATTTTTACTTTGACGTAACATTGTTTTCTGAGTACTCTTTACCTTGCGAAACTTTTTAAAATTATAAGATTTTAGAAAAAAAAACGTTTTCTATACTATACCTACATGTATAAACTTAAACTAAAATGTAGAATAATGACAGTCAAAAGCAAAGAAATTAAAGTACATATAGGACAATGGTTAAAACAAAGATTGAAAGTAGGTGTCAAAACGCTGAAGGGAACCACGTGGGAACCACAAACCAAAACGTCATCTGTGTGATAATTTAACGGCCGGTCATCCGAGTCGCGTAGGCAACAAAACGCTCCTTCAGCCCCCGCCAAGTTATAGCGACGATGTATTTTGCCACGCAAGAGTCAGGACGCCCGCGGGGAGTGTGCAACGACAAAAACTAACATAGGTCCGACCTCGATGACGCCTGGCGCGGTACTGAACGCGGCGCGCGCAAATTCTCGGGACCTTTTTACGCTTTTAATCACTAAAAAACGAAACTATTCACTATCAAAAATCTATGCAAATAAAAAAATGATGAATAAAATTGCCTTTTAGTACATGCAATTTCCAGGTTGTTACGAGCTTTCATTAGAGCATAAAACGAAAAAATAAACTAACTTGACTTTGTTTCAGATTTTTTTTTGATCGAGGAAAGTTTATTCTATCTTATTTTGAACCAAATCATAAATACAAACACAGATGTATCTGTGACATGTATTTTTTTCCAGCTCAAATATTGTAATTTAACTGAATAAAATTGATTTAAAACCGTCAAATTTGGTATAAGAGGCCGTTAAGTTTTAGTTTTTGTTGTTTTTTTTTCAAAAGCGCTGAATCAATTTCGATAAAATTTAAATGGGACCTCTAAAGTCCTATCTACCCGTAGAGGGAGAAAGTATACTTAGCCTATGTATCTACCGAGTAAATAAAAAAAACATCAAGAGCAACCAAATCATGATAAAATTGGTGGAGTAATGACGTAACAAACAGAAAAAAAAACATACAGTCGAATTGATAACGTCCTTTTGTCGATTAAAAATATAGTCACCTTTCGTTAAACCTTGTTAAAACAAACTATAGCCTTGTGACTGGGATTAAAAGTAGAGCCATTACCTTAATTAGTCTGGAGAGTTACTTGGAATGGAGGTTTAAGGCTGGTAAGAAGTGTGTGGGAAAGATATCTACTAGGTAGTTTTATTTTATTTAGGTCAGAGGTACAGTTACTGTAGACCAAGTCAACTCAGGTTAACTGTTCGCTGAGTTATTTAAGTTTATTAAAACCAGAGATTTTGTAACCGTAAATCAGGTAGGCATATTCTGACAGTTGGGTAGAATTTGGCGCAAGAGTGGGATAGCATAGGCAAGAAAAAAGGCCAAAGATCAGAATAGACAGCAGCAAGCAGAATGGACTAAATGATACTTGGTTTTTACTTAGTACTTAATAGATACATTTTCGATTTCTTGGAATATTTTTTTTGGGATTCGTGCCGCAGCTGCCTAGCCGAGCTTTTAGTTTTTCACTGATCTTGCATATTCCGAATTGATAAGTATCCTACCAGGGGCCTTACGGACAACTGCTATTACAGGCACCTAATCCGCTCAGTTGGAAAATCACAGGACCGCAAACCTTATCGCGCCCAGATACGGTTTGCGGTCGCGTGATTTTCCAACTGGGCGGAATAGGTGCCTGTAATAGCAGTTGTCCGTAAGGCCCCAGTTCTCAATGTATATTCCTTTTATATCTAATTTATCTCTATTTTGCCTTGTCGCAAAACAAAGAAACAGACAGAATTATTTTCACATTTGTAATATTATTCTAACATGCTGAAAGATTGATTAAGAAGATAGTTAGGCATCGTATGGCCCTGGTTTTACAGGCGTCCATAGGCGATGGTAGTCGCTTACCATAAAAACGGCCAGTCAGCGTATTTGCCACCTATGGAAAAAAAAATTTTTTTTTTAATACAAATGAGGGACAAGATTTGCATGTCACTTACCTGGTGGTAAGGATCACGATTGCTTGTAACACATTAACTAATCAGAATCAATTTCAACATTTCAAAACCCTTGCTCAACAACGCACTGCGTACTCGACCAGAAATATCTGATGTTATATTGTTCTCTTTATACTGCGCAATATTCTATTATGTCCACAATATAGTTTCGTGGCTAGCACTGGAACTTTTTGCACTGGCTCCGAATTTGTAAAATAGTCAGTAAAGCGGCGAAACCACAGAAGTCACTCATAATTATGACATGCCAAATAAAAACTCCCACGTAGTCAACTCAAAACTTGTCGCACGGATGCGGGTTTCTAATTAATTCCACCGAAACGTAGAGTCAACAGAGATAACACATAATTCTGAAAGTTTTGCGGATTTATTAAAGGATAGAATTGTGGTTTGTTTTGTTGGAGTTAGTCGTAGGTAAAGTGAAAACGGACGGATGGGATTAATGCTAATGATGGAGAACAACTACAAAAATAGTCAATAAATAAATAAATATTCGATACATTTTTTCACATACGGTCATCTGACCCCAAACTAAGCAAAGCTTGTGATATTGCTGCCAGAGACTGTTATACATACATAATTATATATAGTTTTGAATACATACTTAAATAGATATTAACAACCAGATATATAACAAACACAAAATGTTCATCACATAAATGTTTGTCCTAGGTGGGAATTGAACCCACGCCTTCAAGCTCAGAAAGTAGGTACACTACCGATTGGACCAACGGGCTATCAATTCCCCAGTTGCTGCTAAGGTTCATTTGATAATTTTCTGAAATATCGCAACCTAAAAAAAATACAAAAACTCGGGAATTGTTCACCTTTCATTGTAAATTAGAAAATATTGCCTATTGTCAGTTACATATAGTTATGGCTGGTAACTATGCAACCAATCGCAGCACACCGGCTATAGTCATCTGAAAATGTAATTTTTTTTCTGTAATCCTAACACGGTTAATAATCCCTGGTTCAGACTAAGCTTCTTAATCTTGAGCATTGGCGCAAAGTTGCTAGTCTATCGGTTTTTTATCGCATAGGTCTGGCTGGAGATAGTTTATACCCTGGAATAACACAATATTTCAAATACAAACTGACACATTTTATCCCGAAAAAAATCATGGTTCCTTTAGAATAGCCACAACAGTAAATTTATGATGATTAAAAATTAAAGCGTAAATAATATTACTTACTCTCCTATTCAAAGCAATCTTGCCATTTTCTTCATAAAAATGGAGATATTTCACAAAAAATACTTG
Organism: Agriopis aurantiaria; assembly: GCA_914767915.1. NCBI lineage: Eukaryota > Metazoa > Arthropoda > Insecta > Lepidoptera > Geometridae > Agriopis > Agriopis aurantiaria. The sequence goes on along the minus strand of OU611989.1, from coordinate 15,647,276 downwards.
AACATTTATGACATCTGAAAAATATCTCAATTTAAACCTCGTAATATGTGTTATATCTGATAAATCACTCACTAAATATTCAGATTAAATTCGTCCTTTTCGACAGAAATATTGTGTAAGGATCTTTTTAAGTTAAAATTCACGGATAGAATATTTAATATCTCTGAATCGTATATTAATATTGCTCTAATGTAATAACGGCAATACGTCCACGATCCTTCTTGCCTGCAAAATGTGGAATGAGCTACCTTCTACGGTGTTTCCGAGAAGTTACAACATGGGGTTCTTCAAAAGGCGAGTTAATAGAGTTCTAAAGGGTCGACAACGTATTTGTGATGCCTCTGGTGTTACAAGTATCCATAGGCGACGGTGACTGCTTACCATCAGGCAGCCCGTCTGCTTGTTTGCCACCTATGGCATATAAAAAAAAAACATACATGAGTTAAACTTGGCATGTTTTTTATACACTCTAATGTATAACAACATATTATAATAAATAATGACCAAGTGTGAGTCGGTGACTAATTTCGGTTCATTACCAAGTTACAACTGGTAACTTCGTTACTTGGATGACCTCATTGTTTTCGCCGAATCGAAATGCGACCATATTTTACTAATTTTGAAGTTGGTTTTTAAATATTAATTACTGTATTTTGTGCTGGTACATAACCCTCGGTGCGCGAGCCCGACTCGCACTTGGCCGGTTTTATTTAGGGAATTTCGTAATGAACAGACATACAATACATTATACAAACAAAAGACAGTCTCATCGTTAAGAGCAATTTCTTTCAGACAATCTTCGGATGAGTAGGTAGAGATACTCTAATGAACATTAGGTAAATTTATTATTTGTTGTATGCTTACTTACCTTCAGAAATTAAGGTTTATATTTGTCTATTTGAAGTTCATAAAGGTATTAAGATTATCGCGATGTCAAAGGAAAAACCTAAGCCCCATTGCGCTGACGACATTACAAACGCTTAAAGCACCAAACGTCTGGGATAATCAAATAAAATCACTGTCCTGGATTAAAGAAAGGAGACTTTGTGAATCAAGATTTAACATAATTTGTTCCTTTCAACGTTTTAGAGATCCGCGCAATACGATGGAAGCTATGTGCACTGCGATTTCTATTCAATGCACATACTATATATATTCAATATACATCATCATCATCAGCCAGAAGACGGCCACCGCTGAACATAGGCCTCCCCCTTTAACCTCCACACTGAACGAAAGCCTGCCTTTTGCATCCACTGGATGCCAGCGACTCTTACTATGTCATCGGTCCATCTAGTGGGAGGCCTACCTACGCTGCGTCTTCCGGTTCGTGGGCAATATACATAACCATAATTAATTATTAGATTCATTATTTTATTCTAATTGGTCAATGAAATCTATTCAAATATTGAATACTGTTCATCTACTTTTTGTGATATTAACCATGCTAAACCAAACAACAAAACAGCTTACTGCTTTTGCAGATTTTTCGACTAATTATTATTACAAAGCCGCGTTTACCACATTGTTTAAGGTTAAGTTATATAGAAATGTATTACTTGTATAATTTTTAGACAGCGTGTAGCTAATGCAATGTACTAAAAAAACAATTACGACAATTTTAAGGGTACGCTACTAACTGGTAGAGCCTGGATTTAAATATGTTTTAATATGTTATTGGAAGAGCATATTTTATGCTCTCTGGTAAATGGTTGTATATATTTGCGCCACCTACATACACTGACTTACCGGACCTTGCAAGTGCGTGAGCAGGTGTTCTCAGTCTGCCCTTGTGACTTAATTTGTTATAATTTTACGTGGCTCCTAAATTTTCAAACTTATCCAGGTTTAGTCGAATGAACACATTGACCACACATTGGTATATTAATATAGAGGGTATCGTCAGTATATTTAATTCTTTAAAGTAAAGTCCAACTTTTTTGTGAGCTTGTGATGTTGATGGGGAGGAAAGGTTCTTGAGTGGAGACCACGTACCGGAAGACGCAGCGTAGGTAGGCCTTCCGTTAGATGGGACGACGGCATTGTGAGAGTTGTGGGCATCCAGTAGATGCAGATGGCCAGGCTGTCGTTCATTGTGGAGGAAGAAGGAGGCCTATTTTCAGCAGTGGACGTCTTCTGGCTGATGATGAGTTAGCTTGTATTTGGTTTAGTTAAAAAGGCACTTGACCATTTTAATTAAATAATTACAATAAATATACAATATTTATTCCATAAAAAAATGTAAACCATGATTTTTTTTTTGTGGTAAATATGTATGTTTTAAATTTCCTTTCATCACCTACAAAGAAATATTTCCATAAAGCAGCAAACAAGATATCGGATGCATCCATAAGCTTTGGCAGACGGACGCGACTGATGGGTATGCACAGTTTCTGCTGAAGAAAATATCCGGCCAGATCACCTTCGGACATCCGATCGCAAAGGTCGGCACATGAAAACATCCGTGACTATCCATAGTACATAGTACCCACAGTCGCGTCCGTAAACCACGTCCACCGGACGCCCGATAGTTTGGTTGCAACCCAATTTTTTATTTATTTAATTACTTGAATTATTTCGAATAAAGACACACCCAAAACCGCTTCTGCTGTACTCACTATTCGCCGATAATAAATACGCGGCTTCAGTTGCAAGTTAATTTATTTTTCTACAGAACCCAGTTAGAATTCACACAAATTTTACTCGACATTTTTCACAAAGTGAAAAGGCACAGGCAGTGATTCCGGTCGTAATCGTAATCTCGTGAAGTTAAGTCATTAGGCCGATTGGCTTTGAGGGTACGAACGCATTAGAATGCAATGATGCGCGGTGCGCTGTGACGCGTTCTATGACGGAGAATTTTGCGCCTGTGCTTTACATTTAACCAGATTAATAAATAATACCGATAGTAAATAGAAGTATGTACTAGATAACTATGTCGAAATAATTATGTTCTGTGATACTGTTTTTTTCCTGCATAAAATGGCATTATTGCTACAAATCGTGTTCAGAGTTATCTCCTCCTTTCACCTTAAACACTCTATAATCAGTTCTGATGTATCTCTTTCATATTGTGCTATATAATCATAATAATATGCTAACTCAATGCAACATATAAAATAATATGTAAATTTCAGTAAATTATATTTATATATATAAATAATAATAACCATATCTTAACCATATCTAAATGACTTTTTTAGCCGAAAAATTAAGGTAACCTTAGGGTTCCCTTGTGGTTACTACAATAAAGGATGTCTGCAACTGCTGGCGTCATCTATAACGTAATGTCTAATTTTGTCCTAATTTGAGGTGTTGTCACGCCTTAGGGGCGGAAAAAAGTAAGCAAAACAAAAAGCTTAGACATTAGACTATAATGTCAACAAAATAGGAAGCAAATTATTTAAAAGAACCTTATGATTTATTTACCAAAACATTTTCAAACAGAAATCTAGCAAGGGGACTAGCAACTGAGGAAACCTTGAGAGGCGGCTAACAATGTCAAACAAGAGGAAGGCTTGGAGGACCTATACACTTCATCTTGAGTGTTCGATTTGCTAAGGTTTTCTACCTTAGCAAAGTGAGCACTCAAGGTGAGGATTCGAGATACCTCTATAGCGTTTATAAATATAGGGGTAAAACCATTCCACTATGGTAATCTGTAATCTGTGTGTAGTCTTCATTAAAAACTTGCTGTTAGCCTCATTAGACACTGTTCTAACGAAATAAGGATAGTCAGTACTTGCTAAATATATATAAATGTATACTAATAAACTCGGAATAATTTTTTGTGATTTTTAGGGTTCCGTACCTCAAAAAGAAAAAACGGAACCCTCATAGGATCACTTCGTTGTCCGTCTGTCTGTCCGTCTCAAGAACGCGTAAAGGTATCAAGTTGAAATTTATACTAAATACTTTGGTCTACAGTTTCTTTTGGCTGTAAAAAAATAAAAGTTGTAAATCAACGCAATCAAAAGATATGAACGTTTATGTCGTATATCAAAACCTATAGGGTACTTCCCGTTGACATAGAATCATGTTATTTGGCAAGAGGCAAGGTCTCATAGCACATATATAGGAATAAATCCGAAAGTTATAAGTTTGAAGTTATATCATTTAAAAATAATTATTTTGCTATTACAAACTTACATTTTGTAGTTGGAATGTATGGAAGAAACTTATTGTCAACTACAAACTTAAGTTTGTCTTTAAATATTTTAACTTCAGTTAGTTTTTTTTTGGTCTCGCGCTCAGAGTGTTCCGTGTAACGGAACCCTCAGAGCACGAGTCCTACTCGTACTTGTCCGTTTTTTTTTTACGAGATCCAACATCTATGTGTTTTTTATTCGGGGATTTGAATGCATATTTTTTCGTCTTATCATTTGCATCATAGTGCAGCTTTACCCTAGCTTTAAGGCGATTTCGCGAGACTGAGGCTGACACCCCGTGATTAATTAAGGCCAAGATTGATGTGTGGCGTGTACCATGTACCAACTGTGTGTCACTGTCTATGTTGTGTCTCTGAAATCCATTAGAGTTCGGAACTGTGGCTTGCTTGATGGACTGCGGCACGTTAGCATGCCTTTTCAACTATCAAATCAAATAATTTATTTGTCAGAACTTGGTAGATAAACATACATACAAAGTAGCATACAGGGTCGTACAAATAGAAACTTATATCATGTCCTTGACAGGGGCAGCGTACAAACGTGAGGGGTTTATTGTTTTATTATTTTACCAAATCTCTTTAAGCTACTGCTGACAGACATGCTCGTAAATAGCATTCTTAAAACTAGCATGTTATTTAGCTGTTAACATGTGCTTTTTTTAGCATGCTCCAAATTCAAAGCAGTAAATAGGTACATTGACATGCACACTGCTACCACCCGCGCCTTAAGTAGCAGGCTCGAAATCAAATAGCAGTTGATTTTTTTTACTTACTAGTAATGAGCACGCTTGCTAATAAGCAACGTTTAACCACACATGCTACTAAGTAACATTATTTTGCTACTTTGTAGCATGCTCTTATGCTATATATAAGCATATCTGTCAGTAAATTTATGCTCAGTAATTTTACTGCAAACATTTATAAATATAAATATTTTGTTTAATCAAATTTTCTTAGTAATAGTTAAGTAAGAACTAATGGCAAATCAGCAGTGTAATATCTAAACAAATTGATTGCTTTCGAAATCTCGTATTTTCCAATTTTAACAAATTTGAAAGTAATCTCATTCATTATGTAAAATGTTCCTCTCGTTAATAAATTTAAACGACTTTAAAATGTAACTCGCAAACAAGCTTACGAAACAACTAAAACTAAACTGTCTTAAAATTAAAGTAAAATCCTATAACATTATTCAAAATGTAATTACGGGCAAATTAGATTTCGTTTCAAAGGATTTCGTCTTCACTTCAAATAGAATTATGGAAGACAGAAAGCTGAGAGCTGACCGCGACACTGACCTCTTATTTAATTACTAAGGCGAGGTTTTTGAACAATGATGAATATTTAACTAACTGGTGCTTAAAACATTGCTTTTAATTACAGCTGCACAGCCTCACGGTTTAACCTGTGTAATCATGTCAATGTCAATTTTCTACAGGATTCATTCTAGAGAATGTGCATCAGAGCTACATGACCTGTATGCGATGTGTTTGTGGACAGGTGGTCGGACTTAATGTCGGTATGCTTGACGTATTGTGAGAAGAACACATGATAAACGTGTTTATTTTATGTTTAAATTTAGATTTTAAGGACTTGATAAAATGAAATGTTTTTAGATATTTAAGAATTATTGACATGTAATTTTTAATTTTTTATCTTGATATATGTAACTATAATTAATTGATGTAATTGGCTTAATGCCGTTTTAATTAATAATTAATAAATAAATAAATGACCTTATCCTGCCATCCCCTTTCTACTACAGGACAAGTAAGAAAACGGCACACTACCACCGTATATTTTCCTTGGATACGTACCAAACGTTTCGATTCTACGTTTCTAAACCGTACGGCCAAAGATTGGGACAACCTGCCCGCTTCCTTGTTTCCTAAAAGATATAACCTGGGCCTTTTCAAACAAGGGCGGATCCAGGATTTCATTTTTGGGGGCATTTTGGATTTCATTTTGGGGGGCCATTCTGACAAGGTTCGAAGGAATCAAATCGAAAATTTGAGTCGAAGTATGGAATTGCTATGTCATTACTGGATCCGCCAATGTTTTCAAGGCTAGAGTGAATAGGTATCTTCTAAGTCTGCGTGCTTCATCTTCGACCACATCATCGCTTACCAACAGGAGAGTCGGTGGACAAACGCGGTCTTATCTGCGTTAAAAAAAAACATTATCTTAGGAACCGTTTATTTTTCAAAACGTGTGAGTAGGACTCGCGCCGTGAGGGTTCCGTACAAATTTAATAAATATGTATGTAGTATCTAATTTTCCATCCCGGAAATCGAGTCTCGACGAAAAAAGGTTGAAATATTGAAGAACAAGCTTAAATTTGTAGTTGGCAAACAAGTGCTCCCATACATATCAACTACAAAATGTAAGTTTGTAATAGTTTTTTTTTTTTATTATGTTTCTCCATTTTAACAACTCTCGGTTTTTTCCTATGTGCTGCGAGACCTTTCTTTTGGAAAAATCTCATAATTTTACATCAACGGGAAGTACCATATAGGTTTGATTCCCTCGCGAGTGTCAGAATATGCAGCATAAACGGCCGTACCTATCTTTTTATTGCGTTGACTTAAAAGTTTTTTTCACAGCTTCAAGGGATTTCAGATTTGAGTATTTGATATTAATAATAAATTGATACCTCCCCACGCGTTCATGAGAAAAAGGGTCTTGACAGACAGACAACAGAAGATTCTGTAAGGGTTCCTTTTTTCCTTTTGAGGTACGGAACCTTAAATGGCAAAAACTTACTATAATGAACTAGTACTACATTATACAAGATCAAACTTCCATCACAGAACACAATTCCTTTAAAAAAGCAATTTATTTATCAAATCCTAACTCCACTAGAATCTAATAGAACTGCAAAACAGCAGATTGATGTTGTGATATTAATATTCGGAGCGCGGTCGGCGACGGGAGCCCATCAGTCAGGCTCATTGAAATAAGACATGCCAACTCTTGTTGCGGTTACCCTAATAACATTGCGGCGTAGAGGAGAAGACCAGTAGGATCACTTACTTAGACTTTCGTACGAAATTATAAAGGGAACAGTAAACTGGTATAATAAATTCAGTTTGTAATAATAGGCTTGTGTCCTAATGTTTAATTCATTACAAACAATAGCATCAGCGAAAAATATAATTAAAAACAATACAGATATAGAAAAAAAAATTGGCTGATACTTTTCTGAGATATATAAGCGTTTAAAGTTTTTGGTGGGGATAGAGAGCGGATGTGCTGTCTCTCTCCCGTAAAGCGTGTGTTAGGTGTAAGTATAGCATTTGTATGGCGCGCGCATGGCTTGACGTCATAACGTGCTATAGTGCACTCTCTGTCTAGCATGAAATTAAAGATTTCGTGATTAATTTTGAAATCACTTGACGCGCCCGCTGCTTCACGATAGACAGATATAACGCGACATTACGCGATAGACAGAGAGGTGACTTCTAGGTTAATATAGCTGTACGTCCTGAATTGCACTTTATTCTGTAGTAGCAAGAGTCGTAGTCATGTTATAAACTTTCAATCCTTTTTTGTCCCTTTTAATTCGGCCCTTTGCTAAATCCTTTCTAAGATTTTTAAGATATTTAAAGATATAGATATTTAAGATATTTTTGTTATTGCTTAAAAAGTATCACCTTAAAAATAATATATTTTACTATTGGACCAGCACTAGAACAAAGCCTGTCTCGTGGAGCCCTAAAACAAATTAACAAAAATAATAATTATATTGTACGAAACTACGACAAGAACTCACACTATAAAAAAACTAGATTAACAAATCAAATAACATAACATTAAGAAATTATTAAAAAAAACTTATTTTATAACTTATTCTAAACCGATCTCTACATTTCATAAGGAATCCATCTGCCCACAGCTTTGTAAGCAAAGTAGTATTTGAGATTTCGTAATAAATTAGTCAATCAATGCGGTGTTTTCATAGTTTTTTGTTACGTGTTACCATTAAATTTACCTTTGAAGTTGTCCTACTACATAGTACTGGCAACACTTCTCCACCACACTATCCCGGACGTAGACGGAGGGAGCTCATTAAACCGCGCGGTTATCCGCTGCAGCTTTTGTTCTAAACATGAGTTATGTGGGCTCTAGACGCGAAGCTTCTAGAATGTGTGTCAACATTTTTGCCAACTAACCTAACTAATTATTTTCTTTTAAATTTTGGGATTTAAGTTAACGCTTAGAATAAGTAAATAATTTGAAAGCCAGCATGTTTTATACGTCTTTTATCTCGCTCACGCATTTAATGCAATTTTTGTATGCTTTTTTAGATCAAATCTTGCAAGCTCAATTAGAACCAAACCGGTTTGCTGAAGTTTGTAAAGTGGCTATCTGTGGCATGGTTCGAAAACGGATGAACTGATTTCGATTGAGTTTTTTTTTAAAGGTGGCTTGTTTTCTTAGCTTTGGTTCAAGAAAATCTTATTAGCCATTTTCAGATTATCAGCTTCCTGACGGACTTCTTGTTCATATGACAAAAGTGTTACCACTAAGCTAAATCGGTCGTCAGATTTGGCGTCTTTTTGTACGTTTATACAGTTAATTAACGAACGGTTTCTCAACAAAGAGTAAAATTGACAGATGCGTTGCGATCCTAACAAAGAGAAAACTACCTAATCCTAATTAGAGGAACTTCGTAATCCACCTCAAGGTGGTCGCTGCCGGAAGGTTGAAGAGGGATTACAATTTACAATCAACCTCGGAACTATGGGCAGAAGTACGGGATCCGTTTGAGAGTGAACTTTGAAGGGTCACGTGACCTATCTCTGACTTCTGACATGACTTGTTACGTAAGGACGGAGTTAGGTAAGTAGGTTTTTAGAGGTAATTGAGAACATTAACAAGAGGATAGATATGTTTTTATGTGTTTATGATAGTTTTTTTTTCTCTAATTTAGCAATTTGCTTATGTTCAAGGTGTTTTATTATGAATTTATGTAAAATTAAAATCGAGCTGGTTGGTTATCGGACGCTCAACTTTGTCCGTTACTCCTGTTTTTGGATTTTTTCTTTTCTTTTTTGCGTTTTTATTTTACGTTAATTTCGTTTACTTTTATTAAATTATTATAGCAACGATCTTATGTTTTTCTTTTTTGTTAATTTGAATTATTGTGTCAATGTAATTGAGTGATCTTTTTTTATTTAAATTTTGAATTTTTGTTTTGTTTTATAATTACTTCATTTTGATCTATATAATTATATATTTGTTTGACTGTTGTAATTTTGGTGTTGTGTGCCGTTTTAGTTAATAATGGCATCCAACAAGCAATCAAGCTACCTATTTCGCACATTTTCAAAAAGTTTTGAATTCATAAAATACACAGAGGGCTTAAAAAACTTTGGCATTACTGTTTAGAATAAAATTGCAAATAAGAAAAGCCATTTCCATGTTGATATTTCATAAGATGGCGAAGAAGAAGAAAAATCTTTCAGAAATAATGTTGGTTTCCATTTTCAAGTTTTGGTGGATCCAAAAATGTGTGAAAATTAAGCGCTTAGAACAAAAGCTTAAAGACTGTTGGCAGAAATGATATAACATTGCCTGAAATAAGCTTATAGCTTACGTGTCTTCGTTTTTTACTCTGTCTTTGTTTAATAGGTAACTAACCAGAACATTGTCTTAATCTAATACATCTAAGTCGCTTTATCTGCGCACACATCTATTTACGATACTTTATTATTATTTCTCCCAACTTGATTCCTATAAAATACATAAGCAAATAAATAACTTCCTCGATATTCGTTCCCATTGTCAACGAAACATCACTAGAATACAGACGATTGTATTTCCTGACTTCCGCATCATATAGTGACGTCATCATATCATTTTGTTAGCAGAATTTGTGGAGTTGTAGCGTCAGTTTGTCATTTCATTGGCAGTATTATGCGGATTCAATGACTCGAGATAGGGTGACGCGAATACGGGATCGGGTGAAATACGTGATGTTATGTGTGCTTTGAAATGTGTATCTGTACTTTGTGTATGGCGGAATAGTACTGTTTCTAGGTGAAATATGGTTGAAAAAGTCGACTTTATTGCACACTTACAAATTATGTAAATTTCGCAAATGCAGGACATAATGCTAAGTATTTTCTACCAATCACCCACCGGGTTGGAATAAAACATAATATATGTCTCAAACATTTTCTAAGTCTAAAATATAAATAGAGCTGATCAACCAAATAAAAGAAGGGAAGTTTTTTTTTGATTTGACTTTGACTTTGACTTTGAAGTTTAAAGACAAGAGTTATATATTAATACAGTTATAGATGATTTTATTACAATCTAGTGACCCTCCCTGACTTCGCACGGTTGTATGTTTTAGTAATTATAATATACCTTCCATTATCATATTCCATAGAAAAGTTATCTAACTGATGGTGAAAACCGCATCAAAATTCGTTGTGTGGTTTAGGAGGAGTTTGCGGATATACAGACAAACGCGGAAAGCGACTTAATTTTATACTATCATTATCATTTCAGTCATAGGACGTCTACTGCTGGACATAGGCCTCTGCCATCGATCTCCAAAAGGGCTGGTTGGCGGTTGGATCTTGTGGGTGGACGTCCTACTATATTATTTTACTATTTTTGTACTATAATCTGTATTTTATACTACGTAAAGATGAAAATGGTATATCTAGATTTTTCGAATTGGTGACGCGTTGTTAGTTTTTAAAGTCAAAGTCAAAGTCAAATCATTTATTGCACATTATGCTAAATAGGTGAAACTTACCTAAACACAATAACCCAATGGCAATGGGTATGGGTATGGCAAGGGTATGGCAATTTATATAAATATGGTACAGAAATATACCTATAAAATTATATATAATATTATAAAATTACCACAGATCATGCCTATACCTACTTACTACACACTACGGCTGGGATATCATTGTATATCATTATTAACAACGTTTACTATGGGACGAACCCTGATATCGCGTAAAAAACTACTGTTCCATATACAAATATAATTGACACTAACGAAATGTATGTAACGGCGGTTTTTTTCGCGCTAATCAGGGAAGGTACCATTGTAAAAGTTGTTCATAATAACGAGTACAATGATATTTCCGCACATTTCCACCGTCTAACCTTTTACCCAGTATTTTTAACCAACAAATTGGTCAAGTTAATAGAAAAAAGATAAGGCATCCAATGTAGAGTTCGTGTTTACTCTGTCTTCTCCTCAACGCTACATTTTCGCTATTATGTTCTGCTTCTAACTCAACGAAAATAGTTGTTGACGTACGTTGTATTTTATAGAGCCCCTACCATATGCTACGTTTTTACGGAATGAATGTGACTTCTCAGTAATTGGGCCAGTGTTTCGCATATAAACGGAACCATAGCAGTATCTGTTTCTCTCGCTACCCTCCAGGACAAATGTTTTTTTTTTTAAGATAAAAAGAAGCCTGTGTAATGCCCAAAATATGGAGCGTCGCTATCTCGTTCGCGCATTTGAAGTCTTTTGTAAGATATAAAATAACAGTCTATATTTTAAACATATTTTTGTAATGATCATAAATTGGGATACATCATCACAGTTAGTTAGTAAAAATTCTACATTATTACATACTTCCATTTGAATAACAGTCTTTACGTTGGCACCAAAACTTTTATTCAACAAAATTTATGCGTGGGTCTTTAATAATACCCCAATCTATGGGTATTATTAGAGACGTAAGCAAACTTTCTACATGAAAATCGTATTGGAAACTGATACTCTTTGAACAATTATAAAAAGGTTCTGTTTACTATTGTGCACTAGAACAGTAAAGTTTTAGTAAGCTCCGGGTATAAACTAAAACTTTACGAGCACATGAAAAAATTAAGTAAAAAAAAATTAATGTTTTTTCCCTTCTTTGTGTAATAGAAAACGTTAGTAGGAGCCACTCAGGCTCACATAGGCCCGCATGACTTACACCCCACTTACTAGGCGAATTTCACCCGAGAGCGAGCTTCCCTCAGTTGCTCTATGGAATAATGCACAATAATGACATGAGCAGTACCACAGCTTTTGTATTATGTTGGGCCCAACGTAGACCTAAACACGTAGACGATGTAGTAGGCAAAACTCATTTTCTGAGACAACCCAACTAGAATTTTTAATAAGTTTGTAAATACTGTAGAGCTTATGCCAAGAATTTTCTCAAAAACTATTTGAGCATATTTTTGATTGAAGGTTTTTGAAAATAAATCTTATTGGAAAATACTTGCTCTGGTGGCATAGTGCAATTTTGACTCACCAAATCTTGAAATGTTACCTTTTTTGTTATCATACTAATTTCACATAATCACGGGTACATGGGTACACAGAAACACAGACTAACACGTTTAACTTATAAAACCCCTCTTTTTGCGTCACGGGTTAAAACATGGGTAAGTTAATTTAAACTTTTTACTGCAGTTAAGAAATAGTTGATAAAATAAATTTTCCGTGATAAGGTTGTGGATGATGGCTTTACAGTACCACAGTGAAAAACTAAAAGAGAGGGTAGATCGTTTTGTCTGCAGCTAGTTTTGAACTTTTCGACCAACCACCGGCATTATTCCCGTGAACATGGTGCATCTAACTGCGCCGAAATATTGGGAGCTTCATCCACAACCTTATCACGGTAAATATCCCGTTAATAATAATAATAACTGTAGTGAACAACCGTGATAGTTTAGTTAGTACTTTGGTAGAGATAGACTGAATTTTTGAAGCTTCTCTACTGCGCATTTACTTTACCCAAGTTCTATGGTAATATCATGAAGATTTATAATAATTCCGCCTCCACGCGTTATGGCGGTCGCTTTTTTATGGTAGCAACAATTTTGTAGGCTAATGCACGCGAATATGCGAGTATTTCACTGATTCATTGCTTCTTCCAGAGAGTTTACTGATACGGGTGTTTTTGTTTGGACGTTAAATATGCTCGGAGAGACGGTGTGAACGCGGGCTGGTGTTTGGTCGGCCGGTGGTTCTTCATGGGAAAATGTATGCAGGACGGTATCTTTGCAGTTTGGGTTTATTTGGTTGCGTAATTTAGTTGCATGGGATGCCACTGGTTATTATTAAAATATTATTATTAGTTTTTTAAGACAAAACGGTTGACTGTTATACAGGGTGTAAGGTGTGGAGTAGGGTGTGTGCTGATATTGTTTTCGGGATTTCAGGGTTGGTCCCATAGTAAAAGTTGTTCATAATGATGAGTACAATTACCTTCTTTTGGCTTCGAGAGTGTTCCCCTTACACCCTGTATAACGTTTGTAATAAGCAGTTGGACTGATTGGTTTTTAATGTCTTATAAAGAAGCTGACAATTTATAAAACAGATTACTGAAAACAAAATTTAAATGTGTTCAAAATTAAGGAAGATATATCTACTTTCTAGACAGAGACCGCAGTTACTAATGACGTCACTTGTGAGCACGCCATACAAACTTCATACTGACACTTACTATGTGAGAAAAGGAGAGAGCTTCATCTGAACAAAAAAATCAATCGCTTATATCTCAGAACTTTATTAGCCGATATAAATAATTTCTTCAGTAATTTAATAACATTAAATTTGATTATGTTTTCATAATACCTTTTTTTTTAATTATACAAGACCTTTCCGATAGTCTATTACTCTCCGGTTAAAACACTGACTACTTTCTATGGATGCTGTGTTCTTTTTTCTCCTAACAACAGAGCATCGAATCGACGTAATTTTTTCGCAGCGAGATAGAGAGAAAAGTTATAAAAAATACTTTTTATCCAAGAAAAATATACGGATCTTGAAGGAAAAATGTATTGGGAAGAGTGATAAAAAAAATATCCAAGAAAAATGTACGGATCCTGAAGGAAAAATTTACGGGGGTGACACCGCGAGTACAGTTAGTTCTTTATAAGAGTTTCAACAAAACAGCCAACAGCAAGTGTCAGTTATCATAAAACACGGCTCAGTCAGTCCTCATCGCCATACGATGCAAATTGCCTAAACATTTCCAGGGAAATGCCGTTCCTTAAAATTCAGTTAGCAAAGTAACAAAAACCCGCCGGCCGGTGACACATCGCGTTGTATTAGCATTGCAAATGCTTGGAGTGTGGTCCAGAAAGCCACAGCGACTATGTTAAAATGAAGTGATTCATTTATTAAACACTCTAAGCTTAAAGGTTAGGTTCTGACTTCTGAGAATTTCGGTGTCACGGGCGTAGCTAAAGCTTTCACATGGGGAGGAGGGAGTTCGAACTCTCTATACCATGCATCATCATCATCAGCCAGAAGACGTCCACTGCTGAACATAGGCCTCCCCCTTTAACCTCCACATTGAACGACAGCCTGCCTTTTGCATCCACTTCGCGTCGCGGATGCCCGCGACTCTCACAATGTCGTCGGTCCATCTAGTGGGAGGCCTACCTACGCTGCGTCTTCCGGCTCGTGGTCTCCACTCCAGAACCACGCATAAACCATGCATGGGCGTATATTTATTTTTATTTATTTTATTTTTCCAACTTACAACTATCATTATACGTTATATAACCTAATGCGGAAGTGTAGCAACATTTTCATGAGTAACAACAACATTATGCGAGAGGGCTGTATGATGTATACGTGCAGCGCTTAAGGAAAGAACCCAATTGTTGTAAATACTACCTAGAAAAATAACTAGTTACAAGGGTGTCATTAAATTAAAACCCTGTATAAAAATAAAAGATAAAAAAAAAAAAAAAACAACAACATTCTGACAACAAAAACTATTTATTATCGAATGGGGATTGCCCAAATTTTCTGACGTTATAGTTTTTCTAAAAATATAGACTATTTTCAGGTACAAATTTGAATAAATTTGTTTTTCTGATGTTAGTTATTTAAGTTTTTTTTATGTGATGACGTTACCATTGGCGTTATATTAGTTCTTGTAGATGTCAAAGGAGAGTAAAGAGAGAGTAGAGGCGGCTAAAACTGAATGTTTCACTTTCTCATATAATATATATTTTGCCTATATGTATGTAATACTGGACTTTCAAACACACCTTTTCGACGTTTGTATTTCTGGCCAAATTGTGGACCAGTTTGCCCATTCTTCTTTAGGCCAACATACTTAAAAAGCGGGTGTTGCGTAGAGTCACCGAAACGCTAAAATCTTACAATATTTATACTAAGGTTGTCTGGAAAAGATCGCTTAAAGCGACAAGACCGCTAATTATTTCACTGTAGATTTAAGTTGTTTTTTTGTCTTATGTATGTAATTTCTGGTGTGAACAATAAGGAGTTATCTATCTATTTAATATTTTACAGTCGCATGACCTTGGGCTCTGTTGGACTTTTGAATTGAGAAACTATCACTATTTTACCTTTGTTAAAATACTGTTCAAGATATAACTAAAAATAAAACAGAATAAAAACCTTCCAAAATTCAATTCAGATAGAAAGTGACAAAAACTGCTAAAACTCTACGGCATCGCGCAAGTTATTAGCAATGCTAATGTGGAATAGACGGTGGTCCAGAGTTCAGATTCATTTCGAGTATGCAGTGTTTGAATTTCTTTTTAAATAAAACTGAAAATTGTCTGATTTAGGGTTAAAGTAATGATTAGCTGTGTCCCGTAATTTAACCTAAGATATAATTACGGTAGACGCTTTGACCGCGCTCTATATGGAGAGTAGAAAAACAAGCTCGATAATATAACAACAGCTATTGTATTTGGTCACGAACAAAGATATTAATAAAATATGGACACATGGAAAGGACATACGAATGAAAATATAGTCAACGCGCAAAAATGTCCTAGCCAAAAATAGACAACAGTCATATTAACTACTTACTTATCTATATTGGACATAAGGCTGAAGTGACTAACAAAAAACTTCACAACGGAAAAGTTGCTTTAACTGTACCAAGCACATGTTCGGTCTTGCATGGAGTATTGCCAGCTCGCACTTTTGTGATGATTCAGCCCAAGTACCAACTTAAGGCCGTTGGAGTCTATTAAGAAACGTGCCAAAAAGCTCATCAGCAACGAGCCGCTTCGACCAGATGTGATTATAAGTGCCTGGTCCCCGCGCACCTAAAGTTTTGACCTTACATAGCTCAGTATTTTTACTATAAATCTTCAGTCCGTAGCCAACTAAAGTACTCACTTAAAATTTGAATAAAACAGCGATTTCCATTGATGCCAACAAATATTCCCCATCGGCGTACATTATGAAGCTTGCACATCCATTGAATCGCAATGCTATCGGAAAACATCCACTAAGCCGCCAAATTGTAAATATCAGGAAATCGATTCTAAGCACATGCAATTCTGCGCTCTACTTCTTTTCAATACAGTTTATTTCTCGTTAAACATTTCGGTTGGTGGCAAACATTTGTCAGATGCGAGTGTAATCTGTCAGTCTGTCACTGCGTCAACACACAGTCGGCGATTCTTCTCCGGAGTACCGATTGAAGTGAGATAAGCGAAATTCAACGTTTACTCTCAAGGATTAAGGGAGACAATCGCGTGATGGATGAACGGAGACGAGATAGGGACAAATTAGAATTGTGATGTGGAAAAAGTGAGATAGTTTGCATACTTATAGATCGATAGAAGTATTTTGTTCTAATATGTTTCGTAGCTAAAAATGGCAACTTAGCATTGCAAATTTTATATTTATTATTTAAATTAGACTCGCTATTAGAAATTGATAATTTTGTTTTATTCGTTTTTGGAGGCATTTTAATTTAGTTTTGGGTTAAAATAATTCACTTTAATACCAGAAATGTGAAAAACAGTCAAGTCCGCACTGTTTCGGACGAAACTTCACTTGCTAAAACTGTTGGGAGTCTATCGTTTCCATGTGACTAACGTAAAAGCATTGGTTAATTAGAAAATTATACATATTTGAAAACATAATAAACTAACCTATATCTAATCTAAATCAATATACAACACTAGTCAATACAACAAAATGCTGGCGTGTTTCTGGCTCAACGCATTAGCATTGCCATTCAACGTGGTAATGCCGCCAGTATGCTGGGTACGCTGCCAACTGGTAGTGGGTTGAGCATTTGGATTGTCTTTAGACCTTCAACGGTTTATGGTCAGTCTAACTGTATTTGTAGTGTTAGTATTAGCTTGTATATTGATTAGTTTAGGAAATAATGACATTTATGTAAGTAAAATTTAACTTTTCCTACATAAATCACTCAAGTCTTTAAAATACAATTTTCTTCAAAAAATTACAGAAGGGAATCACGTGCGATCCGTCAATATTTGACGCGCGTGTGAACGGTGGCTCAGAGATTAATGGTCCTTCTCTCACCTCATTTGATCAGTATTCCCAGTATTTTTCTAAAAGTTTCAGTTAAACACGAGTTTAATACGTTTTAAGGATTCCAGAGCAAGTTCCCGAAACGAGTATCAGCGTAGGAATCCATATACTTGCATATAACTCGGCAAGTTCTTCTGTCCCAGCCTGTTTAGTTCGTTTTTTATTTGTTATTTTTACTGAGCCGTATTACAAAATGCATCGCTAAATTTTAGGTATTTGAATATTCAGGCATAAATTAATAAAGTCGTAATTGTCTAGACAAATATAAAACAAGAAAACTATAACATTAATTTTTTTTATTTTATGTCAGTAATTTAACGAAATCCACAATCAAACTTTCCCCTAGAGGTTTTGAAAATCTTCTTTTAAAAATTGGAGGTAATAAGTATATATGTTGAGTTTTTCCAAAATTTGAAGCCGTTATTTTGAATTAAAAAAATACAGACCTATTTGTTACAGGATTTGAATTTTCTATAGATATTCTATTTGATAGAAGCAGAATGACAAAAATGTAACTTTCGCGTTTAAAATATTAGTAGGATATAGTACATTTATAAAAAAAAAACCATGCTTATTGCATTTAAACATTCGCAATGTATGTCTATTCGATTTCTTTAAATTCCTGCTCAGTGATTTTGTTTGTTCAAAAATTTTAAATAACTGTGGGCAAAAAAGCCGTGGCGTAAAACAGACTCTTAAAAGGCATGGTGTGCATAAAACTTAAAAATTTACTACCGCCTAGAAAGTTTCAAAGAGATTCATAAGCGTAAAAATTGCAGCGATACCAATCGTCACGGACTACCGCAGCGGCCCGTGGCTTTTACGAACTTACGAACTTTTACGAACGATGCTGCACAGATGCACCCCAAACCGATTAAACTTGTCACTGCAAAATTAAGCTATTACAATCTTCCATTCTTTACTCTTCACCAGCCCTCAGTCACTGAGGGCTGGTAGGCCTTTTCCAAGGCACGCCACTTCTCTCGTATTTTTTTTATAAATCTACTTACGTTTGGCCACCATCTCGCCTGATATTAAGCGATGATGCGGTCTACGTTGGACCACGCTTGCCTAGAAGAAACCGATTCACTCGTGATTTGAACACACCCAGATTCTAACCATCGGGGAACACCCATTCAGGCAACACATTCCACAGACTAGCAGTTCACACAATAAATGTGGAAACAAAGCGCTTCGTACAGGTTTTCGGAATATTAAAGTAAAGTGGTGATTTTTCGTGGCCGCTCTGGCAGTCCGATAGAAAAATGCGCAGGACGCAATTAGATCGTGCAGATCCGGTGCACACTCTCCGAAATGTATCCGATAAAAAACCGATAGACTAGCAACTTTACGTCAATGCGCAAGACTAAGAAGCTTAGTGTGAACTAAGGATTCGTTGTTGATGAGCTTCTTGTCCCGTTTCTCTTTAGACTCCAATGCCTCAAGCTGGTACTTAGCTCAGTATTATCGTCAGTTTTCTTAGTCCTCTTACTTACTTTGGCTCGAAACTGAACCCAAACCCAAATATCGGTTTTTGATTTCATTGTATATCGTATCATGACTCCATCAAGTCTTAGGGTGTCCCTTGGCTGTTTGCTGATTTGTCGTCTCAAGGTGTTTTTTAGTTACTACTTATTAGCAGTGACTGAAACAGAAAACCATATGCGGACGATCCGTATAAAGTTACTTAGTCGAGTTGCAGGTCGCTCTTTGCTGCGATTATCAATTTCAACATTTCGGATCACTTTTGATCTCTACTCTCTACGCAATACTTTATATCAACGCTCATCACTTTAGCGAAAGATTGCATACTATTATTTATTACTTACATTTATTTTCATTTTTAACATCCATTGAATACCTAGTACCTAGAAAAACATAATAATTTCAATTTTTACAAACCTAAAACGCTCTTGCGTCAAACTAAATCGATTATTGTGGCCAAACAGCAAACGATAGTCTATCGATGTGTCAGCGGCTCCGGCGAGATTGATCGATTGCCCCTGAATGCGAACTGTTAATGTGGACTGAATAGTGATGTGATGAGACTGACGTTCTAAACCGTGATGGTAAATCAGGCTTTTTTTTGTTAGATTACGAACTATTTGTTTTCTGCTCGATTTGATAAAGGACACTGAGGTCGAAAATTTATTGCCAATTGAGCACCAAATTGTTTTAATAGCATTATTTGACCATATTTTGGCTTACTTGTAGAATATTAATTTATTACCATTTTCAACGACATAAATTTCACATTTGATGAACTGTGCCCAGCGTAGGATGATAACCCACAAGATGGACAGGCGACCTAAAAGAGACCGCAAGGAAACGCTGGGTACTGGCCGCTTTCAACTGGCCCTTTTGGAGATCGATAGGGGAGGCCTAAGTCCATCAGTGGACGTCCTATGGCTGAAATGATGATGATGGACTATGCAGCTTGCCCAACAACACTCTCGACAACCTGAATGAGACCACGGAGCACTGCCTTGCAGTGGCCAAATTCTGGTTAAAAACTTAGCAGATTTCATTCCCCAAACTTCAACTCAGTATGAATGAAACGACAAAACAAATACAACCTGACTACTCTTGAACAAAACAAAAACACAATAGTAGTAAAACAGAAAATAAACATTAAATCAGTGCGAGACCTCCAGTGCTTCCAACATTAACTCGAAAAATATTTTTCTCTTGAAGTTCATTGTATAACAACGCTCAAATAAAACTCGATTGAGTTATGACATTCAATCCCAAGAGCTTAGCTATTTCCAAGCCATCAGCAGTAAATTCAGCTCAAACCTCTCAGACATTCTACAGCTCTCAGCGTTAGAGCCTTTATCGACGTCACATTTTTCATTAAAATCTTTCGAACGATTTCTCAATCCCGATTGTGCCCAACTTGCAAATTCAATTAATACAGGGCTGGATTCAATAAGGGTCGAATCTCTCGTCAAAATAGCGGTATAAACCGGGGCGTCACAGCCGGCCGATTCAACCCGTGGCACTTGGTAATGCGAAAGTTCCTACCCACAAATGTGTTTTTCTTGTCACCACCAACTTTGATATTTCACCTTTGGTTGCGGAGACTGTGGTAATTTTTATTACTGATCTAAAATGCTACTTACGCAAGTAGCTGATAACCAAAACTACCGAATAGGATCTAACTATAAACATAAATTAATCATACCAACCTCATTTGTTTTTTTTTTATAAATAACAGGCTTGCGTTTGACCATAGAGTCCAAAGTAAAAATATGCATAGTGCCAAGTTTCCAGCCCAAATGTAATGGCCATCAAAATATATAATGTGTCTGTCTACGGCGTCGGAGCCTGAAATGGTAAAATATTTATGGTAAATTTTATCGACAAATCAAGCCCTATTTTTTTTCTCCCCATAGTGGGATGGCAGCCATTTTTTTTATTAGGTGCGAGCTCATGGGCTTTTGTATTAATTTGTATTTGTATTTAGGATGGCAAAATTCCAGCTGTCAAAATTATAGTTAAGTTTATAAGTATTTATTATTTATTTATAAAATAAAATCTTTCTCCTAGCATCACGGCATTTATTAATATTGCAACTGAGAATGTTTAACTAATTAGCTACGCTCCACGGTTTGCGTAGTCGTTCCTCAAGAACTTCATTTTTATCCGGGATAAAAATTCCGGGACTTAATGTCACTATCCTTCCAACTATAAAAATCACATGAATGAATTGATATTTTGCTGCATAAAAGAGGCATTTTTTTATTAATTAGTATAGTTGATGTATGATCTAAAGAATTACGAGTAAGTAATAATATCGTCCGTTTACCCCAAACCTAAAAGTTTGGATTTTCCTCATTTTACATTCAAGCCTTCGCAGTGGCTACGAGCCAAGCCGAAGGTTATTACAATATCGCGGGTTCAATGTAGCTTCCTAGCTGGATTTCACGCCGTAAATGGTTTTGTTGTACACAAACGTGCAGAAAAGTACGCTTTTCTTGTCGCTGAACAGTGAATGTCTGAGACTGCGGCGATATAGTTTTAGTTAAGTTTTGAATTTGTGCGTATTTTTCAGATCATGCTGGAATTTCAGTAACAGAACTCTTGTGGTCGTGATTATAGATAACTACGGCAAAAACGGAAACGGCAAAAAAAAACAGCTGTTCCATAAAAAAATTACAAAAAAATGTATACAATTCAAATATGAACAAGCTTTTATTTGAATAATGCATGTAATTTTTAGGGTTCCGTACACAAAGGGTGTAAAGAGAACTGTATTACGAAGCCTACGCTGTCTGTCTGTCCGTCCGTCTGTCCATCTTACTTTTTAATGGCTGTATCTTTCAAACCGTGATAGCTAGTTGACATTTTAACAGACTACCTATGTAATGTTACAGCGGATTAACTAAAAAAAGTAAAACCTAAACTGTACATACAACAAACGTTTTTTTGCGTATTTTTATATATTTTTCATTAATGTAAAGACGGTAATATGTACAAGCGTCAAACTTGGGACACATTCTAAAATATAACAACAAATAATAAGTAATGGCAAAATGTGAGTCGGTAACGAATTTCTGGTCATTACCAAGTTAAGCAATGTAGGATGCGGTCGGTGACTTGGATGGGTGACCGCCTGGGCGTGATGTTGTCTTTTTGCACTACTTATTGTATTTTGTGATGGTACGGAACCCTTAGTGCGTTAGCCTGACTCGCACATGTTCGTTTTATTTTTTATATGTATTTGTATTGTATTATGGCAGCCATTTTGAAAATTTTGATCAATGGGGTAGGCCTATGTCGGACAGTGGACGTCCTATGGCTGAAATGTTGATAATCTGACAAAAAAACAGACAAAAATCCAATACGAAAGCAACAAAATTGTTTCAGAACATTTATTCGAGACTAACAAGATCCCGTTTCCCTGTTCCGTTTCCCTATTATTTCCAACAAAATTAAATGTCTTCTGTCAAAAGGGCGCAGGTAAAAGTATACGTCAGATATTGTAAGACGAAACCGCCATACTAATTCCAGGGAAATTCTTATTCGAAAACCTCATCCTCTAATCTCACTTCATTTTGGCCCATACCCACTGTGCCTTTCCTTTTAACTTAGATAGGTATACAGATTGGCATATAAAGAATGAAAGCTATTCGGAAAGACGGTAAAAAAATAGTTTTGTTCACACAATAGATGGCGATATTACCAAAATTATTTGCACATTTTGGGATAGTTTATAAATATTTTTTACTAATTGTTTTTATGTTACTTTCTAGAAAATATTATAATGTACTACAATCGAGATACAATTTCTATAGGTAGAGTCACTATCTCTAAGTAAAAACAGTCAAAAAACGTCCGAGCGTCATTGTATCAAATTACATACTTCACAATGCCACATTAACACCAATTTAGACGTTATGTCGCTTGCATAGTGTTCAACGTTAGTTGTCCGCTATATCATCGTAACTCTGGCATCGCGTGGCGTTGTAGTCGGATCGCGGTTACCTTGTAACTAACTAAAAAGTCTGCGCAATTGTATCTCGATGGTACTAATTTGTTGTTTTTGCGATAGCTATTTATTTTGACCCATACCCACAAGATGGACTGACGACCTAAAAGAGACCGCAGGGAAACGCTGGATGCGGGCCGCTTCCAACCGGCCCTTTTGGAGATCGATGGGGGAGGCCTATGTCCAGCAGTGGACGTTCTACGGCTGAAATGATGATGATGATGATTTATTTAGAAAGATTTAAGATTAAGAATAAGACCCAGGTATGTCCTAAAACTGCGACTAGAACCGCCAAAGGCTGGGAAGTAGAGTCCTATTAGTACACGGTGAACGTACTGCGATCCCCAAGCCACCTGCCAAGCGTGAGGATTATGGCAACACCCCTCCCTAAAAAGCAGGCCTTAGTTCAGCAGTGGACGTTTACTGGCTGATGATGTTTATAGATTATATATATCCGTAGGAAGGCACCCTTAAAAGGAATACCTACACGTAGCCCCTATGGGTGGTGCTAAAGAGGCAACAAACTGGTGGGAATCCCCGGCCGTGGCTGGTTACCACCCACCGGACTAAGCCATGCCGTGAAGCGACCTAGTCGTGTTTAGGGATGAAGTCCAGTATAAACGTAGAGGGAGTCGGTTCTGGGCAGTTGCACCGTCACAAAATTCCGCGTGCGCTAGCACGGGCTGACACCGCGTCTGACGACTATTTTTGGAGGGTAGCGGGATCCGTAGCATGGCTCTTT
Source organism: Agriopis aurantiaria (assembly GCA_914767915.1). Lineage (NCBI taxonomy): Eukaryota > Metazoa > Arthropoda > Insecta > Lepidoptera > Geometridae > Agriopis > Agriopis aurantiaria. The sequence continues at coordinate 15,623,545 of OU611989.1, read as the reverse complement.
TGTTTCCGCTGGCCGACCGCGGATAGTTGAGGCGTAAATCACCTCTTGTAGATGGAAACTAGTTAATGATGATGTATAATAATCTACGTATAAGATTTTTCTGCTTCACTAAATCGTCTACGCCACGGTGAATTAAAACCCTTATAAACGATCTCATAAATAATATCCATATCATAAAGGAGTTAAGATTCGGTACGCGGGCGTTTTCGCCTAAAATCTTGACTCACATTTACAAGATTACATGTAATTATAATTGTGTAATCATGCCATCTAGAAAATTGCTTGAGCCACTTTAATATTCATGTTGCTTTATTGCTTACATGCCTTGTTACGCTGTAATGTCAAGTATATTACAAATTATGTGTTAAAACTTGAAAACATCACGTAATTTGTTTTATTTCTCTGTTTTGCTCTTCTCATTAACACAGTGATAGCCTCTATGTCATACTTTGTTCTTCTAACGAAATTTTAAAAAGACGGAGTACCTTAAGGCTGCTCGTTCAAGGACGTTCAACAACACTGTAATAGTGTGATATTTTAGGATCTATATTAGCCTTTTTATGTAGGAATCATGATATCAAACCGGTTGAATAAAGGTATATAACAAGAATACCGCACCTTCGAGCTAAATGAAGTAGAGAATTTATTTGCGATACAAGCTCAGTAGCTCGTGAAACCTAAACGAATCGCGCAAGAAAAATATTTTTCTCTCAAACAAACAATATAGCTTGTATTAAAAAGAAAATATAGGAAATATTTAAAAACTTACTCATTAGATAAACTGATTCTGTCATTTCGAGGTTTTTTGAAGAGGTTGCTAGCTAGTTAACAATAACCCTGTATGAGTGAAAATAAGCCTTACATTGTGAAGTTAGTTTAAAACCATTAGTATAAAATGTGTACCAGGCAGACAAACAGACAAGAAAGCTTGCCAATAAATACCTAGCAGTAAAAAAACTTACACCTTTTCCTAATCATTGACTACTTACCTTGAAAGCGTAAGGTCACGGGTTCAAACCCTGGGGCCGTACCAATGAGCTTTTTGGAGTTTATGTATGGATTTTCATACCACTGGCTTTTCGGTGAAGGAAAACATCGTGAGGAAATCTGCATAAGTACGAAGAAGAAATTCAACGGCGTATATGAATCCACCAACCCGCAACTGGGCCAGCGTGGTGGATATGGCCCAATCTCCCTTTCGGGGGTAGGCTAAAAGTCCAGCAGCTGATTATGATGATAATACAAGTTAGCTACCTATGCATTATTCCTCTTAAAACTCTCATCTACATTCCAAGCTCTAATAACTTATCCCGTTTCTCAAGCAAAAAATATTAGGCGCTATATTTTCAGAAACCTAATATCCAGAGCATTTAAATATTGCATCACTTTAACATCGTGCCAGGCTGATTTGAATTACAAAGTCAGAACGGACGCCTTTTCCCGTTTGACGTCACTATTGGGGCAAGTAACGCGAAATATGAGATTAGCTGTGACGTAAAAACCGCTGGCTAAGGCAGATGTCACACTGTCAGTAAATATGATAACTAAGTGATAAATATTTGTATTATGATGAATCTCTAGCGTAATTCCGCTTCTAAGTTGCTTCGAGTACAATAAGGATTTTGGGATAAATTATTTTTTTTGATAGATATTTGTGATGCAAATTTTAACCAAACCTGAAATAAAATATTAATTACAAGACTAAAATTAACCTAACCTAAATCAAAAATTAATTAAATCTGTAACAAAAGATTCCCAAAATCCTACAAGGATTTTGTAGTCGAAGCAACTTAGAAGCAGAATTACGCTAGAGATTCGTCATAATTATACAAATAAAACATGGACTTCCGCAAAGTGAATTCAATCAACGAAGTGATAAATAAATAAATAAATATTTCGGGACATTTTTGCACACACGGTCATTTGACCCCAAACTAAGCAAAGCTTGTGATATGGATATAATACAGTCGAATTGATAACCTTTTTCTTTTTGAAATCGGTTAAAAGTTCGTAGGCCAAGGCATTTTTCGAGATTTCGTAATGAGTGAATGAATGAGTGAGTGAGGGAATTTAGCTTTTATATATAGATTACACTCCGAGCTACGCAGTAATGCCGCGGCAGCAATGCAGCCGCAGCCTTGGAATGTAATCTCATATAAACTTATAGAGAATGTATTGGGGGGGACTAGTAGTGCTGCGTGCCGAGCTCGGAATCATACCTTAAAGATTCGTCAATAACAGTTTTGAAAATGAACTTCCGCAAAGTAATGTCTTGTTCAATCAACTATCAAATTCCTGTATAATAAAATTAAAATGTATTAAAACCACGTCAGTTTCCATTACAACCATCAAACTGAATTAACAGCAGATATGTTTTTCGAGCTTAAAAATTGCCGATAGCTGACCCGCGTGGTGGAACAAGTACCTTGCCTTACCTTACCTTCATTGATGCTCTTTGAAAGACCGGGTTTTTAATAATGCGATTTACAAACGTGTGAAAATTCTCTAGCCACCGTCTACTGCAGTGCTTATTTAGTGTTTTTGGTTAAACCACGTAGTAAAATAGAAATGAACTACGTCTACAAATCTAGTTACGAACTTTTTTGTTGGTAGAAGGTAAACGTGTTGCAACAGATTTATTCGAGCAAAACAGCTTTTACGTACGTTAACTTTATTCATGTTCCAAAGTAGATGTAGCAGTTATCCTCAGGTGTATTATAATCAAGTACAGGTACAGTCAGCGTCAAATTGATTTTAGGATTAGGAGGATGATAAAACTTTAAACGCATAGCGCTTTAAATTTAAAAACACACTAATTAAAGATTTAAAGATAAACCGCCTTACTACAAAAGATTTAAGAACGCTTTAGACATGTGTTTAACATATTTTTCACAGTGAAACAACTGCTAAACACATGTTTAAAGCGTTCTTAAATCTTTTGTAGTAAAACGGTATGAGTTTATCTATCTATCAATCTAATTAATGAACAACTTAATATCGAGAGTTTGGCACCAACTAACAATGAAAATAACATGTCGCCTCATTGTATTGATTTCCAAACAAAGATAATAAAATGTAATTGTTTCCAAATCTTATTTATTTTCATGTGTTAATGAGTAGTAATAGTGTTTTTTTTTTAATGTTCCTTAGCATGCCGAGTGTGGAAACCCGGTGTAAAAAATATTTTTGTGTGAAAAAATAAATAAAGTTCAAAAATATATTTTTGTAATTGAGCATTGTTATTCAACGTGGCAATGCCGCTAGCATTCTGAGGACCTTTCCCTTCCCTATTGGTCTTTTAGTTCTAGTTTGTATTTAGTTGTTTTAAGATTTAGTTTTTAGTTAATAATTTAAGTTTTCGTTTATTTTCTGCTTATTTAAGTTTTGTGTACTAAAGTTTTTTTTGTATTGTTTCCAAAACTCTATAGAAGTCTCTAGTGAAGTCGCCACCACTTTCCTATAGCATAAATTGGACTTGCCCGTGATGCTAATTACCTGAATCCGACTGTGACTATGACCTTTTTTGACGATATCTAGCAAAACTTGAAAATATTTCAACACTTGACACTGGCAAATGCATATAATGTGAGATGCCAGCATCATACAGTGAGGAAAGAAAAAAAAACTTTTTATTGTGTTACTAAACCATGTCTAAAAAAAATGTGCTAATCATAAAATAAATGTACGCCTTTACGATTCTTTTGACTACCCTGAACGCTAAATCAATTTGACGCTAACTCAATTTGACGCTAACTATGGGTACATAATCGGCACCGCACTATCTATTAGTTCCTCATATTATAATGCAATAGTAAGATCATCTCCATCGTAAACCATATCATCACTAAACATCAGGCAAGTCAAGCGCAAGCCTATCTATCTATATATTATGTAAAAAAATAAAATGAATCACTATTTATCTTGATCACGCCATAACTTCAGAACGACTTTATCGAGTTCATTCATCTTTTTTGAAATCTTTCTATATTAGGTACCATATATAAGGTTCTTAAGAAAAGAAAAATTAAGAAAATTTGTAAAAATGGATAATTTAAGAAAACTTAACACGCGTTTGATCGTTCTAAGACAGGACAACGTCTGTCGGGTCAGCTAGTTTACAATAAAATAAAAATTCAATGAAATTAACAAGTAAAAAAGCAATTTATACACACTAAAAATCAACATACACCATGATTTCAGAGAAACGAACGACCCGGATGTCTAAAAACAATAAATAGATCTACAGACTCATTCTCAAACAACTCAAATTTTGAATTAATAAGGAAGCGCCGTTTTGGGCCGATTTTCACATAATTTAATATTAATTAACGAAACAGTTCATAAATCAAATCGCTCCGTAGACTTACCAGCTTGTGTAGAATATTGAATTTAATCAGTAATTAAATTGAATCTGAAGGTACTCGTTTCACGAAAGACTGAGACAGTTCCCTTTTTTCGTTATCGAGAATTAAAAATAGGTAATGATTATGATTATGTACCTACAATTGTGAATTGATGTTTCTAGTAAAATTACAGGTTTATTAAATAAAACCATTTGTAGCAGTGCGTGCTACAATATCGCTTATTAAGTTTTATGGTATAGACCACATCTACGACCAACATCATCGCTTATTAACATGAGAATTGGTTATTAAATTTTATGTGGTCATAATGAAACATAATTAAACTTATAAACCACTTTTATTGTGCGAACTGCTAGTCTGTGGAATGCGCTGCCTGAATGGGTGTTCCCCGATAGTTACAATCTGGGTGTCTTCAAATCACGAGTGAATCGGTTTCTTCTAGGCAAGCGTGCTCCACCGTAGACCGCATCATCGCTTAACATCAGGCAAGTTGGCGGTCAAGCGCAATTCTATTATTTATATATATTTTTTAAAGTTTTGAAATATTATTTTCGTAAAAAGACCGAACCACATATTTCAAAAATATACTTTATCTCAGTAAAAAAAAAACACCAACTGTGTGAGTGCGATAGCGGAGTGCCATATTCTGGGCCTTAACGAAAACTAATATTTTTATTTAATTATACTATTACTAAATTAAAAATATGTTGGGTACAGTGGATACCAGACGCTTAAAAGATACTTATGGCCAAGTAGTGACTGCTCATAAGCAAGCTTAAGTCGCACGGCGAGCTATGGAGAGAGCTATGCTCGGGGTTTCTCTACGAGATCGAATGAGTAATGAGGAGATCCGTAGACGAACTAAAGTCACCGACATAGCCCACCGAATTAGCAAGTTGAAGTGGCAGTAGGCACGGCGCATATCACGCAGAACAGATGGCTGATGGGGCCAAAAGTTTCTCGAATGGAGACCACGGATCGGTAAGCGCAGCGTAGGACATCCACCCACAAGATGGACAGACGACCGCAGGGAAACCCTGGATCCATAGGTCGCTTCCAACCGGCCCTTTTGGAGATCGATGGGGGAGGCCTATGTCCAGCAGTGGACGTCCTATGGCTGATATGATGATGATGATTATGAGTGATCGCTTGACCTACAGATTTAAATATACCATGAAAAATGGGCGACGAACGCAATACTATGCCAGCATTGTGGTCCATAAAAGGACTAGCCCAATAGAACTGTTTAAAAGTACCAACTCAGTGGTGCGCTCATGCAATAGGTGCTGACTTCGTTGGTCTACATGGCATCATACTTGAGATGAGCGATGTGACATAGAAGAGAACCAAAGATAACGTCATTGAAGAGAAAAGCGATATATTTAGTCGAGATGTTTGGCCAAAATTGCGTCAATTCTCAAAGACATCTGAGACGTGTCTATATATCTATGATCAATGTCTATGAGTGACGCGCGGGGTTGAACGAATGAATTTAAAAACCTGGGTAACACTGAACTCTAACGAACAAACATCGCACTTACCATCAACCGGACAACTTGCTTGTCTCATCATTCAGTTGTATGTATCATAAAAAAACTACAAACACTCCATCAATGTGCTTCGGAAAATCAGACAATCGAAAATCCTTTCCCGGCGGCAAAACAACGCAAACTTTAAACTGAGATCCCTCACGTACAGGACATTCAGGGAGCGCAAAATGTCACCAATACTTCTCAGACTGCTTGCTTTGAAAACACTATATATTCCTTTCACAACGTGAAACCGTCTTTATTTTATACCGGCACCGTAAGCCAGTTGTACCCTTTCCGGTGGCTAACCGGTAACAGATCTTCTACATAATACATTCATCGCGACTGCTCTCATCCCTGCATTTGTACCCAAAGACTCTTGTTGAGAAAGGCTTTTTACCGTTCTTTTCGCAAGGTAGCCCCTAATACCGTTTTATTTTGGATTGTTTTCGTTTCCCTTTACGATTAGGGTACGGTTTACATGTGTAGTACACGTGTACTTAATGTTTTGTATAAGTAGACCCTTTATGATATGGGGAGGGATTAGCCTGGTAAAAGTAGGATCAGAGTGCCTTACTGCCGAACCCATTACCATTGTATAAACGATGTTATTATAATTTAGGCTGGCTGTAGGCTAATAAGGTAATAAGCTGAGTAATACAGGTCTGCTATTTTTTTTTTAGTTTAAACTTACGTATTATCTCTTGGCAATAACTTTTTTGACCGAAAATGTCTATATTTTCAATCATAGTTTTTTTGTTAGATGAGAAATATTTATTGGCAAGAAAAAGTGATGTACATAGAAATAATAATTAATACAAATAACTACTTAAATCCAAATCAAATATAAAGTAGCTGTATGACAAAACTAAAATTAACTATTAAACCGCTGCTAGCAGGCATTCTAGCAAAAATCTTTCAGAGCGCCTGGTTAATGCGACGCGTGACCAAAATGCTGGCGTGTTTCTGGCTCAACGCATTAGCATTGCCATTCAACGTGGTAATGCCGCCAGCATGTTGGGTACGCAGCCAACTGGTAGTGGGCTTGAGCATTTGGATTGTCTTTAGACCTTCAACGGTCTATGGGTAGTCTAACTGTATTTGTAGTGTTCGTTTAAGCTTGTATTTTGTTTAGTTAATAAAGGCACTTAGCAGGCATTGAACCAAAAATGTTCATTATTATTATTTATTTAAACTTATACTTGGGTCTAACCCGGTCCTTTAATAAGCATTCGTGGGGCCGAAGCCAACACCTAGAGGCCCTATTGAGTACAAAATTTATAATTATGTATTCAATAGAATATGAAACTATTGTACAGTATAGGATTTTAAAAAAACTTTATTATTATCTATACTAATATTATAAAGAGGAAAGATTTGATTGTTTGTTTGTTTGTTTGTTTGTTTGCATTGAATAGGCTCCGAAACTACGGAACCGATTTGAAAAATTCTTTCACTGTTGGGAAGCTACACTATCCCCGGGTAACATAGATTATATTATATTAAAAAAAAAAAAAAATGGGATCCTTACTAAAACTCCAATAATGTAACCCAAGGTGTAAAAAAATAAGATTTTCAATTTTGACTTTGCGTGTTTGACATTTCTAAGACAGGACAACGTCTGTCAGGTCTGCTAGCATATTATAAAAGTAATAATAAACTATTTATGTAGTCTACAATTCAATAATTTCACAAAATTAAAGTCGTATAAGTGAAATCCTTTTCTGATTAATTAAACTAATTCAATTAAACAAGATTTACTCACTTCCAAAATGGTGTAACACTGAAGAGCTAGACAAATTTGTCCAGACTCAAAAAGTTTATTCAAATGTCTAATAAATCTCGTTACAAAGTTAAATACAATACTTAGTAGAAATTAGAGGTACTATTGAGTCTGGTAGACATTGATACTAAAACTGTAATGACTTATTTTATTTGGCTTCTAGTTTCAGACAATTCTACAAGTTTCAGTCAGATGTCTGATTAATTAAAGATATCGTTTGTTTTTTTTTTCCTTTTTCGTTTGTTTTGTATTTAGAAGACAATCATTTAGGTTTAAATCTGAAGAAGGCAGAAAGTCAAAAAGTTCTTTTCTACGACTGAAAAGTTTAATTAATGCCTAAAAGTTGGTTAGAAATTAAATTATTTTAACTACAAAGTCTTTCAAACAGGTGTGCACTAGAATGCTGAAGATAAAATACATTTCAATGCCTGAAACTTACTTAAGTTTATAATTGCTGAAACGTGTAAATCAATTGGATGAATTACATTTTGGCTTCGATCAGCCTTACCACGATTTCAATAACTTAACGAAGAGAAGCCATCGAGATCAGTCGACGTCCAACCTTCAATAGGGATGGAGGATGGAACCTGCCACCGACTTGGAGACCGTGTCTTCATGGAGTTCGTGGGAGTGACCGTGGGATTGGTGGCGACGTGGTGAGCTCCGCCTGCTGGAATATTCCTGACACACAGGAAGATTCGAGTGAGGAAGAGTTCCGGTGTGCGCCGTCGCAGCATATTTCTCTACGCACCCCCACCCCCGCACCCGATCAGCTGCCGTTGACATCACGTGCGCGCCGCGCGGCGGTCCGTAGTGCCAAGCGAGACGCAGCCGCGCGCGCGCATTCACCTTGAAAAAGACTGCCTAATGCGGTTGAAACTATAGTCGGAGTGACCGGCTTAATCTTACGTGAGTAATTCCCGTGTAATATAAATAAAATGTGTGAAAACCACGTCAGTTTCTATAATAAAACTTAACCTATATAAAAAAAATAAAAAAAATATATATGAACTTTAAATATTTGTAAGTATTTATTTATATTTAAGAATTATTACATTTAATAAGAAATATAAATAATATATTACGTTTTATTTCTTATGTAACAATTTTTTTGCACTGTTGCTATGATGAGACTGGTTCTTTAGTGAATAACTTCGTTGCGGATTCGACGTGATACTTTGCATAGAGTTGGAAAGCCTAAGAAGCCTTTCAATTCCTATAATTCCTTTTAAAATGTACGGTTCTTGAGGCTCTTGAGGCTCCTGATGTTCACGCACGTGAAACCACGTAGCTAATAAGTAATAAAAATGTGATATTAAAAAAAAAACTTCTTAAAATCAATATAATTAGGTATGTTAAATTTTTAAGAGACTAGATACTATACGCAGTGACTCAGTGAGTGTGTTTTGTCGGGACTTAGGTTCGAGTTCCAGTGATAACCGTGCAAAAAACTAAGAAAGAGGGTAGATCGTTTTGTCTGCACCTAACTTTTTAACTGTTAGACCAACCACCCGCATTCTTCAGTCTTCCCGTGAACATGGTGCATGTAACTGCGCCGAAATATCGGGAGCTCATTCCAAAACCTTACCACGGTAAATATCCCGTAAATAATCATATAACTTTAGTGAACAGCAGTAATAATTTAAAACAGTGTTTTAAGAGACTGCTAATCAAAGATCTGACTGATCAAAGTTTTTTTTTTAAATGTCGATTACGTGTGACCTCTGACTCGTCTGTTTGTAACGATGTGACGATGTGGTCGAAGATGAAGCACGCAGACTTAGAAGATGTATTCAGATGAAGATTCACTCTGTCCTTTAAAAGGCCTAGATTATATCTATCAGGAAACAAGGATGCTGGCAGGTTGTTCCAATCATTGGCCAAGCGGATCAGAAACGTTGAATCAAAACGTTTGGTACGTATCCAAGGAAAATCCACAATAGTAGTGGGCGACTTCCTACTTGTCCTGTACCAGAAGGGGATAGTATGTTACCGTAATGTAGCTCTGATGCATATTCGAAAATTAGAAATATAGAAAACTAGTTTTTTTAATTTTAAATCGAATATTTAATGACCTATCAGGGCGACTGGTCGAAGCAACTCGTGACCAAAATGCTGGCCTTTATTTTGCCCAAAGACTAAGCATTACCATACAACGTGGCGATGCTGCCAGCATTTTGGGAATGCAGCCCACTGGTAGCGGCTTGTTAGATTAGTTTAGTTTTAGATTAATTTTAGTTTTAGATTAGTTTTAGTTTTAGTTATAAATTTAAATTTAAGATAGTATTTATTTTAGCAATTTTATTGAATAAATGATTATATTTCGACGACTAGATTAATTCGAATAATTCTCAATTTGAGTACTCGAATAATTTTATCGATTGATTATGTAAGTTCAGTTGAACCTCAAATTGCAAAGTTCAATCGGAGGCAAAATATTTGTTCAGCCAGTGATGGGCTCGTTAGCATCACCCTCGTATCGAGTATTGACGTTACCAGTTCGTTGGAGACAGCGCGAGCCAATGTTTTACTTTTACGACTTTTACCGGGGCGTTTTATAAAAGGCTTGTGACACGAAACGTTCGAGAAATCACCTGTACCACTTTTAGTGCAATGGAATTGTCGAGTTTTTGAGAAGCTTTTCAGTTAATCAATTTCTTGTTTCTTTCGGTTTTTTCGTACTGAAGTTTGTTTTATAATCATCGCTGCCATCGTTTTTTTTTTTAAACTAATCAACGGTGAGCTCAAATTAATTAATTAATTTTGTGTCGTAGTTTGTTCTGAGTTGTCAGTCGGAACAAAATAGGATACAAAAATAAGTACGACTGGGCCACAAATGGCCATGGCCTTTTACATGGTTCATAGTTTTTTTATTAGTAACAAATTACATTTACATGACAATAATTTATCACTTTGATGTCTCATATCACACTTTATCTACACAACTTAGTAACACATCTTACAAGTGTACAAACCGCGGTGTAGGTACTAGGACATTTACCGATACAGTCAGTGTTGTGTGTCGTAGTGACAACCCTGCAATTTTTCAAGATCAAGTGAGGGTAGGATATCAAAACACCCACTCTTCTCGCCGGACTCACCCGCAGTTTTCAGTCAGCTTGTGACTACGGCCATTGTAACATGGTCGAAGGCAAGCGAAAGGTACATATTTATACCTAAATTAAATAATACGTGATAAGTCCCGATAAACATTTAAAACAAATGCGAAAGTTTGTGTGTAAGTTTGTGTGGCTGGACTCAACGCCGAACTACTGAACTGATTTAGATGAAATTTGGTATAGAAATAGCTTATACTTTTTGTCATCATCATCACCATTTTTCATCACCAAGTAGGTGAAACCGCGAGTCTCAGCTAGTTATACATAATGTCTAGCCATTGTATAATCGCTAATTAATTACTTTGTCTGTAACATATACATACTCAAAGGACATAAAGTAAAATATAAATTCGTCAAAATATAATCGGTACAATCATAATAGCACAATTATTAGAACACTAGCAGTCCGCCCGGCTTCGCACTGGTATATATTATAACCTATGTCACCCGGGGAAAGTGTAGCTTCCCAACAGTGAAAGAATTTTTCAAATCGGTTCACTAGTTTCGGAGCGTATTCATTGCAAACAAACAACCTTCCTCCATCTTCCCTCTCCATCTTCCATTTTCCATCTTTCCTCTTTATAATATTAGTATAGAAAAACACCTTCTCTGCACCAACCTCAGAGCAAATAAAAATACAGAGGGACTACCGCGAACACGAAAAGTGAAGCCACTTTTTGAAACATGTATGCGTAGTCGAAGTTCATGTCGTGTAAGTGATAATATAAATACTTAAGTGTGGAAATACTCCATCCTTGTTCTTATTTACTTTTGTGTTGTTTTTACAGTTAACACTGCAAGAAGTCATTGTTTCTTTTTAAAACGGATGTTTTCAGTACGACGTTCTGACAAGAAATTCACGTAGTGCGTGAATTTCTTGATACATTCGCGAATGCGTATGTGTGCGTGAGTCGTGTATTTATTGGAAATTCACGTAGTTTTGGAAGCGATTTTGGCGTCACTTTGGCAGTGCACCGTAGGGACTCTGTATTTTTATTTGCTCAGAAGCATCCACTGCTATCTTTTAGGAATACTTTGTTTTAATCTAGAGTAAAAGCTACTTCATTCTATAAATTCCTTATTGTACATAATACTAGTACAAATACTAGTACAATACACCAGAGATTCATCAAGAAAAAAATTTGTTGAAAAAAAAAAAAAAAAACTTCCGCAAAGTAACGCCTTAAATTTATTTTATTTATTTTACAAAATCCGCAGCTCGGTTAAAAAACCGGAAAAGTACGAGAAGGACTCGCAATAGCGCGAGACCAAACAAAAACAACAACAAAAAAAGTTGAAATATTTAAAGACAAACTTAACGTTGTAGTCGACCATAAGGTTCTTTCATACATATCAACTACAATACTAAGTTTGTAATTGCAAATCAATATTTTTTATATGATATAACTGCAAATTAACAACTTTCGGTTTTTTTCCTTTATATGTGCTGTAAGATCTTGCTTCTTGCAAATTTCATGATTCTAGTTTTACGGAAAGTACCCTATAGGTTTTGATTCTCTTGTGAAATTGCAAAATATGCGAAAATATGCGTCATATAAATGGTCATATATTTTTATCGCGTTGATTTACAAGTTTTATTTTTTTACAGCTGAAAGAAACCATACACTCAAGCATTTAATATACATTTCAACTAAATAGATTTACGCGTTCTTGAGAAAAAGAATCTTGACAGACGGACATACGGATAACAAAGTGACCCTATAAGGGTTTCGTTCTTTCCTTTTGAGGTACGGAACCCTAAACACAAAACAATTAACTACGAACTTAACTTACGGCCAATTAGGGATTTACATAACTTATCTAATAACTACCTACTTATTCATTCAACTTCCTCAATATATTGGTTTGGTTGTTTTGGAAAAGATATGGCTGTATTAGAGTACAGCCAGGTTATGAAGAAATGCACCTAGCACTTTCGTATAGTGTTTGAAGCATTTCTCTACGCCCCTCTACAACGGCGCGGGCCGCAACGCGTCATTGTCTTCCAGGCTCGCAAAATGATAGGTCAGATCCCTAACCACCCACGAGTTCAAAGGTCCTCTTTTAACGTCTTTTACGATAGACAAGGGATACCAAATCCGTATTCTAAGAACCCTGCCCCAGGGTCATGTATTTTTATACCTACCTAATCTATGTCAGTTCGATAATACACCATTTGGCTTGAAGAGCGTCGTTCAAGGGTCGGGTTTTCGGAGCCCACTGAACAAGCCCCCAGCACGTGTTCAAATACAGTTTCGTCATTTTCCGTTACCTTTGTTTTTGATAAACATCAGAGGGTTGTTTTCTAAGGCGGACCTCCCGAGGCGCTTCGATTCCCTGTTACTTGTCATAAGCAATCATCCAAGAAGTATACCTATGTGATTGTGAAACGTGCTTCGTACATTGTATAGTTAGGTTTTTTTGAGATCAATTTGTGACATTCAATATTAGTTGATTGGATCAGGCGTTACTTTGCGGAAGTCCATTTTTAATATGTCTATGACGAGTTACTAGTGTGATTCCGCTTCTACGTCGTTTTGAATACAATAAGGATTTTGGGATAAACTATTTTTCTCTATAGATATTTGTGATGCTAATTTAAACATAACCTGACATAAAATATTAATAACATAAAATTAAAATATTAACCTAACCTGAAACAAAAATTAATTAAATCTGTAACAAAAAATTCGTTAACAATTTGTACTAATGATTTTATTTTAAATAAAATATTTGTAAATTTTTAAATTATTATGTATGACTATAAATATTATTTCATTGATTAACAATTAATCATATAACTTTAGTGAACAACCGTGATAGTTTAAAACAGTGTTTTACACATTGACGTTCTGTAGTTTTAAGTATTTTTATCCAATAGGTATGCATTGTTTTCTAAACGGCTAAGATATGCGATGTTTTGTTAATTTTGTCTGTGTGCTATTTAAGACTTTGGTAGTCAAAATTATGCGCAGGATTGCATAGTATGTGCCTATTCTGTTGAAATATATTAACACGAAAGGCGCAGCTCAGTATTCTACAACTCATAATATATGCAAAATTAAATTATTCATGTGCTTACTACCTACGTATTTTTCAATTGCTACTGCATAAAATGTGTCAAATATGCCTAAATAAAGCCAAATTTACCTAGACCGGAGCCAAATTTAGAACCCAATAATGATAGGTATTTTATTTGACGAACTGTGCGTATTTAAGCATTGGACATTTTGTGCCTAACACTTCATGCTTCGGATACAATTCGGATAGAAGAGAGTAACAATATTTTTTGTGCAAATGTCAATGACCATTGCGTTTCTCTGACCTACCACCGAAGAACCCTTATACAGTCCACTGAACCAAGTGGACTTAGAAACACTCGGAACGAGCCCTGAGTCCACAACATTTCTAGTCCTTAAACTTTACAGACACTTTGCTTATCACATAGATGACAAAATCGTTTACTTTTGACTTCGGTACAGTCTTGAAACAAAGTTAACATTTCCGGTTGCGTGCTGGTTTTAATATCCGTTAATTTTAACGTCTTCAAGCTGTCAGACTTTAAGGGCCTCATGATGGAAGTAGCCAGAGTTGTTATTGCTTTTTATTTTACGAGATTTTCATTACCTTCGCGAAATCTGGGGAAGTTTGATGGTCGCGTCTATGGAGATTTTATCATGCATTTCTGTAACATTGTAAAGTTGATAAGATTGAAAAATTGGGAATGAGGGACGAGGTCTACGCTAAAGTATGTCATAAATATAAAATTATGCTGTTACTTTTTAACAATATTTATAGGGCAAATATTTTTAGCTACCGTTCGCTTTTGAAATGATATTAATGTATTCTCCAAAAAGTATTTTTATATACGAGTACTTTAGGACTTTAACACGGCTGTGCCAACCACACTTTTAGTCATTATTGTCTCACTAATTTTCTTACGTAGAATGAGTGAAAGTGAGTAAGTGAAGGTAAGTGGCTAGCCCTGATGTCAGAGTTTATTGGACCATCTGATGCCTCTGACATGACTTAGTGGTTGTTGTTATAGAAGAAACTACCGGGATATTTAACGTGTCCTAACGTACATGGTGTGCGATCAGTATGTCTTGAAACATGTTGAATTAAGTCCGAACATATCTAGAGTTATTGAAATGCAGAAACTTTTTTATGCCACAAGAGGCAAACTAGCTAACGGGCCGCCTGGTGGTAAGCATATGGATACCTGTATTAACTGGGGGCATCACAGTTTTTTTTTTTTTTTTTCGTTCAAAATTTGGAATATACACATAACTTATACTAAAATCTAACACTACAAAAAAAAAAAACAGGGTGTAATACCTAACACTAGTGAACACAGCATGCAGTTTACGGACAATGATAAATAATTAGATTAATTTTTATTTAAATTTCTTCTATTTCGCCCAGAAATTGAGCATTGCCATTCAACGTGGCAATGCTGCCAGCATTCTGGGGACCTTTCCCTCCACTAATGGTCTTTTAGTTTAAGTTTTTAGTTTGTATTTAGTTATTTTAAGTTTTAGTTTTTTATTTAAGTTTTCGTTAATTTTCTGTTTTTTTAGTTGTGCATAATAAAGTGTTTCTAAAAAGGCTAAAAAAAAAAAATATTAATCACAATACAAATTCTCTTACGTGTCAAATATATAATTATATATATACTCGTATATAACAAAAACAAAATATTAGAAGGAAAATTACTAAAAATCACCCAAAACACCAAAAACGCTACTTCTTGCTGAGGCCAAAGAACCAGAAAATGTGTCATATTTGTAGACCTGATTCCGTTATAATATGAAAACATTCTGTACAATGGAGAATGTTGACCAACATTCGTTCTGCAGTGTGGTAACTTGAAACCTTACCTATTTATCAACCGCGTTCCTGATCGGGGAACTTCTAACTTGACATGCATTAGGATCTCTGGACAGTCAATTAAGCCATGTAATATTTTATGTAGGAATATAATACCTAACCTATTTTTATACATATTTGACTTGTATTCTAATTTGTAATGTATTTGAACTTTGGATAATTAATGTAATTGGTGTTTTACCCTTTTAATTAATAATAAATAAATAAATAATATTTGACGCTTTACGCCGTACAAATCATTTTATAAAATTTTAATCGCTGCTCGTAGGAGGGCAATCTTTTGCAGATACGTTGCTAACTTTTAAAGACTCTATTAATAGCCCCGTTGAAGAACTCCTTATTATATTTTACTCGGAAATGCCGCAGAAAGTAGCTCATTCCACATTTTGCAAGTTTGCAAAAAAAAGTCGCGTAAAAACGCACAGTAAGCGATTTCCACAGATCTATATGTGAATGACATCAATGGCAATGGCATCACATCAACAGATCTTCCGCAAACATGAAAATAAATTAATTATTATATATTGAGTTTCCTAAGTAACGGTATTTTAAAGTCTCGTTACATTGTCCACAGAGTTACCTCCCGAGAAGCCCACGATAAAGGCCGAGAAGGGGTGGTACGCATCAGGAGACTCGCTGAGAGCGCAGTGCTCGTCGCCGCCCGCGGACCCGCCTGCCAACTTGACGTGGCTTCTAAATGGACGGGACGTACGTACTTAAATAATATTTTTCTTTAGCCAGGCACTCTTGTCCGATAGATCGTAGTTGTTTTGATGGCAATCGGTGACTCCTTGCCGCTGTTGTCTTTCTTGAGCTGTTGCGGATGCAAGACGCTATCTGTATTAATGTATCTATTACTTACACACAAAGATATTGAAACCTGAACTGTGTTTGTAAAACTACAATCTCCGAAAGTTACCTCAGAGAGATAGATTACTCTTTATTGTTCACACCAGAAATTACATACCTAAGCCAAAAACTACTTAAAACCAGTGAAGCGATTGGCGGCCTTATCGCTATAAGCGATCTATTCCAGGCAACCTTAGTATGGAGAGGACTTACAGAAGAGGTAAAGGACGGGGTGTGCTGTATTAACAGACCATCACCGTACTTGACCAGACCACCTGGTCCTGTATCAGACCATGGTGGTTTGGTAATCTACATAATCTACATGTTTTGTGTACCTTTTAAATAAAATAAATAAATAAAGTGGTTCTCACAATGCGCCGCGCCAAGCAGGGTACTCACCTAGCCATGTGGCATGTAACGTAGCCGATACTGTATCAACCTGCAAGTGGGTACGGCTCGTCCACGGTCACCGCGTATCCAGCTACAAGCTCCCGGCCTTTGCCTTTGTGTTCACAGTGAAACTGCCACTCGGCGGGTCACTGCGAGCTTACTGCGCTCCACGCGCGAGCGGCTCGCAGAAGGCTCGCGCCTACGTACTCACTTAATACAGTATTAGCTACGTTACATGCTTCACGGCTAGGTGAGTACCCTGCTCTACGGGACGGTGAGCGGGACTGCATTTTTTACGTTGTATAAAGTATCTCAGACTGTATAGAAAACAAGCGCGGTACAACACACTGATGTCTCTCCACGCGGGAGAGTGGCTCCATTGGTCGTCCCTCATACCATCGCGGCGCGGAGCTGTGTGGTTAGGCGTGGTATACAAGAGGCGAGCGCGGACGTGCAGGTTCCGGGACGCGGTGTACTTCGTTACCACTGCCGGTCACCTGCTCTATATAAACCGTGCCTTAATGTCACTACATGTTGATATAATTAAAACATAAAAAACATCACCATGGTATTTGTTTTGGCCTAGGCTGACGCGACGCATACATTTCGACACTTGACAAATGAACTTAAATACTTTTTTAAAGTGTTAAAAAATATCAGCTACAAAACTGTTAGTCAATTATAAGCCGTGGCCACATCAATTTGTCTCGTGTTTCGCGTCGCGATGTGGCTGACGGGACGCGACGTCAGCGGTTGATAAATGAGCTGGTCGTGTACTATAGTTTATACCTATAGTGTGTACTAGCTTTATATTAAATGGCTACGCTTCGCTCGGCGAGAACGTCTTTCAGGATTTTCTAGGTAGATTAATCTTGGATACTATTTTGTTGCCGCGTATTAATGGTTCTTCGAGCTAAGACGAAATAGTAAAATAATTGATTAGGTGGGTCTTCACTTTAGAGTAACATTATTAAATATTGTTTTATAGAAACTGGCATGTTTTTCACACATTTTGTTTTTATAATACGGGAATTAATTACTCCAAATTAGTTTATACTAATCACCACAACAAAAACCACAACGTTAGTTTCAACCGCATTTGGCGGTCTAACAACGTAGTTAATTACGAATATTATTTATATCAATAATAAAGATATTAATAATTATAAATATAAAAAAATCGGCTTAAAAAAAAAAACATAAAAAACCATACAGCCGAATTGATAACTTCCTCCTTTTTGAAGTCGGTTAATGAGTAAGAACTCGAAGAAAATTATTCCTATATACAAATTAACAGGCACTCGCAGAAAATTATTCATACAATTGGACCTGCCCCCCGATTCTACTAAAGAAATTGTCTTTAAATTGTAATTGTTGCGATTTTAATTGTTAAATAACTGCTTCAAAATTGACAGTTTTTAATATTTTTTATACTAAGTTATAATATTAGGTGGTTGTATTTTACTAGTATAAAAAAATATTGAAAAAACTCGCGGCCCTAGGGTCGCGCGACTTTTTATTAGAAATCATTTGAACTATCTATAGGTATGGCCTATAGATCTATAGGCCTGCCCTATAGATCTATAGGCCTGCCCTATAGATCTATAGACCTGCCCTATAGATCTATAGGCCTGCCCTATAGATCTATAGGCCTGCCCTATAGATCTATAGGCCTGCCCTATAGATCTATAGACCTGCGCTATAGATCTATAGGCCTGCCCTATAGATCTATAGACCTGCCCTATAGATCTATAGGCCTGCCCTATAAATAGTATAAACGATCTTGAATTAGTTTTTTTTTAGTTTTGCGTCTGGTATTTTTAGATTAACCTTTTATTATTTAATTAATGATAAACAAACTTTCTAATATAAATATAGATACTTGACAATTTTTATGGAATCAGAAATCACACAAAAGACCCATTTAACCCAGTTCCAAGAAGCACTCTAAAACATCAACAGTAATGGCAATTTTCTGTTCACTTTCATCACAATGTCTAACCGGATTGCGAGCAATCGAGCCTTTTTACGTTTTCCCACAATACGTTCATGTTTGAACAAATTGAATTGAATCGGGCGAAATATGGAGTGCACCGCGTCTTTTGCCGCGGGAATAGGATTGTGTTCAAATATTTATGTAATGCAGTTTAACTTGTGGAAATTACTTTGTGAACGGCATTTCGCCATTAGGTGAAAGCTTGTGCTTCACGGCGCTAGTTTGTAGATAATTTATTTACACAAAAACACGAGTAATTCACACACAAGTTTATATTGATTTCTCTAAACCTCTGATAAAAGATCTAATAATTTTTAGGGCGAGGTTTACCCACTTTTAAGTAACTAACCTACTACAGTTTTTATTTTTTTATTATTTAATATTAGGCTTGCGTTTGACCACCAACTCGCCTGATGTAAAGCGATGATGCGGTCTACGGTGGAGCACGCTTGCCTAGAAGAAACCGATTCACTCGTGATTTGAAGACACCCAGATTGTAACTATCGGGGAACACCCATTCAAGCAGCGCATTCCACAGACTAGCAGTTCGCATAATAAAAGTTAGATGACGTAAGATCGTAAGAAGATGAAGTAAGATGACCATGGCATAAGATGGCTTGGTTTATTGTATTAAAATCGCAATTAGCGGAGCAAAACTATGGCGCTTACACACAGTCGTGCGTTTCGCTACTTCTATTTTGGAGGTTTTTCTCATATTTTTCGAAAAGTATAGCTGTAATATATAATGTACCCTTGCGGTTTCCTTCATAATTATGGAATCTGTATATCAATTAATAAATTAACAAATTTTTACTTGAATGAATAAAAAAAAACAGGGAGATAAGCACAGTCATTTCTTTAGTTACAAAACATAAAATATGACCTACCTACTGCACCATAACTAAAATTTATCTATACTAATATTATAAAGAGGAAAGATTTGATTGTTTGTTTGTTTGTTTGCATTGAATAGGCTTCGAAACTACTGAGCCGATTTGAAAAATTCATCTATTGTTGGGAAGCTACACTATCCCCGGGCGACATAGGCTATATTATATTTTCAAAAAAATTAAGGATCCCTACAAAACTCCAATAATACCCGTGCGAAGCTGGGGCGGACCGCTAGTCAGTTATAAAATCACTGACTTTGTTAAATAATTTCTCGGTGAAAAGTTATTTTTTTTATTTTACTCGTTTTTATGTCTTCTAATGAAGTCGGCAGTGTACTGTAGATAATAGTGGATATGCTGACCTGACCAAATGCCGCTCCATACTAACATGACATTCCATTTGCATCTATTGACCTGCATGTCCGAAATACCAAACATTTACATCAACTATAGCCTCCTTTGAATGGCAAAACAATGAAACTCCTTGTTTATGTTAGTATTTTGCAGTAGTCTCACCTAAGAGTTCAAATCGGAGTTAATGGTTATTACTAGGTAAGTTTGCTCCATTATCACCTTCATCACACTTGACCGTATCTTTACTTTCTATTAGATCAAATCAGTACGCGATCAAACGTTAGCCTTAATCATCAGCCTATATATATATATATATATATTTTTATGCCATAGGTGGCACACAAGCAGACGGGCTGCTTGATGGTAAGCATTCACCGTCGCCTATGGATACTTGTAACACCAAAGGCATCACAAATATATTGCCGACACTTAAGGACTCTATTAACTCGCAGCCTGTGTTCGCACTGCTGGGACTCAAGCCTTTTCTCAGAGAGAGAGATGGGATGGCCCTAATCCATCATGCTGGCCCCAGTGCATGTTGGTGAATGTGAAATATCTTTGAACTTTTAAGGTTCTTGGACGGTTTCTTCACGGTATTTATTCCGGAAAATAGCCCGTTGGTCCAGTTCGTAGTGAACCTACCTTCTGAGCCTGAGGGCGTGGGTTCGATTCCCATGTAGGACAAACATTTGTGTGATGAACATTTGTGTTTGTTCTATATCTGGTTGTTAATATCTATTTAAGTATGTATTTAAAAAATATATATGTATGTATATCAGTCTCTGGCAGCCATATCACAAGCTTTGCTTATTTTGGGGTCAGATGACCGTGTGTGCAAAAATGTCCCAAAAATATTTATTTATTTATTTATTTTAAAAGATACGGTCTTGGTAGGATAGCGGGTAAAACAAAATAATAAATCCACAGTTTATACTTTCTTTACAACGTCTATTCAGGTCAATAGCACAGTAACTGATAAGTATTCTGTTATTTTATATATATTACTATGACATATTCTATGGCACAGGCTGCTGCCAAACTAACTATGACTTATTCTATGGCTCGGGGCGCAGCAACTAACACCAAAATATGTGATAGAAAACCAAAACAGATAATTTTAAGTTTCCAACGTAATCTAATCCAAGTGCACTTATATCTTTACTAAATAACCTCATTCTAGGACATAAACAACGCTATTAAGTAAACTTTCAAAACATCGAATAGCGGTACTCGTTCAGTTGGAGTGCACAAACAACTGCACAAATGCCGTTAATATAAGCTTAAAGTATCAAGAATGCCGGACGTGGTTCACGAACAGGAAGTATTTGTGTAAAACAAACACTGTACCGCCTGTTGAGAATCAAAACAGTGAATATGCTCTCCTTACGAGAAAGGCAAATGCGTGCTTTCTGAAAAGAGAGATAGACATAAAATACAACTAAACCAAAATATGATTTTAACAATATTCTAACATAGACGTGATTTCGTTTTTTTACCTTTAACAATAACGACTAAAAATGTATATAAAAAACTAACATTTGTACGCTGTAACAGGCAAGGACATGAGATACGTCCCCATTCTTACGACCATGTATGCTACTTTATATGTATGTGTACCTACCATGTTCTGACAAATAAATATTTTAAAATTTTAATTTGAACAGCCCTCTCTCTCTCTTTCTCTCATTAAAAATAATTTATTTGCACAAAACTCGAGTAAATCATACACGTATTTAAAAACGCACAATATTCATCAGCAAGAAGACGTCCACTGCTGAACATAGGCCTCCACCTTTAAGCTCCACACTGAACGACAGCATGCCATCTGCATCCACTGAATGCCCGCGACTCTTATGATGTCGTCGGTCCATCTAGTGGGAGGACTACCTGCACTGCATCTTCCGGTTCATGGTCTCCACTCAAGAACCTTTCTTCCCCATCGGTTACACCGAGCAAGTAGGTAATCACTGCGTTTTATTTAAGTAGCTGCGGAAATGTATAATCTGAGTAACCTCTTATACTGTCGGATACAATGTGTACAATTGTACATACCTACTTTATCAGAAACTCGTTGCTTGTTTTCCTCTCAATACCCCAGCGGTAGCAACTTCTTTGTCCGCTAAGCTTGGGTTGCACCATCTTTGGTTACCGTCAAAACCTCTGAAAACTTCCTAAATTCAACCTTATTCCAAAGAAATAATACTACGAATATAAAGATTGCGTTTGCTGTAATATTTTACTGTTTTTTCACCGTTTAACAATAATGGTCTAAGAAGGTACTGCATAAAATATTCTTGAAGGATTCATTGATGGCCGATCTTTTTCCGGTTGAGGCTGATGGTTTTGTGTTTTGTTCTTTTATTTTCGTCTATTTTAAGAATAAAATCTTTCTTAGCATTAATATTATCCATATTGAAGATTAAGTCAAATGGCGTAGAGGTCTTATGTTTTGTCTGACAGTGGACTGCTGATAAAAAACTGTCCAATTACATTTATGTTGCCAACTGGTAGTGGACTTGAGCCACGTAAATATATTTTTTGTTTAAATTAGAACGGCTGTCAAGGCATTTTTGTAAGAAATTCGTGAAAGAAATCGTAGCTAGTTGCACCCATTTACACGAAACGCCAGTCATTCGAAATCAGTTAGCAACTGTGATCGGACAAAGAACTTTGAGACCTAATCCAAAAAGGTAAGGTCCAAGTTTTTTGGATGCGGAGTTCGACCCGTTGATCTAAATAAGAATGTTCAATCAAGGTTCACTCATAATGCCTGGTGACAGACGACTAGAGTGCTTTTCATGAAAGAAGTCCCCCAGACGCGGCGCTGTCATGGCGTATCAATCACTATCAGTATCATTTCTCGAGTAGAACTTTAACAACTTTTGGCATCGTACACGACTCTTTAACGATGGTAAATTAATATAAATCTCACTAGCGTCCAAACACAGTAACAACACCTGACAACTACAACATGGAAATTTAGTTCCGCTGTTTGCCGTGGGACTTCTTTCATGAAAAGGACTCTACAACGCCGCGCGATGCCAGAGCTATGATGACATAGCGGACAACTAGCGTTGGACACTATGCAAGCTACATAATGTTTAAATTGGAGTAAATGGAGCATTGTGAACTATAATTCATACAATGTACCTATGTACTTGTACAATGACGCTCGGATGTTTTTTGACTGTTTTTACTGAGAAATGAGAGATAGTGACTCTATAGAAATTGTAACTCGATGACTGTTCCATAGAAAACGGTCATTCACACTTGACTAAATGTATGTCTAAATTTAATAAATGCAATGTATTAACTGTACACTGTAAATAATTATGGTCCGCAGAGCTATTCTTGGGTGTACTTGCTTCGTCGCAAGGTTACAGCAGTGACAAATAATCCACCATTACAAATATGTTAAGAATCACTGCGCTTGGCTAAATTGAACTCTAGACTAACTTCAGCTCTGCATTAAATCTAGCTCTGCTTGAACCACGGGAGAGTGGGTGAACGATTACGGATATTGGATCTAATATTCATCGAAATTCATATTCAAATTATTTCAATATTATGATAATAAGTAACCTCGCTGCTCATAAAAAGAGCTTGCAGAATGGAAACAGTGAGTTTTAAGCAATACCACAGTGCTTGCGATGTTAGTATCCTATCCATAAGTTTTTAGAGATAGAAGTTCAAGGCAGTTTGGTTGCGCCAAGTTACGGTGGGGCAATTAGGGCCCCTAGAAATGAGGACTGTATTTTTGTTGATTTGAAGAGAGATTCGGACAGACGGGAACTTCACTTACTTGGTATTCCTCGTTTTCCGCTCCAAAGGTCCAGTGACGCCTTCGACACGTGTCACTCTTTAGGCTCTTTGTTTCGCACACCACAGTTATTTATACGGCGAACCACAATATTGTTATATGCCAGACCACAATGGTCAGCTGGTGAAGTATTAGATCACCTTAGGATGAGTGCCGTGAACCGTCTAGAGAGATGGCGAGACATCGTGAAGCGCATCCTATCTGCCCCGTCCAATATTACTACATGACGACCACGACCGCTCTGCCATGAGCGAAACGACTTAGAAGAAGAAGAGGATGAGTGCACCAAATGCGAAAGCAGGTCAAAATTACACCTAGTGCTATGCGCGCGGAATTCAATGACACACTATTTTACGGGTGGCTCCTGCACCGCGCGCTAACCCACATAGGTACATAACAAATGTAAATATAGTTCAAGAAGCAGGTTCTTGCTAGTGATGTTTGAGGGTAAAGGAGGAACATAGGAAATGCACCAAAATATAAACAATTGAAATAATAACTATGATCTGGCGTAACCAGATTTCTTTTGATTAATTATTGGTTTTATCGATAATAACAAGCTTAGCTTTGCAAGAACAAATACCCTTTATAACAAATTTTATCCAAATCTGTTTAGCTGTTACGGGGTTTACAGATAAACAGATAAACAATTTTATTGATAACAGTGTGAATAATTTATAAGTCAGTCAAGAATTTCATGTTAAAAATAATAATAATCAAAGAAAAAAATAAATTACACAAACATAGATTAGTGATACATTTTATATGGAGTGTTCTTTGAAGGGCATATTCTTGTATATCATTGTCATCATTACAAATAACTTTTACTTTGGGACCTACATAGAAGTCACGAAAAATATCAGCTGTTCCATACATTTCGTTGAGTGGTAATGCATTTTTTTCTATAGACTAATAATAATTGATATCAGGATCAGGGTGTTGAATACCTTTATGCAGGGTTACGTA
Source organism: Agriopis aurantiaria (assembly GCA_914767915.1). Lineage (NCBI taxonomy): Eukaryota > Metazoa > Arthropoda > Insecta > Lepidoptera > Geometridae > Agriopis > Agriopis aurantiaria. The sequence continues at coordinate 15,598,595 of OU611989.1, read as the reverse complement.
TATGGACTGTACTAAGCCGAAAGGAGTTCATTGTTCATTATGAACAACTTTTGCAATGGGACCAACCCTGAAATCTCGTTAAAAAACCCGTTCCGTTTTCTATGGGAAGTTGTATTTTTTTCGCGATTTCGTGGTTGGTAAGTTAAGTTCTTCTGAATCGGAAGACGCAACGGTACGCAAGGTAGGCCTCCCACTAGATGGACCGAAGACATAGTGAGAGTCGCTGGCATCCAGTGGATGCAAAAGGCAGGCTGTCGTTCAGCGTGGAGGTTAAAGGGGGAGGCCTATGTTCAGCAGTGGACGTCTTTTGGCTGATGATGATGATGATGATGATGATGAAGTTAAGTTGTTTATAATGATGAGTACAACGATGCCTTTAATATGCCTGTCTGTCTGTCATCTAAAGGCACACCTGGTATACGAAACCTTTTTTTTTTTTTCCGTTTAACAGGTTTGTGCTAACGCCAAAAACGAATATATGCTTTGGTATTGGGACAAAAGACCCGAATATGGACTTTTATGTATCCACTAATTCATCTACAAATCACTTTTTTATCCTTAATTAAATTCCGCACAACGGTAATGTGTAATTAATATTCATTTACCACATCCCTTTTACACCAGATAACTAGACAGTGTTTTCTTGATTTATGCAAAATTATTCACTGTTTTTCATTAACTCCGGTTTAATTTGATATCGGCAGCTTTATAGATTATCTAGATTAGTAAGTGACCTAAATAGCGGTAGGTATAGAGTGTAAACACTAACTTTAGTGATTTTATTATCGACAATATGTAATGTTTATGTTATATCTAAATGTTTTCTACAATAACAAAGTTGTGGTGTACAAACTACTTACCTGTACCTTTTAGAAAAATAGAAAGATAAAACACTGTTTTAAACTATCATGGTTGTTTACTATAGTTATATGATTACTAGCAGTCCGCCCCAGTTTCGCAGGGGTATAGATTATACCCTATGTCACCCGGGGATAGTGTGGCTTCCCATCAGTGAAGGAATTTTTCAAATCGGTTCAGTAGTTTCGGAGTCTATTCAATGCAAACAAACAATCAAATCTTTCCTCTTTATAATATTAGTATAGAAGTATAGATTAACGGGGTACTTACCACAAAAAAGGTTTATTTTGAACGGCTGTCAAAGCATTTTTGTAAGAACTTTGTTGTAGCCAGTTGCACCCATATAAACGAAACGTTAGTCATTAGAAATCAGATAGCAACTGTGACAAGGAATTCGACGCGTTGATCTAAATAAGAATGTTCAATCAAGGTTCTCTCATAACGCCTGGTAACAGACTTTCCTTCTCATTTTCGTTCTATATACTTCTCTTTTCTGTGGTATTTATCATGATAAGGTTATAGGAAAGGTTGTGCTAAGCCGAAAGGGGGCCATAGTATTTATGAATTACTTTTACAATGAGAGCATTTCTGAAATCGCAAAAAGTAACAGCTGTTTCATGCATTTTGTCGAGTGTTAATAAACTAAATAACAGTTTTCTATGAAACAGCTGTTTTTTGCGATTTCAGGGTTGATCCTGTAATAAAAGTTGTTAATTATGACAACCCTTTTCAGCTTAGTACACCCTTTCTGCGTAGCCTAGTATATACGCGTCGTCTAGAGAACCTTCTCCTTATTTTCAAAATACAACGAACAGTCTCAAACATTTAATGAATTTTCCGAGAAACCCCGTCCATACACGTGATAATAGGCACATTATTCCACGTTAATAATATCATTGATATTCATGGAACCCGGGCGGTAATCAGCTTCTTTCACGCTCAGTACTCGTCGAGTAAACAAACTCGTATATAATGCGCAGATGGAACCCTGCATACGATTTGTTCAGAACCGAATGTGTATTTTGAATACGATTGAATTTATTTGACCTATATTTCTGGATAATGGTGATTACGCTTTTGTCGAGGGTTTGCATCAAAAACTTCAAATTTTCACAATATGAACACATATTTCAGTCAGCTCGTGATATACATATTTATCGACTACCCACGAAGGAGGCTAAGTGTTTTCGGCCGTAATGTATGTATTTTTAACGTAAATATAGCCCCATATAGCCTAAACAGATTGACCAATTTTGATGTGTGAGGTGTCGGTCGATTGTTCTTCATAATGTCATCTATACTAATATTATAAAGAGGAAAGATTTGTATGTAAGTATGTTTGTAACGAATTGGCCCAAAAAGTACTGGACCGATTTTAAGAATTATTTCACTATTGGGAAGCTACACTATCCCCGCGGGGATAGTGTAGCTTCCCAGTGTATCCCCGTATATATAGGTGTATCCCCGGTATAGGCTATAATCTATACCCGTGCGAAGCTGAGGCGGACCGCTAGTAGGCTATAATTTTAAAGTCTTGTATTTTGTTTTTCTTTGAAAAATGTACCTACTTGTTTACTTAAACAATAATAATGCGCGATAAATCCCAAGTCAGGCAATTAAAATATATTTTCTATCTACTTTTAAATAATTTTACTTTTTTTATAAATAATAGCTTGCGTTTAACCACTATATCGCCTGATGTAAAGTGATGATGTGGTCTACGTTGGAGCACGCTTGCCTAGAAGAAACCGATCCACTCGTGAATCATTCTCTTCATTCTCTTTTAATCATATCTGTGATCTTTGAAGAGTTTTACTAGCACTTGTTTTCCAATACTGACATTTCAATTCGTCATACTCTACCTCACAGTTTTTCATAGTATTTTTTTTAACTCTATTCATCAGGTCATACGTTTCATTGGGTGTTGTTATTATTTTTATGTTAAAGCTGGTCAAAATCGTTGATCTTGTGCTAATTGAGTCCAAGACCCGCGATGGTGACAATATCAGCGACTCATCTTGCAACTGGCCAACCAACGCTTCACATACGTTGCCTCGGTCACCGCTTTTTAAGAACCTTACTCCACCAGTCATCACTGCGCCTAGGATCATTTCCTGCCCAGCTCCAATTTAGTTTCATTACCACGATTCCGACGTCTCGAACCTTAGTTTTCGTGGGATTTCGGTATTTCAAACTCTGTCTGTCCGTGCTAGGTATCAAGAACATTGATACAATGACATGGCTTTTTTTGCTTCCTTTTGTGCAAAGCCTCCTGTGTGAGCGTCCATGTTTCGGTACCATAACACTTTGGTTGAAGAGGCAGATTTTCAAACATTACCTATATGATATGGCGTGGCTTGAGGATGTCATCTAGTATTTGGAATGCTGCCCATCCAAACAGTGCCTTGTATATAAAGCTAGCAACTTAAATAATGCTGAAATACTAATAGAAAATTCCAAACGGAAACACAAAAAACTCTATTTAAATCACCTTAATTCAATTTAATCTGAGAAAGAAAGCCACATTATCTCGGCCCATTTTTACCCGGATACTTTAAAATAATGGCACCTTTACACGGAATAAGTAATTCTATAAAGTCGCACATAAAGCAGGGGAACGTGGGAGTAACGCGAGACAGTGCGTCGGGGGAGCAAAAATGTAAATTAGCTTCTTTATTCGAGGGCGAGGAACGTGAACAGATAGATTTTTTTGCACTTGCCATTTAAAACTTGTATAAATACGATAACGGTTTCGAGATTTTGAATAGTCAGATTTTTTTAAATAAATAAATTTACTTTGATGTGATGGTGAAAATATAAATAAACTCAGGAAAATATCTAGAAGAGTAAAATATTGGCAGCCGTTTTTTAAGTGTTCAGAAGTAAAAAGTGTCACACGACGTTGACCTCAGAGTTTTCGTGACTAAGCAGCTTATCCGATAGCGCTTAAAATCAACAAAATATTTTTCGACATAGTGACGGTCATAAAGTCAGGACATTTTTGCACACACGATCATCTGACCCCAAACTAAGCAAAGCTTGTGATATGGCAGCCAGAGACTGATATACATACATATATAGTTTTAACATACATACTTAAATATATATTAACACACCCAGATATAAAACAAACACAAATTTTCATCACATAAATGTTTGTCCAAGGTGGGAAACGAACCCACGCCCCCAAGCTTAGAAGGTAGGTTCACTACCAACTGGACCAACGGGCTATCAAAGTACTTTTATCCCAATAATTCCGGAAAACTAGAGAGCGCAAGGAAATCTGTAGAGCGCTGTTTGTAAGTTCGTACACAATATTAGGTGCTTAGCTACTTGCTAGCAAAATATTTTCCTAATAACTAAAGCTGCAAACAAACTATCGGGAACAAAGCGTGGCTGGCGGACGCGACTACTCTACTTGTGCACAGTTATTCGGACTTGTTTCGGGCTAAAAAATACCAGGGTTTATATATATAAGTAATAATAAGAGATATATAAAACATATATTATGGACCCGGTATGACGTCGCATCACGCTAAGATGCTACAATGTGGCACACGCAGCGTCGTGTCGTGAAAAACAGTGACTTTCGTTGGCTAGATTGACGCCACGACGTCGTATCGTGATACAATGCTCAGCACGTCATGTCGTGAAAACTGCCCATACACTTCTGCGTCAGCGCCACATTAACGAATTTTCTTAATAACTGCAAGAGGAGAACTCGTTAAGACAGCACCTAGACCCAGCTCAAATTCCAAGGTCTATAGTGGCCATTTTCTTCAAAGTATACAACGGCATCGTATCAATGATAGTGTGCCGTGCATCGTATCATAATACGACTTCGCGTCGTGCCACGATATCACACTGTAGCACGACGCAACGTCGTGTCGAGTTAAATGTGTATGGTCCTGGGATCACTTTCAGACGTACGATCATTTAAAGTAAGCCCAAGGCCACGCCCGCGAGTTGTGACTGATCATAAGCACAGTTTTGTACGAATGTATCAGCCACGTTCAAAGGACGCTTCCTAAAATTTATTTTCAGCTTAACAAGTTTTTGCTGAGTCTTAGCCAATGACAGTTTTAAAAAGGGGGAAGACGCGTGACATCCAAACATTGTACCCAATAAATATGGCTCTGTTTCGGCTCGAGTCAGCGGCGACGTTGACGTCTACACTGTAAACATCAACTTCACCGCTCCATTAGACACTACACTAGACCATAGAAGTGACATTTAAAGAAAATTAAGTTAACTGTTTTTAAGTATTTACGAGTGAAAAGTAATGCCGTGAAACTTGTTTTTTGTCTTCGAACTGTTGGTGCACCTTGTAAAAACGCAGAAAGTAATTTTTGCTGCTTTATTTCACACAATTTTGACAAGTAATTCACGTGCTATCAAAACGCCAGTTCGATTGTGACTGAAGTGGATTGTGCCCCGGAGCCTATATTGTGCGGTCTACGTCTAGAAGTTCGTCCCGTATCTCCCCCCTATTTACTTACATCAATGGTCTTAGCTATATTGCTTAAATATAACAAAAAAAAACCTTATTCTGAACTTATTTAGTATAAATTTCAATATTGTATTATAATCCATCAAAACTCTCAACTATACTTATAGTAGAGGCGTTGAACGTATTGAAATTAATTTTCTGAATCACTATGACAAGAACTTTAGCCAACTTCATAATATTGAATACCAACCTGTCAAAAGTAATTATTTCTAGTATATCAACATGTCCTCTTTATTCACGAGTATTATTTGAACAGAGGCATGTGCTCACGCGTCTCGGTATTTTAATAAAACGAAAACCTCAGTTTTAATTAATAACTCTTCAATATCACTCGGTGGAATATTGAAGGTTGTTTACAAACAACCTCTGGAGTTCGAGAGGGTCGTCTCATTTCTAAAGTAATAAAACAACACCTTTTTTAAATGTAAGATAATAACAGTACATCAAGTCAGAGCAAAATCATGGATCTATTTTGCCACAATTTTTGTACAATATGGGTGTCATCTTAGTGTCATCGAATCTAAACCAAACAGGTTCCTTTGCGTTAGCGTGCCTATAGATTTTTATGGTGCCATACTTTTTTTTGTACGAGAGAAAATAATCCAAAGAAAAGGCTGCATTGGTCTTTCCGAGCCTAGAGGTCTCTTTTTAATAGCCTCTTTTTACAGGTGCGATACTGGTACAGTATTCTATTGCTCCGGTGCCAGACTGCATCTTTGCTTTGTAGAGGGTATAAGCGCATTGAGTTAGTTACCCTTAATGATTTAATCACGCAAAAAAGTGAAGAAACGATGGCGACACGATCTAAATGTATTCTGCAAAGATTGGCAGGACATTGCCCAGGAGATGGATATAAGTATAGAATGAGAGAGGGCTAACAGTTTTTTAAAGATGCCTGAAGTTCATCAGATTTGATTTTTTTTTAAAACAGTACCAAAAAACAATCATATAAATAACATTAGCGTTTGTAAGTAGCGCCTAAACGTACACTTTTTTATAAGTTCTAAAATCAAATTGTGCATATTTTGTTTTAATATATTTTAATTAAAAAAGAAAAGAGATGTTGTTGAAGATTGATTATAATTATATTTTATTTAAGAGATGCGTGAGAATTTATCAGCAGTGGGACAACATAATTATTATCCTACCAACATAATAACTGCTGCCAAAAGATAGTATACTGCTATTATAAAAATATATCGGTCCGCTTTAAAAGTATTTGTTGATACAACAATAAATAAAGGTGAAGGTGTCGTTTTAAACTGAAAAGTTGTATTTTGTAAGGCGAAGTTTTTAGAAGCTGCTGCTTAACGATAACGAAGTTACGCTGTTTCACTTGTGGGACGATTTTTGATGTGTCTTGGAAAGTTTGGTTTACTGCCGTGATGAATATTGTGACCAGAGCAGCTGGTTTTATTTTGTAGGTACTAAAAACTTTGTATTTGAATGGCTTTTGCTACTCTTATAATATAATCTGTACATATTGATTGAATCAGGCACTACTTTGCAGCAGTTCATTTACATTTGAATATCAGTTATTTCACATAATATAATATACTATGTCATCATCATCAGTAAACCAAGCAGCAATACAGCAAATATTCACATACCAGCAAATATCTTAAAAATGGCCTCGACTGAGCAAGTCGATGTTAGGTCTCTTTGGCGGACGAAAGAGGGTATATCGAGGGGGTTCCGAACCAAGTCCGCACGATTGGTTGCACAAAAAAGAGAAGGCAAAGGTTTTTTTTTTCTGTGATTGGTTGTATGACAGTCATCATCATCATCAGCCGGAAGACGTTCACTGCTGAACATAGGCCTCCCCCTTTAACCACCACACTGAACGACAGCCCGCCTTTTGCATCCACTGGATACCCGCGACTCTCACAATGTCGTCGGTCCATCTAGTCGGAGGCCTCCCTACGCTGCGTCTTCCGGTTCGTGGTCTCCACTCCAGAGCCTTTCTTCCCCATCGGTTATCGGTTCTTCGAGCGATGTGGCCTGCCCATTGCCACTTCAACTTGCAAATTTTAACAGCTATGTCGGTGACTCTGGTTCTTTGGCGAATATCCACGTTTCGGATCTTATCGCGCAAAGAAACTCCGAGCATAGCTCTCTCCATTGCCCGCTGTGTGACTCTGAGCTTTTCCAAAAGGCCAACAGTCAAGGACCACGTCTCAGTACCATATGTCATCAGTACCATATGTATGACAGTATGTATATCGTATACTGTGCGTGTCCACATGTCATCATCATCAGGCCGAAGACGTCCACTGCTGCACATAGGCCTCCTCCTTAGACCACCACACTGAACGACAGCCTGCCTTCTACATCCACTGGGAGCCCGAGACTCTCACAATGTCGTCGTTCCATCTAATGGGAGGCCTACCTAGACTGCGTCTTCCGGTTCGTGGTCGCCGCTCAAGAATCTTTCTTCCCCATTGGTTATCGGTTCTTTGAGCAATGTGGCCCGCCCATTGCCACTTCAACTTGCGGATTTTTATAGCTATGTCGTTGACTCTGGTTCTTTGGCAAACATCTACGTTCCGGATTCTATCGTGCAAAGTAACTCCGAGCATAGCTCTCTCCATTGCCCGCTGTGCTACTCTGAGTTTTTCCCAGTACCACTTGCCATCACTGGCTAAAGCCCTTGTCTTTAGGCACTGTGGTATTATTGACGAGAAGATGTCACGCAATTTTCCCGAAATATCCACGTGTACATGCGACAATTAATCCCGTTTTCAAACTTTCTGTGTGTATAAAAACGTAATATTTTGCCGGTGTCTCAAAATGTTTTCGGGGCACAAAACATAAATTACTATTAGTTCAAAAACAACATCAAGCGACCCAGTGTGTTTTAGCTCTTTGGCATAATAGACATTCAAACTCTAAACTAATTGAGCACGTGTTCCTGCCACTGGCACACAATATCACAATTTTGACCAAACTCTGTTCTAAAACAATTGCGTTCAAACTAGGTACATTAGTATGATTGTAGCGTAACCCTGTGGGGACAAAATGAAATGTCAGGTTCTGGATCAAAGGTTTAGCGTGAACCCACTTGGACAGGTCAATCCCCTTTGGGAAACCCGGCCATGCTTAGTATTTAATCTTCGCTTCGCTTAATTGGTTGTACCAGTTATGTGAGACGTGATAGTTTTTTTTTTACTAGTTGTCTTAGTGATTACCGTACCTGCTATAGTTACACAACTCTGCCAAACTGCATACCAGTTTGTAGGCAGAAAGCTACTCTCGTTACAAAATTTAGGAACACAACATAATAATTATAATCATCATCATCATCATCATCATAATTTCATCCATAGCACAGAAGAGAAAAAAAAAATTACTTCTCTTTTCGGGAGGGTTGTTATTCGTATTCTATCTTTTGTTGCGGGTTCTTGGCGCAGTAAATCCACATGATAATTCTTTGTTGCCACATAATTATAGATATTATTATTGGATGCAGGCCGCGTGGACGTCCCCACTGATGTACATAGGCCTCCCCATCGATCTCCAAAAGAGCCGGTTGGATGCGGCCTGCATCCAATAATAATATCTATAATTATGTGGCAACAAAGAGTTATCATGGGGATTTACTGCGCCAAGAACCCGCAACAAAAGATAGAATACGAATAACAACCATCCCTTTTCCCTCCCATTCCCTTAAAATTGCAATTTTCGATTCATCATCATTACGATCCACCACCTTTTCTAGTGAAATTACAGAACATAAGATAAGTAACATTTAATTAACCAACTTCAAAAAAGGCGGGTGGCTTAATTCGGTTGTATACATCGCACTCTTAATAAAACAGTGATCGAATTCAAATTCGCAAATTTTTGGGAATCATTCAAAGCAATTTTTACTGTGTGAAATATTTTTAAACCGCTAGCTAGGTAGCGTAGCTAAAAAGTAAATTTGGCGATATATTTTTGAATATGTTAAGTTTCATAATACAATTAATAAAATGTTTTGTTATTAACTTTTTTTATGTTAAACAACGGTAACAATTATTTTATTATTATTTTATGTTTGTTACTTAAGAACTCTTTCATTTATAAACCGATTTGGTTTTGTTTTTTTATTTGAAAGTCGGTATATACTTTCAGATTGGTCCCATAGAAATTTCATAAGTAGTTTGGTTTTTAAATCAAAATACCTGAAAAAATACGTCTTCCGAGAAAACGAAATTGCGTATATACTAATTTTGAAGTCTGTTTTTTAATTAGCATATCTCATATTCTTCATTTATATTCCATCATGAAGTCCGATAGCCACGGTACAAAAGTCATATATGTCAAATTTATTCATGCCTCGTCCCAGTGCCCTTTGTGTTGCTAATTCCATTTTATTCTTTTTGCTCCCCTGGCATTAAACTCGGCAGCTTTTTAATTTATTTCCCTACGACGTGATCTTGTGTATAATTTTATTTACTAAAAGACCTTACCTACTTTTATGGGTGTTTTGGCCAAGTGTGGACTGAAACCATAGGCTGGCCGCCCCCATAACCCTGCGCTCGCCACACGACTACTGTGGCAACCCTGACAGACTGATCAGAGTTAAGTGGCTGGAATGTAGCAGTTTTTTTGTTGTTCTTTGAGCTAGAAATTAAGATTGTCCTTTAGTCTTAGCTTCCCGATGAAAAGTCTATCATAAGACTATTAATGACTTTGTGGTTTTGTCATCAATATTATATTTTTCAATTTATTTAATTTATAAGTATTTTCCGTTTTGTAAGTTTTAAAAGAGCCTGCGTGCCCGATAAAATGTTTATAGCACATTGCACTGTACTACCAAGATTTATGTACACTGGTAATAGGCATGATTCCTAATGTTTAACTTATTACAAATAACCGGCTTAGCGATGAATACAACTAAATACACTGTTTTAACTAACACAACTAAATACATTACACATACTGAATAAATAATTTGAATTGGCTGATAAATCTCTGAGATATGAGTATTTAAAGTTTTAGGTGGGGATAGAGAGGGGATGCTCTATCCCTAACTCGCAAAGCGTGTGTTAGTCTAGCATTTGTATGGCGCTCCTGAGCCGTGACGTCACGGCTCAGTATAGTGCGCTCTCTGTCTAGCATGAAATTAAATTAAATTAAAATGCTTATATCTTATTTATTATTGAACTAATTTTAATTTTGTTTTTGTTGATGTGCTCTATTTATGATCAGCTTTTTTATGAGGTAGTAAAAAATATTAGTCTTCAGGCCTATTGTACACATCTGTTAGAATTATGATTAATAAAGATATTTTTAAATTTAAAAAATTTGAAAAAATTCTATGATGGGGTAAACTTACGCATAAGAAATCATTTCACTCGCGTCTTGAAGACTCGGTTTGGTTGTAACTATCTATATATATATCTATGGAAACTAACGTGAGTGTGATTGATTATTTAAACTAATAAAAGGCCAGCACTCACGGGTATTAAAGTCAAAACACTAACGTAACTAACTGCCATTACTACTTTGTCGTAACTATCTACCTCTACATTGGATTGAATTGATTTCTAGAAGCAAATAATCTCAACTTTTTGGTAATTTTTGCATTTACTGCAAGTCGCATCTAGAAAAAAAATTGATATCGTTTTGAGCACTAAACCTGTCAGCTCATAATATCGATTTTATCCATTATTTTACCAGCACTTGGTATCCGACAGCGAACAAGGCAAACAAAAGTAACAAAAGTCCTTTGTCGTGGAAACGGTCAACACTGAGATCATAATAGCGACAAACTTTGAAGAAACCTTTATCTATTTCACCAGAGTTTTTAGCTTTTAAAAGAAATAAATGTAGGCAGAATTAAAATAGAAATATTACTCATGTCAAAAAGTTTCGATTCTACGAAATTTTCATGCTAATTTTATTTTCTGTGAAAACCTTTGGTAGTAGCCCTACCACTATTCTCCTTTTACTTTTTTGCAGTTTCCGCCGTACTTTTATCAGGTATTTAAACGTCAATCAGTAGTTGTATCCATTATTCTGTTTCTGGATTAAAAAGTAAAGTTTCCAGTGATATCACAAAGCGTAAACATTTTACAATTGTGACAAGCGCAGTGCGTCGCCGCGCAGGATTGTCTACTTGTGTTTACTAAGCTGTTATGGGCATGCGTACAGCCAAAGATTATATACTAGAGTACTAAAGGGTACAGCTTACCATCAGGCGAAATAATTGCTGTTGTCATCACTCATAAAAAACATAACAAAAATATTTGCAACATTTATCCTTCATCTTGGTACATCGTTAGAGAATTGGCAGAGTATGGCGCCGTTGTTACCCACTAATTTCTACTACTGGTTTCTTCTGTTTTTTTTTCATTTTCTTTACTTTCTTTCTAAATTCTACTTTTTTTCTTCTTTCTCTTTTCTTCTATTTTCTTTCTTTCTTTTAACCTAACAGACCTTACTTCATAACTCTGTCCAACCATTTTTTTACTAGCACGTGCCTGTATTTGCTTAACAAAATACAAGCTAACATTAACACCACAAAAACAGATAGCCAATAGACCGTTAAAGGTCAAAAGACAATCCACATGCTCAAGCCTACTATCAGTTGGCAGCGTACCCAGCATACTGGCGGCATTACCGCGCTGAATGGCAATGCTTATGCGTTGAACCAAAAACACGCCAGCATATTGATCACGAAGGCGCTCTGAAAGATTTTTGAAAATGAGGTAACTCCCGTTCCCCCTAATATCTCGATCCCAAACGCCTCAAATATGTAACTACTGCCGAGGCTAGCATATGCCTTTTTATTTACACCATTTCATTGCATGCGCATGCAAAATGCCATTGCATGGCTTAAAAATGGTACTTGCAACACATACTACAAATATCAACAAAATCCAATTACAAATTCAATACCGCGTCTCTAGAGACAGCGTCGACGTCTGACGCGGCCGACGCAACGCCACGACACCCGTCATGTCGCGTCGCGTGTTGACAGATCTGTCGCCCGCAGTTTGCGATAAAACAACTCTAACTCTGATGTCCACGACGCAAACGGAATAATGCTTTATCTGAAAAATTGTGTTTGTTCCTTTTTGTTAGGCGTTTTGAGTGGCCTCGTCTTGATGATAAACTGAAGTGGCAGAGGTTTGTCCTGTACTTTTTAATAAAAGAAGTAATAGAAACTAAAATTTTGTGAACTTTATTTTCGAATGTATTTCAATCGCAGTTAAAATCTAATTTAGTTGATTTTCCAGGCATATTTTCTCTTGCACGTTGCATAGTTTGATAACACAGTGCTGTGTGCTGACACCGGCAGTTTTGTGTTTGCTTTTGCGAAAACTTTAGTAATATTGACATGAAAACAAGAATGAAATAAACTTAGAACGGTTCATGCATAGAACGCGTGTAAGTTCATCTATAGTATGAACGGTGCAGGGTCGCCTAGGAGTGCAGTCTCGAATTCAACATTTGTGAACAACGAGTGTGGAAATTGTTTCCAAATGTGGAATTACCTACTTTCTGCGGTGTTTCCGAGAAGCTACAACATGAGGAACAAAATGCGAGTTTATAGAGTCTAAAAGGGTCAGCGACGTATTTGTGATGCATCTGGTGTTACAAGTATCCATAGGCGACGGTGACTGCTTACCACCAGGTGGCCCGTTTGCTTGTTTGCCACCAATGGCATAAAAAATGAGTACTAAGCTGCGTCCAATAGCCCGTGCAGGTTTACCCGATATCCTATAAAAACCGATATTTTTTTATTTGTTTAGTGGACATAAATCAACTTGCCATGAATGGATAATTCAAGTATTATCCATGTATATAATACAGCCGTAACGATGTTAATATATTGTAGGAAGAAAAATATAATTACAACACACCACAAAATTACACATGCAGACACACTTGCATACAAACTTGTTCATTATGGTAATGGGTGTTATCGTTTCAGACAATTTTTAACCAGTTTTTTTTTCTTTCTTTAATTGGGAGTAACCGGCTTAATCATACGTAATTTCCTTGTCATATGAATAAAATGTGTGAAAACCATCATCATCATCATCATCATCAGCCCTGAGTGACCCACAGGCCTCCCTTTGTTTATGCCACTCTCCCCGGTTTCTCGCTATTCGCATGTTAAAACCAAGTCAGACAAAAAAAAACGGTATCTGAGATATCAGATCTCGATATCAGGGTTGGTCCCAAAGTACAAGTTATAATGATTAGTACAATTGAATATGTTCGTCGCTTAGAGATACACCCTCGGCAAATCAGAATAGTAACGTTCCCAGTTTCTTAATTCTACAAGTTAATACTACTGTTTCGATTCCAGAAAATCCTGTGTTCACTAACAAAAAGCAGTGTAAAACACAGGCGAGAGGAGCAAAACGACAGAAAACGCAATAAGTGGCCAGCAGACAAAGTTTCATTTTAACATCGTTACTCCGAGTTTGCCAATAACAGACCACAGTGCAGGGACGTATCCAGTACAATATAGAAATAATAATTGTTATATCGTACAACAGGTGTTAATAAAAATGATTTTAATATTATTTTCTAATGAAACTTCGAAGAGTTTCATGGCATAATAATGTTCATTGACTAAGGTCAGATTTCACTGAAACCTTTAAAAAATGTTAGAAGATATAGGATCCGTTTTATTTTCAAAACCGCTTTTGAAATTAGCTAAAAACTCAGTATTAAGTGTTTTCAATTATCAAATACGTATGTGGCAAGTATTCAACACTGTATATTGATACATTTATTTCATATTTATTGTTACGATTGTTTTTTTTACCTTTATACGGAAGGGTTGCCTAAGAAGTGGCGCTGAAAGTCCTTGATATCAGGACCTATTCGACACTGATTGTGTTCCTTAGATATAAATATTTGTAATCGTCATCATCAGCTAGAAAACGTCCACTGCTGAACGTAGAAGAACCTTAGAACTCCACACTGAACGACAGCCTGATATCTGCATCCACTAGATGCCCGCGATGTCGTCGGTCTGAATCGATCAGGAAGTATATTTGTAGAAGGTAATGTCGAATAAAGTACTATGTAAAAGATACTTAAAATATGATTCAACGTTGCCTTCATATTAATCAGATATTAAGAGACAGAGCAATCGTGGCCGAGCGCTTGTATGTGCAATTTACAATCTAACGGCACCCGGTTTGATCCTCGGCCCTGTGTGGCCCATCAATAATGACTTATTAGTACTTAAATAAATAATGTGCCATTATTTTTGCTCAAAATCGGTGCAGGAAAACATCGTGTGGAAACCAGTATGTCCAAGAACTTCAAAAGTTCAAAGACATGTGACATTCACCAACATGTACTGGGCTAGCATGGTGGTTTAGGGCCCATTCTCTCTCTCTCTCTCTCTCTCTCTCTCTCTCTCTGAGAGAAGGTTGTGTCTCAGCAGTGAAAACATGATAGGCAGATAAAAAACATTGGATATTCATAAGTATATCACAGGATATTTTAAAGGTCTCGTATTTAAAGAGAGCCCCATAAAAATATACCACCCCCAAGATTACTAGATTCACCCTAGATCCGCCCACGTTGGAAAAGCACTAAAGAATGCAACATTGCAAGAAATAACAACCAACTTATTTAAGTTCGTAAGATTCTTAACTTCAAGTATTTTGAAAGAAAAAGATTGGTTGTTCTCCACAAAATCTGTTGGCATTTCACTGCTCAGTTTGTGAATGAAAATATTTTTTACACGTTTTATATCAGGTTCTATATGATGTGGATATATATACTAGCAGCGCCTTCAATTTTCACCCACTCTACTTGTATTTTGTTTAGTAGAAGACACAGAAGACATAATAGTACAAAGTTAAGGCACTTGGCAATAAAAAAAAACTAATCACATCACACGCTCATCACACCATCAGCCAGTAAACGTCCACTGCTAAACAAAGGCCACCCTCTTAGAGAGGGGTGTCGCCATAATCCCCACGCTTGGCAGGCGGTTTGGGGATCGTAGTACGTTCACCGTTTACTAATAGAATTAAAAAAAAACCTAATACAATATTATAGATGTTAAGAAGATGGGTGAAAAAAATCTTTTGTAGGTACCTAGTACTAAACTTAAGCCTGTGAGCCTGGCTTTTCAAGATTGACATAAACTTAGTACCAATCAATTCCAAGAGCGCGGGTGAGGCAGGTAGCGAGGTCGAGGGAGGAAGCGAGGTCGAGACAAGTAGCGAGGCCGAGGCAGGTAGCAAGCTCGAGGCAGGTAGTGAGCTTGAGGCAGGTAGCGAGGTCGAGGCAGGTAGCGAGCTCGAGGCAGGCAGCGAGGCCAAGGCAGGTAGCAAGCTCGAGGCAGGTAGCGAGGCCGAGGCAGGTAGCGAGCTCGAGGCAGGTAGCGAGGTCGAGGCAGGTAGCGAGGTCGAGGCATGTAGCGAGCTCGAGGCAGGTAGCGAGGTCGAGGCAGGTAGCGAGGTCGAGGCAGGTAGCGAGGTCGAGGCAGGTAGCGAGGTCCTGCCATCAGCCCTTCGATTATTAAATTAAGTTCGGTGATCGGAATGATGACTTTTTCGTCTCAGTAGTTCAATTTAATAGAAAATGCGAGAACATAACACGGACAAAATAACACAAATAAACAATACTAAAACTAATAGGTACATAAAAAACTGTCTAAGCTTTATGGCAAGTTCCACCAATAAAAGAAACAATAAAATATACCAACCAAGTTTTTTAAAATATTTAATGGGACCATCCTTGAGATATAAACGTATTCAACAACAAAAAAATAATAGTTAATTTTTAAACTTTCTCGATTTGAACACATGTTTTAAATCATGTTTAACCATGTTTTTTACAAACCGCGGTGTAGGTACTAGGACATTTACCGATACAGTCAGTGTTGTGTGTCGTAGTGACAACCCTGCGATTTTTCAAGATCAAGTGAGGGTAGGAGAACAAAACACCCCCTCTTCTCGCCGGACTCACCCGCATTTTTCAGTCAGCCGTTGACCACGGCCATTAACATGGTCGAAACGTCGAGCGAAAGGTACATATTTTTGCCTAAATTAAATAATAGGTGTTAAGTCCCGATAAACATTTAAAAAATATATATTGATTCACAATCAGCGAATATTTTGCGTTTACATATTTTGTGTATTATATTATGTGTAATTATTATAAATATACGAAGTTGGCTAAACACATTACAAATGAAATAGGTATATTTTTAGCAATTCTAATTACCAACTGAACTCACCCGTGTAGTGCAAACAAAGGTTTACAAAGTTAATAAACGAGACAACTTTGAATTCCGATAGCAGATTAATTAGGAAGTATTTTTCTTCTTTTGCGATGAAAAAGAAAACAAGTTCAGTTTTTAATTAACTCCTTTAGGGCCGTAGCGCACCAAGCTTGCAATTCAGAATAAAAATAAGTAAGGAAGGTATCGTTCCGTTGCTTTAGCGTGGCAATCTGTCAAATAAGTTTTTTGCTCTTTATTTACGAGTTTATCCTTGAAATTGTAGGTTTTATTTCTCGGTGGAGTTTGTCGAAGTGGTTTGGATTGAATTGATGCGACGCTGTAGAGAATGGTTATACTTTTAGCTGACGACGCAAATCCAAATTTGAAGTGGCAATGGGCAGGCCACGTCGCTCGAAGAACCGATAACCGATGGGGAAGAAAGGTTCTTGAGTAGAGACCACGAACCGGAGGACGCAGCGCAGGTAGGCCTTCCACTAGATGGACGGACATCACGCGAGTCACAGGCATCTATAGGATGCAGGTGGCAGGCTGTCGTTCAGTGTGGAGGTTAAAGGGGAAGGCCTATGTTCAGCTTTGGACGTCTTCTGGCTGATGATGATGATGATGACAGTATAAACACTTCAACCAATTTTGATGAAATGTGAGGTGTTGATTCTGGGATGGTCACAGGGTAGAGAGCGTATGCCATAATATGCCATATGGGCCACTGGTGGGGCTGAAGCTAACACCAAGAGGCCCTGTTGAATATAAAAACACAATTATGGAATGTGTATAAAATGGAATATGAAACTATTGTAGGTACAGCATAGGCTTGATCGAAGAGTATAGGATACTGAAAAAACTGGGCTATTAAGGTTAACAACTTGTGGATGGGATACCAGATCTATAGAATGAGAACCATTATTATAATTGTTGTAAAAGCATTATTACAATGACCTCCTTTCTTAGCGCCACTATTTTCTGTAACCTTGAAGCTTGTAACACTATCTCAAAATACAAGTGGATCGTACCCATGAATATTTGCACGATGCAATATGCATCAATCAAGCCGATATACAGTGGCGCGCTTGGCAGAGTCTCAGATGGAGACATTCGGATGATTGAACGGTTCGAAGCTCGAGCCAGACGATCGATTATGTTAGGATTGGATTACTAGCTTCCCTACAGACCTGCGTAGGTGGTGTCAAGAATAGATACTGAAATTAAATTAAGTGCGAGTCAGGCTCGCCCACTGAGGGTTCTGTACCACCACAAAACTTGTTAGCTACTGAACTACAAAAAAGTAGTGCAATAAGACATCATCCCATGAGAGAACCCTCCTCACTCTTCTTCACTCTTCTTCACTTTTTCTTTAACTTTTTACTTTTTTCTTCTTTTCATAAGTCTTCTTTTATTTTTTTCTCTCTCTCTCTCTCTTCATTATTAAATCTTGCCTCCGATCTCTATAAAAAACAGCATTACATTACCTTCATATAGACCTATTCTATAAATAATAAATACCATAAATAATTGTTTATTCATTAATCATAGTACAAAACAGTTTCAAGTGACCAGGAATTCCATTTAGACAAAAAATTTTCTGTATTAGGATTCCCTGCTCTTCTTAGAATAGAACATCTTTGACTTAGATATCTAATGTGTGTGTGCGTGTGAGTGTGTGTGTGTTGTGAGTGAGTGAGAGAGAGTGAGTGAGAGTGTATGGTTGAGTGGGAGTGGTGGGTGCGATCGTATGTGTGCACATGTAAGTAGTAAGTGTAGATGTGTGATTGCGAGTGTGGAGAGGATGTACACGTAAATGTATGAGAGGGTGTACAAGTTAATGTGTGAGAGGATATACCATGTTAATGAGTGGGAGGGGGGGGGAGGGGGGGTGCACGTATTAGAATATATACGTTATTGAACCTGTAGTAATAATCTTTCTGTTTCATCGTAGCTAAAACGTGCTATCCACTTGATAATGCATTTTTTAACTTCATAGAGTTGTTTTGTATATACATCCAAATCTTTATTAGCTTTATTATATACATTAGCCGACCGTGCGTTATATTGCTTGCAAGCAAATTCAGTTTTACATGTTGGAGTCCGCACAGCGGAAATCTTTCTTCTTTTTGACTGCATGCATCAAATGGTAGGGTTTTATGTTTTTTTGAGAACTAAGTAAACAAGATACAGTTTTCTGACCGATAGTAAGTTACTAATCAAATAAATACTTTCCGTGGGGTGTCTAATGTTTTTAAAATACATTACTTTCAACAAAGCACGCTGAGACCGTTCAACCGCAATACATTTAGTTTTTGATGCTCCTCTCCAGATTGGAATACAGTATAAATATATACTTACATTACATACATTTACATTTATGTTGGTATATATATATATATATTAAGATAAGATGCTTTTTTTTTAGTTTGTATTTTTTAAGTACCTATTTTCTTATTAGTAGACACAAATGTATCATTTAAAGTGGCCAGAGGGCCAGAAGGAACTGTACACTGCAATACAGGCTCTAACGAGACCTAGTGCAGGGTATAGTGATCCTAAAGGTACACCCACTATACACCTAAGCAAATATTTGTACGCTAATAATATTACCAACACCAGTGTTTAAACGAAATAAAAAACTTATTATTATTATTATACTATATTAGTATTCATTTGATAGTATATTTAAAAGGCTTTATAACATCTCCATCAAACTGATACGTAAATTCTATCCATCCAATGGTTCCACCATGGTCGACTTCAACTTGCAAATTTTAATAGTTATGTCAGTGACTCTGGTTCTTTGGCGAATATCCACGTTCTGGATTCTATAGTGCAAAGAAACTCAGAGCATATCTCTCCATTCCCGCTGCGTGACTCTGACTTTTGATAATTATTAAGATGATGAATAGTTGCCTAGAAGAGATCGCTTTTAGCGGTAAGCTTATCTAAGCTAAGTAAGTCTGGAACTAAGTATCTTTATCTGTAACTTTTAATTTCAGGTGTGCACAATAAAGAATTTCTATCTATGTATTATTACCAACTTATTTGTGATCATTTTTTTGTCCTCAGATCCAAGGCAAGCCCGTCATCCAGCAGACGATCCTGCCCAGTCCCGTGGTGTCCATAGAAGTTCCACAGGACCGGGATGAGAACAGCAACATTATCTTCAGTCCGTGGAAGGCTTTTGGGCCTTTTGTTGATACCATTCAGGTATGCTTAATAAATTAGATTATTCAAAAAGTTCAGGATAGACTCACTGTTATAGACTGAAAAGAAAAAGAAAAACAAGTTTTAAATGTCGTATTCTAACATATTCCTGGTAAATTTACGGATGGGTGACCGCGAGTGGCATTTACAACTGAGCGTTACCGTGGGTCGGTTACAAGTTAAATGAAAAAAATACAGTTTTTTTTTTCATAAACTTAAACAATCCATCAAATCCAAAAACAGTAAAAAAGCGCGGTTAAACGACCTAATCAAATCAGCTTACCGTAGTGGTGGTGGCCTAGTCAAAATGTAAAAATGTAAAATGTAATGTGATGTAAAAAATAAATAATTCTAGCCATAAGTCATGCTAACGTAAACATTGTCATACGAAAATTTAGCTTTGTTTTTAGTAGGGACTTGCCAATCTATAGCCAGTGTGTCGTTAATTATTTGAAAGTAGTGAAATAATAACTTCATAATATTTATTAATTTATAATTTTTTGGCGCATGAAATGATTATGAAAATTTAATTCTGAGTTTATTTAACAGTTACAAAAGATCTGACCCGCACCACATTTTGTTTTTGCTTACATTGCGTAGAGGACGGTGACCGCTCACCACCAGGCATCAAGTTTGCTTTTACCACCTATGGCATAAAAACGTTTTACACTGACACAAATAACCAAATTTATATAACAAATTACTATACATTTTTTTTATTTATAAACGTAATTTGCTATTTTACAAGCTTTTATTCATCTTGCCTTGTTAGTATATATATTAGATAGCCCGTTGGTCTAGTTGGTAGTGACCCTGCCTTCTAAGCTTAGGGGCGTGGGTTCGATTCCCATCTAGGACAAACATTTGTGTGATGAACATTTGTGTTTGTTCTATATCTGGTTGTTAATATCTATTTAAGTATGTATTTAAAACTATATATGTATGTATATCAGTCTCTGGCAGCCATATCACAAGCTTTGCTTAGTTTGGGGTCAGATGACCGTGTGTGCAAAAATGTCCCGAATATTTATTTATTTATTATTTATTTATTATATACGTTCGCGGTATGTGTGGGCCAATCTTGCCACTGAATTAAGACCAGTTAACCTCAACCGATTGAGCTGAAATTTGGCATACTTATGTAAATTCGGTTACAATGCAATGTTATGGTACCATCGAGCTGGTCTGATGATGGAGACAGAAGGTGGCCATTGGCCAATGGCCATAGGAACTCCTAAATGAAATGACGCAGCCCCGTCGTGTTTGGATTCGTTGGATTTTTCTTCCCGAGCGCTTTGGTCCCAGATGATAAATTCAATATTATGGCGGATGCCCCAAGATGGCGAACAAAATGTTCTTATCTACCATCATGATATGGGGATCAAATGAAAGGGTTTGCTAAAAAAGCGAAATAGCTTGTTTTAAAATGTATTTTTTTAATTAATAAAATTTATTTCATAACAAGTTGTCAGTGAGCGTAATATACATGTTGGTAATAGCAAAATTATCCAAACACGTCAGCAAAGGCAAAATCATCGGCATTGAAACACGTCGCGTAACCGCGCGATCGTTAATCAACGCCAAAAACCAATTAGAGAATGATATTGTTCTTGGAATATTGATCTTGGGCTTTGAAGAGATTGAGTGAGATGGATTGGGGAAATATTTTTTGGCTCGGTTAATGGAACTAGAAATTAAATTTTGTAAATATATTATAATTTAAGCGTGTTTTTAATTTTTTTCGTTTTTTAAAGGGTGTGCATGAATATTCCAAGCTTGATACTTTATCATCATTATCAGCCTATTATGTTCCCAGTTTTGGGACACAGGCCTACTCTCAAAGACATATGATGGACCATGATCCACCATACTGCCCCAGTGCATGTTAGTCGTTGTTAGTCTTAGAAATTATTTGACATACTGTCTTGCTCGCAAAATTTTCCTTTTTAGAGTTCCGTACCCAAAGGATAAAAACGGGACCCTATTACTAAGCCTACGATGCCTGTCTGTCCGTCCGTCTGTACTACCTTTAAACGGCTGCATCTTTCGAACCGTAATAAATAGCCAGTTGAAATTTTCAAAGAATATGTATTGTTACGGCGGATTAACTAACAAATAATAAAAAAAACAAAAAGTAGTAAAAACGAAAGGGGGGGCCCGATACAACAAACGTATTTTTTTAACGTATTTTTGTATTCGCTCTAATGGAAAAACGGTAATACGTACAAGCGTCAAATTTGGCACAATTATATTACATACTCTACAATATAACAAAAAATAATAAATAATGGCCAAATGTGAGTTGGTGATAAGGTTCTGTTCATTACCAAGGTATAACAGGTAATTTCGTTATTGAATTTTGTGGTGGTACGGAACCCTCAGTGCGCGAGCCCGACTCGCACTTGGCTGGTTTATTTAATGTGTAGAATAGATCTAGCCACTAACTCACCAGATAGAAAGCAACGTTGTGGCCGAAACAGTAGCACGTACATCTAGAAGCCACTTTCACTCTGGCCTTGAGATACCCAGGTTTATAGTTTCCAGGAAAAAAGGACGGTAGCAAGGCATCCCAGGCCGCACCCACCAGTTCCTTCACCGTTTTTGAGCGAATACATTGAAAAACTCCTCAAATTTATGTATGTACCAAATAGGTCATTGGTCATAAGACCGAGGATCGAACCTAGTGACGTTGGATTATGAAGCGCTTATGTTATTGCTTAGGCATCATCCCTTAATTTTAATGTATGTACATTAGACAGATGTTTTTCATAAACGTGGACTGTTATCAATCACTACACTTTCTTTTTTTTTTGTGTATTAATAATATCGACACACTCCGAATTTCATACTGATATGCCATTTTGTAACCTAACCTAACCTAACCTAACCTAACCTAACTTCACAGCTAACCTAAAGTGTTAACAAAACCTCGGGTCATTCCATACTTTTCATGCAAACGTAACAACAAACAAAAAAATATTTTTTGTTTTCACAAAAGTATTCGTATTTCCAATTAAAATAATACACTTGCAAAGATATATCAAAATTTGACAAATAGTTTTAGAAAATTATTACCTTTGTATGAAAAATTGGATTTTTGGCCGACTGGTGCCCCAAAGTTTCACCTCACATAAAAAAACAGGCGCGCATT
Organism: Agriopis aurantiaria; assembly: GCA_914767915.1. NCBI lineage: Eukaryota > Metazoa > Arthropoda > Insecta > Lepidoptera > Geometridae > Agriopis > Agriopis aurantiaria. Next base: position 15,575,669 of record OU611989.1, on the reverse strand, counting down.
TTTTAGCACAATCGGTCCTGAAAACTTTTTTTTAAAATATGACCTGAGCTTTATTCCCGCCTTAAAACGGATTAATAAAATATAGGTAACAAGAAATACTAAATCAGGTAATCACTTTTGTAGGATGGTGAGCTTCTACCAAGTCAAGACTCAGTAGTGCTCCCGATCCCGAGACACCAAGACAGTGTTTTGGATGAAGACGCGACTGATCCTATGCCGACTGCTCAAACATCCAACAAGGTATCTAGCATAACACTGTTTTAAACTATCACGGTTGTTCACTACAGTTATTTGATTATTAACGGGATAACTTTTCACTCACTCCCTCGCTAAGTCCGGCAAGTCGTTATGGGGCCGATGATGGACAATTGGTGTACAATTGGTGTACAACCGGTTGCCAAAGACAGTGATAGATGCGCTGAATCTAACTGTTTTAAAATTAGATTAAAACGCTGGCTTATCGACCAAGCGTTTTATGACTTTGACAAATTTTCAGAAACTAACGGTAAAAGTTTTTAATATACGTGGATAAGTTGTTTAATCATATTATTTTTTGTTTATTTGCAAATTTTATGATAATAAATTTCTATTTTGTAGGTATATTATTTATTTATACACTAGCTGACCTGACAGACGTTGTTCTGTCTTACAACTGTCAAACACTCTTATTTTTTTTACACCTTGGGTTACATTATTGGCGTAATAGTAAGGATCCCTTTTTTTAAATATTTTATAGCCTATGTTACCCGGGGATAGTTTAGCTTCCCAACAGTGAAAGAATTTTTCAAATCGGTTCAGTAGTTTCGGAGCCTATTCAATGCAAACAAACAAACAATCAAATCTTTCCTCTTTATAATATTAGTATAGATTACCTAATTGTGAAATTTGCTTGACCTGTAAACATAATATAATATATGTTTATTAATAAATGTCTTTGACTTTGTACTTTTCTAACAACCACCCGCATTCTTCAATCTTCCTGTGAACATGGCGCATGTAACTGCGCCGAAATATCAGGTGCTTCATCCAGAAACTCATAGCTGTAAATATCCCGTTAGTAATCTTATAACTGTAGATTGTTCAAAGTATTCAAGTGGCTACTTTCAGGTATTTTATTGTTATAAGTACATTGGGATAATGCATTTAAAATTTTCAGTAACTATTCCTTGTCTGTCATTCATTTCTCACGTAACCTTTAATACATACTAATTATGCATTTCTTCCAGCTATTTATTTCTTGTCAGTCATTCACTTTTTACATAAGCTTTGACCTTTAACACATAATTATGCATTTCTTCCAGGTGGCATCAGTAAGCCAACTCTCCTTCATGGTGCGTCCAGACAGTTTCGAACGCGGCCAGTTAAGGCTGACCTGCATCTCTTCAGTGCACTCAGTGTACAGTGAGCAAGCTGAGCTGGTCATCAACGAGGAGCGGCCGCAGATAGCCTCAGTGCTTGGCACGAGGGATCTGGCTTCAGGTACGTAAAGAAAAAACTGACTGACAGTGAATACCGTCAGTGATAGCAAGGACGATGAATCCTTGGTGATAGTGTGTGATAAGTGATGACAGTCATTGTTGACAAGATCTTTGGACTCCGCGAGCAATTACTGCGTGTGCGTACATAGACGTTTAAAAAAACATTGCCAGTACTTGACTTCTTGGGGTAATGACCTCTGTGACTATAATATCACAGTTCTGCCAACGTCCGTTTCGTGGTGTACTTGTACAAAATTATAACATTTCTATAGAATGATATCCGTCATCGACGACGATGCAAAGTGTTCGAAATGTTATGAATTAAAATAACGTAAAATTCACGTGATTCATCATCATCATCATCACCATCATCATCATCATCATCATCATCATCAGCCGGAAGACGTCCACTGCTGAACATAGGCCTCCCCCATTTAACCTCCACACTGAACGACAGCCCGCCTTTTGCATCCACTGGATACCCGCGACTCTCACAATGTCGTCGGTCCATCCAGTGGGAGGCCTCCCTACGCTGCTTCTTCCGGTTCGTGGTCACTGATTCACGTGATCACGTGAATTCACGTGATTACGTCCCTTAAAAGTGTTTAATTTTAATGTAAAATAATACTAATTAAAATCACCGCTCTGAAAGGCTCTCATAACACCAAAGTTGAAAAATTGATAATCTTTTTTGTAATTATGCGTTATTATTTCAAGCCAAATAAGTGCTGCAATTTAGATAAAACTCGTTTCACTCGCATCGCTTTAATGTTTCGCGAAACCAGAGTGATTTTCTATTCGAATGAAACAAAATAACGAATATTAAGCGTGCAGCAGTTAACTGAGCTGTGAAGACTCGCGAACCGTCCGTCGGTGATAAATGCGCAATCTCTATTTAATACTCGGTTATGGTAAAGCTGCACTAGACAAAAAACTGTATTCATAACAGTTTTTAGGGGTTTGTACCCAAAGAGAGAAAACGCGACCCTATTATTAAGTCTACACTGTCTGTCTGGCCACTCGTTTGTCTGTCCTACCTTATTTCGAAACGTAAAAGATAGCCAGTTGAAATTTGGACAAAATATATTGTAATGTTACAGCGGATTAACAAAGAAATAATAATGAAGTCAAAAAGTAAAAACTAAAAAAACAACAAATGTTATTTTAACATATTTTTGTATTTGCTCTAGTGCAAAAACGGGAATATGTACAAGCGTCTAACTTGGCATGATTATAGTACACACTCTAAAGTAAAATAATAATTAATAATAAATACAGGCAAAGTGCAAGTCGATAAAAAAACCTGGTCAAGCAACGTCGGGCGTGCTCGGTACTTGGATGGGTGACGGTCTGGGCGTGATGTTCTTCTTTGCACTTCTTTTTTGTACTTTAGTAATCTATACTAATATTATAAAGAGGAAAGATTTGATTGTTTGTTTGTTTGTTTGTTTGCATTGAATAGGCTCCGAAACTACTGAACCGATTTGAAAAATTCTTTCACTGTTGGGAACACTATTGGTTAGCTACACTATCCCCGGGGAACATAGGCTATAATGTATTATCAAAGAAAATAGGGATCCTTACTAAAACTCCAATAATGTAACACAAGGTCAAAAAAATAAGGTTTACAATTTTAACTATGCGTGTTTGACAGTTCTAAGACAGAACAACGTCTGTCAGGTCAGCTTAACAATAAAATTTATGTGGTGGTGCGGAACCCTCTTGAAAATATGTATAGTTAAATAGGTAAATAATCAAAATGTGTTTAGAAATGATCATGGTTGCGAATTGTAGTGCATTCTAGTGATGGCACGCCTTAAAACGGTTTAAATCGATGATTTATCTCGCGGCGTCCCATTCGATAATAATTAACGTTATTTATATGACATCTCGTCGATTTTAATTGCGATGCAGTGTGATTGAGTGCTTTTTAAAGCTGATGATGTAACTGTGATAATGCAATTGCAGGTGGAACTTATTTGATATTCAATTAAAGAGATAAAGATTTTTTTATTGCTTAAAAAGTACAGCTTAAAGTAATATTTTACTATTGGTCGGGACACTAGGTTAAAGCATGAGACAGGCTACAAATTATCAAAAAACCATAAAATAAAAAATTTGAATAATTGTATTGTTTCTTTGTTTGTTTGTTGTATTTGTAATTGTATAATAAATAAATAAATAGTCGGGACATTTTTGCACACACGGTCATCTGACCCTAGAGCCATAGTTCAATCTTTTGCTTAGTTTGGCATCAAATTTATATGACCTAGTGTTAAAAAATTCCCGTTTTTTTTTTTTCAAAAACTGTTCTCAGTTTCCTTGCACATAATAACCTAAGAATTCCAAAAAAAACATCTTATTTCTGTAGAAGACATCTGTTTAATAGGAAACGTAGATTATAAATAACTAAACAAAATACAACCTAAAACTAACACTACAAATACAGTTAGACTGCCCATAGACCGTTGAAGGTCTAAAGACAATCCAAATGCTCAAGCCCACTACCAGTTGGCAGCGTACCCAACATGCTGGCGGCATTACCACGTTGAATGGCAATGCTAATGCGTTGAGCCAGAAACACGCCAGCATTTTGGTCACGCGTCGCATTAACCAGGCGCTCTGACAGATTTTTGAAAATGAGGTGAGCACCAGTATATTTTTTTTCTTCAGTTTTTTTGATTATAAATAAACTAGCAATTGTCTACGACTTCGTACGCGTAGAATTTCATTTAAAATTTCGACTCCATTTTATCCCTCTTCAATTCGGCCCTTTCGCAAAATTATTTCTTAGCAAACCTCTACACTTCACAAGGAATCTACCGCTTTGTATGCAATGACTGTTAGGTAAAGTAGTTTTCGAGATTTTGTGATAGTGAGATAGTGGTATTTCACTTTTATACAGAGTTACGCGGAAAGGGTGTACTAAGCCGAAAGGGGTCCGTTATACTCGACATTATAAACAACTACAATGAGACCAAGCGAAAAAAAATGATCTGCCGTTTCATACATTTTGTCGAGTGTCAATGACCATTTTCTATGGAACATTTTCTTTTCTAGCTATTTCAGAGTTACTCCCATAGTAAAAGTTGTTCATAACGATGGGTATTATGGATCCCTTTCGGATTAGAACTCTCTTTCCGCGTAACCCAGTATATAAATATGTACTATAAAAATTATTTTGAAATTGTGCCAAAAACATTTGCAGGCGATTGTGTCACTATTTTCATTCCATGTCAATGCAACTGAACTTTCAGCGAACTTTCGAACAAAATGTTGTTTGTTTTCCTAATTGTGACATCATTCGCTCTGATTGGCGTTTCACAACTTATCATGGCGGATTGCTATTTATGTTTTTATTTTTAACAGACTTCAAAAAGGAGAGGGTTTTAAATTCGGTTGTATAATTTTAACTCAGCTATTTATAAACCGATTTGAAAAACTCTTTCAGATTGATCCCATAAACATTTCATCACAATCGGTTTAGTAGTTTGGTATAAATAAACTACCTACGTACTTGTTATTTTATAACTACTTAACTAGTTATAAAATAACAAGAAAAAATATATCAGCCAAGTATACGAAAATGCCTAGTTATAAATTTTTAAGTAGGTTTTTAAATTGATAGTAATCGTATATTAAACCAGCTGACCCGACAGATGTTGTCCTGTCATAGAACTTTCAAATACACAAAGTTTAAATCGTCCTCAAATATTCAATTTCCTTAATTTTTCTTTCCGTAAAAACCTTCTACAAAGTATTCATCATCATAATCAGCCTATTAACAGTCCACTGCTGGACTTTTAGCCTACCCCCGAAAGAGTGATTGGGCCATATCCACCACGCTGGCCCAGTGCGGGTTGGTGGATTCACATACGCCATTGAATTCTTTCTCCGTACGTATGCAGGTTTCCTCGCGATGTTTTCCTTCACCGAAAAGCCAGCGGTATGAAAATCCGTAGATAAACTCCAAAGAGCTCATTGGTACGACCCGGGATTTGAACCCGCGATCTCAAGCTATCAAGTCTAACGGTCTCCTAAATGAGCTACAAGGCTGATACTAGTTTTTTAAGAAAAAAAAGATGAATGAAACCGGTAAAGTTGTTTTCAAGTTATGGCGTGACCAAGGTCAAGGAAAAAAAGGAAGGGAGGAAGGGATGGTGTGGTCATGGTCAAGGTTATATTTTTTTATATATAGAAGATAATTAAGGGACGGATTTGGACCTGGAGTGGAATGAGAATGGGAGTAGAGTGGATTGCAGGACGGATGCGGGACTGAAACTGAAAGGGTGTGAAGGGAGTAGCATAGATTGTAACATGGAGCAAAGTTGCGGGTAACAGCTAGTATTAGATAATATATTAATCTCGCTTTTTAAATTTAACTAAAAACTGTTTTTGGAATCTGTTTAACTTATTTCATTATTTATAATCACAATTTTAGCTATTCTTTGTAATTACCTTCCATCAGTAATTACTGTCATGCCCATTCTATTGTTAATACAATTGGAACTTTTTAACGAACATTCATATTTTTTTTATCCGTAGTAACTTTTTCCTTTCATTATCGTAGGTAGACCTAAAACAAAGGAACCTGAAATAATTACTGTATGCCACTATACGTAACAATTCGATTGTATGCAAACTTGCTTGTAGCCAGTTCTGCATGCTTTCCCTTGTCCGTTCCAATTCCAGCTTTGTGAGTTCGAAAAGCGGCGGATAGCAAGGAATTTTTATTTCTAGATGTAAACGCTGCTACTGAATACGTAGAAAGCAAACCAATCCCACTCTGTAATTCAAATATTTACTGCAGCCGACTTGCAGCGCATCTTTCTTGGAAGAGGGAAATATAGAAAAATTGGGTAAACATAATTAAGTTTCGGGTTGAGTTAGATTGGGGTAAATTGGCAGGGTTGGGAATTAGGTTGTTATTTTACCCTCATTTTTCTTGGTTATTTTTTATGGCTTAGCTGGCACGGCGATTATTTTATAAAAGTTTGCAGTAGTTTTATGGGATGTTTGGACTTGAACTAGTTCGTACATTACTTAAGAGCTATCATAAATATTACATGCTAGCTGTTGTCTGTGACTACTACGCGTAAACTTTCAAAAAAATATTTAAGCCTCTTAATTTGACCCTTCCGCAAAATCTTTAGCATATTATAAAGGTTTATATAGCTTGAATTCTTAATGGATTCCTATAATCTTTTAAGGAATCATGAAGTTTTTTTCAAGATTTCGTGGTGACTCTATTGACCACCAAGTAAGTAAGTAAGTGAGATACTTAGTAAGTAAGTCAGATATATTTCGCTTTTATATATACCAGCTGAATTCCGCGGTGTTACCCAGGATTTTCGAGGTTTTCCGCATTTTCAGGCAAAAAGTACCCTATTTCGCCAATATATAAGCCAAATTCCGTTTAGTCATGAAAAGCGAACAAACAGACCGAGGGACAGAGTTGAAAGTAACGCTTTTATAATATTAGTTAGGATAGATGAGAAAATATGATTGTCTATACCTGCGCCTATCAGTATTTTAGTCTCAAGAAATTAGAAAGAAACAAGGCAGAAATTAGATATTTTCAGCCCTTTTTCGACGAAAATATAGTAAACTAGAACGTTTACTACATTTTTAGTTCTATCTGGTTCGGGTCTAGATCTTTGACCGGGTATGGTAAGTTGTAGTGTTGAGTTTTCTACGCAGTTCAGTTGTTCGAAAGTCTTATTGAGCGTTTTAATCAAACTTACTTTGCTGAGGCTATTTTAGTAGTTCTGCTGATAATTTGGGCCATTCGCAACGGCAGTTAAGTCGGCATAGCATTAATTCAAATAATTGCCACATCGCTTGTGCGTTCGTCGAGCTATTCCGAGCCATCAGGCAAAGGTAATGTTTAGTTTGTTCAGGCATGGACAGTTACTAGATTAGTGGTGCTTTCTTTAGTCCATAAGAGTGATTAACTAGGTTTTATGTAATTTTAAGTGCTATAAAGTTATTGATTTAGAATGTAAAACACTAACATTACTTACGACGTTTTTAAAACTAAAATAAAATTCCCCGACAAAAAGTTCTCCCAACAACCCGCGAAAAATAAATAGAAAATTAGGGTTTTGTATAAAAAGCACTTTGTAACCGTTTTGTTCGTAATTTTTACGTAGTCACGAAATCAAACTTAAAATGGACAATTTAGTTTAGGTCTTTGAAAAATAAAACTTACAAGCTTTTTTATTGGCCTAATAATTCTACCGAATATCTTACAAGAAACTACACTTTTTAATGGATAGAAATTAACTTGTATATTAATTTGAAATGTACCTAAAACAAGGGTCTTTAACCAGTGTGTGTTGCCATTAATGACATGTGGTCCTTAACTGCTGGCTTTTTGGAAAAAAACTTTCAGTTGCACAGCGGGCAATGAAGAAAACTATACGTACTCGGAATTTCTCTGAGTGATAAAATCCAAAATGAGGATATTTGAGAATCAGTCACCGATATAGCTGCTCAGATTTGCAAATTGAAGGGGCAGTAGGCAGGCAACATCGCTTGAAGAACCGATAACCGTTGGGGAAGAAAGGTTCTTGCGCAGCGTAGGTAGGCCTCCCAACTATGTGGACCGACGACATTTTGAGAGTTGCGGGCATCCAGGAGATGCAGATGACAGGCTGTCGTTCAGTGTTCTAAGAGGAAGGCCTATGTTCAGCAGTGGACGTCTTTGGGCTAATGACGATGATGTCAGATAACTCTACACAAAATATCACCCACATGTATTGTACCCTCTACGCGGTTAAATGAAAATATAATTCAGTCACATTTCAAAAATGTATGTCGTACCGAAGTTTACAATGCTACTACGTCATCAGCAGTGCAACTTCCGTTCTTTATCGATCGTTAAATTTGAAAGTTGAGTTCGGCAAATTCGATAAAATGCCATTGGAGAATCTGACGATCGATAGAGAACGGTACTTGCAGTGCAGGGTTACCATATCATCGAGAATTTCTTAGAAACCGTCGTGTTTATCTTTGTAAATAGTAAAACTTTAGTATTCCGATCACATACGAGTATATATCTAATCTTCACATAAATTGAAGTATATATTAAGCCCGCAGTCTAGACATGGCAATACTTTTTCTCTATTTCCAACCTTACAGAATAAAGTACTAAGAGGTCTTTGAACTGATGATTGACCTTTGCCACTAAAATAAATAAAACAAACTTAACAACTGTATAGAGAAATTAAATCTGGACGATTTTCATATTATAGGATGTATAACAAAGTTGTACAAATTCCATAGTCCAGTTTGTGTTACTGACTAAAACTTTTGACAAAGTATTAATCAATCTATTTAGGTCCTCCAAAAAAGCTTTCCGTAATATATCTAGGCATATACTTTATGTAGTCTATTGTATAAATGACTATAAAAAAATCGCTAATGGCAGGCTTTGAACCTGTGCAACAATCCGGATAAATGTCCCCATTGCTCTTAGCCACTGATCCACGGTCGCTTTCGTGTCGACCACCACATTTTTGAATTGACTTTTGCAACCAAGCGTTGGTGGTGCGTTCTTTAATTCTTGCCATGCTAGCAAATTTACTGGCGTAGACGCATCAGCGAAACTGAACGCACGCGATTGGACTTGCTCGCATGTGCTCACTAAATGTCAGTACATTATATTTCAAGCAAGACGGCGATTGGCTGTGTGTTGACACACCAGAAATGCCGAACGAGCGTGTGGTGTCTATATAGCGGCGCATGCGCATTGCGCATGCTCATACGTTCGCCCGTATTCGTTCATGTTTGTTGACTAGTTACAATCTATAATATGTGTGTTTCTTTTTTTATTGAACATAAAAATACAATATTATTCGTAGTATATAGCTGGTTCAAAAGCTACTAAGCCAGTTTGTGATTTTTTTATGGAATCACCTTGAGCGCACAAATGTCGGAGTAATAGGTCTGGTATACTGTACATGTACATACATAATACAAAATTGGACCGAATTGAGAACCTCTCACCTGAAGTCGGTTAAAAACAATGTGATGCATTTATAGCTTACAGGCATGTCAGATTTAAAAGTAAGTGAGAGCTAACTACAAAGCCTGTTGAATCCAGTCAGGGAAAGTAATAAAAATGATTTAAGCTAATCTTAATCCTAAATAAACCAAACAAAGTAGGGAAGCGTGTAAAGTAATGAACTAATGACGGAAAATTTACGATAAAATGTTTGGAAAGAAAACAAAGATTTAATATTCATTACGGGGAATTATCGCGTTTTCTTTCTTTTCGGTGAAATTCGCGAAGAGCTTCGGGTAGCCTCTTTGTTAAGTGAGATACGTTGGCGTGTTAGCGGGCTTTAACTGACCAAACATTTTTATCGATATCGATAAAATTAAGATAGTAGAGAAGCGTTTGCAAAATGTAGAATACAGGTGGCTTAAAAAACTGAACTACATAACGAAGTAATAAGTACAATGCCGATGGTCAGTTGTATTGTGCGTCTTGCAATAGGACCTCTAAGACAAAGTTTGGTTTCACCAGCTTTATACGCGCTCGTAACCGGACCTAGTCAGCAGTGCAAGTACCGCTCTTTATCAATCGTCATATTTGACATTTGATATCGCCAAATTCGATAAAATGCCATTTGTTCAGTACTAGCCATAGCTAAAAATCATCATAATTGATTCTATGGCATTTTGTCAAATTTGACGATTAATAAAGAAAGGATCTTGCACTGCAGTGTCGCCACCGACGGACGTCGGACACGTTAATGAGGCCAATATAATGTACTAGCTGACCTGACAGACGTTGTCCTGTCTTAGAAGTGTCAAACACGCAAAGTCAAAATTGAAAATCTAATTTTTTTACACCTTGGGTTACATTATTGGAGTTTTAGTAAGGATCCCTATTTTTTTTGAAAATATAATATAGCCTATATTAACCAGGGATAGTGTAGCTTCCCAACAGTGAAAGAATTTTTCAAATCGGATCAGTAGTTTCGGAGCCTATTCAATGCAAACAAACAAACAATCAATCAAATCTTTCCTCTTTATAATATTAGTATAGATATATGAGACAATATATCTATAGCTTAAAAAAATATGCTGTAGAAGTACCTACCACTAACCAGTTTTTTGCTTCAAGTATGGTTAATTACAATATGGAAGATTCTCACCTTTTTTGATATATTGCGATTCACAATACCCAAGAAACATAATTAGATAAACACTACTGTTAAGTCGCTTTTTTTACTGTTGCTAGGTTGTCTAACTCAAGGTAGAATCCAAAAATATTTTTGGTTAACATTGAAATAAATAAAAAAAATGAAAATACATATATTTATTACTGTATAAACATTTACAGATATTTTAACAGATAAATTATACTAATGTAAATTAAACATGTTTATACAGAGATTTAGTGCCCTTGATAGTATTATCTAACGATCCTCACACTAGGCACAGCCTGTATCGTGAGGACCTGGATACGATTACAAGTACACAAGAGTTACATCTCAGCTGACATAGTGTTAGAATTACTTAAAAAAAAATACATAGCTACTTAATAATAATAGTTTGACGCTACTACAACTACTACATTGTCCCAATACTATACTTTCAACAAGTGCTAATTGGACAGAACGCTATCTAAGATAACATCAATGTCACAGTAATAATCCGAAACACTGAGATACGACGTCGCACCAAAGCTGCAGACGTCGTAAAAAGGGTGAAGGAACTTAAGTGGAACTGGGCAGGACACATGGCCAGACGTAATGATGGGTGGTGGTGTACAGCAGTAACCACGTGGTGGCCGAGACTAGGTCGGTGGAACCCGGGCCGACCGAGGATGAGGTGGACTGACGACATCAAAAATACTGTCGGGAACGAGTGGATGCGAATAGCGAAAGACCGTAGAGAGTGGCATAAACAAAGGGAGGCCTATACCCAGCAGTGTGTCACTTAGGGCTGATGATGATGATGATGAAGAGAGAGTATAATACTAGTCGATTATGTCGATACCGAAATTTTCCCATCACTAGTCTATTGCCCATTACCGATATTACGCTAATGATTCGCCAGCGCTGCGCCCTAATTACAAAACAAAGCTTTTTAATAAAGATATTTCTCTGAAATGCCCCTCACCACTTGCTTTGAACACTTTCTTTCAATGAAATTGTTTTAGCGATTTTTTTCCTTCAATTAAATTAGCCACCAGTACCTAGGAAAAATAACAGCACTTATTAACCAACTTTAATAAAAATAGGCTTTCAAATCGCCTTTTTTGTGTATGTTGCGTAGTATCTTTGCCGATTATGAACATATTATATTATTTGTTTTTATTTAAACAGGCTATTATTATGAATGATTAGAAGAAAACATTTTACATCAAAGGGTGGAATACTCGGGGACGAAAGCCGCTTATAAATAAACTTACCGTGAAGATGTTTTTTAAAATGAATTAATTATCTATTAATTAAATCATATTTTTCTCAGTATTCTAACCGTTACAAAAAATCGGTAGAAATAATTACCTTTTTTAAAATATGAATTATTCAGGAAGGTAACAACAAAATCGAATCAAAATCAAATCATCTAACTGAAAATATCATCATATCATCAAATATCAATATCATCATCATCATTTCAGCCGTAGGACGTCCACTGCTGGACATAGGCCTCCCCCATCGATCTCCAAAAGGGCCGGTTGGAAGCGGCCTGCATCCAGCGTTTCCCTGCGGTCTCTTTTAGGTCGTCTGTCCATCTTGTGAGTGGACGTCCTACGCTGCGCTTACCAGTCCGTGGTCTCCATTCCAGAACCTTTCGGCCCCATCGGCCATCTGTTCTGCGTGATATGTGCCCTGCCCACTGCCATTTCAACTTACTAATCCGGTGGGCTATGTCGGTGACTTTCGTTCGTCTACGGATCTCCTCATTTCGGATTCGATCTCGTAGAGAAACCCCGAGCATAGCCCTCTCCATAGCTCGTTGTGCGACTTTGAGCTTGCTTATGAGGCCCATAGTGAGAGACCACGAACTGAAAATATGTATCGATATTATTATTTTGGTCGTCAAGCTCCCAGCAAAGCAACGCATAAATTGGAAACTTTACCGAAACAATGCTCCAAATTTAAATAAAAACTTCAATCGCAAATCACGGCAACACCACAACAACGTCAACCCTAAAACGCTCACAACTCCGGGAGCGAAATTAAAAAAAGCAAGCAAAAAAACAATTGCCGGGCGCCAACAATGTATCCAGACAATAGTTACAAGAAATATACGACGCATATTAACAATACATGTTGAATTTTTATACATTTTGTTCCACCGTGTCGAGGCGAATAAACGAAAGTAATAACCTAACGGCCCGGACGCTTTTGCCGCTTTATTCATATAAAATGGCAATAATGCGCGGGCGTTTGTATTGCCAGATATAAAAATTATTTCGATATCATATTTTTGGCTGTAGTTAATGCGTTGTATCTACAATCGTTATTGCTCACGCTGTAAGTAATGTTGTCGTAAATTCCGCATTTTATTCGTTTTTAAGTGAATCAACTGCGGCTTGTGCTGAGACAAATAATATTTTGGGGCATGTCGGCAATAAATATTACTTTATTATAGCTCATCAGTTACATAACTGCAACTGTCATAAATAAGCGTCATTTTCTTTATCTTAATTTTTCTTCCTGAAAGGATTTTGTCATCTCAAGTCTTGTGCATTTTTCAGTGTCAAATATTTTCGATATTTTGTAATGTTATAATTATCTACAGTTTACAGTCAAAGTCACGCAAATATAAACATGACTCCATTTATTGCAGCATTAAAATGACGGAGATTTTATTTAATACGTTGGCAATCCTGAAAAAACCTAGACTGTCAAACAGTGTGTCAAACAAATATTTTTAGTTCTTAAAAAGGCACAGATAATTTAACGCCATCGGTCAATGAAAGACGGTAATTTCTTATATTTATGTTAAAATAAATGGCATTTTATCATTTTAAAAGGTCAGAGTAGAATCATCATCATCATGATCATCATCATCAGCCTTTTAACAGTCCACTGCTGGACTTTTAGCCTACCCCGAAAGGGTGATTGGGCCATATCCACCACGCTGGCCCTGTGCGGATTGGTGGATTCACATACGCCATCGAATTCCTTCTCCGTACGTATGCAAGTTTGAATAAATAATAAGGCTTAATAACATAAAATCTCGAAATGGTTTCGGAATTGGCACAGGTATATTTTTTTTAGTAAACCAAATTGCTTATACTACATATGGTACATGTGGACTGGTTATGTACATATCTGACATTTATGGTTCTCATGTAGGAAATTGATATTTTTCTTGCTTATTTTGCTTTGATTCAGCAGGGCTTTACTTATAATTGTCTAGTCAAGTGCTCGCTCATCTCGAATGCACTTTGAATAATTAATTAAAGTTGCATTCGTTTTATTTACGAAGCTGAGAGGGTTACTCGCTTCCGTAACTACGCTGAAAGATAATGTCTGTAAGACTCACTTTGCATATTTCAAAGCGCCATTATGGCAACTTCATAACTTGCTCGTTAACTTTTTCCTCGTGGTCTATGCTTGTGCTTATTTGCTTATGGCTTTGTTTTATGGGAATTTACCTACTTTTTATGGGTGAAGAACTGATGAGGTCTACTTCCTCGTTCAAAAACTACAATAGCAACATTTTACTAGCGTGAAAGATCACACCCGAATATAATACAAAACCCTCCACCTTCTTAATGCGAACCGCTAGGGATTAGAATGCTTTGCCACATTCCTTGTTTCCTGAAAACTGTTAACCTAGTGTCTTCAAGACCAATCAATAAGTACTTTTCAGGTCTATCGTGCTCCATCTTCGGTCACATTATCGCTTCCCATCAGGTGAGTTGGTGGCCAAACGTATACCTATTTTATATAATTATGTAAAAAATACATTTCACTCACTCTAAAACAGGCCCTTTTTGGTAACAAGTTTGGTAACAAGTTTGGTAACATTTAAGACACGGCTAGGTTTTGTAAGTTTGCACCTACTTAGGCCATCTCCGTTGCATGCCTCTGTATCTGACTGAGGACAACTAATACGTTTCCAGAAGCAACACTAGCAGGATAGAACGAAAGAAAATAAATTTTATTCGACACCTTTACAAAAACTTATATCTAAAGGATACAATCAGTGTCGAATGGGTCCGTCTCAGCATTAATGCTGAAAGTCAAGGACTATCAGCGCCGGTTTTCAGACGAACCCTTGAGTTATTGGATATGCTCATACCAGTTCTGCTCCATACCTCTATAACGGAGTGAGCCACACCATGCCATTGTTTTCCTTAAGCTAGCTTGGTTTTGGAAGGTTTGATCTTCAAATTATCATCACCCAAACACCCCATGAGCCAAAGTTTAATCGGCTTTGAGGGTACCTAAGCAAAAGCAGGTAACCAGAAGTTGAAAAAAGTCAGCTGCACCTTATCGCACTTTGCACTTTTTTATATTTGGCAAGTAGATTAGCTAAGAAAGGATTTTGCGAAAAGGGCTGAATTAAGGCGGGCAAATGGGGATTGGAAATTGTATGAAAGTCTACGAGTACAAAATCGCGGGCAACAGATATAAACCTATTCTGGTATCAGCGCTTTACCAACCGAGTCGCATTCACAAAATACACAACAGTTGAATTTTAACAGTATCCTAACTCGAACGTGGCCCGCGGGAATTAATTCTGATGACGGCGATAATGAACGATTCGATTTTCCGATGTCGTTTACGGTAATGAGCGCACTGTGCAAATTTTCCGAACGCATCTGTCGCTCGTAATAGGGTTTGGTTTAGTAAATGGAGCCAGCAATTAAATGAGGTGATGATTCATTCTTTTTTAAACACGGCGCAAACAGAGGTGACTAATTGACATAAAATGTAATCTGGTCACCCTGCGATTGACAGGGTCGGTAACGTTGGTAACACTTTTTTTGTTCTGCTCGAGCTACAGTCCGACCATCTTAGCTATTAATAATGCGTCGATAATGGAGAACATAGTATTGCTACCTAAAAAATTCACCAAGACAAAACTGTACTTCCAATTATGCCCACCTGACCTGTGGGCTTACCCTCGACACTCGATTTCAATCGTAATTTGGGATTGGGATTGAAAACATGCCATTTGGTACTCTTGAATTCTAAACTAGCGCACGATTGGAACCGATAATGGTGGAATTTTATGGAACTAAATAAAATCGACTCAACTCGACGCTACCCTCTTTTTCGGTACTCTTGACGCGATTTTGACGTCGACAGATTGAATTGGAATAGAGTTTGCGGTAGAAACTATACAGTTTTCAAAAGCTGACTTTTTTGCGTTCGAGTTTGTTGTTACTAGTGATTAACAAAGAAAAAATGGCACGTTTGACGCTCAAGTTTCGTATTTTGGACAATGCTCATATAGTAGACCTAAGGCAAAGGCGAAACATGAGAAGAATGGCGCGCTATAGTAGCGCTAGTCTGCCTCTGCTGAGCTGAGGAGGGGAGTTGAAGCTCGTGCTCGCCTGGTCCAAGAACTATGGGTAGCACGGCGTCTTCATCATTCATCATCATTTCATCCATAGGACGTCCACTGCTGGACATAGGCCTTCTCCATCGATCTCCAAAAGGGCCAGTTGGAAGCGGCTTGCATCCAGCATTTCCCTGCGGTCTCTTTTAGGTCGTTTGTCCATCTTGTGAGTGGACGTCCTACGCTGCGTTTCCCGGTCCGTGGTCTTCATTCCAGAACCTTTCGGCCCCATCGGCTATCTATCTACTACCTACCTAGTTCGACTGTTTGTCCTAGGTATAGACGTACGCGTCAACAGCTTCAAGAACTGAGTTCCCAACTGATACTGGGCCTTAATTCAATCTAATTTGTATAATATGTAGCTATTTTAGTTTGTGTTAATACAATAAAAAGCTTTTATTACACTCAAAATGTTTATTTTACATTCATAAATAAGCAAAAACTTTTTAAACAAGCTTTTTTGTATTCTTCTCAGCAAACCCTTTCATTTGATGCCGATATCACGATCTTCCATTAGGAAATCAGCAAGAGCCTCCAGCTGTTGGTAGGTTGGCTTACTCATTAGTACCCGATAATAAAAATGAAACATTTATTAAACATTTGCTGGGATTCTTAGAATATGGAAAAGTTACAAACTTACCTTGGCCTTCTTGGCCTTCTATAATTTACTAGCTTGACACTGGTTTAAGTTTTATTGTATCGTATATTGTATATTATTATATAAAGCTTCCGTGAAAAATTATCTAGCTGATGCTGATGGTGAAAACAGCATCAAAATCCGTTGCGTGGTTTAGGAGGAGTTAGCTATTACACAGACACAGCAGACGCGGAAAGCGACTTTATTTTATACTATGTAGAGTTAGGCCAAAATTACGTTTGAATAAACTGTGCAAATAAAATATTTATATATTTTGAAATGAAACCACAACAAAGTTTGAATCTTTGAATGAAAAATTGAGAGGTTTTTTTTTTGGTTTTTGCCCATAGCTGAGCAGGCTGAAGCCATTAAGACCATACCGCCTCATCTTCTGTATTTTACTAACGCTTTTCATTAACTTTATTGACTAAAAATCATAACACATGATAGATATATGGAAAATAATAATAATTAATTAAAAATGTTGGAATAATAAGGACATTGCAAGGTAATTTCAAATTATATATTTTGTTGCGTTATGTATGGCCACACCTACATAGTGTTGTTCTTCTTTGAGTCACAATGATAAGTCGATCGAGTACCCGATTTCAATTTTAATCTCGATTTTGTTCAAGAGTGCCAAATAACTGTTTATTGGGATTGAAACTGATTGGGATTAGAATTTGATTGAGATTGGAACTGGATTCAAGAGTTAGCCCGCTGAACAGCTAAGTTGTTGACATGTACGATGTACAGTACATTGTACATTGAATTCGATGGTTTTTGTCATATTTTTGTAGATAAAAAAGGCTGAATCAATTGCGATACAATTTATATGGAACCACCTCTGAAGTATAGCCTACCAAAAAACAATCATCAAAATCAATAATTGCTGGAATAATCACGTAACAAACATTTAAAAAAGCAAGCAGAATTGATTACTTCCTTGCGTTGGTAAAAATAGGATTCATTATTGGTAAATCAGACTTCTTCAATTTAAAAATAATTTACAGGCCATTCTGCTACATTAACAGGCAACAGCCACGATTATTACGAATACATGCGGGATCAATAAACAGTAATACTAAATATTAACTGCAACGATCAACAAACGATTTCGATGTCATATTTTGATTAATTTGTCGAAATGAGAACTGTGTTGTCTAAAATAGGATGATAATTTTGACAGCTCACAGTTAAGGATGAGGTAGCGTATAATCGTTAATGACTGATGGTTTATTTAATGGGCCAGTACTTCAAACCTTGTGTTTATTTTAAAAGTTTTTTATATTATTATTTAGTGTTTTAAACTGAGATAAGTTGCTATGAAATGTCCCTGATGACAGTGTGCCTTTCCGCAAAAGCCTCCTTTAACTCTTTCCATGTCCTGTCAAGGGTAACCCTTCATCAGTTGGGTCCAGCTGCCAGTTTTGTCATCCTCCCATCTCTTGCACTGTCTGCCTCTACTCCGGGTGCCATCTCTGGGTTACCATTCCGTGACTGCTTTAGACCACTTATCTCAGATGACTGGTCCATCTCTATTTTTGTTGATCTGTTCCCTCGATTATATCCGTGAGCTTTGCCTTCCACCGGAGGTCAGTATTTAAAATTTTGTCTTTTAGTACATATTTTCTAATGAATAAACAGAATTATAAATGTTCTTGTTTTCGTAACAGAAGGTTTATACTTGTCTTTATGTATTTGTATTTTATGTCACCTAACTTATATGTTGTAACTTTTCGAAAAAAGTGCATTAAATTTTCCAGTTGTTTTCAGCTGAAAAAAACTGACTATACTAAAACACTCTCTGTAGCATGTGCCTGACGACGGAGGGAATAGGGATATTCATAAGAAAACATCGGTGTCCCGTCCCCCCGCACATTGCTTGAGGCAGCACTCCCGGGGAAAGTATCCCACTTCCCTTAAGTAGTTTTATTTATTTCTTTTCCATCACTAGCGCTCGGTAAGTGGCTCATTAATTACTTAAAATGCGGGCGGTAAATATCACTTTGCTTCCCTAGGGTTAATTTAATTAGTTTAGGGCTACCCTAAACTAATAAAAAAACCGAACTAGTTCCATGTCTAAAAATACCATTGAACTTACTTTTTTCTTTTCTTCGACCTTGTAGGTCCGTACCATGTCAGAAACTTTTTACTCTGTGAAATGAAGTTAACAACTATAGGTATGTGCAAAGAAGTGAATCCTCTGTGGCGTGGAATATGCTCATTGTTTTGGCAGGAAATTCAAAATGTAACAGATTTTTTCTGGATTTTTTTGTCTCATCTTACACTTGTAATGAAAAGTATATTATATAAACACGCAAGTGGGTGACCTTTTACACTCTCGAACTAATAGCGCCCTCCTCGCTTCACTGGTCGGGTCCCAAAATATTTCATCCGAAAATTCAAATTCAAATTATTTACTGAGAATAAAAACAGCCAAATTCCACTAACATTTATCTCACATACTGTTAAGCTTAAATAGATTTCCTGGTAAAAATAGGAATAATATAATAAAAAAACTAATATAATAAATACAACAAATTGCTGTAAAAATATGTCAACATAAAAATAGTATGTCATACAAATTGTCATCATAAAAAAGCCGATGACGGCTTTTTTGCCCGTCCCATTGATCAGTTAAGTTTTCACAATAAGTCAACAACACTTTCGTTACAGTTTTCCAATTGTCACAAATAATATCACAATCAGTGTTGGTGGAAAGGAGTGCATTGAAGTGGCGACGGGCGCGAATCAGCGGAGACATGGAGCGTGCCACAGTGCGGCTGTGATCCACGTGGAAAAACTTGGGCAATTTTCCACGCCTATTAACCGGAAACCCGGGTTTATGTGTGAAAAAAATCACCTTGTGTAACAATATACTATTATTAACTAATATTACGGTGTGACTATTGTCAACCAATACAATACAAAACAATGTTAGACAATCATGTCAAAAGCCACTGACTTTCTTCAATCTAAAAGAGTTCAACGTAAAATTCATCGTAATTTCAGTGTTGTAGATTTCATTCATTCCTCTTTGACAACTCTGCGATAGCGAACGGGTTCAACTCCCGTTGAACCCGTTCGCTATCGCATCGATATCGATAGATGACCTCCCGGTCATCTATCGCAGAGTACCCAGAATAGTAAATGAAAACATATATTTTCGAACAACGTGAAAGGGCCCCGGTATATTTCTGAACAATACGCGTGTTTACAGGACTCCAGTGGGGCCCCAGTGGCCCCAACGTGATCCATCCTCTCATTGAGTTTTCAGCAGGCAATAAATCGCTTTAACAAACAATGTTGAAAAAAAACTACAAAACGTATTGCGTATAGTGTGAAGCGAGAGAAGATTAGTTACATATGGACACGACGATGGTGAACGAGCGTACGGTCTCTAGCGGCGCAATGCGCGTACATTCACCCGAAAGCGCGAATTCAGTGGAAATCGCACACTGTGCGATTCGTGCTACCTTTCTTGCCTCACATCTGCAAAATGTGGAATGAACTTCCGCTACCTTCCGCGGTTTTTTCGGGAAGCAACATCATGGGATTCTTCAATAGGCGAGTTAAAAGATTCTTAAAGGGTCAGCAACGTAGTTATGATGCCTCTGGTATTACAAGTATCCATAGGCGACTGTGACTGCTTACCATCAGGCAGCCCGTCTGCTTGTTTCCCACCTATGGCATTACAAAAATGTGTGAGCTTACGTGCTTGTATTCGTTTGTGTTCGTTTGCTAAATCTGAACACGGTATATGGATGGAGACTCAAATCAGACAAAGAAGGGACACCGAAAGGTGGCGGGCGGGTGCAAACGCATTAGGCCTAAATCAGGCTTGATGCCTTTAGTGGAAATCACGGTGAGATTATATTGCCGTCCTTTTTTAGGGTTCCGTACCTGAAAAAGAAAAAACGGAACCCTTATAGGATCACTTCGTTGTCCGTCTGTCCGTCTGTCAAGACCCTTTTTCTCAAGAACGCGTAAAGGTATTAAGTTGAAATTAATACTAAATACTTGGGTCTATGGTTTATTCCGGCTGTAAAAAAATTAAAGTTGTAAGTCAACACAATCAAAAGATATGAACGTTTATGTCGCATATTTTGCGATTTCACAGGGGAATCAAAACCTATAGGATACTTTCCGTTGACATAGAATCATGAAATTTGGCAAGAGGCAAGGTCTCAGGGCACATATATAAGAATAAATCCGAAAGTCGTAAATTTGAAGTTATATCATTTAAAAATAATAATTTTGCTATTACAAACTTACATTTTGTAGTTGGAATGTATCGAAGAACCTTATTGTCAACTACGAAGTTAAGTTTAACTTCAGTTAGTTTTTTTTTGGGCATGCGCTTTGAGGGTTCCGTTCAACGGAACTCTCAAAGCACGAGTCCTACTCGCACTTGTCCGGTTTTTTTTTGTATGTGGACTTAACAAAATAAAAAAGGCATACCTAGTTTTCGAGTTTTGATGGGTCGAAATTGCGTGAAAATCCAGCTCTAATTAGCCATAATGCGCTTATCTTTCAGATGAATTATTTTATTTTCTTAAGAATAAGCATGCTCTTGGCCGCCATCTCACCTGACGGTAAGCGATAATACAGTCTACGATGGAGCACACTTGCCTAGAAGAAACCGACGAACTCTCGACTTGAAGGGTGTCTTCAAGTCGAGAGTGTAACCATTGGGGAACACCCATCAGGCAGCAACTTCCACAGACTAGCAGTTCACATAATAAAAGTGGAATCAAAGCGCTTCATACGGGTTTTAGGAACATCAACCATAAAGTGGTGTTGATTTTTCGTGCCCTCTCTGGCAGTCCGATAGAAAAATGAGCAGAAGGAATTTAAATCATGCAGATCTGATGCACACTCTTCGAAATGTATCCGATTCACGGTAGATAGGTAGCTGTTAACTGGTACACCGGTACAGGTTAAGCTCAAGTCTCACAGATAATTTTAGAAATTTATTGAACATGATGATCATCACAGAAAAGGGATTAAATAAAACGGAAATAAGAAGGAAAGTCTGTTACCAGACATTATAAGTGAATCTTGATTGAACATTCTTAATTAGATCGATCGATTAGATATTGGTGTTACAAGTATCCATAGACGACGGTGACTGCTTACCATCAGGCAGCCTAACTGATATCGAATGACTGACGTTTCGTTCACATGGGCGCAACTGGCTACACCAAATGTCTTACAAGAATGCCTCGACAGCCGTTCTAATTTAAACAACAAAAAAAACTTTTCTGTGATGATAAGTCGTTAAAACTCTAAGCACCAATATCATAAAGCTTGACGTCCCCATCTCTCATCTTTTACTACCCCATATTAGAAGATACAAGCACATGAATATAAAAGCCAATAATACATGCTCACAATGGTCTACCACATAAAATCTCTCGATAATTCTTTGTTATAAAAATATTTGGCTCTATTGTAATACGTCATGTTTTATTATCTCGCGTCCGACAAAACAACAATCTTTATATTGTGCTGAATCAGAAAGGGGTGAAATAAATCAACTTGTTTTGTAATAACAAACGAGCGATTTTGATGTTCAAAATGAGGACAAAATATATTTTCACTGTGAATTGTTTTAATATTTAGAGTAGGAAAATAATTCGGTCGGTGGTTTTAAAGTATTTTGATAAGTACTTGCGAGTAGGTATTTTGTGGTTTGACGGAATCATAACAGTATTGTAAGTTGTAACCAAAAATATTCTTAAGCGTTTGGATATCTACTCATTATAGAATATTATCATGTAAGAATTTTTATACCACTGGCTTTTCGGTTAAAACAAAAACATCGTGAGAAAACCTGCACACGTATGGAGAAGAAATTCAATGGCGTATGTGAATCCACCAACCAACTGGGCCAGCGTGGTGGGTATAGCCCAATCACCTTTTTAGGAAGGCCTAAGTCCTTACGGCTACCTCTTAACGCGGGCTTGAATCAACGCTGAAACAGCATAATGCGGAAAATCACGCGAACGTAAACTTTAACGCGCCGACATACGGTTTGCAGTCGCGCAACTTTTCGCAATCACCTAAACAGAATCGCTTAAAACTGGTAGCCGTAAGGACCCAGCAGTGGACTATTAAAGGCTGATTATGCTATGCTTATAGAGTAGGTACCTTATCAATTAAATCTAAATTCTGGCTCTAGATCAAATTACTCACGATATGATTACTCTCAATGTAATTTCAGGTGTTTTGTACATAATTTCGTGTAATTTTCCGTTGTTTCGGTTAATTGTTATCCAAATTGTATTTATTATTTTACTCAAATGTAAATTGTAATCATTTATAGGCAGAGAAGTAAAAACTATTTGTAAGTTAGGTTCGCAGTTTAAAGGAATTATGCATCCTAAATATATCATTGTAACTACAGTGCAAGCGTTTTGAATAAGCTGTTTGCGTACTATAAATACAATAATAAACAAAAAAACTCCTTCAACTTAGTAAAACACCGAATTTTGTTTACTTGCATGGCAATATTATGTCCTTTGATTATGTATAACTAGCTGACCTGACAGACGTTGTCCTGTCTTAGTACTGTCAAAAACGCAACGTCAAAATTGTAAATCTAATTTTTTACACCTTGGGTTCCAATATTGGAGATTTAGTAAGGATCCCTATTTTTTTTGAAAATGTAATATAAGCTATGTTACCCGGGGATAATGTAGCTTCCTAACAGTAAAAGAATTTTTCAATTCGGTTCAGTAGTTTCGGAGTATATTCAATGCAAACAAACAAACAAACAAACAATCAAATCTTTCCTCTTTATAATATTAGTATAGATAAAGATTGTCATAAAAATTCAATAAAATCTAAATTTCAATATTATATTTTCCAGTTTTGATTTAAAAACCAAACTACTGATGATTTTGATGTAATTTCTATGGGACTAACCTGAAACTATTGACAGTTTTATAAATCACGGAGTTCTAAGGTAACAAACATTGAAAACACAACCTAATTGATAATCTCCTTTTTTTGAAAGTCGGTTAAAAAATTATGTTTGCCTCGGTCTCTACACAGATTTTTACGTTCGCCCAATTTTATGACGCTGCAGTGATGGACTATTAATATCCACAACTTTAGAGCATGTTCCCTAGATCTTTTTGCGTTGACTTTTATTCTGCTGCCGTCTTTACATTTATTATATACCTTATGAAAGTCAAATAGCAAAAATTAAATTCTTACTTCAAAATACAATTCTTTTACCTGTCTTAAAAAAGGCAAATCACTGCCGCCGTAGCCTTCCTTGCCAAATCTGACCCCGCCAAAAAAACTTTACCTAAAAAAATGCGCCACGCATCCCGAAACTTTTTAAGAAAGACGGCGCCTGAATAAAAATCACTACATTTGTCACAGCACAAGAATTGGAATTAGACAAATTCGTCCGTTAAATTAAGGCCATTCCGGATGGGGAGTGGAATTCGATTTGGGGTAAATCTCCCCACCCGGCCGGGGAAATGGGGAATTCTTTCACCGCTTCCGATCTCAAGCGGTGCCCCGACTCTCACGTGATTGGATGAAATAGAAAGTGTATTTACTTCTAATTTGATTTTAAATTGGATACAAATGGATAGCGACTTTTTCACTAAATCCGTTGTGAAAAAACGACCTACTCGGAGTAAATTATTTGGCTTAACGGCTACAGACGGGAAAATTAAATCGATCAATCGGATAATTCGACCGGAGTGGCTGGAGTGTCTCAGGGCCTAACTCCGCCACCCCGTGAATACTAACTAAAACACATTACGAATCTAATCATTCACTGTTCAAGGCGTTATTTTTGTGAGCCAAATTCTAGAGTTATTTATTCTTTGTATAAGTTAATTTATTGTTATAGGATTACGCTTACATCCAAAAATGCCTGTTTTATCTTCGTTTATTGAATAAAATTATGATTGTACGTTTATTTTTACCTTCTGTATTTAATAGATACTAATATACTGGGTTACGAGGAACAATGGAATAGAATAAAATAACTTTAATTGTTTCAAACTGGTACATGAGTTGTTACAAATACATCATTAAGTATCACAGTTCTACCCTCTTCGGGCGTACAATATTTCCTTAGCCTAGATTTTTATTGTTACCATTACACCATAAAAGAAAAAAAAGAAATTAATAAAAAGGTATGCAGTTTAAAAGAGGTATCATTGAGACACATAATATGTACATTAGGCATCTAAAACTACATTTATTTACATTATTATATTACAATTGGGTGTACTAAGCCGAAAAGGGTCCAGTACCCGTCATTATGCCCAATTTACACAACAGAAGCAACTCTGAATTCGCGAAAAAACTGTGTGCTCCACGACAGAAGTGAAAACTTTATCAAGGTTGACTATATATCTCTCGCTCCCTTGGCCGACTCAAGCCGAATTTACCCGAACGAGTATCTGGGCGTGACGATCACGCAAGTACAGTGCTTTTTCCCCAATCCAAAAAGTGCCTAGCGTGCCTAAAAAAGTTGTTTTCTTTTTTATGCCGTAGGTGGCAAACAAGCTGTCGGGCCGCCTGATGGTAAGCGTTCACTTCAAAAATATTAGCTTTTCCATAGAAAATGATCATTCTTATAGTGTTAACATACGTATGGATTTGGTTGACGGACCGCCGTCCAACCAACGGGAGAGAAAGAGTGAGAATATCATATTTACCTCTCTTTTTCTCCCGTTGGTCAGACGGCGGTTGAGGACACTAATACTCTACAAAATAGGAAGCATTTGATGCACTTATGTGTGTTGCACTTAAATGCAATAAAGTTGCTACAGCACACAACAGGGGTAACTTAGCTCTAACTTAAAACACTCTTCCGTGCACTAAGACATTAATGGCCTATTAAGCAACATGCAGCTGCCGAACTTGGCCAACTTAATTATTTTATTGAGTAACAAGTAAATCAGAACTTCTCTTAATTAGTAGAGTTAACGAGAGAGGGAGTAAAATTAATGGAATTAAAACCTGAGTTACACTTCAAGTGATGGCTGAGCTGAAAAACGAGATTATAATGTCAAATAACTATACCTCTAGGGCGTGATAGCAAAATGTTTAATTGGTACTGTTAAGTACGTCTAAGTGGAATTCTGTTGAACTATAAATTGGATACTATATCGGTCAAACATGTACAAATAATAGAGGGCAGACATTGACGTATATTATTGGGACAGAACCAATGGAACTTTTTCAACTTTAGTTATCAAGCATACACGCACCAGTATAATTTTACGTTTCAAATCCCTATGACCAAGGATTGGAACTACCTGCCCCGGCTTCTTTTTTTTGACATTGACTCATGCTGTTGGCCTTACGGCCTTTGCGGCTTGACCGGGCTAGTTAGCGAACGCAGAAGGCGTTCGGCATAACTTGATGGTTTAAGTTTTTTGGCGACTAGCTAAAGGGCACCTCGAAGGTACGAACTTCGGCTTGGGCCTTCGCCGGGAGTTCAGTCTTGCCCAAGCACCCCAAAGGGGGTGTGCCCTGAAGCCCTAGCGAGTTGTTGAACTGATTGATTATTTGGAGTGAAAATCTAACCGATCTAACAGATCCGCCACCGCCGCAGTGACGACGGCGATGGGGTCGTACGGGTCGCCTGAGATGTTTCAGGGCATCTACGGTGAGGAGGAGGGTCTGTCGCGTCTTGCCCTAGCTTTCGTGTTTACTGAGAAATTTAATGGGCCTTTTCAAGGCCAGACTGAAATGGTATCTTCTAAGTATGCGTGCTTCCTCTTTGACTAATCGTCGCTTACCAACAGGCGAGTTGGAGGTCATACGCAATATTAGTACATTTACGCAAGTTATTTATTTTTTATTTATCCAATTTACAACTATCATTACAGGAATGTCCTAATTCAATAGTGTATGTCCACATAATAATTTATAAACCTAGCTTAGAATAAAATTAATTTTGTTTACTTGGGTGGCATATTTTTTCCAGTTATTTTGATATAAAAACCAACCTACTGAACAATGTCTATGGGATCAATCTGAAAGTATCTATGTTATTTCAAATTAAATAAGAATTTTCCCAATCGGTGTACGATATAAATGAAGGAATTCTTAAGTAACAAACATTAAAAAAAACATACAACCGAATTGAGACCGAAACCCCAATTGAGGATCTTTTTATGAAGTCAGTAAAAAAAGGATTTAGTGCAACACAATATTTCCTCTACATTTTCTGGGATTTATGTTAGAAAAGTTCACATACTTCCATCAAACATGACTGCAAATAAACTGATTCTCACATTATATTTTAACAACTAATTTCACCATTTAAAATCTCACCAAAGCTGTACCGTCAGTATAAGGTGAATAAATTAGCGGTAAAGGAGGACTAGGGATATTTACAGAGCCGGCTCGTTATAAGGTAGTTTCGTAACTGCATTACCGGTAAGCTCAGTAACTAGAGCTTAGACTAGTGATGTGCTAAATTAATGCACATATCGATAGATCGATCGATAGAAAACGTTAAATGAATGTTTGGAAGTTGTCTTAAAACCTATGTTAGATTTAACTATTAAACTAGTTCTTGGTACTTAATAATAAGAATTAAAATAATTTTAATAATTCGCGCAATCACACAAAGTTGGTGTTGTAGGTATAAGCGTATCGGAGTAAAACCAATCAAAACGTCAAAGCAATTCACGTTATGAACTAAAACTATAAAATAATATGCTTTTTTTTTCTTAATAATTACGAGGAATCGCTAAGCAGTTTTTATCATTCGATTTATATCATAACGTTAGGTCACTAAGCTATTTATGAAATAGCTCCGTAAGGTAACTAGGGTTGAGACTAGTGAAGTTCTAATTACTGCTGATATCGATAAATTGATTGATAGATTTAGTAGTTTAACTCGAATGCACCTATCTTATGTGTTTTTTTTTTAAATCTGTACTTTTGGACAAAAATCCCTCACAACAATTCTCGCCACATATCTCGGTCCATTGTTAAACCCAGCCAACCTGAAATGCATCGAGATGTCATCACTATAAAGCTATAATACTATGAATAGGGTTGATATTCCCTGTCACTGACATTAGAGGAATTTTGTAGTTTCTTTTGCTATATTGTCTCATATTTTCAATATATTGCAGCACGCATGCCAATTTTCAGTCAACCTAAAGTCCGTTGCAGACTTTGCGAAGTAAAAATAGCAAGTAGCTACTACGCATCGTCTGCAACATTTTGTTTAGTTTTGGTGGCAGTAGAAGTGCGTATTAGAACTTCACGCTGGTCCTTGCGCAAGTGAAGCTTCGTTTCCCCGTGATACTCGCGCGCAAGTACCTACTACGCATCGTTTGCAACATTTTGTTTAGTGTTGGTAGCAGTAAAAGTGCTTAGTAGCACTTCACGCTGGTCTTTGCGCAAGTGAAGCTTCGTTTCCCCGTGCTACTCGCACGATGTCTACTCCGCATGGTTCGTCTCGTTCGAACACTTGTCCAAGTACGTACTCACGCGCGAGTAGCTATTTACATTTGAACGCCTACTTGTACTTGCAAGCTAATTCGCATGGTCTGCAACGAGCTTAACTTCTATTATAACTGCACTCAGTAACTTGACTTTTAGTGAGTCAAAGTCCACGGAATGTCTTTTCGAATCACGACAGCTAATAAAATGAAGTAGGAAATCGAGTATCCTGAGTGCTACACTAGAGACTTGACTCGGTCTTGGACGTTTTCCAGCGTATCACAGTATTATCCGACGTAGTTGCTGCGAATTAAATCACTCCAACATTATAAATGGGAAAGTTTGTCCGTGTAAAAGTGTGTACGATGCAACTGACTATGTGGCTATTTTTGACGAAGTACCCTTTTTTTTCTTTATCAGCCTTTCGTGTTTCTACTGCTGGGTCATTAGAGACGATATAGAAATCTTAAATCTTAATAAATCTTAAGAATTGCGATTTCTATTTATATCTTCTGAATCCCTGGACCGATATTGTTCATAAATTATTTAAACTTTAAAATTGTATTTGCATGAACTTGCTTATGAAAAATGTCACGAAAATTGATGAACGGTAAAGCTGTGAATGCGAAAACGTGAAGCCGTAGGTAGGCCTTCTATTAGATAGACCGACGATATCGTAAAAGTCGCGAGCATCCAGTGGATGCAGATGGCAGACTGCCGTTCAGTGTCTAAGCGGAAGGCCTATGTTCAGCAGTGGAAGTCCTTTGACTGATGATGATTATGGTGATGATGAAGCGGTGAACGGGTGGAGCAATGGTGGCTGAGCAGTAGCATGTACGTTTTACCATCTGACGATCTGTGGCTCGATAACCGATAACCGATGGGGATGAAAGGTTATTGTATGGAAACCACGAACCGGAAGACGCAGCGTAGGTAGGCCTCCCACTAGATAGACTGACGACAACATGAGAATCTTGGGAATCCAGTGGTTACTTACGGATGGCAGGCTGTCGTTCAGTGTGTCTAAGGTGGAGGCTTGTTTACAGCAGTGGACATCTTCTGGCTGATGATGATGATGATGACGCAAGTTATTGTTAATCAAACATACTTTCATTAATGTGTAAAAACATAAACACACGTATTTTATAAATATCTCGATAAATGATAGAAAACTGAAAACCGCGGGTAAAATCGAGGGCGTAGCTAGTATTTTATATACCATCATAAATAAGCTAGATAATGTTCTGCATGAAAAACTTGGCTAATAGAGCTGAGAGAGCACAGAGCTTGGAAGATATTGGACACAAAGTTTTGAGGGTATAAAAAGTTGGATGAGACAATTGTATGGACTTTTAGGTTTCTTTACCCGACTGGCACGGTGACTACTTTGTACTTTCTATAGTTAAACATTAAATCAAGATTTGTTTTTGTTAATAGCGTGTGCTTTTTTGACTAAACAACACAAGCCAACTTATCTAAATACTGTTTGAAACTATCACGGTTGTTCACTAAAGTTACATGATTATTTACAAGGTATTTACCGTGGTAAGGTTGTAGAATGAGCTCCCGATATTTCGGTGCAGTTACATGCACCATGTTCACGTGACGACTTCTTTGAAGTGATAGTCTAAGATTTTTGTTTAGTCTAAGAAGTATCAAGAAGCGTAGTCAGATACATGTCAGCATTTTGGTCACGCGTCGCATTAACCAGGCACTCTGAACGATTTCTAAAAACGCCTTAAGTATAATATTAGCCATACTTATTAGCTTATACCGATGGCCATATCCACCTGCCTCCCCAAAATTTAAATTACAATACCTCCTCGTTCAGTTTTCAATTCCGTCCCTTTCATCCCTTCTGATAACTTTTGCCATAAAAACTAAGTATTCCCGTCAATGGTGATCCGGTAAGATTCATGTGACACCCGAAAGTAATATGTCTGGTGGATGCGAAGAAATGAGGCGCTATCGCACTGGCGTCAATCTTACTGTCTTCTACTGTCGTTCAATTTGAATCCGGTTTTTGTAGGCTGGAGGTTTAGGGCCATGAAATCATGGGAACAGTCTGCAATTTTTTTTTTGTTACAAATAATAGCTGTTTTGATAAAGTAAAAGGTGATAAATTAATTAATAGTAGATTGTTACACAACGGGTATAGGCATCCGACGGCCAAAGCGAGAGTGGCGCTAATATTATGACGGTGTAAAAGGTCACCTAATTACGTGTGTAAATAATCTACTTTCATCACTAGTGTTAGGCAAAGGTAAGACAAAAAAAAACTTGAGACAAATCAGTTTATTCAGCGATAATTAAGAAGTATGTTTAAACAGTTTGAAAATGAGCAAAGCACCAGGTTTACACCACAGAGGTTTTACATATTTGTAACTTTATTTCACAGAGTAAAAAGTTTCTAACATTTCTGACATGGTACGGACCCACATGGTCAAAGAAAATGAAATAGTAACTTAATGGTATTTTTGATATGGGACTATTTCGATTTTTAAATTACTTTACGTCCCTAGGGAGGTGAAGTGATATTTACCGCCCACATTTTGAGTCGTATCGAATCGCTTTACCGAGCGCCAGTGATGAAAAAGTTTGTTATTGTTTATTTACCTGTAAAATAGAATAGTATCGTATTATATTTCATACTAAAATTATATATTATGCGTAAGTGTAGGTATTTAAGCATTTATTTACACAAGGAAATTATACATATTATATACAACTTATCGATAATGTACGACTAAAATATAATATACACAAAAAATAAATAAAAAGTCCTAAGTGAACAAATCGCCACCATGCGGCAAGGTTCCCAGAATGCTGGCAGCATTGCCCCGCTGGATTGCGAGGCTTAATTTTTGTGCGAAATATGCTCCAGCTCTGGGATCCCCCGAGGCGAGAACCAATCTGGTCGCAATGTCTTTGCAAAACTTTTTTGTATCGGACGACCACGGGCCTAGAGTCTCTACAGCTAATGCGAGAAACTCATAATGTGCGCTCAATTGTGCATATTTGCGGTGTTTTAATAATTGAGCGTTGTCAGCCGCGGCCCCGACGTCTCGAACCAAACTGGAGAGATGAGATGGCGCCAGGGTGTCCACGCACGTAGCGTCCCAGACGAGTGCACGTCCGAGACACCACGGAACTAGGGTGGCACCATCCGGTCTCTTGCCGTCATCTCTTACCATTCCAGTGGGCTCCAACGTCGACGGCACAGAAGCTGAGGAAAGTGCCCGCCTGACTAAATCATTGATGGCCCAATGACGAAATAGGCGGCCAGCACTCTTCACGCACGACAGCCCGTGTCGTCCGAGTTGGTCCACGCCTCGGCCGCACTGGCAGCGGTGAGGCTCGCACAGTTTAACGCCCAAACGCAAGCCCACCACTACACGTAGGCTGCTGGGGTCAAGGATGGTTGCTAGGTTGTCGGAAGGGAGGGCACGGAGCACGTAGGTATTTGTTTGTTTTTCTTTCACACAGCAACAGATCCATGTGATTTTATGCATAGGTTTTTTTTTCTATAAAATTATCGATACCTTGGGATTGTTCATGCGGGTGAAACCGCCGAGCGTAACACCAAATAATGCAAATTGGAAATGTGTTTTTTTGTACATTTTCATAATCTCTGTGCATATGCTTTTTAGTGAACATACGTAATCAAACCTTTTTGCCTGCTGCAACCAGCTCGAAGACCAATGTTTCGCTTTTTCATAATAATTTCATCAATACCTCATCGTAATGTAGATCTGGCAACTGATCGTCATTTTATCATAATAATTATGTGTAATTTTTTTATAGAAAATTTATTTTAGATGCGCCTTATAATTTTAGTACTCTTTCCATGATTATCTATTTTCCCCTAATTCAGACCACGATTGGAGATACAAAAACTCCAATGTCAGTCAAAACTAATATGTGACAGTAAATGCGCGCAAAACCTCGGTGAGATTCAGGGTGAGATGAGCCGATCGCTGTCATGCCCGCGTCCATCTTATTCTCATCCCATTTGAATCTACCGCTCGGGGACAGTTTTTGTAACGTTGGGATTTCAGGCCACAAAATTGGATTCTGTAGATTTTTTTGACAAAAAGTGGGAACAATAATATTCGGGACATTTTGCACACACGGTATATGTACATACGTACATATATAGTTTTAAATACATACTACGGTTACGGACGTGAATAGCCGGTTCCACAGTAGGCAGCCTAGTGCCTGCATTTTGGGCACCCTGTGATCTTTCCCTGTCACAACACTGGGATTTTTACACATTATCAACTCCAGTGCAAGTACCGTTCTTTATCGATCGTAAAGTTCGATAAAATGCCATAGAATCGATCATAGCGAGTACTGATCATAAATGGCATTTTATCGAATTTGACTATCTCAAATATCAAATTTGAAGACCGATAAAGAACGGTACTTGACACTCAGGGTCAGGGTCAGTGTCGGTACTTGACAGTTCAGGGGGGCTAAAGGGGATTTAAAGTTCATATTAAAGTCAAGTCTCAGTACCTCACAAAATATCACCAAACAAAATCCATAACTTCAAACCAGGAAGCCAATTTCGTAGCCCCGCACCCTGTCGTCCAGATCGTGAGAGCAGAAAAACCTAACATTTGTCACTGCATCGGAATCTGTTGAATTAGCCGCTCCAAGAGCTTCGAGGGAATTCGCCCTTATTTTTTGTCTCGGCGTCATGTAATGGAGCTTTTTCGTCCGTATACCGCGCGATACAAGATTTAAAAGGGTATTAGGAAGGAGTTTTACACGAAATGGCTCTGGATTTGGATGCTCTGTGCTACGAATGTGTTAGCTTTGTTAATAATTGAGATATTTTTGATCCCAGATACCCCTTTATTTTGACTTGGTTATGATTATGGCGATGATAGCTATCAAACAATTACTTAGTAATATAACAACGACAAACTAGAATGATTTCGGCTGGCTTGCACCACAAATTAAATCTGGTTTAAATCTAAATTTAACTACATTTTACATGCGATTTTGTATTTGAATTTCGTTAAATCGACCATACATTTCGTCGAGTGACAATGAACTCTTTGTATGGAACATCTGTTTTTTGCGATTTCATGCTTGGTCCCATAGTAAACATTGTTCACAAAGATGATTGCAATGATATCCCCGAATATTTCCACTGTCTCGCCAGTTACCCAGTATACACCCTCTTTCATGTAGATATGTATTTCATGGCGTTATTGAGAGTTGTCGTTAAATGGAATGAAAAATATCGTTATTATTTTACAAATATAATAATTATGTATTTACTAGTGAAGTATAACATTTACAAACAAATAACAACGTTTATTGCGTATTATTCTGTTATCTTCGTCTCACGTTTTTTACTGCTTTCGTATATATATTTTTTTTTATTTTTTTTTAATACAAGCCGTCTTACTACAAAAGATTTAAGAACGCTTTAGACATGTGTTTAGCAGTTGTTTCACTGTGAAAAATATGTTAAACACATGTCTAAAGCGTTCTTAAATCTTTTGTAGTAAGACGGAAGGTGTTCGAATGTACTGTTTATTGTTTAATAACGACGTATTTTTGTTGTTGCTTAGAGTGGTTGTGATGCTACATAGTATATAGTATGGACAACAAGGTAAACCAACCAAAGTCAAGTAATTTCAACGTTTTAGGAAGTTTGTCGTTAAATCGAGTGTCGCTATATAAAGTTCACACTGTATTATAATATAGGGTACTGAAAATTTTATTCTCACCAAAACTAGAGGTGTATGCAAAATTTCGGTAAAATCGATAAAAAATCTGTTTCTAATTCATCTTGAAGGTAAACCCTTCACTCATTTACCAAATAAACATTGCAAGTTAAATAATAGCTTGTAATAAAAATAAAGCAAGCAAGTTCAAAGTCGCACAACGAGCTATGAAGAGGGCTATGCTCGGGGTTTCCCTACAAGACCGAATCCGAAATGAGGAGATCCGTAGACGAACGAAAGTCACCGACATAGCCTACCGGATTAGCAAGTTGAAATGACAATGGGCAGGGCACATATCACGCAGAACAGATGGTCGTTGGGGTCGAAAGGTTCTGGAATAGAGACCACGGACTGGTAAGCGCAGCGTAGGATGTCCACCCACAAGATGGACAGACGACCTAAAAGAGACCGCAGGGAAACGCTGGATGCAGGCCGCTTCCAACCGGCCCTTTTGGAGATCGATGGGGTAGGCTTATGTCCAGCAGTGGACGTCCTACGGCTGAAATGATGATGATGATGAATAAAAATAATGTCTTGTTCATTTTTAATTGGCATGATACGGCTACTACTTTAAATTAATTTTGACTTCAAACGAGACTTATGAAAAATCCCCGATCCCCGATTGTTTTTAGGGTTCCGTACCTCACAAGGAAAAAACGGAACCCTTATAGGATCACTTCGTTGTCCGTCTGTCTGTCTGTCTGTCTGTCCGTCTGTCAAGACCCTTTTTCTCAAGAACGCGTAAAGGTAGCAAGTTGAAATTTATATTAAATACTTGGGTCTACGGTTTCTTTCGGCTGTAAAAAAATAAAAGTTGTAAGTCAACGCAATCAAAAGATATGAACGTTTATGTCGCATATTTTGCGATTTCACAGGGGAACCAAAACCTATAGGGTACTTCCCGTTGACCTAGAATCATGAAATTTGGCAAAAAGCAAGGTCTCATAGCACATATATAGGAATAAATCCGAAAGTTAGAAATATGAAGGTATATCATTTAAAAATGATTATTTTGCTATTACAAACTTACATTTTGTAGTTGGAATGTATGGAAGAACCTTATTGTCAACTACAAACTTAAGTTTGTCTTTCAATATTTTAACTTCAGTTAGTTTTTTTTTTGGTCTCGCGCTCTTAGGGTTCCTTTATGTCGTATATTTTGCGATATCACAGGGGAATCAAAACCTATAGGGTACTTCCCGTTGACCTAGAATCATGAAATTTGGCAAGAGGCAAGGTCTCATAGTACATATATAGGAATAAATCCGAAAGTTATAAATTTGAAGGTATTTAAAAATAATTATTTTGCTATTACAAACTTACATTTTGTAGTTGGGATGTATGGAAGAACCTTATTGTCAACTACAAACTTCAAAGTTGTCTTCCCAGAGACTGTGGGATCGGCCGATCTGCGAACTAGCATGGAAATCGCTACTAGATACGTGTCCTAGTATTGCAGATCGCGCTCGTATTCTTGTTGTCTCTGTTTGGGAATCGGGACTTTGGTTGCAAGCCATGCCCTCTTTTAACACAGGTAGCCTTTTAGATCCAACCGCATTTCGTCTAGCTGTCAGCTTACGCTTGGGTGCAAGGTGCTGTGAGGCCCATCGCTGTCAGTGTGGTACTGCTGTTGACCAGCTCGGTCACCATGGTCTCTCTTGCTCGAGAAGCGCTGGTCGTATTGGCCGACACGCTAGCCTGAACGACATCATACGCAGGGCACTTTCCACCGCCAATTTCGCAGCTGTGCTCAAACCGAGTGGTCTTGCCCGTGACGATGGAAAGAGGCCTGACGGTATGACACTTGTGCCCTGTAGGTTGGGGTGGCCCCTTGTATGGGACGCAACTTGTGTCGATACTTTGGCGCCGTCACATCTTCCTGAGACACAAGGTAGGGCTGGCGCGGCTGCTAATTCGGCAGAGCAGCACAAGCGTCGCAAATATGCTAACCTCGGCAGTGGTTACATATTTGAGGCGTTTGGGGTCGAGACATTGGGCCCTTGGGGACCGGGAGCTCACCTCATTTTCAAAAATCTTTCAGAGCGCCTGGTTAATGCGACGCGTGACCAAAATGCTGGCGTGTTTCTGGCTCAACGCATTAGCATTGCCATTCAACGTGGTAATGCCGCCAGCATGTTGGGTACGCTGCCAACTGGTAATGGGCTTGAGCATTTGGATTGTCTTTAGGCCTTCAACGGTCTATGGGCAGTCTAACTGTATTTGTAGTGTTAGTTTTAGCTTGTATTTTGTTTAGTTATTAAAGGCACTTGCCCAGTAAAAAAAAACTACAAACTTAAGTTTGTCTTTCAATATTTTAACTTCAGTTAGTTTTTTTTTTGGTCTCGCGCTCTGAGGGTTCCGTCTAACGGAACCCTCAGAGCACGAGTCCTACTCGTACTTGTCCGGTTTTTTAAACTTTGTACGATGTTTTCAAATACCCGATATGGCCCCGACGCGACACAGATTGTTAAGCTGTTGACAACTTAATTAAAGTCAAAGTTTATTAACGAAATCGTGACTTTCCCTCAGTTCATTGTATTAGGCAGCTTGGAAGATGCGGCAGAACTTTCCGGGAGATCGTTTAACAATTTTATGCGAAGTTGAATGTGGAGCAAGAATGGGTTCCATTCTCATGGAATACTTTCTGTGCCCCGTGGTTTCATTCGCGTGGACATTTCATCAGATACCGTATTTTTTTTCGGGATACAAAGTATCCTATGTCACTATCCAGCCTTCCAACTATCTCTATGCAAAAAATCACGCTGATCCGCTGCGCTGTTGATGTCTGAAGTCTGAATGAGGAACAAACAAACAAATAAACACACTTGTGCGTTTATACTATTATTATCGCTGTTTACTTACTTTTCAACGGAATCCAGATTCCAGAGCATCAGGTCCAGAGTATACCTCCGTAGCAAAATTTCATCCAAATCCGTACAGCCAATACAGAGTTAAAAAAAAAATTAAAAAAAAATTATTAACTGATTTAGAGTTGAGTAGACATACTAAAACACTTACACACATATATACTTATAAATTATCGCTTTATCATATTAGTGTGAACCAAAATACAAAATAGCTTATAGAAACAAATTTTACCCCATCCCACAATGTTTCATGCTTTCGGACGTATTATGTAATAAAATTACTATGTATATTTTTTTAATCAACGGACTTATTCGAGGATATAATTGCACTCATCATTGTAAACAACTTTTACTTTGGGACCAATCCTGAAATCGCAAAAAAGTCTGCTGTTCCATACACTTCGGTATTAATGAATTTTTTCTATGGTACAACAATTTTTTTTCCTACGATATCTGTGATATCACACAGTAAAAATTCTTGCCAATTGGAAGCGGTATATACCAAAAATGCTATGTGAGTCTATTGAAATAAAAATAAATCCAAATTTTAATAGAGAGGATGGTTGGCAAGTACCACCGTACCATTGGGATCAATTTTTTTTTTATACTATAGCTGATGGACCGCCTGAAGGCAATCGTTCACCGTCGCCTATAGATACCTGCAACACCGGGGGCATCGCAGATACGTTGCTGACCCTTAAAGAAAGAAAGAAAGAAAGAAAATAAATTTTATTCGACACCTTTACAAAAACTTATATCTAAAGGATACAATCAGTGTCGAATGGGTCCGTCTCAGCATTAATGCTGAAAGTCAAGGACTATCAGCGCCGGTTTTCAGACCAACCCTTGAGTTTACACTTAACTTAACACAAATTAACATATATTTTTATCTTAAAGACTCTACTAACAGCCCTTTTGAAGAACCTCATGTTATAGTTACTCGGAAATACTACAAATTGCAGGTGTGAGGCAAAAGAGATCGCGTAAAACGCACCGTGTGTGATTTCCACCGATATAAGATATGTGGATGAAAGTACCACTTTTTGGTTGGTATTCCGAAAACTCGAACGAAGCGCTTTGATTCCACTTTTATTATGCGAACTGCTTAGTCTGTGGAATGTGCTGCCTGAATGGGTGTTCCCCGATAGTTACAATCTGGGTATCTTCAAATCACGAGTGAATCGGTTTCTTTTAGGCAAGCGTGCTCCACCGTAAACCGCATCATCGTTTAACATCAGGCGAGTTGGCGGTCAAGCGCAAGCCTATTATTTGTTTGAAAAAGTTCAGATGGTGGCGGCTGGTGCGATGATAAAACCGCGATGCTGGCATCAGATCGAACAGTTCTGACAGTTTAGTTCGGACACTGCAAAGTGTTTGAAATGTCTGAATTTATAGTAATGTAAAATACACGCGCTGAAATACGTTAAAAGAGTTTAATTTCAACAAAATATTGTTAAAAACTTCAAATCTCAACAAAAAAAATAACGCACTTTAATTTATGGCGCTTAAAACTTTCGAATTTCAAATTAGCGTCGCGAACTAAACACTTAAACAACCAAACATGCACTTACTCTGCAACATAAGGACTCTCTCCTTTATGACTATTGATCTTACCAATCCACTCTCGAAATACCGCCGCCTATAAGCATGAAAGTTTAAGCATTTGCCGCTAACACGGAACCGTTCTGTAAGCTATTATTGTGTATTAAAACTTCGCATCGGTATTTGTGAAGCAAACAATCCGCCGGGGAACGTGCGACCTGTGCTAGAAAAGCAGTAAGGGCTCTTTGGTGTAAATGTTTAATAGTATACTGGGCAAAAAAAATTTATCTCAAACTGTGACATAAATATAAAATCAAACTGATATTAAAATAAAGTTTTCACAAAAATTTACATACATCCAGAAATACGTTCCTAAATGAAGCTGACCGGTGTTAAAGTGTCAAGCCCAAAAAATACATTTAAGGCTCGCGCACACTAGGGCGGGCCGCGCCGCAACGCATTGCAATACAAAAAACCTTAAATATTATTTATCATCATAATTATAGACCTATCATGTTCCCACTGCTGGGACACAGGCCTTACTCTCAGAGAGAGAGGGTGGGCCATGTAAACCACCATGCTGGCCCAATTAATGTTGGTGAATGTCATTATGCTTTTTTTTTTTGACGTTCTATGACATATCGGTTTCATCACGATCTTTTCCTACACCGATGTTGAGCGATAGCATTGATACTACACATATTTTATTTGAGTACTAAATAAGTCATTGGTGCAGGGCCGAGGATCAAACTGGGTGCTGGTATATTGTGTAGCGCACATGCCACCATCGCTCTAAATCGTCATAATCGCACCATCGCTGGGCCATAGTGACGCTACGGGTCGTAGCAAAACGCTGTTCAATCACTCGGCAGGCGTATTTTTGCGGCTACTGTTATACGTTGCGATGCGGCCCGCCTGTAAGTGTCTAAGCTCCCCAAATAAAACAAAAACTGTCAATGTCTAGACTGTTCCTTACTGTTATACTAAACTTTAAAGTGTATTTGTTGCCTGAAACGTGCTGTCTTGTTCTTTGCTCGAATACAAATTAATTGGTTGCTTTCTCGAGGTAAATATTTATTTGAACTGGTAATTGGTAGCCGCTCTTAAGTAATTTTATGAAGTTTTGTTCATGGCTGGCAGCTGATTATTGGCTATTGTAATTTAAACTTTAATTAGTTATGGTCTAATTTTGTTTTCACTACCGTCGAAGTCAAGAAATTGAAAGTGGTAGCTTCAAAACCAAAGATGTTTTAAAATAATAGAAGTACATTTTGGAGGGTGTTCATCAAACCTGCATGTTTCCTTCCTGCCATCGAGATACAATTCCTATAGAGTCACAATCTCTCAGTGAAAACAGACAAAAAACGTCCGAGCGTCATTGTACATTCATTGTATCAGTTATAATTATAGTTCACAAAGTTATATACTTCACAATGCTACATTTACTCCAATTTAGACGTTATGTCGCTTGCATAGTGTTCAACGTTAGTTGTCTGCTATGTCGTCGTAGCTCTGGCATCGCGCGGCGTTGTACTTGGATCGCGGTTAGCTTGTAACTGGCTAAAAAGTCTGCGCATTTCATAGTGTGCGCCGAGTTTTGGTTCGGACGATTTTTGGTACAATTATGACTCTATAATGCATTGTATCTCGATGCATAAAATAAAAAAATTTAATGTTATAGTTTAGGTACTTGTTTCGTATTGGTCTATCTAGACAATTAAGCTGAATTTTTTCGTTTTATGCCCGAAAATCCAAGTACCAAAAATTTTAACGTTGCATTTCGTAATACCGCTCTTAGGCATCATGGCTGAGATGTACAAACGCAATATTATCATACGAGTAAATAAAAAAACCTCTTCCAATTTCTTGACCTTCTTATATCCTAAACCTTCGTCTTGAATATAGCAAAAAGCCTTTTGTGCCATAGAATTAGGGTTTCAGGCTATCTCTTTGAATTGAGAAACCTGTATCCGCAAAATGCAATAAAGTGTCCCCAACCTCAAATAACAGCGGCCCGCGGCCATTCGCAAGTCGCAGAGTAAATCAGCGGGGCAGTTGGCAACACCTGCCCGCCGTGACTTATCGCCGAACTTCGCTCTTTTTGCTCGAACATTCCTCTTTTTTCGCCCTTTTCGCTCTTTCCGCTCAAGCCTGTAAAGTTTTCATTCGCGACGCGTTAATCTGACAAACTTTGCATTAACAAAGTTAAGTTTATGGGTTGAGGTGTTGTGTTTTTATTAAGGAGAGAGATTGACGGCCCCGGAAAACGAAAAAATATTTTTTTTATTAGTTAAAATTTGTACTTAATTTTATTACAAAAGTTTATGTATGAAGTGATGATGCGGTCTACGATTAAGCACGCTTCCCTGGTAGAAACTGATTCACTCACGATTTAAAGACACCTAGATTGTAACTATCGGGGAACCCACTCAGGCAGCGCATTCTGCAGACTAGCAGTTCCTACAATAAAAGTGGAATCAAAGCGCTTTGAACGTGTTTTCGTGCTATTAACCATAAACCGGTGTCGATTTTTCGTATCCACTCTGGCAGTCTGATAGAAAAATGGACAGGAGGGAATAACGTACCTACCTATTCGTACATAATCTTAAGGTCCGAAAGCAATGACGATATTTCGCATTTTCTGTCCCAGTTAGGTATGTAATGTTCTGGTATATACAATAAAAATTTCATCTTACTACGTACGTAGCAATCATCGCTTAACATCAAGCAAGTTGGCGGTCAAACGCAAGCCTATTATTGATAAATTTAAAAAAATTGAAAAAGTTATATTGTTAGTTAGACTTTCTATATATAATTTTTTTTAAACGAAAACCGACTTCAAGACTACCTACATAGTTAAAACAGAGATTGAATGTCCTCATATCTAAACTTTTGAACCACAAACCAAAACGTCATTATGTATTTTTGGTTTTTGTTGATTTTTTCAAAAAGCGCTGAAGTAATTTTCATAAAAGTCATACGGGACCATTTCTGAAATTTGACCTACCGAACAAAAAAAGAATCATCAAAATCAATACATAATTAGCAGAGTAATCGCGTTACAAACATACAAAAAAAAATTGCCCTATTGTTATCCTCCTTTTTTTTTTCATAAAAAGTCAGTCATAATAATTATGTGAAAAAGAAAAATTACAATTAGTGTAATTAACTAATCCATATAAATTAAATTAACTTATGTAATACATTTATAAATTTCGTCAAACGCATAAAAAGGCTGCTTGATCAGCCATTTTGACGGCTGCAGTGACGTCGTCCGGCAGGTGATTGTAGATGGTGGGACCCATGACATATGTTAACTTAAAGGACTTCACCGAGGATCGTGGAATGGATAACAACTTGTGCCTACCGCAAGTTGGGTAATCGTGCTAAGAGCCACGCTCCGCGTACGTATCCTTCTTTCGTCGGATAAAAAGAGCCCCCAGCCAATTGTTTCGAAGCTATTATACAACGCTTATATCTTCAGAAGTTGATTACGTAAATTACTACGACTTAGCCAAGCAGGGGGCGTTTTAGAAAAGCAAACACGACTTATGCACGCATGGCACTTAATAACAGCTCGCTAAAGCCGCCTCCACACTGCAAACTAAGATTAACGTCGTTAACTCGCAAGACACGTGTTTGGTAACGTTAATTCGTGCTAACGGCGACAGTGGCGCCACTGAGGGCGGGGCTAACGAGATTTGTGGCGGGGGGTTACATTTTACATTCATCATGGAAGTCACAGGTTATGGTGTGGTTTAGGAAGTGGGGAGAATTTGTTGCGTGTGAAGAAGCGTTTATTGTTCTGTTTTAAATCTTTGTGAAAAGATTTGGGTATTAATTTATATAAAAACGTGTATGTGCCGTTAGATAGATATACTTAAAGGGACTAGCCGTTGATAAAACATGGTCCAGGAGGTGGGGGAGGGATTTTACCCAGAAGGGTATGGGTTTAGTCAAACATTGTATATATCGCTCGGTTAAGCGACACCAATGCTCCACTAGAAGAAGTTATACACATAAAAAAGATGATAATCGCGTCTTGGTTATCTATATATACTAGCTCCTTATAACATCAGCTATCTGCCAGTGAATGTTCCGTCAAAATCGGTCCAGCTGTTTCGGAGTCCATAGGGAACATACATCGCGGATATAATTTATTATGATATACATTTACATAAATGCCGTGCATTGGTCTCTCAGAAACTAGAAAATGGCTAAACAGTTTTTTTTTGTTTTGTTCACCACAATACAGGGGTGGTTTAGAAAATAATTGGAAAATTTGAAATTTCGGCGAAAACATTTTAAATTTTTCTATGGCACAATTCTAAGGACAATGTTTATCGGCTTAGCTAGTTCTTAAATAAATACTTTAGAAACTCTAGCGTTGAAAGTAATTTATTTTTAAAAGAGCTCGAATTGGTCTGTCTACCGTAAAATATAAATGTCTCCTTGAAAACACAAACTCTCAACCAACTACAAAAGTTCAAACCACAATAAAACAAAATTAAAATTCACTACAAACTAATTAAAACTTCCAAAAGAACGTACAAGCATTTAAACATTACAAAGCAACTTACTGGCAACTTTCCCTACAGAGCTTGCATACGAAAAACACTTAGCATCCAAACTGGTGAAACAAATAAAAAAAGTTAGTTAGGGGCAAAGACAAAAAGGCTACGGCCTAATGGGCCCAAGTTCGTGGAACACTTTGGCTAAACATTCACTAATGGATATGGAAGTGCGCCAGCGAATGGCAGAAACAGGGGGATCTGTTGTTTTTTACGCACCGCGTCTGTTGCCAAACCGTTGGAAGAACTTTAGCGATGACTTATACGATATTAATGTCCAACTGAGTGCTTCATTAGCTCAACTTAGAAACGACCTTTTTGTAAAAAAGAAAATCTCGCTCGCTGTATTCCATTTCCACGATACACATTCAATGGAAGAAATAGAGCGGAAAAATTAAACGAATACTCGAGTTAACGGGGAGCATTGCTTATTTACGCTGAATCAGATAGAATATTAGTCGGTTTCCGTTTCATTTGGTATCAATTAATAATTTCAATCTGAGATTTAATAAACAGCTTGACTATTATTTAAAACGTCAAGCTTTCTGTCCAATTAGAGCGTTCGTTTGGCGCGGAAGATTTACTCCGCCGCCAATACGCAACGGGTGTTATTTTCGGCTGAAATGTCTGAATAATTACTTGGAAACGCCGGAGGTGCTAAAAGCAAATAAGTTTCACGATAAATTACAATAAAACCGTAACCTGAAGCTCCATTATTTCGGCGGGAATGTCCGTAAGTCATAACTTCCGTGATGGTAAATTGAATTAAGAGGACGGAGAAAAGTGTAATTACCATAAAAATAAGGTGTTTAATATAGGATCAGATGTCGGGCTTAATTATGTTAGATCCGGCCTTTATCCGGGATCATAATTATGTTCGAGACTCACGAATGGTTAGTAACGAGGGCGCTTGATCCACGGCTAATTGTTGCAGGCTTATTCTTTGTTACAATTCCGAAATTACACCTGCTACTGAGTTGAGAATGATAAGTTAATTTTTCTTCTATTTTCTTGTTTTACGTCTTTTTGTACTGTTTTTGGAACAGTTCAAGCTCGCTGTTGCCAAAAGTGTTACAAATTAATAACTAAGAAATATTTTTCAAAAACTGTAGTTAATTAAATAACGTATTCTTAAATTTTGGTGAACATGAACCTCAGATAAGGCCTTCCATTCGATGGACCGATGACATTGTGAGAGTCGCGGGCATCCAGTGGACGCAGATGGCAGGCTTTCGTTCAGTGTGGAGGTTAAAGGGGGAGGCCTGTGTTCAGCAGTGGACGTTTTCTGGCTGATGATGATGAACCTTAGTTTTTTTCGATGTGCTGTTATGATTTACGTAAATTATTTCCATCCAATGGCCTTGAAGAGATAGCTTTTCGTGATAAAGTCGCCATTTGAGACGTTGATTCGTATTTTTCTGTCTGTATGTATTTGTTTTTCCTGATGTGCACTACAGTAATCAGTATATCTATGTATAATGTGCAAGTATAAATTGTATTTTTTTAAACCTTGGGTGTGTTAAACCCCCAATAAGCTGACAATCTTCAAACGGCTCAACAGATTGTATCGAATCCATAGCTCCATTCTCCATTCTCGATCAAGTCATCTTTCAACAAAAACACACAAATACACACGTTAAACTAATAAAACCTCTCTGTTTGCGTCGGGGGTTAAAAACAAATAATATGCCACAATTTGATCCATAATCATCATCATCATCATCATTTCAGCCATAGGATGTCCACTGCTGGACATAGGCCTCCCCCATCAGTCTCCAAAAGGGCCGGTTGGAAGCGGGCTGCAGCGTTTCCCTGCGGTCTCTTTTAGGTCATCTGTCTATCTTGTGGATTCATAATGCAAACAAGAAATTAGTTCACAAAGAATTGCTTTAAATTGTTTTTTTTTGGTCGACAGGCTACCCGTTTTACCACAGCTTATGATGTTGGGTAACAGTATGGTCGTAG
Organism: Agriopis aurantiaria; assembly: GCA_914767915.1. NCBI lineage: Eukaryota > Metazoa > Arthropoda > Insecta > Lepidoptera > Geometridae > Agriopis > Agriopis aurantiaria. The sequence continues at coordinate 15,530,867 of OU611989.1, read as the reverse complement.
AAGGAAAAACACGCCTACCTTAAATAGGATTGGCTCTCAAGTGATTTTTGTTTATAAATATCATATTATATGCCACAGTATTTATTTTGATGTACGTTTTTTTTTTTAAATAAGTTTTGCATGTAAAAAAATGTTTAATTTAATTACAATCTAGCCTAATGTGAAGCTAATAATTAAATAATTGTAAACTTCCACGTGTGTTATTAAGCAAAGAATGTGTCCAATAATACGTTTTTATTGTCTCTAATAAGGAGAAGACACTTTGTTCACATGTTCTCTTTTAATAATCTATCCAAAAACTTAAATTACCTAATGACAAACTTGACCCATTTTCCTACTGTTTTAGGTACTAATATCATACAAATCGCGCCAATACCGCGTTAATCGTCGTTTATCATCCCATTCACCAGCCACGTGAATATTTTCGCACGTGTAATTTTATTGGATAAGTACTTCCCACTATTATTTATGTTGCCAAAATTGTTCCGAGCATTTTTTTCATTTGAATATGAGGAAATAATTTTGTGCGGGTTTAAACGCCGCTATAAATTAAGGGGATACAATACACGCCGGATAAATCGTTGTCACGTAAGAATGTCGCATTAGGTACTCCCGCTCTCTCGACGGTGCGGTACAGTGACTAAGCTCTATGAACCATACTCACTCTTTAGGCTTGCCTACCTTTTTTTTATGATACATTATTTTTCTTAAGCCTTTATTGCTTTATTTATAAGATATTTTCATTATCATCAGAAGTTACAGATATTTTTACTTGTGGCCTGGCAGAGTTCACAGAAATGGCTCACAAAATTTGTGAAAAGTATGCTTTCAGTGATATCAACTATTGACGCAAAAATTTTGATAAAATAATAGTTTTAATTATTTTTAAATTATAGTAGTTTTAAATTTGTTTAAGTTATTATAGCATCGCTTTAGTGTATCTGTAATGGTGTTATAAATGTTTTAATAAAAAATAAATAAATAACGATAAGATATGAACCATCCTCACATATTATTAGGCTTGCTTAATATTTTTTTGTAGGTTATACTATTTTATTTTAGCCTTTATTGCTGTATTTACAAATTACGATTTCCAAATTAGATAATACATGTATTTGTATTGAACCGTTATTTCTAATGTTAAAGCTTGTCCTTAACAAATGCCTTCTCCAATGACTTCCCTTTTTCTGTATCCTTCGCTATTTGGCTCAATGCTGGATCCTCCCACTTTTTATTTTGTCTGCCTCGACATCTTTTGCTTCACTGAGGTACCATTCTGTTGTGAGTATCGTTCATTTCTCTTTTTGGTCTCTTATCATATGTCCTGCCCACCTTCATTTTAGTTATTTATACACTGTTTCAACCTTTTTTTATTATTATTGCTCCTATTTTTTTCTATGCTTACTTTCGCTTTTCTTTTGACTTTATTTACGCTTCGTTCTATGCTGTTCTGGCAATCATTTATTTTCTTAGATAGTTGCTTTTGTAACACATAATTATAATCCGTTAAATAATAATATGTTTAGTATAATGTATAATAGGTACGTTCGATGCCATTGCTCAACAAAGATGAAGGATAACTTGAGAAAACCGATATGTCTAAGAACCTCAAAAATTCAAACACAATGACATTCACCAACATGCACTGGAACAAGATAGTTGATTAAGGCCCATCCTCTCTCTCTCTCTCTCTCTCTCTCTGAGAAAAGGCCTATGTCCCAGCAGTTGAATCATGATAGGCTGACAATGATGATGATAATATAATACGTTACATTTTGTGTCATTAAGTTGTCTTAAAACCTATACCACATTATTTTTGTAGTTTTATACGAAATAGAGCAAATTTTACATACAGTCACCAAAATTAACTCTTAACTGTACATAAACACTTGTTTCAAAACAGCGCAATCACCCGTGCTGGGTATAATTACAGCGTGTCGAGGTAAGTGGAGGGGAGGGGGTTAAGGGGAAGTAATAACTGTGGCACGCCGCAGTTAGCTCGCCGAGTTGTTATTGCTTTGTATTATTTATGTGTGCAAGAGATGAGGTGACAGTTGGCTTAGTCTGAACGCGCCCTTAGTGCGATGAAGATTTTTTGCTTTTGTCGCTAGAGAAATTGAGTTTTGTAGTAGGTTGACGGGTTAATTAGTTAGTTCTTTTTGTTTGGCGATTAATTTGGAAATAAAATATTGTTTAGTCTTTTTTCTTATGGCGCAATTTTAATTTAAAAGGCCTACTGAACAAATATGGGAACATTGCGCCTCACACCATAATCGTCCCGCGAGTTTTGATGAAGTGGTCCGGAGCTGGTACTTCATGGCCCACTAAGGCAAAAAAGCGACAGTTCATAATCAGCAACCAGTTTGTGGATATGCTAAGTGAACATTACTACTACCTACTACTTAGGAACTACTACTACCTTTTTTATAGAACTGAATTAAGAGACGAGGAAGTAATTGGCCTGATAGTAAGCGACACGCTTAGATAACACAATTCAGTGACACCCAGAATTTAGGACTTCAACAGTTTTTAACCCCGTGGAAATGTTCTTCTGTGTTACCCTCAAGTTTTTGAAACAAAATTGTATGTCAGAAGTATTTACACAAATAAAATTATGACATTATATATAAATGAAACTATTACTTCACAAATGCGATTAATAAAGTTCACAAATCCTTAAATGATACATAATGTTTTAAGACATTGTACCTATAATTATATTGATTGACATTAATTGTATCTCATTGACTAACCTATACTGGGCTACGCGAAAAGGGTGTACTAACCCGAAAAGGGACCATAGTACCCATCACTACATTTTGACACAGGCGAGTTGGTGGCTAAACGTAGGTCTATTATATATATTTAATTATGTTGATCCCATAGTAAAAGTTGTTCTTAGCGATGGGTACTTTGGATCCTTTTCGGCTTATTACACACTTTCCGCGTAACCTAGTGTATTATGTAAATAAAATAAAAATATAATAATATAATATGTAATTTAGTTCTGGTTCTGATTCTGACAAGCTCAAAAGGATATTTGATACTTTTATATCTGAACTAAGAACGTAATGTTACACACAGCTTATTTTTTACATATAATACTTACCTTTGGCCACCAACTCGCCTGATGGTAGGCGACGTGATTTGAATTGTGAATTTGAACTTGCACTACACTCGTTGCCCTAGCTAGGATATTAAATGTTCAATCTCTTTGTCCCTAATAATTTACAACAGCTCTAGGTATAGTTTGATCTTATCGTTCTGTGATCTTTCTTTACTATCTCACCTTCTTGTGACCTAGTTACTGTGTTAAAATTACCTAGATACGCCATTATAAAATAATTTGACAAGATAGGTCGACTTGCATTACTCCGAACAAACATAATATAATAATATGATTGTCATTTTATTAACATTGTTTAAAGTATTACGTAACGAATACAGTAAAATAAAAGATACGTTTTTAAACGAATCAAAGGTATTTTTTATTTTTATTTGCTAGGTATTGGTATAAAAGCAGATGTAACCAAAAATACATAGGTAACCGATGTAATTTTTAAGCGATTTCGGGAGTCTCCGTTTCATTATTTTTATGTATTTCTTAACCCCTATTTGTAAACCGATTTACGTGTTTTTTTTACCATATTTTTTTAAAATTAATGTTTTTTTTTTTTGACAATTACGCTAAAAAACATTAAATTTAGCTCAGTAGGTTTATCCAGTTCCAATAACCCGAGTGACTATTGATTTTACATTTTATCAATTTTGTTTGCCTTACTAATTTTGAAGTAAGTTTTGTGCTTTTATTCTGTTTCGGTGAATTTTCGCAGCCACCTAAACTGAATCGCTTGAAACGGTTGACTGTACGGCCGGGCAGCCCCAGGTTTTACAACCGACCCAGCACCACACTAGTACCTCCTCAAACCTGTGGCTCCTGCTGGTTAGGTCGAGAAAGTAGCTCAGGTTCTCAGCAAACCTGCGTTAGGTAACCAAATCACATCCCAGAAATGTAACGCCCGTGAAGACATCACTTCAGCTCAACTTATATATCTGAAGGTTACTATTCTAATCTTGGACAAAAACGTTTGAAGGAATTTGTAATTAGCCAAGATCAGTGGAAATAACACTCTGCGATTCACACGATCTTTCTTGCCTCACACCTGCAAAACGTGTAAAGAGGTACCTTCCACATTGTTTCCGAGAAGCTACAGCATTGAGCCTTAAGAATTCGGCAACGTAGTTATGGTATTACAAGTATTTATAGGTGAAGGTGACTTCTTAATAACCATCAAGCAGATGCACTGCTTGATTGCCACCAAACTCTGCGAGGTTTTTTGGTGACAGCAAACGTGTAATATATGTAACATTATGTAATAAATAAAAAAATAAAAATAAAAACCTATGGCATAAAAAACTGAAATTTACTGAATAATATTCATCATTATCATCATTATTTCAGCCATAGGACGCCCACTGCTGGACATAGGCGTCCCCATCGACCTCCAAAAGGGCCGGTTGGAAGCGGCCTGCATCTAGCGTTTCCCTGCGGTCTCTTTTACGTCGTCTAATCATAAAATAATAAACTGAATAATATTATATTCTAATAATTTGTAACAGGGAAATGAGTACCTAACAAAACCATTTTTACGTAGGGTTATAAGTAAAACCAAATAATTATGTAGTTACGGACAAAATTATTAGCAATATTTTTCTCCTACTAGGTAATTAAACTAGATCTGGGCAAATTATAGAGTTCGAATTGCAGAAGAAAATAACAAATTGAAGAATTATAATAGGTTTTCAATGCAGCGGCGTCCCAGTTACCCTTTAGTTTTTTTCGTTACATTACATAATATTCTGTAGAAATTTCAACTCTATTTATAGTACGGTTTATGAAATCGTGGGCAACAGCTAGTTATTTTTAAAACATATACAAGAAGTACCAAAACAAGCACGTCAGCCAAAGCCAGTCTAAAATCCCGAAAGGAATATCTCAGTTTACACTGAACCTCGGCCTGAAGTGTATTCAGAGAGCCGCTTATTTACACTGTATGCTTGTTCACCGGATAAGATAGAGATAAAACTGTATTTATTGCGTATTCCGTGCTCTTCTTATTTGTTCTGTCATATAACAACGTTCTGTAACATTATATTAAAATAGTAAGTAAGGGGCGTCCGCTGTTTTATTTTAAATGTCCAAATGTAAACAAACATGGCGTTTTTTCGACCAATGGTAGCTCTGGATTTACTCGCTGGTAATTTATCATTGGTTGCCTGTCATGTTTGTTACGTATACTTGTGTTTTGTTTTAAGTGATCATTGATTGATTGATTGATTGATTGAATGGCATGGTCAATGGCACGGAACACTATATTACTCCTGGCGAAACAATGGTCATATGATATGCAGCAGGGTGTACCTACCGTTCAAATCTCAACAGTAAACTGGAGCTTCTGAGGATGGAAAACATCGCAACGAAACCATAACATGGTGGCAGGGTATTATCCAGATCTCGCCCCACTAAATATCATTGGTGTGTTTTCATACTCCGGTAGTCACACTTCAAAACTAGTTCCCATTCTAGATAAAGTGTTTTTACCTTTTTTGACCACATCGTCACTTAACTTCAGTTGAACTGTCGATCCTGCAACCATAGAAATTTGTGTTTCATATGGTTTTCACAACCGTATGCTACTTGGTATTACTGTTACCCTACAGGAATGTTACCTTTATCCGGGATGAAAAGAAGTCTTATAATTTTATCCAGGGTATACAACACTAAATTCCATCAAAATCTATTCAGCCGTTACGAAGTTGAATTAAACAAAAATACACGACTATACACATATTAGGCAACCCGTTATAATTTCGCTAGCAAGCATGCTTGGTTATATATCTAGTTATTATTTGTAAAATGTTACCTATATACATCATACACAAAACTTTTTTTTAAAGCCTCACTAATATAATTTAATAAGGTTTTACACTGAATTATCCCAAAATGCTCCCTTACTGCGAGAACTGTATAGCTATTTTGTCGTCTGTTGCGGTGGTTTTCCTGTCGATGAGGCGATGTTAGGCTTTGTCGTAATGTACTTTAATAAAAGGCTCTCACACTCTTGTACGAGTTATGTTGCCATTATTCTATTGAACATATTGTTCGTTATATTTTAACACGATTTTATTAGTATCATCATCATCATCATCATCATAATCAGCCTTTTAACAGTCCACTGCTGGACTTTTAGCCTCCCCCGAAGGTTTTTGTTTGATTTTTGTATTGATTTAATTAATGATTGACTAAATTAACTTTGACATATTATTCTATTTGACATTGCTTATTTTTTTTTTTTTTTTACTTTAGAATTGTATTGTGTCACTTTATTATTTTGATTTTATTACCTTCATTTTTTTATTATTTTTTTATGTACCTATTTATTGAATTGTATGGGTTATTTTATTGCCTGAAATAAATTAATTTGAAATTTTTGAAATTTTGTAAGGGTGATTGGGCTATATCCACCACGCTGGCCCAGTGCGAGTCGGTGGATTCACATACGCCATTGAATTCCTTCTCCGTACGTATGCAGGTTTCCTCACGATGTTTTCCTTCACCGAAAAGCTAGTGGTATGAAAATCCGTACATAAACTCCAAAGAGCTCATTGGTACGGGCCCGGGGTTTGAACCTGCGACCTCACTTAAAACCACTTAACCACTTACCGTCCTACCACAAAAGATTTAAAAACGCTTTAGACATGTGTTTAGCATATTTTTCGCAGTGAAACAACTGCTAAACACATGTCTAAAGCGTTCTTAAATCTTTTGTGGTAAGACGGTTAGTTATTAGTATCACTTAAAACTAACGATGACGTACTATGTAAAAAATCTTAGATGTCGATTTTACCTACTATCTAATTGGTGTATTAATTTGAAATCTTGCAAGTTTATATAATTCGGATGCCAATACAATACCGATTTTGTACCATCGAATTGGTCTGATAATGAAGACAAGGGGTGGATAGCTGGATAGTGAATATTTTCAATGGTTACCAGTAATCCTTGTAAGTTTGGGGTCCTTTGATTTGTTAATACGGATAACATAAGCATGTCCTTTAGTTGATTTTTCGTCTTGCCTTTTTCTTTTATTTGTAGTGCAGCTCTAAGAACTCAGGGGTTCGTAAGCCCTTTGTCAACTTATCATTTATTTTGTCAACTATTACAAAATTTGTTTTTTTTCCATTTCATTTGTATTTGTTTATTCAATTAGTACGGCTTGCGCCAATTACACCAATGAGACAATGTTACACAATATTATAATACTTAAAAGAAATTAAAATTAGAAAAATACACAATGGATAATTAATGTCATTAAATAAGATATAAGAAATAATTATATGTCAATAAAAAGTCCGTCAATAATAGTATTAAACCTAGATTACAATTACTGAATGCTTGAAGCACGGCAGCACGTTGCCTCACAGAATTTCAAACATTCACATACAATCTCCTTCCAATCGTCAGCAAATATGTCACACTCTTTTTTGCCATTAAGAATAGAGTTAAGGCTAGCAAGGGACCGCAGTATCGGGGACTTGGCGTGAGATACTGTCCTCCACTTCGGAATAGCAAACAGCTTGTGGTTCCTGCACCGGAGATAGCGATCCGGTACAAACAATCTACATAGCAGGGAGTGTAAGTCAGGGGCATCGACATTGCCGCGAAGTATTTTGCACATCATTACTAACTGGACGTAAGATCTTCTGACTTCTAAAGAGTTATATCCTAGAGTCCCGAGCAAGAAATTCGTTGGATACATGTATGGATAGAACCCATACATGCGCTTATAAAGGTATCTAAGGAAGGCCTTCTGAACCCTCTCCAACAAAAGGGTGTAACTGATTTCTCAATACTCCGGTTAGATCGGATATAGCTAATATTACCACTGAATCTAGAGATTATGAGGAACAAATCGACATGAGTTTCATTACTATACGGTATAGTTTGTTATTTATTTTTGAAACAAAAGAAATTGTCTCCTTTGTAAACAGTATTTTCTTCAGATTAAGTAAGAGAATAAACATAGACCTCTAATTTGCCAACAAATAGGGTTAGCAATGAGATAATCTATTCTGACTACATCAACATCTGACCTTTGCTAAGAATAGCGAACAACCTACTACTTTCTAAATAATCGGGGAAACATTCAAAGAATTCCCGCCTTTATCTCTGTGAAATAAGATTGAAAGTTTTGGGATAGTTTTTGCAGCTCACGTAGTGTTTTCGAAGTTGATAAAAATCAGCCACTTTACGCTGGACTTGATCGATTAAGGCATTTGTTAAGGTCCGACCTAGCTCAGCCTTTTTCGATAAAGAAAAACAAAAACCTACCTACTCTAATACATCTAACTCGCATTTCCTAATCTATCTATATATATATATATATAGCCATATATATATGTCTATCTATTTATATATATAAATGAATCCCTATTTACCTTGGTCACGTCATTACATGAGACCGACTTTACCGATTTCATTCATCTTTTTTAAAAGTTTTCTAATACTTTGTAGAAGTTTGGAAAGAAAAATTAAGAAAATTGTGCAGAAAATTGGAAATTTTTATTAATTAAGCAAATACACGAACATTAAAAAACATAACACTAATTTTTTGAGCAGACGTAAAAATTTGATTATTATTCAGTTTATTTAAATGAAATGGCCCTCAGAAAAAACATCTTTAAGCACTTTTTCAAGTTTTCAAGGAAGTCACTTAGATCCACTGTTAAGTTCCAATGTAAATAACTAACTCAATTCATCGACGAAATTGGCTTAAGACTTTTCCTTCAATTTCAATGAAGAGATTTCCTCGAAGGTTATGTCAACCGCAATTTCATTTAATACTCAGCCGTAGGCAGATTAGCCTTTATAGGACAAAACAAAATTACAAATCGAAACTTAATTTCAATATGGCCATGGGCGTTTATACTTTCACAATGGCGTTAAATTAAAATCCTCCAAAGCTACTGATTTCACGGGGTCGAAAAGTAAATCTAGAATAACGTCTTTATTGTTTAACCGACTTCAAATATACCAGCCAAGTGCGAGTCGGGCTCACGCACTGGGGTTACGTACCACCACAAAATTCAATAACGAAATTACCTGTTATAACTTGGTAATGAACAGAAACTTGTCACCGACTCGCACTTGGCCATTATTTATATTCTATAGTGTGTAGTATAATAGTGCCAAATTTGACGCTTGTACGTATTACCGTTTTTTCATTAGAGCTAATATAAAAATACGTTTGTTGTTGGACCCCCCTTTTTGACTTTTTTCTTTTTGTTTTTATTTCTTATTTAATCCGCAATAACACTATATATTCTGGCTTCAATTTCAACTGGCTATCTAATACGGTCTGAAAAATACAGCCGTTAATGAGTGTGATTCTAACTTGAATAAGGTGTGGACGCATATCGTGTGCTCCGTAAAATTTCGCTCGCTCCTGCACGGCATACTCGCTCTTAAACGCTAAGCAATTTAACGTCATTATTGAGTGTATTTGTAAAAATAATCTGATAATTCAAAAGTGCATAATACAATAGCATCCACCGCGCCGCGCGTTGAGGTAGGCTCCACCTCACTTCGGGTAAACGGGACGGGCTGCGAGCTTGATATAATTCATCTCTGTCGCTCACCTGGCTGCCGGGCGGACGGGACCGGTTATCGCGCCACTGCTTGCCACTACGCTGGCTGCGCTGTGAGTCCTGTTATACCTACCTACATACTACACGTTGCGCTTACGCATTTACTATACAATATGGTTAATAACTGCTCTGCTTGTACGAAAACCATTCGTTCTACACAACATATACAATGCTCCAAATGCCAAAATTACTTTCACGCTATATGTGTGAACTTAACCGACCTAAAGAAAATCCCTGTGGACGTGAGGGCGGCCTGGGCTTGTCCATTATGTCAGAGCATACAACCTAAGACAGATAACACGAACACACCGGTACGGGTGGCCGCGCCCGGTGACGAGCAGCGTGCGAATGTAATTCCCCGCGACGCCGGCCGTAAAATGAATGTTCCGCTCAGCTCACCTTCTGTCTCAGCCGATTCTATCCACCTGGAGACCATTGCTTCAGAAATTAAGTTACTGCGAGAGGATGTGGGCGACATGAAGTCCCAAATGAAATCTTTCACAGACCATGTCACCTCGCGACTCGACGAACACGGAACTAAAATCCGTATACTAGAGGAACGTGATGCCCAGCGTGATGTCGAACTTAGCACCCTAAGGAACGAAGTAGCACAGTTACGTGAACAGTTGAACACCAGGGCGCAGGCTGGCCTCAAGAACGAGATTGAGATAGCTGGAATATCCGAGACCTCCAACGAAAATCCATTGCACATAATTCTTGTCACGGCTCAAAAAATCGGAGTTGCTGTTGAGGACTGCGATCTAGACTTCGCGATGCGCGTAGGGCCTCGCCGTCTGGAAGGGAGCGATACTGGCGATGCAAAACTGGCATCTCCGAAACTACCCCGACCATTAGTCGTGAGGTTCGTGCGACGTCAGAAAAGAGATGAGTTTTTGAAAGCAGCTAAGAGCCGTCGTAATCTATCATGTACTGACATCGGAGTCGAAGGGGACAGCATAAAGTTGTACTTTAATGAGCGTCTGACCCAGGAGAACAGGCAGTTATTTCGCTCGACAAGGCAGCGCTCCAGGGAAGCAGGCTTTAAGTTCTGTTGGTCCAAGAACGGCGCGATCCATGTGCGACGACAGGAAGGAACTCCAGCCATCAGTATTAAATGCCCGGAAGACCTGGAGTGCGTCTTGGGTGTTCCCCCTGAAACCGCCGAGCATTAAACACCACCGGATTGCACACGAGGATCGTTTCGTCTCACCGAAAACTAGTTATATTTTTGGCTTAACTTTCTTTGTACATTATTTATATTATATACTGTCATTTATTTTATTCTTACACTCTACACTCACTACACTAACAAAATACACTACACCTCAGTCACACACACACTCACCTTTACATAACTCCTGCGCCACACTCAATGCAAATAATATATTTGCACTCCTTATCATTTACATGGCTCGAGTTCACTCAGCAAAAATGATTTATATAAAAATGACACACTGGGTTCTGACCTCCAACGTTTCTCAATTTTTGTTCTATCAAGATGGGTTCACATAACCTGACTAGCGATATTGATGAATCAATCTCGATAGATTGTCATTTACATGAGTCCGTTGAATCATGTAATGTGTTTTTCAACATAAATACTGGATACAACTTCAAGGTCATCTCATTTAACATAAGAAGCTTTCAGCGCAATTTTGATGACTTCGCTGTCGCACTGCAACGTTTCAATACAGTTTTTGACGCCATAATACTGACGGAATGCTGGTTGTCAGATGGTACGATATTGAATTCCCTTCCTGGATATAACTGTTTTCGTTCATACAAACAACTAAATAAAAATGGTGGAGTAATAATTTACGTTAAAAACTCATACAATTCTACAGCATCTGAACCTATTATTACTGATGCTGATTCCCTGCTAGTACAAGTTACCGATAGAATTGCTATTTTGGGTATCTACCGCTCCCCGTCTACATTTGTCATTGATCCATTTATCAGTTCTCTTGACTCGGCTTTAAATAACCTGAGAAGTAATTCGATTACTATTGTTTCGGGCGATTTGAACATAGATTTATGCAATACCTCGAATTATCAAGTATCTAACTACCTTTGTCTAATGGCATCACATGGATTACTCCCTGCTATTACTAGTCCCACCAGAAGTCTTTCGTGCTTAGACCACATTTTCATAAAATCTGCAACAAAATCAACGGGTCTTGTATGCAAATCTACAATAACTGATCACGATATTGTCATAGCTGGAATCTCCCGTCAGTCGCTATGCTACTCAAACGATTCTCGAGTTACACTCAAGACAAACACTAATGCGGTGGTTTCAGAGATTATTGGCACTAATTGGTCTGCAGTTACCACCACATCGTGTGTTAACACTGCAGTCGCTGCCTTCAATGAAACCATAGCCAATATTATAGACAAATACACCCAACAAGTTAAAACTGGCAGAAATATGGTAAGCATTAAGCCCTGGATCACTACAGGACTAATTAGGTGTATGCGCCACCGCGATAAACTACATCGTGAACACAGAACCCATCCTGGCGATTCTCAACGCCACAAAATTTTCAGGAGATACAGGAACTTCTGTAATAGCCTTCTTCGTAAAATTAAAGCTCAATATTTTAGTCAGCAACTTGAACAGAATAAAGATGACCCAAAAAAGCTTTGGAAGACCATAAAAAATATTTGCTATTCCTCAAACTGCAGAACTGAGCCTTCCGAGTTGTTAAAAAGTTGTGACAATAGACATAACCCGCTTGACTTCTGTAACCAGCATTTTGTTTCCGTGGGAAAGAGACTGGCTGATGACATTTTCTCCAAGATATCCGAAACAGAGGAATCACTCATTAAATCACACAGGCCCCATTCATCAGTTGCAAACTCTTTGTACCTCTATCCTACAGATCCTTATGAAATTTCAAAGATCGTTGTTGGCCTCAGAAACGATAGCGCTCCTGGATCTGATGCAATTTCTGTTACAATAATTAAAAAGTCTCTTCACGCTATTCTCATACCACTAACTTACATATTCAACCTAAGCCTTGAGTCTGGCACTTTTCCCGACTGTTGGAGGGTGGCTGCCGTGTCTCCCATATACAAGAGCGGTTCCAAAAATTCACCAGACAACTACAGGCCTATTGCTTTGCTAAGTGTCATATCTAAAATACTGGAGAAATTGGTAAACGTCAGGCTCACTAGATACTTGGAAAAGCACAAAATTCTCTCTGACAGGCAATTTGGTTTTCGCAGAGGCAGATCGACCGAAGACGCTGCAACCGTTCTCGCCAATCTCGTGTCATCTTACGTTGATAATGGGGAATACTGTGTAGGCGTGTTCCTTGATCTGGCAAAAGCGTTCGACACGGTCTCGGTTGGGCTGCTTCTGCGGAAACTCGAATCAATTGGTATCAGAGGAGTGTCACTTGAGTGGTTCACAAGTTATCTGTCCAACCGTAGACAGTATGTTAAAATAAGTAACCACTTCAGTGATCAAGAAACAATTAAGTATGGTGTTCCCCAGGGCAGCATACTCGGCCCCACGATGTTTATCCTGTACATTAACGATATCCTAAATAGCGAGCTAAATAATGCTGAGATTATAACGTACGCAGACGACACTGCAATTTTATTTCACGGTGAAACGTGGGACCGTGTATTTAGCATTGCAGAGGAAGGACTATCGGTCATTGCAAAGAATCTTGACAGAAATCTTCTTACTTTGAATACAAAGAAAACCAAATATATTGCTTTCTCCAAGACCTGCGTTTCCCATCCTCCCGCTGGCAAAATACTAAAGATACACTACTGCACTGATGCTTCACTAACCCCAACTCCTGGATGTACGTGCAGTTCCGTAGACCGTACCATTTGCATTAAATACTTGGGCGTCACTATTGACGAAAATATGAATTACAAGCAACATATAGTTGACCTTTCTGCTAGAGTACGGAAATTAATTTTCGTCATGAAGAACCTTCGTGACTGCACTCCGATACCTTTGTTGCGGCAAATATATACTGCGTTATGTCAATCGGTTATTAATTACTGTGTCCCTGTATGGGGTAGTGCCGGCAAAACCTTTTTTATGAGTATTGAGAGAGCACAGAGGGCTCTTATAAAAGTAATATTACGGAAACCTTTTCGCTTCTCAACTGATTCCCTTTACGAAGAATTTAAGGTGTTACGCGTCAGACAACTTTTTATTTACAATGCCGCCATAAAAACCCATAAAATCTTGAAAAGTCGCTCTGACTACGATGAAATAATGTGCAGGCGAGCTTTCAGGGTTCCACTTCCACTTGCTAAATCTCTTCTAGCAAGACGTAGCCCTGCCTACTCACTACCAAGCACTTACAATAAAGTAAGCAAATTGTTTGATGTTAGAAATCTGTTCAAGTACTCATGTAAGAAATTGTTCAAAGAATGGCTACTCAAACTTTCCTACACCGAGACAGAAGACCTTATCTAAATTTTTGTAATCCGCACTTACACATCCCCAGCCACAACCATTCACCTACATACACTCACCAACACTTCATCACTCACATACACTCACCCACACTTACTCACTTACATACACTCACCTACACATCTTCACATACATTCACTCACCCACACTTCTTCACTCACATACACTCACCCGCATACCAACTACCTCACTCACATACACTCACCCTCATACCAACCACCTTACTCACATAATAACACTCGCCCTCTTTCACCCACACCTACATAATATAGCCCCCACATACATAAATTTTTACCTTATATTTTTGTAAATTTAATGAGTACCTTAAACTTAACTTTAAGTAGTTATCTTTTTACCTTTTTAATTAAGTACGTATCCCACATAATTATTGTATGTTTATAATTATTTTCTCTTACAGTTTGTCAACAACTTGTTTTGTATAACTGCACTCGAGCCTCAAGATACAGGCCTCGTGCTTAGTTTGAGGCTCGCCGACAATTCTATCTAGACAATAAATATCTAGTGTTTGCTATTTCTTAGTATAATTAAGGTTATGGTATATTACTTCTGGCAATAAATAAATATTCTATTCTATTCTATTCTAATAGGTAGGACAGATGGACAGACATCGTATATAGGCTTACTAATACGCTTTTGGGTACGGAAACCTAAAAAGGCGGTGGTTCTCAATTAATTTTATATTTTTGTTTTGTGATTTTTTGTAAGGCTGTCATTTATAAATCAATTTCTAAAATTCGTGGTCCCATATAAATTTCATCAAAATAGGTTCAGGTTTAGGTAACATTGGAAATATTATAGAGTAATTTTTATGTTACAAAAAACTTTTTTTTTTCTGCAACTTCTAATAAGAATCAGTTAGCGTAATTTCATCAGAATAATCGATTGTTTACCAAGGGATGAAAGCAATCTCTTTCATACCATATGCTTAGAAGCACGAGCGTAACGAAAGCGCCTATATTTCAAGTGTGAAATAGACGGATTTTTGGGTACTGCAGCTTTTCATACCGCATATAGTTTGCACACCAGTATGAATCACTCAAGTGCTCTAATGAATTGATCCTCTTGCAATTTTTTCCCCAGCAAAATATTTATTACTTTACTTAAAACTGGCAAAATACACTTATCGTGTGGAGCCAAAGTTACGAAATAAATGAAAACCATGCTAAGATTTAGTTAAGCTCAAATCTCTTTGTTAACACTTTTATCCATTTTAGTGCATCGTTTTAATTACATCTCAATTTATGAAACCTATATTGAAAAATTGCAATAGGTTATGGTGGCGAAATTAACAACTTTCCGAACATAAGAAAAATTACCTACTAAATAGTAATTTAGTAGGTATTAGGTAGGGTAGGGGTAGGGTAGGGTAGGGTGGGTAGGTTTATCAGGAGCTCATTCCACAACCTTACCACGGTAAAAATCCTGTAAATAATCATATAACTTTAAATAGTAATTTGAAAGAAAGAAAGAAAGAAAAAGTTTATTTGTGACCAAATTACGTTTGGTTATAGTCCTATGATTTTAAGCGATGACATGGTCTAAAACGCTAGTGTTGATCAAAATCGTGAAAGTTTATTTACTGTGTAAAAGTAAACCGTGAAACCTCTACCCAGAATCCATTGTTCATGTGATCGGGTTTATTGGAGAAAGATCGGTTGGTAACATGTGGCTTGCTGTGGAAATATCCCTATAATATCGGAAATGTATTTCCATTTCTTTTCCTCGTCATCTTATTGATATTTTGAGAACATACCTAATAGAGGTAATTCATGCTTCCATTCATCTGAATGTACCTTACTACCTTACTTAACAATCACACTTCATATTGTTAATTCGATAGAAAGTTTGTTTGTTCTTCTTTTAGGCTACAGCATAATCATAAGAAGATGGGAAGCAGCGTCTTCCGAGTATGAAAACACCCAACTGCGTTCGCCAACCCGCCTGCCAAGCGTGGCGAGTATTGGCAATCCCCCCTTCAATGATTAGATCGATGGGGAGGCTATGTCTAGCAGTGGACGTCCTATGGCTGAAATGATGATGATGATGATGATGTTGATAATCATATTCAGCCTTTTGCTAGTCCGCTGCTGAACTTTGAACTACCCCTGAAAGAGGGATTGGGCCATATCTACCACCCTGGCCCAGTTGCGGGTTGGTGGTTTCACATACGCCATTGAATTTCTTCTCCGTACGAAAGTTTCTAGGTAAACATTGTGAAGAAACCTGCAAAGGTTTCTTCACAATGTTTTCCTTCACCGAAAAGCCAGTGGTATAAAATTTGTAAGTATCATCGAACTGATCTGATCATTAAGGAATCTACCTCTTGTGTAATGTATCTCTTTAATGGCTACGAATAAACCCCACGAGCTTTAGATAATTTTATTTGGTTTCCCCCCTTACATTACACTTTGTGACAAGGGTCTGATGATGGAGCGGCAAGGCGGATAGTGGAACTCTTCAATTATATATCAGTAAACCCCTCAAGGTTGGGTTCCTTTTGTTTAATTAACGAGTCACATAATACCCCTCCGTCCGTCTTATGCCGTCCTCTTTGTGTCCTGAGAACTACAGTGTAGCCATCTACAAGACTAGAGTAAATAGATTTCTTCTAGAATTTCTAGATCAACGTGTTCTATCCTCACCCACACCGTCGCTTACTATCAGGCGAGTTGGTGGCCAAACGTTCATCTATTCTATTTAAAAAAACATACAGACGAATTGTTAACCTCCTCCTTTTGAAGTCGATTAATAATGTTCGATACACGTTTATAATTTATCTCTTTGTTCTCAGGTCCAGTGTCTGCGTCCCTGTTTCTCACTTTCCTCTACTCTTCAATTACAATTCATAATATTTTGAGGTGAGTGTTTCAAAACAATTTCTGGTTTAAAACAACTCACAAAAACAAGTAGCTCAATTCTGTGTTATTTCCGAGAAGCTACAACATGGAGTTATTGAGGAGGTGAGGTGGTTAAATGAGAAAAGAAGTTTACTAGCGAGTACGGAGACTAGAAGAGGCAAGATGTTTTGCCACCTTGTAAGATATGACAAATTAACACCCCAAGCGGGACGTCAGACACCCTAAGCGGGACGTCAGGCACCCCAAGCGGGACGTCAGTGCAGGACTTATCGCCCTCATCTCGAATAAAAAGACATGACAAATTAATGAAAACCATCATAAAGGGAAAGGTAGAAGATAAGAGACGACCGGAAATACCAAGAAGGTATTCTTGGACCAAATATAAGATAACGCAAATGTCACCGCTAGCAGTAGACCGACAAGCCTGGAAGTTATTCCACCGACAAGAGCTCTTCAATGTTAAATGAATGAAGGGTCGGCAACGTATTTGTGATACTTCCGATGTTACATGTATCCATAAGCAACAGAGACTGCATACCATCAGTCAGCCTGTCAAGTCTCTAATTGTTTGCCACCTATGGCATTAAGACACTCAGACCCAGGTTAGATATTTGAATTCATAATGCCAACATCTGCCCGACCGGGATTTGAACCTGAGACTGCCTGCTTAGATAGCAGTCGAGCTACCACAGAGCTATACCAACCATATGATTTAAATTAAATTGGTGGAACAACGGCAGGATCTTGAGGCTGTCTTTGAAACCTACATTGTTTTTTATGCCATAGGTGACAAACAAGCAGATGGCTGACTGATGGTAAGCAGTTACCGTCACCTATGGATACTTGTAACACCAGAGGCATCACAACGGCGTTGCTGACTGAGAATCTTTTAACTCGCCTT
The DNA here is from genome assembly GCA_914767915.1 of Agriopis aurantiaria. NCBI lineage: Eukaryota > Metazoa > Arthropoda > Insecta > Lepidoptera > Geometridae > Agriopis > Agriopis aurantiaria. Next base: position 15,512,932 of record OU611989.1, on the reverse strand, counting down.
TTGAAGAACCCCATTTTGTAGCTTCTCGGAAACACCGCGAAAATCAGCTGCAAGAAAGATCGCGTGAATTGCATAGTGTGCGATTTTTACTGATCTATGATAATTATGTGGATGAGCTTTCAGGCGGTGGTGGCTAGTGCGATGGTAGAACCGCGACGCTGGCATCAGATTAATCAGTTCTTCAAAACACTCCCCGTTGTAAATGCGAAAGCTTGCTCATAGATTGTGGTAGACGCCCAAGACCTTCGTACCTAGCTTTGACCATGCCATGAGCTGGCCACAAAGGTGGCATTGTAAGCCTCAAAAGTGTAGGTCCGTTGTTCCCGTAGGCTGGGTTTAAACGGGGGACAACGGTACTTTAGTAAAATAATTAAAAATACTTCCTGTGGGCCCCTTACTCTGTCCCCATTTAACGGGGACAGCGGTAATTTAATAACATCTTAAAATTGTTCCCCATCCTGCATAATTCTATCTCCGTGGTACCGTTACTTATATCTATGTTTTGTCCAATATTTCAGACAAATTCTGCGATGATGTCTGCCTCCAGGCGTTTGGGATGTCGTCTCGCTCCTCGGAGTTTGTACATAAGAGATTTTAATAACCTATACCGGGTTAGGATAAGTATAACGGTTTAGATACCAGATAATGGTAAGGTCTAATGTAGTATAATAATGAAGCAACCAGTGTTAAATTATATTAGTGTTTTTACAACACTATGAATGTGTCTACTATTTTTTTAATTAAATACATACCTTGATTTATAGATGTATGAAATACTGTACCTACTTTGTTTATTTGTTTTTACTGCAATATCAAAAAAAGAACGTGCTTTAGATGTTTTAGACTTTTCTTATTTATATTATCTTTTACGAACTGAGAAGTCATCGCCCATCGACCAGAAACAAGAGAGAGAGAAAGAGAGAGAGAGAAAGAGCGGGCCATAGAGAAATAGTAATGTATAATACAGATAATCTAACAGTATTGTTTTAAACTATCACGGTTGTTCACTAAAGTTATTTGATTATTTACGGGATATTTACCGTGGTAAGGTTGTGAAATGAGCTCCCGATATTTCGGCGCAGTTACATGCACCATGTTCACGGGAAGACTGAAGAATGCGGGTGGTTGGTCGAACAGTTAAAAAGTTAGGTGCAGACATAACGTACTACCCTCTTTCTTAGTCTTTCCACAACCTTACCACGGTAAATATCCCGTAAATAATCATATAACTCTAACAGTATTGTCGTTCTTGTTCCGTTACTTTTTGTCAAATAACATTATGCAATTAATCGCACATAATACGCAGTAACTTTATAGAACATAAATTTAATTGAACACTGGTTAATATTAAATTAGTGTTTAAACAATAAAAATGTACCGTCGTTCTTGTTCCTTTACTTTTTGTCATGGCATAATATTTTAGTCTAAAGCTTGTTGCACACGATACGCATTGGCTTACGACGTTATGATACCTACTTGCGCCAGTATTCAATAGGCTTTTGTCCTAATTTTTATTTAATTTCACACAAAAAAGCTGATCAATAATAGAGCCCAAAAATTAAAACAACATTAATATTTGTTCAAAAAGTAATAGCTATGTGTATTTTAACAAACAATCAAATCTTTCCTCTTTATAATATTAGTATTTATATTTATAAAGAGGAAAGATTTCATTGTTTGTTTGTTTGCATTGAATAGGCTCCGAAACTACTGAACCGATTTGAAAAATTCTTTCACTGTTGGGAAGCTACACTATCCCCGGGTGACATAGGCTATAATCTATACCCGTGCGAAGCTGGGGCGGACCGCTAGTTGGTAATAACTTAAATGTTAGGACACAATCCTATTTGTGCGGTTAACATTTGCACTTTCAGCTCGCAGAATTCGTCCACATGGTGTTATTTCTTGCGCAGTGCAAGCTGCTTTGCATCGTATTCAACAAGTTTACATAGTACCTACTTGTTTTTTTTTTGTTTTCTTTTATTTTGGGATGTATCCTTAGAATTGTATATAGATAAAGATGAAAGTGAGGTTAGTTTTTGTCTGTTTGTTATTTTTACCCACAACGAAACTGAGAAATTGCAGTTTGTTACTTGAAAGCTAGTTTGCGGTGGTTTTTAGTTATGTTTGATAAAAGCCTGTCCAGTAATTTAAAAGGTATTATCACCTCTATTCCAAATTGGCCGTGGATTTTTAATTTTATATGATTATAATTTTCTCAGTTCAATTCAAATGTATTGTGTGAATACAACGAAATCTTGACACGTTTATAAAATCATTGTATTATTAAATGTTTAGCAATTTTGTACACAACTTAGGATACCTACTAATAACTTAAATAATTAATTTACTGTTATAGACTCATAAAACTACGATTTGTATTAGAGTGAAGTATTGTATATAAATTATGTAAAATATTAATACCTAATAAAAAATATAATTAATATTAATGTCCCTGTAATAAATCGTGTGATCTGTAGAATTTAGTAGATGAAATTAGCCAAAAATAAAAAACGACTACGTTTAATAATAAATACTTAGGAGTATACATTGAAACACTAAGCATGAATAATAAACGTTTGGTTATTACCTGTCTTATACATTTTTAGTATAGTATATGTATAAAGTTGAAGGCTGTATTTCCAGTTAGTATAAGATTACATAAATGTCGTCAAGAAGTTACTAATAAAAATTGCAAGCAAAGAAAAATTGAACGGCCTGTTTTAGTAAAAAATAAATGTTATTTTAATGCAAGCTATTTAAATTAGCTACATTATGTGCATATTTGTTATGGAACTAGACGCGATTTTCAGAGATTGTGTTTATATTATACGGGAATTACTCACGTAAGTTTGAGCCTGAGATGGTTTCGCCGACTATAGTGGCTCCGTCTCGCTTAGTGAGACGGAGCCGCGCGCGCACTCAAATTGAAAAAGACCGCCAAATGCCGATGAAACTATAGTCAAAATAACCTTAATCTTACGTGAGTAATTTCCGTATAACATAATATAAAATTATATGAGATAATAAATTCATTGAGTGCAATTTTTTTTTTCTTTGCATTTGTAGCAATTTTTGTCGATAATGTAAAACGATTTTGTTTCCCAGCAATATTTTTTTTTTATTATATTATTGACAAGTTCTAATGAAACAGTGACAAAATGTATAAAAGTAGACAATATTAAAAAAATCTTATGTGAGTAAGAATTGTGTAAAAATTCTTATATGAGAAATTAAACTAATATTCAAATATGATTATTTCTATTAAATATGTATACTGTGTTTATGTTAACCCATCTTTAACATCTTAAATGTACTTAGCCTTGCAAAAGATTTTAACCAAATACAATAAATCTTCACCCTACTAGGTATCATCATCAGCAGCCATTAAACGTCCACTGTTGGACAAAGGCCTCCCTGTTAGAAGGGTTTTGCCATAATCCCCACGCTTGGCAGGCGGCTTGGGGATCGCAGTACGTTCACCGTGTGCTAATAGGATGCTGAACTAGAACTAGAACTAGGTATATTATCTACTAAAAGTTTTTTTTAATTATTTAACATTTTTCTTAATCAATAGCTCATTATGTAGATTTATAAACAATTATACGCATGGCAATAAAAATACATTATAATTTATTTCAAACTTGACGATTCGTCATCACGAATATTCAAAAGTAGACCTTTAAAATCGATTAATTGACATCATTTCTTTATGTTTAATATATGTTCTTGAAATATTTTATTCGGATGTGTTCACCGATACACGATTAAAGAAATTTGGCTAGATAGAAAAAAATTGCTGTTTTTTGTAAAAGCGTGAGATTATTTGTATAAATAAAGAAAAAAATAAATAATGAAAATATTTGAAAGCACGCACGCCGCATTACCGTCATACAAGTGTACGATTCTCTACCATTTCGCCTTAATCTTTTAAAATAGCCGAAGCACATTTTTCGAAAGTAGATAGGTAGTCATTCAAAACATCTAATGCGAGATCACTGTACCTACCCAATATTTTGGCCCTTAATTGAAACAATACGATAAAACAAACGATGATAATACTATAATAGTTATTTATGATACAAGTGCGGTAAGTTGGTTATTACAAACGAGTAGACGAATGTAAGCCCGAGATGAAGTCGAGGGCTTACCATAGTCACGAGTTTGTAATAACCAATCCGCACGTGTACCATACAACGTTTTACAACACATTTGCGAGAAAAAAACAAAAAATTGAAATTAAAAAAATACCGTAAAGTACACGCACGGTGCTATACAACGGAGCGTGCGGTAAAATTCATTACCGCACGCTCCGTTGTATGATGCGTTTCATTACCGCACGCTCCGTTGCATGATCCGTAATGTTTAACTTTCGAACGATGTACACAGGCTTCGTAAGTGCACTTTTTGAGCAAATGTGTTGTAAATTTTTATACGAATTGACCTAACCTCTACATAGTATAAATTGAAGTCGCTTTCCGCGTCTGTCTGTCTGTATGACCGCTAACTCCTCCTAAACCACGCAACGGATTTTGATGCGGTTTTCACCATCAGTTAGATACATTTTCACGGAAGGTTTATATATATAACTAGCGACCCACCCGGGCTTCGCACGTAAATTACACCCGTGCGAAGCCGGGGCGGGTGGCTAGTTACATGATAATTGTATAATCTTTTGCAAGGTTAAACATTTCACACTGTCGGGTCTATGTAAAAATGAATGTTAATTTTTGTAGTAGTCTATAGAATAGTTGTTTCGTTGTGTACGATAAATTTTATACGAGACATTTCAATTTCTACATTGATTTTGCTCAATGATGTTGTAATTTCATTTGATGAAGTCTGTTGAATAAATGATTATAATAAAACTGGTATTTTTTTCCATAATTATTGGTCTTGCGAAGAAATATTTGTTCAAAATTACCATTATTTTAGCAATCTGGCTCAGTAGTACTAATCTATAATAATAATATATCACTTTATTATACACCGAAATAAAAAATACAAAGGCGGCCTTATCGCGATCTGTTCCGCGCGGTATGGGATCCGTCAACTGCGTGATTGTGCTGATATTGTGAAGAAAGATTGGTGATTTATGCATCAAATGTGGGCTATGTTAGGGAATATTGACTGCAGGATCATGATCTTAGTTGATATAAATAAATAATATTCGGGACATTTTTGCACACACGATCATCTGACCCCAAACTAAGCAAAGCTTGTGATATGGCTGCCAGAGACTGATATACATACATATATAGTTTTAAATACTTACTTAAATAGATATTAACAACCAGATATAGAACAAACACAAATGTTTGTCCTAGGTGGGAATCGAACCCACGCCCCCAAGCTAAGAAGGTAGGTTCACTACCAACTGGACCACCAGGCTATATCTATATATATAGCATTAAATATTTACTCTTTTTAACCAACTTCGAAAAAAGAGGAAGATTCAGGTAAGCATAGACTCTTAAATATAACATAAGGAACCAGCTTGCGAGATGTTGTTTGGTAACCTATTTATATGTACCTATAGGTATTTTTCCAAAAGTGCCCAAGCACGTGGCTGGAGTAAATCTGCGGATACTCAACCAATGCAGAAATTTCAACCACACGTAGATCAATACTTTACAAAATGACGACATCAACGCGTATGTAAATATATAAAAATACATTTTAATGCTGATTTAATCCATTGAGTCGCTGAAACAATACGGCTCAAATTTAATCTCGTGATAAGACAAAAAACTGTTATCAGTGATAAAATACTTAGTCAATAGTTTTTATTTTTATATTTTGTCCTCTAAACAGGAAATGATATTAAAACGCTGTTTAAGTACCAAATTATTTCAACGTTTCATGCTTATATACTTTTTGTTGTCATATAAATCAGTATAACGTAATATGTATGTTTTAATCTAGCTTTTAAAATTAAAATATAACAGCTAATATTAAAAAAGTTACTTTTAATCATATTAATTTCAAGGATTTTTTAAATGAAAACTTTTGTAGCCGCGTTGTGCTATTATAGCTAGAGGCAAAACATATGGGTTCGCGTCACCGTCATGCTAATTATGACGTATTAGTTTTCACTTCTGTCGGCAGTTCCCCATGACTGCCTCTTTTGTTCATAATGTCATCATGTCTATTATTCAATTGTCCAATTACCCAAGTCCAATACATACAATGCACAATAGTAGCTTGCGGAAATACCTAACATATCTAAGTACTTACTCCAGTTAGCGTTCGAATGCATGTAATCACTCCCACTTTAGCATTATGAACTTGCGCAAGCTTACTGCAACATGTGCAACTTGGTTTAACGGCCAGTTATCCGAGTCGCGTAGCCAACAAAACGCTCCCTCAGTCCCCGCCAAGTTATAGCGACGATGTATTTTACCACCCAAGAGTCAGGACGCCCGCGGGGGAGTGCAACGACAAAAACGAACATAGGTCCGACCTCGATGACGCCTGGCGCGGTACTGAATGCGGCGCGCGCAAATTCTCGCGACCTTTTTACGCTTTTAATTTCATTAAAAAACGAAACTATTCACTATCAAAATTCTATCCAAATAAAAAAAAATTGAATAAAATTGCCTTTCAGTACATGCAATTTCCAGGTTGTTACGAGCTTTCATTAGAGCATAAAACGAAAAAAATAAACTGAATCGACTTTGTTTCAGATTTTTTTTTGATCGAGGAAAGTTTATTCTATCATGTTTTGAACCAAATCATAAACTCAAACACAGATGTATATGTGACATGGTTTTTTTTCCAGCTCAAATAATGTAATTTAACTGAATAAAATTGATTTAAAACCGTCAAATTTGCTATAAGAGGCCGTTAATGTTTTCTGAAATATTTTCCTTCTTTTTTTTCAAAGGAGGCAGCTTCTCTTTTTGATTCGTATTTTTATTACAAACTAGCCGTGCCCCGCGGTTTCGCCCGCGTGGAACTGCCCGTGTACTTCTTTACATCATCAGTCTGTGAAAGTCTTGTTTTGGAGTCCATCGGGGGAACATACATAATATATACAAACATCACACATCGCCTTTTATATAATGGGCTACAAGTCGTATAATGAAAATTGATTAATGTCTGACAGCCTATAATGATTACAGCTACTGTCAAGCTACTGTACTGCGATAAACTCGATAACTGTTAAGTGCTTTAAAGTCCAAAATCAAGGTGAATATATAATATTGCTGGTTTATAACAAAGCACTTGAACTAGTAGCGACTAAAAAAAACTTGCCACGAATTACCCTATTGTAGGGTTTCCTACACGGTCTCGGCCTTAATTTGCAGATAGGCTTTAGTAAGTGCTTTAAATGAACTGAACTACCGTTTAAATAAGCAGTAAACACTTTGCTGCAATCTCTTTGTACGCAATTTGGTTTACCTCTACGAGGAGAACGCTTAAACACACATTTTAAGGCACTAAAAATAACACTAAAAGCGTGAAGATTATCATTTCTGTTACGCTGTGTACTTTTACACTATAAACTTAGTAAACAGTATAAGATCTTAAGACTTGCTATAAAGACTTTACAAGAAAGATGACGTTCGCAAAAACTTAAAATGTTGGACAGTGAGCACTCAGCTTTATTTAGCAAGCTGAAGAGGCAGTAGGCCGGTCATATCTGTTGCAGAGCTGATAAACGTTGGGGTAGACGTGTACTAGAGTGGAGACAACGAATTAGCAAACATAGAGTAAGGACGCCCTGGGATTCGATGGAGTGACGATAAACATAAGGCAAATGGAAGCAAAAATAAAAAATATTTATAAAGCAATGGTGTAAACCCTGTACTAAACCGAAAGCAGGTTATCGTACTCATCATTATGATCAACTTCACTATGGGACCAACCACAGACTAGGTAAAGCTACTAAGGGACCAACCCTGAAATCACGAAAAAAAACTGCTGTTTACCATATCTTAATTGACCGTTTTCTATTGACCAGCTGTTTTCTTTTGCGATTTCATGTTTGGCCCCCAGCGTTAGCCCCATAGTAAAAGCTGTTCATAATGGTGAGTACAATGACCTCCTTTCGGCTTAGTATAGGGTATATGCGTAACCTTGTATAGAAAATTGGAAAGGAATTATACCTTTGATACTAAATAACTAAACTGAATGCCGAAGATCGGGCGAGTCAAACCGATCTTTGGCTTCTTGGGAGAAACTTAAGAACTGAAGTAAGTTTTTTCCAGTTGGCAGCATACCCAGCATACTGGCGACATTACCACGCTGAATGGACATGCTTATGGGTTGAGCCAGAAACATCCCAACATTTTAGTCACAAGTATCATTAACCAGAAACGCAAAAAAAAAAAGAAATTGCACGTTTTCAAACACTTTTCCTAGAACAAACTTCAGACTCTGTAAGCTACATAATTATTTTCTAGCGAGATGACACTGCATAAAATCCCACGCGATCCTCGTGCTATTGCCGCGTTCGCTTACAAATTACACTCAGGTACTACACCGAAATTACAGACATTACCCGCGAGTAACAGGTAATATAGAGAGATCACAAGAATCACAGAGTGCTGCAAGGATTCGTAGGTAGGTATTACGAGGGAGTTGATTACGACGTTTGGTGTTACCGGAGATTAGTTAAGTTAGTTTTTAATGTAATAAATAATTTAGTTTTTAAAATGTTGTATTTTAAATAATAAACTATAATAATGACAGTGAATGGCAAAATATGTGGCACGTCAGAAATAACATTGCTTCGATCTATTTTCATCAATTTTCTAAATCAAAGTTGAATGTGTCAGGTTTTTATTAGTATCAGCTTAGACGCTAGACCACAGTTCATCTGTTTTTATATAACTATTGAAGTCAGTCCTGGAATTAGAACTGGATCTCAAATAAGGCCGAGTTTCACCGTTAAGTAATTTGTGACAAATGTGCGGTAATATATAATGGTACGGTGTATTAACTAAGAAATAATAAAAAAGCCACCAAGTAAAAATTTATCGGGGGTCCCCATACAAAAAACGTATTTTTTACGCATTTTAGGATTTGTTCTAATGCAAATACGGTAATACGTACAAGCGTCAAACTAAGCATGAATTTTATTATTTCAGCTATGTGAAACTCGTAGGATAACGTACATAATATTGAAAATGTAAAAGAACATTAATTTTATTATGCACAACTTAAAAAACAGAAAATTTACGAATACCTAAAATAACTTAAACCATTAGTGGAGGGAAATGTACCCAGAATGCTGGCGGCATGGCCAAGTTGAATGGCAATACTCAATTTCTGTGCGAATTAAAAGCCTGCATCCTGGACACCCGACGCCTCCACCAATAAAAAAACTATTATAGAGCTAATAATCTTCGAACGGCTGAACAGATCATAGCTAAGAACAGTCTCGATCAAGTCACTTTTCAAACAAAACAACTTAATTATTACAGCCGTTTGGGAGATCCACATAGATATAACATTAAACTTAAACCACCCCTATTTTTGCGTCAGGGGTAATAAAACAAAACATCTAGGTACGTAGGTATTGAGTTTCATTGGTATGAAAATTAGTCGCTGAAATTACGTTTGCCTCATCGAAATACAATACATAAGTAGCTAGAATCAGAAACTTGCTAAAAAAAATGTCCGAACCAAAACGGCGCACGCTACGTATTGCGCAGACTTTTTGGTTAGTTTGGTTAGACAAGTGACGTTAAATACTCTAAATTGAAGTAAATGTATCATTGCGAACTATATTTGATATCTAGGTATTACGCTAGGTATGTACAGCGACGCTCGGACGTTTTTTGACTGTTTTCACTTAGAGATTGTGGCTCTATAGGTATTGTATCACGATGGTTTGCCTTTGCATACCTAAAACAAACTGCAGCTAGCCGTTTCATAATGCACTCTCAATGTTATCCCGCCAACAAACTCCGAGCCGTGCAAAACTGAACGGGCTTCTATGCAAAGAGCGCCGCAAATCTTCAACAACTGTTTGTTCGAACAAACAGGAGACATACTCGAGCGAACAATATTCCACGGTGATGTTTAAGTTTCAGTTTTCGGCTACGTATAGTATAGAGGGTTTAAAAAAGTGGAAAGGAAGAACATAGACGCTATAGAGATGTGGTGCTGGAGAAGAATGCTCGGGGTATCGTGGACTGAGTTTCGCACGAACGTCTTGATACTCCAAGAACTTGGCATCAAACAGCGCTTATTTTCCACAGTACAGTCTCGGATACTAGCCTTCTTCAGACACGTTTCAAGGCCTCGTTGTGCAGGGAAAGGTGGAAGGCACTAGACCACGCTGAGGTCACCCATGCGATGGACCGACCAGATCAAGTCTGCAGTGGGTGGTCACTTAAACGAGTGCAGCAGGATGACCTCCAGCAGAGAGAGATGGCGAGACATCATGAAGCGCATCGTCCAATACACCATGACGACCACGACCACTCTGCCAAGAGTGAAACGACTGAGAAGAAGAATAGAGGGTTACGCGGAAAGGGTGTACTAAGCCGAGAGGGATCCCTTATACACAACATTATGAACAACTTTTACAATGGAACCAACCCGCAATCCCGATTTTTTTTAGCTTTTCTGTTTTGTTCTGTGTAAAGGTGGTACAGACGTTATGACAGTAGCTCACACTTTGTAACACAACGTAAAGATCTAGCAGGCCTCATTTTGTACCTACTATCACGCCACGAGAGCAGTTTAGTGGTAGTTTAACTCTATTATCACGATCTTGTTTTTTTTATTTTTATTAATAAACACTTTACATCATATTAATTATATCTTTACGTGTTCGCTGTATCTTGGTAAAAATTTATCGTAGGTATTTCTATATAATTGTCATGTGATTCTATCGTCTAGTAGTCTTGTTCTCAAAAGGTTTATGTATACAAAATGAAAATAAGTTATCAGTAAAAAACATGCTTTTAGCCTTAGCACATTTAATTTTATCAAATATCCATTTGACATAATATTTTAATGGGGTATTTTGTTGCATTCAGTAGTTCCTATGGCCACCTTCCGTGATGCGCATCAGACCTTGAATATCACCTAGGGGTAATAGGACCCATCAAGACCATTCCAAAGAGCCCAAACACGGATCCTATTGCATTCATTAGTTCCTATGACCACCTTTCGGCTCCATTATCAGCAAAGCTCTATGATGCCATATTAATGCATTGTTATCTATAATAATATAATATTATAAAGAGGAAAGATTTGTATGTAAGTATGTTTGTAACGAAATGGCTCAAAAAGTACTGGACCAATTTTAAAAATTCTTCACTTCTTTCACTGTTGGGAAGCTACACTATCCCCGGGTGACATAGGCTATAATCTATACCCGTGCGAAGCTGGGGCGAACCGCTAGTCCAACATATAGTTGTACCATATTTCATTTCAATTGAACGCCGGGTAGTAGGTCAAATTAGGCAAGATTTGTACTTAACATACATAATACATACAAACGTGAAGTTAATAAAAGCTTGAAATATATTCAAAAGTTAGCTGCGTGAAATATGTTGACACAGAGTTACTAAACTCTCACAAGCTCACTGGCAAAACACCAAAATTTCACAGAGGAAACATTGCACTGAATCCGGAGCCCAGCTCTGCATTTTTCTTCGGAAAAATCCACTGCCATACAAGCAAATAAACGTATGGAACGCACGTGGATCCTGTCAAACGTAATAAGCTTCTTTGAGTGGCGTTAGTCACGTAACAAATGAAGGAATATACGAATATACGTGAATATTTTTATTCTCTTTCACTTCGTGTTTCTGATGTCGGTACTCGATGAACTGTTGACGTATTAACAGCTCTACAGTGCGTCTAGCAATGAGATTTTAGCAATAGAAACATCAGTCTCATTAAAAAAGCACTTGCACTTTACTGCCTTACAGCTTCTTCCATCCGTCCTAGTATAAACATTTCACTTTCTAAATACACAACATGGCATTTTAGATTATATATCATAATCCAAAATCACGCATCGTACGTTTGCGTCGTTGCCAGACAAAAAACTTTGTATCGCCGCGCAGACCACTATAAAACGTATCTAGGTACCTCAGTTTATATTAACATCATTGGTGTCTAAAGAACAAACTTCGGTCAAAATTGGTTCAGCTGTTTGGAAGCTATGATGCCACAGACAAAAACACAGATAAATGCGTTAAACTTATAACTCCACATCATGGTTTATTATCAAGTAAGATGGAAAATATATATAAATACTATAAGTATATAACTCGATAACATTACCGGGAGTCCCCGTGGGCACAGAAAACGTGAGGAACGCGGCATGCTTTGACTTCATGCACAGTTTACACCTTTATATTCAAGTATATGTTACAGGGTTACGCAGTAAGGGTTTACTAAGCCAAAAGGGTTCCGTTATACTCATTATTATGTACAACTTTTACTATGAGACCGAAACACTGAAAACGCGCATATATTCTTTTAAAATTTAGATCCATACTAAAACTGTAATTATGCAAAGTTTCATGCACTTATCTTAATATTAATAGGAGTTAGTAGGATCTAAAGGATTAGGACGGACAGACGGACAAACAGTCGTACTAATGAACAGACGGACAGACAGACAACTTAGCAGGAAATTATAAGAGTTCCTTGTAGTACTACAGAACCCTAAAAATAGAAATGTATTACTGTGTCAATTTCACAAACAAGTTCAAACAAGTTCAAACAACTAAGCCAACAACCGTTATGCAACTCTAACTCTACCACCAACTCCTTTCAAGAATCTCTCTTCGATTCAAACTAACTCGGCTACTTCTAACCATTTGAGAGTACCAATATCTTTTGAAAGGCAGCGACACGATATGTTTACTGCTATAGCTGCCCCCACAGTTGCACCTGGGTGGACTTTCCTTCGGGGACCAGATCTCGTCGTGCATTGCCATGTTTACAACAGAGTTACACATATAGACTATACTAAATCGAAAGGAAGCTATTGTACTCATCATTGTGAACAACTTTTACTATGGGACCAACCATGAAATTGCAGAATAACAGCTGTTCCACAGAAAACGGTCATTGACCCTTCTACTTCCTTGATGCAAAAAATTACGTGTATTGCTGCCTTTCCTCTATTGCGTGAAAGAGTAACATAAACCACTATTCAGCGTTCATAGCATTAGTATGACAAAATATTATCAAAACGTATAATCGGTGAATGTAAATGGAAGGAAGGACCTTCCAAACTCATTATAAGATACAAACTCGCAACTATCTCAAAGCTATCTCCAGTGCATTAGTTATATTATGCAAAGATTTTTCGATAGGTTTTCAATATTTGGCAAACTTTTGAAAGTATCAGATGCGAAGCAAAGTTTTGCGTCAAGTTTTCTGTTCGAGATCTAGTTTCGAGTTCTATTTCCATGTAACTTATATTTTCGTCCATCTCAGAAATGTGGAGAGTGGAGGACTTATTCACACCTCAATATTATTGACTGCTCCGGTGGCCCAGTTGGTATTGAACCTGCTTTCTGCGCCTGGGTCGTGAGTGCGATTCGCATCTAGGACAAACATTCAAGTGATGAACATGTGTTTGTTCTCTGGGTGTTAATATCTATTTATGTATGTATTTAATATGTATGTATATCAGTCTCTGGCTTTGCTTAGTTTGGGGTCAGATGACCGTAAGTGCAAAAATGTATACAGATTACATAACTATGTAGGGAATCGTCAACCGTAAATGTACATTTAACATTACAGCTATACTAATCAAAAAATAAGAATCCTCAAAAACAGAAGTAATGAAACGCACGACTGTGTAAGCGCCATAGTTTCACTCCACTAAGTGGGACTATAATACAAAATTTTAAGCTTTATGGTCATCAGAATCTGTAGTAACAAGCGTTGCTTAAAAGTGGAAAAACCTCGCCTTAAGGTCAAATTGTAGGTAAGTCCCTCTACAAATCACTATCAAGCTCACCAAAACCTAGGTCTCCACGGTAGTGAAAGCGAACGGTTTAACCTTTAAATGGCCAAGGAAAGAAAAATACGACGGCAGTAAATTCGCGTTAGAAAACAATGGAGGACGTCGGCTTCCGACATTTTTCAGCGGGGTTTACTCGAATAGTAACCTGGATCCGAAAAGTAGTGGGGTTTCTGTAGAGAACCCTATATAATAAAGTCTATGTTTCGTGCGGCCTCTTTCTTGCACGCGCGAATTTCAATATCTTTAAAGATATAAAATTATTAATTGTACCTTTGTAAAATCTACGCAGAACAAATAAAGAAAATAAATTCAGTTTTTTTTTTCCAAAATGCGCAAGGAGCATAGATATAGTATAAGTTAAAATCATGAACATGTATTTTAATTTAAAAAAAAATATTTTAGGGTTCCGTACCCAAAGGGTAAAAACGGGACCCTATTACTAAGCCTATGATGTCCGTCCGTCCGTCTGTCTGTCTGACTGTCTGTCTGTTCTATCTATTAACGGATGTATCTTTCGAACCGTAATAGATAGCCAGTTGAAATTTTCACATAATATGTAATATTACGGCGGATTGACTAACAAATAATAAAAAAGTCAAAAAGTTAAAAGGAAAGGGGGGTGGGTCCCCATGCAACAAACGTATTTTTCTTTACGTATTTTTGTATTAGCCCTAATGTAAAAACGGTAATATTTACAAGCGTCAAACTTTACATGATTATAGAACACACTCTAAAGTATAACAACAAATAATAAAAAATGGCTAAGTTTGAGTCGGTGATAAGTTTCTGTTCATTACCAAGTTATAACTGGTAATTTCGTTTTTGAATGTTGTGGTGGTACGGAACCTTCAGTGCGCGAGCCCGACTCGTACTTGGCTGGTTTATTTTTCTGTTTTGTCATGTTGATGTGAAATAAATGTTTTTGTCTTTATTTCTTTCTTTCTTTCTTTTTTTCTCTACACTCGTATTTTTTTCGTTGGGAGTACGCAGACGCCCATCCTCTCTCTCTGAGCGAAGGCCTGTGTCCCAGCAGTGGGAACATGAAAGGATGATAATGATGGTATTGAAGGTCAGACACTGACTGAAGAGCCATGCTGGTGTCGTAGAGTACAAGCAGCTATGGAGAATTTAACCTTTCCCTGTTTACCGTAGGTTGATTAATTTGATTTTCAGTCATAACAAATATTGTGCCATGTTTATCAGTTTATTACGTTGTTTGTTCTTTGTGACTAATTTTATCTTTAAGTCATAGAGTTACTGAAATATTTTTTGTCTGTATATACTTTTTTAAACCCCTCACGTAAAAAGCGGGGTGTTAAATTTTTACGTGTGTTTTATGTCTGTGTGTGTCTGTGTATCGTCTGTGTGTCTGTGTGTCTGTCTGTCGTCGTGTCTGTGTGTCTGTGTATCTGTGGCATCGTAATACCCAAACGGCTGAGCCGATTTTGATTTAGTTCTTTTTATTGTTTTAAAGGTGACTTGATTGAGGGTGTTTTTAACAATGACTCATGAAAAGATTAGCAGCTCTTTTATCATATTATTTTTAATGTTCAATTTGTACGTACAGGTTTATTAGATTGTTTTTTAATAGTTAGGATTTAATTTGTTTTTCTCAAGATTTTTTTTCCATACTATACCTACTTACTTTGCTATTAAAAACAGAATGTTTACATATTGTTCTTATGTTGTGTTGTTGTTGTTGTTGTGTGTGTTTGTTTACAGTCTGCTAATTTACAGGAGACATATTTTTCTGGATAAAAATTGTTATATTGAATCACAACAATAATCCGGCTGGATTAGCAAGTTGAAGTGGCAGTAGGCAAGGCACATAGTACGCAGAACAGATAGCCGATGGGGCCGAAAGGTTCTCGAATGGAGACCACGGACCCGTAAGCGCAGCGTAGGACGTCCACCAGATGGACAGATGACCTAAAAAAGACTGCAAGGCAACGCAGGATGCAGACCGCTTCCAACAGGCCCTTTTGGCCTATGTCCAGTAGAGAACATCCTATGACTGAAATGATGATGACAACATTAATGATAATCATTAATGCTAGGTGCATTATATTAGTGGTGGAAATCTCATCAATATTTATGCATCACCCTGCATGCAAGTACGTTATTATAATTTTAATATTATCTGCGAACACGCAATGTTTGTGCAAACATTGCATTGATATTTGAACATTGAAACGCAACTGATAAAACTCTATAATTAAAACTGGCCCTATCACAAACTAATATTTAATGACACGAAGTCAAAAGTCCTTTTAACTTCCAACTGACAGTACTTTACTGGCGCTGTCTGGAAATGGCTTCTCCCGAAGAGCAGCCTTTAAAAACAAAAGAACAAGTCACAAATGAATCTAAAAAGAAAACCTGGAGAGAAAAACTCGCTTACATAAAAGAAAATATAACAGTAGAACCTGTGCTAGCATGCTACGTAGTGCCAGGAGCGTTGTCCAGACTTGCAACCCAAAATTTGAACCTAGATAAAGCTTGCCGAGTGAACAAAAATTACGGAGAAACAGTATGCAGTGCTTTGATAGCTCGAGAAGGAAATAAGTATATGAAAGAAGAATTGGCTGTCCAACAGCTCATAGCTGCTATGGAGAGTTGGAAAAACGTTCTCTTAACAGCAATACCAAGCCTTCTGATCCTTTTTCTTGGATCTTGGAGCGATAGAACTGGAAAGAGGAAAATATGCATCTTGCTTCCAATCATAGGAGATTTGCTTATGTGTTTGAGTAACATATTGAACGCTTATTACTTCTATGAATTACCAGTGGAGGTAACAATGTTCTTTGAAGCGTTTTTCCCTGCTGTAACTGGAGGTTGGATCACGACGTATATGGGAGCATTTAGTTACATCAGTGATGTGTCTAGTGAAGAATCAAGAACCTTCAGGATTGGGATTGCGAATCTCTGCTTAACTGCTGGAAGTCCTATAGGATCTGTTCTTAGTGGAGTATTGCTTAAGCATATTGGGTACTACGGAGTGTTTTCTATATGCTCATTGCTGTACGTGTTCAGTATTATTTACGGGTTTTATTACATCGAAGATCCGAAGAGGCCGGAGAAAACAGAAGTATGTTTTTGAAAAGTCTTTGTTCTTTTACTTATTTTGAACAAATGTTATTTTAGTATTTCATATTTCTAGCGCTAGATTTTGTCTGTTCTAGTTTTTATTATAATGTCATAGGCAACTTTTTTTTTTATGATGAAATGTGCTAGCGTTTGACTACAACCCACCTGATGGTAAGTGACGATGCAGTCTAAGATGGGGCACGCTTGCCCATGAGGGGCCTATTCACTCTTGTCTTGAGGAGACCCAGTTTGTACCTTACACACACACACCGAACAGGGATAGGGAACACCGAGGCAGGGAGCGCATTCCATTCTTGTGCAGTTCGTATTAGGAAGGAATTTTGGAAACGCTGCGTGCGGACTTTACCAAAGTTCACGATGTAAGGATGGAATGTCCGCCTCGATGACCTATGGCGGAAATTGATTGGAAACTGTATGCTATCAAGTAATATGACAGTATATTTTGTCTGTTTGTTATACAATTTTCTCAGATAATATTAATTCTTTTCACGACCAAACAGTGGAACTGCTAATGACATTTGACACCACTATAGGAACATTGAAGCAAAAACTTATTTTAATTTAAAAAATCATAGAAATTGCAAGTAAACCCACAAGGCACAGCTAGTACTTATTAGCTAAATGTTGTGTAAAGGAATTTTGTTGTTCTGATAGATCTCCTGGAATATAATTTACCTAATTAAACCAAAATGTACAAGAATAGGTTGGAGGCCAACCAACTCTTCAAAATTTGTTTTCAAAACGATACAAAATTCTAAGAACACATTAGCAGATTATTTCTACTATACATTATACAAACAGAAGTCGTAATATTCACTTACAAAATTATCATGGTCTTTATTAACGCTAGCATTACATATCACGAACCAGTAAATACATAATTTGCCTAAAATAATCCGGGATTTGTAATTGCAGAAGGACTCTCCGGGCGTGTGTGGCTTCCTAAAATCCTTTTTCGACGGAAAACATGTTAAGGACACCCTTCAAGTGGCGTTCAAAAAGGGACCTAATCAACGCAGGACAAAGTCTATTTTGATTCTGGCTACGATCGCTTTTATATATGGGCCGGCTTATGGTAGGTACCTCTCTTGTATTTTATTGCTAGTTTTCAAGGAAGGTTTGGTTACACCTACTTGGAGATTACTTTATTGCGCTGTTTGAGCAACAAATGTTGAAGGTAAGTTATTGATATTAGTGTGTGTTGTTTGAATACATAATATTATAGTTTCAATCAATGGAGACACTTTTTTGTTGAAATTTTCAGCGTAAGTTTGCAAAGATCAGGGGCCTTACGATTATCTGTTTTAAGCAATTCCAAAAGTTGCGCAACTGCAAACCGTATCTTGGCACGTTGAGGTTCACGCTCACGTGAATTTCTGCACTGCGCTGTTTTGAGCCTGCGTTAAGAGATAACCGTAAGGCTTCTATTAGGTTGAAACCTCTTTATTGGTCTATTAGATCCTTTTTAATGTTCATGTTAGAACATAATATACATAGTTATTTTTCAAATAAGTACACTAACAGCACAATTTTTTTTTACGATCCTGGAACTCCGTTGTAATGAACAAGTTTCTCGTTGGGAAATATCTTTTCAAAGCAAGCTTTTATGAAATTAGTGATTGTAGCGGTGTACTGATCAAAATGAGCCCAAACACTATCCATCGTGGAGTACCGTTGTCCACCGTCACCATCATCAAATCAGCTCGCTGTCACCATAATATTATATTGTCATCGGAACTTGAAAAGTACACCAAGTTTCATCTCAGTCGAGGAGTCGGTTGCAGGTATCCATGGCGGTTTCTGCTTCAGGCGTACCGCAAGCTTGAATGCAGATCTTATTATCTATATCAATGACGTCATATTTGAAAATCTTTGATCTATATATATAAATGAATCTCTATTTACCTTGGTCACGCCATAACTTCAAAACGACATTACCGATTTCATTCTTTTTTTTTTAAGAATGAAAATACTTTTTAGAAGGTTCTTATAGACAGAAAATTTAAAAAATTGCGCAGAAAATTGGAAAATTTCCGTAAATTTTACGACGATTTTAACTTCCCGCGTTTGACAGTTCTAAGACAGGACAACGTCTGTCGGGGCGGACTAGTCTATACAAAGATCTTGTATATACCCTAAAGGGACCAGTCTTTACTAATAATAATATATAATAATATAATAATAATATTATAAAGAGGAAAGATTTGATTGTTTGTTTGTTTGTTTGCATTGAACAGGCTCCGAAACTACTGAACCGATTTGAAAAATTCTTTCACTGTTGGGAAGCTACACTATTCCCGGGTGACATAGGGATAGGCTATAATCTATACCCGTGCAAAACTGGGGCGGACCGCTAGTCAGAAATAAAACACTGGGTAGTAGGACAAGATTTACTTGCAAGATTTGATTACAGACAGACACCGGGCAGGTGAAACAGAATAAAAGCTTGTAAAAAGGAAAATGATGGAAGTATCAGAGCAAGCTTGAAACGATATAGAAGAAAGAGATTTAATAGTCGCGCCTCTTTGTGTAAATGGGAAGGAAGGGACATGTTTGTCGAGTGGATTAAAAAATATATGTACCTAATACATTTATTAATACATTTCATCATCATCATCATCAGCTGGAAGACGTCCACTGCTGAACATAGGCCTCCCCCTTTAACCTCCACACTGAACGACAGCCTGCCTTTTGCATCCACTGGAAGCCCGCGACTCTCACAATGTCATCGGTCCATCTAGTGGGAGGCCTCCCTACGCTGCGTCTTCCGGTTCGTGGTCTCCACTCCAGAACCTTTCCTCCCCATTGGTTATCGGTTCTTCGAGCGATGTGGCCTGCCCATTGCCACTTCGAAAACTAAACATTTAATGCACACTAACTACCTATTTTAATAACCCAACGTGTCATACATAAAATACACACTTTACGTTCAAAGTAGTAATGCACTTATCTCTGTCTACGCAGTGAAACTTCATAGAAATTCATTTCGTGCAAAATGTTCTAGTCTTTTTACAAGAAAGCATTAACTATAAATAAAAGCTTAAAAAGCTTGGCTCGAAGCCTCTGACAGATTATAAAGCTTGGCTGAAGCTTCTAGCAGCTTGCCTTGTCATATTTCTTTTATTACAAAAGTGCTGTTAATAAATACTGTATAACTCAGGAACAAAGAGATGTTGACGATATTTTTCATGTGTGTAAAAGGAATAATACATCATCATCATCAACCAGAAGACGTCCACTGCTGAACATAGGCCTCCCCCTTTAACCTCCACACTGAACGACATGGACGACGATAAAAATACATAAACCTTGAAAATGATTTAAATGTCTATTGAGAGTTATCGAGCATAATTACTAGATAAAAATAACACTGTTCGATTTCCAAAGTAAATATTGTAAATAAATAAAATGAAATAATTTTATTTAAGGTAAAAATAGGTACCTTTTGAGAAACGTGCCAAGATGCTTGGTTCAGACTAAGCTTCTTAGTCTTGAGCATCGGCGCAAAGTTGCTAGTCTATCGTTTTTTTAACGGATACAAAAATAAACGAAAGTAATTTTAAAAATAGTTGGTTATTTTTTCAGACTAAATAAAATAATAAGTTAAGGAGGAGAAGATTAAATATAATATGTATGTCATCATTATCAGCCAGAAGAGATCCACTGCTGAACATAGGGTTCCTCCTTTAACCTCCACACTGAACGACAGCCTTCCATCTGCATCCACTGGATGCCCGCGACTCTCACAATGTCGTCGGTCCATCTAGTGAAAGGCCTACCTACGCTGCGTCTTCCGGTTCGTGGTCTCCACTCAAGAACCTTTCTTCCCCATCGGTTATCGGTTCTTCGAGCGATGTGGCCTGTCCATTACCATTTCAACTTGCACATTTTAACAGACGGTGACTCTGGTTCTTTGGTGAATATCCACGTTCCGGATTCTATCGCGCAAAGAAACTCCGAGCACAGCTCTCTCCATTGCCCGCTGTGTGACTGAGATTTTTCAAAAGGCCAACAGTTAAGGACCACGTCTCAGTACCATATGTCATCACTGGCAACACACACTGGTCAAAGATGAGAAGAATAAAAAAAAAGTGTTCGGGACATTTTTGCACACACGGTCATCTGATCCCAAACTAAGCAAAGCTTGTGATATGGCTGCCAGAGACTGATATACATACATATATAGTTTTAAATACATACTTAAATAGATATTAACAACCAGATATAGAACAAAGCGATTTAGCGATAAGGCCGCCAGTTGTTACACTAGTTTTTAAGAGTTTTTTGTCTTCTGTATCAAATTTTATGGTGTGAACAATAAAGAGTTAATCAATCAATCAATCAATCAATCAATCAAACACAAATGTTCATCACACAAATGTTTGTCCTACGTGGGAATCGAACCCACGCACCCAAGCTCAGAAGGCAGGTTAACTACCAACTGGACCAACGTACAGTGCGTAACGTACGTTATGTTTACAGTCTAAATCAAACAAGAAGGAATTTAAACTGTAATACTATTTCAGGTGAATTCACTGTCCGGTACCTATTTACGAGGTACCGCTTCAACTGGGATGCTCTCAAGTACAGCTTCTATGGGACTTTTCACATTCTCAGTCACTGCCTTGGTATGTACTAGATTTTTACTACTAAGTCTGTTTTGTTTTTATACGCTTTTGATACGGTGTATATCGTGCCAGGTTGTATGGTTTATTGCGTATACTGGGGTACGCGGAAAGGGTGTACTAAGCCAAAAGAGGTTAATAATAATATCATAGGGTAGATACGCTACTTACAAAGCCACACCGGTTGTCTAGTTTCCACACGCAATAGAAGAATGTTCATAAACTACGTATTCACAAACTTTCAAAAATTACGTACGTCTAGCCAACACACAAAACAAACAATGCAGTAGGTAACTTCGTCGTAGTTTATCATACATTTCTTTGCCTTATACACAAAGTGCATGCACCTACTAAAATTCATTGCGTCGCAAATGTAAACCGTTGCGAAGAAAAATATGTATCCAGTATTAATTACAAAAGTTTCCACAAAATTGTTCTAAGATTAGACTGTCATATAACGCCATATTTTGAGTAGGTACTGTTGAAATATTGTTCATAGCTGCATAAAGCTCAGCACTTGCTGTAAACCTTTATCAGCTATGGGGTTTTAGGACTAAATAAACTGGCCAAGTGCCAGTCGGGCTCGCGTACTGAGGGTGCGCTCTCAACCTCACGCTCAACTCACGCTTTAGCCATTTAGCCATTTAGCCAGCTTTTTTGGCCATTATAGATTATTTGTTGTTACATTTTAGAGTGTGTTCTATAATAATAATCATACCAAGTTTGACGCTTGTACGTATTACAATTTTTACATTAGAGGTAAAACAAAAATACGTAAAAAAATATGTTTGTTGTATGGGGTTTTCCCTTGCGTTTTTACTTTTTGGCGGATGGACGGACGGACAGACAGACAGACAGACGGACAGACAGACAGACAGACATCGTAGGCTTAGTAATATTAGTAGGGTCTCGTTTTTACCCTTTGGGTACGGAACAGTAAAAAAGAAATAAGTTCAGATGCCAGAGAACTTTATACAGGTATACCTACAAAGATATGCCATTATTCAGATTTTCGCCATGTCTTATCAAATTTACGACAGACGTGGCGACGAGTAAATTGAAAAATATTGTGCCGTTAAAAATTACAATCAGGCCGATGAATAAATCCGACGGGAAAGCGACCTTTTTTGGCACTCAGCCATTTGGATATGAACTTTTTCCAATTTAATTTCGTGTTTAAGGGAAACTTACACAGGCTAGACGGGTAATAAAATTTCAAATGTAATTTACTTTGCTGTTTAAAATTAATTACGTATAAAATACATTTTTAATTAATAGCAATATTTGCCTTGCAGTGGGACAATACAAATTCAAATTATTTATCTCAGGACAACTAAATCCATTGTGTTAGTACAAGCAAAACTTAAAAATATTGTTAAAAATAAAAAAATACATAAAATTATGACACTTGCTACAAAAATATTTCAGTACCACCGGAACTTCCGCTCTAATAAATTACTGAGTAAGAAACAATATATTTCCTACTCAATCATCACCCGCACAAAATGCCCGAGTATAGGCGCGTCAATATCAATATCATCATCATCATCATCATTTCAGCCGTAAGACGTTCACTGCTGGACATAGGCCTCCTCATCTCCAAAAGGGCCGGTTGGAAGCGGCCTGCATCCAGCGTTAAAGCCCGCGTCTACGATCTAAAATAGACCGCAGGGAGCGGTCTCTTTTAGGTCGTCTGTCCATCTTGTGGGTGGACGTCCTACGCTGCGCTTACCGGTCCGTGGTCTCCATTTCAGAACCTTTCGGCCCCATCGGCCATCTGTTCTGCTTGCTATGTGCCCT
Source organism: Agriopis aurantiaria (assembly GCA_914767915.1). NCBI lineage: Eukaryota > Metazoa > Arthropoda > Insecta > Lepidoptera > Geometridae > Agriopis > Agriopis aurantiaria. The sequence continues at coordinate 15,489,442 of OU611989.1, read as the reverse complement.
GCCCACTACCACTTCAATTAACTAATCCGGTGGGCTATGTCGGTAACTTTCGTTCGTCTGCAGATCTCCTCATTACTGATTCGATCTCGTAGAGAAACACCGAGTATAGCCATATCGATAGCTCGAATATCAATATAACAAAAAAAAATTGGCTGTCAAGGGATCTTAGGCCCGTATTCCAAAACGACGCCCAGTCAAGATTCTCTACTTAAAACTAGTTTTAAGTAGAGATTTTATTCTAGAACTAAACTTGAGTCAATATTCTACGATCGTAGTTCACCTGTATTCTAAAACGTCACTCAGTTGCCAATCTGTACTCAAGTTGACATATGATCTGCGATCACGCAAGTGACGTCTGTATCACGCTTGAGCAGAGATTTCTGTATAGTGTACTTGGTTTGGTTGTTATTAAACTTGTTATTATTTACTTTGCACCATGAATATTTCCGAAGATATCGAATATTATGATCAAATTTTCCCAGTGAATAGACAGATCACTGTTAGCATTCCAATGCGACACTTGAGAGATGCTGAAGATCAATGGATGCAAATAATTTAAAATGCGCTATCGCAGGAATATCTGATGGGTTTGCAGTTAGAGCTTCCATTATTAGCAGTTTTGATTGACTGAAGCATGGTCTCCTATACAACTTTAACAACTTGGTTAAAAAACTGTCTGTATTAATTAACTCATTTGTTAATCATATAGCTTTTAAATGAATATAAAAATTAAACAAAACTACTAAATAATAAGGTCAGTCTTTTATTTATAATCATTTTAATTACTAGGAATAGTAATATAATAATAATATAATAATACTAATATTTTTTTAATAGAAATTTTTCTTTCCAAACTGAAGGGGATATCCTAAAAATATCCAAATATAGGCAGGATAAGATACTACTATTTCGTAGCACAGTTCTTTACTTCCTTGATTTACTTGAATTGAATTAAATTTCCAAAGTAAATCGCGAAAAAATAAACAAGACTAATATGACATTTCACAATACATTGACATTGTTGACGTTCCGTATTACATAATTTTTCTTGAAATTATTTGACGAAAAATGCTTTGAGTAGATTCTAGGGTTTTAAGCATAAAGATGTATAAAACCTTTATGATATAGTGTAGATCATTACCTAAATAGTTAAATACTTAATAATTTCAAACTACATTACTGTTTATTTAATTAAATAAATTATAGTAACATTTTTAATTATGCGTTACGCGGAACGACATTATTAAACTAAAATAAAATTGTAAACGAAAACAGACTGATTCATAGACAAAAAGAATATCCGCTTGAAACTTAGGCTGACTGAATGACATCACAGCGATGATGTAGTCGAAAATGGAGCATGCAGACTTAAGAGATACACCTACTCTGACCTAGAAAAGACCTAGGCCCGTATTCTAAAACAAGACTCAAGTATCGTTTGATCTTAGTTCACCTGATTATTACTTGAGCCTAGAATCGTTGCTTAAGTATTGTTCTTATTCCAAAACTGCCCTTAGACTCAACTCAGCTGAATCTAGATTTAAGTAAAGTTTCAAGCGGATATTCTTTTTGTCTATGAATCAGTCTGTTTTCGTTTACATTTTTATTTTAGTTTAACAATATCGTTCCGCGTAACGCATAATTAAAAATGTTACAATAATTTAATTAATTAAATAAACAGTAATGTAGTTTGAAATTATTAAGTATTTAACTATTTAGGTAATGATCTACACTATATCATAAAGGTTTTATACATTTTTATGCTTAAAACCCTAGAATCTACTCAAAGCATTTTTCGTCAAATAATTTCAAGAAAAATTATGTAATACGGAACGTCAACAATGTCAATGTATTGTGAAATGTCACATTAGTCTTGTTTATTTTTTCGCGATTTTCTTTGGAAATTTAATTCAATTCAAGTAAATCAAGGAAGTAAAGAACTGTGCTACGAAATAGTAGTATCTTATCCTGCCTTTATTTGGATATTTTTAGGATTTCCCCTTCAGTTTGGAAAGAAAAATGTCTATAAAAAAATATTTGTATTATTATATTATTATTATATTACTATTCCTAGTAATTAAAATGATTATAAATAAAAGACTGACCTTATTATTTAGTAGTTTTGTTTAATTTTTATATTCATTTAAAAGCTATATGATTAACAAATGAGTTAATTAATACAGACAGTTTTTTTAACCAATTTGTTAAAGTTGTATAGGAGACCATGCTTCAGTCAATCAAAACTGCTAATAATGGAAGCTCTAACTGCAAACCCATCAGATGTTCCTGCGATAGCGCATTTTAAAATTATTTGCATCCATTGCATACGGATCTTCAGCATCTCTCAAGTGTCGCATTGGAATGCTAACAGTGATCTGTCTATTCACTCGGAAAATTTGATCATAATATTCGATATCTTCAGAAATATCCATTGTGCAAAGCAAATAATAACAAGTTTAATAACAACCAAACCAAGTACACTACACAGAAATCTCTGCTCAAGCGTGATACAGACGTCACTTGCGTGATCGCAGATCATATGTCAACTTGAGTACAGATTGGCAACTGAGTGACGTTTTAGAATACAGGTGAACTACGATCGTAGAATCTTGACTCAAGTTTAGTTCTAGAATAAAATCTCTACTTAAAACTAGTTTTAAGTAGAGAATCTTGACTGGGCGTCGTTTTGGAATACGGGCCTTAGTCTGGTGCAACACTTTAGCATGTCGGTGACGCGGTCACATTAGCATGTAGATGACGCGAACTCATAAGTTTTGTCCCTACCGAAAATCACTCAAAACGGTTAAAGAAGTTTTCACTTTAAAAAAATACAAAACTAAAACATTTCTGATGGATTAAAACATGAAACATTAGGTACTGATTAAAAAAAAACTATGTATTTTTTTGTGTCTACACTCTTAAAACAACAAACATTCTTGTGTTGTTTTGTTGTATTGTGGAATTGTAGTGTGTGATTTGCTTGTGAGCTGTTTATTATTTCTGCATTGTTATTGTGTACCTATTGTTGTATTGTTGTGAAGTTCTTACCTTACCCAACGGGAAAAACTGCATGAGTCTGTTAGTTAGTTACACCATAGTTCAGATAATGATACGTCATCACTACAACGCTAATGCTTGTAGAAGATATTCCTTATGCGTTAGATTTTTTTGTTGTTGTACCCTAGCATAACTTATACCAATTTTGTGACCGGCAAAAAATCTTGAAAAATGCGCGATAACTAGTTAATTTTTAGATGTCTTTGACTTTGTATATAGACAAGGATGACGAGCAGTTTTCGAGTAATTTCGACTGCGCGATTTGTTATAAATGTGTGCATGTGTGCGTGTTTGTGCGCCAACGTACCTCCACTTCGCCATTTTTGCTTATGTTGTTTGCTGTTCACTATCATCATCATCTTCATCAGCCCCGAGGGACACACTGCTGGGTCTAGCCTCCCTTTGTCTGAGCCTCTCTCCCCGGACTCTCGCCAGTCGAATCCAACAGTTCTTTTGATGTCGTCGGTCCACCTCATCCTTGATCGATCCGAGTTCCGCTGACCTAGTCTCGGCCAACATGCGATTACCTACTGCTGACAAACTTAATGTGATTTAAGCCACAAACAACAAAAGCTAAGAAAAAAATCAGTTACCTATGCTATAAAGAATCCTATATTTTCAGGTGCCATCATATCAATCAGCCTGTTCAGCCACCGGTTGAAATGGGACGACTCTGTACTGGGTCTGATTTCCATGTGCAGTAAGATAATGGGAACTATAGCAACTGCATTCGCTAGGAACACCACGGAAATGTATATAGGTAAGGAGTTTTGGCGCCAACGCAGACAAAACATGTCGGCTCGTTAGATTATTTTCTTAAACTTGTGTATTGTCGAGTGTTAATGTGTACTAAATGGGGAATTATTATTCATTAAGTGCTCTTAAGCGTGCTCGAGTGTGGGTAAGTGATATAACGAGGTGTAACGTGTCTTTTCGTGCAGTTTCCAAAACTACATAGAAGACTCTTGTAAAGTCTCCACCACTTTACAGGGGCATGAGTTTGACTTGACCGTAACTTACTTAGCTTGACTATATGTATATATATATACCATATGTTTTCGGGTTTTTACTAATCTGGTATCTAATGCTAACCATGGGTCGAAAAGCATTTTTACAACAAAAAAAAAAGTTGAAATGATGTCAAGTTGAAGAATCTTTATATTGTTTCCTCGTTAATTAACGAACCGTTATTATTTTAAAAATCTCTGTTTAATTATCTGTATCGACAAAATATGCTACGACACAAAAAAGTTCCCGCACTTCCGGCTTCACATATTCGGGGTACGTTTTTCCAATGTGCTTCTTCTCGAACGAGCAACTGATAAACGCCCACGTAAGTCATTATGACCCGGCGGAGCAGAAAAACCTCACTTGACGATTAATGGCCAGAAAATTTAATGTGGCTTATCAACGCTGTGATTATGTATGTAAATCAATGAGGTATTACCAGTAGAGGCGCCATACTCATTTTAAAAACATTAAAAAACATGGCGATATTTGAATATAGCTACCTACAGACATATAGATCTTTACAGCCTTACTGCCTTTTACAGCCGTCCCAGTATAGGTACACTTCTGAGACACAACGTGGCATTTTTTTTTTTTTTCATACTTAAAAACCATGCCCAAAACCGCGCATCGTACCTTTGCTTCGTTGCCAGACACGTCCTGTATCTGGCAACCACGCAAACTAGATTGAGTTCACTCAAGCTAATTAACTTGTATTTGTATACAAGCTAATATATAGCAACGCCACGCAGACCTTGGTAAAACGTATCTACCTCAGTTTGGTTTATTCCCGCTGTTTCGCGTCACCCTGTCTCGAGTTTACGGCGCATATTCATCATTTCAGCCGCAGGACGTCCACTGCTGGACATGTCTCTCCCATCGATCTCCAAAAGGGTCAATTGGAAGCGGCCTGCATGCAGCGTTTCCCTGCGGCCTCTTTTAGGTCGTATGTCCATCTCGTGGGTGGACGTCCTACGCTGTGCTTACCGGTCCATGGTCTCCATTTGAGAACTTTTCGGCCCCATCGGCCATCTGATCTGCGTGCTATGTGCCCTGCCCACTGCCACTTCAACTTGCTAATCCGGTGTTACGACGCCTATTGTTTTGCTAATTTTATAACTTTTACATTTATGATAGTTTATATATAACATCCGTGATTTAAACAGCGTATCTGATGGAAATTTAAACCTGAATACGAACATAAGAATGAATTCCTTTAACATAATGAAAGACGTTAAAAAGATACTAAACTGCATTTTTTAGTCGTGTCATCTGAACCAGCCTAACAAATTTATTCTGTTTCATTTCAGCTGTAGCATTAGAAACATTCAACGCGACATCATTCACGGCTCTTCGGTCCATTTCATCTAAACTATGCACTAGTGATGAACTTGGTAAGTTCCTAAAATGTCATGGCTAACTGAAAACGTTTCTAACGATTTCAGTTGCCATGGCATTTTAGGGTTAATTCATTATCAGTTAGCGTTCTTACCTATGACATACCTTATCCAAAAAAAATAACAGGCCAAGAGCGTGTCGAGACACGCTTCAGCAATGGTAGGGTCCGGTAGCCAAAGCCATGTAATCAGTATGGTAAGTTACTGTTTTATGCAATATCTAGTTTAGAAATTCAGGGGGGACAACTTTTACCACTTTGTTGGGCCATATTTCGCTAAAGATACCCTTGATAAATAAACCGGGCAAGTGCGAGTTGAGCACGCGCATTGGGGGTTCCGTACCACCACAAAATACAACCATCAGTTATTGTTCTGGCTTAACGCCTTTCAAAATTGTCGAAGCAATTGCTACGAAGTACGCAGTCATATATATAATACTTTGCTACAGTGACGCTCGTGTATTACACAATTATAACTTGGTAATGAACAGAAATTTATCACCGACTCGCACTTGGCCATTATTTATTATTTGTTGTTATACTTTAGAGTGTGTACTACAATCGTGCCAAGTTTGACGCTTGTAAGTATTACCGTTTTTACATTAGAGCTAATACAAAAATACGTTTAAAAATACGTTTGTTGTATAATACCAAAGATTACGTACCCCCCTTTTCGTTTTTACTTTTTGACTTTATTATTATTTCTTAGTTAATTATTATATATCCGCCGTGACATTAAAATTCTTTAAAAAAAAATACTGACAATCCATTATGGTTCGAAAGATACAGACGCTTAAAGGTAGGACGGACATACGTCAACACACTTAATTTTGTTTTTGTTATGACTGTATCCTGTTTTGTGTACCTCAATAAATAAATACGGACGGACAGACAGACAGACATCGTAGGCTTAGTAATAGGGTCCCGTTTATACACTTTGGGTACGGAACCCTAAAAAGAAATGTGTAAAAACACATAACTTTTTATCAAGAGTATCTATTACCTCATTTTAGTATACCTAACAACACCCCCTCGAGTGGATGCAGCGAAAAAAATAATTCATCGCCATGTTACATGTATGCAACACTAACCACACTTAAAATGCAATTTTTTATGCATTAAAATTCAGATCAACTCTGAAATTGTAATTGTGCAAATTTCATGATAGAATTTTAAAGGTTCTAAAGAATGAGGAACATGGTAGGTTTTAAAACGGCGCCCAGTACCACCGGACGATGGGCAGCAGCGTCCTATTGCTACACTGTGAACGTACTGCGATCCCCAAGCCACCTGCCGAGCGTGGGGATTATGGCAACATCTCTCTCTAAGAGGTCTTTGTTCTGCAGTGAACGTTTACTGGTTGATGATGACGATGAAAGAATTAGGACGGACAGACAGAAAGAGCCTCTTAAAAGAAAGATATTAAAGTGCTTTCATCTCTATAGTAATTACATCAAAACTCGCGTAACGTTTCATTATACTTAAGCTATTACATTTACATTTTAAGCCGTTTTGTAAAAGTTTATCTCTAAACTATTTAATGGTGTAGTAAAAGTTTTTACAAATCATGATGAGTGTAATGGCCTCCATTCGGTTTAGCACCACCATTACATAATATAGGTAACCTTGTATATATTTACTGCAAAGGAACATGACTCCCCAATTTACTAGGAAAATAGTGTAAACACAGACATTGGATAAGGATAATCTCGAACAGATAACCTTGACTTAATTTACAGATAGAACAGGTTAAACAGACAATTAATACCAATTTACGATGTCATTGTATCAAATATGTGTAATTAATTGTTTTCAATATTTTTTTTGTGATAGGTACTGTATGTATTTTCCTCATAGTACGTAATAATTTTTACACCACATTTGCTCAAAAAGTGCACTTACGAAGCCTGTATACATCGTTCGAAAGTTAAACATTACGGATCATACAACGGAGCGTGCGGTAATGAATTTAACCGCACGCTCAGATGTATAACGGATGTATAGCACCGTGCGTGTACTTAACGGTATTTTTTAGGGTTCCGTACCTCAAAAGGAAAAAACGGAACCCTTATAGGATCACTTCGTTGTCCGTCTGTCTGTCTGTCTGTCCGTCTGTCAAGACCCTTTTTCTCAAGAACGCGTAAAGGTAGCAAGTTGAAATTTATACTAAATACTTGGGTCTACGGTTTCTTTTGGCTGTAAAAAAATAAAAGTTGTAAGTCAAAGCAATCAAAAGATATGAACGTTTATGTCGTATATTTTGCGATTTCACAGAGGAATCAAAACCTATAGGGTACTTCCCGTTGACCTAAAATCATGAAATTTGGCAAGAGGCAAGGTCTCATAGTACATATATAGGAATAAATCCGAAAGTTATAAATTTGAAGTTATTTCATATAAAAATAATTATTTTGCTATTACAAACTTACATTTTGTAGTTGGAATGTATGGAAGAACCTTATTGTCAACTACAAACTTAAGTTTGTCTTTCAATATTTTAACTTCAGTTAGTTTTTTTTTGTCTCGCGCTCTGAGGGTTCCGTTATGTCGTATATTTTGCGATTTCACAGGGGAATCAAAACCTATAGGGTACTTCCCGTTGACCTAGAATCATGAAATTTGGCAAGAGGCAAGGTCTCATAGTACATATATAGGAATAAATCCGAAAGATATAAATTTGAAATTATATCATAAAAATAATTATTTTGCTATTACAAACTTACATTTTTTATTTTTTGTAAGTTGGAATGTATGGAAGAACCTTATTGTCAACTACAAACTGTCTCTGTTTGGGAATCGGGACTTTGGTTGCAAGCCATGCCCTCTTTTAACACAGGTAGCCTTTTAGATCCAACCGCATTTCGTCTAGCTGTCAGCTTACGCTTGGGTGCAAGGTGCTGTGAGGCCCATCGCTGTCAGTGTGGTACTGCTGTTGACCAGCTCGGTCACCATGGTCTCTCTAGCTCGAGAAGCGCTGGTCGTATTGGCCGACACGCTAGCCTGAACGACATCATACGCAGGGCACTTTCCACCGCCAATGTCGCAGCTGTGCTCGAACCGAGTGGTCTTGCGCGTGACGATGGAAGGAGGCCTGACGGTATGACACTTGTGCCCTGGAGGTTGGGGCGGCCCCTTGTATGGGACGCAACTTGTGTCGATACTTTGGCGCCGTCACATCTTCCTGAGACACAGGGTAGGGCTGGCGCGGCTGCCAATTCGGCAGAGCAGCACAAGCGTCGCAAATATGTTAACTTCGGCAGTGGTTACTTATTTGAGGCGTTTGGGGTCGAGACATTGGGCCCTTCGGGACCGGGAGCTCACCTCATTTTCAAAAATCTTTCAGAGCGCCTGGTTAATGCGACGCGTGACCAAAATGCTGGCGTGTTTCTGGCTCAACGCATTAGCATTGCCATTCACCGTGGTAATGCCGCCAGCATGTTGGGTACGCTGCCAACTGGTAGTGGGCTTGAGCATTTCGATTGTCTTTAGACCTTCAACGGTCTATGGGCATTCTAACATTTTCTGTATTTGTAGTGTTAGTTTTAGTTTGTATTTTGTTTAGTTATTAAAGGCACTTGCCCAGTAAAAAAAACTACAAACTTAAGTTTGTCTTTCAATATTTTAACTTCGGTTAGTTTTTTTTGGTCTCGCGCTCTGTGGGTTCCGTCTAACGGAACCCTCAGAGCACGAGTCCTACTCGTACTTGTCCGGTTTTTTAATTTCCATCATAATTACATAAGAATTCCACAAAAGAGTTTCATATTACGAGAATAAATAAGCTGAATGATCAAACCTCCTTGGAAGCGCTTTTGCTCAATACGTTTGTCTCAGTTTAATACTAAAGAGAAAATGAGACGAAAGATGTAGTTCTAATTTTCACCACGTGATAGTGGCGCTATTTGCATGTTCGCGCCATTTTCTTATTATATTATAGAAACTATTGTTGTGACTAAACAAAATAATAAAATTGTTTCATTTGTAGCCTTTTTTTCTCGCAAATGTGTTGTAATACGTTGTATGGCACACGTGCGGATTGGTGGACAGTGGATTGGACAAACTCGTGACTACGGTAAGCCCTCGACTTCGTCTCGGGCTTACATTCGTCTACTCGTTTGTAATACCAACTTACCGCACTTGTATCATAAATAACTATTACAGGCGTGTGGTTATTATTTTCAAATCCCAAGACTCTTTTAGGCCGTCTGTCCATCTTGCTTATACCTATTTATGTTTATTAATGAAAAATAAATAATAAATAAATTAATTAATTTTATTTTCATAAAAATACATTTTCTATGTGACACAGCAGATAAGTACCTATTCGTTATTATGTCAGTTCAGAAAGTTCTGTTACATAGTCAGTGCTATACCAGTGGGCCCCAAACTAGGCGAGGCCTGTATTTTGGTGGCTCGAAATGCGGTTTGCTTGTAAGCGCATCACTTGAGAACGGCTGGAGAGTTTTGGCTATTTTTTTATGTTCGTTATAGTCAAAATAAGGTTTTCAGGACAAGAAAATATAAAAAGTTGCACGGAAAATTGGAAAATTTCGATAAAACTAATAATGCTTTTATGCCTGTTAAAAGATTATTTAATCCCGAAAAGCCTTTTTAATCACGATTTTGAATTTAGATCACACCAATATTACCTATTCGACCTCCATCAGGCTCCATCTCAATGCCTCGAATTGATTGGTCGACATTTTTGACAAGGAGTTTAGCATTAGAATAAAAACTGTTTTGTGTTCTTTTCTGTCATCAGTAAATTGGCGCTATTTTGATTACTGTAAGTTGTACGACAACGAAGTTTAGTGTTATTCCTTTTGTCTATGGTGTTACTTAATATACTTGTATCTATTGGATTTTTGTATGGATACCATAACTAATATTTATTAAATTTGGACAAGAAAATGTGTCCGTCAGAAATACAATTGTATATTTTGTTAGGATATAAACTACCTCCAAACCAAATTTCATCCCAATCCGTTTAGCCATTACAGAGGTGAGTGGGGACAAAAAAATCCAAATAAATAACGACGTTTGAACTACTGTTCAGACTTGCGCTGAACAAAAAAAATTAAAAGCTGACTGCTGACCTTCGTTAATGGAGAGGCACTGAAGAAACAAATCCACCAACAGGTTGACATAATGTTTGCATTAATGACAGATCTACTACCTATATCTGTGGCATTATTTTTTTTATTAGTGTGACACTCGAAAGTGTAAAGTGCTTTGTCATGCAAAGAACATTTTAGCCTATTGCACGTTTTTTACCCGACTGCCCAAGGAGAGAAATATTTATCGGGCGTATGTTTGTACTTTTTAGGGTTCCGTACTCAAAGTGTAAAAACGGGACCCTATTAAGCCTACGATGTCTGTCTGTCCATCTGTCCGTCGGTCCGTCTGTCTGTCCTACATATTAACGGCTGTATCTTTCGAATCGTAATAGATAGTCAGTTGATATTTTCACAGAATATGTAATGTTACGGCCGATTGACTAACAAATAATAAAAAAGTCAAAAAGGTAAAATAAAAGGGGGGTGCCCCATACAACAAACGTATTTTTTTTACGTATTTTTGTATTAGCTCTAATGTAAAAACGATAATACGTACGCAAGATTGTAATACACATTCTAAAGTATAACAACAAAATATAATACATAACGGCCAAGTGTGAGTCGGTGACAAGTTTCTGTTCATAACAAAGTTGTAACTGGTAATTTCGTTATTGAATTTTGTGGTGGTACGGAACCCTCAGTGCGTGAGCCCAACTCACACTTGGCCGGTTCATTTTTTCCTAGTGCCTAGTCTCGATCTTATGTCAATTACTTAGTCTACATTACAAATAAAATAAAAAATCATACAGACGAATTAATAACCTCCTCCTTTTTGAAGTCGCTATTTTTTTTTACAGGTAAGATGATCTCCGTATTCAATCTGATGGAAGTTCTAACCTCCATGGTCTTCGGGCCAATATACTCCTGGATCTACATGTTTACCCTGAAGAGAGACGCTGGGATCATTTACTACGTCAGCACCGTTATGACTGTACCTGCTCTTTCAATCTTTGGGTAAGGGCAAGTAAGCTTAGGGCGACGTGAGTCCCAAAATTAGCAGGCCGATACGAGTTGATAGAAACAACGATCCTCGTAAACTTAAAAAAATATTCAGTCCCTTCAAAACGGCCATTACGGTGAATAAAATGCGCTTGGAATCTGTTTTTATGGTTTTAAATTTATATTTCGCTTCCTAGAAACATAAATAAATAACTGGCTAAAAGTCTGTCGAGACAATAGACATGCATATGACATGTTCCGTTTTTCGTAGCCAGTATATATTAATTTTTTATTCATATAATAATAATTGGGATCACAAATTATCATAATATTACAGAAATTGGTGGTCACAGAAAAATTCGGAAGGACAAAGCTCTGTGGACTTAATCAAATTTCAGAGGTGCATCATACCAACATAACATATTATGGTTTAGTCGAAAAAAAAAACAACTTGAGAAATATTCTTTGTAAAAATAATTTTACGAAAAGGTCAATGACCTCTGAGCTAGAACTTCTTAATCTTTATTACTGGAGTATATTTATTAGTGTCATCTAAATTATATAACATTTTACAAAAGTAGTAACAAAGCTCAGGCGTTCAGTTCAGGCGAGTTGCCAGTCATCGCAAGCATATTAGAAATAAAAAAATATTTAAATACGCAAGCGAGGCAGAGGCCACGTGAGCACAGACTCTCAAAAAGATTCTTTCCATCTGCAGTTCTCTCGCTCGCACCTTATCACATTATTGAAGATATAAAATCACTGAGTATATTATTATGAATTTTCAAAAAGTGACATACCATGTTTTGCTATCCAACATAACACCAAATAAAGAAATTTTCGTTGTAATAATATTGTAATATGTTGAGGAAGTAACAACCGAAATTTTTGGTTTTTACAATTTTACTCCGTCAATTTATACAAAATAAAATATGGTATGGAGGTAACAACCAGTATCATCATCATCATCAGCCAGAAGACGTCCACTGCTGAACATAGGCCTCCCCCTTTAAACCTCCATGCTGAACTACAGCCTGCCTTTTGCATCCACTGGAAGCCAGCGACTCTCACAATGTCATCGGTCCATCTAGTGGGAGGCCTACCTACTCTGCGTCTTCCGGTTCGTGGTCTCCACTCAAAAACCTAATAGCGGAGTTTTTTCACAATTTGTGCAAAGTGACACATGAAAAAATTATTAGGCGTTATCTTCAAGGCACCGAGGTGGTTTTTTATTTTTGGGAAGCTGTGCTGCAATTGCATTACGATTGTAAAGTCGCATAGTAAAACAACTAGGTATAACAGCAAATTTTATTTTTCAGATGGTTCTTCATTCAACACAGAAAATGTTCCAACTTGGAAAAGAAAGAATTGGAAGCTGGTAATCATGTGAAACTTGAGTCAAAAACAATGATTCGCAAAGACGATCTCCTTAGTAATCTCGATTTAGTAGTTTTGACCGATGAAAAAATTACGTAAGAGTGCCTTAACTTTAGTTTTCACACAAATTCGGCCCGCAAAAACTTGAAAAATAGGCTTTTTCTTTTATTTAAGTTGCTTTGGAGCTTGTAAAGGTTCTAGCTGAGTTATTTGTAGGTAGCAAAGGTTTTCATAAATAGAGCCCAACAAAAACAAAAATAAATTAGTTATGAGTATTGTAATTTAATGCTACACAGAGAGTAATCTATAGCACGTGATGACGTCATACTGTGCGTGTGCCAAACAAATTATATAATAACACACGCTTTTCAAGAATAATTCAGAGCATTCGCTCTCTATCCCCACCAAAAACTTTAAAGGCTTATATCTCAGAGATTTATCAGCCAATTTTTTTTTTCAGTATGTGTAATGTGTTTAGATATACCTATATATATTTCGCAAAGCCTGTTATCTATACTAATATTATAAAGAGGAAAGATTTGATTGTTTGTTTGTTTGCATTGAAGAGGCTCCGAAACTACTGAACCGATTTGAAATATTCTTTCACTGTTGGGAAGCTACACTATCCCCGGGTGACATAGGCTATAATCTATACCCGTATGAAACTGGGGCGGACCGCTAGTATGTAATAAATGAAACATTAGGACACATGGCTATTATAGATGGCGTAGCCAACGTTTGGATTGGTCATAATGACAGCTCAAGGTGGCTGACAGAAGAGCGGCCGTATCTTAGTGGATAGAGCCCTCGGGGCGTAAACCTGGATGATGCAGGTCGAAATCCTACCGAGCGTCCACTATTTATATTGATTTTAAATTTTAATTATGCTTTTTATATTTTGTTATCCTACTAGTGTCGTCTGTGTTATCATTGAAAACTGCTTTGTGAAGTGTTAGAAAATGCTGTTTATATTATTATAAATTAAAAATAGGAGAAAAAAAGCATTATTGTTCGATTTGCTTGTAACCTCAAATCAGACAAAAAAAGGGATTGTGCTTTAGTAAAATTATCGTTCGTGATTAATTATCTCCATTTTTTTCTCTATTATCTGATGTAACCTAGCTAAGACAAGTACCAAACTAAGGAACCAACCAGTCTAGTAACCGGAATGTCCTTAATAATAGAAAAGATCGATCAAGACAACTTATAACAAAATAAAGTTTACTTTTCAAGTTTAAGTTGTGGGAAAATAAGGCACTGAATTGCCACCTTAAAGTGAATAAATATTTTTTTAACACTAAATTTTTTGTTTTGTCTTCAATTGAAATACCCAGACCTGCATCCTCATTACGTTAGCTATCACTATCGCTGCCGTGTCAGCTCGTTGCGTGCGTTATGTTAGTAGTTATAGTTTATACTTATACAAGATAGAGTGAGAGTGACAACTAGTGACAGATAACAACCACCTTTTAGTACGGCTCACTTATTCAGAAATTCATTTCAATTAATTTTTCAGAAACGCTAAGAAACTTGTAGTGAAACCAATGAACTAACTAATAGTCGACAAAAAAACGGCGTGATCGTCTGGAGTTTGACTAAAAGCATCAAGCCTCATTAAGGCCAGATGCGTTTGCACCCGTCGCACCACCTTTCCATTTCTCTCTTGTTTGTCTGATCTAAGCAAATAACTGATACATATCGATCGACACATTCCTTCAAAAAACTACTGTATTAAATGCAGTAAACAAAAACCATCAGTTATCATGCTAGATGTAGAAACTAAACTGCACACTACCAACCCTTCATCGTGGAAATTACAAAGATTCGTACTCAAAGATTTGGGTCGTCATTTATGATTCGTACTGCCCAAGAATGGAACTCCCTTCCGACCTTGTTTCCTGAGAACTACAATCTAAGCATCTTCAAGTCTAGTGCGAAGATTTTCTAGATCAACGTGCTCCATACTCGGCCACACCGTCGCTTACCATCAGGCGAGTTGGTGGCCAAACGTAGATCTATTCTATATATAAAAAGCTACAACTAGTATGATAACTGTTGATTTTTGTGAAGAATTTGTTGCATAAAAACTACAAAACAACATAAATAAATAATAAATTAAATTAAATGTCTTTATTTCAGGCATGGAACCCATGTTGTTGTACAATGGAAAATAGAAAATTAAAAATTAAAAAATAGCTTAAGTTAAAATTATAATAATACAATTGCATAATAAAAATATCACAGTCATTTTCGGTTCGCACTGTCAGCCACGATTTAAAAATCGGGCTACCAAGTTAGTCGCCATGCACTGCAATATGCCGTTCTTAGAACTCCTCAGCCCAGCCCAGAAGGAAGCCACTCTGGATCTGATGACAGCAAAGAAATCCGGAACCCGTGCATCGGCAAACATGCTCGACGCGCTGCAATAACCTGTTTTTCTCATAAGACTCATTCTATAACATAAGATATGATTACGCAAAAGATACCAAAAGGTAAATAGAGCAACAATTGATTATACTATTTACTTGCTCCTATCTTGACATCACGGCCGATACAGGAGCTAACTAAACACCCTGAACAAATACTAATGCTTAATGACTCTTTAACTATGATATACGAACGTTATACAGCATGAGCAAGAATTATTCTATAAAAAAAAAAAAAACACGTATTACACATCATCATCATCATCATCATCATCAGCCTGTAAACGTCCACTGCTGAACAAAGGCCTCCCTCGTAGAGAGGGGTGTTGCCATTACACATTGTATTACACATACTTACTAATAAATAATTTTAAAAAAAAATATGATATTACTTCTGTTAACTTTTTATTTATTTTATATTTCACTGTTATCCATGTCTGAGCGATATTTAAAGTTTCAACAAGTCAGAAATTTAGTTTAAAATCTATTTAAAAATTTGTACAAATAGACACGAAAACGAGTTAATAATGGTTAAAGTGGTTGTATTATGAAATTACTGTAACGCAAAGAATATGAGGTAAACGTTATCAACTCTATTAATTATTATGATTTTAAAACAAAAATGTCACGCATTTTATTTGCTTTCAAAGTAGATTCCACAATCGACTATTCAAATAACTCAAACTTACATAACGGACCCTTGACCTTCGATAAAGAGTAATTTATTATGAACACTACAGAGTCATTTCTTCATTCCATTTAAGTATTTTACTAAAAGTTTCTTTGAAACAGTTTCTTTTATTTTTCTTTGTCTACAGTATGCGAACAACTTCATTTAAAGTAAAGTTATTGCATAGATTCAGTTATTGTATAGACTACCTATATTTTAATTGTTTTAAATTATTTTCAAACTTTCGTATCCAGAATGACTAATCAAAATGTTTTTGCCAAAAATAAGAACACCGTCTGCATCAAAAATGTGTATTTTTTGAACAGTCTGATCTAAATCAACCAGTTAGAATCAACAACTAAAAGTATGTGATTACGAGACGAATGAACTTTAAATATAACAATAATATTCTAACTTTTGTTAGTACACTTTATCATTTCAAGTAGTGCACAGTGAGAGACATTATGAGTGACACAAAAGAAAAGAAATCCGAGGAAGAACCCCTAAAAGAAAAGAGAGAAAAAGATGATGTGGGGAAAAAAGGGTTTATTGACAAACTCAAATATATTAAATCTAATATCACAGTGGAACCAATACTAGCTGGTCTAATTATACCATCTATGCTAGCTAGGCTAGCAATTCAAAATTTGAATTTGGATAAAGCTTGTCGAGTCAAGAAAGACTTCGGTGATGAGATCTGTGATGCATTGCTTGAAAGAAAAGGAAATTCATCGTACGAAGCTGAAGTTCAGATGATCATTTCAAACATAGAGTCCTGGAAAAGTATTATACAAACAGCTGTGCCAACTATACTGGTAATTTTTATGGGAGCATGGAGCGATAGAACTGGCAATAGAAAAATACCGATTTTACTGCCGATTTTCGGCGAGTTTATGGTGTGCGTTACCAACATACTTAGCACGTATTTTTTCTACGAAATTTCAATTGAAGTGACGATGCTTTTGGAAGCTGCATTCCCTGCCATGACTGGAGGATTTGTGATGGTCTTTTTGGGAGTATTTAGTTATATAAGTGATATAACTGATGAAGAGTCTAGAACATTTAGAGTGGGTCTTGTAAATCTGTGTTTGACAGGAGGCATTCCCATAGGAACAGCACTCAGCGGTATCTTGCTCAAATTGTTGGGCTATTACGGCGTCTTTATGATATCCGGAAGCATTTACTTGATTACATTTTTATATGGATTCTTCTATTTAAAAAATAATACTAAGCCTGATAATGATTTGAGAGAAAAAGTAAGTACACAATAAATTCTTTATTTTATCTGTTCAACCCCTATCCTATCCTCAGCCAGAGATATCTCTTTCGTACCTTGTTGTATTAAAAAAAGCGCGAATACTTTCAAAATCAATTAAATTTTAACCTAATGATATTATTTTAAATATTTTTAAGTAATATTCATCTTTTTATAGCTATATTTCCGCTTTTATTCGTTCTCCTCTTCCAAAACATAAAATATCATATATTGTACATTGGCAATGTTATAATTAAGCCCATTTTTTTAAATCTTATTTGTTCCTTATTATTATATATTATTAAAATTATTCCCTCTTAGTAGTTTTATCTTTGGTAATAGAAAAGTGCGAGAGAAATAGTTGTAGCCGAGGAACGGACTCTTTACTTTGAAAACAAAGTCCCTAAACCACTTTATTCGGTTATCTTCATATTTACGATAACCGTTACAAAGTACTGTTTTCTGCTGTACTTAGACTATCAGCTATTCCTATTTCTACAGCCCTGCGCAAAAGAAGAAGAGATTATAATATTATATTATAATATAATATTATCAGTTATTGATTGTGTCTATTGTTAAATATTATTTATTTTAGATAACATTATACTATTCTCTGTTCTTTCCCAGTCACTGTATTTATGCATGAAAGCCCTACGGATATGTTAACATCTTAGAATAACTATACAAAGAAACCAAGTACATCCGCAAAATTTAAGCCATTCAAATGGTGTCATATATGACACCAAAAAATATATAAAAATTTTACTATGACAATTTGCGCGGTCAAATCGTACCACAACAAATCAGAAAAGCAGCATAAGAGTTATGGTGTGACATTCCACAGGTAATCCATTAATTTTCTTGCTTAAATCGGATCTGCCAGTGGATGCGGATGTCAGGCAGTCATTCAGTGTGTAGGTCAAAAGGGAAGGCCTATGTTCAGCAGTGGACGTCTTCGAGCTGATGATGATGATGATAAAAATAAAATTAATTAAGTTAAATATGAGTTTATTTTACTACTAACACGACTTAAAGACTTATTTTGTACTCTGTTAATTATTTATGGCAAAAATGGCAAGCCCTGGATTGCGCTCGTGACAAAACTCTATAATTGGCCCTGTAATTGGTCGTTGGTATTAAAGTCTTGGTCATCATAACTTTGGAATTCAACTTAGAACATATTGTTACCTACAAGTAATTTTATAAAATGCCAGTAAGCGTCCAGCCTCACGATGCGCTGTAACGCGAAAAACCCCATTACAATCTGAACTCTATTCAGATGATTCTCTATTTTTCAGCCCAAGTCTATATCGTGCTGTGAGATCGTGACTATGGTAAAGGAGACTGGACAAGTAGCTTTAAAGAAAAGAGAAACAAATATGCGAAAAAAGATCATTTTAACTCTAATGGTAGTTGCTATTATTTATGGACCAGATCATGGTAAGACTCTTGAATGGGTTACACCATCTTACTTTAGTTTTAACAAGCATCGACATTTCAGTTAAAGTACCGGTTAGGCAAAA
Source organism: Agriopis aurantiaria (assembly GCA_914767915.1). Classification (NCBI taxonomy): domain Eukaryota; kingdom Metazoa; phylum Arthropoda; class Insecta; order Lepidoptera; family Geometridae; genus Agriopis; species Agriopis aurantiaria. The sequence goes on along the minus strand of OU611989.1, from coordinate 15,470,677 downwards.
AAATTGTTGCAACATCTGACAATTGTTAAAAGATGTCATAACATTAAGTGGTAACCGTAACTGCCCATGTTTGGCTATTATTTGTTTAAAATAAGTTCATTTCGAATTCGTTAGGAACTGCTTCCTTTAACCAACGGTATTTTATAATTTTGTTATTTTAATATCTTTATAAATTGGCATAACTCATATTGTTATTATTATATTAGCCTGCATCATCCCACTGCAGGGCAAAGGCCTCCCTTCCCTCCTTTCATTTCTCTCTGTTTTGAGCAATTTGAGTCCAGTCCTTCAAGTAGGAGTCCAGTTCGTCCCTCCATCTCCGTCAGGGCCGTCCTCTTGATTGTGCTGTGGTTTTAGCCCAAGATCTTCCGACATTCGACTGACATGACCAGCCCATTCCCACTTTAGGCAAGCGGCCTTCAGATCTACGTCGGCAATCTGAGTCTTGGAGCGCAGTACTGTGTTTCTTATGTTGTCTATGAGTTTCACTCTTAAGATACTGCGCTCTATGGCTCGCTGGCATACTCCAAGAGCGAACTTCTGAACTTTTGTCAATGACCAAGTTTAAGCGCCATATGTGAGGGTGGGGAGAACATCTTGACTAACTCAAATGCGAATTAAAAAATTATATTTACTTGAACTACTTGCCTAAAAAATTTAATGAAGTTCGAATGAACGCTACTCAAATTATCGTCGAACAAATATACAAACATAAATTTGTTTAAATGTCAATTATTATTTGTCCCGCTGTAAACTCTTATAGTGTTAACCACGTATGGAGTTGGTTGACCTCAACCTCCGTCTGACCAACGGAAGGGAGAGAGAGAGGGAAATATGATTTTCTCACTCTTTCTCTCCCGTTGCTTGAACGGCGGTCCGTCAACCAAATCCATACGTGTGTTAACACTATTAGACCTCACTTCATTGGGTCAATAATGATGTACTAGACGTGTGAAGGTACTAACTTTGGCTCATAGCGATATGTTTTATCACGTAAAAAAAATGATATTTTATTTTTAGCTGAAAGGATAATGACGTACATGTACGTACGGTACCAACTGAAGTGGGACGCGCTAAAATACAGCCTTTATTCAACATACAGCATCATCACGCACTCTTGTGGTAAGTATAGTGACGCCAAGCGAAAAGTGACTTAGGGGGAATGTGCAGTGCGTGTATGCATGCACACTACAACAAATCTCGCAGCCATGCAGTCGAAATTCTTTTGTACGGGGGTAAGAATGAATTTCGGGCCGCCAAAGAGACCTAATAAACTGGTCAAGTCGCATTCGCGCACTGAGGGTTCCGTACCAACACAAAATACAATAATTAATAATTATCAATAAAAAAACTGACTTAAAAATATGGCATTTCGAATCGGTGAAACGATGAGGTCGACGATAGAAATTACCAGTTCCAACTGGGTAATAAATTTGTCACCGACTCGCTCTTGGCCATTATTTATCATTTATTGTTATACTTTAGAGTTTGTACTTTAATCATGTCAAATTTGACGCTTATACGTAGCATCTCCTTCAGTGGTCCGGAAAAAGTTGAGAGTCTGTGACCAAAACCAAACCAAACCAAACCATCCAGCATTTCTTGTCTCTTTATTAGTTTATTTATCCAGGGTTTAGATTTTTTAAACGCTCATATGTTTTTGCACAAAAATATCATGCGAAATGAAATATTTTAATATTGATAGAAAACAAATTCGAATGGTTCAACCCACTCGCTGCGTTAGCGAGTGATATGATTATTTTCAAACAAGCGATTTTTGTTTGGCATTTCTGCGAAAGTTAGTCAATTCGCATGATATTTTCGTACGAAATTTTATAAGAATCAAAAATAGAGCACCAGATTACAAACCAAACATAAAAAGGAGGTATATTTAGATCCGTGACCAAACAAGTGGGTGTTAATAGATTTTAAGAGATAATTTTGGTTGTAAACAGTGTATAGGTAGGTCGCTTGCTAGTCATTGCAATGGTTTACATATAGATAAAACCGTATCTCATACATACCTTTATTTGCCGTAGGGTTTTGAAAATAAATTTCACAACATTGTGCAATATTATACTGAGTTACACGAAAAGGGTGTTTTTAGCCAAAAGGGGTCCATAGTACCCATCACTATGAACACATTTTAGGAAGTAACTCAGAATTCGCAAAAAAAACAGCTGTTTCTTAGAAAACGATCAACACAACTCGACAAATGTATGGAACAACTGACATTTTTTTCGCGATTTCGGGGTTGGTCCCTTAAAAGTACACCCTTTTCGCGTAACCTTGTATTTGCTATAAAGGTTTACATAGAACCATGGTACTAAGCTAAAAGCAAGTGGTTTTGGCGAGTATGCATCGGATCTGTATGATCAAATTCCTTCCTACCCTTCTTAGTATCGAACAGTCAGAGTGGGACCAGGGGCCTTACGGGCAACTGCTATTACAGGCACCTAATCCGCTCAGTTGGAAAATCACGCGACCGCAAACCTTATCGCGCCCAGATACGGTTTGCGGTCGCGTGATTTTCCAACTGAGCGGATTAGGTGCCTGTAATAGCAGTTGTCCGTAAGGCCCCTGGGCTCGAATAGTACATAAGTATCATAATTTTTTAATGCCATAGCTGTCAAACAAAAAGACGGGCTGCCTGATGGTAAGCAGTCACCGTCACCTGGATACTTGTATTACCAGAGGCATCACAATTAGGTACCTACGTTTCTGGCCCTGTAAGAATCTATTAACTCGCCTTTTGAAGAACCCCATGTTGTAGCTTCACGGATACACCGCGGAAGGTAGCACATTCCACATTTTGCAGGTGTGAGGCAAAAAAGATCGCGTTAATCGCACTGTGTGCGATTTTCACAGATCTATGATAATGTCGATGAACTTTCAGGCGTTTCATTGTTGATATTTTGAAAACCGGAACAAGGTGTTTAGATTCCACTTTTACTGTACGAACTGCTAGAATGTGGAATACGCTACCTAAGTTGTAGAATAAAAAAACCACTGCCGAGGTTAGGTAGCTAACAAAACGGACTTGGTTGACGGACCGCCGACTAACCAACAGGAGAGAAAGACAAAAAATTATCTTTCACTCCCGTCGGTTGGATGGCAGTCCATCAACTAAATCCGTACGTCTGTTAGTGGGTAATATTAGCATAGGTAATATTTACTCGGTTGTGCTGCTCCGCCGAATCGAGCGCCGCGCCAGCCCTATGAATGATGGTCGATGATGCTGGTTATGGTTTCCAGGGGCTCTGTTCTCGATCAGCGTGTTCAGCAAACGCTGGGGTTTCCACGACTCCATGCTGTGTCTCATCTCCATCGTGAGCAAGCTCGCCGGCTCCATCCTCATCCCGTTCGTACGGACAGACTTACAAATGTTTATGAGTAAGTTTAAAAGTTATTTTAACACGTTATTGTTAGCTTCACTTGTATCTAATCTAATATATATATTTATATTTACTAGTGACCCACCCTGGCTTCGCATTGGTTTAAGTTTTATTATATACTTACATAAACATTCCGTGAAAAACTATCTAACTGATGGTGACAACCGCATCAAAATCCGTTGCGTGGTTTAGGGGGAGTTAGCGAAATACAGACAGACGCGGAAAGTGACTTTATTTGAAGAGATATAATTATGTTACACTCAAAACTCGTAACCATTCAAAACTAATTTTGACTATGAAAATCAGTCAATACCAGTTTTGCCTTAGGACGTCGATCAAAACCAATTTTGAATAGGTACTATAGGTACTCTTTACCGAAGGTTTAAAAAAAAACAATTTATACAATCATAATAATAATGTTACTTTTTGTTGAATGTTGTTAATGGAACTGACCAGGACGACGAACTAGTCACTCGCCGGATAGTAAACGCCACGCTTGCCCATAAAAGATCATTGAAATCAGAATTTTGTACTGTGACAATTCAAATTGTATATTTTTAAAGTAGTCCTTACATCTGACAAACTAATTGACCAACTGTATTTTGTTACAGTTCCAATCGTTGAGATTCTAAATGCTACGACTTTCACATCACTAAGGTCGATGGCGTCTAAGTTGGTGCCGAGTGAAGAGATGGGTAAGGAACTTAATTTCATCATCATCATCGTCATCATCATCATCATCATTTTAGCCGTGGGACGTCCACTGCTGGACATAGGCCTCCCCCATCGATCTCCAAAAGGGCCGGTTGGAAGCGGCCTGCATCCAGCGTTTCCCTGCGGTCTCTTTTAGGTCGTCTGTCCATCTTGTGGGTGGACGTCCTACGCTGCGCTTACCAGTCCGTGGTCTCCATTCCAGAACCATTCGGCCCCATCGGCCATCTGTTCTGCGTGATATGTGCCCTGCCCACTGCCATTTCAACTTACTAATCCGGTGGGCTATGTCGGTGACTTTCGTTCGTCTACGGATCTCCTCATTTCGGATTCGATCTCGTAGAGAAACCCCGAGCATAGCCCTCTCCATAGCTTGTTGTGAGACTTTGAGCTTGCTTATAAGGCCCATAGTGAGAGACCACGTTTCAGTGCCGTATGTCATCACTGGTAACACACACTGGTCGAAGACTTTCGTCTTGAGGCACTGAGGTCATCATCGTCCTATCATGTAACTGCTGGGCTCGGGCCTTTTCCATAGAGAGAGGATGGGCCATGGAGGAACTTAATCTACTTACATACTTACTTTGTCTTACTTAAGCTTGAGCAGTAAAAAAAAAACAACAAAATACCGGACAAGTACTAGTACGACTTGTGAACTATAGTAGTTAGCAATTTATATGGTGGTACAGAACACTCTGTGTACGAGCCCGACTCGCATTTGGCCGATTTATTATTATAGCTTTTCAAAATTTATATATTTTAAATATCACGGTATTTAGTAAAAACATAAACGTCAGCTACTGTTATTTTTCAAAATTATTATGTAAAGTACATAACATAGTACAAACTGATATAAGTTATTTGTTTAAATTGCATATAGATACTTTAAAAAAATATATAAATTTGTGTTAAGTGTAATGTAAGTGTAAACTCAAGGGTTCGTCTGAAAACCGGCGCTGATAGTCCTTGATTTTCAGCATTAATGCCGAGACGGACCAATTCGACACTGACTGTATTCTTTAGATATAAGTTTTTGTAAAGGTGTCGAATAAAATTTATTTTCTTTTTTCTTTCTATAAGAACGTAAATTACTTGAAAAAAAAACATTATGGTAACTACGTTCACATAAATATTGCGTTGCGAGAGTCATTCTATTGATATTTTACGATATCTACTCAGAACATTAATTTTGTTACATATAAAGTTGCCTATATTGCAATAGACGACGATAAAAAGTGAGGACCACAGACAAGGACTTATTGAGGTAGACAACGCAATAAATAAACCACTGCTTCATAGAAGAATATTGTTAAAGAAAAGCAGTTCTTTTTACCCATTAAAAAGTTGTTGCATAATGTCAAAAGTATTAAAAAAAAAAACCACTTCAATAATTGTAATACTAATTATGTGTACCTACTTGTATAATATATATGTGTTTATCAAATGATAATATGAAAGGTGATTATCGCTGAGAATCAAAAAAATATAGTAAACTGCTATGCAATATGTTTGGTCTAACAATGTCTCCGACATGTGTCGGAGAAAGTAAAGACGGAACAACAAAAAAAAAATGTCAAGAGGGAATGAGGATCTGAATGCAAACTACTATTTATTTTAGATTACCTACTTTACTTATGAGAACGATATCGGTCTCATAACCGATCGATATCGGTCGGTTTCTAGGTACGATTCAAGTCAAATCTTGCAAGCTGAATTACAACAAAATTCCTTTCAACTGATTTTGCTGTAATTTTGCAAGTGATAATATACTAATACCAAATATTGAATATTGTAATTGTTTTTTTTTTCAAAATTTTTTTGTTAATGTAATTTTATTCTAGTGTAAAAACGGTAACATAATCCAAGCATCAAACTTGGCATGTTTATAGTAGACACTCTAAAATAGCATATTATCATCATCATAACTTTAATATCAACAAATAATAAACACTGGCCAGTGACAAAGTTCTGTTTGTAACGTTACATAATAACTTCAAGACCTATATCCGATGGATGGCGCTGTAATCACTATTTTGGCTCGCGGAAAATGCGTTACCTTTTAGAAAAAATCTCATATCAAATGGTTTCTTATTGCTACGCTGCTGTTTGGTGCTACGGATGAAACCCACAGTGCACTCGTAGTTTTTTTTAATGCTAAATATGTTTGCCCTTCACCTAGTCCTACCGTTCAAACAGATTTTACAACTAACTTATAAGAACTTTTAAGTCTGTGGAAAGGGTCTTGCAGACGCAGCTGAACTAGTCATAACAATAAGTGGGAATACACTACTTTATTATGGGCTCCTTTTTTATTAGCAGGTATTATAAATAGTTATATTGATTTGAAAACCCAATGTAACCTACATGAAGTACAAAGTTTTATTACGTTTTACATGCATTTTGCTCTCTAATCATTTTATGTAATACGTTGTACTCACAGACTTATATAGCTCTGTGGTATTATTCAATTATATGTAAAAAAAAATTGTTTAAAAATATTTTGATAATTTTCAACTTGTGTGGTAAGTAGGCATTAGAAAATACCCTACACCAATTACAAACGTTTCCAATATTTTTACATTTTAGATATAATGTTATACCTGGCCGGGTATTGAACCTGAGACCTCTGCCGCGAAAATTAGATACCCTACTAAATAAACCAAAATAAATGGAGTTAAATGCAGTTTAATGTGAATATAATTATAATTATACTTTTAAATTATTACAACACCATGAATCATTGTTATTTTATAATGAATTCTCACGCAAATTTTAATGAAACTACTACCATACTTTTAAGGAATAAATTTAAAAAAATTGTGGAGTAGCTAGTAACTAACATTAAAAAGAGATAATATGTTTTTCTTAAAAATTTGGCTAAGTTTTTGTAACTTAACAAAATACATGCTAACTTACACTCAATATCTAACCTATATATAGCCTATTTTGCAAAAGTTGGATTACCCATGGAACGTTGACAGCCCAAAGATAATCCATATGCCAAATCCTACTACTAATTGGCTGTATGCTGGCGGCATTATCACGCTGAATGGCAATGCTTATACGTTGAGCCAGTAAATTCAAGCATTTTAGTAATACGTCGTGCTCTGAAAGGTTTTAGAAACTCCCGATCCCTAGGGATAGATTTCCCTATAGGCCGACAAAATTTAGGGGGCGGCAAAACTTTGTGAGCTTTTTAGTATTCACGCCCTTTGTAAACACACGTCTGTGAACACTAAAGACACTGAATGAGATAACTTTATCTTTTACAGGCTTTATTTTATTCTTAAGTTTCTTCCGTGCATCGCGGCTGATCGTCTGACGGGTGCGTCTAACGCGCGGGGCTGATGCGATTTGAAAATGTATGGTGACGTCAGTCATCGGCCGCACGCGTCTGACGCAGACCTTGGAAGCGGCGCCATACATTTTCATAGTGCGAAGACTTGTCGCATCAGCCGCTTAGACGCATGCGTCAGATACGCGCGGCTGTGATCAGCCGCGATGCACGGAAGTCAACCTTTATACATCTTTAATTTTTTCGTGCTTTACTGGGAGTAGGGCATAGGGAATAGGGTGGCAATCTTCCATAGACCTAGCGCAGCCAAGGTATCAAATCCGCCCCTGCCGGTTCCCAATGGTCCAAAGTATTTGTATAGACTTGTTACCATTTGTTTTCAGGTAAAATGAATTCCCTGTTCAGCCTGGTGGAAACTCTAGCAGCACTCATGTTCGATCCAACCTACTCTGCGATGTATGCAAGAACGATAGCCGTATTCACCGGAGCTATCTTCGTGTTTAGTGCTAGTATGACTCTACCAGCTATCTCTATACTTATGTAAGTAATTTTAAATCTAAAGAGCCTCACAGAACAATGAATGCCCCAGTGAACCTGCCTTCTGTACTTGGGAGTGTGGGTTCGATTCCCACCTAGAACAGACATTCATGTGATGAACGTTTGTGTTTGTTCTATATCTGGGTATTAATATATAATTAAGTATGTATTTTAAAATATATATGTAGGTATATAGGTATATCAGTCTCTGGCAGCAGTGGCAGCCATATTACAAGCTTTGCTTAGTTTGGGGTCAGTTGACTGTGTGTGCAAATAACTACAACAGGAAACTAACGTATGTTACAAATAAATTCATCGCTTAACATCAGGCGAGAGGGAGCTCAAACACAAGCCTATTATAAAAAAAAAAACAGATTTATAAAATTGGAAAACAGTGGTAAATTGTCTGCAAAACCAAGTGCCACAACTAGTAAATAATTATTCAAAGATTACAAAAATATCTAAATAAACTTTATTTTTCAGATGGTTCTTCGTACAACACAGAAAAGAATTAAAGCAGAAACGACTTGAAGCGAAATACGAAAAGCAAGAAGTAATAATGATGTAAAATTAAAATTAAATAAATTTAAGTACCAGTGGTGGTAGCCAGAAGTAAAACCAAATTTCGCCAAGACTAATCTCATTTAATTAGAATTATGACTAGTTTTTACACGCGGCTACGCCCACGTGGCCTCATGGCCTTGCCACAATGTTTCAATCATGATCCAATAAAACAAGGTATGCTATTCCAAACAAAGAAATTGGGAAACAAATACACGGAGATTAGGGAGTTCTGATTTCATGCTACTGGTAACAGCGTCGAAAACGTAGTCTCGGGAGTTTTTGGCGCCAACGCGGAAAAAACATGTCGGCTCGTTGGATTATTTTCCTAAACTTGTGTATTTTCGAGTGTTAATGTGTACTAAATGGTGAATTATTATTCATTAAGTGCTCGTAAACGTGCTCGAGTGTGGGAAAGTGATATAACGAGGTGATACGTGTCTTTTCGTGTTGTTTCCAAAACTCCATAGGAGCCTCTTGTAAAGTCTTCACCACTTTACAGGGGCATGAGTTCGACTTGACCGTGACTTACTTAGCTTGACTCTGACTGTGACTATGACTTGTTTGACGCTAATAAGACAAAATGAACTGTTTAATATTACGAGTAAAGGACATTGAATCCACGCTCATGAAGATTTTAACAAAAAAAAAAAAAAACGTAGTCTCTGGAGTTTTGGCGCCAACGCGGAAAAAACATGTCGGCTCGTTGGATTATTTTCTTAAACTTGTGTATTTTCGAGTGTTAATGTCTACTAAATGGTGAATTATTATTAATTATGTGCTCGTAAACGTGCTCGAGTGTGGTCGAGTAAATTGATAAAACGAGGTGAAACGTGTCTTTTCGTGTTGTTTCCAAAACTCCATAGGAGTCTCTTGTAAAGTCTCCACCACTTTACAGGGGCATGAGTTTGACTTGACCGTGACTGACTTAGCTTGACTCTGACTGTGACTTTGACTTGTTTGACGCTATTAAGACTACGTAAACTGTTTAAGATTACGACTAAAGGACATTGAATCCACGGTCATGAACATTTTAACAAAAAAAACGTAGTCTCGTGTCACCCACGTGACCTTTGTGTCTCGGAATAGCATACCTACCATGGTTTTAATGAACGAGATGCGAACACATAGAAGACGAGCAGAGAGACAAGCTCACACCAAAGCTAACTCAACCATGTCTGTTTCCATAATAAAGTTAGACAGACAAACAATTTTTAATTATAAAATTAGCTTTCCTTGCTTTTTAAGGACTTTTAGATTCGTTTTAGAGTACCGTTTTTTATATTAATTTAAGGTTATTTTAGGTTTTAACCCGTACCGCGCAAGAGGCTGAGTAGCCGCAGTTGCCAGAAATGCGAGAGTCCAACCGAATTTTCGAAAACTGACTGGATGTAAAATAAAAAATATTTTTTTTCCTATCAATTTGACATTGTATGTTCATATATTATATATATTATTCATTGTCTTGAATTGTTGTATGATATTTTCAATTGATTATATATCTAAGTACTCACCATTAATTTAAAAAAATTAAATACTCACAGAATCTCGTGATGCAATTATTTTTCTTGAATTTTCTTGCGCCATCACGCACTTGTTGTAATATGCTATTTTTTCACATTAAATTACTATCACATCACTTTCACAACAAGGGAGCACTATTTCCGCAACTTTTACACTAACTACTTGACACTAATAGGCAATATTCACTTCAAAAACTAAAACTTTATCGCGAACCATTTTTACGTTATGTTTCCGCCATGTCGGTTTGTCAAACACTTTCTAAACGGGGAAAACCCACTCACAAAATATAGGTCCCCCCTGACACGGTAAGGATGCATCGATTCTCTAGTTTCTAGTAGTTAGTTCTCTAGTCTCTCTGGTTTCTAGTGATTGAAGTAAGCTAGAGGCGAAAGAACTTACATTGTCTTTGGAACGTTCATTCGAGCGGGAATAAATTGACGAATAGCGGTAATTTCCTTACGCACCGCTCCGGTGCCTAACGCGCGTCGAGCACTTTTCGCTTACGCCGACATGCGGTGCGTAACACATTCAAAGGGTTAATTAATAAAGAAAGTCTGTATTTTTCCAAAAAAGCACGAATAATTTTCTTATGTAAGTAAATAAATACTATAATGAAAAAAGGTTCTGTAATTAAGTTTATTAATAACAATACAAACTTGGATTTAAGGAGACTGCATTTGAAAATTAACAGTTTTATACTAACAAATAATCAAAAGATTACGTGCGTTTTATTTCAATACCTACTACCTAAGGAAAAAATATATCAGGTTTTTGTAACATTGTATTTATGTTATAAACTAGCTAAACCTTTAAAAGTTACTAGTCGTAAAGTCTGGGTAGGTATACACTTGTATATACGTACGTAAAATAAAACTTACCGCGTACTTGTAAGTATCACTTTACACAGGAAACGATGTAAAGTCTCCTAAAGCATAGCGCGCACGGGTGACTTCTGTTACCGTGACTAATTCGTCAATCTGGTCATCATCATTCTCAATATTGCTCTGTGTCCCAGCAGTGGGAATATGAATTCCCACTGCTCCCACTGCTGGGACACAGATCTTCTCTCAGATACAGAGGATTGGCCCAAATCCACCAAGCTGGCCCAATGCATGATGGCGAATATCATGTCTGAATTTTTGGGGTTTTTGGATATACCGGTTTCTTCACCATGTTTTCCTTCAACCGTTTTGAGAGATGGGATCGAAACTGCAGATAATTTATTTATGTACTTAATAAGTGATTGGTGCAGGTTCGAGGATCGAACCGGTTGCCGTCAGATTGTAAATCACACAAGCTACCATACGGCCACCGTCGCTCTCTCATCGTCTCTCTGGTCCAGGAGCCTTATTGTGAAAGTCTGGTGGCACGCTCGCGCTATTCTGCTTTCACTAACTTACTTGCACAATGTGCGCGAGCAGGATGGCAGATGAACACCATTACCACCAGACTTACCTGATATGGTCCCAGGTCTATGGAGATACGTATGGATTTGGATATGTGCGCTGTTGCGTTGCGACACGAAATCATGCGCGCGCCTCCGTAAGACTTGGCCAGATCAGGTCACCGTGACTATTTTTCCTCAGATTAGGCAAACAAGGCAGATATGCCTTAGTAAAATTATCATTCGTGTACAAATGTCTCCGTGTTTCTACATTATTTTCACTATAATGCACAAAAAGTGTGACCCCCTTAATCATTTTTCACGCACATTAAAAACTTGTAGCGAAACCAATGAAAAAACGAATAGTCCACATGCACAAAAGAGGCGGCGACATTGGGGGTTCTGCTGGGTGAGTTCAACTAAAAGCATCAAGTTTGATTTAGGTCAGAGGCGTTCGCATCCACCACGCTACCTTTCCATATCTTGTTTTTTTGTCTAATCTGAAGGTTTATCACTACAAAAAGCCACGGTAAGTCACCCGTACGCGCTGGCACTTTTTGCTAAAGAAATAGTTCTAACTATTAAATCACTTTATCATTTCAGCTGTAGGACGTCCACTGCTGGACATAGACCTCCCCCATCGTTCTCCAAAAAGTCCGGTTGGAAGCTGCCTGCATCCAGCGTTTCCCTGCGGTCTTTATTAGGTCGTCTGTCCATCTTGTGGGTGCACGTCCTACGCTGCGCTTACCGGTCCGTGGTTTCCATTCGTGAACCTTTCGGCCCCATCGGCCATCTGTTCTGCGTGCTATTAAATCACTTACCTACATCTAATTAAACATCGCGGGATGCAGCTATAGTTGGCCATAATTATCAACGCAACATAGATTACAGTTATGGCCTCATAGCAACATTACTGTTAATGAAGATAAACAAGAATAGCTGACCTCCTAGGCACCGGCTAGCCTCACTAAAGCCGGTTTAGGATTATCCAGGCAAGTGCTAGTCGAGTCTTACAAGTAGAGTTCCGTATTTAGCGTTTGTTAAAGCTAACTTGGATTGACGCAAACACAGAAAAGATTTTTTTTTTGTTTAAATTGGAACGGTTGTCAAGGCATTTTTGTAAGAAATTTATAATAGCAAGTTGCTCCCATATAAACGAAACGTCAGTCATTCGAAATCGGTTAGCAACTGTGATGCAGACAAAGAACTTTAAGACCTACCCCAAAAAGGTAAGGTCCAAGTTCTTTGGATGCAGAGTTTGCCGCGTTGATCTAATTAATAATGTTCAATCACGGTTCATTCATTATACCTGGCGACAAATTTTCCTTCGCATTTCCGTTCTATTTACTTTTCTTATCTGTGGACACAACAATAAGTTCTTTTGTATCTTATATCTATAAGTGAAAAGGTAAGTAAGAAAGGGAGTCCTTAAGAGTCGGCAACGTATTAGTGATACCTCTAGTTTTACAAGTATCCATAGGCGACGGTGACTGCTTACCATCAGGGGGCCCGTCTGCTTGTTTGCCAGCTATGGCATATAAAAAGAAGAAAAAGTAAACAGGAGTTCATTCAGGTATAGTTGCTGATTATCAGCCATTTTTGGTGTCATAAATATCACTCCAGGAAACAAAACATTTTAGTTTGCATTCATAATTTCAACCTATCATGTTCCCACTGCAAGTTGAAGTGGCAGTGGGCAGGGCACATATCACGCAGAACAGATAGCCGATGGGGCCGAAAGGTTCTAGAATGGAGACCACGGACCGGTGAGCGCAGCGTAGGACGTCCACCCACAAGTTACACGGACAATCTAAAAGAAAACGCAAGGAAACGCTGGATGCAGGCCGCTTCCAACCGGCCCTGTTGGAGATCGATGGGGCAGGCCTATGTCCAGCAGTGGACGTCCTATGGCTGAAATGATGATGATAATGATGATAATGACCACTCTGAGATAAAGGCCTTCTTTCAGAAAGATGGACCGTAATCCACCATCTGGCCCAGTACATGTTGGTGAATGTCATAATTATGTCTTTGAACTTTGAATGTCATATGTCTTAGGTACTAAATAAGTCATTGGTGCAGGGCCGAGGATCGAACCGGGTGCCATCAGATTGTAAAGTGCTTTGCATGAAAGAAGTCCCCCAGACGCGGCGCTGTCATCGCGTATCAATCACTATCAGTATCATTTCTCGAGTAGAACTTTAACAACTTTTGGCATCGTACACGACTCTTTAACGATGGAAAATTAATAAAAATCTCACTAGCGTCCAAACACAGTAACAACACCTGACAACTACAACATGGAAATTTAGTTCCGCTGTTTGCCGTGGGACTTCTTTCATGAAAAGGACTTTAAAGCGCACATGCTACCGCTCACTACCACCGTGGAATATTAGTTAGTTCATTGGTGTCGCCTCAAGTTTCTTAGTGTGCGTGAAAAATGAGTAAGTAAGCCGTACTTACAGTTTTTGCGGTATAGTAAAATAGAAATATGAAAAATGGAGACATTTGAACCTGAACGATAATTGTACTAAGGCATACCTCCCATGTTTTTTTAGTCTGAGGACTGCTCTATACTCTAGTAAATGAGGTACAATTTGAACCTAGCGTAAACCGAAAAAAAAATCCGAAGTCTTTTCACCGCAGCCACGGAACCCTAAAAACCTACGCAACAGCAGTACTTACAAATATTTCTTATGGTGACACGTGTATGCAAATTTGTGGTTATTTTTTTGTTTGCCGTTTTTATTTAATTACCGTTTTAGGAAATAGTGTATCGCTAAGAGGAAAAATTTGAAGAAATATACATTTGAGTAAGTATATAATATTTTGGGTTACACAAATGCATTCACTAAGTAAACACTAACTTTCTAATACTTATGCTGTAAGCTTTAGAATTTTTCATGAGTAAATGTCAGATGCTGCAGCGGCTTCCACAGGATGGCAAAAGACCTCCCGGACGGCCCAGATTGAGATGGGGGGACGAACTGGACTCCTGTTTGAAGGACTGTACTCAAATTGCTCAAAACAGAGAGGAGAGGAAGTAAGGAAGGGAGGCTTTTGCCCTGCAGTGCGACGATGCAGGCTAATATAATAATAATAAAAATGTCAGATGTCCAGGCAGTGGTCAAAATAATCATCATCATTATCATAATCAGCGCATCATGTTCCCGTTGCTGGGACACTGGGATTTTCAGATAGAGATAGAGAGGATATGCCCTAAATCCACCATGGTGGCCCAGATGTATATAGGTGAATTTCATAATATTTTTGAACTGTTTAGGTTCTTGGAAATACTGGTTTTCCTCACGATATTACCTACACTATTTTTAAACAATATATAGCATCGAAGCTGCACAACATTTATTTAGGTACTAAATAAATCATTCCTGAACCGAGGATCGAACCGAGTGCCGTCAGATTATAAAGCGCACATGCTACCGCTCGGCCACCATCGCTCAAAGACAATAATTTTATTGAAATAATGACCACTTTAAACCACAGATAAGCTAGACGTTTGATCATCTGCTGTGACAAAAAGATTTTGTGCATTTTGTGTTTGTGTGAAAACGTGTATTATCCTCAACACAGTTATAATAGCTAAACGGGTTTAAAAAAAGTATTATAGAGGGAACTTATACCCTGGAGCTCGATTTTGTTAATCACTCGTATGATATTTCCGCACGAAAAAATCATGCGAAACAAAAGTATGTCTCGGCATACCTTTACCCGTTTATTTTATTATTGAATAGGTCAACAAACAATGATTGCTGGGCTACATTGGAGCACAACAAGAAACCAATTCGCATGCCATCTTAACCCTTCCCACCAAATAATCAAGGTATGTTAGCTGATAATCGAATTAAAATTCAAAGCATATTTTTGTCAAGTCCAATGTATTGCATTGTAACATTTTCTGTTTTTATAGCATGAAAGAGAAATTTCAGATTTAATTAAAATTACAGAAATATGCTTACAGCTGGTGGATTGATTACATTACTCGAAAAATTATTTACGCAGTTTTTCAATTAACTTTCTTATCATGTAAGTCGATATTAAAAATAACGATAAAAAGTGAGAATAAAATACCGACAAAACTAACTGTTATATGTTCACGAGAGAGGTTTCAACAGCTAACTACGAAGATGAATAAAGAAACCCAAAGTTTATTTTTGGGGTGCAAGGGGTCCTAACCAACATCTTCCAAGACCCAAGCCAACCTCACCTGCCCGCGGTGCACCCTGCTAACAAACAAACGAGGCTCTGGCGACCCGCCAACACGCACTGGACCAGCGCGGTGGGTAATGGTCCAAACCCCCCCATAATGATAGACAGTGAATCATCAAGGCCCCAAGTTCCCGGCGACTTCAGTAGTGATACTGGTGCTGACGGACATCGGCGTAGCTCTGAAGTCAGGGGTGCTAAGAATCCCCGGGCGATATCGATCACCCGTCAAACGAAAATGGCTCACGTTGTAAAGGACACCGATATGCTTAACGTCATAACATACAATGTTCGCACCTTGATGGAAGATAGCCGTCTAATCGAGTTGGAAAATGCCCTGCAAGATATTAAATGGGACATAATAGGCCTCTCAGAAGTAAGAAGGTTGGGAGAAATAACAACAGAACAAGAACAAAATATATTTTTCCACTTCGGAGAAACAAAAGGACACTTAGGTGTAGGGTTCTTAGTGGCAAAAAAATGGAAAAATAATATCACCGAGTTTATCGGTTACTCTGAAAGAATTGCTTGCTTAAAATTTCAACTGAATCCCACAAAAACTTTGACTGTGATACAATGCCACGCCCCTACCAAATCACACACCGATGACGAGGTAGAAGATTTCTATGACCTCCTCAATAAGGTATGCGATGACAACCGAGGAACGTGGAATATGGTTATCGGTGATTTTAATGCGAAGGTCGGAAGGAGACAAGAAATGGATAGCGATGATACTCTCGGCAAGTATGGCCTGGGAGACCGCAACGAGCGAGGTGCTCGCTTCATCCAGTTCGCTTTTGGACAAAACATGAGAATCACAAATAGCTTCTTCAAAAAACAAGATCAGAGGAGATGGACTTGGGCTTCACCAAATGGGTATACCAAAAATGAAATTGATTTTGTGCTCACCTCAGATAAACAAATAGTCAAAGATGTCAGTATTATAAATAAAATAACATTTTACTCAGACCACAGACCCGTTCGAGCAAAAGTAAGATTCGAGTTTAAAATCCATAGAGCAATATTATTTCACAAAAGGTTAATTAAACATGACAAACAAACTCTAATAAGCAACTCCGAGCAGTTCCAACTAGAGCTTAAAAACCAATTCAGCATGCTGAATGTCGATGAAATTGACGACACCAATACCAATAACGTTGAAAATCAGTACTATAACATTTTAAAAGCGATTCATGAAACGGGCAAGAAAATAAAAAGCAACAAACCAAAGCACAAACATCTGTCACACGAAACCATACAATTAATTGAAGAAAGACTACAAACAGAATTTGGCACAACGGAATATAGAAGACTGGATAAAATTGTAAAAGGTAGAATCAGACGGGACGTAAGACAATATAACACGCACTTAGTCAAAATAGCTTTAGAAAAACATTCCTCATTACGAGCTGCAAAACAAGGCGTTTCTAAAAACAAATCTTGGATAAACGGCCTTCAGGACAAAAATGGAAAGAAACACAATAATCGAGCTAAAATACTTGAAATATGTACAGATTTCTATAGCGAGTTATATTCAGATCCATCTAAACCAGATCTTGAAATAGATTACCAATGTCCAGATAGCATTCCTTATATAACAGGAGCCGAAGTACATGACGCCTTGAAAACCATGAAGTATGATAAAAGTCCTGGAGAAGACGGTGTGACAACAGAAACCCTTAAAGTAGGATCTTTTGCCATACTTCCTCATATAACCAACTTGTTTAACTCAATACTTCAGACCGGAAAGCTACCCGCGAAGATGTGTCACTCAAACATTATTTTGCTACATAAAAAAGGAGACAAAAGCAACATAGGTAACTACAGACCAATAAGTTTAGTGTCCCATCTCTACAAAGCTTTTATTAAAGTCATCCAAAAACGAATCGAAGGCACTTTAGATCGCCATCAACCACCTGAGCAAGCTGGTTTTCGCCCTAGCTTTTCAACTACCGATCACCTGCAAGCTCTTAATCAAGCAATCGAAAAGTGTAGAGAATTCAACCTACCACTGTATGTGGGTTTTGTAGACTACACCAAAGCTTTTGATAGCATAACACACGCATCAATATTTTCTGCATTAGAAAATCAGGGAATAGAGAAAACATACATTGACATCATAAAAACTATCTACAAGAACAGTACAGCAGATATAAAATTACAAGCTTCTGGTCGTAAATTCTCCATAGACAAAGGCGTAAAGCAAGGTGACCCGCTCTCCCCTAAATTATTTACCAGCACTCTAGAAGAAGTATTTAAGACCTTGAAAAGCCCGTGGAGCGCGAAAGGTATCGATGTTGGTGACAGCAAACTTACTAACCTGAGATTTGCTGATGACATCGTGTTGTTCGCCTCCACAGCAGACGACCTCCAACAGATGCTGCAAGATCTTAGCACGGCAAGCCTCAAGGTTGGACTCACGATGAATCGGTCCAAAACACAAATTATGACAAATAGCACAAAGTCTAAGGTCACGGTAGATGGGCAGGATCTACACTATGTCGATGAATACATATATTTGGGCCAGCTAGTTTCCTTCGACAACCGGCAGGATAAAGAAATTAACCGCCGCGTCGAAAATTCTTGGAGGAGCTACTGGTCCATGAAAGAGCTTATGAAGGGCGACCTTCATTAAAGCGTACACTCATCGACATGTGCGTCCTGCCCGTCCTAACTTACGGTGCACAGACTTGGTCATTGACCGATTCTCAGAGGTTCAAACTTGGGGTTTGCCAAAGAGCGATGGAGCGCAGCGTCCTAAGAATCAAAAGGACAGACCGAGTCCGAAACACGACGCTGCGCTCAATTACGGGAATCGCTGATGTTGGTATCAAAGCTGCCAAATTAAAGTGGGGTTGGGCGGGACACGTGGCCAGGATGCACCCTGATAGATGGGCCCAGAGGATCACACAGTGGGTGCCTGAAAACGGACGAAGGAGCCAAGGCAGGCCTAGAAAACGCTGGCGCGATGACCTCGACACGTTCCAGATACAGTGGTTAAGTCTGGCGGGTGATCGCACTGTCTGGAAAGAATTGGGGGAGACCTTTGCCCAGGAGTGGGACAGTATAGGTTAACAAAAAAAAAAAAAAAAAAAAAAAAAGTTTATTTTTAATAAATCCGTATATTTTTTTTACATCGGACTAGGCTAACTTTTGACTGCGATCTCGCCTGATGGAAAGCGATGATGCGGTCGAAGATAGTGCACGTTTGCCCAGTAATAACCTATTAACCCTAGACTTGAACACTCCAAGATTGTAATGCTGCGGAAACACAGACAGGGGCAAGGCGGTCCAATGTTTTGCTGTTCTAATTAAGAAAGATGACTCAAAGTGCTTGGTTCGAATAAATGGCATTTCGACCAAGTAAGGGTGACGCCTTGCCGTTCGTGTTTTAACACTTCTATTTCACAGTTCGTCGGGCTGTCACAATACCAGGTTATCAAGGCATTCTGCAAAACCTTCGTTGTGATAGGATCCACTTAAAAACAACCCAAACCCATCCCGCCATACCCATCTCATCCTATTATCGTCATCATCATCACCCAGAAGACGTCCAGTGCTGAACATAGACCTCCCCCTTAGACCTCCACACTTAACGACAGCCTTCCATCTGCACCCACTGGATGCCCGTGACTCTCGTGATGTCGTCGGTCTATCTAGTGGGAGGTATACCTACGCTGTGTCTTCCGGTTTGTGGTCTCCACTCAAGAGTCTTTCTTTCCTATCGGTTCTCAGTTCTTTGAGCGATGTGGCCTGCCCATTGATTAATTGATTGATCTCACCATATCCACCACCATCCATGCAACTTGCACACCACCCACCATCCATCCACCACTTGTATCCTTGCTTCCATTCCCACTTCAACTTGTAAATTTTAATAGCTATTGGTTATTTGGCGAATATTTACGTTCCTGATCTAAACCAACCGTACCGTTCGTTCGTTCCGTTCGTTTCCTATCCTATCCTATCTTATCCTATCCTATACCTCAACTCATCCTATTTTGAAAAGTTACATTCCGTCATTTAGTCATACTCCATTTTAACTGATAATGGATCTATAGACCCAGACCAGCGTTTATCTGGGCTGGCCTCTTGCGTCAAGTAGGTAATTGGTCTTGAATAGAATGATTGTCAACGCTGTACAGGTCGACCAACTTATCTGTCGATTTGAATGGGGGAGCTACCATTGTGTTTTCTGAATAAATTTGAAAATCTACGATGGACATTTTTGGTTTGATAATTTGTCTACCTCGGAAAATGAGTTGGTTACTGTAAAATGAATTCTATTACTCGCGGTACACACGGTATTACCATGTTTATTCCTTATTTATCACTGGATCCTGGTAAACCGCATCTACTCTTAACGATCATAATGAAGCCATGGAAAACCCAAGTTTTAACAAACGTACAGCTGATATTGAAAAGGTTTTCCAGGTGATGCAAGCTAATGAAGGAGCTCTAAATTATCTGGACCTGTGAATAACCGTAAGTGTTGTTTAACGATAACTTCATGATTATAAAATAATTAAAATTAACGTGAGTTTTAATAAACTGACGTGTTCAATTTTGTTGTGAATCACTGATGACTGTTAGGTTAGGTTAGGAATAAGTTTAGTCAGAACAACTAGGGTGAATTAAAAGGTCGCATACAGCGCCAGTGTATTATTTATAGTTTATTCATTAAAAAGGGTTTTTTATTCATTATAATTAACTTTTATTATAGGACCAACCCTGAAATTCCGAAACAAAACCAGTACCATAGCAAAATCTCATTTGTTCGCAATACAATAATTTTATATTATGAAACACTTTTTTCGCCATTTTGGGTCTGGTCCCATAGTAAAAGTAGTTTTTAGAGATGAGTACAATGATCTTCTTTTAAATTTGTACCTCCTCGTATTTTTTGCATAAGGGACTATGAACATTTATTTCTTAGGGCGTCGTGAGTTTTGCATGGACTATTAAAACACTTATCAAATAGTTTACCGTGTGAACCTTGCTCATAGATGTAGTGTTCTCGCCAGTGTGCAAGAGGTAGGCACGTTAGTTATTGTTAACAATTGTAAACTTCAGATTATGCTGGAATGTTATTTTGAAAACAGTGCGGCCGTAGTACTCTTAAAACATCATAGTTAATATTCTGCCCGTGCAAAAATATCGTGGACCCGTGATTAAACTATCATTAAAGTAAGTTTTATTACTAACATATTATATAATATATCTGGTCTTATTAGTTACTTAATTTAATCCACGCTTAAATGTTTAAGTTGATCAACTTCTGAATAAATAAAATTTTCACGTGTGAAAACGTGACAGCAAGTTATATTTAGCACACGCTTAATTTTTTTAACGTTTTTTTATGCCATAAGTGGCAAACAAGCTAACGGGCCGCCTGGTAGTAAGCGATCACCATCGCCTGTTGTTACCTGTAACTCCAACCTGTAAGGGTCGGCAACGTATCACAGATACACTAGTGTGTTTCCGCTAGAAAATGTATTGAAAACACTCCTTTAATTCGTTCCTTTCGTAAAATCCTTTCTTGGCTGATGTATGTATACAGGATTATTAGGAAAGGGCATGCTAAACCTAAAAGGGTTCGTTATACACATCATTATGAACTTTTACTATGGGACCAAAACCATACATTTTCCTTATAACCCTGTAGACACACACACAATAAATTGGCAGCAGAATTCCCTGTGGTGTTAAATAGAGAATTCATCTACCAAATCTCTGCGTAACTGGTTTTCAAGATTTCATAATTGAAAAATCACGAAATCTTGAAAACTTGTTGATGGAATCAGTCGGTCCATAAGTGGTATTTCGCTTTTATATGAAATCACCGGTCTATGTAAATGCGGATGCGGTTTTTGCCCTGCGAAAAACCACAATAAATATTTTGGAGCATTATGTTTTTGCTATATCAAAATTAAACTGGAATTTATCTGCACGTAGGTAGTTAGTGATCAACGTGCAAATTACTGTAATGGCGGAAACAACTTAAATGCAGCGTTTATCAAAATAGTTTGCGTGATTTTCGTGCAATTGTCGAGTCATAAAGTTAAGCATCACATTGGCCCTTGCTCGCAGTAAAATTGTATTTACCTACCTATCTTTTTACATGACGCCATCTTTTATTTATGATGACGTCAACTACCGATACCTTATTTATCAAAATCGGCGTTTAGTTTCTCGACCAGCGTTGGTCCCAAAGTAAAAGTTGTTTATAATGATAAGTACAATTATATTCTTAAATATGACCGTCGTCTAGAGATACACCCTGTATAACCAGCCAGAAATAAGCGCCCTGAAATCATGATATAGTTTCCTCACGATGATTTCCTCCACCGGCAGCTCAAGGTCATTGTCAGGAGTTGAACCCACACCTTTAGGATTGGAATTCGAACGCGCCTACCACTAAGATAGTTCATTCCGAACGCGCCCCCTTAGATATATATTCGTACTCGTAAGTGCCACATCAATCTGCTTTAAGCCTCCTTTCAAATACAATAGTACTGAGGAGAACTCATAACAAAATGCGAGGTCTGTGGGAGAACTACGTTATTACAATATGATCAACTTACTTAGAAGTAATAGTTAGGTACTTACTGCAAAAAACCGATGCAATGAAAGAACATGAAAATGTTGAAATTAATACGCACTCAACAAGAGTGTCGTTGACTTTTTCCTTTTTAAGAGTTCCGTACCCAATGGGTAAAAACGGAACCCTATTACTAAGCCTACGATGTCTTTCTGTCTGTATGTCTGTCTGTCTTACCTACCGATTAACGGTTGTATCTTTCGAACCGTAATAGATAGCTAGTTGAAATTTTCACATAATATCTAAGGTTACGGCGGATTGACTAACAAATAATAAAATAGTCGAAAGTAAAAACGAAAGGGTTTTTTTATTAGCTCTATTGTGAAACTGTAATACTTACAAGCGTCAAACTTAACATGATTATAGTACACACTCTAAAATATAACAATGAATAATAAAAAATGGCCAAATGCGAGTCGGTGCCAAGTTTCTGTTCATTACCAAGTTATAACTGGTAATTTCGTTATTGAATTTTGTGGTGGTACGGAACCCTCAGTGCGCGAGGCTGACTCACACTTGGCCGGTTTTATTTATAAGTACCATCCTTGCAATTTAATGCAATTTTTCGCGGTAGAGGTGTGTGCCAGTAAAATTGTTGATTTCTCTAGTATGGCAAGTTTGCAAATATAAATCAACATTGTTTTGCTTGAAACGTTCTATATTGACAACGGCAAGGTACAAAAGGCAAAAACGTATGGTTTTGTAGGCACTTCCGCTTATGAGAATTTTTCAAAGCATCGACCGTGACCGTGGCGTGACTATCACGTAATTATCTACAATGATATGTTATGGTTTTACTTGTCACTGGTCATCCTGGGTGTGAATAAACGTGACTTTGTTTTTACTTATTACGTACTGACTGACTGACTCTTCATAAAGTCTCGAAAACTACTTAAGCTGCGACATTGGTATTTTTATTTTATTATTATTATGGCTTGTGTAAAAAAAAACCTCTAGTTTCTCATGATCAGGGACGTACTGTTAACTCTCTTGTTATCATCTTGTTTGTTGTTTTATAGGTTCCGTACCTCAAAAGAATAAAATAAACTCTTATAATATGATCACTTCATTATCTGTCTGTCCATCTGTCCGTCTGTTTGTCTGTCAAGACTCACAAGGAAATCAAAACCTATAGGGTACTTCTCGTTGACCTAGAATAATGAAGTTTGGCAAGAAGCAAGGTCTCACAGCTCATAAATAATGTCTTTGAGCTGATGATGATGATGAAGTAGATACGTAAACAGGTAAATATTATCGACGTACCTCTTAGAAATTACGAAATTATTAGACGCAATAACCTTATTTGCCCATGTCTCGTGATTATTAACAAATACATCTATCTCCTTGTGTAGTTATACCTTACATTCATTTCTATCTATATTTATTCAGTCCCCTCTGCAAATTGCAATAGATGCATGAAGACATGCTTAAATTATGTTCATTTAATTAAAGATAAACATTGTCTGCGAGACGTTAGCAAAAATTTATGTAATTATTTCTATAAACAAATTAAGTAGTTAGTAGTCAGTTAGTTTTAAGTAATCATTAAGATGGTAGACAAATAACAATAGCTACATGAAAACATGCATTAATTACTTATGATCATTAACTAATAGATAACCTTTGGCTGCAAGTCGTTTACAAAATCAATGTATTTCTAACAACAAATAAGCTTATTGCTAAGTATTTCGGTAGCAGATATAATCTAGTTTCGTCTCGAACCGGTACGCGTTTTAAAACTTTCCCGTACTTTGCCCAAGTTTTTTAGCTTTGACAGCTGCAATAACATTGTAAAAAGCTGAATATTAAAAATATTTTGGTGTAGTAGGTAATCAACAACAACCTTGCATTCAAAAATCTAACGAAAGTGATAAACAGTTACTGTTTTTATTTAGTTTTTTGCATACCACTGGATTTGTCTAAACTACAGACTGAGTATAGTAATGTAGACGTTCGTAAGCAATGGTTATCGCTAATGGTTATTGATGTAGAAAGTAGCTTTTTTCCAATGCTTAGTGTATATGTCAAAGCAAATAAATGCTTGTACCAAGTTTACTTATTCATTCGCAATATCTGTGCAATAAAGTCCTTCTTAATCTGTTTTTACATTTTATTGTTTTGTAAGAAATACATACTCGGCTACATTTTGCTCAGAAAACAATTTCAATTTATAGCTTATAAAAACTTGGCCAGATTTGAGTGTTAAAAACTATTGAAATTCTATTTGAGCTGTGTGTAGCCGGATGCGAAAGTTTAACCTTAGTTATCAAGCAATACGAAGTCTAATTCTCTTCTGATATTAACGTGTATTTTTGCAGATTACACTAGTAGCAGTCCAGTCGTCCACCAGCAAACACATCTGACATCCTCGGAAAAATCAACACAAATAGACTGTATCTCTGGATACTAAAGTCAAAACTCCAATACGCGCTGCTTGAATATTAACGTCAAATTATCAGCACCTAATTGGCACATCATAATAGCCTCACAATAATCTCTCAAGAACAAAACAAGAGCCCTTTTATCAACAATAATTCTACGCCATTTATCGTTTATCTACGTAATTGATATCAAACAAATAATATCGGTTAGACAAATACCAAAAGCAACTATTGTATCTTTCATAGCGGCGAACATAATGTGAAGTCAAATATTGCAACAGTGGCAATCGGTCGTGCTCTCCTTCTGTTTATAAACAATGGATGTGATATAAAATAAGGAATCAATCAGGCAAACGGTAATAAAATAAAAATGTCCGAGGAAAAACAGAAAGCCGCTGACGCGGTGGAGGAAAAACCGCTGAACAAGGATGTTGTGGAAAAACTGTACCAAGATAAAAGTTTCGGTGAGAAATTGGCGTACATTAGAGAAAACATAACTGTGGAGCCCCTTTTAGCCGGACTTATCATTCCAAGCGTTATATCAAGGTTTGCTATGGGTAATCTCAATTTAGACAAAGCGTGCAGGGTCAACTTGCAGTACGGTGACGAAATATGCGACGCTCTGGTGAAGAAATCGAGCAATAACTACAGCGAATATGAAAGGGAAGTTCAGAAATTAATATCGTCAATCGATATTTGGAAGAGTGTAATCCAGACGGCTTTACCATGTCTAATAATAACATTTCTGGGAGCGTGGAGCGACCGGACAGGCAAGCGGAAGATTATCATCATGTTGCCCATTTACGGGGAAGTTCTGACATCTATTAACAATCTGATCAACGTGTACTTCTTTTACGAGATTCCGGTGGAAATGACAGTGTTTTTAGAGACGTTATTT
Organism: Agriopis aurantiaria; assembly: GCA_914767915.1. Lineage (NCBI taxonomy): Eukaryota > Metazoa > Arthropoda > Insecta > Lepidoptera > Geometridae > Agriopis > Agriopis aurantiaria. The sequence continues at coordinate 15,445,166 of OU611989.1, read as the reverse complement.
TTTTCTATGACCGGTGGATGGGTGACGATGTCCTTAGGGGTGTTCAGTTACATAAGTGATATAACATCGGAAGAGACTCGGACATTCAGGGTGGGTTTGGTGAACTTCTGCATGACGGCCGGGCTGCCGGTGGGGATGGCGCTGAGTGGGGTCCTGGTGGCGATGATGGGCTACTACGCCATCTTCTCAATGACTGCCTTGATGTTCACTCTGGTGCTGATGTACGGAACATTCGTGTTAGTGGAGCCTGATAAGTGGCTGCAGGACAAAGGGTTTCCTCCTGTAAGTAAATTTTGAAATACTGACTACTATATAATACTACTTTTAAGCTTAGGTAATTATGGAAAGTGCCTTTATTAACTAAACAAAATACAAAAACAGACTGCCCATGGACCGTTGAAGGTTTAAAAACAATCCAAATGTATGTTAGTTTAATAATATTTTTACAACTTTTGTATAAATTAACTACATCATGATAAAAATCAGCCCATTGAATGATGCAAAAATGACATAATCACAATAGTTTTCTGTTTTTTTATTTAATGTTATCTGTATTCAAAGTTTGATGTAATTTAAATTATGACTTCAGTAATAAAAAATAAAGTTATAATTGATAAATAGTTTATAACTCCGTAAAATATTCAATTTCTCATACACATCTAATTATTTGGAACATTTAAATAAATGTTATCAACCAAACCACTTATCGAATCGATATAAAAATTATTTGAGGTTTATCTTTAGAGATATAAATTTTATTTAATCTTAGATTTGAAAATATTGGAAATATCCAAATGACAAGGATAAAAATGTGCTTGTTGACTGATAATGAAATAACTTGGCCTACAGATTTTATTTATTTATAGTTTTCCGCATAACACCAGCGGCGATTATGGAGTCATTGTTAAACTTTTGTGTATATCAGAGTTTACCGGGGATATCTCTAACGACGGACTTATTCAAGGATAAAATTCTACTTATCATCATAAAAAACCTAAGTTTCATACAAAAATGTCATTAATACTCAACGAAGTGTATGGAACAGCTGATTTTTAGGGTTCCGTACCCAAAGGGTAAAAACGGGACCCTATTACTAAGCCTACGATGTCTGTCTGTCGGTCTGTCCGTCTGTCCTACCTATTAACGGCTGTATCTTTCAAAACGTAATAGATAGTTGAAATTTTCTCAGGATGTGCTGTTACGGTGGATTGACTAACAAATAATAAAAAAGTAAAAACAAAAGGGCCCCATACAACAAACGTATTTTGTTACGTATTTTTGTATTTGCTCTAATGTAAAAACGGTAATACTCACAAGTGTCAAACTTGACATAATTATAGTACACACTCTAAAGTAAAACAACAAATAATAAATAATAGCCATGTGCGAGTCGTTGTCTTTTTGTTCACCACCGGTTCTCGTACGAGTCACCGAAGTGAAGCAACGTCGGGCGCGGCCGGTACTTGGATGGGTGACCGCCTGGGCTTGATGGGATGTTGTCTTTTTGCAAAAAAAAATTGTAGTTTAATAGCTATGTGGTGGTATGGAATCCTCAGTGTGTGAGCCCGACCTGCACTTGGGCGGTTTAATTTCTTGGCGATTTCAGTGTTGGTCCCAAAGTAAGGAATTGTTTACAATGACTGCAATGATATCTTCGAATATGTCCGTCCTAAAAGAACACCCCGTATACGGCATATAGGAAGCGGAAGCTACATGATACACTTATGATATTAAGTGTATCATCAAGATAGTATACAGGGTTACGTGGAAAGGGTCTATTAAGCCGAAAGGAGGTCATTGTACTCATTACTGTGAACAACTTTCACGATGAACTCGACCCTGAAATCGCAAAAAATATCGGCTGTTCTATAGAAAAACTACATTTACACTCAATAAACTGTATGGAACAGCAGATTTTTTTAGGATTTCAGGGTCGGTCCCCTTATAAAAGTTGATCATAGTAATAATATTGAATTTTGTAATTTTAATTGTAATCTATAACATATGGACATTGTCTGAAATAAATTAATATTATTATAGTAATAAGTTTAATGACAGGGTGACAAACCGAACTTTTTCCTGTTTGTCCCCCCAAGGGGACAGAGCAAGGGGACAGACAGAAATAATCACTCCTTTCGGCTTAGTAATCTCTTTCCGCGTAACCCAGTATTGTATGCTGAACAATTTTTTTAGTACATTTCTACTTATACCAGAAATTATTATAATTTACATTCCTGGTTAGTGTTATTTGACTACAAACTTTACTTGACATGGCATCAATATATCGATGTAAAACGAGTACGCCCACACCGCGAGCTGTTTATACTTCGTAAATAAAGTTTGCTTTGACATCAACTGATCCGTGAAAATCCAATATAGTTTGACCTTCTTTGTACAAAACGCTATAGATTTACAGGGTTATTTTTAATGTACCGGAGAACACTTGCATGCAGCTTTTTTTCTCCTTCCTTTGTGAGGAGTTTGTCGTCGCACTCCTGTGCATTTGCCAGTGTCAAGTATTAATTTACTATCAAGTTTGATAAAATGTAGTCAAACGAGTCAGTCACAGTCAAATCCAAGCAAAGTAAGTCACAGTAGTAAAGTAGTGGAGACTTTACAATTTACGAGAGGCTTCTATGGAGCGTTGGAATCAATACGGAAATACATGTTTCACCGCGTTAAATCACTTGTCCACACTCGAGCACGTCCACGAACACTCAATAAATAATAATCCACCCTTATTACGCATTAACACTCGAAAATAGATAATAGATAGATAGTAACTCTTTGTTGTGTACACCAGATATAAAAATTACAAACAGATAGAAAACGCTTACGGAGCTAGTGCCACAAGTGGCACAACATGCTCAAGTTTAGAAAAATAATAGGTACAACGAATCGACATGTTTTTTTCATCATAGTGGCGCCAAAACTCCACTGGCGTCTTCTGTACTCGTATAGGTACACGATTCTTTTTAATTGTTTTTTTTTTAATGGCTACGTTTAGGCTTGAATAAAAAAACACTTTATGCTATGTACGTTTTCATAATTCTTGAAGGCAAAAAAATCACCGATTGAAAATGATATGAAACCGTTTAGTCATTATCTTTATAACAAACGTAGCAAATAGTACAATATTTTTCGTGTTAATATTGTATAGGATGGTGGAAGATTTAATTTTTTTTTTTTTTTTTCGAGTAAGTTTTTTTTGTTTGCTCATGACATAGCTGTGGAAGTTGAACGTGGCCTTGAGATTTGTCCAGGGCCTTGCGTTTCTTTTAGTTTGAAAATGCGTATAATTATTACCATTTTATAGCTATAGTTTTATTTCTGTACGGCAAAAAAAAGACAAATTAATAAAAAAATATGTTAATTATGATGTAATTATGTATTGTTATTATGATGAAGCTCACAGCGAGAGGTTTTTTAGTACATTAAAAATAACCCTGTATGAAGTACGAACAATAGTAGGCATCTTCTCCCTCCCGACCATTGGTGGGCAGAAATGTTTTTTATGGTGACAGCCTTGACGTTTGGACATGAGACGATTTTGGCGTCGCAACTGTTGTGCATTTGCCAGTGTCGAGTATTAAAATGTTCATTACTTACCGTCATTCAAGTCATAGTCACAGTCAGATGCAAGAAAAGTAAATCTCAGTTAAGACGTCAGTAAAGTCAAAGTGCCTTAGTAAAGTTGGTAAAGCGGTGGAGGCTTGGCTAGTGTCTTACGTGGAGTTTAAGAAACACGAGAATGCAATGTTTCGTCACGTATATTACTTCCGACACTCGAGCACGTTTATGAACACTTAATAAATAATAATCCACCATTATTACGTATTAACTCTCATAAATACACAAGTTTAAAAAATTATATAACGAGGCGACATCTTTTATTTTTTCATGTTGGCGCCAAAACTCTTTTTTTGAATTAAGAAAAAATATGTTTTTACTTTACGTATTTTTTATGTAACATACTTTGAATGAAATGACTTAAAAAAACACTTGCTTACGGACGAATATAACCTTCTGGCTCTAATTTCTAAAACGTAAGAAGTTTTAATGCAAATATAAGAAAAAAAATTATACCTTTATAATTAGTTTTGTTCGCTCACATACTAGTGAGTTTTTTTATATTTTTATTATAATTGTAAGCTTGCGTTTGGCCGCCACCTCGCCTGATGTTAAGAGAGGTGGTCTACGATGGAGCACGCTTGCCTAGAAGAAACCGATTCACTCGTGATTTAAAGACACCCATATTTTTAGTAATGGGGACCCATTCCGGCAGCACATTCTACCTTTATGCATTTGCCATTTTTGTTATCTCAGGTCTGAAATGTACTCCATTTGTTAAATTTTTATATACTTTTATTTTATTTGCCCTGTTAGTGAGTATATGTGTGGGACACATCTTGCAACTGAATTTTAGACCAGGGGCCTTACGGACAACTGCTATTACAGGCACCTAATCCGCTCAGTTGGAAAATCACGCGACCGCAAACCTTATCGCACCTAGATACGGTTTGCGGTCGCGTGATTTTCCGACTGAGCGGATTAGGTGCCTGTAATAGCAGTTGTCCTTAAGGCCCCTGTACCCTCAACCAATTGAGCTGAAATTTAAAATACACGTTTAGTTAACTAAGTGACGTCATTCCGAATCCAATATGGCGGACTTCCAAAGATGGCAAAGCAGTAATATTTAATGTACTCCCATACTTAATATGGGTATCCAATGAAAAGGTTTACTGAGAAGAATGCGAAAAATTTAATTATGTCACCTAAATTCAATATGGCCGATGCCTAAATACTTGTTTTCAAAAGTATTTTTTTTTATTAATAATATTTATTGCAGATAGAACGCCCAGAGAGTCCGAAGACATCGTTTTTCGATATATCTCACGTCGTAGAGACGATAACCGTGGCGTTTCGACCCAGAGCTTCCAAAAGAAGAACCAAAGTGATTCTCACTTTGTTTGTGGTCTTTATTCTGTATGGTCCTACCATGTGTGAGTATTAATTATGTAAGATAACTCTTTATTACAACACCACATAAACAAGAAAAACATATTATACACATTACAAACAACTTAGTGAATAGAAAGCAGTTGTAGTCCAAGATAGTGCGCTTTTACGTAGAGTTTGAAAACGTAGAGGCACCTAGCACGCTTTATATCATGCGGCAAGTTAGATCTTCTCTATACCATGGTATAATAATATACTCCGCCAGGTATAGCAATCCGAGAAAAAATGTCCACGTGGGCGTCCCACAATGATGTCATGATGTCAATTTACAACAGATTCGAGAGAGATGACGATACACCACGTAACAGCTGATTGAATAAAGTGGCAACTGGACAGTGACGTCATTGCGTGACCACTCCCAGATTGCTAGACCTTGTTTTCTTAGATCATGCTCTATACAATAAAAGAGGGGTTGTCTATTAAGTCGGTTTACGGACGATAATTTTACGTGATAACGCTTAGGCCGATCGTGCATCTCTATTGCTTGTTCAGTGCTCTCGCTCGCACGCGTGGCTCAGGCGGAACATGACAATTTTCCGTGCATGCAGCCGGCGTTCATCAATTTATAACACGTTATCACGTCAAAAATAACCACATAAATTGGTCTATACCTACATATCGGGGTATATGTGTAAATAAATCATAATAAAACGGACCGAATTGAAAAATATCTGGAGTAAGCAATGACTGTTTTAAAAAGGGGGAAGACGCGTGGCATCCAAACTTTGTACCTAATAAATATGGCTCTGTTTCGGCTCGAGTCAGCGGCGACGTTGACGTCTACACTGTAAACGTCAACTTCACCGCTCCATTAGACACTACACTAAACTATAGAAATTACATTTAAAGAAAATAAAATTAATTGTTTTTAAGTATTTACGACGAAGAAATCCCGTGAAACTTGTTTTTTGTCTTCAAACTGTTGGTGCACCTTGTGAAAACGCAGAAAGTAATATTTGCTTTATTTAAACACAATTTTGACAAGTAATTCACGTGCTATCAAAACGACAGTTCGATTGTGACTGAAGTCTATTAGGCCCATGAGCCTAATTTGTGCGGTCCACGTCAAGAAGTTCGTCCCGTATCTTCCCCCTATTTACTTACATCAATGGGAGTAAGTAATTAAACTTTTTCCGCGCTTATCTACGCCTTCTTGCGCATTAATGTGTAACATCATTATCGAAAGTCTATTTTACTTGGAAATAGTAAATGTTTGGAAAAACAGTTGCTATCTCGAGTAGACACTCAACGTATCATTCTCCTTATTATACTTTAAAAGTAGATCCTGCTTTGATGCAAGAAAAACACACTAAGCGGAGTGTTTTTACCGTGTGTATCTTTTCTACCGGTTTCGTAATCCAGAAAGCGGTAAAAATATTGGCGTACGACACCGGATCACGGCTTAGAAGATGACAAAGGAATAGCATTTTGCAATCTTAGGTGTAATCTTTTTGATAATACGAAATTCATGTAAAACTATCATTTATAAATAGCAATTAGAAAAGTATAAATGTAAAAAAAAAAATACTTATAAACATAAGCTTTTAGGCTTACGTACTTATATTGAATGTATTTTTTGGCCCAAACCACAGAAAACATAATTATAAGTACAAGTACAGAAGATTAACTCCGCAAATTATTTGAATAGCTCTACCTACAGCTATATTGACCTAGAAGTTGCCTCTCTGTCTAACGCGTAACTCTTGTCACGTTTTCTCTGTCTATCACACGGCAGCGGGCGCGGTAGGTCCGACCAGTCAGCTACTCTACTTGTAGCTTCATACCTAAAGTGCGGAGTGTGCCAGGCCTGCCCAAATTGACAAGGCAAAGTAAATATAAGATTAAACCGGCCAAGTGCGAGTCGGGATCGCGCACTAAGGGTTCCGTACCACCACAAAATACAATAAGGTCGTCCAAGTAACAGAATTACCAGTTATAATAACGCCTTGCAAAATAGTCGAAGCAATTGGTACGCATCCAAGTTAATTATTTTGCTACATGCGCTCGAGTATAACACAATTATAACTTGGTAATGAGCAGAAATTTGTCACCAACTCGCATTTGGCTTTTTTGTTGTTGTTATACTTTAGAATGTTTACTATAATCATGCCAAGTTTGACACTTGTATTATCGTTTTTACATTAAACCTAATACAAAAATAAGTAAAAAAAATACGTTTATTGTAAAAATACGTTTGTACCCTTTCGTTTTACTTTTTGACTTTTGTATTATTTGTTAGTTAATCCGCCGTAACAATACATATTCTGTGAAAATTTCAACTGGCTATTTATTACGGTTCGAAAGATACAATAGGTAGGACAGACGGACGGACAGACAGATATCGTAGGCTTAGTAATAGAGTCCCGTTTTTACCGTTTGTGTACGGAACCTTAAAAATAAGAATATTGCGTAAGCACTGAAAATGCCTAAATCAAAAGAAGACTAAAACCATACTAACTATTAAAGTAGTCTGTGCATTAGTCTATATTTAGTGTTGCAAGGTAAATTAATAACGAGCGGTAGCATATTTGGGCGCTTTACAATCTGACAGCATAAGCAGTGCAAGTACCGTTCTTTTAGCGATCGTCAAACTGACAGTTGAGGTCGTCAAATTCGATAATATGCCATTTTTTCAGTACTCGCTGTGATCGATTCTATGGCATTTTAGCGAATTTTCGATCGCTAAAAGAACGGTACTTGCACCCCTGGTTCGACCTCGGCCCTGCACCAATGCTTCTCTCTCAGAGCAAAGTCAGGTGTTCCAGCAGTGGAAATATGATAGACCGATATAGTAACGAAATGATGAGCATATCTTTTAGATCTTTAAACTACAAAATTATTCATATCATAATGCTATGGGGTTTTTAATTTCAGCGGAACATGGCGTATTTTACCTCTACGTGAGAAACAAGTTCAACTGGGATATGGTGAAATTTGGCTTGTATGTCAGTTATTCTATTCTACTTCATTCTTTTGGTGAGTACAATAGTTATTTTACCTCAAAACATAATTTGTTCGTTACAAATAAGCTACATGAACAGGTTTCATACAAAACTATAGACAAATGATGATTTATAAATTTATCAATTCGTCCCTTACCAACGGGCGAGTTGGTGGAGAAACGAGGACTTATTCGCGATAAAAAATCGCGCACCGAGATATCTCAAAAACGTGGGGAGGGCACTCTCATCAGCGAGAAGACGTCCACTGCTGAACATAGGCCTCCCCCTTTAATCTCCACACTGAACGACAGCCTGCATTTTGCATCCACTGGATGCCAGCGACTCTATGTCGTCGTTCCATCTAGTGGGAGGCCTACCTACGCTGCGTCTTCCGGTTCGTAGTCTCTACCTCTCCACTTAAGAACCGTAGGGAGGGCTCTGCCACTTGCAAAAAAAAACGGGGAAATGGCGGTTGCAGCTGAGACGTTTGAATTTTTAAATTGGTTTCTGCCCCTTTGGGTGTTGCGGCAATTTTGCCATCAACAGTGAGGGAGAAGATAGTAGAATGATCTTAAGACATAACCAATAAACTAACGAAAACTGATTAAAGTATTTTTTTACATTGGATTAAGCTAACTTTTGACCACAATCTCCAGATCCTGATGGAAAGCTATGATGCCGTCGCAGATGAAGCCCGTTTGCCTAGTAACTAATAACCTATCGACCACACATATTAGCATACCATTATTACCATAAATAGGGTACATTATAACGCAGAACAGATGACAGATGGGGCCGAAAAGTTCTCGATTGAAGACCACGTACCGGCAAGCGCAGCGTAAGACCCATAAGATGGGCAGACAACCTTTTAAGAGACTGCAGGAAAACGCTGGATGCAGGCCACTTTCAACGGGCCCTTTTAGAGATCGATGGGGGAGGCATATAGCAGTGTGGCGTCCAATGGCTGAAATGTTGATGATGATACATTATAACAAGCTCCTATTACGATTTCAGGTGCAATATTCTCTATAACCATCCTGAGCAGGCGGCTGCAGATAGACGACTCGCTCCTCTGTCTCATCTCTGTGATCAGCAAGTGTGCTTCGGCCACCTGGACGGCCTTTGCAAAGACTAATCTCGAATTGTATATAAGTGAGTATTTTCATTTTTATCTTGCATAAACATTAGGTAAAATCCGAATATTTGATACGGGAATTATTTATATCGACTGCAATACAATTTCAGTTCAAATTTAAATGAAGAGTTTTCAAGCTATATTCTATTCTCTCTATACTTGTACTATTATGTCGTCTGCGCTATAAGTCTATTATAAGCTATTTGGTTATATTTTGTGCCGTTTATGCACAAATATGCTATCTATGTAGTTACGCTGCCAACTGGTAGTGGGCTTGAGCATTTGGATTGTATTTAGACCTTCAACGGTCTATGGCCAATCCCGTTTCTTTTTTTTATAATTGGCCAAGTAGTTTCTGTTTTAGTATTAGTTACCTTGTATTTTGTTTTTGTTTTGTTATACAATTTAACCTGAAAGTATTTTTGACGTGAAGGTGACGTTTTCCTACTTTTAAGTGCTTGACCATAAGGCCATAATTATGATATGGCCAGATGACCATAAGGCTTAATAAACTTGTATTTAAGTCGCATTTAGTGGAGCAAAACCATGGTGCTTATACAAATACACACAGTCGTGCGCTTCGCCACTTCTATTTTTGAGATTTTTGTTATATTTTTCGAAAAGTATAGCTGTAATGTAAAATGTAAAGTTACAAGCTACTTGCATTTTCAAATCAGTTAATTTTTTTTTCTATGGAGCGTTATGTCCTATATCGTGTTTCGGTCTTTACGGTTTCCCAGATAAAACATCCAGTTTTGATATGACACCATTTAAAATCATTGAATAACCATGGCAGTAGACAAGCTTAAACAAGAATGACCGCTAAAATTGGGAAACGAAAAATGGTTAATACAGTCACATTCTGAATATTTACATTCTTTTAGCACTGTTTTCTAGGATTACATAGTATTAGGATCGAGCTTACAGTACATTTGACAAGCATTTCATCATGCTTAATATATTAACTGTATAATTTCAGTCCCGGTGGTTGATATACTGAATGCTACAACATTCACGTCGCTGCGCTCGATTATTTCCAAGCTGGTGGAAAAACAGGAGATCGGTATGTTCAACGAAGTTTTAATATTTTAACCTACTTCAAAAAAAGAGGTTCTCAATTCGGTTATATTATTAATATAGTTTGAACTCATAAAACTCCGTCTAATATATATTTACTTTATTATAGAAACTGACGTGTTTTTCACACATTTTATGTGTGTGTGTGTGTTTTTTTTTTTTTGTGTGCCAAGCGAGACGCAGCCGCGCGCCTCACCTTGAAAAAGATTGCCTAATGCGGTTGAAACTATAGTCGGAGTGACCGGCTTAATCTTACGTGAGTAATTCCCGTGTAATATAAATAAAATATATATTTACTGATTAGATATTTTTTATTTTTTATTTTAATGGTATAAATAACACTTTCATTGTGGAAAGTGACGTGGTTTTCACCCATTTTATTTATATGACATGGGAATTATTCACGTATGATTTAAGCGCAAAGTGCGCGCGCATTCACCTTCAAAAATACCGCCGAAAGCAGTTGAAACTACCTATAGCCGGAGTGTCTTATAAATAAAAATATTACTTTCTGAATGGTCCCGTAGAAATTTCATCAAAACAGTTAATATTTAAATTTTTAAATAAATTAACTTGAAAAAAGTATGTCATTCAAGTAAACGAAATCATGTATTTATTTCACTGTGAGTTTTCAGTTAGAATATGACTGTGACTGTGTTAGAGGATTTTCTTTAGAAGGCTTACTAAATTTGATGTCAGTTTTTAATATTCAGAATTATTAATGAATTTTTTTAGCGGCTCCTTTGTATTTCCATCGCTGCTATTCAAGAGATTTTATCATCTTATGTGAAACTCCTTTTTCGATGTGATTTTTTTTATGCCGTAGGTGGCAAACAACCTAACGGGCTGCTCGATGGTAAGCGATCACCGTCACCTGTAACACTAGAGGTATCACAGATACAATTAGATAGCCTGTTGTTCCAGTTGGTAGTGAACCTACCTTCTGAGCTTGGGGGCGTGGGTGGTTACGATTCCCACCTAGGACAAACATTTATGTGATGAACGTGTTTGTTCTATATCTGATTGTTAATATATTTAAAACTATATATTATGTATGTATATAGTAAGCCGTAGTAGCCTATTTGGGAAACCGCTAGACTTGAAAGCGTGATCCTCTTTGGAGTTTATGTACGGATTTTCATACCACTGGCTTTTGAAGGAAAACATCGTGAGGAAACCTGCATACGTACGGAGAAGAAATTCAATGGCGTACGTGAATCCACCAACCCGCAACTAGGCCAGCGTGGTGGATATGGCCCAATCACCGTTTCGGGGGTCGGCTAAAAATCCAGCAGTGGGCTGTTAAAAGGCTGATTATGATGATGATGTATGTATACCAGTCTCTGGCAGCCATATCACAAGCTTTGTTTAGTTTGAGGTCAGATAACCGTGTGTGCAAAAATGTCCCGTATTTTTTTTTATACTGACTTATATTTACCAAATGCCTTTTTATTTCAGCAAAAATGAACTCTATGTTTTCCCTGACGGAGACGGTAGCCGCGTTGATGTTTCACCCCTTGTACTCATGGTTGTACATGAAGACTCTACAGGTGCTGCCCGGAGCTGTGTTCCTAACCAGCGCTCTCATCACCATACCGGCTTCTATTGTACTCGCGTAAGTACTTACAGCATGTTAAGTAAATAAATAAATAAAATATTTAAAAAATAAATTTTAAAATAAACGTGTTATTGTTTAGAAAAATTGCTATGTAGGGAAGCTGACTATGACGGGTTTCTGACACGTTAAAAATAACATTGTAGAGCGAAATAAACTACAGTTCGCTCAAAATCCAAAAAAATATTATACTGGGATTTCTGACTAAGGGACGACTGTACTAAGCCGAAAGAAGGTCATCGTACACATCATTGCGATCATCACCAGATGTTAAGATATCAATTTAAAAAATACATAACTACAAAATAGTCTATAGTTCTTTATTCATACCAAATAATTGTTACACGTCAAAATAATAATTAATAAAATGCTCATTAAAAAATTACAATTACTTAGTTTAGCAAAATAAGAAATTAAACATAGCATATTAAAATTGGTACATTCGAGGTCAAAAAACAAAAATCATCACTACATAGTATAAAATAAAGTCGCTGTCGCTGTCTGTCCGTCCCTGTGTATGCTTAAATCTTTAAAACTACGCAACGGATTCTGAAGCGGTTTTCACCATCAGTTACATAATTTTTCACGGAAGGTTTATATATATAACTAGCGACCCGACCCGACTTCGCACGTTAATTACACCCGTGCAAAGCCGGGCAAAATTTGGTCGCTAGTAATAAATATATTTGAAATGAAATAAGTAGCTACCTACACTAACCATTAATAGTGATGAGTAAACGGTTTCTAATGTTTGGAAATGAATATGATTCTTATATTGATTCGATTTGGGGACAATGAGTCCCGCACAGACGTCCTGCTAAGGGTGTTTTAACCCCCGGCGCAAAAAGATTTGTTGTAGCTCCCAAACACTTGAACCATTTTTTTTTTTAAGTTGACTTGATCGAGGATGTTCTTAGCTATGTATGATTCAAGCAAATTTGTTTCTTACTGGACTTTGTTTCTAAAAGGGGTTCAAAAAAATCTATATATAATAGGCATGATGACTAATCTCAAAAAAGCTGATCATAAATAGAGCCCATCAAGGAAAACAAAATTAAAATTAGTTTAAATAAGTTAGTAGTATTTTAATTTCAGGCTTGACAGAGAGCGCTATATACCAAATTATGACATCACGCGCGCCATATAAGTAAATGCTATACGCTTTGCGAGAAAGGAACAGAGTATCCCCCCTCTCTTTCCCCACCTAAAAGTTTAAACGCTAATATCCAATGATCTTATATTGGTATAATCTCATTGCTCATATCTCAGAGATTTATCAGCCAATTTAATTTATTTTTACAGTATGTGTAATGTATTTAGTTATATTCATCGGTGAGCCTATTATTCGTAATAATTTAAACATCAGGACACATGCCTATTGTTCGTATTCCTTGTCAGTGCCTACCCGAGCTAACCCGAGCTAACCCAGCTCCTTAAAATATTTGAGCGTCGCTGCAGGCTAATGGACCAACTTTAATATGCTTGTTTCCTTGACAGGTCCTTCTACGCTCAGCACAAAAAAGAAGCCCGAACAACCAGGAAACTCGCCTTAGAAGCTCAAGAGACAAAAGATGCTGAAGTCAAGAAATCAGTGTTAGACATTCATGCAAACAATACGAAAGAGAAACAGACAGCAGATCAAGAAAAAGAAAGTATAGAGGCAAAAACAAGATTGTAGGATAGGTACTTGTAAGTAGAATAAGTTATTGCTAATTAAATAATTTTAAAGAAATCTATGGTTTCAGAATTCGTGGTTTTCTTTCGTTTTTTTTTTTTTGTAGCTCTAAAAGAAAACAAATGCTTGGACCGATTTTGTAACAAAAATTTTGATACTAAATAATTTTTGTTTTCATTATTTGAGTTTAATGTGATTTGTGTGGTACTTGGTGTTTGTATTTCTAACGAAAGTAACAAGGATTTATGTTTTAACTGTTTGTTTTTTTAAACAGGTATCTTTCTTTCGACGTTTTGACCGTTGTCACGAGCTGACTAAAAACTGCGGGCGAGTCCGGCGAGAAGAGCGGGGGTTTTGTTTTTCTACCCTCACGTCTTGTTCTTGAAAAATTTCAGGGTTGTCACTACGACACACAACACTGACTGTATCAGTAAAGTAGTATATCACTGTTGACGACTGTACTTTCTCAGTTAAAAAGTAGTCCAATTGGTAAAAATAAAATGTCATTTCTTATTAATTTAACCATCTGAACACACACAAAAAACTTCATGTGATCAGTTGAAGAAACAATAAATGTATTTATTACACGTATCATGAACTGACCACACGTGTGATCAGATCCGTGTGATGAGTTGGTGACTAAGCTGTTTTGTTTAAATGAAGATTGCCAGTTCTAAATATATAATTAACTATCTTTTTTCCGCAGCTTCGGCCGGGTTGAGAATAAAACATAACCTATATCACTCTGGGGTAGTGAAGCTTTCTATCATAGAAAATATTTTTCTGAATTAATACTGTAGTTTCAAAGATATCCAAAGTAAACTTATACTTTAAATATTATTATAACAAAATGTAAGTATAATTATAATAAATAATTAAATAAATATTCGGGACATTTTTTGCACACACGGTCATCTGACCCCAAACTAAGCAAAGCTTGTGATATGGCTGCCAGAAACTGATATACATACATATATAGTTTTAAATACATACTTAAATAGATATTAACAACCAGATATAGAACAAACACAAATGTTTGTCCTAGATGGGAATCGAACCCACGCCCCCAAGCTCAGAAGGCAGGTTCACTACCAACTGGACCAACGGGCTATCTAACGCTACGCTAACGCTATGTACTACTGTAGTATATATTAAATTACTCAAAAACAATGGCTTTATATTGACGCCTACAACTATTACTACTGCAATTTTAAACATTACTCATTTATATTTTTAACTGACTTCAAGAGTAGGGTTCTAGTAATTTTATACATTTTTATTGTTATGTATAATTATTATGCATCGATTACTCCGACATTTCTAACCAATTTACGTGTTTCTTTTTTAGGGTTCCTTAGTCTGTACTACGATGGACGGGCAGATTTATTGATATATGAGTTTTTTTTATTTGTTCTTTTGGCACTTATTGTCACACGGGCAGTAAATTGCTTCTGCGACGCTGCTTAGATCTTTCAATGGAAACGCATACTTTGGGATTTGGGTCAAAATTACATCAATTACAACAGGAGGAAAATCGTGCAGATAAGATTAAAAAGATAATTTAAATGGGTGAAATCGCGTGATAATTATGCTCTAAATGATAGTAAAGATAATACATTTAATCTCGTTACAAAAAAGTGTGTATTATATTTACGTTTCTCAGATGTTTTCCTCAAAGCATTTTTAATACATCCTGCTTTGTGTATCGTGGTTATTTAAATAATTAAACCTAACCAACACTTACTGAGAAACGTTTTATGATAATTACCTATTAGTTCCAATTTTAAATAGACGTAAACTAAAGGTGGTAACCTTTGACCACTTAATGTACCTGGGTATAATATGAGAAACAATAGCAATGGTTTGTGTGAAAAGGTAGTTTGCAGGCGAATTGTAACGGCTAAAAATGCCATGTTCATACTACTCTATAGGATATGAAAGGACCTTAAGGCACCAAACAATAACAACAGTTTAGCTTTCGCCGTGTTCCTGTATGGGGCAGAAGGAGAAACGTGGTCACTAAAAGCTTAAGATTGCGTTAACGTACTTTTACAGGTTTGAGAGAAAATATAGAAGGCGGAATAAATTTTGAGGTGGTGTAAGAAAGTATAGCTAAAAATACGCATAATCATTGAACATGCAAAAAATCACTTAATCGTGTAGAACAACTTTAGTTTAATCATTTAATGTATAGATGAACTAACAACACCATTATAATGAAACTGTATTGGCGAAGTTCACACGTGTTCGTTGACAGTTGACAGTCTTTTGTCGACTGCCAACGAACACAGTATATAAGTGGCGGTTGCATTGCAATCACCCTCTTTTTTTGCTCGAACCTCGAAGCGATAACAAGTGTAAACGAATTGTGTATAAAACAGTTTAAAAGGTGATTTCTTGGCTGAAAAGCTACCAAATCAGAATCGGGATTAATAAGTTACAGATGTCTTCTTATTTTCCCATGTCCACAGAGTGTAATTTGTCTTTTGTTAAGTGGTTCAAAACCTGTTTGCTAGTCATGTTTTTTTTTTAGAGCCCTAATTAATAGTTATTTTACAAAGTGGCTGTTTTATTCCTTGCGTTTTCTTGATTATAATTTATTTACTAATGATTAATTTAATACTAATTACTAAATAACTGTGCTCATGTTAAAAGTTCTTCAGATTATATATCCGATTAGTGTACTTATTGTTATATATGCAAATTTCTGCCGCCGATTCTGCCGCTGAGCCTGCTGTCGAGTCTGCGGCTGAGCCTGCTGTCGAGCCTGCGGCTGAGCCTGCGGCTGAGCCTGCGGCTGAGCCTGCTGTCGAGCCTGCCGTTGAGCCTGCTGTCGAGCCTGCGGCTGAGCCTGCTGTCGAGCCTGCGGTCGAGTCTGCGGCGAAGCATACAGTGGAGCCTGCAGTGGAGCCTGCCGCGAAGTCTGCGGCTGAGCCTGCTGTCGAGCCTGCGGCTGAGCCTGCCGTCGAGCCTGCGGCTGAGCCTGCTGTCGAGCCTGCCGTCGAGCCTGCGGCTGAGCCTGCTGTCGAGCCTGCGGTCGAGTCTGCAGCGGAGCATACAGCGGAGCCTGCAGTGGAGCCTGCCGCGGAGTCTGCGGCTGAGCCTGCTGTCGAGCCTGCGGCTGAGCCTGCCGTCGAGCCTGCGGCTGAGCCTGCTGTCGAGCCTGCGGCTGAGCCTGCGACTGAGCCTGCGGCTGAGCCTGCCGTCGAACCTGCCAGCTGAGCCTGCAGCGGAGCCTCCAGTACGCAGTTACGTAAGAGACATTGTACGCAGTTGCGTAAGATCCGGTGTACGTAGTCGCGTAAGAGCCGATGTACGCAGTTGCGTAAGAGACATTGTACGCAGTTGCGTAAGATCCGGTGTACGTAGTCGCGTAAGAGCCGATGTACGCAGTTGCGTAAGAGACATTGTACGCAGTTGCGTAAGATCCGGTGTACGTAGTCGCGTAAGAGCCGATGTACGCAGTTGCGTAAGAGACAGTGTACGCAGTTGCGTACTGACTTAACTAAACCAGATTCGGTTTTAGTCTGATATGATGTGCTTTTCAGTATGCAGTTGCATTCTGATATTATGTAACATAAAACGATAGTATAAGACTTCAAAATAAGATTGTAAAGTACACATTTAATTAACACGTATAACGTCTATTATCATATAATACATGACACGTATACACGAGGACGTGTAATTGAGTCGGATGGCCGAATGTAGAACAACTTTAGTTTAATCATTTAATGTATAGATGAACTAACAACACCATTATAATGAAACTGTATTGGCGAAGTTCACACGTGTTCGTTGACAGTTGACAGTCTTTTGTCGACTGCCAACGAACACAGTATATAAGTGGCGGTTGCATTGCAATCACCCTCTTTTTTTGCTCGAACCTCGAAGCGATAACAAGTGTAAACGAATTGTGTATAAAACAGTTTAAAAGGTGATTTCTTGGCTGAAAAGCTAACAATCGATACTCCAAAAATTCAATATCTGAAAGTTAAGACTTGCGAACCCACGCCTTTGAATGATTTTTGAGTTGTTGGCTGTATGTAGCCTGTAAGCTCGGAGAACTTTCAAAAAGTGATTATCATTGGGTAAATGAAGTACATTACACCAATATGGTGGAATCTTATACCCAGTGCCTAGAATTTCATCCTGTCGTCATCTTGCCTAGACCCGCGCCACCAACAAATCAAAGTCGTCACCACGGTTCATGTCGCGGAAATCCGTAAAATGGCGAAACATTGTAGAGGAAAATCTAATACTTAGAAGAATCACTACATATATGTTGCGTTGTTTTTTACGTTGAAGTTTAAGTTATTAGTTAGATAAGTATTTTATCATAAATTATTATAAAAATTACATTATTTCTAGCTAAATTATCGACAATATTTCCATATCCTCTTACAAGAACACCAGCTTTTGATTTCCTCAAATTTTGATTCACATTTCCCGTAATATACCAATAAAACTATCATAACGTACACTAGTGACTAATCACTGAATGATAACTTTTATCTTTCGATAAATTCGAGTATACAAAATACAATAAATTCAATCACACAAAACTAAAGCCGGCCATGTTTAAACTTATTTAAGAACGATACAGTCGTGAAGTTACAGTTAAATAAATAAATAGAGCAGTTGGTAATCATATAACATCATGCAAAGACCGGAAGAAAATGGCGTTGAGACAGAACCATTGCAAACCAGGCCAATTGTCGATGAACCAAAACCATCATTTTGCCAAAGGATAAACAACATTAGAAAGGCTATAACCGTAGAACCAGCAGCATTTTTAATGTTATTCGCTAGCGTATTAGCTGCTATAACAACACAAACGCTTGCTTTGGAAAAGACTTGTCGTGTCAACTTAAATTTATCAGAAGCTATATGTGATGCTGTGAAGTACCAAAATACGGATAACAACACAGAAAACGAAAGACTAGTTCAAGAATACGTAGCTAATTTGTTAACTTGGAAAAGCGTAATCTCATCGGTGTTTCCCTGTCTTATACTGGCATTTGTCGGAGGATGGATGGACTTGACTGGTCGAAGGAAGATGATAATGCTGTTACCCGTTGTAGGGGAGGTGTTTCAGAATTTGAGCAATATTCTCAATGTGATATTCTTCTATCAATTGAAAGTGGAGTACCTTATATTTCTTGATGCTTCCTTCTCCGCAATCGCTGGCGGTTGGAGTGTCATGTTCTTAGCTATATTTAGCTATATCGCAGACATAACTACTGAACAAAACAGGACGCACAGATTGGGACTGGTCAGTTTCTGTACTTACGTCGGCATGCCGATAGGATTGGCTCTTTCTGGAGTTATGTTGAAGCAGTTTGGATACCTAGCCATATATGGAACTGCAATAACGCTGCATGTGTTGAATTTGTTTTACATTACATTTTGTTTAACGGATCCTGCGAGAACAAAAGAAATGAAGGAGGTAAGTCTGTATAAAATCATTCATATTTTCAAACATAGTAATCTCCATAATCTCATTTTTTTTAAATAATATCTTGAATTATAGAATACAAATTATAGATTTTAATTGTAGATGCAGGTATAAATAGTGCAGAATTATTTCACTGGTGAAGTATGAAATAAAACACTGCTTTTCTTTGCGTAATTAGCCATTGTATGGTTCGCAAGCCTTTCAGCACTTTAATGAAGGTATAGTAAAAATAAGATTTTTAAATTCATAATTTCATGTAATTGTTGATTTGTTCCGTGTCTGTTAAATTTAAACATTTGTTGTTTTAAACATTAATTGTAAACAAAGATAAATCTGAAAGAATAGGTTCAAGAAATTAACATCATTATTCAATAAAATACCTATCAGCAAACATCTTGAGCAAAAAGCGTCATTGGCGTCAATTCTATTGTACCATTATCTAAACTAAACTAATCCAACAGGACTAAAATTATCTGCGTCTCTTTATATTTCAGCATGTCAGAAATGGATGGCAACCATTTTAGAGCTGTCAAATTTAGTTTAGTTTAGAGAAAGGTACATCAGAATCGACGTCATTGTGTGTAAAAGTTGGCGCGAACAAATACAATAATACACACACTACAATGAATAGCATGGTCTAAATTACTCAAAATCTCCTCGTCCCACTTCAATCCGTCTAACAGAACTAAAAATCGACTATTATGCATTTTTTAAGATGTGTGCCAGTTATGATACCTATCAAATCTATAAAAAAAAACTCATGCTCACGCATAACCACATAATTTGATGTACTTCGATCAATAGTAGCTTTACCTATTCTGTGACTTCGATACATACCATTAGGTCATTTACTCGTATTTTTAGCTAATCTCAACATTGATTATAACGTATCTTCGTTTATAGACGCACCCTATTTGTTACGATGTTAGATAATCAAGGCATTTAAAAAATTAAATTGCTTGATAGTTTCAGACATGAAAGTTCTCATAGATGTAATCATGAAATTATTATAAACGGACGGAAAAATAACATGGAATAACTATCCAATCAAATCAATAATCATCATCATCATGTTCAGTCTATATTAGTCCACTGCTGAACATTGGCCATCCCAATGCACGCCACTCGGCCCAATCTTCGGCTTTTTGCTTCCAGCCACTGCCAATTGCTTGATGTATATCGTCACTCAATCGAGTATTAGGGCGTACCACGCTACGTTTGCCGATTTGCATTCTCCACTCCAGAACCCGTCTACAACTGTTATCGAGTCTGCGACAGATGTGACCAGCCCATTGCCACTTGAGCTTACTAATACGCCGATCTATTCTCAGTGGCTTTGGTTATTAGGCGAATAACTTCGTTCGGGATACGATTCTTTAAAGAAACTCCGAGCATAGCTCTCTCCAGTCTCCATAGATCACTGAGCGAAGCTTGGTCTTGTTAACCACTCCAACTGTAGGTGTCCACGTTTCAGCACTGTAAGTCATGACACAGTGGTAGAAAGAAGAAGGAAAAGACTTAAAGACTTTTGTCTTAAGAATTTGCGGGATGGGTGACGAGAAGACTCGGCGTAGTTTTCCTAGCGCTGCCCAGCCAAACTATATTCTTCTCTTGACCTCTCAAAATCGTTTTTCCTAGTTTGAGCGTATGCCCCAGGTAAACATACTTTCAAACAATCTCTAGAGTGAAGCTATTAAAGGCAACTTTGGTTTTATCCAAGTTCATCTAGAGCTCGATGCGCTAGAATAAATTTACTAGGCTGTCGAGCATCCATTGTAGGTCCTCTAGTGATTCAGCCATTATGACAATGTCTTCTGCAAATCGCAAGTGAGAGATATACTTATCATTGATATTGACACCTCATCTTTGTTTAAATAAATCTACTCTATTGCGTTTGAGAACAATTTTGGGGAGATGACATATCTTCGTCTTACGCCTCGATGCATATCATCATCATCATCATCATTTCAGCCGTAGGACGTCCACTGCTGGACATAGGCCTCCCCCATCGATCTCCAAAAGGGCCGGTTGGAAGCGGCCTGCATCCAGCGTTTCCCTGCGGTCTCTTTTAGATCGTCGTTTTTAGGTCGATACATATAAATAAGTTTTATTTGCTAAAACACTGTTTTAAACACTGTTTTATTTGCTAGTTCTGGATTTCAATGGTCATCCCTGCGCCATCATACAAACATCTCATCAATTCGATGTATTGCTAGTCAACTTGGCATTGCTTTTAAAGCTCCAGAACAGCCCAAGTTTCGACCTAGTCAAAATCCTTCTTAAAGGCTAAGCAAAGGGGCCAATCGTACTGATTGGTCTTCTATACAATCTGCCATACTGTGTGGTCTGTGGTCCTGTACCTGCTTCAAAACCTGTCAAGTCTTCGCGCAAGACGGTTGTGATAACCATAAAAACAGTAGAAACAGTGAATTGGCTCTGAAGCGAGATGAGTTGTAAATAACTAGAGTAATTGAGATTTTATTACCTGTGTTAGATCACGAAAAGCAGAACAATTTTAATAAGCATCATAATGATAATAATATTAGGGAACATGAACAGCATGTGCTATTGTAATGTATACTTAATGTACTGGAGCTTGAAAGACACGACTATTATCACATTGATAAACTGGATTATCAAATGATATTCACAAAAAATGGCTCGTTGAATTTGGCCCTTGTGTCTACTCTTAGAAAGATTATACTGACAGTGTTGATAATCGCGCAATATACTAAATTCGCTAATATATCAAATCGCAAAGTTAATTCCTTAACTGATATAAAATATATCTGTACTATTTAAATGGTTGTTATCGTTTTATTATTTTAAATAAATATTTATCTTGATATTTGTTAGTTACAGTTTATGTATACCTTCTGTACAACAAAGGTGTGATAAGAATTGTGAATTAATTAATAAATACAACGTTCTTAAATATATCGACATAATGGATACAGAGAAAGAAAATAACGATAAAATCTATTTGAATAAAGAATTTAAAGAAACTGACCCACTCAAAAACGATGAAGTCAAACCAGAAGTTAAGAAAAGTTTCACTGATAATCTAACTAACGTAATAAACCACATAACGGTAGAACCTTCAATGTTGTTGTTTGTGATGTCCGCGATCATAACAATGATAACAACACAGAATCTAAGCTTGGAAAAGGCATGTCGCGTTAACCTCAACTACACCGAGGAAATTTGCCATTCATTAAAAATGCAAGACGCTGACAGTCAGAATGTTTACGAAAGGGACACGCAGAAACTATTAGCGACATCAATGGCTTCTAGGACGTATATAACGGCAACGGTTCCCTGTATATTGGCGCTTTTTGTTGGCTCGTGGTCAGATATCACCGGACACAGGAAAATATTTATCATCATTCCATTGACTGGACAATTTTTGTTGTGCATTAACAACACGATTAATACATACTTCTTCATGCAACTTCCTTTAGAAGTATTAGTATACACCGAAGCGGTACTTGAGGGTTTCTCGGGAGGATGGTGTGTGTTTTTTCTTACTGCCTTCTCGTACATTAGTGCTATAACAACTGACGAAACTAGGACCTTTCGAATGGGACTGATGAATTTCGCTTTGACAGTTGGGTTTCCTATAGGAATGAGTATTAGTGGGGTGTTACTAAAAAATTACGGGTATTATGGATGTTACGGGCTGGCGGCGACCTTACATTTCCTGAATATATTGTATAACGCCTGTGTATTGAAAGATCCAGAGAGAACTAATGACCAAAAAAAGGTGACCATGAATTTTTTCATATTATGTTACTACGATAAAGATTTTTCTGCGATTAACTGTGTTACTCATTTTTTATAAGCTAAAATAATACTGCGTCATGTTGTTAGAATTACCTTGATTTTTGTTTGCTGGTCTATGCATAGTCAATAACAACACACATAGTAGAAAATACAATAGCGTCTAAAAATAAAAAATAACCTAAATATAACTTGAAATGAACTTCTCGTTGACAAATTTTAATAAAAACATCAAAATATCTTTCATCATCATCATCAGCCAGAAGACGTCCACTGCTGAACATAATTATGTCTTCCTCTTTAACCTCCACACTGAACGAAACTCTGGCATCTGCATCCACTGAATTAAATATGTTTACCTTCAAAATTTTTACCAACCAGTCACTCATAACTTACAGCCGGGGTATTATTTTAATAAATTAAAATTAAAATCCCTGTTGTATAATTCCAGCACGACGGCCGAGGATTTTTCTACTTCCTGAAGACATTCTTCAACCCATCACATATCAAGGAAACTCTCAAGGTTGTGTTCAAAAAAACGTCAGACAACAGAAGGCTTCGGCTGTGCATACTTTTGGGAACTGTGTGCATATTGTTCGGACCTATGTACGGTAAGTAAATTAAAATTAAAATTTTGGGAACCGTTTGTACATTGTTTGGACATATGTACGCTGAGTAAATTAAAATTCAGGAAACCGTGTGCATATTGTTTGGTTCTTTGTACGGTTGGTAGATTTTAATTTTGGTAACTCTGTGGATAGTATTTCGATAAATTTTCGGTCAGTAAATTCAATTTTGGATACCGTGTACCTCTACCAATATAATATTGTCTGGAGCTATGTACGGTGAGTAAATTTAAAATTTGGAACCCGCGTGCAAATTGAATAGATCTATCTACGGTTGGTAGATTTAATTTTGGGAACGATGTGCATGTTGTTTTGACCTATGTACACACACGATGTTTTAATTTTTTTTATAGTTGAAAATAGGCTTTGGTTTCCCCTTTTTCATCTTACAACCATAATTATGTCTATAAGAAAATTTTATTACTTATCAAAAATAAACTATTTAATTTCGTATTGCCACTGCATTCATTAATAGGTAACTTGGTAAACTTGGAGCAATGTTGATTATTTTTAAAAATTGGTATCTGTTGGTGCACTTAATATTACCTCCTTGTCCAAAGTTTCTTGGAAACGTGTATTTATAACATTCGTCAAAGTTACAGAATGAATAGGAAATACATTATGATTTTAACATTATGTTTCACCTGCTATTTTATAAGAACGTTTTGATAGTACGGTTCTAATCCTTACGGCCAAGGATTGGAACAACCTGCGCACTTCCTTGTTTCCTGAGAGATATAATCTGGGTCTTTTCAAGGCCAGAGTGAATAGATATCTTCTAAGTCTGTGTGCTTCATCTTCGACCACATCTTCACTTACCAACTGAGTACTGAGTGAGTTGGTGGTCAAACGCTTGTAAAAAGTGTATAAAATACGGAAACATTTGAACACAAACGATAATAATTTGTATTAAGACATATCTTCCTTGTTTGTCTGATCTGAGACTGTAAACCTATATAATAGTAATTATAATGGCCGATATTTGACTAATTTTACTAATATCTAGTTTATCGTTATTAAACATATTTGCATAGTCTCAATTGCAGCGTGAAACAAATACACGGATACACATCATTTTACAAGAGGAATTAAGTGTTATCAATTATAATTATATTTACTAATTTTAATATAAGTATAGAAGAGACCACGCACAAGATCCAAGTGGCACAAAGGGCGATGGAACGGGTCATATTAGGCATCTCTCTCCTGGACCGCATACCAAAACGTGGAAATTCAACGAAGAATGAAGGTCGAAGACGGATCACGAGGCTCAAGTGGAGATGGGCGGGTCACTTAGTCAGAAAGGAATATGGACAGTAGACCAAACCAGTCACAGAATGGTGGCCGTGGAATGAAAAGCGACCACCGGGCAGACCAACAGCCCGCTGGTCGGACGCTATCACTAAGGCAGCAGGAAAGCAGTAGACAAGACTAGCATGGTACCGGAAAAAATTGCGAAAAAGATTGCGCGCTGAAGAGGAGACCTATTCCTAGCAGTCGGTGAACAATAGTTGATGATAATGATTATTATATTTACTATCATTAATAATAGTAATTTTGATGTATTAGCAAAGTAACCTTTTCAATATTTAGCAGGCTTATTTTAGACGCGAATAAAATGGTCGGGAGCTCATCTCGCAGTACTACGAGTAACTTTTTACATCGAAACGGGAAATTATATACATGGAGTAGAAGCCTATGATATACTTAGTTTGGTTGACGATGGTTGTATAATTACCCGATTGCGCAAGAAGGAGGGTTATGTTTTTCAAGTGTATGTATGTATGGGTTTCTTTGGCACGCCCAAACGGCATAATGGATTTCGATATGTGAATTATCGTTTGAATTGATTTAATAGTAGGATTGACATATGGTATAAGAATTCAATAAGGCGTCGGCGAAAATAAAATTAGAGGGAAAAATAGGAAGAAAACTTTGCTAAATAGGTCTTTATTGCTATCACTATGTAGATCTCACACGGCAGGTTTAAAAATATGTAACACTACTATGAAATATTGAATAGTTCACGTGATATAGCGGTATCAAAGAGGTTTGTATCTACTACGAGTTGGTATAGATAAATAGGTACGCAGCGCGCCGCTGTTACTTTTCAGTTACCTACTATTTATACAATGCAATCAAATGTCTTCATATATTTTTCTTCAATATACCACGTAACCGGGTATGTCCTAAAACTGCGACCAGAACCACCGGAGGATGGGCAGCAGCGTCCTATTAGTACACGGTGAACGTACTGCGATCCCCAAGCCGCCTGCCAAGCGTGGGGATTATGGCAACACCCCTCTCTACGAGGGAGGCCTTTGTTCTGCAGTGGACGTTTACAGGCTGATGATGATGATGATGATGATACCACGTAACGGCTTAACGATTCAAGCGAGACCACAACACTGCGGTGCCACAACGCCCCGTAAAAATGTACACTCCATGTCCATGTCCAATCGCATCGAGTGTGCAAGAAAAAAATACCCGAAATATTAATAATTTTTTATTATATTTTAATCAATCCATGTCTCACTAGAAACCAAACTTATTGTCAGAGTTTTATACTCGTACGATACTGTATGCGATGAAATTTTTGCATTGCGTCAACGCATCGCACTGCGGTGCAGCGTCGTTTTTGCGACCGTAGTGTTATGGCCTCTCCTTGATACTATAATACGGTTCACTTTCTTATTTATACGCACACAAAAAACTTGTAGCGACACCAATGAACTAACTAACAGTTCAAAGTCTGTAGTCTGTCATCAAGTTCGACTAAACTTATCAAGCCTGATTTATGTCAGATGCGTTCGAACCCTCCACGCCACCTTATCATATCTCTTCAGCGCGCCAGTCTCATCCACTGTTTCTCTGCTGCCTTAGTAGACCGACAAGCTGGCCGGTAGGATTACACGTTATGTCCAATCGCTTTCCGTTCCGCAGCAACTATTATGTGACTGCTCTGATCCACGATCCATCTAATTTGTATGCTTGTTTCTTATTTCCAGGTGAAGTGGCCATTCTGTACATGTCGACACGCTACCGTTTCAACTGGGACGAAGTTATGTTCAGTTTGTTCCAAACGTACAACTTCATAACCCATACCATTGGTGAGTTCATGTTAACTCCGTTAAATCGTGTTGACTTACTTTGAATTCAAATTAGTTTGTAGTTAGTAGATTGTTAGGCTTGTTGGAATTGGATTAGCTATTTTGTTTGAAAATGGAATCATGAATAGGATTTAAGAATTCTATTAAGATTCGGATTCAATTTATTTAACAAAACACATGTATAAAAATGGGCTGTTACAAAATCATACTTCTGTCCAAACTCCAAAATGTTTCTCCTTGATGAGGTATGAAAATATGAAAGTCACAAACTAAGCTAAAATAAAACAAAAATACAAAAAAATACAAGTAAATCTCCTCGATGCAAAATCACATAGTCATAATTGATGAAAAAATTATCCCGAAAAAAGACACGCATTATTACATGGCATTATATTTTTTAATAATTATAAAAAATGCAAGAACAATTTCTTGCATTTTTATTGTTAGATAGTGGATTCGCACCGTGGTGCGAATGAACTCACTATGAAAAAGAAGTGGTTGATTCACACCACAGTGCGACTGACTCCATTCATTTAGAGCACTTGAGCGATTCACAACGTGGTGCGAATCGCTGCATTAACCATAAATTCTCATCCCATCATACATTGATGAATTGGGAATCAGTCCACTTGCGAATCTGTTCAGTTGTATTTAGTTGCTTCATGTTGATATCATTATTTCTATATATTCCAGGTACCATGTTCTCAATACTGGTGTTCAGCAAATATCTGCAATGGCACGACTCCGTGTTGGGCATCATCTCAACCATCAGCAAGATCTCTGCTTCTTTCGTCTATTGTTTTGCGCCTAACGCAAAAATCTTCTTTATTGGTAAGATCTTAGGATGAGAATTCAAAACACTATAAATAAGTATACACACTGCCACCGTATTGTATGCTAACCCGAACCCTTATTGACGATATTATCAACATGTTACTCAAATTTTAAATTTGAAGAGTGGATCACTCCATCACAGGCCTCTTTAACATCTTTTAAGGAAAGGCTATGGTTGGTCGAAAGAAGTTCGTTCGTTACTCGCTACGCTATCATCATCATGAATCATTCCTTTCGGTCGTGATTCATCTATGGCCTTCGCTTTAAATCCGTCCATAATTCACTAGTTGCATAATATACTATTTAATTGCCGTTTTCCATCGGACAGTTGATATTAATTCATGATTTTATGAGTGATGACATAGTAAAAGTTGTTTATAATGATGAGAATAACAAACATCTTTCATATTAGCATGCCCTTTCCTTATAACCATGTATAACCCACATTTTAAAGATACAGACCTACCTAGTAGTAAAGATACTTGAGTATGTAGCATGCCTATAATCTAAAATAGATTACGTTTATCAGTTGATAAAATAATTTTGCAACTCATGGAATAATACTAACTAATACAGCTATGTAAAAACAGGTTTAATAAAATTTACAATAAAAAAACAGTCATTTTAAACGTAAACGCTGGAAAAAATATTCGTATTATTGGAAAACTACTGAGCCAAAATCAATGAAACTTTTGTGGGACCTCCTCTCAGAAAATAAATAAATATAAATAAATAGTTGGGACACTTTTTGCACACACGGTCATCTGACCCCAAACTAAGCAAAGCTTGTGATATGGCTGCCAGAGACTGATATACATACATATATAGTTTTAAATACATACTTAAATAGATATTAACAACCAGATATAGAACAAACACAAATGTTCATCACACAAATGTTTGTCCTACGTGGGAATCGAACCCACGCCCTCAGGCTCAGAAGGTAGGTTCACTACCAACTGGACCAACGGGCTATCAATGCGATTTGTTTCCCAAGAATATGAGGAAGGTGCCATTAATTTTATTTATTGTCTTTCTATAACATACACTATTTGAAATAATATTCTACTTGTAATTTTATATTGGTTATGTTTATATTTCAGCTCCACTAGTGGACATCTTAAACGGGACCTCATTATTAGCCTTGAGATCAATCTTCTCGAAATCTGTAGCACCTCATGAATTAGGTAAGTTCACGGTATGATAATATACTCTGCCAGTATGCTATTCTGAGACGCAGTGGTCACGTGGGTGACACAAGCCTGCGTCATCGATGTTTACTTTAGTTATTTCTTAGCAATGCAATAATATATTAAATTCGTTTAACTTGAATTGCTTCGCTTGAGCGGACAAACAAAGTGACCATTGAAGTGTTTTTTGTATTTAATTTTATGCATTATTGTAGATTTGTTTCCCAATTTTTGTGTTGATTACAACGAAGTGGCAACTGCATGATGACGTAGGCATGTGTCACTCCCGGAATATCAGACCTCATGGGTAAGTTAAAGTGAGGAAAGAAGACCAAAGTCATAAAAATAACTGTCGGAAACGAGTGGGTGTGTGACTGGCGAGACACCCGGAGAATCCCATTTTCATCAATCTGATTTGGATTGGTGTTTGTTTATTTAGGTTTAATATTTTTACTAAGTACAAAATCTGCCATTTATACATGATTGACCCAGAACAGAGGTACTAAGCGAACAGAAGGTATAATTTTACTCATCATTAAAAACTACTAACAGTTGTTCCATTGCAAAATATCATTCGCACTTTTTTTCATGAATTCCTGGTTGATCCCATTGGCTTTCAGCTCAATACCATACCGGGTAACCCTGTTTTTTTTCTTTTTATTAGAACAACAATTTCAGGGGTAACTAACACGCGGCTATCTCACTCGCTCGAATGCAACATTTTTGAAGATAAAAAATTACGGGAATTTTGAAAATCACGATCAGATTAAGAGTAAGAATTTAATAAATCGATTTGGCATTATCTTTAGAATAAAATATCTTTAGTGATCTTTTTATCTTCATAAATGATAAAAACGTGCGAAAGAGGTAACTGTCGCTGGTGAACATAGATTAAAAGAAGATTCTAAACAAGCTGCCTCTACGTTTTCAGGCAAAGTAAACTCAATAGTGGGTTTGACAGAAAATCTGATGCCGCTAGTGTATGTACCTTTATACACGAAAGTCTACACAGCGACCATGGAAACGCTACCAGGAACAGTGTTCCTGATGGGAGCCACCATGACGCTACCGGGAGTGTTTGTGTTCATGTAAGTACTTAAAACATGATACTGCTATTATATGTACCTCTAATACAAGAGGGTCGACACAGCGACCAAGAAAACGCTACCTGGAGCAGTATTCCTGATGGGAGCCAGCATAACGATGACGGAAGTTTATGTGTAAGTAAATAAACATGCTAAACTATGTACACAAATAGTTTATTGTACCTCTCTATACAATAATGTACACAGCGACAACGGAAGTGATACCCGGAGCTGTTTTTCTCATGGGAACATGTACACAGTGACCAAAGAAGTGCTCGGCCTAGCTTACGTACATATTAGCCGTCTAATAACAACAAAATAATTTTTGTCTTAGCAAATTTTGCCTTCAATCTAAATCCGACCGAGAGCTTACTTAATTGTTAATTTTCCTTTTTCAGATGGCTCTTCTATGAACACAGGAAAGGACTCAGAAAACCCGTCAAGCCAACAAACGGGCTGGACGATGTAGAGTTACACACGTCTTAGTAAATTTTTCTATTAGATAATTAGGTACTTTTTAATTTTTTTATTTAATTGAAAATGTATTTACAACACATTTGCTCAAAAAGTGCAGTTACGAAGCCTGTATACATCGAAATTCTGTATTCATCGTTCGAAAGTTAAACATTACGGATCATACAACGGAGCGTGTGGTAATGAATTTTACCGCACGCTCCGTTATATAGCACCGTGCGTGTACTTTACGGTATTTTTTAAATTTCCATTTTTAGTTTTTTCACGCAAATGTGTTGTAATACGTTGTATGGCACACGTGCGGATTGGTTTTTACAAACTCGTGACTATGGTAAACCCTCGACTTCGTCTCGGGCTTACATTCGTCTACTCGTTTGTAATAACCAACTTACCGCACTTGTATCATAAATAACTATTTTGTACTTTTTTGTACTAGTAATAGGATCAAAAGTTGTTAAACACGAGAAGATAACAATAATATGTAAGATTCGCTTCGAAGCACTACAAATTTATATTGTTTCTAAAATACGTTTAATTAAAACTCCTAGAATTAATTAACATCTATCTTCTGGCGTTTCAGTGGTAAGCGTTTTGACAGAATATAGTGTTTCTATAAGATTTAGGATTAAGATTTCATTTCTTAAAAAGTAACACCTTAAAAAATAATTTACTGTTGGTCCCCACACTAGGACAAAGCCTGTCTCGTGGAGGCCATAAAACAAATTAACAAAAAAGATATACTAATATTCGACGAAACTACGAAAAGAACTCACAAGAAAAACACTAAACTATCACGGTTGTTCACTACAGTTATGTTATCATACAACCACAACCTTATCACGGTAAATACCCCGTTAATAATCATAATTATAACTGTCAAAAACATGTAATGTATTTTATTCAAACAAGGGTCATCAGAAATTGTAATCAAAGATTTCAAACAGTTTTCTTGTCCTTGTAGCTAGGCTGGGTAATTATTGTAAACGATCATGATGATTGCGCAAATTAAGTATTATTTTTTACAAAATTATGCAAAGCTATTTATCTCTAATGCACATTATTACTCACATTTCCCAATAAACAAATTTTTGCTGTTTCAAACGGTTTGTTGGCAAATTAACAGGTGTTTGCGCAAATTAATTATTATCGTTTACAAAATCATACAAAGATATCAATCTTTAATGAACATGATTACTTACGTTATATGATAATTTACGGGATATTTAGTGGTAAGGTTGTGGAATGAGCTCCCGTAAATAATCATATAACTTTAGTGAACAACCGTGATAGTTTAAAACAATTATTAATTACATTTGTCGATAAACAATGTTTTGCAGTTTTAAACGGTTTATTGACAAATGTAAGTAATATGGTGCGTTTCTGATAAATAACTGAACAAGATAATGTTAAGTCTACCTAACGATTTGCGAAAACACCATGTCATTTACAATAACTACCCCGGCCTAGCTACAAGGACAAGAAAATTGTATGAAATTTGAATATCCCGCCATATGTTAAACGTACCACCTTAAGTTAACCTCTAGGAAATAGAGGCCAAATTATTAGAGGTTAACGTAACGTGTCGCGTTATGTGCGTGTTTTAGTTAGTGAATCAGGGCCCTCGAGTAGTTAGTAGTAACACGGATAAAAAATTACCCGTGTTACTGATGTTACTGGTAGTAACGCGGGTAACTAAGGGATAAAAGCCGTTAAAAGTGTTTAATTTTTATGTGTAATAGTGCAAACCTATGAAATCAATAAAAAGGAATATATTCAAATTTTTTAAAAAATGGCTTCGCTCAAAGGCTGCGTTAACCCTAATTAAGTTTTTTTGCAGGTCATCATGATTTACAAGCTTCATCACCGCTGATTGCTACTAACTAATTAAGACTTAGTTATACTAATTATCCACCGCTTATAATATAAGTACCAAATCGATAATATATTGTAAATAGTATAAAGCAATTCTCGTGTTGATATTTTATTGACTTACGGCGGAGATAGATTTTAAAGTCGGGTAAAAAAAACATGTTTCCCCTCTTCCGCTTGAGCGCGAAGTGAAACAGGTATTTTCGTGTTGTTTCCAAAACTCCATAGAAGCCTCTTGTAAAGTCTCCCCTTCTTTACTAAGGCATGACTTAGACTTTATCGTGACTTACTTTGTTTGACTCTGACTGTGATTAACGCTATCTAATTAAACTAGAAATATTTTAATGTTTGACAATGGCAAATGCACAAGAAGTATGACGCCAAAATCCTCATAAGTCGAAAGAAAAAAAACCGTTTATCAAGCGGATACAAGGATGTTCTACCTAAAGCCCCAGTACGGGGAAGAAGAAAAAAAAAAGGATGTTAATTGGCACCATAGGGTATATATAACATCCTTGTGCGGATGATAGTTGTTTTTGTAATCTTACTCGATGAGTTAAACTTGGACATTTTGACTGATCTGACAAGAGATTATCAGATTTATTCATCAATAGATACAAACTTGAAAAATGAAGACTTTATGATATGTCATTTACTACTTCCGTATTACTGACTGATCCATTTATATTTCGGTGTTTGAAGTGAAAAGTTGAAGTGGCAATCGGCAGGCCATATCGTTCGAAGAACAGATAACCGATGGGGAAGGAAGGTGCTTGAGTGGAGACCATAAACTTGAAGATAGTAGATAGGCCTCCTACTAGATGTTATAATTTTATAATATACAGTCAGTCAGTCAGTCGTGATAAGTCCCGATAAACATTTAAAACATGTGTTCAAACCACGAAAGTTTAAAAATTACTAATATACAGCAAGTTTTTAAATTTTAAAATGTCAAGTTATACTTTGAGTAAGGAAATATGAAAATTCTATGAACATAGAAGATGTTCATAGTTTTTTTTCCAAGTTTTCAGAAATACTGTTTTTCCTGATAGGTTTACAATATAAAGCACCCACTTATAGCGTCGCGCATGACTGGTGAGCTGTGACCAGCCTATAGCGTACTTGGCATAATGCATAAAAAAAATTATGCATATTGTATGATTAAGCCAGTTATTCTGAATTTCCGACTATACTTTCAACTGCGTTCGGCGGTCTTTTTCAAGGTGCGCAACTCTGTCTCGTTTTGAACTCGTTTTCCTAGCTTTTTCGCTCCAGAGTAATTCCTGTTATTATAAAAAAAACTGAATACAATGTCAGTTTACATATTATAGTTTAATTCATTCTAAATATCTCAGTGTTTATTAACCGTGTGTTGGTTTATAGTATTGTAGAGTAATTGTAAACTTTTTTTGCACATTTACAACTACAATACATCGCGTAGAGAGGCTTATAAATACAACTTGTAATATTTCACTGAACTATGATGAAAATAGAATTCCCAGAAAATCACGTGCCGCCATCATTATGAATTAATTAGCTGTTTTTTCCTTATATGACGCAGTTTTACCAAATATACTATGAGATAGGAGTTTAAAAGGTAAGAGGGTGATAAGATAACTCTAAATTTTGAAATGTCAAGTTTGTGTCTAGCGAGGTTATAGTAAGGTTCCGATCTTTATAAGAAATAATTCTCAAATTAAAAAAATCGACTTCAAAATGTTTTTTATTTATTTATTTTATTTCTTATTATCTTAGAGAAAATAACGGTCTTAATTAACAGAGTTAATAATTAGCTAGAGACAAAGAGGCCATTTAGAAGTTTCTACTTATAAAAAACAGAGTATATTATATGAACGCTAAAACATTTGAATAAAAAAATTAAGATGTATAATAAACTAGAACAAAGAAAAAAGCAATAGACTCTAAATAAACTAAGATGTGCACTTAACAAGATAAGAAATACATTTAATAATATACACAAACATTACATTAAACTTTTTTTTTTTTTCACTTTCACTATAAATTACTAATGTTTTATATGAAATCGTTTATTCCATTATTACTTACTGATTATATTAAAAAAATATATAAATACTAGACTACCACAATTTATTTTCATACTATTTATTTTATCTAAATCAATGGTATAAAAAGAAAAAAAACTCGTGAAAAAATATTCATCTCGGGCCTTGTATCCGTCGCTCCGCTCAGGATACTCCTATAGAATCCTTTGCTACTCCCGGGATCCAACTTAGTCCCTCAAATTAAATTCCCTTGTTTTTTCCCTTGTTGTATAATCTATTATTATTATTGCAACGACACAGCGAGTATTAATGTACAAAAAAGAGCAAATTAATTTTAAAAATTCTAATCTATGAAGCCGCTACCAGTAGGAATTGTTTTCATAGTGCTGGCCGACATGATTCCATGATGCTGGTCGTTTTTGACATGAGAGTCGCTGGCATCCAGTGGATGCAAAAGGCAGGCTCTCGTTCAGTGCGGTGGTCAAAGGGCGAGGCCTGGCTGATGACTTTAAAATTAGTAAATATGGAATTTCGTTAGCTGAAATGACATATTTTTCCAGATATTTTGATTTAAAAGCCGAACTACTAGACTATTATTACTAGTAGCTTTTGATTTTGATAAAAGTTCTATGGGACCAATCTGAACGTACATCCTTTCAATATAAAGAAATGGATTTTCCAAATCAAAAAACTACAACTGAATTGAGAACTCCCCCCCCCCCCCTTTTTTTTGAAGTTAATAGTAAGTCAATAGATAGATTTTTCACACCAGAAAACAACCTAACAACAAAAAATTTAAAACTATAGTGAAACAATTTAAATAACCACCACCCTTAGAATAACTACTCAGAGAAGGTAAGTTTCCAAACAACGCCTTCTCAAAACGTAAGCTACAAATTCGCTTTGTAGCTTACGTTTCGATTGGTATTTAAAACGATTTAAGCAAGAAAATTAATGGATTACCTGTGGAATGTCACACCATAACTCTTATGCTGCTTTTCTGATTTGTTGTGGTACGATTTCACCGCGCAAATTGTCAATTTTTTTTATATTTTTTGGAGCCATATATGACACCATTTGAATGGGTTAAATTTTGCGAATGTACTTGGTTTCTTTGTGTAGTTATTCTATATAAGTTAATAACTATAATTATGTACCGTACTTGCAATGTACGGTACATAATTATAGTTATGAATAAATAAATAAAAGGGTAATTTATTTTTTTGTTTAATGAAATAACACTTTTTTTTTTACTGAAGTGGGTTTCTTTTTTATATCTTACTAGCGGTCCACCCCAGCTTCGCATGGGTATAGATTATAGCCTATGTCACCCGGGGATAGTGTAGCTTCCCAACAGTGAAAGAATTTTTTAAATCGGTTCAGTAGTTTCGGAGCCTATTCAATGCAAACAAACAAACAAACAATCAAATCTTTCCTCTTTATAATATTAGTATAGACTAGATACTTACGATTACTTACGTAAGGTTAAGCCAGTAACTTTGCTTATAATTTCAAAATTCAACAGCAAATCGAGACAAATACGCGCGCGCGCAATTGTCTTAAAAAATACCGCCGAACACGCTGAAAACTATAACCTGTGAAAGTGGCTCTATCTCACGTAACATCATCATCATCATTTCAGCCATAGGACGTTCACTGCTGGACATAGGCCTCCCCCATCGATCTCCAAAAGGGCCGGTTGGAAGCGGCCTGCATCCAGTGCTTCCCTGTGGTCTCTTTTAAATCGTCTGTCCATCTTGTGGGTGGAGGTCCTACGCTGCGTTTACCGGTCCGTGGTTTCCATTCCAGAACCTTTCGACCCCATCGGCCATCTGTTCTGCGTGATATGTGGACAGTGCCAATCACATGAACTAATCTCGTTTAATAAAAAAAAATACTTTGCAGCTAGATTACATTTTGGTGAGGAAGATAAACCTTTTTTCAATATGTAACGGAACCCTAACTTCCAATTCCATCACGATAACATTGTTATCTAACGATAATGTTTGAAAACTTATCACTATCTTACAAAGAGCATCAATATATTGAGAGTTTTTTAAAAATAAATAATATAAATGCGCGGATAAACGCCAAAAATCAATCATAGTGACACAAAATTGCTGGGACATAATTTAAACAAAAAATATTGAAATTAAATAGTGAATTAGATAATTAAACTAAGAATACAATTACAAATATGACAGAAGATAAACCAAGTATTTTTCATCGGATATGTAACATTGTGAGGCAGATAACAGTGGAACCGGTGGCGTTGCTCTTGCTGACTGGGAGTTTATTAGCTTCGACTGCCACGCAAACGCTTGCTTTAGAAAAAGCTTGTCGAGTCAATTTAAATTTATCAGAAGCCATTTGTGATGCAGTGCGAAACCAGAACACTGATGACAATTCTGACAACGAGAGAATAGTCCAAGAATACGTCGCGAGACTCATTGCATATAAGAGCATTCTAACATCAGTGCTGCCATGCATCCTGTTAATATTTGCAGGAGGATGGATGGACGTCACCGGTCACAGGAAAATAATCATGTTAATGTCAGTTATAGGGGAAATATTGATACAAACAAATAATATTGTCAACGTTATTTTCTTCAATCAGCTTAAAGTTGAATTTCTTATACTTTTAGAAGGTTTCTTTGGATCAGCCTTTGGTGGTTGGTCCCTCTTATTCTTGGCTGTTTTTAGTTACATTGTAGATATAACAACTGATAAAAATAGAACTTACCGCGTGGGATTGGTTAGTTTTGCCGTATTCATTGGAATGCCAATCGGAACTTCACTTTCTGGAGTTTTTTTGTCGAGTTTTGGATACTTAACTGTATACATAATATCAATATCGTTGGCTTTTTTGAACGCTTGCTATATTGTTTTCATTCTATCTGATCCAGAAAGAACAAAAGAACACAAAGAGGTAAGACATTATTGTTATCATAATTTATTCATCATAGTGATTGTTTCATCAGCTCCAAACTTAATTCCTTCCATAACTTGAGCTTGTAAATGATTAATATTTTCACAACAAAGCATAGCCGGCAATGCCAAGCACCAAGTCCAATCATCTGACTGCATCTGACTACTGATAATAGGTCCTATTATCACATCCAGTATCACAACAGTGTCAAGGGCTCAATCATGGCTGATTTTGAACGATTAGTGGCAGATGCTCACAAATCTCAAACACTGGCACAGAGAACACATATAAACACTGGTATACAACTGTACAACTGAAAAAGAAACAGAATCCTGCCATCGTGCTGCCATCAGTTATAGTTATGTATTGTTCAGCAGACGATGTCAGTGTCAAGATATTGTGACGAAATTCACAATGACATTAGCATGAGATAAATTATCTGAAGCTAATGTCATTTTCATACAATTTCATCTTTCCGCAGGCGTGAACGCTAACAGTGTGTGGCTCTTGTCTAGACCACCTGTATATGTTGTAACATAACCGACCATACTTGCAGCCGAAATACAATGACGTGAAAATATTGATCATACAAGCCCCTTTACACTTCAGAATCAGAAAATCTTTATTGTATAAACTGTGTACATGGATGGTAAAGTAAACTTATTTTATCTTCTTTTTAAGATCTAAAATGCGACATACCTAACAGTTGAATAAAATTGAGCCACGATGTGTTTAATTTGCTAAAGGTTAATGATGGTCTAATTATTCTTGTACAGTTTTATAATGGTAGGGTTTTGAAGAGGGTAGAGGGTGGAAGGGAAAAGTGTATGGTGGAATAATAAAGGGCGATGAGGGGGTGTAAAGAGAAGTAGATATAACTTTGGAGAAGAGGTAAAAGGAGATCGTTTCCTTAAAAAGACTATGGTAAAAAACATGATATCAACAAACATATTGACAAAACATGGTTACATTACTTTTTGCAAATTCACACCCAGTGGTTTTGTAATCACTGATCACTCATTAAACACGAAATCTCGAAAACCACTTGACCTACGAAGCTGAAATTTGGCAAGTAGATTCCTTATGAAGTGTAGAGGTCCGCTAAGAAAGGATTTTGTGAAAGAGCCAAATTAAAGGGGGCAAATGGAGGTTGAAAGTTTGTATGAAAGTCCTTTGTTTTTGATCTTGGAGACATGAAATTTGATATTCAGGCTAATGGTTTCAAATAAAGAAGTACTGCATAAAAAAACGAAAAATACGGATTAAGGAAGAGAAATAGGGGTTTTAATTAAAAAAATAAGTTTGGTAATAACGAATCTAAAATTAGGCAAGTAGATTCCTTATGGAGTGTAGAGGTCCGCTAAGAATAGATTTGCGTAATGGCCGAATTAAGGAGGACAAGAGGGGGTTGAACGTTTATATGAAAGTCTACGCGTACGAAGTCGCGGGCAACAGCTAGTATAATATATATATATATGCCCATATGCCCCCTCTCATTCCCCTTCAATCACCCCCCATACCCCCTTTTCCCTAATAACGCAATATAGGCGTCCTATAGCACCAACCTGTACCTTATATATTTATTTTGTATGTTTTATAATATTTTGGTCATCAATGAATTAAGTATAGATTATTTGTTCTGATTATAGTTATGAATAAAGCAATGATATCTTTTTTATTATAGTGTCTTATCAAAATATCTATTTGATAAGATAAGACATTAATTCTATAATCACGTGATAGACAGCACCTGTCTCATCTAAAATGACATTTAAAAGTATAGATTCAATATGTATCAATTTAAAAAATCGAATTCAAAATTGGTAAAATACGCAATTTTGGTTACTTGGGTGACATAATTATTGTCATTCAGTTATTTTGATTTAAAAGCCACCTACTCGCTGATTTCATTGTAATTTTTAACCGACTTCGAGAGGAGGTTAGCAATTCGACAGTTTATTTTTTTATTTTATTTTTTATGGGAACAATTTTACTTACATCAATGAATCAATCTGAAAGTATTATTCATCCAAATAAAAATAAAAAAAATGCAAAATCGGTTGATAAGTGAAGAACTTTGAGGAAACAAAAATAAAAATTGTGGACCCTCTGCCCCCTCCTTCGCCCTCCTTTTTTGAAGTTGTCTAAAAACAGCAGTAAAATATGGTGCTAAGCATTAATCATTACTCACAGTTGTGCATTTAAGAAATTTGCCTTAGAGGTACTATGCATAGCGGGAGGTTTTAAAAAAACTCATTCATTAAATTTTTTGTGCATTCGAGACTGCTGTGATGTGTGTGGGCCCAAGGAAAGACAAAAGTTAATTCTTTATCATCTGCGATAGAAACGAAAGTTAGTTCAATGTCAGATAGCTAATGACACATTTAGGTTATTAGATGAATATTAAATCGTGTAATATCTGCACAATATCTCAGTTTTCTTTTCTTCCTACTTGTTGTTGAGTTGTTCTTCTACGTGTTCTGCGTTTCCCAGTGTCTAGTATTGATATACTTGCAAGTTTCAGTAAATATTTAAATTATGTTGGAGGGGCTGGTTATCGGCCACCATAAGACATCTCTTGGGCGTACGGTGGGAAATCGTACGAAATGAAAAAACGTATCGCA
Organism: Agriopis aurantiaria; assembly: GCA_914767915.1. NCBI lineage: Eukaryota > Metazoa > Arthropoda > Insecta > Lepidoptera > Geometridae > Agriopis > Agriopis aurantiaria. The sequence goes on along the minus strand of OU611989.1, from coordinate 15,405,700 downwards.
AATCACGAGGTGATCACGAAATGGATCACGGAATGAGGTATTCCTGGATATTATCACTCCACGGTCATCTGGTAGTGAATGCCCAACACCAAGTCGAGTGATAACACCATGACTGTCGGAAGCGCACCGAAATGAAGTTACGGCTAGTTGCCAACTGCCGCGACGTTGGCGCGCTTCTTGATTCATTTTATAAGCCGTAATCGGGTACGCATACGACATATATAAGATTATATTTAACATTGAAATGCCACTCGCGCACTCACTCCCTGACTCATCACGAAGTGTCGAAAAGTACTTGGCTCATAAAGCTGAAATTTGGCAAGTAGATTCCATATGGGGTATAGAAGTATGCTAAGAAAGAATTTTGCTAGAGAGCTGAAGTAAGGGAGGCAATTAGAGGGTTAAAAGTTTTGACGTGATAACGTCTTATAAATCGAAGAACGCCGGGTGCACACACGAAAAAATTTCACGTTCCACCTGAGCTGCGCGTGCAAGCGAGAGCACGGAACAAGCAATAGAGAAGCACGATCGGCCTAAGCGCTATCACGTAAAATTATCGTCCATAAACCGGCTTTACAGACAACCCTTTTTTATTAATATCTACGTTGCGGTCAAAGACTTTAAATTCCATGTTGTAAAAATTTTTTTTTTCAGCACGACAGCCGTGGCTTCGTCTACTTTTTGAAGACTTTCTTTAGCTTAGGTCATCTACTGAACTCTTTGAAGGTTGTTTTTAAGAAGACGGCAGATAACAGAGCGTTGCGGCTTTGTATACTGCTTGTAGCTGCATGCTGCCTGTATGGTCCTATGTACGGTAAGATTAATACTTTTGTATGACCTTTTTATTCTTGCTGAACATACTGAGTCTGAGCTCGGTGAAATTGAGTCAAAAGGAGGTTATTTGTAGGTGTCACGTGTAGTTTTCATCTTTGACCGCATCATCGCTTGTCAACAGGTGAAAATCTATAGCCAAGCATTTGACGGTGTCTTCTGGCAGCCTCATTTGAAAGCCAGTACCCATTCCAAGCCAGTCGTGTTTACCATCTTTGATCACGCCATCGCTTAACACCAATTAAGCTGCGGTCGCAGTGATGCGGTCTTCAATGGAGAACGCTTGCCTAAAAGAAACCCATTTAATCGCCATTGAAAACGAATTGTAACCCATATTGTAACTATCGGGGAACACCTACTTCTGTATAGCATTTCATGATTTCATAGAATGGAATTTACCCTAAAATCACAATCAGTATCTTAGTCTTTTGCTGGACTGAAAATTGACCTGACGCACGCCAGTCAGCACTTTTGGGTTTTTGCTTCCAGCTACTAATAACAATTCTCAATACTTCGTATAAAATACCGTTAAGTTTTCTTTTGTTCAGGTGAGAGCGCTGTGATGTACATGTCAACGCGCTACAGATTTAGCTGGGACGAGCTTCAGTACAGTATTTTCCAAGCATACAACATGACAGTCGCCATCATTGGTAAGTCTTTCAAATTACAATTATTGATTAACTTATCTTTGTCTTATATTTTTATGAACTTCGCAAATATACTGATTGAAGTATACGATACCTATTAACTGTTGCCTGTGGCGTATTACGCGTAGATTTCCGTATATATACTATTAACCTCTATTTAATGGCAAAATTGCCCCCAAAAGGCAATGGGGCCGTAGCAAAAAAAAAACCTCTTTTTGCGTCTCATAGATTGACCCTTGCACAAAATTCAAAAATTCATAATAAATACACCAGCTAAATTTCAGTTTTGTAGGTCAATTTGTCTTCGAGATTTCATCGTGGGTATTTATCATATGGGGATCGGGAATTTCAAGATAAATTCCCGAAAGAGGCGAAACATTACATTTAAAAGCATAATTATGCAATATGCTGAATGCACTTTTAATTACAGAAGACCACGTCTAGCACATAGAAGTTTAGCTAGAATATAATTATTAGGAAAAAATATACAATAGAGATATAAAAATGTTAATGTACAAATATTAAAATGTTATCTTAAATTTGGAAAACATATACCTGTGCAGAAAGGGAACGTTACTTTATATTATTTCGTCATAAGCTTAAATATTATTCAAACATTTGAACTAGCTGCCAAGTGCCAAGTTTTAAACCAGTTACGTACATGTGCACTATAATATAATATTGCACGATTGACGTACTCATAATCTCTGTAACTATCCCATTTGAAATGTCTCAAAACTGAGTGTGGCTGAAAATATGTGATCAAACATACAAGAATAGGGATCTAGGTGCCATCTGCTGCTGAGTCTCTCAAATCTTTTTGTTTTTTCTTCTATGATGGTTAAAATTCGACCATTGTTTGTTTCAGGTACAATGTTCTGCGTGTTGGTTATCAGTAAGACGCTTGGATGGCACGATTCCGTTATAGGAATCATGTCCACCAGTAGCAAGATCTCTTCTTCATTTATCTACGCGTTTGCAACTACTGGAACTATATTTTACCTTGGTAAGAAGAATAAAATTCAAACATTTACCTACAATTTCATATCTTTAAAAAAGTTTGTTTCTTTCAAGTACCTTTTTTGCCCATACTTAGCAATGTTGTTTGATTTCCTATAAAAATATTTAAATTGGTTTATAGTAATAAATTTTCGTAACCTCAAAAAGAATGTATAACGAGGGCGTAGGAAAAATTTAAGAAGCGACTTTATAGAGACCTGTAAAAAACAGCAAAAAAACCGGCCAATTGCGAGTTGGGCTCGCGCACAGAGGGTTCCGTACCACCGCAAAATACAATAAGGTTGTCCAAGGTTACCAGTTATTATAACGCCTTCCAATCACCGGTGTAATTTGCTACGCAGTTTGCTACAGGCGCTCAAGTATAATAACTTGGTAATGAACAGAAAATTTGACACCGACTCGCACTTGGCCATTATTTGTTATTTGTTGTTATACTTTAGAGTGTGAACTACATTCGTGTCAAGTTTGACGCTTGTACGTATTATCGTTTTTGCATTAGAGCTAATACAAAAATACGTTAAAAAAACCATACAAGTACGAGTAGGACTCGCGCTCTGAGGGTTCCGTTAGATGGAACCCTCAGAGTCAACGAGTCCAAACAAAGATAATAATAATTGAAATATTGAACGACAAACTTAACTTTGTAGTTGACAATAAGGTTCTTCCATACATTCCAACTACAAAATGTAAGTTTGTAATAGCAAACTAATTATTTTTAAATTATATAACTTCAAATTTGTGACTTTCGGATTTATTCCTATATATGTCCTTGCCTTTTGTCAAATTTCATGATTCTAGGTCAACGGGAAGTACCCTATAAGTTTTGATTCCCCTGTGAAATCGCAAAATTTGCGACATAAACGTCCATATCTATTGATCGCATTGATTTACAACTTATTTTTTTTTTACCTAACTAAACCATAGACCCAAGTATTTAGTATAAATTTCAACTTCATACCTTTACGCGTTCTTGAGAAAAGGTTCTTGACAGACGGACAGACAGACGGACATACGGACAACGAAGTGATCTTATATGGGTTCCGTTTTTTCCTTTTGAGGTACGAAACCTCAAAAATACGTTTGTTTTATAGGGACCCCCCCCCCCCCCCCTTCGTTTTTACTTTTCGACTTTTTTATTATTTGTTAGTCTTCCTCCGTAACGTTACATATTATGTGAAAATTTCAACTGTCTATCTATTACGGTTCGAAAGATATAGCCGTTAATAGGTAGGACAGACACGCGGACAGACGGACGGACAGACAGACAGACAGATAGACTTCGTAGGCTTAGTAATAGAGTCCCATTTTTACCCTTCGGTACGAAACCCTAAACATCCATAGTTTTCCATAAATTGCATAGTCATGGAAATTAAGTTGATAGGTATATAATGTTTAAAAAAAACTACATGAATCAGTAATATTTATGTAACCATGTACAGACAGGATTCTAAGCTATCTAATCTAGAGAGCCAAAAACACCTTTGGCAAATTATTAATTTTTTTATCGTATTGTCATTTTCTACGCAGCTATTATAATTTTATTAATACTCTTTTATATTTTAGGGCCACTAGCTGAAATATTCAATGGAACTGCATTCACGGCAATAAGATCTATTTTATCAAAAAATGTAGAACCACATGAAATAGGTAAGGCATTGATTTGACTAATTACGCTCCGTCGTACTTATATAAATGTTTGTTCTACATTTACCTATATTAAAATCTTATTAGACTCTTTTGTTCCGTTATTTTAAATATTATTTTACTGCATATTATTTATTATAATAGCAAGCATAATATTAATTATGAGATTGTGCTGATTATGCTTTTTTTATTATATTCTTTTATTCACAATTTAGTTTACAGGCGGTAAAACAAAAAAATATATACAAAATATTTGAAACGTGAATCACTAGATCTGTGGGAGGACGATTGCAATTTGATACAACCAATCCCCACAGATCCATTGCTATCCCATAAATATGAACCTACCTAAAAACTAAATAGGTAATTATTTACGGTAATATTTTTTTATTAGTTAACGGTGGCGACTCTCTGGCTCGTTTCTGGTGCAAAGATTGGCCATTGCCATTCAGCGTGGGAATGCTGCCAGTGTTATGGGCACTTTTGCACCAGGAACGATCCGGGGCGGGCTGTTTGACTAGATTAGTTTTTTTTTTTAATAATTAATATTAAGTAGTTAGTGAAATTTTGACGTATTAATTGTGTCACATAAAAAAAAAAAAAAAAAAAAATGACGTACCATTATGTGTTTTTATTTTTTTGTCTTAGCGTCTGTATACAAAATTGTGAATAAAAGAATATAATTAAAAAAAACTACTAACTATTTGTATTTAATTTCATCTTTCTTCCTTTGGCGTTTTCCAGGAAAATTTAACTCTATAGTTGGTATTTTGGAGGTCCTTATGCCACTCGTTTACATACCTGTCTATACACAAGTATACACGGCTACTATGGAGGTTATGCCTGGATTTATTTTCTTGCTGGGAACTTGCCTCACTATACCCCCACTCTTAGTATTCACGTAAGTTTATTAGATAATAATATTACTCAGAGCCGTATCCGTATTTTTTATGAAGAATTGTTACTTAATCTAGAAAAACCCTGCTTCCACAAACATAAGTTTTCATCGAAATTCATTATATCCTTATCAATTATGATTTAGTGAGAATTTCATGCTATAAAATGAAAGAAATGAGTTATAGGTACCTAAATTAAATTTAACGAAAATGTAAAGATTTTACGATATATTAAGCTTTATTGAAGAACATCAGTATGGTTCATATTTACAAATATATTATTATATGGATATATTATTATGTGTAATACTCCTAAAATTATTTACTGTGTCATTTTTGTTTAGTTCCGTCACCTAGGTATTGGACAATTAATTTAGAAATTAGTTTTTTTTTTTAAATTATTACTACTTAAAAAAATTTGTTATTTTAGGGGTGAATTCTTAAGCTGAAAAGTGTTAGTACAAGATGTCACCCGCTCAATAACTTCTTCTGAAGATATAATTATGCTAGTCATTATAGAATAATTATGATCGAAATCTACATCATACATACATTAATTCATTCATATATTAATATGAATATTTTCTTTTTCTTTTTATAGATGGCTGCTGTTCAAACATCTGAGGGCGGTAAAAATACAGAAACTACACGAAGTATCATTGCCTGTAGAATGATCGTAATTTTTTTTTTTTTTGCATTTTAATATATTGATGAAATTAATAATTACATTACGGTGCTTTTTATTGCAGTGGTATTTTAATCGAACCCTCGAATTACAAAAATTGTCGTCCAAAAAAAAAGTTCCGTGTCAATTTTTCTAAGCTGTCTAATTTATAAATGTATGCTATTTTATAAATTCTAAACAATACTTAGAAATCATAAAAGTTTGGAAAAATATACTGTTTTCGCACAATTCTGGCATTATTTGTGAATATTATAAACAGATAATTCTGTACTTTTTACCTGACTTCGCAAGAAGGAGGGTTATGTTTTTCGAGTGTATGTATGTACAAGGTTTCTTTCTCACGCCCTACAGCCTGTGAAGTGTCATTTGAATCGTGTTAATCACAGGTGTTAATAGTGGAAGTGACATAAGGGACAAGAATTCAAGAGGGCGTCCGCGAGAATAAATTTAAGTGGAAAATTATTGCTTTTCAGTTACTTCCCTTCTATTAATGCAATGCATATATAATTAGTTATTTTACAAATTAATTTAAATTAGGAAGCACAAGCTCCATGAATAAAATCTGAATTAATTACTTACTAATTGATTTACAAACACAAATAAACAGTGTTTTCTGCTTCTTTTTTACTTACTCAGCATTTTAAGATGGCAATTCATTAGAAACTTCTTGAATCTAATAAATTTATTGGTTTGGCACCCATTTATTAAATTTCATATACATCCAGCAGTAGACTTAGTAGGCTGATTACCATGATGATATTATGTATAATTATAAATGTTTTACCAAAAATAAAGTAAACAAGAAAAAGCATATTATTTATAATGTCCCCAGAAATGTTAACTTGACTTAGCATATACGTCTCAGGGCTTCACGCGGTATAGCTATGAAAAAAACATTATTTTAGTCAGCTAAATAATAATTATGATTCCGTATTGAATATGCAAGTAAAAGCCCTCGCGTTTGCTCTTGTGGACATATAAATCAACAAGAAAGAGATACATAATGTTTGGCAACTGACAAACGCCAGAATAAAGTGAACATAATTATAGTAATTTCTAGTCTTTTCAGTACCGATAAAAGTTTATTTATCCATACTAAGTTGAAACTAAGTTATCCATACTAACCCGAAAAGATTTATAGCTAACTATGATGTCCCAGTGCCAAGATCATAATAAGTATACTCTCAAATGTACTAATCGCAAGAAAAAAAGGAAATCAAGATCTAAGGTACCAATAAATAGTAACTGCGTATTATCCTAGCGAAAACAAAACCTTGACGTATAATTAAACACAATCAACTCCCCTTATCAAAAACAATTTGCCGAGAACAGCTCTCTAAATAGAAGCATAGATTATGTTATATATTACACAAGTAGCAGACAAATACTTACACAAATAATAATAATATCTCTTAGGAAATTTTATCTGTTATTTCTCTCAGTTCATTGGATACGCTATCACTGACACAAAGGATGTAAAAATCAGTAAAATATTATAAGAAAAGTAAATAAACGGTCTTTTTTTAAATTGGGGTTCTAAAACTATGACAGTCACAATGAGTTCCAAAGAAGATAATTCAAGAAATGAGCCCAAACAAGTGAAAGAAGAAGAACCAGGTAACGAAGACGAAACTAAACAATCTCTTCTTGAAAAAATACCCATTAAAGAAAAAGAAGGAGAGGATGAGAAAAGCGGAGAAAAAAAAAAGCTAACTTTCACAGAAAGACTAAAATTCATCAAAGCTAATACAACAGTTGAGCCTGTAATGGCGTGCTACATCATGCCTAGTGTACTTGCTTCATTGGCTATACAAAATTTGAACTTGGAAAAGGCATGCCGCGTCAACTTAAATATAAGCTCAGAGATTTGTGACGCCCTCAGTATGAGGCTTACGGAAAACTATACCGATTACGAAGAAAAAGTTCAAATGCTAATCGCCAGCGTACAAGTTTGGAAGAATATCGTCCAAACAGCCATTCCAGTGTTACTTATTCTATTTGTAGGCGCGTGGAGTGATAAGACTGGTCGACGTAAAGCCTGTATACTGATCCCTATTGTAGGAGAATTTTTATCATGCATAGGCTTTATGGTGAACACGTATTTCTTTTACGAACTACCCGTGGAAGTGACTGCATTGACCGAGTCCGTATTTCCGGCAATAACTGGAGGATGGTTCACTAACTTTATAGGAGTTTTTAGTTATATAGGAGATATAACGACGACGGAAAACAGGACTTATAGGGTGGGATTGGTGAACATGTTCATGTCGCTAGGGTACCCTATTGGAAGTGCCTTGAGTGGAATATTGTTGAATATGATTGGCTATTATGGGGTGTTCGCAATCTCTGCTTCGCTGTATCTGTTTAGTTTAGTCTATGGATATTATTATTTGGAAGATTCTAGAAAGGTGGAAAAGAAAAATGTAAGTATTATACCTACTTTTATATTAACTTACGTTTTAAATGATATATTTGCGATAAATACTTCAATCAATTCTTAAATTGCTTAACTCACTTTTTTTTTATGTATTCCGTATGCAGAGTAGGTTTGAAAAGCTATTCAATGCAAATTCTATGCTATAATTTGCTTTGTCAACTACTCGCAGAGGAGAAATATTATCCGACAAAAAGAGATAAAAACATAATAACTAAAATTTTACCTATCAAACGTTTATAAATAAGAGCATTTCGATCGTAATAAAATATAATTATGTTTAAGGTTACATCAATGAGAAGATTTTGACATATGTTTTGTGCCAGTATCAAGTATTTTGATCAATGACTATTTTTATTTACGTAAATCAATGATTTTGATATTTAAAATATCGTCAACGTAGTCAAAGTCAGAGTCAAGCAAAGTAAGTCACGGACGTCACGGTCTAGTCCAAGTCATGCTAGTAGTGAAAAGACACAGATTTACAAAAAAAATATGCCATACACTTTTTTTATTCACATACATAATACGTTATATTTCATGTTAGTAGGTTGTCTTAAAACCTATATTAGATTTATCTAGACAACTGGTTCTCGGTACTATAACAATACAAATAAAATACAAATTTATTCTATTCTCCATCAATCTCATCCAGTCTAATCTGTCTTTTTTTGGTAACACGTTTAATATTTACTACGTTACGAGTGTTTACTACTCATGTAAAAATTACTAAACTACTGTTTAAGCGAAAAAATAATCATAACTACCATAAGGTTTTATCTGTGGATAGCAAAATAAACGTAACGTAGACATATTTTAATCATATAATTCATTTGGCGACACGTAAAGCACAGATAAATCTCATTATTTGCAGACAAAGATAAAATAACAGCAAACACAATCATAAAACCTACGTAGTATTTTTATGACTCTAAACAGTATTATTGATTTTAATTTATCAAAAAGCATTCATTCATAACTTGTAGATACAAAGTCCAATTTTATGTAGCTCTGACACCTGCAACAACATTGTAAAAAATGTTTTATTTTATTTCATTATTTCTCTTTATAGAAGGTTACACGGAAAGGGTATAATAGTACTGGTTGACACGACAGACGTTGTCCTGTCCAAATTTATATAAATTTGTTAGAGTTATGGTCTTGACTTCATACAAAAATCCTATTCGGGACAAATATTCGACAAATTTTTGAACACACGGTTGACTCCAAACTAATCAAAGCTTGTACCAGAGACCACCAGAAATTATATATATACATTATATATTTATAATATAATTTTTTTAATTCCGAATTTTTCAATTTTCTAACTTTTCTTTCCCCTTAAACCATATGCTATTACGAGCGTTTAAAAAAATTGCAAAATGGTCCAGCCGTTCTCAAGTGATGCACTTATCAACGATAAGCATAAAATTGTATGTATTAATAATGGTTGTGTATGGTTGTAGCCCTGTATGGTTACGCGGAAAAGGTGTACTATGCCGAAAGGGGTCTATAGTACCCGTCATTATAAACAACTTTTACTATGGCAACAACTCTGAAATTGCGTAAATAGTAACAGCTATTCCATAGAAAACGGTCATATCCACTCGACAAAATTTATGAAACAGCTAATATTTTTTCACGATTTCAGTTTGATCCCATAGTAAAAGTTTTTACGTTAGTTAAGATAGTTTTTTACGCGAATAAGTCCGCGTTTGACCACCATCTCGCCTGTTAGTAACTAACGGTATTGTAAGTTGTTCATAATGATGGGTACTATGGACACCTTTCGGCTTAATACACCCTTTCTGCGTAACCCTGTAGATGACTTTACTGGTTTAGACACAAGCTGCATACTGCGTACTTTAAATACCTATGCTATATACCGAGATATATATACCAACCACAGACCTATATCTAAATAGACACCACAACTCGACATACCTTGCATGTCATATTTCCAATACAATTATGACAAATAGTCGTAATTAAGTTCGGCTAAAATCAGTCTGCTCAATGTGCAGCGACAACACGTGTCAGTTTGAAACGAAAATGGGTAATTATGCAATACTGAGTTGTAAGAATACCACAAATAGGGTTGGCCGACAGAATAAAGACATTTCTTTTCACAGGTAAGTACGAAAAATTTGACACGCTTAGTTTTCATACAGTTTGGACCGCTTGTAAAGTCTACTTAGATATAGGTCTGTCATACCAACAGTAGAGCTAGGTGAAACCATCTCATACGAGCACAATCTGTGCTCGAGATTTGGCATGGTTGCCTAGATGCCGGGGTGGCCAAAGCATTCAAGCTATGCTAAGCTTAGTTGGGAGACGGTACAGCCAGCTTAAATAATTAAATAATTTAGTGACTTGCAGGAAAACATTAGGTATTATGAATGTGTCCCATGTTTATTACGTAACCTGGATACAGCTTAATAAAAAACGTGGCAGGTAGGATGTGTGCTTGATAGATATATATCAGATAATTTATCTCATACTAATGTCATTGTCAATGTCATTTTCATACAATTTCATCTTTCCGCAGGCGTGAACGCTAACAGTGTGTGGCTCTTGTAAAAGAAAAGAAAAAAAAATGTTTAAATTAGAACGGCTGTCAAGGCATTTTTGTAAGAAATTTGTTGTAGCCAGTTGCACCCATATAAACGAAACGTCAGTCATTCGAAATCAGTTAGCAACTGTGATGCGGACAAAGAACTTTGAGACCTAACCCAAAAAGGTAAGGTCCAAATTCTTTGGATGCGGAGATCGACGCGTTGATCTAAATAAGAATATTCAATCAAGGTTCTGTCATAATGCCTGGCGAGATTTTCCTTCTCATTTCCGTTCTATTTACTTCTCTTTTCTGTGATATTTATAGTCTTATACAATATTTGTACATAATAGTCTGATTGTAGAGAGATAGCCTTTTTTCTGCGCCAGTAAATCCTATGTCTATATTGTTTATGTTAATTATATAATATGCTAAAAGACGACATTTCAGGGTTCCGTACCCAAAGGGTAAAAACGGGACTCTATTACTAAGCCTACGATGTATGTCTGTCTGCCCTACCTATTAACGGCTGTATCTTTCGAACCGTAATAGGTAGCTAGTTGAACTTTTCACAGAATATGTAATGTTATGGGGGATTGACTAACAAATAATAAAAAAGGCACAAAGTAAACACGAAAGGGTAGGTGGTATGGAACCCTCAGTGCACGAGCCTCTCGCACTTGGCTAGTTTGATTGTTTTTTCGAAACGAAGCAAAGCACAAAAGCAAAGTATTTGTGCTTGTTTATTATTTGACTAGCGGCTCGCCCAGGCTTCGCATACGGGTATAGATATATAGCCTATGTCACCCGGGGATAGTGTAGGTTACCAACAGTGGTTTTTTTTTCCAAATTGGTTCATTAGTTCTGATCCCATTCAATGCAAACAAACACACAAACAATCAAATCTTTCCTCTTTATAATATTAGTATAGATTACGAGCAAAAACTTCGCTTCTCAAAGACTATTGCTGGATCAAATCTGTTTCTTAAAGAATCACGTGACGTGGTGGCCAGGCAAGGGTAATCGTAGCCTTAGGAGGCCAGCTGAGTGGTGGTGGGATGACATAAATAAATTTGGTCTGTTCCATTTTGATCACTTGGGTGATATCACCTAGGAATATAATCACCTGGGTGAACATAGGCGATTCCATTTAAATTATTATTTGAGTATTTTTTGATCACGTGCATCTAAGTGACCACAAGCGAATCGATTCAAATTATTGTTTTGGTATCTTTTGATCACCTATGAATAAAAAATGGTTCCAATTAGAAATTTCATCATCATCATCTCAGCCTATAATGTTCCCACTGCTGGGACACAGGGTTCTTCTCAGAGAGAAGATGGGCCCTAGCCCACCATCATCATCATTCGCAAAGTATCCTAAATTTAAGCAAAGTATCCTAAATTTAACATAGAAATTACGGATTTCCGCAATTTCACATAGATGAGACGCGTTAAACAAGAAACATTGGCTAAAGAGGGAGGAGGCTTATGTCCTGCAGTGGGCCGAATGAGCTGTCAATGATGATGATGAAGATGATAAGGATGAAAAAAAGTTTGGTGTATCAAATATTTTTTTCGCAACGTTCGCAAAGCAGAGCCTGATTCAATCAATAATATTTTTAATAAAATTAGCAGTGCCGCCAGTTTTTACCCAGTGTCCTGAAGGACATGTTTTTTTTTAACAAAAATTTATCCAGGCTATAATGCTAGCTCGAGTTACGGAGTTAAGTGCACACATACTTATAATACACAAAAAAAAAAAAAAAATTGGTGTGATAGAAGGAAGTAATAATGAATTTTTTATAATCTATTTTATAGGAGAATGCAGGATGTACCGGATTTCTACGCGAGTTCTTCGATTTGAAGCTGGTTATGGAAACTTTCAAGGTGGCCTTCAGGCAAGGAGCCGGCAACAGGAGGCTCAGGGTATGCTTGCTGCTGATCGTCGTCTGTGTGGTTTTCGGACCCATGCATGGTAAATTTACTTGTACTCTTTTTATTGACTTATTCAAAAAAACTATTAACTACTAACTATTTCCTACTAATTAAACAGACCAAGTTTTTGATGGTAAGCTACCTTCAAAAAATTGGTCTGTTGTTTTCACACTTTGACCCAACAGATCTTGAAAAATATGTCTGACGTTTTCACGCTTTGATACAACAGAACCTGAAAAATATGGTCTGTTGTATTTGCACGTTTACTCAAAAGAAGTTAAAAAACTGGCCTGTTTATTTCACACGTTAAATTAACAGAATTTGAAAAAATAGACCTTTTGTTTTCACTCTTTAAACCGACAGAATTTAAAAAACTTGTATGTTGCTTTCACACTTTGAGTGCTTGAAACGACAGCACTTAAAAAACTGCTCTGTTGCTGTCACACTTTGAAACAACAGCACTTAAAAAACTGCCCTGTTGCTGTCACACTTTGAAACAACAGCACTTTAAAAACTGCCCTGTTGCTGTCACACTTTGAAACAACAGCTCTTTAAAAACTGGCCTATTACTTTCACAGTTTTATCTAACAAAACTTGAAAAAATAGGTTTGCCGTTTTCACTCTTATGACGTTGTTTGCGAATGTGTCACTTATGATTTTTTTGTAATATTACAGTATATCCTTTACTCTGTGAAACTAGTTAGCTTACAAAATAAAACAAAAAGGTTTACTTATCATGTTTTGTCGGCAAAGATGTAACAAAAGTTGTGCCAAGTTGTTTACAATTTTCGATACAATATATTATATCACCACAAAAATCACTATCGTCTGTTATTGTTTAGGTATCTTAGTAAAAAAACAAGCAATAAGATAAAGTAGAAAAAGCTTTTATTTTGGGTAATTTTAAAAATATTCCAATATCCTTTAAAGAATTTAATCAAATTGTCTAAATAACTTTGAGCGACTTGATATTTTCTTTTACATTGACAAAATTCCGTTCTGCCTTATTTAAATAATTTTCTATAATAAAAAGAGATTTCGTATTCCTGTAAAATCCCAGGCGTGTTTTTACTATTCAGAGATAATAAAAAAGTTCCAAGAGAGAGGGTTCCATATTGGATTTTCAGGCGAAATTAACTTATCTGTTGGTCTCTTTTGCTTGATTTTTTCAATGATTACAAAAATTAGCTAACTATGCTACTAACTTCATCATTTTTACAGGGCTATTGAGATACAGCATAAAACCTCTTAGGGGCAACTTTAGTAAATCAGCTTTTGTTTTACAACATTCAATAAAAATTATACGCATTTGCGCCTTTTTGTAATACCTAAACAGCAGTGCAAGTACCGTTCTTTATCGATCGTCATATTCGATAAAATGCCATATAATCGATCATAACGACTACTGATCAAATGGCATTTGACGATCTCAAATGCCATCGATTAAGAACGGTACTTGCGCTGCTGAATCGTTTTAAACAGGTTCAGCAGTAAGGCCTCAGTGCTGGTGATATAAATGCTTATTAACATTTTATTTTTAGGTGAATACACGGTAATGTACTTGTTCACTCGGTACCGGTTCAACTGGGACGAGGTGCAGTTCAGCGTATGGTCCACGTATTGCATAGTCACGAATTTGTTAGGTAAGTCTGTAACTTAGTAAAATTATTTTAAACTGATCATGTAGTATGTATTTGTTTTCATTTTAATCAACCTAATTTTTGCATCGATAAGATGTATATCGTCAAATATTTAGAGTTGATAAAATCTTGTGATAAAACTGATTCGTCAATAATAATGTCTATTTGTCGTAGGATAAAATACCGGACTTGCACCGGTTTTCCATTTCTAACCTCAAAATAAACCTAATAAAATCTTGGAAGTGAATTTTTAACCTACTTCTAATTATTGTCGTGTCGATGTAAAACTTTGCAAGTATTTGTATGTAAATCAGATGACAATACAATATTTAAGTACTGTCAAACAGATCTGAAGATGGATCTTCAGATCTGTTCCAGCCAGGAGGCAGAAGACCTCTTCAATGGTATGAATCACACTGATAGAACCATCTAGCGGAAAAGTCGCGAAACATAATGCGTGGTGCGGCGCATTGCTCTCCCGTTTCTTCTCACCTCTAAGTGTGTCATCTGATTTGACTGCTCTAGGCAACAGGAAGTATTCCGTATTTGGTATAGCCAACGGTTACTAAAGGCAGACATACACACACTGATCCCGCTGGCGCCGGCCGGATCAAAGACTCCCAGGATCTGTCAGAAGATCGCATAGATTATCTCCAAATAATCAACCAGTTCTAGATAATCAACCAGTTCTAGATAATCAACCAGTTCTAGATAATCAACCAGTTCTAGATAATCGCCAAGTTCTACAACCGATTACGACTCCAGGGCACACCTCTTCTGAGTTGCCAAGGCGAGTCTGATTCTCCACTCCCGGCAACCCCTTGAGCTAATTACCCAAAACCAAAACGAGTTAGCCCAACACCCTCTGTGTTCGCCTACCATCCGGTCAAGCTATCGAGGCCGTCTGCGGCCAAAAGCATGGTTCATTAAAAAAAGTGCGCGTGTCCGACTGCGGTACTTTCTCCTATTCGTAGTTACACGCGTTTTTCGGCATCAAACAATGGAAATTGACTGCAACATAAGCGTGTTTTTTTTTGTTTTTTTCAACAACGATTTTTGTTTTCAGGAACATTATTCTCCATAAGTTTGTTTAGCAACTACATGAAAGTAGACGACACCATACTGGGTATAATCTCCAACACCAGTAAAATTGTTGCTGCTTTCGCGTATGCATTCGCTCGAAATAACTTAGAGATTTACTTAGGTAAGTAATACCACTTATAATTTTGTTTATATAACGCGGGAATTACTCACATATGATGAAGCCGAGGGCAAAGTAAGACAGGGGCGTGCATTCACCTTGAAAAAGACCACCGAATGCGGTTTAAACTATAGTCGGAGTAACCGGCTTAATCATTCGTGAGCAATTCCCGTGTAATATAAACAGCTTCCATACAACTTATAATATTATTATATATTTAGGTATACTTATGAGTTGTTTTACTATGCAACTGTTTTTGTATAACAGGCTAAGTATTTTAATGCTAATGGTTAATGCGACGCGTGACCGATATGCTGACGTATTTCTGGCTCAAAGCACAAGCATTGCCATTCAGCGTGGTAATGCCGCCAGCATGCTGCGTACGCTGCCTACTGGTAATGGGCTTGAGCATTTGGATTGTCTTTAGATCTGCAACGGTCTATGGGCAGTCTAACTGTATTTGTAGTGTTAGTATTAGCTTGTATTTTGTTTAGTTAATAAAGGCACTTGCCCAGTAACAAAAAGGAAAAAAAAAGTATTTTTGACATTTAGTGTAAATTAGCTTCTATTAAGTTTAATTGATAAAGTTTAAAAGCAAAGTTCTCATACTTCAGCAGTCAAGTTTGTTCGAAGTGTGTTTTGTAAATTTGACGACTGGGCGATGTCGTTCTGGTTATGCAAGCAATTTTTACCACGATTAGAAAACAAGTCCTTTTTTATGAACATAGGTGTGTCAGTGTGTTTGTATAAAGTTTAGTACTGTTAAACAACATGAATATTCAGCAGTGCAAGTACCGTTCTTTATCGATCATCAAATTCGCTAAAATGCCATAGAATCGATCACAGCGAGTACTGAAAAAATTGCATATTATCGAATTTGACGACCTCAACTGTCAATTTGACGATCGCTAAAAGAACGGTACTTGCACCCCAGGATCGTGACGCCTAAAGCAGACGCCAACGCTTGTAAGTGTCTTTGGCGTTTGAATACATATTTATATTCAGAAATAAGTTGATTTTTTGGAGTACGCCGATGCTTAGTGTAGGATCAGTTCCCGATCTCAGAAATAAAAGCGTGATTTATACGATTTATAAAGATTGATTAATTAATCGATATAACAACATGTAGTGTTTTTAATGTATATTATTATTTTTTCAACTGAAGAAATTTGTATTATTGACATTGACATTTCAAGTTCTCTATCAATCAAATCCTTTTTTTTTTTTTTGTTAAAATCTTCATGAGCGTGGATTCAATGTCCTTTACTCGTAATATTAAACAGTTTACTTTGTCTTAATAGCGTCAAACAAGTCATAGTCACAGTCAGAGTCAAGCTAAGTAAGTCACGGTCAAGTCGAACTCATGCCCCTGTAAAGTGGTGAAGACTTTACAAGAGGCTCCTATGGAGTTTTGGAAACAACACGAAAAGACACGTTTCACCTCGTTATATCACTTGCCCACACTCAAGCACGTTTACGAGCACTTAATGAATAATAATTCACCATTTAGTACACATTAACACTCGAAAATACACAAGTTTAGGAAAATAATCCAACGAGCCGACACGTTTTTTCCGCGTTGGCGCCAAAACTCTCAATCAAATCATAAATCAAATGTTGCCATTTGAATAAAGTATGCAACATCGTAGGGTAAAAAAAATTAAAATTCGGCAATAAAATATTATTAGTCTAACATTAGATGCATCAAAGACAAGTTTTTTTAAATAATCACAGCTATTTTCTATAGATAAATATTTAGCGATAATAGACGTATTTAGTATGAAGTTACAGGTATGGTATAGAAATAATTAATGTAGGTAGGTACATAAAATAACTACTTTAGCACCATAAAGTGTCTTTATTAATATTTGGGGTATTACCGGCTAGGCAAAGTTGTCGGCTTCGTCGTTAATACTAAAACTCCTGAAACTTTGCCTAAGTGGATTACAGAACGTATACGGGAATGAAATATTTATTTACTGTCACGTAACTTTTCGAACTCATACATACCTACATTAGGTATAGACACTGCCAGAGTAATAATGAATCCATAATTTATAAAAGATCTGATCTATCCGAATAATTACGAATCATATATCAAGGAAATGAAAGCTTTTCTAATGAGAATTACAAAATCGTTTGGAGAAATAGTCTCCCAGATCATAATACATTAGTTTTTGTAGAAAAATAACAGCTGGTGATAGATATTTTGTAATATATATGAATGACCTTCATTTGCCCTTTAATGATATCGTCGTTGGCATTATATTGAGCACAGATATTGAGGTAATTTACTGCCACATAAAAAAACTGCACAGACAAAAATCTTAATGATGACATTGACACATGTTG
Organism: Agriopis aurantiaria; assembly: GCA_914767915.1. Classification (NCBI taxonomy): domain Eukaryota; kingdom Metazoa; phylum Arthropoda; class Insecta; order Lepidoptera; family Geometridae; genus Agriopis; species Agriopis aurantiaria. Next base: position 15,387,858 of record OU611989.1, on the reverse strand, counting down.
TTTTTTTTAGTTTTGGTAATGCTCGTTTATAATATTCTGCCGATGCTGACGTCACCGCGTATAAAAGCTACGAGATCTTATTTTTTTTATGAATAAAAAAAAAAAACAACAAAAATACTAAAAAAAAAACAAATAAAATATGATAAAAAAAGTATTGTAAAATTGACTATTTTGTAGAAAATAACTAAACAATTGGTTAAAAATATGTGAGCTATGGCAGTTGTGCAGATAGATGCGGCTTAAACGCAAGCTTATTATTTACTAGCGGTCCGCCCCAGCTTCGCACGGGTATAGATTATAGCTTATATCACTCGGGGATAGTGTAGCTTCCCAACTGTGAAAGAATTTTTCAAATCGGTTCAGTAGTTTCGGAGCATATTCAATGCAAACAAACAAAAAACAATCAAATCTTTCCTCTTCATAATATTATTAGTATATTAGTATATAGATAAAAAAGCCCAAACCTCGCGAAGCCTAAATATAATATATCTTACCTTCACAACTTATACGCAGATTTTTCTCACATTTACTTAAAAATTATTTGCATGTACTACTTGCCTACAAAATTTCATAAAGATCGGATCAATGGTACGCAATTTATCGTCGAACAAAAAAACAAACATACACATTTACCAAAATACATACAAACACCAATTTGTTTTGCTATATTCCAAGACCTCTTTTCGCTCAGTCAATGATGTCCAAAACTTTAAATTATGGATCAAAGCGAAAACCCGTTACTGACGTCATACAGTTTCAAAGTATAACTTACAATCATTAAACTAGTCATACTTGACAGCTTGACACAAGCATAAGGGTATAACCAGACAAGTTTGAATGTAACTCGGCAAGTTGAAGTGTTAAGGATAGTACACACTCTCTCATACGACGCTGAGTACCGTATTGCGTTGTAAAACTGAACAAACGATGTCACAATTCCCTAGTATGTTATATTCCACATTACCCCACTTTATATTTCTTTCTTTGTTTTTTTTATGTTATCCAAGCCTTGCTACAATACTGCAGTGAAGCATGACATGAAATACAAAGTCATCGAGCTAGCCAAATTTTGCTTTATTTGCTATTTTTGCTTTACAATATATCAAATGTTTGAGATAATTTTGCCTCGCATATTGTTTTATAATCATAAATAGTACAACTTTACGTAATTAAAACACTGATAATAGAGTCCATCACTCATAGCTTGCGACAAAAACTGAGACTGTGTATCTTTACTTTTCATAAATCAGTTTTCAAATGTCATGTAGAATATGCTAACAAAAGGATAATTCTATATTAAACTTGAAAAAATTTCGCGGCATAAACTGGAACAAAACCTGTAACGATGTATGCTTAGTTTTCATGCATCAGTTTTCAAGTTTCATATAGAATATGCTATTATTAGTACAAAAATATGCTATAGGATTTTTGTTGCGTTCATCAGTTCTAAAAACTGTTGAATGCCGCAGAAATCGGTCATATGACACCTACTTTATGATTTGTACCGAGGTGTCTCGTCATCACCATCAGCCCGAAGACACTCCCGAACATGACCTCGGACATTAGAATCCCACACTTAACGACAGACTGCAATCTGCATCTGTGACATCTGTCAAATCCGTAAATACATGTATATGTATTTACGGATACATATAACTCACTCAATGACAAATCCTATACGTGTGTCCCAGCCTTTCCTCAACCAAGTTTGACCGTAGGACCGTAGTGGCGACAGACGCTAACTTCTGGAGGGTGTTTACGATCAGCATTGGCTTAGCTCTACTTAGCTTTATCTACCGAATTAATAACGTAAACGTGACCGTAATGCATACGTAAGAATCTACGTGTATCTTACACGACTAACGGACGATACTTTGTTGGCATAGCTTGTCTCGTACTGCACGGAACGTTGGTACCTACTAAGCCAAATGGAAGTCATTAATAACGTCAATTCTGTCATACCGCTCACTAAACTAAACTAATCTGACAGACTAAAATTATCTGCGTCTCATTTCATTTCAATATGAAAGAGACGTATGGCATCAATGTTAGAGCTGTAAAATTTGGTTTAGTTTAGATTATGGTTCAACAGAATTTTACCAATGTAGGTACTCATTATTAACTATATATACTATTGGCTTAGATTAACTACACAGAGATGGTAAGTTTCCAAACAACGTCTTCTCAAAACGTAAGCTACAAATTCACTACGTTTGTTGTGTTTACTTGGCTCGTCACGCACACAGACGCAAAAATTTTGCGGCAATAATTAAGTGAATTTTTTTGGGAGCCACCTGACTAAGAGCACTGACCACGTAACACTATTACAGCGGGCACTGACCGCGCGAGCGTCGTTTGGTGTCATATATGGCTCCATTTGAACGGCTTAAATTTTGCGAATGTACTTGGTTTCTGTATATAGTTATTCTAAGACTATTAGACAAACCATTCAATCATGAAAAAATACAACTGTTCCATTTATTTCGTTAAGAGTGTTATTTTTGTTTGTTTCTGCGATGTTTTCTTTGGTCCGATGTAAAAAATATACTTAGGTATTCTTGAATACAATAACCTCCTTTCGGGTTAGTACCACCATTCCGCGTAAACATATAGATGCATACCTACTACAAAGATTGTAATCAAACACACGTGTAAAGAGTAAACAGTGTAACAGTTATTATGCCTTCTGTGATAACAGTAACTAATCTATCACAAACATACGACTTGATTAAGATATGGCTTATTAACGCCACGTGAATTGATCGCACGCTCAGATCAAACAAACAAGAGAGATATTATGCTTTAATACTTTATTATTGTTTGTGTCCAAATACCTCCGTGTTTCATAAAAAAAAACACTATGCCGCTACACCGCTTAACTCAAAAACTATAAGTAAGCCACACCAATTTTTCGACACTACGGTAACAAATATGTAACCACAGCCCAGGTTAGCATATTTGCGCCGTTGGGATGTTCTGCCGAATTGGCAGCCGCACCAATTACCATTACCATTACCATGTGTCTCAGGAAGATGTAACGACGCCAAAGTATCGACACAAGTCGCATCCCATACAAGGGGCCACCCCAACTTCTAGGGAACAAGGGCGATTCGCTTATGCCTACTATAACAGCAGTTTTGTGCAATGGAGGTAGTTAGATAAAAAAATATTATATGTATTGTAAACATCGAGATACAATTCGTATAGAGTCATCTCTCAGTGAAAACAGTAAAAAAACATCCGAGCTTCATTGTACATACATTGTATCAATTATATAGTACACAATGCCACATTTACTCCAATTAAGACGTTATGTCGCTTGCATAGTGTTCAACGTTGGTTGTCCGCTATGTCATCGTAGCTCTGGCATCGCGCGGCGTTGTAGTCGAGTCGCATCGCAGTGATAACTAACCAAAAACTCTGCGCAATTCGTAGCGAGTACTGAGTTTTGGTTCGAACATTTTTACCTATAACCGATGGGGAAGAAAGGTTCTTGAGTGGAGATCACGAACCGGAAGACGCAGCGTAGGTAGGCCTCCCACTTGATGGACCGACGACATCGTGAGAGTCGCTGGCACCCAGCGGATGCAAAAGGCAGGCTGTCGTTCAGTGTGGAGGTTAAAGGGGGAGGCCTATGTTCAGCACTGGACGTCTTCTGGCTGATGATAATGATGATGATGGTGATGAAAAGCGTGGGCATGCATATTGCTAAATAAGAAATGTATACAATTTTTTTCTTTCCAGCTCCGTTGCTTGAGATCCTAAACGGCACTTCTTTCATTGCGATGCGATCCATTGCGACGAAACTAGTCAGCGGGGAAGAGTTCGGTGAGCAATTTTTATGCCGTTGGTGGCAAATAAGCAGACAGGCTGTCTGATGGTAAGCAGTCACCATCGCCTATAGATACCTGACCTTATTCATATATCTGGATGGTAGGTATATACGAGTAGACTATACACGTATTGACGTCAATTATTAACACCCAATTATTATGGGGGAGGCCTATGTCTAGCAGTGGACGTCCTATGGCTGAAAATGATGATGATGATGATGATTAACACCCAACTCAAGGGGTATTATAAGTTTAACGTGTTTATTTGTTTATTTGTTACCTGTCTGTCTGTGGCATCGTAGCACCCAAATGGCTAAACCGATCTTATATATATTTTTTTTAATTACAATTTCTCAAAAACTTACAGCTAAAAACCAAAACATTTTTGAGACAATAAAAAACTTTTCATACAACAAACATTTCGCAGCTAAGTATTACTAGAATGTAATTTCGAGTTAACGCCAAAATAACTACCTAATACAATACTGAAACTTAACATTTATATTTTGTTTGTTTGAAAGGTGATTTGATCAAAAGTGTTCTTAGCTATGGTTCAAGAAAATCCGTTCAGCCGTTAGAAAACTATCAGTTCTTTTATGGGGGGATTAAAAAAACTATTGATACTATTGTGTTTTCTAGTGAATGTAACCTAACCTACTTATTTTGTTTGTGTATAACGCCTCTACAGGGCTTAAAAACTTAAACTTAATATTGAAAATGTTACAGATTTTCAAATTGCGTTGGCTTCGCTGTAAGCACAGCAAGCATTTGAACTTAAATAAAATAAAATAAATAAAATAAAAGTATTTCCTATAGCATTTTTTCTTCTTCATAAAACTGTAACGATATTGTTCGGCAGTTCAATATCCTGCTGCACTGCGCTATGTTTCTTAAATATATTTTATACCTAGTATTTTCAGAACACTTCTGGCTCAAAACACTGACTCCTATTACCAGAAATGCAGCTAAATGAACCGAAATACAGTTTCTTATGTTTGCGCAGAGACCACAGAAACCTACTGTCCTCACGAAGCCTTTATACCTCGCCTCTGGGTCTATCTAGATCTCTCTCTTATTTTACCATCTATATAATGGTAATCAGTGTATCAATCATCTAATGTGGATGACCGATGGTAGCCGAGCGGTAGCGCTTTACAATGTGATGGCATCGGTCCTTGGCCAATAACTTATTTATAAATTATGTGCAGTTTCGATACTGTCGCTCAAACACTGTGAAGAAAAAGATCGTTAGGAAACCGGTATGTTCAAGAACCTCAAAAGTTCAGACATGACATTCACCAACTTGCACTGCCAGCATGATGGATTGGGGCCTATCCCTCTCTCTCTCTCTCTCTCTCTCTGAGAAGGCCTGTGTCTCAGCAGTGGGAACGAGATAGACTGATATTGATGAAGATTTTATTTAAGCCAAGGTTTGATCCGCGACTTATCACCTTATAAAAGTAGACTAGGTAGAATAATACTTTTTTTACTAAAATTATCACATTTTACCAATTTCAGGCAAAGTGAACTCCCTGTTCGGGCTGGCGGAAGCCATGATGCCTCTGGTGTACGGTCCGCTGTACTCCAGGGTCTACATGGCCACTCTGAACGTTCTCCCTGGGGCAGTGTTCCTGCTTGGCGGTGCCCTTACTTTCCCCTCCATTATCATATTCGGGTATTTCACTTTTGATGATAGAATCTAGCATTAAGTTTTGTTAAATAGGGTATTTGACTACTTTTGGGAAACTATTGCACATTATTGTCTGATATAAAATAATGTATACTGCATTTATATTTTCTGGATATCAGTCGTATTTGCGATATAAATCGATGTTAAAGTTTGAATAAAAAAATATCGCGCCAAAACGCAGACCTGCGTCATAGCTCCGATCACGTGACTAATTGACGTCACACAAAACAAAACAACTGCAGCCAGGCTGCAAAAGTTTGATGATTAATTAATTTCTAATAGAAGTAATGGTTTATAAATATTGTGTAGTGCCAAAATGTACAAATACTTCCATAAAGACACCGGATAAAATATTTGTTCCTGTTCCAATGCACCCATAACTCCCCAAAACTCGAAAAAAGTGGTTGGAACCAATCTAAGGTTGGAACTAAGTAGCTCGTAGAGAACCCAAAAGTATTGGAGCTAATTCAAGTGTTTCTAAGTGCGAAGATCATTTTGAGGTACATATTTGAGTCTATATATTTCTATTATAATTTGTGTTTTTATTGCATTACTATTTTATGTACTGTTACTTTCTTTTTAAACATTGTAAAGCTCGACATAACCTAACAAAATAGTTATATCCACTTACTACAACATACTTTTTGTACAACTTGATTGAATGTTTTGCTTGGAGTACAATTAAAAATTAATACTGACATTGTAGTTTTTACGTTTTGAGTTCTGCAGCGTAGAAACAATGACGTGGATTATTATTAAAGAAATATGCAACCATAAAAACATTAATTTTGGGTAAGTTACTGCTGTCTGCTTGCACAAAATGTTTCTCCATTCTTCTCACATTTAACCTCCGGAATGTTTTTGGTGAAAATTTCTGGATAAATCGCTCTCAAAATAGCTTTACAACATTAAATTCGCAAATATCAATACAAAATCTGTTTGTTTAGATTTGTGTGACGTCACTAGGGATGAAGCCAGTTACAGACCGTTTTCGATCACGTGATCAAATGTCGAAAATACAGTTATTTTATTCGCGTTTTTTACAAAAAATAAGCATATTTTTATCAAAAAATCAATGAAATATGCTTTTTCATTATGTCATGTTTATGGATGGCGTCAATTGGCATAATATTTTTAATACAGTCAAGTACCCTATTGCATAACGAAAGAAACTGCCCAGATTGGGCAACATGAACATCAAACTGGGCAAATCAGTATATCGGTGCAAATTTGGCCGATAAAGTACAAAGCTGTTTTAATTTGTGGGTTGTATACATTTTTTTTTTTTTTTTTAATTCAATGTCATTTCTAAAAACTCCAGACCATTTAGATTTCATCCCATAAATTTTCGCTTTTCTTAATAATCCGATCTTAATAATATATAGTGTAAGTGAAACTCACTCACTGTCCGACTGGCCGACTACTCATGAAATTTTGAACACTATTTGCCAAATTTTTGGTAAGAAAATATTTTGTGAAAGGACTGAAAAAAAAGAGTAGAAAATGTATATGAAAATTAACGCGTCGATGTCGCAGACAACAGCTTTGTTACTTAATATATAATCGTCTTTTCTTCTTGTGGCGACGATGTTTTGTGAATTTCACTTAAAGACAGTTCGTTAGAGATCATATAAATAAAAAAGTAAGCTAAACTGGCGTGAACCAGCTTTTGAAGTCGTACTTACTTTTACATTTGGTACTCAATTTAATATACATATTCTTATTTGGTATTTTTCTTGTAACATTGCCCTTATATTTCACAGATGGCTGTACTTCGAACACAAAAAAGATTTCCGGCGGTCTGAATCCGCCAAATGCTCTCCGGATGCCGAGAAGCAAATTTGCAATTAAAATCGAAGCAAAATGGAGCTAAATAAAAATAAATAATGATAAAAACGTTGGAAAATTACGCCGCCTTTCCGACCTTTTTTTTTAATTTGACTGTTTTATGTTTATTATTAGTTTGCATGATTTGTTGTTGCATTTTGTACATAAATAAAGACGCTGGCATACTACGTAAAATACTTATTTTATGCCTAAGCAGGAACTTATTTTTATTTTTTTTATAATGAGCGAAAAAAGTTAACGAAGCAAGTATTTGTGTGCGTGTGTTTGTTTGTTTCCCACTCAACTCCGTAATGGCTGAATAGATTTCGATGAAATTATCGGATCACGGTATAGGGGTAGCTTACCCTGGATTAACACATGGCTACTGTTTATGCATATTTAGTACAAATATTTTATTTCAATATCACCACGGGTCTAGCCCGGACCTTTGATAGGCATTGGCGGGGCCGAAGCCAACACCAAGAGGCCCTGTTAAGTACAAAATTTACAATTATGTATAAAATGCAATATAAAACTATTGTACAGTATAGGATTAAAAAACCCGGGCCTATTGAGGTGAATAATATTATTATATAGTAATAGGCTTGCCTTGGACCGCCAACTCGCCTGATGTTAAACAATGATGTGGTCTACGACGAAGCAAGCTTGCCTAGAAGAAACTAATTCGCTCGCGATTTGGAAACACTAGATTATAACTATCAGGAACACCCAATCAGGCAGCGCATTCCACAGACTTACAATTTGCACAATAAAAGTGAAATCAAAGCGTTCCTGTTGGACAGCGGGTTAAACCACGGGGTGCAGTTAGAAGGAAATATTTGTGCAGCTATGTAAATTAATAACCAGTTTTTCTCATGTGTTTCAATACTCGCTTAATTCCGACACTCTCCCAGGCTCTCCTTGGACTCTCTCTCTCTCTCTCTCTTCTCTTCAAACAATAATAATAATAAATAAATAAATGGGACACTTTTGCACACGCAAACGATCAACACATGAATGTATGCACTAGTTATTAGTTGGGAATTGAACCCAAGCGCAGAAGGCAGGTTCACTACCAACTGCATGGACCAACGAGGCTATCTAACCTGTTTAAAGGCAAAAACGCGTTTATTTTAAATAATATATTTGATAATTATATTGTTCCAATTTTAAAGTTGAAATTGTCTAAATATTTCAATAGTAAATGCTCAAGGTCGGAAAATAGTTTTCGTAAGTAAACATGTTTACTCACGAATCAATAAATATAGGCGACATCTCTCTGTCAACATTGGGGCTTGTTATAAAGGTCCTAGCTGAGTTTAGATAACTTTTATAAAGGTCAGGGAAAGTACTTTTACCTGCTGTAATAGGCATGTTTAATTTATTACAAATAACCAGCTTAGCGAGGAATATAACTAAATACATTACACATACTGAAAAAATAATTTAAAATGGCTGATAAATCTCTGAGATATGAGCGTTTAAAGTTTTAGGTGGGGATAGGGAGGGGATGCTCTATCCCTTTCTCACAAAGCGTGTGTTAGTATAGCATTTGTATGGTGCTCCTGAGCCGTGACGTCACGGCTCAGTATAGTGCGCTCTCTGTCTAGCATGAAATTTAAATGCTTATATCTGCTTATATCTTATTTATTTTTGAACTAATTTTAATTTTGTTTTCGTTGATGGGCTCTATTTATGATTAGCTTTTTATGAGTTAATAAAAAAATATTAATCATCATACCTATTGATTATACTCTAATGAACACTTCTCATTAGTTTTAAACCCATCAGAATAATAGCCAATCGCTTCACCTCACTTCCCACCTCCCTGGCGTAGCAAGGGAGTACTGAAGGAGCACAAAGAGTGCCATTGCCTCCGCTGGATGAGCGACAGTGACATGAAAGCCGAGCATTATTCATCCCAGATCGTTAATTACTTTCAAAACAGTATTTAATATGAGGTAAGTGCGGTACGTTTATGTTTAAATGGTTCTGTATACTAAAATTTTGACAAATATACTCAGCTTTAAATAGTCCACTGTTGGACTCATACTTCCAAAAAGGAGATTGGACCATATCCACCACGCTGGCCCAGTTGCAAGTTGGTGGATTTACATACGCTATTGAATTTCTTCTCCGTATGTATGCAGGTTTCTTCACGATGTTATCCTTAACCGAAAAGCCAGTGGTATGAAAACCCGTACATAAACTCCAAAGAGCTCAATGGTACGGGCCCATGGCTACGTGGATTTGCAGCCACGACCTCACGCTTTCAAGTATAGTAGTCTCGCAAATAGTCTACCACGGCATTAATATTTATAAATTTTGACAAAGACAACAGCAAAATAAATAAAGTATATAAGATTATCAAACTATATTGCTGTTTGTTAACTAGCAATTTTTTTTTTTGGTTTTATCAATATCATATACAAATAAAACTAGTACAAAATATTGCATCGAGTTTTCCTCACGGATCTCTAAATTCAAGAACCTCATTAGGATACGCACGACGCGCCACATAAAGGGTTTTGAAATAATACAGAAGGTAATTTTCGCTTATTCATTAAACGTAATTAAAAGAGATAATTATGGACGTTGAATAAATATGCGGAGTACGACGACTCAGTGCTTTCATTACGATCGGCATTTCGTTGAGGACATCATTTTGTCTGAAAATGGAGAGTGGTTGAAATACTTTACGCAGGGCTTTTTCCACCGCCAATGTCGCAGCTGTGCAAGACCACTCGAACCGAGCGGTCTTGCGCGTGATGATGGAAAGAGGCCTGACGATATGACGCTTGTTCCCAGGAAGTTGGGACGGCCCCTTGTATACAACGCGACTTGTGTCGTTACTTTGGCGCCGTCACATCTTTCTGTGACACAAGGTAGGGCTGGTGCGGCTGTTAATTCGGCAGAGCAGCACAAGCGACGCAAATATGCTAATCTCAGCAGTAGTTACATTTCAGGCGTTTGAGGTCGAGACATTGGGCCCTGGGACCGGGAGCTCACCTCATGTTCAAAAATCTTTCAGAGCGCCTGGTTAATGCGACGCGTGACCAAAATGCTGAAGTGCTTCTGGCTCAACGCATAAGCATTGCTATTCAACGTAGTAATGCCGCCAGCATGCTGGGTACGCTCCCAACTGGTAGTGGGCTCACGGGAGCTCACCTCATTTACAAAAATATTTCAGCGCGCCTATATATAATCACTTTAATCATTATATAAACGGCATTCATTTCCCATCCATAGAAGTGTTTTTTTTTAATTTTATTTCATTATTAGCACCTTCGAGATAATAGCATATTCAGTAATAAAAGTCGGTTTACAATCTGCAATATTTCGTTACACACACAAAAAGTGTAGTCAAATTGCGATCCTCCTTTTTTGTCGGGAAGTGTCTCAAGTTGACCACACATCTACGTCCTGTTTTGGCTACCTATATTATGGTTCCTTGGATATGGTACGAAAATATTTAATCCAGTATCACTTTTCCTCGTATCATATGATAGAAAAATTCTCCAAAAACCCTATCAAGCATTATTGTTAAATTTATTTGCTTAGACTAGATGCGTAAGACATGTGTTTGGTCATTCTAGTTGTAGTTTTTCTACTTCCATGATTAGTTTAAAGTTATAAAAATGGTGTCTTATCAAAATGTTATGTTTTATGTAGCAAACCATAGACTGAAACACGATAAAAGACATTTTGCTCGATAGAAGAAAAAAAAGTAACATTGATTTACGCTTTCCCTGATTTTTAGACATCATTTAGTAAATAGGTATTTGAATACTACCTATATTTACTAAATGATGTCTACGATATCTTAATATACAGATTTTATAATTACGGAGGATTTATTTTACAGTACGCTTAGTCCCAGATTTGATAGTTTTCGAAAACTTTTTTCGTTTACGTATTGTTCCATACATTTTAGTAAAGCGCCTCCAGCGGAAACGCGGAGGAACTAAAATCGGTAGTAATCGGCGGTATACATTGCTTCACTCTAATACGAAAAAAGTTTTCGAATACCTTTCAGCCCAGCAATGTATGGAACAATACGTAAACAAAAAAAGTTTTCGAATACTATCAAAACTTGTACTAAGGGTTACAGAACAGCTATACTTTTTGAAAAATATGAGAAAAACCTCAAAAATAGAAGTTTTTTTTATGCCATAGGTGGCAAACAAGCAGACCCCCTGCCTGATGGTAAGCAGTCACCGTCGCCTATGGATACTTGTAACACCAGAGGCATCACAAATACGTTGCCGACCCTTTAGAATTCTATTAACTCGCCTTTTGAAGAACCCCATGTTGTAACTTCTCGGAAACACTGTAGAAGGTAGCTCATTCCACATTTTGCAGGTATGAGGCAAGAAGGATCGTGTGAATCGCACAGTGTGCGATTTCCACTGATCTATGATGTGTAGATGAGCCTTAAGGGCAGTGGCGGCTAGTGCGATGGTAAAACAGCGACGCCGGCAGAAGTAGCAAACGCACGACTTAAGCGCCATGGTTTTGCTCCACAAAATGCGCCTTTAATATAATATATTAACCCTTATATTTGTAGTAATAAGCGAAAACCTCGCCTTAAGTGTATTGATCGTAAAACTCAATACTGTTCAGGATTTTCATTTTACAAACTAGTTACAAATTCTCAAAGTTGAGAGTGAAAATAACTCGTCTGCAAATAATTTATATACACCTACGCCCGCCGTGTGTCCGAGATATAACCCGAACTTCTATTTAACTACTTAACTTATTCGGCAAAACCTTCGGAATTTATAATTTGTACGTAAACCATTATTTAGATTTAAGGAAATTAGTCCTCGGCAAAACATCCCTTTTCACTTACACCACCGTCGTCGTTTGTCAAGAGTTTTTGGTCTTGGAATGTATAAAGGCGGGTTAAGGTGGTGTCACACTTAATCAGAGATACTATATGAACAACATCAGTATTATCAGCCTCTCATGTTTCCACTGCTGGGATACAGGCCTTCTCTCAGAGAAAGAGAGGATGGGCTCTGATCCACCATACTGGCCCAGTGCATGTTGGTGAATGTCATAATATGTCTTTAACCTTTTTAGGTTCTGGAACATACCAGTTCCCTTCGCCGTTTTTGAGCGATGACATCGGAACTGCACATGATTTATTTAAGTACTAAATAAGTCGTTGCAGCGCCGAGGTTTGAACCGGATGCCGTCAAATTGTAAAGCGCACATGCTACCGCTCGGCCACCATCGCTCTTATATGAACAACATAAGAATGGCTAATGAGACCCTTGTCGATTACAGGACTATGAGAAAAATCAGTAAAATACTTTAGTATCGTGACTTAGATTATTTTGTGTTACATAGTGTAGAGAGATTTGTAAGTGGATTTTATGTTAATGCCAAAACAATTTTATTTTAGAACATTGATGTATACCTAAAACAAAACACAAAATTGTAAGTACTTTGTTTTAAAAGTAAAACTTAATTTAGTCGAAATCAACGGAACCGTAAAAATTTGCTCTAACAATGTGAACTTCCCTTTGGATTTATACTAAGCTATTTGAATCTACATTCCAAATTCATTATAGTATTTGTAAGGAACATTGTTTTTTATATACTTCACCTAGGTCTCTTTCTGGACAATTACGAATAATTTATTTTACTGTGTGGTATCATCATCATCATCATCCACAGCCTTCCTTATCCCACTGCTGGGTATAAGCCTCACTCTTGCTATGCCATCTGCCTCGGTCCTGTGCTGATCGAGTCCAGGTTCGACCCGCGATAGTAGTAATATCGTCGACCCATCATGCAGCTGGACGACCAACGCTCCACTTACCTTGCCTCGGCCACCACTCTGTTAAAACCTTACTCCACCTGTCATCACTGCGCCTAGCAACGTGTCCTGCCTAGCTCCACTTTAATTTCATTACCGCGATTCCGACGTCTCGAACCTTTGTTCTTCGTTGGATTTCAGTGTTACGAACTCGGTCATGGAATTTGATGCCTAGCATGTATCTCTCCATGGCTCTCTGTGCTACTCTGATTTTGTTCACAGCCTCATGTGTGAGGGTCCATGTTTCGGCACCATGTTGTGGTGTTATCAACAGTAAATTATTAAAACAAGACTCATGGTCATACTACTCGTAGGGCCAGAAGTTTGGTCACGATATGCTATAAAGTTTTGTTCCAAAAAGAGTGAAATAAAAAACAGATCTTTGCAGGTCGCACTCCAAAAAAGTACCTCAGTATATTGTGTAGTATACCTACTGATGTTGTTTATCCTATGTGGAACAATAGCCAACATTTGTATAATTTTTGCTTCATGGTTTTCGTAACAGATAAACAGATAAACAGATAAACAATTTTATTGATAACAGTGTGAATAATTATAAGTCAGTCAAGAATTTCATGTTAAAAATAATAATAATCATAATTATAAATACTTCCAATTAATTAATTAATTCATAAATTATATAAAGATTAAATTAAATTAGATTAGATTGCGTCCGTACCGTTTAAATAACATTTCTTTTCACTTTTAAAAAAGTCGTCAACCGTATAAAAAGTTCTTTCAACGAGCCAGTTTTTCAATTTAGTTTTAAATATATTGTCACTTGCGGTACTCGTGATATCGTTCGGCAAACAGTTATAAATTTCCGGCCCTATCACGTGAGTCAATTTCCCGGAGCGTGCGAGCCGTATGTGTACTGTCGCGAGACTGTTCACGTTACGGAGGTTACAACGAAACGCGTGGCGGTCTCCTCGCCTCTCGAACGAGTCCAGGTTCTGCCTCACATAGAGAGCTGCCTGCATTATCACGATCGAGGGTAGCGTCGGTATACCAAGCGACTTAAAGAATGGTTTCGCTGATGTTCGGCGCGCCACCTGAACAATCGCCCTTATTGCCCGTTTCTGCATTCTGAAGGCACGCAGTCTGTCGGCCGCGTGGCCCCACAATTCGGTCCCGTACTGCAGGACTGAATGCACGGTCGCAAAATAGCAAGTGCGCACCACATCAGCGGAAACCACTCGAGATAGTCGGCTCAAGGCATAGCAAGCACTACCCAGTCTCGCACAGAGCTTGTCTATATGCGAGGACCACGTCAGGCCACGGTCAAGTTGGAAGCCGAGGAATGTAACCGAGTCAACTTGGCTTATCGGTTCTCCATGTATAACCACTCGCAGTCTGTCTAATCGGCGCCCTGAAACTGAGAACTGTATGAAGTGGGTCTTTTTATGATTTAGGACGAGGCCATTCAGTCTAAACCACTGCGCTAGTTCATTCGCTGCTTCGTTCAGCCGCTTCTCTAGCTCATCGGACGTTTTCGCGGTAACGATCGCGGCTACGTCATCCGCGTACATAAAAATTTCACCGGATGCGACAAAGCTGGGCAAGTCATTAAGCAGCAACGAGAAGAGAATGTTGGACACCGATGATCCTTGGGCTACTCCCAACGTAGTTCCTAACGGGTCTGACCTCGTGACACCACCATCACCGACAACCACCTGGGATCTGTTCTTTAGCAGGTCAGTCAACAGTGCGTGGGCGGGTCCGCTAATGCCATAGTGGATGAGCTTGGCAGCGAGGACGCTGTGGTCTGCGACATCGAAAGCTTTCGATAAATCACAGCATAATACGGCGACTCGCTGCCTCTTCTCGCTGGCTTCCATCACGCGCTTGACCACCTCTCGCGTTAGCACTGTGGTAGATCTGCCCGTACGGTATGCGTACTGCCTCTCCGAGAGTGCCCCGGTGGAGGTCAGGTAATTCGTGAGCCGTGAACACAGGCCGTTCTCGAATATTTTGGATATCGCTGGGATAATAGATACTGGTCTGTACGCGTCAAAATCCTCACGTTTTCCCTTTCCTTTAAAGAGTGGCGATACTTTGCTCAACTTCATCGCAACCGGATAAATTCCTTCGCTTATACAGCGATTGTATAGCTCAGCTAGACATGGCGCCAAAACTGTCTGGATAAAACCGATGAGTTCCATCGATATGTCGTAAATGTCTTTGGTCGGTTTTCGTGGTATTTTCGAGATGATTTTATACACTTCATCGGCCGTGAATCTGTTAAGTCTCAAACTAGTGTCGGCCGGCGGGCGTGCAGCGGCGAGCATGTCGGCGACCCGTGACACGTCCGCGCGCGGCGCCCCGCACGCCGCCGCCGCGCCCACAAACCTGGAGTTCATGGCATCAGCTACACCTTTTTTGGATCGGTATCGTTTACCCACTTCATCTTTAGCGACGTCTGTAAAACTGACAGGCGATTTTTTACTAATACCTCTTTCCGCGTTGACTACTTTCCATATGGCTTTTTGCCTATTAGAACTATGTAAGATCATCCCAGAATAGAAGCCAGTTTTGTGAGCTGTTAATGCTTTGTCGTATTGAGAGTTCAACTCCTCTGCGATAGATAATAGTTGGTGGTTATCTGGGAATTTTTTCGTTAGTTGCGCGGTCTCAAACAATATAGTCTTAAGCCTGAGCACCTCCTCATTGTCCCATGTCGACTTTCTGAAATTTTTACGTTTAAGGGGGAAACATATTTGATATTTATTTGTAATAATATTAATTACAGAAGAAGCTAACTTTTCTACAGAGTTCCGGTGTTTTTTGAAAATAAATTCCCAGTCTACACTCACTATTATTGTTACGGGTTTCGTAACCATGAAGCAAGATTGTAGTAACATTTCAATAATTCCAAAAACATTTCATTGATTTATGCTAAGTGGAACCTAACGAAATATTCTCTGCATCAACATTCCTTGGAAAGCTGCTAAGTTAAGTAAAAAGTTTGCAAAATTTTCTTGCGATTAACGGCTTCGCGAATGTGAAAAGTCTTGCGACTTGGCTGTTTGCTGAGCAATCAACTTGTAAAGTTATATCAGTTTGATGTTTATGCGGCCTTACTGAAGATAAATAAGATGTTAAGATCACCGCAGTTTGTTTTTAGTTAGCAAATTAACTGGCGAGTTTCTTTTTCCTTTAGTCCACGTTTGACCAACAACTCGCCTGTTTTGACGATGTGATTGTTTTTCTGTCATATTCTTCTACCGTATGAATTGTCTCACTATACGTACGAGGGTCTATGACTTGCTGCTAAACAGATATAACGACATACTATCAAAGATCAAATTATTTCCAATGGACTGTAGCTAAAGACTGAAGCATAGCTTCTTACTTTGTTATGGAAATTTTATTATGACATTTCTCAAATACAAAACAAAAACACAGTTAACTGGTAGTGAACAACCAAACCAAAAGGTGTGAAATGCCCTTTTCCTAAAAGTTTTCCCGCCGAGCTTCAACGTGATAGGGTATACAAATATCTTTGCAGCCTGGCAAAGCATCGACAACACCGCTAGTTTCTGAGACAGCGACTATCTCTTACCATTACGAGGATCAATTGCATGCCTGCCTTTCTTATAAAACTATACGCATGCATCATCAATAAAAAGTTTCTACTCGCCAATTCCATTTTGCTCTTGTTTTTCTTTTAAGAAACCTTTAATTTGTTCTTGATTACTTACTTTCACATTCTATTTTTTAACCCTCAAGCCAAACCATCAAGTTTATTTAACCATCAAGCCAAATACTAGATTTCCACACACGATGGTACAGATCCCACACTTAGCTAATAATTACCTATCAAGCTTGTATCAAGCATCAAATCTGTCAGTGGGAGGCGAGGTTTACATCAACCAAGTAATTATTCCCATGTTCAATCCTCCCGTTGATTATCACGCGCCCATATATTTGCTGATTACCTCACCGCCGCGCGAACTTCGTCTATATTACGAATAATCATATTTAAATTACAAGAGTGGATTAATCTTGATTTAAAGCATTCAAGTTTTGATGGAGAGGTACCTCTGTTTGAACACGTATGTAAATAAAGGCTTTATTTTACGATGTGGTGCGTGCCTTCTGTTTTTTTGCTGCTATTGAGGTTTGAACTTTGTATCTGCTTAATTATACTTACCAATATTTTTTTACTATAGTGCAAAATGTTTTTATTAACTAAACAAAATGCAAGCTAGCACTAACACTACAATAACAATTAGACCATCCATAGACCGTTGAAGGCATAAAGACAACCCAAATGCTCAAGCCCACTATCAGTCGGCAGCGACTACCAATTATATTATTCGAACGCGTGTTTGTTTGTGGGTTTGCTTGTTTGTTCTTCTTTCACGCAGCAATTGAGCAACGGAACGACGTGATTTGCATATAGGTAGTAGTTTATTCTGAAAAATTTACTGTTCGTGAGAGAATTTCCACGCGGCTAAAACCGCGGGAGGCAGCTGCTAGTGACATTTTTTTTAAACAAATGCCGTCTTACCACAAAAGATTTAAGCACGCTTTAGAGATGTGTTTAACATATTTTTCACAGTGAAACAATTGCTAAACACTTGTCTAAAGCGTTCTTAAATCTTTTGTGGTAAGACGGTGTTTAGAATATTTTAATAAATAGGTACTTTTCAGTTCTACACAATGAAATAAATGTTTTTAAAGCTTCACAACACATTTCATCTTTGAAATGTTCAATTTAACTTTCAATGGATATTATTGCGTGTATTTTCATCATCATCATCTTTCAACCTATCAAGCCTCAGAACCTCAGAATATCAAGCCCTAATCCACCATGCTGGCCCAGTGCATGTTGGTGAATGTCATATGTCTTTCAACTTTTTAGGTTCTTGGACATACCGTTTTCCTCACAATCGATGTAACCATCGACCATTATACTGCCGTATACTTATTTTTGGTTTCATTTGTATTTTCGGTGTGTAATAAAAAGATATTGTAGGGACGGCATCAAAACTTCACATAATTTATGCCACCTACACCATCATCATCATCCTCATCGTTTTAGCCATAGGACATCCACTGCTGGACATAGGCTTCCCCCATCGATCTCCAAAAGGGCCGGTTGGAAGCGGCCTGCATCCAGCGTTTCCCTGCGGTCTCTTTTAGGTCGTCTGTCCATCTTGTGGGTGGATGTCCTACGCTGCGCTTACCGGTCCGTGGTCTCCATTCCACCAATGACGCGTTTATTTTACTTTAATATTAATTCCAGACGTTTCAAATACTTCGCAGTGTCCGTGTTCACAGGTAGACTAGACGCTGGATGTCTATACAAATTATACATAAATATTTACAAGTACCGCTATTTGCCGATCATATTAAACTATAATTATCACGAAGACTTATGAAATCTTTACAATTTTATTTAAGTTTCCGTACACGCAAGGATCATTTCAAAACATACCGTATTCGTTGTATTATTATACCTAAAGTACTCCATCCTAGTAGAAATTCTAATCTAAATTCCCTACTAAAACAAGCCGATGAACTTATCATAATATACCGTTTAATATTAGCTTCAGTATTTCATTACACATTCTTGGATAAACTTTACAGTGCAAAGCTCGTTTTGTAACAAAGGTCTTGAAACTGAGGAATCTCTGGATAGATAGATAATTCTAGACTCTAACTCTCTTTGGATGATTACTAAACGTGTCACATCTATTTCAGTAATAAAACATGCCCACAATGGAACAGTTTATGATCTTTAATATATCATAAGCATTGTGCAAAATTTCAGTTTTTCTCAATGTTCATAAACCAATAAGTGACGAATGACACATTTTATTCAATGATGCTAGTCAGCATATCATGTTCCTACTGCTAAGGCAGAAGCTTCATCATTATCAGTTCAGCCTATCATGTTTCCACTGCTAGGACTCAGGCCTCTTAGAAAGAGAGGACGGGCCACAATCTACCATGCTGGCCCAGTGAATGTCATTTATGTTGCTGGAAGGTTGCCTAGAAGAGATCGTTTATATCAATAAGGCCACGAATTGTTTCAATTATTTTTAATTAATTTATTCAATTAGTTTTAAGTTGTTTTAGTCTTATCTATGTAGTTTTTGGTGTGATTAATAAAGATTTATCTATGTTTTTGAACTTTTGATGTTCTTGGACGTACCTGTTTTCCTACGATGTTTTCCTTCGCCGTTTTTGAGCGATGATATCGAAACTGTACGTCATTTATTACATTACGTTAATACTCATGTGAAAATAAATACAATTGGGGTAACTTGAGGCTAGCTGGCCTAGCATCAAATTTTTAAAATAAAAATACCAATTGACTATTGCTTGTAATGTGAGCCTATATAGTACTATCACTATCTACTATCACCTCAAGGACGTTATAAAAACTTGGGGCACCGTCCGAAAATGACAACCATTTTTGTCTGTAAATTGCAACATAAACTCTGTGTATTCACCTCTTTTTAACCGACTTCAAAAAGAAGGAGGTTATCAATTCGACTGTATGTTTTTTTTTTGTAGAAAAATTTAATCCCACTTCTTTGCTCATTGAAATATTGTACAGACGTGCCTACACGTAGAGGGAGAAAGCAATATACTGATTCTATGTTTTTACAAGATATTAGAGGTGAGAAAAATTGGCTACCAATTAATTACTTTAAGGTCAAATCCTAGTCCACTTTATATCGAATTGGGTTACTCATACCATAGACACATTTGATACCATGTTTGAGAAACTTTTTTGGTAGACAAAGATATAACGCTACTGAACATAGAACAGTTGGATTTTGTTTTATTTATATTATAAGGGATAAGTAAACTTATAGTTTCTACCTATGCCTACATAGCTCTAAGTGATAAGACCAGTAGAGAAACCTTAGTTGGGATTGGTGTACCAGCCGGAATTTGTTGGTAGTGTTTAACAATGATATTCAAATCATGACATTTAAAATCTGAGTGTAATTTTGCACGTGCAAGCATCCAAGAATTAGCTCGCCATGTGATATATTGCTGTAGCATTTCTGCAGGGGTGCCGTCCGGCATTCATTGTGACGTATTGCGAGAATTATCACAAACCGTGCAGTAATATATTCTGGAACAGGTAATAACGACAAAGGAAGCGTAGTCGTAACTAGGAGTATTGTTTACAGCCTTATAGTGTTGCTTATGTTTTGGATGCTACAAACAGTTATTCATGACAACAAATTCTGTTTCTTTCCAAAGTTAAAAACGTTACGACGTTATTTTGATGGACTATATTTTGCCAACGTTACACCAGAATAAAAAATATTTATGTACCAAAACCAACCAAAACTCACTTTAATTTTAAAAGAATTCAAACGTTACGACGTTATTTTGATGGACTATATTTTGCCAACGTTACACCAGAATTAAAAATATTTATGTACCAAAACCAACCAAAACTCACTTTATTTTTAAAAGAATTGAAACGTTACTACGTTATTTTGATGGACTATATTTTGCCAACGTTACACCAGAATTAAAAATATTTATGTACCAAAACCAACCAAAACTCACTTTAATTTTAAAAGAATTCAAACGTTACGACGTTATTTTGATGGACTATATTTTGCCAACGTTACACCAGAATTAAAAATATTTATGTACCAAAACCAACCAAAACTCACTTTAATTTTAAAAGAATTCAAACGTTACGACGTTATTTTGATGGACTATATTTTGCCAACGTTACACCAGAATTAAAAATATTTATGTACCAAAACCAACCAAAACTCACTTTAATTTTAAAAGAATTCAACTTTACATCATTATAAGATTAAGTTGCTTTCGAAAGGTTGCAGTCAAATTTATTTTATTATCCCCATTTTACATACTGCCATCTTCATTTTTAACCGCCGACGCGAAAAGAGGGGTGTAATAAATTTAAAGTGTGTATCTGTCTGTGTAATCGTAGCTTCCAAACGGCTGAACCGATTTTGATTGTTTTTTGTTTTTGTTTGAAAGATGACTCGGTCGAGATTTTTCTTAGCCATTATTCAAGAAAATCTGTTAACCATTTGAAGATTAACAGTTCTTTTATCGGTGGTTGTAGCTTCGAGCAACCTACCATTTCTTTTTTGGATTTCAACCCCATTTCACATGCCATCATCTTGATTTTATGGGTACGTACCCAGTGATAATCATCGAGGTGTTAAGGCTCAAGTTTCGGACCATACAAGCAAACGTAAATATAAATACCTTTTTGCTTTCGCGATAATTGAAAAGGCAGTCTTTTTTTTTTTTTTTTTTTTTTTTTTATAATTAATAGGCTTGCGTTTGACCACCATCACGCCTGATGTTAAGCGATGATGCGGTCTACGTTGGAGCACGCTTGCCTAGAAGGAACCGATTCACTCGTGATTTGAAGACACCCAGATTGTAACCATTGGGGAACACCCATTCAGGCAGCGCATTCCACAGACTAGCAGTTCGCACAATAAATGTGGAATCAAAGCGCTTTGTACGGGTTTTCGGAATATCAACCATAAAGCGGTGACGATTTTTCGTGCCCGCTCTGGCAGTCTGATAGAAAAATGGGCAGGAGGGAATTAGATCGTGCAGATCCGATGCACACTCACCGAAATGTATCCGATAAAAAACCGAGCGTCATAAAATAGCGAAAGTCATAAAATAGCGAAAGTCATAAAATAGCGAAAGTCATAAAATAGCGAAAGTCATAAAATAGCGAAAGTCATAAAATAGCGAAAGTCATAAAATAGCGCCCTGGTGCCTTGTATGCTTTGTAGCATAAGTAGTAAAATTAAGCTTGCCTGGAATAAATCGCTTATAGCGATAAGGCCACAAGTTTTTGCGTTATTTATATATATATAATAGGTAGATAACGTGACATATACATATAAATATATTTTTTTATGTGCCACGCTATCTACCTATCAGTTCTGCTTTAGCCGTAATAGTATTACAAAGAAGTTCAAATTCTCGCGCTGGATTTGCTCGTTCGTTTCCGACAAGTGTATTAGCTTTGTCGTACTGAACACATACATAATTATAAAATACGCCAATTAAAAGTAGGATTCTATCTAAAACAAAATCAGTACCTGTGGTATACGTGTGGTTTTTTGGGATCTCTGAATCAGAAAAAGTAAACGAAACATTTTTATTTTGTTAAAATTCTAAGCATAATTAACTACAGTTTATTAATAAAGGCATGTAAAGCATAAATAATCCTTAATCTATGATACATCTAAGCACAGTGTTATTTTCAGTTGTTTTACCGATAATGCTACTGGGAATTTCCTTCTTATTATAAGTACTAATTACCTTGGAACTTGCCTACTATAATAGTCGTGCCTCAATAACTACCGATTTAATCAATCCTGAAATTAAGTAAAAATAAATAAGCTGTTTCGTACAAAAAGATTAGTAAAGCACAGCAAAATGTATGAAACAACAATACCTTATTGGTATTTTTTTATTATTGGTAGGTATTGAGGACCTTATTCATCACCCACCTCTCAAAACCAACAATGCTCAAAACGCACCCATTATATACTAGAACCATATTGTTTTTACCACAGATTTTTTGTATGTGCCATCACCGAGATACTATACCTATAGAGTCACAATTTCCAATTTAAGTTAAAACAGTAATTTTTTAACTTTTGCGATTTGAACACATATTTTAAATGTTAATCAAGACTTATCACGTATTATTTAATTTAGGTAAAAAATACGTACCTTTCGCTCGACATTTCGACCATGTTACAATGGCCATCGTCACGAGCTGACGTCGAGCTAAAGGTACATATTTTTTACCTAAATTAAATAATACGTGATAAGTCCCGATTGACATTTAAAATATTATTATTATTATTATTTATTTATTAAAACATTACATCTATCATTACAGGTTGATTCCTAATACAATAGAGTAGTTAAATCATAAATATAGGAATTAGAATATAAGTTAAAACAGTCCAAAATCGTATATACACAGACATTATTTATATAGTTTACAATGCCACATTAACAATTTAACACATAGTTTAGACGGTATGTCACTTGCATAGTGTTCAACGTTGCTTGTCCGCTATGTCATAGTAGCATTGGCATCGCGCGGCGTTGTAGTCGCATCGCGGTTGCCTTACAACTAACCAAATTGTCGACGCAATGCGTTGCGTGCGCCGAGTTTGGTTCGGACTTTTAGCACGTTTATGACTTTATAAGTATTGTATCTCGATGTGTGAAATCCAAATACTGACCCTGACTATCGAATCATAATGTACATTGTTAAATGAACAGAGTAGTATTGCGACCACTAGGGGTCAGCTGGGCAGGTCGCAGGCTGCTCTGGCGTTGGTTGATTCAGTCTTTTGTCCCTGTTGTCTTTTTTATGCTGGTGATAGAACCATCTAGAAGGAAAAAGAATACTTAGATCGGTTTCAAGTACACAAGCGCAAAAAATACACAACAAAAAGTTATATTTCAAAGTATCGTGAGACAATTAATAGGCATGATGACTAATATTTTTTATAACCTCATAAACAAGCTGATCATAAATAGAGCCCATAAACGAAAACAAAATTAAATTTTGTTCAAAAATAAATATGTTATAAGTTTTTTAATATCGTGCTAGACAGAGAGCGCAGTATACTGAGTTATGACGTCAGGCCTCAGAAGCGCCATACAAATGCTACACTAACACAATTTAAATATTTTTTTCATTGTGTAACGTAGGTATTTAACTTTATCCTTCACTAAGCCTGTTGCTTGTATTAAATGAAACACCAGTCAACTAGCCTACCATAAGTAGGTCAATATCTTCTTCCGTTTTGTTTACGTCATCAGGCGAGTTGGTGGCCAAACGTAGGTCTATCCTAAATAAATAAAAACTAGTTCGTTTGTTGGTTACAAGTGAGGGCAATAAATGCGTCTTAAAAGAGCTTACGCAAATATCCCAACCGCAGGCAGTGTAGCCATGACGCTCATGAGGAACACTGCTCCAGGGAGCACGTGGAGGGTAGCGATGTACACCCTGGAGTAGAGCGGCACGAAGATCAAAGGCATGGTGGTCTCCGCTACTCCGAACAGAGAGTATACTTTACCTGTAAGAGCCAAAGAATAGTACATATAGGTCAATGGTAAGAGCATATTTTATGTACCTCGCTTAAAACGGTAAAGCAGCGTCTCAAGTAGCAAATAGACGTGATGGATTTGGTTTACGAACCGCCGTCCAACCAACGGGGGAGAAAGAGTTTTTTTTTTCTTTTTCTCCCGTTGGTCACACGGCGGTCTGTCAGCCAAATCCGTCTCGTTTGTTAGCTACTTACAATGGAGCATGCTTGCCTAGAAGAAACCGATTCACTCGTGATTTGAAGACACCCAGATTGTAACTATCGGGGAACACTCGCCTATTCAGGCAGCGCATTCGACAGACTAGCAGTTCGCACAATAAAAGTGAAATCAAAGCACTTCAATCGGGTAAAGTGGTAAAGCAGCATCTAAGATTACGAAAACTTAAAAATTACATTTATATTTTTTTTTGATAACTATTTAAAATATTAGAAAATTAATTCTAAGTCATTTCAAATTCATAACTTACCCAGTTCTTGAAAAGATACCAGCTTAGATGCGATCGACCTAAGCGCGATTGCTGAAGTTCCATTCAGTATCTCCAGCAAAGGAGCTGAAATTGAAGTTATAAGATATGGATTAGAACATAAAAAACTAAATAAGATCTAGTAAGCTAATCTTTTCTATATCATACGCAAGTAATATGGATAAAGCGCTTTATCAAAATTAGAAAGCGATTTAACTTTAATACTAATCTGACAGTGAGAAATGAGAAATTTAAAAGGATGCTAACTGATTACTAGTTAACATGGGTATAATATAAATATTTTAAGTTACAATCCAGATCTTAACCTATAATAGGATATAATAATGTTTCGTAAGATTGTAATTTGTATCATAAAATAAAATAATTACTTACCTACTAATACATTTGAACTGACAATAGATAGCAAAAATAGCCATAGAAAATGTATTTTATTAAAATATGTTATATTTTAAATCTGATTTACCTATAGTACTTTACTCGATTATAAAAAAAAAAAAAAAAAAAACAACAACAACAAATTAAAACCTAACTATCATTCTATCAAACCGCTATCAGTGGGAACTGTTCCCAAAATGCTGGCCCCATTACCACGTTGTATGGCGATGCTCACCCTTTGAGCAAAGTAGAGGCCGGCATTTTGGTCACGAGTTGCGTCTATCAAACGTGAAGATAAATCTTTGAATTTTTTTTTGGTTCCCGATCCCCACACTTAATATAAATGAAGTATCGACGTACAGATGTAAACTTCGTAGTCGTTCCTAGCAAATGCCAGGACCAGTGCTCCACATATTTTACTGGACGCTGAGATTATTCCTAACACCGCATCGTCCGCCTTCAGTCGTCTGCTGAACACACTTATTGAAAACAAGGTTCCTGGAAACAGATGTTTATTTTACTTTTATTACACGGGAATTACTCACGTAAGATTAAGCCGGTCACTCCGACTATAGTTTCAACTGCAGTAAAATGTGTGAAAACCACGTCAGTTCTATAATAAGATGTTTATTTATTTGTGGCGTTTTTTGCGCTACAAACTTTGTTCAAACTGTGTTTTGGGGTTCTTCGAAAGGCGAGTTAATAGAGTCCTAAAGAGTCGAATAAATTTTTTCAGTTATTTTAATTTAAAAGCCAAACTACTAAACTGATTTTGATTACCAAATTTGGACCAACCTGAAAGTAAATCCTTTCAATTAAAAAAAAAAATTCAAATAGATTGATAAATGCCTGAGCTCTGAGGTAACAGACAAAAAAAACTAATTGAGAACCCCTCCTTTTTTAAATCGGTTAAAAAAGGAAAGGATGGAATCAGATCAAAATTAAAATATCGCACTATCATTACTGAAGACCAAAATAATATAAGCATCGATGGTAAACAAAATCTGGGTTTCTTCTAGACAAGCGCGGTCCATTGTAGACAACATCATTGGTTCATCATCATCATCATTCATAGCCTTCTTTATCCTACTGCCTGGGTATACGCCTCTCTCTTGCTCTGCCTCGGTCCTGTGTTTATCGAGTCAGGTTCGGCCCGCGATTGTGACAATATCGTCGACCCACCTTGCAGCTGGACGACCAACGCTCCGCTTAGCTTGCTTTAGCCACCACTCTGTCACATTAGTTAACATCAGGCAAGGTGGCTGATAACCGTAAACCTATTCAATAAATAAAAAATCAGAGAACCGTTGAACTCAAATGAACCAGACCTTGGCGTAACATTCGTAATAAGAAATTATAAAGCTGAAGATGTATGAAAACATTGACTTACCGATAGAGTGCGTGATAAGGCTGTAAGTGGAGTAAATGCTGTACTTCACTTCATCCCAGTTGAAGCGGTAGCGGGCGAAAATATACATAACACTCAGCTCACCTAAACATACAAAAAAATCATTAAGAGCCCGCTTTCCGGCGCAGCTATCTTGCTTGCACATTTTTGATGCGGCTAGAATTTTGAGAACGATGCATACGGGCAGTGGTTTATTAGATTAGTGTAGTTTAATATATTTATGTTAATTTAGTTAAGTTAGTCTTTATTTTATGCCGTAGATTCGGACTTGCGCGAGCTCCAAGCTCGCGAGATTGGTGAGAAACAGTGAGAGACCGGGACCGATGTCTCAGTCCTTGGGCTTTACGGCTAGTTGCTTAACGAAACCCAGTTTAGGTGATAAAAAATGTTGCGCGACTGCAAACCGTATCTGGGCGCGTTGAGGTTCCCGTTCGCGTGATTTTCCAAACTAGTTTGATACCGCGTAAGCAGTTGGCCGTAAGGCCCCTGTTCTCCTATGTCGGAGGCCAAGACCTACTTTGGGTCACTGCACCAGCGGAGGAAGTAAGTAAAATACCTCTCACTCGACGCTTCGATCACGCGAAACGTGTTCAAATCGCAAAAATTTAAAAGTTACATTCATGCTTAATTATCTGATACAACTTCCTGATTCTTTGACGCAAAACAGGTTTCAAAACGTCGTCTCGTACATTGAAATGTATAGATGTGCATTTTATGCATAACTATCTGTGTCCTGTAGTTTCACCCGCGTAGATACTACTTAATAAGTGACAATAATTTACGGTTATCGTTAAATTTTTTACTCATATTTTTATTTATTTTTTATTATTAACCAGCTAATCCAGCATTGTCACCCGCGGTTTTCTAGTTTTTCCGCATTTTCTGGGGGGAAAGTACCCTATGTCCGTCCTTATGATGTACACTATCATTCTGCCAAATTTCGTTAAGATCAACTTAGCCGTTTAGTAGTGAAAAGCAAACAAACAAACTGAGATACAGAGATACAGAGCTACTTTCGTATTTATATTAGTTAGAATTGGGACTTAAACGGTACAAACACCACTGATGTTTTGAACATTACAAATTAAAATAAATAACAAAAAAATAAGTATAATTAAACATAGGTACATATTATGATTCGTCGAAAACGTATGTTACTTTATGTTATGGCAACTGTCACATGCATTCTCTGAGCGGCATTGTGTAATATCCACAGAAAAGATGTTTTTTTTAGTTTTTTTTTATTTGGTACGGCTATCTAGGCATTTTTTAAGAAATGTGTTGTAGCCAATTGCACCCATATAAACGAAACGTCAGTCATTCGAAATCAGTTAGCAACTGTGATGCGGACAAAGAACTTTGAGACCTAACCCAAAAACGCGTCAACGCGTCGAACTCTGCATCCGAAGAACTTGGAGCTTACCTTTTTGAGTTAGGTCTCAAAGTTACCTGGCGACAGATTTGCCTTCTCATTTCCGTTCTATTTACTTCTCTTTTCTGTGGTTTTATCGGTATGAAGTCCTATGTACCTGACACAGGCAATAAGTATCAATCGGTGCTATCCGTACCACCGTGTGGCTGTCACTTTTCATTCATCAAAATTCAAAATGGCCTCACATAGTCGATTATTTAATTCATAGAGAGGCAACGTCGGTGTAAATCTACACAGTAGCATTGTTTGTCAGCCTGTCTGCTTGATTTATACGAGTGTTCCGGTGTACGTAAAGCATTTGTCAGTGGCACAGTGCGACTGTTTGTCATAATCACAATGTGTTCATTCTACCACAGGAAAGGCTCATAAAAATTAACTTATGTGTCACATTCTACTGAATTTGGTTATATATAAAATGCTAAGAATTTTAATTTCAATCACATAAATATTATGAATGAGAAAGTTTTTATACAAATACTAGCTGCGCCCCGCGGTTTCACCCGCGTAGTGATAAAAAATGGTGATGATGAAAAGTAGCCTATGTCACTCTCTGGCTCTTGAACTATACCCATGCAAAAAACCAGGTTGTTCCGTTGCAGCGTGAAAGAGGAACAAACATCCATACATACAAACTTTCGCGTTTATAATATTAATAGGATAATAAGATGTATGTTTGTTTCAATGTCATAGGTGATAAACAAGCAGATGGGCCGCCTGGTGGTAAGCAGTCACTGTCGCCTATGAATACTTGTAACCACCAGAGGCATTACAAATACGTTGCCGACCCTTAAGTACTCTATTAACTTGCCTTTTGAAGAACCCCATGTTGTAGCTTCTCGGAAACACCACGTTAGGTAACTCATTCCACATTTTGCAGGTGTGAGGCAAGAAAGGTCATGTGAATCGCACACGCACAGTGTGCGACTTCCATTGATCTATGATTTGATTGCACTCAACTCCGTAACAGCCCGGCGGATTTTAATGTTTTTTTTTTTTTTTGTAAATTT
Source organism: Agriopis aurantiaria (assembly GCA_914767915.1). Lineage (NCBI taxonomy): Eukaryota > Metazoa > Arthropoda > Insecta > Lepidoptera > Geometridae > Agriopis > Agriopis aurantiaria. The sequence continues at coordinate 15,358,851 of OU611989.1, read as the reverse complement.
TGTCTAATACATTGGACACATCGTTTTTTTATTCCTGAAAAATTTCTTGGTTTCCTATAAGATAGCAGGTGAAACCGCGAGCCTCTGCTAGCCCATAATAATAGTTTAGCGACTTCATAACAACTATACATTTCTTTAATTATTTAATTTTTATATTATATTGACTAGTTTTTACTTACTTTTATTTGACATTATTCGTAATTCCTGAATTTAGAGATTGTTTGTATAGTACTATCTATGGGCCTTCGTTGCTTATAGATAGATCTTCAATTAGATTAGATTTTTGAGTATTATTTAGTAGTTGCTACACCTAGATAATTATATTATAAAGATCCAAAAATTAATAATACAATATTTAATAATTTCCACTCGGCTGTATATTTAGTTTTTTCTGTAAGTTTTTCTGTTTGTCTTCTTAAACACTAATGAAAAAATAGAATGATGTGTCCTTTTTTTGACCATATTCATTATAATCTAAGTTTACACTCTAACTTAGTTTACAAACTTTATTCACAAACCAAAAATTTCCCATTGTCCAAATAACCATTCGCAAACTAAGTAGAATTCCCAGAACAATTATAACTATCACGTGAACTAAGTCTGCTTAGTGAATAAAATTCCCCTAGTTTTGTTTTGATTTCGTGTGGTGTGAACTCGAGTAAATAGAATTTAAACTACAGACGGAAAGTCCATTGTTTAGAATCAAATGTTTGCAGACGGCACCGGCGATGTGTTGTCAATATTAGACGACCATTGAGGAAAACATTTTGTCCATTTAGCACCATTTTTATTGACCGATAGGTACGTCTTTAAAACCACAAAGTACCAAAATATTCACTGTCTGGTTTTAAAATACCCTTTTATCATAAACAAGCGTGGTCTTACAGCAAAAAATATTAACTAGGTTATTAATGTGACAGACAGCGTCGAAATAAATATATTTAAATTTTAATTTGTTTTTCTATAAAATTTTACGATTAATAATGAGAAAAAAATTGTACCCCTGTACATTATGTACGCATAATATGTAACGTAGTAAATTTAAGTCAAAATGGTTTTTTCAATGGATAACATAAAAATATTAAGGGGAACAAAGAATATTAGGGGGGTCTGTTGGATGCATGCCGCTTCCAACCGACCCTTTTGGAGATCGATGGGGAAGGCCTATGTCCAGCAGTGGACGTCCTACCGCTGAAATGATGATGATGATGATGATTAAAGGTAAGTTAGAAATCGTATTTTAATGTCTCCATATTAAGCGTCTTACTCGATTTAATTTATTTGTCTATGACTCAAAACGTAGAGTATACGATAAGACAATTTGAAGTGCCATTTAGCACGAACTACTTGTAAGAAAATGGCTGGTCTGATCACTCACCCCACATAGGTCCAAAATTTAGGCAAACAACAGTCAAAATCAAGCAAATCCTGAGTCTTCTATTATTCGGTCCCTTTTTAAACGCTATTTCCAACGTTTCTTTCAAACTATTAAAGTTGAAAAACTCGGATAGAAATCCAGTAAAACCAGTCTTCTTGACCTACAAAACATAAACGGTAAAGTTATTTATATGCATGTATATATTGTGAATAAACGAGTTTTTAAAATATTTTTGACTCACCTTATCCTTATTTTCGAGCCAAGTATGGTCCTCTATGAAGAACAGAACATAACAGAAATTGATTAACTGCAACGACCCTGATACGGCAAATACTCCGTAAAACCCTAAGGATTTGAGCAACACCCCGCTCAACCCCATTCCAATAGGGAACCCTACAGTCATACACAAATTTAAAATTCCAAGACGAAAAGTTCTAGTGTCCTTTGAAGTAATGTCTCCTAAATAACTAAATGTACCTAGAAACATCGTGTACCATCCTCCAGTTAGTGACGGGAATATAACTTCCATAAACACTGTCCACTCCACTGGCACTTGGTAAAAGAAGTACGTGTTTATAATGTTGAGCACGCAAGTCATGAATTCCCCGAAGATTGGTACCAGCATACAAATCTTCCGTTTCCCTGTTTTGTCACTCCAAGCTCCAATAAACAGCATCAAGACTGTCGGTACAGCAGTGTGGATCACGCTCTTCCATGCTTGCATTGAGGCTATGAGCTTTTGAACTTCATCTTCTTCGAAAGTATGATTGGCGCGTTTGCGGAGTCTTAGAGCTGTGCAAACCTCGTCGGGATATTCCAAGTTGACACGACATGCTTTGTCCAAATTCAAATTTTGAGTCGCGAGCATCGCCAATATACTCGGCATCACAAACAAGGCCAGGACCGGTTCAACAGTAATGTTTGCTCTTACATATTTCAGCTTGTCCAAAAACGTCATGTCCTGAATATTATTTTTCAATTCCGTTTTAAGCGGCCGTTCTTCGGCATCTTCTCGCTTCACGTCTTGCTTGGTCGGACTATCCATTATGTGTGTTCCTTTGATACTGACTTTCACTGTCTAATTAATATGATTCAGAGAATCGTTGCAGCGAAGTATCTAGCCAATACAACTTTAGATCTCGCGAATATCCTTAGCAGGATCACATCGTTATTACTGACGAGCACAGTATACAACCGTTTCTAGATAAATACGACGTAATATTAAATCACTGGTGATCTGTCGTCGGCGCTCCACGGCTCTCCTATTGTTCGATTTTATGTAAGCAAACACTCTTATGTTGCCATATCAGTCTTTAGTACGTCCACAAACACTCTCAGAAATCTAAAATAAACTTAACCGATACATATTTCAAACATTCCTATGCGGGGTGATTTCGACAATAGAGCTATTATTAAACTACTACTACATTCATAGTAAACTAAATCGTAAAAATAAAATGCAACTTGACATTCGACTTTTTATTACATTCTCACATAACCACGCTATTTCCACTAACACATCACTAATATACGCTTTGAGAGTCAAAATGTTACACTTCCTTATGCACATTTTCCATTTCGTCAACTTGCTTGGTGTCTTCTCTCTGTTCAAAATACATCCATCTGTAACCAACGAATGCATTTATTGACAGTTCGATCGAAACAAACGAGTGTTTGTTAATCATTCTCACGTTAGGATTGATTGTTAGCATATTGCGAGTGGGATAATGAGAGTTTGATGACTACGCAAGTACCATAACAGACTTAGCTTGGTATTTTATGTAATATTTATTTCACAAGTCATTTACGTTAATTGGTTGTTAGTTAACACCTTAAGTACTATTAGAAAACCAGTATCAATAGATAATCAATGAACCCTGCCTGACCTTCTTAGTAAAAATAACGGTGATGCCCCAACCGGAATATTTTGGAAATGTAAACCTCTCTTCCGACCATCTATCTCATCAACTAACTACCGGCAAAATAGCTTTATCGTACGTGTGCGGAACCTACAATTGGTTACGTAAAAATAATTAAGGTATGGATATATTTGTGTCTAGTATTTCATCCATAAGGAAGTGACAACTTGGAAGTGTTGCAACTTGTTCATAAATTTCATTAGTGGCCTTTTCATTCAATTTTACAGATATTTTGGTCTGTATACCGAACTATACCGAACCAAACTATTTAAATAGAAATTCATGCCGTTTTTGTTACTTGTTTTGTTTTTTTATATCATCAAAAGGTCTTTGCTTTATTAAATAAAAAGTCGTGCCAGACTTACAAGTGAACGTCGAGTTGAGTGTCAGATATCAAAGTTAACACTTGACTGCGTTTGCCGCACCTATTCCCTTGACATTACTATCAAACAGCGAACTTATAACTATTTCGCTGCTATCAAAGTATACTATATACTTGCAATTGACACCGATAATATGATTTTGTACCCTCAGCTATAGAATAACAAATATTTATACAGTTGATAATTTGCTAAAAACCTTATGCAGGTTGTGCTCATATATTTACAACTTTTGTTCACAACACTTAATAAATTTATTATAATATTTTATTTTAAGATGGTACTTTTTTTAGTTTTTTATTTTATAAGGTACTAGAATCGATCCCTATAGCTAAATACGCAAACGTAATATAGTATACGTTCTGTGACACAATAAATAAATAAATAGTGACGTTACACTTAAGATAGCAGAGAATTACTGCATGACAGCGTAAGACTGACGTTTTTTTTACATTTATAATAGGCTTGCCATTGACCGCCACCTCGCCTGATGTAAAGCGGCGATGCGGTCTACAATAGAGCACGCTTGCCTAGAACCGATTAACTCGTGATTTGAAGACACCCAGATTGTAACTACCGGGAAACACCCATTCAGGCAGCGCATTCAACAGACATTCAGACATTCCACAGGTTGGGCTAAATGAACTGCTTTGGCACAATCCTATGTCCAAAAGTGGACTAATGTGGATAACACACTACAAGCTAAAGATAACAAATGTACGTTACCCGAATATAGCAACAGCTGGCACCGTCATGCCAGCACCCAATAGGAACACGGCTCCAGGCAGAATGTTCAGCGTCGCCATGTAGACCCTGGAGTAGAGGGGTCCGTACACCAGCGGCATCATAGCCTCTGCCAGGCCGAAGAGGGAATTCACTTTGCCTGGAAAGGAAATACCATGATAAAGTCCTGTGCAAACACGGGTTAGTACAGTCGCATGTTGGTACAAAATTTTGACCTAAGTTAACTTGGAAGGAACTATTCACTAAGACACGGGCTAGCGCCCAGTTTTGACCTGGCTTGTTTTGTTTTGTTGGCTAGGGCTGATAATATTTATTGATGTACCATTCAAGTGAAATAAACAAATTTGAATTGAATTTAAAGGGTCGTGTGCCTGGTACTTAAGTACAGCCAACTACCTAGTCTATGGGTACAACGTCGCCTAGTTTAGTTAACTTCTTAACATTCACACTATAGTATACTTTATTTTTGTACAGAGTATATATTATTAGCACAAGTTATCGACTATTTAAAAAAAATACTACAGACATTCCTTTACAGCCTAAAAACTATCCTTCACGGCTTACAGACTAACTTTCACAGCATATTAACTATATTTCACATTGAAATTAATGACTTTTAGCGGAAACCATTTTTTTTATCACCTAAGTAATTATTATATTTTAAAGAAATTTATGTTTTTTTTTTCTTCTATCTTTCATAGTCTACAGACTATCTTTTACAGGCTACAAATTATCTTTCACAGCCTTCAGACTATCTCACAGCTTACAGACTAACTTTCACAGACTACAGACTATCTTTCACAGCCTGCAGACAACATACACAGCCAACAAAACTGTTTAAATTGCCTGTAAACTAAAATGTGTATGAGACCATGAATAAAATGTACCCTGTATTAGGGCATTGGGTACTTAGGTTCCCAAGAAATATGAATGAAAGTTGCGAATATTGACAATAGGGTACTTGACTGTATTAAAAATACAATGCCAATTGACGTCATCCATAAACATGACATAATGAAAAAGCATATTTCATTGATTTCTTCATAAAAATATGCTTATTTTTTGTATAAAACACGAATAAAATAACTGTATTTTCGACATTTGATCACGTGATCGAAAACGGTATGTAATTGGCTTCATCCCTAGTGACGTCACACAAATCTAAACAAACAGATTTTGTATTGATATTTGCGAATTTAATGTTGTAAAGCTATTTTGAGAGCGATTTATCCAGAAATTATCACCAAAAACAGTCCGGAGGTTATATGTGAGAAGAATGGAGAAACATTTTGTGCAAGCAGACAGCAGTAACTTACCCAAAATTAATGTATTTATGGTTGCATATTTCTTCAATAATAATCTACGTCATTGTTTCTACGCTGCAGAACTCAAAACGTAAATACTACAATGTAAGTATTCATTTTTAATTGTTCTCCAAGCAAAACATTCAATCAAGTTGTACAAAAAGTATGTTGTAGTAAGTGGATATAACTATTTTGTTAGGTTATGTCTTTACAATGTTTAAAAAGAAAGTAACAGTACATAAAATAGTAATGCAATAAAAACACAAATTGTAATAGAAATATATAGACTCAAATATGTACCTCAAAATGATCTTCGCACATAGAAACACTTGAATTAGCTCCAATACTTTTGGGTTCTCTACGAGCTACTTAGTTCCAACCACTTTTTGCGAGTTTTGGGGTCCATTGGAACAGAAACGAATAGTTTTTCCGGTGTTTTATGGAAGTATTTGTACATTGTGGCACTACACAACATTTATAAACCATTACTTCTATTAGAAAATTAGTGATTATCAAACTTTTGCTGCCTGGCTGCAGCTGTTTTGTTTTGTGTGACGTCAATCGTCGCTCGACCGGAGCTATGACGCAGGTCTGCGTTTTGGCGCGATATTTTTTTATTCAAACTTTAACATCGATTTATATCGCAAATACGACTGATATCCAGAAAATATAAATGCAGTATACATTAAATTATATCAGGCAATAATGTGCAATAGTTTCCCAAAAGTAGTCAAATACCCTATTGTATATGATATTGTAATCAGGTATTTAATATTGCAGTTAAATGTAATTGTATTAATAGAGGAACGAGATAAGTGTTCTGCCTTTCCCACTGCGCTGGTAATCTTCAATCAACAATAGAGCTGTCTGAACATACAACCAGTAATAATATCATTTTAAACACAAAACTTTATCAGGAAAGACACCGCAATCACATCAAATTGTATGAAAACCCTGCGTGCCGCATTTTTTTAATCGACTTCACGAGAACAATAAAATTATAATGGTAGGTAGTTTATCTCCATTCGCACTGCCAACTGGTTTCGAACAAGGATGTTCCCTTTAGGGTATATATAAGGTCCTTGGTTTCGAAGAGTTTTTACGGCCAGGCCGGCTAACATGCGCGCTGCGACAAAATTTAGTCGACTCTTCTTATCGTGCCAAAGCTAGACAGGCGTATGTACGTAACTGTAGGTGTCTTGTCGCGTTCTCGCTCTACAAAGTGACGACAAGATTTTGTCGCGGTGCGCATGTTACGGTCTGATGATACTTTTTTGTCTCAGCAGTCCAGTGTTATAAATAGTCGGAATAATGAGCATTTTAGGTCGATGTTTACACGTTACATTTTTTTTATACTTTAGAAAGTAGTAGAGTCAATCCTTTTTTATACATTTTTTGTAACAAAAAAATTTGAGACACAATGTTTAACATCATGACTGTTCCTTGCTAGACAATGTACCAGTCGAGCAGAAATGCTGAGAAGGTAAGGAAAATGAAGGGAAATGCACGAGAGTGCATTTGCTGTTGCTCCAAAATCGTCAAAGGGGAAAGAATTAAAAAAAAAAAACCAATGCAATAGACAATAGCATCGATTATGTCATACCAGTCTCTCGGGACTAAACCAAACTGATAGGACTAAGTTTATCTGCTTCTCTGTAAAAAAGGATGGCAACAATTTTAGAGCTGTCAAACTTAGTTTGGTTTAGAAAATGGTGTTACAGAATCGACGTCAATGGCGTCAATTTGGCGAAAGGGCGTTTAGAGAATGGCTCTAAACTAAACTTTTTTGAAACGACTAAAATTTCAGCTTCTTTTTTTTATTTCAATACGTAAGAAAAGGGTGGCAACAATTTTAGAGCTGTCAAATTTTGTTTAGTTCAGAGAAAAGTAAGAAAATTGACGTTATTATCAAACATAATTAATTACGTACCTAGTTCGTGGTGGCATAATATATCTCTTACAATGATTAGAATACGTATTACGATGTGTTATTAGAAGTCTCTAGGGAGTTTATTGTTGTATAGCTAATAAAATATTAATTATGCGCTATTATGTCGTAATAAATATTAATTTATTAGTTTGCCTGAAGCAGTATTTTGCATACATACAACCTCAAATCAAACAAACAAGAGAAATGTGCCTTAGTACAATTTTGTTGCAAAGTACAAAGGGTAAAAACGGGACCCTATTACTGAGCCTACGATGTCTGTCCTACCTATTAACGGCTGTATCTTTCGCACCGTAATAGATAGCCAGTTGAAATTTTCACGGAGTATTTAATGTTACGGCGGATGTACTGAGAAATAATAAAAAACACGAAAAAAATTTTTTTTACACTCACGGTCATTTGACCCCAAACTAAGCAAAGCTTGTGATATGGCTGCCAGATTCTGATATACATACATACATATACAGTTTTAAATACATACTTAAATAGACATTAACAACCAGATATAGAACAAACACAAATGTTCATCACATAAATGTTTGTCCAGGGAGGGAATCGAACCCACGCCCCCAAGCTCAGAAGGCAGGTTCACTACCAATTAGACCAACGGGCTATCAACAGTGTCTCTACATCAGACAAATGTTATAAATGTAGCATAAGTCAAAAATTACATCACTATCGTCTGCTGCAAACTATGCAATTACGGTGCTTCGAGTAATATTAATAAAAAGTCAAAATAGTGTCAAGACACACATCATATGATACGGTTCCGTATATATTATGTTACCAAAATGCTCAAACAAAAAAAAATAATGCTATTCCGATAGGACAGTAAAATTTTAGAAATATGTCATCACAACATAATGCCTTGTTTTTTTTACCGACGAAAAGAGGAGGTCATATTCAGAGTCAAGACTCTGACTATGACTTGTATGATAATATTTAATAAGGTTTGAAAGTATTTCAATACTTGACACAGGCAAATGCATGCAATATGCGACCCCAAAATCCTCTCGAGACGAAAGTTTAAAATAAGAAAATCTTGAATATCTTTTTTGTTGTGAGACCGCAACTTTATTGACTCACCTAGTTCTTCGCTAGTCACCAGTTTGGATGCTATTGACCGCATCGCAATGAATGAGGTTCCATTGAAGATCTCTACTAGGGGCGCTGAAATAAAAAATAAAAAAAGTTAATTATAGTTTTATTTGACGGATATTTCCATGAAATCATGGTATAATAATATACTCCGCCAGGTATAGCGCTCCGAGAAAATGTGTCACGTGGGTGACACCCACTGACGTCATCAATATCATGGATACACGTACAGTACGTACACGTGCATAAGCAAGAGCAGAATAAGTAATTTACAACAAGTTCGAGAGAGATGACGATACACGAAACAATGGCGGACACACTATGAAACAGCAGATTTTCTGTATTACCAATAGCGTGAAATTATAACTCTCCAATCTCCATATATTATGGGAATCCAATAAATCAATGTGGTTTTGATATAAATAATGTAAATTCGTGCTTAACTTGAATTGCTTTGCTTGAGAGGACAAAACAAATGACAATTGAAATGCTTTTAGTAATTTATTTAATAGTTCCCAATATTTGTGTTTGTTGCAATAAAGTGGCAACTGGACAGTGACGTAATTGAGTGTCAACTCCCAGAGCGCTAGACCTTGTTTTCTTGGATCATGCATGAAATTATCATTTTGACACTAGCATTCAACTGTACAGATAAGTTGGTGGTGGCGTCGCTCACCGAGGTATATTTCCGTGGTGGTAGAGGCGAACGCGAAGATGAAGGAAGCGAGGATCTTGCTGGTACAGCTGATGATGCCCACCACCGTGTCGTCCAACTTCATGAAGTCGCTGAATATGCTGATCGAGAACAACGTGCCTGCGAAACAGTACTTGTTTTCTTTATAAAAATAGCAACAAACAAGCATGCGGTCCACCTGGTGATAAGCTGTAACCACACCCTAGGAACACTAGCGGAGTTGTCTAATTCTAATTAAAAGTGGGGGTGATAAGACCAGGGGCCTTACGGACAACAGCTATTACAGGCACCTAATCCACTCAGTTGACAAATCACGCGACCGCAAACCGTATCTGGGCGCGATAAGGTTTGCGGTCGCGTCATTTTCCAACTGAGCGGATTAGGTGCCTGTAATAGCAGCTGTCCGTAAGACCCCTGCACTGACATTCCCATGTATATATTACTCTATGGACAATAGGGGTGTGACAGCTGGTTATAGACACACTGTTTGAAACGCTCCATGTTGTAGCTCGACGGGAAGACCACGTAGTATTTATATTCTCTTTGGGGAAGACCTTCGGGGGGAAAATATTCTACACTCTCAGAATACACTACACTCTGTTTAGATGCTGAATAGTTTTTAGAGTGAAGTAAGCGTAATAAGTTTTGTAAGAACTCAGAGTCACACAGCGGGCAATGGAGAGAGCTATGCTCGGAGTTTCTTTGCGCGATAGTATCCGGAACGTGGATATTCGCCAAAGAATCAGAGTCACCCATTGATGTAAGTTTAAAACTGTCATTGGAGTCACCAGTTGAAGTGGCAATGGGCAGGCCACATCATAATTTTTACAATGTTATTGCAGCTGTCAGACCATATAAATGCTTGGACCGAATTAAGTAGCATAGTATTTTACTATTTTTGTTCGTATTTCATTATAAGCCAATTTCTCTACAACAAAAAAAAATTCCTTATATTTTATTCAAATAACGTTTCTAATTTCAACAAGTTGAAATTGTATTTATTTTGCTGTGGCACCTCAAACGAAAACTTTAATATTCTTCAGCTTTGAATATAACTCCACAATGCCCGTGAGAAATCTATCTTTCTCTTATTTCAAGTAAATGTCTCTACTTCACAATAATGTAGTCATTTAATACCAAAATCTTAGAATAACTACTCAGAGAAGGTAGGTTTCCAAACAACGCCTTCTCAAAACGTAAGCTACAAATTCGCTTTGTAGCTTACGTTTCGATTGGTATTTTAAACGATTTAAGCAAGAAAATTAAAGGATTACCTGTGGAATGTCACACCATAACTCTTATGCTGCTTTTCTGATTTGTTGTAGTACGATTTCACCGCGCAAATTGTCATAGTAAAATAAAAAAAAATATGGTGTCATATATGACACCATTTGAATGGCTTAAATTTTGCGAATGTACTTGGTTTCTTTGTGTAGTTATTCTAAGACCAAAATATTATTTAATGTGACAGCTTTTGGTATTTTATCGTTATAATATTATTTTAAACAAAATGTTACAGTAGTATTTCTATTTGCTGAAATGTGACATGTGGGAGTATGTAACGTTGCACATGTGGGAGTGTGTAACGTTGTAGAAATATTTTTATGAAATACTAGCAGCCATTCGGTTTTATTCGCTTTTAAACCGACATTAAAAGGAAAAGCTCTAGTCATCACGTTTTTTTTTTTTTGTTATCATTTTATGTATTCATTATCAGCCATCGAGACAACACCTATAGTCACAATCTTTAAGTGAAAATAATCAAAAATCGTCCGAGCGTCGTTATACATACCACATACCTAGACATCAATGATATAGTTAACAATGCTACATTTACTCCAATGTAGGCGATATCTCGCTTGTATAGTGTTCAACGTCACTACGTCATAGTAGCACTCGCATCGCGCGCTGTTGTAGTCGGATCGCGGTTTCCTTACAACTAACCGAAAAGTCGGCGTAATGCGTAGCGCGCACCCAGTTTTGTTCCTGATTCTTTTATGCACGCGTGTGACTCTATAGTTTTTTTTTAAATAGAATAACTGGCAAACAAACTACGGGCCACCTGATGGTAAGTGGTCACCGCTGCTTATAGACACCTACAATACCCGGGGCATTGTCAGTGCGTTGCCTACCTTTGAGGACTCTATTCACCCTTCGTTTGAAGCAGTCCAAATTATACTTCGGAGGAAAAACCAAAGGTGGTAAGCCATTCCACAATTTACAGGTACGTGGCAGAAACAATCGACAAATCAAAGTCAATCAAATCGTAATCGATCAAAGGGTATTGTATCTCGATGCACTTAACACATTAACCTCGACATCAAATGAGACGCTATTACCTGTGCTAAAGGTATATAATAACTTACCCACAAGGTTGGTGATAATGCTGTAGGTACAAAACATGCTGAACTGCACCTCGTCCCAGTTGAACCGGTAACGCATGAACAAATACAGCACGTTCATTTCACCTGCAAAAAATACAGACATTTGTAATGTTTTTTTCATTACTCATACTCGGAAAGTAGGTCTGAAGTTGCCTGAGGAGCGGATTGAAAGTAATACATTTCAGCCCTAAGGAGAATCACTTTCAACTGACAGTGACAGATGAAAACTGACAGACACTCAAATTATAAAAAAAACTAGTTCTATTTTCACATTTGTACTAAACCATGTTCCAACTTTTTTTAGGGGATTATGGTCCTGCACTTCTCGTGCACTTGCCAGTGTCAAGAAGTTTAAAAAAAAATTGGCGGGAATCCGATCTTCATTGTAGAGTTTTATTTATACTTCCTTATAGCAGATTTGTATTAACACAATCAGTTCATGTTTTTATTTTTAGTTTCGTGAAATGTTTTTCTTTTTAGTTTTATGAAAAGCACAGTGTTTACCTCGGGGTTAAAGACTTATTTAGTCCATCGTACTATTAGCTGGCGCCAAACCCCGTCTCAGGACTAAATAAGTTACTTCCACCCCTAGGATAACAATGTACTATTTTACACACAACGTATTATGCATACGCATTACAATGAGGAGTGCTCTGAAGAAGTGTTAGATCTGATGCCAGTGTCGCGGTTTTATCATTGCACTAGCCGCCACTGCCCGTAAACTCATCCACATTTATATTATACAGGATTACGAATATATAGGTTCCATAGTAAAAGTTGTACATAATGATGAGTACAATGACCTCCTTTTGGCTTAGTACAGGTATATGCGTAATCCTGTAGATCTGTGGAAGTCATACACTGCGTTTTACGCTATCTTTTTACCTCACACCAGCAATATGCGGAATGAACTTCCTGCTGTGGCATGCACATGGGATTCTTTAAAAGGCTGTTAATTGTATTTAAAAGTCGGCAATGTATCTATGATGCCCTTAGTGTTAAAGATATCCACAGGCGATGGTGATCACTTACCATCAAGTGGCCAGTTAGCTTGTTTACCACCTATGTTTGCTTGTCGACTATTGTAGGCGAAGTTACTAATCTTAGTGTCAAAGCTTTCAGGTCGTCTGAAGGCCTCATAGACATAATCCAATTTTGTTGGTCTAGAAGCAACCGAGATATACAATTTTCCGTCTAATCTGAACCTTGGTAGCTCTCAGTTGTAAATACCAATCACGGTCACCCATCCAAAAACTGAGCAGATAGTCCGTTGCTTAACTTCGGTGATCCAGCATATTATACTAACCCATCCAATCGATCGAGACAGTGACAAAACTTAAATTTGGCGATCTGTAAGGGTCACGTAGTCATGGTACATTTAAGTGCTATATGGGAAAGGCAAGTCCCATGGCTATCACAATCCCTTCAAATAATCAAAACTTCCATACTGCAGCATTTGGTCTTAAACTTCCCGCTGCATCAATTTGAATCATCGACGTTTATAACAGACCACATCGTCAAATTAGTATTAAACTCATATCAGCATAGTTCATTCCCTTCTCCAATAATTCTGGAGTGCATTCGCAGGGAGCGCCACAAATATCTAATTTCATGAAGCTAAGCTCAGTGAATAACTCAGCCAAATCTCTCCACTAGTAATGAACTCGCCGATTTCGCTAGAACTTATAATTGGACCGTGGGGAGGGGTCCTGATCAGCTTGTGTGATTCAGACGACTTAGAAGTTTGAAGTTAGTTAAAGTTAATTTGTTTTAATTTTACGTTTTTACCTGAGAACGATAAGCAAAAAGGAGGTTTTCTTCGGTGTTATGTATATTTGTATGTCATCCTAAACAGCCTAAACTCTTAATAAATTATGGTATATGAAGTGTTTATAGATGACTTTTATTTCAGGGATGGTAATTGAGTAGGTAGGCCGTCGTAGGCTTCCCACTAGATAGATCGACGACATTGTGAGAGTCACTGGCATCCAGTGGATGCAAAAGGCAGGATGTTGTTCAGTGGGCGATTAAAGGGGGAGTCCTATGTTTAGCAGTGGACGTCTTCTGGCTGATGATGATGATGAATTGAGTAGGTGACGACATCATAAATTAAATATAATTTGTTTATTGAGATAAAAACGATATGATCAATTACAATTACCTTACACAGTAACACAGAAAAATAATAATTAGTAATAATAATAATAAATTCAAAAACTACAATTCCATGAAAGTAAATAATGTCAGACTTATAATCTAAATATCAAATAAAATAATATCCATTACAATTTTCAAAATGTCAAAGACTGTAAACTGTTTACTGTTGTGTTGTAGACTGTTTTTTTTTTGAAAAAAAAAACATACAGTCTTATTGATAACCTCCTCCTTTTTGAATTCGGTTAAAAATAAAATCAAGTAGGCATGGTATATTAATATACTCCGCCAGGTATAGCAATCCGAGAAAAAATGTCCACGTGAGCGTCCCGCAATGATGTCATCAATACAACAGGCTCGAGAGAGATGACAATACACCACGTAACAGCTGATTGAATAAAGTGGCAACTGGACAGTGACGTCATTGCGGGACCACTCCCAGATTGCTAGACCTTGTTTTCTTAGATCATGGATATTAGGTACAATTATTCTCTATCGGGTTTTTTGTCTCTATCCCATTGATCGATTTGGTTCTCGGAATATGTCAAAAAAGTTGTCATAACAGTTTTCCAGTTGTCACAAAAAATTATAAAATCAGAGTTGGCAGCAAGGAGTGTATTGAAGTCGTAGAGGGAGAAAGGTATACTTAGCCTATGATTGAAGTAAATGAAGTAGCAATGTAGTCACAGATCTATAGGTGTATATCTGTGAATGTAGAAGTAGTGTGTAGTGCATTGATCATAAATACAAGACGATGACATGTAAAGAAGGAATGAAAACTAATCAATGTAAGAAACCGACTTCAAAACTAGTACACACTAGAACAAATATTATTCGCTCTACTCAACCGATAAACATAATCCCCCTTATTAATAAACGTGGAGTAGTCTTGGAATAGTTACGCAGTGTTTTGTCTATTTCTCTCTTTCAAAATTTGAACTCGATCGAAAAAGACAAAAGACGGAGTAACTATTCCAAGGCTACTCCAAGTTTATTAATAGGGGTAAATGTGAGCGAAAGTCGTTTTGTAACAGTTTGACTTTATCGTTATAATTTTTATTCATCTTTCGATTTTCGGGACAAGCCCGCACCTATTAATGGCATTACTGGTGGCAAAGTCAACACAGAGAGACCTCTTTGAGTTTATGGATATGATATGCTGCTTCTGGGCTATGGATGCTATGGGGCTATAAATAAACTAGGCTATTGAATAACTTTTGGATGGGAGAATATATATATATATATAGGATAAGAATCAGCACCTTTCTTAACCAGTCTCATTTCAAAATACATTAAGGCAGATGACGACTTGCCACCCACTAAACGGGCTTTCGTAAAGGCTTATTATTGTTAACGCTCTTATTTTCTCCCACCAGTGTATCCCCATCTCAACTTACCATGTAGTGGTCCGAATATGACGCAGACCACCACAATCAGCAAGGACACCCGGAGTCGTCTCCGTCGTGGTCCGGTCCGAAACGCCACTGTGAGCGTCTCTCGAACATGGCGGGCGTCGAAGAACGAGCACACCCATCCTCGGCAGCCTACTGGCTGCTCCTGCGCATGGAACAAGAGCAAACATTGCCGTGACAAAGTAAAAGACAAATTGTGTAGTGGTAGTTGCTTAGTAGAAGGTAGCTCATCGGATTCCCAAACCTATGAAATCGAAACTTTTCGTTAGAAAAATGGAGAAACAGTAACGAAGCTTACTAGTTTTATCGGATTTAGTATTATAAGACAATGTAAAATAGCTGTTCAGATGCCTCGCAGATGTGCTAGTAGACTAAAGAACTAAGTTTGCCCTTTCAACGTGGTAATGTAACCAGCTTTTTGGGCGCTTTACAGCGACATAAATGGAATTAGTATGCGTAAAAATTTCCGTTCTTACAATGTTTGTTTTTGGTTTAGCGGTATAGTGAAAATACATATGAAACACTAAGACATTTAAAAATGGACGTTAAATGTACTAAGACATATCTCCCTTGTTTGTGTAATCTGAAAATAGATCAAAGTATTCGTAAAAGTTTAGTAGAAGTGTCCGGTTTGTTTTAAAATATTCGAATCTAAAAATGGTCCAAAGTCTAGATAGACCCAGGTATTAGTAACAATAAACCACAGAAAAGTTTTTTTTTTTTTTTGTTAATTAGATCGGCTGTCAAGGCTTTTTGTAAGAAATTTGTTGTTACCAGTTGCACCCATATAAACGAAACGTCAGTCATTCGAAATTAGTTAGCAACTGTGATGCGGAGTCCGACTCGTTGATCTAAATAAGAATGTTCAATCAAGGTTCACTCATATGCCTGGTAACAGATTTTCCTTCTCATTTCCGTTCTATTTACTTCTCTTTTCTCTGCAATAAACACTGCACAAAGATGACTGTGGCACTGACCTACCACAAGATAAACGCCGCCTAAACTGTAAAGGCAGCCACAACTTCAATCATCATCCTCTGGAGACACGTCATTAAATCTACAGAATATAACTATACCCTAAATTTATAAATTGCTAGCAAAGATGTAAACAAAAGTGATAACATAGCAAAAAACTAGCCAGGTCATAGTAAATTTTACAATTTTTGGTACTTAATTGTGTACACAATTGTTACATAGTTGTGTATTGTTTAACCACATCTTAATAATATTGGTTCTCTTATCTCAACAACCCAATACGCGAATTTCATTTTGTAATCAGAAATATTTTTTTTCAAGAAATAATTTAAAATAGTATATCATTTATAAAGTCATGGTTTGAAAGTTCAGATTTGCTGATTAACAAGCCTATAAAAATACTTAGTTCTTAATTAGTTATCACTATCCGCAGCTTGTGCTAGCAAAGCCCTCGTGTTTGGCCTCTTTTTGTTGGTTTTTTTCGAGTCACTAAAGCGTGTTTTAGCCCCTGACGCAAAAAGAAGGGTGTTATAAGTTTAACATGTGTATCTGTGTGTATGTCTATGGCATTGTAGCTCTGAAACGGCTGAACCGACCCTTCCGGCCGCGAGGTTCGATCGCGTATTTCGATCAAGCGAACCACGAAGATTTTAGGTCCTTACAGTTCGATCGATCGAACTATGAGGATTAGATCATACCCCGTGGTTCGACGACTCGATTCAAATTATTGTTATGGTATCGACAGCTGTCAAACTTGGTATGACGATATCTCGGAAACTGTTGATCCTGGACTAGCAGCTCCTTTGCAAAAGTGATACATCTCGTCGAGATCTTGTGATTTTTTTTCAAGCTGATTTTATCGGGATTATTAGCTATGACAAGAAAATCTGTTCAGCTGTTTGAAAAATATCAGCTCTTTTCCACTTTTACCGGGGGCTTTTATTATAATATTAATATTTTTCTAATCCCCTAGCATACAAACTAAACAGTTTATAAACACCTATTATAAAAAAAATACAAATAACTATCAATTAAAACCCTACTTCACAAAATTAGTAAAATACGCAATTAAATATAGAAATAAATAAATAAATATTTGGGACATTTTGGCACACACGGTCATCTAACCCCAAAGACTCTAACTTATGACTTACTTATCGAACCCACGCCCCCAAGCTCAGAAGTTAGGTTCACTACCAACGGGACCAACGGGCTATCAAATTTCGGTATTTGAATGACAATATTTTCATCCAAGTAACAGAATTGTCCAGTTATTTTGATTTATAAACCAAACTACTTCACCGATTTTGATGACATTTCTATGGGAGCAAACTGAAAATAAGTATTTCCTTTCAATTAAATAAACCAATTCATATATTATGAGCTCTGAAGTTGTGAGGTTACTTTTTTTTGATACCACCTAATTGAGATCTCTCTTCTTTTTTGAAGTCGGTAAAAAATACAGTAACATTATTTAGAGTTATTAAATTTCTGTACGTCTACCGCAGAGCAAATAGTTATTCTGCAAAAGTCAAGGAGCACTAGACTTGTTTAGATACGTGTTCTGTTTACTGAACGCCGAAAAGATCTTGAAATAATTGAATTTCTCCGAAACTAATATACGGTTATACAGAATGGTGGTACTAAGCCGAAAGCCCCGAATGGAGGTCATTGTACTGGTGAAATGAATATATATTTGGTGTCTAGAAACGTTATCGGTTTTTTTAAAGTTTGTAGTAGATGTGTGTATGTATGTATATTCCCCATGAACTCCAGAATGGCTGGACCGATTTTGACGGGAATTTTACTGGCAAATAGCTGATGAGGAGTAATCCATGCGGGTAAAACTGCGGGACGCAGCTATCAAATATATAAAAGGCTATGTGTGTATGTATGTATGTTCCCTATGGACTCCAAAACGGCTGGACTTATTTTGACGGGACTGCGACAGATAGCTGATGATATACGGAGTAATTCACACGAGTGAAACTGCAAAGTGCAGCTAGTAAATACATAAAAGGCGAGGTGTGTATGCACCTATGTTCCCTTTGGACTCCAAAACGGGTGGCCTTTATTTTGACGGGACTGCGGCAGATAACTCATGATA
The DNA here is from genome assembly GCA_914767915.1 of Agriopis aurantiaria. Classification (NCBI taxonomy): domain Eukaryota; kingdom Metazoa; phylum Arthropoda; class Insecta; order Lepidoptera; family Geometridae; genus Agriopis; species Agriopis aurantiaria. The sequence goes on along the minus strand of OU611989.1, from coordinate 15,340,354 downwards.
TACGGAGTAATCCACGCGGGTGAAACTGCGAGGTACAGCTAGTAAATTATAATCCAAGTGTTTTGAGCCTTGTCACCCAAGCTAGGAAATTAACCTGTGCTAACGTGACAATATATACCCTCCGCTGGACAATATACATACAAACGAGATTCAATATCATAAACAAACGTATAAACTTATCATTATGAACAAGTTTCACTGTGTCACCAACCCTTATATCACGAAAAAAAATCGGCTGTCGAACATAGAAAAATTAAATATTTGGATGAAATTTCTATGGGACTAATCCGAAAATATATACTTTCAAATATAAAAAAAAACTACAGGTAACAAACATCACAACACACAAAAAAACATAACATGGAAGAGCAGATATTATTTTTCACGGTTTTAATGTTGGTAATAACTAAATTTGTTTATATAATGTTTAATTAATGTTTACTACGACCTCCATTCGGTTGCCGCCGTTCCGTATACCCCTACAAAGCCAATACACCGTGACAACAATTTACATTTTCACCAAAAACTATTTGATATTGAATCATAGTGTCATTTTATTCTAGATGTTCGTTTAATCAATTTGTTACTCAAGAAGTATGAAATTTTAGATTACATTTGAACGCATAAATATTTGTGAACGACTTTCATTTGCATGTGTTTTCATCGCCACAGACGATATAATTATCAATGTAAAAAACGTACTTCAAATTTATTTAAGTAAAGGATGTACTAAAATAAATTTGAAGTTAGTAAGTGAGTAAGAAAATTAGTAAATACGCCAATGTCTTTTACTTGAATGACAATTTTTTTCAGTTATTATGATATAAAAATTTAACTACCTAACCGATTTTGATGAAATTTCAATGGGACTAATCTGAAAGTAAACCTTCAAATAAAAAAAACTACATGTAACAAACATCAAAAAACACAACCGAATTGAGAACCCTGAGTTTTTTTTTGATATCGGCTACAAATGTTATCATCCACAGTGAGAAACATCAGAAAATAAATTGCAAAAGACAGTCCCATTTCCGATAGTGTAGCAGGCGTCAAAGCAGACAGATCAGCGGAACATAAATCGCGGGCATCGTAGAGCCTCGCCTCGCCTCGCGTAAAATCGCTGATTGTGTTACGATGTCCCCCTCCGTTGAATTTGCGTAGTGGGCGCGGGCAATTTATCACTTAGACATAGGACTAACCGGTCTGTCGCTCTACACTGCAAATGATGTACGACCCTGTCGCCGCGTTTTATCGGGACACCTCCCGATACTCTATTAACCTCAGACTTCGAACTAAGCGAATTAATGAACGTCGCCCTAACCTTTTTCACCTAATCAACTCCGTTTTAGACCAAATCCGACCTACGCTTCTCGAATACGAATCGTTGTAATGAAAGGCAATCGTAAAATTAAACTTACCCTCTGTCTGTTCTGAGACACGCAGGGGTCTTTCAGGCGAACGTACCCGTAAATCAAACTCGTCAGATACAGGCAGTTCGAGATCATAAATATGCCGTAGTACCCGATCTGCTGCAACAGGATCCCGCTCAGGGACATGCCGATAGGGATCCCGAGGGACATGCACAGATTAGCCACTCCTACTCGGAATGTCCTCATTTCTTTGGTGGTGACGTCACCGATGTAGCTGAACACGCCGACGCAAACCGTGATCCAGCCACCAGTTAGCGACGGAAATAAATCCGAGAGTGCCGTGATCTCCAGAGGCAATTCATAGAAGAAGTACGTGTTTAGAATGAAACTTGTGCAGCACAGAACTTCCCCGACGATCGGTAGAAGAATGCACGCTTTCCGTCTCCCGGTCTTGTCGCTCCACGAGCCGACAAACAACACAAGTATACAAGGGAAAGCAGTCTGCACGATGTTCTTCCATGCCTGCACGGAAGCCGTTAACTTTTGAACCTCGGCTTCTTGTAACGTATAGTTCTCGGTTTGCCGTCGGTTCAACGCGGAGCACACTTCATCGTCATACCCTAAATTCACTCGACACGCTTTCTCTAAATTTAAATTTTGAACTGCAAGTCCCGAGAACACGTTCGACATGATATAACAGGCGATAATCGGTTCCACTGTAATATTCGATCGAATCTGCATAAGTTTCTCTCGAACGCTACACGACTTTTTGACTTCATCTTTTACGTGTATCTCTCCACCGTTGCTCGGTTTCTCAGCGGACACGCTTATTCCATTCATGATTTCCGCTCTGTGATTCTCGGGTCAAAGTTCAATCGATCATCTTCATCGAAGTTATGGGACTAACTCCCTAATGGCACCGAGAGGAACTTCGAAGGTGGATCGCGCAGGGTGTTCATTTTAAGTATTGATTTAGTTGAGACTGTTCACCATCACTCACTACACAGCAAGGGCAAGTAAACAGGACACTGCGGTTACGATCCTGAGAGCAGACTGAAGAATCCTGTTGTCTTAAGAGTTGATTGAACGGATATGCCTTCGAGTGGAATCATTAGAGGCAATTGTCCTGGCGGCGTGGTACGGTCCCGGACGGCGTGGCTCGGCGTGGCACGGCGCGTCGCAGAGTGCGGGCGCGTCTCTTCCAGCAGCGTCACAACCTTGCAATGAGCACCCGTTTATCCCATTAGCCCAATGCCTGCCATTATATCACGCAGTGGGTACGCGAGCTGCTGATTAGTGCACGGTCAAGGTACGCGCGTTCAAACTAGCGACACTTCTCATTTCTACATTAGGTATTACATTTGAAGAAGAATATTCTACATATTCTTCACATTTCGCATTCAAACAAAAGCCTATTTAACTTTCTCTGATTTTTTTTTATTTTATTTTTTTATTTTTTTTGTGGGCCTTTGTTAACTAAACAAAATACAAGCTAATACTAACACTACAAATACAGTTAGACTGCCCATAGACCGTTGAAGGTCTAAAGACAATCCAAATGCTCAAGCTCATTACCAGTTGGCAGCGTACCCAGCATGCTGGCGGCATTACCACGTTGAATGGCAATGCTTATGCGTTGAAATAATTGAATATTTACGAGTCATTCGTCTAGAAAAGTTGGACTTCGAAAAAATATCTAAAAGGATAATTCGTATTGTGGGGCGTCGAACCGAAGCTATTTTAGCTACAAATGTCTTCCAGCAGAATGAAGGTACGTAATAAAGGGGCAGCGAGGAAACATTACTCAATATGAATGGTTTCCTCTCACGGGTCCATGCCAAAACTATTGGCTAACTACTTTCGCTTCGGCGAGTGCTGAGTTCAAATTAAGAGCACCATCATATGTTACTGTTTTGTTCTTTGTGTTCGCCTCCGTGAGCTGATAAACAACGTTATTTGTGAGTTCTCCTAATTTCGGAAATTATTGTTTTGTTATGTAAGTAAGTTGTTCTTTTTCATCTGTGTGCGAATAGATAGTCTTGTAATAGAATATAAAAAATCATTGATATATTCTAGACCAAGTATATCTATACTAATATTATAAAGAGGAAAGATTTGATTATTTGTTTGCATTGAATAGGCTCCGAAACTACTGAACCGAATTGAAAAATTGTCCCACTGTTGGGAAGCTACACTATTCCCGGGTGATATAGGTTACATTATATATTCAAAAAAATTAGGGATCCTTACTAAAATTCCAATAATACCAGTGTGAAGCCAGGGCGGACCCCTAGTATATAATAAAAGGCAATGTGTGTATGTATGTTCCCTAATGACTCCATAATGGCAGGACCGATTTTGACGGAAGTTTTACTGGCAGATAGCTGATGATATAAAGAGTAATCCACGTAGAGGAAACCGTAGAGCACAGCTTGTGTTTCATGAAAATTTCATAGCGGTCACGAAACGGTCAAAAATTTAAATTAAACACTTTTGTCGCATGTATTATACAATATTTTTTTTATGAGTAATTATTGCGAAAACATAGTAAAATATTAAGGTTAATAATTAGTTACATTACACATTAACGTCTTATATTTGAAAGAAGAAATAAATAGGCTACTTAGGTACTTACAACTTTGAAACTATCAGCTTCTTATTTGATTCTTTACCTTCTCGTTAACTAGCGATGTTATCGCGTTGGCACATTTTTTAACATCGTAGTTAACAATGGGTCTGCCATTGTCCTTTTCCCATGACCGTAAAACAAAATGTAATGCATTCTAAACGTTCTGGGCGCGACACCGCCCTACGGAAGATCAGATAAAATAGCTTTATCACCGTGATTTATACCGCCATTTAAACTCGCGTAAAAATGATAGATCCACGTTTGAATTCTCATGTAAATTGTTTTGTTGCGTTGTTCAAAAGTGTAAACGTGAAATGTTTGGGATGTGTTGAATATTTTTGGATTACCGAGGTGATAAAAGTTCTTGAATGCGACACATTACGGGCGTTGTTTTGAATAACGTTATCATATTCAATTGTGGTCGTAATGGTTTATATTTCTTGGGGTTTAAATGGATTGTGCTTACGTTATTTCGTCTATAGATTTACAATCTCACTAGTAATACAATACGCTTTTGAATCGTAACATGATATATTAGATCTCTGCCTTGAGATGCTTTGGTCTCACTGTTAAGGTCACAGCTCAGGCTTACATACGGCACTGAAACATGATCTCTCAATATGGGCCTCGTAAGAGAGTGCTATGCTTGGGGTTTCTCTACGAGATCGAATCCGAAATGAGGAGATCCGTAGACGAACGAAAGTCACCGACATAGCCCACCGAATTAGCAAGTTGAAGTGGCAGTGGGCAGGGCACATAGCACGCAGAACACATGACTGATGGGACCGGTAAAAGCAGCGTAGGACAAGATGGACAGACGACCTAAAAGAGACCGCAGGGAAACGCTGGATGCGGGCCGCTTCCAACCAGCCCTTCTGGAGATCGGTGGAGGGGGGCCTATGTCCAGCAGTGGACGTCCTATGGCTGAAATGATGATGATGATGAATCCATGTTATACGTTATATTTCCTGTTAATAAGTTGCCTTAAAATCTATGCCAGATTTAACTAGACAACTAGTTCAAATTTAATCAAACTATATACATACATTGTAAAAAAGCGATGCGAGCCATCACACAAAACTGTTGTAGAAATAAGCGTATCGCGGAGTAAAACCAGTTGTGAATAATAAAACCTACTCGTACAGCAGTCGCACTGATCGCACATCGCCATCAGCTCAGCACCGGGCCGGCATTGCCCTAACTCATGCTGCTCAGTATTATTTTAATAAAATTTCATACTTAGAGTAACGATATCGTCTTGCTTAGGATACGTTTGTGAACAGCTGACGATTAGTCAACTCAGTGTCACCATGCTAACTTCGGGTCGTCGCCGTGCTTGTGTGATATGGTAGATGGCGCGTGGACCCTGTGGGTCATGCTTGAAAGCTTTGATACACAGCGTCACACTGCCGAAGCCGTGCTGAAATTTCAAAGCCTGCTTCGATTATGAGCCTGCTTTCGGTGATTACCTGGTTGACGGCGTGGCGATGCCAATCCGGCCCCGATTTGATAAGATTACGATGCCTCTGGTCCCAGTTATCCATGGGCGATGGGGGCTGCTTACCATCAGACTGCTTTTTTGCAAAAAAAGTTATGCATAATTGTATAAATAAAGATAAATTATTTGTACAAAACACGAGTAAAATACACATTTAAAAACGAATGTACAATAAATTGTATATATTATATTAGTTGCACTTTGTAAAATGTTTGCCTAGTTAGTAGGCGTACAAATCTAAAGAGATGGCTTATAATGCCGTAAATATAATGTTATTTATATCTATACTTCTATACTTAATATTATAAAGAGGAAAGATTTGTTTGTTTGTTTGTTTGCATTGAATAGGCTCCGAAACTACTGAACCGATTTGAAAAATTCTTTCACTGTTGGGAAGCTACACTATCCCCGGGTAACATAGGCTATAATCTATACCCGTGCGAAGCTGGGTCGGGTCGCTAGTTTAGAAATAAAGTAAAAAAATTGAAAAAAAAAAAACTATCGGATTCAGGATTATACCTACATGTACAAACTTAAACTAAAACGTAGAAAATTTATAAAGAGAGATTCTTTCTTTTTTCTCTTCTTTTTTTTTTTTTTTTTCATCAAAACTTGATGAAAGAAACCACAAACCAAAACGTCATCTGTATATATATTTTTGGTTATTGTTGATTTTTTCAATAAGCGCTGTTTCAATTTCGATAAAATGTATAAGGGACCACCTCTGAAGTAAAACCTAACAAACAAAAATAATCATCAAAATCAATTCATAATTGGCGGATTAATCGCGTAACAAACACCAAAAAACATACAGTTGAAATGACAACTTCCTCCATTCGTCAGTTAAAAATCGTAGAGGGAGAAAAAAATTGTTATTTTGTTACGGTTTCTAATAATTTATGTTTAGTTATGCCTTTGCTATGGTTGAGAACCTAACTTATACCTATTATGTTTCTATCATTGTTCAATCAATCAATCAATGAGCCGATTGTTTTCAAACGAATTCAATATTATTTTACAGCTGTCCAGTCCAATTCATAACAAATTGTCTGGGAATTTAAGCGACTACAACGTGGCAGGTCAACTACCTGCATAAGATCCCAAACTTTTGGTACACAGGTGTGGTTCACCTGCATTCCGCGCTTTTCGGCCGCTTTTCAATTATTTTACAATCTTTATTCAAATTATTTGGGTTGATTGTTTAACTTTATGGAATTTTAAACAGTTTGAGAAAACTTGAAATTTTAGAAATTTGTCTTTTATTTTATAATATCAACTTTTCAGATAGTTACTTTGAGCGAACTCATTCAGGTTTTATGAATACTAGTATTTCGTATAGTAGATATCGAAGGTAGTATCTAATAGTAGGAATTTCGTTACGTTGTGGAAGTAAATATGTAGTATAGTATAGTTTGGTATAGTATATAATATATACTATACTCACTACATATTAAATCAAGTAAATATCAAGTAAAGTTAACTATCTAAAGTTAGTAAAGTTAGTTAGTTAAGTATTATGAAATGTAGTTTCAACAAGTTTTTAAAACAAAGCTAAAGTTACAACTTAGTAAATCATATTACTCTTTAAGTAGTACCTACATTAATGACAAATTATATAATTATAATTTTTGTATAACCCGACAGACGTCCTGTCCAAATTTAAATTTAAAAAATCTTGAATTTTTTTTTTTTTTTCTTCATGAATTTATACTAATCCTATTTACAGAAGCACTTTCATATTGTCCCGAATTTTCAAATTTCCCGACAACTTTTCAATTTTTCCCTTATCCGGACTATTAGGAAAATTAAAAAAATACCTAAATCAGTCCAGCCTTGCTCAAGTGACACACTTACAAACGAACAGCATTTAATTTGTATTTATATATATAAGAATAATTTTGTTTACACAAGTTATTTTACAATAAAAATATATGAACTAAAATTAAAAACCTAAAATTACTTAAAAATAATTATACAGGAACCTAATCTAGAAGATTAATCCAAAAGCCCCTTGTTGAAAGGAACGTTACTTTTAATTTTCAAATTTAGTAATGAAGAATCTGATTTCTTACAGAGGAAATGTTTGTAAGATTCTCATCGAGTCTTGCATTTTTAAGGAACCCCTAAAAATAAATAAATAAGAAACCCAAAGGGTAAAACGGGACCCGGGGATTACTGAGCCTACGTTGTCTGTCTGTCTGATTGTCTGTCTGTCCGTCCTACATTTAAATGGCTGTATCTTCCGAACCGCAATAGATAGCCAGTTGAAATTTTCACAAAATATGTAACACACTTGGCAGGTTTTTTATTACTATTCTTATCCTAGAGTCATAAAACTCCGTTTTCACTAACCTTAAAAGAGCCTTAAGCGTAATCTTCTGTTTCATCAATACTATTTTTTATAGGTGACTCCTGAGCTAAGAGTTGCCTAAATTTTTGACAGTTATCTTTGGTTTTGATGTTATCATGGAATTACTTTAGGGTATATACAAGATTTTTGGATGTTATTGAGCGAGCGTGGCGCGCGGGCTGTCAGTTTAAGATAGCCTATCATCAGGTATCTTCGAATCTATGTCCTAACTTTAAGCTTTGAGAATAATTTACATCATTGACGCCTAAACGTCACTACTTATTACCTAAAGTTTTTTTAAAGTTCTTTGCCCTAGGCAACTCCTAAATATTTAGGTAACTCCTAGGGCTAGTCAAAACGAGCAATAGAGTCATAGAGCCATACGTGATGTTACAGATCTTTGGGTATTTCCCACCCCGAGCTTGTCTTAGCGATTTTTTCAATAACCCGCTAGACAAGGCGCACGTAGCAGCGTTTAAGCGACACCAATTTATTGGGATCGGTTCGTTACAGCACTGGCAACTTTTGTGCGACTTCTGCCTTCGCAAATTGCTGAAACGTGAGCTCACTGGTTTATTAACCTTGTCTACATACATACAATACTACATGAGGTAAGGATACCTTGAAGAACTGGTTTTCATTATGAATGGACCGAAAAAGTAATAAATTATCTGTTTTCTATTACATCACAATTGTTCTCAATCTCGGCGTATAACTGAAAGATACAATACAATAAATCTTTATTAAAATACCACAAAACAAGGATAACATAAACATTGGCATTGGCATTGATTGTTGGCTACCGTGAGCGATTACTATATGTAAATGGGAACGTTTTAACTAAATATACCGTTGGCAGTACTTACATATAAAAAATATCGTAACATTTCTACATACATCCATCATCCAGTCTTTCAGTGACCGAGGACACTGCAAAATGTTTGAAACTCAGATCAGACAAACAAAGAAGATATCATCATTATCATCATAATCAGCCTTTTAACAGTCCACTGCTGGACTTTTAGCCTACCCCCGAAAGGGTGATTGGGCCATATCCACCACGCTGGCCCAGTGCGGTTTGGTGGATTCACATACGCCATTGAATTCCTTCTCCGTACGTATGCAGGTTTCCTCACGATGTTTTCCTTCACCGAAAAGCCAGTGGTATGAAAATCCATGAAAATTTTCTAAGGAAGATATGCCTTAGTACAATTATCGTTCGTGTTTTAATATTATGTCTCCGTGTTTCACCCACTTTTTAGGGTCCCGTATCCAAAGGGTAAAAATGGGCCCTTATTACTAAGCCTACGATGTCTTTCTGTCTGTCTGTCCGTACACATGTCCGTCTGTCCATCTGTCCTGCTTATTAACGGCTGTATCTTCATCTGTATCTTGGCTGGCCGTCCAGCGCTTGTGGCTGCCACCAGTGGTCACGGTTAGTGGCCATGTGTACGACCGCTCTTAATTCAAATTCAAATTCAAATTAATTTATTTCAGGCAATAAAATAACCCATTCAATTCAATTATTAGGTACATCAAAAAATATATAAATAAATGAAGGCAATAAAATCTAAATAATAAAGTGACACAATACAATTCTAAAGTAAAAAAGTAATAAGCAATGTCCAATAAAATAATATGTCAAAATAATAATAGTTCAGTTAATTTAGTCAATCATTAATTAAATCAATACAAAAATCAAACAAAAATACAATTCAAATGTCCATAGTCAAACAATACAATAAATACAACAGATACAATGTCACCATAAGTAGTTAGTACCTTCGCTTCGGCATCGGTACTGGAACATGCCTGTTACAGCAATGCCGAAGGAAAGCACTAATGGTAAGGAAATCACAGGTCACAAGCTTACCGATGTTTACATATTTGTGTCAACTGTCAGCATATCCCAACTTCTTGGCTTGGGAGAAAGTTCAGAAGAACGTTAGTCATCTAAGTTAACCTGAATGTAAACATGAGTGGCAGCCAAAATCTCACCTGGGATTTAGCGTAACCGTATGTTGACGTACTTAGAGACACAAACACGACGCAGGGAAGCAATCCATTTGCAGGAGAATCCTTTGTAATCCTGAAATGTGTTCAGGGGATAGAGTTAGAGATATATAAAGCTAGCAACCAAAAACAGAAACAGGCATACGTTAGAAGAGGCCTACTTCTGCAATGGACTATGATTCTTTATAGATTAACGTACAGTACTTTATAGAGTGGGTAATAAGCGTACTTGCCTTTGCGTGTTTTGGCTTTTATAAGTTAGTTTAAAAAAAAGGGGACTCTGTTTTTGGCGAGTGAAAACTTCTTTAGGCACGTTGGGTATTTTTGGGATGGGGAAAAAGCACTGGGGCCCTACGCCCAACTCCTTACGTGGTCTCAAGCAGACGTTAAAACAGCGCAGTTCTGAAAATCACGCGAACGTGAACCTTAACGCGCCTTAACGGTTTGCGGTCGCGCAACTTTTTTCATCACCTAAACTGGATTGCTTAAAACAGCTCGGCTTAAGGCCCCTGTACTCGCGTGACCGTCATGCTCAGATAATTTATGTGTTCGTAATTTTTGAATACAGCGTCACGTCATATTTTTAATTTTAACTAGTATTGGTTTTTATGTGCTACTTATGTATAAATGTGCTTAATTTTGTTAATTACCTTTATTATCAACTTATAGAAGCTTGAGGTATTTAGCGCTTAGTATGCTACACATAATATATGATTTGTATGCAACACATATATGATTTTTAGTAGTGATTTTCGACATTGTTACTAACACTATTACTGACCTATTAATGGCTGTATTTTAAAATAACTATTTAATACTTATGTATATATTTTTGTGCTATTGGTCTCGAATAAAGATAAAATATAAAAATATATATAAAAATATTATTATTTTTATTAAATAAATATTATTATATTTTTGTTATATTTTTTATTTATTTTAAATATTTAGTTTCTATTTAAAATTTTAATTTGTAGGTAGATTGTTTAGATTTTATTATAAGTTTTAGTTTTTAGTCATTAATTTAAGTTTTCGTAAATATTCTAATGATAAATACATTGACTGGAAAAAATTATTATATTATTATAAACATATAAAAATATTCACCACGTATATTGACGTCCACCCACAAGATGGACAGACGACCTAAAAGAGACCGCAGGGAAACGCTGGATGCAGGCCGCTTCCAACCGGCCCTTTTGGAGATCGATGGGGGAGGCCTATGTCCAGCAGTGGACGTCCTACGGCTGAAATGATGATGATGATAAAAATATTATCTTGTCGAATAGGTGAATTACTACTTCACTTTTTTCACATCTGACGGTCCTACGACCGATTCTTTTTTTTACCATGGAACTCATACATTAATACGATATTGAAAATCATTAATTTATTTGAAAGGATATACTTTCAGATCGGTCCCATAGAAATTTCATTAAAATCGGTTTAACAGTATGGCTTTAAAAATCAAAATAACTGGAAAATTCGGTTAACCGAATCCAAGTTGGTAACCGAAATCGCATATTAAACTAATTTTGAAGATGGGTTTTTAAATTGATAATTATTTGTTTAATAGGTGACTTCATCGAAAGTGTTCTTATCTATCTATGATTCATGAAAAGTTGGTTAGCTGTTTGAAAATTGTCAGCTCTTTTATCGGGGGCTTAAAAAAACAATGTATACTTATTTCTGCCAAGCATCTCGATAGCACGGAGAATAATCTCAATATGCTACGTACGTAGAAAGCTTACCCTAAAACAAATCACCCAACAATACCTCGGAACAATCGACACCCCATGCGCACAATATCGAGACACGTTGTAATATCCTGGTAATCTCTCTGAGATAATTTCATAGACGTTCACGTAATCTCCGGATTAACTGCTAAGCGCCCAATCAACTCAGTTGAAGGTGAACGGGAGATATAGTCGTTAATTCTCGTTACTTCAATGGTAAAGATGCGTGCATATCAATGACAATATAACCACTTGACTGCTCTACCTTTACCCCGCATAAGGCTAAGGTTCTAACATGTCAACCTAAACTATTTCGAGCGGGGCCAATCCTAGGCGCGAATTGAATGAATGACTTGATTCTCCAATCACAAGTGTCGAGTCACGTCGAGTCTCAAATCACAAGCTGCCCCCCGCGACTGCCATGGCATCATTTAGCAAAAGGGAAAGTTGACTGCATGCGCGATCAAGTGGTTATATTATCTGTGGTGCATATACATGTATCGATTTTCTTATTTAATAAAGCGCCCACACTTACGCTTAATACTTTTTAAAGTTGCGTACCAAAATTGCAGAAAGGATATTATAATAAATTAATGAATATGCCTTTATTATGCCCTAGATAGAAAATAAGTTCAACTGTAAGTGATCACCGGCGCCTTTTGATTACCAATAAACCAAGGGCATCACAAATACGTTGTCGACATGAATTTATTAACAGCGCTTTCAGAGAACCTTAGTTATAATTTACAAAATATATCCTACAAACGCAAAACAAAAGAAATAAAATAAAAGAAGCAGCAGTTAAACCACCAGCAGCTTCGTCTAAACTTCTAAAGAACTGAACAAATCCAAGAGCTTCTCCTGGCCGTTGAAAGCACCCTAATATCGGAGGCTGCTCGACGGATGTAGATATCCCAAATTCGGAATCTATCGGATTTCCGACGCCCGACCCGGTCCGGATTCGCATCCGATATAATTATTTCGGGATCTCAGGCATTCCCATATATATAGCGCATTAACTGCCTTTAGTAACATCTTACTTTTATTACAGACAAGTTAGACAGTACAAATTGATATTGCGTCTGGAAGTCAGGTTTTGGTGTGTTTTTTACCCGAATGCGCAAGAAAGAGGTTTATTTTTCGAGTACGTATGAGGTTTCTTATAGGTAGGTTTATAGGTAGGTGAGGGCACATATCACGCAGAACAGATGGCCGATGGGGCCGAAAGGTTCTAGAATGGAGACCACGGACTGGTAAGCGCAGCATAGGATGTCCACCCACAAGATGGACAGACGACCTAAAAGAGACCGCAGGGAAACGCTGGATGCAGGCCGCTTCCAACCGGCCCTTTTGGAGATCGATGGGGGAGGCATATGTCCAGCAGTGGACGTCCTACGGCTGAAATGATGATGATGATGATGAGGTTTCTTTGGCATGTCCTAAAGAAAAGTACACGAAAAAAATATCTTTACTGTGGTTAAAGTGTCATTTGAATTGTTTTAATAGTGGGGTGGGGAGCAAGTGGGGAGCAATGATCCATCATAATAATTATAGTCTTCCTTAAATGGCAGTGACATTGGGTACAAAAAATTCAAGATGGACTCAGCAAAAAAAAATGTTTACTAAACTTTGCTAAATAGGTCAATATTACCACTATGTAGAGCTCACTCAGCAGATTTCATATTCTTATTTATTACATATTACTTAATTTCTATTTCTATATTACTATGAAATTCATTTTATTCACTAGTTTACGAGATAAAGCGGTATGAAAGAGCTTTGTATCTACTACGAGTAGGTATAGATAGGAACGCAGCGCGCCGCTGTAGATTTTCAGTTACCTATCTATTTATACAATGCTGACTGCATTGGTTATATTTTATAATAATTAAATTTTATTGTTTACATTAAAAAAAAGTTATTTTTTGGAAACTTTGTGATGTGATTTAATTACATAAACTGTCAAACGCCAACTTACTCGTACCATGCACGCGAGTAAGATGACATGGTAGCGATAGCGAGTGACGACTTACGTAATAACCCCACTGTTTTCTAGACATTTGAATAACCACATATATCTACGGTGAATAGCCACAGAAATAGTAGTTTCAGACATAAAAGAATATCTCTCAGATACCTACCTGACTACATCTACCTGCTCGTATTTACGTCCTATTCACACGCTATTTATATAAAAAATTACTTTTCGTACACATAGTCATAAAAAACTTCATTGTTATTCGATTATTTTATCTCTTATTTTATGTTGGTACTGTATCTATAAAATGAAATCTACATACAACTTTACTTATTACCTACTTACAGGTGTAAGCAAAGTTTGAAAACATGCACGATAAATATTAATAGAAGTTCTCCAATGAGAGATTTCAGAATGACGATTGAAAAAATATGGTTACAGTACGATCGATAGACGACGACTGCCGCAACTAGCAAGCACCCCTCGTATTCGGTTAGGTATCGGTGCCTACGGAAAACTACGTAACTATCCCTACACATTAACATTAGTTGGTCCCTACATGCCTAAACTATTAGACATAGAAACTTGTAACTTGATTATATGAAACATTTTGGTGGCAACAAAATTTTGAGATAAAGCAATACTGTAACAAATTTCAGAAGCACAAACTCAACAGCCACTTCTTAAAAATCATAAATGTTTCCGTAGTTTTCTCTTTGCCTAATTCATAAAAAGTATATATGTTATGTCGGGATGAATCAGAATTATACCTATTTAATTGACATATTGAAACAATACACACATTAGTTCTTATTGTAAAATAATAATTAATATCGCATACAATATGTCTCGTCATTTCACAAAAAAAAATATTTTATTTTATTTCGCTTAGGTTAGATACAAGCTTTAGATTATTTCACATCTAGGTAAATATCAGCACACACAACATAACATTTTAAACCAAAAGTCCAATTAAAATCGCCAGTGGCGGATCCAGGATTTCATTTGGGGGGGGGGGCATTCTGACAAGGTTCGAAGGAATCAAATCGAATGTATGGAATTGCTAGGTGTTTTGGGAGGGGCCATGGCCCCCATGAACCGCCAATGAATCGCACACAGCTTATACCTAATATGTAAAAAAATTACACAAAATGTTAAATAGAACGATATTTACGAAGACCAACGAGCTTATTTTTCTTTCCTATTATCTATAAATTGTTCAAATATGACCACATTTGGCCCCGACACCCTACTATATGTCTTTGTCTTAGCACGCTCTTGGCCAGTCATTTTATTTTGGCATTGTATAAAAAATTCACTTCACTTCCGTTAAGATTTCACATTGTCCATTCAAGTATTACCCGCACCTACAGTACCCTAGATAATAAACGAGTGAGGGCGCTCCATCACCAAGGTCCGGTTCGTAAAGCATGTTTACGGGCTTGCAAATAGCCTGGACTTCCTTGTTCCACTTAGAGTAACATCCAACGTAACGCTTTATCGGACTGTGTGGCCTTAGCAGTATTAACTCTTAGGGCTGGGTATTGGAATTGGCCTGGACCGATTTTTTTTTTTTTTTTTTTTTTTTTTTTTTTAATTAAAATAGTATTTCTTTGCAAAATAAATACTTGAGTATGGATAGATAGATTAAACTTATTGTTCACACCACATAATTATTATAAAACAAGATTTTAAAAAAGCTAGTGCAACAATCGGCGGCCTTATCGCTGGAAGCGAAAAATTTTGGGAGAGGCCTACTATGTCGAACAGTGGATATAGGTAAATAAACTTTTTATTGTTTACACCAGAAATTACATTGAGCAGAAAGACTTAAACACAAGTACAACTGGTGACCTTATCTCTAAGCGTGATCTCTTCCAGCCATCCTTAGGATGAAGAGGATTTATACAGGAGGTAGAAGGCGGAAGGATATGAGATATAGTAAGGATATATTCTTGATGTGTTGTACCATGGAAACAGATTTCGCGTTAACGTCACATTTAGTTAAAATGTCCAGTTATAGTTCCTAATTTGTTTAAAGTACTTTTGTTATAAATATT
This sequence comes from Agriopis aurantiaria, assembly GCA_914767915.1. NCBI lineage: Eukaryota > Metazoa > Arthropoda > Insecta > Lepidoptera > Geometridae > Agriopis > Agriopis aurantiaria. Next base: position 15,324,720 of record OU611989.1, on the reverse strand, counting down.
ATTGCAGTAATAATGCATTCATAGTGAAATAAATAAATAAATATTCGGGACATTTTTGCATACACGGTAACCTGACCCCAAACTAAACAAAGCTTGTAATATGACTGCCAGAGACATACATACACACATATCTATTTTTAAATACATACATAAATAAATAATAACACCCAGATATAAGAACAAACACAAATGAAAAAATGAAATTTATCTTATCATCATAATATTGATTTCGTCTCTGTAAAATAAAACTATTAGGAAATTTATTGATTATGCACGCCCCGCTCACTGCGTCCTCTGTGAATCTTATCCCTCATAAGGATGCCTAGAAGAGATCACGCTTAGAGATAGGGTCACCATTTGTTGCACAAGTTTTTAAACCTTTCTGCTCAATGTAATTTCTGGTGTAAACAATAATATATTTATTTATATCCACTGTTCGACATAGGCCTTTCCCAAAACTTTTCGCTTCCAGTCTCTGTCTGAAACGCCGTACGTATATCGTCACTTCGAGTCTGAAGATTTTCCAAATCATGGTCTCCTCTCTAGCACACGTCTACACCAGCTTTAAAAAAGCAGCTTATAGCCAGCTTATTGGTTTTGAACAGGATTTTCTACGGAGAGTGTACAATGCGAACTTATACCCCTTTCACCATTGCATTACCTAACTTACAAACAAACGGCTAAGCGTCACCCTTATATGGCCGAAATTCCATTTATTACATAGTCAAAATACTATTTATTACATGGTCCAAATACCATTAATTACATGACCGAAATACCATTTATTACATGGTCAAAATACCATTTATTCGCACCAATAATTTTACTTCTTCTTTCTTAACTTGAACGGCAAAATAATGGAACGGACGCCTTGCTTCTGTCTGTGTTTCCGCAGCATTACAATCTTGGAGTGTTCAAGTCTAGGGCTAAAAGGTTTTAAAGGTGGGACACGTTTGCCTAGTAAAAACTAGGTAAAAGTAATCAATCTTCGAAGAATAAAAAATTACGATTGGCCATTATCTTCAAAGCAGAATAGTAAATGGTATAAATATATTTTCGTGTTTATATTTTATAGGATAGCGAAGGAGATAGATAAAACAATTTTATAGATCTATTCTGTCAAAATAAAACCTATCAACATAAAAAATACTTTTACAATTTAAATTAACTTCAAACATGATTTCATAATTTAATTATAAATAAAATATTCTAATAGGAAACCCAATGTATTTTTTATTTCTACTCAACTAATTGTATCTCTAAAAATGAGCGGAAGCGGGGTGAGCGAAGCCTTAAAGTAATTTTTATTTAAAATACAATTAACTTTTCAATGGTATCAATTCTGTTGTACCATTCTCTAAACTAAAATAATTTGACAAAACTAAAATTCTCGGCGTCTCTTTTTAATTTAATACGTCAAAAAATGATGGTGACAACTTTAGAGCTGTCAAATTTAGTTTAATTTAAAGAATGGTGCAACAGAATTGACACCTATCTCACTTTGTTACCTTCTGAAATATAAATAAAAACAACATCGACAACATGTAATGTAAGCTATTGTGACGGTCTCGGTGCGAACGAACCTCTATAGAGCAGAGATGGCGTTCAACCTCGTTCGTAAGAGGCCGTCACCAGTCACCTCGGGAGAATGACAGGGGATGTCAGTATGATGTATAGAATAATAGAGTGAAAAAAATAACAAAGTGAGTTGATAAAAATTGTGAGAAAAAAAGCGCTTGGTAATAAATCGTCTCACCGGGGTAAGCTGTCTTTCCTTCCAATCCCGACCCATACCCCGTAACACTATATACACCTAGCTATGTCTATGCCTATAACATAACTATACAACGGTATCCTCATATCTGAAGCTGTCATCAGCGCGGTCCATCCTCGTAAAGCATGTTTAGTGTGTTGCGAATTGGCGTGCCTTCCTTGTTCCTTCCTCCGGCACTTAGCGTCCCTAGCGTCCGTTTATACACTATTATCATGTGTTGGACCGAGGACAGAGGTTCGAGGTGGTAGAGGTCAAGACGAGTAAGGTATTTGGACACAATTAGCATTAGACAAGATGACGACAACGGTAGGAAAATGCAGGGGGTGAAATCTGCTCTTTCTGGGTTAATAGAACGATGGTGGTGGAATGGTTGGTTATGTCCTAAAACTGCGAGAACCACCAGAGGATGGGCAACAATATCCTATTAGTACACGGTGAAAGTACTGCAATTCCCTAGCCGCCTGCCAAGTGTGGGGATTTGGCAACACGCCTTTCTAAGAAGGAAGCCTTTGTTCAGCAGTGGACGTTTAATGGCTTATGCTGTGTGAGCGATGGTGGCCGAGTGGTAGCATGTGCGCTTTACAATCTGACGGCACTTATTTCGATCCTCGGACCTGCACCAATGGTTTATTTAGTACGTAAATAAATGATGTGCAGTTTTGATGCCAGTGCTAAAAAACGATGATGGAAAACAACGTTAGGAAACCGGTATGTCCAAAGACCCTCAAAAGTTCAAAGACATTTCTGACATTCACCAATATTCACTGGGCAGCATGGTGTATTAGGGCTCATCTTCTGAAATAAGGCTTATGTCCCAGCAGTGGGAACATGATAAGCTGAAATGAGGAGGTGTATGTGATGTAACTACATCGTATACTTCATTCAATATAAAATTCTCAAACATTATCTTGACTACGTACGTCCTGTACTAAACTAAGGAGCCAAAACCGACTTCGGTCCAAAGTGGGCCGAAGTCGGGATAATATGGCAAAGTGGGGTTATATAAAGGGCTCTGACACCGAATGTCTTTGTGGTGTGAACCCTCAGACAATGTCACACTTGATGAACTGTGCAGCGTGTCCTACAACTTGCACACAAGACGACCTGAATGAAGCCACGCAAAATGCCATTGAGGTGGCAAAGTTTTGGTCTAGAAACTTGATTTGAAAATAGAATTGTATTTTGCGGAACATCGACTCGAAAGAAGAAGGAGCCAAAACGTGGAAACTAATATAAAAATTGGAGTTCAAGAGTAGACACCGCGTATCGGCAAACGTAGAATAGGACGCCCTGCAGCCAGGTGGAGCGACGACTTGCAAAAGACGGCTGGTTGCAAATGGATGCATAGAGCAGAAGATCGTGCCATGTAGGGTTCTTTAGGAGAAGCCTGCATCCAACAGTGGACGAACAACAAATAGGCCAATGATTATGATTAAGGCCTTCTCTCAGAGAAAGAGGATGGGGCATTAATTCACCATGCTGGCCCAGTGCATGTTGGTGAATGTCATATGTCTTTGAACTTAGAGGTTTCTTCGATTTTCTCACGATTTTTTTATTCACCGTTTTTGAGCGAAGTCATCGAAACTGCACGTAATCTACTTAGGTACTAAATTATTCACTTGTGCAGAGCTGAGGTTTGAACAGGGTGCCGTCATATTGTAAAGCGCACATGCTACCGCTCGGCCACCAATGCTCGCACACTACATACACCTAGTTCCATCTTATCCGGAACAACCTTCAGCTCTCCCCACTGCCGAACTTTATTTAGTGAGCACCGAAGGTTAGACCAATTGCTCGTTTTGATAGCCCTGGATTTAGGACTGTGAGAAACTGAGCCGATGAAACTAACCTACTTACATCGATGTGTGATGCACTTACGCAAAATGTACGCGTAGATACTTACACCCGATGTGTGCGTGTCTGAGTGAAGTGGTTGGTTTATGAATATGGCTGCGTTATGACATGGAAGGGAAACGGTTATTTTCAAATTAATGTTACGGCTACCAAATGGGATGGCCGGAGAAGTGGAGTGTATGGAAATGTCTGAGATAAAATGCTGTATCTCCTTTTAACGTTAGACCCCAATATCCGATACATAGATTTCAATAAAAAGACTTGTATTGGTGAACCAATACAAAGTGTATTTTGTAATTTATACTTTACTTACATTGATTTGCAAATACATATATGAATGTTGAGTCTATTAAAAAATATAGAAATGACGTATCCTAAGTTTACCTATATACATTTATGTATATTTTTGAAATCTTATGTCATTAATAATATCATAATAATAAAGGTCCAATTTTTTTTAGACTGACTTCACAGATTACTTACTATGATAACCTGTATTAGTTAGTATGATTACATCGTCATCATCATCAGTCCTGAGTGACCCACTGCTGGGTATAGGCCTCCCTTTGTTTATACCACTCTCCCCGGTTTCTCGCTAGTCGCATCTACTCGTTTCCAACAATTTCTTTGATGTCGTCAGTCCACCTCATCCTCGGTCGACCCGGGTTCCGCCAACCTAGTCTCGGCCACCACGCGGTTACTGCTGCACACCACCTCCCATTACGTCGCAGAAGTCCCAGAGGTAAGGTAATATAGTTCTTATTATGTACGTAATAAAAATCTTAAATGCATTATTTATTCAAACATAGATACATACGTAGATCACATATTAAAAAACTCACAATCCAAACGGCTGGCTCTAGAAGCGTGACATTTTGCCCAAGTGTTAATATTAAAGATTTTTGAATAAGAAATTACGAGCTCTACGCTTACAAAGTCGCGAGAATTTAGCTAGTCTTTAATAAGTGACATTTTGTTTGACAGACGTGCCATCAGAAATATTTGAGCACGAAATTCGTTAAACGAAATATCATCTTTTGTTTGTAGGATCGATCTATTAAGGTGCAGTCTGACTCAGCAAATGCTGACTGCATTACCAATTCATTATTTACCTATTTACCCAATTTAATTCGGCCAGCTGAGCAATCCATCTTGCCAATAGCAATCCAGGCCCGGTCCAGGCAACTTTTCAATATCTAAATGGAAGCTGCATGGAACACTTAGCTAAATGGTTTACAGGTTACATTCAACGTTCCAATGTTTACGTGGCAGAGAGGTCATACATTTGCAAGTTTGGCCAAAAGCGAAGTAAATTAAGCCTGTTGTGGACGTAATTGGTGCGGCGGGGGGCAGTGCCCCGCTTGCATTTCTATAACCTATTTTATTTACGCTCTTCTGACCATTAGTATGTACATGCTTCTGACAGTTCTGAACGGGATTCCCAACTGTCCTGATTCTGTTGGAACAGTCTCGATTTTGATGATGTTGTCCCGCGTCGCGATAAATAATTTTGTCCCGATTTTTTATAAGGGAGAGTATTTTGCGCGTGTGTAACATGTGACGATCACACAATTCTCTCAGATTCACACTCACACGCAAAATGACGCGCTGATTTGTTGATCTGCTTATAAGTCAACTTGCCTGTTCTATATCCTATCTTTTTAGCTTATTTCATTGTTGGCTTAAGCCTACATTGACTGGAGGTTTATATTTCAGAAATTATAATGCTCAGATGTTGGTCATATGTGATAAAATTTAAAACTGATTGAATTCCACACACAAGCTTAAAAAAATTAGTTTGGGACTAAAATGTATACTGTCGTATTTTACATTGAAATAGAGTTGTTAATGAGGACGGTATTCAACAACAAGTCGCAACGCCTGCAGCCCTTGAATTAAAGCTGAGCAGTCTGGGCTAGAGTGGTGGGTACTTGTAGACGAAAAGACATGCAAAGCCAAACATAATTATAACATTACGACGTGGAAATATATTTGGGGAATAAGTTATTTGTTTATACCTACCATCCATTGTAAGTATAGGTACAAGGCTACTCGGATCGGTGATACTAGCCGAAAGGAGGTTATCATAGTGATCATCATGAACAACTTTTACTGAACCTGTAGTTAAAAAAATATTAGTTTTCAATAGAAAAATGTTTTCACACTCCATGAAAACTATGGATTGCTGGATATGCTCCTATTTTTTGCGTTAAAAATATTAAGCGCTCAGACGCATTTTTTACAATAGGTACAACCAGTTGGCCGCGACTTTGAACGCCTATACTTTTATTCGACCCTGTCATAAAATCCGGATCTCTACACCCTGTACGATACCTGCCAAATTTTATCTTCCTCGGTCAAATAGTTTTCAAGACTTCGTAATTAGTGAGTGCGTTTCATCTTTATACAGGGTTATTGACAATTTGCTAACAAATTCTCGCATACAGCTTTTCTACATCATATCCAATAACTTTAGTTCCTTGGCTTTTAATACTTCGTCTTTTTTTAGTGTTTAGATTTGGCAGGTGAGTTTCTACATTGAAGATAGAGGAGTCTAAGGCGGAAATAATAAACACGTCCGCATAGTTCCAGTTCACCAGTTTTATTCCCAACAAATATTACTTTTATAAATGAATTCGTATTTTTCTGACTTAGACTATGACCTACTTATGACATACACACTACAAATTTATTAAAATTATAAATCCTCTTAAACAAAAAATATTTAAATTGGTGATGACAGGTGGAGCAAGGTTTTGACAGAGTGGTGACCGAGGCAAGTAAAAAGCGAAGCGTTGGTCGTCGACCCATTTACAGATGGGTCGACGATATTGTCACCGTCCATGGCGAGTAGCACTTAGACTCGATTAACACAGGACCGAGGTAAATAGCATAGCAAGAGAGAGCTCTATACCCAGTGGGATGAGGAATACTGTGGATGATAATGATGATTTAAGTTAGAGCTTTAAGCGGCAATAACTTCACACCGTTTCAAACGAGAAGGAACGCGGGTTAAAAATACACAAAAAAAGATTTATCATAATCACTGAACAAATTTTTTTTTATGAATGTTTTAAGTTTTGTAAAAAGTCTGGACACTAAAATTGTTAGGTAAAATGTAGCGAAGCTGCCTGTAAGAAGTTTTTAGCTAAAGATCAATAACCCTGTATATTTTTTGAGTAGAAAATATCTAATATTCAGTTACTGTATTCACCTGACAGCCCCATGGTATATGCGAAGTGCGACTCGTAGAAGGTACACTCCACTTAGCGACCTAGTAAATAATTCCCGTACATTCGGCGCCAGTAAGCAGATTATTGATTTAGGTATGGACAGCGGGCGAGGCGCAAAATTGGAATTTATATTTATGGAGTGGGCCACCCTGTAATTAATGGATGGATTTAAGTGAAAAATGTGGTAATGCCTGTCGGGGCTTTGGGTGTCGGGTGGTTAGTTGGTGTTAGCTTGTTTAGTGTGATATTAGGTGTATTTTAGCAACATTTTTGTGTTCTACAATCATAAAAATATATTGAGATATACCAATAGCACGTGTGCTATTGATGACACTTGAAAAAATAATTCAGCCACGACATTATTTAAGAAATTTATGTACTTACCAGATCGGAAAAAAGTTTCGTCTAGATTTGACGTCATATTTTATTATTCGTTGTCTAACCATAAGGTAAGATAGGTAACCATATTTCACTGGGGCTACCAGTTGTGCCTAAACGGTGCAAGAATGCGCGAGTTAGATTTCTAGTAGATTTTGCTTTTTTTATACATATAAATAATGCGGCAAACAAGCATGCGCTCCGCCTGATGGTAAGCAGAAACCTCCGCCTGCTACACTAGCCGTGTTGACGGTGCTTTGCCAGCCCGAGAAGTAGTTGTAGACACCCTTTTAGAAACGTTTCATGTTGAAACTCGGCGGGAAGACTTTGGGGGAAGGATACTGCCGTATATTTGTTTTTTATTTTTATTTTAGTTAGGTTTCATCTGTATTTTCGGTATGTAATAAAGATGTATTGTATTGTATATTCCACATCTTGCCGGTTTGCGGAATAAATTTCATTTTCTATATAATTGTAATGATATAATATGTATACCTACATATTATAACAGGGGCGGATTACAATAAAATTATAGAAAACGAAAAAAATATTTAAATAAGTCATTAATGTAAATAAACCGGCCAAGTGCGAGTCGGGCTCACGCACTGAGGGTTCCATACCACCATTAATTCAATAACGAAATTACCAGTTATAACTTGGTAATGAACAGAAACTTGTCACCGCCTCGCACTTAACCATTTTTTATTATATTTTCAAGTGTGTACTATAATCATGCCAAGTTTGACGCTTATAGGTATTACCGTTTTCACATTAGAGCTAATACAAAAATACGTTAAAAAAATACGTTTGTTGTATGGTACCATTTTGTTTTTACTTTTTGACTTTTTTATTATTTCTTAGTTAATCCGCCGTAACGTTACATATTCTGTGCAAATTTCGACTAGCTATCTATTATAGTTCGAAAGATACAGCCGGTTCAAGGTAGGACAGACGGACAGACATCGTAGGCTTAGTAATAGGGTCTCGTTTTTACCCTTTGGGTACGGAACCCTAAAAATAATAAGTACATAAACGTTGTCAAACATTACACTGCGACACAGCAAGATCTGTTTTACTGTATCGAAATGTAATAAAACTTTTCGATACATTAAATTAGTCCAAGAAAATCTAAAACGTTTTAAAAAAATTAAATAATATGCTTGCGTTTGACCGCGAACTCGCCTGACGTTAAGTGATTATGCGGTCTACGATGGAGCACGCTTGCCTAGAAAGAACCGATCTCTGTCGCCTCGGGTGGTTATAGACATTATTTAGGTAAGTATAGCATATAGACGTGAACGAAATCAGTAGTAGGCACCTTCAAACCCTAAGCACATAATCGGATTCCGCTCAAATAACTCACAATACCGAAGGCGCAAAATACTAAAAAAATATTTATTGGAATCATAAAAATAAGCGTAACTCTATCACAGGAACCACTAGCCGTGGCGTATAAAAAACCGAAAGCGCCTTTGACCCGCGCCGACCGTAACTTTATAAGGCTTTTAACCGTCCCCACCTAAAAAATACACTGGCGACTATAAAAGCTATCAGAATTCAGGAGGGCTCGATAGAAATCAGTCACTCCGCATTCTCTGGACGTAGCCCAACCAGCTTACCCTCGAGGTGTCCACCGGGGAATTATTAACCACCGCAACCCATCCACGCAAAGCCAACCGTATCACGAACAAGTTACAGCTCAAAATTGCCCTTGTTTACGGTAAAAGTATTAAGGCATAAAATCTGTCAACACTCGAGCTCTTTCCAACTCTATAACTGTTCAGTTAAGGTAGAATCTCAAGCGGTGTGTACGGAATTCGACAAGCAGGCGTGAGTTTGTCTACTTGATAGCAACATTCCTGTGCCGGGAATAGATGATGCTACATAAACAATATTTGCCAATACAAGGATACTTTGAAGAGGCTACGTTCCACTGAATTACGTGATAATGTTGGCTTAACAATCGGGAAAAACACGTAGAGGGTTTTGAAATATAAGAGCAAATATGAAAATGAATGTTGAAGTTTTAAAGTTAACGCTGGTTTCACAGCCGTGACCCGTGCGGGTCGCCCTGAGCTCCCGGAGCGTAGATATTCGTGAGGCGCTATACTATTAGAACATCGTTTCACAGCGATTGTTCCGTACAGGACTTGCCTCTGCGTAGATCCCGTCTCCCGTAGTACGGGTGACCCACACGGGTCTCCCGCACAGCTGTAAAACCAGCCTAATATTGATAGAAACCGATCTAGCAAATTATGAACTCAACGGGTGACAATAAAAACCTAACTATGTAATAGCTACAAACGGTGCCAGTGGACTTTTCCACCCCCCGCCAAAACCAATTGTACCTAGATGTTGTCGTTTAACTTTTTCAATTTCACAGCGAAATTGGCGAGTTCACCTCGCGACCCCTCACTTATTAAAAACGAAACTGCGATAATGGAATGTTTCCACTTGAAATTAAAAACTTTATTGCTCGGTAAATCATCGGAGCAGCCATAGATTTCGAGCGTGCGAGATTTAGGGGAAATACCTGCACGTGTACGGAGCTACCTTTAAATTATCAACTGCCGTTCCGATTCCAAGTTCCGAAAACAAAAGTAATTCAACCGGCACGATAAAGATTAAAATTCGCAAATCGGATATATTTTCTTGCAATTTTATTAAAGCTGGAGCAAATCGGCGCGGCTGCACGCTCGTTTTATTGTGCGATAAATAAGGACAAAAACAAAGTTTCCGAACTCTCGGGCGCACGGAAACAACGCGGACCTCTGTCAAAACTCCTAATCGAGCCGTTTTTATTCCCCGCGGAACGCATCAATTAGTACCACATGCCACTACTTATATTTTAGAAGGTGGCGAGGGTAATCCTACCGAGTTACGGCGAGAAAGATCACGGATGTAAAAGACACTAGAATATTCTAATTTATACCGAATTGAAGCGATATCGTTCTTCCGGGATCAGGAAACCAATTCGGAAACGATGCTCATAAGAAACTGAAATAGCATGAGAGAGGATACAGCACGACTGTAAAACTTCTTATTTATAGAGTCTCGACGATCTAACAATAAGCTGGATAAAGTCCGGGACACGGCGGTGTTTTACGCGCGAGCCGTATTTCAATTTCAGTGGCGTTATTGTTGTAACGTGAAACTAGAGCGCAAGGACGTGGGAGTTTCAACTGCGCTCTAAAACTAGATACAGGATAGCAATAAGTTATTCTTTTCAAAATACTGGTTTTCGTGGAATCTGGAAACATGGATCTATAAAGATCTCGATTGAAAGAAAAATATATTCTGAAATTGGACGAAAGTTTCGTAGACAGAAGCTACGAAATCCGTAGCTAAAGGGCTACCATTCGGTTAACGGTTAGCCCGTTGGTCCAGTTGGTAGTGAACCTGCCTTCTGAGCTTCGGGCGTGGGTTCGATTCCCACCTAGGACAAACATTTATGTGATGAACATTTGTGTTTGTTCTATATCTGGTTGTTATTATCTATTTAAGTATGTATTTAAAACTATGTATGTATATCAGTCTCTGGCAGCCATATTCTATATACAAGCTTTGCTTAGTTTAGGGCCAGAAGACCGCGTGTGAAAAAAATATCCGAATATTTATTTATTTATTACAGAACGCAGATATAGCTTTAAAGCATATTTTGTTTATGTTGCAAGGCTTTTTACCTTATAGACCCAGCATACCACTGGCCATACCCATGGTGGTATGGTGGGTCCCATGGTCATTAACCTGGTGTACCGGTATAGTAGGTCCCATTATATGCCTTTATCCCTTCTTTACATATCGTTTGCGTGTTTTCACTTTTTCATTTTCATTCACTAACATCTCGATAGTTTTTGCACGCTTTTTGGGGTTCCGTACCTCAAAGGGAAAAAACGGAACGCTTATAGCATCACTTTGTTGTCCGTCTGTCAAGACCATTTTTCTCAAGAACACGTAAAGATATGAAGTTGAAATTTATACCAAATACTCAAATCTACGGTTTCTTTAAGCTGTAAAAAAATCAAACTTGTATGTTTACGCGATCAAAAGATATGACCGTTTATGTCGCATATTTTGCGATTTCGCAGGGAAATCAAAACCTATAGGGTACTTCCCGTTGACCCATAATAATTTTTTTGTTTGAATTCGCTCTCTGATGGTTCCATCTAACAAAACCCTCACAGCGCGAGTACTACGCGTAATTGTCCGGGTTATTTTTTCTTCTTTATACAAAACTAATGTTAAATCGTCACATGACCACCTCTGTTCGGCGGAGGGCATTGGTATGCCATCTCACAGGTTTTCCTAGTTTGGGTACCAATGCACTTCCACTAGGAATATTATTATGTAATGACACCATATATTACAATTATTAAGAAGACGTTTGTTATCCAAAAAAAATCATTTCATTTCATTCATGATGATGATACGTCCCTGTATTTAGTCTGTTTTAATCTGTCAACACAAACCTATACGAGTCTATTGACACATCATTTATCAAAATCGGTTGAGACGTATAAGTTGTAAGTTGTAACATACAGAAATACACTCTAACTACTCGTACAACACCTTAATACTTAATTTTGGAAACCATGGCTTTGAAACATCGGATAAAAATAAGAACAAGACCCAACTGGAAACCGTGTAATTGCATCATTGGATAAAAATAAGAACAATAGCCCAGTGGAAACCATGGCTTTGCATCATCAGGTAAAAATAAGAACAATGGCCAACTAGAAACTATGTTTTTGCGGCGTTGGGTAAAAGTAAGGACAAAAGCCAACTGGAAACCGTGAATTTGCATCATCGGATAAAAATAAGAAAAATTGTTAACTGAAAACCATGGCTTTGTGTCCCCGGGTAAAAAATAAGAACAGTTAATAGTCAACTGGAAACCGCGAATTTTTTATTATTCCTAGCTTTATTCCCAAAAATATATAATTTTATATAATTTTACTCTCGATAAGTACATTCTCAACAGAAAAGTCTTAAGTCCATACGTACAATTCGTTTCTTTAAACTAGCCACTTCTACGGCGCCTTACATCCTTTAGCCGACTTATTAAAACACTCTCTTTAAAATACGTCACGTGGGGGCGCCGTAGAGGATAAATAACGCCGGCCCGAGACTGGCTCCAATGAGACGGTCTACTATTATGTGGACACGCCTGCACCCGCACTACTTCGCACTTAATTGCGCCCTAAATAAATAAACATCGCACGGGTTTTTATTAAAACCTCCAAGATTTAAAAGTTAATTGAAAAATCTTTAAGTTGGATCAAATTATGATGGATAAAATAGAGACAACACGCTACGGATTAGTTTTAAAGGTTGATATGAGAGTCAAAGTTTGTATTATTGCTTTTAAAATTACTCAATGGAATTTCAATGGGATTGTGCAAGTGCCAGATTTAAAAAAAATATTTTAAAATGTTACTAACGCGTTTCTCACATTAGTCAGTACGCGCCTGTAAACGCTCTACGCGAGAACCGCTGAGTGTATTTTACTATCGATTTTAATACAACTTCAACTTTTCTTTGTGTTTTCTGCGGTGTTGCCGCAATTTTGCTAATTCCTTGTAATGGGTCAGGGAGAATGCAGTTCCCCACTTACGTCTGACAAATTGAGACTGTCAAAGTAGGCAACCCAAACAACGAGGCAACAACGGTTAAACAAGTTCTAAAAGGCAACCTAAATAAAAGCAAAAACAAAATAAATCCAATACTACTTACTACTTATTATTAGTGATACTACTTTCATACTTTTATATTGGTTTGTTTGTATTCTTGTGTGTATCTATACCACCATACATATATATATATTATATACATAATTTTATATATATTTATATATATATATATATATATATATATATATATATATATAATTATCCATGGAAAATTAAATAAAACAATGTGACGTTTATAGAATACGTGGCATAAACCTGGCGAGGAGGATTAGACAAAATAAAATTATTTAAAAAAAACTAGAGACCAACAATTCAAATTACAACAATCCTGCGCAGTAATTCAAACCGATTATCTCAAAAATGTGCGGACAATAAAACAAGACGTAATATTTATTTTTTGATTGCATTTCAATTAGAACGCTAAGAAGGTAAACCTGTCTTCAATCAATAAGTCCATCTATTCCTCATCGCCCATCATTATTCCTGGAGGCACTAATGGCTTCTAAGCCACGCTTCCCAAAGGCCCGCTGACGCGATATTTCCTTTTTCCTCCATCCAAGGTGAGGTGAATGATAAATATGTAACAATGAAGAACTCCCAGTCATGGTCAAACATTTTGGCAACGTTGGCATCGCTCCCCGTTTTTATATCTCAATCAAAGCAATGATACGAGTGACAGGTTATGAAAGGATCTATCAATACAGGGTTACACGAAACGGTGGTACTAAGCTGAAAGGAGACCATTGCACTCATCATTATGCATAACTTTTACTATGGAATCAATCCTGAAATCCCAAAAAAAACAGCAGTTCTACATTCTACAGAAAAACGGTATTCAAATTCAACGAAATGCATGAACAACTACGGTTTTGCGTTTGCGTTCACCCTCAAAGGACAGCCAAATTTAAGACATTTAAGAAAATAAATAATGACTTTCACATGTAGACAATTGGTAATACAATGATAGGTTATAATTTTAATTTCAGCTTTTACAGCCAAATAATACAGCGGAACACTTACCGTCTTACTACAAAAGATTTAAAAACGCTTTAGACATGTGTTTAACATATTTTTCACAGTGAAACAACTGCTAAACACATGTCTAAAGCGTTCTTAAATCTTTTGTAGTAAGACGGCATATATTCTGTATTATAAACAGGTAAAACCCTTAGTCAATCACTTTTAAAGTTATTAATTAATGAAAAGTTTGATCTGAAAATGTTTGCTTGGTTCCACTGCAGATGAGCACAGCTTAAATATTCCAAAGCGCTGACAATTATGTCTCTTGTTATTCGTTGTTATTGTCTGTCTTTTTCATATTATAGTATTTCTGTACACGTTTGTTTCGCTCATTCTTGTCATGGGCATTTGGACATCAGGGGCCTTACGGCTAATTCTTAACGCAGGCTCGAATTAGCGCTGTAACAGCGCAATTCGGAAAATCACGCAAACGTGAACCTTAACCCGAGATACGCTTAGCAGTCGCGCAACTTTTCTCATTACCTAAACAGAATCGCTTAAAACAATTAGCCCCTGTCTATTTGCCACTTGTCTCAGCATTCAAACCAAAGTCTTTTTTTTATATTTTCTATTTAATAATAGGCTTGCATTTGACCACCACTTCGCGATGCTTGCCTAGAAGAAATCGATACATCCGCGACTTGAAAACATAGATATATTGGAGCGAAAAAAGTTTTGCTGCGTAGACTTTTTTCGCTCCAATACGTCACATAAATCGACGAAGGTGCTTTTCCAGTGTCATCAACCCATCTAGATTGAATAGTTAATGAAAACTGTAAGTGAATAAGAGACGTATCCACGCCAGTGCCCCGAGCCGTGCCACGTGCGCCGAATGGCCCGGAGCCCGACACCGCCGACCGCGGCCACGATTTACTCCTCGCTGGCACCGTTACATAAAATTCGATCCCGACCGAATTATGGGACCTATCTTACTAAACTAGGTCTTTCTTAATAACGTACTTGTGGTTATATCATATTTATGTCGGCAGACCAGGCATTTCTTTCAATTGTGAATTCAAATCATCATCATCTTCATCATCAGCCGGAAGACGTCCACTGTTGAACATAGGTCGATAGGCCTCCCCTTTTAACCTCCACACTGAACGACGGCCTGCCCATTGCCACTTCAACTTGCAAATTTTAACAGGTATGTCGAATTCAAATATCTACTCTCAAATATCTGGGATCTGGCTTAAGATGCTTCGTGCGTTCATCTCACTGCGCATTTCATCGTGTTTCGTTACTTTTTTCGTCAAAAAATGTGAGAGGGATCTTAACCAATCCCGGTAGCCTAATGTACTCTCAATGAGTACAACTTTTCTCAACTTGGACTGCAATAATTTCTACAAATAAACAGAAAACTTATATGGACCGAGAGAAGCATCTAACTTTACCATCAAAAGGATGCAAACTGAATTCGCTTATTAAAAATTACTTTAAGCAAAGATTCTCCTCTTAGATGTGCCGTTTATGCGAGATACGTGAATAAAGATAAAAAGTTTAATGTTGTTTGTAGATAGCCGTGAGACTGTAATGTGCATCGGACTGAGAAACGAGTAGACTCACTCGGAACGCCCTGCCTCGGACACGGCGCCGCGCTCCAGGGCTGAAACATATTTTTTTTAATAATAGACTTGCATTTGACCTCCATCTTGCCTGATGTTAAGCGATGATGTGGTCTACGTTGGAGCACGCTTGCCTAGAAGAAACCATTTCAGTCGTGATTTGAAGACACCCAGATTTTAACAATCCGATAACACCCATTTAGGCAGCGCATTCCACAGACTAGCAGTTCGCACATTTAATGTGGAATAAAAGCGCTTCTACGGGTGTTCGGAATATCAACCATAAAGTGGTGACGATTTTTCGTGCGCGCTCTGGTAGTCCGATAGATAAATCAGGTAGGTTATACAAGTATACACACAAGTAAAGTTATATGATTATTTACGAGATATTTACCGTAGTAAGGTTGTGGAATGAGCTCTCACCCTTACAAGCTTACGACGGTAAATATCCCATAAATAATCATAATATAACTTTAGTGAACAACCGTGATAGTTTAAAACAGTGTTATACACACAAGTGTTTTATAATTCACTGTATGTTTTTGTAAAAACATACGTTTTGCTATTAACATGTTTGTCATTACAGACATTTTAACAGTGTGGACATTCAAAATTAAGGACGTCTTACTTGTAACTGGTTTCTCCTTTGAGCTGTTCTTCTCATAAAGATGTTTAAATAATCGATATAGTCCTTCTGATGCGTAGCGTATTATATATACATATTTGATAATACAGACTACACGCTATTGCCTGCATGTGTTGATTTACATCTCTCAGACTACACGCTATTGCTTGAATGAGTTGGTATACATCTCTCAGACTACACGCTATTGCTTGAATGAGTTGGTATACATCTCTCAGACTACACGTTATTGCTTGAATGAGTTGATTTACATCTCTCAGACTACACGCTATTGCCTGCATGTGTTGATTTACATCTCTCAGACTACACGTTATTGCTTGAATGAGTTGATTTACATCTCTCAGACTACACGCTATTGCTTGCATGTGTTGATATACATCTCTCAGACTACACGCTATTGCTTGCATGTGTTGATTTACATCTCTCAGACTACACGTTATTGCTTGAATGAGTTGGTATACATCTCTCAGACTACACCCAATTGCTTGCTTGTGTTGATACCCATTAAAAACGTACAATCTCTATAAGCAAGTTAAATGGCAATATCTTCATAAAACTAAGATTTGCTCACACTATGACCCTAAAAGCTGAAATAAGTATCAAAATAGCAATATTTCTGCAGCACAATGCCACAGCGGGCAACACTTAACAAAATCAATTAAATGTAAATGCGGCAACCCTAGTTGGCTATCTTAAGTGCACGACAGCGGGTCGTATCTCGACGGCGATACACCGGACTTTCTTCCGAAAGAAAGAATATGCAGCTCCTCTATATAACACTCAAAATTCCTCCTTTGGGACTCAACAATACAGTTCACATTCCAACAAACTCAACCATCAAGGTGAGCAATGTGAAACCTAGGAAACGAGGAATGCAAGCAAGAATGAACCTTTGAGATAAGACGTACGAGCGACAAAAGGCTTAATTTCCTGTGTACAATAACGGCTATAAGAGCTTTCTGCAGCTGTTAATTGAAGCTGTGGTGTAGATTATGTCTTGTTTTTGCCGCGTTCCGGAATAATTACTTTGAGTGCCCAGACTCTCACAAGTCAAAGGCTATTTTATGGGAAGTCGTTAAAATTCTACAGGTTATTTAAATTTTAAAATGAGATATTTTTTCTTTTGAGTGCGGGTTTTAAAATGTTAAAGTGAAAATATCTGAGTAGTTTTATCTTCCTTTTACGGTTCATAATTCTGTCCAAGAATTGTTTGCGAACTGCGTTTGATAAGTACTTTAGAGACCAGATTTTAGTTGAATTTAAATTTGATATAAAATTGTGCTGTAATTTGCATAAGGACGTAGTTCTGTCGATTAACGCTCAAAAAGGTATAGAGTAAAATGCCGAAATTAAATTGACTTGAGGGATTTGTTTAGATTAATCTTTTATTATGTATAAAAAGCGATGTGTATGTGTGTATGTGTGTGTATGTTCCCTATGGACTCCAAACCACTGAACCGATTTTGACGGTACTTCCACAGAGAGATAGCTAATGATATAATTCATTTGAATTAATTTTATTTTAAATTGACATTTTTTTTTTTTTTTTTATTGAAATTATTTGATTTTAATTTTATAGGAATTATTTTATTTTAATTGTAATTTGTTACTATACTACAGGTAATTTATTATCATATTAATTATTGACTTGTAAATTGGCTTTATCAAATAAATTTATATGAATATAATATATAATAATATAATATACATAATATAATATTCGGGACATTTTTTGCACACACGGTCGTCTGACCCCAAACTAAGCAAAGCTTGTGATATGGCTGAAAGAAACTGATATACATGCATATATAATTTTAAATACATACTTAAATAGATATTAACAACCAGATATAAAACAAACACAAATGTTCATCACATAAATATTTGTCATCATCATCATCATCATTTCAGCCGTAGGACGTCCACTGCTGGACATAGGCCTCCCCCATCGATCTCCAAATGGGCCGGTTGGAAGCGGCCTGCATCCAGCGTTTCCCTGCGGTCTCTTTTTGGTCGTCTGTTAGGTGGTAAATGTTTGTCCTAGATGGGAATCGAACCCACGCCCTCAAGCGCAAAATTAGGTTCACTACCAACTGGACCAACGGGCTATCAAACTAAGGAGTAACTTAGGCTACTTCTATCGAAGGTATCCACGTCGGTGAAACCGCAGGCTGCAGCTAGTACTCTATAGAAATAGATCACATTCTAGAAACATCTAGTAAATTCTAGGTTGGCGGCCAACGTTGATTAGTTCTCACATTAATTAGCTTGGTGTCGCAGTGAGACAAGTGAGACGAGTGCACTGCACGCATCGTGTCGTGTTGGTATTGCCTCGGGACGATGAATTACACGCTTACACTGTAACTAGCGGTGCCCGCAACTTTGCCTGCTATTCTACAGGGACCATGAACTTTATAAACTATGTGTTAATCCTATGTTTGCCCTGTATGCTTAGTCCCAGATTTGATAGTTTTCAAAACTTTTTTCGTTTACGTATTGTTCCATTTTAAAGTATTGTTTTTTTTTTTTTTTTCGAAAACTGTCAAATCTTGGACTAAGCCACAGATATACACAACCAGATCGGCAATATATTTTAGTGAAAGAGACAACTTGATATGGCTCAGCACAAGTACGAAAAGGACATAAATAGATTTTGTTGTCCTTATCGGCGTGACCTGTTTTTGGTACCTCAAGTGTCAAAATCTGTAATAATCAGTGACAAACAAAACGGGTCTGAATTATATTTATTGCCTTTTTTTGGTGATTAAATGTGATAAATGCGTGTTTCCTCTGAGAAATAATTGTAAAAGATATTTTACAATGGTTGGTTGTAGCATTTTGGGCTGCAAGAAGCGCAGTGAGCGAAAATACGATGAAATATCATTTCACACGTAAGTAAACATATAAAGCTTGTAACGATCACCTAAATAAATTCAGGATATCAATTCGCAAATACTTTATTCATAATTAGTCAGTTTTTAGGTCGATTAGTGGTCTAATTCTATGAATTTTATCAAATTTTCACTTAGAAAATAAATTATGAATGTTGCCAGTTTATGAAAGAAATTACCCACCGCAACTAACATAAATTATTCGTTCTGCAGGTTTCCAACTGATCCTGTCACATTGCTGAAAAAAGCTGGCACATTGCAAGAAGTGCAATATACCGACCCTTTTATGCCCATATGAATATGGTGAATGTTAATATTAAATATATATTAATGAGGCCACAGTTATGAAGCTGGAAAAGCAAAAGGCGATTTCGGCGAACCGATTCAAAAAGCTACGCGCTGTTCGTGAAATTTGTACTGTAAACATTAAAGAGTCTATTTATCTAATTATTTGGAATGTTATACATAAATCCATTCATGAAAAAACTAAACTGACCAAGCGCGAGTCGGGCTCGCGCGCTGAGAGTTCTTTACAATCACAAAACACAAAAAGTTGTGCAAAAAGACAACATCACGCCCAGGCTGTCACCCATCCAAGTACCGACCGCGCCCGACGTTGCTTAGCTTAGTGGTAAACAGAAATTTGTCACTGACTCGCACTTGGCCAGTGTTTATTATTTCGTTGTTTTACTTATGTTCACTATAATCAGCTAAATTTGAAGCTTGTACGGATTACCGTTTTTACACTAGAAAAAATCCAAAAATACGTTTAACGTTTGTTGCATGGGGGCCCTTCCTTTGCCCTTCCGTTTTAACTCTTTGACTTTTTTATTATTTTTAATTAATCATAAAAAATCATGCTATGGTTACTTTACAACCTTTTTTCTAGTACTATATTCTAATCCTAACAAATAATTATAATAAAAACGCAAGTAAGTTTGTAACTTCCTGTCTGTTTTTTTACGAGGAAACGGCTAAGTCATGGTATAATAATATACTCCGCCAGGTATAGCAATTCGAGAAAAAATGTTTACGTAGGCGTCCCGCAATGATGTCATGATGTCAATTTACAACAGGTTCGAGAGAGATGACGATACACCACGTAACAGCTGATTGAATAAAGTGGCAACTGGACAGTGACGTCATTGCGGGACCACTCCCAGATTGCTAGACCTTGTTTTCTTAGATCATGGGCTAAGTCAAATTTTGTCAGGACGATAGGGTGTGTCATGAGGACAGACAACGTACTTTTCTTCCCAGAAAATTGCAGGTAGCTCCGTGGGTTGCAGCAGCTAGTGTATAAAATATAAATATTTAAAAGGTAGTATTGTTTCCAAAGTACTCATTGAAGATTCACACCCATCATAGTAGGTAAATTACCCTAACTTATAGCAAATCATTTTAATGTGGCAACACACCTTGTTGAAGCGAGAGGCACTGAGCTAGCCACGCTCATTGAAAATCTATAGGTAGTAGATCTGTGGACTAAGCCTACTGGTGCTGGGGCTTTGACAAAGGTGACATTAACTGTAATACACTTGTAAGCTAAGTTTTTCATAAATTTTTCATGCGTTGGTTTTTGGATCGGAGTAGATAGAAACAAGCCTTTTGTCGAAAATCGATGGTTTCAAAATAGCATGTTTTTTCTCTTTCTCTTTCTCGCTCTCTCTGCAGACCTAACAGCCAGCACTATTGGCAGTCTTTTTAGATTTTGTTGCGACTTGACTTTTGTTGCCATGTGATTCAATGACAAACCAAACGGTAACTATTGCGCAATTATTACTGTACTTTTGCAGATTTTTATGCCTACACAAAAATTGTCGGTGACATAAAAGTAAATTGGTTTAACTCTAGGAATAGGCGCATCAAAACATGACACAAAATCATCCAATTAATTCCCATTTCCGCCTCTTCGATAGAACTAATTACTGACGTAGACCCGCTACATGACTGCGTAGCCGTGTAGCAGTATCGTAGCATCGTAGCGAGGCTACGAGCAAGCTAGATTGTAGCCGAATGGGCTCAATGAGTTCACTGGTGACTTGCGCAGAATAAAAAAGAGCAGATATTAACGTCTTTTGTACCTACAAACTTGACTGCAATACTAGCGCTACGGTAATTTGTAGAGCCCTTTGGTACATTATCTGACTGCAGCGCTTACGGAAGTTCGAGACAACCTACATAACGCTCAAATTACGGCGCCATCTAAGTTCGTACCGTTTTTAGGCAAATTTCCGAGCTACGCTCTAATGTTCCGCTATTGTCTTTCATCCTAGTCTATTCTTCCTTGTTACTATCTAATAGATATACTAGACCAGAGTGTGCTATTCCTGTTTCTAGCGGATTTGTATATCGGACAAACCACCATTCGACCACTATGTCCTTTCTGTGATGTCAATAAAGTTTTGTTGTATTGTATTGTATTATTTTGTTAGGTGACTTGGGTTGAAATTGCCTCGCATGTGATACCAAATCGCACATTTTTTTTTTTTATATTTGGGACATGTACGCTTTATGGTTGATATTCCGAAAACCCGTACGAAGCGCTTTGATTCAACATTTATTGTGCGAACTGCTAGTCTGTGGAATGCGCTGCTTGAATGGGTGTTCCCGAGATGGTTACAATCTGGGTATCTTCAAATCACGAGTGAATCGGTTTCTTCTAGGCAAGCGTGCTCCAACGTAGACCGCATCATCGTTTAACATCAGGCATGATGGTAGTCAAACGCAAGCCTATTAACTATTTAAAAAAATAAAAACTTCGTTCCTTATCCATCTGTCCATTTCTAGTGTGAGTCAATAGTGAGTAGTGATGGCCAAATATTGCCGCCATGAGAGCGGGGCCCGTGATTCGTGGTTAATTGGCGACTACCGCGGTACGGAACCCTTTGCTGCGGTCGCACGATACTATACGTACAGTTGAACTCGCAAAGGCTTGACTTGTAATGACTATTACATTGTTTTTTTTAACATGGAGTTATTAAAGGGGCTGTTAATATAGTATCGGTCGGAGCTCGGCAACGTACCTGTGATACGCTGGACGCGGGCCGCTTCCAACCGGCCCTTTTGGAGATCGATGGGGGAGGCCTAGGTCCAGCAGTGGACGTCCTATAGCTCAAATGATGATGATGATGAACGTACCTGTGATGCTCTTAGTGTTATAGGTATCCATAGACGATGGTGACGGCTTACCATCAGGCGTTAGCTATAGTTTTCTGTGTGTGTGTACAATTTTTTTCCAGACTTCCCAAAAAGTAATATAACGTTTTTAGGATGTAAGTACCTATATTTAAATGTAATTATTATGTTTGTTATGTTATGTAATTTATGAGCTGTTACCACAAGAACAGCAATCCATTATTGTAAAGTTTTGTGAAATACATTCCACAAAAATATACTGTTTTTCGAACAATTCATTTTTCCTGACCATACTCACCACGGGTCTGTCCGAAATGCGAGTGACGTCACGTCATGTGCATCAATTGCCGGGCTGAGCGCCTATTTCGAAACTGTTTACTTTGTGCGAGCACTGTGGTGATAATTTCCTATGTGATGCAAGTCGGCGCTCTATCAGTTCTCTAGTTCTACGATAATTGTATACTTTACTATGGAGCCCCAATTCTACAAACCGATCGCTTTAAAATGATAGCATCATCAAATTTTTAGAAGATTTTTATTGTGTCATAGTTGTTACTGCATTTGATTTGTAGCGAAACCTAGCGAAAGTGATCAGAGCGTTGTGGAAAGACAAATTGATATTTGTTGTTTAAAACTACAATGATTTGATTTTGATGGTATTAAAATTGTGATGGCAAGTTGATCATTTGAATAAGTTTTTTTTGTGCAGTTCGCCATGGTGAGCTACGGGTTATAATGAAATTCAATACCTACAATATTATTGCCCGGCTAGACCGTAGGGCAATAATTACTTGCTTCAGGTTTGGTTTGTATGATATATAATTGAACATTGTCCAGCAGGTGATGTGAAAAAGTATTTATCTTCAATTCGTAATAATCGCGAAACCTCATGAAATCATTAGCTTACGGTTGAGTCAATATATGACAACGCTATCGTCATTTTGAAGCAATTGATAAGTAGGGGTCCAGGCTGTTGAAGTAACATGCGATTATAGTATTTTAGTAATGTAGGCCCTGCGACACAGGCGTCTCGCCTAGTGCAGGGACTACAAGTACCGTAAACCTTCATTAGCTTGCCTTGTTCCTGCCTACCTTAATGTATTTTTTCAATTTGTTTTACATTAACTATTGCACATATTCTTGTAAATTAGGTTAAGGAAGTGTACTGGAAAATTAAATATTTTGTAATTTGTATTTGTAGCACTCTATCATCCTGTCTGATGGACAAACGAAATGGCACAAACACGGAGAGAGTTAATTTCAATGTATAGTGTACAGTGATACATCAGCTAGTAAATGATGCGCCATTTAAATACAGTTTGTGTTTGTAAAGGCAGATACACTTTGTCGCAGTGGAAGTCGCAGTTTTTGCAAATTTGGTAAAAGTATTTCCGACTTTATATCATCAAAATTTTCCCGTATACATCCTAAGCAAGGATTAGGGACTCGAGCTTCCCTAAAAGTTATTTACAACCCTTTAATCCTGCGTGTTCCGGGAAATACCTACTCGTGAGACTAATATTTCCTATTTATGGCAAAACACTTCCCAGGGTTTATATTAAATAAAAATAATACAGTATTCTTATTAATCCTGCATCATTAAATATTAGGAGGTGCCGGATTATTGGAATATTTGGATTACCTCAATACATACGGAAACTTTTATTTATCTGATACATTTCGGAGAATCTGCATAATGCGATGCCCATTTTCTATCAGACTGCCAGGATGGGACGAAAATGTGACACCGTTTCATGATGATCACATGATTTTGAAAACAGGTACTAAGCGCTTTAATTCCACTTTTATTGTACTAACCGGTAGGTGGTAGTCAATTTAATGCGCTGTTTAGATGGATGTTCCCCGATAATTACAATCTGGGTGTTTTCAAGTCGCGACTGACTCGGTTTCTTGTAGGCAAGCGTGTAGAAGCGTGTTGTAGGCACCTCGTTCGTCATCGTCGATTAACTGAAATAGTGGCGGTCAAACGCAAGCCTATTATTAAATAAAATAAAATAAAGTTTATGTTACAAAAATCAATATTTATTTACAAAAGCAACAACTAAAATAAAACGAAAAAAACACGATAGAAATTTACAAAATACCAACTAAAAGCACTCCAAAGGCATATCTTAGCGACGCTATCTCGACAGATATGACCGGAGTATTCGTAGCAAACTTTCGACAAAGTAAATTAAATATTTCACCGAATTGTGCAAAGAAAGGAACTTAAGATAACGAGGGATTGTTCCCAATCTGAATATTTGAGAAGAGACAACTAATTTCGGCTTCTACGCAGGCCTCCCGATGTTATCTTTTTAAATTACGAGTAGGGAAACAAACGGAGGTCTCCGAGGAGGTATTTTAGGTTGATTGAGGTCAAGCGGCTGTCTAGTGGGTCAGTACAAGAAGCAATCATTGACGCTTCGATTGTAAGCGAGAGAGTACACGCAGTGTCAGCGGGCGATAGTGTTGCTGTAAATTAATACAAGGTTATATCGAGCGGAGAATTATAATTGTGACGCGATACGCGATGGCAATACCACAACACTGTCATGAAAGTTCATTGTTAGAAAACTATTACGAATTGAACGCGTTACGGAATAAAAGTTCATAAAATCAAAACTAACCTTTTGAACTCGCTCTATGAAACAGTGAAAGTTTAAAATAGGATTCATTATAACCACAGAAAAGAGAAGTAAATAGAACGGAAATGAGAAAGACTAATACCAGGTATTATGAGTGAACCTTGATTGATCATTCTTATTTAGATCAACGCGTCGAAGTCTGCGTCACAGCTGTTGCTAACTGATTTTGAATGACTGACGTTTCGTATATATGGGTGCAACTGGCTACAACTTACTTACAATAATGCCTTAAGAGCCGTTCTATTTTAAACAACAACAAAAAACTTTTCTGTGATTATTACCTATCTATACAGTATTACGCATATAGACAGTACTTAGCCGAAATACCAGGTACTCATAATTATTAAAAAAAAAGGAGGTTGGCAAACCCTGAAATCGCCAAAAAATATCTGCTGTTCCATAGAAAACGGTTATTGGCACTTGACAAAATGAATGGAAGAGCTGATTGTTTTTTTCGAGATTTCTGGTTTAGTCCCATAGTAAAAGTTGTTTACAATTATGAGTATCTTCAAAAACCTCTTTTCGGCATAGTAAAGTCTATATGCGTAACCCTGTATTAACCTATCCGGTGAATCCGGGAAAAAGTGGAGATTGAGGAGCTTATCGCCGAACCGAACATCATGGGAGAGACCAAAACCCAGAGACTCCGCCGGACAGGCCACCTGCTGAGAACGGGAGAGAACCGTAATATTTAGAAGGCGTATCTTGGAGTTCCCAAATTCCACCGACCAGTCGACCGGTCTATATATCCCAGGGGGGTTAGACAAGACCCACTTTCTGTTAGCGTTAACGCCTGCGGAAAAATGAAATTGTATGAAAATGGCATTAGCATGCGATAACATCTCCCATAAGTTAATGTCATTGTCAATATAATTTTGATACAATTTCATCTTTCCGCAGGCGTTAACGCTAACAAAAAGTGGGTCTTGTCTAACCCCCCGGGAAAGATGCCGTAGAGTCGGACTTGCGCGAGCTTCAAGTCGCTGACTGGCGAGAGATGGTGCGAGACCGGGACCGACAGCGTTCTCTCGTATCGGAGGCCACTTCGGGACACTGCGCCAGCGGAGTATGTAGCTGTAGTTTGATTTGTTGCTTTTTTTTAGTTTGTAATGATTTCACATTCGTCAAATTTCTCGTATTAATTAATATTTTGACCATAAATTATTTGAATTGCATATCATAAAATGATAATTATAACCTACCTGATTATAAGTATCTACCATAAAAAATTACTGCAATTTTGTACCATTTACAAATTCATAATGTTTATTTATTTACCTATGTACTTACGTTGAGGTAGCGTCGTTAGATCGACGTGTTCACTAATCTATAATAGACGATTCCAAGTATCCTTGTTTCTTGTTCTTCCTTATTTCTTCTTCTTACCCTTCCCCTTACCCTCTTCTTTTTCTTTCTTGCCTTTTTTCGGTGGTTCCGGAGCGAGCTGTTTGGGTTCAGGGGGTGGACTCGGTGGCAATTTCTTATCAGGCCACAGTCGTTTCACGTAGTCTACGATAACTAGAATATATAAAAAAAACTTTAAACAGTTGTTCGGAAATCAATAAAATTGCTATGTACGTGTCATGCCCAAACAGTCGCTACGTTTTTAGTATACTAAAAATATTAATTTTCTGGAAACAGAGAAGGAAAATAAATGAAGTGTCAGAAATGATAATTAATGGCCATGTTGGGTATATCACTGGGCATGTTCGGTATACTCATTGTCCATATTGATAACTCACTGTTCATGTTGATAATGTCGCTGTCCGTATTGGATATACTCACTGTCCATGTTGATAGTGCCGACCCCCTTCTCAGTGACGGGTCCGGGGAAGTGGTCGGCGCACTGCACGATGAGCGCGTCTCCAAAGGCAGGTGCGCCAGCGACCTTCAACTTGTCAAGCAACTCTCGAGGTTCAATGTTGCGTTTCTTCTTGTACACTCGCAGAAGGAACAACCTACAAAATGATAGAGTTTAAAAACTTAAAAATACTCATGTCTGGCTCGTTAACACAAACATTCTGACGATGGAGACGAAAGGTGGGAACTCTTGGTATAGTACTCGTTAAAATAAACCAAATAACCCCAAATTCCAAGGGTTTACTAGTAGCCATTGAAGAGTTTCACTATCCACTTCCTGGCCCCGTCATCAGATCATTGCGAAGGTACCAAAATATTATTATGTAATCAAGATTGCATATACTTGCAAAGTTTTAACTCGATACGACAATTAGAATTATTTCTATATCTTCCGCCATCCCACAATATATCAATTATCACATCATCATCCTGTATACATCGAACTAAAAGACTCAGTAGTCCGATTATCTATAACAACCACAGAAAAGAGAAGTAAATACAACGGAAATGAGAAGGAAAATCTGTTACCAGGCATTATGAGTGAACCTTGATTGAACATTCTTATTTAGATCAACGCGTCGAACTCCGCATCACGGTTGCTAACTGACTTTGAATGACTGACGTTTCGTTTTATATGGGTGCAACTGACTAGGACAAATTTTACAAAAATGCCTTGACAGCCGTTCAAATTTAAAAACTTTTCTTTGATAACACCGGACTACTGAGACGAAAGGTCTGACTAGTCCGACTTCTCAAAGCCAATATCAAATTATTTATTGCACATTATGCTAAATAGATGACACTTATGTTAACACAATGACCCAATTAAAGCTGTTACTAGGCTATCAAATGCCATGCCCTACGAAGCAAGTAAGCTGCAATAATACTCATCATCATTTCAGCCGTAGGACGTCCACTGCTGGACGTAGGCCTCCCCTATCGATCTCCAAAAGGGCCGGTTGGAAGCGGCCTGCATCCAGCGTTTCCCTGCGGTCTCTTTGGTTCAATAATACTCACTGTATATCGAACTTGTTCTTCCTGGTGGGTCGGGTGACGTACGCGAGACGTTTCATCACGATCTCCCTCAAGTCTCGAGTCGAGAGGGTGTAGTCTCGCATCACTCGCCCGTACCTTACAACCATGTCTTGCCTGAACTTCAGTGTTTCGATTTGTTCTAAATGCTGGTGGAAGAAAAGAAACACTTAAATATTCCCTCCTGCACGTTTTTCTATCGGACTGCCAGAGTGGGCACGAAAAATCGACAGCTTTGTGGTTGACTAGCTGCGCCCCGCGGTTTCACCCGCGTTGTGATGAAAAATGGTGATGATGATGATGATGAAAAGTAGCCTATGTTACTCACTGGCTCTTGCTATACTATACCCATGCAAAAAATCAGGTCGATCCGTTTCCGTTGCAGCGTGAAAGAGGAACAAACATCCATACATCCATACATCTATACATCCATACATACAAACTTTCGCGTTTAGAATATTAGTAGGATGTTCCGATAATCCGTACAAAGAAGCGCTTCGTACGTCGTATGAAAAAAAAAGCTACAATAATGCCGATGACTTTGATGACAATTTTATGACATACAAATTTGATATTGACATATTTTTGTTGTATTTTTTACATTAGTTTTTAATTCAGTCCAGTATTTTAGTAGGAAATCGATTTTAATTTAACAGTTTGTTACATAAATGTTACTGGAATTTTCCGTTGTTACTACTTAAAATACCTGAGTATAATTATTAATTTATTACTGAGCACTATATAAAGAAAATAAACTTCTCGGTTTAACATGGTGTCAAAAATAAGCCAGAAGTTAACTGTTGGGCTTCATTATTCAAGACAACGAATCAATCTGAATATTCATCAACACACTCCCGAATTCGTGGGCTCTAGTTACATATTTATGCTCCTAAAACACTTTATTAGGGTGTGAAGGAGTACGTGTTTCCATTTATCACAATACACATCATAAATGTAAAATTACGCTAATATCTTCTTACTTTTATATGCATAGTAGGTACTACCTGTGCCGCGACTTCGTAATTACCTACGCGTTAATTTTCTAATAAACATTCAACCTCCATTTGATTTTGCCATAAGCAAAATATTTTTTTTAGTGAAGCTTTAATATTTTTTTTGCTTACAGGCAAGAACTCCTTGTCGACCGGCTCGTCGTCCATGTACAAGTTCTTGAGCTTAATGCGAGGGTCCCTCATCTTGTTGAGCATGAAGAAGGCGTCAGCTGGCACCAGGATATTGTGTGAGATGTCCAACGTAACCAGATTTGTACAGAGAGGCAGCATGGCGCCGATTGTTCGAATAGTTTGAGATGGGAGCCTAAAAAGGTAAAGGGTTACTTAATGAGTCTGTGATAAAGAAACTCCCTTTTTATTCGATCTTCTCCGTCAAAATAAAATACAAGACAATGAAAATTTCTTTGAAACACAGCAATATTGATTTAAAGATAAAGCCGAAATGTTTTTTTTTAATCTTCAAAAATGTAAACAGTATGCGTGTATGTTAGCTGTGTGGAGCATGTCGCATACAAACACAATAAAAATAAAATATATTTGGTACAAACGTTGACGATCACGAAATTTTACAAAAGTTTGTTCCATAAATAAATTATACTCCAGAATGAGAAGCCTTGTTACATAAGCTTGGAATTAACCTGTGTTATGGCGTAACAATCTTTGATATTTGAAAAGTATACACAGATGCATGAAAGATGCACATATAGGGTATACGTGCATCTTACGCACACTCCCTAGTTGCGTTTACTTTGTTCATACGTTACGTGCATAATAAGACGCCTAACACCAATTTTTTTCTAAAAGATGCAAAGGTTTACTATCAAAAGTATTATTTTTACAATAGCTCAGATAACGGTACGGCTTTCTGACTTCCAGACAGGAAAAACGTGACTTGCTTTTCACTCATAAAAGTCTAGACAACTCGTTAAGGGCTTTGGCAAGACAAAGCTACATTTGCAGACCACAAGACTGCTCAGAATTATCAGTAAGTAACAAATTTTGGGTAGAAGAAGCGGCCAGCTGAAACGTTAGCTGAAGTATTTAAACCACCCTATTCTGGCACGATTGTTGTTGGATACGATTGCTACTCTGGGACAAATATGCACAAATATGAAGCACTCCGCACTTTATGTATGAAGCTACAAGTAGCCGACTTGTCGAACTTGCCGCGCCCGCTGCCGCGCGATTGAAAGAGATAACGTGACAAGAGTTACGCGATAGACAAAGAGGCAACTTCTATGTTAATATAGCTGTAGGTAGTTAGCGCTCACACGTGCTGAATTGCACTGTATTGTGTAGTAGCAAGAGTCGCTACTTATTTAAATGATTTTGTGGAGTGAATATTCTGTACTTGTAGGTACTAACTACGATTTTGATAGCCCGTTGGTCCAGTTGGTAGTGAACCTTTGCGCTTGGGAACGTGGGTTCGATTCGCACCTAGGATAAACATTCGTGTGATGGACATTTGTGTTTGTTCTATCTCTGGGTGTTAGTATCTATTTAGTATGTGTTTAAAAATATATAATACTAGCGGTCCGCTACCGCCCCAGCTTTGCATGGGTATATATACTATGTCACCCGGGGATAGTGTAGCTTCCCAACAGTAAAAGAATTTTTCAAATCGGTTCTGTAGTTTCGGAGCCTATTCAATGCAAACAAACAACCAAATCTTTCCTCTTTATAATATTAGTATAGATGTATCTATATTAGTCTCTGGCATCCATATCACAAGTTTTGTTTAGTTTGGGGTCAGATGACAGTGTGAGCAAAAATGCCCCAAATATTTTAAAAAAAAAATCTGTGTCATCACTTGTACTTGTCTATATATTGTGGAAAATAAACGCTACTTGATGCCCAGTTCTTGGAATACTGAGACGTTCGTGCGAAACTCAGTCCACGATACCCCGAGCATTTTTCTCCAGCACCACATCTCTATAGCGTCTATGTTCTTCCTTTCCACTTCTATCAACGTCCACGTTTCAACAGCATATGAAAATATGGGGAAGATAAGAGTTCGCACGGGCCTGGTTTTTGTGGGTGTTTACTTTTAATTAATGTTGAATCTTACGACATTTCGTACCTCCTACCTTAACGTATTCAGGTGGGTACGTGTTCCTAAATGATACTGTGATCAAAATAGACATAATTCTCGTTTAATAAGGAAGCTGATAATGTCCACCACTTGCTTCTGCGCTACCTGATTCCGAGTTGTAATAAATTAATGAGCATTTGAGCAAGGATGTAGGTAATAAAGCTTGAATTACAATTCACAACTTGTGAATCCTGTCACTTTGTTAATGAAGAAAATTTCCTCCGAAACGCTTAGAACCTTTATAGACGACAGAATATCAGTCGAAGGGATCTCTATCGTCTCTCTCGAAGTCATGCAGAATATTGTATTGTCTATTGTCTATTGTATTATATTGTCCCTCTCACTCTAGTTTTTGATATCGCAGACTGTGGTACCCTTATTGATGCTGCGACCCAAAGTAAGTTGTGGGTGAGACTGATGCTGGATACATACAGCATCAGTCTAACTAACTGATCTGACTACGGATACCTAACGAAAAAAATAACAGGTATTAAACTTTTTCTGAAACTTTTCGTAAGTTCTATTTTTTCTATCACACTATTTGTATTGACCTCAAAATTGTCAACATAGTAAGTACAACAGGACCGAAACAAGGCCGTAGCCAGGGATTCATTTCGGGGGGCGTCGAGCTCTAGGCAAGGCTGTAGCCAAGAGTTATTTCGGCGGGGAGGTGGTTAGTGCCAGTAGATCACTATCACCGCTTTGAGTTCGAGGTGTTCAATTGTTTAGTAAGTACCTATAAAACGGTAAGTTGGCTAAGAGATTTCGGGGTTGACCAAAAACGTAAATGTATAATAACAAAAACTTAAAAAATCATTTAGTAACTGGATTTTAAAAATTACAAGGATAATCGCAAGTGAGTCTCTTTCTAATTCAAGTGATAACGTTATCCTATTTCTTATATCGTATACTTATTGAAAATTACAAATGACGGTAAGAGTACGGTACGGTACTTTTTTCTCGTGTTTTTTCTTAAATACATACAAGGTTCCCAGAAGACGACTACTGCTGAACATAGGCCTCCCCCTTAGAACTCCACACTGAACGACAGCCTCCCATCTGCATCCACTGTATGCCCGCAACTCTCACGATGTCGTCTGTCCATCTAGTGGGAGGCCTACCTACGCTGCGTCTTCCGGTTCGTAGTCTCCAATCAATAACCTTTCTTCCCCATCGGTTATCGGATCTACGAGTGACTTGTGTTATTTGGGCTTAATTCTCATAAAGATTTTCGATGCTTGTTTGAGCATATTTTTTATCACAAAATGTATGACTTGAAACCGGATGTTAAAACATAGAATCCGCCTATTAAGTCAAGCGAAGTCATTGGTGAAATATTGTTTTTAGAAATGTTGATTTACAGCTTGTTGAGAACAAAGCCAATTAAAAGCAGGGTAAATATTTACTGAAATAAAGATGTCCAAACAAATCCTATAATAGACTTTGATATTAATTTCGTTTCGGATAACAATTCGTCTTGTTTAGATAGCGTTACACGGAACAGAGACAGCGCGAGACCGGAGCCGATGGCGTTTTCTTGTGGAAGCCAAACAAAACCCACTTCAGGTCGTTGTGCCAGCGGAGGCATACAGCCTATGCTCCTCGCCTTTTATTTATTTGTTATTTAATGTACAGAAACACCAACAATACCATTAAATATTATTTAATATTATATGAATTTGCCCGCGATACATTTTTTATTTTATTTTTATTTAATAATAGGCTTGCGTTTGACCACCAACCGGCTGACGTAAAGTGATGATGCAGTCTACGGTGGAGCACGCTTGCCTAGAAACCGATTCACTCGTGATTTGAAGACATCCAGATTGTAACTATCGGGGAACACCCATTCAGGCAGCGCATTCCACAGACCAGCAGTTCGCATAATAAAAGTGGAATCAAAGCGCTTCGTACGGGCTTTTAGAATATCAACCATAAAGCGGTGTCGATTTTTTGTGCCCGCTCTAGCATTCCGATAGAAAAATTTACAGGAGGGGATTAGATCATGCAGATATAATGCACACTCTCCGAAATGTATCCGATAAGTAATAATTATACCTAATAGGTACATATCTGATAATTATGTGCACCTTTAACAGGTGTTTGTTCCCCATCATATTAATAGTCATAGTCATTTTATTCATAAAGCCAATTTACATGTCAAATTAAAAATACTAAAAATAATACTTAGGTAAAATTTACACAAAAATTTGTAGAATTCATTGTAATTGTAGAATGCTTGCTCAACAAGCCAACGTTGTAAGCGTGACTTGAAACATTGCAGGCTAGGGTATGCAATGACATATTCTGGGAGGTGGTTGTACTCGTCGGTGGTTGTATAATTTACCTGTTGTCTCTGAAGCTGAGCACTTCCAGAGTATTAGGAGTGAGAAGCTTCCGTATGGGCGTAGTCACGGTGAGGGCGTTCCATGCGAAGTTCAACTCTCTCAGGACCTTGCTGTCACCTAACGTGTTCAGAAGTAAGTTTGGACCTGAAGACAAAGTAAACATAGTAGCCTTGAGTTAACGAATTGATTAAAAAGCTATTTGTATATGACGAATCTCTAGTGTTGTTCCGCTTCTACGTCGCTTCGAGTACAATAAGGATTTTGGGTAAAATTATTTTTCTCTATAGATATTTGTGATGCTAATTTTAACCTAACCCGTTTCCTCAGTGCACCTTGTCGACACGTGTTTCGCCTCTTCACGGGGCATCATCTCGTGTTGACTCTCCGAGTGCGATGCCGAGATCAAGATTCGTCATATACAAATTAAACATGGACTTCCGCAGTGACGCCTGATTCAATTAACTAAAAGGCTATGTTATGCCACACACATATTCGTGCAACTTAAGATGAAATACAACACGCATTGAAATACAACATGAAATGTAAACAGTTAAAGATATTCTTTATACCAAACCCAGATTAAGCGCAACCTTTGGGCTAAGTCTGGCTGCTCCAAACTCATTCGATGCATAACATGATTATTCGGTCTGCAGGGTTATGTACAATATGTCATTACACGTATTTTCAAAGATTTATCTAAACGTCTAAACATCTCGTGGCCAAATGGCTGGTCGGTATCTTGCGCAACGTATTAGTATTGCAATACAACGCGCCAATGCGGCCAGCATTTTGGGAACGATGCCTACGGGCAACGGTTTATTAGATTATTGTAGTTTAATATATTTATTTTAATTTAGTTTAGAGTGTGTCTTTATTTTAATTAAGGTAAGTTTATTATGATTCCAAAATATATATACTTTTCTTGCCGAAATAAATGTCTCGCAATTTTTTTAATTGCAATCAAGTTAAGAATCTATAATTGAAGCAGGTGATGATTTGTAATGGTGCAATGATTTAGCTTGGTTGCCATAGACAGACACAAAGATACACAAGTTAAACTTATAAGTAACACCCCTCTTTTTGCCTCGGAGGTTAAACATACAAGCCAACAAACACTACAAACTACAACAGTTGAACAGCTGACCGTTGAAGATTTAAAGACAAAGATATTGATATAGGATGTAGCACAAAAAAAACCAATTGAAAACCTATATCATTACATCATGTCTAATTTAGCTTTAAATGTAGACTAAATGCACAGATTACCTAGATAGTGTTATTTTAGTTTTGGTTCGATTTTTTTTTTAGCGCAAAACCGATATTCATAGTTTGAAATTACTTTGAATAAGACATCAACTATTAACCACCTTTGTAACTGGCGTCGTCTGACAAAATAACCAATAGAAATGTTGAAATACTAGGTACCAATTACCAAACAAACCACCAGATAAACCTTGTTAGGTACTCTTCCCAGTAAACACCGCTTTACAAGCAGTGCTAAAGCATATTCCGTCGCGCCAAACCCCCAATACAAGTGTTGACCGAGAAATAGACACGCTCGAAAGCTGCAAATACTGCAATCACATTATCGAAATCGCGTTCGGGCGGGACCGGGCGGCGACTAACGACCGCAATCACCGACCGCACCAGCGAATATCATACACCTAAGTATGGAAATGGTAGCATCACATCGCACATGTTGAAAATAAAATGGCTCCCAGTTGAACCCGTGTCCTGTTTAATATTTATGAGAGCGGGCGAGCCGCCGTGGGAATGGAATAGCCAACTAAAAGTTTCAAACGCTGAACGGTTCTGAAACGGTCGTGCGCGTTTTATTGCAACTTTCCGCGCGTATGGATCACATATAATATGTCGTAATTATGCACCTCGCACACGTTCACAACTCACGCTTTGAGTTACTTTTTATTGCCGTCCGTTTAGAGTCGAACCTTTAATGAAGTTTGTAGCGTTATGATGGGGTAATTAGAA
This sequence comes from Agriopis aurantiaria, assembly GCA_914767915.1. Classification (NCBI taxonomy): domain Eukaryota; kingdom Metazoa; phylum Arthropoda; class Insecta; order Lepidoptera; family Geometridae; genus Agriopis; species Agriopis aurantiaria. The sequence goes on along the minus strand of OU611989.1, from coordinate 15,289,552 downwards.
TCAACCTTCAAAGAGCTAGTCTCCATTTCATATTATGTGCATGTGGTGGTAAATGGCATCAGTATGCTGCAGCAATTCTTTAGACTTTTTGATTCATTGGGTGTGGAAGAAATGTCGACGAAAGAAGATATTATTCTGCCATGAAGTGTATGCCAATTTTGATTTAAAATACATGTTTGTGACCTACGTAGCGTTGCAATGTTTCAGTTTGGAGAAAGTTTCTTCAATTTTTCTCATATGTATGGTAGAAAAAAAGTTACTTTGGCTTGCCTCATTTTTAAAGACAATGACTATACGATTCAGTATAGAACAATCTACATTCATTAATATTGTTTGGGGTTTTTATTATGGAAACTGACGTGGTGTTTACACATTTTGTTTACATCGAGTGCAAAGCAAGACGGAGCCGCGCGTGCTCGCTCCTTTAAAAAAACCGATACAGGTAAAACAGTAGTCGGAGTAACCTTTAGTATTACTCGTACAATATGAAAAAAATTGGGAACGTTTCTTTTGTTCGATACAAATGTATACCCTACAGACAATGTTAATGAGTATAACCTAACAAGGACCGGTTGGAAGCGGCCTGCATCCAGCGTTTCCCTGCGGTCTCTTTTAGGTCGTATGTCCATCTTGTGGGTGGACGTCCTACGCTGCGCTTACCGGTCCGTGTTCTTCATTCCAGAACCTTTCGGCCCCATCGGCCATCTGCTCTGCGTTATATGTGCCCTGCCCACTGCCACTTCAACTTGCTAATCCGGTGGGCTATGTCGGTGACTTTCGTTCGTCTACGCATCTCCTTATTACGGATTCGATCTCGTAGAGAAACCCCGAGCATAGCTCTCTCCATAGCTCGTTGTGCGATAACTAATATGTATTATAAAAGTGAAATTAACTCTCGTCTCTCTGTCTGTTTGCTTGTTTTTCATGACTAAATGACTAGAGCCGATCTTTACGTAATTTGCCAGGAAGATAGTGTGCATCATGAGAATGGATAAAGGTAAGATTGTGGCGTGCTAACTCACGTGCCTCGGCAAAACTAGGGAATATTAAACCTATATGGAAAAGATAAACCTATTCCCACCAAAAATGCGGAAAATCAGTTAGTACTTGTATAGATCGTTCTTAGCTGAATTGTATAAGTAGTTATTGTCTCCAAAAAAGAGGCAAGTCAAACCGCAATGGCAAAATGAACAGCAAATGCGCGCTCAATTTATACATTCGTCGTTTACTGAGGTCATTTGGGCTCTTATCTTTTTCAAGCAATTTTCGGAGCGTCCAAATAAAGTGTCAGACGCGAGCCGGGGTCAAACGGCAGGACATTTCGCGAAGAACCGACACAATTAGGACGGAATGCCTTGCGCGTAAACTGAATGTGCTTAAATGAGAGTTATTATTCTTATTCTTTCTTTGACGAAGTTATTTTGGAGGCTTTTATCTGAGAAACGTAAAAAAGTTAAACTAATTTCTTTTGATAAGGTAGCGTTGAGCGTGGAAGCGCTTGTTAACTAATAGAATTTTGGTAGATAAGATAGTAAAATACGATGTGTTATAAAAAAAATCAAGTCTTCGTTAATTTGAATTTTTCATGGGACTAGCTGTTGCCCGCGACTTCGTACGCTTAGACTATCATATAATAATTTAACCCCCTTTTGCTCCAGTTAATTCAGCCCTTTCGCAAAATCCTTTCGTAACGGACTTCTACACCCCATATGGAATCTACCTGCCAAATTTCAGCTTCGTAAGTCAAGTAGTTTACGAGATTTCGTGATGAGCGACTGAATGAGTGAGTGAGTAGATTAATTTCGCTTTTATATTTATGAGATTCTAGCTGACCCGACAGACGTTGTCCTGTCTTAGAACTGTAAAACGAGCGAAGTTAAAATCGTTGTTAAGTTTTCAGAAATTTTCCAATTTTCTGCGGTATTTTCTTAATTTTTCTTTCCAGAAGAACGTTCTACAAAGTATTATAAAACTTTAAAAAAGGGATGAATGAAATCGGTAAAGTCGTTCTCAAGTTATGGCGTGAACAATTTTTTTTTTTAATTATGTTCTCATTAACTTACAGCTAAAAACAAAAACATTTTTGAGACATTTTAAAAATAAGTTTTCTAACAAATCAAACTTTCAAAAAAAATCGCAACTAATTATTACTAGAATGTAATATCGAGTTAACGCTAAAATAATAATAACGCTGTAATAGGGATTCATTTTTAGATATCTATATGTAGGTTTTATGTGACTGTTAATCATTTGGTGTAATGGCTCAGATCCCATATCAGACAAACAAGGAAGATTATGGAAAGAACGCGTGGTGGTTGCGAAAGGATCTGGCCTAAATCAGGCCTGATGCTTTTAGTCGTACTCGACTTTTTTTTTTTTTTTAATCTAATTTTTTGTTTGGGGCTTTAGTCGCTATGCGATTACCTTGCAGACGAGTTTGCACCTTTTTTTCTTGTAGACTTAGTTAGTTTATTAGTGTCGCTGCAAGTCCGTAGTTTTTAGTTACCATTGTAACAGGTCGTAACGTCGAGCAAAAGGTACCTACCATTTTTTTTTATCGCTGACCACCAACTCGCCTGTTGTTTTTTTTTTAAATAATTAATAGGCTTGCATTTTACCACCATCACGCCTGATGTTAAGCGATGATGCGGTCTACGTTGGAGCACGCTTGCCTAGAAGAAACCGATTCTCTCGTGATTTGAAGACACCCAAATTGTAACCATCGGGGAACACCCATTCAGGCAGCGCATTCCACAGACTAGCAGTTCGCACAATAAATGTGAAATCAAAACGCTTCGTACGGGTTTTCAGAATATCAACCATAAAGCGGTGACGATTTTTCGTGCCCGCTCTGGCAGTCCGATAGAAAAATGGGCAGGAGAGAATTAGATCGTGCAGATCCGATGCACACTCTCCGAAATGTATCCGATAAAAAACCAACTAGCAACTTTACGTCGATGCTCAAGACTAAGAAGCTTAGTCCGTACTAAGGATTCATTGCTGATGAGCTTCTTGGCACGTTTCTCTATAGATTCCAATGCCTCAAGCTGGTACTTAGGTGATCCATCCCAAAGGTGAGAGCAATACTCCATGCACGACCGAACTTGTGCTTGGTACAGTGATAGCAACTGTTCCGACGTGAAGTACCGCACCTTCGATAGGATACCCAGCTTTTTGGCAGCCAATTGAGTCTTGCTCTCAATATATGAGCCAAAATTTAAGGTTGATGTCAGAGAAACGCCCAAAAGCTCAAGCTGGTCAGTTATCGGAATGGATACATCCCGGAAAATAGGAGCCAGTTGAAATGGCGTCCTTTTGGCGGTCCTTTTGGTAAGGGACGATGTGGTCGAAGAGCGTCATTATAATGCGCGATAAGTCCCGATAAACATATAAAACATATGACATTACCTGCTTGCGAATAGGTAGTCCCCATCTTGTTCCAAGACATGTCGAGGTGCGTTATCATATTGTTCTCCAAGATCGCATCTGAGAGAAGTTTAGCGGATAAGCCGGACAGGTCGTTGCGGCTTAAGTTCAGTCTGAAAAACATCTTTAATTGTTTAGTTATCATGATGTAAATTTCATTGAATCAGTAAGGCCTTCCACACACAGGAAGATCTGTTTCATCATCATTATCATCATCATCATTTCAGCCATAAGACGTCCACTGCTGGAGATGGGCCTCCCCCATCGATCTCCAAAAGGGCCGGTTGGAAGCGGCCTGCATCCAGCGTTTCCTGCGATCCCTTTTAGGTCGTCTGTCCATCTTACCTACCCTTACCTTATCTGTTGTCTTTATTGTCCAGAGCAGGCACGAAAAATTGACACCGCTTCATTGTTGATATACCGAAAACCCGTACGAAGCGCTTTGCTTTCACTTTTATTGTGCGAGTCTGTGGAATGCGCTGCCTGAATGGGTTTTCCCCGATAGTTACGGTCTGGGCGTCTTCAATACAGAGTGAATCGGCTTTTTCTAGGCAAGTGTGCTCTATTGTAGACCGCTTAACATCATGCTAGTTGGAGGTCAAACGCAAGCCTATTATCTATACTAATAATCTATACTAATATTATAAAGAGGAAAGATTTGATTGTTTGTTTGTTTGTTTGTTTGCATTGAATAGGCTACGAAACTACTGAACCAATTTGAAAAATTCTTTCACTGTTGGGAAGCTACACTATCTCCGGGTAACATAGGCTATATTATATATTTTTTTTAAATAGGGATCCTTACAAAAACTCCAATAAGGTAACCCAAGGTGTAGTAAAATAAGATTTTCAATTTTGACTTTGCGTGTTTGACAGTTCTAAGACAGGACAACGTCTGTCAGGTCAGCTAGTAATCTATACTAATATTATAAAGAGGAAAGACTTGATTGTTTGTTTGTTTGTTTGTTTGTTTGCATTGAATAGGCTCCGAAACTACTGAACCGATTTGAAAAATTATTTCACTGTTGGGAAGCTACACTATCCCCGGTTAACATAGGCTATATTATATTTTCAAAAAAAATAGGGATCCTTACTGAAACTCCAATAATGAAACCAAAGGTGTAAAAAATAAGATTTGTAATTTTGACTTTGCGTGTTTGACAGTTCTAAGACAGAACAACGTCTGTCAGGTCTGCTAGTAATATTATAAAGAGGAAAGATTTGATTGTTTGTTTGTTTGTTTGCATTGAATAGGCTCCGAAACTACTGAACCGATATGAAAAATTCTTTCAGTGTTGGGAAGCTACACTATCCCCGGTTAACATAGGCTATATTATATTTTCAAAAAAAATAGGGATCCTTACTAAAACTCCAATAATGTAACCCAAGGTGTAAAAAAATAAGATTTACAATTTTGACTTTGCGTGTTTGACAGTTCTAAGACAGGACAACGTCTGTCAGGTCAGCTAGTATTAAATAAATAAATAAAACGTGAGTACTTAAGTTTGCTTACTTCTTAATAACAGCGCCTTGTAGAATCTTGTCGGCAAGGAACTGGAACCCCTCATCGCCGAGGGCGTTCCTGGATATGTCCAGCTCATCCATGGTCCGGTCTGCTAGCAGGTCCACCACTCGGAACAGTCCGGGTGGGCCAATACTGTCATCACAAACTAAAATAGCGCAACCACATTTGACCATCTTAGTAAGTTCGTATTGGCTAATACCGATCGTTTTTCGTAGAATAACATGAAGATTAATTTTTTGCAATAAAATCTAGAAACATACATACTTGCACCCAGAAAGTATTAGCTCCGTCAAAGCGAAACTTTCTCCGAGGAGCTGGCCGAGGTGGTAGCACGCGTCCATATTCAGGAAGTTGGAGGTCAGGTCGAGCCGCCGCACGTACTTGTTGTTGACCATAGACAAGCACATCGCACGGACGTTTGCTGGGTTCACGCTGTAGTACTATAGACGAAGACGGGAGTTGAACTTTAGACGTTATGACGCTTGCACAGTGTTCAACGTCGCTTGTCTGATAGGGCATCGTAGCGCTGGCATCGCGCGGCGTTGTAGTCGGATCGCGGTTGCCTTGACAACAAACCAAAAAGTCTGCGCGTGCGCTGAGTTCTGGTTCGGACATTTTTTGGCACGATTGTGACTCTATAGGTATTGTATCTCGATGCAAATATCCCAGAGATTTCGTAGACTATCCTTGCTTACATTGCATTACATTGTATGATTGATTGATTAACTCTTTATTGTTCACAGCATGAAATTTGATACAGAGGACAAAAAACTCTTAAAAACTAGTGTAACAACTAGCGGCCTTATCGCTAAAAGTGATCTCTTCCAGGCAACCTTATATATAGCCTTATGTATGATTGAATTCAACGGTAAGTAGTAGAGGAACTTCGACGAGAAACGAATAAACTAAACTAACAAACTTAAAATTGATTTATCGCGAGAATGCAGCCTGCATTTGCGAGATCCAAAAGCATGAAGTAGTAAACAGGACCGAACAGTTTTCCTACACCTACCCAGTTGTATTTAGGGCGCTTGCAGGCGTTGCGTAGTACAAGTAACAAGAAGAAGTTGTGAGTAACTACTACGCATCGTTTGCAACGTTTTGCTTAGTGCAAGTGGCAGTGGTAGTGCTTAGTAGTACTTCCACTGCCACTTGCAAAAAGCAAAAAAAATATAATTAAAATTTAAGACTGACAAATGGCCTGATTATCCAAACGATTGAACTTGTCTATGATTCAACAACGAATGTTCCTGAATCTATACTAATATTATAAAGAGGAAAGATTTAATTGTTTGTATGTTTGTTTGCTTGTTTATTTGTTTGTTTGCATTGAATAGGCTCCGAAACTACTGGACCGATTTGGAAAATCCTTTCACTGTTGGAAAGCTACACTATCACCGGGTGACATAGGTTATAATATAATTAGCTACACCCGTGCGAAGCCGGGGCGGACCACTAGTCATAAATAAGAACACTCGCGTTCAAGTCATCTTTAAAAAAAACCTAAATCAACATCTGTTCACCCGTTTGGGAGCTACGTTGCCACATACAGACAAACAGATACACACGTCAAACTTATAACACCCCTCTTTTTGCGTTGGGGGTAAAAATGTTAAAGGTTACCGAATTAGTTTGAAGAGCACTATAACTTCGGGCTAGCGATTTGCCGCTACTCGACAAAAACGTACCAAACCGATCCCGCAAAGTGCACTGACTGTCTGCTTGATATTTATTTGTAGCCGATACCAACTAGTTTGTGATTGAGTGTTATTGCATTTTGTGTACCTAGCGTTGGGGTGACCACATGGTTGTAATTTAATGGAAAAGTTTTAATTTATATCGGGTTTTGAAAAGCTTTTACTAAGATCATGTTACGAAAGTGAAAGAAGTAGAAATACGTCGTCGTAGGGTTGTATCGTTTGCAGCTGTTAAAGGTCTTCGATTGGTTTCATACTATCGCTACTGGTTCCACTAGTGTTGCTAGAGTCCATGTCAAGTGGACCACATGCCTATTTGTTGCTTTCGTCAACCGACATTATGCAAGATTTAGTTCTTTCTTTACCACGAACTGTATTCCCCGCGGTTTTGGGTGATTTTGTCTATTTGTCTAACTTGGAGCGTTATTTTGTCTAACATTTAAACTAAAAATGTTGCGAAAAAATACAAAATACCTGATTAATTAAAAAAATTGTTTTATATCGTTGACTATTATATTTTAAATGTATTTCCTCATACATACGTTGAAATTAAAAGTGCTGTACACTGCGATTAAAATAAGAATACTTTGACGTAAAGACTACCAGCTCAAAGCTCAGGCTCAAAGTAAGAATACGACTGACGTTTAACCACAGACTAGGTAAAGCTAATATACAATCTTTGCGGCTGACCTAACGCCATTTTGAGACGTAACAACTCACAGATATACACAACCAGATCGGCAATATATTTTAGTGAAAGAGACAACTTGATATGGCTCAGCACAAGTACGAAAAGGACATAAATAGATTTTGTTGTCCTTATCGGCGTGACCTGTTTTTGGTACCTCAAGTGTCAAAATCTGTAATAATCAGTGACAAACAAAACGGGTCTGAATTATATTTATTGCCTTTTTTTGGTGATTTAATGTGATAAATGCGTGTTTCCTCTGAGAAATAATTGTAAAAGATATTTTACAATGGTTGGTTGTAGCATTTTGGGCTGCAAGAAGCGCAGTGAGCGAAAATACGATGATGAGCGAGAGGCACTGAGCTAGCCACGCTCATTGAAAATCTATAGGTAGTAGATCTGTGTAACAACTAGAAAATGGAACTAACTTCAGTCCTGTTCTGCTTCAGTCATGGACTTCAGTCAGGTTGGATTTGTTCATGTTACGTCACAAAATGGCGATAGGGCTATGGCTATATTCTTATTTAGTTCGCATTTAAAGTTTTGATATAACATAATCATTATTACGGAAGTATCACATAGAATAAAACGAAACCCTTAATAAAATTTATTTAATTGTCAATGATAAAACCTTATCATTCTCATCAGAAAACTTAGGGGGCTTTTTTTCGATAAGACCGTTGCGCGTCAGAAGAGGAGGTGCGTCGCTTGTTTGTCACTTTTGACTTTGTAGACGAGCGACGATAAGGATTTGTAGGTGTATAAATTATAGTCACAGGGTCTTTGGAATTTGCACGAATTGTATGGGCAGCCCTAAAATCTTTAGAATTAGCAGTAGCAGTATTAACAGCTGCTGGGTCTTTGAGATTTGCAGGAGCAGTACGTGCAGCCACGGGGTCTTTGAGGTTTGTAAGAGCAGTACGCGCAGTCACAGGATCTTTGAGATTTGCATGAACAATGCGAGCAGCCACTGGGTCTTTGAGATTTGCAGGAGCAGTACGTGCAGCCACTGGGTCTTTGGGGTTTTCAGGAGCAGTACGTGCAGCCAATGGGTCTTTGGAATTTTCAGAAACAGTACGGGCTCTCCTAGTGTCTTTTAAATTAGGTGTAGCAGAATTAGCATCCACAAGGTCTTTGAGATTTGCATAAGCAGTATGTGCAGCGACAGGGTATTTAGGGCTTGCAGTACAGACAGTCACAAATTCTTGGCTCTCTGTAGGAGCAACATGAGTAGATCCAGGGTCATTGTGGTAGGCAGGAGCAGTACGCGCCACAACAGAGTATTTGCAGATTGCTTCAACAGCCACCCCTTGTCTGGTGTCTTCTCGGTGCGATGTCGATGCTCCAGCATTGTCAGATGCACTCGGATCCCACTTCTGATGTTAGAAATTTTTTAATGAATTGTATTGAAAATATAACCAAGCAAGACTATTTTAATTATTCAACTATATGGTGCCTCAGGTGCCACCTACAGTCTATTCAATCCACAAAAACGTGTCCATCCTTTCTCTTGTCCAAATTTGCAACTTTCTGCTGGTGGTTGGCTAATTTATCTTAGTGTGTGTGTTATCCACACAGCAAAACATTTCACAGTTCTACTGTAAATAGTGAATTCGCACCTTTATGCATTAAACTACATGGACAGTCTTATATGTCCTACCAAGGATGATATTTTTTGATGCGGCTGATATGAGCCGAGCAACTCACTCGCCTGATGGTAAGCGGCACACTTTCCCAGGTAAGATCAGTGTCCCAGTATTTAGGACAATATAAAACCTGCGCGGTTATACACTGCGCTCGTCACCCATAATTTTATACCCAGTAATTTCACTAGAAACATTGACCTTCAATCCAAAACACAGTAATAATTGCACACTACTGCTTTGCAGTTAAATTACTGGCAACATCGTATTAGTCCATGGTCCCTCTCAGAACTGTTTGTGCAGTCACCCCATCCACGCACGTACTAACATACGCGCACTCGTATCTACGATTGGATTCGCTCAACTTTCGCCTGTCCAAAATCAAATAACCCGACCCTTTGTGAAAAAATGTTTTGTGGATTTTTATTGCGCGACTTTGTAAGTCGTAATTGCATTTTCTCTCAGACATATTTGATATTTCACACCTTATTTATCGTGTTACGTGATACTCGTATATCCAGTGTTGCCACTTTAACCTCTGGCTTTTGTAGTGGCTGTTAGATTGTGAAATGTTTCTCGGGTACGGGAATACATACATTTTAAGCTACTGATTAAGCAATTGCACGAAGTAGGTAATAGTAGAAGACAGATTAATTAAATTTTAAAAATGTGCCTTATAATTATGTTAGTCCGATTATTGGACTGATGAGACTCAGTGAGATTTCGTCTCAGTTACGGTGTTACGGTGTTATATTAATTAAATAATTAATATTTGAGATATTTTTGCACACACAGTCATCTGACCCCTGTTTTATATCTATGATTGTACAGAGTGTACAGTGTACACACATAAACTGCATGCAGCGTGCTGAAAAGTTGCAATATCAATAAAGTTTGACCACGAGGAAAGACGATTCCTTGTGGTCAAACCCGTTTGACTAAATAGTTTGACTACGAGGAAGCACCGAAGCGTGTACTATGGCTGCCAGAGACTAATACATCTACATACATCTATATTTTTTTATACATAATTCATTATTAACACCCAGATATAGAACAAATACTAATGTTCATCACATGGGTTGCTAAGTGGGAATCGAACCCATACCCCAAGCGCAGAAGGCAGGTTCACTACCAACTGGGCAATCAGGGAAGGACTACTGAGCCTTTTAGTTAGATGCCTAATTTGGAACGCACCATAATGTAACTGTTAGAACGAAACATCATCAAGATATTCTGAAGTTCGAGTGGCGGAACGAATCGCCATAGTCACAGTTTTACAATCACTGCTCTCGTATTCGTACAAACAAAGTACTATAGTAATTCGTTGTCGTTCGAAACCCTAGTTACCTTCAAGTTGATCTCGTCGTTCAGCAACCCTCGGTAGAAGGGGCGTACAGGGATCGACTTCATCTCCTCGCAGAGGTCCAGGTACAGCTCCATCCCATCCAACGGGTATATTTTCTTGGGCTCTGCAAACACCAAAGCTTGCTTACCTAATCACATAATTATGATACTTTTCTGTGAAGAGCTAAAATTCCAAAAACTTAGTAATAAGTACGGAATATAAATGTTGTGATAGCCTCTTCCTTACACACTCCCCGGGTCATGTATTTCATGATGTTACTAATACCAAACACAACCCAGATCATATACTTTGTGTCACTTACAAACTACCCGGATTATATAGCCTCTTGTTACTACACAATTCTTATAATCACTGTTACTTATACACTACCCGGGTCATATAGTCCCTGTTACTAATACACCACCCTCGTCATATAGTCCCTGTTACTAATATACTACCCTGATCATTATAGTCCTTGTTACTAATATACTACCCTGATCATTATAGTCCTTGTTACTAATACACTACCCGGGTCATTATAGTCCCTGTTACTAATATACCACCCTGGTCATATAGTCCCTGCTACTAATGTACTACCCTTATTATTATAGTCCCTGTTACTAATACACTACCCGGGTCTTATAGTTTCAGTAACTAACCTGGTTTCAGTAAGGCGTCCTCGATCCCGGGATCCTTATTCGCCGGGTAGTTGTAATAAACGTGCCTCAGAACTGAGCTGCAAGACATGGTGATGTACTTCCCACATACCTCCCCACTACCCGGATCATATAACCCCTTTTTATACAACTCTTTTTTAGGATTCAACATATCTTCTGGTAAGATGAAGGAAGACCATTCTGCCATAGGGGGGTCTTCTGAAGACTCTATGGAGTGCTGGTAGAGCATCTCCACAGAGATCTCCTTGATGGGGGAATCGGAGCTTGACGACATTGTGTAGTTTCATGCACGTAACTTGGGAAGAGAGGATTTTTTCCTGGGAAAAAATATTCATCTAATGTAAATAAAGTTTTGGAGTTTTCAAAAACTTTGACAGCTTTTCACTTGTGAATTTGACAACTTTCTTAGTGTTGTATTGTGGTTGTATTCCATAGAGTAATATATACACCGGTTTGCTTTGACAACAGCATATTTAGCAAAACGCGAGCTATGAAGATTACATGCACAGATCTACTACCTATATGTGTTATGTATATCTGTGATTACATATAATCTGATATGTATATCAGTTTAAGCCATGGAAGTAGTATAAGGGTATACAAAGTCCTTGGTTTAAGCCTTTTGGTATAGTCCACCTGCTGTGACCATAGAAGAAATACCTAATCACTAGCGTAACCGCGTTGGTCAGTAGTCCACATAATAAAAACTTCAAGAAAATCCGTTTGAAGATTATCAGATCTTTTATCAGGGTTTAAAAAGTATATCTATTTAATATGTATCTATTTAACCTCAGAATACAGTATTTAACTATATCTCGGGAGTTGTTTTATTTAACAGATACTTAATAGCCCGTTGGTCCAGTTGGTAGTGAACCTGCCTTCTGAGCTTGGGGGCGTGGGTTCGATTCCCGCCTAGGACAAACATTTGTGTGATGAACATTTGTGTTTGTTCTATATCTGGTTGTTTCTATCTATTTAAGTATGTATTTAAAACTATATATGTATGTATATCAGTCTCTGGCAGCCATATCACAAGCTTTGCTTAGTTTGGGGTCAGATGACCGTGTGTGAAAAAATGTCACGAATATTTATTTATTTATTTATTAACATTAAAGAAAATATTCTACCTCTAAGGGTAGGTTAGAAGCTTTTGGGTTTTGGTTAAATTTGATAAGCGGGATGAATCCCGTTTATCGAATTTAACACACTAACCGTGAAGCCGGTTTTAAAAATTCGAAAAAAAAAAAATTTAAGTTGTATTACTTTTAACCCACCCCTACAACAAGAAAAATCTTTGCCCAACAATTACCTAGATATTTTTACTAAGTGACTTGAGTAAATATTTCAAAACTACTTATTTACTTATGTCTTTTAGTAGGTGTTCCTTTTGAATATAAATACTTAAGTGAAGACTCATTTTTGTTGTAAACTATGCAGAATAAGGATAGGAAATGTTTTAAATGATCTCAGCTAAAGAAGCATCACACAAACGCCAGCCAAAACTTTCCCGCTCAAACGGAGTATGTTTCCAAGCAGCTCTAGCCTGCCGGCAACGACGGGCTAGCGCAAAACCGCCATGTGGCGGCCAATATCGAGCAAAGCAAACATTTGCCGAGCTCGGTGTACCACCGACGATGAGTTTTCACAACGACTCGCCAAAGAAATGTTTGATAACTTAGTCACGTCATTGAAGGGCGGGAATTAATAATGTGGAGCTTGTTTTCACAGTCTGAGATCTCGAGAAAGTCGTCTTTAAACAGAAACGTTTAATTTGGAGATTTTACAAGTTAAAACTGCGCATCTCTGCACTAAATATGCAATAGAGTATTGCACAGAAAAGAGAAGGGAATAGAACAAGGAACTAAGGAACTTATATATACCCTAAAGCGTCAATAGGTAAAACGTCCTTGCAAGGAACATTATTACTCCTACCAGAGGAATAGAACGGAAAAGAGAAGGAACATTTGTTACCAGGCATACGAGTGAACATTCTTATTTACGTCAACGCGTCGAACTCCCAGATATTTTTTTTTCTTTTCTGCAGTGTATTGCGTAGATATATACAATGGAGAGGCACGCGTTTTACTCAGTTTAGCCAAGGATGCTGTAGAAAATCCTTGGTTTTAGCATAGAATATCTCTACTGATGATGTTTATTTGTCATAATATCGTACCTACCTAAGGTCATCGCTCATTAGACCCACTCAACATCAACCTGGTCAAAAGTAAAGCCCTCTTTCAATATACGGGGCTACTTTGTATAGAGTAAGTTAAAGGTTAAAAAAATATCTGCTGCATAAGGGTGTAGCCGGGTTATGTGACATTGCACCCACTAAAACCTCTTCGGTGGCCGGTCTCTGTGCCAGACGGGTACCAGGATTTTCATAGAAACGCACCGGTACCCCTCCTAGCATGCTGCCTGAAGCAATACTCCCGGAAAATGCTTAGAGCATTTCCGCTCCTTTCCTTTACAACAATATGGGCAACACCACGCCGTTGTCTTCCCTGGATTCGCTTAAATGGGAGGTCAGATCCCCAAATCTGACCACGAGCCCAAATACCCTCTTATAATCAGGATTATTAGACCTACCTGCATACTTAAAATACATACTACATCATAAATCAAAAAGCCCAAATCCCAACGCCGGTAACATAAATTCAAACACGTGCACCTCACAGAAAAATTAAATCATAAAATGCCTTTGCGATTTCCTCATTCCTCCTTTCGAATCCTCCTTTAAACACCTCGCACATCCGGCGCGTGTAAATAAATCTCGCAAAACAATGGCGGCGGCGAAACGCGGGGAAATCATAAAAACACCATTACACCGCGCGTTAACGAGCCCTCGATCTACCGCGGAATGTGGTTAGGAGGGGAGACGTGGACAAACTAATAACGCCTGACAAACTGGCACTCATTATCAGCCTATCATGTTCCACTGGCGGGACACAGGCCTTCTCTCAGAGAGAGAGAGGATGGGCCCTAATCACCATACCCGCCCAGTGCATGTTAGTGCAAATGTCATATATGCCTCTGAATTTAATTTTCAGGTTTTTAGATATGCCTAGTTTCCTGGAATATATTATCTTCACCGTTTTTGAGCGAGGACATGGAAACTGCAAATAATTTATTTAAAGACTAATAGTCATTGGTGACTTTGAGCTTGTTTATGAGGCTCACAGTAAGAACACTGGTCGAAGACTTTCGTCTTAAGGCACTGAGGTATTTTTGACGAGAAGACGTTGCGAAGTTTAGCATTTGCTGCCCAGCCGAGTTGGATTCGCCGATTGACTTAAAAGAGACCGCAGGGAAACGCTGGATGCAGACCGCTTCCAACCGGCCCTTTTGGAGATCGATGGAGACCTGTGTCCAGCAGTGGACATCCTATGGCTGAAATGATGAAGATGAGTCATTGATGCAGGGCCAAGGAACCTAAACAGAACCGGGAGCCGTCAAATTATACAGCGCACATGCTAGTTATGAATCGCATTGTAAATATTTTACGGCAGATGTATTTGAATTATGGCTGATAATTATTTTGATACTTAGGTTAGTAATATGTATGGTTGTCAAGCGTTTGACCCCTCATCAGACATGGTGTGATCGAAGACAGGAAGCACGCCTAGCAAATGGGACATTACAAACTTTATTTCCGAAATGAGGAGATCCGTAGACGAACGAAAGTCACCGACATATCCCACCGGATCAGCAAGTTGAAGTGGCAGTGGGCAAGGCACATATCACGCAGAACAGATGGCCGATGGGGCCGAAAGGTTCTCGAATGGAGACCACGAACCAGTAAACGCAGCGTAGGACGTCTACCCACAAGGACAGACGACCTAAAAGACACCGCAGGAAAACGCTGGATGCAGGCCGCTTCCAACCGACCCTTTTGGAGATCGATGGGGGAGGCCTATCTCCAGCAGTGGACGTCCTATGGCTGAAATGGTGATGATGATGATGATGAAATTTTATTTATTTATCAGGTAATTGAAATACGCAGCATCTCCCTACGAACCGCGATGGCTGGGTGGCGCGATCTCACGAAGGATAACTGATGGAATTGAACATTCCGCTTTGATGGGCCACGTCTTTATCATGCGGGGCGGTAATGGAGTGTTTTATTGTTTATCTATGTGATTTGGCTTATGCCGAGTGATGATTGGCTGCCGAACGGCTTACAGGGTGAAAAGTCGACGTAGCCTTCTAAACGAAGTGTTTTTCACGTTACGTGGAAGATATTCTTTTTACTTACGACTTTACCATCGTTTTAAAATTTTCTTTAAAACTACTGAACTAATTAAAGGTGAGGTTTTCCCACTTTTAAGCAACGCTTGTTACAATTGATGACCATAATGCTTAATATATTGTATTAAAGTCTAAGATATTATACCTGTAGATAGGTTGTGCCCGCCACCATATTGACTAGACGAATGCAAGGCTGGCTGCCCGACTTCGTTCAGCCGTCTCAGTCACGCACTCCGAGTGTCCACAACAAATTGTATTTTTGTCTCTTTCTAACAACAGATATAGCGTAAAAAAGTCTTTCATATTCTTTCCCTTATTTCACAAAATGCACATGTACCTACATGCGTAGATAAGCTATGCTATGTTATGGTATATGCCATGTTTAAAATTCAGAATTCTGTTGCTAAGTCAGTAAGGTTCTGTAGTCTTTGAAGGTACCTACGTAAATCGCCAGTTCGCGCCAGTCGAAGATATTTGCCATCTTCAACCACACCTTCATTAAAAGAAGATCTATGGTGGCACTCTTAGAAGAACTACAAATGTGGCACTGTATAAATCTGTTATCGGTTGTGCTCAGTCGTGCTAATAATATTGACACAGTCGAGGACACAGTTTACAGCCCCCGAGTCGCAGCTCAAACAATTCATGTAAGTAATTCGTTTCACCGAACGCCGAATGTTTATTTCGAGTATTTATTTTTTGAATGTCCATTCGACGCTAACGTGCTGAAAATTCGGAAAGTCAACGCTGAAACTGAATTATGAAATTACTCGCTCGTTTTTTTACTGTTGTGGTTTTATAACATTTTATATTTTATGCTGATATTGTGCTATTTTTGCGCCGTAAGTTGGTGGAATGGTTTTGCCACGGATGTGACTTACTCACTGAAAAATTTCAGCCAAATCCTCAAATCACCACATTGTAAAGAAATAGAACCAATTATCCGTTCGCTCACGATTCGAACTTGTAATAAATCAGTTCAATTTCTAAGCTGTAACAGTAAGTTCGGTACTAAGTCTAGCTCAGCGGCACTCAGTCATTTCAAGTTGTAAATCAATGAGTAGAGTTACTGTAAGTCTAACTAGCAAGAACTTGTAAACCCTAGGTTCAAAATATTAATTTTAGGGCTTAAGTTTATGTGAGTAAATCTAATAAACTAGGGTTACAGGAATGTTAAGCCGTAAATAGATACTTACTTAGATTTTTAGAATCCTTTATTGTGCACACCAGAATTAAAAATTACACACAGAAAATTAGTCACATTCAACAAAATGAATGGAACAGCAAATTTTATTTGCTATTTCAGGGTTGGCCTTGTAGTAAAAGCTGTTCATATTGATTAGTATAATGACCTCCTTACGGCTTAGTAAACCCTTTCTGGGTAACCCTGTATAGTAAATATTTTCATAATGACGAGTATAATGACATCCTTTCGATTTACTTAGTACCAATCGTTCCGCGTAACTTTGTATAACCCAGTATAATTTCTTAGGGATTCAGTGGCGTAAGTTAACTAGGTATACCGCTGAGCTCAGAATACAGACCGCTGAGTCCTGTGGCAAATTCATCGGATGTGGCCAAAGATAAAATAACCACTTGACCGCGCACGAGTCATAATTTGCTTGTGCAAGATGTAAGCTACGTTGGTCGTGGGGGGGTATCGTATGGCACTTGTGATTGGAGACTTGACGCTTGTGATTGGAGACTCGAAAAAAATTATGCTGAAAATTTTCCTTTTGTCGATGGAAAATGTAGTACCTTTGGCTTACGGCGGGGTAAAGGACGAGTAGTCAAGTGGATGGATCGTCATTGGATGGGGGCCCCCTCAATAAAAAGAAGCTCAACCAACATTGTAGTTTTTTCAATAAATAAAATTTGTGTATGTTATTTTAGTACCTAGGTAGGTAATTTAAACTAATTGAATTCAAAATAGTTTTTTCTTGTGCTTGCAGCCATCTCGGGCCGGGCCCCCTGCAGCCGAGGGCCCATGGCATTTTGCCCATACTGCCGCCCTATTGTTACGCCACTGCCTAGATCCTGTTTCATCCAGACTTAGGTAGGTACGTCCCGCAAATTTTACCATGATTTCCCAATTTTTCCACATTTTCATTTTCTTGATGAACTGTTTCTTTGTCAAATTTCAACAAGACTGTTTTAGCCGCTTCATTGTGAAAAGGTAGGGGTAAAAAAGGGATAAAATATTTTTGGCGGCTAAAAGCGGGTATCTCTGATAGCATAAATAGGAATTTAGGAAGATCAGGAATTTTCCTAGCACAACCTATAAGAAATTCAGTTGTTTAAACATTCAGTTGGTTGTTTGTGTCGTAATTTAGGTAAGAGTTCTGCGAAATGCCACGATCAACGTTATTCTAGTGCGCATTGTACGAAGATTCAGATTTAAATTAAAAAACTTTCCCAAGCTGCAAGCGTACCAACTAGATTTCCGAGCGATCCCGTGGTCTGCAGTGTCTTTGTTTAAACAACTTTGTTGCTTAATTGAAAACCCCTGTAGGTTAGTAAAGATTACCTCTTGGAATGGCGAAATCGAGCACCTAACTAGCCGTACAAACTTATTTGTAAAGTTGGCCAAGGTAGGGCACAAATTTTTTCATGGGAGTGTCGTGTTCAGTTGTGTTTAGTAACTACGATAGTGGCTCCTTCAGGCAACTCTACGGAAAAGTTGGTAGAACTGCCATTCGTGAGTGTTGCTCCGATATTGATTCGATAAATACCCGCAGGTGGTCAGTAACTTCGGAATATGAGGGTATATTTATTATTATGATATTACTAAAACCAAAGCTGTCAAACCGAGGCCCGCTGGTCACTAAGTGGCCAATATATTTGGCACGTAAATTTCGATTGGTTGAACTCTTTATCACAAAATCAAACCATCAAAAAAACTACAGGCCGATTAGCCTAATTTAAATTTTTTTGTTCCAAATTATTTGCATTGTACGTATAGTTTTTGTGACGTTCGAAAGTGCACCTAACTGTACCTAGATTAGGTACGTACCAAATTGATAAAATAAATGATTGATTGTTTGATTGTAAAATAAAAAAAGTGCCAAGCTGAAATAGGAGTAGGCGGGCCATGTCTGCAGAATACACCCAGAAAAATGGGCAAAAGAGTTACACTGGGCGTATCTCAAGACGGAAAGCGATCCCCACGACCCGGGAAACGATGACAAGATGATCAAAATGGCAGAACTAAGGCAGTACATACATAGAAAAGGGATAGATAGAAAGAGATGGAAGGCCTTTGCCTAGCAGTGGAACAACATATCATAGCAATAAATCTATTTAAAAAACTGTCAGTAAGTATCATTTACTACCCCATCGCGCTATTCGATGCTCGGCTTACTTTGAATACAAAATTATACCCCACCACCAAAATTGGTTGGGCAGCCGTGAATTAAACTTACTACCTTTGAGAAAATTATTGAAATGCCTCTGACCCGGTCCGTAAGTAATGAGTATGAATTATATCGAGAAGTAAATAAGGTGCACAAAGTTGATCCTTGATCGATGGCATGAAAAAGAGTAGGTACAACCTGGGTAGGTAGTTTTTATTTGATCTGAGAGATAAACTGATTGGGGGCTATAGCTAGCTGTACCTAATATACTTGCATATAAACAACTAGGTAAGTTCGTAAGTTCGTACACAGGGAGGTACTTACTCGTACAAACATAAGGTATTTAAAGACATTTCAAGAATTTGAACCTATGATCAGAGAAAACGCGCCGATTGCTCTTATCTAACTAGACTTTTAAGGACGCTTTCCGTCAACTGATAAAAATAAGCTAACTTTAGGTACATATTCCGACGAATCTGTAATACTTAGCCATATGGCATTATTATCTATAGATAGAAAGCTCTTTTTGTAAAATATCTACGGCAAAACAATAATTAAAATGATTATCAATAATTCATGAAAAATATTTTTCGTAGTCTCTAACCTAACCTTGCCTAACCACAAAAGTTACGAAAACCAGTCGTGTTTCGGAACATATTTCTCAAAAACTATGTTTTTAATCAATAAAAAATCACGCTGTGTGAAACACTTCATTGATCAAAACTTAAAAAAAACAGATGAATGAAATCGGTAAAGTCGTTCTCAAGTTATGGCGTGCGTGACCAAGGTAAATAGGGATTTATTTTTATATTATATAGAAGATGGAAGATAGAAAATAGAAGATAGATAGATTTTTGTTCTCAAGTGTAGGCAAGTGATATGCCTACTTAATGAGGTGAAACATATAATATATTTGCGTGTTGCATCCAAAACCCTAAAAACGTTTAGTAAAGTCTCCACCACTTTACTAGGACATGACTGGGACTTGCACATATTTTATTTGATTTAATCAGATTGAAAATTGTACGTATATATTATGTACTAGCTGACCCGACAGACGTTGTCCTGTCTAAGAAATGAAAAACGCGCTAAGTTAAAATAGTTGTTAAGTTTTCTGAAATTTTCCAAATTTCTTAATTTTTCTTTCCATAAGAACTTGCTACAAAATATAGTTACCCCCATTAATTTGCATCACGTGATTTGCGGACCCTTTTTGGCATTTATTTATTTAATAAGATTTATTAAGTACCTACTCAACGTACACTACAAAGTGCGCTACAAAGCTACCTCCAGCTTAAGATGAGCCGTACGTTCAAAGGTTCATGTACATTCCGGAGGTCAAGTTATTTGGACCTTATACTGACGGTTGACGGTTACTGATGTCTGTAATTTCTGAACTACGAAATCGATGACCTTGAAATTTTTACGGGACGTTTTTAAATATACCTCCATTCTAACGAAAAAAGAATTATTGAAATCGGACTACGCGGTAATGAATTACATCTAAGTACACATTTTGACTTTCATCCCCTCTCCCAAGGGAACCATGCAAATATTCAGGATAAAAAGTATCCTATAACCTACCTCGTAGTATGAACTCAAATTACGCTAAGTTTCATTTGAATCCATTTAGTAGTTTCGGCGTGATGCGCGGCCCAGATAAAGACATAAAGACAGACAGACAAAAATTTAAAAAAAATACAGTTTTGACTTCAGTATCGATTATAGAGTGCCGTCCAAATATTTTTTTTTAAATATCATCTTTGTACAGACATTGAAGATATTTAAAAAAAACTTGTTGTAAATTGGACCGTTTTATTATAAGTATATAGATAGATGTTACAGTAAATGACTCTGGCAAATGCATAAGACGTTGCAACCCGAAAATCCTACAATGAGGAAAAAAACTTGCGAAAACGCTTATAGTTGGAGCTGGACTGGCGTAGCACTCGTGAATCAATAAAACATATAGAGGTAATAGAACTTTGATTACCAAGAAACAGTAAACTGGAAGATACCCAAGTAGGTGACGGAGTGACGCTACAAAACTTAACACAAACTTTTAACTGACGTAAACGCTTCTCAGTAGTTACCCACGAGCGAAGCAAACGACAGTTCCGTCCACAGCCAACTCCTTAAAGCAATGAATAAATCCACAGAACTCATTCAAGAGTTCCGAAACAGTAGTTCGGTTCGGGAAAACATTTTATTGTGTTTGGAAAACGGTGTTTCCCAAGTTGAATAGTCTACGCCGGTCATTATCAAACTCTAATAAAGACTGCGCTAGTGGTCGGGAACTAAAACTTGGGAAGGAGTAGACAAGCTCGTAATTATTTTAGTAAAACTTTTATTCAAATTTCATCTGGGTTAATTTTACGTTTAACCACAGCAAAATAAATGAAAGCAACAAACTCTCAGTAACTATACTAATAGATACTCTGTGCTATTTATATTGACGAAACGAAAAGCAGACAATACTGCAAACATTGGGCTTGTTCTTCTCTTTCTTTTTGGTTAATGTTAAAGAACAATTATTATCGCACTGCAATCAAAGATTTCATACTTTTTTATTTATATTACACGGGAATTACTCACGTTAGATTAAGCCGGTGACTACGACTATAGTAAAAAAAATATGTGTGAAAATCACGTCAGTTTCTATGATTTCATACTTACTACGTATGACTGCAATATTTGCAATACCCTTAGCGTAGACAAAGTACTTTTGTATATGCCCTTAGTATTCATTCTCAGTCCGCCTATCAGGGGGCTTAATCCCAGATTTGATAGTTTTCGAAAACTTTTTTCGTTTACGTATTGTTCCATACATTGCTGGGCTGAAAGGTATTCGAAAACTTTTTTCGTATTAGAGAAGCAATCTATACCGCCGATTACTACCGATTTTAATTCCTCCGCGTTTCCGCTGGAGGCGCTTTACTAAAATGTATGGAACAATACGTAAACGAAAAAAGTTTTCGAAAACTATCAAATCTGGGACTAAGCCCCCTGCACTCCGATTGGTAGGAGGAGCGGGAAAAGTTGTTCCCATACGCCTGGCGCGGGACTGAGCGCGGTGCGCGCAAATTCTCGCAACCTTTTTACGCTTTTAGAATACGGGCCTTTCATTAAAAACGAAATTATTCACTACCAAAAATCTATTCTTTTCTTTTTTTTTTATAAATAAGATTGCCTTTCAGTACATGCAATTTCCAGGTTGTTACGAGCTTTCATTAGAGCATAAAACTAAAAAAATAAACTAAATCGACCACAAAATCGACCTTATTTCAGTATTTTTTTTTTGATCGAGGAAATTTTATTCTATCAAATTTTGAACCAATGCTTATTGGCACAGAGTAGTGTATATCTGTGCTTATTGGCTTAATTAAACTCACAGATATACACAACCAGATCGGCAATATATTTTAGTGAAAGAGACAACTTGATATGGCTCAGCACAAGTACGAAAAGGACATAAATAGATTTTGTTGTCCTTATCGGCGTGACCTGTTTTTGGTACCTCAAGTGTCAAAATCTGTAATAATCAGTGACACACAAAACGGGTCTGAATTATATTTATTGCCTTTTTTGGTGATTAAATGTGATAAATGCGTGTTTCCTCTGAGAAATAATTGTAAAAGATATTTTACAATGGTTGGTTGTAGCATTTTGGGCTGCAAGAAGCGCAGTGAGCGAAAATACGATGAAATATCATTTCACACGTAAGTAAACATATAAAGCTTGTAACGATCACCTAAATAAATTCAGGATATCAATTCGCAAATATTTTATTCATAATTAGTCAGTTTTTAGGTCGATTAGTGGTCTAATTCTATGAATTTTATCAAATTATTCACTTAGAAAATAAATTATGAATGTTGCCAGTTTATGAAAGAAATTACCCACCGCAACTAACATAAATTATTCGTTCTGCAGGTTTCCAACTGATCCTGTCACATTGCTGAAAAAAGCTGGCACATTGCAAGAAGTGCAAAATACCGACCCTTTTATGCCCATATGAATATGGTGAATGTTAATATTAAATATATATTAATGGGGCCACAGTTATGAAGCTGGAAAAGCAAAAGGCGATTTCGGCGAACCGATTCAAAAAGCTACGCGCTGTTTGTGAAATTTGTACTGTAAACATTAAAGAGTCTATTTATCATATTATTTGGAATGTTATACATAATTCCATTCATGAAAAAACTAAACTGACCAAGCGCGAGTCGGGCTCGCGCGCTGAGAGTTCTTTACAATCACAAAATACAAAAAGTTGTGCAAAAAGACAACATCACGCCCAGGCTGTCACCCATCCAAGTACCGACCGCGCCTGACGTTGCTTAGCTTAGTGGTAAACAGAAATTTGTCACTGACTCGCACTTGGCCAGTGTTTATTATTTGTTGTTTTACTTATGTTCACTATAATCCGCTAAATTTAACGCTTGTACGGATTACCGTTTTTACACTAGAACAAATCCAAAAATACGTTTAACGTTTGTTGCATGGGGGCCCTTCCTTTGCCCTTCCGTTTTAACTCTGACTTTTTTATTAATTTTAATTAATCATAAAAAATCATGCTATGGTTACTTTACAACCTTTTTTCTAGTACTATATTCTAATCCTAACAAATAATTATAATAAAAACGCAAGTAAGTTTGTAACTTTCTGTCTGTTTTTTTACGAGGAAACGGCTAAGTCATGGTATAATAATATACTCCACCAGGTATAGCAATTCGAGAAAAAATTTTTACGTAGGCGTCCCGCAATGATGTCATGATGTCAATTTACAACAGGTTCGAGAGAGATGACGATACACCACGTAACAGCCGATTGAATAAAGTGGCAACTGGACAGTGACGTCATTGCGGGACCACTCCCAGATTGCTAGACCTCGTTTTCTTAGATCATGGGCTAAGTCAAATTTTGTCAGGACGATAGGGTGTGTCATGAGGACAGACAACGTACTTTTCTTCCCAGAAAATTGCAGGTAGCTCCGTGGGTTGCAGCAGATAGTGTATAAAATAGAAATATTTAAAATGTAGTATTGTTTCCAAAGTACTCATTGAAGATTCACTACCCATCATAGTAGGTAAATTACCCTAACTTATAGCAAATCATTTTAATGTGGCAACACACCTTGTTGAAGCGAGAGGCACTGAGCTAGCCACGCTCATTGAAAATCTATAGGTAGTAGATCTGTGATTAAACTCAAACACCACAGATCTACTACCTATAGATTTTCAATGAGCGTGGCTAGCTCAGTGCCTCTCGCTTCAACAAGGTGTGTTGCCACATTAAAATGATTTGCTATAAGTTAGGGTAATTTACCTACTATGATGGGTAGTGAATCTTCAATGAGTACTTTGGAAACAATACTACCTTTTAAATATTTCTATTTTATACACTATCTGCTGCAACCCGCGGTGCTACCTGCAATTTTCTGGGAAGAAAAGTACGTTGTCTGTCCTCATGACACACCCTATCGTCCTGACAAAATTTGACTTAGCCCATGATCTAAGAAAACAAGGTCTAGCAATCTGGGAGTGGTCCCGCAATGACGTCACTGTCCAGTTGCCACTTTATTCAATCAGCTGTTACGTGGTGTATCGTCATCTCTCTCGAACCTGTTGTAAATTGACATCATGACATCATTGCGGGACGCCTACGTAAACATTTTTTCTCGAATTGCTATACCTGGCGGAGTATATTATTATACCATGACTTAGCCGTTTCCTCGTAAAAAAACAGACAGAAAGTTACAAACTTACTTGCGTTTTTATTATAATTATTTGTTAGGATTAGAATATAGTACTAGAAAAAGGGTTGTAAAGTAACCATAGCATGATTTTTTTTGATTAATTAAAAATAATAAAAAAGTCAAAGAGTTAAAACGGAAGGGCAAAGGAAGGGCCCCCATGCAACAAACGTTAAACGTATTTTTGGATTTGTTCTAGTGTAAAAACGGTAATCCGTACAAGCGTCAAATTTAGCGGATTATAGTGAACATAAGTAAAACAACAAATAATAAACACTGGCCAAGTGCGAGTCAGTGACAAATTTCTGTTTACCACTAAGCTAAGCAACGTCAGGCGCGGTCGGTACTTGGATGGGTGACAGCCTGGGCGTGATGTTGTCTTTTTGCACAACTTTTTGTATTTTGTGATTGTAAAGAACTCTCAGCGCGCGAGCCCGACTCGCGCTTGGTCAGTTTAGTTTTTTCATGAATGGAATTATGTATAACATTCCAAATAATTAGATAAATAGACTCTTTAATGTTTACAGTACAAATTTCACGAACAGCGCGTAGCTTTTTGAATCGGTTCGCCGAAATCACCTTTTGCATTTCCAGCTTCATAACTGTGGCCTCATTAATATATATTTAATATTAACATTCACCATATTCATATGGGCAAAAAGGGTCGGTATTTTGCACTTCTTGCAATGTGCCAGCTTTTTTCAGCAATGTGACAGGATCAGTTGGAAACCTGCAGAACGAATAATTTATGTTAGTTGCGGTGGGTAATTTCTTTCATAAACTGGCAACATACATAATTTATTTTCTAAGTGAATAATTTGATAAAATTCATAGAATTAGACCACAAATCGACCTAAAAACTGACTAATTATGAATAAAATATTTGCGAATTGATATCCTGAATTTATTTAGGTGATCGTCACAAGCTTTATATGTTTACTTACGTGTGAAATGATATTTCATCGTATTTTCGCTCACTGCGCTTCTTGCAGCCCAAAATGCTACAACCAACCATTGTAAAATATCTTTTACAATTATTTCTCAGAGGAAACACGCATTTATCACATTTAATCACCAAAAAAAGGCAATAAATATAATTCAGACCCGTTTTGTTTGTCACTGATTATTACAGATTTTGACACTTGAGGTACCAAAAACAGGTCACGCCGATAAGGACAACAAAATCTATTTATGTCCTTTTCGTACTTGTGCTGAGCCATATCAAGTTGTCTCTTTCACTAAAATATATTGCCGATCTGGTTGTGTATATCTGTGTCAAACACAGATGTATCCATAGAGTAATATATGGATGTATCTGTGACATGTATATTTTTCCAGCTCAAATATTGTAATTTAACTGAATAAAATTGATTTAAAACCGACAAATTTGGTATAACAGGCCGGTAAGCCTTATGGTCTCCCTATGGCCTTAGTAACAAGCGTTGCTTAAAAGTGGGAAAACCCACAGAAAAGAGAAGTAAATAGAACGGAAATGAGATAAAATCTGTTACCAGGCATTATGAGTGAACCTTGATTGAACATTATTATTTAGATCAACGCGCCAACTCCGCATCACAGTTGCTAACTGATTTCGAATGACTAACGTTTCGTTTATATGGATGCAACTGGCTAAAACAAATTTCTCACAAAAATGCCATAATAGACGTTCTAATTTTTTTTTTTTACTTTTCCATGGAATACCTCGCCTTAACGCAAAAACCAGTGGCGTAACAATAAGGTGACAGAACGCTCAAAATGCCACGGGCCCCCAACCTCAGGGGTCATCCCGAGAGAGCCACGAGAATAGGATGATTCGTACATTTATTTATACATTATTAAGTACTTAAATAAAATATTTGAATTCAATTAATTTAAGTGACCTAATTAAATACCATACATATTGTTGATTGAAAATAAACTACAACGTTGTATGAACTTCTTTACATTGAGGGAGGGCCCCATCCCATGAATTTGCCACGGGACTCAGCGGTCTAGTTACGCCACTGGCAAAAACTGTAACGTACGTGTACGGCTCATTTGCAAAATGCAAATGCAATAAAGGGTGTCAACGTCGTCTGCTAAATTCGACTAAAGGCGTCAAGTCTGATTTAGGCCAGATGCAATCGTACCCATCACGCCACCTTACCATATCTCCCTTGTTTGTCCGATCTGAGGATCGATGTGTCTCACAACCGCTGCAAGGATGGAGTAAAACTTTGGGTCGTTATCGCGGTGAAACAACACAAGTAAATATTTTAGTGTTGTTTCCTAAAGCTCCATAGAAGTCTTCACCACTTTAATAGGACATGAATTTGACTTAACTCTGGCTTACTGTGCTTGACTCTGACTGTGACTTGTTTGACGTTTTTCATCATACTTGATCACAGATCTACTACTTGATAATATTGACACTGGCAAATACAACAAGAGTGCGACGCCAAAATTCTCAAAGGAAAAAAAATTATATATGGTGTGTCATACGGTTGTCATTTAATTTATTTAGCTTTCATGTCAATTGTCATTGTTGATGTCATTGTCATTCCAGAAACTTTCACACATTTCACCTTTTCACCAACATTTCACAATCACATCACATATTTCATGACAGTTCACTTCTTTTGGTTATTATTTCATAAAACTATATTATATTAAATTATCACACAACTGTGCGTAAAGTTGAATCAAACCCAGCATAAAATAATTGTGAACGACGACCACAGCAAGATACGCCGTAGATCTGACCCTAATATTTAGGTTAGTACAAAGATGCGTTCTTTAAACTTTATTTCTTAATTATTTCGTATGAATTTGAGTAGTTTCCTCGCGTTTTTTCGTAGAATGACTGGATCAGCACCCGTAGTTCTGGTGCCAGTTGGCGTCCGCGGCGTGAAAGTGCTCGAACGTGAAAAATTCTTGCGTAAAATACAAGTACCTGTGTTAAAGGTCAAAGATGAAAACCTAACGAAAATATCGTCATCGTGCAAGCCCTACTACCTGAAGCTGGAACACTTCAAGCCCGTTCAAAACGCTGAAGATAAAGAATTCAAGAAAGATGTCTACTTCAGTCCAGAGAAAGTCACTTCCTGGGAAGATATAGCGGAGAAAGAGCGGACATCCCTGGAAGAACAAGGTATCACTAAAACCAACTTTATTTTCAAGGAGATAGAAATCGGCTATGATAATTGGAGCTATGATGCAATATTCAAGGCTGTCCTACCTGAGAATGAAGAAACAGTGAGTGGATTTTCTCAAATTGGGCATATTATTCATCTGAATTTACGTGATCAACTGCTCGACTATCGCTCGCTCATTGGTCAAGTTCTTGTAGACAAAATAAAGACATGTCGAACAGTAGTTAATAAGAGCAATATCATTGACAACACATACCGCAACTTCAGTATGGAAATAATTGCTGGTGAAGAAGATTTCATGGTGACGGTTATAGAAAACAATTGCAGGTTCAAGTTTGACTTTTCAAAAGTGTACTGGAACCCGAGGCTTGGTAAGGAACATGAAAGAATTTTGAGCTATTTACAACCACAAGATGTTCTCTTTGATGTGTTTTGTGGAGTCGGACCATTTTCAGTTCCCGCTGCGAAACGCCAATGCAGAGTTTTCGCAAACGATTTGAACCCGGACTCTTTCAAATGGCTGCAGTTTAACGCTGAAAACAACAAGCTAAAGAAACAATTATTGAAATGCCACAACATGGATGGAAAAGACTTCATTTCTGTTGTGTTCCGTGATTTCATCATAGAATACTGCAAAGGCAATGAAAAGATTGAGATTGGTTCTAAGATCCACATCACTATGAATTTGCCGGCGTTGGCCGTGGAATTTCTGAATAATTTCAAAGGATTAATCAAAGACAGAGATCTGATTGACAATTTTAAATGTGACATAATAGTTTATGTGTATTGCTTTGTTGAGGACGATCACATTAAGGCAGCAAAAGAAAAGGTGAACGAAAACTTTGGATGTGACATGAGTGAGTACATATTAGATGTGTTTAGTGTAAGGAAGGTTTCTCCTAAAAAGGAAATGATGCGTGTAACATTCAAACTGACAAAAGAAATACTTTTTGATGTGAGTGATGTAAATGATGAACCCCCTGTGAAAAAACTTTGTGTTGGAAACAGTGCATAGACTAACAATATATTTTTTTATAAAATTTGTTAATTTTGATGTACAGTGTAAACTCTATATAGCGCACTTAAGAGACTGCGTATTTTGTGGCATTATGGATAGTTTTCAATGGAGAGTTTTTTTAAACTATTATAAGATGAATTTACTAGTAAAGTATAAAATTTACAAACAACAAACATTAATATTGATACAAATAACAACGCAAATTGCGTATAGTCTGTTATCTTCATCGGAAGTTTTTTGCTGCTCCAGTATTTTATTTTAAATTTGTGGTGTTAGAAAGTACTGTTTATTGCTTAATAATAACGTATTGGTGTTGTTATTTAGTGGTTGTGATGCTACATAGAGAGTACCATTGTATGGACATCAAGGTAAACCAATTGAAGTCAAATAATTTCAACGTTTTAAGGAGTTTGTAATTAACTCGAGTGTTGCTATGTAAGGTTTACACTGTATTTGAAAGTAGTGTAAGAATTAAATGATTGTTTACTTTAATAGATTTAATTTTGTACTATGGAAATGCAGTTAAAAATAAAGCTGAATATATTTTTATGCTAAGCTTTTGTTTTTATCACTTCACACTATAGTCAGTATGTTATAAAATGATAGCTGAAGAGCTGTCAGTAATCAAATTCCTGTTTTCATTTGTTTTGCTAATTTTTCTTTACTATAATATAATATTATAAAGAGGAAAGATTTGATTGTTTGTTTGCATTGAATAGGCTCCGAAACAACTGAACCGATTTCAAAAATTCTTTCACTGTTGGGAATCTACGCTATCCCCGGGTAACATAGGCTATATTATATTTATTTTTTTAAATAGGGATCCTTACTAAAACTCCAATAATGTAACCCAAGAAGTAAAAACATAAGATTTACAATTTTGACTTTGCGTGTTTGACAGTTCTAAGACAGGACAACGTCTGTCAGGTCTGCTAGTCTAACATAAAGTAATAAGCTGCAGCTAATATATATATAAAAGGCGATGTGTGTATGTATATTCGCTATGGACTCCAAAAAGGCTGGACCGATTTTGACGAAACTTTCACTGGCAGATAGCTGTTTAAATTATAGATACAATATAACAATAATTTACAAGTATGTCCATAGTTTTAATTACTTTACAATGCAAACACAATATAAAGAGGCAAATTGTGATTAAAAGAGGTAAACCGCGTGATGCAATAATTACTAATACATTATTTTGTAAGAAAACAACACATTTTGTCTGTGGTTAGTTATTCGTGATTATTTTCCTGTTATCTCTGAGTGAAAAGATCAATGTCATGTAGTAGTGCAAAATCTATGAGTGATATCTATACACAGATATAACGTAATATGATAAGACATACTTGCCTACTATTTTCCTGATATCAGTTACAGTTGTAGTTATGATAATTAATTTTTGGAAAAAAACAATATTCGACTTTCATACTATACCTACATGTACAAACTTTAAACTAAAAAAGTAGATAGGCTTTTAAATCAACCCCACACAATTAGAAAGCTTTAACAGAAAATTACACGGTTGCGTAATCTTTCCAACAATAAAGTAGTGTTCTTTAAGAATATGTACATATTAACGTAGGTATACGCAGTGCCGGTTTTAGCACTACCAGCGCCCTGGGCGAGACTTCTACGGTGCACCCCAATCACAAGCGTCATTGATTTGCAACCGACGTGGTGAACTTGAGCAAAGGCACGTTAATGACTCCACACGATAGTAATTGGTCATGTTATCTTTGATCTAACTAATTAAATTCTTAATTTGTTCGATCTTGTTGAATTTTATTTAATAAACCCTCTGTGCGCGGGACCAATTCGCACTTTGCCGGTTATAGTGCTGCTCAAAGCCTCTGACATAGTCTTATTTACTTAAAAACTAGTATACAGACAACATATCGGCTACAGAATTAGTGCAAGATTGGGATCTTAAGGCTGCGCCCACCGACCAGAGCTATCTCTTTCGGACATCTATTTGGCCGCTGAGCGTGGCCTTAGCGGCCGTGGTCACAGTGTGGCATATCTACCACGTCGCTCTTATCTAATAATTAATCAAAAGATATTATTCATAAAATACTGCGATTACCTAATTTTCTTTTTTAGGCTTGTATGATTTGTACATATTTACCTACGTACAGAATATCATAATGTTGTATATCTTACATAGAGGATTTATTAATTAATTCGAATATGAAAATAAAAGGAAAACTAAAAATAAAACGTCATAAATTTATTAATCACCTCGACTGAATAAACTTTACACTACTTTGTCACACTAGAACTGAAATACAAAAACTGTTCCTATCACCAGTTTCATGCCATTTCCGATTTTTCTGTTTAGCCGCATTTTTCCTGTATAGTTTGTTTTCGTGGTTGCACTCCATGCAAATTTTCATCAAGATCGAATTCAGGCGTTTTATCTTGAAAAGATAACGTAGTCCATACAGAACAGATGGAGTTAGATTATCATGCACTAGCTGCGCCACTTGGTTTCACCCGTGACAGTGCTCTGCGCCATAGAATAAGTGATAATTAGAATGTAATAACAGGATAAGACAACACACACTCAGACCAGACACAAAGTGGATGCAGATGGCAGGCTGCTCTTCAGTAGGTATGGAGTTCTAGGGTCCGCCTTTGTTCATTAGTGGACGTCTTCTGGCTGATGATGATGATGACGAACAGAATAAGTTAGTTAATATAAACAAATACTATGTTTTGAGTGGCAGTCTGGCAGTCTATGCTAGTGACCCGAATAAACACTATAAAAAAGTATAAATTGTTGATTTATTATATCCCACTTCTTCTTTCAGCAGAATAGCCCTGATCATAAAATAAATGATAGTTAGGATGTTATAACATAATAATTAGCAGTTACTACTAAGTAAGTTAATATTAAAGTTAAATGATTATTTACGGGACCTTTACCGTGGTAAGGTTGTGGAATGAGCTCCCGATATTAACTTAAGTGAACAACCGTGACAGCTTAAAACAGTGTTTTAAGTTAATATTATTATAAATAAATACTTTGTTTGGTGGGCAGTCCGCCCTATACTAGTGACCAGAATAGACATTGTAAAAAAAAAGTATTAATTGTTCATTTATTATCCCACTTCTGACCATAGAATAAGTGATGTAGAGCGGGGATTATACTTAGCAGTTACTACTAAGTTAATTAATATAAACAAATACTACGTTTGGTGGGCAGTCCGCCCTATACTAGTAACCGAAAGACATTGTAAAAACAACTTTTAAATGTTGATTTATTATTTTCCTTTCTGTCATCTACGTGGAAATTTTCTCAGGATCTCAAAATTTTTCGAGTGACAGTCTCCTTTTCACTCGCTCACCTTACAACCATCTCTATGCAAAAAGTCATATCGATCCGATGCTCTATTGATGTGTGAAAAAGGAACAAACAAACTCACTTTCGCATTCTTAATTTTAGCATGGTAACAGGCACTTTAGTAATTAGATATACTAGTTTAGTTCACGATAAGTATTGATGTGGCTTGAAATACCTACCTAATAAAAACACTTTCTCAATACACGTCAGTTCGACTCCTGGATAAGACCATGTCAGACATGTATGTTAATTTTTTTTAGTATCTGAAATACCTTCGCTACTTCTTTTTTATTTCAATAGCAAATTGACATATTTATCTTTGAGATATCTGATGAATAATATTTGTGTTTTTCTTTTTCTTGCAGTTAATTAACAATAAGTAATGCAAACGAAATGCGAGGTTGTGGAAATGGATCTCACAGATATTAGTGGCGTGTTGGAGGAAACAGAAGAGGTAAGATATATATTGTTAATTAACCCTAAAGAAGTAATGTCTGCTTTTGTAAGATCGGACATATTTTTTTTAAATTGAAATATCGCGTCTTGGTTTCGCCCCATGTCCCACGGAAAACGGAAATTAAACTTTTGGGGTTAAACATAGTCTGTTTTAAATCCAGGGTATAAGCAATAGCGATGGCCGATGGACCGAAAGGTTCTGGAATGGAGACCACGGACCGGTAAGCGCAGCGTAGGACGTCCACCCATAAGATGGACAGACGACCTAAAAGAGACCGCAGGGAAACGCTGGATGCAGGTCGCCGGCCTTTTTGGAGATCGATGGGGGAGGCCTATGTCCAGCAGTGGACGTCCTACGGCTGAAATGATGATAAGCAATAAGCGTAGTTATCGGAAGGCTAGGCGGTGCAGTGCACCGGGGCCCTCAAGCTCAGGGGGCCCTCGGACCCTGACCAGTAAACCTTAAACTGAACTTGCGAAAATTTCTCCCACCTTCAGAATATAACTCATACACATACGTGTACCTAGTAAGTAGCTTTGCACCTTTAAAGTATTCATATTTTATATTTATACTTGATAAAACCTAACCAGTTCAGATAGGGCCCCAAATCTTTTTTTGCACCAGGCCCTTTGGTTACCTAGCTACGCCACTGTGTATAAACTGGGTATAAATTTTGTCTAAATCCGTTCAGCCGTTTCAGCAAGAAGAAATAACAAACATACACGCAAACTTTCGCTGCACACGCTTTACAAAGTTATGTCGTCGTATGAGCTTTTAAAAAAACGATTAACATAATGGACAGAATATAACTAGTTACATTAAAAACACGTCTTTATAATCCGAACCAGCTATATCCATGGCTTGTTTTCACAAAATGCATTATACATTTCCAGGTAATCCGACAATGCTTCACACAGTACAAAACAGAGGAAGTTTTCCTATCATTCAATGGCGGCAAAGACTGCACAGTACTTCTAGACATCACAATAAACGTCCTTAAACAGTTACACAATAGAGACGATGTTGGCAGAGACTTAAAAATCGTCTATATTAGAACAAAAGGACCTTTTCGAGAGATAGAAGAATTTGTAATGGATATAGAGAAGCATTATGGAGTTAAATTGATGGTGACTGAAGGGGAACTAAAGGGGACTTTACAAAGGCTGTTGGAAGGAGATGACAGATTGAAAGCGTGCCTTATGGGAACGAGACGGACAGACCCTTATAGTGCTGATTTGAATTTTATGCAGGTGAGACAAAGTTAAAATGTAATTGGTCAAGTTATAACCATTAAAAATAATCATTATAAACACCACACAATAATTTACACACCAAACTAATGTTGGTTTTACATTAGTACACGGTGAACGTACTGCGATCCTCAAGCCGCCTGCCAAGCGTGGGGATTATGGCAACACTCCTCTCTAAGAGGGCGGCCTTTGTCCAGCAGTGGACGTTTAATGGCTGCTGATGTGTATCTCTTCTCTATCTCTACATAGTATAAATTGAAGTCGCTTTCCGCGTCTGTCTGTATGGCCGCTAACTCCTCTTAAACCACGCAACGGATTCTGATGCGGTTTTCACCATCAGTTAGATAAATTTTCACGGAAGGTTTATACATATAACTAGCGACCGGCCCCGGCTTTGCACGTAAATTACACCCGTGCGAAGCCGTGCGGGCGGGTCGCTAGTATCAAATAAAAAGCTCCCGGATTCTTTTGGATATAAAAAGTTTGCACAAACATATATAAAGTATGGATCATTATGTAAAGTTTGCCTTTCAGAACACCGACCCGAGCTGGCCGCAGATCGTCCGTGTGTCCCCTTTGCTCAACTGGTCGTATCACCAGATATGGAGCTACATACTGCAGCGACAAGTGCCTTACTGCTCACTCTACAATGAAGGGTATGTAAATTTTTGTAAATTGGACGGAATAAGTAGATATATCAGGTTTTTTCAAAATTTTAAAACACTATTTGCATAAAAAATACTGAGGTATTTATTACAGAAATAGAGTTTTCTTTAGATCTTTCAATTTGATAGAATCTGGGTGTCTTCAAGTCGAGAGTGAATCTGTTTCTTCTAGGCAAGCGTGCTCCATCGTAGACCGCATCATCGCTTAACATCAGGCGAGTTGGCGGCCAAGCGCAAGCCTAAATTATAATAAAAAAAGAAATTGATGTCGTCAAAAAATGTGGACGGCTATTAAGGAGACACAAAAGCGAGTTTTTAGTTCTGCTATATTTTGCACTGGCAGATACTTCCTAGAAGTGAAGAATGTTTATTTCTAAACTTTGCTATTCCCAGGTACACATCAATAGGCAGCACGTCCAACACGTGGCCTAACCCCGCCCTGGCCTACAAGGATCGCTACGGCCTCTCGTACCGGCCAGCCTGGGAACTCTCCGACGCGAGCTTGGAGCGCGCCGGCCGCGGCACCAAGCCTACAGATACTAAGGAAACAAACGGACACGCGTTCGACGTCATAGATCACTGTATAAAAGGAGATGTGCTATAAGCGTAGTGAATTTTTAGTTCAATTTATAACAAAGGCGGACCCTGACTGACAAATTTCATTTTAAATTACAGGTAAAACTGATGTAGCATTGATTTACAAACACAAGGGGCCATCTTAGTATTACCTAAGCACCTAAAGGGGGGGAGGGTCTATGCTTATTTTTAATGAAAGAGGGACGGGGTGCTTGGTTTACGTCAGCAATATTTATTAATTAACTTTTTCTAATTTTTCTGCAAAATTTAGTAGATTCCGATTTGAACAAATATGACAACCCTACTTGTCTATGCTCAAGGGATTCCCCAATAAAGAACATGAATGACAACAAAGAAACAACAGATAAAAAGTAAGCATAGGACATAGCTTTTCTTACTTTTGCCGCAACGGGGAGGGAGGGTTAAAAAACTGCTTACATTTATTTTTTTTACGTCGGACTAGGCTAACGTTTGACTGCGATCTCGCCTGATGAAAAGCGATGATGCGGTCGAAGATGGAGCACGTTTGCCCAGTAATAACCTATTAACCCTAGACTTGAACACTCCAAGATTGTTGCGGAAACACAGACAGGGGCAAGGCGTTCCATTGTACTTCCATAATACTAGAATGGCCCCCAAGTACGTACAAGCGGTTCAAAACTATACCTCATTTACTAGTTTAGAATAGTAGGTGCGAACAATATTGAAGTCATGAACTGGGTAGATTCAAAGATTATATACTAGGTAGATTGTACGATGTGTTTTCAACTCAAGTCTCAATGTTTAGTATCATCGTCCCCACAATGTTTTTATTTTTAAAATTAATACTTCGCCGCCTTTGATGTGTCAAATGGATAAACCATCCGATAATTCTGTGATTAAGGTGCATTAAAGAGACATTTTGCATCACCTTTTACTAATAGGGCCTGCAATGTGATACATATTTGATAGTGCTGATACGTTTCTGGGTTTAAATCAGTTGTACGCAAAATGCATCAGCTTTGTCTCGCTCTCTCGGCTAATGAGAAAGCAAGACAAAATTCAATGGAAGATTAATATAACAATGTTTTTAAGGTTACGGTAGCCCCCTGTATTTTTTTTTTAATCTTCAAAACTTCGAATTTATATATTAAACGTGATAAATAAAAAATAATTAAACAATAAGTAATGCTGATATTAATAATATTAACTTTCCTTACTGGGTGCAGTATTTTTTCTAGTTGGTTATCAACTTACGAAGTTTTTTTAATGCTATAGGTGGCAAACAAGCAGACCGGCTGCCTGATAGTAAGCAGTCACCGTCGCTTGTAGATACTTTTAACACCAGAGGCATCACAAAGACAAACATCTATTAGCTCGCCTTTTGAAGAACCCCAAGTTGTAGCTATGAGTTCTAGAATCGTAATAATTTCATTACTATATTGTACTTAATGCGTTATGCCTAGAGTATTGGCAATCTATTGCCAAGACATTGTACTTAAGTATTGACTTTTGATTGTAAAAATTATTATTACCGAAATCAACTATTTCTTGTGTTGCCAAGACATTGTACTTAAGTATTGACTTTTGATTGTAAAAATTATTGTTACCGAAATCAACTATTTCTTGTTTTGTTACATCTTTATGTGTCTTGCACACGGCGTCTCTTGCGCAGGTTGAGAATTCACATCAACAAACGTGCATCTAGCTCTCGCCGCGCGCCCTTGTTCTTGGTTGCGCAGGTTAGTTGCGTCTTACATACGGTACGAGTAAGACGTGCTGCTCTAATAATTATGTTCTCTATATTTATTTAATATAATTTTAAATGTACTTAAGCAGTTATAGAATAGGCTTGTGTCCTAATTTTTATTTAATATATCTATCTATATAAATAAAATTAATCCCTATTTACCTTGATCACGGCATAACTTGAAAACGACTACCGATTTCATTCATATTTTTTTCAAGTTTTCTAATACTCTATAGAAGGTTTTCAAGGAAAGAAAAATTAAGAAAGTTTGATATTTTTGAAAGCTTATCGACGATTTAACTCGCTGGTTAAACTGCGGGGCGCAGCTAGTATCACATAAAAAAGTTGATCTTAAATAGAGCACAAACGAAAACAAAATTAAATTTTGTTCAAAGTTAAATAAATACTTTAATTTCATGCTAGACAGAGAGCGCACGTGATGACGTCACGCCGCACGTGCGCCTTACAAATGCTATACTAACACACGCTTTGCGAGAAAGGGACAGAGCATCGGCTCTCTAACCCCACCTAAAACATTAAACGCTTAAATCTCAGAGATTTATCAGCCAATTTAATTGATTTCTTCAGTATGTGTAATGTATTTAGTTAAATCCTTCGCTAAGCTTGTTATTTGTAATAAATAAAATATAAGGACACGAGCCTATTGTACAAGCTATTTGAAAGCAAACAAGAAATTTATTTTACAACACATTTACTCAAAAAGTGCACTTACGAAGCCTGTATACATCGTTCGAATGTTAAACATTACGGATCATACAACGGAGCGTGCGGTAATGAAACGCATCATACAACGGAGCGTGCGGTAATGAATTTTGAATTTTGTATAGCACCGTGCGTGTACTTTACGGTATTTTTTTAATTTCAATTTTTTGTTTTTTTTCTCGCAAATTTGTTGTAAAACGTTGTATGGCACACGTGCGGATTGGTTATTACAAACTCGTGACTATGGTAAGCCCTCGACTTCGTCTCGGGCTTACATTCGTCTACTCGTTTGTAATAACCAACTTACCGCACTTGTATCATAAATAACTATTATTTGCTACACAATGCATTATATTGCAATTTGTTATACTTAATTAATGTCAAATTATTTTGCTTAAGTGTGTCGGAAACCAATTTTATATTTATTTATTACCTGAATTTGTTCTAGCTTTAACTTTAATATAAGTATTACATAGTAGCAACAATTAATTCAATAAATTATTTAGTTAGATTCTCACTAGATAAATTATTATTTATTTGACAAATTGTTTGAATTCACGAATGTTTTATTTCAAACGTATATTATTTTGCACTTCCAATAAAATCACCATATAAAAGCTTCACTAGTTTTATTCTTACAAAAATAACCTTTATTTACATGCCCTTACCTACCTAAACCGGAAATGGTTCACGTTTTAGTGTCTGCGTTGTTTGGTTTCACGTGTTTCCGGATGAATTCTTGGAATGCCAGTACATCTTCTGGTTTGTCGTCAGCTGAAAATGCAAAACAGATTTTTTTTATATCCAAGTTTTTGATCTATACACTCACATTATTCTATCTGATGGCAAAAAGACAACAATGTTTTAAAGCAAATATATATATATATATATTTTTTTTTTGTTCCACCTTTTCTTCCCCCAACACAAGCCGGGGACATTGTCAAACTGAACAGTTTTACGCAGTTTTGTTTTTTAAACATTTATATATATTCCAAAATCCTACTTTTATTGACCTACCTTTCCTTTCCTTTTTTTATCCTACTTTATAAATTTACGTTTATTGTGAGAACTGCTTGAATGTGGAATGCGTTGCCTAAATGGAAGTATTTTTTTATTTAGTAATAGGCTTACGTTTGACTTCCGACTCGCCTGATGTCAAGCGATGATCTTATAGGTTATAGATATCCTGTATCAGTATCTGAAAGACACCCAATTGTAACTATCAGGGAACTGCCGAATGGGTGGTTCCCCGATAGTTACAATCAGGGTGTCTTCAAATCACGAGTGAATCGGTTTCTTCTAGGCAAGCGTGCTCCACCGTAGACAATATCAGGCGAGTCGGGGGTCAAACGCTAGCCTATTATTAAATAACAATAAAAAAAGTCATGACAGGTAGAATGCACTGATTAAAGACTAATATGCTATACAAACTTTGTACGGGCTCCATTTCAGTGCCCTCCTCGTCGCTGGAGCTCTCATTGGCCGGATGCTTGAGATACATATCGCTGAGTTCGCGACCGATGGGCACTTCGTCTATTAGACTCTTTCTGGGGAGCACTGCATCATCTGACAACACGAAGATCTCTCTAAGCCCACACATTACACTTATACTTTTTTATTATACAAGCTATAAGGGAAACGAAGACTGGTGTTAGTGCTGGTGATTGCTGAACATCATTCATTTCAGCCCATCATATTCCCACTGCTGGGACTCAGACCTCTCTCGGAGAGAGAGGATGGGCCCTAATCCACCATGCTGGCCCAGTGCATGTTGGTAAATGTCATGTCTTTGAACTTTGATGTTCTTGGACATACCGGTTTCTCCCTTACGGTTGTTGAGCAAAGGCATCGAAACTGCACATAATTTATTTAGGTACTAAATTGGTGCAGGGCCGAGGATTGGACCGGGTTCCATCACCTTGTAAACGCATATGCTACCGCTTGGCCTCCATCGCTCTTCAATACGGCTCACTTACTCATTTTTCAACGCACACTAAGAAGCTTGCAGCGACACCAAAGTACTATTATGTAACAGTTCATATGCAAAATAGGACGGCAAAGCCATCTGCAGAGTGAATACGACGAATGGCATGATTTATGCCTGATGCGTTCGCACCCGCCAGTCCATCTTATCATGTCTCTTTTGTTTGTCTGATCTGAGCATGGAACACATACAAAGACACGGAAAACTAACACCCAGACCTAGAGCAGATCTTTAAAGTCATCATCATAATTTCAGTCATAGGACGTCCACTGCTGGACATAGGCCTCCCCTATCGATCTCCAAAAGGGCCGGTTGGAAGCGGCCTGCATCCAGCGTTTCCCTGCGAACTCTTTTAGGTCGTCTGTCCATCTTGTGGGTGGGTGGACGTCATACGCTGCGCTTACCGGTCCGTGGTCTCCATTCGAGAACCTTTCGGCCCCATCTACTAACTAATGTAATCTTCTAACATTTGCTCGGCCGGTAATCGAACCTGTGATCTCTGACTCATGAGGCAGACATGCTACGACGGAGCCATACCAGTCTACAAAAATCGAGACCTATGCCAAAAAAATGCAACAGGAAAATCTAAATGAAATAAGTACCAGTTTTCGCGGATTTCAACTCCTCCTCTTTCTTTTTTTCTGCTTCTTGCTTTTCTGCGCGCATTTTCAACCAGTCTGCTTTGTATTCCCTGGAAACAGAAACAATATTTTTATGGCAAAGTAAATTTTGTAAATTACTGGCCAAAAGTTACAACCAGCAAATTTTAAATATTTCCGGACTATGTTCGGCTTTTTTAGCTTGGGCGATGTAATACCACTGCTGTTACCAATGTAATGGCGTGGCAGTGTTTGAATTTTGTGACCAAAATGTCCGGACTTTATTTGAAATCCGGCATTAGGTCAGGACCTTTAAAATACGTAGTTGATATGGTAACCCTAGTTGAGTAGGAGTTTACTCACTTTTCATATTCATCTGCTGCTTCATCTACTAATTTGAAAAATTCGTCTATACCCTGTAAAAGAAAAAAAATACATTTTAGCAAAAAAAACAACCTCTACTAAAAACTGCTTTCTCTATCCATACTATGATGAAGAAAACTTCTGTGTCGTGGGCAGGGTTGCCAGCTGTCCCAATTCTGCCGGGACAGTCCCGATTTTGATGATATCGTCCCGATAATCTATAATTTTGTCCCGGTTTTTTGTAGAGTATTTTGCGCGTGTGTAACATGCGACGATCGCATATAGACGCGTCATTAATAATTACTTTGGCTTTGGCTATTTGTGGCCCTTAACTTAGATAGATAGATAGAAACTCTCTACTCTCTAAAAACTTACTTCTTTTTTATCTTTAGTTAGAATAAACTCAAACAGAACCTTGGCAATTTCGCGGCATCCCCCATCGCCTCTTTAGCTCAGTGGTAGAGCACTGGTCTCGTAAACCAGGGGTCGTGAGTTCAATCCTCACAGGAGGCATCAAATTGGTATTATTTTTTTATTTGCACACAAAATGCGTACACACAATTTCATGTCTGTGCTGTCGCCTTTATCTGGAGCTAATCCTGGATGTCGATTTCATGCTTACCATGAAATGAAATTACCATTGTCATCGGAACTGAACCAACATGTAAAAATTCAACGACCAAGATGGTTCTGTTTCAGCTTGCAAGATTTGACGTAAACAAACTTAACATACAAACATTGCAACATAAATAAAAGCTTGTAATATAGAAATACTCACAGCACCTGTGTGCGCGCTGACCCCACAACACTTCAAGTCTGCATAGAAGGTGTCAAGCGCAAGGGCCATGGAGCGTGTCAGGTTGCCAATGTATGTGTTACCGCCTTCGTTCTCACCCGACCCTTCCGCGTCCAGGGCTTCTTGAAACGCCTCGAAGTCACGCATCCATTCCACGGCGTATGCGCTGTCTACTACATCTGTCTACAATCAAATATCAATTAAAAAAACTGACTTCAAAATTAGTAAGCACTGGATCGAAATTATTGATATTGCTAATGAAATGAAATGAATAATTTTGCTAGCCAGATTTGCATCCATAACTTATTACACAAATTGCATTAATTAATTGATTATTAGAAAATAAAAGATACAAAAATTACACATCGAAAATTTAAAATTAACATTGATACAAAATTAACATCAATAATAACGGGGCTAAATCAACGAGCACTCGAACAAGATTAATTATTCTATAGTATTGGAGTTGGCTAAAAACTAAAGAGCAAAAACAATAAAAAAACTGTGGGACTACCTCGGGAGCTTCCTCTACATAGTAAAAAAATAATCATGTGAATTGGTTCACAAATGGTGAAGTAATTGGAGTAGGTAGGTAGGGTGAGTATGGTAGGTAGTTGGTAATTGGGTAGGTTGGTACATAAAAAAGGGTGTGCTTAAGACCACATGACAGAAATGAAAACTTCATCAAGGTTGACTATATATCTCTCGCTCCCTTAGCCGACTCGAGCTAACTTTACCCGAACAAGTGTTTGAGCGTGACAGTCACGCGAGTTCAGGGGTTTTTTCCATCCTAAAAAAAGCCTAATGATGTTTTCACTTAAAAAATTACGCTGGAGTAGTTTTGTGGTGAGCTATCGGTGAGTGGTGACACCGCGTACCCTGCGTTAGTCGCATTAAAAAAACTCTTTCTCACCTTATTCATAACAACAATAAAAGGCAAGCGTGTCTTGTATAGGATGGAGCAAGCATACAGCATGTTGGACATGAAGGTGACTGGCGACACACTCCTCACGGTGTCCATTACATACACCACTATCGTAGGACAGGTGGACGCTAATGTTTCTGTCACTATTGTGCCTGACGCTGACCATGTGAATACTTCGATTTGACCTGTAGAAAAGAAATTTGCAAGTTTGTATTATCCGGGAGTAGTTTCAACCGTATTTGGCGAGTCTTTTTCAAAGTAAGCAAGTGGTTTCCATATAATAAAAACAAAATGTGTAAAAACCGAGTCAATTTCCATAGTTAAAGATGAAAGAAGGTAATACATAAAATATTCTTATATCAAAGCATACTATTACTACGTAATTCACTAGCGACTCTGACACCTAAACGGTGAGTATCAGGGAACACCCACTCAGGTAACCCATTCTAGTCTAGCGGTACACAATAATAGTGGAATTAAAGTGCTTCGTACGAGTTTGCAGAATGTCAAACATGCAACGGTGTCTCCCTT
The DNA here is from genome assembly GCA_914767915.1 of Agriopis aurantiaria. Lineage (NCBI taxonomy): Eukaryota > Metazoa > Arthropoda > Insecta > Lepidoptera > Geometridae > Agriopis > Agriopis aurantiaria. Next base: position 15,247,099 of record OU611989.1, on the reverse strand, counting down.
ACGTGCCCGCCCTGGCCATCTCATAGAAAATTGGGCAGGAGGGAATTATATCATACAGATCTGATGCACAATCTTCGAAGTGTATCCGATAAAAAACTGATACACCAGCAATTTTGTGATATTGTTCAAAGCTGAGAAGCTTAATATGAACAAGGGATTAGTTGCTGATGAGCTTATTGGCACGTTTCTCAATGGATCCCAACGTCCCCAATCTGGTACTTGACTGATCCATCCCAATGGTGCAAGCAGTACTCCTTGCACAACTAAACTTGTGATAATGTATTGATAATGTATTCTGTACCTGGAGTATCAATAACGCAGTACTTGTGTTTCTTCCCTGCCTTCTCAACTAGGTCCACCACCTGCCCAAACTTGGTGGAGAAGAGGTTCAAGGCTGTGACGATGCCACCATTAGGGCCTAGCCCATATTGCTTCATCACCTCTTTGTAGTTTACTGTGTCACGGATATCTGTAATAGAGAATGGTTACATTATGATGACAGTTATTGTATTGTATGATGAAATTAAGCTAGGTACTGACCTATATCATCTAATTCTAATTTATAGTAATAACAATAATAATGTTGAAAACAGTGTTTAACAATAATAATGTTGGGGACATATTTGCACACACGGTCATCTGACCCCAAACTTAGCGAAGCTTGTGATATGGCTGTCAGAGACTTATATACATACATAATTATATTGTTTTAAATACATACTTAAATAAATATTAACTAACAGAAATGTTCATCACATAAATGTTTGTCCTAGGTGGGAATCTAAACCCACGCCCCCAAGCTCAGAAGGTAGGTTTACTACCAACTGGAGCAACGGGCTATCAAATAATAAGTACTCCCTGTACATCCCTCTTGGAGTGTATTGTGCATTTACCCCTGCCAGCATAACCAAACCAGCCACACTCCTTAAAGTGACAGAGCACGGCTTTGGGTCGCGGACTTAACTGTTCTACCCCCATTTCACCAAGTGTTATGATATTGGAGACTTGTTGTGGAGTACAATAGGCTACAGGACTGGTTACTTTTTATTGTATATTTTATTATTATTGTTGTTTATTTTTATTTTTATTGTTGACAATTGATAAAGAACGGTACTTGCACTGGTGTATTTGTAAAACTTTACATGTTTGCTCATATGAATTTATCCATCAAGTGTATACATGCAAACATGAGACAAATTTACTTGTGGTTTGGCAAATACTTCATAACAACGCAGTACACTATCAAATGAATTGACAAAAAAGTTAAAATGTTACCCGGCAGCTTTACCTTTTCACAATGAGACTAATGAGTCAATCTTAGAACAGTTTTTTAAAATAAAGTGTTTACGCTTTATTGAACTTTTTTCCCAAAAATGCGTTAAAATTTGAAAATAATGAGGTATGAGTACTTTCCTAATAGACGTTTTTGTCCTACCTATGTTAGCAGGGTATGGAACTTCCCTGCATGCTGGATCCAAGTTAATCAGGTAAGGCCGAGCCCCTTCGACGACTTTACTGGATAGTGTCCGAGTGAAGGATGTCTTCCCAGCACCTGCCATACCTGTGAAATTTGATCAGTTTCACAAGTTTACACTAAAAATTTATCTTGGCGTAACCACTGGCATTTCTTTTAACTTTAAATGTTTGACTGGCATAAAGATCAATATCTAGCTGAACTACTGTCTCCTGTACTTATATGTTCACTTTTTTTTAAATCAAAAGTAGCTTAATGAACCTAACCTAAAATTATCAAACACACTGGCTTTCTGCTGTCGTCTTCCATAGCTTCAGATTTGGTTTCGGCAGTGGTCATAACTAATTAAGTGTAATAAAGTAAAAATTTGCTTTAACTTCGTATTTTTAATCAATTAATTTAATAAAATAACTACGAGTCCGTCCGCGACGCACAAAACCAAAACAAAACATTCATTTTTTATTTTTTAGTTTGACATGACATTGGCACTTGGCCCCACTTGGCAGAGACTTTTTTTTTCTTTCCTTTTGAGAGGATTTTAGCTTCGCACGTTTTGTGCATTTGCCAGTCAGTGTCAAATATTGAATTATTTTCAAGTTTTATATCGTCAAACCTATATAATATATGCAAGGATATGTGTCTAAGTATGTTACCTATGGACCAAATTAACGCAACGGCTGGACTGATTTTAACGAGACATTCACTAACAGTTAGCTGATGTTATAAGGAGTAATCCACGCGGGTGAAATCGCGGGGCGCAGCTAGTAAGTAATACCAAAGGTAATAGCAAAATAGACACGGTCAGAGTCAAGCAAAGTAAGTCACGTTCAAGTCCAAATCATGCCCTAGTAAAGGTGGAAACTTTACTAGAGGCTTCTACAGTTTTGGAAACAACACGAAAATACATGTTTCATTAATAACTAAACAAAATACAAGCTAAAACTAACACTACAAATACAGTTAGACTGCCCATAGACCGTTGAAGGTCTAAAGACAATCCAAATGCTCAAGCCCACTACCAGTTGGCAGCGTACCCAACATGCTGGCGGCATTACCACGTTGAATGGCAATGCTAATGCGTTGAGCCAGAAACACGCCAGCATTTTGGTCACGCGTCGCATTAACCAGGCGCTCTGAAAGATTTTTGAAAATGAGGTGAGATGTTTCACCCCACAGAACAAGATAGGTCTGTGTTTCACCCCATTGAATATCTAGACTAGATCTAATCTATTCAAAGGTTTTATTATCTCATTATATCACTCACCTACACTCGAGCACGGTCACGAATCTTCTTGTTCTTCCTTAAATATATAAAAATCGATGTCATGTGTGTATCTATGTTTCAGCTATGGACTCCAAAACAGCTGGGCCGATTTTGACGGGACTTACACTGGCAGATAGTCGACCTTTTCTGTTCGGGTTGTGAGTGTCTTCCCTTTGAGAATAGATTTACGTCATTGGATTCCCCTGACCACCAATGCCATTCCTTGGCAGTTTGTATTAAAAATTAATACTATTTACTATTATTACCCCTATTCCGTCAATAAATAACAATGGGATTAGTTAATTTCTGGGGTTCATCAGTAAATGGATCTCTGAAAATGAGGTCATTATCGACACGACATAAAACAATGAATTAAAGACAGGCACTTTATTCTCTTACAAAATCTATTTACATATTTACAAATATCATTCTTATTTTGTTCACACTAATTGTTTTCTTTTTCTAGATTTAAAAACATTATTGGGTACAGATGTCCTAGCGTTGAAATCTTCTTCTGAATTATTATTCTAAGGGTATCGGTGTAGGTCGCTGGTGGCTTGCAAGTGGCGGGATCACGCCAATGAAGCCCTGAAACAAGTACAATCAAATTGAACATCCAAAATTGTTATATAATTTTTATCATTAAGAGCCATATTATAAAATGCAATTAGGGCATAAAACGAGAAAATAAAGCCTTAAATGTATATTTTGTATCAGTAATATAACGAAATCTACTCTCAAACCGAGCCACTGTCATCTAATTAAAATTTGAAAAGTCCTGAGACAAGGCCGGACTGTTCAATAAAAGTCCAGAATTATAGTATGTTGGTTAACTTTCAAAGATTTTGTGTTTAGGTAGAAGCTAATCAACATATTTTACTCGAATTACATCGCCCAAGCTAAAAAAGGACAAATTACAACAAAGCCGGACAAAGGTCTAAAAGTCTGGACATATCCAAACAAATCTGGACGAATGGTAACCCTACTCCTGAACAACACCACATGGATATTATGGACATACTAATTAATTTAATGAGTATTAATCTAATGAGTATTAAATTAATGAATATGTCCATGAATATTCATTAATGTAACTAAATAGGCGACTTTATGCGAAAACTAGATGTCATCAAGAATTTCAAAAGAAACTGGTGTATGAGCACATGAAGACATATTAGTACAAGTACAGAAGATTCACTCCGAAAAATCATTTAAATAAGTAGCGACTCTTGCTACTACACAATACAGTGCAATTCAGCACGTGTGAGCGCTAACTACCTACAGCTATATTAACCTACAAGTTGCCTCTCTGTCTATCGCGTAACTCTTGTCGCGTTATCTCTGTTTATTGCGCGGCAGGTCCGACAAGTCGGCTACTTGTAGCTTCAAACCTAAAGTGCGGAGTGCGCCAGGCCTGGTAGTATAAGTATGTATACTTATTAATGTCCCTTCGAAAGATAACAGCTCACCTGTAGAATCGCAGGTGAACAAAGCCGGTGAAGGAATGTGGTCTCTGGTGTAGTTCCACAGGCAGTCTCTCAGTATCTGGACCACCTGAAATAAATACACAACATTTATCATTGTTTTAGTAATACACATATATACATAGTGTAACAAACTAGTTGCGCGCCGCGGTTACACCCGCTTGAACAGCTCAGAAACAGAAAAAAAAACCCAAAATATAAATAACCAAAGTCCTTCTCCGGCCCTCCAATTCACGATCATCATCATCAGCCTATCATGTTCCCACTGCTGGAACATAGGCCTTCTTTAAAAAGAGGATCGACCCTAATCCACCATGCTGGCCCAGTGTATGTTGGCGAATGTCATGTCTTTGAAATTTTGAGGTTCATGGACATACCGGTTTCCTCACAATGTTTTCCTTCACCGTTGTTGTGATGTTAACAAAATTGCACATAATTTATTTAAGTACTAATTAAAGACATTATTATGATTACTATTAAGTAATGTTACCTCGCTAGGAGTTAGTTCCGGCACCAGTTCCAGCATATGAGACAGTGGGTGCGGCAGTAGCTGTCCTAGCGTCATGGTGGAGAGTAGCTCGCTCAGCGCCGCTTGCTCGCGCGCTATCTCCGGAGAATGAGTCTGACGATCTGTTACAAGAGATGATCGCGGACATTTAACTATCTATATAACATATAGATACAAAATAATAAACATTATACAAAAGCGAAATACCATGAAAACTACGTGAACTACGAAGCTGTATTTGGCAGATAGATTTTTTATAGGGTGCAGAGATCTACTAAGAAAGGATTTTGCGAAAGAGCTGAATTAATGGGAGGCTTATAGTTGCAAGTCTATATGAAAGTACGCGTACGAAGTCGCGAGCACCAGCTACATAAGTAGTAGATAGATAGACTCCTTATTGTTCACATCACAAATTTCATACACAATAAAACAGGTTAAAAACTAGCGCAACTATCGGCGGCCTTATCGCTAAGAGCGATCTCTTCCAGGAAACCCTAGGATGGAGAGGATTCATACAGGAGGTAGAAGGCGGGACGTGCAATATTGAATAATGTGATAGTTATAAAATAAACCGTACATTCTAATAACAATACATACTAATACTTATATTAGAAGTTATGTAGATACCTAAGCTAGCCTTCAGTCGGTGCAGCAGAGTGGCGGCGGTGGCGCGCAGCAGGGCGGACGCGAGGCAGAGCGCAGGGCGCGCGGCGGCGGCGCGGCGCAGGGCGGAGCGCGACACGGCGCACTTCTCCAGCGCGCCGCGCATGTACAGCTCGCGCTCTATGCTCACTTGCTGGCAACACAACGCGATACACACTTTCATTAATAATTATTATTCCGACTGAAGGACACTGGATCCACGGTCATGAAATAAATTTAAAAAAAAAACACACTTTCATTTATGCACACAAAGACCTATATATATCTTGCACACAAGCAAGAAGGAATTTATTCGAGTTTCAAATAAGCATAATACGTTATCATCATCATCATTTCAGCCATAGGACGTCCACTGCTGGACATGCGCTGGGCCGGTTGGAAGGCCACTGAAAAGATGATGATGATGTGTAACTCTGTATTATATACGCATTACATCATCAACATTTTCTCTCAGGGAGGATGTGCCCTTACACATTACATACCTTGGTGAAATCTTCATCTGGCCACGGCAACCCATTGTACATGACATCTGGAGAGACTAACTCCACCAACAGCAATGAAAGTGACGTCGCGCCATCCACTACTCCCGTGGTTCCTTCCTGTAGTGATTTTTTGTTAAATGCTATAATATGTAGGTAATTCATACAAGATCAATTCAAACCGATACCGGGATCAAAATCAAAAATCAAAATATATTTATTGCAGTTTGTTGGTAAACCTAGATGTAATACAGACATAATCTGTTCTTAAGAGCTCCGAAAACAAACTTGTCTCTAAATGGACGTGCAATATTAGCACTGGCATTCATAACTCACTAATACAAACCGTGGATACAAACCCTCATACGCAATGCAACTACTTGTTGTCAATAGATTAGAGAAGAAACATTGGTCTACCGTGGATGGGTTACCTGGGGGCCTACAACAGTACCCACAAACTAAGACATATGTTTTATGCCATAGGTGGCAAAAGCTAACGCGCCGCCTGATGGTAGGCGTTCACCGTCGCCTGTAAATACTTTTAACACCAGGGGGGCATCACATATACGTTGCCGACTTTTGAAGACTCTATTAACAGCCCTTTTAAAGAACCCCATGTTATGTTACTCGGAAATGCCGCAGAAGGGAGCGCATTCCACATATTACAGGGATGAGGCAAAAAGCGATCGAGTATAACGCACCGTGTTCGATTTCCACTGATCTATGATATGTGGATGAACTTTCACGCGGTGTCGGCTAGTGCGGTGGTAAAACCGCGACGCCGGCATCAGGTTGAACAGTTCTTCAGAACACTCCCCGTTGTAAATGCGATAAAAGATACAAAGAGACCCAACGTCTCTGCGCATGCTGAGCGGTTAAAGGTATTTGGTGAGCTTGGGATTCACTACAAAAAAATACATACACAATCATCAGCCGGAAGACGTCCACTGCTGAACATAGGCCTCCCCCTTTAACCTCCACACTGAACGACAACCTGCCTTTTGCATCCACTGGATGCCCACGACTCTCACAATGTCGTCGGTCCATCTAGTGGGAGGCCTCCCTACGCTGCGTCTTCCGGTTCGTGGTCTCCACTCCAGAACCTTTCTTCCCCATCGGTTATCGGTTCTTCGAGCGATGTGGCCTGCCCATTGCTACTTCAACCTGCAAATTTTAACAGCTATGTCCGTGACTCTTGTTCTTTGGCGTATATCCACGTTTCGGATCTTATCGCGCAAAGAAACTCCGAGCATAGCTCTCTCCATTGCCCGCTGTGTGACTTGCTGTGCTTTTCCAAAAGGCAAACCGTTAAGGCCCACGTCGCAGTACCATATGTCATCACTGGCAACACACACTGGTCAAAGACCTTCGTCTTGAGGCACTGTGGTATCTTGGACGAGAAGATGTCACGCAATTTCCCGAACGCTGCCCATCCGAGTTGGATTCTTCGGGCGACCTCTTTGCCTAAGTTGGATTTACCTAACTGAACAATCTGTCCAAGATAGGTGTAATGGTCAACAACTTCGAGAGTATACACATACACAATATTTAACCTTAATTGTAAGTGACACCTTTACTCACCATACAAGACATGAGCGCCGCCATCAGGAGTTCGTTGTTGGGGGTCAGGATGGGCGGTATGTCGTTATCGTTTTCACCGTTCTGTTTCCTCACTCCCTTCCCGATGATGCCCGCGTGGAATACTGACGTGTGGCTCTGGGTCAGCTGAGTTATCGGGCCCTGGAAACACGTCGCAGCTGGTTAAGGAGCAGACAAAGGCGCGCGGCTGTCTCACTCACGTTTTTGAAGATAAAAACGTCAGTTGAATCTTCGTTTTCGGTTGACCCCCGAGTAGTTGAGGAGAAGGAAATCTTAACGGGCACACAGCTGGTCAGTCAGTTATACAATTTCACGCTCAGTACAGCCATAGTGATCTCTATAGCACATTTTCAACATTTTGAAGATAAAAAAAATCACTAAGTAAGAATTAAAAAAACCTGGTTGGGTATTTATTATCTTTAGAATAACATTTCAAATGGAATAAAGCCACTTACATGTTAATATTTTATATTAATCTATACTAATATTATAAAGAGGAAAGATTTGATTTTTTGTTTGTTTGCATTGAATAGGCTCTGAAACTACTGAACCGATTTGAAAAATTCTTTCACTGTTGGGAAGCTACACTATCCCCGGGTAACATAGGCTATATTATATATTTTTTTTAAATAGGGATCCTTACTAAAACTCCAATAATGTAACCCAAGGTGTAAAAAAATTAAATTTTCAATTTTGACTTTGCGTGTTTGACATTTCTAAGACAGGACAACGTCTGTCAGGTCTGCTAGTATTTTATAAAATGACGTAAGAGATAGAAAATACTATCTTGTTGTCTTTTTTCTATCTAATATAAAATATCAACACGAAAATTGCTTTATACCATTCGCAATGTTACTGAAACTACAGTATTTATAGGATAAAACTACAATTTTTGAGAAGAAACTAGAGTTTCTAGGTTGAATTGTTGAAACTACTATTTCTGGGATAAAACTACAGTATTTCTAGAATAAAACTCTATCGTGTTTCTGGGTTGATACTACTATGTTTTTGGGATGAAACTAGTATTTCTGGGATGGAACTACTGCATCTCTAGGATGAAACTTTCATTTTTATGGGATAAAACTACCATATTTCTGAGATTAAATTATCACATTTCTGGGATGAAACTACCATATATCTGGGATGAAACTACACACCATGATTCTAGTACTACCAAATATTTGGGGTAGAACTAGTGTTTCGGAGAAAAAGTGCAGCATTCCTGGGGAAAAACTCACATGTTTCTGATTCAAATGTACAAGCAGATCATCCTCGCTCCACTCCTTAGCCGGGGCCACCATGTTGGCGACCACAGTCTTGCTGCCGAAAGCCTCGTCTTCCCTAAACATGGCGGTCTCGAGGAGATCCCGGCGAGCGACGGCGCGCGCCAGCTCGCTGTGGAGGCAGAGCTTTCGCAGGAGGCGGCACGCTGTCTGCACTCCGCGGAGTTTCTCCATTGTATCTGGAGAATTTCTAACATTATTACCATATAACTCTATCTTGGCACAAAATATATATCAGAAGTTTGAGTTATGGATGTAAATATGATTTGCACAATACACCCCAAGTGGGATGTCAGTGTGGATCTTATCACCCCGACTTTGAATTAGAATTAGATTATTTGCTCTGATCAAGGACATCTTTTCATCACCAATAAATTAGAAAAAAAATATGAATTTTTGCTGTATTTTATTTGCCCAAATATTTAGTTTAATGCAAATTAAGTAAAATAACACACAACTTGACAGTTTAAGAGAGCAAAGGGAGGAAAGGTGGCGCCTCTAGCGGCAGAAATACGAAACATGGGTGCGTTCCAAAACTACTATTTTCGAGGTGGATATTCTTTTGAGCAATGGTGGCCGAGCGGTAGCATGGGCTGACCGCACCCGGTTCAATCCTTGGCGCTGCCAATGACTTATTTAGTAAATAAATTTGTTCAGTTTCGATGTCATCGCTCAAATACAGTGAAGGAAAACATCGTAAGGAAACCGGTATGTCCAAAAACTTCAAGACATAATTATGACATTCACCATCATGCACTGGGTACAAGAATCTCATCATTATCCCGATCATGTTCCCACTGCTGGCACAGGGGTTTTACGGCTACCTCTTAACGCGGGCTCGAAGAGCGCAGCGCGGAAAATCACGCGATCGTGAACCTTAACGCACCGAGATACGATTTTCGGTCGCGCAACTTTTCGCAATCACCTAAACAGAATCACTTAAAACAAGTAGCCTTAAGGCCCCAGGCATTTTCTCAGAGAGAAAGGATGGGCCCTACCTAATCCACAATAAACATATTTTTTTTAAATACAGATAAAAAACAAAACATCCTGAAGTCGGTTATAAATACCATTATCAGGTTTTAACTTTTTTTTTACATAGAAATTGTACCTGTAAGATGTAAGCATCGGAAGAAATATTTGACAGTCGCTTGCACCACCTTGATCACCGCTTCCACACTTGGTGGAGGAGCTTTTGTTCCCGACATGTCCACTCTGTCTAGCACCTGTTGGACATCATTATAAATTTATAATTAGCAATTTAAAAAACCGACTTCAGAAAATTCGTAAAATATGCAATTTCGGTTATTTTGATTTAAAAGGCAAACTGCTAAACCGATTTTGAATGAAATTTCTATGAGAGCAATATGAAAGTATATCCTTCAATTAAAATAATAATGTTTCAAATTGGTTCATAAATGAAGGACTTCTGGGGTAATAAACATTAAAAAACGAATTAACAACCCTCTCCTTATTCATACTCGGTCAAAAATACTAATACTTAATCTACATAATTAAAATATAAAAAAACACGAATCCCCACGACTTTGACAATTAACACCCCAGACCCCAGAGTAGATATATACGTATACGTAAGCAGAATTTAAGTAATTTTAACCCCACTCCTCCCCCTTAACTGCAAAAGCAAGCTAAGCTCTTTTAAGTACCCCAACCTCCCCCCCCCCCCAAATGCCCAAAAATAAGCAAAGCAACCCTCCTCCCCCTTGGTGCTTACGTAATACTTGAATGACCCCCCAATATACTACTTCGTACCTCAGCCAGTGCGTGACATGTCGGCATGTGGTTCAGTGACGTCATCGTAGCGGGAGTTCGAGGCCGGAGTAGTGACGTACAGTGTTGCAATGCTGCGCCTATCCGCGGTAGGTTTGCTTCGACGGCACGACCGATGGGACGCGTTCGTAAATGCGACACGCGACCAGAATTCTCCCACCTGATTCACAAACAATAAATAAAATTACAAAATCTTTAACCATTTTTTTAAAATTTAGTGGCAAAGAATGTCTCTCCAAATTAGTGTTGATGCCATGCTCAAAAACGATGAAGAAAAATATCTTGGGGAAACAAAGTTGGGTTTTTGGATATACCACGGGTATATCCAAAAACTTCAAAAAATTCTAAGGCACCAAGGTGGTAATTTTGAGATTAAGATGACACCTCAACAAAGATATATTAAACTATGGATATTGGATCAGAGCTCACGAATTTCGTTTTCCTTTATAAAAAAAATAATTTCAACTGGCTATCTATTACGGTTCGAAAGATACAGCTGTTAATAGGCAGGACAGACGAACGGACGGACAGACAGACAGACATCGTAGGCTTAGTAATAGGGTCCTGTTTTTACCCTTTGGGTACGGAACCCTAAAAATTACCTTTTGCTACTCACCTTAACAGCTTGATAATATTCAAACAGAAATAATGCAAGTACGTCTTCTGATCTCTCGTCACTGTTCCATTTATAAAGCACTTCTTAATCTGAGTGTCCGATATCATGGCGTCCCTCAGGGCATATTCGACACCAGTTTTGATGAAATCCTGGTATCTTTCAGTGTCCATGTTGACATCCGGGCTGTCGTTGGGGGTGTGCATGGTGATTGTTCCCGAGATTATCCTGACGAGGAGTGCTAGGGTCTTGTCGTCGCGGGAGTATTGGAGGAAGTAGCTTATTGTGCTCACAAATTCGGAGGGTAGGTTGTAACCTGAAAAGGTTAGGTCAAAATGACTGGTTTTTAGACGTGGCAAGTCGTAAACAAATCAACAAACGAAACTTTATTATTTTTATCATTTCTTTCCATCAGGTGAGTTGTTCGCCAAGGCAGTATTTTTTGTGATAAGCCAAATTCTATTTAGGCAAAAAAAAGTATAAAGCCTGAATGGAACAAAAATATTATTAAAATAAAAATCTGCCTATGACACTGGGCAAGAAGACTAATTTAAAGACATCTCACAATCAAAATGGGTCAAGCCGTTAAGGCTGTAGGAAGTTATATAGAAACTTACTAAAATAAACCGGCCAAGTATGAGTCGGGCTCGCGCACTGAGGGTTCCGTACCACCACAAAATTCAAAAACTAAATTACCAGTTATAACTTGGTAATGAACAGAAACTTGTCACCGACTCGCACTTGGCCTTTTTTTTACTTATTATTATTTTCACATTAGAGCTAATACAAATATACGTAAAAAAATACGTTTGTTGTATGGGGACCCCCCTTTCCTTGTTGCTTTTTTACTTATTTTATAATTTCGTAGTTAATCCGCCGTATCATTTCATATTCTGTGGAAATTTCAACTGCCTATCTATTACGGTTCGAAAGATACAACCGCTAATAGGTAGGGCAGATAGACTGACAGGCATACAGACAGATAGACATCGTAGGCTTAGTAATTGGGTCCCGTTATTACCCTTTGGGTACGGAAGCCTAAAAACGAACAAAAAAAAATACATACATACATACGCCCGAAAAACATTACTTCCCTTTTTGGGCAGTCGGGTAATTAACACTTTTCGTGTCGTGACCTTAATTGTAAGAAAGGCATTCGAAATTATCAACTGAACCAGCTCAAAAGTGACTTACTGACTAATATAAGTATTCTGGCTAAGGAGTACTGTTCCAGCTGACTCCCGGTCAGCAGTTTTTCCCTGACGATGTTGATTTCTTCAGCCGCGCTCATTATCAAAGGGATTGTGTTATCGGGGAACAAACTCTCATATTCCAGTTTTTGGAGCAGATATTCTGTAATTACAAGACAGACCCGATGTTAGTGGCGACGCAGTTTGTTAGCTGATAAGTCACATCATCATAATCAGCCTTTTTTTTACAGTCCACTGCTGGACTTTTTAGCCTACCACCGAAAGGGTGATTTTTTGGGCCATATCCACCACGCTGGCCCAGTTGCGGGTTGGTAGATTCACATACGCCATTGAATTCCTTCTCCGTACGTATGCAGGTTTCCTTCACCGAAAAGCCAGTGGTATGAAAATCCGTACATAAGCTTCAAAGAGCTCATTGGTACGGGCCTGGGGTTTGAACCCGCGACCTCACGCTTTCAAGTCTAGCGGTCTCCCAAATGGGCTACCACGACTATAAGTCACATCACAGACCTATATCTAAGTAGACTTCACAAGCGGTCCAAACTGTATGAAAACTAAGCGTGTCAAATTTTTTAAAGTACTTACCTGTGAAGAGAAATATCTTTATTCTGTCGGCCAACTCTATTTGTGATATTCTTACAACTCAGTATTGCACATTTACCCTTTTTCCTTTTAAACTGACACGTGTTTTCGGCACCGATTGAGCAGACTTGTTTTAGCCGGATTCAACTACGACAAATTCATCATCATCATTTCAGCCATAGGACGTCCACTGCTGGACATAAGCCTCCCCCATCGATCTCCAAAAGGATCTGGAAGCGGCTTGCATCCAACATTTCCCTGCGATTTCTTTTAGGTCGTCTGTCCATCTTGTGGGTGGACGTCCTACACTGCGCTTACCGGTCCGTGGTCTCCATTCGAGAACCTTTCGGCCCCATCGGCCATCTGTTCTGATCTGTTTCTGTTCATCTTCATGCAAATACAAATAAAATTTACAGGAATCAGTAGTGTCGCTTATCACTGCTGCTTGTCGCCCTTGACGGACTCAAACCTTTATGCGTACGTCACTCACCCAGCAGCTTGCGGCAGTATGCGTTGTTGTGCGCATGCCGTAGAAGCAGGAGCAGGCAGGCGGCAGGAGCCCGTGCTAGGAGAGCCACGAGGGCTCCGCCCCCCGCACCCGCGACGTCCCACGCAGCGCCGTACCGCTGGCATAGGATACACAGGCGCTCCATTACTTCGTCAGTTACTAAACAATAAAAATAAGCTTTATTAATAAAATAAAAAACTTTACAAAAATTAAATTTTATGTATTATTCTCAGCATACCTTCTCATTTGATACCTATATCTGGTGGTAGATGGTAGATAAGAACATTTTGTGCGCCATCTTGGGGCGTCCGCCATATTGAATTTATCATCTAGGACCAAAGTGCTTGGGAAGACATATCCAACAAACCCAAACTTGGCAGGGTTACGTCATTTCGTTTAGGAGTTCCACCTTTTGTCTCCATCATCAGACCAGCTCGATGCATTGCTAATATTGCATTGTAACCGAACTTACATAAGTTTGCCAAATTTCAGCTCAATAGGTTGAGGATAACTGGTCTAAAACTCAGTTGCAAGTTAAATAAAAGCTTTTTAAAAAATAGGTATGCCATATTACACTGAAATCTATTTTTGATACCAAACTGATCTTATGTGGGCAGCCTCCTCCTACTTTTCGGGGGGCAAACTAAACGCAGCCAAATGTCTTTTAAATAAGATAATAATCACACATCATCATCATCATCAGCCTGTAACTGTCCACTGCTGGACATAGGCCTCTCCCAATGCACGCCACTGAGCTCGGTCGGCAGTTCCTTGCATCCAGTTTTTACCCGCCGTTTTACGCAGGTCGTCACTCCACCTGGCCACAGGGTATCCTACACTACGTTTGCTAAACGTGGTCTCCACTCCAGAACTCGTCTACCCCATCGGTTATCGGTTCTTCGGGAAATGTGGCCGGCCCACTGCCACTTCAGCTTGCTAATCCTTTGAGCTATGTCGGTAACTTTGGTTCTATGTCGAATCACTTCGTTCCGAACACACACAACAACAAACAACTAATAATAACACACTAATAATCACACAACTAATGGTTATTCTGAGATAGTCCGTTGGTCCAGTTGGTAATGAACCTGCCTCTGCGCTTGGGGGTGGGGGTTCGATTCCCACCTCACGATGTTCTATTCATGACAAGTGAATCGGTTTCTTCTAGGCAAGCGTGCTCCAACGTAGACCACACCATCGCTTAACATTAGGCGAAATGGTGGTCAAAAAGCAAGCCTATTAATAATATTTAAAAAAACTTGGACAAACATTTATGTGATGAACATTTGTGTTTGTTCTATATCTGGGTGTAAATACCTAATTAAGTACGTTGTTAAAAATGTACATGTATGTATATCAGTCTCTGGCAGCCATATCACAAGCTTTGCTTGTTTGGGGTCAGATGAACGTGAAAAAAAAACTTGTCTATTCGGCCGAAAGCAAAGAAAATTCGCAGGATGCAGGCCGCTTCCAAGCGGCCCTTTTGGAGATCGGTGCGGGAGGCCTATGTCCAGCAGTGGACGTCCTACGGCTGAAATGATGATGATGATGATGATGATAATGTGAAGATGATGATGATTCGACCGAAACACAAGAATAAGAAGTAACTTACATTTTATTTATATTACACGGGAATTACTCACGTAAGATTAAGCCGGTTACTCCGACTATAGTTTCAACCGCATTAGGCGGTCTTTTTCAAGGTGAATGCGCGCGCGCGGCTGCGTCTCTTTTTACACTACGGGCCGCCGCGCGGCGCGCACCAAATGACACCGGCTGCTTATCGTGTGCGTAGAGAAATATGTTGCGCCGGCGCACACCACATCGCATCGGCGCATCTTTCGTAATTCCCGTGTAATATAAATAAAATGTGTGAAAACCACGTCAGTTTCCATAATAAAGTAACTCACGTGTTTGTTCGATATCTTGAGTCAGGGCTTTCAGTACTATATCAGATTTCGAAGCTAGATTCAGTAGGTATGGTATGACGTCTCTCTTTTTCTCTGGCTTACTGTCTTCTCTGATGGCTTCCTGTAGTACAAGTATAAATTGTTTTTTTGTTTAACCCCTTCAGGCCTAGCACGGGCCGTGGACAAATTGTCTATCCACCGTTTTTATCCACGCCTAGACGCGACAAAGCTAGAATATAGATACGTTTGTCTCTTTCCCGCGGGATAAAAACAGTGGATAGACAATTTATCCACGGCCCGTGCTAGGCCTACTGATAAAAGAGCTTTTAATCTTCAAACGGCTGAACCGATTTTCTTGAATCACTGATAGTGACACTCTCAATCAAGTCACCTTTCAAACAAAAAATACTAAATCAAAATCGGTTCAGCCGTTCGGGAGCGAGACAGATACACACGTTAAACTTATAACAACCCTCTGTTTGCATCGGGCTCAAATTTTTTAAGCATTATGCTCAGTTTGAGGATCATACGAAGTTACTAGCACCCGGTTTCACCTGCTAGCTCTAAGAAATCATTTTTTTTTTCCAGCATCAGAAGTAGCTTATGTAATAATCCAAGATATAAGCTATCTTCATACCAAATCCGTTCAGCTGTTATGAATATGAGTGACTACAGACAAACACACACTCAAACAAACTTTCGCATTTATAATATTAGTGATAGTGTGATGTGATGTCCTACAAAAGAGGCCGATGATGATATCCTCAGATCAGACAAACAAGGGAGATGCCTTATTACAATTATATTTATTTTTTTATTCCTAAAAACACTTGCTTATTTTTCAAACAAGACTTGCAGCGACACCAATAAACTAATAGTCTACATGTAAAAAAGGTCAGCGTAAGTAGGCCTCCTATTAGATCAGGGGTGTCCAACAAAATTTTGTGGCGGGCCGGATTTATTAACTTTGTAACTATGGCGGGCCATAGATCAGGGAGGGATGCTTCGTAACTGAGCAAATCAAGACTAAAAAATATTTTTTAAATGGTATAAGTAAAATGATAATGGTAAGTAAAATGGTAGAAAGGGTACATTGGGTCTGTGCGTTGCATGCGCGGAGGGTGTGGGTGGGTGAGAGGGGCGGTAATGTTAACGTTTTCAGGCGCAGGTGTTGTTCCAAGAACTAAAAAGGCATTTACGTTTTATTTTTTGGTTTCTCCCGATAAGCTAGTACACATTTTCGCCGAGTCGTATTGTGATCGATAGACGTAATTTTTTTTAAGAACGTCGTTTTATATTTTATGAACATAATTATGACTCGCCGTTTTTTACAAGATGTCGTCTAAAATATTTTTTTCAGCCTTTTGACTCGTTCGCGGGCCGGATTATGGCCCGCAGGCCGTATGTTGGACACCCCTGCACTAGATGGACGACATCGTGAGTCGTGGGCATCCAGTGGATGCAGATGGCAGGCTGTCGTTCAGTGTGGAGACCTTTGTTCAGCAGTGGACGTCTAATGGCCATAATCCCCAGGCTTGGCAGGTGGCTTGGGGTTTGCAGTACATTCACCGTGTACAATAGGACGCTGCTGCCCATCCTCAGGTGGTTCTGGTCGCACTTTTAGGACATACCCGGGTCCCCCCTTACCAGCCCATCTCCCAGTATAGCCAATAATAATACACACACTAACTTACATTGAACAAGTCCCGTAACGCCACTTTAACATGGTACAAAGCAGGCGGGTGGTTGGCCAAGTGTGCGAGCACCGCGCGGGCAGCGTCAGGGCCCAAAGCCAGTGCTCGCGGTGCCACGAGAGCGGGTTCCGCGCGCCCTACCCAGCCCACCGCCCAAGAACACGCCCATGAACCTGAGAACATAATACAAGGAATAATACACTGTCCAACAGCTGCGACACATACATTTAAAATTATCAATTAAAAAAAACCAACTACAACATTAATAAATACACAATTTAGTTAACTTGGATGACAATTTTCCAGTTATTTTGATTTAAAAACCAAACTACTGAACTGACACACATATACACACACATATTAATAATTTAGTATGTGAATTGAAGAAGGCTGGGTATAGGCAAATAGCCGACATGGTATAGGAAAGTAGACAAACATGTTAATTCAGTCAATTACAAACTTAAATGTTTACTTACCCAGCATCATATCAATGCACTTGGCTCTTTCCTCTGAATTGAGCAACGTTAAGTTTTGTGTGGTGATGTCCAGCAGAACCCTGACAGGTTCCGCACTTTGGAGAGTTGCATCTGTTAGAAATTTACTAGTTAATATGGAAATCCCAACAATGAGCTTGAGCTGTCGGTGTAGGAAAAACATTGTGAGAAAACCTTAGAAGGGTGGTACTTTCTAGTTCTTGACTACCTCAAGTCGAAAATCTGTCGCTAAGCACTTAACCATGTATTTCGGCACTCCGGCACCTCAGTTGAGGGCCAACTGACTTATTATGGATGTATGTGTATACCCCCAGAGGAAAAGTGTTGAAAAAAAGACGGTTGCACACTTTTATTGGGAACATGTGCAGAAGGGGGAATGGGCTCGGAGTTACTGAGCAGGGTCGGGCAAGGGTGCCTGAGCTGGAGGGCCCTCCACGTGTCCCTCTGATTAACAGGCCTATTGGACAGGCGATGATTGTCGTAGACGCACCCGGTATATACTAACACTACTGCCGGGCGAAACGTCGGAGATCAGAACCCCATCTGCTGCGCTGGTCATGTCTTGGCACATGGACCGAGGGCCTTGGCCTATCCGCCCGGGCCATGAGGAAGAAAACCTCTATAAAAATCACCCTGATTTTTTGTACGTAACATTGGGTAAATATGTATGATTTATTTTTACTTACCGCTGGGGGCACATTCACCCAGCAGCATATTTTTCTCAAAAAGGAGGAACAAAAAAAAATCAATTAATTAGTATATTGAGACGTAAATGTGTGCAATGAAATTTGTGGGTCATAACATAAGACTCCGAAAATAATATTCAAAAAAACTTACTGGGTACATTAACCTTCTTTGTAGCAATGTCCATTATTAGACTGATACACCACGGAGCAATGAATGGAGCCCATGATTGTCCGAGAGTGCTTAGCTCAGGCCCAATCATGCTTACACTTTCTAGCAAACCATTTACATTTAAATCGCTCTGAAACAATAAAATTTAGATTATCCTTTGAAACTACTCTATACTCCGTTTTTTAACTTCAACTTCAACTCTTATTTAATGGCCTCTTTTGTGGAGTGGGGTCACCACAATTTCGCCAATGCAACGTATTGGGATAAACCATCAAACGAAGGAGATTGTCCGGTTAACACAAATTTGGACGGTGATTATAATTCCACCGTGAATTTTCCAGACGGAGCGCTTATAAGTACACTAAAACGAAGATAACTATAACTATGACATATTTACACACACAAAATACCTTCTAAAACAAAATAGGAATAAAAAAAAAAAAAAACAACTGCTCAAGTACAACTTTTCTACATTTACAACTTAATTTTATTAACTTTAATAAATTTACACAGAATATAAATAAATGGAGTAAATACAAGGGAGAGGAGACATTTAAAGGAGATGGGACGAGGGATGTCAGGAGGAATGACATTATAAAGAGAAAACTGTAATTTAGGACAACTGAAAAACATATGATCCACGTTTCCTTCATCCAAACCACATTCACACAGGGAACTATCCCTAACCCTAAGTTTGGCCAAAAAAACAGGAGTGCAAGAGTGGTTTAGACGCAAACGACAAATTGTTGAGGTGGTAACCTTATCAGCCTTTTGACATTTTGAAAACCAAGGTTTATGCGGAATCTCGGGTTGGATATCACCATAAAATTTACCTTTCGAATTCTTGGAAACTTGCCACACTTGACCCCATGAATTAAATAAGATCGGATTCAAAGTGGTACAAATGTCATGAGAATATACTACACTATGCTCAACGGAGCCAACTTGAACCGCATTCTTAGCACATGAATCGGCTGTTTCATTTCTCCGTTTTTTAATCTTAGATATTTTATGTAAACAAAGAAATGTCATGAAAAGTCACAAGTCAAAGTGAAATGCCAGTTGCTCAAAACTTTTTTCTCTTATGATCAATATTTTACTTTCTATTTTCTTCGGCTTTGCTCTCGCGCGGAATCATGGGGGATAATCTGATAGTTCAAAAAATTAATAAAAATCAAAGATTTAATAGATGGCGTTGATTATAGAGGCGTTGACTATTATGTTAGAGGAAATAGAGGTCAAATCAAACAGTGGCCAGTAATGTTTAGAACCACTACTGTCCTACCAGTCTAATAAAATATTTTCTATCAAAAATTGATTTTTTTATCATAACATTGTATAGAAGAGATATTACGCTAAAATAAATAGTACAAAACGATTGTTATTTAATGATTGATCATATTAAGACTAGAAAAACTTAATAAAATATCTTTTTGGTCAAATATTGTAAACTACCATTACAAAAGATTTTTTTTTCACTGGTAAGGAAACGTGGATCATGTTTTTCAGTTGTCCTAAATTACAGTTTTCTCTTTATAATGTCATTCCTCCTGACATCCCTCGTCCCATCTCCTTTAAATGTCTCCTCTCCTTGTATTTACTCCATTTATTTATATTCTGTGTAAATTTATTAAAGTTAATAAAATTAAGTTGTAAATGTAGAAGTTGTAAGCGTAGTTGTTTTTTTTTTTTTTCCTATGTTGTTTTAGTAGGTATTTTGTGTGTGTAAATATGTCATAGTTATAGTTATCTTCGTTAGTGTACTTATAAGCGCTCCGTCTGGAAAATTCACGGTGGCATTATAATCACCGTCCAAATTTGTGTTAACCGGACAATCTCCTTCGTTTGATGGTTTATCCCAATACGTTACATTGGCGAAATTGTGGTGGCCCCACTCCACAAAAGAGGCCATTAAATAAGAGTTGAAGTTGAACTCCTTTATTTACATAAAATAACTAATATTAAAAAACGGAGTGTAGGATCAATGTATGGACTCATATACGATGTTTTAAATAAAAAGTGGGCAGGGATCATATCACGCAGAAAAGATGGGGATGGAATAAAACTTGTCTATTCGGCCGAGAGCAAAGAAAATTCGCAGGGAAACGCTGGATGCAGGCTGCTTCGAACTGGCCCTTTTGGAGATTAATGGGGGAAGCCTATGTCCAGCATTAGACGTTCTATGGCTGAAAATATGATGATGATGAAATAACAATTAAATCGCTTTCCATCAGGTGATCCATTACATTGTTTGCCAACTTGCATAAAAAAAACACATTTAGCAGTGAGTGAAGGATCCGAAAAGGACTGTGGCCACTGAACCAGCTTGACATTAAGAAAGATTGTGACTGTTAGCGTCGTAGAATTCATTGGCATGATTTGGAATGCGCCTCAGCATGGTTGATGATGATTGCGGCAAAACAAAACCGATAGTCACTGTAATTTAACCGACTTTACCTCATATTCGCCCTGATTTATAGTAGCGTTGACAGCGTCATGGAAAACCAAACCAAAGTACTCCAATACTGCATCTCTGGCCGCCGGAAAATTCTTCAAAAGAGATAATCCGATCTTAGTTAGGTCAGGGGCATTTTGGGAGTTTCTTCGCGATACACCGTATATGAAACTATTCAAGTCTGCCGATAATGAGGTCGACTTAGTCTGTGGATTCATTTTCTTCTGCTGCGGATACGGCGCTCCTATTCACCAATTAAATAATTTTATTAAATTTTATTTTGTTTTTCGCATAATCCAAGAAAACAAGGTCTAGCGCTGTCTGGGAGCTGACAGTGACAATCAATTACTTTTTTTTTGTAAAAATTTTCATGACCATGGATTCAATGTCTTTTAGTCGTAATATTAAACAGTTTACTTAGTCTTTATAGCGTCAAACAAGTCATAGTCACAGTCAGAGTCAAGCTAAATAAGTCGCGGTCAAGTCAAACTCATGCCCCTGTAAAGTGGTAGACACTTTACAAGAGACTCCTATGGAGTTTTAGAAACAACACGAAAAGACACGTTTCACTTCGTTTTACCACTTGTCCACACTCGAGCACGTTTACGAGCACTTAATGAATAATAATTCACAATTTAGTACACATCAACACTCAAAAATACACAAGTTTAGGAAAATAATCCAGCGAGCCGACATGTTTTTTTTCCACGTTGGCGCCAAATCTCCGACACTCTTAGCATTATACCTTATCCCTTTACCGCATCGCGGCTCAAGTATGAACCAAACCAATTTTCATATTTTTTTTATCAAATCATCGTTTTTTAGCGCCATACTCTTTAAAGATCTCTGGGGGCTTAGTCCCAGATTTGATAGTTTCGAAAACTTTTTTCGTTTACGTATTGTTCCATACATTTTAGTAAAGCGCCTCCAGCGGAAACGCGGAGGAACTAAAATCGGCGGTATAGATTGCTTCACTCTAATACGAAAAAAGTTTTCGAGTACCTTTCAGCCCAGCAATGTATAGAACAATACGTAAACGAAAAAAGTTTTCGAAAACTATCAAATCTGGGACTAAGCCCCCTGAGCTTTCTTTGGAACTAACAATTAATAGGAAGTTGGCCGAGAAAATGTTGTGCCACAGGCAGTTTTAAAAAAATCGGGGAAAATAAATACATCGTTTTTGTTGCGAGAAAATATAAAACATGTGGCAGATACCTTTAGACTTCGCACTGACTACTTATCATCTGCCAGTGGCCGTAGGGAAAGTGTCACAGGAAACACCAGTAGCACAGTAGTTCCAAAGTAGTTCCTTCCCACGTGAGAGGCAGCCCAACCTGAGCCCACCTCATGGTTTCTCCGTAGTAGCGGTACGGCTATACTCCGCTCTCCGCTAGTAATGGATCCAGGATTTGGTTTGTCGGTGTAGACTGCTAATACTCAAGTTTAATTTGGGATTTGTCAGCCACGAATTGAATATGGCAAATGTGCCGATCCCGCGAAACCAAACTTGGGGCCCGGGTAATATATTTTGTGTGTAATGTTTGACGAGAGTACAAAATTATTCTCTTTATGTAATGTAATGTAGCCTGTGTGCACTAGTTACTCTAGTTACTTAATTTCACTGCAAATAGATTGTTTCATTCATTCCTTTAGATTAGATAGCCCGTTGATCCAGTTGGTGGTGAACCTAACTTCTGAGCTTGGGGGTGTGGGTTCGATTCCCACCTAGGACAAACATTTATGTGATGAACATTTGTGTTTGTTCTAATCTGGTTGTTAATATCTATTTAAGTATGTTATTTAAAACTATATAATAAGTATGTATGTATACCTATCAGTCTCTGGCAGCCATATCACAAGCTTTGCTTAGTTTGGGGTCAGATGACCGTGTGTGCAAAAATGGCCCAAATATTATTATTATTCCATTTCTTTCATCTGTAATGTTGGATTTTATGTGTAAATAACGGAATTGAATTCCATAATTCCTTCATTCAATTGTGACTAATCACGGACGGAACATGTGTGACTCCCACTATTCAAACTACAATTTCTTCCAAAAAAATATTTATACTGCCTTTACTTTGTCTACCTACTTGGCTACTTGGTACATTATCTATGATACAATATAGGGGGAACGAGCTCGTACGATACAACATAATTATAGTTATACCTAGTTGGTATATTTATCTATGGTAGTAGGGAGAGCCGCAATTTGCGCGTGAACCTGTGCTGTGAGTAGGAGCGGGCGCGAGCGGTGCTCGCGGCCAGCGGCGCACGCGCGCAGGTTACTAGCCCCACGGCGCAAGCGCGCGCACTTGGACGCCACGCACCACGCTCACCCACCTCGATCGATGAGATAAACGCGCAACCCTGCTAAACAACCCGGATCAATACCGATTCCATCGATTTTCACAGCCGCAGCCGCCGCCGCCGCACACAGTATTCGAGGGTCGCACGCGGTGGTTGCGCGCACCGCGCTTCTTTTTCGCACTTTGCTTTTAAATTTTGGACTTCCGTGTTCTTTGTGGTGTCCTGAAGATGATGGCGGGTCGAAGACATCGATCTCATTGATCCTTGAGTTTTCAAGGTATTTCTTGTACACTTTCATGTTCGATATAATAATTATGTTCCATGACCTTCATAATATGTGATCGGATTTTTTTTCGATAGAAAGTACGTAAGTTCATTTGCGGTTAGTAATGTGTCAACTAGATACTAAAAAAAAGCTTAAATTTAGTTTCCGTAAATATCCGGAAATCATTCATCACGGAACCCAATTATATTGTTCATTGTGTCTCATTGTAAATAGGTACGATTGGCAAAAAAGTTCTTAATTAATGTTTCGTATTTGTACAACGGTGAGCATACGCAGCCAGGTCTCGCGCCAGGGTCTTGTCCGTCGAGGGTGTGACGTCGAGCTTTCGTAGCAACTATTATTAAATCTGTGGTAAGGGGTTGACGTGAGAAGCCGCGCGCCGGCGGCGGCGCCCCGCCCCGTGCCGCGAAGCTAGGGCTGTCAACTTTTTAGACTAGAAATAGTGTACTATGTTGGGAGAAGGAAAATGTATATTATTTTGAAAACAAAAGAATAGATGTATACTTATTTAACCAATAACTCCGTTTTGGAGGCACAAAAAAAACGTTATGTTTAAAAACTAAACTATTTACCTAAAGGTTAAAAGATATCATGAAATAAACAGTAATTATTTTGCATAATTTATTTTTGTTGAACACAAAACAGTATTATACTCTAATTATAATGAAAGTTATAATGTTATAATTTAAAAGAGCTAAAACACTTAGGTATACTATTCTGAACCCTACGCCGCGACGGACGCGTCGCGCGCCGCCCCCGCGCCGGAGGTAACTGTAGGTACCTAAAATATAGGTATGTAGGTATTTATCACGTAGGTACTGCGTGTAGTGAAATAATTCATTTAATTTCTCAATGCTATTTTAGCGTCCCTAACTGAGTTAGCGTGCTTATTTAGTTTCGTGTAATAGTAGTTCGTTCAGTGCAAAAGAAAAAGAGGAAAGGGTTCCGTACCTCAAAAGGAAAAAACGGAACCCTTATAGGATCACTTCGTTGTCCGTCTGTCAAGACCCTTTTTCTCAAGAACGCGTAGAGGTATCAAGTTGAAATTTATACTAAATACCTTCTTGGGTCTACGGTTTCTTTCAGCTGTAAAAAAATAAAAGTTGTAAGACAACGCAATCAAAAGTAAAAAATAAATCTGAAAGTTGTTAATTTGAAGTAATATCAAATAAAAAAAATATTGTTTTACAATTACAAACTTACATTTTGTAGTTGTTATGTATGGAAGAACCTTATTGTCAACTACAAAGTTAAGTTTGTCTTTTAATATTTCAACTTCAATTAGTTTTTTTTTGGACTTGCGCTCTGATTATTTGCATAGGTACCTATTTACTTTCTATCATTTTTAAATATAATTCCTTTCCGTGCACGGTTGCCTGGAAGGCCGCCTGTTAAAAGCCTAGATAATATTTTTATTGTAATGTTTATGTTATCCTTGTTTTGTGGTATTATAATAAAGAGTTTTTGTATTGTATTGTATTGAGGGTTCCCTCCAACGGAACCCTACTCCTACCCGTCAGAGTCCTACGCGTACTTGTCCGGTTTTTTTTAAAATTCTTATACTGCTAACAGACGTTCGAACACGGCTGACGGACCGCCGTCCAACCAACGGGAAAGAAAGAGTGAGAATATCATATTTCCCTCTCTTTCTCTCCCATTGGTCAGACGGCGGTTGAGGTCAGCCGCGTTCGAGCGTCTGTTAGCACTATTAGGAACCTCTTGCGCCTGCGGCCCTTTTGGACCGGGGCCCCCCTCCGGGCAGGGGCCCGTGGCAGTTTGCCTGTTCTGCCAATCTATTGTTACGCCACTGTTGCAGGTGCTAGCTTCCAACTTTAACCGTACCAGGGGCCTTAGGGTCTTACGCCTAGCCTAGCCTAGCAATCCTGTTTAGGTGATGAAAAAATGTTGCACGACCGCAAACCGTACGAACCAGCGGCGTACCTAGCATGTTGGCGGCATTACCACGCTGAATGGTAATGCGCGATGTGTCAGAAAAACGCCAGTGTTTGTTGTTAATTACATCGTTGTTATGGTTACTATTCCAGAGGCCTTACGGACAACTGTTATTGCGGCACCAAACTAACGTTAAATCCGCTCAGTTGGAAAATCACGCGACCGCAAACCGTATCGTGTGATTTTCTAACTGAGCCTCAGAGGAAATAAAAATTGGTCCCTTACCTTCGACCAAAATAAGATGAATGGACGGGCCCTAACGTAAAAACTTGTCATATAACATAACGACTTGTCGGACCTGCCGCGCGATACACAGTGTGTGTGTGTGTGTGTGTGTGTGTAAAGGGCGGCCTCACAGATATGGTGGCCTTTATTGATTTTATCACAACGACAGTTTCATAAGGGGGGAGACGCGTGACATCTTAAATTGTATCCAATAAACCACAGATCTACTACATATCTGTGCAATAAACCAATAAATATGGCTCTGATTCGGCTTGAGTCAGCGGCGACGTTGACGTCTACAGTGTAAACGTCAACTTCACCGCTCCATTATGACACTGCACTAGACCGTAGAAGTAGCGTTAGCAAACAAAGTTCAGGAAAATAAAAATCACTTTTATTACAATTTTAGGCAGGTATTTTTATTTAGAATATTTACGAAATTTATTTATGTGAAACATATACAAAACTTACGTACTAGATATCGCTTTAGTAATAGTTGCTTCCCACTATTACTAGTAGGTATGGAACAGCTGATATTTTTGAACAGCTGAAACTACACTTTCCGTCTCTGTCACCTACATTCATGATGACAAGAACGGAAAGTGTAGTTTCCAAATCGGATGCGTTGTGAATAGAGGTGATGTGTACTTTTTACCCACGATAGAAAAGTCGTGGTCAGAAGTTAGTTCATAATATTAGTAGGATTTACTTCCTACTTATGATGAAGGTAAGGTAAAAAATCACTATATAAATTAGAAATTAATATTTTTTGCTTAAATTCAAATCTAACCCCAAAGTTGAAGGGTCAGTCCGCGGTAACGTTTTAACTCTAATAAAGCCAACTATCCTGAGTATTGCAATCTTTGTGTGATGTCTTGATATTTTAGCTAAAATAATAAGTTAGTTTAGAAAAGGCTATACTTGATAAATTTAAAATATAATCATTTTTAACCGACTTCAAAAAGAAGGAGGTTATCAATTCGACTGTATGTGGTTTTTTTTTGCATAAAATAACGGCTCGTAACCCAGTTATCTTTTGATTTTTTATTACTTAACAAAGATTGTGGCTGGTGTGACAGGGCATTTGTAACGGGTGCGACAAGTTGAAAAACTGGTAAAAAAATACTTGCGAATAGTTGAATATTATAATAAAATTATGAACTTGTTAATACATCAATTAATTCTTAAAAACATCAATGTAACCAGGTATCTTTTTGTTTAAACAATAGTGCTATTTTTGGCACATTAGGAAATCTAAATCTTTCAATCTTCGCATCGCAGTAGACAAATATGTTTTTTTTTTATGCCATAGGTGGCAAACAAGCAGACGGGCTGCCTGATGGTAAGCAGTCACCGTCGCCTATGGATACTTGTAACACCAGAGGCATCACAAATACGTTGCCGACCCTTTAGAACTCTATTAACTCGCCTTTTGAAGAACCCCATGTTGTAACTTCTCGGAAACACCGTAGAAGGTAGCTCATTCCACATTTTGCAGGTATGAGGCAAGAAGGATCGTGTGAATCGCACAGTGTGCGATTTCCACTGATCTATGATGTGTGGATGAGCCTTCAGGCGGTGGCGGCTAGTGCGATGGTAAAACCGCGACGCCGGCATCAAAGCAAAGCAAGCAAGCCAGGTCCATAAACAGATATCGTAGTAGGTATTTATGAAAATTTTCAGCAGGGGGTGATGTTGATGACATGACTGTAAGCTTAGATTTTTTTTTGCTTACCGTATTTTTTTCTGCAAATGACGTTTAAAAAGCAAAATAAATAAACAAAATTTTAAAGAATAATAAGTTAATTGATTTTAACTACTTACGAGTGAAAAGTAATGCCGTGAAACTTGTTTTTTGTCTTCGAACTGTTAGTGCGCCTTGTGAAAAACGTAGGAAGTAATTTTTGCTGCTTTATTTAAACACAATATTGACAAGTAATTCACGTGCTATCAAAACAACAGTTCGATTGTGACTGAAGTCGATTGTGCCCTGGGGCTGGAGCCTATATTGTGCGGTCCAAGTCAAGGAGTGCGTCCCGCATCTTCCCCCTATTTACTTACTTACATCAATGTTTTATCACCATAAAATTATATGTGAAGCGAAATAACTTCAACTTCAACTCTTATTTAATGGCCTCTTTTGTGGAGTGGGGCCACCACAAGAAGCGAAATAAACAGTTGTATTTTACCATTGTGTTCATTCTAGTGTACTTGTTTTCAAAACTCATTACTAGCAACACTCGGTCATCACCTAATTTTCCGGACTTTTTTGGCGGGAAGTCGAATTAAGCGGGCGTTTCAAATATCTAGCAATTTTTATTTTCAATTTCTTATGTAAATATTTCGTATTTCTGTGTAAATAATACATTTGTAAATAGTTGAGACTATAAACTATGAGTGTCGCCAGCGACGGGGGGGACCCCGTTGACCTGGTAGGAAAAAAGAGAAAACTACACACTACAACTAGACCTAATGAGAGTGCAATTTACAAACTGTTCACCAAACCTTTATACAAAAGACTATTTCCAGAAAATCATAGTGGTGATTGTGTTGTTTATGTCGAGTCTACGGAACAGGAGAAAGTTGGGAATAAAAACCCAATTACCCTTACAAATCTTTTCTCGGAAAATGTCAAGGGCATTGTAGGTGTCCACAGAATAAATGCATACAAAGTTGGTGTTACATTCAAAAAGCCTGCCCCAGCGAACAATTTCCTGAACATGGACAGTTTTTTGAATACACATAATCTCAAAGCTTTCATACCAGCCTATATGACGGAAATTATTGGAGTCATCAGACATGTTCCTGTAACTATGTCCAATGAAGAAATCTACAAGAACATCACATGCGATACAGAAGTAATTTCGATAAAGCGATTTATGCGAAAGGAGGAAGGGAAACTGATTCCACTAGGCACTGTAGCTGTAACATTTGCAGCGACTTCATTGCCACAATATGTTTACATCAGACTATTTAGATATCCGGTGCGCACTTACATCCCACCGTTGGTACAATGCTATAGATGCCTGAAGTTCAATCATTCAGCAAAAGTATGCAGAGGAGAGCAGATGTGCTCATCGTGCGCAGGTCGCCACTCTTACAAGGAATGCGATGTTGAAGATATTGTGTGTATTAACTGCTCCGGAAACCACTTGGCGATTTCGAAGGACTGCCCTATTAAACAGAAGAAAATGGAAGAAAAAAAAAGTAAATATGTCAACCTGAGCCACTCGTACGCCACTGTTGTGAGTATGCCACCCAATAAAAATGATCCCAAAGCATTTCCAGCTTTGAAAAACCCTAGAGATTCGCAATGGGATAAAAGTGTAAATAAAGTTTGCAAGGTGCTTGACACCGAGCAAATTCTAGGAAATGAAATTATAATTAATGCATTGGTAAAAACTCTTATTGCTCTTGGTAACAATAGCGATAATGTACCCCTTACAAATAAAAGAATTAAAGAAATTTTACTATCTAATTTAATTTAATTGTATGGACATATATTTACGTATAGCACAGTTTAACATACAAAGCTTACTGCATAAGAAAACCCTATTATACAAATTTATATCTGAGCAAAATGTTGATTTATGTCTGTTGAATGAGACATGGCTTAGAAGTAATAGTAAAATCCCTGCATTTACACCTTTCAATTTGATTTATAAAAATTCTAAAAATGAACATAACGGAGTTGGCATATTAATTAAACAACATTTAAAATATGAGGTTGTAGACACATCATTTTTTGAACCTGTTCAAAATATTTGCATTTCAATAGAAACATCATTAGGTAAATTATATGTTCTGTGTGTATATTGTCCTCCTCACCCCACCAGGTTTGATAGCAATAAAATGAAAAAGTTATTGTTAGAAACTCCTAAGCCATGTGTCATCATGGGAGATTTTAATGCACATCACATATTGTTTGGCTGTCATACAAACAATAGCAGAGGTAATAAGTTGTATAATCTTATAGATGAATTCGATTTGTGTGTTCTGAATGATGGTAGCCCAACTACTGTTCAATATCCAAATAGAAATGCTTCAGCAATTGATTTGGCCTTGGTTAGTTCTTCGATAGCTCCTCTCTGTGAATGGCATGTCTGTGATGATCCAATGGGTAGTTATCATTATCCAACTTTAGTAGACGTAAATGTGAAGCCATCAGTGTATGAGGTCCGTCCTGTGGAAGGGAAATATATGTATAATAGAGCTGACTGGTCTAAATTTAACACTCTATCTGAAAATTGCTTTTCTCAACTTGATATGCAAAATACGGTGCCCATTGAATTATACCATAGTTATGTAAATATTTTGAATAATATTAGAGATGTGACAGTCCCAAAACAACAGCCGAATCAAACTCTCCGAGTGTTAAGAAAACCAGCCCCTTGGTGGAACAAAGTATGCGATGATGCTGTTCAAAAGTCTAAAGAGGCTCTTAAAGTTTATAAAGATTCGCCTACTATTCCTAATTATATAAATTACAAAAAATTAGATGCTAAAAAGAAAAGAACATTAAAAGAAGAAAAGATAAATTCATGGCATGAATTGTGCGCTAGTTTTAATAGAATGACTCCTGTTTCTAGAATATGGGGATACATAAAAAAATTTAAAAGGATAGGTAGTTCACATAACAGATCCTTAAATGATGACTGGGTACCAAGTTTCTTAGATAAGTTAACGGATTCTTCACAATTAGATAGGAACAAACTGCGTGATATTTTAGACAGACCAGACCACAATGACAATATAGATTTTCTGATTAAGCCCTTTACACTGAATGAGCTTCACATTTCACTTAAGAGTAGGAAAGATACAGCACCAGGGATGGATAACATACCATACAAATTAATAAAAAATTTACATCCAAATGCCTTGAATATATTACTAGAAATCTATAACAAACTTTGGAATATCACAGCTATACCAGAATCATGGAAAACTCAATGTGTTGTTCCTATCCTGAAACCAAATAAGCCTGCAAATAATGCATCATCCTATAGACCAATCTCTTTGTCTTCCTGTCTGGGTAAACTTTTTGAAAACATGCTAAAATTTCGTTTAGATTACTTTGCTGAATCACAGAACAAGCTACCAGACATACAATTCGGATTCAGGAAGGGTAGAAGTTGCTCAGAAAGTTTTGTATCGCTTATATCAGATTTAAAAAAAACAAAACTCAGTCACTCTAATGTCATTTGTGTGTTTCTAGATGTTAAAGGTGCTTTCGACAATGTTAATATTGAAAGCCTTGTTCATGTTTTGCATGACTTAGGTTTACCGAGTAAAATATTAAAATGGATATTTAACTTTTTGTATCAAAGAACTTTATATGTAAAATATAATAACAAATTACATGGACCAAGAACAGTTAATAAAGGAACAATGCAAGGGGCAACTTTATCTCCTCAGTTGTATGGTTTTTACACATCTCAAATTCTTGAATATGTGGACACTACACATATTAAAATCTTACAATTTGCAGATGATTTGTTATTATATACCGAAAGTCAAAATATGGATATAGCTATAAACAGAATGAATACAGCATTGCATCAACTGCAACTTTATTACAGTAATGTTTTAAAATTGGATATTAGCTCTGAAAAAAGTTCTGCTGTTATATTTAGTAAAGACCCATTTCCCCAGGCCAAAATTACTTATAACAATGAAATAATACCTATAGTTGATAATCACAAATTTTTAGGTGTAATAATAGATAACAAATTGAAATTTGATAAACATGTAAATTATATCTGTCAAAATGCTATGAAAAGTATTAATGTTTTAAGATGTTTAGCCGGCACTTTTTGGGGTTCTGATCCCAAAACACTGAATATGTTGTATAAAAGTCTAGTAAGAAGTCACTTTGATTATAGCTGTTTAGCCTATATGAATGCTAGTGGCACTTTATTAAGAAAACTTGATGTAATACAAAATATGGGCTTGAGGATAATTAGTGGAGCTATGCGCTCTACCCCTATTAATTCCATGGAAATTGAGAATTGTATACCTCCATTAGTTTTGCGACGTCTACAACTGGCTGAGCGATTTTGCCTGAAGGAACTATCTTCCAACAATGTTGTAGTGTTAAATAATGTTTCACACCCTGTAGAGATCTCCAATTCAGTTGAAACTTCTAACATATCAGGTTACACTCTCTTGTCCGGGGATTTACCTGAAATGTCAACCATAATGTCACATGTTAGTAAATGTGTGACAAATATGTATGTAAATAATAAGTGGCCAATATATGAATGCCCATACAATGCTTTGGTTAATTATCTTGATGTTGATTGTAATTTAGATTCGATTAAAAATAAATTTGATTTTTTGGAATTCCTTAGCACCAAACCAAACTTTTATGTTATTTACACAGATGGTTCTAAAAGTGTTACAGGTGTTAAAGCAGCATATTATGATCCTCAAACAAAAGATACCAAATGCATTAAGTTAGAAAATAATTGTAGCGTTTTTACAGCAGAGAGCTATGCCATACTATCTGCTTTAACATTTGTGAAAAATTGTGTAAATAATGTAAATATAATGGTGGTCAGTGATTCTAAAAGCGTACTGTCAACCTTGTGCAATGGCAATTTTGCCTATAAGCTTAATTATATAGTATATCAAATAAAAGAAATTATACAAATCATTAAACAAACGAAACATGTAGAATTTGTATGGGTTCCCTCACACAGTGGCATACTCGGCAATGAGGTAGTGGACTTGGCGACTCGTCAAGATTATGATGAGGATCATACAGATATGAAGGTCCCGTTCACGGATTTTTACCACCTGTTTAAAAGCCAATCGCGAAGAATATGGAAAGAATATTGGGACATCACCGTTGAGACTAAAGGAAAGTGGTACGCAGAGATACAGCGAGACTTACCGATAACACCTTGGTATAACCGGTCCAATTCTTACTGCAGCAGAAAGTTTTACACAATTATCAATCGCCTTCGCTTCGGACACTGCCTGGTCCCAGCTCATCTTTATAGGTTAAAAATAATTGATGAAGATAAATGTACATATTGTTCTAAATCTAATGCAGACATTTCTCATATTATCTTCGAATGCGATAGATTCAACATTCAACGGCTGTTGTTTGTCAGTGACATTAGTGACATCTCAGAAGAGAATTCAATTAGTGTTCCCCGCCAAGTTCTAGATTTGCTAACAAATGAAGTTTATTTTAAGGCTATTTTTAAGTATATTGTAAATAGTGTAGAAAAAATATGATGTTTAGTTATGTAAAAATTTTTGTAAGACCTTGTATAAACATTATTATTCCGACTGAAGGACACTGGATCCATGGTCATGAAATAAATAAAAAAAAAAAAAAAAAAAACCTAATTTTCCGAGTTTCCGAGTTTTGGCGCCAACGCGGAAAAAACATGTCGGCTCGTTGAATTATTTTCCTAAACTTCTGTATTTTCGAGTGTTAATGTGTACTAAATGGTGAATTATTATTCATTAAGTGCTCGTAAACGTGCTCGAGTGTGGGCAAGTGATATAACGAGGTGAAACGTGTCTTTTCGTGTTGTTTCCAAAACTCCATAGGAGCCTCTTGTAAAGTCTCCACCACTTTACAGGGGCATGAGTTCGACTTGACCGTGACTTACTTAGCTTGACTCTGACTGACTATGACTATGACTTGTTTGACGCTATTAAGACAAAGTAAACTGTTTAATATTACGAGTAAAGGACATTGAATCCACGCTCATGAAGATTTTAACAAACAAAAAAAAAACTAATTTTCCTTTTTTGAGGTTTTTCTGTTCCAAATAACATAATTTTGTGTTGTGTAATTCATCAAAATACGTGCTATTATAAATACTTACACGTGGAAAATTATTCCATCATTCTGCTTATTTTATTTTTGTGTTGTTTTTAAGCAGCAAGAAGTCATTGTTTTATTTTTAAATTGATGTTTTCAGTACGACGTTCTGACAAAGAGTACCTTTTATATTTGCGTTCTGACGGGAAATTTACGTAGTTTTGAATGTGTATTTTGCGTGAGTTGTGTATTTACTGGGAATTCACGTAGTTTTAGAAGCGATTTTGGCGTCACTTTGGCAGTGCGCCGTAGGGGCTCTGTATTTTTATTTGCTCTGAGAACAGCGGATTTAACGTTAGTTTGGTGCTGCAATAACAGATGTCCGTAAGGCCCCTGTACTTTGAATTCAAATACTTTGTTTCTTGCATCGAGATACAATTCCTATTAGTACTTATTTTTTTATTTTATTTAAGTTTAAATGCTTGCTGTGCTTACAGCGAAGCCAACGCGCACAGCAAGCCATTATGTATTGTATCTCGATGGTTTCTTCCAACAAAGGTTTTTATTCATAAAATAATGTTTTTCTGTTTTGCTTTGAACTAAAATGTGACCTTCGCATCTAAATCTAAACTGTTAATAGCCTCCGTTTCACATTTAATCAAAATGTCATTCACAAAATGCGTTTACAAGAACTGCAACAACTGCAGTCGAGACAATATATCAATGTTTAGCTTTCCAGTCCGCGATAGAAGTCGGCTGCTTGCATGGATTCGGAATTCAGGTAAGTTAGCTCTAGCCAAAGAGTTTTACATAATTTTATACACTATTTAAATTATGCCTTCCAAATCGGCCCCACTATAAGAGCATTGGCTCTAAGCCATTGATGTTATGGGCCATAATGGCTCTAGCACAGTCAATTGGCGTCGATTCTGTCATACCACTCACTAAACTAAACCAATCTGACAGGACTAAAATTGTCTGCATCTCTTTTAATTTCAATACCTCGAAAAACAGCTCGAAAACTGTTGCCATCCTTCTCTCATATATTAAAATGAAAAGAGAGGCAGATACTTTTAGTCCTGACAGATTGGTTTAGTTTAGTAAGACAGAATCGACGCCATTGTGTGACATAATTATAAGTTCATTGTGCACAGAAGATAATTATGGCTCTAGCTAGCTTGCACCACAAATTACAATGAGCTTTACCAACTTAGAAGATCACTAGCGGTCCGCCTCAGCTTCGCACGGGTATAGATTATAGCCTATGTCACCCGGGGATAGTGTAGCATCCCAACAGTGAAAGAATTTTTTAAATCGTTTCAGTACTTTTTGAGCCAATTCGTTACAAACATACTTACATACAAATCTTTCCTCTTTATAATATTAAGTATAGATTGACATTACCAATATTTCTGGTTTTACTTTGTTTTAGGAAATATTTTCTTGAATTCATTAACAACTGACGAACTGAGCTACCGATACATCTGCATTGAGCATTTCCCTTCAGCGAGTGTCCACCGAGGGGCTAAAAGAAGCAGGCTATTGGGACCAGCGGTTCCATTTCACTTTGAAACGGCCCGTGACCCAAGAAGTCGACAAGATAGGAAAATAGGTTAGTGAGCT
This sequence comes from Agriopis aurantiaria, assembly GCA_914767915.1. NCBI lineage: Eukaryota > Metazoa > Arthropoda > Insecta > Lepidoptera > Geometridae > Agriopis > Agriopis aurantiaria. The sequence goes on along the minus strand of OU611989.1, from coordinate 15,212,052 downwards.
TTTTATATAATACTAGCGGTCCGTCCCAGCTTCGCACGGGTATAGATTATAGCCTATGTCACCCGGAGATAGTGTAGCTTCCCAACAGTGAAATATTTTTTTAAATCGGTTCCGTAGTTTCGGAGCCTATTCAATGCAAACAAACAAACAAACAATCAAATCTTTCCTCTTTATAATATTAGTATAGATTAATATAATATTTTAGTCAATCAATTTAAAAACTAAAATGTGGCTTTCCAAAAACAGAAACAGAATAGTTTACAAATCATTACAAATGTACTATGAGGCATGACATTGCAAATTTTCTTTGGAAAGGTACGGCGTAGCTGGTTCAAACATAATTATTTTTAGGGTTCCGTACCTTAAAAATAAAAAAATGTGGCCCATAAAGGATCACTTTGTTGCCCGTCTGCATAGACAGAAGTAATATTATCTATGACTATGCAGTAGATATTGTTTTAACATTTTATAGACCCTGTCCATGCAAATACATTATTCAAGTTGAGATATGAAGAATCGGTCAAAGGGTTGGAAATTGGAATCAACTAAATTTAATCATCATCATTTCAGTCATATGACGTCCACTGTTGGACATAGGTAGGCCACCCCCATCGATTTCCAAAAGGGCCGGTAGGAAGCGGCCTGCATGCAGCCATTAAAAGCTAAAAAGTTAGCGTTAGAAATTTTAATGGAATTATTAAAATGAACCGGGATTGCAACGTCTCTGTTAGTACTAGCAAAGATTATATACTAGGTACTAGGTAAGATTAGTACTTTTGTCTATGCTGTTAAGTACAATTAATTATCTACATGGATCACAACATCAAATTCCCTGAATGTCATGTCATACATTTCCCTAAACATAGAATTCCTTGAACATCCACTTCGGGCTGGTTACCATAATCTCAAAAACATTCTAATAACTTTACAATGAGCTTTGTCTCGCTCTTTCGGCTAATGAGAGTGGACCACAGAACAGGGATGGACACAACGATCGTAGAGGGTCTGATTCTTTTTGTAACTATGGAACCAATTCCCGACGGGACGGAGTTGGATAGACAAAGTTTTGCTAAGTAAGGGTAAAAGGTACATTGAAAAGATTAATAACTTCGGTTTATATTAACAGGAAATCTTTGATATTAACAAAAAACTACTTTCACTTCCATTAGTGTAGGTGAATAACGTAGAGTGTTTCTCTCTCTATGGTGAATAACAATAATATAATGGATCTATCAAATTTTAAATGACACTAAAAGGCGCCAAAACGATGATCGCCATTTTGTGACGTCACTACTCAATACTCTATGGCCTATGCTATGCATGACATCAATGACGTTAGTCTTCTATACTCATTGTATGACATAACAGACGGAAGTCACGTAGTACTTAATTATACTCTTGTGCTGATGCTACTCCATACTACCATGCTACTATGATACTGATAAACATCTGTTAGCGTCAGCCGTACAAAACGTTAAATTATTTCGCTGAAATGAATCGTAAAACTTATCGTTGGTGTGTAGTGCCTCAGTGTACCAATACTTCGACAGTTACGCCTCAGAAAATATTTATAAATGTGCCGACTAAAACTGAGATTCGAAGAAAATGGTTGCGACTCGGAGGAAGATACGATGCTTCTGAAATATCTGCAACATCATCGATTTATTTTTGTGAAGATCATTTTGATGTGAGTATCACCTTAATAAACTCATTATTGATAAGTTGAGTAGACTGACTGCGTAGACTCGAATACCACAGGGTTAGGTTATGTTCAGAATACCGAAGGTTCGTATTTGTTGTTTTTTACATTCGCCGCAGGGACGGAACGACCCGGTCGTTTTTACAACCTCTGTTATTTAATAATGCTATAAATTATCAGCTAAAAAGGAAAATAATGAATATTTATTGCATTACATAGCTCAATTATTTTCAAAACCTTGCATGTTTTTACAATTATAAAATAAAAACAAACTTGTTTAAAATAAAATAAGCAAATGTCAACACGAGTGTCAAACTGTCAAAACTTTCCATACAAAAATAACAGATACACGTCATAGTTATACGGGGTGCGTTCAGGCTCTTAGTCAAAGAAAAAAAAAAATCTTTGCTCTTAGTTTGATTTTCGTAGGACGAATGTCAACCGGCTGTCTATCATTTTCATCCGACCTTACTGTACCTACCTACGCTTAGTCCCAGATTTGATAGTTTTCGAAATCTTTTTTCGTTTACGTATTGTTTCATACATTTTAGTAAAGCGGAAACGCGGAGGAACTAAAATCGGTAGTATTCGGCGGTATAGATTGCTTCACTCTAATACGAAAAAAGTTTTCGAATACCTTTCAGCAGTTTCAGCCCAGCAATGTACAGTAATACCCCGCTTTACGCGACCCCGTTATGCGCGGTTTCACTATACCTAACGTGAATTTCAAGTTTCGCGCTCAAATGCCTCGCATTATGCGAAAGACTGCGTATAAACATAATGTATAGAAAAATAATTAATAGTATGTATTGCATAAAGTGTTCTTAGAATTTAAGTGATTGATTAAAATGATTCGTATTTTTTTGTATTAATTTTGACTATGTTTACGTAAACCTCGATATACGCGAATTTCAGTTAACGCATTGATCTACTACACAGTTGTGTAGTTCTTCTAAGAGTTAACGCGATTTTTTCCGGAACGTATCCCTCGCGTAAAGCGGGGTATTACTGTATGGAACAATACATAAACGAAAAAAGTTTTCGAATACTATCAAAACTTGTACTAAGGGTACTGAACGTTACGGAGCGACTCCGGTTGTTTTTCCGCTTAGAGAATTTAGTGAGTTTCACACAACGTCGTTCAAAAATATCGTTGATCTTCTTCGGGCGATCGCACTGGTGACACCGTAAAATCGGTGGGTGAATATCATATCGCTGTCAGTTTGATCATAACTTCAACGTCAACTCTTAATTTATTCTTAATTTAATGGCTTTTGTGGAGGAGCCACCATGATTTCGCCCATTCGCCAATGTTACCTAGTGAGATAGACCATCAAACGAAACAGATTGGCCTGTGAGCACGACGGTGATTATAATGCCACCGTGAATTTTCCCTATGGAGCCCTTAAAAGTATAATAAAACAACCGGAGTTGTTCCGTACCGCTCAGTAAGGTAGCTGGTCGGATGAAAATCATAGACAACCGGTTAACATTCGTCCGACGAAAATCAAACTGAGTGTGTTCTTTCTGAATGTAGCCCTAGTGTTTTTTTATCCATCGATTTTGATAGTTGTTTATTTCAAGTTTAGCTGCCAAAGAAATTGGACCTATTCATAGTAGCACGTTTCCTTGTTAGCTGCAGTAACGAAAAAAGTGTGGTTTGTGGCCAATTTTACCATTGCATGTCGATACGAAGATACAAGTATGCTTAAACTTTGATTTTAATAAGATTATTGACTCTGAGATTAATGTTTCAGCTACCTAATGATATGGAAAATTACACACAATATCGTATTATGGGGTCAGTTAAAAAAATCAGAATGAAAGCTGGATGTGTTCCTACTAAATTTAATTGTTTAAATGCCCGAAAAAGAACATCACAAACATCAAAAAGTGCTCTGCGATCAGCTGGCGTAAGATGCTGGAGTGGAAGTGGAATTAAAAAAAATTCTTTTATTCAAGAAACTGAAACCGCACAAGCATTGCTGACTCTGGCAGATGATACTATTGAATCACCCATTGTAAATACGCCAGGCAGTTCATCCAGTAAGTCAGGTAACTATGTTGAGGGTCGTACAATTATTTTCCGTAGTCTTTCTCGTCCCACTGCTTGGCAAAGGCCTCGCCCGTTTCCTTTCACGCCAGCCGTCAATACGCTTCCATCAAGTGACGTTCTTCGCCCATCTGTCTGGCTCTGGGTGCATACGAATTACGTAACCTGCCCAGTTCCATTTCAGCTTGGCGGTCTCGGCCCCTGAGTCGCCAAGCTAGCAAATCCTAGTTCTAGAGCGAAAACTATTTTGAAGCCAAGACTATTGCGCTCCTTTACCCTCTGGCAAACCTTCAGTTAGAGCTAGATGGAGGACCGTATTGCTGGCAGGCAGGATTCACATGTCGAGGAGTCTTCGTTTTTGTGACAGTGGAAGGTCACCCTTCATCAGCTCCTTCATGGAACAGTAGCTCTTCCAGGTGTTACCGATGCGATGATCAATTTCTTAATCTTGCCTATTTTTAACCCCCAACCCCGCGTCTTATCCCGTGGCAATCAGTATGCTTTTCTTCTGATGGTCCTTCGACCTGCGCGATTGCTGTGATAAATATGTTGTCAATAGGCATGATGACTATTTTTTTTATTACCTCATAAAAAAGGTGATCATAAAGAGAGCACATCAACGAAAACAAAATTAAAATATGTTCAATAATAAATAAGTAACAAGCATTTTAATTTCATGCTAGACAAAGAGCGCACTATACTGAGCCGTGACGTCACGGCTCAGGAGCGCCATACAAATGCTATACTAACACACGCTTTGCGAGAAAGGGATAGAGCATCCCCTCTCTATCCCCACCTAAAACTTTAAACACTCATATCTCAGAGATTTATCAGCCGATTTAAATTATTTTTTCAGTATGTGTAATGTATTTAGTTATATTCATCGCTAAGCCGGTTATTTGTACTAAATTAAACATTAGGACACATGCCTATTGCCGAGCCATATGAACTACCATATTACATTTTCCGTTCCAGTACTAGTGCCTAGTGTCCCTAGTTGGGACACTAGGGACTTTCCTTAACCGTCATTTCTTTAACGTAAGGCATGAAAGCCGTCTGCCGCTTGACTTGGTACGGCTGATTCAATACATGTGTTCAAATCGCGAAACTTTAAAAGTTATAATCTAAATGAAGTTCATCACCAGTCACCACTCACCACCTTGAAACCAGGAAACCCGCCTTGCTCTTCGTGACGGAGACACAAATATCTAATCCTGCCAAGATGTCCTACTTCTACGTCCTATACCCTGGCTACATCCTTGAATATACCTTAATGCGTCGTACCGGGGTATGCGTGTATGTTCGGGAAAATGTTTGTTGTCGCCGTTTTGGTGGCCTTGAATGTGACCCGTCCATTTTATGGGTTCGTACGGACTATGGGGGTAGAACCTGAATCTATCTATGCCTGGCTCTACAAATATCATAGCAAGGACTAGGAGACAACTCTGTTGAGCACGTAACTAGGATGACCTGTCAAAATATTAGAGCTGCACAGTTCCATCGAGTTAGTGGTTCTTGGTGCCTGTAACGCTCACCTTTCTGAGTGGCTTGACTCTAAAACCACTAATCATGCGGGTCGTGCTACATTTGACTTTGCCTTGGCTCACGGCCTCTCTCAACATGCAGAATTCCTGATGTTGAGAGCCGTAATCGTTATTTTCTGGACCTTTTAATGACCTCATACATACCCCGACTATTACCAGGTATCTATTGAAGCGCCACTAGATTGTTCTGATCACTGTCTCATCCGTACATCAGTGACATTCCCTTAGGAACCTGGAATATGTATCTTCTTGATCTGTTAATTGTTATGTGTTTTTGCTTTTCATCTCCATTTATGATTCAGGGGAATCAGGGATGTTTTCGTATCTACATACATTTCATACATTTATCCTTCCAAGACATATTTAAGTTTGATAATAATCATGCACTTGTTTATTTTATGTGTGTGCAACTTACTTAAACCACAGTGATTATTACTTTGTAGATTGTTGCATTAATATTGCTAAAATGCTTCACGATTTAAAAAAGTTATTACTTTTTTGCTAACGGAGTTTTAGAAAGAAACTTAAAGTTAATATTTACACTAACGTAATGAAATAACAAACAGATAAAGCAACATTTTTAGAGCGCCACTCGTCCTGTAAATATAAGTGATCACTTTTGCTTAAGAAACCAATTTTTATTAAAATTGTAATAATCGAAAACAACTAGAAGACGAATCAACAATAAAATGCAGAAAACAAAAAAGGCTCATTTACAAAAGCCATTAAAATTCAAGAAAAGACAATTTGCTTGTGCAAGTGTATGAAAAGGAAGTAGAAATAAATAAATAACTTACAATATCAAATCCTAAAAATGCGTTAAAAATGTGATACTAACGCGCCATGTGTCTCAAAAAGACCGAATAATCGTCAAATTCTGTTTATTTTACAGTTTAATTTTTTCTCCTTTAGACTTCGAAGGAAGGGCAAAAGCTCAGATTTCCATAACGCTGAAGCGCCATTAAAAATGGTCAGATTGCCATGTATCCAACATGGATCGACGCAGAAAAAAAAACCAATCCAACGATATGTAATTATATTGTATAACTCATTTTGACCCAAATTGCGCTTTAGCGTTTTTTGCATTCCACTGAAGATGTGATCAATTATTTTTGTTTTAGTGTAGGCCCATAGAAGGGCTCCGCTTGGAAAATTCACGGTGGAATTCAAGAACGTGTCATAACCTAATGGTTATAAAACGTTATGTTATACGTTAACGTTATGAAACGTTTCATAACCTAGTGGTTATGAAACGTCCTTGGTGGAATTATAATCACCGTTGTGCTCAACGGCCAATCTTCGTTTGATGGTCTATCCCAATACCTAGCATTGGCAAATGGGCGAAATCGTAGTGGCTCATCCACAAAAGCCATTAAATTAGGAGTAAAGATAGTTGAAGACATCTAAATCGATGAGTTGAAGTTATGTTATCACAGGATCTGTGTCTGTTATGGATTTATGATCAAACTGACAGCTGTGATTTTCGTCAAGTTCACCCATCGATTTTACGGTGCGACGAGTGCGATCGCCCGGCGACGATCAAAAATCTTTTTGAAAGACGCGGTGCGGTGTCGACAGTCGACACACTGGCTTATAGAACGGGTGGGGCGTCATCGAGCGGCTCGATGGATGACGATATAACTGAACGCACCCCTGTCATAGCCTCCGTCAGTTCCGTCACGTAACGTTAACCGCAACTCATTGACGTCACACAGAAGTAAACAGCTACAGCAAGGCAGTTTTTGGCAAAAGTTTGATAATTGAATAATTTCTAATAGAAGAAATGGTTTATAAATGGTGTGTAGTGCCACAATGTACAAGTACGTCCATTAAAACGCCGGAAAAACTATTTGTTCCTGTTCCAATGGACCCCAAAACTCGAAAAAAGTGGTTGGAACTAGCTCGTAGAGACCCCAAAAGTATTGGAGCTAATTCAAGTGTTTCTATGTGCGAAGATCATTTTGAGGTACCTACCTATATTTTGTTATTATAGTAGGTTATTTTAGTCAATATATTTCTATTATTTGTGTTTTTATTGCATTACTATTGTAATTATGTACTGTTACTTAATCTTTAAACATTGTAAAGCTTTACATAACCTAACAAAATAGTCATAAACACCTACTCCACTTTACCTGCCTGAAGCTTATGCTACACCGCAAGCTAAGCTTAGGTACGTCGAAAGTATGAAGCGAAGCTGCGAGCGAAGCCAACTATTGCAGCCAAGGAGGCTGATGCGTGGTGGTAAAAGGAAGCTATATTCTACAGAGTTACAGAGTTAGAACGCTACAGAGTTCACTTCCGAAAGATTAAAAAAACGCCGTAGCTACCAGAGTTAAACTAAGCTAAATAAACTTGGCCTGCACTGACATTGATGTTATTTTTACAGATAGAGAATGATGTAGCAAACTATATGAAGTACACGATGGGCTTTACCCAGAAAATTCTTTTAAAAGAAGGAGTATTGCCTGCAAATTTTGTTTGTCAACTAGATTGTAAAAGAAGTGAAACTGATGCTGGTACATCTCGAGGAGCATTTGTAAAGAGACAAAGAAAGGAACTTGTGAGTGAAAATGTTAAAGAAAACTTGCTGCAGGCAAAAACTTGTGAACAAAGTAAGTAAGTAATGAAAATGTAACACAGCATAATATAGCTGCCCAGCCCGAAGAAATCCCAAAAACCACAGACCAAAAACACAGGTCAAACTTCGACAAAAGGAAAGTACCTTTTGTCGAAGAGGTCAAATAGACAATTATAGACTATGCTGCAGAAAAATGTATTCAAATAGCAATGGAAGTGCATTTTAAGAGCAAATCTGTCTTCTAAATAAGATGTTTTCACCTCTCCTTTTAAAGTATCCAACACATCAAATTCTATTTCACCGTATAAGATACAACCAACTAGCTACCAACGATCATCAACATCTACAGTTAAGAAACCATTATTTTCTAGAAGACGAAAAATCGGATATGTAGTGATGTTTCTAGTTTTACTGAAGGTGTGGTAGGTGGTACTGGTAACGTATCAACTCTTCAAATAACATATTAAATAAAACTTCCAATAAAAAAAAAATTGGGCCAAAAAATATGCTGCTTTTATTCCATAAAAATTACCGGCCAGTTTAAAAATTGCCGGTTTATTGTAACCGGCCAAGTGCGAGTCGGGCTTGCGCACTGAGGGTTCCATACCACTACAAAATTCAATAACGAAATTACCAGTTATACAATACAATAACTTTTTATTAAAATACCACAAAACAAGAATAACATAAACATTACAATATTATTATTGTAAGTATAACTACAACTTGACTCAGATCAAGTAAAACTTTATTTATTTATTTAAGTCCACCTACACTGTGTACATCAATACAATTTATCAAAACTTTAAACAGAAATAAAAATATAACTAAATGTCACAATAATTACAGGTGAAGACAGCATGCATTAATATTGAGCGATAAAATAAAATAATATGTAGTTAAATCAGTTAAGGCGGTCTTTCAGACAAAAAAGGCTTCACAGAAAAAAATATTAAGACAATATATTCATTTTAAAGCAGTAAAAAAAATATGTGGTAATCTTGATCATATTTCTGAGTGTACCATTAGTTCCAAAACACGTTTCCGATAAATTTTCTCGATAGAAAAAAAATCATGAAATAACCTCTAACCTTGAAATTTACCTAAACGCATACAATTTTATCTCGAGTATTAATGAACAAATCTTTACAAAATTTACAAGAATGATGTTAAATATTGTAACAAATAACATCATTAATTTTATTTATTGATAAAAATTCAATTTTTCTATCTATTAATTAATTTAATCATAAATTGGCTCGAACGTGTCGAACGAAACGTCGTGCCGCCGCGGCGCCTTTTCACTTCTCTTTTATTTTTACGCGATGTGACAGAGACCGCTGAGGCGCGCTGCTAGACGGACGTGTGTCGCTTTGTTCCGCTAACCGCTCCAAAATATAATCTCAACTTTATGACACAAAAACACCTTGACGTAAGTTGTAAAGTAAGTACCTACCTTATCTGCAATGTTTTCTTGCATTATAAGTACTAAAAAGGCAGGCGAATGAAAATTACATTTTGTAACGATTTGTTTGTATATATTAGTTTACGAAGGATAATTTCACCAAAATCGTCATAGTCCAGTTGGCCGAATGGTTTGACGCAATGGATAAGTTCTCTGCGACTCTGTGAGTAAGCTCCGGGTTCAAATCTCATAGTCACCAATAATTTTAATTTTTGTAATTTTTCTTATGTTTTTAAAATAATTCGTCATGTTCGTGCGTGCGTGCGTGGGTGTGTGTATGTTTGTGTTTGTATGCATGTGTGTAATGTTCTTTAATCGAAAATGGTAGGGACGGGATTTTCACTGTCAGATAGCTGATTCTATGAGGAGAAAAAAAATTGGCATCTTTTTTATCATCATCATCATCACCATTTTTTCATTACTTCGCAGGTGAACCCGCAGAGCACAGTTAGTCTACTTTTTTAGGGTCCCGTACCTCAAAAGGATAAAACGGAACCCTTATAAGATCACTTCGTTGTCCGTCTGTCTGTCCGTCTGTCAATACCCTTTTTCTCAAGAACGCGTAAAGGTATCAAGTTGAAATTTATACTAAATACTTGGGCCTACGGTTTCTTTCGGCTGTAAAAAATAAAAGTTGTAAGTCAAAGCAATCAAAAGATATGAACGTTTATGTCGTATATTTTGCGATTTCACAAGGGAATCTAAACCTATAGGGTACTTCCCGTTGACCTAGAATCATGAAATTTGGCAAGAGGCAAGGTCTCATAGCACATATATAGGAATAAATCCGAAAGTTATAAATTTGAAGTTATATCATTTAAAAATAATTATTTTGCTATTACAAACTTACATTTTGTAGTTGGAATGTATGGAATAACCTTATTGTCAACTACAAACTTAAGTTTGTTTTTCAATATTTTAACTTCAGTTAGTTTTTTTTTTGGTCTCGCGCTCTGAGGGTTCCGTCTAACGGAGGAGTGACATAAGTGGAGAGGCATAGTAATAATTTACTTCCAAGTATCGGTGGTCGGTGTACCAGGGCAATATAAGAACAAAGCAGTCTCGAGCATTTGCAGAGGTCACACAAAGTGGACAGTCAGCGACGTTATCATACAAAATAGCTTTCCGTCCAGTTTAATTAGACATTCCAGTTGATACCTTGAGAAGTACGTAATTTACGCGTAAAATTTACAAATTGGTCTCACCCTTACTTCCTTTGGTCAGGCTTCAAGTAAGTACTTAGTACTAAACAGGCAGGCGAATGAAAATTACATTTTGTGACGATTTCTTTGTACATTTATATTATTTTATAGATTAGAAGCATAATTTCACCGCTTGCGTCATAGATCAATTAGAAGAGTGGTTGACGCAATGGATTAGTTCCTGTGACTCAGTAGGCTCCGGGTTCAATTCTCACATATCCATGTTATTTTTATAATGTTTTTGAAATATTTCGTCGTGTGCGTATGTCTGTAATGTTCTTTATAGACTCGAAAACTGCAGGACCGATTTTGATGGGATTTTCACTGTAAGATAGCTGATGTTGAAAAAAATTCGAGCAACTTTTCATCATCATCATCATCACAATTTTTTCATTACTACGCAGGTGAATGCGCGGGGCGCAGTCTACTATAATGGTTAGGAAATCCTAAACAACTTGGGATGGACAGACAGAGACGGATGGGCAGAACGAACTTATATGGGTTCCTTGTAATTCTACGGAACCCTAAAAAGGTGTTACAGTCTTCTTTGAGTATATCTTTCTTCTATATACATATAAAAAGCGATGTATGTATGTTCCCTATGAAGGATGATGATGATGATGATGATATTACGTATAAACTCCAAAATTGCTGAACTGATTTTGATGGGATTTTCACTCTCAGATAGCTGATGTTATAACGAGAGGAAAAAATGCTGCTTTTCATCATCATCGTCATCATCAGCACCAATTTTTAGTTTAGTTTAGTTTGAGCTAGTTTGGTAAGTCGTGATGTTACTTTCTCCAGAAACGGATTAACTGACCTGATCGAGGACTTCGGAGTCTGCTACGGAACTGCTAGACGGATAGAGCTAGAAGTGTCGAGTTTGGGCTTGTTTCATTAGTCGTGATGAGATCTTCTTCCAGGAATATTTTGACTGACCTGATCGAGGACTTTGGAGACTGCTACTGGAACTGCTAGACGGAAAGAGCTAGAAGTGTCGAGTTTGGGCTCGTTTCATTAGTCGTGATGAGATCTTCTTCCAGGAATATTTTGACTGACCTGATCGAGGATTTCGGAGACTGCTACTGGAACTGCTAGACGGAAAGAGATAGGAGCGTCGAGTTTGGGATTGTTTCATTAGTTGTGATGAGATCTTCTTCCAGGAATATTTTGACTGACCTGATCGAGGACTTCGGAGACTGCTACTGGAACTGCTAGACGGAAAGAGCTAGAAGTGTCAAGTTTGGGATTGTTTCATTAGTTGTGATGAGATCTTCTTCTAGGAATATTTTGACTGACCTGATCGAGAACTTCGGAGACTGCTACTGGAACTGCTAGACGGAAAGAGCTAGAAGTGTCGAGTTTGGGATTGTTTCATTAGTTGTGATGAGATCTTCTTCCAGGAATATTTTGACTGACCTGATCGAGGATTTCGGAGACCGCTACTGGAACTGCTAGACGGAAAGAGATAGAAGTGTAGAGTTTGGGCTCGTTTCATTAGTAGTTAGTAAGTCGACCATTCTATCTCTATCCGTCTAGCAGTTCCAGTAGCAGTCCCGAGTGTTTCAAAATATTCCTGGAAGAAGATCTCATCATGACTAATGAAACGAGCCCAAACTCGACACTTCTAGCTCTTTCCGTCTAGCAGTTCCAATAGTAGTCTCCGAAGTCCTCGATCAGGTCAGTCAAAACATTCCCGGAGAAAGATCTCATGATGACTAATGAAACCAGCCCAAACACGACACATCAGGCCTTCCCCGTCTAGCAGTTCCAGCAGCAGTCTCCGAATTCCACCATCAGCTCAGTCAAATCATTCCTTGACTAACAATTCTCACTAAGACTAAAAAAACGAGCCCAACCTTGACTTATCTCGCTTTCCCTATTTAGCAGTTTTAGCAGTCTCCGAACTCTACCATCAAGTTAGTAGAATCATACCAGGAGTAAGTCTATAAACTATAAATATAATAGGTAAAATATTTGGTGCAAAAAAGAAACATAAAATATTGAAACGTACGACGAAAGTAAATTTTAATAATTACAACTAGCAAGTTGGTTTGATTGAATTATGGTTTGTTTGTTCTCCGTCGTCCCGTCGCTGTGTGCGTGATAAAAAATTGAGTCCAAAAATATCTACATAGCACTAGATTTGAACCGGGCATTCGTGGTTTACCAGCGCGGTGCCAGACCACTAGGCCAACAGAGCTTTGCTGTGGACCGACGAAATTACTTGTCTTTAGCTGTGTATAGGTGAAGGTCGTCACGTTTCTGCGAGATTCACGCGGTGCGCCCCGCTGTAGTCGGCCGCCACTGCCTCTGCTTCACCCCCTCAAAAACATAAAAGTCAGCTAGTCACGGCGCCTTAAACATAAACACGAATGAGGTATAAAACGATAATTATTTTGTTAACATTCAAAGTTTTGTCAGTATTAAAAATTAAAATTAAAAAGTCAAGTAATAAATGTCACGAAGAAAATACAAATAATTAAAAACTGTTCAGATAGTCAGAGACCTCAGAGACTTCTTAAAACTAATAACGTTGTCACCAAATATATCGATATCGGTTGTCTTAGACAGAGTGTTATACTGACGCACCATTCTAGACAAGGGTGGGTGCATTGAATCCCAGGTTAGAGCTAGAACTCGGAGCAGAGAAAAGATTGAAGCGCGATACTCTAGGTAACGTTCGAGGATTAGTTAGAGATAGCTGGTAAAGTAAGTCCGGAGTGTCTAAAATTCCGTTAGCGAGTTTGTAAAGACATAAAAGGTCCAGTGTCTGCCTACGATGTGTCAGTGATTCCATCTTAAAGTACTGGAGTCTAGCGTCGTAGCTCTTGAGTTCCTTACCAAGATAACACGAGTACGTTAAGTGCCACATGAACCTTTTCTGCACGCTTTCCAGTCTCTTTTTGTGAACGTCGTAGAAAGGATTCCAAACAACGCTACAATACTCCAAACCACTTCGCACTAAAGAATGGTAAAGCATGATTTTGGTGGTGGCTGCCTTAAAATCCCTGCAATTCCGCAAGACAAAGCCCAGGCTCTTAAATCCTCTGGAGGAAATATTGTCTACATGTATGTGGTACCGAAGTTTACTGTCTAAAGTTCTGTTTAAAGTTGTCTAAAGGTCTGAAGTTTTTACTTGATATGAGCAACTTGAGTGCTCTTAATGTTTTGCTGACAAAACAATAGGGTACTTGACTGTATTAAAAATATTATGCCAATTGACGCCATCCATAAACATGACATAATGAAAAAGCATATTTCATTGATTTTTTGATAAAAATATGCTTATTTTTTGTAAAAAACGCGATTAAAATAACTGTATTTTCGACATTTGATCACGTGATCGAAAACGGTCTGTAACTGGCTTCATCCCTAGTGACGTCACACAAATCTAAACAAACAGATTTTGTATTGATATTTGCGAATTTAATGTTGTAAAGCTATTTTGAGAGCGATTTATCCAGAAATTTTCACCAAAAACAGTCCGGAGGTTAAATGTGAGAAGAATGGAGAAACATTTTGTGCAAGCAGACAGCAGTAACTTACCCAAAATTAATGTTTTTATGGTTGCATATTTCTTTAATAATAATCCACGTCATTGTTTCTACGCTGCAGAACTCAAAACGTAAAAACTACAATGTCAGTATTAATTTTTAATTGTTCTCCAAGCAAAACATTCAATCAAGTTGTACAAAAAGTATGTTGTAGTAAGTGGATATCACTATTTTGTTAGGTTATGTCGAGCTTTACAATGTTTAAAAAGAAAGTAACAGTACATAAAATAGTAATGCAATAAAAACACAAATTATAATAGAAATATATAGACTCAAATATGTACCTCAAAATGATCTTCGCACATAGAAACACTTGAATTAGCTCCAATACTTTTGGGTTCTCTACGAGCTACTTAGTTCCAACCTTAGATTGATTCCAACCACTTTTTTCGAGTTATGGGGAGTTTTGGGTCCATTGGAACAGGAACAAATATTTTTTCGGGTGTCTTTATGGAAGTATTTGTACATTTTGGCACTACACAATATTTATAAACCATTACTTCTATTAGAAATTAATTAATCATCAAACTTTTGCAGCCTGGCTGCAGTTGTTTTGTTTTGTGTGACGTCAATTAGTCACGTGATCGGAGCTATGACGCAGGTCTGCGTTTTGGCGCGATCTTTTTTTATTCAAACTTTAACATCGATTTATATCGCAAATACGACTGATATCCAGAAAATATAAATGCAGTATACATTATTTTATATCAGACAATAATGTGCAATAGTTTCCCAAAAGTAGTCAAATACCCTATTACATTTTTATTACGTGACAACGTCTAATAAATCGATGAACGCCGGCTGCTGCATGCACGAAAAAGGATGACTCATTGTCCCGTTACGCTCATTGTAACGTTACGTTCGGAGAGCGCTACACGAGCGAGCGAAAGGCACGATCGGCTTTCGGCTTGCGCTGCATCTATCTCTCTTCTACTCGATTGGCCTATGCGTAGAATATAGAAGAAAGACAGCGGCAGCAGGCAGCACACAACTTACATCTACACGTGAACTGTTTCGTCTACTGTTTATAAAGTGAAGTGAAAAGTTAATGTTGTTTTCATTGTTTATTAAAACAACAATTGCGGCTGTAAAGGTAAATTATTCTTGCATTTTAATTTTTTTATTACTAGCATTATTTCAAGTATTTATTCTTTTATTATTAAAAAAGTAGCATCGGTCGGCGAGTGCAGTAACAATAGGTTATGTTACATATTTCATAATTAAATGGAAAAAGATAATTTTGCATAGTTATAAATGTAATATTAAAAATTAAATTTTAACCTCACACATGTCATAACAATGTGCCCAAACAATAAGTTGATTCGGCCAACCGCCGTGCGAGGAAATCTACTATTAGGTATATTAAATAGGTTAAGGCGGGCTTTTCAAAAGTAACAATATTAAAAAAAAAAAAAAAATTGTTCATTTCGTCATTTCGAATTAACTATTTATGAACTTTAATTTGATTACAGTTTATTTCTATGAAAACTTATTCATAATTATAATTAAACAAATTATATTCAAATCAAACTTTCAAGAACAAAAAAAAAATTCAAAAATTTACTAATCTTTTTTTTTATCAGAATTTTGATTAAGCAAACATGATTTTAAAAAATATTTAGAAATTTTAATATCAAGTTGAACCGCCTAACCGACGGGCAAGGGAATATAATATTTTATGGAGCCAAGTGAAAATTCTAATTAAACAATCACTTTCATTCAATTAATTTGTTTAAACAAGTAATTTTTCGAAATATACAAATAATGAATTAAATCAATAAATTGATATTTTCATGCAGCTAATTGAATTTAGCAATGTCTTAAGAAGTACATTATCTTTATTAAAAGTTTTAAAGATGACAACATTTTCTTTGCAGAACCGCCTACTGCAAACCCAATGGCTGATTAACCTGACGAGCCTATGGATCTCATGGATCTGCCACTACCTTCGAGGAGTAATGCACCCGTTGAGACGCAAGATGCTGCCGCATCAACTTCTGCAACTCCATTCGCTGAGCCACCAACAATCGCTGCTCCAAAATCAAGTGCACAGAGACAACGTGAGTACAGACAGCGCATTGCAGCATCCAGAACTCCTGCACAGTCGATAGCTACGAGGATATCAGATACCGAAAGAAAACGCAACTACAGGCTACGCAAAGCTGCTAACTTGGCTCTTGCCAGTGGTTCATTAAAATCGACTACTGCATCCTCTTCTCGTTCACCAAGAAGGTCAAACGATGTCCAAAATAGTACTCAACGACAGCTTACAAACCAACAACGTCAATCTTTAGCAGCAGAACCAGCACAAACCACTGTACAACCAGGTACTTCTTCAGATCAAATTGAGGTACCTGACGAGCCTATGGACCTCACGGATCTGCCACCACCTTCGAGGAGTAATGCACCCGTTGAGACGCTAGATGCTGCCGCATCAACGTCTGCAACACCATTCGCTGAGCAACCAACAATCGCTGCTCCAAAATCAAGTGCACAGAGACAACGTGAGTACAGACAGCGCATTGCAGCATCCAGAACTCCTGCACAGTCGATAGCTACGAGGATAATTATCAGATACAAAACTTCTTTGTATCCATACAAAATAGTGATAATTCAATAAAAATGATTCAATTTTATTCATAAAAGTATGTAATTATTTCATCAATGTTTTGTTTGATATTTTTAGTTTAAAAAATCGCTTGTTAGCACATTTTTGAATTTGGCGCCGGATTTAGCGCTTTTCCCCTATTTAGCGCTTTCTAGTTTTTTTTTTCAAATGTCTGAACAGTGACAGAGCAGTTCGTTTATGCTTGAAAGAGTTGGCACTGAAAATAACAACAGTTTTAATGAGGTTTTTGGCGCCAACGTGGAAAAAAAACATGTCGCCTCGTTGTATAGTTTTCCTAAACTTCTGTAATTTCGAGTGTATAATGTCTAAGAATGGTCGATTTTTTGTGCTCGTGAACGTGCTAGAGTGTGGATAAGTGATATAACGACGTGAAACATGTCTTTTCGTGTTGTTACCAGAACTCCATAGAAATATAGAAGCCTCAAATGTAATTTACTGGGGCATGAGTATTGAGTATTGCCTCAAGGAATATACTATTCTCTGAGACGTTTGACTCGACCGTGACTTACTTTGCTTGACTCTGATTGTAAATATGACTTATTTTGTTTGACGCTATTTAATACTATGTCAACTTGTTTAATATTTCGACTAAAGGACTCTGTATCCATAGTCGTGAAAAAATCACAAAAAAAACAACACTTTTAATTAATAATTTTTATTTGTTATTAGGCGAAAGAAAGGAAATTAAAAAACAGTATACAAACAAAGTTTGTAACGAAAAACTCGAAGATGATGAAAGTGCGGTCGCTGAAATGACTTCGTCGGACACATATCAGTTGAAATGGCACTCTCACAGCGCCCATTTGAACGGCTCCGTTGCGGCTTTGCTGCGCTCGGAGCGGTTCACGGATGTGGTGCTGTGTACCATGGACGGATCGCAGATTCCCGCGCACAAGTTCATACTGAGCTCGTGCAGCGTTTATCTAAGCAGCCTATTCGATGGACAGCGCTCCGTCATGAGGATGGGCGGGATGCTGTATGTGGTGCTACCTTCGGAGATCACAACGAAAGCGCTGAAGATACTCGTCGAATATATGTATAAAGGTTAGTATCATGATAATATCTATCAGAAGGAAAATTCGCTAATGCGGCTGAAACGACAAATAATAATATCCAAATTAATTAAACCAAGTATTTTAACTTTTAACTGTGGAACCTGGAAATGTACCTAATGATTCAGTTAAAGCTAATGAATTTAAGAAAAAGATCACAATATAATTCTATCTTTGATCTCTTTTAATTTTAAAACATAATCACACACCTTATTAATTATGATCACACCTGATGGTGGCTGTTAAAGTCCCTCAGTAACACCAATTGGGCTGTGGGGTACCATAGTTGAGTCGCATTTGCCACTTCAGTTAGGTTTCAGTGAGTCTGGTTGTCTCCTATTCTCTGCTGTGCGACCGGTAGACACAGGCATAGACATTTTCTCAATTCCTGTATCCACCAGTACCCAATGCACAGAGAATCTGGGGTTTACAAGCTGAAGGACGCCGACATTAGAAGTCGTCTCGGGTGTATAAGCACACTCCAGCTCGAGGCTTAAAATTATGTTCTAGGGAGTATGAAGGTACGATAAGTACACCACGTCAGACAGACTTATGATCTGCATCTCCGTAATGAATAAGAATGCCAGCTTTTTAGTCTCTAGATGATGGCAGACTGGTACAAGATTGCAGTGCAGACCTCTGATATTGCTGAGGTGCACTTTGAGAGAAAAGGAGTGCAGCCGCTGTGTAACCTGTTGTGCTGCATGTTATTTTAAGTAATCGGTGGGAAAACAGCAGTGGAACGAGACTTCACACTGCTGACCGGTAGGCATACACTGTGTGGCTACAACATAAGGGAACTAGTCTAGAGACTGCGGGAATGCCCAAACTTCCCCAGGGATATCTAACGGGCCCTTTCATCCAGACTCCAACCGATGGCTAGCATATATATGGATAGCAGGGCAGCTTTTCGTGAGTGGTTGGCTCACTACTTGGCCCACTATTAACTACGGTCGGCCAGTGGTGTACCGTGCCATGGATCGCACTACCCTCCGCGACTAGTTACCCCATGCAGCGTAACAGCGCATGACAGGACAGTCTTGCAGCTATGAAATATATTATGAACTGTGACATTGCTATATAGTATATTTATAGCTTGGTAACTTATAATGAAAGTAATACTTTATAATGTAGGAAATATATTTTACAATTCTATATTAATAAGCGTGCTAAATTACTTAAGTAGGTAATTATTCCTTCTGGTAAATATTTTCGTTCCATAGACAAAATTCCAAATGTTATGTACAAATTTTGTAGGTGAAACAACAGTTTCAAATGAGGTGCTAGATACAGTCCTCAAGGCGGGTGAGGTGCTCAAGATCCGAGGGCTATGGAGACAACTAGACGAGGCCGGCGGAGACTCCTCTCCAGCTGAGAAGATTGCCCCCGGGGCAACGCCGGCGAGCGTCAATAAGTCTATTGTGAAGAAGCCTGAGGACATACAGCCTAAGCTTGCTGTGAAGAAAGATGACAAGGTCATTAAGTTCAATCCGGTACAAACTCAGGGTGGTGTCACAAGGTATGTTAAACATAAATTATCTCATAAAACCTCTTTATACTTTCAACATTACGTATTCTGTGAAAATTTCAACCGGCTATCTATTACAGTTCGAAAGATACAGCTGTTTAAAGGTAGAACAGACAGACGGACTAATGGATAGGCAGACAGCACGAGACAGTGTAGACTTAGTAATAGGGTCGTGTTTTTACCCTTTGGGTACGGAACCTTAATAACTGGTTAGAATATTTTTGAATAGTGACAATAACCGTTATTTCTTTATCTACAGACCAATGTTCATCGGCCCTCCTAAACTCGTATTCATAAAGACAACAGAAGGCAGCACTCAAGCTGCCCTACGTCCAGGTGCTCCTCTCGGCACAAAGGGTCAGACTATACTGGTGGCCCCTGCACCCGTAACCACGCAGGCGAGCCAGCAAGTTGTGGCCACTGTAGCAGCCACCAACACAGTGAGTGTGTCCACCACGACCATAGCAGATGACAGCACCGAAGATGCAACACCTCCTAGGTATGTAAGCCTTTTAACTACTGTCATGGTATTTTACTAACAAGCTTCAGTAGTTGGGAGGAGCTTGCCAGAATATGAATTTAATTCTGCAGCCAACTTTAGTAAAAAGTTATAAAAAACTTTCTAGGCTTCTGAGCCTTATCAGGGCTCATGCTAGAAGATAATAATTAAGGGCGCTATCGATATCTATGAGTAGGGGCTATATTTTAATAACAATATAATATGATCTTACGGACCTTGAAAACAATGGTAGGTACGCTTGGGTAATTGGTCAAATTCTGTTCAGCGGTTAAGATAAGGTAACTCTTTATTAAATGTTTTTACTAATGACATTTGGTACTGAGACATGGTCCTTAACTGCTGGCTTTTTGGAAAAGTTTATAGTTACGCAACGGACAATGGAGAGAGCTATGCTCAGAGTTTCATTGCACGACTTTGCACTATAGAATCCGGAACATGGATATTCGCAAACGAATCAGTCACCAACATAGCTATTAAAATTTGCAAGTTGAAATGGCAATGGGCATTCCACATCGATTGATGTGGGTGATAACATTGGGAAAAAAAGGTTCTTGAGTGGAGACCACGAATCGGAAGACACTGCGTAGGTAGGCCTCCCACTAGATGGACCGACGACATCGTGAGTCGCGGGCATCTACTGGATGTGGATGGCAGGCTGTCTCTAGTGAGGAGTCCTAAGAAGGAGGCCTATGTTCAGCAGTGGACATCTGGCTGATGATGATGATAAACTCTTTAAGACTATAGCATAAACAAGGAAAACAGATACTTTACAATGAAACTATTATTAACAGGTGGCTTTATTGCTTAAAGCAATCTCTGCCAGGAAACCGGTTTATAAGTTATGAGCTTAGTTGAATTGGTTTTTTGTTTTTTAATTTTATATTGAAATAACTTCTTTAATTATATTATACTAGCGACCCGCCCGCCTTCGCGTGTGTAATTTATGTACGAAGCCGGGGCGGATCGCTAGTCATATATAATAAACCTTCCGTGAAAATGTATCTAACTGATGGTAAAAACCGCATCGAAATCTGTTGCGTGGTTTAGGAGGAGTTAGCGGCCATACAGATAAACAGACAGACAGACGCGAAAAGCGACTTTAATTTATACTATGTAGAGATTATATTATAGAGATTAAATGGTTAAACCCGCCAACTTTGTAATAAATTCACTTGTGATCTATTTTCTAATTGTTGTATCACAGGTTCCTAAGGAGGCATGCAGTTGAAAAGAAGTATGGAAAGAGACAAAAGACTGACGCTAGCATAGAGGGAACCACTAAGGACAAGGATAAAGACAAGGAAGAAACTCGAAATAATGTTGAAAGTGAGTTAAAAACTAATTTCATAGTCAATCCATCTCATGTTAAGTATTAGTTTTAGTATCAACCTAATCTGATGAAGGAGCCAGGAGTTGGGTAGTGGATGTTTAAACTTTAATGATTATTTTATTTTAATTATACTAGCTGCGCCCTGCAGTGTGATGAAAAATGGTGACGGTGATAAGGATGATGAAAAGTAGCCTGTCACTCTCCAGCCTTTGAACTATACCAAAGCAAAAATCAGGTCGATCCGTTGCTCTGTTGCTGCGTGAAAGAGGAACTAACAAACACTTTTTCGAATTTATAATATTACTAGCTGATACCCGCTACTTCTTATGCTTAGAGCAAGACAAACGAACAGCAATTGATTTTTATACTAATAAGTTTTTTTTCTTTCGTAAATTTTTTTTTTTTTTTTCAACTAAATGTATCCTTTATTACTTCCAATACCTCCAAGAATATGTGTACAAAGTTTCATGATGATCGGTTAAGTAGTTATCGCGTAAAAGCGTAACAAACAAACTTACATTCACATTTATAATACTAGTAGAATAGTATGATTTTACGAGACAGAAAATAAAGACCATTCTAAACAATTGACCACCGAGCTGCATCATAATCCTTGTTACTACAACAGCTCGACAGCTTTTAATAACAATAACATTGTTCTAAAGTTACAAATTGTCTGGAAGAAAGCATTCTTCCCGATAAGATTAAAGCCTGTTGCAGACCATGCGTAGAGCAAGCTCATCATCGTCTGCAACGATTTGCTTAGTGCAAGTGGCAGTGGAAGTGCTACTAACCACTTCCACTGCCACTTGCACTGCCACTTGCACTAAGAAAAACGTTCTAAGAGGCGTATTACAAAATGAACTGTTCAATTTTAAGTATTTGTATTTGCGGGCATAAAACGAATAAATAAAGCTGTAATTTTCAAAATAAATATAAAATAAGTTAAACCATAACATAAAAATGTTTATTTTATGTCAGTAATTTAACGAAATCCATTCTCAAACTTTCCCTCCTAAAGTTTTACGAAAAACTACTTTTGTAAATTGGAGGTAACAAATGGATATATTGAGTTTTACCAATATCTGAAGCCGCTACATTCAATAAAAAATACAGATCTATTTAATACAGCAACTGAATTTTCTACAGATCTTATTAGTTGAAAGAAAAATTATACCAAAAATCCAGTTTTCGATGCTTTTTTCGCCAAAAAATGTGACAGGACCCTTAAGGACGTTTTACACTGAATGGCGCGAGTCGCGGTGCGTCGAGAAGGAAATAACTATACTTTAACTACACAAGAGGGACCAGTGGCATTTTCAAGAGCTTGTGTATTATTAGGCTATTGTAATTATTAGGAGTAACTTCATGTTTTAATTTACATAATCATCTTCAGCAACAACGGAGATAATGATAAAGGATGAGCCAGAATGGGACGCGAGCAGCATCGAAGAGGAAGAACGGTCCATAGCAGAGATGTTTCAACAGGAGATGAGCGTCAAGTCTGAACCAATCGACGAAGTTGATATCGACGAGGACAGCTTGGTGAGTTCTGTTTTTATAATAATACTAGCGGACAAACATTTATGTGATGAACATTTGTGTTTGTTCTACATCTGGGTGTTAATATCTAATAAAGTATGTATTTTAAAATATATAATTATACATATGTATATCAGTCTGGCAGCCATATCACAAGTTTGGGGTCAAATGACCTTGTGTGCAAAAATGTCCCGAATATTTATTTATTTTATTATAATATTGAGTGGGTCACGAAGGAGCAGTATGAAAATTACGTAGCCATGGCAGAACAAAGTCTGGGAAACTTTGTATTAGATTGTAGTGGTTTAGTTTAACAGGTATATTTGTTTGTCTCCAGGTGTACAGTCCGCTAGCGTGCGAGCTGTGTGCGGAAGTGTTCACTCTGCCGGCTGCGTGGGTGCGCCACGTGCAGAGCCACGCCAACCACGACAGCACGCATCCACGGAAACGGAAACACCGCTCCCCTGTATGTATCTCTAGTATCCAGCTCATGGTATAATAATACACTCCACCAGGTATAGCGCTCCGAGAAAAAGTGTCACGTGGGTGACACCCACTGAGGTCATGGAAACACGTACACGTGCATA
Organism: Agriopis aurantiaria; assembly: GCA_914767915.1. NCBI lineage: Eukaryota > Metazoa > Arthropoda > Insecta > Lepidoptera > Geometridae > Agriopis > Agriopis aurantiaria. The sequence goes on along the minus strand of OU611989.1, from coordinate 15,188,760 downwards.
AGCAAGAGCAGAATAAGTAATTTACAACAAGTTCGAGAGAGATGACGATACAGCTTATTTTCTGTATTACCAATAGCGTGAAATTTTATATCCCCAATCTCCGTATATTACCTGTGGGAATCCAATAAATCAATGTGGTTTTGATTTAAATAATCTAAATTCGTGCTTAAGGCGGTCTTTCAGACAAAAAAGGCTTCACAGAAAATTTTTTTGAGACAATATATTCATTTTAAAGCAGTAAAAAAAAAATGTGGTAATCCTGATCATATTTCTGAGTGTACCATTAGTTCCAAAACACGTTTCCGATAAATTTTCTCGATAGAAAAAAATCATGAAATAACCTCTAACCTTGAAATTTACCTAAACGCATACAATGTTATCTCGACTATTAATGAACAAATCTTTACAACATTTACAAGAATGATGTTAAATATTGTAAAAAATAACATCATTAATTTTATTTATTGATTAAAATTCAAGTTTTCTATCTATTAATTAATTTAATCATAAATTGGCTCGAATGTGTCGAACGAAACGTCGTGCCGCCGCGGCGCCTTTTCACTTCTCTTTTATTTTTACGCGATGTGACAGAGACCGCTGAGGCGCGCTGCTAGACGGACGTGTGTCGCTTTGTTCCGCTAACCGCTCCAAAATATAATCTCAACTTTATGACACAAAAACACCTTGACGTAAGTTGTAAAGTAAGTACCTACCTTATCTGCAATGTTTTCTTGCATTATAAGTACTAAAAAGGTAGGCGAATGAAAATTACATTTTGTAACGATTTGTTTGTATATATTAGTTTACGAAGGATAATTTCACCACAATCGTCATAGTCCAGTTGGCCGAATGGTTTGACGCAATGGATAAGTTCTCTGCGACTCTGTGAGTAAGCTCCGGGTTCAAATCTCATAGTCACCAATAATTTTAATTTTTGTAATTTTTCTTATATTTTTAAATAATTCGTCATGTTCGTGCGTGCGAGCGTGCATGTGTGTGTGTTTGTGTTTGTATGCATGTGTGTAATGTTCTTTACTCGAAAATGGTAGGGCCGTTATTGACGGGATTTTCACTGTCAGATACCTGATTCTATGAGGAAAAAAAAAATTGGCATCTTTTTATCATCATCATCATCACCATTTTTTCATTACTTCGCAGGTGAACCCGCAGAGCACAGTTAGTCTACTTTTTTAGGGTCCCGTACCTCAAAAGGATAAAACGGAACCCTTATAAGATCACTTCGTTGTCCGTCTGTCTGTCCGTCTGTCAATACCCTTTTTCTCAAGAACGCGTAAAGGTATCAAGTTGAAATTTATACTAAATACTTGGGCCTACGGTTTCTTTCGGCTGTAAAAAATAAAAGTTGTAAGTCAAAGCAATCAAAAGATATGAACGTTTATGTCGTATATTTTGCGATTTCACAAGGGAATCTAAACCTATAGGGTACTTCCCGTTGACCTAGAATCATGAAATTTGGCAAGAGGCAAGGTCTCATAGCACATATATAGGAATAAATCCGAAAGTTATAAATTTGAAGTTATATCATTTAAAAATAATTATTTTGCTATTACAAACTTACATTTTGTAGTTGGAATGTATGGAATAACCTTATTGTCAACTACAAACCTAAGTTTGTATTTCAATATTTTGACTTCAGTTAGTTTTTCTTTTTGGTCTCGTCCTCTGAGGGTTCCGTCTAACGGAACCCTCAGAGCTATAGAGTTATAGTTCTACGGAACCCTAAAAAGGTGTTACATTCTTCTTTGAACGTTCAGGGATTCATTACATAGTGATACGGTTTCGGTGTAGTTGCATTCCGGACCTAGTCTTCACGGTTTGCGCGGGGCAGGAGGGTGGAGTGACATCAGTGGAGAGGCATAATAATAATTACTTCCAAGTATCGGTGGTCGATGTACCACAAAAAAAGAGTCTCGAGCATTTGCAGAGGTCACACAAAGTGGACAGTCAGCGACGTTATCATACAAAAAAGCTTTCCGTCCAGTTTAATTAGACATTCCAGTTGATACCTTGAGAAGTACGTAATTTACGCGTAAAATTTACAAATTGGTCTCACCCTTACTTCCTTTGGTCAGGCTTCAAGTAAGTACTTAGTACTAAACAGGCAGGCGAATGAAAATTACATTTTGTGACGATTTCTTTGTACATTTATATTATTTTATAGATTAGAAGCATAATTTCACCGCTTGCGTCATAGTTCAATTAGAAGAGTCGTTGACGCAACGGATTAGTTCCTGTGACTCAGTAGGCTCCGGGTTCAATTCTCACATTTCCAATTTCTTTTTGCTAATTTTATAATATTTTTGAAATATTTCGTCGTGTGCGTATGTCTGTAATGTTCTTTATAGACTCGAAAACTGCAGGACCGATTTTGATGGGATTTTCACTGTAAGATAGCTGATGTTGAAAAAAATTCGAGCAACTTTTCATCATCATCATCATCACAATTTTTCATTACTACGCAGGTGAATGCGCGGGGTGCAGTCTACTATAATGGTTAGGAAGTCCTAAACAACTTGGGATGGACAGACAGAGACGGATGGGCAGAACGAACTTATATGGGTTCCTTGTAATTCTACGGAACCCTAAAAAGGTGTTACAGTCTTCTTTGAGTATATCTTTCTTCTATATACATATAAAAAGCGATGTATGTATGTTCCCTATGAAGGCTGATGATGATGATGATGATATTACGTATAAACTCCAAAATGGCTGAACTGATTTTGATGGGATTTTCACTCTCAGATAGCTGATGTTATAACGAGAGGAAAAAATGCTGCTTTTCATCATCATCGTCATCATCAGCACCAATTTTTAGTTTAGTTTAGTTTGAGCTAGTTTGGTAAGTCGTGATGTTACTTTCTCCAGAAACGGATTAACTGACCTGATCGAGGACTTCGGAGTCTGCTACGGAACTGCTAGACGGATAGAGCTAGAAGTGTCGAGTTTGGGCTCGTTTTATTAGTCGTGATGAGATCTTCTTCCACGAATATTTTGACTGACCTGATCGAGGATTTCGGAGCCTGCTAGTGGAACTGCTAGACGGATAGAGCTAGAAGTGTCGAGTTTGGGCTTGTTTCATTAGTCGTGATGAGATCTTCTTCCATAAATATTTTGACTGACCTGATCGAGGATTTCGGAGCCAGCTAGTGGAACTGCTAGACGGATAGAGCTAGAAGTGTCGAGTTTGGGCTCGTTTTATTAGTCGTGATGAGATCTTCTTCCACGAATATTTTGACTGACCTGATCGAGGATTTCGGAGCCAGCTAGTGGAACTGCTAGACGGATAGAGCTAGAAGTGTCGAGTTTGGGCTTGTTTCATTAGTCGTGATGAGATCTTCTTCCAGAAATATTTTGACTGACCTGATCGAGGATTTCGGAGCCAGCTAGTGGAACTGCTAGACGGATAGAGCTAGAAGTGTCGAGTTTGGGCTCGTTTTATTAGTCGTGATGAGATCTTCTTCCACGAATATTTTGACTGACCTGATCGAGGATTTCGGAGCCAGCTAGTGGAACTGCTAGACGGATAGAGCTAGAAGTGTCGAGTTTGGGCTTGTTTCATTAGTCGTGATGAGATCTTCTTCCAGAAATATTTTGACTGACCTGATCGAGGATTTCGGAGCCAGCTAGTGGAACTGCTAGACGGATAGAGCTAGAAGTGTCGAGTTTGGGCTCGTTTTATTAGTCGTGATGAGATCTTCTTCCACGAATATTTTGACTGACCTGATCGAGGATTTCGGAGCCAGCTAGTGGAACTGCTAGACGGATAGAGCTAGAAGTGTCGAGTTTGGGCTTGTTTCATTAGTCGTGATGAGATCTTCTTCCAGAAATATTTTGACTGACCTGATCGAGGATTTCGGAGCCAGCTAGTGGAACTGCTAGACGGATAGAGCTAGAAGTGTCGAGTTTGGGCTCGTTTTATTAGTCGTGATGAGATCTTCTTCCACGAATATTTTGACTGACCTGATCGAGGATTTCGGAGCCAGCTAGTGGAACTGCTAGACGGATAGAGCTAGAAGTGTCGAGTTTGGGCTTGTTTCATTAGTCGTGATGAGATCTTCTTCCAGAAATATTTTGACTGACCTGATCGAGGATTTCGGAGACTGCTACTGGAACTGCTAGACGGAAAGAGATAGGAGCGTCGAGTTTGGGATTGTTTCATTAGTTGTGATGAGATCTTCTTCCAGGAATATTTTGACTGACCTGATCGAGGATTTCGGAGACCGCTACTGGAACTGCTAGACGGAAAGAGATAGAAGTGTCGAGTTTGGACTCGTTTCATTAGTCGTGATGAGATCTTCTTCTAGGAATATTTTGACTGACCTGATCTAGGACTTCGGAGACTGCTACTGGAACTGCTAGACGGATAGAGATAGAATGGTCAAGTTTGGGCTCGTTTCATTAGTCGTGATGAGATCTTCTTCCAGGAATATTTTGACTGACCTGATAGAGGATTTTGGAGACCGCTACTGGAACTGCTAGACGGATAGAGCTAGAAGTTTCAAGTTTGGGCTCGTTTCATTAGTCTTGATGAGGTTTTCTTCCAGGAATATTTTGACTGAGTTGATCGAGGATTTCGGAGCCTGCTACTGAAACTGCTAGACGGAAAGAGATAGAAGTGTCGAGTTTGGGCTCGTTTCATTAGTCGTGATGAGGTTTTCTTCTGGGAATATTTTGACTGACCTGATCGAGGACTTCGGAGACTGCTACTGGAACTGCTAGACGGATAGAGCTAGAAGTGTCAAGTTTGGGCTTGTTTCATTAGTCGTGATGAGATCTTCTTCCAGAAATATTTTGACTGACCTGATAGAGGATTTCGGAGACTGCTAGTGGATCTGCTAGACGGATAGAACTAGAAGTGTCGAGTTTGGGCTCCTCGATCAGGTCAGTCAAAATATTCCTGGAAGAAGATCTCATCACGACTAATGAAACGAGCCCAAACTCGACACTTCTGTCTCTACGTCTAGCAGTTCCAGTAGCAGTACCCGAAATCCTCGATCAGGTCAGTCAAAATATTCCTGGAAGAAAACCTCATCACGACTAATGAAACGAGCCCAAACTCGACACTTCTATCTCTTTCCGTCTAGCAGTTTCAGTAGCAGGCTCCGAAATCCTCGATCAACTCAGTCAAAATATTCCTAGAAGAAGATCTCATCACGACTAATGAAACGAGCCCAAACTCGACCATTATATCTCTATCCGTCTAGCAGTTCCAGTAGCAGTCACTGAAGTCCTCGATCAGGTCAGTCAAAATATTCCTGGAAGAAGATCTCATCATGACTAATGAAACGAGCCCAAACTCGACACTTCTATCTCTTTCCGTCTAGCAGTTCCAGTAGCGGTCACCGAAATCCTCGATCAGGTCAGTCAAAATATTCCTGGAAGAAGATCTCATCAAAACTAATGAAACGATCCCAAACTCGATGCTTCTATCTCTTTCCGTCTAGCAGTTCCAGTAGCAGTCACTGAAGTCCTCGATCAGGTCAGTCAAAATATTCCTGGAAGAAGATCTCATCATGACTAATGAAACGAGCCCAAACTCGACACTTCTATCTCTTTCCGTCTAGCAGTTCCAGTAGCGGTCACCGAAATCCTCGATCAGGTCAGTCAAAATATTCCTGGAAGAAGATCTCATCAAAACTAATGAAACGATCCCAAACTCGATGCTTCTATCTCTTTCCGTCTAGCAGTTCCAGTAGCAGTCTCCGAAGTCCTAGATCAGGTCAGTCAAAATATTCCTAGAAGAAGATCTCATCACGACTAATGAAACGAGTCCAAACTCGACACTTCTATCTCTTTCCGTCTAGCAGTTTCAGTAGCGGTCTCCGAAATCCTCGATCAGGTCAGTCAAAATATTCCTGGAAGAAGATCTCATCACAACTAATGAAACGATCCCAAACTCGACGCTCCTATCTCTATCCGTCTAGCAGTTCCAGTAGCAGTCCCCGAAATCCACGATCAGGTCAGTCAAAATATTCCTAGAAGAAGATCTCATCACGACTAATGAAACGAGCCCAAACTCGACCATTGTATCTCTATCCGTCTAGCAGTTCCAGTAGCAGTCTCTGAAGTCCTCGATCAGGTCAGTCAAAATATTCCTGGAAGAAGATCTCATCATGACTAATGAAACGAGCCCAAACTCGACACTTCTAGCTCTTTCCGTCTAGCAGTTCCAGTAGTAGTCTCCGAAGTCCTCGATCAGGTCAGCCAAAATATTCCTGGAAGAAGATCTCATCACGACTAATGAAACGAGCCCAAACTCGACCATTCTATATCTATCCGTCTAGCAGTTCCAGTAGCAGTCCCCGAAATCCTCGATCAGGTTAGTCAAAATATTCCTGGAAGAAGATCTCATCACGACTAATGAAACGAGCCCAAACTCGACCATTCTATCTCTATCCGTCTAGCAGTTCCAGTAGCAGTCCCCGAAATCCTCGATCAGGTCAGTCAAAATATTCCTAGAAGAAGATCTCATCACGACTAATGAAACGAGCCCAAACTCGACACTTCTAGCTCTTTCCGTCTAGCAGTTCCAGTAGTAGTCTCCGAAGTCCTCGATCAGGTCAGTCAAAACATTCCCGGAGAAAGATCTCATGATGACTAATGAAACCAGCCCAAACACGACACATCAGGCCTTCCCCGTCTAGCAGTTCCAGCAGCAGTCTCCGAATTCCACCATCAGCTCAGTCAAATCATTCCTTGACTAACAATTCTCACTAAGACTAAAAAAACGAGCCCAACCTTGACTTATCTCGCTATATTTAGCAGTTTTAGCAGTCTCCGAACTCTACCATCAAGTTAGTAGAATCATACCAGGAGTAAGAATAAACTATAATATAATAGGTAAAATATTTGGTGCAAAAAAGAAACATAAAATATTGAAACGTACGACGAAAGTAAATTTTAATAATTAAAACTAGCAAGTTGGTTTGATTGAATTATGGTTTGTTTGTTCTCCGTCGTCCCGTCGCTGTGTGCGTCTGGGCCGTGCGCGTGTAGTAGTACGACTTTTATACCTACGCATTATTCAAAGGGAGGGTCCCTTTGCATAATGCGTAATGTTATGATAAAAAATTTAGTCCAAAAATATCTACATAGTACTAGATTTGAACCGGGCATTCGTGGTTTACCAGCGCGGTGCCAGACCACTAGGCCAACAGAGCTTTGCTGTGGACCGACGAAATTACTTGTCTTTAGCTGTGTATAGGTGAAGGACGTCACGTTTCTGCGAGATTCACGCGGTGCGCCCCGCTGTAGTCGGCCGCCACTGCCTCTGCTTCACCCCCTCAAAAACATAAAAGTCAGCTAGTCACGGCGCCTTAACTTGAATTACTTTGCTTGAGTGTATAAAACAAATGACAATTGAAATGCTTTAAGTATTTTATTTAATAGATTATTAGCTAATTTGTTTCCCAATATAAAGTGGCAACTGGACAGTGACATAATTGAGTGTCAACTCCCAGAGCGCTAGACCTTGTTTTCTTGGATCATGTAGTATACCAGCTGACCCGACAGACATTCTCCTGTCTTAGCTATGAATGTCCAAAAATAAAAATAAAACTGTTGTCTGGTAAATTCTTATTCATCAAACAAGCGAAGTTAAAATCGTTGTTAAGTTTTCTAAAAAATAAAACAATAACTGCGCAATTTTCTTAATTTTTCTTACCATAATATAATAATTTTATAATAATTTAATATAATAATTTATTTATTTCCAAGTAACATAGACTCATACAAATCAAAAAAATAATATCAGTAGAAAAAATAGAAAAAAATTATAATAGTAGCTAGTCACATTACACTAATAATAATTATTACCAATTGAAATTTAAAATAATTAAACTAAAAATGTCAACATTATACAATAAATTAATTAAGTCAGTCATCAGTACCTACCCTTAAATAAGAAATAACCAATAAGAACCTGTACAAAATATTAGAAAGCTATGAAAAAAAGATGAATGAAATCGGTAAAGTCGTTCTGAAGTTATGGCGTGACCACGGAAAATAGGGACTCATTTCTATATATTATTGCGGTATTGTTTCATAATCTTCATTCTACGAGTACAATAAACAGAAAAGTTATATATAATGATAATTTACGGTATATTTACCGTGGAATGAGCTCCCGATAACAACTCTTATAACTAACAACTTGTCAACATTACTGATACGACTTTAGTGAACAACTGTTTAAAACGGTGTTTTAGAATTAACAAGTCCTGTAGCAAAGATAGCTCAGTGGTTGACGTATTACAATTCCAAACAGCAGGGTTCAAATCCCAACAATAAGCTTGAGCATCCCCTTCTTAAGACGAAAGTCTTCGACCAGTGTGTGTAGTGATGACATATGGCACTGAAACGTGGTCTCTCACTATGGGCCTCATAAGCAAGCTCAAAGTCGCACAACGAGCTATGGGGAGGGCTATGCTCGGGGTTTCTCTACGAGATCGAATCCGAAATGAGGAGATCCGTAGACGAACTAAAGTCACTGATATAGCCCACCGGATTAGTAAGTTGAAATGGCAGTGGGCAGGGCACATATCACGCAGAACAGATGCCCGATGGGGCCGGTTCTGGAATGGAGACCACGGACCGGTAAACTCAGCGTAGGACGTCCACCCACAGGATGGACAGATGACCTAAAAGAGACCGCAGGGAAACGCTGGATGCAGGCCGCTTCTAACCGGCCCTTTTAGAGATCGATGGGGGAGGCCTATGTCCAGCAGAGGACGTCCTACGGCTGAAATGATGATGATGATCTCCTTCTTACTTCAGGACCAGTGGGAAGTCGGCTCACTACCACCCATACATTGTGGATTTTCCTCAGATATGTACCAAACGTTTTGATTCTACATTTCTAATCCACAATACCAAGGATTGGAACAATCTGCTTCCTTGTTTTCTAAGAGATATAATCTGGGCCTTTCAAGGTCAAAGTGAATAGGTATCGTCGTAAGTGTGCGTGCTTCATCTTCGACCACATCGTCGCTTACCAACAGGCGAGTCAAACGCGGACATACCCGCGATTAAAAAAAGAGCTACCGGTGAAGAAAGTTGTCACGTGGTGATAACATGGTGGTACGTCTCAAGTGCTCGACTGACTAGCTACCTCCACAACTTGAAAACCTGTCCCCAAGCATATAGAGGTGGGTTCTCGCAGCCTCACTTGTGAGCCAGTTCCCATTGAAGCTAAGCATTAATACCAATTTTCGACCGCATTGCCACAACAACAAGTGAGTTGTGGACAAACGCCATAAAAAAGAAAACAATCCACTGCCTAAAGTGCCTGTTTTTTTTTACTAATAATTATTTTATCTTCCACAGAGTGACGATACTGAGGAGACCATGGCTTTGCTACGCTGTGATCTGTGCCAGAAACACTTCCCGAACCCAGCGGAGTGGGTGCGCCACGTTCAGAGCACCCACACTGAAACAGGTCAGTTATACTCCACTTATAGTAGGAGTTCGCCCCGAACTGAGACCTCGCGAACCTTAAATCTTATCCCTTTGACCAGTTTTGCTCATAATCGAACGTAAAAATTGTATTTAGAAACGTAGAATTACGCCAACACATTTCGTAAAGATTGAATCAACGGTATGAAAGTTATCGTACAACGAATTTGCTTACAAAACGCCGATTTGTTGAGACGAACGAATTCTGAGACTTACGTCCTTAGGTCCTTTACGTCAACTTTGCAAAATGTTGAATTCTCGTAAGGTTTTTTTTTTTTTTATATTTTCAACAACAAAAAACAGTCGCACAGCAACAGCGGGCAATAGACAGAGATATATTACTATAGAAACTAGAGACTACAGATTACTATCACCTACTATAGAGTTTTTCGACAGCAAAACCCGTGAGTGCTAGCCGTCTATTAGTTTAAATGGAGACAGCTATGCTCGGAGTTTCTTTGCGCGATAGAATCCGGAACAAGGATATTTGCTAAATTACCAGTCACCGACATAGCTGTTAAAATTTGCAAGTTGAAGTGGCAATGGGCAGGCCACATCGCTCGAAAAACCGATAACTGAAAGATTCTTGGGTGGAGACGACACAGTAGGTAGGCCTCCCATTCGATGGACCGACGACATGGTGAGAGTTGCAGGCATCCAGTGGATGCAGACGGCTGTCATTCAGTGTGGAGTTCGGAGGGGGAGGCCTATGTTCAGTTGTGGACGTCTTATGGCTGATGATGATAATGATATTTCCATTATTTTATTTTTCAATTTAAAAAATATGATCATATGAACCATCTAACCCAACAAAAATGACGTTGAATTTCCGCAATGTCTTAGTCAATTATTATCCTAATTTTTTGTTAAAAACCAATCCCTAGGATAATATATAATAGGTATGTTATGTTTATTAAAAAGAAATGAAGTACAGTTTTTATACTTTCACTTATATTTATCCCAAAAACAATTGCTATCAGAACTATTATGTATTTGTTTATACTTTGCTTTTATTACCAGAATTATTTTATTTTTCTTTTAGATCAGTAACGTTACTGCGTAAGTGGTGAAAGCTCTATTATTAGCATGAATCTATCCTCAGTTCTAATTTTAACCACTAATACATTTTGAGTGACTTTATTAACTGGGATTCATATTTCTGAAATATCAATTAACCGAAATTACTGCCTGTAATGTTAATTTAACCAAATTCAGTATCAGTTATGCTTATTTATAGCCGTCGAAAATTTTTCTTGCTTTTTGACTGATAACGCCCATGATAGTTTGGAAAATATTAATAATTACATGTTGATTTTTCGATTAAATTAATAGTGACGTTCCAATTTTCCAAACTATCGATATTATAATTAAATTATACATAATTGTTTTTTTTTAATCCTCCAAGTCACCGCAATTAGTGGTGGGACATAATAAATAGGATTGGGACATGTGGAATGTGCTTCCGAATGGGGTGTTCCCCGATAATTTCAATCCGGGTGTGTAGTGAATCGGTTTTTTCTAGGCAAGCTTGCTCCACTGTAGACCGCAAACCTGATACAATAAAAGAAAATTACAATATCGTTCCAGAAATGTTACTCATTCTCTGTGTTTAAAAAAATATTCAGCTATGTTATATTTGGTTGCGTCATAATGCGCCCTATTTAATAGTGCTAACAGACGCTCGAACGCGGCTGACGGACCGCCATCCAACCAACGGGAGAGAAAGAGTGAGAATATCATATTTCCCTCTCTTTCTCTCCCATTGGTCAGCCGCGTTCGTGCGTCTGTTAGCACTAAAACTCTCGTGAAAATAAAGGCGCGCCTAAAATTTAAGGCGGTTGCCCTCCGGTTCGCATATAGTGTTTATTTATATCTATCTCGAATTTCTATGTTACAGCAATTACTAGTCATATCTGTAAAAAAGAAAGAAATATGTTGGACGAAATATATCCTAAGTTTTATAGAAACTAATGCATCAGTCAGTGCAACTGATATATTTTTAACATAGCTGAAACCTGATTGTTGTGTATGTGGCCAGACAACCGAACATCAGTATCAATAATGATATATAAACATTATTTTATTGTGCAACTTTACTAACGCTTCCTAACCTTGCAATCCACCAGCAACAATGCTACTGCCATGATAATCACTTCAGTTATGTTCTGATTATGGTTAATTGCAGTGCTTTGCTTGTGTTCAATGCTCAAACAAAGCATTGCAACATGTGATTGTTATGAGCGAAGGCACAAGTATGTTGCAATTGCACCGCAAATCTTATTAAACAAACTTTACAAAATAATTGAACTATTCATAGGTTTCGACTATAAAAACATGAAATATACTGCCAAAAAAAGTTTCACATTGGTCATAATATATATATATATATATATACAAACACAAACGGATATGTCTATATGTATGGATATACGGAGGAGAGTAATTTCATTTATATAAGAAAACTTAAACATCATTAAAACTATTTAAAATTAATTTAATTGATTGATTAACTCATTATTGTTCACACCATAAAATGTTATACAGAAGACAAAAAACTCTTAAAAAATAGATTAACAACTGGCGGCCTTATCGCTAAAAGCGATCTCTTCCAGACAACCTTAGATTAAAAGAATTAACTAACTTAACTTAACTAAAAGACGAATCTAAAGGCGCGAAAAGTAGGTCTCCCTAAGTCTTCTAGGTTTATCTCAACCTATGTAGTTTAACCTAACCTAAAAGGTTAGGTTTAAAAATATCGGTGCCATTGTATCAGGCTTGTGCCTTGCGGTAACGGGCTTCTAACATTCTAAAACTATGGTTCGGTGTTCGGTTGTCTAGAATTGGCCATGTCAAACAACAGTGCCCCACCAAAACGTCACAATCGTTTCACAGAGGGCGTGCAAAATAAAATTTGTACGCACTGCAAGAAGACTTTCCCGTCGCATGCGTCCATGCTAATACATATGCGCACACACACAGGTGAGTTCGATCTTTAACTTTTTACTGTTCCATCAGATAGAGACTACTTTCGTGATGGTCGGGAAATGCTGGCGAGGCCACCTCCTGGGGCTTTACAGCTACCTGGCGATTATGTTGCGATCGCAAACCGTATCTGGGCGCGTTAAGGTTCACATTCGCGTGATTTTCCGCACTGCGCTGGTTCGAGCCCGCGTTAAGATGTATCCGTAAGGCCCCTGCACTCCTAAAATAAGTGGGGAAACATGAAGTGCGGGGTATATCCTTCGCGCGCCCTTTTTACCGCCACGAACGTACTCCCTATCTGTACAATATTCATCACCATGACTGACATGATCCATTAAATTTACTAAAAGCTCTGGATGAAAATATCATGCATGGGACACAAAACTGATTGCTTTTTTGTAAACAGTCTAGTAACTAAATGGAATGGTAGGTAATTGAATGGTAGCTTGCAAATAGGATCTATTATGTCCGGAGTGCCATGGTACAGTAACCGGCACACAACTTAGCCATGACCTTGTGTGCGCAATAGACGATTTTAAGGTATCGTTGGTGGAAAGAGAGGTGCGCGGGGGCATTCCGACGGCACGCGTCCACGCGATTGGCCGATGCGCGAACTTACCCCCACCACGTCTACTTTGGCTCAAGTTGTTTGCCGGCCACTGTAAGCAGGCCCTTCTTTCCCACTGGGCACTCTGGGCACGTGCCCAGGGCCCCGCGATCGACAGGGGCCTAGTTTCTGCCAGATCACCAAATGATAACCAATATTTATTACCGACAAACATTTTTATTTCTAAAAAATCATAGACAATACCTACTTGCTTATTAGCTTTACTCTACTCTTGCCTGAAAATATCAACAGCATATCAACTTTCTTTCTCTATTCGAACAAAATAGTGCTCTGTCAAGGTCATAGGGGCCCCATTATTGTGCCCAGGGCCTCTAATAGGTTAAAGACGGCCCTGACTGTAAGCCGTGGTAGCCTATTTGCGAGACCGCTAGATTTGAAAGCGTGAGGTCGCGGGTTCAATCCCGGGCCCGTACTTTTTGGAGTTTATGTACGAACACGACAAAAATTGGTACTGCACAGCATCATGGCCAACTTCAGAGACACAAAGATCCACTGTGGCACTGTGCCTACTGTATGTGAATCCACCGACCCGCAACTGGGCCAGCGTGGTGGATATGGCCCAATCGCCCTTTCGGGGGTTGGCCTAAGTCCAGTAGTGGACTATTAAAAAGGCTGATTATACTAAGCTTATGTGTATAGTGACTACAATATTAACACAAAACATACTAATATAAAGGGACTTTTGGATCATTGGTTTGGAGCTTCCTCACTGGCTTATGTTAAAACACTAACCTATGATTATACTATGTGATCGATTTTAACTGGTGATTGTTAGTTTATTTGGACAAGAACACAAATATGTTATTACTGCGGGCCAGACATCTGGCTACAAACCAGGTTAATGTTAAGAACCTATGAATTAATAAGCCCCATAAGGGAAAGCCTTAAGTGACGTCGAAGATGTAACTTCGACTAGCAATATATATTAGCGAAATTCATCTACGATCATCATCACGGTCTTCATCTTTCTATTCTTCATCTATCTTCTCGCTGACTGATCACGAAATCTCGAAAACGACTGGACCTACGAAGCTGAAATTTGGCAGGACTCCTTGTGGGGTTTAGAGATAGAAGGATTTTGCGAAAAGACCGAATTAAGGTGGGCAAATGGGGGGGTTTGAAAGTTTACATGTAAGGCTACAAAGTCGCGGGCAACAGCTAGTCTAGGATAAAAATAGATGGGAAACTAATAGTGAGAATAATAAAATCCATAGACAAAATTGCAGGCGAGCGTCCGTTTGTTTGCGGCCTTTGCAACAAGGGTTTCAACGTGAAGTCCAACCTGCTGCGGCATCTGCGCACGTTGCACGACCAGATGATCAGCCCGGCGACCGTCGACGACGAAGAGGAGCTCGCCACGCCCGGCCCGAGCGACATGAAGCGGGAGACCTGAGCCAGGGGAGGGGGGGCAGGTATGTGCTCAACTGCTCACGCTCCTACTGTCAAACTGCAAGGCCGTTCGGCCCTTACTTGGTCGAAATGCCATTTATTCGCACCAAGCGTTTTGACTCCACTTTCTTAATTAGAACAGCAAAACAATGGAACGCCTTGCCCCAGCCTGTGTTCGGGTTAAAGAGCTTTATTTTCTCAACAAGAAATTTACAATTTCACTTATGTGAGAAATTAAATTAATATAGTAACTAATGCTTCCACATGTTGGTAAACTTAAATAAACTAAAATAATAATAATAATATGTTTAACAGTATCACAAACACAAGCACTAACTAACATTATTATATTGTATAATAGTTTATTTTATTTTGTTTTGTATCTACCCTACATTTAATTGACAAAAATGGTCAGTTTTAAACGGTCGCTTTAGCACCGCGCGTTATCAGCTAGTATGCAGGTACGCGCCGCGCCACAGTGCAAATGCACGCAGATAAGAAACTGAGATTGACTTTATTTACCCAATAGTGTTGTGTCGTTTAAAATATAGTTCTTTAATTTATTTTTGAAAACATTAAATGACGTTGCATTTTTCACCTCCTTCGGTATCTTATTATAAATTTGTACTCCTGCATAACTAACACATCGTTCTCCATGAACCGTTCGGACTCGTGGAAGTATGATGTGATCCTTTCGTCGACTACTTCGTTTTTGAATTTGGTGTATTTTAGTAAATGTTATGTTATTTATGTGTATTGTTTTGTCAAGGATTTTACGGATAAATATGCAGATACAGTAATTATGTAATTGTTTTATATTCATGTACTTTGTTTCTTTATATATTTTAATTGTAGGTGTTAGATAGTCGTAGTCAAAAAGCATTTTGACTAATTTATTTTGAGTAATCTGTAGGTCTTTGAGATTAGTTTTTGGGGCACTACCCCAGATCTCTATTAAATACAAGAGGTGGGGCTTCACTAAGGAATTATAAACATTGTGGCGAATCGATTGAGGAAGACAACGCACAACTCCACGCAGGGAGCCTAATAATGACGACAACTTTAAACGAATATGATCTATGTGTATGTCCCAGTTTAAATGACTATCTAATCGTAAGCCAAGGTATTTTTCGGACTGTTTTTGATGAAGTATTTCCTGACAAATTTTTAGAGGTAAATGTGGAGGTATTTTTTTATTTTTAGCCTTAAAAATCACATAGCAAGTCTTTGCAGCATTTATGGTAAGGAGGTTATGTTGGAACCAGTGTTCTAGTTGGTTTAAGTCTTCTTGGGCTTTGTTAATAATTTCGGTTATAGAAGTCCCAAAATAGAAGAGACAAGTATCATCTGCATATAGCGATACGTTTCCGTGAAGTGATACCTCATGTAAGGAGTTGATGTAGATTAGAAACAACAGGGGGCCAAGTATGGACCCCTGCGGGACACCGAAAGATATATTATGTGAATTACTCTTATAATTTCCAATCTTAACCACTTGCGATCTGTTAGACAGGTACGATTCGATCATTTTAAAGGCAGCCCCCGTCACGCCTATGTTATTTAGTTTTTGTAAAAGGATAGAGTGACTGACTGTATCAAATGCCTTTTTTAAGTCAATGAAAATGTGTTTCTGCAGCATTACATTCTTAGAGTGTTCAAGTCTAGGGTTAATGGGTTATTACTGGGCAAACGTGCTCCATCTTCGACCGTGTCATCGCTTTCCATCAGGCGAGATAGCACTCAAACGTTAACCTAGTCCGATGTAAAAAAAAATAGTTTCAAAATATATCAATAATAATAGTTCAATTTAAAAACTGACTTCAAAATTAGTATATTATACGCATTTAGTTGGATGGATTATTTTGATTTATAGACCAAACTACTGAACTGATTTTGATGAAATTTCAAGGGGACCAATTTGAAGAAAGTTTATCATCTCAAATAATTAGACATTAATATTTCAAACCGGTTTAAAAATTACGGAGTTAGTAACAAACATTAGAAAAAATTTAATGAATTGATTGTATCACAAAATATTGAATACTTTTTCGAATGAGTTCGTATAATAACACAGTTTAGAGATCAATGAATGATATCACAAAAAAACCCAGTTAAAATCAAGCAAATCATGTTATCATGGTGGTGGTGTGGTGAATCATGGTGTATGTATAATTTTTATTTATGTATGTATATAAAAGAGACCGCAGGGAAACGCTGGATGCATGCCGCTTCCAACCGGCCCTTTTGAAGATCGATGGAGGAAGCCTATGTCCAGCAGTGGACGTCCTATGCCTGAAATGATGATGATGATGATGTGTAACCCTGTATTATATACGCATTACATCATCATCATCATTATTTCAACCTCTCAAGTAAGGCCCGTTTTTAAGTAAGTCCCCCAATGTGTCGCAGGACGCGGACGCGGGCGCGGGCGCGGCAAGCGCACGGCGTTCATGTCGGCGATGGCGGACGCGAACCGGCGCGCCAACGAGCGCAAGCGCGCCACGCCGCCGCCGGCCGGCAGCGGAGCGCCCGCCGAGCCGCGCAAGCAGAGCTACTCGCTCTTCTTGAAGCAGCGCGCCGTGCTGTTCTCCGCCAAGAAGTGGAAACAGTAACCGCCTTACAACTACTGCGAGACGCCTATCATTGCGGAATTGACAACTTGACTCGATTTTATCAGATCTAACACAACCTCAAAAACATTATAATAACACTAGCTGTTGCCCGCGACTACGTACGCGTTCCCATATGAACTTTCACCATCCATTTGATTGATGAAACAATTTTAGATATTTATAAGAATGTTTTTGAGTTTGTGCTAACCCACCAGCAAACAGACCAAGAGTAGCATCAAGCGATAAAAAATAATAATAGGGGACCCTGAAATCACATTTTTCGTAACAAGTTTCCCTTTGATACATTACGAATTTCGACAGATTTGGTATGGTAAACCTGTCAAAAACCTAATATACGCCTAGGGGCCCTATATTGTGTTTCATAACATTCGACGGCTGATTCTGATTTGGCGACACCTCATGCAAAAAAAAAACTTTTTTTTGATCACATGAATTGACTGCAAATTAATGTCCTTATGACGTCACATGCAAGTAATAGAGGAAACGATTGTAGGGCTAGTGACAACTTGTTTGCTACATTGTGACGTCACTGCAGTCAAGTGGCCCCATAAAATGTCAAGAGTGTTTACGCGGTAGTATAATAATTTAAATACAATTGTCGATTTATAATTCAAATACTGAAGAATAAATCACAAGATTGCTTTATTAAAACAGACAATTTGAGATGGTTACTGAAAAATTATCAAATACCCAATTCTTGGTGCTGATTTGGATAAGATCGAGTTCAATTCAAAATTTGGCTGATAGTTGTCTCGCAAAATGTTGAAATTCTGAACTTTTTGTGAAGTTAGAATCAAAGCGGTATGTTCTGCCCCACCCTCCTTAAATTTTAACCTATCGGTTAATGTGAAGTGAAGAAGAATCTTTTTTAACTATAGGATTATGTATTGTATGATGACTACTAGTCATTCCTTTTATATGCACGAAGTAGGTTAACTAGATAAGTTCTTTCTTGGACGAGCCGTCTTATGTGTGTATCTCATTATAATATGTATAGGTTGTCCACAGACCTTTATTATGGACTCTGCGAGCATGTCAAGTTGGAAACCCAGCATAACACAGTTTTTGTATCTACTATGACATCACAAGTGCAATTTAGTGGTGCTAGTCCAATCGCACAACTAACTGCTTTCAAAGAGTTTTTAGTTTACTATGGCGCAAATTGACATTTTCCTTTAGTAGCAGTAATTTGGTTGTTAGTCCGGTTTCTGATCTAGTGAAAGTTTTCACTGGCGTTACTCTGGTCGATACAAAGTACCAAAATATTAATTGAAAGTGATAAGTTTATTAGAGATGCGGAGATCAAACTGAATTATGCGGCGTGCAAGTTGGAGTATTTATCTAACTTAAGACAGGCCAGACACTCTGAAGTAGGTAAACTTGCGGTATGTATTATAGTAAAGGTCTGTTGGCAATGGTAATTTTTTTATTTTAACGACATCTCATTCCATGATTCAATAGTTGTAATAATAAGTTGTAGCTGGACGCATTCTAGTGTTTAATAAGAAGAAAATGTATATTTTTTTATTAAGAAGCTATTTTTCGTTCTACGTTATGTCTAATGCTAATATCGAGATACAATAACTAGTCACAAACACGCAAAAAAATGACCGAACCAAAGCTCGGCACGCTACGAATTGTGCAGACCTTTTGGTTAGTTGTAACCTTAGCCTATGGTTGTAACGCAACCACGTTCCGACTACAACGCCGCGCGATGTCATGGCAGACTAGCAACGTTGAACACTACAAGCGATATAACGTCTAAATTGGGTCTATTCCACTTTAATCACCTGGGTGATATCACCTGGGTGCTAAAAGTCGACTCTTTAGTCGACTTTGATCTCCTGGGAATATAATCACCTGGGTGATAATAGGCGACTCCATTTAAATTATTATTTGAGTATCCTTTGATCACCTGCACCTAGGTGACCATAGGCGACTCGATTCAAATTATTGTTTAGGTATCTTTTAATCACCCAGGAATAAAAAATTGTTCAAATTAGAAATATCATCATCATCATCATTTCATCCTATCATGTTCCCACTGCTGGGACACAGGGTTTCTCTCAGGGAGAGGATGGGCCCTAATCCATCATCATCATCATTAGCTTACTAGATGTGGGCGTTGACAGATGTCAGTGTTATCATCATCATCATTACCCTACGCTTATCAGACCACTGCTGCTGGATTCAGGTATCTCTCCATAGGCTGACGTGGGCGTTGACAGATGTCAGTGTGACAGCTGTCAACCTTTGTTGGACGATATCTCGGAAACTGACGATCCTGCACTGGCAGTTCCTTTGCAAAAGTGATAGATCTCGTCAAGATCTTCATTTCGGATGACAGCTGTCAAACTTTATTGGACGATATCTCGGAAACTGGTGAGTCTGCACTGGCAGTTCCTTTGCAAAAGCGATAGATCTCGTCAAGATCTTCATTTCGGATGACAGCTGTCAAACTTTATTGGACGATATCTCGGAAACTGACGATCCTGCACTGGCAGTTCCTTTGCAAAAGTGATAGATCTCGTCAAGATCTTTATTTCGGATGACAGCTGTCAAACTTTATTGGACGATATCTCGGAAACTGACTATCCTGCACTGGCAGTTTCTTTGCAAAAGCGATAGATCTCGTCAAGATCTTCATTTCGGATGACAGCTGTCAAACTTTATTGGACGATATCTCGGAAACTGACGATCCTGCACTGACAGTTCCTTTTCAAAAGTGATTGATCTCGTCGAGATCTTCATTTCGGATGACAGCTGTCAAACTTTATTGGACGATATCTCGGAAACTGACGATCCTGCACTGGCAGTTCCTTTGCAAAAGTGATAGATCTCGTCAAGATCTTCATTTCGGATGACAGCTGTCAAACTTTGTTGGACAATATCTCGGAAACTGTCGATCCTGGACTAGCAGTTCCTTTGCAAAAGTGATAGGCCTCGTCGAGATGTTCATTTCGGATGACAGCTGTCAAACTTTGTTGGACGATATCTCGGAAACTGTCGATCCTGGACTGGCAGTTCTTTTGCAAAAGTGATAGATCTCGTCAAGATCTTCATTTCGGATGACAGCTGTCAAACTTTGTTGGACAATATCTCGGAAACTGGTGAGTCTGGACTGGCAGTTCCTTTGCAAAAGTGATAGAGCTGTCAATGCCACGTCAGCCTATGAATAATAAGAATAAAATAATAAGAAAGTAATGATGATGATGATGATAACTCTGACATCTGTCACACTGACATCTGTCAACGCCCACATCTAGTAAGCTAATGATGATGATGGTGGATTAGGGCCCATCCTCTCCCTGAGAGAAGGCCTGTGCCTGTGTCCCAGCAGTGGGAACATGATAGGATGAAATGATGATGATATTTCTAATTTGAACCATTTTTTATCCATGGGTGATCAAAAGACACCAAAACAATAATTTTAATCGAGTCGCCTATGGTCACCTAGGTGCAGGTGATCAAAGGATACTCAAATAATAATTTAAATGGAGTCGCCTATTATCACCCAGGTGATTATATTCCCAGGAGATCAAAGTCGACTAAAGAGTCGACTTTTAGCACCCAGGTGATTAAAGTGGAATAGACCCTAAATTGGAGCAAATGTGGCATTCAAACTATATAATAGATGTCTAGGTATGTACGACACGATTTTTTTTTATTCGCTTAGAAATTGTGACCATATGTATTGTATCTCGATGCTAATATGATAATGTATGTCGTGTAATTTCTCTGTATACAATACTCATGTGAGACACGATTGGATTCTTTGTGAAACTGCTTTCTCGATTTGACTATTTTCTTTTTCAATGGTAATAAAATAACAGATGTGAGAAAATACCTTTATTGCCTTTTCTTTTACAAAACTTGTTCTATTTTATCACAATTTTAATTGTTACAATACATAGTGTAACTTGATAAGAGACAAGCTTTTATTCAAATGTTTTTATTTTGGCGACCATTATGAAAATATTACAATATTCGTTATCACATACTGTCACCATGAACTAAAGATGTATGCAAAATGTAAGCAAAATCGGCTAGGGGGAACTGGTTCTAGTTCAGCTTGCAAGATTTGACCTAAACAAACATCAACTTTTGTTCATGGCCTCTGCGGTGTTGCCGCAATTTTGTCAATGTCCTGTTTCAAGGTATATATTTTGTTTATTGGCCGGTCGAGGGACATTGCAAGGTTAATAAAGGCAAGTAAAAAGAACTTAGTTTAGAGACTGTATACATCAGTTACAAAATAAGTAAACTTAATAAGTAATTACGGAACATGAATTAACTATCCTCTTCCTCTATTTTGGGGGCCAAGTAGTAACGAATTTGACCGATGTCTTGTATGCGGTACTCGACGACCAACGGAACATCAGCAGACATGGAGAGCTGCACCTGTGGTTTAAAAACAAGTTATCATAAATTAAGAAATGACATAGTTAGGTATTTTTGTAGTGGTAAGACCTCAGATCAGACAAGCAAGGGAGATATGCGATAGTCTCTGTTTCATACTTTTTAACATTATACCGCTAAACAGCTTAATGCAAAAACTACCTACATTTAACTTGTAACGAAACAAATGAACTAATAGTACACATGCAAAAAAGGCTCATTCCCACTAGTACAACCAACAAGGGCGGCAAGATCATCTGCTGGGTGAGTTTGACTAAATCAGCCTGATTTAGGCCTGATGCGTTCGCACCCGCCACGCCACCTTACCATCTCTCCCTTGTATGTCTGATCTGAGGGTAGGACTCTTGCAGCCCACCTGGGGAAGTATTACATCTATGCCAGTTATTCATCCGCCAAGCAGAAGTGTGCAAACATTACTGAGTTCCCATTTGAAGTCCAATGTGTTAACAGGGCATAGATTTAATATCTCAAAGTGACGGCTGCAGTGCGTTACGGTGCAGAGTTTTGAACTGTCGTAGTTGCTGGCACTAAACTTGTGGGCAAGCGTGACGCTTACAATCAGGCGGGCAATTTGCTCGTCTGTTCACTCAGTTGCAGAGAAGTAAGTTTGTAGAGCGGCCAGCTGGACAAATCCAGCATACCCAGCTGTTTAAGAGAGAGTTACTATGGCTTAAGTCTCCAGGGACAGATTAGTGGATCAACACAGCACTCTCACCACTGTAGCATTCGAAACGCAGTGTAACTAAAATATATCACTTCCGAGCATGTTAGTAGTGATCATTTTTTATTATCGAGACTTCATAATTAGTCTAGTTATTATTTGCCTAGTAATACTAACATAAGTCGATCATTATTATTTACCTGAGGGCTAAGCGAGGTAGCTTTCGTGAAATAGTTGAGATACTGGCACGCGAAGGTGAGTGTGACTGGCTCGTCCATCTCAATCACCACGGCTTCTTCCTCCTTGTCAATTGATGCGGTCTGCGCTAGTTTCACGTTAGCGGAGCCAATGTCGCCGGTCGCTGAGAACTTCACTCCTAGAAATAGGAATGGGAATTTAGAATAAAGCTGTAATCTCATCTCCCATATACATTCTAAGAAACACGTAAGCTCATAGCCTTTCATGTTCCCACTGCTTGGACTCTGATAAAGTGATAAAGAGAGAGAGAGAGAGAGGCTGGCCCAGTGCATGTTGGTGAATGTCATAATTTATGTCTGAACTTTTAGAGGTTCTTAAACATAACGAAGGAAAACATCGTGAGGAAACCCTCTTTTCCTTCACAGTTTTTGAGCGGTGGCATTGAAACTGCACATAATTCCTGTCACAGTCTGACTACATCGGGAGCCACTGGAATCCACACTGTAGCCTATAAATACATATTAATACAGTTACAAAAGATTCACTTCACGAAATCATTTAAATATAAAGTGCAATTCAGGATGTCCAAACGCTAACTACCTACAGCTACATTAACCTAGAAGTTATCTCAGTTTATCGCGCGGCAGGTAAACCAGATGAGATGGATGAATAAAATGATATATTATGTCCATACCTTCTTTTGTGCAGGCGATAACCATTGACTCCCCAAACTGTGAGAGGTCACGGCAGATCCTGGCAAACTCTCCGCTCGGCATCCTGATGGTACAGCTGTATTCTGTCTCAGGAATACCTGAACAAATAGGTTTGGAACTTATTAGAAATAGAACAATACACACTTGAAGCCAGTCTTGGAAACAGACTTGGAACAAATTAAAAATGAATGTTTGTCCTAGGTGGAAATTGAACCCACGCCCCCAAGCGCAGAAAGCAGGTTCACTACCAACTGGGCCACCGAGGCAGTCGATCCAAAGTCTATATCTATCTAAAGTTAATCTCCATACCTAAATGTTCCAGATCCAAGTTCATAAGCTTCATCTCGTAATCGGAGACCTTCTCCTGGTTGGGGCTCTCGAACGCGAATGTGACAGTGTCTGCATTGTCTTGAGCCTTCATTGTAACCGTGTCTTTGTCGCCGGCACACTTCAGGATCTTTGACATGCTGAAAATAAGATAGAATTCAGAAAAAATAAATTTTGCTGAAACTCTTGAAATAGAAGAGATTATGGCTAAACAGAGAAGAGTGACAAAAGAGAAGTAAGGCTTATGCTGCCGATGATGATGATATATTAAAATGTATCATAGGAAGCATATCATAGCTGAAAGGATATCATTGTACAGTACAGGGGCCTTAGGCGGTATCAAACTAACGTTAAAACCAAGCTGTTCGGATAAATACGCAAACATGAACCTTAATGCGCCCAGATATGGTTTGCGGTCACGCAACATTTTTTTATCACCGAAACTGGACTGCTTTAAACAGCTAGGCATAAGGCCCCTGTACACAAAACATCTGTCTCATACTGGAGAACACAAATTTAGACAAAATTTTATTGAGACTGACGTGCTGGGCTTGCTGGTTTGTGTATGACCTCAGTCAGCATCAACCACTCTACAACACAGCAAAATAACTAACCTCCCAAGATTCATGCCCATTGAGATATTTCTGTCACATCTGTACTTGTCGAAGCCATCTGCTCGCAGTGTGAGGGACACAAGCGACACATGGGAGTTGTCCATTGCCTAGAAATAATGATGAAACTACATTACACAGAATGTAAAAGGATCTAGTACAGTGATCATCATTTACAGCCTATCATCATCATCATTTACGGCTTCTCAGAAAGAGAGAGAGAGAGAGATGATAGGTGTGAATCCTCCATGCTGGTGCCACCCAGTGCATATTGGCAAGTGTCATATTTCTTTGAACATTTGATGTTCTTGGACATACCGGTTTCCTCACTATATTTTCCTTCACTGTTGTTGAGCGATGGCATTGAAAACTGCACAAAACTTATTTAAGTACTAAATAAGTCATTGGTGCAGGGCCGAGGATCAAATCGAGTGCCGTCAGATTGTAAAGCGCACATGCTACTGCTCGGCCACCATCACGCACGCTCATCATCATCTAGTACTGTCATAAGAAAATATAAATATTGATCTTTATGTCATGAAGTAATTGGACAATCAGATGCATAATTATGTAGAACTTTAGAGTTGGCTAGTATGTACATTTTTCAGCTATCAAAAAAAACAGTAAAGGTCAGATACCAGCATTGATGATCTTATTGTTTTTACTACCTATTATGTAATATTATAATAAAAATAATTTGTATATGTATTTGGGGCTATAAAATTAAAACAGTTATAAGAAGGTCCTCCTGTTTTCATAGCTTTTATTCAGCATAAATGCATCCGAATCAACTGATCACTGGTTTTGAAGCACTATCAAGAAATACTTGTTATTATAAGTGCTCACAAGGCAGTTTTAATTATAACAAGTTTCAGAATACTGCAACTTTAACATTAACCTAAAATTAGTTCATTACTCTGCAAATTTACAAACTTTGTAGGTATATTTTTATCCTCTACCTTTTGAGCCACTCTATAGCCTTGGTGGCCAGCTCTAATGTCAATCATTTCGACCCAAAAGCCTCAATTAAAACTGGCACATTTACCTGCAATTGGATTCCATTGTCGTCACAGTCGAATGTGGCCTGCGTGAGGAGGTCCTTGATGGCTTCCAGCACTTTCTTCAGGATGGAGCTTTTTAGTAGGCGAGCTTCAAACATTTTCTGAAAACAAGTCAATGGCATGGATATTAGTTATTTGATACACAAGCCTTTAAACTATGTATAGGTATTCGTGATGGAATAGCTAGTAATTGTCTAATTGTCCAACAAAGAAAAGTTGATTGTGAAAGGATTCTCGGTAGCTAGAAAAGTGGCGTCATTAGCATGTACCTAGTGGTAGAAAACAACGTAGGAAGAGTCTTTTAACGTTACTTTGTGGTAAATAGGTAGTTACTAAAAGCAAGCCAACGAAGCTGCAACGAAGCCCAAAGTCGGTAGACTCGCTCGACTCGAGAGCACTTGACTTACAGTTTGTCACTTGAAAGATATTTATAGAAGAACAAACATACGATTTAACAAAAACACTGAGAATGTGTACTTACGATAACACAATTACAATTTTCAGTTTCAATCGAAAATAACACCAAAAAACAATGCACGATGCGGCAATCGCTGACCTTACAAAATTTGACAATCGTCCGCGCGGGGAAAATAGGCGCGAAATTCAGCTAACGTCATCAATGTTTCAATTTAATATTAATTAAATAGTATCTCTAGCATTATAAAAGGAGATGGCAAAAGCCATGCAATGAGTTCCCTTGGAGTATTTTGGACACAATGAGGACAAAAAACAATCATGTCTATATCAAGGAATTAGGTTATACACTTTTTAATTTACCGGTTTTTAGAACAAAATTCTAAGAAGCAGTTTTTTTAAATCTTACGCTACTTTGTTGGAATTTGTCATTGCTCGTTAGAAGGATCGATCGTAGGACACAAGTGGCGATCCCTATGGGATGCGATGCGACTACTGACTGAAGCACAGATATACAATCTGTGGACTGAAGTCATGTATGACTATAAATCAAAGATCTTGTATATACCTTGCCTAATTTGAGATCAAACTAACTTACCTGTGGGTAAGTGCAGTTCGATCATAATTATACGAAGACCTCCTCCTTCCATGATAACTATGTAGTATCGTGCCCTCGGACGCGCAATTAACACGAATTTCAAAGCCTAACCAGAAAAAAAATGTTTTTTCCACATGGTATCTCTCTATTCGCCTACCTGGCAATAGTATTCATAAGTTCATTAGTTCAAAGTCTTAACCCTTGGACGATAAAATTTCTATTTCCTAGGTTGTAATCCATTTTGATGATTACATGGGAAAAAAAGAACTTGGGTGGGTTCGATCATGGAAGGAGGAGGTCTTCGTATAATTATGATCGAACTGCACTTACCCACAGGTAAGTTAGTTTGATCTCAAATTATCCTTCAGACCTCCTCCTTCCATGATAACTATGTAGGATGTTTAAAGCATTTATAGAAATTTTATTTATTATTGTTATGCATGATACAATAATAACATTTGTTTATAATCAAGTATGTATATAATTCTACAGTATTAAAGTAATAAACACAAAAATTTGTTTTTTCCTTCCATAATAAAATTAATCACCTTACAATTTTTGACATAATTATGTTAAAGAAGATAAAGAGCAAATAAATTATAGTCTAGTCTAATGATAAGGTGGTAAATCAAATAAAGTTATATGATTATTTACGGGATATTTACCGTGGTGAGGTTGTGGAATGAGCTCCCGATATAACAACACAACAACCGTGATAGTTTAAAACGGTGGTAAATCAAATATTATATACCTTACCCGCTTAGACGATATCTATAGTAGGCTAAGCTTAAATGAGTATTGATCAGTTTATGTTGCGGCTCCAAAGTCAATATACCTAGTAGGTAATTAAATGTTATAAAGAAAGTATTTAAGGCTTAGAGACATACTACTAACGTAGTACCTATATTATGAAATCTTTGATTTAAGGTAGGCCGGTTATAAAATATTGGAAGAGATAGAGTCCTTTGCTCTTTCTTCTGTTAGTATATAATTTTATTATATTTCGTCTGTAAGCAGCGAGGTGCTGGTATGCCTGGTGGTATATGCTGTAAATTTAGTTATAAGTTATATTATATAGGTATGTCACTTGCTTTCAAGTGACATAGATCCAGTGATCTAATGTGTCTACCTTAATTATGCTCGTTTCGAGTGTGCTAGAGAGGTTTAAAAAAATATTCTACTCTAATTATTGTCTAGTTTCTTAATTATAATGCACTTGTCATACAAATATCAGGCTTATTTTAAGAAAAGGGAATCTCTAACCTTGGTTGGGTCTCAAGTTGATTTGGGCCTAGTTTTTATGGTCTATATTTGTATACTTTTAATGCTTTTGTTGATGTTATTTACTCTTATTAAGGAGAGTTTGTAATCTCCTGAGAGGTTTGAGAGGTTGTAAATGTCCTATTACTAAGGCCAACTAAAGCTAACATAACAGTTTTCTTGTTTATATCTGTGAATGAAGCATCTCCCTTTGTGGAAGATAGATGTTTGAATACATGGGATACATCCTATTGACGCCCCACTAAAAATCGTTGCACAATGTCATTCGATGAAGTTAAAGTACATATAGATTGATGCTATCATTATTGTCCCACTGCTGACCTGTGATAAGAGTTTTATCTGATTTTTGATTATTTAGAGAACCATATGCTGGCTGCCCCTTTGTTGAAAAGTTTAGATAAGAACCTTAACCCATTTTTATGTTAGTTTCATAATAGTCTGTTTTGTGTCTGTCTCAGATATTAACCCAAAATGAAATACCTGATTTATACTGTTTTAATGTGTTGTCTGAAAGATACACTAACATTATCTCTGATGTTTCGTTAGACATGCCTTCGTAGTTTCGTAAGGCTTCCTGGCTAGTATTCCTGCAGCCAAACAGAGCTCCTTGTGCAGTGGATGTGGTGTTCCAGAACCTGATAAGAGCAGGGATTTTTTAGGTGGCAGTTAAATTTATTTTGATTTTAATATTGAAGTATAGAATGGGAACCTAGGCATCCCAGGATAGGACAACTATTATACCAGTCGCTTTTTCAATAATTATCTTCCTTAAACATTTGCGAATTATGCAATATGGCAATAATAAATAGGCAATATGGTGGAAAAGCATGAAAATAGAAGGATGACCATTCTATTGTCAATGCGTAGGTATACAGTCCAGTCTCCTGAATCTGTGTGCCATGATATATATTTGGAATTGAGTCTAGATGCGGAAGGGTCTATCTAAGGCAAACCCGCTCTAGTGTAATAGTCTCGTATGCTGTTTGTGATAATTCCCTTTAAGATCTTTTACATCTAGATATAGATCAGCTTCAAAAATGTTCACTGGTGAAATGTAAGGTGCGTAAGTATACCTAACCATAAATTTATTTCTTCACTCCATTACCAGATGCTTTTAGCAACTAGGTGAAGGTGAGGAAAGTGTTCACCACCTAATCCAATCAATTGAATTGAAATCAGTATAAAATCGCTGTCTATTCTTAAATATTGCTTTATTTTTGCAGTTTTTTGCAAAACATTTTAAATCAAGAAAGGGGTCATTTCTTTTACGTTAATATGTTGTTGTTGTTCTTCCCTTGTCCAAAATCCTTTTTCTTTACTTGTCCCACAGCATGCACCCCCAAACTGAGTTTGGAGCGTCTAAAGCATTTTTAGAGTAACCTTATTTTAGTTTTGTTGTTTGTAACCTTTTTAGTAACCTGTGTGCATTGTCTATGTGATCTCTCCATCAAAGCAGATCACCCAAACAAGAATCTAATTGTTATCCCACCGGTAATCTAATTGTTTTGTGTATATAATGCCATATGATATTACCAGATATACTGATGTTAAATGCTATAAAGTTTTTCCTAGGAATCAAATCCTCGCTCGATGTGTTGTTTGACTAGAGTTTTCTTGTCATGGGGCAGTTCTAAATTAATTTTTTACTCAGGGTCCAATCTGAAACCTAAGAAAATACATTTGTTTGGGTTACAAGTAATTTACGGGTTTGATCAATATTGACTAAGCTTCCTAAGCATTTACAATATGAATTTGCTATCAGCAAAGTCATCCAAGAAAACCACTGATAAAAAACCCTTTTTTCTTAGTTCAGTCACTATTGGACTTAATATTTTTCAGTATAATATATTTTTGTGAAAACAAAAGTGCGGTACACAGAACGAAGAGTAAAACGTTAAATTGGCAAACTTTCCCATTGAATCGAAAAGTAAGTATTCTT
Source organism: Agriopis aurantiaria (assembly GCA_914767915.1). Classification (NCBI taxonomy): domain Eukaryota; kingdom Metazoa; phylum Arthropoda; class Insecta; order Lepidoptera; family Geometridae; genus Agriopis; species Agriopis aurantiaria. Next base: position 15,159,429 of record OU611989.1, on the reverse strand, counting down.
TATGATAAAAGTTAAAAAAAATACCATAAAGTGTGCATCTTTAGGGTCTAATTTTGCTAAAAAAAACAATGTGGAGACATCAATTTACATGCTGTCCTTGTGTCTTAATTTGCTAAATTCATAAAAATGCTGAATTTTTATGAATTTTGTAGCTGTTTCCGGTTTAGGATAAATCTGTATGAGCTATTGGGTTTCTTTCTGAGAACTATACTGGAGACATTCTGGTCACCGTCTTCCTCGCATTCTTCATCCGCACCTCTTTGTTGAGTATAACCATAGGTACAACTTACTCTGATTGTGAAAACCCTATATTTGTAGTTTCTTTATCTTGGTATGTTTTTACCAAAATTGCAATTTGTAGCCTTTAATAAGACTGTCCCTGTTACTAAGGTTAGAAGATGGATTATGGTAATACCTTAGTCTAGCGACTTGTGGTGGAGCTAGTTGCGTCGACGGTCTTTTTGCAGTGAGTTCCAACGTGAGTTTATATTTCGGGTCTGTTAAGAGCGTATATTGCTGTGGGCCGACATCGGCCTTGCGAGTTTAAGTCTTTTGAGCCTGAGTTTGCTTGGTGCTTCTTAGATCTAGCCTTCTTATAAGTTTTCTTCAAAGAAAATTTGTTTTGGCTCTTGTTCCTGAAGGGGAGACCTAAGGTCTTTATTGACATTTTATAAAAACCCTCCACACGGTTTTGGTTTCAACGTATTGCACGTTTGTTTCGTATCACATACTTGCTGCATCACTGATTTTCTTTATTATTTGTTCATTTGGCACTGATTAACCCTGTTAAGGGCTGCCCCACCCAAGGGCTGCCAAGGCTGCTGTGACCTATTCATGTTTGCTGTATGTTATTATCTCTTCCTTGCATTTTCTGCCAGTGCTAAAACAGCTTCTGGGTTTAGTTTTGGTGCTATCAAAATGAATACATTTTAGTTTATTTCATATTGAGTTATTATCTTTTCCTTTTCCTCCTTCATAGCTAGTTCACGGGCTTTATTTCAACATAGATAAATATATTTCAATGACTTCTTGTTTTCTTCTTAACTCTTCTCGTTTACAGTGCAAATGGAGAAAAGAAAAAACCATTACAGGTGAAGAATGAGTATGCTTACCCTTTGTGAAAGTTCTATTTGTGGACATTTATCGCTGGCTGACCCCCCAGTGACAGCTCTCGGATAGGATGTGGTTAAGTTCTTCGTTGAAGATTATAGGTATGCCTTTCAGTTTGGTGTAACACGTGCTTGTCCAAATAACGTGGCTGACCCCTCGTGAAAGCTCTTGTTATGGACGTTTATCGCTGGCTGACCCCAAAGTGACAGCTCTCGGATAGGACGTGATTAGGTTCTTCGTTGAAGATGATAGGTATGCCTTTCAGTTTGGTGTAACACGTGCTTGTCCAAATAACGTGGCTGACCCCTCGTGAAAGCTCTTGTTATGGACGTTTATCGCTGGCTGACCCCAAAGTGACAGCTCTCGGATAGGACGTGATTAGGTTCTTGGCTAAAGATGATCCGCTTTGTACTCGTGCCCGTCCAAATAACATGGCTGACCCCTCGTGAAAGCTCTAGTTATGGACTATCGCTGGCTGACCCCCCGTGACAGCTCTTGGATAGGGCGTGTAATCCTGGTGAAGTGATACATACCATCTAACTAGGTCATTAAATATATTGTCTTCTGAATGTTTTTCTTCGCAATCGCTATCATCAACTCAACATTGACTATTGACACCGACGAAATCGGTGCTTTTCTTCATCATCCCGGTGTTTCTTCTTGACGTAATGTGAAAATTCTTCGAACAGTTGCTCCTGTTTCCTTTTGTTATCCATATTTTGAAGATATTTTGTGATATTTCGGCTTTTTTCTAAAATTGTATTATTTCTAGTTGTGTCAACTGCGCGCACGAAAGAACGAATGAACTTATGAATACTATTGCCAGGTAGGCGAATAGAGAGATACCATGTGGAAAAAACATTTTTTTTCTGGTTAGGCTTTGAAATTCGTGTTAATTGCGCGTCCGAGGGCACGATACTACATAGTTATCATGGAAGGAGGAGGTCTGAAGGATAAGTAACTTCCTTGCTATAATTGCACAGAAAAAAAATATTCATCGAAGGACTAAACGTCCCCAGTAAAAAAAACTTTTATTAATCCGACTGAAGGACTCTGTATCAAAGGTCACAAAATAAATTTAAAAAAAAAAAAAAAAAAAAAACTGGTGTACATGTTTGAGTTAGGGTTTGGCGCCAACGTAAAAAAATCAATTATTTATAATCGACTTCGAAAAGGAGGAACGCACTCCATTCGGCCCGTATTTTTAAATAGGTAATACATTCTAAGGTGAGTGTTTATGTATACCTAATAATGGTGGCTGTGTTTGTGAATGTGAGTGTGTTAAGTACCTATACATAATAGTGGTGGATTATTATTGAATAAGTGTTCGTGGATTTGTTTGAGTGCAGGAAAGTGACCGAACTTAGTGTAACATGTCTTTTCGTGTTGTTTCCAATACTTCATAATTATAAACTTCAGTAAGTATAGTCACCACTATTTTACAAGGACATGACTTGGACTTGACCGTGTCTTACTTTGCTTGACTCTGGCTGTGACTATGACTTGTATAACAATATCTAATGAAACTTGAAAACATTTAAATACTTTATACTGGCAAATGCAGGTCCTGTAAGACTAAAGATGCATTAGGCTGACGCTCTCGGTAGACAGTAGTATATTCCTTGTCGTGACGTTTTAAAATCTTATTGTATTATTTATTTAATGTTTTTTGGGAAGTTTACATTATATTTGTAATGTAATGCCGATGCTTTGAACTATAATTATAATAGCACAAGTCCCAGTAAAAAACCCTTTTTTTATTAACAAATCAATGCAACAACATCTTACTTAGCATAAAAAAATCTGTAAATTTACTTTAACCACATAGCTGCACCACTTGTTCTTGTTCTGGATAGGGGAGTAGAGTCAGGTTATACTTTTCAATTATTCCCGGGGGTAGAAATCTTCCCCCAAGAAAGTGTTTAGCTTCCTTTAGTATTTCTGGCTTTGAGCACAATTTAGGCGCTGATAAGGAAATGAGGACCGCTGGTCTTAAAGGTTTTCCTTCAGTTCCTGGACCCTTCTCAACATCCCAACCACTAGGAATATCCACACTGAAAAGAAAAACATATAATTTAATAAATCTCATAAGTGAAGTTGTATCGCTAACCGCAACTTGGTGGCGCAACTTTTGGCCACTTTAGCAAGCCATATTTTGCAAAATTTATAAGAAAAGTGATGTTTAAAACTTTTCCTTCATTTCAAAAGACCTATTCATAAATACCCAAGGGGATGCTGCGAAAAAAATAATTCATTCCCATTTCACCTGTACCACAGCCACCCCTCGAATACAATTATTTATTTATTTATTGCATGTTTTTTAATTTTTTTTATAAATGTGACCTATACCAAAACTAATTGTGCAGAGTTTCGTGCAATTTAACCTTAATTTTGACATTTTTACAATCATTTTTACATTAGTTTTATTTTTATAGCGACTTCTTTGTCAGAACATTGTTGTCTGAGTCCATGGTTACTTGAAATAAACAATTTGAAATGAAAATGTAATACTAAAGGATTAAGAGAGATGGACGGACAAAACAAACTTATAAGGGTTCCTTGTAGTACTATGGAACCCTAAAATGTTGTATGATCCAAACTCGGCAACATTACTAAAATCAGTTTTAACATAAGAATCCATACCTGCAAACTGGAAGATTTGAGTCCGTAAGAGCATCTAAAGCTGGCTTTAATTCCTCCCTCACTGGCGGTTTAAAACTAAATCCAAACAGTGCATCCACTAGTACTTTGTAATCATTGCTAAGATCCTGTGGCGGGGGAAGTTTTTCAACAATATTTACACCAAATCTTCTGCATTGTTCCAGTAGATTTTCATATAAAGGTTTGGGTGTGCGTTTAGGATAATAAACGGCGACAGTATAGCCAAATAAAGTCATGTGCCGGGCTGCCACAAGGCCATCACCACCATTGTTGCCAGGTCCACAGATTATTAACGCCGATTTGTGCCTGTAATGAAAGACCAATTATAAAGATACTTTAGATTTTGTACTTTACCCTCCACCACACTGAAGCTGGGAGCACAAAACCTAGTTAGAACCAGACAGAAGTGATTAAAGGTTATTTTCATGAGCCCTTATGCAATGCTGAAGTCTCGCTCGATACTTACGTAGAGGGTGAGAAAGTCTTAGCAACAGCTGCAGCGACGCTCAGTCCAGCCAATTCCATCAACTGATCTACACTAAACTTGTATTCATTGAAAAGCTCCTGATCCAAAGCCACCGCTTCGGCCTGGGACAGATACCGCATCGCTCCAGCAGCAGTTTTAATAGGACGCGCCTATAATATACGAAATAGCTGTTGTTGTTGTTGTTTCTGAAGTTTTTGTTATTCTGAACGATGGCCGGCGCATTTTAACTTACCATGATAACTGCTGTACCTGATCTAAGGATAACTGTAACGAGGGCAAAAATACTAATAAAATTACCCTTCATAAAAATTACGTAAGTGCACGTTCGGTATAATTCTTGTTAATATGTGGCTGTATAATAATAAGTATTTATAAGAAAATTGATAAGAATAAAACGCTAAAGTTGAACTGTTTGTCATTTGATTTTTGTTATGTTTGTCGCATTTGACGTGAGGTGATAGTGACACTGACGTCAAAGAGAAACTGTCGTGTGGTTGTTTTGTTTAGGTCACTGTTAGAGTTTTCGCGCCAACGTGTTTTTTTTTTACCTTGTAGGCAAAGGTAGTAGGTATTATTTGACAAAGTAATTATTTTGTGTAGCCGTTGCAGACCATGCGAACTTAGCCTACCTACTTACCATCTTCTGCAACGTTTTGCTTAGTGAAGTACAAGTAGCAAGTATTGTACCTACTACGCATCGCACTTGCTACTTGTACTTCGCATGGTCTGCATTGGGTTTTTGTGAGTGTGGGAATAATGAGTAGATACCGTGTATCTTCATGTTGTTTCCAAAACTCTATAGGAGCTTCTATATATTTATTCCACACATAAGTCTGCAATAGTGCTAACCGACGAGACGGACTTGGTTGGACGGCGGTCCTTCAACCAAATCCATACGTCTGTTAGTACTGTAAATACGTAACTTGAGGCGGTATGGCTCTATCCAGTCCAATAGGTGAAAAAACAATTAGCAACTGTCAATTATGTTGACAACTTGACAGCACGAATTTATTTCTATTATTTATTTTTGACTTTTCTTTTGGCCATTACAAAAATGGCTGCGTTTCGAGTATTTAGCCGTAATATACCGTATTTACGACAACAATTCTCAGCTTTATTGGGCAATACATCACCATCAGTCAAATTCATTTGCTTTGTCGTAGTTATAGGATACATACTATCGTTTTCAGACTATGTGGTCGACGTTCTCAGTGTAACTCCAGGGTATCTATTGCCACCTTCCTTCCAACTGTGGTCTACTTTCACGTTTTGGTTTCTCGAGATACACTTATGGGAGGTGATAATCGACATCATTACTGTGGGACTGTGTGGGAAACTTATAGAGCCGCTATGGGGTCAAATGGAAATGATGAAGTTTTTTGTGCTGGTGAACATTGGTGTTGCGTTTATGACGAGTTTTTACTATTTGACGATATATGCGTGTACGGGGCTGACGTCGTATCTGTTCGACATCCACGTTCATGGACTGGCTGGGTACCTGGCGGCTGTGAGCGTAGCTGTAAAGCAGATCATGCCAGATCATCTGATAATAAAAACCCCACTTGGTAAGATGAGTCATTATTTACCTACTCTTCAAAAGCTACTCCATTTTCCTGGTGTATTTAATAGGAATCGATTATTATCTCAGTATTGATAGGCTTTTTGTCAGTCATTTACTTTAGTCCTTTGCAAAACATTAATTTGTTAGTGCATTTCGTATGCTATGCTGATAGTGAAACTTGTTTACAAACAACATGGAAGACATTCCAACTTGTTTTCACACAATGTTACTGATTTTTCAGACTTGACAACATTTTAAATAGTAATGGTTTTATGCAATAAAATTTTACTTTACTTTACTATCTATTGAATATGTAAATAACAATTTTCATATGTATCACTAGATTTAAATCTTGCTTAAATTGCACGGTATAATAAGCTTGATTACTAAAAATCCCATTCTGACTTTACTCACATATCTATGTACTTACAGGTAAACTTACAAACCGGTCCTTACCGCTGCTCATCTTGATCGCTGCCATCATTCTTTGGGCTATTGGAGCCCTAGAAGGCACATATCCTTGTATGTGGGGCTCTGGCACAATCCTCTCATGGGTCTACCTGCGTTTCTGGCAGCGACATAGCAGCGGCACTCGGGGTGACATGGCCGATAATTTCAGCTTTGACAAGTGAGTTTTGGCTTTCATAGACTGTAGGGGCGCATTCAGTTAGATTGTAGGACAATCGCTCAATGACGCTTCACCCGTTCAATACGCCAGTGTGTTTCACACCGCGACGTTAAAAAATATCGTCGATCGTCATCGGGCGATCGCACGCGTCACGCCGTATAATCGGTGGGTAAAAATCACACCGCTGTCAGTTTGATAATAACATCAACTTTAATTTCTTATTCTTATTTCTTAATTTTACTCTTAATTTAATGGCTTTTGTAGAGGAGCCATCACGATTTCGACCATTCGCCAATGCTATGTATTGAGATAGACCAAGAAACGAAGGAGATTGGCTGGTAAGCACAACAGTGATTATAATTCCACAGTGAATTTTCCAGTCAGAGCCCTTTTATGTACACTAAAACAATAATAATTGATCATAGGTATATAGTTTATTTATCAGTGAGGAACCAACCGGAACTGAGAACTACAATCTAGGCATCTTCAAGGCTGGGGGGAATAGATTTCTTCTAGATCAACGTGTTCCAACCTCGGCCGCAATGTCGCTTACCATCGGGCGAGTTGGTGGCCAAAGGTAGATCTATTTTGTATAAAAAAAAAATACAATAATCTTTATAGTGTGTGTCACATGTTAGATTTTATGACTGAATGGGTATGACATCCATTTTTATGGTTTGTTATTTTTATGACTATCAATATTAGTATTGGTGAAGGTAGCAATAGTGATGTTATGTGTACTAATCATTAGTATTAACTAATATTATGTTAGACAGTATGGTTTAAAAAAATATAACATTTAATTTTATGCGAGTTAATAGGTAATCGTATAACTGTATAGTTCCCTATAGTTAGTATGTTTATTATGTGTTCCAGTTTTTTCCCAACGGTACTGCAGCCAGTAGTGCGAGGTATCCTGGGACCGCCGCACCGCTGCCTGGTGCGGATCGGCTTGTGCGCGCCTTCTCAGCGCCGCGTGCACCTCGCGCTCTCCCCTCGCGGAGTTACCATATCCATGCCGGGAGTCGAGCCACAGGATATGGAGAGAAGACGGTAATATCCCATTTCTGAACGAAAATAGGCCTGTTGTAGCAATCATCTTTATCAGCCTATCATGTTCTCACTGCTGGGACACAGGCCTCTCAGGGAGAGAGGATGAGTCATGAGTCCTAGTCTACCATGCTGGCACAGTGCATGTTGGTGAATGTTATTGTATGTCTTTGAACTTTTGAGGTTCTTGGACATACCGGTTTTCTCACAATGTTTTCCTTCACCATGTTGTTGAGTGATGGCATCGAAAATGCACATAATTTATTTAAGTACTAAATAAGTCATTAGTGCAGGGCCGAGAATCGAACCACCTGTCAGAGGGCCTAGTGTGAGTTTTTCGAATTGCGAATTGCATGTAGATAGAATTGCTCTTTTTTTCATACAAATTTAATAGTAGTTAGCGTTAACACGATCGATCGCTGTTTATTTGGCAATAACAATATATTTGTTTAGGGATTACTAATTTTGAAGTCGGTTTTTATATTGAGACTTATTTTTACAGACAAGTCGCGCTCAAAGCTCTAAGCGAGAGGTTGTCAAAAACATCAGAACAAACACGCCAGAAGAATCTATCAACCAAAGTGAACATGGAGACTGTGAGAAAGATGCAGTCGTCCCAGGTCATTCCACAGTTCTCAGAGCCTGGCCCGAGCCAGCTAGCATCACCACCTGAGGCCACTCTGGTGGACTTAGAGTCAGAATCTGCTCCTCCCACGACCAAACAATCATGATCTACGAGTCAATTGTTAACTTAAGGCTGTTCGAAACCAATATGGTAATAGGTATTGATATGTGGTAAGTATGTCATATTTTAGGGAAATTGTTGAAGATATTTCTATGTTGGAATGAATCGAGAGTGGTGTTAAATCTTGTGTGTAATGCCCAGTAAGCATTATTTTGTGGACAGTACAGGGAATGTCAAAAGTTAAGGTTTCCTCGATGCCTATTTTCCCGCAACTTTGACCCGGCAAACCCTTCTATTTTGTTCGTCTTACATTAAATAAGGACATGCCCTACAGTAAAATATAAATTATGGACGCAAAAACATATACTCCATTTTTAGGGTTCTATGAGAGCATTAAGTATATTTTGACCATAATAGATAGCTAGTATAAAATTTCACAAAATATGTTTGTATAGCGAATTTGTCAACAAAATAAATAACAAAATAGAAAAACGCAAAAATTAAGGGGGACCATTAGAAAAACATGATTTATTTCTTATTTTGGCTCTATCTTAAAAAACAAAAACGGACACAAACATCAAACTTAGTGTGATTATAATGATATCTCTATAGTAAAACAATAAATAATAAAACCAGCTAAGAGAGTGTCAGGCTTATTTATGTGTGGTGGTACAGAACCCTCGGTGCCAGAGTCGGACTCGCACTTACCTGGTTTTTTCTTCAGTTAAGGCATGTCCTTAATTATGTAAAAAAAATAGAATAACAAAAAAGAAAAAAAATAAGTATTCTTTCAGTTTTCTGGGTCAAAATGAGTGAAAATTAGTCTCCGAAATGCCATCTCAAACAGTCCTGTATTAAAATGAAGATATGGTTAATTGATCAAATTGCTTTGATCTTTTGATATGATACATCTATTGGCGCGCCTTGGCAGTAAAACCGACACATATGCCGTGACGGATGACATCATGTTTCACATCTACCGTGATGGCAGTACTGACTTTCTAAGTAACTTTGTCCCTTTTTGTTTCATAACGTTATATCATTCCGGTTTGTTATTAGCGATATTACGAATTCGTCGAGCCGACTATCGGAAACGAATGATTTATTGCAGTGTAATATTTTGATTTACAATCACATGGATGTTGGGTTGGGTCTTGTACAAAATTCACGAGTGCCCTGAATTGATATTTTTTTCTTCATCTTCTTAATAGTTAGTTTTTTTAGCGTACTTTTGGTTTGGACATTTTTGGGGGCTGTCCCAATATCCATAGTTTTAAATACCTAAATTATTTTTGTTAGTATTTATCTGTACATATTTAGATTCTGGTTATTTCTTACAATCCTTAGTACTTAGATAGTAAAACCACAGTAGATATATAAGCTAAAGCAGTAGGTTGACTTAAAACAAACGCCCGAATCAAGTGACGTAATCAAACGAGCGCTCCTCTCGCCTGCTCGATACTTCACGGTACGCTCAGAGCGCGTCACTGAGATTCGCCTTGTGTGTGTTGTCAGCGTAGAAGTAGCCTAAAACCTAAAAAGTTCTTAAAACCTAATTAAGTGGCCACTTTAGTCCTGTGACCGACAGTAAGCATTAAATTCAAGCTTTCCGATGTCCAACAGCTCCAACACGTCCCAAATTGAACTACTGCTTTAGCTTATATATACTGTGGTATTAGACAAGGTACTTACTGTTTTTTCCTTGACTTGCAATTCATGTGCAAATTGGACTGCAGAATCAACATCATAGCGAAAAATTAAGACCCATTGTAAATGCTCTCCTTGGTTAGACCATCAGATCAGGCAGACATAGTTATATTTGCGTTTAAATGTTTTCATGTTTCACACGCGTTTTTCACTATACTGCTAAACCATTTAACGCAAAAACTGTAAGTACGACACACAAATTTTTTCATGCACACTAAGAAACTTGCAGTGATAACAATGATCAATTAACAGTCCACATGCAATTTTTTTTACGAAAGATCGTCTATAGTATGAATTTAACAAGGCATCAAGTCTGATTTGTAGTCGCTTTAATGCGCACCCGCCACGCTGTCTTACCATATCTCCCTTGTTTGTCTGAGCTTAGACGAAATAAAAGAGAAGGCCCATGTCATACAGGGAGGTGAAAATACTGGCAGATGTAAAGAAGCGAAGTCACTCCACCGACAAGACCGATACTCTTAAATCTTCTATATACATATATATAAAAACTAGCAGTCCGCCCCAGCTTCGCACGGGTATAGATTATAGCCTATGTCACCCGGGGATAGTGTAGCTTCCCAACAGTGAAAGAATTTTTTAAATAAGTCCTGTACTTTTTGAGCCAATTCGTTACAAACATACTTACATACAAATCTTTTCTCTTTATAATATTAGTATAGATTAATCCCTATTCCCCTTGGTCACGCCATAACTTAAAAACGTCTTTACGACCTTTTACGTTCTCTAATACTTCGTAGAAGGTTCTAACGGAAAGAAAAATTATGAAAATTGCTCAGAAAATTGGAAAATTTCCGAAAACTTAGCTAAGATTTTAACTTCGCGCGTTTGACAGTTCTAAGATTGGACGTCTGTCGGGTCAACTAGTAATGAATAAATGGCAAAATTCAACAAGTCATATAAGTGATAACTGGGTGTATTCTCTGCCTGCCCTTAAAGGACACGGTTTGATAAAAATAGCAGTAAAAAGTTCCATTTAGATAATAAAATGCTGTATGAATTTAGAGTTTAAATGTAAATTCATTATATTGCAATGCGTTTTGGGAAGTCATGTTTTGTGTTGGCTTTAACTTTTTTTTAAATATATACCTGTTTTGAATGGTATTAATTTTACAACCATGAAACCTGTTTTTTCGCTTGCCGTTAGATTTCTTATTTAACTTGCAATGTATGTATGTTTGTTCATTGTTCAGGTGGATTCTTGCAACTCAATTTTGAAGTAGATATCTTCAGCCGATTGAGCTTAAATTTGGCATACTTATGTAACTTCGGTGACAATGCAATGTAATGGTACCATCGAGCTGGTCTGATGATGGAGACAGAAGGTGGCCATAGGAACTCCTAAACGAAACGACGTAATCCCTTCGAGTTTGGGTTCGTTGGGTTTGTCTTCCCAAGCACTTTGGCCCTAGATGATAAATTCAATATGGCGGACAAAATGTTCTAATCTACCATCATGATATGGGTATCAAATGAAAGGGTTTGCTGAGATGAATACGAAAAAGCTTGTTTAAAAAAAGGTTTTTTTAAATTAATAAAGCTTATTATTCTGCATGTTACAATATTTTACGAGTATACCACAGAGCTTTTTGTTCTATTGATTATGTACCATAGTTTCACATTTTTGTTCTATTGATTATGTACCATAGTTTCACACTTTTGTTCTATTGATTATGTACCATAGTTTCACACTTTTATTCTATTGATTATGTACCATATTCTCACTTTTGTTCTATTGATTATATACCCTAGTTAAAAAAAAATGTTTTATTGTTTATGTACCATAGTTTCAAAATTTTGATTTTATTATGTTTAAGTACTATTTTCCGGCTCGGAGAGTATCACAATAGTATTTGTTTCAATTTAACAATACAATATAATGTGTTTATAGTGATATTCATGTGGTTGTTGAGTGTTCTAAAACAGGCAAAATATTTTTGCAATTTTACTGCATTTGTTAATTATTATGTCAAAGATGTGTGAATGCTGAATGATGTAAATATAATTGATATTGATTAGTGTTAAATAATTTAAATAAATAATATTCAGTCATAATGTGTTTTCATAATTTTATTCCTGTAAATACACAAATTATACAATGAATGTTGTTGTATGTTGTTGTTGTTGTGTGTGTGTATGTGTTATGTATATTCACACATAGTAATTTATTTGAGTATATAAGATTTATTTGCAATATGTTTTTCAGTGCTATAGCCTACTAACAAAGTATATATTTAAATAGAATTATAACTTCAGGCCAAGAGTCCTCATGCGAGTCTACCTTCAGTAATGCTTACTTGTTTCTGACGGACAAACGTAACCCTATGGCCACAAGTTGTAGCAACTAACATTCCGATCTTAGCGGCCGCGGCGGCGGCAGCGGCAGCGTCGCGCGATCCACTGCTCAATATGATTTTGTATGGAGTGCTAAACAATACAAGCGACCGCGTCGCGCGACGTGTTGGTCGCCAATATCTGAATGCTACTTTAACATGGAACTATTTTTTTTCATATATGGCTGTCAGTTTTGTTAAGAATGTATAGAGGGTTTAAGTTGAGCACACCTGATGTTAAGCGAAGATGCGGTTTACGATGGAGTATGCTTACCTGGTATGCTGTCCTTCTATCTATCCTATGTGACTAGAAAACACCTCAGATTGTAAATATCGAGGAACACCGATTGGGTCGTAACCGACATGCATGTCGACTAGAGACAATGAATGGCAGAGGGCCCGTAACGAGAGAGATAGTCCTTCTACAATAGGACAAGTCAGAGAACACAGATACCATCCCTACATATGGGACATTCCATCGGCTCGAACTGGAATTTCTTGCCACCATGCTTGTTTCCAAAAAACTTTAAACTGGATATCTTCAAGAGCAGAGTGAATAAGTACCTTCCAGGTCTACATGCTCCATCTTCGATCACAACATCGCTTTTCATCAGGTGAGATCACAGAATAATAAAGAGCATAGAATCAGTCAAGTGATATACAAAGCGTACAAGGCCTGCTGTCAAATAGTATGTAGCCTTTGGAGCCTTTTACAGGTCCCTAGTACATTAAAATAGTTTACAAACCTGCGATTTGCCATCCTGTCAAAAATATATGTTTCTTGTAACAAAAAATTTGCCATAATTATGAGTAAAGAATGTAACATGTTCAATTCGTTTATGCTAAATTAGCACTACTTCTATGCTTTAGTCATGGTGATGGGTGAGATAAATATGTAAACGTAGACCTATTGTATATTATAAAAATTAAATAATGTTTTCAACCAAGTTGGGTTCACTGTAATGGGCATTCTATGAGTTATTTTTCCATACTTTGTAGGCTATAACATTATTTTTTTGCAAGAAAACTCAACTATGTACATAGTAAATGAATATTAGTCATATACTTTACTATAACAGTATAGGTAAAAAATATATATATAAAAAACCTACCGATTCCTATCTAGTGCTCAACAATTTAACTTATGTTATTAGTATTTTCTGATAAATTGAGAATTCTTGGAATAATTGAAAACACCACAATATTTATTTATATACAGAGTTACTGGTAATCAGTAAGCATCCTCTTAAAGGGCCTGTATACCCTCTGCAGCTCTCTCGCTCGCACATTTTCACATTATTGAAGATATAAAATCAATGAGTGTGAATTTCCAAAAAGTAACAAAATCATGTCTTGGTTTCTATCGTAACATTACAAACATAGAAATGTTTGTTTCGATATCTTGTAATTAAGAAGTAACTTAAGAAGATGCTAACTGATTACCAACCTAACCTTGTATATAAATAATATATTTGTCTCTAAATAGAACTGATACCATATAACAAGTGTCTCCACTTAACACATTCAGCTATCAGTCCTCGACATCAAAATGATATAAGATTTACATGTTACTTTTAGTGATATTGGGGGCACTAGGTTAACACATTTATAATCCGTCACTAATGTCTCGCATTGCAACCACCAATGTCTTAGGACCAATCCACACCGAGATGGCATCGCAACTTCTGTGCTAAAATGTGCACAGTACTTTGATTTATTTATTTTATTTTATCTTTATTCAAGACCAACAGCACAAAAATATCTTACTAAACAACTACAATAAACTTTTTATTACTAGACCGGTAACTCATAATTCAAATAAAAAAATACTATTTATCATAAGATGTGTAGGTAACCCGTGTCTTGGTAGTTCCTTCATATATTTTTGATATATGTAATAATTGTTACAATTATTATAATGTAATTTTGTAACAATTTATTTTTGTTTGTAATAATGTAATTTTTAGGGCTCCGTAGCTCAAAAGGAGAAAACAGAAACCTTATATGATCACTTTGTTGTCAATCTGTGAGTCTTTTTCAAGAACCAAGAGCTTCATGATCTTATTTGAACTCCCTGGCGTCCTCCTTGTTTCCTAACAACTACAAATCTAGGCATCTTCAAGACTAGAGTGAATAGATTTCTTCTAGATTAACGTGTTCCATCCTCGACCAAAAAATTGCTTACCATCAGGCGAGTTGGTGGCCAAACGTAGATCTATTCTATATTTAAAAAAAGTCTTTCTTGCATTTGCACAACAAACTATTCACTATTTACTAAGCACTGTGTGTAAAAGAGGCTTACAGAGTCCACATTTATCATCCTTCTGCCAATCTTCTAAGATCGCAGTCAGTTGCACCACTGACGGCATCCATATGATGGCTCCCATTAGGTCCATTCTTATTCGAGATGGGGGCGATAATTCCTGCACTGATGTCCCGCTTGGGGTGTATTGTGCATTTCCCCTTACCAGCTCCTACCCGAGCCAACCCAACTCCTTGAAATATCGGAGTGAGGCTCTGGGGCGCTGGCACACACGCTCCAGTGGCGTAGATGGTAGTGTAAGTAATGATTATGAAAAGCAGTCTAGCTGTTGCGGTGACGTGGATGAAAGAGGCAGCGGTGCCCCATGCAACCCGGTAGCGATTCTAGTTACTTCTGTGGCTTCACAATGCCACGGCACATGCTCTACATTTTCGTTGGGTCCATTGTTGGGCCAGGACAGTGGGCTGGTAGCTGTTGTTGTGAACTGGTCATGTATTTTTTTACCAAGCTTAGATATGCGACCATATTGGACCACAAGAGTGATCCTGTAGTAGATTAGACCTATTGTTGGGAAAGGGCAGTGGGCTGGTAGCCTTGACGATTTCCCTACCTCTATATATTGATGTCAATGTATTAACTTTTTCATACCAAAAACTGTCTTGCTTCCACTTAAAACAAATTATATTAACTTTTTATTTTACGTTCTTTACATTAACTTTTTAATTCAAATAGTTTTCCACTACAAGCGTTATTCCACTTTATACTACCAAAGTACAGTATGTAAGCTTACAGAGTCCACGTTAATCATCTCTTCGTCGAACGTAGTGATATCGGTAGAAGGATGAAGGTCGGCGTCTGTTGCATCACTGACGCCTCCGATATGTGGGCTACCTGTAGTAGTGAGACTGAGCCCACTGCTGGGCCGAGGCGTTAGACTGGTAACCGTCGCTCCAGCGGGACGTGTCTTGGATGGTAGTGGGCATCACTGTAGGGGGGATGGAACTCACGCCGGTCACGTTTGTAGACATGTTGCTGCCTGTTAGAGGAATGAATATAGAAATAAGAAGAGGTAGAACTCGACCGAGCTCTGTGGCACACATAGGAGAAGTTTACATTCAACACTAGGACTAGATTGTAGACTAGACAACGGAACATGTTTTTTTTTCACATTAGCGCCTAAAACTGGTATGTGTAGTGTTGTTACCTGGTTGTACGTATGCGTTGTGCTGGCCGTACGGCGCGGGCGCATAGTAAGGAGGTGGCACATTCATGGAGTGCATCACTGGCACTGAAGACACTGGCGGCAGCGACGGCGGCGGCACGGGCGCCGGCGGCTGTCGATCACATGTATACTTTAGACTGTGTTATTATGTGTGTGTTTTGTATTTTCTTCTTTCCTCATGAGAGCTTCTTAATCTTGAGCATCGACGCAAAGTTGCTAGTCTATCGGTTTTTTATCGGATACATTTCGGAGAGTTTGCATCGGATCTGCATGATCTAATTCCCTTCATCGGACTGCCAGGGTACGAAAAATCGTCACCGCTTTATGGTTGATATTCCGAAAAGCGCTTTGATTCCACATTTATTGTGCGAACTGCCTGCTTGCCAGTCTGGAATGCGCTGCTTGAATGGGTGTTCCCGATAGTTACAATCTGGGTGTCTTCACATCACGAGTGAATCGGTTTCACTGCTGGGACTCGGGCTTTCTCTCAGAGTGAGGGTGGACCCTAATCCACAATACAATACCATACAATATTTCTTTATTACACACCGAAAATACAAATGAAACTTAAACTAACATAAAAAACAAATATACTTACGGCAGTATAATGGGCGGCCTTATCGCCTAAAGCGATTTATTCCAGGCAACCGTTGGATGGATCCACTATGCTGGCCCAGCAAATATTTTTTATTGCGACCACAGAAATTGGGATAAATAGTTATTGTTTAAGGTGGTACGATTCACCTATGGCGGGAAATTCAAATTTCAAACAGTATTTTGGTCCTAGTAGTCAGGCCAGATAATTATTTTTAAATAACACAGTGTTTGCGCAAAATATTGGCTGTTATTTACATTATAATGTACAACTATTTATAATGTACAATAAACCGTTTGAAACAGAAAAAATTAGATTATTCACATATGTAAGTAATAATGTGCATTAGAGATAAATACCTTAACATGATTTTGTAAAGAATAATAATTAATTTGCGCAAACATCATGATCGCTTACAATAATTACCCCGCCTAGCTACAAGGACAATAAATAATAATAAACTGTTTAAAATTTGAATTTCCTGCCATTTGTGAAACGAACCACCTTAACCCGCTGAATGCGAGCGAAGAAGTTTTTTTATGGCTAAAATGGTCATCACCTGCTTTTGAGATAATTGAAAAAAAAAGGTAAAAAAAACATATATAAAATATGTGTATAAGTATTATATACCATTGATATTGTGTATAAATCTTCTTACACACAATACGCGCGTCGGAGCACTTTTCACTTACGCCGACATGCGGTGCGTAAAGTATTTGGGGGGTTAAGAGAGCACACTCACCGGATATGAGTAGTTGTAGTAGTTGTGGTCTGGTGGGTCTTGTATGGGCACCGTGATGAGGTTGGTGAGGTTGGTGCGCACGCGCGGGTGGCCGTGCGCGCGCGGGTCCGCCGCAGACGGGGGGAGCTGACCAACAGACAACCAACATTACTAAACATTATAATACACAGTTACGCAAAAAAGATTTTTTTTAAATTATAAATAAGGCTTGTATTTGACCGCCACCTCACCTGATGTTAAGCGATGATGCGGTCTACGGTGGAGCACGCTTGCCTAGAAGAAACCGATTCACTCGTGATTTGAAGTCACCCAGATTGTAACTATCGGGGAACACCCATTCAGGCAGCGCATTCCACAGACTAGCAGTTCGTACAATAAATGTGAGAAGAAAAGGTTTGCTAAGCCTAAAGGGTCTAAAAGTTATACTCAATGACAATATTGACTGCTCATCCTTTACACCGCATGAGGCAAAGGTTCTAACATGTCAACATAAACTATTTCGAGCGGGGCCAATCCTAGGCGCGAATTGAATGAATGACTTTTGATTCTCCAATCACAAGCGTCGAGTCGCGTCGAGTCTCCAATCGGAAGCTGCCCCCGTGACCGCCGTGGCATCATTTTGCAAAAGGGTATTTTGACTGCACGCGCGATCGAGTAGTCATATTATCTTTGGTTATATCACAGAATATAAAGGGTACAGAAAGTCGTCTCCGGCTGATTTTGATTTGACCTACCAGCCGTAGCGCTAGGGTACGCAAAGCAGTTATAATGTTGTGTTCAACGGGCGAATTATCGCGCGAAATTATAATTACGTATAGTGCCCTCGCGACTTGCGTCGACCTATTCGATCCGAGATCGCTGTAAGTGCGCGTCTTTGTGTGCGTGCGCCTGTTTACGTTCGATGTACGGAGCCGACCTTCTGTACTGTTATGTGGTTATCCTTACCATTATTAATTATTAGTGGTTTATTAGATTAGCGTAGTTCAATATATTTTTTAAACACTTTTCGAGTTCACTAAAGTGAACATCACGGTTGATCACTAGTAGTTTTATAGCAAGAAAAGTATACATATGTGGATTCATAAAAAACTAAATTGAACTGAAGACACAAACTTAACTAAATAAAATATATTAAAGTTATTATGATTGATGAACTAGTAAAAATATTTCAATGCCATCGATTCTAATATATTCTAAACTAAATTTGACAGCTCTAAAATTGTTGCCATCCTTCTCTCACATATTAAAATTAAAAGAGAGGCAGATAATTTTAGTCCTGTCAGATTGGTTTAGTTTAGTGAGGGGTATGACAGAATCGACGCCTGTTTCAGTGTTTACCTCACCCCCTTCAGTTTTTGGCAGACTTTTTTCGATACTAACTCGAGTGTAAGGCAATTCCAAACTATATACTTATGATCAAAGCTTACGGTGATAGGTTTGACGATAGGGACAGAAGTTTGTGGAGGTTCCACCTCTTGCTTGCTCTCACTGTTGCCAGACGACACGTGTCTGTGGTTGATATGCGCCTGAAGGTCTCTCTGTAATCATAAGCTGCCTGTTTATTCTCGTAGGAAGGTTCACAAATAACAACACACTGTATACCGTAGAAAGAGAGCGATTTTATTTACGAACATTGACATGGCCATCTAGCGATATTATTCGGAACTAAATAAGGAATGCCAATACATTTAACCATGCAATGCACTCTGGGTTTGGACACTGCCTGTTACAAGTTCGACAAACACCATGGTCGCTTACTGCAGTTACATGATTATAACCTCAGCAGTGCAAGTACCGTTCTTTATCGATCGTCAAATTTGACAGTTTAGATACTTTAGATGGTCAAATTCGATAAAATGCCATTTGATCAGTACTCGCTACGATCGATTCTGTGGCATTTTGTCGCATTTGACGATCCATAAGAATGGTACTTGCACTGCAGATCAGGAAAGGGGGATATCATCATCATCTTCTTTACAATCTGGCGGCACCCGGTTCAATCCTCGGCTCAGCGCCAATGACATATTCAGTTTTTTTTTATTTTTAAATAAATAATAGGCTTGCGTTTGACCACCATCTCGCCTGATGTAAAGCGATGATGCGGTCTACGTTGGAGCACGCTTGCCTAGAAGAAACCGATTCACTCTCGATGATTTGATGAAAAATAAACTTTTTTTAGGTTATTTCTAATCAGACAATCCGAAAAACGGCCTCCCCAAATTACATAGAAAAAACACTTTCAGTTTAGCTCCAATTTTCTGGGCATATTTTCCAATTTTCTTTTTCTTTTTAACCAACCCTGAATTGAGGAGAACAAAAAAGGAAATAACTCTAATCGGTCAAGCCATTTTTGAGTTTTTGCATGACTAATGCATGACAATTGATATTTATATGTATAGACTAGTGTGTAGTTGTAGATAAATATTTTACCTGTGAAAGGTAAGTCCTCCTGCAGCCAGTGTTGCCATACCTCGTCCCCGAGTGTGTGCACATGTATACTGTACCCAGACCAGTCTGTTCTACTCTTAACACCTGGAACAAAGGTTGATAATGGTTTGAACTAAAAACAATGTGAACGATTCTGTGTATGCATGAGCCGAGGATCAAACCGGGTGCCGTCAAATTCTAAATCACACATGCTACCGCTCGGCCACCATCAATTATCGTCACAGTTTCCATAACATTGTAAAAAGCTGAACGATAACAGTAAATTCTGGGGGGTTAGACAAGACCCACTTTCTGATAGCGTTAACGCCTGCGGAAAGATGAAACTGTATGAAAATGACACTGACAATGACATTAGCTTGAAAGATGTTATCTCAAGCTAAAGTTATTTTCTTACAATTTCATCTTACTGCAAGCGTTAACGCTAACAGAAAGTGGGTCTTGTCTAACCCCCCAGATCACTTTTACTAGCTTTTTGATCGTAAGATTGTAGATGGAAGCTAATATACTACAGTAAAATTTTAAAGAAAACGTTTCCTTTTTTTTTTTATAAAATGTTATTGCAGCTGTCAGATGTATTCTCTCAGCGACCTGACTGTAGCATGATTAAGACTTTCTTACCTTCTCTCTACACCGTGGGCAGTGCGTGTGATCAGCTCTGGCACACGACAAACAGAACACATGTTTGCACGGGATCTGAAAAGATAATAGGTATATGATCTAGAAATATATTTATAATTTAAATTTAATTTTAAATTATGAATGTTGCTCATAGTAACTGCTCAACTATGTAAAAATCAAAAGAGAAAATCCCTTATAACTTTAGAGAGACAACAATTAAAATTGAAAAATGTACCAAACATTATCTCTAGTAAAAAAAATAATACTATCATTCCATTGTAGTTAACGAATCATTCGCATGGAGCTCGCAACCCGTTCTATGTTGTTTGTTATCAAAAGACATTTCTAAAAGAAACAAACCAGCATGCCAGCTTCCTTGTTTCCTGTGAGATATACACTAGGTCTTTTCTAGGTCAGAGTAGGTGTATCTCCTAAGTCTGCATGCTTCATTTTCGACTACATCATCGCTTACCAACAAGTGAGTTGGTGGTAATGTGGACTTATACACGATAAGAAAAAACAAAGATGCCGAACCAATCTTAAATAAAGCTGTGAGGTTTTACATAAGATTCCTGGCTCTTAAAAATGGGGAAAATAGAAAATTGTACATGATTGACAGTCAAAGCTCACCATACGCCCATAGATGAGTATAGGTTTAAAGCAGATATCACAGCAGTAAATCCTCGGATTGAGCAGCTTCTCTCCAATGAGGGTTGCACGGTGGCTCCAGTCTAGTCGGAGCATTGGCTCTGGTGGCCCTCGGGTCAGCGTCGTGAACACCGGTGCTTCTAGCTGCGATATGTCTGATGGAACTTCCACTGTAAGGAGACATCACACTAATATTATAGATGCAAAGCAAAAGTGACTTTTTCTTTCCCTCTATTATTTTTGTTACATTTGTAGGATGAAACAGCGGAATATGTCTTGAATATATTACGTTACAGATGGTTTTGTACTTGCTAACGAGTATTTTTTTTCATATTTGGTGCTAATAGTGCAGTCAATATTGGTTTACGAGGTGTTGATCAGCCTTACTTCATCCACTGACAATTTTCATATTAGAATTAGAAAAACAACAGCCAATATAAGGTTTACGTACACTTAGCGGGTTCTATGGGTTCAGGCTCTTCTTTAGTCTCCTCAATCGTGGTTTCCTCAGGTTCTTGCGAAATTTCTTCCACTGAACACTCTTCTTCATCACTAGACATCACTTTGGGCACTTTCTTTCCTCTGCCGCGTCCGCGTCCGCGGCCCCTGCCTCGGCCTCGCCCTCTGCCTCTCCCACGGGTACTTCTCTTCTCTCCATTCATGATTATATGAAATAAGCCAAGTTTCGTTGGTTTGTATAACCTCTATTTTGTCCTTGTCCTTTTTTCACTGGAACAGGTATTAACAACAAGAATATAGGTACAGTTAAATTATTATTTGTTTCATGCTAACTCACAAATAAAATAAGTTAAATTTACGTGGAATTGAGAAAAATTTCAATTATATTTAAGTGGGGATTGAAACGAAAATAGTATAGTAACAAACCAAAGAGAATATAAATAACAAACAAACAATCACAATCAACTCTTTGATTTCATTTCACTTCGTTAATTTTTGTTTCACATCTCGAACAAGTTTTTTTAATTCATTAATTACCATGGATACTGATTCTTTCAGTCGGAATAGAATATTAATAAGGTTTATGATATTCAATAACGTCAAACAAGTCATATAGCCAGAGTCAAGCAAAGTAAGTCACGGTCAAGTCCAAGTTATGGAGACTTTTGGTGTTTTGGCAGTGCTAGCTCGAGTTTAAGGCAAAACTTAAACTCAACTTAGTACCAAAAAAAACCTGCCAAAAACTAGGGAGCGAGGATAACACCCAATATACATATTGACATATTCCTTCACTTCACTTCACTTTAATATTGAGCGACACACAACTGCAATCGGGATTATCAAACTGTTATTAAATGGACTACCGAGGTGGTGTCAGTGCTAAAGGGCACGAAACTGTAGGTATTACACTTCGATTTTTTTTCTGTGCATGGCAGAACTACTTTTGACTGGTGCTATTTCAGTCAAAAGTAGTTTTGACTGGTTAAGAGTTTTGACTGCAACAATGATATTAAGCTGGTCCCGCGCTGTATTGAGGAGGCAATTTAATGTAGGGAACAAATTGTTCTATCTGTAATTAATAAAATGAAACCTTTTATTGTCTGTAAAATACTGAAGAGCAGGCAACATGGTTATATAAGTTTTAGCATGCCCAGTGGCAAAAAAAAAGATATTCGAGATGCTTCTTTTTGCTTGTTCCTTTGTTGTTCCGAGTCAAGTAATAGCGATTATCGATACTTTTTCACTAGGCGATCAATCGACTTAAAAATAAAATAAGTACACTTTACTATTTTAACGTTCCATTTCATGTTACATTTATAGATTATAACTCAAATAACATAAAATGTTTTAAGATAGAGCGTTGTTATAAGTTTGGTATAATCAAAAACTCAAAGGTAGGTACAAAACAAACAAAAATGCAAATAAAAGATCTTTGGGCAAATACGGTCAATGAGGGCGCTCGCTGGCATCAAAAGGTAAATATTAAAAATATTACATTGTTATATCTACCTCCTTGCTACAATCCTTTGATTTTTCTGAGATTAAAAGTCGAGCAAGCGAAGCAACGAAGTAAAAAGGTTATGGCGCGAACATAAAAAAACATGTCGCCTCATTTTATTATTTTCATAAACTTGTGTATTTTAGCTAATGCGTATAATAGTGGATTATTTATTATAAGTGTTCGTAAACGTGTTCGTGCGGGAAAGTAATGAAACGGTAGGTGATGTCTATTCATGTCATGTTTATTCGTGTTGTTTTCAAAACTCCATGAAAGCATCTATTGAAGTCTCCACCACTTTACTAAAGCATAATTTGGATACGACCGGAGTTGACCGTAACTTCTTTTGCTTGACTCTGACTGTGACTTGTTTGACGATATTTAGTAAAACTTGAAAATATTTCAATATATAACACTGGCAAATGCACAAGACGTGCGCTGCCAAAAAAACAAGGTAAATCCTAGCACCATAACCATAACCATAACACATACTAGGTAAAGCACAGATATACACAACTCTGTGAGGTAAAGCTAGTGTAGCGTTACATTCTCTTTGGGTAAAGCAACTACGCTACATAGCCAAGTTTTTGCACCTTTAAGAAGAATAGATAGATAGATAGATAGAAACTCTTTATTGTGTACACCAGAAATAAAAATTACCACGGAACACTATTACTCCTAGCGGAGATTACAACACGATAGAAAACGCTTACGAGCTAGTGCCACAAGTGGCGGCCTAAAAGAAAATAATTAAAAATAAGTAAATAATAAGAATATAATTATTATAAGATATACCTATAAGCGAAATAGAACACACACTGTTTTATGTCGGTTGAGGATTTGCTGGCAGCAGTCGCTCAACGCGGTCATGGCCGGTTGTCGCACCGCGGCGCTCAGTGCAGATGCTTCAAGGGCTTGAGATACAGTGCGATTAACTTATCTGTATACAGAGTAGAGTGAGCCACCATAATAAAACTGTTCTTCTAAATAAATTACATGGCCAAGTGGGCAACTTGGAGTTTTTTAAAAAATAACTTACGAGGTACCTCTATTTGACCATTTTGCCTAAAAATTTACAAGTGTTCTACCTAGTTATTAAACAAGTAGATACTACCTCCAAAAATAATCATACACCATCGCAGTAGATTTAGGTTGAAATAGTATATTATTATAAATACATACCTATACTATAAACGTAAACTATATAGGTACCTATTATTATGTATGTACATAACTTATTAAAAAAATATATACTTTAATTCATTACATTCTCGACCGACTATTGGAGTCAAACTTTTATTTACTTACATATTTGAGTATACCTGTTTTTTTTTTAAATGAGGAAGCCACTTCTGCGCTCTTTTCATCATGTATCTTACTAGCTTTTACCCGCGACTTACGCGTAGACTTCCATATACAATTATAACCCCCGTTTGCCCCCCCTTTCACAATATCCCTTCTTAGCGGACCTCTACACCCCATAAGCAATCTAGGTACCTAGTACCTAACTACCTACGTGCCAAATTTCAGTAGGTCGTAGTAATTTTAGTAAATCAAGTAGTTTTCGAGATTTCGTGATGAGTCAGTGAGTGAGTGAATTTCGCTAGCTGCGCCCGCGGTTTTACCTGCGTAGTAATGAAAAATGGCGATGATGATGATGACGACGACGATGATGACGATGATGATGAAAAGTAGCCTATGACGCTCTTCGGCCATTGCACTATACCCATGGAAAAAATCAGGTCGATCCGTTGCTTTGCTGCGTAAAAAAGAGGAATGAACAAACCAACAAACTAACAAACTTTTCGCATTTATAATATTAGTATGGGTAGGTATGATTATCTTTTTATTACCTAGTGCAGCAAAACCGTAAAAAACATAACTTTTACCATAGATAAACATATAGGTATACTAAAACTTTTACCTAGATTATAAATGTGCACCGTATCGTTGTTATGATTTATATAATTATATATCCGTATAAAAATCAGCGTTTTATAACGCCAGTGCCACAATAATATTTATAGTCTATTTATATAATATCAGTCTGTTATTTCAGTTCCATGTTATCGACTTCCTATTGCGCATGTAGGTACCCGGGCTTCTTCCTCATTTTAGCATTAATTTGATCGGAATAAAAACTCACAAAAAGTCACACAGCCGGCAATGGAGATAGCTATGTTCGGAGTTTCTTTGCACGATAGAATCCGGAACGTGGATATTCGCCAAAGAACCAGAGTCACCGACATAGCTGTTAAAATTTGCAAGTTGAAGTGGCAATGGGCAGGCCTCATCGCTAGAAGAACCGATAACCGATGATGACGTAATAAATGATGGATAAATGATTTTGTATTTTTTTGATGGGAAAGAAAGTTTCTGGAGTTAAGACCACGAACAGGAAGACGCAGCGTAGGTAGGCCTCCCACTAGATGGACCGACGACATCGTAAGAGTCGCGGGCATCCAGTGGATGCAGATGGCAGACTGTCGTTCAGTGTGGAGGTAAAAGGGGAGGCGTATTTTCAGCAGTGGACGTCTTCGGGCTGATGATGATGAACATAGTTGAAACTTGAAAACTACCGCGTCTAGGAAAATCAATGATAGTAAAGTAAAAATAAATATTGGCAAACATTTCTCACTTCTTTGAACTAAGAGCTTTTGCAATGACGTCGAATAATTTTCCTGAAATTCTGCTGTTTAGTTGATTTTCAGTGGGCGAACTCGGCAGGTACTAATGGTTTTGTATGTAATTAAATTACCTATAGGTAGGTACCTACCTGTTTAAAACACAATTTAGTATGAGATTCAAAGATCTCAATAAATTTGTAACTTTCTGTTTCAATGATGCAATCGTAAATATTTGTCGTAGGTTGTTATACCCTCGCACCGCTGTCGCCACTCGCCCGGTGGCGACCGTGGTGCCTGTCTCAGATCAGACTAACATGGGAGATATGCCTTAGTACAATATTCGCTAGTGTTGAAATTCGTAGCCCGTTGGTCCAGTTGGTAGTGAACCTGCCTTCTGCGCTTGGGGGTGTGGGTTCGATTCCCACCTACGGCAAACATTTATGTGATGAACATTTGTGTTTGTTCTATATCTGGGTGTCAATATATATTTAAGTAGGTATGTATTTAAAAATATATATATATGTATATTAGTCTCTGGCTGCCATATCACAAGTCTCTGGCTGCCATATCTCAAGCTTTGCCTAGTTTGGGGTCAGATGATCGTGTGTGTAAAAATGTCCCGAATATTTATTTATTTGTTTCATACAATTTTTTCACTATACCTCTAAACCGCCTAACACAAAAACAGTAATTTTGTACGGTACACATACTAAGAAACTTGCAGCAACATACCTAATATTATAATAGTCCACATGCAAAACAGGGCAGCAAGGTCGTCTACAGGATGTGTTCGGCCAATGATCCATACTTCCTTGGTTCGACTAAAGGTATCCAGACTCATTTAGACTGGATGCGTTCGCACCCGGCATTACCATATCTCGCTTGTTTGAATGTAGGTGCCTGTCGTGCCTGCATTTATTTAGGCTTCATCCGACCAGTGTCAAGTGAAGAATAATTTATGACTGAAACCGCAGGCTAGAGTCTGTGACTAATAACACTTTGCACCATACTAGCACCTAGTTAATGTACAGAAGGTTAAATTTAAGATTTAACGCTGTCGAACGCTGTGTAACGATGTGCTGTAACGCTGACTTTAGCAGTTACTGTGAAATGCGTTGCACCAGCGAATTCACTAGCATAGTAGTCCTGTCTATAGGCTCTAGTATATAATCTTTGCTATAGGTAAGTACGTAAGTAGGTAGGTACACTATATCTATTTACCAAATGGAACTTGGGAATGTTGGAATTTCGTTCTAAGCCAATTTATAATATCAAGCCAGTAGAAGTGTCGTACCTAGATCGTTGATGCAGATTAATAATTATTTAATATAGCCTAAGTTGTTATTGTCGTGATCACAGCACAGTGCACTCAATTTACCTGACAGTCGAGTGTAGGAGCCACCATCGTTTATTCTGAACAACGCCGCTGTAGAGTTTGAGTTCCTCCTTTGCGTCACCTCTTCTGTTGAGTTGGTCTCACAGTACAGCCATGGCCTTTAGAACTGGAACAATAACCTATTCCCTTGATTTTTTATTCAAATAGACTGTGGCCTGCAAATTGAGATTTTCTATAAAGGGCCAGGATACCGGATGCAGCGCGATTGCTCTGAAAATAAAAAAAGTAGGAAAAAGATAACATGACGCCCAGGCGGTCACCCATCCAGGTACCGACCGTGCCTTACGTTTTGCTTAACTTGGTAATGAACAGATTTTTGTCACCGACTCGCATTTTGTCATTATTTATTATTTGTTGTTAGGTATACCTACTTCAGGCGCAGCTGATGGTGCGCTTTTCGCACCAATCCGGTGAGCGGTCTCAAACAAAACGCAAATAATGGCCGAAAATGAGTTAAAAAAATTGTGATTTTTCCTAGAGTGTGTACTGTGTACTTAACTATAATCATGCCAAGTTTGACGCTTGTACCTATTACCGTTTTTACATTAGACCAAGTACAAAAATAGGTTTGTTTGTTGTATGGGGCTTTAGTTTTTACCTTATAAGAAATAATAATAATGTTATTATTATAATAATGTTATTATTATTTCTCAGTTAATCGGCCGTAGTAATAGATAGGTAGGTACATATTCTGTGAAAGTTTCAACTGGCTATCTATTTATTATGTTTGGAAGATACAGCAGGCGGAGAAACGGACAGACAGACAGCGTTGGCTCAGTAATAGGGTCCCGTTTTTACCCTTTGAGTACGGAACCCTAAAAAATGTGCTTCGGTAGTTTTACGACCTTAATGCAAAATATAACACATTTTTGTTTTAATATTTGATAAGTCCGGATGAATTGTAACCCTAGTTACTATTACCATTACCTACCTACTTCTAATACGTAGGTACCTATAATAGTCCGTGCTCATTTTACGATAACAGACAGCTTAATAGAGCTGTTTACCTCTGCAGGTCAGACGGTCATTTAATTTACATAAGTATCTAGTAATTCTCTTTGACCTGACGTGGCACGAAGATTGTGCGACTTCTGATGTAACACTCTGTATAACTTTCAGCATAATTTCTTTTTTCCTTTGACCTAATTATCGCTACAATTTGATAAGTGCAATGATTATCTATCGTTTAATTTTACACAGCAATTATCTTAGGTATAATTTTATCAAAGTTTCGCGTCCTTGTACCGGATTCAAATGATTAGCGTTACGGATTTTAATTTTGTTTCAGTCGCCTTACACATTGTTTGAATCATTAACCACAGAAACTATTTTTTCTTCTCTTTTCTGTGGTTTTAACTGAATCATTTTTGTATACTTCGTAAGCGTCTAAGGGTTAACCTATGTACAAATAGGCCATAGGTTGTAATCCGCTTGGTCCCAGTAATTCCATTGCCTAGTTCCATGATGGAACTAAGTAGTAAGTAGTGGGAAAAAAAAACCACCTGTTCCATGGTAAAAAGGCACGCAGTATAGTTCCATTGCTGTTGCAAAGATCTCTATCACAGTCTATAAATCCTTTTTTATATTGTCTCCATAAATAAAAAATCTAAAAAATCGTGGTTATGGATCAGACAAACATGGGAGATATGCCTTAGCTTATCATTCGAGTTCAAACTATTTTTTCGATTTTGTTTCTAAGGGTTCTAGAAGCAATCTTACCAGCAGTGCAAGTACCGTTCTTTATCGATCGTCAAATTCGCTAAAATGCCATAGAATCGATCACAGCGAGTACTGAAAAAATGGCATATTATCGAATTTGACGACCTCAACTGTCAATTTGACGATCGATAAAAGAACGGTACTTGCACCCCTGCAAACCCTCGTGGGCGGGCTACTTAGTTTGAAAAGAAAGTTTCAATGGATCAGGTGTTTCTATTTTTCGGCAGGTACCTTACCTCGATTTTGTGGTTAAAGATATAGAATTCACTTACATAAGAATATAACTTGAAATAAAATATAAAATTAATATAGTTTGTTTGTTTTTGAAAAGTTGTTTAATTTTTTTCCCTTCCTTTCTCATGTTCCACAGTCTAATAATACATTGAGGACTAAATTCATTATTCGCAATTCGCATCCGAAATCGATATGGTATCGGCAATTCGGCATTGACCTATTAATATCGATTATGTTTTTCGTCATCTTCGAAATGGTGTTGCCAGCCATGTTCCATATGTTGGCCAGTCTCACCAGGGAACCTGTTTTTTATTTTTTTATTAGTTAATCCTTCGTAAATTATAATTTACTCACCTACATTACTTACCTTACATATTCTGTAAAAAATTAAACTGGCTATCTATTACGGTTCAAAATATACAGCCGTTAAAAAGTAGGACACAGACAGCGTAGTCTTAGTAATAGGGTCCATTAGGGTCCATTATTGCATTTTGGACACAGAAGCCTAAAAAGCTTGCGTTGCCAAACTCGGAGCTTCAATGTCTAGATGGAAAAGATTTTAATTTTATTGCAATTCTGCAATATGTCGGTGTATGCTTCTAAATTAATTTATGAATTGCCTCTACCCACTTGGTTTTATCTGGAAAATACTGCAATCTGTTAACCATAAATAGTGAATGCATGTAGTATCGGTCGTACACGTAGCTAAGCAGAGTTCAAGGATTGTTACAGTACCTACAATAGCAATCAGTAGGTAAATTATTTTTTCATTTGATTTGATATAATTCTAATGTATTGAGCACGTTAGGACGGTCTATTCCACTTTGATCACCTGGGTGATAAAAGTCGACTCTTTAGTCGACTTGGATCACCTGGGTGACCATAGGGCCGCATCGCAATAATCACTTTCATACATTTTACCTATGTTGAAATCCGCCCCGCTGCGGCCCGGCATAATGTGCTGCGATACTTCATATTATAAAATGTATGAAAGCGATGCGCCCCGGCCCGTTTAAGGACCGTTACATGAACAACTTTTACTACGGATCGAGCAACCTTGAAATCACGAAAATACATCAGCTCCATGTAGTGACAATAATAAATTTCTATGGAACAGCTCGTTATTCCAGGGTCCCATAGAAGTGGTTTATGATGATGAGTAGATCTTTATGATCTTTCGGTTTAGTACCACCGTTCCGTATAACCAAAGATTAGTATAACCCTGTATTTACCTACTTACTAGCTAGATGCTTCACATTATGATGAGATGAGGCCGATATACCTACAGATAGTTTTTTTTATCGGGTAAGTGCATTTACAACTAAACTAAATACAAGAACACTAAATATTACCTAAACGATCTTCATACTTGATTACCACGCTGAACAAGGGCGGATCCAGGATTTAATTTGGGGGGGGGGCATTCTGACAAGGTTCGAAGGAATCAAATCGAAAAATTGAGTCGATTGTATGGAATTGCTAGGTGTTGGGGCATGGCCTCCATAACCCCCCCCATTGGATCCGCCAATGACGCTGAATGGCAATGCTTATAAATCTTATAATATACTAGTTGCTGCCCGCGACTCTGTACCCATAGGCTTCATACCCTCCTTTTTCGCAAAATCTTAGCGGACCACGACAACCCCATTTTTTTAACCGATAACATAATAAATAGCCTTTATCATATAAACTAAATACAAGCTAACTAAAATTATAAAAAGAATTAAGACTGCCTAAAGACCGTTGAAGGTCTAAAGACAATCCAAATGCTCAAGCCCAGTTGGCAGCGTACCCATGCAGCATGCTGGCAGCATTACCACGCTGAATGGCAAGGCTTATGCGTTGAGCCAGAACCACACGCCAGAATTTTGATCACCAGGCGCTCTGAAAGACTTTGAACGTGAGGTGAACTGCCCGGTTCCTAAGGGCCCAATGTCTTGACTCCAAACTGCTCAAATATGTAACCACTACCGAGGTTAACATATTTACGCCGTTTTTTGCCATAATAAATCTACCTGCATATCCTTTTCGGTCAAGTTCCTGCGTAGTTTTGGTGATTTCGTCAGTCAGTCAGCTGTCAGTGGTATTTCGCACAGTAGGTCTGTCGTATTTGCTTTTTTATATTCGTAGTTATACCAGAAGATATCTAGAACTAGAAAAACGTCAGCTTTTTGGTCACGCGTCGTGCTCTGAATTATTTGTGAAAATTAGGTCCCCATGGGCTCAATTTCTTAAATATCGGCATAGTAACCACTGGTAGATAGCTACCTACTAAACTTCTTATTGTGCACACCAGAAATAAGAATAACATGAATAGAAACGCTTACTCGCTCAATTTATTAAGTACATATATCTATACTGTACCAGCAGTACTGTACAGCAAAGATTTTATGAAAAACTGTTTTTATTAATGTTTTTATGCCATGCCCAGAAAATGTTTCCATCAATTTAAATTCTTCTGGCATCATACATTTACATGAGATCCTTCTCGAATATTCTGATGGGGTGAATTTCCTTGGATCTTGTATAATGTCCATAGTTTTTAAGGGACGTTCACATTATGCTCTGACCCTCAGGTTGTCGAACTTTGATACAGCTGGTCTCTATCTGGTTATGTTTTCATTATTGTTGTTGTACCATTTGCTTTCGTGTTGAATTTTTTACACGCTTTTAAAACATTTAGTTGTAACTAACTCTAACGATGTAAATAAATCTCTGAAGTTGATTTTAACCTACTAATTGTCCTATCGATTTGAAACTGCAAGTATAATGTAATCTATGTGTCAACACAATAATTTGGTACCATCGAAAGCATTTGTATCATAATAATAAACATTGCTCATAATGATGTGTGTGTTTGTGTGTGTATTTAGAAACATTTTTGCAATATTTTCTAATTGGTAGATCATTTAGAAAATATTGCAAAAAAATTATCTAAATAAACATCATCAACAACAAAAATAAGGCAAAAATATTCCTTCTCAAAAATCATCGATTTGAGAACTCTTTCGCAGATTTTCAACATTTTGACCAAATGCGCGAGAGAGTTAGCCGAGCGTTTTTTTTCCGTGAATGAAGGTATGGATATGTTAGCTTTTGTATGATTATCATCGTGACAGATAACGAACGATCATTAGTGAGCAACTATTCGCAAACCTTTTCCCAATCTAGGTATATGAATGTGGACTTTATTTCAGATCAGATAAGAGCGGATTTATTTTATTTAGAGTTGTACAGTGTGTATAATTATGTATAATCACCTACCTACTACGTATTCCAAACCTTGACCTAAACTGCTGCCATGCCACTGTTTTAGGGTATATGCGCATTATGTGGACTGGTACTTCCAGCCTCTACGCTATCGACCAGTTTGTCAGCAAGACCCAAATCTACTAATCTGGATGATGGCTGAGGATTAAGGATGCTGTAAATTAGGTATAAAATACTTGGGACTGCCGGTTAATACAGTTTATATTTCCTTTTCGAACTAAATTCAAAAAAATAACAAATTTTTGTTTTACTTGCGGTTATATCGTCATATAATAGAGTCAGTAGAAACTATTAGTTTTTGTACACGACTGCCCAAATATACAGTAAATAAAATATACAGTATTTTACAAGAAATTTCCATTAGTTAGAGTGACGCACGGCGTGATTGATTCATCTTGTTGATTATCCTGTCCTGTATAATGCTTATCGTTGGTCTACCCAACCAAAACCAGGCCGCATAATGCACGATGACATAGCACCTATAGTGTTGCTAGTTTATACTACACTAAAGTTTTACAGGCATATAAATTCCTGTTCTGGTGATCTAGTTTACATTCAGACGGTGACACATTTTTCGTAATTTATTTGGGTTTAAAACGTAAGATTCTATCTACAATTAAAAGATCTACAATTAAAATAGCACAAAATTCTTCCTGCTGCATTACTATTACATTACTGCATTACTTTTTATGGTTCCGTATCCAAAGGAACCCGAAGACCCCGGTAACTAATAGTTTATAATATTCGAGTGATAATTTATTATTAAAACATCGATTCCTATCTAAGAGCATCATATGTACCTACACTATTAGCTCTTGAGACTGAACGATAGACTGAACACTAGAAATAGATGAACAAGTCAATTAATTACATAATTAAACTTCATGTATAGTAAAAAAATAAACAAAAATATTACACATATTAAACTTCTTACTAGATTAGACAGATAATAATAAAACACCGGAGCCACTTTGTAGGGAGCCGTTGAGTGGCGATACCGCGTACCTACCACGATTCCATGGGGCTAAATGCTAAATGAGACCCCGACCCCTAGCTCTGGGGGTAGAAACTGCAAGAGCTAAGAACCCCAGCTCCATGGTATAGCGAATAGCGTTTAGTGAAAGTGCTACACACCGCACGACACCATAAGCCACACACGCCAATGTTTGAGGCTCCATATAGGGCAGCCTTTATAGGGGGCCCATTTAGTGGGTGGCAAGTCATCACCCGCTACAATATTTCGACATGAGGAATGATTGACGGGTGCTGTTACTCATCGTACCTACCATAGGCCAGCTCAACACTATCAAGAGCTCTAGAATTTTTCATTCTTATACTGTACCCCCTATTCCCTTTTATTTATTGCTCAATGGACAGTATAAATAAAGTTTAAAAAAATATTATATATACCATTCCTCCTATAAAAAGCTTATTTTTTTTTTTTTTTTTTTTTTTTTTTTTTTTTTAATGGCTTCCGCCCACCTTTAGGGCACTTTGGCCAACGTCACGTTAACAAAAAACGAACGCGATTTAAAATAAAACAAAATATGACCAGCAATCCTTAAACAAAAATAAAGAAGTAATAAAATACATATAAATACTTACAAATACAAAAATACACTATTGAGCACTTTATACACTAACATTATTGTCTGATAGAAATTTACTTATAATACGGAAAATTGAAATATCATTTGATGAAAGAAGAACAGACATAGAAGATGGAAAAGGAACTACAAGACTAAGAGAAAGAAAAAAAGCTGAATGATCAAGCAGTGGACAAGAGAAGAAAATATGGTTGAGGTGGCCTTCATCAAGGCCACACTCACACAAAGAAGAGTCCCTGATACGTAACTTTTTAAAATAAGTGGGAACACAACAGTGCCCCAACCTCATTCGAATTATACAACTTGTAATTTTTTTACTAAAGTGCATTCTGTTAAACCACGGCCTCCGAGGTATAACGGGCTGGAGAGCCGCATAAGCGGAACCCTTAGACTTTGCAGAGCCATGCCAGCAGAATGACCATGATTTAAATAAAAGAGACTTTGGAAGGGATGAAAGATCATGGGGGAAGATACAGAAGGGAATTTTGTCTCCGCAGACAACGGCATCCTTTGCCACTCTGTCAGCCCGTTCATTTCCAGAGATACCAGCATGACCAGGAATCCAAACAAAAACAACTTCAAGACCTTTGGCATTGCAGACAGATAAGCATTCCTTAAGAAGAAAAAGAATAGAATTGTGGGAGTTGGGGGAAAAGGGGTTTGAAAGAAGAGACTGGAGGGCACTGCGACAGTCAGTAAAGACGAGAGAACGGCGGAGATTAAAAATAAGAATATAACGAACAGATTCGAGGAGCGCCCAGCACTCACCCGAAAAAACTGAGGTTTCAGGAGGAAACTTAACCTTTTGTACAATGTTAAATTGTTCATGGAAGATACCACAACCAACACAACCCATAGGGGAGAGTTTTGAAGCATCTGTAAAGATATAGTGCCACCCATGCCAATCCCTCCGCAGAAGACCTCGGAAATATTCATCAGCATGGGGGTCACCAGCACAAATGTCAAAGTCTAAAATTACAATCGGGCGAGAGACAATGACATCATAGCTAAACGAGAAAAGGGGAAGCAAAGGAGAACGGAGAACAGGATCTTTTAAAGACTTATATGTAACAAAACTCTTCACTAGTAGAGGAAGCTGCTTATGGAGCCAAAACCGAGAAGAAAACGAGAGACTATGGAGAAGCTGAAGTTTAGGGACAAGAGGATGATTAGAAAACTGCACACAGCGGAAAAAAAACCTGTTAGATAGGAACTGACGGCGAAGATGAAGGGGAGCATCAACACATTCAACCTGAAGTGCATTGATAGGAGAGGATAGCATAGCACCAGAAACAATACGAAGGGCTTTCGATTGAATCAGATCCAGTTTTTTTATACCACCCTTGTTAGCCGGCTCCAGTAAAAAGGAACCATAATCTAAAATGCTACGAATAATGGCGTTATACAAAAGTTTCAGTGTAAAAGGATGAGCACCCCACCAAACACCCGATAAACACCTAAGAATGTTAATATTTTTCCGACACCGATCAGCAATATAATCACAATGAAACTTACCACTAAGCTTATTGTCCAGAATAAGACCAAGAAATTTCACTGACTCCTTAACTGGAATCCTAGACCCTTTAACTAAGATGTCTATTTCAGGGGGATTGCGCTTTCGAGAAAAGATAACAATGTTACTTTTTGAAGGTGAAAGATCTAGACCATTTAAATGTAGCCAAGAGTTTAAGCAATGAAGGGATTGAGAAATACAGTGACTGGCAGTGTCAATTTTATGATGAGAAGTATATAAAAGGATGTCATCCGCATATTGAAGAATACGGCACAGACCAATAGATACCTCTAAATCAAAAGTATACACATTATACAAGGGAGGACTAAGAACAGACCCCTGAGGGAGACCACGCCAAATGATTCTGTGGGGAGAAATTGAAGAATCACTGCAACGAAGATAAATGTACCTTTCAGTTAAAAGATTCATAACAAAATTACATAACTTAGGAGGAACCTTCAACAAAGAAAGTTTATTTCTGAGAATAGAAAGCTGGACGGAGTCATAAGCGGCAGAAATATCGAGAAAAGCACCAATAACTGATTCATTTCGAGTAAAGGCAAGTCTTATATCAGTTGTAAAAACACTTAAGCTGTCCATAGTGCTCTTGCCTTTTCTAAAACCATACTGAGATTTGGCAAGAAGGCCCTTACTTTCAAGAAACCACTCAAGGCGGTTTTTTAGTAGGTGCTCAGCAAGTTTCGCAAGGACAGAAGAAAGAGCAATAGGACGATACGAATTATGATCCTCCGGGTCCTTACCGGGTTTAAGAATTGGAATAATATACTGAGATTTCCAACTAGCGGGAACAAAACCAGAATCAAATATAGAGTTAACCAAAGATAGGAAAAAGAGAAGTAAACTGTCACTGGCCTTCGAGAAAAATGAATAAGGAATACCATCCATACCAGGAGCAGAATCTTTGACAGATTTTAATATATTTTTCAATTCAATTAATGAAAATGACTGATCTAGGGGATCGTTTGACGAAGGAACAGCCAAGGAGGGTAATTCCGAAGGAAGAGGACAATACTGAGGAGCTAACTTATCCATAAATGCCTCAGCCCAAGACTGAGAAGGGCTATAGCAACGAAGAGGAGGACACCAGGAGCGTCTATATCGGCGAATTTTCAACCAAATAACTGAAGCAGGGGTACTAGGACTTAAGCTAGAGCAATAAGCCCTCCAACTATCCAGCTTCTTCAAGCGGAAAAGACGCTTAGAACTAGCAATGGACCTATTCACTTCAGAAAAGTTCTCTAAAGTCATAGAGCGGCGGAAATTAGCTTCAGCCACCTTACGGGCTTTAATAGCATTACTGCAGTCCTTATCCCACCACGGAGGAGAAGGCAATTTTCCGGACGGAGGCTTTTTAACAGAGAACGATTGACTAGCACACACATGGAGCATACGGACCAGATTATCAGAGGAGGAAGAGATATTATAAGAATTAACAGGAGGAAAATTTGCAGAAACAGAAACAGAGAGGTCGTGAAATTTTTCCCAATTAGGACTATCATGATTACTTAAAATATATTTAAGAAGAGGAGGATTACCAGCGACAGGACTGGAATTACGTTGAGGAAATTCAAGAAGAATGGGAAAATGATCGCTGCCATGAGAAGAAGGAAGGACATGCCACGACAGAAGAGAAGCAAGCTCAGGAGAACATAATGAAAGATCGACAGCACTGCGAAGTTCATGAGGACGGGTCCTCCTAGTAGGGGTGCCGTCATTAAGAATGCAGAGATTAAGAGAATCAAGAGAGTCCAACAAAAACTCACCACATTCATCGGACTTACCACAACCCCAAACAGAATGATGACAATTCAGATCACCAAGGACCAAAAGCGGCTTTGGCAGAGAACTCAAAACCGAAACTAATTTACGAAGAATTAACTTAGAGGGGGCTGGAATATAAAGTGAGACAACAGAATAATTCTTGACACGCACAGCAATTGCTTGAAAACCACTATGAACAGGAATAATAATAGGAGAGAAAGGAATATTATTTTTTAACAGGAGGGCAACACCTCCGTAACCATCCTGTCTGTCACTTCTGATGACATCAAAGCCAGAAACTCTAAATTGAGAACCAGACTTTAACCACGTCTCAGAAACAGACAAGGCAGTAATATTATGTTTATTAATTAAATATATAAGATCAGATAATTTATTATATAATGATCTACTATTCCATTGAAGGAACTTGAGATCCATTAGATAGAAGGGAAATGAGTGAATTTAGATTAAATGCAGCGTTGGACGGTAAAGGATGGGAAGGGGAAAGATGAGCATGGGAAGGGTTAAGAAGAGAGGACAAAAGATTTAAAAGTTTGAGAAGTTCAGAGATAACCGATTGAATAGATGGAGACTCGGGGGATTTATTAGGGTTAAGGGCACATCCATTAGGAGCGGCTTCCGCAAAGTCACCCCTAACAATGTTTGAGTGAGCCAAATGGTCATAACCAGAAGAGGGAGAAATTGAATCAACAGGCCTGATTTTTTTACTCCTGTAGTGCACTCTGGCAGGCTCCACAGTAACGTGATTGGTTGAACCCGAAAGCTGAGAGGGTAAAGGAGGAGAAGATGCCAAAGAAGAAGAAGTGACTTCTGCATAAGTCATTCTTGATGAGGGGTGAAGTTTCGATGCCTCAGCATATGATAAAACATTTTGCGACATTGTTTTTTTAATAGAAATCTGACGAGACATTTCGGGGCAGATTTTATTGGTAGCAAAGTGACCACCTCGGCACCAGACACATTTGGCGCTCGTTGGTTCTACATTGCACGAGTCTCCAGAATGGGCTAAAGAGCATTTGAAGCAAACCGGCTTAGACCTGCACTGGACCTTAGTATGGCCATACCTACAACAGGAAAAGCACTGAATGGTAGGCAAAACATATTGCTCAACTTGGAAAGAGTTATAGCAAAGAAAAACTCTCGAGGGTAGAAGTTGACCATCAAAAGTTAATACAACGGTTTGGGAAGGTTTCCAAGACACTGTTCCATCAATCACCAATTTGAAATTCAACCTACGAACTTTAATTATCGGGCCGCACTCTTGGGGCACCCGTACTTCCTTTATTATTTCTTCATCGGATAAGTCCACGGGGATGCCACGCACAAGTCCCAGACGACTAACATTATATGAGGGTGTAAACGCTTTATACCCCTTATTGACGAGGGAGCTTGAGTCTATGAATGAATTTGCAGAATTAAATGAGTGGAAACTCAGCGAAATCCTGTTTCGGCCTACGCTTTTAATTGATCCATCGACAATACCTTCAAATTCTCGTGAGCGCTCAAAGAGGAAACGCCCAAAAGTAACAGGGTGCAATGAAGTGCTGGCAGAAGATGATACCTCAATTTTTTGGACGTGCACAACATATGGTCCACGATCCGATGCAACATATCTCTGACGAGCTACGGGAGTTGGAGGGACTTTTTGGCCCGGGGGCAAAAATGAGGAAGAACTTGTTGAAGCAACTGTCTTCTGACCCAAGGGCAGAGACACAGATATGGGGCTTGGAAGAGTGGCAAGGGAAAGCTCACTGCTCACAGTCGAAAAATAATTTGGAGGCGTGTTTTGTCCTGAAGGAAGAATTTCATCATCAGCATTTTTAAAGTCATCACCAGAAGAGTCAATGGGAGAGCATGCTCTTACATCCCGTTTCAAAGCTCTACGCTTAGGGCGTTTATGGGTTTTTTGGATTTCCTCTGTCGTGGATATAGCTGTAAAAGCACCAGGAGAGGGAGGAATATTATAATCGGACGACATTATTCCAC
Organism: Agriopis aurantiaria; assembly: GCA_914767915.1. Taxonomy (NCBI): domain Eukaryota; kingdom Metazoa; phylum Arthropoda; class Insecta; order Lepidoptera; family Geometridae; genus Agriopis; species Agriopis aurantiaria. The sequence goes on along the minus strand of OU611989.1, from coordinate 15,120,541 downwards.
CGCCAGGATCAGGAGGCTCTTCGTCGGACATACTAATGACTTAAAGAAGGAAGTAGACTACAGACAAAAATCAAGATAAAGAACTACAATGAAACTAATTACTAGAAATGAAAATAAAAATTAAAAGATAGCTATTTTCTAGGAAAACTGGTCAATTATCTATGTTAAATGGAGATAAATAGAAAAATATAACCGGAGATTTTTTTTCCAATGGTGACACGGCGATGACGTTCGACCAACCCGCTTATTTTATTAACTGAAAACAGTGTATAAAAAGTGTGTCAATTTGTTGTTTGCATATAGAATACACTAATATATTCGATCTCCTACTTAATGCTATACAACCTCCTTGCGCAAAAAATACTCGATACAAACTCCTAAATCTTTCTTTTTCTCGTAGTCAAGGTATAAAGTATAGTATGCAACTCAGTATATTGAGGGCCATGGACCCAAAAATGATGATGAAATGATGATGGCCCACGTCGCTCAGGATTCTAACACTTGAATCACTCCCTACGGTCGTGATCCAGTCGTTAGAATCCTTTACTTGCTCGTGTTTCATCTATGGCCCTCGCTTTAAATCCCTCTTTTATTCACTAATTGTTAAATAATTGCCTCAAAATTGACAGTTTTAAATATTTTTTATACTAGAAAAATACAACCACCTAATATTACTTAGTATAAAAAAATCATTAAAACTGTCAATTTTGAACAATTAATATTTTAAAATTAAAATCGCAACAATTACAATTTGTTTAGTAGAATCGGGGGGCTGCTCTTGGTATTGGTATTGACTTCGGCCCTACCAATGCCTCTCAAATGTCCGGGCTAGACCCGAGAATCAAAAGAAATATAGATAAATAAGTACATAATAATAAAACATATGGGTGTTACAGATATCCATAGGCGACGGTGATCACTTACCACCAGGCGCCCGTTAGCTTGATGCCACTTATAGCATATTAAAAACCGATAAAGAAAAAATAAACAAAAAAAGCAAAGCGGAAAAAAGCTGATTAATAAACAAAGCGAATAACTGTGATGGTTATTCATAAATGCGGCGTAGTAACCTTGAAAAACACCAAAACAATTCGCAAAAAATCACTAAAGAATGTCATATTATTAGACATACTGTACCTAAACTGTAGGGTTCACACTACCTTACAATATTGTTATTATAAATTATGTAAAATTTTCACGTGACAATATTTTATCTGAAAATTAAGACGCAATAGAGACGTGGCGTTTCGCGAAAGATAAGACTCCAAAACTAGTTTGCAATAAAACTGGTACCTATAGAAATAGACGTGATAAGTGTAATATGTGAATTATAAGATAGGTACAGCGAAAATTCAGTGAGGGAGCCACTAGCTTAATTTCTGCCAAAAACAGAGGCATCGCAGAAAATTTCGTAGTGGCCTTATTTATCCGACTCTACACGGTTGGTCGCATAAAACGAATTTGATAGCTTGGCGATATTTCCGGCACGCCTTGCATTTGTTGCAAATGCTGAGGTGTATTTGTCCAACGCTAGACTTAGATTGGTGATATGGCTAGTTCTAGGACAAGACAATCATAGCGTGGTTGGAAGTTTTTGTTTCACTTTATTGCGTATTATAAAAAAAAATCCGTGATTTTTTTACAGAACTAGAATAATTGATGCATGAAAAGCCAGTTTCAATTCAACCAAATCAAACTTACCTAGCATTTTCAACTATATACCTACTTACTTCATAACCTAACATAACACCTTCACAAATTTTCATCATTTTTTATGTAAAAAAACCACTGGATGAGAATTAACAAAAACAGATTAAGGTATTATCTTTAGAATAACATTTATTTGAGGTTTAGCGGGACTAACGAACAGCAATTGATTTTATATAATTACTAGCTGCGCCCCGCGGTTTCACCCACGAGTTAAAATTTTTCTAGTTTTCTGCGAAGTTTTCTTAATTTTTCTTTCCGTAAGAACCTTATACAAAGTAGGAAACCTCAAAAAATAAATAAAGGTGAATGAAATCGGTAAACTCAAGTTATGGCGTGACCAAGGTAAAGGAATACATTCATATAGACTAGCTGTAAGTTCCCCTAGATTCGTCTCTATTGTGATATATTTCACAAATCACGTAAATTGCTTATAAATAATTGGACTTGACTCTTCGACAGATTGTTTTGCAATTTAAATAAAAGCTATACGGATAGGATTAAAGTTAATACCTACACGATAAATTAGTATCAAAGGTTTCCCAATTTATCTAAGATTGCATCTATTACTCGTAGGTAGATTACACAATAGAATTGATAGTAAAATCATAAAATATATTTTTAATGCCATAGGTGGCAAACAAGCAGACAGGCTGCCTGATTGTAAGCAGTCACGGTCGCCTATGGATACCTACTTCCGAAAATCAGAAGCATCACAACTACGTTGCCGACCCTCTAAGAATCTATTCACTCGGCTTTGTTCGCTGAATTTTTTTAGCAATCAGATACACGCGTCTGCTCAGAAGTTTCTGGAACATTGAATCACTACCAGAACCAATAAAATTTATATAAAGTCGTTACACATAAAATGTTGAAGACAACGCGGAAGAAATTATTCTTTCGGCGTTCTCAAGTGCAGATTTAGGGCACACGGCAGTAGGTAACAGAACTAACACAACTGAGGAAGAGGACCATGTCAGCGTAAGCAGCACCGGGATGTCGATTTTATACAGAACGACCAACTTCATCTATACAGTTGGCAAAATGGAGGAACTAAAAAAATCCATAGGAAATCGACAGCTGCTCCCTCATTCGACTCTTCAGTTAAATTTGCCGCGTTATATCCAGTCTAAATTAATATTTCGTAATCTGACAGCGACATGGGATTAAAGTGTTATTTAAAGATGAGCCGAATATTCGTCGTGCCACTGGTGTTCAAGGTTAAATCAATATCGCGAACACTTTAGCGGAGTCGCAAATATTGGTGTTGGAGGTTGTCCGCACAAATAACCGCTCACGTGCTCGTTTGATTGTTGGCATTTAGTGATAAAACTGTAACATATGTTCCAGCATAGAGGTAATGGAGAATATGGGAGAGTTTTTCTAATACACCTACCTACTATATAATTAGTATCTATGTATGTGTGGCTGTTGATTTTACGACTATTCACGAGTGTATCTTGTCATCATCATCATCATAATTTCAGTCATAGGACGTCCGCTGCTAAACCTAGGCCATCGATCTCCAAAGAGGCCGGTTGGAAGCAACCTGCATCCAGCGTTTTCCTGTGGTCTCTTTTTGGTAGTCTGTCCATCTTGTGGGTGGACGTCCTACGCTGCGTTTACCGGTCCCTGGTCTCCATTCGAGAATCATTCGGCTCCATCGGCCATCTGTTCTGAGTGCTAGGTGCTTTGCCCACTGCCACTTCAGCTTGCTTATCCAGTGGACTATGTCGGTAAATTTCGTACGTCTACGGATCTCCTCATTTCGGATTCGATCTCGTAGAGAAACCCCGAGCATAGCCCTCTCCATAGCTTGCTGTGCGACTGTGTATCTTGTACAGCTATTTAACTCGTTCCGTATTTCTTCCTCTGTATTACCTACGATTCACTTCGAGTTCCAGTTCGAGTCAGTTTTTGAGTGAATTCGTCCAGGCGGGTAAAACCGCGTGCTCAGCTAATAGGTAGATAACTAGGTATCAAAACTGTACGCATGTAGTGGTACTGGTAGGTACGCATCCAAAAAAACTACCGACCACAAAAAATTGCCAATCAGAGAAAAAAGTTCAACGGTTATCCCAAGGTCTGCCTGATTGTCAGGTTGATGGTCAACAAAGGCGTGACATTGAGACACCCTTCCGGTGCGTGGGGCATCGGCAGATAAAATCACTCTCTCGTGACAATCATTTTCACAAAAGAAACTATCCAATGTTGAATATATTTGACCGGTCAAAGTAGATACAATGAGTATATTAAACTGATTACTTTAGGAGTAGTTTAGAATTTGCAAGTGGTCGATAAAATTTATACTCTTCTCAAACATGGTAATGGCCACTGAAAAATTTATAGAGTCCTTTTCAGAGAAGGAAACTCGGAATGGCACCTCCGTAGGGAGTCTAATAGCAGGTCCCGCAATCGACCCGGCACCACTTGTCACTCCTGTGGATCCTGCAAGTAATGCCCGTTGCGCAGACGATGCGCGTACTCGCATTAGCTTCGCGCATTGCCTGCAACGAGTTACAACACATTCTGCTTAGTGCCAGTGGCAGTGGAAGATGCTTAGCAAATTTGCTTTGCTTTGCTTAGCTAAGCAAAAAGCCGGTAAGTGCAGCATAGGACGTCCACCCACAAGATGGACAGACGAACTAAAAGAGACCGCAGGGAAACACTGGATGCAGGCCGATTCCAACCGGCCCTTTTGGAGATCGATGGGGTGAGGCCTATGTCCAGCAGTGGACGTCCTATGGCTGAAATGATGATGATGATGAAGCAAAAAGTTCTGCAGCTCACCCCAGGTGACACTCGCGCCAGCACCACTCGCACGATCGTCTGCAACGAACTTTAGCTCGAGAGGGTGGCGCAGGTTCTGGGCATGCCAGCTTTACCTAAATCGCGCCCTAGTCAGTAGCGTAGCTACTAGCTAGGTACTAATCAAAGGCCCTAGTGCATAAACAAATTGGGGCTCTATCTAAACTGGATAGGTTTTGTTTAGGTCCCAGGCCAATCATCTTATTTTGTTAGTCATTAATCATCTCTTGTAGATAGGTTGTATACTGGATTACGCGGAAAGGGTGTACTAAGCGGAAAGGGGTCCATAGGGGGCACTTTTACTACGGGAGCTACACTGAAATCGCAAATAAAATGTCAGATGTTCCATAGAAAACGGTTACTTATTCACACTCGACAAAATGTATAAAATGATAACAGAGATTTTCCCCGGTTTCAGGGTTTGTCCCATAGTAAAAGTTGTTTATAATGGTGAGTGATACTATGAACCCCTTCCGCGTAAACCATGTGTAGACCAATATAATTGTTATTTTATTGGGCTCTACTTGCATCTTTCAAGTCTCCTGGGGCCTGTTACCTTTTCGCGTGATTTTCCGAACTGCGCGGTTGGAATTGGCCGTAAGGCCCCTGGTCTCTCCCTTGCTTGACTATTGTAGCACATACTTAATATGTAATAATGTATTCTTGATAATATATAATAATGTATACTTCTTTACACGTGGATACACTTGATACTAAAAATACCTACAAAACTACAGTATCATAATCATATACTGCGGTTTCAGCTGCCATCCTACAAAAACCATGTTTTTTTCTGGGTTAAAAAGTAATAAATATATTTCTGGGCATAAACTACTTACCTTCATCATAAACGTTTCAATGTTTCGCTGTTATTTAGGGGCAACATAAATTGCCCATGGTCCTACTTGTAGAACCACGCGGTAGGACCACGGGCAACAATCGGAGTTATCGACAAACAATGAAATATAAATCTTAGGGGACAAACAAACACACTTACTTACTCATAAATACTTACACACAAACTGTCGCATTTATAATATTATGTAGTGTGAAGTGTGATGATTGTAATAAAACTAGTTGCACACCGTGGTTTCACTCGCTATCCTACAAAAATAATTAGTTTTTCAAAGTGCCGCCGATTGGCACCCCCACCTGCGCCACCGCCACAGCGCCGGCCCTGGCCTTTGATCATGGTAGAGCAAGATAGTCTTTCGGCGCGTTTCATTTCTGAAAACAATCGTACAGCGTTCAGCGTGGCTCCGCGCTCGTTTCTAGTGGCTGAAAGTGGAGAAAATGTGGATACGTCAACCCACTAGTGATCCTAGTGGCTAATAAATTGGTGGCCGCGTCAAACCACTAGTGCAGTCGCGTTCAAGCCACCAGTGACCGCGACAGGTGGCTACGTATAGTGGCTCGGCGTGGCCACCCATGGTGTCCACTAGTGGCTCAGTGTAGTTAGCACTAAAGTACCTGCAATCGTCCAAAATCGTTCAGCCGTTACGGAGTTGAGTGCGGAAAAACCCACACTCACAACAGAACAAACTTTAGCATTTATAATAATAAATAAATAAATAAATATTCAGGACATTTATGCAATTTTTGCAAACACTGTCGTCTGACCCCAATCTAAGCAAAGCTTGTGATATGGCTGCCAGAGACTGATAAATATACATATATAGCTTTAAATACATACTTAAATAGATAAGAACAAACACAAATGTTCATCACATGAATTTGTCCTATTAGGTGGGAATCGAACCCACGCCCCCAAGCTCAGAAGGCAGGTTCACTACCAACAATTAAGTAGGTACTTAATAATCTATACATATTATGTTTATTAAGTTTATGTTGCTGCTGCTCTTGTTATTGTTTGAATAATGATAGTCAGTTATCTTTTATGACAAACCTGCGTCAGAAAGTTAATTTACACGTGATAATATTATATCTTCATTTCCAAAACAATGAAACTGAGATATGGCCACTTCAGACAACAAGGGCCTTACGGACAACTGCTATTACAGGCACCTAATCCGCTCAGTTGGAAAATCACGCGACCGCAAACGGTATCTGGGCGCGATAAGGTTTGCGGTCGCGTCATTTTCCAACTGAGCGGATTAGGTGCCTGTAATAGCAGTTGTCCGTAAGGCCCCAGGTTATCAAAATAAACGTTTAATTAAAGAAATCGAATTAAAAATGTCATAAACATTTTATTTTACACCATGACGACTTATGGGTAATGCGGAATTAAAAATAAACCGGCCCAGTGCGAGTCGGGCTCACTAAGGGTTCCGTACCACCACAAAATCAGAAATCTATACTAATATTATAAAGAGGAAAGATTTGATAGTTTGTTTGTTTGTTTGCATTGAATAGGCTGCGAAACTACTGAACCGATTTGAAAAAATCTTTCACTGTTGGGAAGCTACACTATCCCCGGGTGACATAGGCTATAATCTATACCCGTGCGAAGCTGGGGCGGACCAGTAGTTATCAATAAAAATAAACTATTTGGTCCGGCTTAACGCCTACCAAAATAGTCAAGCAATTGCTACGCCGTCACATAGTTAATATTTTGCAAGTGACGCTTTGTATAAAAGTTTGTCACCGACTAGCACTTAGACATTATTTATTATTTGTTGTTATACCTACTTTAGAGTGTGTACTATAATCATGCCAAGTTTGACGCTTGTACGTATTACCGTTTTTACATTAGAGCTCAGTTCAGCAGACGGACAGACAGACATCGTAGGCTTAGTAATAGGGTCCTGTTTTACCCTTTGGGTACGGAACCCTAAAAATACCAGCTATACACGTTTCCAGCAAGCATATTTTTTTCTAGGATACACTACACTGAACGGTGGTTCTTAGTCGAAAGGAGGTCGTTTACTCATCATTATGAACAACTTTTGCAAGGACCAACTTTGATATCGCGAAAAAATAACTGTTTCATACATTTATTTGAGTGTGAATGACATATTTCTATTAAACATCATATTTTTTTCCCGGTTTAAAGGTTGGTCCCAAATAGTTGTTCAATGTCATCCTTTCGGCTTAGTACCACCTTCCCGCGTAACCCCGTATGGTCAGGAAAATCAATGCATGTATCTTTGGGTACCTAAGGAAGTAAAACAAGGTCAATTGGCTTGCAAATAAACACATGAGTTTGCAGCTGGTTTGACGGTTAAATCAATCAGTAGTACTTTGAGAACACATTAGAAGCTGGAAGGACACAGGGTCAGTTAAAATATAATAAAAAATCAGCATCACTTCTATTTAAAGTTCTTGTACACTTTTGTATAAGAATTTTAAATCGAAGTAATTGTTAAACGAAACCTGCCCTGAACAAAAACATGATGATATTCTTGATAATAATGGTGACACATTCATCATCATCATCAGCCAGAAGACGTCCACTGCTGAACATAGGCCTCCCCTTTTCACACTGAACGACAGCTCGCTATCCGCATCTACTGGATGTCCGCGACTCTCACAATGTCGCCGGTCCATCTAGTAGGAGGCCTACCTACGCTCCGTCTTCCGGTTCATGGTCTCCACTCAAGAACATTACTTCCCCATCAGTTATTGGTTATTTGAGAGATGTGGCCTGCCCATTGCCACTTCAACTTGCAAATTTTAACAGCTATGTCGGTGACTCTGGTTCTTTGGCGAATATCTACGTTTCAGATTCTATCGCGCAAAGAAACTCCGAGCATAGCTATCTCCATTGCCCGCTGTGCAACTCTGAGTTCTTCCAAAATGGAATCACGTCTCATTAGAAAAAGAGTGACTATTACCGCTATTACACAATCTACGAGTACCAAATGACAGGCAGATAGGCTATTCAGTTAGCTTTACCCCGTGCAAAGTGCAAACAGACAATAGGGTACTTGACTGTATTAAAAATATTATGCCAATTGACGCCATCCATAAACATGACATAATGAAAAAGCATATTTCATTGATTTTTTGATAAAAATATGCTTATTTTTTGTAAAAAACGCGAATAAAATAACTGTATTTTCGACATTTGATCACGTGATCGAAAACGGTCTGTAACTGGCTTCATCCCTAGTGACGTCACACAAATCTAAACAAACAGATTTTGTATTGATATTTGCGAATTTAATGTTGTAAAGCTATTTTGAGAGCGATTTATCCAGAAATTTTCACCAAAAACATTCCGGAGGTTAAATGTGAGAAGAATGGAGAAACATTTTGTGCAAGCAGACAGCAGTAACTTACCCAAAATTAATGTTTTTATGGTTGCATATTTCTTTAATAATAATCCACGTCATTGTTTCTACACTGCAGAACTCAAAACGTAAAAACTACAATGTCAGTATTAATTTTTAAGTGTTCTCCAAGCAAAACATTCAATCAAGTTGTACAAAAAGTATGTTGTAGTAAGTGGATAGGGTGATTCAGCCAGTTCACGAACAGTTAGTCGACTTGTCATGTTTAAAATTACGTAGCACTTAACAGTAAACCATTCCAAAGGAAAAAATTGCCTAAATGGATAGAAAAAACTTCATATTTACTCAATACTATATTTATTAAATATATTTCGAAGAGTTTTTGTTTATAAATCACGAATTACCGAAAAGTGCGTATTTTTCAGTTGACGGACACATAGCTTCAATTCACGTCCACAATTTCCACTAGTTTACGACCATCAAAATATATAGAAAAAGAATCTCTTATCCTATTGACATAAAGTAGAAATTAGGTTTGTTAAAATTTTAAGTTCTCAAGGGCTCAAATAATCAAAATAGCTGTCATTATTAATTCAATAGTTTTTATCAATTTATACATGACTTTCGCAAAATGAGCATCTATAATTAGACTCTGCTGCTTCAGCGTACGGTTTGTCATGTAAAGCAGTACATTTTAGATGGAACCATCTAATGCACTCGTCGCATCCTATATTTTTCTCTAAGTCATCTTCAATATCACTAATTAAGTCTTCAGAGCATTGGCTGCACTTCAAAATTGACTTCTCCTTACTACTGACTTTACGTACTTTCTTTCTTTTAATTGTCTTCTCCTTTTCTTTAATTTTTCTTTCTTTTTCTTCTGCTTTTAATTCCTTTTTTCTTATTTTTTCCTTAATAAGATTTTCTTTTTCTTCGTCTCGTTTTTTAAAATGTTCCCGCCAAGCTTTAGATGAAACTGCACTTGGCAATTTAGGTCCATTTCGTTTTTGTTTATCCTTCAGTGTTGCGGGTTCAGGATAATGCAGGTGTTTATCGAAGACATCACTTGCATTGTCTGTTGAATTCTTTATACCATCATCTCTATTTATCTCTACATCAGTGTGTGTTTCGTTTCTTTCAACGTGGACATCAGCCAAAACAGTGAATGTATATTCAGGTACCAGGTCACCAACTTGTTGAGATATTTCGATTTCATTGAGGGGCAGTACAGATATATTTTGTAAAGATACGTATGATCCAGTTTCAGCTAAGTCTATATTTTGGAACTTAGACTCATTATTGGTGAAAGTGTCGGTAATCTCTTCATTGAAGGATAGTATTTCTATATTTTGACTTAATTGAGGTGTGTCAGTATCCGGAATGTCAAATGAAAAATTTTCTGGAGTGACTTCTAAGTCCATTACATGTCCAAGGACAAGCTCTTGAGTAATAATGCTATTACTCAGATTAGACGATGCAGAATTTCGGGGAGTCTTTGATTTGGATCGACGATTTTCGAGATATTTGGCCTTAGCTTTTTCAATTTCTTCTATAATTGGTTTAATTGCTATGTTGTGTTTGATTAAGTCTGTTTCAATGAATGATATGACCTTGGATGCTGAATCGAAATCTTTCGATTCGAAGGTTAAAAATAGTCGTGTTCGTATACTAGTTCGAACACGACCGCATAAAAATAATGCTTTTGTATGTAACAAATTCAATGGTCGACAACTAATCCTTCTCCGAACACCTAGTTTTTGGGGCCGCTTTATGAGTGGATATTTCCCGTTATCCCTTAAAAAAGGCCGATCGGCATCTGACGTCTAAATAAAACATGTAATAATGGATCAAAAGACATAATAATATGCAAGCCAAAACATGCAACATACTCAAAAACCTCAACCGAAATTTGGATCAAATTCGCTCTTTTACGAACACGTGATCGTAAATCAAAAGAAGTGCATTTTTCATCCACCGGTTAGCGTCCACCTGATATTTTTCTAAAATATCCATTCCCACGTCCAAATACTAGTTAAAAGTGAAGTATTACTTTATATTAACACACCTGACATGATAAAAATTCGTAAAATATACAAAAAATATGTATTACTCACGATTATAAGTTTGCTTCCCACTAATTTTTCGCTTAATGTTTGCTCCAAAATGACCGCGAGCACTCCGGCTCCTGTTCGTGGGCGCAGTGATCGGCAAGGAACACATTTCGTTGGCGAATTTTTTGACACCGATGAAAGGGACAGAAGGACCATGCGATTCCAAACAAAATTATCGTTTGTTGTATTGTAATACGGCTATTTTTGGCCGTTTTCGTGAAAGTGTTCGTGAACAGGTAGTGTTCGGTAAAAGGGCTGAACCACCCTATAACTATTTTGTTAGGTTATGTCGAGCTTTACAATGTTTAAAAAGAAAGTAACAGTACATAAAATAGTAATGCAATAAAAACACAAATTATAATAGAAATATATAGACTCAAATATGTACCTCAAAATGATCTTCGCACATAGAAACACTTGAATTAGCTCCAATACTTTTGGGTTCTCTACGAGCTACTTAGTTCCAACCACTTTTTGCGAGTTTTGGGGTCCATTGGAACAGAAACGAATAGTTTTTCCGGTGTTTTATGGAAGTATTTGTACATTGTGGCACTACACAACATTTATAAACCATTACTTCTATTAGAAAATTAGTGATTATCAAACTGTTGCTGCCTGGCTGCAGCTGTTTTGTTTTGTGTGACGTCAATCGTCGCTCGACCGGAGCTATGACGCAGGTTGCGTTTTGGCGCGATATTTTTTTATTCAAACTTTAACATCGATTTATATCGCAAATACGACTGATATCCAGAAAATATAAATGCAGTATACATTATTTTATATCAGACAATAATGTGCAATAGTTTCCCAAAAGTAGTCAAATACCCTATTAAAAATGGTAAAAGCTTAGAATAACTACACATAGAAACCAAGTACATTCGCAAAATTTACGCCATTCAAATGGAGTCATATATGGCTCCAAAAAAAATATAAAAATATTACTATGACAATTTGCGCGGTGAAATCGTACCACAACAAATCAGAAAAGCAGCATAAGAGTTATGGTGTGACATTCCACAGGTAATCCATTAATTTTCTTGCTTAAATCGTTTAAAATACCAATCGAAACGTAAGCTACAAAGCGAATTTGTAGCTTACGTTTTGAGAAGGCGTTGTTTGGAAACCTACCTTCTCTGAGTAGTTATTCTAAGGGTAAAAGGTTTATTCAATGCGTAAAGCAATACTTTCCAGATCGAACACGGAACTCAGAGACCCAGACGAGGACGAACGGTTTCTTGCCGAAAATAAACCGAAAAGCAGGAATTCCGCGAAGTATTTGTGTGCTAATTAATCTTTATAGCGAAATGGCGGAATGGTGAAATGGCGTTTTCCTATACGATTCCTCTTTCCGTGACTCTAGGTTAGGTACGTCCTCATTATGTATGCATTTATTAAACGTGACCTATCCTAAGTAATAAGACGTTGCGCAGCTGCATGCGTTCGATTCATCATTGCAAGGTCGTACAAAAATAGATTACAGGTTTCTCGGTACGAACCCTATTCGTGACTGATCGTCTTTCAGGGGATTACCACACCCTCAGAAACATTATTATAATATTATAGAAACTGATGTGGTTTTCACAAATTTTATTTATATATCACACGGGAATTACTGCCGGTCACTCCGATTATAGTTTCAACCGCATTAGGCGGTCTTTTTCAAGGTGAATGCGCGCTGCTGCGTCTCGCTTTTCACTCTCAAAGTACGCTAAGCACTCGCAAACTTCAGTGCAAAGCGAAAGGCAGCCGCGCGCGCGCATTTTCCTTGAAAAAGACCGCCTAATACGGTTGAAACTATAGTCGGAGTGACCAGCTTAATCCTAAGTGAGTAATTCCCGTGTAATATAAATAAAATTATTATAATATTACAAGCTTTTATTTAACGTATAAGGTACAATGCAACTGAATTTTAGACTGGTTATCCTCAACCGATTGAGCTGAAATTTGACATATCGTACATAATATGTAAAACACTGTTTTAAACTATCACGGTTGTTCCACAACCTTACCACGGTAAATATCCCGTAAATAATCATATAACTATAATATGTAAGTTCGGTGACAATGCAATGTTATGTTACCATCGAGCTGGTCTGATGATGGAGACAGAAGGTGGCCTTAGGAACTCCTAACGAAACGACGTAACCGCGACATAGCTGTTAAAATTTTCAAGTTGAAGTGGCAATGGGCAGGCTACATCGCTCGAAGAACCGATAACCGATGGGGAAGAAAGACCACGAACTGGAAGACGCAGCGTAGGTAGGCCTCCCACTAGATGGAACGACGACATTGTGAGAGTCACTGGTATCCAGTGGATGCAAAAGGCAGGCTGTAGTTCAGTGTGGAGGTTAAAGGGGGAGGCCTATGTTCAGCAGTGGACGTCTTCTGGCTGATGATGATGATGAACCCCGCCGAGGTTGGGTTCGTTGGATTTGTCTTCCCAAGCACTTTGGTCCTAGATGAGGAGCGGACGCCTTAAACCTTGTTAAAAAAAGTATTTTTATTATTAATTTATTTTAATCTTGTCTTGCTATCTCATTAGCAGAGAGAGCGAGACAAAGCTCAATGTAAGATTAATATAGGAATGGTTTTGAGATATTGGGTACGCCCCCTTGTGATTGTCCGCCACGTGGTTCGACACCTTATCCTTTTTATTTCGCGGGAGACCTATTAAATACGTTTTTGACACAGTAAACACTCGGCGACCTAGTTTCCAGCATTGTTGAGCGCACGATCGCGGCGCCTAGCCAAATCTATTTTGAATTTTTATCTACGCGTTCGCTCGCAGACTGCCTCTCCTCAATTTTTGCAATGTTTACAGATCTAGCCACGCGGTTATCTACGCCTTACGCTATATGAAAAACACATCGACCAAAATACATTAACCTACACCACCTACCTATCCTATCACTAAAGCCTCGGCTATATTAAAACCTCAGATCAGACAAACAAGAGAGGTATGGTAAGGCAGCGTGGTGGGTGCGACTGCAAATGCATCAGGGGCTAGCTGTAGCAAACGGAAGACCTGGGGCCTTACGGACAACTGGTATTGCGGCACCAAACTAATGTTAAATCCGCTCAGTTGGAAAATCACGCGAACGCGCGCCCATATACGCAGCCGGCATTATGCTGAGTGGGGGCCGATTTGTGACCTTATAGGTAACCTGTGTATTTTTGCTATTTTAAAAAACGTAATTTGGTAACAAATAAAACTTTTTTTGATTATTTTTTTCAATCCAGTTTAGGTGATGAACAAATGTTGCGCGACCGCAAACCCTTACGTTCGCGTGATTTCGCCGCAGTTGCCGTTGCAGTTGGCCGTAAGATCCCAGGCCTAAATCAGGGTTAATGCTTTAGTGACTAAAGTTTAGTCGAATACTTATCGATGATGTGGACTGTGGAGTAGTGTGGAGTATTAGTTACTCCATTGGTGTCGCTGAATGTTTCTTAGTGTACATGATAAATGGGTGAGCGTTCCTCATACTTACTGTGATTTAGAGGTATAGTGAAAAAAGTGGGTGAAACACGGAGACATTTGAACACTTACGATAATTGTACTGAGGCATATCTCCATTTGTGGTCTGATCTGAGATTAAAACTGATCGAAGATTCGAAGCGATTCCGGCCCACGTTCTTTACCATTTCCGTAAGTATCTAGAGACTGCTTCCTATGAATAATAACAGTCATTTCTGCATATATAACTATAACAGCTATTTAATATTAGGTCCAATACGACGTTCGTACTTACTTTGTAATGGATTGTTGGTGTGAGTATTTGTACAGGAAAAGGAAATGTGGAAACTGCTTGCTATATAAATGTTTTAGTTTAGATTAGAACAATAGCATTTGTATGAATTGATATTGTAGATGTATTGATATTACAGATTGTTTGTAGATATTTTGTGATAGTTTTAGATAGTTTCCGGCCGTTTGGAGAGTTGCCCAATTCATTTTAAATTTACGTCAAATCCATTTGCGTTGGCTCCCGGCACGTCGTAAAAATAAAGTCAGTGCATGGATGTTAAAATTCAACATTCAACAAGACGTTTTGGTTTGCTGAACGAAAACACAGCAGCTATTGCTACTTTGTATGAATGTAGTTTTATCGTTTGAAATGACTGCAATCGCACGATCAAATCTATCTTCACGTTACCTAGTCTACATCATCATACAGTTTAAATGTTTGATCAGACGTATTACCTATTTACATCGGTATCGTAGGTAGGTATACTTCGAATATTCAAAATGAGTATTTTTTTCTTATTAGCTGTGATAGGTCTAAAAAGACATATATACATATATACCTACTAACAGGGAGAGTTAAAGAAAAGCTAGTAAAAAAGTACTAAGGCAAGTACTAAGTAAGGTACGTATTCCTGGTTTACATAACTAACCATGTCGTGGTAGCCTATTTGGGAGTCCGCTAGTCTTGAAAGCGTGAGGTCGCGTGTTCAAACGCCGGGCCCGTACCAATGAGCTCTTTGGAGTTTATGTACGGATTTTATACCACTGGCTTTTCGGTGAAGGAAAACATCGTGAGGAAACCTACATACGTACGGAGAAGAAATTCGATACCTAATGGTGAATCCACCAAACCGCAACTGGGCCAGCGTGGTGGATATGGCCCAATCACCCCTTCGGGGGTAGGCTAAAAGTCAAGCAGTGGACTGTTAAAAGGCTGATTATGATGATGATGATGATATCGAACCAAGACCCACGTGGTGACATGTCACAAGACACAAGAAGTCTCATAATTACCCGCCGCGTCTACGTTGGTGATCTCATCCATCACTTCCCCACCGCACCTCGCAACAATTTATACAAAGAACTCCCAAAATAGCATAATTTCTCCTACATTGTATTCGAATTTAGTATAGGTATGGCTCCTGCAAAGGTGTTCCATGCCAACGTTTCATAGATGGAGCCACGATGGAGCTATTTCTGTAGGAAAAAAATCGCTGACGCACGAACCTCGGTCAAACACCGTTTGACGTCCATCTGTCAAGAGTTTCTGGCTATGCCGTGCTATTTCTAGATACCGCTTCCTCCATTTCACTATTTCATTTAACCAGGTTGTCGGACGATGAGGTCTTCATGTTTTTGATTTTCCTCAAATAATTTCAAATTGTTCTAAGAAATATTCACAACTTTTTTCATTCTCATCGAAGTAAAATAATGAATGCTTTCAAGATTCTTCCATTTTTATGTTTATTTATTTGTCTAAGGTATGTTCAGCTTCAGGCCTACCGCGATAACTTCAAAGATTATTATCTCATTGGATAACTTACATAAGAAATAACTTTAGCAGTTGCCTTGAATACACGTTTTATCATTGTTTCCGCCAGCGGTACCAACTCAAACCAATCAATTATCAATTCATGTAGGGTTAACCCATCACAGCCCCTGCGTAGTGGTCCATAGCCATAATCTACGATCCCGTACGAAGCGCTTTGATTCCACATTTATTGTGCGAACTGCTATATAGTCTGTGGAATGTGCTGCCTGAATGGGTGTTCCCCGATAGTTACAATCTGGGTTTGTTCAAATCTCGAGTTAATCGGTTTCTTCTAGGCAAGCGCGCTCCAACGTATACCACATCATCGGCGAAATGGTGGCCAAACGCAAGCCGATTATTAAAAAAAATACCGGTACCAGTGGGAATTGTTCCCAAAAATGTATAGCAATCATTGATGTATTCTTCATCGATGATAGCAATGCTCACCTTTTGAGCAAAATAGAGGCGGGAATTAAATTGGCTTAGGTAAATAATATGCTATACAAAAAGCAATGTTGCACTTTGAGTTGTTTTGGGTTCTTACATTGTTATTAGTTATCGATATTAAATTTCATTTCAATACATTTAAATCCAGTTTATAGTTTGTTTCCCAAACAATTACAACAGAACTTTACAATCTCCCTCTGTTTTCAACTTCTATTTTTTGTTGAACTAATAATGTATTGTTATTTTGACCTTTTTAGTATTCACCCTAAAAGAATTCCGTACTACAATATTATTATCTCACGGCATACAAAAGTAGTGAAGACCACCACTCGAGTAAGTATGCCTGTTGTTAATTCAAGTACCTACTAACTTTGTAACTTGAAGGAAAAAGTCGATGGTACTTGACGACATGAATAATCAAGCTACCATAAATGCCGTCCTGTTGATAGCGAAGTTGGCAACTGCTCATTAGAGTAAAACGAATGCGCTGCATGCGCAACGCATGTATTAGCACTTTTACTTTTAAATAGTAGCTTTATACAGGGTTACGCATATAGACTGTACTACGCCGCAAGGGGGTCATTGTACCATCATTGTACTCATCATTATGAATAACTGATTCTGTGGAACCAAACATGAAATCACGAAAAAAATATCAGCTGCTCCATAGAAAACGGGCATTGCCACTCAACAAAAATGTATCAAGTGCGAGTCGGGCTCTGAGGGTTCCGTACCACCACATAAATTGTCTACTAAAGTAGTGTAAAAGGCGTCATGCCCGCAGTCGGTTACCCATCCAAGTACCGACCGCGCCCGACGTTGGTTGACTTCGGTTAGGTATATCGTATGAGAACCGGTGGTGAACAGAAATTTATCACCGACTCGCACATTGCCATTATTTATTATTTATTGTCATACTTTAGTGTGTTCTATAACCATGCGAAGTTTGACGATTGTACGTATATTACCGTTTTTACATTAGAGCAAATACAAAAATACGTAAAAAATACGTGTTTTTATTATAACATTACATATTATGTGAAAATTTCAACTGGCTATCTATTACGGTTCGAAAGAAGGTAGAACGGACAGACGGACAGACAGACATCGTAGGTGTACCCCACAGACCTATCTGTGGTGTACCCCAAGGGTATAAACGGAACCCTAGTAATAGGGTACACCCACGCTTACATCCTTTGGTTACACCCTAAAAACCCCAGGGTCAATGCTTTTTAGGGTTTGGGAACCCCAAAAAGGACAGACACGAAATGTTAATCTTCAAGATGCAATTCTTTAAATATCAGCGTAATACAAAAAAGTCTACATACAATGTAAGGGAAAGGAAAAAAATATATACGTACCTACATATATAATAATCCCACAGGTGCAGTCTGCTACGAACCCTTTTTGTGCATCCGCCAGGCCGTATGCCCGTAACGGAAGGCCTGACCTACTGTTACTTGGCGGTACTTATAAATTGTACTCACTCATGATTGCATCTTTGCTCTTTGGGCTTTGTCACTAGAGGTAAAACTCCTTTTATAGCATTTTACTTTGACAAGTCATAAATATTGAAGCTCGAGCCGTTCGATTACGATGACTTGGTAAGTAAGTAAAGGTATTGGGCAAGTAACTTTCTTTGGCACAGATCGCATTTTGAGGTTCCTCATAAATATAAAGTTGCCGCACGCGACCGAGCCAAGTGTTCACCGGTAGCCAATTCGTCGTAGTGTTTGCTGCCTGACCTATCGCGTGAGCTGCAAAAGTTTTTCAATTCCCGTGCCCGACATTCCAAGCAAAGTTCAGAACGGTTTCTATGAAATCATCATAAAAGACGCCATTTGATTGCCAGCAAGACGTTAAGAGTTGGAGATATAGACGGCATTTATACATTATCTAGTAAGACTAGACGAGTTCTTGGCCAAACAAGGCACTCCTAAATATTTGCGCCGAGTAAATGATAGTATCCATGTTTGTGCATAGTATCACGATCGCGAGAAGTCGTTTAATGCTTAGATGAACGTGAATGCAAAGCAAGATCAGCCTACAGAGCTTTACTGCAGCCACATTCGAATGCCTGACTTCATTCTGACTCCTTAACAGGAGTCGAACTTTAGTTATGCCATTTAGGCACATCCAAGCCTGCGGTGAAAGGAAGCGTGCTTCAGATGAGTGGTTTTTGCTTAGAAGTAATTACGAAATTCATCATCAATCTTATTAGTATTCTGCGAGAGTACTTTTTCGAACATAAATTTGAATAACGAGCGGAAGTCGATCCAAATTTAAATTTAGATCTGTTATTGTATTTCTCCGGTCGTCTTGTCTAAGCGTCAGGATATGGAATTACGTCATGTTTCCCTGAGCTCTGTCATTGGTAATTTATAGTGGAATGGGCTTGAGAATTGATACCGCCCAAGGTTATGCCGGCTATGCAAATGCATCCTATGTAAGCGCGGAACAAATTATAGATGTGATCCACTTGGAACTGGATCGGTTGGAACTGGCAGCTATTCTACGTATACCGGTAGCACAAGTTGGGGTGGCCGAGATGCAAGTTAGATAACTGATAACTGGAATGGAAGTTATATGCAGTCAGTTTAAATTGCTGTTTAAATGCACGCGTAAGTGAAGTTGATAGTCAGCAAACCCAAGCAAATTGCACGATGGGTGAAATTGGATAAATTGTAAATATTCGCACTGCAAAGGAAGTGTGAGTCTATAGAATTAATATCTTCATCGTCGATATTAGCGTAACCTAAGTGCTATCATATTATCATACTAATATTATAAATGTGAAAAGTTTGTTTGTTGGTTATTTAGTTTGTTACTCTTTCAAGTAGCAACAGAGCAACGGATCAACCTGATATTTTGCATGCGTATAGTTCAAAGGCCGGAGATCATCACCATCAGCATCACCATTTTTAATCACTTCGCGGTAGAAACCTCGTGGCGCAGCTAGAGAGAGAAATAAAATTATTATAGTTACAAAAAACTAAAAACACGCTTACCTGTTGAAGAGTTCCATTAACAACCTTCCGGCTTCATCATCAAACCCTCTTCATCAAGTGTAATTTATAAGATTCGTTAAAACGAACCAAATGATCCCAAACTCGAAGGGTTTATTAGTAGCCATGCATAGATCCACTATACACCTCCTGTCTCTCATGTTTATGTTACGATGGTGTGGTGTCATTGTAATAAGACTTTAGAGTTAGACTGATCTGCATAAATTATGCGCCATCACGAAATTCGTGTCGAATGCCAGTTCCTATGTTGTGTCATTAATCATGCTATTGGCTAGTTCTAGTTACTTGACTGTAGTATTACAAAGTCGATATTTTGTTATGTACTTAGTTACTTACCTAGGTACCTTTTTAACGCGTGTCCGCATTTGATCATCAACTTACCTTTAAATTAACAACTTCTAGCTCTATTTCTTAAATATTTTTGTAGCTGTAAGTTTGAAACTTTTATAGTGTGTACCAAGCTCAATGACTTACATCAGTAATCTAAACTGCGGATATCTGTGTTTCTGTAATACAATTTAGGCAAAGATTTCATATTTATACTACGTATATCTATGAATTTAGGTTTCTTCTAATCGCGACCGAATGAATTCGTTCTAGACAAGCGTGCTCTATTGTAGAATTATTGTAGAGCGTGGTAGAGCGCACCCTCAATTTCTTTTACGTCAGATGCGGTCAAATGCAGAGATTTGCGAACCAATATTAACTAATAAGGTTTTCTTATCTGTCCGGCTGCATACTTAAAATGTTTTTAGGGCTTATTTAAAAAAAACATATATTTAAATATATATTTTTTGCTACTCCTAGCGGTAAATTTATATAACTCTGTATGTAATCTGTGAATAGTGCTGTGGGCTGTATTGTTATTTAGTTTATTAATATATCCACCTTATTGTACATTTTATAATGGCTGTTTATAAATAAAACAAAATACTTTACCGGTGACTTGGTTTAGCTAACACGTACAAGTCTAATGTCATTAAGAGTAACGGCGTGTGCGTGTAGGCACACTGGCGGACTACGTCAGGTTATGCACGCTTCAGTAGGTATTTGTAACAATTTTAACAAAGGATTTAATCATTATTTTAAAATACATTCTTTATGTATGAAGTGTGCTGAGCCTAGGTACGTCTTGGTGATTCATTAAAGAACACATTTTGAGATAACTCAGAGAGCTACTTAAAATAGCTCTGTCAACTTCTCGTTGACGGAAATTGTCACACGTGAGAACGAGACAGATTAAAGACATAACTTTAAGTACAGACAATTTTAAGTATTACATCTCTGAGTGCGGCTGTAAGTAAAAATAAATAAATATTCGGGACATTTTTGCACACACGGTCATCTGACCCCAAACTAAGCAAAGCTTGTGATATGGCTGTCAGAGACTGATATACATACATATATATTTTTAAATACATACTTAAATAGATATTAACAACCAGATATAGAACAAACACAAATGTTCGTCACACAAATGTTTGTCCTAGGTCGGAATCGAACCCACGCCCCCAAGCTCAGAAGGCAGGTTCACTACGAACTGGACCAACGGGCTATCAGCGTAACATTCACTAAATTCAAATAAATTCATATTCAAATGACGATTTGCGATTCGAAGAATGATAATGATATATTCGGTATGTAATATTCTAAATATACAATAAATATATTTTAATTTTAGTTTTAGATTCGTTTTAGTTATAAATTTAAATTTAAGATAGTTTTTATTTTACCTCTAAATATATGTAATATTCTAATAATATCTATTAAAGTCATTGCATTGGTAAATCGAGAGTTGACCTGCCCCCAATACTACTAATCAAATTGTTTTTAAATTGTAATTGTTTCAATTTTAATTTGTGAATAATGGCCTCAAAATAGACAGTTAAAAAAAATAAACTTGAAAAATGCGCTACCTAATATTATAACTTAGTATTAAAAAATATTAAAAACTATCAATTTTGAGGCCATTATTTACAAATTAAAATTGAAACAATTACAATTTAAAAACAATTTCTTTAGTAGAATCGGGGTCTTATTGCTAGCTTTCGTTCAAAAATTAAAGTTCGTTCTTTACAACGGTAGGTACGTTTCACTAATTGGGAAAAATTCATTTTTTTTGTTGTTGTTTGACCTTGTAAAACATTACAATAACAAAAATTAACTACTAATCAGGCATAATCTAAATCTGTCAAAAATATAAAACGTTTTATAACCTCTAAGAACTACTCGCATTAGTAGGATAAATGCTTATTTACGCCAGCATACTAACCCACTAACCGATTTAAAATAATAATTAAACCTGGCAGCTAACGATTCCAGATGCTCCCTCTTGAAACTCTTGACCTCAACAAATCCACCACTTCAGCACTCGATCTCAATGTCAAGGAATAATCACAGGAATAACGCGCTGTAATGAAAATAAAAAACTACAGCTATGAGGTGAAAACGCCATGTGGCAGAGATCCGTGTTGCCATGTGTCAGCTGTTTTCCCAAACGAAAATAAAGAACTGCGCAGCGGATGGATCGGATACGGCACAGCTAAATATACTTACGCCATACACAGAATAAAATGTCAGTCCACGTAGAGATGAGAGCGTAGCTGCGGCTGAAACTCCGCTTCATTTGCACCACGACTACAGATGTTTTTTTTGGAAAACATTCGTGGAATCTTTATTATTAACCGTGGTTGTTTTTACGACAGACACTAGGCATGTCAGTGATATAAAAGGACAGAACAAAGTAAATAAGTTACGTTATATTATTATATTTCGATGACTAAAAGACATTTGTGAATGCTAAATATCTCAATACTATTAAAATAATTAGCAATTTAAAAAGCCGACTTCACAAAATGTGTAAAATACGTTTTGCTGTTATTTTGATTTAAAAGCCAAAGTGCTGAACCGATTTTGATGAAATTTCTATACGACCAATCAAGAAGTATGTATTGTATAATCCATCCAATAAAAAAATAAACCAAATCGGTACATAAACGACGGAGTTCCAAGGTAACAGACATAAAAAACGAGTTGAGAAACCCCTTCTCAAAAAGTGATAATGAGTGATAAAGGGTAAATAGTGATAGAAGTAGGTGTTGTGGTGATTGGCAAAGAGCATTACGCTTATTATATAGGGCAATAACAATAACCACATCAGCTACCTACTTTTAGATTTGCACACATACAAAAAAATAGAACAATTAATTAATTGCCATAATTTTATTGTGTTTATCGTGTTTTCCTTCCTTTGTACAACTGCGTGGTTCGTTGCTGTTGATTAGTTATTTAAATTAATGACCAGGCGATAAATAAGCCAGACTTGAGAATTAAGTATTTAATTTTTATCACGACTTTGTTTAATCACTAATAACTCGAGTAAAATTGATAGACAGATATCTTCTACGATCGAGTAAGAAAATATTTGTACTCTATGAGTCATTAACACTTCAGGGGGGTTAGACAACACCTAGGAGTAATAGTGTTCCGTGGACAAGACCCATTTTCTGTTAGCGTTAACGCCTGCGGGAAGATGAAATTGTATGAAAATGACATTAGCTTGAGATAACATCTCTCAAGCTAATGTCATTGTCAGTGTCATTTACATACAATTTCATCTTTCCGCAGGCGTTAACGCTAACAGAAAGTGGGTCTTGTCTAACCCCCAGGGCTCTGATTCCGTAACTTTAACACGCACGTAACGCGGAGCGTTAAGTTAACCTCTAAAATTTGAGCTATATTTCTTAAGGAATAAAGGCCAATTTTTTGAGGTTACGCATTACGCGCGTGTTTGAAGTTATGGAAGTTGGAACCCAGGCAATGTGGTGGTAAAACGCGACTTATTAGCGTAAAAAAAGTAAAAAAGCAAGGCATGTGGCTGGAAATAAGCTGATAATGATGTTGAATGTTGACAATGATACAAATCTGAGTCAAGTTGCTACGACTACCTATGATTCAAGCACTAGAGTTTAGATTTCGGGTTAGAGAGATGATCACGGATATTTTCGTCACTTTGTCATGTATGATGAAGCGAGTCTTCGAACCGAGTCGAGGACAGTGTTCCTAGTATTACGCGAGCTAGACGAGTGTATTCCAGGCGAGAATGACCTGACGAAAGCAGCTGGCGGTCGTCCAATGGTTGCTTCTGAGGAACCCACTCGACCGCGTGGTCGCGTCTCGTATCATTGCAATACTGTTTACATAACTGATAGAACGAAGACAATGCCTATGACTAATTTAAACATGAATGTTGATTTCTTTATTTTTATTTTATCAATCGATTCTTTCCTTTTTCTAGAATGTTCGTTTCGAATTGCTGCTGTGCCAAATGTTATTACAGCGGTATTAGAATTTAGGACGCATTTGCGAATGTTTCCTGGATACGAACGTCAGCGCTCATATTGAGCCGTTTTTACGCGAGATTAGGCTGTGACGTCAAAATCTAAAATTCAGGAATAGATTTGAGTGCCCTTAGAAAATGAGGCCCCAGTGAACGTCAATGTTAATACATCCATAAGTTTAGTGAGTTTCGAAGTAAGATTGGCAAATATAGATATACAATTAATACAATACAATAAATATGGTATAATAATACTCCGCCAGGTATGGCATTCCGATACACAAAGGTCACGTGGGTGGGGTGATAAAATCAAACGTCACCGACGCTGTGTTACCAGTAGCATGAAATCATAACTCCCCAATTTATGTGTATTACCTGTGGAAATCCGATAAAGCTATGTAGTTTGGATTCGTATAATTATGTTTATGAAATTCGTGTTTAACTTGAATTGCTTCGCTTGAGCGTATAAACAAAATGCCAATTGAAATGCTTTTTTTATTTTATTTACTTAATAGATTATTTACAGATTTTATTTCCAATAACTGTGTTTGTTGCAATGAAGTGGCAACTGGACAGTGACATAGGCTTGTGTCTTCCCGGAATGCCAGACCTTGTTTTATTGGATCATCAGTACATCTGAACGTTGATGAACAAAATATGATAGTTACTTACTTTTGTACACATTTTTTTTTTGTTTTCCAGAAAACATCTGCCCTTGACTTGAAAATTAAACTAAAATTACCGTAACGGTGCTCTAGAAAGTTATCGTGAAAAATTATAGTCGGATTTCCGCATAGAACTGTTCTATGTATGCACTCACCAAACTACTGAGTCATTAAGTAGCGTTGAACCCGCAAACTTTCGATCACGTGACATCATTTGCATTTGTTTTGTTGAGTCAAGTGCTAATGCCGATATAATTAATGACATTCTTGCATGTGGATTAGAATTTCATGTATTGTACATTAGTAATCAACTGACGTGTTTTCTTTATGGCGTGTATATTTTGAAGGAACATTCTACTTACGTTTTCATTGTCGTCTTTGCCTAAACATGGTAAAAATTCTGCTATTTCGGATTTTGGGCCCCAATATTAGTATTCTCTCTCTCCTTTTATGTTTCAAACTTAGGCATTGCTTGAAATAAGTCATCGTAAAAATATGTACCGCAACCTTAGAATAACTAGTTATTCTAAGACCGCAACGCTTTATCAAGGTAGAAGCCAAAATACGTAAAATTGAATGAAAAATTTAAAACCAAACGTGCAGAATTTTTGTACATCGAGAGAGTAATTTAGACGTGTTAGTGTCTATTATGTCTTCTGTGGTATTAGGTAGTTGAACTCCATACACTCGGCCAACTACTTTCGAAGGGTGTTTACGGTTTCGTTTTTTTTACAACGGACTAGGCTTCCTATTGACCACTCACCTGGATGCTATAATGTGGTCAAAGATGTAGCACGCTTGTCTAGTAAATACCTATTCACTATTTTAGTTGAACAATCCCGGTTTCCTATTTCATAAGGCGCAATTTGAAATTTTAGTATTGTCGTCTGACGTGCTACTGACGTAAAACTGAATTAAGTTGGAGCAAAAACAAACGTGTATACCACAGGTATACCTAGTATACTTTTTACTAAATTTATAATAATCTATTTACAATTGTGTATATGTAGTAAGTAACTCAGGTTAGTAACTAGTCGTTTCATATCCCCTTCTGTTAATTTTCCAAGCAGTCCTGACCACTACCAACATTAACCGTAGGTTATGATCAACTGACGCAAGAATAAACAGATTTTGCTTCACATTACTGTTGATATTATGATGAAACTCTGTGGCAAAAACCACATCGCCTGATGTAGATAGGTTTATAATCTTGACATGACTCATACAAAGGTATGAACTGAACTGCAACTTCTTTGAGCAAATGATTTCAATTGAAAGCGGCAGTATTGTTTTGACTAGATCATGGCATTTCTATTCCCTCCATTCTAGTATTTGTCTGATTAATTTCATTCCCTCAATTCCATCGTTCATTGTTTTCTTTTAACTAACAAATTATTAATGTCAGGTTTTCTTAAACGTTTTTGTATGATTTCGTTACTATTTTTTATTGTCTGTTTCTGCTGGCTGCTTTCTTGTTGTAGGTAATCCTTAGAGCAAATTTATTCAAATTAATTCTAATCTCAGCAAAAACATAATTACGGTGAAAAATGAGCCAAACGACCGGACCAAAGGTTATAATTGTGGAAATGGCAGCTTCGCCAAAAAAAGTATTGTAACCTAGCAGGAGAAAATGCCAAAATTTTAAACATTTCGTTAAATAATAGCTATGGTATCATTACCTTGCTACTAAATAATATTATGTTGCTTAATTGGTAAGTTGTCACCTTAGTTGTCATATTTTGAAGTTTATACAAAAAATGTGAGACCGCAGGGAAACGCTGGATGCAGGCAACTTCCAACCGGCCCGGTTCTATGTCCAGCAGTGGCCGGACTATTGTTGAAATGATGACGATGACTAGCAAATGTATGTGTAATGTAATGTATAAAATCGAAGATTTGAGAAAGGGACTTATCCTGCCTACATAACTTCCTGAATCTATTTCGGCACGTAGTGAAAATAATTTTACTATTCCGATAACGTTGTTCATAATGCCAGGTTAATTTCAAGGTAGATTAGAAATAATTTGACACACGGGCGGTCGCTTGGCCTGACGTGACGTCAAGATCTTACAGACATCCCCTTTAAATATGTCATAATAATAAATGATGACACTAAAATTACGCAGTTTTTTTGTAAAATGACGTAGTTTTTAGCCCCGTTTCAATTTGCAAGTAGGACGCCTAGTAAGTTTATGTATCGTCATGACTATATTTTATAGTCATGACGAAATAGCTAACTACAGAATAAAGAAAAAAAACCGTGTTATTCAGCTTTTTGCGGCGTGTCTGATATACAGGTTTACGCGGAAAGGGTGTACCTACCTACTCAGCTGAAATGGGTTCATAATACCAAAGATTATATACTAGAGATAATACCCATACTTAGTTATAAACAACTTTTACTAAGGGACCGACACAGAAATCACGAAAAAACAAGACACTCGACAAGATGTATGGATATGCTGATATTTTCTTCGCGAATTTAGACTGTTCCAATGAAAAATTTGTTCATAAATTATGAGAACATTGGAACCCTTCTGGGTTAGTGCCTACTATATACCTAGTAGGTAGGTACCTATGCTCTTTCCGTGTGTCCCTGTCTAACGCTAGTTTTATTTTTATTTTCTTATATTTTCTTTATTTCTATTTTTTATATAAATAAACTTGAAAAAGTAATCATTTTAATTTTGATACTAAGCATCTATTGGCGTTACGTGGCGCCCGTGGCAGTATATCGGACTCGTATGCCGAGACGGCAAACATTATTACCTACGCTTTTTTATGCCTTCTGTTTCACATCTATCGGGCGTCCCGTGACGGCCAAATTGTTTTTGATACTGAACTGATTTCCATTCGTTGGGTTGAAATGAACTTTAGAGTCTATCTTTAATCATAATTATATTCCATCTGCGCTATTCGAAGGTCGAGACAATCGTGCGACTTTTGTAAACAAACAGTGATCTCTACAATCGACATGTGCATGCCATTAGTGCCCTCTATAAATAGCGCGCCATGGTGCGGGCGAGACATTGCTTCCAATTCATGTGTGTAGCACTATTAACCAAGAACGAACCTAGGAATATTTACAGGGGGTGGGGCAGTTGGGGGCAAATGCAAAATGGAACTATTTAGATTTACTTTTCGGTTCGGGAGCACTCAGAATGAGCTCTTAACCACATCCAAGCCAACACTCTACCATTCTTTCGCACTAACCTGAACGTTTAATAACTTTCATCGGATAGACATCATTTCGCAGAGTGATTCTTCGAAGCATCGATCCTTCGAACTACTCTTCATCGCACATAGTTCCGAGTAGTTCGAAGCATAGTTACGGATCCAGGGGGCTGCCCCCTACCCGTCCCTGACTACACCCTTGGTCTTAACGACTGCGCTATCAAGTGGCATACTTACTTCACTTGGTTTTATCTGGTGATGGATGAAGAGGAAGGAGACCCTAATTAAACAACAATCCTCTGTTCTCGATAAACTCAAATAAATCTCCGTAGCATTTGTAAACTGAATTTAATATCCAACGAGTACGTTGCTTTCTTAGATATTTAAACGACAAAAATAAAACGTGCTGACTTGATTTAGCAAACAATTTGCTATTTTGTTCGCTTGCAAAAAGTTGTTAATACATATCAAATTTTCGTCAAAAATCTCCAATTTTTTCTTGAATTCTGCATATCCGTTTCTAAGCTAAACCAAAAATAACGAAAAAACAAAAATGGTTTCTTTTTAAAATTTTGGTGCGGAAAATTGTGTTTCGTTTCTTACCAAGGTACAACAATAATTATGACTATAATATTATAAAACAATCTGTGTATTCCGCACTGCACACTTAGGACTGAGAAATAGGAAGTAGCTATTGACATAATGTACTAAACATAACCTAGTAGTAGTAATAGGCGATGTAAACATCTAACATTTACCTATATTTCTTACGTTTTCGGGGGTTATTACAAATTGAAATTAAACACTGATCACGTACCTACCTACGTTATTTTAAATTATGACGTTACGAACACTTTTCAGTGTCGTAAGTAGACTTATTACTAGGTGACAGATGTCTATAGAAATGTTATGAAATAATTTACAAGTACCGCCAATGATTTATAATCAAAACATTTCCTATCCTATGTAATAATGTAAAATAAACATGATAAAATCCGCTAAAGTAGTAGTTTCGATATCTAACATTTTGTTATAGATATACTTAGATGTATATAGTAAACAAACATAAAAATGGATATGATGTACAACAAACGCAAATTGCGGCCCTTTATCAACAGCCCCTGTGTTGACGAGTCCGCGGTGTGCGTCACCCAGCTGCGGAGCTAACTCTAAACAACCGCCTGAGCCAATTCTTTATACCTACATATTTTTTGATATGAGTTTGATGAGGACGATGTTTTCTTCGACATATTTCTTGATGAGTTAGATGGGGACAATGTTTTTCTTCTACATATTTCTTGATGAGTTTGGTGAGGATGATCTTTTTATTCTACATATTTCTTGATGAGTTTGGTGAGGATGATCTTTTTATTCTACATATTTCTTGATGAGTTTGGTGAGGATGATCTTTTTATTCTACATATTTCTTGATGAGTTTGGTGAGGATGATCTTTTTATTCTACATACTTCTTGATGAGTTTGGTGAGGATGATCTTTTTATTCTACATATTTCTTGATACTAGTTTGATGAGGACGATGACATTATAATTATAAATAACAATCCGAAGGATAAAGATACCTATTCAAATAAGTGAAGGAACAACTCAAATTTTAGAATTAATTTGATAAAAAAATTACGTTAGATTATTTGACTTGATAAACGCTTGCTAATAAAAACTAGATACTCCGAATGATCGTAATACTTTTACAAAAAAAAAAAAAAAAACTATTTGCTTACATACTTTTTAAAGGATTTTATTGTCTTTGAAATACCAAAGGAATTAAATTGTACACTTTGATAGACTGTTTGCAGCTTTCGGTGATTATCCAACGTTGTTTTCGAATCACGTTGCCAAGTATCCGAGAAATATTTGACTAAATTAAGAGCACGTGAAGTCTTTCGTATAAGGCAAGGATAAACAGATTGATTCCGATGTTTTACGCAACCGAGATCTCGACGATGGCCCAGTTTCTCCGATATAAATTATTGTACGGTAAGACCCTATGTTACGAACGTCATTTGTTTTACAATTTAGCACAGTATTATCAGGTGTTTTTTTCTACAAACTGGGGATATCGATAATTGTATGAAAACACACAAGCACCATTGTTTTCTGTAAATTTTGTCATATGGACGAAAATGTGTCGATTTGTCCTAAAAAGCCGAAGGTTATTCAAGTCCGTGAACAGATTCTAATGGGATGGAGTGGCATCGGATAATGGAAAACATACTGTTTCCCACTTAGTATCAATTCACGCCCATTTCTATTTGAACTTTGTTTTAGTATCATTAGAATCTTCGTACGTTTCAGGTACCAAGTATTCTATGAGTTCTTTATCATTTAACACTTCATCCGCATCTAAGCCAGTCTTGTTTACAAGTTTGTGTAAGACCGATATAAAAATAGGCTTTTTAAAGTCTGTATAAGGAGCCGATACCGCAGTTCGCCTTGCACTACTTGATCAGCTTATGTCATTCTGGGATAACTTACGACATAATTCGAGGCTGTGTGATAGAACGACTTTCTTAGCAGTTTATATACTTTCCACTAATTATACGTAGACCTATTAGACTGTACTTCCTTATCTAGATAAGTATAGGTAGGGTTGGGGTACCTATTTTAACGGGTGCCTCTTTATTTACTACACATAAAAAAAAAAAAAAATTGTTTTTTTTTTTACTTCGTACTAGTCTAACTTTGGACCGCGATGTCGCTTTCACAGAATGTTCAATAATCGGTTTTAATTTCCAAATTTTTCATTCTTAGCGATGGAATATTTACTTTAAATTTAAATATTATATTTTAACTTAGAATAACTACTCAGAGAAGGTAATTTTCCAAACAACGCTTTCACAAAACGTAAGCTACAAATTCGCTTCGTAGCTTACGTTTTGATTGGTGTTTTAAACGATTTAAGCAAGAAAATTTATGGATTACCTGTGGAATGTCACACCATAACTCTTATGCTGCTTTTCTGATTTGTGTGGTACAATTTCACAGCGCAAATTGTCATAGCAAAATTTTTATATATTTTTTGGAGCCATATATTACACCATTTGAATGGCTTAAATTTTGCGTATGTACTTGGTTTCTTTGTGTAGTTATTATAAGTATTTTAAGGGTAAATTGATAGAACTGATTATATATTTAAAAAAACATTAAATGGCGAATATATCGTGAATATAAAAAAAAAAAAACAGTCGTATATAGAACCTTTTATTGGAAGTCATATGGATTGATAGATAGAAACTCTTTATTGTGTACACCAGAAATAAGAATTACAAACAGATAGAAAACACTTACGAGCTAGTGCCACAAGTGGCGGCCTAATCGCTAAAAGCGATCTTTTCCAGGCAGCCATTATAATACTATAACCATTGTAATATATAAGCTTACTAAGACTTAGCCTAATACACAATAAACAGTTGGATTACCCATAGAACGTATAAGGTCTAAAGAAATAAGTTCCAAATGCTAAAGGTCTGATAGGTAACGTAATCACTATCATCACTATCACTTCACTATCACTATCGCTTCATCATCACTACATAGTATAAAACAAAGTCGCTTCCCGCTGTCTGTCCGTCCCTATGTATGCTTAGATCTAATAAACTACGCAACGGATTTTGATGCGGTTTTCACCATCAGTTAGATAATTTTTTACGGAAAGTAATATAATAAGCAATAAATAATAATATATAATAATATATGTAATAAGCGTCCCGCCCTGACTTCGCACGTAAGTTACACCCGTGAGAAGCCGGGCGGGCGGGTCGCTAGTATATTATATTATGTTATCAGTTAATGTGGTAATTTTGACTTTAAAAAAGTACATTATAGAGATATGTGTGCTGAATTGAGGTCACAATAAATTTTTTGTAAAATTTTGTATGTTAAAGTTGTTTTCCTCAACATTTTCATCGGAATATTACACGAAAAGGTCGATTGAAGCCTACAAATACCGGCGAGGCCACGCGTACGTGCCTCACCGCACAACTAGTTGTTTATACCGCGGACGCATGCGCGATATTAGGCCATCTATTAGTAGATAATTTCGAACTCGCTAATCACTTTGTCAATTGATGTTGTTGCTAGAATGTTCCATGGGATTTTCACCTTCTAATTAGATGCAAGTATCATTTGTTTATCTCGTAGGTATGGTGATATTTCTGAACTAATCTACAGTGTTTATTTCAACGAATATCGAAATTAGTGCTATACTTCAAATGAACCTCTATTAGCATATTAAAAAAAAATCTTTTTCATATTTTAATTTCATAATTTTATCAATCTCACGACGAGTTTTTTTATTGATCGATCTTTTGCTGGGTACAAGGTAGATAGATAGAAACTCTTTATTGTGTACACTAGAAATAAAAATTACAAACAGATAGAAAACACTTGCGAGCTAGTGCCACAAGTTGCAGCCTTATCGCTAAAAGCGATCTCTTCCAGGCAACCACTCGATGGAAATAATTTACGTAACAGGACAAGCCTCTATACAAGCCTCTTCTTAAATAATCTATTACGTCATAAAAATATTGATATTTTGCACCGATCTCATCCACGTCTTCCCGGGCCCTGACGATATCGTCCTTCCTTCTAGCTGATGGTCTGCCCACTGGTCCTATCACTCCTCTACGCCACCATTATGTGACTGCTTTAATCCACTTGCGTATATTCGTCTTACAATCTGTCTTAATTGCCACCTCCACTTGAGCAGAATTCTTCGTCTCCATTGATCAAAATGACAGAAATAACTCCATGTTCACCCGACAATGACCATGCATCTCTTTCTATAGTAACTAAACCAAATGCAAGCAAACTATAACACTAGTAACCCATATTAGTACCCTATAAGATTTTATATACAACATTCCTAGTAACTACAAATACATATAGCCTATATGCATATAGGCATATAGACTTTATACTCGTGCTATGAAATACTTAAGAAAATTGAATACCTACACTTTTGATTGTGGGGTCATCTGCTATGGTCATGGCCTTTGTAGGGCGATGGCACAGTCCCAAAATACATTGTGATTTAGGTATTGGTTACGAAACAATTGACGATCAACTTGGTGTAATACATTTGTATATGTAGGCAGCTACAGAAAAGGAAAAAAATCTCTTCTGTGTAGGCAACACTTTATTTTACTTACCCCGCTTCCAGAAGAATGCTGCCATAGATAGTAGAATCTACTATGATGCTGCTGCCTGTAACGTATGTAGAGACTAGAGAGTTAATAACTTTAAAAAAAAAAAGTTTTACTAAATTACTTATAATAATAGTTCCTGCTGGTTACTTTTCGAGAACATTTAAAAGTGGTAGTGAAGCAAAGAAGTAGATACAATTTTACTAACTTTTAAATATTCTTCAAAATCAAAAATCGTTCCTAAGATAAGATTATAAGAGTTACTATATTTTCTTACGCCAGATAAACCGGTATGAACTCGGGTAAAATTAGAAGTTTGTCGGTTCAATACATTTATTAATAAGTCAAGTCATATAGGCCTTGACCTGATTCCCACAAGGATTTTCGTAAATTGTTCTTCGCACAAAATATATTACGAAAAAAAAAATATGGGACCACCTATGAGCTATGACCTACCAACCAAAAAAAAACAATTCTAAATTGGCGGAGTAATCGCGTAACAAACATAAAAAAAAAAAAACATACATTCGAATTGATAACCTCCTCTTGAAGTCGGTTAAAAATAGTTTTATAAAAAAATTATACTGGCAGCCTGTCAGATCGACTCATCATATACCTATAGGCCTTCAATATGTTCTGATCATAATAACATTTTAAAGGTCAGATTATTATGGGTTTCACCGTCATCCCTTTGTCTTATATTTTTTTTTTTTTTTTTTTTTTAAATAATTAGTAGGCTTGCGTTTGACCACCATCACGCCTGATGTTAAGCGATGATGCGGTCTACGTTGGAGCACGCTTGCCTAGAAGGAACCGATTTATTAAGACGACCTTTGATGAGATCCACAGTTGCGTCCTCAGATCATACAAACAAGGGACATGGGTACAAATATCGTTCGAGTCCAAATGTTCTGTTTCATTTTTAGGGTTTCGTACCTCAAAAGGAAAAAACGGAACCCGTATAGGATCACTTTGTTGTTTTAGTCAAACTATTTAGTCCCAAACTATTTTGACGGCGCTTACCAGAATCTAACTAGACCTCATCATCATCATCATCAGCCAGAAGACGTCCACTGCTGAACATAGGCTTCCCCCGTTAACCTCCACACTGAACGACAGCCTGCCTTTTGCATCCACTGGATGCCAGCGACTCTTACTATGTCGTCGGTCCATCTAGTGGGAGGCCTACCTACACTGCGTCTTCCGGTTCGTGGTCTCCACTCAAGAACCTTTCATCCCCATCGGTTATCGGTTCTCCGAGCGATGTGGCCTGCCCATTGCCACTTCAACTTGCAAATTTTAACAGCTATGTCGGTGACTTTGGTTCTTTGGCGAATATCCACGTTTCGGATTCTATCGCGCAAAGAAACTCCGAGCATAGCTCTCTCCATTGCCCGCTGTGTGACTGTCTGATCCTGTCTCACGCCTTTCTGCAATTGGATTGGTTCCGTGCTCTCGTCCTGTAATCGGATCGACATGGTGGCGTTTCTATACAAACACTTCAACACTTCGATATACCTATAGTCGATATGACAACGCTGGAGGGACTGTAATACTGCCCAGGTCTCGATGGAATCAAAGGCTTTCTCATAGTCCACAAACGCCAGGCATAATGGCCGATTATACTCCTCAGCTAGACCTAACTAGTAGTAACAGCCTAACTAGTTTTTAGGGTTCCGTACCCAAAGGGTGTAAACAGGAGAGGACCCTACTACTACGCTGTCTGTCCGTCTGTTTGTCCGTCCGTCCTACCTTGCTGTATCTTTCGAACCGAAATAGATAGCCATTTGAAATTTTAAAATTCAATGATAAATTGTACTAAGGCATATCTTCCTTGATTGTCTAATCTCGATCGACTTATATTCAAAACTGCTGTTATTGCGTTAATTGATCTAATTTTAAAGTCCGGTAGGAAGGTACCTAAGTATTTTATTATCAGTTAATTAAAGACAATCATCGCATTAACTCGTCTCGAGCCAATTTATTATCACTTTATCTTCTATCAAAAAGATAATTAATTTATATAGGCTTGCTTTTGACAACCGCGGTCTGATGGGGTACGCTTCCCAGAAAAAAACGATTTACTCGCGACTTGAAGACACCCAGATTGAAACTATATCTGGGAACACCCATTCAGGCAGCACATTCTACAGACAAAGGGTTCACACAGTAAAAGTAGAATAAATGCGCTTCGTACGGGTTTTCGGAATATCAGGCATGAAACGGTGTCACCTTTTCGTGCCCGTTGATAGAAAAATAAATAAAGAAAGATGGGCAGGAGCTTAGTATATATATAATGGTCTATAGATATGTAAGTATAGAGAATTTGGTCATGCAGATTCGATACACACCCCGAAATGTATTCGAAAAAATCCGGTAGACTAGCAACTTTGCGCCGAATACTTTGAAGCTTAGCCTGAATACAAGAGATTCTTGCTGATTCCAACGCCTCAAGCTGGTACTTGGCTGATCGATGGTGCGAACAGTAGGTATTCCATGCACGACCGAACTTGAGCTTGATACAATATGATTGTTTTGACGTGAAGTACCGCCGCACCTTCGAGAGGATACCCAGCGTTTTATAATCAAAACTCGCTGTAAAACAATCTGCACTAGTCTACTAATATTATTATTATTATATAGTATAGTAGGTATATTATTTGCACTAGTTTAATAATATTTTTTATTTATTTCATTTTATTCTCGGGTCTAGCCTCGACAATTCAGAGGCACTGGTGGGGCCGAAGCCAAAAACAAGAGGCCCTGATACATACAAAATGCATTCACGAAATGTGTATGTATAATAAGAAATGTAGAAATAATGGACATTATAAGATAAAAAAAATCTGGGCTATTGTGGCGAGTTCTTGATGCCTTTAAGACCACCACCCTGGAGCTTAGGTTCTTAGCTCTTACGGTTTCCACCCCTATGCAGACGGTCGGAAGGCAAGCCAGAAATCTCATTTAGCTCCATGGAATCGGGGTAGTTACGCGGTGTCTTTGCCACTCTGACGGCTCGCCACAAAGCCTTTTTTAAAACGACTTCAAAAAAGAGGAGGTTATCAATTCGATTGTGTTTTTTATTTATTTTAAATATAATTATATTATTTTTATTACCTCATCATCATCATCATCATTTCAGCCGTAGGACGTCCACTGCTGGACATAGGCCTCCCCCATCGATCTCCAAAAGGGCCGGTTGGAAACGGCCTGCATCCAGCGTTTCCCTGCGGTCTCTTTTAGGTCGTCTGTCCATCTTGTGGGTGGACGTCCTACGCTGCGCTTACCAGTCCGTGATCTCCATTCCAGAACCTTTCGGCCCCATCGGCCATCTGTTCTGCGTGATATGTGCCCTGCCCACTGCCATTTCAACTTACTAATCCGGTGGGCTATGTCGGTGACTTTCGTTCGTCTACGGATCTCCTCATTTCGGATTCGATCTCGTAGAGAAACCCCTTTATTACCTACTAGAACAAAAATGAATTACTGGTTTTCACGTAGTAAAATAGGTATGTATAATTATGTTTAATGCCCTACTGCTGAGTACTGATATCTGTCCTGGGCCAAAATATAATTACTGCACTATTCTAACTCAGTTAACCTGTTTGACCACTGGGGATTGTAAGTTATCGACCCCAGCTCTATTCTATGGTTATCATTAACTTTAATCACAGCAAGATTATTTATCGAAGATAAATGTAGCAAGAAATAGTAAGCATGCATAGAGTAATGAAATATAACCGATTGTAAAGTGCTATGCCTAGATTTATACATTTTTCCATTCCATTATTCATTTTTTTCATTCTTCCATAATAGGAATATGGATATTCCATTTTTTGTCTGAATTACATAACTTTGTACAGCCTGTCACTTCACGAAGGTTACCGCTCAATCAGTCAGTGCGGCGGCAGAAAGAATGCGTCTGACAGTTTCCATAAATTTTTAAAAAGGCGAACGAAAACAGTAAATTCTGATCCATTTTACTAGCTTTTTGATTGTTAGATTGTAGCTGGTATACAATATACTGGCCAGTAAAAATAAACCGGCCAAGTGCGAGTCAGGCTTGCGCACTGAGGGTTGCGTACCACCACAAAATTCAAAAACGAAATTACCAGTGTATTGGTGATGCTACTTACAGTGTCAACGTCTGTGATCTACAACTAGCACGATCTCCTCTCCTATGTTGTGGACGGTTGTGGATACGTTCAAAGCGGCCCGGAAGCCTGGCGCAGACTTTACCAAATTCTACGCTATTACGCAAGCGCAACCCTTGTCCTATATAAGATTCAAGGACCTCAAACGAGATGAAAAGTGCCCTAGTTCCATTCATGTGGCCTGTAGGAAACAGGGGTGTGGTGCGGTCGATGACCCCGTTACCGGTCGGGCCGATGACCTCGGCTCAGCTGACGCACGTACTAACTAGCTCATAATCTGTGGTATTGCACACATTGTAGGTATCTCGGTTTTAACCTAGTTGTTGATAGTAACTGGTATTTAATCTACGCCGTCGTACACTGACAGTTGTCGTTTGTCGTCAAATAACATAAACTTTTCCATTCATTGGCCTATTATTGTTAATTGCCACAAAAACGGGGGCTACTTGTAAGACAATTAGTATTAGTAAATGTTTATCGAAGTGGGACTCCTACACTTTTCCCCCCTATAAACTAAAATCGCCATAGGAGGTTCTGACGAGTAAGTATAAAATGGACTAGCTGCGCCCCGTGGTTTACTCGCGTAGATACCCTTGATAAAAGTAGTCTAAGTTACTCCTTATAACATCAGCTATCTGCCATTGAAAATTCTGTCAAAATCGGTCTAGCCGTTTTGGAGTTTATAGGTAGGTATATAGGGAACATAAATACATCGATTTTTAACCGACTTTAGGAGGAGGTTATCAATTCGACTATGTTTTTTTATTTTTTTATTTATAATATATCTAGATTATCGTCAATTTCGTGTCACAGGGTCTGTCGTTTTTTTAAATCAAACTATAACAATGCGTTCAATTACGGTCCCTCAGTTTGAAACCGTCATAGGATTACCTAGGTATATTGCATTGTTCCTAACCAGTGAGATGGTAAAATATGTTAGATTGTACCTACTAGTATTATACAAACATACAATTACCAATCAGCGGTCATTGTGATCGCGATCGCGTGCTACTTCGCTCATCCGCGCGCTAATGGCACGCGATTGCGGCGGACGGACATCCATAATAAGCCTGCTGCTCCCATAGAATAAAACATTTGCTTCGCTCAATCGTGATTGTCTGTTTTGTGTCTGATAGTCATAACAATGTGACTATGACGCATCATTTCTGTATATGGTTTTAGTAATAAATTGTATGATTAATGTCATTTGTGATAACTATAGTACTTAATTATTATAGTGTTTATATATATACGGCTATAATAAGGATAACTGAAGAGTTTAATTGAACTGACACAATAACTTTTATTATGACCTAATTTAAAAAGATAAATGCAACGGAATTAAACACAGACGACGTCAGTTATAAAAAATAATTGAAAATAGGGTTGCTCTGGACCGATATATCGCCAGTATTTTAATCCGACTGTTTCTAGGATGGTAATGTTTTTGGCGTTTGTAAGTAAAATGGAAACTGGCGTTTCACACATTTTGTTTATGTAATCCGAGAATTACTCGCGTATAAGATAAAGTTACCAAGTAAGGGTTACCAAGATACAGGCGTAGCCTAAGTAGTTTGGGACCCACAGATTACCACGTATTTTGGATACTTTCACAAAGCTGTAAGGACTAACTCTGTTTGTTATTTATATAAGGTTAATCTCTACATAGTATACATTAAAGTCGCTTTCCGCGTCTGTCTGTCTGTATGGCCGCTAACTCCTCCTAAACCACGCAACGGATTTTGAAGCGGTTTTCACCATCAGTTAGATACATTTTCACGGAAGGTTTATATATATAACTAGCGACCCGCCCCGGCGTGCGAAGCCAGCCGGGTGGGTCGCTAGTAATTACTATAAATAAAAACTCGTCATAGGTCTTAATTTAATGTTTGTAAGTATCCATTGTATAGGAAATAAATTGAATTGAATTAAGTTGGGTTTTCCGACCATAACCACAGAAAACATAATAGAATAGTACAACTACAAAAGATTCACTCCGCAAAAGCGATTCTTGCAATAAAGTGCAATTCAGGACGTGCGAGCGCTAACTACCTACAGCTATGCCTCTCTGTCTTACGGCAGCAGTTCCGACACGTCGGCTACTTGTAGCTTCATATTATCATACCTAAAGTGCGGAGTGCGCCAGGCCTGCCAATCCTGCCATAGCATAGTAAACAGTAACGAAAGTGTTTTTAACTTATTGTGAAAATTTAACTGATCAATGGGACAGGGGCAAAAAGGCCGATGACTATAATGACAATTTGTATGACATACTAATTTTATGTTGACATATTTTTACAGCAATTTGTTGTATTTATTATATTAGTAATTTTATAATATTATTCCTATTTTTACTAGGAAATCTATTTTAGTTTTAACAGTATGTGAGATAAATGTTAGTGGAATTTGTCCATTTTTATTCTCAATAAATAATTTGAATTTGAATTTGAATAGTAATGTTTAGGTACCTAGGTATGTGCGCAAAGCGAGGAGCCGCGCGCGCACTCACCTTGAAAAAGACCGCCGAGTGCGGTTGAAACTTAGTCGGAATAACCGACTTAATTTCACATGACTAATTCCGTCTAATATAAACAAAATATTTTTACAACACATTTGCTCAAAAAGTGCACTTACGATGCCTGTATACATCGTTCGAAAGTTAAACATTACGGATCATACAACGGAGCGTGCGGTAATGAATTTGTCCGCACGCTCAGATGTATAGCACCGTGCGTGTACTTTACGGTATTTTTTTAATTTCCATCATAATTACATAAGAATTCCACAAAAGAGTTTCATATTACGAGAATAAATAAGCTGAATGATCAAACCTCCTTGGAAGCGCTTTTGCTCAATACGTTTGTCTCAGTTTAATACTAAAGAGAAAATGAGACAAAAGATGTAGTTCTAATTTTCACCACGTGATAGTGGCGCTATTTGCATGTTCGCGCCATTTTCTTATTATATTATAGAAACTATTGTTGTGACTGATATTAAGTTATAAACAAAATAATAAAATTGTTTCATTTGTAGCCTTTTTTTCTCGCAAATGTGTTGTAAAACGTTGTATGGCACACGTGCGGATTGGTTATTACAAACTCGTGACTATGGTAAGCCCTCGACTTCGTCTCGGGCTTACATTCGTCTACTCGTTTGTAATAACCAACTTACCGCACTTGTATCATAAATAACTAGTAATTATGTTTGCCTGATTCAATGTGACCTCTTGTAGTCTCAACGGCTTGACAGATTTTGATGTGCATGTTATCGATAGATTCGTCTTTATGTCTGGAATGTTTCTGGCTTTCTTTTTGCAGTTGGGTTTTACACAGTCTCTACTAATAATATTATAAAGAGGAAAGATTTGTTTGTTTGTTTGCATTGAATAGGCTATGAAACTACTGAACTGATTTGAAAAATTATTTCACTTTTGGGAAGCTACTCTATCTACGGGTGACATAGGCTATCTATACTAATATTATAAAGAGGAAAGATTTGTTTGTTTGTTTGTTTGTTTGCATTGAATAGCCCGTTGGTCCAGTTCGTAGTGAACCTGCCTTCTGAGCTTGGGGGCGTGGGTTCGATTCCCACCTAGGACAAACATTTGTGTGACGAACATTTGTGTTTGTTCTATATCTGGTTGTTAATACCTATTTAAGTATGTATTTAAAAATATATATGTAGGTATATCAGTCTCTGGCAGCCATATCACAAGCTTTGCTTAGTTTGGGGTCAGATGACCATGTGTGCAAAAATGTCCCGAAAATATATATTGAATAGGCTCCGAAACTACGGAACCGATTTGAAAAATTCTTTCACTTTTGGGAAGCTACACTATCCCCGGGTAACATAGGCTATATTATATTTTCAAAAAAATAGAGATCCTTACTAAACTTTGCTAAACTCCAATAATGTAACCCAAGGTGTAAAAAATAACAATTCAGCTAGTAGTTAATAAACATGTACAAATTTTACGTATCTAGTTAATAAACATTCTAAACAAATAGACAGGTTAAAAATCAACAATAAAATGCTGGTTTCCAAGAGTTTTGTTGGTATTAGATTTTATTGCGATTTTAGACGCCGTAAAGCTCTGCAAGGAAATCGTAAAAATGTTGGACTTTCGAAGGAAGTCTAAAGCCAAACATAGTTTTAATGGTTTAAAACGAATTTTAGTGGTAGTTAACAATATCACAGATAAAATTACCCCTTCAATATGGAAATATATTTTACAACACATTTGCTCAAAAAGTGCACTTACGATAACTGAATACATCTTTCGAAAGTTAAACATTACGGATCATACAACGGAGCGTGCTGTAATGAATTTGTCCGCACGCTCCGTTGTATAGCACCGTGCGTGTACGTTACGGTATTTTTTTAATTTCCATTTTTTGTTTTTTTCTCGCAAATGTGTTGTAAAACGTTGTATGGCACACGTGCAGATTGGTTATTACAAACTCGTGACTATGGTAAGCCCTCGACTTCGTCTCGGGCTTACATTCGTCTACTCGTTTGTAATAACCAACTTTCCGCACTTGTATCATAAATAACTATTAACTAACCGACTTCGGAATTGTTCTCAATTTAGGCCGTTTAGTTTTTTTAATGTTTGCACTTTGTTTAAACTCCGACATTTGTGGTTCTTTTTTTTCATGTCGTTTTTTTGTTGATAATTATCAGAAGCATGGATCAGAAACAAACACCCACAATTTTCACAACTCTACGACCACTCTGGCAAGAGATCCCGATTCTCAAACACTGAGAAAAGAAACACTGTTTTAAACTATCACGGTTGTTCACTAAAGTTATACCTTATACCCACCCGCTTCCATCCGGGATGCACCATCCACAGCATGCTAGAGCTTGGCTCTTACGATCGCTATTTTATAACGTTGATGATTTTTTTAAGTTGAAAGATTATTGAGATTATTATTGAATATTTATAATTGTAATTATTGTAATTATAATTGAATTATTTTTATCCTTTTTATTAATTAATTATTTGACTGTGTCACATATGTACTTTTATGATTGAATTTTAATTGAAATATTTTAATGAGACGCGATTGTACTATTTTACTATCGAATTTATTTAATGCCATACAGACTTGTAACTTTTGGGGTTATTAATAAAATTTGTATTTGTATCTGTATGATTAAATTTTTTTTGTCTTCCCTTTTAACATGGTGCATGTAACTGCGGCGAAATATCGGGAGCTCATTCCACAACCTTACCACGGTAAATAATCATATAATTTCACTGAGAAAAGGTATGACAAATACGAATACAAATAATGAGTAGGTACGTAGGGTCACATCACAGGTAGGGTGTAAGGGAAATGCTCCCGAAAACAGAGACTAGTGATAGGATAGTGCAGAGTGCATGTGATTGCTGATACGATATTAAAATCGTATTTTTGGTTCCTTATTTTATTGCAACACCAGCTTTGGAGAGTTAAACACAACGTTATTACAAAAAATATGTTTTTTAAAGTCCGCAATGCAATGCAAATAAAATATCGAGCTGACTCTAGCTAGAGGCTATTCTGTACTAGCTAGAGGTCAACGAACGACCTCCACACGCACACATAGTCAGCGTCCCGCGCATGTTTTATTTCTACTATGCTCTCGTCACGCGCTTTTGTATCTATGCGGTGCATTGACCCCGAATTTTGGAGGCTTTACATTGCTGGTTTGCAAAATACTAAACTAATAAAATTATACAAATTATAAGACTAATACTATGGTTATTGGTATTCGATTGTGTTTAGTTAGCTAAATATTAGCGATTCGGCGAGAGTTTCCCTTGCACCACTATATATTTATCTATGATCTTACTCAAAAATGTAATGGATTCAAAGTAAAAATTATATAGGTAAGTATGTATAAAGCAAATTTCAAGAAACCTGACTGTTTTTGAAGTGATTTATGGTTACTATTTATGATTTACATACAAATGGATGCTCGTTTTAGTAGGTACAAAATTCGCGAAAGAAGTGTTATCAAAATCAATCTTATTCTTTTAGATGCATTTTATGAATTATTGGGGTCGATTCTGTCATGCCACTCACTAAACTAAACCAATCTGACATGACTAAAA
Source organism: Agriopis aurantiaria (assembly GCA_914767915.1). Classification (NCBI taxonomy): domain Eukaryota; kingdom Metazoa; phylum Arthropoda; class Insecta; order Lepidoptera; family Geometridae; genus Agriopis; species Agriopis aurantiaria. Next base: position 15,077,377 of record OU611989.1, on the reverse strand, counting down.
TTATCTGCCTCTCTTTTAATTTTAATATGTGAGAGAAGGATGGCAACAATTTTAGAGCTGTCAAATTTAGTTTAGTTTAGAGTGCATCAGAATCGATGCCAATGTCAACTAATTTTAATCGTATGTCTCGGCGATGTCTAATTTAGCTTGTAACAAATGTAGATTAAATGAACAGATTACTTTAATATTATAGTTTTAGTCTACTTTTGGTTTGGAAATTTTCAAGCCCTCACCTCTTTCATCTCTCATCTCTCATCCACTTACACAGATATTTGTCTAGCGTCCATCCTGTCAAGCCGGTAGGTAACTAGGTATATACCCGAATGCTTCAGTCATTAACCCCAATTGATGATTGTACGGCTCTAAAAAAATCATCACACGAGCGATGTTAAGGCGGTGACCAAACTGGCCTAGCGGTAAAACAGTGACAATTTTTTTACACAGTTTGATCATCCAGAACTCGAACTTACCTTTATTGTAATTTTTTTGCCATTCTACAGTTTTAACTTATTTAGATATAATACTATGCCGTAGTAAGGCGAAATTAAAAAAAAAACCTTTCATGGGTGATCAATAGTGTCAGCAATATCCTTCGACGTGTACTTTCGTCGAAGGCAATATCTATAACAGTAAAATGTCCATCATCATGACAATGCTAAGAATATTATAAGATTGTTTAGTGTTATCTTATAAAAAAAGGAGAGAGAGAGAGAGAGAGTTGATTGCAAATACAATAAGTGATAACAATAAGTAACTCATTATCAAAGATCTTATATATACCCTAAAGCAGGGGTGTCCAACATACGGCCCGCCAAGGTTCCTAATCCGGCCCGCCAACGAGTCAAAAGTTGAGTAAATTTCAACTTTTATAGACGACATTTTGTAAAAAACGACGAGTCGTAAGTTCGTAAAATATTAATACGCCGTTCTTAAAAAAATACCTCGTTCGATCACAATACGACTCGGCGAAAATGTGGACTAGCATATCGGGAGAAACCAAAAATAAAACGTAAATGCCACTTTAATTCTTGAAACAACACCTACGCGCGAAAACGTTAACATTACCGCCCCTCTCATCACCCACCCACTCCCTCCGCGCATGCAACGTACCCCAGGTCTAGTATACCCTTTCTACCATTTTACTTATTTATTAGTCTTGATTTGCTCAGTTACGAAGCATCTCTTGGAACGCCATAGTTACAAAGTTAATAAATCCGGCCCGCCACAAAATTTAGTTGGGCACCCCTGCCCTAAAGGGGCATCAACTTGACAACATCATTATAAACTTGACGATAATGTGACGATAATAGATTCGTTTTCAGGCCCAGAGTGACAGCTACATTTTGCATTGGTATTTTGTTTTTCTCGTCGTTCAGGGAAAGCCGATATAGGTAGTCTCACGTTTTATTATTGTTTATATAACACGGGAATTACTCACGTATTCCGACTGTAGTTTCAACCGCATTTTCAGATATAGCTTCAAACCCGCTCGTGATAAAAGCACCTTAGAACTGTAGTTAGGCATCCGTGGGATCCCACGCGTTTGAATTACAAGTACATAGTCTGCTTGAACATGGTAGTTATCTGTTGCACGCATCTATTACAAAGTAAAACATATTTGGCGAAGCAGGAAGCTCGAGCTTGCCAACTCTTTGAGCATGAAAATAATGCTTTATCTCTGCATTCGTAGTATATAGAATTATGGATACCTACTGTACCGTAATGACTAGTTGACTACGTAAAAGAGAGCAATGGACTGTTGAAGATTATTTCGTTACTAGGAAAAGTTTCCGACCAAACTATTCCAATGCATGGATTCTGGATTCTGGATTGATGGATTCTGGATCCTTTTGATTCTGACACTGTTACCATCTGTGTTTTCTCCAAGGACTTTGTATCTCAATATCTTGTATCTCTGTATCTTTGTGACTCAAAAATATCTCGATGCTCTGCGTGTCCAATACAATAATGCTTTCAGGATGCTGATGTGGCTCCCACGGTTCTGCAGCGCGTCCACCATGTTTGTGGAAGCTCGCACTGATAGTTTTGCAGCTATCATGCGCAAAAAGGTCGCCTCGCTTTTAAGTAGAACACGTGCGAGTGGCAACAGCATTCTGAAAGCTGTCACTGATAGGTTTAATTGTCCCATCCTGCACCATCACATCAGGGTACTGTTGAAGTGAATTGACATAGTATAATGTAATTTCTATTATGATAATTTATTTCAATATTGACACTGCATGTAATAATAATTGTATAATTCTGATTTCTGATTAATTTAATTTCATATTTTTAATTGTAATTTTTTATGGAACTTGTGTCTGATAATAAAAATTATTTGATTTTGATTTTGATTTGATTTGTATACCCTTTTTCTCCTAAGAATTCCTTGATAATATATTTTTTTTGGCTCAAGACATTTTATTTATTTAGCCAGTTGCAACTCGCATGTATCATAGAACTTGCAAGTCTCAGAAGAAGGACTATGAAGATAATTTCAAGTTTTATAACATTAAACAAGTCCAAAGTCACGGTCAAGTTACAAGTCATTATCCAATAATGTCGAGAATTTATTAGAAACTTTTATGGAATTTGGAAACAACTTGAAAATATTTAACAACACAAATAGGAAAATATAATACAATTAAGCATCATGATTTTCAAACGTTGGCGCCAAAACCACCATAGGTAATATAGATAGGCTTATAGTCCAGTTCATAAACAATAAGTCCAGGGGCCTTACGGACAACAGCTATTACAGGCACTTAATCCGCTCAGTTGGAAAATCACGCAACCGCAAACCTTATCGCGCCCAGATACGGTTTGCGGTCGCGTGATTTTCCAACTGAGCGGATTAAGTGCCTGTAATAGCTGTTGTCCGTCCCAGGAGCGTGTTGAGACACGCATATATTAGGTCCCGTAGCCAAAGCCATAATATATAATTGTGGTCATAATTAAATAAATAAAAAAATAAAAAATATTCGGGACATTTTTTCACACACGGTCATCTGACCCCAAACTAAGCAAAGCAAAGCTAACTAAGCAAATTATATTCATAGTTCATATAAATTGGCGAAGAGCAATTCAACCGGCGAAGCTATGTGAATTTCAAAGATGTGTCATCCCATAGTAGTCTTTGGTCATCCCGACAAAAAATATACTCTTCATGGCTTAGCCAAAGAGAACACTATTTAGGAAACATTCTTTGATAAGATCAATAACCTTTGAGCTAGAACGTCATGAATTTATTACAGTTCTATCGCTATAATTCAAAAAGTTGTTATCACCTTTGTACAAAATGTACAAAATAATTTTGAACAAAGGATATTAAAATGACGAAGTTTTTATGTCTAATCTATATTTATCTATGCTAATAGTTAAGAAATGCAGGGGGCAAGTTTTTGCCAATACTGGCAGGTAATTTCGTAAAGGATATAACTTGATAAAAAAGTGATTATATAATCTTACCTACGTTTCAAAAGACATATTCAACGACACTTAACCCAACCGAGGGCAGTGAAAAAAATAATTCAACCAGGACCACCCTCAAAATACAAAATTATAGTATAACTGCACTTTTATAATTGAGATCTATACTAAAACTGTAGCTGTGCAGTGCCATGTAACTAACTACCTATAGAAGTTAGAAGGTTCTAAAGGACGAACAGATAGTAAGATCTTATAAGGGTTTCCGGCAGTACTACGGAATACGGAACCCTAATAGAAAGACCATGTACCTACATTACGTTTCTCTAAGTTTCATGCGGATCCGCCCGCGACTCGGCTGGTTCGAAGTAAGGTACAATGTCAGTGGGCTTGTCGAACAACGGTCGCATGTACCATCGACTATGCTGCTGAGCTTCCTATTATATGCCATGCGCATTGGGGACGACAGAGTGAAGTATAACTGGTATAGTCGAATTCGCTGGCTTTATTGGAAGAGTGGGTGGTGTGACTGGTGTGGTGGGTGCGGGTCGCAGCACGAAGGCCATTATTTGAAGAATATTTACACATAAATCTTATTCAAGTTTTACTAATGGAAAAGTCTATCTCCAGAATTCACCCCTTCAATGAAAACTTCTTTGGGTGAAAATGAAAAATTATCTAGACTATTTAATGCCACGCTTACCAGCCTACTCTTGCCATATTTTTTGTTATTAAGATTTAAGAATAAATTCGCTAAGTAGGAATAAAAAAATATTGGGCATTATTTTTAGAATAACATTGCAAACGTTACAGTTACTATCTCTTCTCTATCTCTATCTCTTCTCTACATCGTATAAAGCTTTCCGCGTCTGTCTGTCTGTATGGCCGCTAACTCCTCCTAAACCACGCAATGGATTTTGATGCGGTTTTCACCATCAGTTTGATACATTTTCATGGAAGGTTTATAACTAGCGACCCGCCCCGGCTTCGCACGTAAATTACACCTGTGCGAAGCCGCGGACGGGTCGCTAGTATTTTATAACAGCAGAAGAGATCGTTTTTTCTATCTCTTACTCCATCCTACAAACTACCTAAGATTTACAAAACCCGCAAGATTGTATTCCGCTCTTTTTATATACCTAAAAAAACAATATAAAATAATAATAATTTATCAATATAGTTTATTCAGATAACCGTGAAAAAACTTTAGGTAGTTGAGTACTTTTGCATAAGTATGATAAGGAATCCTTAACAGTTAATTCAGCTTTACTAAGCAGTGTACAATCTATTCTCGAATTCTGCCGAAGCTATGCTATCTCATCTTTTGTTTACTTTACTGATAAAACAGTTTACTGCGGAGTTTATTACCATTATTATACATTCTGTATCTATAATAAACTTTAGGTTTTCTTTATTATAATTCATGTTATGCGTTAGATTTATGTAGGTAATTGTAATTCAATTTATTTTCTGAAATTGCTTACAGTTACAAAGCCTCCCATTTTTTCTAATGATCCTATTTTCACTTGTAACTAAATTACTGCAGGCGATAACATAACATAAAATAGGTACTCGTTTAAAAACCTTTTTTCCCTACCTTAAAGGCTGCGCTCAACGGCTAAAGCTATATCATTCACACGAAAGATTTCAACGCGCAGAAAATAAAAAAACACTAAAAGAGAATTTAAAAAAAACAAAAACAATTGGGCTATTATCTTTACAATAACATTACAAATCGTATAAAGCAGTCATTGTGTTGGAATTTTGTAGGATGGCAGAAGAAATAGAAAAAAACTTGAAAGAATAGTTTATGAGTTGATGAGTGTAATGTATTATTTTGGGCTTGGTACCAGTTGATACCACCGTTCCGTTTACCCCTGTATATAGCGTCAAAACTAGGTTGACTTAGAAGGTGGACTTCAGTGTGATGAAAAGTAGTTTAATAATCTGTGGAACAGAAAACATCAGCACAAATATATTTTAGATAATGATAATTCAACTACAGAAATAATATACCTACCTAGGAATATCGATTCTGCAGTGCAAGTACCGTTCTTTATCGATCGTCAAATTCGCTAAAATGCCATAGAATCGATCACAGCGAGTACTGAAAAAATGGCATATTATCAAATTTGACGACCTCAACTGTCAATTTGACGATCGATAAAAGAACGGTACTTGCACTGCTGATATGGAAACAAAAATACCGCTATTTAAAATTCTGTTCACTTTTTTCATTGAAAGATTGCGCTTGATGATGCTGTCGTAATGGAACACGCTTGAATAGAAAAAAACTGATACAAAAAGCCGACCGAATCGACTCGCGACTTGAAGACACCCAGATTGTAACTATCGGGAACGCATTCAGGCAGTGCATTCCACAGACTAGCAGTTCGTACAATAAAGGTGGAATCGAAGCGCTTCATTCGTGTCTCCGGAACTTTAACCATGAAACGGTGTCTCCTTTTCGTGCCTGCCCTGGGGGCGTACAATGTCAAAAGCATTACCTACTTTGAGCTTTGCCTTACTTGCTTTCGCGGCTAAAGAGAAAACAAGACAGAATTTCATGTAAGATGACAATGGGGTCATGCAGATTCAATGTACTCTCCCTGAAATGTATCCGATAAAATACCGATATTCAAGGCTTTGAAGCTTAGCCTGTACACGGGATTCGTTACTAATGAGCATGTTGGCAATATTAATAGGTTTCTAAAATGGACTCCAACTCCTCCAGGCTGAGCCATCTCCAAGGTGCGAGCAGTAGTCCAAGGACGACCGAAATTGCTCATTCCTCGCTTGTTTATACCTTCTTTTGTGATAAGAAATTGTTTACTAGGAAATGAATGTATTACTAGGTAGGTACATACTACTTGTACAGTCATTGTTTTATTTTTTCACCTGATTCGAATGTTATGTAATAGCATGATTCAATTAGGCATATACTTACCTACACCTCAAGTTTTTAAAGTCTTATCATTGTGTAGACTTTGATAGAGTATTTTTGCAAATTGTTTACATTACATGCTATCTCACTCTTGATAGCGATTAGCGATAGAACTCGGATAAAAAAATCGTTTTAACAATTTGTTATGTGAATTATCCCTTCCTTATTCTCCTTGGTATCGGTACTATATATACGGCACCATAAATTCTGAAGATAACCAATATATAGGATTGCACAGAACGGCGCTACTTAGTACCTACTTAGTCGACAGTGTGCATTCCTATGCAGATCCCGGTGCCCTCCGTCGTGAACAGAGATCGGCCACCGAGAGGGTTTTAATGAGTGCAATCTCACATAACACGGCTACACCCCAATGCAGCTGGCATCTTATGAACATTTCCCTCCCGTCAACAAAAAAAGTTCACTGTAGGTACTCATAATTATAAACATATTTTACCATGGGACCAACTCAGGAATCACGAAATGCTGTTTCATACATTTCGAGGGATATTTTTTTTAAATGGAATACCTGATTTTTGTATCGCGATTTCGGGTTTGGTCCCTTAGTAAAAGTTTTTCACAATGATGGATGAGGACAAATATCTTCTTGCGTCTTAAGTAATCCGTATATCTTTGTAGAGTAGCATTTTGGATATCTCCAGCCAGACTATAGTGCCGATAAAAGAATATAATTATAAGGAGAAGAGCAAAGACGGTAAGAAAGATGCTTGACTGCTTGACACGACATAGCAGTTTCATAAAAACTAGCACAGAAAGAAATACCTCTCGTACCTAACCCTTTCGGTCCGCGGCAAATAATTATTATCTAACCTTTTATATTGTACCATAGATAAACATGATTGTACTATATGCCAAAAAACTCCATGTTTATGCTGGTCATAGCTCCAATGAACCAATATGTCAGTTTGTGTACAATTTGGCCACTATGAGTAATTTAATTAACAAAAACATGGCAGGGGTTAGCCGTAGTCGTGGGAGTCAAGGCAGACTTTATAACCCAAACAAAGTATTGCTAAGCGGAAAGGCCGTGACATAATAAGTAGATCACCTTGACTCTGCAGTGCGGCCACTGAGAGAATGCGTCTGACAATTGCAATAACATAGAAAACAAGTACGAGTAGGACTCGTGCTCTGAGGGCTCCGTCCAACGGAACTCAAAACGCGAGTCCAAAAAAAAACAAAACTAACTGAAGTTGAAATATTGAAAGACAAACTTAACTTTGTAGTTGACATTCCAACTACAAAATGTAAGTTTGTAATAGCAAAATAATTATTTTTAAATGATATAACTTTAAATTAGTAACTTTCAGATTTATTCCTATATATGTGCTATGAGACATTGCCTTTTGCCAAATTTCATGATTCTAGGTCAACGGGAAGTACACCATAGGTTTTGATTCTCCTGTGAAATCGCAAAATACGCGACATAAACGTCCATATCTTTTGATTGAAAAATTATTTTTTTACAGCCGAAAAAAACCGTAGACCCAAGTATTTAGTATAAATTTCAACTTGATACCTTTACGCGTTCTTGAGAAAAAGGGCCTTGACAGACGGACAGACAGACGGATAGATAGACGGACAACGAAGTGATCCTATAAGGGTTCCGTTTTTTCCTTTTGAGGTACGGATCCCTAAAAAGTCTGAATGAAAACTATTTCTTTTATTATTTTACTGTAGTGTATTGGCTATATTACGTTCAAAAATCTAGTAAACGGAATTTGCTGTTTTCGTTCTACTTTTCACTGTTTGCTCGCTGCGTATACCTAAAACAAAGTGTGCCTTAGAATAGAATAGAATTAGAATATAATTCTTTATTGGCCTTATAACTAAATTGTCACATTAGGCAAGTCTTTAAATGTCATTTCAAACAAGACCAGTACTAATATGCATTCTGTGATAAGACTAAGTATATTCGCCCATGTCGCTATTACAATACAATACAATACAACTTTATTACACACCGAAAATACAAATGAAACTAGTCTATTTCTTACATTTCCCATTTCTCGATACGACTATTACGTTATTGCTACTAATATTTCTTTATTTCATTTTGCCATGCGACTATTTCGTTATTGGTCTATTTCTTACATTGTTCATTTTGCCATGCGACTATTTCGCTATTGGTCTATTTCTTACATTGTTCATTTTGCCATGCGACTATTTCGTTATTGGTCTATTTCTTACATTGTTCATTTTGCCATGCGATTATTTCGTTATTGGTCTATTTCTTACATTGTTCATTTTGCCATGCGACTATTTCGTTATTGGTCTATTTCTTACATTGTTCATTTTGCCATGCGACTATTTCGTTATTGGTCTATTTCTTACATTGTTCATTTTGCCATGCGATTATTTCGTTATTGGTCTATTTCTTACATTGTTCATTTTGCCATGCGACTATTTCGTTATTGGTCTATTTCTTACATTGTTCATTTTGCCATGCGACTATTTCATTATTGGTATATTTCTTACATTGTTCATTTTGCCATGCGACTATTTCGTTATTGGTCTATTTCTTACATTGTTCATTTTGCCATGCGATTATTTCGTTATTGGTCTATTTCTTACATTGTTCATTTTGCCATGCGACTATTTCGTTATTGGTCTATTTCTTACATTGTTCATTTTGCCATGCGACTATTTCATTATTGGTCTATTTCTTACATTGTTCATTTTGCCATGCGACTATTTCGTTATTGGTCTATTTCTTAGATTGTTCATTTTGCCATGCGATTATTTCGTTATTGGTCTATTTCTTACATTGTTCATTTTGCCATGCGACTATTTCGTTATTGGTCTATTTCTTACATTGTTCATTTTGCCATGCGATTATTTCGTTATTGGTCTATTTCTTACATTGTTCATTTTGCCATGCGACTATTTCGTTATTGGTCTATTTCTTACATTGTTCATTTTGCCATGCGATTATTTCGTTATTGGTCTATTTCTTACATTGTTCATTTTGCCATGCGACTATTTCGTTATTGGTCTATTTCTTACATTGTTCATTTTGCCATGCGACTATTTCGTTATTGGTCTATTTCTTACATTGTTCATTTTGCCATGCGATTATTTCGTTATTGGTCTATTTCTTACATTGTTCATTTTGCCATGCGATTATTTCGTTATTGGTCTATTTCTTACATTGTTCATTTTGCCATGCGACTATTTCGCTATTGGTCTATTTCTTACATTGAATTTTAGCCTGCTTCGCGTTATGTTATTTGATGGCGATGTTAGAAGAAAAAAAAAATATTAAACTGACATAGAAGAACAGATAATAAAGCAAATTATTTGGCCGGTGATTTATTTTATCCTCAGAATTTCTATGTTTACAAGTGTAAATTGAAATTTACATAAAACTCCCGATAAAAGAGCTGATAATCTTCAAACGGTTGAACAGATTTTCCTGAATCACAACTAAGAACACTCTCGATCAAGTCACGTCACCTAAATGGTCATGCATTTTAAATGTGTGTAATGGTGTACTCGTATTTTTTGCAAATAACTTGGATCTTTCAAACAAAAATAAATAAATACTTAATGGTTCATCCGTTTGGGAGCTGCTAGGGCATGTAATCCCGCAAAATAATTTAAATCCAGGTATTTGCGGGACTGAACCATGGTAGTCCCGCTGGTTTCAGGTATTTTCGGGATCCAGCAGGGACTTAGACCTCTGAAATTAATGTTAATAGGTATTCCATATATAAAACTGTTACGTATTCACACTCAACAAAATTTATGGGACATGTGATATTTCGTACGCGATTTCATGTTTGGTCCCATAGTAAAAGTTATTCAAATGATGAGTATAACCAAAGATAATATAACGAACCCCTTTCGCATAGCATACCCTTTCCTTATAACCCTGTCTAGGCGTGCGGTTTCTCTCTTGCGACGGTCCATTCATTAATTAAAACCCATTAGCCATGAGTTCGATTGTTTACAATCTCGACACAAGGGCAGGTATTAGAGTCATATGAATCACCGCGGCGAATACTTGAGATATTGACTGAAAACAAGATAGAAGAGGCGGCAGGGTTACGCGGATATAATATTTTGTTGGTTCGGCCAGAGAACGGAAACCAATTAGGCCAGACTTGGGTTAGATTATGACTTTTAAGCTAATCCTCAATGGGCGAGCCCGACTCGCACTTGGCTGGTTTATGTTTTTATTCCTTCCTACTTAGCGAATTTTAAAATGTGCAAACAATGGCTCTGGACGGTATATCTTTAATTGTATCCTCAGTCTCAATGAAAGGAGCATTTATTGAATAGTGTGGCTTCAATTGAATTTCTGAAGTCATTGGCCTTTGCCTATTGCCACTCACTTTTATATCTACAGATGGGTGAGGCTATACTAAAATTTGTCCACTATTGATGGCCAGATATCACGGAAAGGGATGTTTACGGGAACTACAATATTTATTGGTATCCAATACTGTTGATGTATTTACTACATACTTTGAATAATTATGAATTTAGAAAAACAAAATTGGTAAGCATAATTATATGTATGTCACTCTCCGGCACTTGAACTAAGTATACCTATGCAAAAAATCAGGTCGATCCGTTGCACATTGCGCTCTGTATTTTTATTTGTTCTGAGTTGCTCTGTTGCTGCGTAAAAGAGGAACAAACAAACCAGCAAACGCACTCTCTTTGCATTTATTATATATGATTACAAAATAATTACTGAAGAAACATCAAGATTATTATATCTATACTAATACATATTATAAAGATAATAGATTTGATTATTTGTTTGCATTGAATAGGCTCCGAAACTACTGAACTGATTTGAAAAATTCTTTCACTGTTGGGAAGCTACATTATCCCCGGTAACATAGGCTATATATTTTTTTTTAAATAGGGATCCTTACTAAAACTCCAATAATGTAACCCAAGGTGTAAAAAAAATAAGATTTTCAATGTTGGCTTTGCGTGTTTGACATTTCTAAGACAGGACAACGTGTGTCAAGTTTGCTAGTATTTTATAATTACAGAAGGAATTATGGAAATCGGCTAATAACATTCTTAGATATTTTTATTCGGATGTTTCTTTCTTGCAAGGTGAGTGTCAGTATGGAGTTAAAATGGCTTACATGTGACGTCATACTTAAGTATAGTGCGTTCTCTGTCTAGCAAGACAAATGCTTATAAATCTTTCTTAATTAAGAACACATTTCACTTTTGTTTTCGTGTTTAGCACAACTTTTTTATAAGATAAAACAGATAGCTTATTAAATATTCTTTGGGAAAATAACTGAATAGGCTAACGAGATATTTATTAAAGTAGGTAAATAACTGGTATTTAATATGTAACATGACTTGTGAGAGTTGTGTTGTCACTGTGTACAACGTACGTACGTACCTACTGAGTTATATGTACGTGTACGGATTACATATAACACAGCGATTGCTTACATAGTTAGGGCCGGCGCTCAAAGACGACGAGACGCGGGATGGTGCGACACGACGAGCTTCAGCATGCCTAAGAATGCCGATTGATGCCGAAGTATCATGTGGCATCCCCGCTCACCGCTCACAGACGGCGAGGCGCGGCACGACACGCTTTAGCATGCCTAAGAATGCAGATGGATGCGTGGCATCCCACCGTGACGAAAGCTAGATTCAACCTTGTATGATGCAGCGGCGTGTCGCGGCATCCCATACAACGACGCGTCGCGACGTGCCTAAGCATCCCTAAGAATTCGTATTGAAAAAGGGAAAAGTCGCAGTGCTTAACTCATAGAAAAAAGGTTGATAATCATTTCTCAATAAAATAAAAAAAGCCGTGCCGCATGCTGTACCGTGCCTCGCCGTCTGTGAGCGCCGGCCCTGCCTGTGAGGTACGCAGATGCATCGGGCGATGAACGGATAAGCAGGTCATGGACAGCAAACAACTACGTTGTATGTACTGCCTACCCCAAGTCCCAATATAGTTGCAGTCGCACATAGGAATTAGAATAACTCGTTGATAACCTACGTACTTAGGTACTACTTGGCTACTTGCTTACTTGATTTACTATGTGTTAAGCGCTTATATAGTACCTAGACTCGATACCGGATTTTACTGCTTTAATACGTATAATACATATAATTATGCTTGATTCAAATTTATAATCTAAATGAGTTAAAATATAGAATACAGATGTTGTACCTATGAAGCATATGTATTCTGCTGCCTGCATATGTATTCTGCTGCTTCCCTGCTTCATCTCGTTCTCTGAGACAGTCAACTCTTCTCTCTCTTGTTACTCTCAAACATAAAAGTACTTTCTATGAAGATGCCTTCTCCGTGAAAGCCATACGGTTGTGGAATTCCCTTCCGGTCTCCATTAGACAATCGCAGTCTATCAAAATTTTCAAGGCTATAGAGTGAAAGATTTTTTTTTACCTTTCCCAAGTCTAAAACTGTTCGTTACTGTTGGAAGAGAGTTTTTGGACATACCTGTTGCTCCGAATTCGTGTTGGCTGTTATTTGCTCTGTCATTGTTCGTGTTCCTTGCTGCCCTTGCATTGTGTGCTCATAGTGCGTAGGTACCTACTCCAGGGACTTAGGGTATAGTATGTATTTACTTGTCGCGTCTGTATTATGTGTGTTTATATAGGTATGTATAGATATATTTTTTTATACCATGTATCACTTAGTATTATTTATTTAATGGTATCATTAAAAGTGTTTTAGCATCCGCATAATCTTTCCTCTTCATAATAGTATAAGTACTAGTATAATTATATTTATCTATGGTATAAGGTATAGACTAGTATTTTATGTGAACAACAGAAAAACTTATTTCAAAGGAAACTAAAATTTACACAATATACAATAAAAAATAAAATAAAATCTGTAATGTTAGCATTTTTGTAAACTTTTGAGTGGAACTTAGCATTACCTTTACCTACGATTTGGAAAAAAACTGTCGATAAACAGTCGCGCATTGAGCAAAAACTTCAATTGAAGAATGAAATGAACTCTAAATAGAAAAGCAATCAAACCTGTGTTTCGCAAAGGAGAATCCAATTTTAGTTGAATCGATAAACGACCCGTTTTCGAAACGAAAAGTTGATTCGTGTAGGCGTTCCTAATTGCTTTGGAACACAAAAGGTCAGCTTCTGTACGTTTCGGTATCAGTGAATAAGTTCATTGTTTGAGTATCATTTTCGTCGCCAGAAAAAGAGCTTTCAATTATCGAGTGTCCATTAACTCCCTTTTATCCACCTTTACATATTCACCTGGTGATCGTGTAGTCTAACTAAAATCTACTTTGCCATTTTACAAAAACAATTGGACTGCCTGTTGTGGAAAGTCTAGCTAAACAAAGTTCACCAGAGGCCGTGGAAGGTCTAGAGACCCACTACCACCAGTAGTTAGCGTACCGAGCATGCTGACATTGCTGACAGCATTACCACACTGAATGGCAATGTTTATACGATGAGCCAGAACGGTACCAGCATTTTACAATTTGCCCCAAGGGCATAATTATTTAGTTCGACAGTTTGATTTCGCTACATTTGTCTTACCGCTGAAAACTAAGATTTGAAAACAAATACGTTGCAGTATAGGAAGCTTAAGTTCGTCGAAGATCGAAACAAAGTTTCAGGTAACTTATACCAAATACTTACCTAAAAACTATACAAAGTTATATCTCTTCTCGAGGGTCCATTTGAAAAAAATATTCTACCTCTGAGGGTGGAAAATTAGGGGATGAATCCCGTTTATTGAATTTCACCCACTTGCCGTAATCGTTTATCTATATAATCTATACTTCTATACTAATATTATAAAGAGGAAAGATTTTATTGTTTGTTTGTTTGCATTGAATAGGCTCCGAAACTACTGAACCGATTTGAAAAATTCTTTTAAAAATTCTGTTGGGACGCTACACTATCCCCGAGTGACATAGGCTATAATCTATACCCGTGCGAAGCTGGGGCGGACCGCTAGTAATAATATATAAAAATTAATCCCTATTTACCTCGGTCACGTCATAACTTGAGAACGACTTTCCCGATTTCATTAATCTTTTTTTAAAAGCTTTCTAATACTTTGTAGATGGTTCTTACGGAATGAAAAATTACGATTTTATCTTCGCGCGTTTGACAGTTCTAAGACAGGACAACGTCTGTCAGGTCAGCTAGTTTTTTATAAAAAATACTTTGTTGTTCTTCAAATTATCTTTATTTGAAACTATTTGGCATAAACAGCTGATAACAGATAATATAAAATGTAGTTCAATAGGTCTGATATATTTTGATGTTTGTGTGGAGCCGGCCTTGAATCTCTCGATTACGTGTGATCCTAACTCCAAACAGTTATCAGCACTTACGAGTATACGCTACCTACACAAATATTAATGTTATTTTCACAATGTTCAATTACCTATCATAATCAGCCTTTAACAGTCCACTGCTGGATTTTTAGCCTACCCCCGAAAGGGTGATTGAGCCATATCCACCACGCTGGCCTAGTTGCGGGTTGGTGGATTCACAAACGCCATAGAATTCCTTCTCCGTCCATATGCAGGTTTCCTCACGATGTTTTCCTTCACCGAAAAGCCAGTGGTATGAAAATCCGTACATAAACTCCAAAGAACTCATTAGTACGGGCCCGGGGTTTGAACCCGCGACCTCACGCTTTCAAGTCTAGCGGTCTCCCAAATAGGCAACCACAATTACCTATATGTCATGCAAACCAGCATGCAAAAGTAATTATTGCCCTTCGGTCCAGCCGGCCTATATATTCTACTGAGCTCCATTATAACCGGCTGGTCAATAACACGTTTTGAATTTAGAATTTGGCACCTCAACTTTCAGCACTAAAAAGAACTTATTTAAAAGTCGAACTGGCCATCGCGATTTGAACACAAAAAAGTAAATAAAGAAAATGAAGTTGGTTAAAAAGGCGCGAATACTGCAAATCAATGTAATGTTAAACAAAAAACATTCATTTAATGATTCTAAAATACAAAATTTGTATAAAATGTCAAGTGACAACAGTGATTTGACTTCGGATTTCATTAAATCCGAAGCTGTAGGTATTGTTAGCAATTCTTCTCCCAGAAAAGTCAAAGAAGTCATACCTACATGAAAGCCTACGACGATTTCTGCAAATGGAAAAATACAAAAGGCGTGAAGTCTGAATTTGGTCTGAATCAGCAGTGCATTAATCTTATTTTCTTTACACAACTAGTTTACTGTGTCAAGAATTAATTTTTACATTTAGTTTAATTAAAATTGTTCTATATAGTTCTACGAGTACAATAAATACTTTCTTTCTAGTAGTACAATATATCTTTTTATTGTCTCGCAGAAAGTATGTAGAGTATTATTCTCCTCGGGGATAAAGTTGTCTTCGTCTTGGGCGTGCTTGAATCCCGAGCGTAATGAAGGATTCTATTCTTAACTCCCTCGTTCCCTTGGGAGTTAACCCTCGAATCCTTCATTAAGCTCAGGATTCAATATGACACCCGTGACGCTTTATCCCCTTGGTGAATAATCTACCTACTATTATGGCACGTCGGATTCGTCCTTCTTTTCTTTATTCAACATCTCGAGCTCTATTTAATAACCTTTTATCTTGGTGTAAAAGTGAAAGCTGTAAGTTGGGTCCATTGACCTATATGTACATTAATTTCTTTGGTTGGGTCAAATTTTGCAACTGAATTTAAAACAGTTCAATCAATCAATCAATCATTTATTTTATCAATGTGGTACAGTTATGTACACTTTTGAACGTCAAAAAGTTAAAAAAGTTAATCCCAACCGATTGAACTTACATTTTTCATACACGTTTAGCTTGGATGACAATGCATGGTCAGCAAAATGACGTTATTCAAAATCCAATATGGTGGACTCCCATAGATAGCGGACCAGTTATTTCAAAAATCACGTCGATCCGATGCTCTTGCTCCGTGAAAGAACTTTTTTATGCATGATGTTTAAATGCCATACTCGTTTAAAATTATAAATAACTAATCGCACACGTGACGTGACTATTAATAATAAAATTAATATCATATTATTTATGATTTTGTGGTTCGTTTTGAACTTTGACATTTATTTTATCTGGAGCCTTCTGAACGAGTTTGAGCTTGTGTCGTTTTTAATAAAGTTTCATCTATTTATCTGTACATATTATTATATATTATATTTATTACCATAATACAACACACTCACTAACCAACTCATCAGGATCTCGGAAACTACTTGACCTTCGTTGCTGAAATTTGGAAGGTATAGGCAGTATAGACTTCAAGACTATACCTAGGTACATGCTCAAAGTTAAACTAAAAAAAGTAGAAAATGACAGTTAAAACAGAGATTGAAAGTCCTCATGAAAACTTTTGCTGAAAGGAACAATGAGGAAAGTCCTTTCTCAAAGGAAAAGAACCACAAACCAAAACGTCATCTGTCTATATATTTTTGGTATTTGTTGATTTTTTCAAAAGGCAATGAATCAATTTTGGTAAAATTTACACGCGATCACCTCTGAAGTATGACCTATCAGACAAAAAAATATCATCAAAATATCATAATTGGCGGAGTAATAGCGTAACAAACATATAAAAACATATAGTCGAATTGATAACCTCCTTACACAAGTTTAGGAAAATAAAACAATGAGATATGTATTTTTCACTTTGGCGCCAAAGCTCAAATTAATATTTTTTTCGTTACATCAAAGAGGCCTTTTAAAAAGTTTCTTAGCCGAGAGTTTACATATCTTTATTATTTAAAGTTTTATCCATATCAATATCCCGGCGGATACTTTCAGGATAGCCTATCTTTTAATATTTTATTTAATAAGTGTGATAACATACGATAGATTTATCGTGTCTGCTCACGTAATCAGCTTGTTTTCGTTTAGCATCACTTTTAAGTGGACTTTATTATATTCTGTGGCCCGGTATCGTGAGTCTGTTTCAGGTTATCAACAGTCTGTTTTGAGAGATTATTATGCCTGACTCTGGTTTGATAGGTACCTATACTATGAAAGGTCATTCTACTCATCACTTTTACTATGGAATCAACCCTGAAATCGCGAAAAAAATATCAGCTGTTCCATAAGTTTCACCAGCGAGCGGAATCTAATGGCAAAACAATTGTTTTGTTTTATAATGTTATATAATAAAACATTATAAAATTCATAAGCTGCGTGTGAACGGTATTTTTCTATAAAATAATTTTATAGTGACGGAGACGGAATATTTTTATAGTGATTTAGGTATAACTTGGATCGTCATTGGTCCCTAGTCCCTAACTATTGATGTATCAGCACATGGATGTTGCATTTAGCATAAGACTCACGCCCAACAATGCTACTTGCGTGGACACCCACCCTTGCGCTGTCTCATCTTCCGGGAAATCAGAAAAAGGCTGGTGTGGCGGCTGAATCAGATGAGAGCCTCAAAAGGCGCAAATATAGTACATATTTGAGCCTTTTGGGGTTGAGACGCTTGGATCGTGGAGCCCATCGAATATTTAAAGACCCATCAGGGCGACTGATCGAAGCAAATCGTGAACAAAATGCTGGCCTTTATTTTGCCCAAAGACTAAGCATTGCCATACAACGTGTCAATGCTGCCAGAATTTTGGGAACGCTGCCCACTGGTAGCGGCTTGTTAGATTAGTTTTAGTTTTAGATTAATTTAGTTTTAGTTATAAATTTAAATTTAAGATAGTTTTTATTTTACTTGTATATTTTTTTTTATATACATAATTATTAATTGGAAATTATTATAAATAAAAATACTTGCAATTCTTGACTGACTTCCATCAAGAAACAATTTCTATAGAGTCACAATCTCAGTTAAAACAGTCAAAAAACGTCTGAGCGTCATTGTATATACATTGTACATTGTATCAATTATATACTTCACAATGCCACATTTACTCCAATTTAGATGTTATGTCACTTGCATAGTGTTCAACGTTAGTTGTCCGCTATGTCATTGTAGCTCTGGCATCGTGCGGCGTTGTAGCAGGATCGCGCTTACCTTGTAACTAACCAAAAAGTCTGTGCAATTCGTAGCGTGCGCCGAGTTTTGGTTCAGAATTTTTTTGGCGCGATTGTGACTCTATATTTATTGTAATCTCGATGCTGACTTATAATTATTCACACTATTATCAATAAAATTGTTTATCTGTACATAAACTTACATCAAGCATGTAGAAAATAAAACTCAACTCGGTGGTTATATAAACTTATTACGCCATACGATACGATACCTATATTCTCGATTAAACACACCTAAGTATGTATTTCATTTATTATTACTGCCAGCATAATGCTAACCTTGACCGAAAATTCAACATACCTATCAGCTTTAATAATAATCTATACAATATTTTTTGCGTTGTTACCAAACTGGTTTGGCTTGAAAAACAACTGAAATAAAACTGGTTTTTAATCATAGTTTTATCAAGGATCATTTCCTTTTATGAAGACTAGATCGATTCAATAATAAGTCAAAGAAGGATATTAAGAGCCACATTCTACCATGAGTGCCAAAGACAACAAGATAGCACAACTTTTTTTACAACCTAAAAAACAATTTTATTTATTCAAATCATTTACTCTTGTTTTTAAATTTAAAAATAATTTAATTATTGTTATTATATTATATTATTATTCACATCATTTCATTTTATTCTTAATTTTAAGTTTTTTTAACTTTTTTTTTTTTTTTCATTTGGCTGCCAACTCTCCTGATGGTCTACGATGGAGCACGCTTGCGTAGAAGAAACCGATTCACTCTTGATTTGAAAACACCCAGATTGTAACTATCGGAGAATACCAAGGACCTTTTAGGGTATACAAAGTCCTTGGGTAACACCCATTCAGGCAGCCCCTTTCACAGATTAGCAGTTCGCACAATATAAGTGGAATCAAAGCGCTTCGTACGGGTTTTCGGAATATCAACCATAAAGCGGTGTCGATTTTTCGTGCCCGTCAAATGTTTTAAAGCGATATCAACATTAATATGATATCTATATTTCATAATAATTATACATATTAATAGAATAGTAGAAAAGAATAAAACACTGTTTTAAACTATCACGGTTGTTCACTAAAGTTCATTCCACAACCTTACCATGGTAAATATCCCGTAAATCATAATACCTATAACTTTAAAAAGAATAATACCTAAGTACCTACCTATTTTAGAAGAGAAAAATACTCCAAGGAATAGTGTTTTTGGATCTCCTGCGCCTAATTATTTTTAAGTGTAAACGGGACCCTATTACTAAGCCTACGCTGTCTGTCTGTCATTATGAACTGACTACGCAACGGATATTGATTGATTGGGTGACCAAGGATCACTAGGCACACTTGGTGGTACTCTTGTCTTATTGCACTAATGTTGATTTTGTGGTGGTACGGAACCCTCAGTGCACGAGCCCGATTTGCACTTGGCAGGTTTTTTGATTCCTACTTAGCGATTTTTTTTTCTTATAAACCATTTGAAAATGTGCGACAAAGATAGCTCTGCCCAGTGATTGTAGATGACTATGGAACTTTCCACACGAGTATGTAAATTGTTCGTGTTTAGTTTAGCCGAGTGAGTGAGGTAGTTACTTACATTCACTCACACATACGAAGTTTTAAGTTATGTATTCGAAGGTGACATCATCTTCTGTTCGTATTGCTCTGGACAAACTTGTTTTGGAGTTTTGAAAGGTAGATAAGAATCAAAGGCTTTACCCGACACCGCAAAGCAGAGCGAAACACGCTTATTAGCAAAACGGAGGGTAATAAAATAACACTAAACTTGACACCCCAAAAAATGAGGTTACAAAAAGAATACGTTTCCAGCCGTAGTGAAAAATTATAACAGACATATAAATATACATAATAACACAGCCTCTTACTCCCAGTGAGGGTAAAACTATCTTAGCTTACTCCAAACTTAAATAATCATGATCATACAGAAGAAATCCACTGCTGAACATAGGCCCTTCCCTTAGCACACCACACTGAACGACAGCCTGCCATCAGCATCCACTGGATGCCTGACTCTCACCATATCGTCGGACCATCTATTGAGAGGTCTATCTACCTACGCTGCGTCTTCCGGTTCGTGGTCTCCACTCAAGAACCTTTCTTCCTCATCGTTTATATACCCCAAACACACACTCTCTCCATTCCATGGTAAATAACAAAATTTAGATCTACCATGCTTCCGATTTCTACCACAGCTTGAAATCGAGGGTGAAACTCATCGCTGAATAGTTTAATATTTCAACAACTTGATCCCGCACTCATCGGCTAGAGCTATACCTAGCTATATCTCTTCTGCACAATTTCAAACTACGCAAAATGAACAAAAAATATACGATAAGGCATTCCTTTTAGAACATTTTAGACACTCCATCCGTTCATTCCGTTTTGACATTGCATTTTTACGGTGATATATTTTTATTTCCGCGGCTGAGATCGTAAAAACTACTCTATCGTCTGTTTTTCGATCTCCGCCATTCTAATCAATAAGAATTTTTTTTTAACCCCTTGACTGCTCACCCTTTACTTCGCGCGATGAAAAGGTAAAAAAAATTCAACATAATCTTTTGAGGTCGCCAATCTTAGGCGCTAATTGAATGAATGACTTGAGTCTCCAATCATAAACCGCCATTCGATACCCCCCGCGACCGACGTGGCTTACATTTGCATAAGGGAATTTCGACTACTTGCGCGATCAAGTGGTTATACACCATACTAGTTTTAATTATACCATTTGTTATTATTGTTTTGTTTTTATTCTCACGTTTATCTTCAAAAATGTGCGAAAGAGCACTGGGAATCGAAACATAGATACCACACTAAAATGTCCTTCTCTGCTTGCATTGGGACTAATGAACTTTGTAGATAAGGTTTATTAAGCATATAAAACGCGTCGGTCACTTGCCAAGTTGCCATGGTTGTTCAATTCTCCTGTGACAATATGGTATATTTTTGCTTGACGCGGCATTGTGTTGTTGATCAGTTTGGACTAATATAGAATGTTTGGACATCTGAATTTCTGATGATGGGAGTCCTTGACCCGCGACTCGTGTAACGAAGTGACAGGTGAAATATTATTCAACATAATATCAACAGCTACATAATATGAATTGAAGAAATTAGGCAAATATTATAACTATTTAATGAATATCACAAATACTTAGTTATAGTTACGGGACGGGATATTTACCATGATAAGGTTGTGGTCTTCTCGTGAACATGGTGCGTGTAACGAATAACCGTGATAATTTACACACCCGGCCAATACTGCTGTTCACTCAGGATGTAGATGGTTAGATAATGGATATACGATAGACGGACACACGGACAGACGGGAAGACGGACAGACGGACAGACACAACGAACAGAGTTCCTTGTAGTACTAACAGAACAATTCTGTTATGAATGAAAGTTGAGAATGTTATTTATCTAGGTGTTTACATTTATACGTATAAAAAAATACAAAAAAAAAAAAATACAAAAAATACAAAATATTTAATTTTCCAGTACACTTAAACACACAAACAAACACAAAAACACTAATATTATAAACACTTATATTAAGGCTCTTCATTTAAAATCCTGTAGAAAATTCATAAATCACTAAAAAACCTATAACCTAAGCCTAATAACTAACTTTAAAAGAAATTTTAAAAGAAATTGTCATTGTTTTTATTATGGAAACTGACGTGGTTTTCACACATTTTATTTATATTACACGTGAATTACTCACGTAAGATTAAGCCGGTTACTCTGACTATAGTTTCAACCGCATTAGGCGGTCTTTTTCAAGGTGAATGCGCGCGCGCGTAGTCATTGTTTTCCTTATTTTCCACAATTTTCATCCACAACAAACGCCTGGCTGGTACATTATCACTATTGATCTATTCGCAATAGATCTTCCATTTACCCAAATACATAATAAACAGTTGTTAGCAGCATTGAAATGTAAATTGATACCAATAAATAAATTGCTGATTCGTGTACAATGTGGCTGAGGTTGTTTATCATTACCTTACCTTAGTTTGACTTACGTAGGATTTGAAATATAGACACTGGTTTGCTCCTGGGTAGGAAACTACGTTAGGTAACTACTTGGTGGGTGCTGGGCAAGCTTTTTCAGCAATTACTAACACCTCTCAGACATACAACGGAGATACTGGGATACGCGGACTAACTAAAGTGAAACAAAACTTTGTACAAACTGTTAAAAAAACACAAGCTGTACGAATCGCTAAATTGTAACGATTACAGAACTGTATATAAGTACAAACGAACTGAAAATTTGTGTAAATAGTGAATAGATGACATTGAGATACAATACATATAAAGTCACAATCGTGCCAAAAAAAAATACAACCAAAACTCGGCGCATGCTACGAACTGCGCATACTTTTAGGTTAGTTACAAGGTAACCGCGATTCCGCGATCCGACTACAACGCCGCGCGATGCCAGAGTTACGATAACATAGCGGACAACTAACGTTGAACACTACGCAAGCGACATGACGTCTAAATTGGAGTAAATGTGGCATTGTGAAGTATATAATGGATACAATGTATGTACAATGACGCTCGGACGTTTTTTGACTGTTTTCACTGAGAGATTGTGACTCTATAGGAATTGTATCTCGATGACGGATGACGATGTTTTCAGATTGTCGTAACTAAGCCGAAATGGGCCCATTATACCCATCATTTATTTACGTGATTTTAGATATTCGTAAGGCCACAAGCCGGGTCATTGTTCTACCTTGTGTTCTAATAGATAACAACACATCAAGGCTAAACAATAAAATTCATAATACTTACTCAGGTACAATCAGTGAGGGAATGTCATATTTTTTTACTCTATACCTAGCCTAGCTTTGAAAACTAAATTGATGATGAGATAAGATGATAATTATCAATTAAACCGACTACAAAATGAGTAAATACGCAATTTCGTTCACCTGGATGACATATTTTTCCAGTTATATTGATAAACCAAACTACAGAACCGATTTTGATGAAATTTCTATGGGACCATTCTGAAACTAAGTACCTAAAACACTGTTTTAAGCTATCACGGTTGTTCACTAAAGTTATAGGATATTTACCGTGGTAAGGTTGTGGAATGAGCTCTCACGTAACCACCACCACGGTAAATACACACCACCACCACGGTAAATATCCCGTAAATGATCATATAACTTTAGTGAAACTAAGTAGTATCATTAAAAAAATGAATTATCCAAATCGGTTTATGAATGACGGACTTCAGAGGTAACAAACAAAAAAAAAACTGAGAACTCTTTTTTGAAGTCGGTTAAAAACTAGGCTGGTCGGCGGATAGCATAACAAGAGAGAGGCCATTATAATTAAATAATACTACATAATTACCAATAGACAGCTCTTCATTCGCTGCAATGGAGTAGGGTAAAGTTATTTAAATTTAAATTTATAGATATATGCCAAAGATAGGTATACCAGGTGCATCTCAAGACGATGGACAGACATATTCAAATATACCTATCATTGTATCTACTCATCATTATAAACAACTGTTAGATTTCTTAATGGTTGGAATAAAATTTGTTAGACTGGCAACACAACACTAGAAAAAAAGGGTGGGGAGTTTTGGCGCCAACGCGGAAAAAACATGTCGGCTCGTTGGATTATTTTCCTAAACTTGTGTATTTTCGAGTGTTAATGTGTACTAATTGGTGAATTATTATTCATTAAGTGCTCGTAAACGTGCTCGAGTGTGGGAAAGTGATATAACGAGGTGAAACGTGTCTTTTCGTGTTGTTTCCAAAACTCCATAGGAGCCTCTTGTAAAGTCTCCACCACTTTACAGGGGCATGAGCTCGACTTGACCGTGACTTACTTAGCTTGACTCTGACTGTGACTATGACTTGTTTGACGCTATTAAGACAAAGTAAACTGTTTAATATTACGAGTAAAGGACACTGAATCCACGCTCATGAAGATTAAAAAAAAAAAAAAAAAAGGGTGGATTGGGGATTCTGGAGCTGGGCAGCGGTGCAGTAAGTACCTTGAATATTGTACATGGTTACTCGATTTGCTGGTGTACCTAGATAAATATTGAAGAACTAATAAATAAATATACGTTACAAGCTGCGACCAAAATAAAATGAATGGACGGGCCATAACAATTGTACTTGCTCAGTAAAAACAAGGCAAAACCGTTGGACATTCTGCTTCAAAACCTAATTACCTATATAACCATGTACAGTAAATTTGTAAAAAAAAATATATAGCGTAATTTTTTTGTGTATTTACACTTCGGAAAAGCACACGAAGGCATAATTTTGTCAGATGTTTGTTATCATGTGACAATAGACGCGTGTCGCACTTCCTACGGCTAGAGACCGACTGAAACGAAATGAGCGCCGGCGCTTATTTTGTAATCTTCAATAATGCGCTTCTTCTGGGCCCGTCCATTCATTTTATTTTGGTGGAAGCGTTGTACGCTTATGTCCAGAGTTTGAAATAAAATCGGTGACTGCGAACTGAAAGGAGTTTTTCTACACAACACTTATACACTATTCCCCTTACTAATAAACCTGGAGTAGCCTTGGAAGAGTTACTCCCTTAGAATAACTACACAATAGAAACCAAGTACATTCGCAAAATTTAAGCCATTCAAATGGTGTCATATATGACACCAAAAAATATGTAAAAAATTTACTATGACAATTTGCGCGGTGAAATCGTACCACAACAAATCAGAAAAGCAGCATAAGAGTTATGGTGTGACATTCCACAGGTAATCCATTAATTTTCTTGCTTAAATCGTTTAAAATACCAATCGAAACGTAAGCTACAAAGCGAATTTGTTCCTTACGTTTTGAGAAGGCGTTGTTTGGAAACCTACCTTCTCTGAGTAGTTATTCTAAGAGTTACTCCATCTTTTGTCTTTTTCGATCGAGTTCAAAATTTGAAAGAGAGAAAAGACAAAACACGGCGTAACTATTCCAAGGCTACTCCACGTTTATTAGTAAGGGGTAAGGGGGTATGGGACCAACCATTGATGGTTTATTTTTGGACCAACCATTGCCGGTTTATTTTTTAAAGGAATAATCCCTGAGTCGAGAAAAAAAGTCAGCTCGTTCATAATTATGAGCACAATGACTTCTTTTCGCCTTAGTACAGTCTATGTATGCGTAACCCTGTATTTACAGAAGACTATTATCAGATTAATAACAGCGAAATAAGAACTAATTCATAATAGACAACAGTATAAACCCTACTTGATCAATGTGATCCACCTACTCAAGCAGGATTCTTATCAATGACCGCTAGACCTGGCGTCTTTATTTATATTTACCTACAGTGGTCCGATGTGACGTCAATCTCTATCATTTGTGTTTTTAAGATAGTGCCAAGCAAGCATAAAATGAGGTAGGTGATAAAAATTTAAGTGCTCATTGTATCATCAGCAAGTATTTAGGTACTCACAGCCGCACTCAGAGACGTTACTTAAGCTAAGGAATACTTAAATTTGCTCTGTCTCGTTTTCATGTGTGACAATTTCCGTCAATGAGAAGTTGACAAATCAATTTTAAGTATTCCTTAGCTTAAGTAACGTCTCTGAGTGCGGCTGTTAGTTACTTACTAAAGTCATTCCTAAGATTTATTTCTCGTCACTCTTTCACGTCGGGAAGACTGAAGAATGCGGTTGGATGGTCGAACAGTTCAAAGTTAGGTGTAGACAAAACGATCAACCCTCCTTCTTAGTCTTTCGGTACGGTTATCACTGGAATTCGAACTCGAACGTGCTCGAACCCAAGTGTACGTAGTACATTTATCTCGATGCCTAAATCCCGACAAAACACACTCACTGTATCACTGCGTAGTGCGAATAGTATTTTGAACTCATTTTGAACCCGGACTTTTATATTAATTTAACTTCGCGGTTTATTTATAATTATTTAATTTAATAATAGGCCTGCGTTTGACCGCCAACTCGCCTGATGAAGCACGCTTGCCTAGATGAAACCGATTCACTCGTGATGAATATAACTTTGGTCAACAACCGTGATAGTTTAAACCAGCCTAGTGTTTTGTTTTATTTTGTTTGTTTGCAGTCTGCAGGTGATCTCCACACGCTCTCTATAACTCATTTGCTTGAACAGTTGTATGGTTGTATCATCTGTTCTGCGTTGTGGTTCTGCGGCTAAAGTGGCCATTCCATATATTATACGTCTTCTCTCAATGCCTTCCTAAAGTTTCCTTGTCCAGCGCGAGTCTGAACATTTGTGTTCTACCGTCTTTATCCCCGTCAACTCGCTGATATTAGTACCATTGTATCTTGCGCAACTTCTTTCATCACCATAACTGGATTGCGATAAACAGTTAGGCGTAAGGCCCGTGTACTGTGCATCAAAATGTACATTTAAATCACAACCATCTACCAGTATGCAAAGATTGTTTGTGAAGTTTAGCTTATTAAATTCAAATAGGCGATATGAAAGTCTAAGTAAGTCTAACTACCTTCAGTGGCTTGACGCGCATTTTCAGCCTTCAGATCTACAATATAAGGTAGATGTTATTGCTTTCATATTTATATTCTAAGAAGTAAGGTGATCGACACTGTTCTGTTGCGAGCCTCACATGTATTAAACATTCAGAAACTGAACAGCGCAAAAAGTCGACATGGCTTCGAGTTATGTTTTCCGTAACCTTAGTTTGGGTGACCGCATAACATATACGATGGCTGTCAAGATAACAGACGAAGTAACTTTAGCTAATGAAAAATAAATGTACAAACTTACCGTCGCTGTAACTAATAATTATTGGTTCTAAACAAACCGTAGAAAATGCAAGCGACATTAATTAATACCTAGACAATTTCCCCCCATAAAGTTATGGATTGT
Organism: Agriopis aurantiaria; assembly: GCA_914767915.1. Taxonomy (NCBI): domain Eukaryota; kingdom Metazoa; phylum Arthropoda; class Insecta; order Lepidoptera; family Geometridae; genus Agriopis; species Agriopis aurantiaria. The sequence continues at coordinate 15,050,091 of OU611989.1, read as the reverse complement.
AAAGTAGGTTTTTGTATAATCTGGATAACCAACAATCCAGTGCATCCACAAATCTATTCAAAGTGGAAAAGGGTCGTTCTACGGTACTGACTTACTGAGCATAATTTATTTCATAGTTCAGGGGCCTTACGGACAACAGCTAATTGCGGCACCTAATCCGCTCAGTTGGAAAATCACGCGACCGCAAACCGTATCTGGGCGCCATAAGGTTCACGTTCGCGTGATTTTCCAACTGAGCGGAAGGCCCCTGATGTATTGAGTGTTACTCGTACCTAATCTTTAGGCATTATATTGTATATATTTATTATGTATATTATATTAATGACTTATATTACTTTACAACGCCGGGATAATAGAAATAGTATTTCTATAATCCCGGCGTTGTAGTTTATTTGTTTCATTGTCTTGCTATTTGTCTAGAAATTTCTCCACCACTTTATAAATGTGTCTATTGCTAATATTTACTTGTCACGCTTGTTTAGCTTTGTTAGCAATTTTTTTGTTGTTGGATATAGTTTCACTTTTGTGGTTATCAACTTAAATTTAAATGGTGGTATGGTATGTTCTATTATGTTTTGCTGACGACTTGTAAAGTTGATGAGTGTTCAAGTTTTTATTTGGTATATTTGTATATTGCAGCATTTCCAAGTGGCTCAGGGCCCCGATTCTACTAAACAAATTGTTTTTAAATTCTAATTGTTTCAGTTTTAATTTGTAAATAATTGCCTCAAAATTGACAGTTTTTAATATTTCTTTTTACAAAGTTATAGTATTAGGTGGTGGCATTTTTCTAGCATATATTTATTTTTTACTGTCACTTTTGAGGCCATTATTTACAAATTAAAATTGAAACAATTACAATTTATAAACAATTTGTTTAGTAGAAACAGGTCGTTAGTTTTCTTACAAAATAATCTCTAGAATTTGCATTCCTTAAAAATTTATAGTTTTAAATGTTTATCAGGATTCAGGACATCGCACATTGATTAATTTACGTAAAAAACAATTATATTTAAATAGCGAAATTTTAAGTTAGTTGTTTTTGTCCCTATATTCAAGTAAATGAAGCGTAAGTACAATAAATACATTAAAAAAAAAATCATTATCATTTACTTTATCCTTTGCACCGAATGTTCAATATTGACCCAAAGCTGTATTTGTTTATACACTTAGTTTATTTGCTATTCATTGACACTTATTGCATTACGTAATCGTTTGTCGACAAACCCAGTAGGTCTACCATAGAATAAGTTAAACTAGCTTGTATATACTTACCTACCTACCATAGTTTCTAAGAAAACCACTGTCATTTCAGCGGAATCAGTTTGCTAATAATAGGATCATGTTCGAATTTGTTTACGCCGTGATCGTTGGGGCCCGCATTTTATAGCAGCATAATCAAGGCGAGGTTTGAAAGGGAATTCTCCACAAGACGTCATGAATGCCACGATGCTTTGTTTGAGCATCAGGTGCATGTGTACGTGATCCGCTTCAAGTTCTGAATATAAAATTCGAAGTATTCGAACCCAAAATTGAAACACAAAGGGAACAAAAAATTCATCCTTGGGAATACCCCGGTGCACTCGCTTGACTACGAACATAATAGATGCTTTTGGAATCCCGTCGTAAAAGTTCTACTGAACTCCAATTTAAATTCTATGCTCATAGAAACGAGTGCTATTTTGCCCTGACGGGGTTCCTGGGGACCGTCTTATAAATTTACAACCAGCCATAAACGTACCCTTGGGAAGAGTGTTTGCTACTAGGATTTGTGATTGCGTTGTTGGATGCCATTATATAATAATATTTCAGGCCAAAAGTATGGGTGATCTATAAAAAATATACCTACAAGCTTCGACCAAAATAAAATGAATGGACAGGCCCAGTAGAAGCGCATTTTTGAAGATAACAAAATGAGCGCCGGCTCTCATTTCGTTTCAGTCGGTCTCTAGCCGTAGGAAGTGCAACACGTGTCTATTGTTACGCGATAACGAAACATCTGACAAAATTATGCATTCATATGCTTTCCCGAAGTGTAAATACACAAATAAAACTGGGATCTGTTTTTTGTAACAAATACCTATACTGTTCATTTTTATAATTAGGTGTTGAAGTATATGTCCGACGGTTTTGACTCGTTTTTACTGAGCAATTTCAATGTTTAGGGCCCGTCCATTCATTTTCTTTTAGTCGAAGCCTATATACAAGCATAACTATAAAACCAAAAATATCTGTCAAACGGGTTGCGAAAGGAAGCAAGTGGCTAGCAATCCTGATTTATCCTACATCGAAAATATTTATAATGACATCAACCAACACTGTACCTATATGCCAATTGATTTGGTGATATACCTACCTATATGTTTAATACGAGGAATTTAACACCTACTGCATAATTCATTACCAGTCTACTAGATATAGCGTTAACTATCTGGCATGGCGCCGAAATCATAGACTCACAAACTTATCTGTAGAGTTGGCATAATGAAAGAACTAACGTTTTCTATTGGAGACTGTCAGTTTTGTACAAAATTACGATAGTAGCTCCCCCATTAAACTCTGCAGATTGAAATTTGTCACATAACGCGTTGGGCCTACGCTTTGGACCGAGACAAAGGGAAAGGGCCGGCTTGTTTATGGGTAATATCAACCTACTGCTTCTATATCACGAACGCTTATTGATTCTAAATAGAAGTAAATATTTAATAGTGCTGCTATTAGTATTCTATTGGTACTGGAAGCTATAAATATTAGTGAAATACATTACTGATTAAATAAATATTCAAAATAAAGATTCGGGACGTTTTTGCACACATGGTCATCTGACCCCAAATTAAGCAAAGCTTGTAATATGGCTGCCAGAGACTGATATACATACATATTTTAAAATACATATTTATAATACTTAAATATAATTATATTAACACCCAGATTAGAACAAACACAAATGTTCATCACATGAATGTTTGTCCTAGTTTAGAATCGAACCCACTTCCCCAAGCGCAGAAGGCAGGTCCACTTCCAACTAGACCAACGGGGGCTATCTAAAAAAATGAAATAGGTACATAAAGAAAGAAATTAGAATAGTGAAATATGTATATAAATATTTAAGTTATATTATTGACTAGCTGTACCCGCGACTTCGTCAGCGATTGCCATCCCTGCAGACTAATTATTCGCACTTGGGCACAGTTCTGTTTGTTTCATAGTGGTCTGCGGTGAAGCACTCTTATCAAGAAAGGAGCTTTTTACTTTGGATTTGAAAACTTTCAGATTGTATTTCTCAGAAGACAATAACTCAGGCAGGGAGTTCCTTCGCTGTTCGACCAATAAAAAATATCTTCAATGTACAGAATTGGACCTGTTACAGTTTTATTATAAGTACCTATAGATTTAGATACCTAGTACCTAACCTAGTGTACCTAGTTGCTGAATCCTGCTATACTATTAATTGTTATAATTTCATGTTCTGTTGTACTTTTTGATTAAAAGTCAAATCTAAAATAGATAAGTAGGTTTTCACAAGCACTAATAATTTTATCTAAAACATTTGAAATATCCAGGAAACGACCCAGTTTGTGCGAGTTGTCGGGTTTCATTTCAATGCCCCATAATTTTTTGCGCCAGTGTTTTTGCTTTTTAATAAGGAAGTGTCAGCTACGAAGCCCTTTAATTTGTCATTGAGTAATTCAGTGGCAGAAAAATACCTACTTAGCAATAACATCTAGTTCATTACGGGCATATTCTTGGAAGTGATCTTTCAATGAATTACAGTAACATTTTTAGGGTTCCCTATTCAAAGGGTAAAAACGGGACCCTATTACTAAGCCTACGTTGTCTGTCTGTCTGTTTGTCCGTCTGTCTGTCCGCGGCTGTATCTTTCGAAACGTGATAGGTAGATAGCCAGTTGAAATTTTCACTGAATATGTAATGTTACGGCGGATTAACTAGGAAATAATAAAAAAGTAAAAAAAACAAAAAAACAAATGGAGGGGTTTCCCATACAACAAACGTATATTTTATACGTATGTATTAGCTCTAATAATGTAAAAACGGTAATACGTACAAGCGTCAAACTTGGCATGATTATAGTACGTACTCTAAAGTATAACAACAAATAATAATAAATGGCCAAGTGCGAGTCGGTGATAAATTTCTGTTCATTACCTAGATAAAACGGGAAAATTCGGTTAAGTATTTGGACGACCTTATCAAGTTAGCGTGTCTTTCTAGTAATCCAAAGTGCGTATTTTAGGTATAAATTTTGAAGTCGGTTTTTTAAAATTGATAATTACTGTATTTTGTGGTGGTACGGAACCCTCAGTGCTCGAACCCGACTCGCATTTGGCCGGTTTATTATTTAGGTATTTATTTAATAATAAGCTTGCTTTTGACTGCCAACTCGCCTGATGTTAAACGATGGTGCAGTAGTAGGTACGTACATTATTATACCTATTCCTCCATTCCCACTTTCTCCATATTCAAGTTCTGCTTTATGACGTTATCATCATATTTTTACGGGCAAGTAACTTTTTTAAGCCACCTGTCCCGCTCCTGGGCAATGGTCAGTGCATTTTTTTTAACAACAACATAATCTAAAAGCTAAAGCGCTTCACACACAGCAGCTATAATGTATATTAATGTACATTACATCCTATCATACATTATCATACATTATAGCTGTCGTGTGTGGTCTCCTGACGATTTCTATGGAAAGATGTAATGAGATGTATCGTGCTATAATGTACATCTTTACATTATAGCTGCTGTGTGTGAAGCCCTTAACACCTAAACTAGGTAGGTTCTTAGCTACATAGTGTTAGCTTTTCAGCCAAGAAATCACCTTTTAAACTGTTTTACACACAATTCGTTTACACTTGTTATCGCTTAGAGGTTCGAGCAAAGAAAGAGGGTGATTGCAATGCAACCGCCACTTATATACTGTGTTCGTTGGCAGTCGACAAAAGACTGTCAACTGTCAACGAACACGTGTGAACTTCGCCAATACAGTTTCATTATAATGGTGTTGTTAGTTCATCTATCCATTAAATGATTAAACTAAAGTTGTTCTACATTCGGCCATCCGACTCAATTACACGTCCTCGTGTATACGTGTCATGTATTATATGATAATAGACGTTATACGTGTTAATTAAATGTGTACTTTACAATCTTATTTTGAAGTCTTATACTATCGTTTTATGTTACATAATATCAGAATGCAACTGCATACTGAAAAGCACATCATATCAGACTAAAACCGAATCTGGTTTAGTTAAGTCAGTACGCAACTGCGTACACTGTCTCTTACGCAACTGCGTACATCGGCTCTTACGCGACTACGTACACCGGATCTTACGCAACTGCGTACAATGTCTCTTACGCAACTGCGTACATCGGCTCTTACGCGACTACGTACACCGGATCTTACGCAACTGCGTACAATGTCTCTTACGCAACTGCGTACATCGGCTCTTACGCGACTACGTACACCGGATCTTACGCAACTGCGTACAATGTCTCTTACGCAACTGCGTACATCGGCTCTTACGCGACTACGTACACCGGATCTTACGCAACTGCGTACAATGTCTCTTACGTAACTGCGTACTGGAGGCTCCGCTGCAGGCTCAGCTGGCAGGTTCGACGGCAGGCTCAGCCGCAGGCTCAGCCGCAGGCTCGACAGCAGGCTCAGCCGCAGGCTCGACAGCAGGCTCAGCCGCAGACTCCGCGGCAGGCTCCACTGCAGGCTCCGCTGTATGCTCCGCCGCAGACTCGACCGCAGGCTCGACAGCAGGCTCAGCCGCAGGCTCGACGGCAGACTCGACAGCAGGCTCAGCCGCAGGCTCGACGGCAGGCTCAGCCGCAGGCTCGACAGCAGGCTCAGCCGCAGACTCCGCGGCAGGCTCCACTGCAGGCTCCGCTGTATGCTCCGCTGCAGACTCGACCGCAGGCTCGACAGCAGGCTCAGCCGCAGGCTCGACGGCAGGCTCGACAGCAGGCTCAGCCGCAGGCTCGACGGCAGGCTCAGCCGCAGGCTCGACAGCAGGCTCAGCCGCAGACTTCGCGGCAGGCTCCACTGCAGGCTCCACTGTATGCTTCGCCGCAGACTCGACCGCAGGCTCGACAGCAGGCTCAGCCGCAGGCTCGACGGCAGACTCGACAGCAGGCTCAGCCGCAGGCTCGACGGCAGGCTCAGCCGCAGGCTCGACAGCAGGCTCAGCCGCAGACTCCGCGGCAGGCTCCACTGCAGGCTCCGCTGTATGCTCCGCTGCAGACTCGACCGCAGGCTCGACAGCAGGCTCAGCCGCAGGCTCGACGGCAGGCTCGACAGCAGGCTCAGCCGCAGGCTCGACGGCAGGCTCAGCCGCAGGCTCGACAGCAGGCTCAGCCGCAGACTTCGCGGCAGGCTCCACTGCAGGCTCCACTGTATGCTTCGCCGCAGACTCGACCGCAGGCTCGACAGCAGGCTCAACGGCAGGCTCGACAGCAGGCTCAGCCGCAGAATCGGCGGCAGAAATTTGCATATATAACAATAAGTACACTAATCGGATATATAATCTGAAGAACTTTTAACATGAGCACAGTTATTTAGTAATTAGTATTAAATTAATCATTAGTAAATAAATTATAATCAAGAAAACGCAAGGAATAAAACAGCCACTTTGTAAAATAACTATTAATTAGGGCTCTAAAAAAAACATGACTAGCAAACAGGTTTTGAACCACTTAACAAAAGACAAATTACACTCTGTGGACATGGGAAAATAAGAAGACATCTGTAACTTATTAATCCCGATTCTGATTTGTTAGCTTTTCAGCCAAGAAATCACCTTTTAAACTGTTTTACACACAATTCGTTTACACTTGTTATCGCTTAGAGGTTCGAGCAAAGAAAGAGGGTGATTGCAATGCAACCGCCACTTATATACTGTGTTCGTTGGCAGTCGACAAAAGACTGTCAACTGTCAACGAACACGTGTGAACTTCGCCAATACAGTTTCATTATAATGGTGTTGTTAGTTCATCTATCCATTAAATGATTAAACTAAAGTTGTTCTACAATAGTTATTAAAAAAACAGTTAGGTTGCCCATAGGCTGTTGAAAGACTAACAATCTAAATGTTCAAGCACACTACCACTACGTACCTATACCTATTTGTCTGCGGTTTTGACTTAACATCCATAAAAATCACTCTCAGTATCGTACTAGGTAGGTAGGTATACTGAGGCTAGGTTTCGTTTCATCAACATCATTAAAAATAGCGCGTAGAAGGTTCTCAAAAACAAAAGAGATCATCTGACAATATTTGGAGATAAACATTTAGCTCACGCGATAACGCTCTATCACCTGATCTCAACAAGTCCTACGCATGTCCTACGCATAATCTAAAACGCCCCATAACTCATAGGCACCCTGCTAGCTATGATAATGGAACCGCCGAATTATGCAGCAATGTCGATATGGCCACGTCAGTCCACTCGATTTGGACGGTTGGTGAAGTCGTAGCTTGCGGTACTCTACAAACTCTCCTACCCATTTGTTGGGGTTATGTTTTTGTTATTGTCGGTCACGTAGGCTTCTGAGCGAGAGGCTTGATGATGAAAGAGACGACAAACGCGGCGCAGATGTCTCTGTTGCTGAAGCAGGACAGAAACATGGCGTGACAACAAAGATGGCGGTGCCGGTCGGACCGGTTTGAGAGCACGTGCGATTTGCGCCACCGCGCCGCGCGCCGCGTCGCCGCTGCATGCCGCAGCCTTTCCTTCTTGTTTGTCAACAAATGCCCTGCGAAGGTCATTCATGGGAGGCTTTAGGCTTAGAAACAGTCATCTACCATTTTATAAAGAAAATTGTGTAAACAATGTGTCAATACATGATTGATAGTGAAATGGTCGTAGAAGATACGCGTGATATGGATGGTGATGAAACTGTTGATGTTTTTTATAAATTAGGTAAGTTGTAGGTATAGCCATAGTCGCTAGTGATAAAGTTGGTGATCGATTCTTAGGAGCCCATCGTTTCCAATACGATATCACTACGCTTGTTAATTACGATGTGGCCAAAGTAGAAGTGGATGATGCAATGACTATTCATTCAAACACTTAGCCTCTGTTTCGGGAGTTACGTGATATAAACAATATGGTAAACCTTGATTCTTATAGGAAGTCATGCTCTCAAATAAGCTTCAGTATTCACGGTATCATCTGGTAAGCTAGGTAATGTAACTATGGGTAGGAAGATTACAATATCAGTGGTTAGTGTGCACGGTTACGAGAGACGAAAAAATAAGCGACAAAAAGTATAAACACGTCAGCGATCGTGGCAGTGGTGCGAGCGAGTACGCATGCGCTCTGGCGAGGGAGGCCACAAACGACGCACCGCTGGACCGGCGGGGAGTGGCACGGAGCGCGGGCGGCGGGGGATGAGTTCATGCGCGCCGGCTCGGCACCAGCTCCTCAGTTGGATTTTAGAACATCAAACGGGCGGGCGTGTGTAGAATGGATCGCTAAAGACACCAGCAGTTTTTTTTTCATTCCGCCTTCTAGCAGTGTTTATTTATTACCTTCCGGCACACTCCGTGTATCCTTCTCGACGGTGGTGCTTTATGATTTCAGTTTGAGCGTTTTATTTTCTATTTTAATTTAACGCCGTTCCGATTTCACGTCGAGAAGGCAGCCGCCACAAGTTTGAAAGCGGCTTTTCAAGAGTAGTACGCCTACTCATTTAAATTATCAAAATCGCTGCATCAACGTTTCAAGCAATCAAAATGGTGAAGAAGGTTTCAGAAGAGAGCATCGATAGCGGTAAGTTACATTTAATTGATATTTCAAACTTCCATTCTTGATAAATTGTTAATTCACCCTTGGTTACACAATTCACCTTGCAAATCCTGCGAAATAGATCTATATAGTAAGTCAGACGTAAATCTATAGTGTTTACAAATATCTGACTAGCTTCAGTAGGAATTGTGGCTAATTCGTAGTTGAAATTGCTAGCAAACCGTATGAATAAGTTTCTGCTTATAACTTTGGCAAAATAGAATTAGAAATCATTGAAGCGAGCCAGCCAGATGTCCAGTAGTGCAGAGCTTCTTCTTGATTGCTTAAATTTATATTCTAAGGCTACTATATATTACTAAGATGTATTTTTATATTGATAAATAAGTTTGTAACAGATCTTTGGAAGTTTATTTTTATACTATTTTTTTCGAGATTGACAAAAATAAGATAATAAAAAAAAAAAGATTTCGAGAAAACTTGGTCAGGTTTGGCCATATAATATAATATATACATATATAATAAGAATAAGAATTCTCGACTAGTCTAGTTGTTAAGAATACATATTTACTTAAAAATGAGGGTTGTATATTTAACAAACTTAAGTATATAAACGCCTCATGATTTTGCAGTAATTGCATCATTTACAAAATATGAGCAAGCACACGTCCCTCATTACTTTACACGATTACGCATAATTTTGTGTTATTGACACTGGTGCATATAAAGTAGTTTTATATACATACAAAGGATTGATATATGATATGTACATATTGGTAATAATAAATTAATAATATGCCCAATTGCACATCCTTTCATGCAAATTCTTGAATAATATTATCTGAAGTTTGTTTGGTATTTGGCTTCGTATTAACATGAATAATACTAGGTATTGCATTTATCACATTTGTTATATTTATGAAAATATTTGAAAGGGTCAAAGGTGTGTCATTTAATAAGTTAAGAACACTGACCACACTCAATAACGCAATTCATACTGCAATTTTACGACCAGCAACGGTGACGCGATTTATTGTTATTGCTGTTCTCACTGCTTTTCTATTATTGTTTTCGTCTGTAAGGACTTTCATGGCCATGGCCAGTTCGATATTCGAAGAAACCTTTAAGTATTTAACTCTTAATTAAGAATAATAACAAAAACTGTTAATGTTGCATTCAGTTAGATTGGAAATGCCAGAGTTCATGTTGCTTCAGAGAACGTTGACCGGTCGTCCCACGATGTGTTTTGCAATAGTTTCGTAACATCCTAACTGTTTTACAAACAACATCGTGCAGGAAATACATCAGCTAGTGTTGTATGTTGTGATGACTAAACAGTGACATAATTGGCACGTACCTATACTACTTCGTTATCGTTTTTACTATCTTGAGGTTATTCATCAAAACAATATTGAAAAATTCGTAAATTTTGCGCGTTTTCCTTGTCATTACCAATTTGTTTGTAACTATAATATTATTTGTGCTATTAAGATTGAAATCTGCAAATGTTTCGTTGAATTTATCGGCGAATTCTCGATTATTAACGGTTATGCATTTATTGCTAACATTGTCGTTGTATAACTTTACGAGCGAATTGTTTAAAAATCCAATTGGTGGGGAATGCGTAGATAATGGGTAGCAATTTCATTTCATTAGTCTCCGGTTGGACTCCAGCGTGGTTACTGTACCGTGACGCCGCCGTTCACGGCCAAGGTCACCTACTAAAACAAACTGCGCACTCGATTCCTGCTACCGACTTCCATAATCATTAATTAGTTCCTTTCCTGATGTAATGAAAGTAATATTTTGTTATTGGACTTAGAATGTTTTTGCTACTGGATCTTGTCACCTATTTTTATCTTTCTCTTTTAGATTGTTTGAGATTGTTAAATAGTTTGCGCGTTCGGTATTATTTAGCTAATCTACATATTTATAATCTCTAACACTATCAAGTCTCTATAATTCTATTTCAAGATTTGAGCTAAGAAATATTCCGAGAGTTGTAAAGCTTGGAGCCGGTGTCCGCATGACCAATACACTATTTCCAATCAATTGGTGTTGATTAGAGGCAGTGAAACGTGACTATCGCTTAGTAACGCTAGTAACGCGGAGTAACCTTGACCATGATTGCTCCTGCGTAATATCAAACCCCTCCCCTATATCCCTCGCACCCTAGTGTGCGCTGTGCTTGCAAATCGATACCACCCCACTTGCATAGGCTGTCTAATACCTATTTACTTGCTGCGTCGTTTTTACATTTCGACTTTCTTGATCTGACTCTCAGCTTCTTGCTTGAAATATCTTCATTATCAGGATTATAAACTGTTTCTGTTGTTGAACCGAAAGTCTTTAAAAGTTTCACTTATTTTCGGCTGCAAAGGCGTCATTCATGAATTCACAATGCTGACGTCGCCCGTCTGGTTGAGGCTGGGTTGTTGTTTTACGTTGCCAAAGCAGAATTATTTGCTTTATGCCTTATCCTAATTAAAGCAAAAGTTCTTAGGTAAATCAGTCAAGTTTCACTGAGATCACTATTACGGGTTCCGTTCGGCAGCTGGCAGGCCGACTTGGCAATTTGTTCAAGTCGGTTCAACCGTCGTGCGTAGTTCGCTCTCGACTTTGATCTGATAATAGAGATTATGATGCATTGCTGGACCGATTTAGAAATGACAGCATACACTTTTACATCTCTTACTTAGAAGTTAAACTACTATCATTACAGTTTGTCTGTCATTGGCTGTTATGTTTTAATTTTATTACTAGTAGGTACGTATAGTTTTTAAATTTTGGTTTATTTATATATAAGTTTATAACTTTATAGTTACAAGTTGCCCAGAACTAAAAACATTTCGATTTTGAGTACCTACTCACTGTCTAAACGTTCCTGTTTGAATTTATCAATAAATTGATCGTTTGGATTTAAGATTTCATTTTAATATAGAAAAAAAAGCTGTATAACAAATCGAATCAATCATTGACCATGAACCAATTTTTGCACTACTTGATATTTGTAAGAACACTGCATTTGCATTGCAATTAGAAAGTGATTGCTTGTAACAGTTGTAACAGCTTAGAGGTATTAAACAAAAGTATAATGGTCTTACGATCGGTGAACTAGAGAGCGTATTCGTGGCCAAGCGCTAATGCCAACCGACCAGATTAGAAAGTAGAAACCTCCAGGTTGAAGGCACAAAATGCCTTGGAGACAAGAGGTTTTAAACTTGAACTTAGGTACATAGCAGACAAAAATAAAACTCTTAAAATCTACAAATTATTATGAATAACGAATTCCGACGAATAATAGAACCAAATAACATCATGCATAAACATAGCCCATTCCCACAACCACATGTGGTATTGATGAGTCATCCTGTCACAGTCTAATAGATTTTAAACGAAACTACTAAATACAATTTAGATGTTTGCGTTTATTTGTAATTTATAGTCTTTGTTAATATTTGGGTCGCGTATTGTTTCTATTGTCCTCACCGGATTCAGTGCAAAATTCAAGGTTCTGTTTATCTTGAGTAAAGTTGTCTGATATTATTTCCAAGTTTGATTGAAGTTTGTAAGGCTGCCTCTCGGCGTTTTATATAACTAGACAGGCCACGTAGTCTGCCCAGTGGAGAGCCACGTGGAGCCGCGGCCGGACTGGCGACCGAGTCACCGTCACGCGATGGATATCTGAGTGCCTGCTTAGTGCGAGTATTTCCAATTGCGTTTATCTACCCGATCGCGTTAACGACCAGTAAGAGCAGTGCCATCTACATGGCGTTAGATGGCACTGCTCTAATTTCATATAAATTGTAGATAGCGTTAACGCGATCGAATAGGTAAACGCAATTAAAAAAACTCGCACTAAGTAGGCACACTGAACAAGTTACTGCTTGGATTCCTTTGCCATTTATAGAGTTAAGTGCGCTTCCATAGTACATTCTTGCTTTAAAACTTTCATGAGATACGACAAGTTTTTGTGTAGGTACCTACTTACTGTTGTTTTGTCTCGATCTGTATTATTGTTAAGACTTGATGACTGTGCTTTAATTTTGGTAAATGAAACACTGTATGAAGCAGTTCCGTGACACATCAAATTTGGGCTCAATGATTCATACTCTCGATTTTGAATATTTTCAGCACGTCCTCCTTTGTTTTGTTAAATAAACTGTGAAATTGGTTCTTGTTTACAAACACACTATATTGTTGCTATGGGCGTAGTTATACTTATACAGGAAGTTCGTAAATGTCGTAACGAGTGATTGTGTGTGGGTGTGGCGAGTTTGATTGTCAAACGTACGGTTATTGCGCATTTTAGTCGACGCTGTCTGCCGTCGCCGGCGCACCGGCGCCTGCGCCTGTTCTAACCCACGCCGACCTCTAGCTACCAATTAACGCGTTTCGCTTTTATTACAATGATTACAAACGCATATATAAATGTAAAGCACACGCATCGTCCAATCAAGAGTGACGATTCCTATTGAGCTAATTTAAGGAAGACTTGAAAAATTGATTCAAGTAACTCAGTCACGTAGACTGCTCGGTTCTGCTTAGTGGCTTCCTTTTTCCTCTTTATCTCGTGCGCCTATTACTAATCAGTAGCAAACAATAGATTAGATTCGAGATAATATACCGACACTCCAATTACACGACCGTATAGCTCGAGTAGCTTAGGTTGTCTCAGTAAAAAATAAGCTGTTAATCCAGCTTAATCTTTATTGAAAGCAAAGTTAGAACAGAACGCGACCTTATTTATTATTTATGAGCCTTTTGAAAACACAGCCAGTGTTTCCAGCCATGATTTTAAAACTATTATTGTCAAATTGTCTATGATAGCCCTGATTGCTGGCATAAGATCAGAAGATCCATTGAGGTTATCGTCACGTGTAGATATAGATATAAGTACCGAGGTGACGAGACGTGATCACAGCAGACGTATGCCTATTACTCAACCAATTCAAGTTTTGGAGTACCTTTATTAAAAATTACTTATACACCAGTTTGCCGATCTGATAGTCAAATTTGGTATTAGAAAGATAGAAACTTATGCACAAGCATTGGTGGATCCAGGGGGGGCCTTGGGGGCCCCCGATTCGATTTGATTCCTTCGAACCTTATCAGAATGCGCCCCCCCCCCCCCCCAAAATGAAATATTGGATTCGCCCCTGTGCACAAGGTACATTATAATAAGGGTACTTACGATTTAGTTGTAAGTGACAGCGACAGCCTTATCGGTAAACGCGATCTCTTTCAGCAGCTTTCTGAAAGCTACTGAAAATGCGCGTTAAAATACAAGGCAAATGTCGTGTGGTACAGGGAGGTAAAGCGACAGCCTTATCGGTAAACGCGATCTCTTTCAGCAGCTTTCTGAAAGCTAACAAGGCAAATGTCGTGTGGTACAGGGAGGTAAATATCGCTGGCAGAAGAGCCTTCAAGTCTCGAAGTTACTCCATTGACGAGTAATAAACTAGTAAAAACGCATGTTCGCAGTTTTATTAGGTACACATGCCTATCAAATGGTAAACGTATGTTGCTCGGGCCAAGAGTGGGAGCGATCGCGTAATGTAGCGCATACGCAGCGCTGGGCGCGGCCGACCGACGGTTCGTTGAACCGGCTTTGTTTGCCAACTCAGCTGTAGCCAGCCTGCCTGCACGCCACGCACGCACGAATAGCTTTATCGATGACTGTGACACGTTCTCTCTGATATAGCGTTTGTCTTCCGTAAGACGTCAGCTGGTTCGTTCCATTAAATTACACTGATTCAAACCCTGGGGGGCTGGTTTGCTGATTGCGAAGAACTTACGCAGGGTACATTATGATTTGATTTATGCAAAACCTATCTTAATATTGTCTCAAAGGGAGTAGCTCTGAAGTTTTGATGAGAATTATCAGGTAGGTACATTAAGCTCAATAGTTTGATGCTGGAATGTCGCTTGCGTCTATGTAGTATTTGTCTCTGCTGTGCCGGTTTCATCATCGACAACTCGCCCATGTTTAACGAACCGATCTGTTATTCAACCGATTGTTACGAGTTTGAAAACTGACTAGCATTAAAATTGTAAAGCCAAACACGGTGAAAACTTGGAACAATAGCTTGGCACCAAAACCGAGGAGAGAGTAGGTAGAAGTCATAAATACGAGGAGTTGGCCGGACGTAAAGTGCAAAATATGGTGTTTGTTACTCAGACACTTTTGAATAACAAAAGCTTCGTTGGTTACAGACGTCTTTCAGCCACTTATCAAGTAACATACGATAAACAAGTTTTCTTACGACAAAGAATGTTCATTACGAATCAGCCTATCAATCAACGGGAAATTAGGTTAGATAAATAAAAATACACTTGCAAAATTCAGTGATAACACCAATTTATTTCATTATCACCATTTACATAGTAGGTACTAGGTACCATCACTGCATAAGTATCCGTTGCCCTATTCTGATAACATGGTTGTAGTTTGCAAGCTTCCCGTCAAATTGCATTCAGTTGGGGAATTGCCGCAAAATTAAGCGAGCAAATGCCTACATCGCAATTTGGTGCAGGGTCTTTGCGCATGCAGTGCAAGTAGCGTATAATAATGTGTGTGTGCAAAAAAAATGACCCAAATATTTATTATTTCATCTGTAATGTGGTTTTTGTGTATGTCCTAAAACTGCGACCAAAACTACAATACAATACAATACATTACAAAACTCTTTATTAAAATACCACAAAACAAGGATAAGTAACATAAACATTACAACAAAAATATTATCTAGGCTAACATACCACCCACCATTGGTATTAACTACCCAGCAGGATGGACAGCAGCATCCTTTTAGTACACGGTAAACGTACTGCGATCCCCAAGCCGCCTGCCAAACGTGGAGATTATGGCAACATCCCTCTCTAAAAGGGAGGTCTTTGTGGTTTTTAATTATTTGAAGGTAGGAAGCCAGTAGGTAAAAATATCTTGCGACTATATTCAGCGTTAAGATTCTGATAGTGCAATCCAGCCCGTTACTTATGTGGTATATTTTATTGTCTGCAGGTGTAGGGCGCTGCAGCAGCCAGTCGGGCAGTGAGCGGGAGTCGGACGGGCACCAACACGCAGAACCGTCCGCTCCCGTCGCCATCCCAGACTCAGATGACCTGCAGCGGCGCAAGGAAGAGGCGCGTAGGAAGCGCAGGAGGAAGAAGCGATCGGGCAGCTCCGTGGTCACCTCGTGTTTCCAAGGTAACAAACGTTACAATACTTACAGCTGAAGTTGGTAAGCTCATAAACTGTGTAAGTCGAGGAATCACACAAGACAAATTTGGAAGATAATATAGAAAGAACCACGAACCGGAAGACGCAGCGTAGGTAGGTCTCCCACTAGATGGACCGACGACATAGCAAGAGTCGCTGGCATCCAGTGGATGCAAAAGGCAGGCTGTCGTTCAGTGTGGGGGTTAAAGGGGGAGGCCTATGTTCAGCAGTGGACGTCTTCTGGCTGATGATGATGATGATGATGATGATGATAGAAAGAAAGTTTACTCGAAGCAAAAGCAGAAAAAAAAAGATCTTGATATTTTTGATTGTACTTATTTCTGATACATTCCTGAATTAGACGACCATGTCTATGAAGATTATAAAAAGCTTGGTACTTGGACGAGATATGTGCTAAAATGAACAGTAATAAAAAAAAAAAAAAAAAACTTTGTTATTTAAGAGTTGATAAACTCAAGGGCTTGCTAAAATCTTTTATCACTTTTACCAAATCCAAATGTGTATATTTTATGAGGTAAGATCCTTGAACGTGTCCTAAAGTAAGAGAAATCCCAAATTCATAAAACGTCGGAACAAATATTGAATGTTGGCTCTTTATCTCGGCTTGTTTTACATGACCAGCTAAAAACCGGCTCTGTAAAGTATGTTTTTTATCGAATGTTAATGAAAACATCCCAGAATTTAAAAAATAAATAAGTTGGCTTTTTTGATGATGGTTTGGAGATTAAGAAATCAATCTGCACGGAGACTACTCAGCTGGTGCCGTCGCACTTTGTATGGACAGTACAGTTTTTTTATGATAATGACTGCCTGTAGGTAGATGGTTTACAAAACTAGTTAAATGAACTTATTTGATAATGATCAAGAACTTTTGGTAAACGTAAGTAGAAGATCAATAGCTGATTGCATATTTCTTCTTATCCCAGACCTGTACAAATTGACGGGCGAGGTGCTTGGCGAGGGCGCGTACGCCTCGGTACAGACGTGCGTGAACATCTACACGGGTCAGGAGTATGCAGTGAAGATCATCGATAAGGTGCCAGGCCACGCCCGTGCCAGGGTGTTCCGCGAGGTGGAGACTTTTCACTACTGTCAGGGACACCCGAACATAATCCAGCTCAGTGAATTCTTCGAGGACACTGACAAGTTCTATCTTGTCTTCGAGAAGGTAACTTTTTTGTCTTTTGAGATTATTTTTTGCCTCTCCTTTCTTCCTTCATTTGATCTTAGTTGTTTATATCTTCTTGCAAATTTGGTTACACTTATTGCTTCTTTCTAGTTCCATCTTCGACCGCATCATCGCTTCCCATCAGGCGAGATCGCGATCAAACGCTAGCCTAGACTGACGTAAAAAAAATAAAAAAATTATAAGATATGAGTTTGATTGAACATGATTGAAAATGAAATTTTATTACCAAATTCTCTATTAAAAGCTTTTCATATGCGAAGTTAATAGACATTCAAAGAGTCATTATTTCCGACGTTTTATGTGCAGGCATTAAAAATGATTTTCCATTGAAAGTAGAATCGAATTTATTCAATATGTAGTTCCAGTCACACTACTGTTCAAACATTGATATCATTCATGAAAACAATTCGCTCTGCACCGTCGGCCACGTTGTTGATTTTGCGAACTTTATATCTGACACATACGGTTGGAATTAAAAATTTTGTCGCACCTTTAAGCACGGCGAACTTTATGAAGAACAATTTGCTATGCTTGGTCACACAAGTATGTTTCATATAAAATGACTATTCAGTTGCTTTTGTGTGAATAGTTTTGTCCACAAAAAGAAAACTTTGTCTTTCACATCTATTGTTGTAAATTATTTTTATTATAGCCCGGATAAAATAATATAACCACCATGTATTACTGTACATGACCATAATACTATGCTTAATAAAAACTGCTAAAAACTGCTTGTATCTCTAATTTTCTTCCGACTACCAAAATAAACGTCTGTTTTCAATTCAAAATTGTATTTATGCATTAAAATTGTTTCTGTTCGCTATTGTGACAGTTTTTTTTAAGTTTTTCGAACAAATGGCGATAAATTCGTTCGTAGTGTCAAATAAAAGGCAGTTAAATGAATCATGATCATGAACAATAACCACATGTTGCTCGTTTAACATTTTAATTGAAGCAAACCGTTTTCTTTGTTTCAAATTTTTCTTAAGTATCGTAATCAGTCATTTAGACTGTAACCTTGAACGACACACCTTTTCAGTTTTTCATCCTTTTCCATTTTACGTATTCACAGAAGCATCTTGGTATTCTTCAAAATCTTAGTATCACGTTACAGGTTTTTACTAGATAGTTAATAGATTTTTCCTCCAAAATTAGTGGAATGTCAATTTTGTCGTATTCGAATATACGTAATTTATTAGTTCGAGTAATTTTCATACGTAATATTGTTCCTATCACAATATATAAAATATGGTTATTAGTTATTACTTTACATAGGTGAATATTTCTAGATAACACAATATAAACAGTCTAATATTCTGATGTGGGGGAGATACTACAATATTTATAACGTCCGCTAGGTACCTACATAAGCACTTATCTTGTTGTGTCTATCCTTACCAATACTTAGTTAGGTCAGGGTATACCTACTCGTTGGGTCGGTACGTTGAATTCATACATTTTGAGATATTGTCTAAGTCTAGGCATTGTGAAGGCAGTTAATGTTTATAGTACCATTTTATTGCCTATTTCCTTAGCCTGCATCTTTATTATGCCTAGCCAATGAATAAGACAAGTTGCTTATGTTACAAATTCTTTATTATTTTCATACATAGAAATTGTTTTGTTGCTTGCACATTTTATTCGCCCTACAAATGTCTCGATTGACTTTATCTTGATTATGCATTTTTGTTACGGTTCAAGATTGTATAATATATGAATAAATAGGTATTTCATATTTTAGAATTTTATTTGATCTTGAGATTTTTTTGCTATTACAGCTAAATGGAGTTACCTATTTACAATAAAATGCCTTGTTCAAATAAATTATGTACTTAAATAATCAAAAATAAAATAAAATTAGATAATGCACCAATTTAAATAATGTATATAATTATATTGGTTAGTTATGGTACTTATTCAACTTTATATTATATATATATTGATGACTTAAACTTGACCAAGCAACTACTAAATTATAATTATATTTGATAATACTTAAAAAACGAAACGAATTGAAGATCATTTATGCAACGAAGACCTATAGATAGTACAAACGATCTCTAATATTAGGATTAATACCTAATAATTATAATTCGAATTCTCTACTTTCTATAATCAATATTCATTCTTAATCTCCAAACTCAACACAAAAATGTTGCTGTTTATGTTATTTTCTTTAGGCAGAAATCGTCAGCGGTAAACTAGGTATATCTATGTCCGAATTACTACATAAAATACTTGTCCACTAAAGTCCAGTTTCCATTGTCGCAGATCGTCGGCGGTCAGCTCCTGTCCCGCATCCAGGAGTACCACTACTTCTCAGAGCCGCAAGCGGCGGAGATAGTACGTGAGATCGCGAACGCGCTCCACTTCCTCCACGGCAAGGGAGTCGCGCACCGGGACCTGAAGCCTGAGAACATACTGTGTGTTCACCGCGACAGGCTCTGTCCCGTCAAGATATGCGACTTCGATCTCGGCAGCGGGATCAGCTTCACGTCCAGCCTCGCGAGCCCACTGGCCACTCCGCAGCTTATGACACCTGTGAGTATCTTTCTTTAACAAGTAGTAAAATAAATAAATATAGTAGTAGTATAAATAAATTATTGACCCAAAAACTAAAATCACGATACAATATTTGTTGTAAACTAAACGGTATCAAAGTAATGTTAAATCCGCTCAGTTGGAAAATCACGCGACCGCAAACCGTATCTGGGTGCGTTAAGGTTCACCTTCGCGTGATTATCCAACTGAGCAGATTTAACTTTAGTTTAAAAAAAAAAAAAAAAAAAAAAGTTTGATACCGAGTTAGCCGTTGGCCGTAGGGCCCACATTTAAAAGTTCAAATATATTGTTTGTGTCTGACAGGCGCACTCAGAGACGTTACTTAAGCTAAGGAATACTTAAAATTGCTCTGTCTCGTTTTCATGTGTGACAATTTCCGTCAACGAGAAGTTGACAGAACAATTTTAAGTATTCCTTAGCTTAAGTAACGTCTCAGAGTGCGGCTGCGAGACTGGCTACCGCATACGTCCTGTTCTAGTAGGTAAATTGTCAATTTTAAAAGCTCCTGATAAAAGAGCTGATAATCTCCAAACGGGTAAACAGATTTTCTGGAATCATAATTAGAACATATCAAGCCACCTTTCAATCAAACACAAAAAAATATACCTAATCAACATCGGTTCAGCCGTTTGTACTTAACCTACGATGCCACATACAAACACAATACAATATGTTAAACTTACAACATCCCTCCTTTTGCGTTAAAACACTTGTAAGGTATCAAATTACATTAGCGTAAAAAATTGCGTTATTTTTAAAGAAGCACTTATAAGTCATACCAATGGCCAGTTATAAGAGTAAGACGTACTAGAAATAGCCAGGGGGCTTAGTCCCAGATTTGATAGTTTTCGAAAACTTTTTCGTATTAGAGTGAAGCAATCTATACCGCCGGTTTTAGTTCCTCCACGTTTCCGCTGGAGGCGCTTTACTCAAATGTATGGAACACTACGTAAACGAAAAAAGTTTTCGAAAACTATCAAATCTGGGACTAAGCCCCCAGATCTGTTTCTCAATCCTGTAATTAGATACTTAGAGAGCAGGCCAATTTACTAGAAGTAGGTAGGTAGTGTATTGACGTATTATGAAGGGCATAAAGAAGAAGCATATCTACGAACGAATTATTTTGGTAGATCCGTGTTCCTTGCATTGGTATTAAATTCAAAGGATTTGCTTATCATTATCATTTACAGCCACTGCCAAAAAGTCCTTGACTTACATTTGACTTTTCAGCGTAATTCAATATGCTCACATAATCTAAGCGAATCTTAATTAACTACAAAGGTACTTTATCGTCTGATGGATGAGTGGCAGACGTCTTTAGTACCAGGGGAAGTAAACATAGGTTCTCAGACAAAAGGTTGCACTTATCAAAGTTATTAATGGACGAAGTTGTATAATAAACTTTTAATTACCAGGCCAAGCTGTTTGAGATAAACTGTCTAGAACTTTGTTGATAAATGTCATCATCATCATCATCAGCCAGAAGACGTCCACTGCTGAACATAGGCCTCCCCCTTTAACCTTCACACTGAACGACAGCCTGCCTTTTGCATCCACTGGATGCCCGCGACTCTCACAATGTCGTCGGTCCATCTAGATATGATAAATGTATCTTGTCTTAAATTCGCACGTGAAATTGATATAGCAAAATTTAAATAAATTTAGTTTTCATTACTCATACTCGGAAAGTAGGTCTGAAGTTGCCTGAGGAGCGGGTTGAAAGTAATACATTTCAGCCCTAGGGAGAATCACTTTCAACTGACAGTCATTCAAATTATTTAAAAAAAAACTAGTTCTATTTCCACATTTTTACTAAACCATGTTCCAACTTTCTTTTTTTCTCAGGGGATTATGGTCCTGCACTTCTCGTGCAGTTGCCAGTGTCAGAAAGATAAAAAAAAAATGGCGGGAATCAGATCTTTATTATAGAGTTTTGTTTATACTTCCGTATAGCAGATTTGTATTAACACAATCAGTTCATTTTTTTATTTTTAGTTTCCTTGTATTCGTAATAAAAAGCACAGTGTTTACCTCGGGGTTAAATACTTATTTAGTCCCTCGAACTATTAGCGGGCGCCAAACCCCGTCCCAGGACTAAATAAGTTACTTCCTCCCCTAGGATAACAATTACATTACCTACACTTCGTAGGTAGATACCTATTCTGCATTTATGACTCTGATCATTCATATATTTAAATGAATGAAGAATCAATTGAAACAAATTAAAATCAATATGATAGACACGACTTGGGATCGTGATTTTCCATGAAGGTCTGACGTCTGCATACAAAGGGCTCAGACCCTATACAAACAAAACAATTTAATGTTACCCAATTACTATGCTCTGTACATATGGACAGACCTTGAGTTGTTGAATGTAAATGTCGGTTTCCTGTATGCAGTTCACTTATTCTTAATTATGGCGTCATGTTTAACCGGAGAATACACCTATATAACTTAAAGATAGACATGCATCGGAACATCTGTTTACTAAAGAAATGGAGGAAATGCCTAGCTACAAAAATAAGTAGGTACTTTACTTCCGCAGTCGTTTGTAATACAACAGACTTTGTTCTCTTTGTATTTAACATACAATGCATTCCACAAGACAAATACTTTGTAAGCACAGTGTTATTGTCAAGAACAGCTAAATTATCAATTCCTGCCCCTAGGAATACTGCTGATGCTCTTCAATATTTCACATGATTTCTTGGTTCTCTTTGCACATTAAATTAGCACTCATAGGATGTTTCCATTATATCATTTGAATATTGAATTTCTGATATACCATCACACCAATTTTTTTAATCTGGGTTTTGTTTTGAACGTATAAATAATCGTACTCATCTAACAGTATGAAAGGATGTTTTCATTCTGACCTTTTGTTTCTTTGTTCTCCAGGTTGGCAGCGCCGAATTCATGGCACCGGAAGTGGTATCGCTATTCGCGGGCTCTGCTGCAGCGCACTATGACAAGCGCTGCGACCTGTGGTCCCTAGGCGTTATCGCGTACATTCTGCTGTGTGGCTACCCGCCGTTCCGCGCCGATTGCGGCGCTGACTGCGGCTGGGAGCGCGGCGAGAACTGTCGCGCCTGTCAGGAGCTGCTTTTCACCTCTATACAGGTTCGTGTTACTCTTTCTTTCAGAAGCCGCCTCACAGGAAATGGACCTGGATGAGCCCCGATGGTTCTACGAGAAATGAGATAGACTTCATTATGACCACCAAGAGACAAATATTCAATGATGTCTCTGTGATCCACAGGGTGAAAACCGGTAGTGATCACCGAATAGTAAGAGGCACATTGAATATTAACGTTAAAATTGAGAGGTCCCGCCTAATGAAGTCCACGCTCCGACCGAACCATGCCCATATTCAAAACCCCGAGAGCTTTCAACTCGAGCTGTCTAATCGCTTTGAGAACTTTGCTTCCGTGGATGAGATTAATAACAGGTTAGTGGAAACTGTCCATGCGGTAGGTTCTAAGTTTTTTAGACCTGGCCGGCGCACAGATAGACCTCAAAAATTATCCGACCATACCCGTAACCTCATGGCTGATCGACGCTCGTTACAACTACAATGTTCCGATGACGCTGACTCATATAGGCAGCTCAATAGACAAATTTGGAAGTCATTGCGGCACGACATACGTACCTTTAATACGAACAGTATTAAAGAGACGATTGAGCAAAACAAAGGCTCCAAAGTGTTTGCAAGAGACATGTCTATTGGGCAAAGCCAGCTGACAAAGCTGAAGAGGGAAGATGGTAGTGTAGCGTCGACCAAAGCCGAGGTATTAGGGGAAATCGAAAGGTTCTATGGACAGTTATACACTTCGGTTGCTAAACCTGTGAGCAGCTCGGCCAAAGACCCAAGAGCCAAGCTGAGCCGACACTATACTGAAGATATCCCGGACATCAGCCTGTACGAGATTAGGATGGCCCTGAAACAGCTCAAGAACAACAAGGCGCCGGGGGACGATGGAATCACATCAGAGCTTCTGAAAGCGGGTGGAACACCGGTACTCAGAGTCCTTCAGAAGCTCTTTAATTCTGTCTTACTCGAAGGTATAACGCCAGAAGCATGGAACAGAGGCGTGGTGGTGCTGTTCTTTAAGAAAGGTGACAAAACCTTGCTGAAGAACTACAGACCCATCTCGCTTCTGAGCCATGTTTATAAGCTGTTTTCGAGGGTCATCACGAATCGTCTCGATCGCAGGTTCGATGACTTCCAGCCTATCGAACAAGCCGGTTTCCGAAAAGGCTATAGTACCATAGACCACATCCACACGCTACGCCAAGTTATACAGAAGACCGAAGAATATAACTTGCCACTATGTTTAGCGTTTGTGGACTATGAGAAAGCCTTTGATTCGGTCGAGACATGGGCGGTGCTCGAGTCTCTCCAGCGATGCCGTATTGACTATCGGTATGTCGAAGTGTTGAAGTGTTTGTACAATAACGCCACCATGTCGGTCCGAGTACAGGAGCAGAGTTCGAAGGCAATTCCATTGCGAAGAGGCGTGAGACAGGGAGACGTTATCTCTCCGAAACTGTTCACTGCCACAATGGAAGATGCTTTCAAGCTCCTGGAATGGCAAGGACTCGGCATCAACATCAACGGCGAGTACATCACTCACCTTCGGTTTGCCGACGATATTGTGGTCATGGCAGAATCGATGGAAGATCTCAGCATGATGCTCGAAGGCCTCAATCGAGTCTCCCAACAGGTGGGCCTTAAAATGAACATGGACAAGACAAAGGTTATGTCAAATATCCATGTTGTGCCCGCCCCAGTATCAGTTGGGAACTCAGTTCTTGAAGCTGTTGACGCGTACGTCTACCTAGGACAAACCGTCGAACTAGGTAGGTCCAACTTCAAGAAAGAGGTCAATCGGCGAATCCAACTCGGCTGGGCAGCGTTCGGTAAACTACGCAACGTCTTCTCGTCCAAAATACCTCAGTGCCTTAAGACGAAAGTCTTCGACCAGTGTGTGTTACCAGTGATGACATACGGCACTGAAACGTGGTCTCTCACTATGGGCCTCATAAGCAAGCTCAAAGTCGCACAACGAGCTATGGAGAGGGCTATGCTCGGGGTTTCTCTACGAGATCGAATCCGAAATGAGGAGATCCGTAGACGAACGAAAGTCACCGACATAGCCCACCGGATTAGTAAGTTGAAATGGCAGTGGGCAGGGCACATATCACGCAGAACAGATGGCCGATGGGGCCGAAAGGTTCTGGAATGGAGACCACGGACTGGCAAGCGCAGCGTAGGACGTCCACCCACAAGATGGACAGACGACCTAAAAGAGACCGCAGGGAAACGCTGGATGCAGGCCGCTTCCAACCGGCCCTTTTGGAGATCGATGGGGGAGGCCTATGTCCAGCAGTGGACGTCCTACGGCTGAAATGATGATGATGATGATGACAGGTTCGTGTTAATGCCAATCATTGCCAGTCTACGATTTAAGTGACTAATGGTCACTCGTCGTCATAGCATACACCCTTCTGGGTGATCATTTGTCTCTATATTTGGTTATCTTGGACTTCGTTTTTTGTAGTGGGGGCTTTCACGAAATCCACCATAGATAAGTAAATGTTTTAGGGGTTCAACGTTTTACCACTAGTTACGAAAACATTTGTAGGTGTAAATGTTATTGTTAGGTTAATAATTTTGATTTTGCTTTCAAAGCGATGAATAGATTTGACAGACCTGTTCTGTCCATTTAAACTTTATGCCAAGACGATTTCCCCTCTCCTTCCTGTCTTATGTTCATCATCCTTATCTCCCTTTTTACTTACAGGACGGTCGCTACACGTTCCCAGAGGAAGAGTGGTCGCATATATCGCACGAGGCAAAGGACCTGATCAGGCAGCTGCTGGTCCGTGAAGCCTCAGGTCGTCTCAGCGCCGAGCGAGTGCTGGCGCACCCCTGGCTGCGACGCGCCGACGCTCACGCGCATTATCCGCCTCTGCAGACGCCTATTAACATTAAAAGGTAAGCAAAATGTATTTCCTATCAGCATCAGTATCTAGAATAATATTTCTTGGAGAATTCATCTTAGGTACGCTAGTCCTTGAATCTTTTAGCTTACCTATATTATGTTTCCTAAATTAATAATTAGCGTCTTTTTTAAAGGTTGGTTACGCCTAGATAAATAAATATATCTCGCAATTTAACTTGCCATATAGCTTGGTTTTAAGAAAAAAGTCTAGACTGGCAGTAGCACTTTTCGATAGCCAGTCGGTATCTGAAATTTTCTGTTTCTTCTGCAGGAACATGTCAGCACGCAACTTGTCCAACTTCGCGGAGAGTGCGATGGCGGTGAATCGCGTGATCCAGCAACACTTCTCAATGAACTACTCGTACATGGAGCGTCCGGCGGGCGCGCTCCGGCACTCCAAGTCCTGCCACCCGAGCGCTCGACGTGCACCATCAATGCTAGAGCCGCTTGGGGCTGAAGAGGCACCGTTAGGCCTCTCGCCTCCCACCGAATCGGAGCTGATGCGCCGTCGCCTGCAGCAGGTTGATAAGCCGCTGCCTGTCCACTAGCCTCGAATCCCCTGGACTTTGGTTCTCCTACATGTAGGAGAACTACTTTGCAAAGTGGAGGAACTCGTGGAGATCACTCCCCACACCCCCTCATCCTCCATAGCTACTATCAGCAAATCTTCGCGCCTTTCTTCCTGGATATGTACCTGTCCTACAAAGTGGTGGGGTAAGCCAGTGTTGTTCTCGCCACTTCATTCTGTCAAGCCGACAAGCCGCAGCCAGTCTACTTACAGGGCAAACTGTCTGCTACATTTGCACAGATGTAATGGATATTGTGCTCACTTGCAACTACAGTTAAAAATGTGTAAGACAACTTCGTAATGCATTTCCATACTTACGGTAAATTTCAAAAGTGGATGTCTCGAAGATTTGCTAATGGTATAATACTGCATCTGGTCCTGACCTTCTGCCTTCCGAGGAACAATGACACTAGGCAGCATCGCATGTTATTGGAGTAGTGATTTCTTGGACTTAATTAACCAAAGGCTTCTCTGAATGTGTGCACTCATTCTGGACTCACTTTTACTCTTTCCTTGACAATATTTGCAAAGTGAAGCTGCAGTGCAGAGTGCAGGCTTGCAGAGTAGTTATACCTCGGAGGACACTTCCCAGCAACCTACCCTCCTTACCCGCCCCCTCCCCCGCCCGCCACTGCACGCCGCTGGCCCCCCGGTCCGGCCGTGCCCCACATTCCACCGAGCGCGACGCGTCACTCTGTGCCAACGGAATATGCCGCCAGTGATATGATATGACCGGACCGCCCTGGCGACGGTTTTATTTGAGCCTTTTGAATATATATTTTTATGAGTAAATAAAAACGACTGAATAGTTTTTATCGATAGAGTATTTTGTGAGTTTATGTTGTGGCGGTCGCCGCCCAAGACCGACTGCGGTCGATAAATATCGTATTATATTGAGATAGTTGTGCCGATCATACTTTATATCGATTACAATAGCATTATTGTTTTTCTTTTACTTTGGATTTATGAAATCCGTTCGAAATTTGAGCTTCTGTATTTGTGTAATAATAGCCTTTGGTTCGTGGCCTATCCTTTTGCAATAAATAGAAATTATGTAATTTTCGATGAAGTTTTCGGATACTAGTCTGTTTGTGATTGTAAATGCATTTTACCAACGATGGAAAACCACATCTCACTAATTAAGAATGAATCAATTGTTAATATGAGAGTCGTTACAGTAAGGGCAATATGTGACATTTTGCTGAGAGGTGCAAGTGTAATACTTGTAGTCGCTTGTATAATACATATAAGTACTATTTCGGTCGTTCTGGTAGAATACTAGTGTACGGTATTATAAGATTCGCTTCGTATGTCTAATGACAGCGTAGGGCACTTTTGTACTGAATGAAATGTCATATATGACTCCGCTATGTTGGTACATATTAGTATGTTAGTGTTGCATGGAGTTCCATGGAGCTGCCATAATAACGTTGTGATCAGTTTGAATACTTTTTATATTGCTGAATGAAGAGAAGGAATAGAGAGTACATAATCTTAAGTGTAGACTTGCTAGCCTCAGTGTAGGGCTTCATTTGATTGGAGAAAGTCGGGACAAGCAGTGGCCCTAGTGGTCGTTTATTTGTTTACATTTTCAAATCTTATATTATATTTTGCAATTTGCGAATTTTATAATAAGTTTTACGGTCAGACGTCTTTGTCCAATCAATTATTCTAAATTACTCTCGCAGTTTGTTAAAGTTTTGTTTTCGACTATAACAATGATTTGAATTATCATTTTTTAATTACAGATGTTTGGATTTTTTGTTGTTGTTTCAATTGATTACCCGTCCTCTATTATATAAGCTGACCCGACAGACGTTGACCTGTCTTAGAACTGTCAAAAGCGCCAAGTTAAAATCATCGTTAAGTTTTCTTAAATTTTCCAATTTTGTTGCGTAATTTTCTTAATTTTTCTTTCCGTTAGAACCTACTACAAAGTATTAGAAAACTTAAAAAAAGAGGAATGAAATAAAAGTCTTTCTCAAGTTATGGCGTGACCAAGGTAAATAGGGATAAAAATAAATAAATATAGAAGATAGATAACGACCAGCTTATTAGGTAAGTCATATCAGGATAATTATATTGCTAAGGAGCCAGGATTTGGTTGGTAGAATAGAATGGTTTAGTTTAGATCATAGTTATGTGTTTCTGCCTAAATAAAAATCTGGTAGGTAGGTAGGTATATGTATTTTATATTAGCATATATAAATAGAATAAGCTACACTAGCTAATCTACCTCAATCGTACAAAGAATATGTTACCTACCTTGATCATAAATAAATTAAATAAAAAAAACTTTTAAGCAAGTTTTTATTTAAATGCGCTAAGAATAAAATAAACTTTTCCTTTAAAACTATTACTATCAACTTCGTCATTACACAATTTATATGATACTAGCTGACCTGACAGACGTTGTCCTGTCTTAGAACTAAAATAAGAACTTATGATTTACAATTTTGACTTTACGTGTTTGACAACACGTAAAGTCAAAATTTTAAATAAAATTTTTTACACCTTGGGTTACATTATTGGAGTTTTAGTAAGGATCCCTATTTTTTTTGAAAATAAAATATAGCCTATGTTACCCGGGGATAGTGTAGCTTCCCAACAGTGAAAGAACTTTTCAAATCGGTTCAGTAGTTTCGGAGCCTATTCAATGCAAACAAACAAACAATCAAATCTTTCCTCTTTATAATATTAGTATAGAAGACAAAAGCTTAATTGTCCGTTGTCTTGTTATAGTACAAACATTATAATATTTTGACAATATGGATATTAACAGACGTATGGATATGGTTGACGAACTGCCGTCCAACCAACGGGAGGGAAAGAGTTTTTTCTCTCCCGTTGGTTGGACGGCGGTTCGTCAACCAAGTCCGTCTCGTCTGTATGTCTTCTGTGCTATTATACCCAAGTCTATACGGACGGATGGTATGTCAGTATCATACATTTGTGCTCTCTATGGAAGCTGGGCCATTATTATTTCTGTAATATATCCAATGGCATCGTACACCAAAATTTTAAACTGATTGGAGGAACGGAGTTTATTATCAACTTCTTTTTTTTACTTGCATTCGTATTCTCAACTAGTCCTTTCATTTGATACCCATATTGTACGAAGTCATAAAAAACGTAGTCCGCCATATTGGATTTAGAGTGACGTCACTTTATTTTTCGAGTTATTCTCAGCAAGCCCTTTCATTTGATACCCATATTGCAGGAGTGCATTAAAAAAAACTTGTCCGCCATATTGGGTGTTCCGCTATGTTGGATTTAGAATGACGTCACACAGCTAACCATACATTGTCATCCTAACTAAACGTATATACAAAATTTCAGCACGATCGAGTTAGTTGCTCTACCTGGATCATAAAAATAGAATAAGCTATACTTTGCAGCTATACTTACTAGCTACTCTACCTTGATCATTATGAAATAGATTTTTTACCGACTTCACAAAAGAAGGAAGGTTCTCAATTCGGCCGGTAAAGTTTTATGTATGTACATCGATTACGCTAGCATCTGTGACCAATTTGCGTGTTTCTTTTTTATCATGTATGAGAAATTCTTGAGGTGGTCCCACAAAAATTTAATTACATATGGCATTACATATATTACATTAATTATATATATATATAATATATATATATATATATGTGTGTGGCTACTTTACCAGCCCGAATGTATATCTATGACTGTACATACTTACTTAAACTGCATGCATACAGCGTGCTGAAGAGGTGCAATATCGATAAAGTTTTAATGACGAGAAAAGACCATTCAGTTGGACTAAATTAATAGTTTGACTACGAGAAAGTGAGCGCCTAGGAATTTCGCGATAGCAAATAAGTATAACTACAATACTTTTGTTCAGGCGCTTTATTCGAGTCAAAACAAAGAGGTATTCATGGATGTGTAATCGTATGTATAAATAAACTAGTAGTTCGCTTGAAGGTTTTAAGGATTCCAATATCATAGGTCGTAATGTTTCACTACAAACTCTAAAACAAATTATCTTTTAAAAAAACTGACTTCAAAATACCACGAAACACAAACATTTTAAGCCAATATGCTACTACAAAGAACAAAATAATATATTTACGCACTGATTTTGAAGTCGGGCTACCAAAATTAAATTTATTTTATTATTTTAATTAATTTTATAAAATTAATTTTATTTTGGTCGAAGTCTATTACTATCGCAATGAGATACTATACTACAATATATAATGTTCTCTATGCTATACTACTTCAACTACTTGAGTAGGTAGGAAGCAATGACGTCATACCTGTCGTAGGAAGGTAGGTTGAGGTAATTATAAGTAGGATCTACCTATAATTACTTTATCTAAACTTAATGTTTGTTTTGTGGTTATTTGAAATCATTTTTTTAAAATGATAATTTATTTTTGGGCCATGATTTACTAACTACAAACACGCTCGTAACGCAGTCTAACCTCTATTTCCTAGTTAAGAGTGCGTATAAAGCGAGGAAAATTTCTGATTTCACCCGCGCGTCTCGCATCACCCGCATTAGTGTGAAACACAACCACGGCAGCGCGGCAGTCGCGCGCAGCTCCAGTACACATAACTCGCGTAGTCGAACTCGTCATGCGGCAAGGAGTAATAAACACAGGATAAGCATAATGTTGGCGTTTTGGCGATTAGCTGGGTTCGGTCGCGGCGCGCAAAACCGTAAATTGTTTATTTCAATTTTCAAAATTGTGTTTGTTGTATATTTTTAAACTTAATTTTTAAGTTTTATACAATATCAATATAAAATTAATAAATTATATAAATTAAATTGAAACTGCCTAAATTAATTTTCAAATTAAAATTTTACGCTTGAGACAGAGAGTCAGAGATCGTTAAACATTAAATCAAACTAAACTAAACTAATGCTATGCTATGCTATGCTACGCTACGCTATGCTATACTATACTAAACGAAACACGCGAAACGAAATACCCGAAAGCCCGTTGGTCCAGTTGGTAGTGAACCTACCTTCTGAGCTTCGGGCGTGGGTTCGATTCCCACCTAGGACAAAATTAATGTGATGAACATTTTGTGTTTGTTCTACGAGTATACCTGGTTGTTAATATCTATTTAAGTATGATTTATTTAATTTAATTTAATGTAATTTAATGCAATGCAATTCAATTCCATTCCATTCAATTCAATTTACTAAAAAATATCATCATCATCCTTCACAGAACCTTCCTCATTATTTGAAGTCGGCCTAATATACCTACTGTTTGACCTACCAGTACCTACCCGAGCCAACCCGGCCGGTCTAACAGTAGGTATTACTACTTACCTTTTTATCCGACTTCAAATAAGGAGGAAGGTTCTCAATGCGACTTGTATAATCTTAGTGTCTCTGTCTACTTGGTCCACAGTGTTGCACCGCAGTGTTGTAAAGCAGTGTTGCACCGCAGTGTTGCAACGCAGTGTTGCAACGCAGTGTTGCAACGCAGTGTGGCAACGCAGTGTTGCATCGCACTGTTGCGCCGCAGTGTTGCAACGCACTGTTGCACCGCAGTGTTGCAACGCAGTGATTGATAATTTTATTGCATACCTACCTTGCCAAAAGATTCGCTTTTTTACCAGCTAAGGAAACATTAACTTTTTTCTGAGATTCGCCACTGTCAAGAAACATTTTACTGTTTAAAGGCAAAGTTTATTTTTATTGTTTCATTCAAGAGCAATGTTTATAACCTCAAATAAGCCACAAATGACAGCACCAGCGAAGGTGGCGCCATCTGAGATAAGTTTTGCCGTGGTTTGCCTGTAGCTTCTCATTACCCAAAATGTATGAAAAATACTGCGTTAGTTCCCTAATACTCACCCTGTGAAATCATTTACCACTGAATAAAACTCAAAATATGTAATGATGGTCAAAATATTTTCGGATTTGAATTAAATAAAGAAATTTCGTTAGTGAAGCTACTTCTCAAAATCTCTGAAATATTGGTGCCGTCGTTTGGCTTTAGACCTCAGCAGCCATAAATCGATGCCACAGACTTAAAATATTCAAGGATGGCTGAAATATTTTCTGATTTAACGTCTTCACTGAAATATTGAAGATGTCTTCTAGTATTAGAACTGAACAATCTATAATCACCGTTACTGATTTAAAATATGCAAGGATGGCAGAAATATTTTACGATACAAGTCATGATTCTCTGAAATATAAGAAACATTTTACTGTTTAAAGGCAAAGTTTATTTTTATTGTTTCATTCAAGAGCAATGTTTATAACCTCAAATAAGCCACAAATGACAGCACCAGCGAAGGTGGCGCCATCTGAGATAAGTTTTGCCGTGGTTTGCCTGTG
The DNA here is from genome assembly GCA_914767915.1 of Agriopis aurantiaria. Taxonomy (NCBI): domain Eukaryota; kingdom Metazoa; phylum Arthropoda; class Insecta; order Lepidoptera; family Geometridae; genus Agriopis; species Agriopis aurantiaria. The sequence goes on along the minus strand of OU611989.1, from coordinate 15,017,403 downwards.
GCTTCTCATTACCCAAAATGTATGAAAAATACTGCGTTAGTTCCCTAATACTCACCCTGTGAAATCATTTACCACTGAATAAAACTCAAAATATGTAGTGATGGTCAAAATATTTTCGGATTTGAATCAAATAAAGAAATTTCGTTAGTGAAGCTACTTCTCAAAATCTCTGAAATATTGGTGCCGTCGTTTGGCTTTAGACCTCAGCAGCCATTAATCGATGCCACAGACTTAAAATATTCAAGGATGGCTGAAATATTTTCTGATTTAACGTCTTCACTGAAATATTGAAGATGTCTTCTAGTATTAGAACTGAACAATCTATAATCACCGTTACTGATTTAAAATATGACAGGATGGCAGAAATATTTTACGATACAAGTCAAGATTCTCTGAAATATAAATGCTCTCATCTAGTGTTGGACGCAAATCACGCAAAACCTCACCTAATCCTCAAAAAAAAACTCACCTATGTTTCCAACCAATTAGTTCAAAATATTCAAAAATAGCTATTTATTTTTTGATATAACTTCACTTTGCTGAAATACTGGTGGTGCCACCTAGCGTTTGATCTGAGAAACACGTATTTTATGCTACTGATTCAAAATATTTAAAGATGGTACCGCACTGTTGTACCGCACTGTTGTACCACACTGTTGCACCGCACTGTTGCACCGCACTGTTGCACCGCAGTGTTGCAACGCAGTGTTGCACCGCATTGTTGCACCGCAGTGGTGGACTGCAATTCAACCAGTATAAAAAAATACTGGTCGAATTGAAGGTACTCTAAGGTAAATGAGAACCTTCCTCCTTATTTGAAGTCGGATAAAAAGGTAAGTAGTATTTGACTTTGACTAAGGTAAGTAGTCCCGCTAGTGTATTGTGCATTTCCCCTTACCAGCACATACCCGAGCCAACCCAACTGGTCAAACAGTAGGTACTTATGTTTTTAACCGACTTCAAAGAAGGAGGAAGGTCCTCAATTCGACTAGTATTTTTTTATACCGGTTGAATTGAGAACCTTGCCCCTGTTTTGAAGTCGGTTAAAAACATAAGTACCTATTGTTTGACTTTCCACATTTAAATTTTTTTTTATTATAAGATGTTTTTTTGCTTCCATTATTACCAAGCTATTTTTTGTCTGTTAAAATTGAGAACCTTCCTCCTTTTGCAGAAAGCCGCTTCTCGTAAAAACGTGAGAAAATGTGGATGGAACTCTCAAGTCAAATTAACCATCACATTAATTTAAATGATTTTTAATTTTAATTTTATAAAATTATAATGAATCTAAATTATTTTATAATGTCATTTAATTTTTAGTTTTATCTTTCTGACTCTCTCTCTCTGCTTCTCTCCGTCTCTCTCTCTCTCTCTCTCTCTCTCTCTGTCTGTTTGTCTGTCACAAAGAAACACTCCGACTCTAATAGTTATATTACTGAGCATACATAATAATGGATTCGTTAGGGCCTAGTCGTATCCATTTTATTTGTATCTATGTTATTTTTTCGTAGTAGCTTTACCTAGTCTGTGCTCTAAGGTCATTGTCACCACTTGGTAGCCGCATCAAGTGGTCGCGTTCGAGCCATCGATTTTTTATATTATCCTTTGTTTGAAAATACAGTAGGTGTTGATATAATCGCACTCGGAAGATAAAACCAAGGCGAAAAGCAAGCGCGTGCGTCCTTCCCCGTTGAGGCACAGTGCGGTACTGAGGTTAAACGGAGCATGTTTCGCTATTTAGATGCAAAGCGCAACAGAATAAGACTGAATATCGGACTTGCCGTTTGACCGAATAGTTGCTTAGAACTAAAGGACGTAAGTCTCAAATCGAATATAATTTATTATGAGAGTACTAATTAATCTAGGTAAATTTTGTCTTAACACTGGAAAACAAACTATATTTTCCTTCGGTGAGTATTTATTTTAGATATGTAACTGAAGTACTTTCCAAGTAAAATCAAAAAAATTAGCAAAAAGGCACCATTTTCAAAACATTAAAGTATCGAGTAAATATCTTGCTATTATGTTTCTGTCTTAATGGCGGAAAGAAAATGAATTGAAAATTCACATATATCAATTATTACGGTGATCGGATATTTGGTTTAGTTAGAATATCATGGCAAATTAGCATAAAATTTCGGTTGCCCCCTCTTAATAAAAGCCAACTTTAAGAGGTTAACATAACGCACCGCGTTACACGCGTATTTGAAGTTATGGAATCAGGCCAAGGTAATTTTGGGAGATTTTATTGAAGACATTAATTTGTAATTTGTGATTAAAAATAAACAATCTTCCACATATAGAGTCTGGCTAATGAAAGTAGAGACTGAAAACGCCCGCCAAATTAAAAATAATCCGCATTGCATCCCCAAAATTAATATGAAATACAAATATTACTGTGTTCTGACTGTGTTACAATAAAAAATAATAACTTACAAGTATCAAGTGAGATTATTCCAGGCTGTGATTCCAGGCATTTCATACTTTTTTTTTTGTTAAAATTTTCATGACCGTGGATTCAATGTCCTTTAGTCGTAATATTAAACAGTTTACATGGTCTTAATAGCGTCAAACAAGTCACAGTCAGAGTCAAGCTAAGTAAGTCACGGTCAAGTCAAACTCATGCCCCTGTAAAGTAGTGGAGACTTTACAATAGGCTCCTATGGAGTTTTGGAAACAACACGAAAAGACACGTTTCACCTCGTTATATCACTTGACCACACTCGAGCACGTTTACGAACACTTAATGAATAATAATTCACCATTTAGTACACATTAACACTCGAAAATACACAAGTTTGGGAAAATAATCCAACGAGCGAATCCAAACAACGACATGTTTTTTCTGCGTTGGCGCCAAAAACTCAGGCATTTCATACTAATGTTCGGAGTTTCAATGCTGATATTTTTAAATTTGCCGCGCTTTTTTAGTCTACTTTCATTAGCCAGACTCTAGTTGAATATCGAAAGGAATATGCTTCCTCGACTTTAAATTAGTCGATACTTATAAATCGATCATTGATTCTTATTTAATGCATCACTATTTGACGGCTGACGTTTATAATAATGTCAAAAAATCAAATCGACAGAGGGCGCTGTAAAACAGCAAAATTGCACGGCCACGTAAGTCAGGGTCGTATTTTTCTTCCTTGATTTATTCTAATTACGCTGTTTTATGTTCTGTGTGAATATGTGAGGATAGTATAGTGTTACCGAAGTGCCAGTGAAGTTATTTCTGTGTAAACAACCATCAAACTGCGGTAAGTGGTCACATGAATTTGGAGTCGTCCATCGCCCTTCCGTCATCCCAGTAGTGAATTAGCATGTTTTAATTGAATCCTTGTCGATATCGCAGTTTTTATTACAATACAAACAAGGAACAATGTCAGGCACGTAGTCACATTACATTGAAATCTTGTTAAGTTTTATTATTTTTACTGAACTTTGATTTCATGTTTCCAGATTGTCAAGCCATGTCCAATTTACCACCAAATCCCTACAATAACATTTCGGGAGGGCCACAAATGAATGCTAACGTTGGTCCTCCTGTATTTAATCACAGCCCACAATTTGGTCAGGTGCCATCGAGTCAATTGCCACCAGGATATGCAGGAGGGCTAAAGCAAGATGCTAATTCGAACAGTCCGCTTCCTGTGCCAACGTCTGCCCCCCAAAACAATGCCCTACAAAATGTTAACAACTTCAATCAGAGTGGGAACAGTTCACCTGCATTTAATCAGCCTGGGGTGTTGCCTCTAATGCGCCCTGGCTTGCAATCATCACCTATAAGGCATCCAACATCAGCAGCAAACAAAAACCCGCCCCTGCAAAATATACCCCCCCAGTCCTCTGCTAGTCCTCGGACTGTGCCCAGTTCCAATCCTTCGCCAACTTCATATGCTTCAAATTCCCAACCCCAGCATCAAATTAATGACAATGCGCCACCATTGGTCCCTTCTAGTCAGTTTAGTCAACCTTTAATGAATGGTCCACCAATTTCTTCACCTCCGGGACCAGCCATGTCTCACCAGTTTCCAACAACTTCTAGTGGATTTAGTGCTCCTCCAATGCCCAATAAACCACCTATTCCGGTTTCTGCTTATAATGCCCTTCCTATGACTCAAGCTTTTGGGCCTCCACCTGTGGCGAACCTTCCTGGGCCAAATCCGTTGCAAATGACAAATCAGCCTAAAGTACCGTTTTCTGCCCCTTTGGTTGGTCCACAAAGAAACAGTCCATTAATGCAAGGCCCTCCTATAAATGGCCCGATGTCTGGTCCTATGGGCAACCAGCCCTTAGGGTCACCTCATTCTATGGGCATTAATGGTCCATCAATGCCAGGTCCACCTATTTCTGGGCCACAATTAGGCCCACCGAAAGTACCCGGGCCTGGATTACCTTTAGGTCTTGTGAGTGGACCTGGCATACAGAGGCCACCAGGGCCTCCTGGAATACATAGGCAACCTCTTGGACCTCAAATGCCTCCTAATCCTCCTCAAATGAGTGGACCCAGCCAAACATACCCAGGTCCTCCCAGAAATGGCCCTTCTTTCCCACCATTGAGTGCACCAGGCCCTTCAATGGTCCCACCAAGTGGACCACAAAGTTTACCTGCCCAATTTCCACCAACACAATCTCCTATGGGACACCAAATGGGTCCACCAACAGGTGTTGCTAACTCTCTAGGACCCCCTATGGGACACCAAATGGGGCCACCCATTGGCCCATCAAACCCTCAAGGACCCTCTATGGGGCCACCAACCAGCCTAGCAAACCCTCCAGGACCCCCAATGGGAACCCAAATGGGGCCACCAAGTGGTCCACTAAATACAGGAGCTATGAAGAGCAATATGCAAAACAGATACCCTCAGATGCCACCTAGCAATTTTAACAATCAACCACCATCAATGCCACCTATGGGGCCACAATATCCTCAACAGCAGCAATACAATACTCAGGCGATGACTCAGCAAATGGGGCAGATGAGTGTGACAAAGCAAGGGTTCGACCAGCTCTGGGGTCATCAGATGGTGGACTTGCTGCAGTGTCGACATATCCTTCCGGAATACCCCGAGGATCCCCCGGAAATAAAACTAGGAAACCAGTTCGCTGATGCTTCTAACTGCAGTCCTGAGTGAGTACTTTGTTTCTTATTAATGCAAAAAATATAAACAATCGTGAAATTAAAATATCGCAATGTAAAACTATCCTCTGTGATAATTTTTAAGCTTTCGCGATTTGAACACATGTTTTAAACGTTTATCGGGACTTATCACGTATTATTTAATTTAGGTAATAATATGTACCTTTCGCTCGACGTTTCGACCATGTTACAATGGCCGTGGTCACGAGCTAAATAATACGTGATAAGTCCCGATAAACGTTTAAAACATATCCTCTATGACTCGGCTATGTTGCAGTAGTACATTGGGTTGATTTAGAAGATTTAGTTGACAGTTTTAAACTTACTAAAAATATTACTGTCTTTTTTAACTAAGGCTACGAAATAAAGTCAGCAACACTTATTTAGTTTAAGACTCAACTAAACCTTCAGAATCGATCCCATTGACTGCTATAATATTCATTGTGCAAAAAACCAAGGGCCTTGTGGCTACCTCATAATGCGGGCTCGAAACAGCGCTGAAACAGTGCAGTGTGGAAAATTAATGCGCCAAGATACAGTTTGCCAACTTTTCGTATCACTTATTACCAACAATTAAAACAGGTAGCCATAAGGCCCCGGCATCAATTCTGAATAAAGATTATAATTTTGAATGGGCTGAACAGATTTTAAACAAACAGTTAATGTTAATAATATTGTAATAGTGTTAACTTCAGTATTTTATCACTGCTATGAAACCTACTTTCAAATAATAAAACTCCTTTGAATTGGTCCAGCTATTTTGAACAAATACATTCTAATACAAACTCTTACCACAAACACATTCTTCTTCGTTAGGTCATGGGTGATCATGGGCTTTTTTATAGCAGTCCACGCAAGTGATACCGCTGGGTGCAGCTAGACATTTGACTCTTCTTTGTTTCGCTAGTATCTTTTGCCCAAGTTTATTTGTATAGTTATGGATGTGGGTTAGCCTATAAATAGATATTGTGTATAGTCTTTTATCATCATTGCAACCTATTTTAACCACACTTTAAACAACAGTTGTTATTAACCTTCATTATTTTTGTAGTGGCAAAGAATACAAAACAGTGTTGTGTAAAGTTTAAGTACCATCCATCCCTACATGCCAATGGTTTGAACTGACCGGTTTGCCACCACCATCTTAATGTGAACCGCCAGGGAATGGAATGCCTTGCCACCATCCTTGTTTTCCAAAAATTATGACCTGGGTATCTTCAAGGCCAGAGTGAATAAGTGGTGTGTTCGCCGCTTGCTCCCTTACGTTCTCCATTTTCGGCCACAACGTCGCTTTCCATTAGCTGTGTTGGTGGCCAAAAGTAGACCAACATTTTATAATATTTAAACATAAAAGTATTGAATGAACACATGCTTCATGATCACACTTTCTAGGTCAACAGAAGATTGGTACAATTAGCACAAAATACCAGTACAGAAGGCTCAGTCAGGCATGAGATTTAAATCTTGGTTGAATCAACCTTCAACTTTGGCTCCTATATTAAGGGTATCCTACTGAAGGTGCGACGGTATTTCACACCATGCTTTCATTGTACCAAGCACAAGTTCGGTTGTGGATCTAGTACTGCTTGCATGTTTGGGATGGTTTAGCTCAGTACCAGCTTGGGGCTTTGGAGTCCATCGAGAAACATTCCTAAGCCTAAGGTCATCAGCAAAGAATCCGTAGTTCAGACTTGCCTTGAAGACCAAGAAAATGTTGCTAGTCAATCAGTTATTCTACCGATACAGTTCAGAGAGTGTGCATACGACTTTCGGTTTACGTATACGGTTTTCGGGTATTCGGTTACTTGGATGACCTTATTGTATTTTGTGGTGGTACGGAACCCTCAGTGCGCGAGCCCGACTCGCACTTGGCCGGTTTATTTGAAATGAGTATTGTTTTGGATTATTCAATCCCTAGAGAGTTCAAATCAAAGATCATTGTAACACAAAAACTCAGACGTGACTTATCTCAGTTTTTGATAACATGCACTTCACTGTCACATGGATCAAGTGTACCTACGTTAGTACTATTGCCTATTCTGTGTAACAATTCTCCTATTAGTTACTGTTACTGGGTTAGTTACTGACTAACCTAGTACTGTTACTGACATTGGGGGTTAGACAAGACCCACTTTCTGTTAGTGTTAACGCCTGCGGAAAGATGAAATTGTATGAAAATGACATTCAAATATTTTCATACAATTTCTAAAATAATATTTTCATACTGATTGCATAAATAAATAACGCCACTTAAAGTAGCATTCAGATCTTGGCGACTTTCGAAAGAAATCCCAAACAAAAATCGCATTTTCGAAATAATCATACCTATCACTCGGTAAAGCAACGAGTGGTTTGAACCATTCAGCTTTCTATCAACAGTAAATCTTTCATTTCGCATGATATTTTCGTGCGAAATTATACGAACGATTCAAAAATCGAGCCCCAGGGGCCTTACGGACAACAGCTATTGCGGAACCAAACTAACGTTAGATCCGCTCAGTTGGAAAATTAAGCGACCGCAAACCGTATCTGGGCGCGTTAAGGTTCACGTTCACGTGATTTTCTAACTGAGCGCACTGAGGGTTCCGTACTGCCAAATTCAATAACAAAATTACCAGGTATAACTTAGTAATGAACAGAAATTTGTAACTGACTCGCACTTGGCCATTATTTATTATATGATGTTATACTTTAGTGTGTACTATAATCATGCCAAGTTTAACGCTTTATACGTATTACTGTTTTTACATTAGAGCTAATACAAAAATACGTTAAAAAATCGTTTGTTGTATGGGGACTCCCGCCCCCCTCGTTTTGTCTTTTTTATTATTTCTCAGTTAATCTGCCGTAACATTACATATTCTGTGAAAATTTCAACTGGTTATCTATTACTGTTCATAAGATACAGCCGTTTAAAGTTAGGACGAACAGACAGAAAGACAGATAGGCAGACATCGTAGGCTTAGTAATAGGGACCCGTTTTTATCCTTTGGGTACAGAACCCTAAAAAGCTAATTAATTTTTATGTAGGAATGAAATACGGTGCTTATAAATTAAAAGCCAAAGTCAAAATATCACACAATAATGGACCGAATCATCGGTCCATTATCATTAAATTATCACCTAGAATCAAATAAGATAGACATATTTGGTTTGTTACTCACATAATATATAGACATATTATACCAGTTTATCCATTAAAGCTACATGAATTGAGGTAGGTATTTTATTGAGTAGTAAGTAAAAGTGATTTCAGTACAGATTTTTGTTTTTTAACCCCGAAGCAAAAAGTTGTAAGTTTAACGTGTGTTCTGTTTGTCTGTCTATGGCATCGTAGCTACCAAACTGCTGAACCTATTTTGGTTTAGTTTTTTTTAATAGGTGACTCAATCGAGTGTTCCTAGCTACAATAATAATATTCATTTATTTCAGACAAAGTCCATTAAAAAAAAACACAATTTTAAACACATGTCAAATTAAATAAACATATTAAATAATGTCAACAATAATAATAGGTCCAGCAAACTGTTCACCTCAATAGCCCAGGTTTTTTAAAATTCTACACCGTACAATAGTTTTATATTCCATTTTGTACATAATTGTAATTTTTGTACTTAACAGGGTTTCTTAGTGTTGGTTTCCACCCCAACAATGCCTATCAAAGGTCCGGGCTCGATCCGTGTTTACATTGAAAGAAAGTGCAGTAATAATAATAATAAAGGTCACATCAAAACTTTAAAGCCGGTTCATAATATGAAGTTGGACTGCATGGTTAACAATATATAGCTATGTTTCATGAAAATTTGTTCAGCCGATTATTAGCTCTTAATGGGTTCAATTTTTTAAAAATTTATTTTTGTTTACAGGATCTTCAGGTGCACTGTCAACAAAATACCAGAGACAAACAGTCTACTGCAGAAGTCTAGACTGCCTCTAGGTATCTTAATACACCCATTCAAGGACCTAAATGTAAGTAAATATACGTATAGTATTGTGCGCTTTCTTGGGCTAGTCTTCTATCTAGTACTTGTTATTAGTATAAACAAATCAATAAATAAACCGGTGCCACACGAAGCGTAGCGGCGGTGACGCGGCAAAAATAATTCATATAATATGTAATCACATCATCAGCCAGTAAACGTCCACTGAACAAAAGCCTCCCTCTCAGTGAGGAGTGATGCCATAATCCCCACGCTTGGCAGGTGGCTTGGGGATCGCACTACGTTCACCGTGTACTAATAGGACACTGCTGCCCATACTCCGGTGGTTCTGGTTGCAGTTTGATGATTTACCCGGGTCCAAAACCATACCTTGGCCGCTTTTATTAAATTTAACTGTACTGTGATAACATATATTCAATGCAAGTCACATTCCAATATCTCATACGTCATCAAATCATTTTGTTTGTATGTACAGTGATAGCATTGTGTTATGCCACGCATGCAATCGACCATTCATAACGATTCAGTGGCAATATCACCAACACATCTTTTAATAAAAAAAAATTTAGTTATACTTTCTAGTTAGGTAGGGATACGCTTTTTTAAAGGCATGTTGTAGAACATAGCGGATATCACAGGACCTGTTTGATTATTGCCTGTCTGATTAGATGCCTCGAGGTCATCTACTTTGTCTGTTTTCCGTCTTAAGTTGGATCAGTGCTCCAACTTAGTTCAGTCCGATCTCGGTCGTCTTGGTAGCATGTCAGACGTTAATACAAAATGACAAATCACACCACAGTAACCTAAAAACCCTTTGAAAGCAATTGGCCTCGCGAGTGGAGTTAAATTACCACCAAATTACTCTCGCGACAAACAAAAATGCGGCATGATTCTAACGATCAGACAGGGTTTAGGATGCACATATTTTTAGGTCCATTTTATTAATTTCCTGTATTTTAGTGGGCCGCTGCCTACTCCCAGCGCCATCCGTTTGTCGTCTTGCGATATCAGTTATGCGGCCGGCCTATAGTTACGGGTCGAAATAACTAAAGTTCGAATCATTGTAAAAATGTTACTTTTAGCAACAACACTATACTATAATAATTATTCTATTGTGATTTTCTTGCATTTGTGTAAACAAATAGGTTAACAGACCTTCCACATATATGTATTTAATTGTTGGACAAAGAATAGGACTTAATGAGGGTTTGAACATTACCCAGCCATCGATATAAAATGCCAATACATATTTATGTTAATTAGATGTCATCGAAAACAATAAGTGTTTCATGTACTCGTTCTGTAAACTTGTCATGCTCGTAAAGTTCTTGCTTTTTTAGTGTGCCTAAAAGTGCATAACAATCTGTTTTTTGGGCGGTAGTGTGTTTTTTTTTGTTGTTTAAATAGGTTGTTTGTAATTATATTTCATGTAGGAAGTTTGCCTAAGTCTTTAAAATAATACTCATAGGTCAGGCAGGGTATTATTAAAGACCCAGATATAATTTTTGTCACATAAAAAGAGGTTTGGCGGCAACGGAACAACAAGGCAAAATCTGTAAAAAACTAACTTCGATCTATTATTTCCCACCACCCCCTTAGCGCTAGGGTAAGAACGCTAGAAATTTTGTCACATCAAATGTTTCAGCCAATAAAAACCCTAATCCTATTAATAAGTATACATAGATAGGTAAAACACAATGTTAAGAGCACATAAATTGAAAATTAAAAATAACATAAAAATAATATAAAATAGCATAAAAAAACAACTATTCCATTCGTTTATTTCTTTTGACAGCTTTTTTATGCCATATGTGGCAAACAAGCAAGCAGGCCGCCTGATGGAAAGCAGACACCGCAATAACAACAACAAAAACATTGCAGCTGCAATAACATTGTAATTTTTTTTTTTTTTTCTCTGAAGTATATTGGGTATATTCTCTCACACAGCGGGCAATGGAGAGAGCAATGCTCGGAGTTTCTTTGCGCGATATAATCCGAAACGTGGATATTCGCCAAAGAACAAGAGAACAACCGATAACCGATGGGGAAGAAAGGTTCTTGAGTGGAGACCACGAACCGGAAGACGCAGCGTAGGTAGGCCTCCCACTAGATGGACCGACGACATTGTGAGAGTCGCTAGCATCCAGTGGATGCAAAAGGCAGGCTGTCGTTCAATGTGGACGTTAAAGGGGGAGGCCTATGTTCAGCAGTGGACGTCTTCTGGCTGTTCTGGCTGATGACGATGATTCTGCTATTCTGACGTTCAAAAACCTAGTAAAAATGGTCAGAATTCGTGGTTTTCATTCAGCGTTTCAGAATGTTGTTGCAGCTGTAAGAGCAAATTAACTAATTGAAATAGTGTACTTACATACACTTTTCCAACTCAATAACGACCTACTTAGAGCTGTCAAAATTTCACCCGCGGTCTTATTGTAGGCGTGCCAACTGTGCCAAGCCGCTCGCGAGCTACGCGTCATGACACTAAAACTATATAATCACAAATGGAATCGATATCAATAATAAAGCTGGCGGTCCTTCCCCTACCACCGACACTCGCTTGACCGTGCCCTTTTTATAAGTTTTTATTTAACTTGCCCTATTAGTTAGTATGTATGTGACAAATCTTGCAACTGAATTTTATATCAGTAATCCAGAACTGATTGAGCAAAAATTTTGCATCCACTTTTAGTTTGGATGCCAATGCGTGGTTAGCTAAGTGACGTCATTCTAAATGCAATATGGCGGACTCCCAAAGATGTTAGACTAGTTATTTTTTATGCACTCCCGTAATATGGGCATCAATATCAATGCAAGGGTTTACTGAGAATACGAAAAATAAAATGGCTTCACCTAAATTCAATATGGCCGACGCCTAAAAGCTTGTTATTAAATAATTATTTTTAATTAAAAAAAATTAACTAGAGGTGTTTCTAGATGTTTGGAGAGTTGTGTGAGTATAGTTGTGAAACACGTGTTGTTTGTTGTTTGCAGCACTTGCCTGTGATCCAATGCAACACTATAGTGCGGTGTCGCGCGTGTCGCACCTACATCAACCCGTTTGTGTACTTCGTGGACGCCAAGCGGTGGAAGTGCAACCTCTGCTACAGGGTCAATGAGTGTAAGTTTACTTAGTCTGTGATCCAATGCAACACTATAGTGCGGTGTCGCACCTACATCAACCCGTTTGTGTACTTCGTGGACACCAAGCGGTGGAAGTGCAACCTCTGCTACAGGGTCAATGAGTGTAAGTTCACTTAGTCTGTGATCCAATGCAACACTATAGTGCGGTGTCGCGCGTGTTGCAACTACATCAACCCGTTTGTGTACTTCGTGGACGCCATGCGGTGGAAGTGCACCCTCTGCTACAGGGTCAATGAGTGTAAGTTTACTTAGTCAGTGATCAAATGCAACACTACACAGTCAGGCTGCTGAGAGAATGCGTCTGACAGCTGCAATAACATAAAATACTGAATTAAAAAATTTCTTTGATTGGCTACCAGCTATAAACCTACGTTAAAAAAACTAATAAAAGTGGTGAGAATTTAAGGTTTTCGTTCAGCTTTTTACAATGTCATAGCAACTATCAGGCGCATTATTTCGTCGGTCGCACTTTAGTGTGGTGTTACACGTGTAGTTTATAGCACTCTTATATAAATAAGGTCTTGTATGACTCCGACTAAAGGCTTGTACGGACCAAACGTGTGACACAGCTTGAACGCGTTGGTGCGTTATGTAAAAGTGCTAACAGACGTGTGGATTTGGTTGAGTTAAGCAACGAGAGAAAAATAGTGGGGTATATATTCTCACTCTTTCTCTCCCGTCGGTCAGACGGGGCGGTCCGTTCAACCAAATCCACACGTATGTTAGCACTTTACACAAGTATCATTATGAATAACTTCACGGGCCCGTGCACGAACTGCTACGCGGTTGCGCTGCTCGGGAGCTGTGAAGGGTACCGCGCAGTTCTCGTGCTATGCTGCTGCTAACACGCGAGTTAGTAAACCGATACGAAGCGCTTTGATTCCACTTTTATTGTGAGAACTGCTAGTCTGGAATGCGCTGCCTGAATGGGTGTTCCCCGATAGTTACAATCTGGGTGTCTTCAAATCGAGAGTGAATCGGTTTCTTCTAGGCAAGCGTGCTCCATCGTAGACCGCATCATCGCTTAACATCAGGCGAGTTGGCGGTCAAAGGCAAGGCTATAAGCATGTGTCCTCATGTTTAATTTATTACCAATAACCGGCTTAGCGAGGAATATAACTAAATACATTACACATATTGAAAAAATAAATTAAATTGGCTAATAAATCTCTGAGATATGAGCGTTTAAAGTTTTAGGTGGGGATAGAGAGGGGATGCTCTATCCCTTTCTCACAAAGCGTGTGTTAGTATAGCATTTGTATGGCGCGCCTGAGGCGTGACGTCACGGCTCAGTATAGTGCGCTCTCTGTCTAGCATGAAATTAAAATGCTTATATCTTATTTATTTTTGAACTAATTTTAATTTTGTTTTCGTTGATGTGCTCTATATATGATCAGCTTTTTTATGAGGTAATAAAACAAATTTAATTATCATGCCTATTAATTTTAAAAATAAGATCTGTGCTGTGGAAGCTTTAGGCCGTTCTCGCCGTCCAGAACTATCAGGTAGGGCCGAGGATCGAACCGGGTGTCATCAGATTGTAATGCTATCGCTTGGCCACCATCGCTCCATTTTTGTGTATGGTACTTTTATATGTATTTATTTGCACCATACAATACAAATATTTATTTACAACAACTTTGTTTGATATGTACGTGTAAGTAATTTCGACAACTTTTATCTCATCATGCTTCAGTTTTTATGATGGTGTAATCAGTTGTATTTAAATTTTATCGTTTCCGTCGTGAGTTTTGTGTTTACAAATCACATAGGACTTACTACTATCTCATGTACACAAAAATTCTTTTACCATTTTTCCACGACACTCCGAAGTAGAAATTCCCCTTTGTTCTAATTCGGAGTAGAACTTAGCACCACAAATATAATTATATAAATATATTATAATCAAATTTATTTACCCCAATTAGCGTGGTTACGTTTCAAACGTGAGATACTATAACACCGATACAAGTATTTACTTCTCTGCTCAAACAGAATTGATATCGTAACTAAATAAATAAAATAATAATATTCGGGCCATTTTTGCACACACGGTCATCTGACCCTAAACTAAGGAAAGCTTGTGATATGGCTGCCAGATACTGATATACATACATATATATTTTTAAATACATACTTAAATAGATATTAACAACCAGATATAGAACAAACACAAATGTTCATCACATAAATGTTTGTCCTAGGTGGGAATCGACCCACGCCCTCAAGCTCAGAAGGCAGGTTCACTAGCAACTGGACCAACGGGCTATCGTTTGCATCATTGTTGCTTTTAGTCAGCCTGACGTCGATATGCTGTAATGTGCTAACCTTAACCATGTCTTTTTCCGTTTCCAGTGCCAGAAGAATTCCAATACGACCCTGTGAGCAAATCATACGGCGACCCGTCGCGCCGGCCAGAGATCAAATCGGCAACCATAGAATTTATAGCTCCGGGCGAGTACATGCTTCGCCCGCCGCAACCAGCAGTGTATCTATTCTTATTGGATGTGTCGCAGATAGCTAGAGATTCGGGATACTTACAGGTAATTGGCCAGTTAGAGATAGTCTAGCTTAGCTAGTTTGAAAGAGCACTTTGCTATTAAGTGGATTGTGCTGCCTGAATGGGTGTTCCCTGATAGTTACAATCAGAGTGTCTCCAAAGCAAGGGTGAATCGGTTTCTTCTAAGGAAGCGTGCTCCATTGTAGACTGCATCTTCGCTTGACATCAGGTGAGTTGGCGGTCAAACGCAAGCCTATTATCTATACTAATATTATAAAGAGGAAAGATTAGATTGTTTGTTTGTTTGTTTGCAATGAATAGGCTCAGAAACTACTGAACCGATTTGAAAAATTCTTTCACTGTTGGGAAGCTACACTATCCCCGGGTAACATAGGCTATATTATATTTTCAAAAAAAAAATAGGGATCCTTTCTAAAACTTCAATAATGTAACCCAAGGCGTAAAAAATAAGATTTACAATTTTAACTTTGCGTGTTTGACAGTTCTAAGACAGGACAACATCTGTCAGGTCAGCTAGTTAAATATAAATTTAAATTTTGTTTTATCAAACTCTTGCTACTAATTGTAGTAGAGGGGCCTTGCGGCTAGCTGTTTAAAGCAATCCAGTTTAGGTGATGAAAAAATGATGCACGACCGCAAACCGAAATAGCCCGTTAAGGTTCACGTTCGCGTGTTTTCCGAACTGAGCTGTTTTAACGTTAGTTTGATACCGCGTTAAAGAGTTGGCCGTAAGGCTCCTGTACTGACTTCGTCTCTTTGTTTCCAGGTGGTATGCGACACGCTAAAAGCCAGCTTAGACCAACTCCCTGGCGATGCGCGCACGCAGGTCGGCTTCGTTTGTTTCGACTCGCACGTTCATTACTACCTCATGAGCGAGGGACTCACGAGGCCTAAGGAGATGACTGTGCTTGATATCGACGGTGAGTTCATTATCATTATGATCAGCCAGAAGACGTCTACTGCTGAACGTAGGCCTCCTTTTTAGACCACCACACTGAACGACACCTGCACCACACTGAACGTCATCTGCATCCACTGGATGCCCGCGACTCTCACGATGTCGTCGGTCCATCTAGTGGGAGGCCTACCTACGCTGCGTCTTCCGGTTCGTGGTCTTCACTCAAGAACCTTTCTTTCCCATCGGTTATCGGTTCTTAGAGCGATGTGGCCTGCCCATTGCCACCTCAACTTGCAAATTTTAATAGCTATGTCGGTGACTCTGGTTATTTGGCGAATATCCACATTCTGGATCTATCTCGCAAAGAAACTCCGAGCATAGCATCTCCATTGCCATCGACGGTGAGTTGCGGGGTTTTAATCACAGATCTTTATCAGTGTAGATGGCGCTGGCACGTAAAATAAGGGATTTGACTGTATTATAAATATAGTTCATACTGATGTAATCCTAGAAGATTCATTAGCATCATCTTCATCATCATCATGATCATCATTTCAGTCTATCATGTTCCCACTACTGAAACACAGGCCTTTTCTCAGAGAGATACACCATGATGGCCCAGTGCATGTTGGTGAATGTCATATTTCTTTGAACTTTTGAGGTTTTTGGACATGAGTCAGTCAGTCAGTGTAGTATTTCGCTTCTGTATATATAGACTAGCTGTTGCCCGCGACTTTGTACGTGTAGAAGTTTTATCTTTCATAAAAACTTTCAGTGCTCATTTGGCCCCCTTAATTCGGCCCTTTCGCAAAATCCTTTCTTAGCGGACCTCTACACCCCATAAGGAATCTACCTGCCAAATTTCAGCTTCGTAGGTCAAGCTTCGACCAAAATAAAATGAATGGACAGGCCCAAGAGAAACGCATTTTTAACAATAACAAAATGAGCGCCGGATCTCATTTCGTTTCAGTCGGTCTCTAGCCGTAGAAAGTGCAACACGTGTCTATTGTTACGTGATAACGAAACATCTGAAAAATTATGCATTCATATGCTTTCCCGAAGTGTACACAAATAAAACCGGGATCTATTTTTTTGTAACAAATATACTGTACATGGTTATAATTAGGTGTTGAAGTATATGTCCGAGTTTTTACTGAGCAATTTCAATGGTAAGGGTCATCCATTCATTTTATTTTGGTCGAAGAGGTCAAGTGGTTTTCGAGATTTCGTGAATAATGAGTGAGTAGATGAGTAGATGAATTTCGCTTTTATATGTATATAAAAAAAAATGTATGTATAGATTATATAGATTGTGTTGTCATCATCATCATCACCACCCAGAAGACGTCCACTGCTGAACATAGACCTCCCCCTTTAACCTCCACACTGAACGACAGCCTGCCTTTTGCATCCACTGGATGCCAGCGACTCTAGTGGGATTGTGTTGTACTTGACGTATATTTTGTTTGTTTCCAGATATCTTCCTGCCGTCGCCGGAGTCTTTGCTAGTAAACCTAGTGGAGAGACGAGAGCTGATCCGCGAGCTGTTGTCGGCGCTGCCGGTGCGGCACAGCGGGCCCGGCGTGCCCGGCAGCGCGCTCGGCGCAGCTCTACAGGCCGCCTACAAACTGATGGTGAGTTACTGGCTGAATACATAGCCTATCTATACTAATAATATAAAGAGGAAAGATTTGATTGTTTGTTTGTTTGCATTGAATAGACTCCAAAACGACTGAACCGATTTGAAAAATTCTTTCACTGTTGGTAAGCTACACTATCCCCGGGTGACATTTCTTATATACAAAAATTAATTATTTTCAAAAAATTTGGAATCCTTACTAAAACTCCAATAATGTAACCCAAGGTGTAAAAAAACTAAGACTTACACACGTGCGAAGCCGGGGTGCGTTGCTAGTAATAAATAAAACAAATAAATATTTGGGACATTTTTGCACACACGGTCATCTGACCCTAAACTAAGCAAAGCTTGTGATATGGCTGCCAGAGACTGATATACAAACATATATATTTTTAAATACATACTTAAATAGATAGTAACAACCAGATATAGAACAAACACAAATGTTCATCACATGAATGTTTGTCCTAGATGGGAATCGAACCCACGCCCCCAAGCTCAGAAGTCAGGTTCACTACCAACTTGACCAACGGGCTATCGAAATTGAGTAAGGCTCATCGGCAACGAATCCCTGGTTCAGACTAACCTCCTTAGTCTTGTTGCTAGTCTATCAGTTTTTATCGGATTTATGATTGATATTCCGAAAACCCGTACGAAGCGCTTTGGTTCCACTTTTATTGTGCAAACTGCTAGTCTGTGCAATACACTGCCTGAATGGGTGTTCCCCGATAGTTACAATCTGGGTGTCTTCAAATCACGAGTGAATCGGTTTCTTCTAGGCAAGCGTGCTCCATCGTAGACCGCATCGCTTAACATCAGGCGCGTTGGCGGTCAAACGCAAGCCTATTATTAAATATAAATAAAATCTAATGAAAAATACTACACATATTTTTTAATACTACAAAAAGTACGATTGTTGTGTTGATACTGTATGTCACACAGAAAACATTTTACTTAGATTCATAATATAATATTTTCTTTAATCATTATTACCCATCATTTCAATGTTATTATGTTGATTTCAGGCACCCACGGGAGGTCGTATCACAGTTTTCCAAACTTGCCTGCCCAACACTGGACCGGGTGCATTACAAGCGAGGTTAGTGGGAATTTCTGCTTGCAACTATCTTAAAGCCATACAAAATGCATAGTTCAATTTTAGATATCTGGATTTCAGGAAAAAATTTAAGATCATAAATCGTGCATAGATAAAGATAAAGATCATTTATGTGCATACAACATGAGAGTTTTTGTGCATTTTTATGCACAAAAGATGTTAAAATAAACAAAAATAGTCCAAAATCACGTTGTGCCGGTCAGGCGTACAAATTTCAGAGGTGGCACTATGCTCGTAACAGTAATGTTTTATTATTAATCATAACTAAATTAACAATGTCATAAGGATAAAAAGTTTAAAAAATAATTCAAAATAAAATACCTACGTTAAGTCAAAAATAATTATAATGATAGATAGATATGAGTTAAATTTTGTTATGTTGACAGAGAAGACCCCAATGCCCGGTCGTCGAAAGAAGTGGCGCATCTGAACCCGGCGACTGACTTCTACAAGCGACTGGCGCTAGACTGCAGCGGCGCGCAAGTCGCGGTCGATCTCTTCCTGCTCAACTCTCAGTACTCAGACTTGGCGACACTTAGTCAGTATATTAAAAAAAAAATGTTATTTTAAAGTTCTAACAGACGTGTGGATTTGGTTCCAACCGCCATTCAACCGACAAAAGAATTTTTTCTCTTTCCCTCCCGGTGGTTGGACGGCGGTCCGTCAGCCAAGTCCGTCTCTTCTGTTAGCTACTTTACATGCGAAATCAAATCATAATTTAAAAACTACAACTACATAATGTAATTAAATCTCAATAACTAAAAATGACGCTTCAAATTTATGAAATTCGTCAGTAGGAAATAAAATTTGCCATTTTTCAAATCGTAAAAAAAATATTGATTACATAAAAAAACCATATTTGATAATTTGTGTATTTTAGTGTATATAAAAAAACGACTTCCAAGATTTTTTACATAGGTTGTTAGTTAAAAGTTTGCTAATTAAAGCTTCACTTATCACTAGCTATAATATGGGGGGGTTTCTTCAAAACGCGAGTTAATAGAGTCCTTAAGGGTCAGCAACGTATTTGAAATGCCTCTGGTGTTACAAGTATCCATAGACGACGGTGACTGCTTACCATCAGACGGCCCGTCTGCTTGTTTGCCACCGCTTGTTTGCCCGTCTGCTTGTTTGCTTGTCTGTATCTGTATCTGTATGGCATAAAAAAAAGTTGTTTGTGACAGCGTCATCTGTAGTAACAAGCGTTGCTTAACAGTGGGAAAACCTTGCCTTAATAAGAAACGTGTTTGTTTCAGGTGGTATGAGCAAATTCAGCGGCGGTACTGTATACCACATACCGCTATACAAGACGAGTCGACCGTGGCAAGCAGAGCAACTCAACAAAATGTTCACTCGCTACCTCACTAGGAAGGTTGGCTTCGAGGCCGTCATGAGGGTGCGGTGTACAAGGTGAGATGTCTCCCAACCCTTGACAATATTAGCATTGTTGTTTTTTTAAATGACCATGGGTACAAAGTCCTTCAGTCGTAATATTTAACAAGTTTACATAGTATTAAATAGCGTCAAACAAGTCACAGTCAAGTCAAACTCATGCTCCATTAAAGTGTTGGAGGCTTTACAAGAGGCTTCTATAGAGTTTTGGAAACCACACGAAAACTAAACACTTTTCACCTCATTATATATATCACACTCAACCACGTTCACGAGCACTAAATACTAAACTGTGCTACTGGCGCCAGTAGCACAGTTTAATTATACAAGTTACGCAATACACAAGTTTAGGAAAATAATACGAGCCGATACATGTTTTT
This sequence comes from Agriopis aurantiaria, assembly GCA_914767915.1. Classification (NCBI taxonomy): domain Eukaryota; kingdom Metazoa; phylum Arthropoda; class Insecta; order Lepidoptera; family Geometridae; genus Agriopis; species Agriopis aurantiaria. The sequence continues at coordinate 14,997,231 of OU611989.1, read as the reverse complement.
TCCACGTTGGCGCCAAAACTCCCAATATTAGCAGTTGTAATGTGGTGTGTACCTTAAGCCATAGAACTATAACAGAATAGACATAGCGACCATGTCAAGTTGTACAACAAGTATAAATTGTTTTTTTGAGTACTGGGTTACGCATATAGACTGTGTAAAGCCGAAAGGAGGTCATTGTAAACATCATTATGATAATTTTTTTACTATTTACTTTGACACCAACTGAAACCGAAACCGAACGAAAAAAATATCACACTTCTATAGAAAACGGTTATGACACTCGACAAAATGTATGGAACAGCAGATTTTTTTTCGTGTGCATGTTCGAAGATTGCAATGACCTCCTTTCGGCTTAGTTATATGCGTAACCCTGTATAAATTGTTTGTGTTACAGGGGTATATCGATTCACACGTTCCACGGCAACTTCTTCGTGCGTTCGACGGACCTCCTCTCGCTGCCAAACGTGTCCCCGGACGCCGGGTTCGGCATGCAGCTCACTATCGACGAGTCGCTCGCTGACTTGCAGCAAGTGTGCTTCCAGGCCGCGCTGCTCTACACTAGCAGTAAAGGTACGTTTCATACCTTTTATTTATTTGAGGGAAAAAAAGATTAAAATGGCAAAAAAAAAACTGTCAAGCCATAAAAGTTTTAGCAAATATAAAAAAGATTTATCGTCTATTAGGCAGGTAATAAATAAAAATGTATACTAATAAAGATCAAAAGTAAGAAAAACGATAGCGGCGAGCCATATCAATCAGTCATTTGAAAATAATTGGGAACAAATTATTCCGGACCAATTCAAATATTGACCTGCATTCATTAAATCTAGGTGTATTAATTAACCCTTAAAAAAAGAAGAAGAATAGTAAAGTGAAGTAGTAGAAGAGTAGTAGTAGTAGTGAAGTAGTACATGTAGTTGAATTATTTTAATTTAATTTAATTTATTAAGCAACTGTAAACAACCATATAAAATGTACAATAAGGTGGATAGAATAATAAACTTAATAATAATACAGCCAACAGCACTATTCACAGATTACTTGCAGAATTATATAAATTTACCGCTAGGAATAGCTAACTTGCAAAAAACATATTTAAATATGTTTTTTTACAAACATATTTGGTTTTTTTAAATAAGGCCCATAAAAAATTTTTTTTTTTAAAAGTAATCCCTAAAACCAAAAAATTTAAAATTTATGCGTTTGTAAAGTTTTAACAACTATTAACTAACATAATATTAACAGTATTGTTTCAAAATATGTACTGAAGTTACGATTAAGGGTGATATATTATCTATATTTTACTTCCGCTAATCCTTCCTTCCGATCGTTAATATCGGTATTTGTTTCCAGGCGAGAGGCGGATACGAGTGCACACGATGGCGTTGCCGATAGCTAGCACGTTACCCGACGTGCTGCACTCGGCGGACCAGCACTGTATTATTGGATTACTCAGCAAAATGGGTGAGGACTCCCACTAACTTTCTTAATAATTCCGGCTTGTTATTGGCCACCATTGCTGACCATTAGCTGGCCTGGGGGGTTAGACAAGACCCATTTTCAGCAGGCCCTTCTTTCCCACTGGGCACTCCGGGCAGTTGACCCAGGGCTCCGCGATCGACAGGGGCCTAGTTCCTGCCAGATCACCAAATGATAACTAATATTTATTACCGACAAACATATTTATTTCGAAAAAATCATAGACAATACTTACTTGCTTATTAGCTTTACTCTACTCTCGCCTGAAAATCAGCATATCAACTTTCTTTGTCTATTCGAACAAAATAGTGCTCTGTCAAAGTCACAGGGGGCCCATTATTCTAATGTGCCCAGGGCCTCTAATAGGTTAAAGACGGCCCTGATTTTCAGAGAAATCACTCAACAAAAAGTGGCTCTTGTCTAGACCCCCTGGCGCACTCCGCACTTTAGGCATGAAGTTACAAGTACCCGACTTGTCGGACCTGCCGCGCTATATACAGATATCGCGACAAGAGCTACGCGATAGAGAGGCAACTTCTAGGTTAATATAGCTGTAGGTAGTTAGCGCTCGCATGTCCTGAATTGCACTGTATTGTGTAGTAGCAAGAGTCGCTACTTGTTTAAATTATTTTGCGTAGTTAATCTTCTGTACTTGTACTTATGTATTCTATGCCATAAGCCTCTCTTTGCACGAAAACTGCAATGTACTAAAAAGTATTGTCATTATACCTATCGGCCCAGCAAGCAAGCAACAAAACACGTCTACTACTAAATGGATAATACATGGATAAAAATTCTGTACGCTTAGTCCCAGATTTGATAGTTTTCGAAAACCATTTTTTGTTTACTTATTGTTCCATACATTTTAGCAAAGCGCCTCCAGCGGAAACGTGGAGGTACTAAAATCGGTAGTATTCGGCGGTATAGATTGCTTCACTCTAATACGAAAAAAAACTTTCGAATACCTTTCAGCCCAGCAATGTATAGAACAATACGTAAAAGAAAAAAGTTTTCGAATACTATCAAAACTTGTACTAAGGGTACTGCTACTTCATGAATAGAAAAATGTTTATTGTAAAAATATTTTTTTTGCTAAATGTAATAAATGATTCAAATTTTTATTTGATAAATAAATAAAATAAATAAATAATAAATTATTTGAAACTTTGACATTATTATAAATTTTTACTTCTATATTATGTCCACATTTAACATCAGAAGAGGCGGTGGTCAAGCGTAAGCTTATAAACCAATAAAACTGGGTTAATAATGGGTTACAACATCTCCATCTTTTTCGTTTATCGAAGGTTGACTGCCAAGAGGTGTCTTTTTTATACGTATAATATATCTTGCGTTTGACCACCATCTCGCCTGATGTTAAGCGATGATGCGGTCTACGTTCGGCGTCTATGCGTACGCGTGACTTTAGCGTGCATATATACTTGACTAGCGGTCCACCCCAGCTTCGCACGGGTATAGATTATAGCCTATGTCACCCGGGGATAGTGTAGCTTCCCTACAGTGAAAGAATTTTTCAAATCGGTTCAGTAGTTTCGGAGCCTATTCAATGCAAACAAACAAACAAATAAACAATCATATCTTTCCTCTTTATAATATTAGTATAGATTACATCGATGAGACAGTGCTGATTCTTCGGTCTATCAGCTGTGGCTGGCGATCAACTCTGTTCTATGTACTAAATGAATGCATGAATGTGCAGCGGTGGACCGCGCGATGTCCGCATCTATGTCGGAGGCTCGCGAGGCCGTGATGAACGTGGCGGTGGACGCGCTCTCCGCCCACCGACTCGCGCAGAACCTGCCCGCCGGCGCCGCGGGCTCGACTCTGCACGCGCCGATGTCACTCCGCCTGCTGCCGCTCTATCTACTCGCCTTACTCAAACGGGTATGTTTTACATACTATACTACCATTATTAGCATATCATGTTCCCACTGCTGGGACACAGGCCATCCCTCAGAGAGAGATGCATTGTCCAGTGCATGTCGGTGAATGTCATCTTTGAACTTTTGAGGTTCTTGGTTTCCTCACGATGTTTTCCTTCACCGTTGTTGAGCGATGGCATAGAAACTACACAAAATTTACGTAAGTACTAAATAAGTGATTGGTGCGGGGAGGGTCGATGATCGAACCGGGTGCCATCAGATTGTAAAGCGCACATGAGACTGTCAGTTTCGCAGTCAGTCTCATATCAAGCTCAGTTTTACATTGCAATAGGTTTACTCAATAAACCAGAGTGTCAGAGCTGGCTGGTTGGCGGAAATTGATATTATATTATACAGATAAATCAGTTTAGTATCAAACGTCAGTCCAGTTATAAAACACATCTATTAAGCATACCATATCCTATTTAGTCACTGGTACTAAAAATCCGTTTTGTTTTTGTTACAGCGTGCATTCCGCACGGGCACCTCAACTCGATTAGACGACCGAGTAGCTGACATGTGCGCGTTGAAATGCGCGCCATTACCGCTCCTACTGCGCGCTGTCTACCCACATCTGTACCCTATACATGTTCTAAGAGAACATTTGATACGAAGCGAAGATGACGAGGAGCTGGTGCCGGACCCGCCGCGGTTACACCTCACAGCGGAGAGGTGAGACTCGTGGCTAGTGCTGTGTGCACACAATTTATGTAGAGAAAGAAATAATAAAAGTTTTCTTCTTTTTTGGGTTTTGTGTAACTAGTTATCTCATATCTATCAGCTGTTTATTTTCCATGTAAAATAAAATACATTTATTAGACACTACTACAAATACTTATGTCTAAAGAAAACAATCAGTGTCGAATGGGTCCGTCTCAGCATTAATGCTGATGTCAAGGAATAGTAGCGTTGGTTATCAGACGAATCCTTCGGTTTACTGGTTGAAATTAAACACATAATGTGCAGTGCAGTTTGTTTGCAGTGTAGACTAAATGACCGATGTAAGGAATGTTATGAAATTAGTTACATGTACTGTCAATGGTTTTTAGTAAAAACATTCCCTATGCACGCAGTAGTCGCTTATAGCGTCTAGAGGTCTTGCAGTTCTGCGACCCCAAGCTGGTAGTATTTCCCAACCATCCTCTCTATTAAAAATTTGATGTTTTTAAATCGCGAAAACTCAATAATCATTAAAGTAGGGTTGGTTTGGACTTCGATTGGTCTAAATTATCTTAGTCTTAGTATGAACGATATGAAGTCACTATGCAGTGCAACCTTTAACAAACTTCCCTGTTACTGTTTTAAACTTGTTGTGCCTCGCAGTTCCACCTGAGAAACAAAAACCATATGATCAAATTTGCTAGATTCATAGCATTCAAGCTGTAAACCAAAGAAATAGAAATATTCGTGGGAACCTTTCTGGTATTATAATTAGCCTAATACACGTTATTTTATTCTCAGGGTGAATTCGACCGGTGCATACTTACTCGACGACGGCGAAAGTATGATAATCTACATCGGACAAAACGTCAGTCCTGCGTTCCTATCTGAGACATTCGGCGTCGCGGCGTTCAGTCAGATAGCTGACGAGGCGCGGAGTCTGCCGAGACTGGAGACGGAAGGAAATGGGCTACTGCACGCGTTCATTGAGAGACTGAACGACGACAGGCCTTACACTTCGGACATTCTTGTATTGAGGTTGGTTGAAGTTTAGAATAACCGTGTTTATTTAATCACTGATAAAGTAGCCTGGGTTGCGTTGCTACTGGGTTGCATGAGGCATCATTATCTTTATCATCCACTTCACCACTACAGCTAGGCTGCTTTTCATCATCATCATCATCATCATCGTCATCATGGATGGCACAGTATTTCAAGGAGTTGGGATGGCTCGAGTTGATTTTGGCGAGGGGAAGTCACAAAACACCCCAAAGCGGGACGTCAGTGCAGGACTAATCGCCCTCATCTCAAACAAGAATAAGAAAGGAGCTTGCTGAGATTAGCTGAGTGGCATAAAAATATTTTGTCCGCCATATTTGGGAGTCCGCCATATTGTATTTATCTAACCATACATTGTCATCCAAACTAAACTTGTATGCATTTCAGCTCAATCGGTTGAGTTGAGGTTAAGTGGTCTAAAATACAGTTGCAAGATTTGTCACACACATATAACATACATATGATACTGATATGACATATGGTACTGAGACGTGGTTCTTAACTGTTGGCCTTTTGGAAAAGCTCAGAGTCACACAGCGGGCAATGGAGAAAGCTATGCTCGAAGTTTCTTTGCGCGATAAGATCCGAAACGTGGATATTCGCCAAAGAACTAGAGTCACCGACATAGCTGTTAAAATTTGCAAGTTGAAGTGGCAATGGGCAGGCCACATCACTCGAAGAACCGATAACCGATGGGGAAGAAAGGTTCTGGAGTGAAGACCACGAACCGGAAGACGCAGCGTAGGGAGGCCTCCCATTAGATGGACCGACGACATTGTGATAGTCGCGGGTATCCAGTGGATGCAAAAGGCGAGCTGTCGTTCAGTGTGGAGGTTAAAGGGGGAGGCCTATGTTCAGCAGTGGACGTCTTCCGGCTGATGATGATGATGATATAACATAATAACAGGTCAAGTTTAAAATAAAAACTTGCAAAAATGATGACATAGGTGCAATATACTAACTAACAAAAAGTTAAAAGCAAGTTTAAAAGAAAAGCTAGTAAAAATGATGATAAAACTTCAAATTGTTTTCCGCAGAGACAACTCACCAACTCGACAACAGTTCACCGAGCGACTGATCGACGACCGAGTGGAATCGGCGTTCTCCTACTACGAGTTCTTACAGCACGTCAAAACGCAAGTGAAATGAGAATCGAGTGAGCGCCGAGTGACGCGAATGGACGCGAGTGACGTGTTACACTCTTATAGATAGGGATGGACGGAACGCCAAAGGTATATGGTATTGACGACACTGCCCTAGTTATTTTAAGGTTTATATTCGAATTTCTGGATATCGAGTTTCGTTTCGTCATGCATTTTCAATTAAATATTTACTTTAAATGTGTAACAACGATTGTGGAGCAATAATTTATTTATTAGATATTATGTTATGAGGCTAAAATGAAATCTCAAATTGAGACATTGATTGTAAGATATTTTCACGCTAACATAAATACCGAATGACTTGAGAAAAGCTTTCTAAAGAAAAAAATCTTTCGTAAAGTCAATAATGAGTTTATTACATTAGCATGAATTAAAAGACTGAATTAATGCAAGTCTAATATTAGAGTTGCCTGAAGTTATTTGCTTTCTAAGTTCAGTCTCTGAATTCAGGCAAATGCTATAACGTCTTACAGCTGATTATGCAATAACATTTTGTAAGAAATAATAAAACTTTTTTGTCACCCAAGTTTGGTAGAGTTATTATTTTCAAAAGACATTTCGACAAATCTCGATCGAAACTCGATCCAGAATGTTTTTGTCTGTGACAATAGAACTCGTAGTAGTGTCGTTCGTGAGTGAATCGTGATTGTTATATCGGCGTGTGACGTCATTATATCGCTAATTATATTATGTTTATCCTGCAACAACTGTTTCTACAATTAAAATAAACAATTATAAAAATATGGTGTCTCAGGTTTCGGACGGAATCGTATGGTGTTGGTTGTACCGTCAATATAAGATGTTCAGAAAATTATTGTTTTTAATGATTATGAATGCAATGCTTGATGCATTTTATGGTTGTGTTTTTATGAGGGACCGGGGCTCTGCTCATTTTTGTACTTTTCATAATTATATTGAACTTGGCGGAGGGTAACGATGCGTGGAAGGAAATGGAAGTGGAGGAGAGGCCTGTCTCGTCCCACTGCTGGGGAGTGGGCCGAGACAGGCTGACCAAAAAATAATCCAATCTGTGCGTTCGTCTCTTTTTATTGGAAAAACGTAATTAAACAACCTTTCACATTCAGTTGTTTTGTCTAATTTTTTTTTCGAAAATTACTCTTCCAATTTTTATTCAACTTGGTAAATATATTTAAATTGAGAATATGAAATCCAAAAGTGACAAAAACTATTTTAAATAGGTTTAAAAAAAAGTTAATGATGAATTTGCGAATTTAAATATACTTACCAAGATTCATCGAAATCAGATGAGTAGTTTTGGATTAATTAAATTAGTATGATATGAAGAGCGATGGTGGTCAAGCAGCGTGGTGGTAGCATGTGTGCTTTACAATTTGACGGCACCCGGTTCAATACTCGGCACCGCACCAATGACTTATTTAGTACCTAAATAAATTATATGCAGTTTCGATGCCATTCCTCAACAACGGTGAACGAAAATATCGTGAGAAAACCAGATTGTCACATAAACCTCAAAGTTCAATTTTCGTGCCACTCAACGTGCCATTCATCAACATGCACTGGGCCAGCATGGTGGATTAGGGCCAAAGATAATATAATCACTTGATCGTGCATGTAGTCAAAACTTTTAGCAAAATTCAGCAACGTCGGTCGCGGGGGGCAGCTTGTGATTGGAGACTCGACGCGACTCAACGCTTGTGATTGGAGACTCAAAGTCATTCATTCGATTCGCGCCTAGGATTGGCCAGCTCGAAAAAGTTTTGGTTGAGAATGAGAATGAATACGGCGGAGTAAAGGATGAGCAGTCAAGGTTACATTGACATTGATGGCTCACCATCTCTCTGAGAGGAGGCCTGTGTCCAAGCAGTGGGAACATAATAGGTTGATAATGATGATGATGATGTTAGTTATGAAAAGTAAAAAAAATACCCGACTTCCGGTCCCATCTCAACACCAATCTTTAGATTCGGCGTAGTTGAACCAATCACTAGCTTATTCCAAGGCAATAGGTGTTATTTTTGTAACCTCATTTCCTTCGAGATGGGCATAGGAGTGACAGGGACATAGACTACACCACATCTAGAACTGCGTATTAATCAAGTGAAATGGCAGCTGATGAGAAATTGTCGATTGTAATAGTAAAGCTCAAAATAACGACTTGATATTTCTAACTGTGGGCTTAGTATGTTCCTAGCTAAGAACAAGGTAAAAAACGTGTCATCGAAATAAGGCAAAATCTCTTAAGGAGCCGTTGTACTCCTAATTATAAACAACTTTTTTCATTATTTCGAAGACAAAAAAAACTGTTTTAAACTATCACAGTTGTTCACAATTATATGATTATTAACTGAATATTAAAATCCGGAGTTTCATCCACAACCTAATCACAGTAAATATCCCGTTAATAATCATATAATTTTTAGACTACCAAGTCTAAAAAGGGCCTAAACTAAATAGGTACCGACTGAGGTGATGGATCGGCTGGCCTGGACAGGTTTCTATACCTTGTTTGTGATGTCCTTGACTCAAACAACTTAGTCGAATCTAGAGTCCTATAAGATGATCAACGTTACTTCAGAATATGTGCCCTATGTTGTGTCTCATAAAGCTAATTTTTCAATGACATACTACGTCGCGATGTGAGAAACAACTAAAGCGACGGTTATTACAAAATTGTCAAAGTAAAATCTGCTATATGCGACTCGTTTTAGAGTTCACATTTCGATGTAATTTAAATCGCTAAAGAATGCGCGGCGATATGTTCGAATGTGACTGTTATAGCTGTAACAGACACGTCAGCCAAGTTCGATACGTCTGTTACGGCTATAATACTATAGTGCTAACAGACGAGACGGACTTGGTTGACGGACCGTCGCCCAAGCAACGGGAGAGAAAGAGAAAGTTTTCTGTTTCAGACGAATCCAACTAGTGACGGTCAGACGGCGGTCCGTCAACCAAATCCACACGTCTGTTAGCACTATTATAAGCCCACGTCGGTTTGAGACTCTAGGCGGCACCGCGGCGTATATAAGAGTGGTGTGAAAAAGCTCGTTTTACTGGAAGTCTGACTAAAATGGCCGCTAAGATATACTTAAATCATTATTTTTAAAGGCGCGGTGCGTGCATCGCCGTGTGAAGGTTAGTCGATCATGAGTGTCAACGTGAAAACATCTAACTAAAAGACTCATAAGTCCAATGTTCTGTACCGGACTAGTGAGAAAAAAATTGTCTTATTACATCGTGATACAATTCCTATAGAGTCACAATCTGTCAGTGAAAACTGTTAAAAAAACGTCCGAGCGTCATTGTATCAATTATATACTTCACAATGTCATATTTACTCCAATTTAGACGTTATGTCGCTTGCATAGTGTTCAACGTCGCTTGTCCGCTATGTCATTGTAGCCCTGGCATCGCGCGGCGTTGTAGTCGGATCGCGGTTACCTTGTAACTAACCAAAAAATCTGTGCAATTCGTAGCGTGCGCCGAGTTTTGGTTGTGTCATTTTTTTGGTACGATTGTGACTATTATATTGTATCTCGATGTCTCATTAGTCCGATTATTTAGAACACCGAAACTATTGAGACGAAAATGTGTCATCAGTCCGATCAATGACGATATTATATATATTATCTAAAACTATACATGTATGTATATCAGTCTCTGGCAGCCATATCACAAGCTTTGCTTAGTTTGGGGTCAGATGACCGTGTGTGCAAAAATGTCCCGAATTATAACCACATGGCAGCTTGTCTATTCCCCTCCGCGGCCGACTTACCTTCATACTGCTCTATCACATTTGTGTGACGGTTAGGAAAAAAAATTCCCAAAATGTCACATTAGTATCAAGGATATGAATTCGCATTCCTAACCTTAACACCGTTGCGTAATCTTTTCTCACGCTCGCACATGACTGACCACGACCGAAAAACCTTCCAAAATTTTCAGCATAATCTTTTTCGAGCAGGCTAATCCTTGGCGCAAATTGCATGAATGACTTTCGAGTCTCCAATCACAAGCGCCATTCGATAAACGCCTCCCCTCCCCCCACCCCGCGATGGACGTGGCTCGTGCAAATTCTGACTTCACGCGCAATCAAATGGTTATATTATCTTTGAGTCCGATCATCGGACTAAGTAACAGGCCGTACAAAAATTTTGAACACAGCGTAAACCGAAATGACTTTCACGGTCGCTTGCATATCGTGACGCCGCCGCCTCGACTCTTACAGTCAGCGTTGTGCCTAAAGTTAATTACTCACGGAACTCAGTTTTAAGGATTGTTTTAGGACTATTAATAAATCTAACTCTAATTTTATTACTTGAATACTTGCGTAAGTGAGCGAATGAAACAAGCGGAAGCAAACTTGTTAGATGTGAAAACGGCTTCTGCTACATTAAAATAGCTCTTATTTTCTTGCCGACACGTTTCATTTTTGTTCCGCGATGATTCTTGTGAATTCATTAGATCAAAGTATGTACGGTCTTTGTACAGTTTTTTTTTGTTTTTAGTCTAGGGCGTGTCTCGCGTTATATGTCACTATTATTTCCAATTGGTGCAATAAAATGTTATACTTTTTATTGTGATTTCGGTATTAGGTGTAATATTATTTTTTAATCTGTATGTATTTATGTACTGTCGGCAATTCGAACTTGATTCGGCTGTAAATTGAAGTTATTTATGAAATTATAGGTAGAATGTTTTGTACTAAAATTGAGTTCGGTTCGAGTCACACATTTTTTCACAAGCTTTTGTATATAAATATTTAGTCTGACCTCGATTCTATCGTACCAATGTCTGAACTAAAGTAAACAGATATTTAAATGTTACAGACAATTATTAAAATAAAATTGTTTTAACCGACAGGGTAGCGATCGTAACTTAGAGAGGTCGGGGCGTTTACTCAGATTGCGCAGGTTCGAATGCTGTCGGTCGTCTTATTATGTCGTAGTTAAAACCTTTAATTGACAGTTATTAACTAAACTTACTAAAATGTCGTCTATTTAATTGCAATTTATTAAATAAAGTTTAGTTTTGTCATCTAATACTTTTGAAATTGACTCCATTGACATAAACAATTTGTGCTACAAATATACGGCCTCAAAATCTTAGGTTAATCATTGCTTAAAATGCTGTCTTATTTTCGTGCGTGACGATTTTGCATTAGTGAGAAATTGACAGAGCAATAAGCATAGATTAACTTAAAGATTCCAAATATTCTGTCTAGAATTTTAACCCCGTCGTACCGTATGCACCATTGACTTGCACCATCAATGGTGCAGATGCAAGTAATTAGTTTTGTTTGCTCCATTAATGGTGCAAACGCAACTAACGTTTGCATCTCGTACCGTATGCACCATTGACTTGAACCATCAATGGTGCAGATGCAACTAATTAGTTTGGTTTGCTCCATTAATGGTGCAAACCCAACTAGCGTTGCACCTCATACCGTATGCACCATTGACTTGAACCATCGATGGTGCAAAAACAACTGCTGTGTATCGGTTTGCACCATTCAAATAATTAATACTACTTAACCTTGCTTTCCTCGTCATAAATTCAATAAAAAAAATAAAAAACCTTGGTACGACGGGAACGAAACGGTTCTATTTTAATTTTCTGTGTGGCCACCAAGTTACGGCTTCATTTAAGAATATTAATAACTATGTTAGGCCCTGTACAGGGTTACGCGGAAAGGGTGTACTAAGCCGAAAGGGGCCAGCTCATAGTACTCATCGTTAAGACAAGTTTTGCTATGGGGCCGACCAAGGGCGGATCCAGCTTTGGTGCCAGGGGGGATGGGGTCACTGAGTCGTGGTCAAGTCACAAGAAGTTACGATTAAATTTTTATATTAATTATTGGTCCACCTACGTCCTGGATCCAGCCCAGGGGGGAGATCATAACCCCCATGACCCCCCCTGGATCCGCCCTTGGGGCCGACCCTGAAATCGCGGGAAAAAAATCAGATGTAACATAGATTTTTTTGAGTGTGAATGAAATTTTTCTATGAAACAGCAGATTTTTTTTCGGGATTCAGGTCGGGTTTCAACCTTTTCTGCGTAACCCTGTCTAAACAAAACGATATCAATTTGTTAAAAAAAAAAACCCAAATGTCAATGCCTAAAGGTATTATGAAGTTACATATTAAAACTATTCATGACTACAAGATAAAGTAATTTAAATTGTTGTTGTACAATGTAAATGTATATTTTAGTCAATAATATCTAATCACTGTTAGTTCTGATATAACTATAAAGTAGGTACAGTAAAATTGCGACATTTTAATCTCGATAACAAAACCCGAAGCGTTGCTAAGCAGTATTATGTGCCCACACTATAGCTAAAATTTTGCACTAAAATAGTTTTATTTAAATATTCATGAACTTGATTAATAAAACGGCCGAAATTATTGTTGCGCTGAAAATTTTACAATAGTTAAGCAAAATGATATACGTAACTAATATGTTTTCTCGTTTCACCTTTAGCAACACCGTCATGATCTTTTAAAACTATAATAATATAATCAACATTACCATAAAATTACCATTACCCATTGCTACCATTGCCATTGTTTCCGAGAAGCTTCAACATGGGGTTCTCCAAAAGGCGTGTTAATTGTGTCTAAAATGTCGACAACGTATTTGTGATGCCCCTGGTGTTACAAGCATCCTTAGGCGACGGTGACTGCTTACCACCAGGCAGCCACTCTGCAAGTTTGCCACGCATGGCATAACATAAAATAAAATGCCTACGAATTTTGTGACTCGATTTCCAAAGACCAACTATTGTTTTAGCGATTCATTTCTACCGATTTCCAAAGACCGACTATTGTTTTACCGATTCATTGCTCCCGATTTCTAAAGACCAACTATTGTTTTACCGATTCATTGCTCCCGATTTCTAAAGACCAACTATTGTTTTAGCGATTCATTTCTACCGATTTCCAAAGACCAACTATTGTTTTACCGATTCATTGCTCCCGATTTCTAAAGACCAACTATTGTTTTAGCGATTCATTTCTACCGATTTCCAAAGACCAACTATTGTTTTACCGATTCATTGCTCCCGATTTCTAAAGACCAACTATTGTTTTACCGATTCATTGCTCCCGATTTCTAAAGACCAACTATTGTTTTACCGATTCATTGCTCCCGATTTCCAAAGACCAACTATTGTTTTACCGATGCTTTTCTCAAATGAAAGACTAAGTTTTTATAAATAGAGCGGCATGCGGTGCGCCTGACGGTAAGCAGAAACCGCCGCCTATGGACGCTTCACGTTGAATCTCGGCGGGAAGACTGGGGGAAGGGCATTCCACATCTTGCTCGTCCTCGGAATAAAGGAGCCGATAAATCGGACAGTGTGGGATTTCCAGCCTTGAAAGATGTTTTGGTTGTTGATTGTGGGTGTTGTGTGCTTCGGGCGTATAAGCACTGTATTTTGTCGCGTCGATGTTGACTAAATCGTTTTATAAATCGACTAGAGACCCGTCGCGGCTTCGCACGGGTGTAATTTACGTGCGAAGTCGGGGCGGGTCGCTGCTGATGGTGAAAACCACATCAAAATCCGTTTCGTGGTTTAGGAAGAGTTAGCTTTCCGCGTCTGTCTGTATAACCATACAGACAGACGCGGAAAGCGTGAGATGTTCACAGAACCATAGTAAACAAGGCATATTTATAACAGATATCAAGCAACGCTCATCATCCAATTCCAAGTCGCTAAATAAAACGTTGACGTAGCTTCAATAAATTCATCATTACAACATATTATGAGTAATAATAATAATATATACACAGTAGCGGATCCAGGTGGGTGGGGCTAAGGGTCTCAAGCCTCCTCCCCCCCATTGTATCTGGGTCCACCGCTGACAAATCTCAAATTAAACTTTATATTATCCTACTAAGCCTACACACGTCAGGGTCAAACCCTTCAGCTCCACTCCACCCCCGAAACCGACATCCTGGATCCGCCACTGTATATACATGCATTATTATGGACGATTACAAATTAACCACTTCACGTTTAGAAATGTTAGTTAAGTTAATCAATCTAAAGTTAATCTATATTTAAAAATGCTGTCTTGTTTTCTCACGATTTTGGTCAGCGATTAGTTGACATCAATTATAAGGATTGTTTAACTTAAGTAACCTTTTTAACTAAAGCCTCTCATTATCTATGATCCTCATTTGATCAGTTGATCTTAAAAATAAGTAAATATTGTGTTGTGATAGTCACATTTCTTGTTTTTAAGTAATTTGATACAAAACCTTTACTTTGGAACTTTAAATTGAGTCGCGATTCATAAAACCTTGGGAACGACTGGTCTAGATGGAACAATGCAACTGTTATTTTTCCACTGTACACAGGTAGAAAACCTGATTGTTACCTACTACATCGTAACTCTAGGTATATGACTTTGTAGAAACAGTCATCGTTATCACTGTTGACTGAAACGTTATAAAATGATTATTGTGTTAGTTTTATTGCTGTTTGCGGACTGAACTCGAAAGCCTTGTATATTGTTTCAATATAATTAATCTAAAATCATAGGCGTTTTATTTAACCTTGACTATGTTTATTTACTACAGTCATCGGGATACAATTATTATATAATATACCTATAGAGTCACAATCTCTAAGTGAAAACAGTCAAAAATCGTCTGAGCGCACTGTATCGCGCGGCGTTGTGGTGGGATCGCGGTTGCCTTACAATACTAACCATAAAGTCGGCGCAATGCGTGGGGTGGTTTTTGCACGTTTGTGACTATGGGTACCTATTGTATCTCGATGACTACAGTCTATAATATTATCAGTTGGAGCACGGGGACACACACAAACAAAAAAGGGAAACCACTTTGATTGACAGTTTAAAATATGACAATAGTAAGTTTTTTGTATATACATCTCCATGAACTAATAGTGACGTCATCACATTTAAAAAATGCAAACTTAAAATAAAAAAACTACCGTAGGTAAGTAAAACATTTTTTTTCAATTTAGTATCTGTGTAGTAGTGCGCACTGAAATGTTTGAATAAAAGGCGCCAATGTCGTAACAGAGGCATCCCTAGCCGTTGATCAAGGTAGAGCGAGATTGTAAAAAATTATTAGTATCGTAATATATTCAATATTTTTAGAAAATAACATAAAACTATAAGGTCAGAAAATTTGGGCAATCCCCATTGGAGAAAATCGCACAAGTATAAATAGTTGAATAATCACAAATCCTTGCAATATTTATTATAATCCTTAGTATCACGTTGGTTACAAAGTTCACATGTGAAGCACGAGGCGATGGGCGGGAAGTTGATGGGGCACGGCCAGTATTCCTTCGGGCCAAACTTGTCGCTTCTGAACATATTCTCCTCTAACAAGTTCCAGAACCAGAGGTAAGAGCGAGCGCGTTTGAACTTGCTGGAGGACTCCACGACCGCGTCCACTGCGCGCTGGGCCACCACGTCGTATTCCAGCGGCGTGTTGAAGCTCAGGTATTTTATGTTGCAGCGAAACACCTGCGATAAGGTTGCGGCTAATCTATACTAATATTATAAAGAGGAAATATTTGATTGTTTGTTTGTTTGTTTGCATTGAATTGGCTCCGAAACTACTGAACCGATTTCAAACATTCTTCCACTGTTGGGAAGCTACACTATCCCCGGGTGACAGGCTACAATTATTATATTTTCAAAAAAATTAAGGATCCTTACTAAATCTTCAATAATACCCGTGCGAAGCCGGGGCGGACCGCTAGTGTCTAAAAACTGAGATACGTTTTACCGAGGCCTGCGCGGCAACACAAACGCACAAACGCGCTGCCGTGGTTGTGTTTCACACTAATGCGGGCGATGCGAGACGCGCGGGTGAAATCCGATTTTTTTTTTGGTATACACTCGCTCTTAATTAGCTTGAGTGATTTCAGTCCGTCCTGAGTCTGGCAACGGCAAACGTACCTACGATGCGCGATTTTGGAGTATGAAAAATAGTAATTTTTAAACTTTCGCGATTTGAACACATGTTTTAAATGTTTATCGGGACTTATCACGTATTATTTTATTTAGGAAAAAATAGGTACCTTTCGCTCGACGTTTCGATCATGTTACAATGGCCGTGGTCACGAGCTGACCACGTTTAACCTAATACGTGATAAGTCCCGATAAACATTAAAAACGTATGAAAAATAATCAAAAATGCCATGTTGTGTTTAGAAAGTGAAAGAAGAAGTTGTACAGATACGGCTGTAACAAGCGGTAAGGCTGTAAAGTTCTATGTGTCCTATACAGGGTTAAAAGGAAAGGGTATGCTAAGCCGAAAAGGGTTCGATACTCATCATTATGAACAACTTTTAGTATAGGACCAAACCTGAAACTTAAAAAAAGAGAAAATACTTAATAATAGAGATAAAAGTTGGAGATATATTTTTACAGAAATATATGGACCGGAGTGGATGAGAAAGGCGAGAGAAAGAGAAGAATGGAGTTTTAGGGAAGGCTTACGCCGCAGAGGCGACTTCTACAAATACAATTTTCTTTAAGGTGGTAGGTACGTTTCACCTATGGCGGGAAATTCAAATTTCATAACAGTTTTTTTCAATATAAGGCATATCTCCCTTGTTTGTCTGATCTGAGGTTTACCTCATGTCCACACATTTCCAGTACGCAGTAGTTCTCAAATTCGACTGGCGCAAGATCGACGCGGTAGCCGAGCTTCTGGAGGCGATCTGTAGAAAACTCAAATTCTAAGTCAGAGATTGCACTGGCACCTACTCGCTACTCGACTCACTCGCTCTAGCTACTCGATGTCAGAGAATATCACAAATACTTAAGGCGAGCTATTCCCACTTTTAAGCAACGCTTCTTACTACAGATGACCATAATTCTTGGTTTATTGTATTAAAGTCGCATTTAGCGGAGCAAAATCATGGCGCTTACACACAGTCGTGCGTTTCGATACTTCATTTTTGGGGTTTTCTATTATTTTTCGAAAAGTAGGTATAGCTGTAATGTAATATGTACCTCACCGGTTTCCTTCATAATTATGAAGATATCGCAGACATAATTTAATAAATAGGCAATTGAATGAATCCAAAAAAAAACCGGACAAGTACGAGTAGGACTCGTGCTCTGAGGGTTCCGTTGGAAGGAACCCTCAGAGCGCGAGACCAAAAAAACTGGTATAGTAAACTAGTATAATAAACACAATAAAAACTGAAGTTGAAATATTGAAAGACAAACTTAACTTTGTAGTTGACAATAAGGTTTTTCCATACATTCCAACTACAAAATGTAAGTTTGTAATAGCAAAATAATTATTTTTAAATGATATAACTTCAAATTTGTGACTTTCAGATTTATTCCTATATATGTGCTACAAAACCTTGCTTTTTGCCAAATTTCATGATTCTAGGTCAACGGGAAGTACCCTATAGGTTTTGATTTCCCTGCGAAATAGCAAAATATGCGACATAAACGTTCATATCTTTTGATTGCGTTGACTTACAACTTTTATTTTTTTACAACCAAAAGAAACCGTAAACCCAAGTATTTAGTATACATTTCAACTTGCTACCTTTACGCGTTCTTGAGAAAAAGGGTCTTGACAGACGGACAGACAGACAGACAGACGGACAACGAAGTGATCCTATAAGGGTTCCGTTTTTTTCCTGTTGAGGTACGGAACCCTAAAAACAGGGATAAAAACTCAAATCAGTGCTACTTTGTGTTTTTTCCATCAAGCGAAATGTGCTTAATCGTGTTTCGGTCTCATGGGGTTCCTAGATAAAACAATCAATTTTGTTATGACACCATTTTTATAATTTTAACCTTACCATGGAGGTATGCACACTTAAACTAGAATGACCAAAATTGCTAAAAGTCGGAAAAGAGCGTCTTAAAGCAACCTAACTAATTAAGCATAGCTCGTGTTCCATTGTCAGCCATCCTCCTCCATCGCTTACCATCAGGCGAGTTGGTGGCCATACTATAGATAGAGTGTAACTACTTGTGCCTTCTATGCATTGTCTTAGCAAAAAAAAAAACTGCTGTCTAAAACTACACGATATGTACCCGCCTGTCCCCGAAGAAGGGTTGTGTGTGTTTCTATAGAATTTGATCTATTCCGTGTCAGTAAGGTAAGTACAAAAGGCCGGTAGTTATATCTTACCTTTGAGGCCTCTTAGCTTCTGAGGTTTATGAGCAATGGAGTAGAAAGAATCACATGGTCCATAATAGATTTTCACGTGATGGTACGACATGTATTTATTTTGTTCATAAATCGATAGCAATTAAAATTATATTACAAATCCATAGCACAATAAAATTTGTTAACTAAGATGAAATAGCCGTAATATTACCGTAAATAACTACTTAATAAAAAAATATATAATGAGTCCAAAATAAACAGTTCCAGCAAAGAGAATCAAAGCAAAGTTGCACAAAAATTTGACTTTGACTCAGACTCTGACTTTAACTTTGCGCCAATAAAAAAAAAAAATAGAAAACAGTCCATGTAAAAGTAGGTATTACTCATTTGATTTTACAAAGGAGTTTTTCAAACATGATAGAAATACAAGCGACACAGTGTTTTAAATTAGGGGTAGGTAGGTAACTATAAATGACTACATGCAGCTGAATTATACACCTCAAAGATAAAACATCTACCTAAATAAGCTTGATAAGTAGCTCTTTTAATACAATAAACACATTGTATAAATTCCAACTATAGGAACCTACTTATACAGGGTTATTGATAATTAGTTAACAACCACCTCTCGCAACCAGTCCCTATATCACCTTAACAAATTTTTCCATGACTTTTCACAAAAAAAAAATGCGCGAGGTTTCCTCACTTTTAAGCAACGCTTGTTATGACATGACTTCCTTCGACTAAAATAAAATGAATAGACAGGCCCTAACCATTGAAATTGCTCAGTATAAACGAGTCAAAACCGTCGGACATATACTTCAACACCTAATTATAAAATTGTACAGTATATTTGTTAAAAAAAAAATTGATCTCGGTTTTATTTGTGTATTTACACTTCGGGAAAGCATATGAATGATTATTTTTGTCAGATGTTTCGTATCACGTAACAATAGACACGTGTTGCACTTCCTATGGCTAGAGACCGACTGAAACGAAATGAGAGACGGCGCTCACTTTGTTATCTTCAAAAATGCGCTTCAACTGGGCCTGTCCATTAATTTTATTTTGCTCGAAGATGACTTCAGGTAATATTGTATAATAATCGTATTTAGTGGAGCAAAACCACAGTCGTGCGTTTCGCTACTTCTATTTTTGTCTCATATTTTTCTAAAAGTATAGCTGTAATGTAAAATGTACCTTTACGGTTCCCTCCATAATTATGAAATCTGTATATTAAGATATCGTAGACATCATTTAGTAAATAGTTATTTGAATGTATAAAAAAAGGGAGAAAAGCTAATGAAAAAAAAAGTATACGAAAAATATTTTTATTTGCATAAACATAGGCATACATAATTGTTTATCAACTAGAAATACACACTGGCCTATGTCTATGAAGGAGAAATACTAAAAGTTTATACTGCGATTCCTGCACTATAGGCTAGGCCTGTATCGCAGGAAACCGATACGGTTTATACAACTCAAAATTTTGTTAGCCTCTAGTTAGCATAATATTTTGTTTATGTTATTAAGTAGGTAGTATTAAACAAAGGTGCTCATTCAATACCAGTGATAAGTATAAATATGTATGTGTGTGTGTGTGTGTATGTATGTATAAATCATTAAATTGTTACTTTCATATTTTTTTCTATCGAGCAAAATATCCTTAATCGTGATTCGGTCTTTACAATTTTGGTTTCCTAAATAAAACATAAAATTTTGATATGACCCCATTTTTATAATGTTAAGTTAACCATGGAAGTAGACAAACTAAAACTAGAATGACCAAAATTGCGCAAAGTGAGAAAAGACGACCTTAAATTTTATTGATGTCATTAGTGTAAATCGTTTTTGTGCGGTGCTAATTTGAAATAAATAATAAAGAATAAATAAAGTAGTTACCCACCTATATTTGGGTGGGTACAAAAATCAGCTTAGCTTCGCCGGGTTCCTTCTCATTTGAAACCGCGTAAAACAATTGCCATTTAGAACCTTAATTTAAATATTTTAATTTTGTATGTATCAATAAAATTACAAACTGTTAAAAAATCATAGTCTGTTATTAGGTAGGAAGGTTATTATTTGCTTGACAATAACCCTGTATAGGTACACGAGCATAGCTTATCTAATTTATTCTGGCTGCAGACTACGGTAACATAGCCTAGGTAATTAAGTATATACTTACAAAATAATTAACAATATAAAAGTGATACATTTTAAGCACCTAATTATTAGCCAGGCCTGTTCACCCTCTTTTTAACCACACCGTCACTTAACATCGCCAGTCGCATTTTTGTAATACATAATCATATCACTCGCTAACGTAAGGAGTGGTTTGAACAATTCGAATTTGCTTTCAATCAATAGAACATATTTCATTCCGCATGATATTTACGTGCGAAATTATACGATCAGTTCAAAAATGTAGCCCAAGGCACAGAAGACAATAGCACACCTTAGGAGCCTTACGCTCAACTCCTTACGCGGTCTCAAACTAACGTTAAAACCGCGCAGTTCGTAAAATCACGCGATCGTGAACCGTAACGCGCCCAGATACGGTTTGGGGACGCGCAACATTTTTTTATCACCTAAACTGAATTGCTTTAAACAGCTAGGCGCGAGGCCCCAGGCCTTGGTATCAGACCGGAATACACTTTTTAGCAGCGGTCCGAGTTTAATCCCCATTTCTTTAGATGACAATAACTTAGAACCCAGTAAGTACTGATCGTACACAATTTTTGATTAGCTTAAATAAAACTAAAATATCCCATAATATATGTTTACTTATGGAACATAGACTAGGATTGAATAGCAAAGAATGGAATGTCTAAACATGCATCTCTTAGAATAACTACTCAGAGAAGGTAGGTTTCCAAACAACGCCTTCTCAAAACGTAAGCTACAAATTCGCTTTGTAGCTTACGTTTCGATTGGTATTTTAAACGATTTAAGCAAGAAAATTGATGGATTACCTGTGGAATGTCACACCATAACTCTTATGCTGCTTTTCTGATTTGTTGTGGTACGATTTCACCGCGCAAATTGTCATAGTAAAATTTTAATATTTTTTTTGGAGCCATATATGACACCATTAGAATGGCTTAAATTTTGCGAATGTACTTGGTTTCTTTGTGTAGTTATTCTAAGATGCATCTCTTATACACTCTATCTCGTATTAGTCCTCATTCTAAGTTTCAGTGGAAGCCCTCCCATAATTCCTTGTACGACATTTGAGGTGTGGTTTACTTCTGGTATCCTTTTCGTGTTGGCTGATGGCTCCACTGAGAACTTATGTAGAACAGCTGCAAGACCGGCCAGAGACTGCATTTCGCCTAGACGGGCACCTGAACAAGAAAGAAGCAATATTAACAACTGGCTGCATCTCATGGCTACCTATCTTCATCAGCCAGAAGACACTCCATCACGTCCACTGCTGAACCCTACCCTACCCCTTTAACCTCCTCACTGAACAACAGCCTGCCTTCTACATCCACTGGACGCCCGCGACTCTCACAATGTCGTCGGTTCATCTAGTGGGAGTCCTGCGCTGCGTCTTCCGGTTCGTGGTTTCCTCTCAAGAACCTTTCTTCCCTATCGGTTATCGGTTCTTCGAGCGATGTGGCCATTGCCACTTCAACTTAGCTATGTCGGTGACTCTGGTTCTTTGGCGAATATCCTCGTTCTGGATTCTATCGCGCGAAGAAACTCCGAGCATACCTATCTCCATTGCCCGGATACACATGATCCTTTAATTGGAAGCGTAAATTTTTCCTGCCAAAGGGCTTTATGAGGAAATATTTACGCTTCCTATATCCGTTGAGCCGTTACGGCGAATATTGGTAATAAACAACCTGACCTAGGTAGCTCTTCTTCAGATTTTACAAACAAGGGAGATATGGTAAGATAGCGTGGCAGGTGTGAACGCATCTTATCTAAATCAGGCATTGCCTTTAGTCGAAATCACCCTTCAGACAACCTTGTCGACCCGCCAAGGTTCCTAATCCGGCCCGCGGTCAACTTTAAACTTTTTTAGACGAAATTTTGTGAAGAATGTTCGTAAAATAGTAAAACGCCGTTCTTAAAAAAATTACGTCGATCGATCACAATACGACTCTGCGAAAACGTGGACGACCATATCGGAAAGTTAATAAATCCGGCCCGCCACAAAATTTTGTTGGACACCTCTGTACTAGTGTGTGGTGTTAGTTCATTGGTGTCGCTACAATTTTTTATAATATAATCATAATCTCCATGCACTTCAAATCTGAAGAGTTTTGATAACAAGGTGGACGGTGGAAACTAAATATTTCCTAAGGCAAACCCAGGTGAACAAAGGTGAGCCGTTGTAAAAAATACTTTCCACGGTTCACCCAGGTGGTCTGAGGAGGTAGACGGTGGGTAAGTACTCTTGAAAAATGAGTAAATGAGTGTATGCCCTAGTTACAGTTTTTGCGTTTTGCACACCATTATTAAATAATAGGCTTGCGTTTGACCGCCAACTCGCCTGATGTTAAGCGATGATGCGGTCTACGAACGCACCCTGCAGACGACCTTGTCACCTTTTTTATGCATGTGGACTATTAGTTAGTTCATTGATGTCGCTACAGTTTCTAGGTGTGCGTGAAAAATAAGTATGTGTGCCCTAGTTACAGTTTTTGTCGAAAACAGTGAACTAACAGTCCACATAAAAAAATGGTGGCAAGGTTGTCTGCAGGATAGGTTCAAATAAAGGCATCAAGCCTGATGCGTTCGCACCCACCATCCATCCACCATCACGCCTTCTTACCAAATCTGCCTTGTTTGTCTCATCAAGGTGAATAGCCCTTTATGTCCACAGGCAGACAGTGTTTTATGCATTCATAACAGGTAATAGCTGTGATTGATGGCTTTCGTTGAACGTTGAAAAACATGTCGGCTTGTGCAATTATTTTCCTAAACTTGTGTATTTTCGAGTGTTAATGTGTATTAAATAGTGAATTATTATTCATTAAGTGCTCGTAAACGTGCTCGAGTGTGGGAAAGTGATATAACGAGGTGAAACGTGTCTTTTCGTGTTGTTTCCAAAACTCCATAGGAGCCTCTTGTAAAGTCCCCACCACTTTACAGGGGCATGAGTTTGACTTGACTGTGACTTACTTAGCTTGACTCTGACTGTGACTATGACTTGTTTGACGCTATTAAGACTATACAAAACAGATGAACAGGCGGTATCGCCTTAAAAGCTTTAGCCTGCCCGATGGGCGAATAATAATTTAAAACGAAACTGTATACATACAAACTTATTAATGCAAGCACAGATATACACAACAATGCAAGTAAAATAAAAGCCTTTACACTATTTTCATTCGTTTATTTGCTCTGTCAGTTGCAATAAAACTGTAGAAAGCGGAATAAAAATATTTCCTTTTAATATTTCACTGAAGCATATTGGATACCTGCTTAGTCTTACGTTCAAAAACCTAGCAGAATCAGAATTAATGGTTTTCATTCGGCTTTTTACAACGTTACTGCAGCTTTAAGAGCAAATAAATGAATGGAAATATTGTAATAATAATAACTCATTTGTCGTTTGACCTAGTTGACTTTATTTACCAACATATAGCATACCTATAGCCTTAGATCAGATATAGCATGTTTATCAGCTGCGTTGTTTGATTTTATGGACTTATCACAGTTTGTTTATTTGTACCTACATATTACTTAATTGTACATACCTAGTTAGTTTGTTTATTTTATACTTTATTGCACACTTATAATTATTATTATGTTGAAATGTACAAATGGAGGATGTTAGGTATTTGTATAAGTCAGTTCTATAATTATTATTATAATTTTAAAATCACGCAAACAAGAGAAGCCAAGCTCGTGGGGTTTCCTGGTAGCTATTGAAGAGTTTTTAGACTTTTGAGCGATGGTGGCCGAGTGGAAGTATGTGCGCTTTACAATCTGACGGCACCCGGTTCGATCCTCGGCCCTGTACCAATGACTTACTTAGTAGTCTTAGTACGTATGAATTATGTGCAGTTTAGATGCCATCGCTCAAAAACGGTGAAGGCAAATATCGCGAGGAAACAGTTATGTCCAAGAACTTCAAAAGTTCAAAGACATATGAAAGTGCAACATGCACTGGTCCACCATGGTGGATTAGAGTCCACCCTCTCTCTCTATCTCTCTCTCTCTCTGAGAGAAAGCCTGTGTCCTAGCAGTGGGAACGTGAAATGCTGATAATGATGAATATCGGTCCCTTATATCAAGTGTATTCTATAGGACTCGTTAAAACAAACCAAATGAGCCCAAACTAGCTATTGAAGAGTTCTACTATCCACCTCCTCGTTATTTAGATCAGTTCGAAATCTGATGAAATTATGGTATTGCCATTCGGATTACATTTTGTAAAGTTTCACATCGATACGACATAAGTAGGTTAAAACAGTGA
This sequence comes from Agriopis aurantiaria, assembly GCA_914767915.1. NCBI lineage: Eukaryota > Metazoa > Arthropoda > Insecta > Lepidoptera > Geometridae > Agriopis > Agriopis aurantiaria. Next base: position 14,972,371 of record OU611989.1, on the reverse strand, counting down.
GGTGTAATATAATATCTAAGGGTTAAAATCGACTTCCAAGATTTATTTAAATCATTATTGAAGCTAATAGTAAGTATACTCATTTTGAAATGAGGCATAATTGGCAGGTGCCGTACCTCATACCATAGATCTGTTATCCCATCCACAATTTGTTCACCTCAATAGCCTAGACGTTTTATATCCTATACTGTACAATAGTTTTATAATCCATTTTATACACATTCAATAATATTGTATTTTATATTCAACGGGGCCTCTTGGTGTTGGCTTCGGCCCCACCAATGCCTACTAAATGTCCGGGCTAGACCCGTGTTTATATTGAAATAAAGTATACTCAAATTATTTTTTTAACCCCGATATAAGAACTGATAATCTTCAAACGGTTGAACAGATTTTCTTTAATCATAGCTAAGAATACTAGATCAAGTCACCTTCCAAACAACAAAAAAACTAAATCGAATCGTTGCAGCCGTTTGACACAGACAGACACACGTACACATATATATGTTAAACTTATAACACCCATCTTTTTGCATGGGGGGTTAAAACGGTTAAATAACTTACCAATGCACATCCTGGGGCCACTACCAAATGGCAAATAAGCGAAACTTGGCCTATCCGCGTTTGTATCTGCGAACCGCTCCGGGTTGAATTCGGTTGGGTTTTTAAAATACTTCTCATCGTTTTGAATAGCTTGCAGCGGCACTTGGATCTTGACACCGGCGTCTATCGTGATATCCAAGTCAGGGAATGTGTATTTCTTTGCACATACTCGATGCAGGACCCCGAGAGATGGAAACATTCTCATTGCTTCCTTAAACGCGTTGCTCAACATTGTCATATCGGCAACCGAGTCGAAACATAATTCATTATTGTATTTTGCCAAAACTTCGTCGATCTCCTTTTGTATATTTTCCTGTATTTCCGGATGGAACGCAAGCTGGTGCAGCGTGTAGCTCGTAGCAGATGACGAGGTCTCGAACCCGGCCGCGAAAAACACAAACACTTGCGCGACCAAAAGCTGAAAGTTTAACTCTATTTCAACTGGAATAGGGGTGCCATCCACTTTCCTGTGTTCTATAGAGTCTCCTTTTATCATTCCCTTAGTTTGTAATTCCAGAAGCAAATCGATAAAGTCGTTGCGTTTCGAAGGCTTGTGGTCCCTCTGATCGCAGATATTTTTGACGATATTTGTAATGGCCACTTCCAATCGGTCGTCGGTGACCTGGATAATGTTTCTCAATTCCGGGAACAATTCCCAAATGCCGAAGAAAATTAAGTTTCTCTTGGAACGACTAAATATCATTTTTCCTAATTCTCTGAATTGGGAGTTTTCGTTGTTGATTGTGTCGACCTCGATGCCAAAGCCGCAGGCGCCGATGAACTCGGTGGTGAAGCGCGCCATGAGCTCGCGTACATCACACTCACCTCCAGTATCGACGATGCTTTCACCCACTACTTGTAGCTTCTTAGCACAGTTCACTATCAAGGGGAACATACCCTTCAGCTTGGCCGTTGTGAAAGCTGGTGTAATGCGCTGGCGCAACAGCTTCCACAGGTCCCCGTCAGCATGGAATAAATTCTTGAGCATTGGCTCATTTTTCTGATCCCTTCCGAGTCCACGTGGGTAAAAATACGCGAAGTCCACATTTAGAATTGTTTTAGCGATATCAAGATCTCGTACAATCAGTTCCGGTGTTGATCCTCTGTAGTACCCGACGACTTTCTCCCCGGGGTATTTATTGTAGAGCTCAGTGGAGATTTCGATGATGCTTTTAATCCCGAATACGTTGCGAAAGTGAGTTCCGAATAGTGGGAGAGGCGTCTCGTGTTTTACTTTTCTTTTTGCCCAGTAGTCATGGTTTTTGGTCGCATAGAAGTAAAATGCGATTAAAAATATTAAAAACAGTAAAGCAATCATGCTTTACGTCCACGCGGTTATTGCGTACTGAAGTCACTGCGCTCTTGCGGACAATTTTATTATGTGTGGAGCGGTACGACTGGTTATAGCAATCGACGTGGACTTTGACCCTGTGTTTTGTCTTCTCACAGTTATTGAACTCGCTCTTACAATATAATTATTGGTTTTAGCCCATACAGACTTTACCCGGACTTATATAGGAGACTCATCTTTGCACATATTCTTAGTCTATATACTGACATTGTTGTTTGATAATTATAATGTTATCAAAATTAATTGTGTATGATGAAATCCAGGGCCCCGATTCTACTAAACAAATTGTTTTTAAATTGTAATTGTTTCAATTTTAATTTGTAAATCATCATCATCATCATCATCAGCCAGAAGACGTCCACTGCTGAACATAGGCCTCCCCCTTTAACCTCCACACTGAACGACAGCCTGCCTTTTGCATCCACTGCAAAATTTGTAAATAATTGCCTATAAATTGACAGTTTTTAATATTTTTTTATACTAAGTTATAATATTAGGTTGTGGTATTTTTCTAGTTTTTTTTTTTTAACTGTCAATTTAGAGCCCTATTTATAAATTAAAATTGAAACAATTACAATTTAAAAACAATTTCTTTAGTAGAATTGGGGCCCTGGGTAGGAACTCGGAACTATTCCAAAACCTACCCAAATCTATCGACACCTTAATCGACACATAATTTATCACAATTGAGCTTTTAGGCTGCAGATGGGAAAAAACAGGCATACCTATAGATATACGGATATACAATTAAACTACCTACAATACTCTGTTTTTGTGGCCTGTTAAATGCATTTAGATTATAGTTTTATTGTATCTATTTACGTATTCATGTTTTTGTGGTCTTTAAACAAAGAGTTGTCTTATCTTTGTGTTGGCTGTTATCGGGTAAAACGGGTGATGGATAAAATAATAATGAACCGTTAATGAACCATTGGGTAGTATTTAGACAGCCCGTTGTCAAGTTGGTAGTGAACTTAACTTCTGAGCTTGGGGTTCGATTCCCACCTAGGACAAACATTTATGTGATGAAAATGTGTGTTTGTTTTATATCTGGTTGTTAATATCTATTTAAATATGCACCTATTTAATACTATACATATGTATGTATATCAGTGTCTGGCAGCCATATCACAAGCTTTGCTTATTTTGGGTTCATATGACCGTGTGTGCAAAAAATGTCCCGATATGTTACCTATATATATATTTATACATCTTCTTTTAAATAGAAGTTTTATGCTTCTAAATAACTAATATATCCTGTGAATTACTAGGTGAGCGATCTGAAAATACTGTTTCACCGACCATATATAACAATAATTATCTATTTAAAAACCGACCACAAAATTAGTAAATACGCAATTTTCTTGTTATTTTGATTTAAAAACCAAACTATTGAGCAGATTTTGATGAAGTTTCTATAGTAACACACTATATACCTATATGGATACTCTTATTATATACTAAACAATGCAAGCGATCGCGCTTCTAAGAACATTGACCATGGCATCAATTCAATCAATGAATCAATAAAGTGATTTTGTCAACCTCTAATTTTATAACTATACAATATGTATTTACTATAGGTACTTGTACTATTGTATTCTGTAAAACCTACCTATGTAAACGGGACCCTATTATTAAGCCTACGATGTCTGTCTGTCTGTCCGTCCGTCCGTCCTCCCGTCCGTCAATTGACGATCGATAAAGAACGGTACTTGCACTGCAGTTTCGCACAGACTCTGTTCAATAGTGACATAACTTTTCTAGAAATACCAATAGATAAACCTAAGAGATAAACTGAAACACTGACCTGAAAAACTTGACATTGACATCGCGCCGAAAAAATTTAAGAAAAAATTGTCAGGTTCATTTCCCAAGACACAGATCTGTGTCCCAAGATGATTACGTGGAAAACGTAATGGTGTGTGGAAATTGGCAAGCAGCGGACGTTTGTTTTAACATTAAATTAAGCTTATACTCAGCTGAGTGCATTTTTGTACCACTAATATCATTGGCAGATAAAACAGAACATGTGTTAAAGCGGGAAAGGATTACAGAAGGAGGTAATTGATGTTGGGTTAAAGGGTTTGGCCACAGAAGAAATAATATTGCATGGTTTGCCGCTGATAGAGACAAATGTAGCCATAGTTGTACATAAAAGTTAAGATTCTTTGTGACTTATGACTAGCATTAGGGTTAAAAAATAATTATAGTAAAATAATTGTTTGTTGTTCATCCTCGTAAATCCTTGTTTATGCCTGGTGTAAACGGACTAAAATAGCTTTTTATGCTCTAGTGCAAAAAAGTCAAATTTTTATGCACTAGTACAAACAGAGGTTAACTTTTTAAAATTGTGTTTAAAAAGGTGCCGTTTGTAATAGGTATATTTAATGTGGGAAGTTCGCCTGTGTCTGTAATGATACTACTATTATTAACATCAGACGAGTTGTCGGTCAAATGCAAGCTATTACAGAATTAAAAAAAAACTATAAAGAGTAATGTACCGACATACTGTAATCACAGTATGACGATCATCAGCGGGTAATGGAGAGAGCTATGCTATCGCTATCGGAGTTTCTTTGCGCGATAGAACGCGGAACGAGGATATTCGCCAAAGAACCAGAGTCACCGACATAGCTGTTAAAATTTGCAAGTTGAAGTGGCAATGGGCAGGCCACATCCCTCGAAGAACCAATAACTGATTGGGAAGAAAGGTGCTTGACTGGAGACTACGAACCGGAAGACGCAGCGTAGGTAGGCCTCGCACTAGATGGACCGACGACATTGTGAGAGTCATCCAGTCGTTCAGTGTGGATTTCTAAGGGGGAGGCATATGTTTAGCCAAGCTAGAAAGAATACAGCGGAGCCGATGTTAATGACTAATTATTAATCTATACTAATGTATACTATACTAATGTATACTATAATAATATTATAAAGAGGACAGATTTGATTGTTTGTTTGTTTGTTTGCATTGAATAGGCTCCGAAACTACTGATACGATTTGATAAATTCTTTCACTGTTGGGAAGCTTCACTATCCCCGGGTGACATAGGCTATGATATATACCCGTGCAAAGCTGGGGCGGACCGCTAGTAATATTATAAAAATCTGACATCTAAAATATTTAAATAACAAAAGTATTATAGTTAATGAATTTAAAGGTAAAATTGATAATTGACATCATTGCAAGATAAGACGCTAGAAACTTGACCAGCATAAAGGCTATAAAATAAATAAATAAAAATAAAATGATCAGCAATGGACGTCTTCTGGCTGATGATGATGAGAATGACAAACTGTAATGTACAGACGGCATACAAAGACTGTAAGCTCTGTTGAAAAATCGCATAATAATTGCATGTTGCTTTGTGAGCTACTTCTAAATAATCGTATTTTCACACATGTCATGTCGCGTGAATCAGTAAGCTTGTGATTTAAGAGTGCAATTTTTAAACGATAACATTATCGTTATAGCAGAGGAAGTTGCAGCTTCAAAGCCAGCAATATGATGTACCTACTGATGTTCTGGTAGTGTAGTATAATGGTTGCCTGGAAGAGATCGCTTTTAGCGATAAGGCCGCCACTTGTGGCACTAGCTCGTAAGTGTTTTCTATCTGATTTTATTTTTTATTTCTGGTTTACACAATAAAGAGTTTCTATCTATATCTATGCTGGCCCAGTGCATGTTGGTGAATGTCATATATCTTTGAACTTTTGAGGTTCTTGGGCATACCGGTTTCTTCCCGATGTTTTCCTTCACCGTGTTTGAGCGATGGCATCGAAACTGCACATGATTTATGTAACTACTAAATTAGTCGTTGGTGCAGGGCCGAGGATCGAACCGGGTGCCGTCAGATTATAAAGCGCACCTGCTACCGCTCGACCACCATCGCTCTTTTTGTGTGTTGAATATCTTATCTAATATATAAAAATCGATGTGTGTAAGTGTATGTATATCTATATGAACTCTATAACGGCTGGACCGATTTTGACGGAACTTTCACTGGCAGATAGCTGATGTTATAAGGAGTAATCCGCGAGGCGCAGCTAGTAGTTTAGCAAAAATGCACGATAAGCGGAAATAAAAACTACTCTAAAAAAACTCACCTTCACGCATGATATTTCTCGTCAACAAAAAGTCGATATATCATTTTATACTATACGATAAACTCTTGATAAGCAAATTTTTGCTTTAATATTTAGGTATAGCATTTAGTTGACCGAGAGAAGCAAAATTCTCAGTCTACGGGAAAAGATCGGGGTTTGTATGTATGTTTTTTTGTATGCTTGTATATATTTGTTCAACGATAACTTCATCATCATTTCAGCCATAGGACGTCCACTGCTGGATATATATTATGCCTCGCATCGATCTCCAAAAGGACCGGTTGGAAGCGACCTGCATCCAGCGTTTCCCTGCGGTCTCTTTTAGGTCGTCTTACTTAGACAGACTTAGTCTTAGTAGTGACGATACCTTGCATACCGGTGATCAGATCTTAAGGTGCCTCATATTGTCTGGTTTTGCGCGAAAAAAATTTAAATTTTGTTGTTCATTCCAATATACATTTATGGTTTGAATTTAAGCAAAATCGGTCCAGGGATTGTGAAAATTTAGTGGTCGCGAAGTTACAGTTCGGGGAGATTAAGTAATTCTTACATTTATTCTAAGGCTCCATAATAATTTGTATTTATATTATATCTATTATAATTTTAAAAGTAGAGCACAATGATACAATCTCAAGGTTCCCGGAGAAATGTGAGTGACGTAGCCAATTATACCCACGGCTGTATGTTTCTCAAGCTCACTTTTCAATTAGAAAATTTTGCGAAAGCTATTTGAATAGCTTGTACTGTAGTTGTTTCGTGTTGTGCTTGTTTTGTTTTTGTTTGTTGTTGTATTGTAGTTTTAGGTGTTCTAGGAAACCAAACCTGTTTGAAGAGCCATAAAGTAGAATCTGTTTTATATTGTGCTTAAACTGTCTTTAAAATTTGCATCTTTATCACTTAAATAAGATTTCTCCTGGGATCTACACAAAATATTATGTATCATGTTAAAATTCACGGAAAACGTTATAGATAAAAAGTTGGTAAACATTGTATAAAAACTACATGATTCAAAAGCAGAGCATCAGTAATTATTAAGTGAACAATTAAAAACCGTTCATTCAAACTAAAATCAGCATCACGATGTAAACAAAGTAAGCGTCATGCCCAGCCGAGAATAGCCGTGGAATGCCGGATATTGCAGTCCGGCCGACTCCTGTGGGATGCCTCAGGTGGTCCACCGTCCAGCTTCTCGGCTCAGTACCGCCAGACTAGCCTGCGAGAACGCACGCGCCAACAAGCCCGACGAAAACTCGCGATATTACACACGATAAAATCAATCTTAATTCTGAAACTTTCAAAGTTAACATAACGAATAATTAAGTTAAACTATTTGCAGATGCTTTTGAAAAACTGAATGTTTCACATAATACGGCTGATTAAGACGAATCGATAAACGTGCGAAAAACAGTGTTAGTGATAAAACCTTTTGAAAGTGTCATAAAAGTGGCGATGAAAGTTCTTACAGTTCAAGATAACGTGGTGTGTGTAAGGGAAAATGAGCCCACAGTGGTTGTAGATACGCAGAAGCTTACTAAAGAGGAATTGAACAGGTAAGTTGTTAAAATTGCTGAATCTTTGAGTAGACAAAGAAAAAAAAACGAAATTGAATAATACTTACGATCATCTAAGTTTGTCATCATACCATCTAAGCAATAAAAATAAATAAATATTTACGAATATAGAACATAATGGTACTTAACTTAAAATGAAACTGAATTACTAATATTTTTTAATGGAAGAAAGATTTTGTTTACCAGAATTCGCAAACAATATTCCAAATTATTAAGAAATAACATTAGAGTCAATGCATTTAATATATGGCTTTTAAAACGAACTTAAACCTGAATAACTTTTAAACGAATTGAATTTGATTGGCCTCATCAAACGTGCATCTAACGAGATAACTGAAAAAGAGGCCAAGGAAAATTCTGACACTGAACATCGGTAATCAGAATTATATAAAAAGTTCAATGTTAGACTCATAAATCTAAACAACGGTAAAGATAAAGCCATAAGTGAATAGTTGAGAACAGCGATCGGCTAGGTCAGACTGAACTGTGAACTGGCAGCTTGCCAGAGTGACACAACCGCAAGGAATGCGGTGTTTACTCGCTGAAAACTCGCTTGTTGTCGTATCCGAGGAATGTCTGTTATGATTTGGTGGTCCATTTTTTAGAGTGGGACTAAAATAATGCGGAGTTTATGTAATTTTTGCGTTTGTATTAATGAAAATGCGCCTGATTTGGATGCAATAAAATTGATGTAAGGAAACAAAACCAACGTTAAATGTTTTGAAATAGTTTTGGATTACAGCCATGCATGAGACCATTTTTTTTAAATAACTTAATTTTAATATTATGATAATGCTTATACAACTTAAAATCACGATTTGTAGATTATATATTACATGCGATACACCTATTGAAATGAATAAATGTCTCGCGTAAAAGCCCTACATCATAAGCATTCTATTACAGAGGATGTCCCCTTGGCGTCTCCCGTATCACAAACTACCTCTACGTGTGCGGAGCGCACGCGCTCCCTGGTGCAGTCAGAGTGCTTCACCCAGGGCTTATCGTGAGCGCTGCACCTGAACTGCCTCCCCCGCCAGAAGACTACGTCCCGAGACACTTCGTCCCGCTGCTGGACACACCCAACTCTGACATGCTGTTGTATATGGATAGCGTTGCTGACCTGATCAATGAGGTAATAAATGATTACCCTTGTCTGCATGTGTGCTTATACAAACACTATAGTGAAGCCCAGCACTAGTGCAACACATAGCAAAACATTTGAAGAAAACATAGATGTCACATTAGAGCTAGATGTATACAATACTTAAGTGTAATTTGGCACAAAACTACCCTACTCTCTTCCCTGTGTTGTTCGCGTTCTGATGCCTGCGACCCTCTAAAAGACTGATATATTTCATCTCTGGCGAACTTGATAGCGCAAAATATTTGTGAGAATTAGAAATCCAGAAATAGATACTCTTAGGTGCCTCCTATAGGAGATCATGTGTAAGTAAAATAATTTATTAGAAGCTGTAATGATGACTGTATTCCTTATATTGGCAGGTGGTCATGAATGGTGAAATTGTGCTCGTCCACTGCGTGGCTGGCGTCTCCAGATCTGTTACTCTCTGCCTGGCGTACCTCGTTAAGTGGCAGAAAATGACTCTGAGGGATGCCTACCATTACATGAAGCAAAGCCGGTAAAACTTATTTCAGCTTTTTGTGGGAAACTTAAAAAATTATATTCAACAAAAGGGCAGTAGCAGCTTTAAAAGTTTCGCGTATTACAGTAATAATGAGCTAATAATTTGTTTTCTCAATATCTTCGCCATATGCGATTCTTCTGCGGAATTTATGTCCAAATAAGTGTTTTGCAGACTAAAATATACTATTTGAAAAAAAAAAAAAGGAACTAAGAATGATTTCAAAAATAAGAAATATAAATATAAGCTAATTATTATGCATACTGAATTTTAACTCATTATTCATATTTTCAAAGTGAAGTTAAAGAACGCAAGATAAGATAAGATAACTATTTATTAAAATACCACATAAATAACGTAGAGCAGATTGAATACTTCTTTGCTTCTTTGTTTCTCGATAACTATGAGAATAATTCGGGAATGTGGGAAATGTATGTATGCACAATTGATGACATGCAGTAAAACTATTCTGGATAATCAAAATTATAGGAATTAATTTCCTCAATATTTCCCGTGTTCCAGACCCCAAATCCGACCGAACACCGGTTTCTTCAAGCAGCTCATCAAATATGAAGAAAGACTCTTTGGCGAAGCTTCCGTGAAAATGGTCTACTGTGAGGCTATCGATAAGGAAATACCGGATGTATACGAACCTGACTACAGCGGGATGACTTGGTTCAGGCAGCGGTACGGGCCTATAGAGAAATGTTAAATATTGTGTTTGTATTATGGGCGTAACTCAGGGAAGGTCGTTCGGGTCATATTTATTTTGTCTCTGTGTGATCGCTATTAGAATATTACCTACAAGTACTAATTGAACTTTGAAAAGAAACACTTAGATTATTAGAATTTATTCATAAACTTTAGATATCGCTTTAACTTTGTTGTGTAATATCTTGGCTCTTAATTTCTAGCAAAATTGTTTTCTTATACCTCTCTGGTTACGCCTAAGTTTACAAATTTTGGCAGTACGATAATGATACCTGTGATTTAAGTGCGATAGAACGTGAAGAGAAAACGGGAAGAATGCAAAAATACAAGACTGAGCGATCGAATGAAAAGTAGTGAATGAGTAAAAAATATATCTCAATTTTCGTTAGTTTTACTTTGTGACGTATGCACTTAAATAATTGTGCTTTTATATTTGTGGAGACATGTCTCTGGTTACCTCATAATCAATTTTATTACAACCTAATTAAAACAAAAACGTATAACTACTTTACAAGGTTGTTGGGTAACCAAGTAATTTGAAACTCACCTGAAAAATCGTAAAATATTTTTTTCAAATAAAAAACTTTATTTACCTATATAAAACTAAACACAAAAAATTACGTACGTAAGTACATGTCGATTTTAAATAATGTTTTTAAATTTTGACGTTGATTATTCTCGGAATTTGATATACTATTTTATTTTTAATGGGTGTTCCCCGATAGTTACAGTCTGCGCCATAAAGCCGCGCCGCGAGTGAATCATCAGGTGAAGTTTTTTTTAAACATTTATACGCAAACAAATCGTATCTCGCCCGAAAGTTGTAATTAAAGGATTAAAAAGATAATAAATAAACAAAAATGTAATGTGTGTTTAATACGCCATAGGTACACATGTATTTTAAGAAATGTGATAAGTTAAATACGTTAAGGTTATGTACTCATTATTAAGCTACTTTTAAGCTTGTTTAGATATTTGTAATGGGACCAAAATAAATAAGGTATGATTTTTTTAAAATGTGTTTTATTTATATCAATGGGTTTACTAGACTTTCGCGCCTAGGAATGGCCTGCTCGAAAAAGATTATGCTGAAAGTTTTGTACCTTTTCATCGCGCGGGGGAAAGATGAACAGGCAAGGTGGGTATATCGTCATTGCCTCCTGCCCATTTTTCTTTTGCACGGCCAGCCACGGCACGAAAAGTCAAAAGGATTCCACTTTTATTCTGCGAACTGCTAGATTGTGGAATGCGCTGCCTGAATAGGTGTTCCTTTGTAGTTAAAATCTGGGTGTCTTCAAGTCGCAAGGGAATTGTTTTTTTTGGCAAGCGTGCTCTATCGTAGACCGTTACAGGCGAGGTGATGGTCAGACTCATAAGCCTATAATTACTCAATAAAAAAGGACTGGTTACTTTTTTGCATAAAATTTATTGCAAAATAAAAGATTTTGCTTACAAGAATTATAGATAAGTAATGTATGAATTTTAATAATAGTAAAAGTTTCAGTATTACAAATTACGAAACTAGTCAAAGAAAGAAAAATAATCACAAAATTGACAGAGGTAAAGACGAAAATAGGATAAACGCTGCAAAAATGCACCAGTATTTTTTATTTTAATAACTCCTATTACCTAATTGCATGAGCAAATGAGTAATTTCATTGAGTGATGTTGTTGGCCCCGTGGCATTGAGCTGAACAGAAATAGGCGCGGCTCTACAGAACACTGCATAGTCAGTACGGGCGTCTCGTTCGTAATGTCACAGATTCGTGCACAGTCAGTTACGCAGTGTTATAGAAAACTACGTAGTTAATGTGAATTTCAGTTCACAGTTTGTACGAGATGCGCGGGCGCAAGTCCCGGTGCGCGATGAGTAACAATACACTTCCGCATTGTTACGTTCCGCTCGTAATTTTAATAGTGGCGGAAATTTTTGACGTTAGTTAGTGATCAACTTTATTACTTCACCGTCGCTAAATATTTTGTAAAAAGTTTTCTAATGGTTGAACAGATTTGAATGAATTTGGGATGGAGGTAGCTTATTAGCATATGCTACCGTTTTATCCCGAAAAAACATGGTTCCTGTAGGATAGCAGGTGAAACCGCGGGGCAGTGCTAGTTTCCCAAGGATTTTTTCTTCACTATTAAGAAAATAAGTATCAGACAAGTTAGCCGGTTATGGTAACACAGCATTATTTAAGAGATACCACTAACTGAATATTTTTAGTCCAAGTACAGAAGATTCGCTCCGCAAAATCATTTAAATAAGTAGCGACTCTTGCTACTACACAATAAAGTGCATTTCAGGACGTGAGAGCGCTACTTACAGCTATTAACCAAAGAGTTGCCTCTAGCTTTCTCTATCGCGTAACTCTTGTCGCGTTATCTCTGTCTATCGCGCGGTAGCGGGCGTGGCAGGTCCGACAAGTCGGCTGCTTGTAGCTTTATACCAAAAGTGCGGAGTGTACCAGGTCTGGAGATTCAGAGATAAAAAAAATAGAAACGTTAAATTATTTTACCATTATTTATCTTCTGAGAGAATCTTGTCTGACAAATGCGAGAAGCACAATAATCTCGTAGGTACCTAAAATCGTAATTTCGAAAAGCTAATTGTAGCTCTTGGTTTAGTGCCAGCCTTAATTACGTCGCTGAAAAGGTACATGCTGTTCGCTATTATTAGGCACTTTTGTCAGTACTATTGTTCTTGAGGACCATCGACTACAACTCAGGTAGAGGGTGCATGCATGCCCGATATCTCAATAATCTATACTAATATTATAAAGAGGAAATATTTGATTGTTTGTTTGCATTAAATAGACTCTGAAACTACTGAATCGGTTTGAAAAATTCTTTCACTGTTGGGAAGCTACACTATCCCCGGGTGACATAGGCTATAATTATTATATTAAAAAAAATATGGGAATCCTTACTAAAACTCCAATAATGTAACCCAAGGTGTAAAAAAATAAGATTTACACCCGTGCGAAGCTGGGGTGCGTTGCTAGTACATAATAGGATTTGAATAGGATAGGCAATACAGAAATCATTTTAGTTTTTACTACAGTGATGATAATATATTTGATTTAATATTTATTATACAAGAATGTTTTGTAAGCATTAAATATTTAATCATATTTGATGACATTAATTAGTAAGTTAAATAATTAAAACAAAGCGAATGTAAATAAATAAATAAATAAATAAATATTCGGGACATTTTTCACACACGGTCATCTGACCCCAAACTAAGCAAAGCTTGTGATATGGCTGCCAGAGACTGATATACATACATATATAGTTTTAAATACATACTTAAATAGATATTAACAACCAGATATAGAACAAACACAAATGTTCATCACACAAATGTTTGTCCTAGATGGGAATCGAACCCACGCCCCCAGGCCCGCAGGCAGGTTCACTACCAACTGGACCAACGGGCTATCAAATATAACAAACAATGAACGTACGTGACCTTAGTGTACGACAAATGGAAGGAACTAACTACCAAGATACGGGTTTTCAACATCCTGTTTGGCAGTTATAACAACGTGGATGTTAATTTCTTGAATAAATAATTTTGAATACCAACAATTTACGGTCTCAATTTCAGGTCTTTGATATTGATCTGTGTTGATATTATTTCTGTTACTCACATTTTCATGTCGATGACATTGACTTGGATACAATTTGGCCTTCAGTCTGAATAATATTAAGGTTTACAAGGTATTAAATGTCATGCCCTAGTAAAGTGGCGGAGGCTTACTAGAGGCTTCTGTGGAGTTTTGGAAACAACACGAAAATACATGTTTCACTTATCACTTTACATGTACATGTACACAGACACGGTGTAACACATACACACATGTTGTATATCACTTGTCTGTCAAGCACGTTCACGAAAACTTAATAAAAATTAAACCACCATTATTACCAATTAAATCTCGAAATAACACTAGTTTAGGAAAATTATACAATAAGACCACATGTTTTTTTAACTTTGGTTTCAAAACTTTATGTGTGATAATCAGTATTTTAGCATTGGCAGAGTATTGGTCTATGGATCCGCGTATTAATTGGAAAAATACGTATGATGAGAAAAAAAGAAAATAAAGATGAATTCTTGGTAAAAAGTTTGCGTGTATGCGTGTTCATACAATATACGCGTCGACTTAAGAACCTTCTCCTTTGTTCGTCGGTAAAAAATTGTGCAAATTTGTCTTGTTTTAACTCTCGCATGAAACACTGACTTGTCGATCAGACGTTCTACAGTTACAAGGATTTCCTAGACGATAGCAGTAATTTAGATAAAAGTATAATACAAAAAGATATTATTATATTATAAAGAGCCAAGAGAAGTTGAAAGAAGCCTATCAAATTAGGGCAAACGAATAAGAATTTAAACTAATAAGAATAAGTTAGTCTAGTCAAGTAGAAGAACCACCGGAGGATGGGCAGCAGCGTTCTATTAGTACACGGTGAACGTACTGCGATCCCCAAGCCGCCTGCCAAGCGTGAGGATTATGGCAACACCCCTCTTTAACAGGCCTTTGTTCAGCAGTGGACGTTTAATGGCTGCTGATGATGAGATGAGTCTAGTCAAAGTTGTAAGTTTTGTCCGATATAAAGGCTTTTTGGATGTACCTATTACTTTTAAAGCTGACATGTAAGTAAGACTAGTTTGAGCCCGATTGCTGCGATAAAAATCCTATAAATCCTGTACGGGCGTGTTGCTAGTAAACTAGCAACACTACGCCGGATGGATGAATTTCTCCACCGGCACTGGGCAACACTGCTCACTTCCTTTCTATTATTTCTACTATTCTAACGTGAGTGCATCGTTTTTGCTATATTATCGGTGAAAAGCATTAATAACTCCTGTTTAGTGTCCCCGCGTAGACAATCCTATAATACTATGAAATAAACGATCAAAGTTCATAAATTAGATAAGTGATCTGCACTAAAAGACAGTTATATAAAATTGATGCATATGTGTTCTCGTGTAGCCCAGTGTGAGCCATGTAGGTATTACGTTTCCATTCAATTTATAGTCAACGGTTTGTAAAAAAATATTTGAAGATAATGACATAAGACAAGATAACAAACAATTTTTTTGCGACATGGAGCACCTGAATAGACAGACAGATTGGCAAAGTTTCATTGTACAAGTTCAAAGTTTTCCTGTAATTAGCTTTCTACCTACGTGGAGATAATCTAGACAGAATTTTGGAACGTATTTTATTTTTTTGCTTGCTGATTGATGGCTGATGTGGAATTCAAAAATAACTTTTGTGTTGAAACATGTGACTTTAGTAATTAAAACCGTGATGAAAATTTCTGGTGACTGTCATTGACCTTGTAAAATCAGTTACGACGGATCAACCAGTTTTTGGATCAAGTTTTTAGGACAAACTATTTGAAACATAACAATAATTTATATAACGAAAACGGCCAAGTGCGAGTCAGGCTCGCGCACTGAGAGTTCCATACCAACACAAAATACAAAAAGTAGTGCAAAAAGACAACGTCACGCCCAGACGATCACCCATCCAAGTATTGACCACGCCCGACGATGCTTAACTTGGAGGTGAATAGAAATTTGTCATCGACTCGCACTTTCTCGCCATTATTTATTGTTTTACTTTAGGGTGTGTACTATAATCATATCCAACACCTACCTACCTACCTTGATACCTATCAACATTTTCAAGGCTAGAGTGAAAGACTTTTACCTTTCCCATGTCTAAAACTGTTCGTTACTGTTGGAAGAGAGTTTTTGGACATACCTGTTGCTCCGAATTCGTGTTGGCTAACTTTGCTCTGTCATTGTGTGTGTTCCTTGCTGCCCTTGCATTGTGTGCTCATAGTGCGAAGGTACTCCAGGGACTTAGGGTATAGTATGTACTTACTTATCGCGTCTGTATTATGTGTGTTTATGTATGTATATATATATAATTGCCTCTCTACAAGAGGAGCGAAGATGTGACCGTATCAAGAGTAGACCAGGAAGTGATCAAGGGCATCATAGTCCAAGATCTGCGAGGAAATGGGCTGGCGTATTTAGAGGATGGTGGGATCGGACAGCAGTTAGTGACGATTCACCTTCAAACAAACGTGAGGGGTGAAGGGTATATTTATATTTATTATACTATGTATCATTTAGTAGTATCTATTTAATGGTATCATTAAAAGTGTTTTAGCATCCCCCGTCGATTCTGTTACGTAAATTCTTTCCATCCAATGGTTGCCTGGAAGAGATCGCTTTTAGCGATAAGGCCGCCACTTGTGGAACTAGCTCGTAAGTGTTTTATATCGTGTTATAATTTTTATTTCTGGTGTACACAATAAAGAGTTTCTATCTATCTATTTATAATCATGCCAAGTTAGACGCTTGTACGTTTTCGCACCGTGCTTCAACATGAAGCGTTTCGAAAAGGGTATCTACAACCACCTCACGGCGCTGGTAAAACTTTGAAAACACCGCTAGTGTTGCATGTGTCCATATACGGCCGCTATGCTTAATTGGGCAGATTGCATATATTTTACCGCTCTTTTTATTCTACAATAAGAATACCCATTTCACCTATACCTCAATACCTACTTGAAGAAGTTGCATAGACTTACACAGATTGACTATACTTACATGATTTCTGATTCTGATTAGTAAAAGGTAATGTAAGTGACGGTCAAATCCACTAACGCTAGCCAACTGCTATGCCACTGTCTAGCCTACCATGCCTTTGGAGAGGGAAGTGAGTATAAGCCAGCCAGCCATGTCTCTGTTCAAGTAATCGGCTCTCTGAATGTTTATATTTTTTCATCCCGTAACTAAAACTAAAAGCGTCCCAAGCATCTATGACTTTGTGAGGACTTTTTCTTATTACATTTGGCCATATTCCCGAGTTATTTTGTCCTTGTAGGTGTTCTAGTCACCGCTGTGACTGCCAAATTATTATTTGCCATAACCATTGGTAACGAACGGTGACCGTTTTCTTGCCAAATCACGTTTTACTTTCAAAGATAAGCACGAAGCAATTTAGTTATTTTTGGAATTACTGCGGAGGTACGAAATTGCCCGTGGGCTGGAGTCAACAGGACGGTTGTCACGAATAAAAACCTAGGTACTTGTGAAGTTTTTTTTAATACTTTCTCGATTGTTATTACCTAGAGTATTTTAAACAATAAAATAGAAAATGTATAATAATTATGTAAAAAAACCACAATAAACCAAGGTAATAATGCAGGATGAAAATGCAAACTACCAACGCTTAGTCTGATCAATGTCGAATAATACTGGAGTAATTTTACAGATTTTTCGGCACATAAAAGCCGAAAAATCAGTAAAATTATTCCAGTATTATTCGACATTGTAAATGCATTGAAGTTACCCAATTTAAATCCGACGTGGATATGGATACCTCCCACGCTGCTATAAATGTGGCATTTATTAGAGTGAAACGCTAACAATAGTTTATGAGTCACACTACTACACAGTACATTTAGTGTGGCAGTCAATTTGTATCAATTAGCTTAAATTAAGTATTTAAAAAATGAGAACACTCAAATGACGAATGATTATCTGTTTTTTTTACGCAAAAAAATATTTACCTTTTGTTTTTAGGATTCTATAGGACTACAAGTGCCATTACAAGTTAATTCTATCAGTCCGTCTGTCTGTCTGTCTGTTTGTCCGTTCTTATCCTTTAGAACCTTGTAACTACAGTTGTTTTTCAGAGTTTTGTTCGACTTTCGTCTTGACTGTTCTTTCAGTCTTTCAACTGGGATTGTACGCTGTGTAAGACATTCAAATAAAACTAATTTCGTCAGTAATGTTCTTTATTCGGCAATGTTTTATGTTCCGCATCATCGCTTAACATCAAGCGAGTCGGCGGTCAAACGCAAGCCCAGATTACCCACGGGGAACACCTATTCAGGCAGCGCATTCCACAGACTAGCAGTTCGCACAATAAAAGTGGAAGTGGAGTGGAAGTGCTTCGTACGGATTTACGGGTCGTTCGTACAGAATATCATCCATAAAGCGATATCACCTTTTCGAGCCTAATCTCATCTGGCAGTCCGACCCGATGCATACTTTCCGAAATGTATCGAATAAAAAACCAATAAATAGACTAGCAACTTTGCGCCGATTCTCAATACTAAGAAGCTTAGTTTGAATTAGGGATTCGTTGCTGATGAGCCTCTTGGCATGTTTCTCAATGGACTCCAACGCCCCAAGCTAGACCTTGGCTGATCCATCCTAAAGGTGCGAGCAGTACTCCAGTACTCCATGCACGACCGACCTTGGGCTTGGTATAAGTTGGACATTGTCTGAGGTATCTTATCGAATACTTTTTTCAAGGCTGCTTTAGTGCATTCACTACCTTCAGCACCCTCACGTGCTCACCTTTGCTCTCCTCAAATTTCCTCTATTTCGACATGGCCATTAACATTTCAGAGCGATTCTTGAGCGATGGTTCTACGTCGCATTCCAGCCTCTGTCAATCTGGCTTGCAGCCAACATACCTCTGCATACCATACCTCTATAGGGCCACGACCGCACCTCACGCGTGTACGAGTCTTTATTTCACCCACAATAATCTGTGTATTATTTTATTGCTTGTCTACTTAAAGAAAATGATAGTCTGATAACAGAATAATGTTGAGCGGCTGTTGGATGTGACTCTATTAAAAGAGTGAAAATATTATTTTATTTTTTTAACATCGCAATGTCAGAACCTGAGATAAAAAAAATGGTTGAAAATAGCAGTTTTTTTTTTGTTTTCCCTTTAGTACTTACACCCTCCCTCCCCTCCCCCTTCGATCGTCGGTCATCCATTTGATGACATTTTGATTATCTCGTCTGAAGTTGTGTGCCGCTCAATATTGAAGTGTGCGTTTGTAGAACTACTAAAAATAAAAAAATACTAAAAATATACTACTAAAAATATGACAGTGTGTGCAATACGTGTTTATCTCACCCCCTTCAGTTTTGGTAGACTTTTTCTGGTATTAGCTCGAGTTTAAGGCAAATCCTAACTAAAATATATATTATCAAAGATCAGAACATACTCGTAGCTGTTAAAATATAAATGACAATGACGTCGATTCTATAAAACATTTGGGTGAGTGTGCACAAAACAATTTTGGTTGCATTATGGTCACTTCAATGACATTCAATGACAATGACTTCATTTGTGGTGAATCCAAAGATACCAATAATAAACCAATACTACCACAGTTTCACAATCATACCAGGTGTATGACTTCATATCGAAACGGAAAAAATAGGACGAGACTTACACGCACATGAAGTAGTCTATAGCATAGTTGTTTTACAAATATTTCAATTATCGTAATTGTCTGTTGTATAAAATAATAAACACCATAAATAGTCTATTATAACTATTATTATAACTAAATATGTTTTATTTCATTTTTAGAATAGTTGTATTTACAACGCACTAGATTTTAGTAAGATTAAATTCTAGTTACTATATTTACAGATAAGTAAGTTTCCCTTTGCTCTCCAGAATAATGAAATTACTAAATATTATGTTTATTATAACTCATAAAATAAAGGATTTTTCAAATAAAAAAATCTGCAAAGTAACCTACCTAATATATGGGCCAATATGACACATCCAAATTTTTCCGTTGTGTTAAAAACAAACTTTGTATTTTTGGTAATTCTTGAAAAATTAAGTTGTCTTTTAAAGCCCTTATTACCTACAATTATTGACATTTGCATCTTCTTACATCTTTGTCAGTTTTCATCAGCTAATTTCACTAACAAAATACCGGCAAGCGGCAACAGTCAAAATACCAGACCACATGAGTCACTTTCATATTTACTTACAGACACACACTGACTCGCTTCCCAAACGTCAGTCAGACGCAACAACGTCCGCGTTCTGACTAAAGCGTGTACATACCCCTTTATAACAGTCAACAAAATATAATGATCCTTATTCCCAACCAATAGAGCGGAAAATTCAATCGTTTGCGTAACTTTAATGATACACTGCACTGTGCTCTAGTGTTCCTTTGATCTCCTAACTTAGCTACCGATTGATGATTTGTGTTTAGATTTTTAAATCATATGATGCGGTGTAAATAGCTACAAAACATGGTTTGGATCGTATTTGATGTGATTATCAAATTCAACCACATAGTAAAAATATATTTTTATTTTTATTGGTAACATACTTATTTTACCTTTTTAGATAATTTTAGATGTTGATACGTTCAGTGTGAACGTCTTATGGCTGATGTTGATAGTTTCTGAGAGCGCGACATAGTTTCTGGGACCTATGTTCAGCAGAGTGGTCCACTGCTGAACGTATGCCTCCCTCTTTGGACGGTACACTAAACGACAGCCTGCCATCTGCATCCACTGGAGACAACTCAGAAATGATATGCATACACTACTAATCTATGATTTTACTAAAACATAATTCAAATATTTAAAATATTTGAATAATTATCAGCCAAATGCGAGTCGGACTTCATGGTTTCATATTTTTGGTTGCGGACCAAAAATATGTTTTCTTTCATTCAGTTTGAGATTTTTAGTTAAGTTATTTTTATTTTACATAATCTGAGAAAAATTAAACTGACTAACCGTAATACGGTTCAAAAAGGACAGACAGACAAACAAAGTATCCCTAAAAATATGCAAAGCCGAAAAGAAAATTCGACTATTTAATTCTGGAGTTTATTACAGTATTACTTAGGTAGGTACTTACCTAACACTAAAGTTTTCACAAAAGCAAAAACAAATTGGCTTTTTTTTTTGCTAAATTTTCTTGACCGTGGATTCAATGTCCTTTAGTCGTAATCTTAAACAGTTTACATAGTCTTAATAGCATCAAACAAGTCATAGTCACAGTCAGAGTAAGCTAAATAAGTCACGGTCAAGTCAAACTCATGCCCCTGTAAAGTGGTGGAGACTTTACAAGAGGCTCCTATGGAGTTTTGGACACAACACGTAAAGACACGTGTCACCTCGTTTTATCACTTTGCCACACTCGAGCACGCTTACAAGCACTTAATGAATAATAATTCACCATTTAGTTTACATTAAAACTCGAAAATACACAACTTTACGAAAATAATCCAACGAGCCGACATGTTTTTATCCACGTTGGCGCCAAAACTCAATTTATAGTAATGTTTAAAAATGCAATATGCAAGAGCAACAAGGCCTAAGCGATAAAACACAGCAATTTTCATGTTGCATTTTACCCTAGGTATAACGGTATATGGCTAAAAAGTTTACAGGATGGCAAAGAAGATCGAAAAAAACTCAGAAAGCGGGCTCTTTAGGGCTATTGAAATGAGGACTAAAATAAAATCACTCAATGCGTTCAACACATCAAACTGCGAAATAAGTGTACAAGGTACAGTTACAGAGATGGTGACACCGTGACCCAAAATATGAAATAGCTGAGAGCTGTAGATAATCTGATATTATGTTATTTACCAGCGGAAGTGTAAATATAATTCGGGAGAGGAACGCGAGGTCACCAGGTGCGATCTGTAGGGCTCTCGCTGGCATCCTGTCAGGTGTCTTCAAGATCAGCATCTTATGAATAAACTTTTTATAAAAAAAAACCGTTTATTTTGCACATGATATTGATCGAGGTTACAATCGTTGAGTTTCCATTTCTTATAACAGTCACAATTTTTTTTTAATATACCTAAATTTGTCATCGCGGATGTTAACGGTGTGCTGATAATAATTCACTGCTGTCGCTTCTCTCAAGGCAACTCGACCAACCCTCTATTTTCTTCTCCAGCCATTGCCAATTCTTTTCCGTATATCATCATAATTCATTGCATTGTTATGCATTCTTACTTAGTGTTTTTAAGTAAAGATTATCTTATATTTTTTTGCATTATTTTTTCCCAGCAAGTGCATAAAGAAATTACAAGCTAACACTAAATACCTAAACTACAAAGCATATTATAAGACACTAGCGGTCCACCCCAGCTTCGCACGGGTATAGATTATGGCCTATGTCACCCGGGGATAGTGTAGCGTCCCAACAGTGAAAGAATTTCTAAAATCGGTCCAGTACTTTTTGAGCCAATTCGTTACAAACGTACATACAAACCTTTCCTCTTTATAGTATTAAGTATGGATGGATGGATGTATGGATTGTCTTTGACTGGACCTTTGAAGGTCTAGAGACAATCCAAATGCAATAGCTTGCACCACCAGTTGGCAGCGTATCCAGCATGTTAGCGGTATTATCAATTCGCAAAGGTTTAAATATTGTACAATTTCAAATTATTATTAGTGTAATACGGTACTAATAAAAATATATTTGAACAAGTAAATTACACACATTTGGAAAAGAAATAAAATTAGGAATAAAAATACCCTTAACTAATCTAAAGGGCCTTTGGTGGAAGGAAAAGTGGCGAGTATGCTGGCAGCATTGCCACGTTGAATGGCAATGCAAATTTTTTGCCCAAAGTTGGCATCAGCATTTCTGTCACCGATACTAATTGAAATAAAAATTTATGTTTAATAATTTATTATAGTGAAAGAAAGTCACCTGTTAGGAGAGTACACAGTGTCTAGAACTTTTGAATGTCAAAAATAGATTGAAATCCACTATGACATTCCACAACAAATTAAGACAGTCATGAGAATTTCGATTTAAAAAAAACTGTTAAAATAAATATATTTTCAACAGAAAATCTGTACTGAGACTACTGAACAAACTCGTAGAGTTCTGCCATAATCTCCCCCGATCGTCAGCGGAATGTGATATCGACATTAGATTATGATTCATCCTAAAATACGCCTAAAATGTGCTACAAATAGCTAAGGTCAGTGACACTCAGTGCTAACGTCTATTTTGTTATAAATCTGTAACGCTCTCAACTACGCTGACCTGTAGAGGTTTGCTACTTCAGCACTTTGCTATAGTAACAAGCATAATAATGTTTTTCCAATGATTTTTATGTTAAGTGCCTTTTTAGGGTTCCGTACCCAAAGGGTAAAAACGGGGCCCTATTAGCCTACGATGTCAGACTGATTGAGATGACTGTCTATCCGTCTGTCCGGCCGTCCGTCCGTTCTTCCGTCTGTCCTACTTTCGAACCGTAATAGATAGCCAGTTGAAATATTCACAGAATAAGTAATATTACGGCGGAATAACTAATAAATAATAAATTAGTCAAAAAGTAAAAACGAAATCTCCGGTCTCATTACTCCCCATATCAAAAACGTATTTTTTTAAACGTATTTTTGTATTAGCTCTAATGTAAAAACGATAATACGTACAAGCGTCAAAATTGGCATGATTATAGTACACACTCTAAAGTATAACAACAAATAATAAATAATGACCAAGTGCGAGTCGGTGACAAGTTTCTGTTCAGTATCAAGTTATAACTGCTAATTTCGTTATTGAATTTTGTGGTGATACGGAACCCTCAGTGCGCGAGCCCGACTCCCACTTGGCTGGTTTATTTAACTAAACAAAATACAAGCTAACTAATACTACAACAAGTACAAATAGTTTTTTTCAAACCCATGCTAAAAGAGCAGATAATCTTTTCTTAAATCATAGCCAAAAAAAACTATCGATCAAGACCAAATATCTAACGAACAAGTCACCATAAAAAAAAAAACAAATCAAATTTGTTTCAGCCGTTTGGGACCTACGGTCATACAGACACAGACATACAGATACACACGGTAAACTTATAACACCCGTCTTTTTCGTCGGGGGTTAAACAGTTGTCGACTGCCCATAGACCGTTGAAGTTTTAAGTCAATACAAAATGCTCAAGCTCATTATCAGTTGGCAGCGAATCCAGCAAGTTAGCGGCATTACCAATTCGCAATTGTTATGGTTTAAATATAGTATAATCAAATTATTATAAGTGTAATACAGTAATAATAAAAATATATTTTAACAAGTAAATTTCTAATAATACGAAAAGAAAAAAAAATACCCTAAACTAATCTAAAAGCTCCTTGGGGGAAGGAAAAGTGGCCAGCTTGCTAGCGACATTACCACGCTGAATGGCAATGCTTATGTTATACGTTGCCAGGCTAGGTGTCTGACTTCAACTCACCGGTCGAATATGGTGAACAGTGAATACATATAACCTGGAATGGAAGCTGGCTCTCAAATGAGGGTGAATAACGCCGTTAAGTGCCGTAAGGAAACAGGGTGAGGATAGGGAGAGCGGTTAGGTCCATAAATATGGGAGTAAGTCAGAACTGGAATCTTCTTTAACTAACCGACAACAGAATAAAAAAAAACTTTTTTTTTGTTTCTGTTTCATAGTTTTGACATTGAGCGATCACAGCATGCTCACGTATAAACACCTCGCCCAGTGTGGAGTGACGGCGCCACGAGGTGAGATGTGATGGCATTCCTGCGTGTTTACTCGTTTCTGATCGTGTTATAAACCTTTCAAGACCAGTAAACAAGGTAATAATGGAATTAATAACTGCTAAATTGTTTGCATAGTTAGAAAGAGCCTAGAACATGGTTTCAAAGCAAAATATTGTGCGTCCGGAAAAATATTATGTAGTCTGTAGTTAGGTTAAGTTAATCATTTCAGCCTATATCGACCCACTGCTGAGTAAAAGCGATAAAAATTGTGGATTGGGTAGGGACCTATTAAAATGGCGTAGAATGCTTTCTGACGATTTCCTGGGTTTTGCGTGAAGTGGCTGGCAGCATAAGAAGGGTTAGGAATACTTAGCAGTGTAGGACCGAGAGTGACTTTAGGCTTTCTATTTTTTTGTTGCTTCAGCTCATGATGCGACAGCCCTACTACAAATAGCTAGCTAGGTGCCGGCTGTGACATTTCAAAATCTTGGACGCAGATTTAATTTCTTGTTCTTTCTAACTGAACGACTGAAGCAAAATCATGTGAGGCAGGTTATGAATTTAACGATGTCGTGAACATGACGTGACTCTGCATGACATTGTTTTTCGGTTTTATTGCCTTGCATTTTGGCTTGCGCTTTGATTCTAAATTATACAAGAAAAAACATGACAAAATCTTTTATTACTTCTTTGATGGACAGCAATGATACGGTGTCTTATTCGTTTCAGAGGACAAAGAGTATTTCGGTTTATTTTTAAACGGAATTGTTTACGACAGATGTTGATATTCTTGTTTTATTTTGGTTTTAATCCACAAGCTCTGATATTGTGATGAGTTGAGGCTTGAAGATTTTAAGGGTCATTATTTTGAGTACCTACATGAAAGAAAGTGGGTAAATTGGGATAATTAGTTTGGATCTGACTGATCTGAACAGATTAAAGAATGTTTTTTTATGTAAACAAGAGTAACAGTGTTAAATTGTAGGTATTAACCCAAATATCAAGCCATCGTATGAAGTCATGAGCTAAGACGTTGGGATTGCGAACAAACTTATCAATGTCATGCGTTCATAACGTTTTAAAATATTTTGCATCTATCTTTGCTCTAGCTCCGTAAGTATTCTTCACGAAATATTCTTATTGTTACTAACCGAAAGTTAAAATCAACTTTTGAGATTAATTTTCATTGTTAGTTCTACGAATTGACGCATTGATTTGAAGCTTTGTAATTAATTGGTACCATAAAACACATCTGATGGTGAAGCCAGGAGGTGGATAGTGAAATTCTTCAATGGCTCATTTGGTTTATAAAACACACACACACAAACGCATCATGTAAGTGTATTTTTTATAATAACTTCAAGATTTATTCTATTTAGTCACTTATCATACTTTTAAGAGCTGTGTTAATGGTAAAATTTTTGGTGATTTTTGGGTATAACACAAAAAAATAAAGCCGTAATTTTCAAGACGAATATAAAATTTGTTAACCATAACATTTAATTAGTGATTTGGTCAGTAATTTTACGAAATCCACTCTCAAACTTTCCCTTCGAGAGTTTACGAAAAACAACTTTTGTAAATTGGAGGAAATATGTTGATAATATTGAATTTATCCAAAATGTTAAGCCTTAGTTTTCAGTAAAAATATTTATTTATTGTTTTAAATATTTTAATATACTAGCGACCCGCCCGCTCGGGTTCGCACGGGTGTAATTAACGTGCAAAGCCGGGGCGGATCGAAAAATGTATCTATAACTGATGGTGAAACCCGTTAGCGGCCATACAGACACACAGACAGACAGACGTGGAAAGCGACTTTAATTTATACTATATAGAGATAAAGATAGAAATAGAGAAGAGAAAATAAAATCAGAACGCAAAAAATCCAGTTAATGTTGATTTATTCTTTAAAAATGACGTGAGAAGCATCAGTTGGAAGGCTCATAAGTAAAACTTTTTTCTCTTTATCTTATTTCTTTCATTCACTAAGGAACTCAGAAGCATCCACGTATCCACCGACCACAAATACACCGGTTTATTGGGCTGCATACCATTCCTGGTGTCCGGTGGCCCACTTACGGAACCGTCCACCGATGTCCACGGCGTGTCCTGAATACCTCGCGCGCCGGACTCAAGCCCGGATTATCATTTGAGTTTGGGATGCACTGGCATACCATCACCGTATGGAGTTATGGTACGGGTATGATTAGAATATGGCTTAGTACGATTATAATATTATGTTCAACAATATATTCTAAATATCTACTTTCATCATCATCTTTGTCAACTGCTGGGTATAGGCCTTCTCTGTCTTACGCTATTTATCCCTGTCCAGGGCTAATCTCATCCATCTCATCTGTTTTTTATTTTAGTTTAGTTTTATTTGTATTTTTGGTCTGTCTGTCCATCCGTCCGTCCGTCCATCCGTCCGTCCATCAGTCCGTCCATCCGTCCGTCCATCCGTCCGTCCGTCCGTCCATCCGTCCGTCCATCCGTCCGTCCGTCCGTCCGTCCGTCCATCCGTCCATATGTCTGTCAAGACGATTTTCTCAGAAACGCGTAGGTAAAGGTATCAAGTTGGAATTTATGTCAATAACTCGGGTCTACGATCTCTTTCAGCTGTGTGAAAATCAAACTTGTAAGTCAACGCGTTCAAAAGATTATGATCATTTATGTCGCAAATTTTATGATTTCACAAAGGAACCAATACCTACATAGGGTACTTCCCGTTGACCTAGAATAAAGAAATTTGCCAAGAAGCAAGGTCTGACAGCACATATAAAGGAAAAAATCAAAAAGTTGTTAATATGAAGTTATATCATATAAAAAAATATTGTTTTGATACAAACTTACATTTACATTTTTTTTACATTTTATAGTTGGTATGTATGGAAGAACCTTATTGTCCACTACAAAGTTAAGTTGTTTTTTTTTGTTTGGACTCGCGTTGGGGTGTTCCGGCCAATGGAACCTCAGAGCGTGAATTCTACTCGTACTTGTCCGGTTTTTTATTTTATCTAAAATAGCTTTACGTTTGTCCACCTCCTCACCTGATGGAAAACGATGTTAGGGCCGAAGATGGAGCACGTAGACCTAAAAGGTAATTAGGTACTCATTTTGGTCTTGTAGATACTAGGTTATATTTTTCAGAAAACAAGGACGGAGCAAATCAATCCAGTCCCCTGGCTAAACTAGCAAAACTAGAAAAATATGGGGTATTTTTTTTTGTAATCTTTTTAAGTGATTTAGACAGTTGTGTAAAAATGAGACCCTGAGTTAAGCAGCCTAACACATCAGTTGGGTTAGTTTAGTTTTAGGGAAATTCCAAGACATCATCTGTACCTACCTTTATAAATATACCTACCTAACCTCTGTAGGATCAATTACTCTATATACCAAACGATAAATCCTTTGGAATATTGCATTATCATCATTGGTCATCGGCCTATTTGCATCTAAAAGAGATAATTAAATATCTACGTAAGAAATCAGAAACAACTACCATTTTGAGTCCCGGATGACAGTCCTATTAATTCACAGTTTTTTTTTTACAAAATGTAAGCACCCAAATATGTCGATCAACCTTGAGACTTTCCTATGATGCATTGCGATAACCACTTCAATATTATGTTCGTATATCAGGCGACCAGGGTATCGTAAAAATTATCACTTGAGTATCGCCGCGACGCTTGCCTGTGCAGCAGTGTCAGCAGCAGTGACCTAAAATGCAGTATATGGTATTCTATGAACTAAATGTGACAAATGACATTTAAATTTCAAGCGCAAGACGAGAGTAACGGGAGCGTTTTCCGAGTCACTGGGCTGCGTTCAGGGGATCGATGACCAGATTTTTCGTTGTTTTTTGCACTCGCCATAATGTATTGTACGGAACGACCCAGTTGTTTCATATTCATAATTTAGTATTGTTGCCACTTTTACAGATTATCGCTTAATACTGGAAAACAATGAATGATTATTACATTACATTAGGTATACAGATCAAGCCTTGCATATTTTTGCAATAGAAACGAAAATAAAACCAAAAATAAACTTGATTTTGGCAACGTTCAACATGAGTGTCAACCTTTCCATATAAACAACAGTGTATTTTAACCATCGATTTCGACGCTTGTTTAGTTGCAACCAAGGTTTACGTTTAAATGCTCGGAACGGTCCAGTTGTGTCACGGTTGTTTTTCACACTGATGTTATGAACGGCGAGGTTACACTCTGGACGCACTCCGATGCGTCCTCTGAACGCACACCTGTGTTGCATCGCCTCGTGTACGAACGTCCTAGTTTAATCTCATATAGTAAACAGCAAGGTCAATGGGAGTCGGTTGATCGATTGATTTATAGATCGAAAGCAAGAGTAGGGAGCTACGGCGGAAGCGGATGTCCTACTTTAATTGGAATTTCGTTGCATCAATAAAAAGTGTTTTGATTTTATAATTGTTATTTTTGGAAAGAACGGAGTAAATACTGTTGAGAAAATACGCTTCGACTGATTAAATTAGTACCTACCTAGCTGTTAAATATACTCAACTATATTGAAATTTGAAAATTTTGATTATCCGACAAAGAACTAAAGTAACCGACATAGCTCAAAGAATTAGCAAGCTGAAGTGGCAATGGGCTGGCCACATCTGTAGAAGAACTGACAACCGCTGGGGTAGACGGGCTCTAAAGTGGAGACCGCGTATCGGCAAACGTAGAGTAGGACGCCCTGCAGCCAGGTGGAGTGACGACCTGCGAAAGGCGGCTGGTGGCAAGTGGATGCGAAAAGCAGAAGATCGTGCCTTGTGGCGTTCTTTAGGAGAGGCCTACGTCCAGCATTGGAACATTAAATAGGCTGATGATGATGATTACATTGAAACTAAACACCATTTTAACACATTTTTTTTTCATTATTTTAATTCCTAAAGTTTCGAACACTTTGCAGCCTCCGTGGTCACAAGTAGACCAGATAAATTATTTACAAGTCAAAAGTCAAAATCATTTATTGAGCAGAAAAAAATTGAATTGATCAGTGTATAGAATTGTCAGTAGCCCCAAACTTGGTTCAGCCTGCGACTGCCTGTGTCTTGGAGTCCGATTTGCAAGCACTTCAAGGGGCCTTACGGACAACAGCTAATTGCGGCACCTAATCCACTCAGTTGGAAAATCACGCGAGCGTGAACCTTATCGCGCCCAGATACGGTTTGCGGTCGCGTGATTTTCCAACTGAGCGGATTAGGTGCCGCAATTAGCTGTTGTCCGTAAGGCCCCTGTTCAGAAATATCGCACGCACTTACAATTTGAGTTTACAATAATAAATTATTCTCCTAAGATTTATGGCTAAAAGTAATCCATCTACTCAATAGGTAATATATTAAATCAATCTTGAAAAACAACAATGTACCTAGTTACCTACATAGGTCATACGTGTTATTTTCACAAAGTTTCTTTCCAGATGTCGTATTTCTGTTGACACTGCTGTAAATTATCCCAAAACACGAGCATTTCAGAAGTATGTGAAATTCTGTAAACAAGACCAAGGTTTAAAGACGGCATTCCATACACATTTCTATAAATACACTATTGAAGGCAGTTTAGAAGATTTTTAATATGATTTTTGGAAGTCATATATTTCTCTGGTTTTATTTAAAATCAGACTATAAAACTCAAGATATAATAGGAGGTAGGTATCGACAACAAAGATGCCAGACGAGTTTCCTTTTTAATATAAAAAGAGCGGCAAACAAGCATACGTTAAGTTCGCCTGATGTTAACGGTAACCGCCGCCTATGAACACCTGCAACACTAGTGGAGTTGTCGATGCTTTGCCAGCCCGAAGAGGTTGTAGACATCCTTTTTAAAACGTTCCTAGTTCGGCAGGAAGAGGCGGAAAGTTAGCAAATCAAACTTTTATAAAATAACTGGCAAAAAAGGGTCGAGGCACGCATAATATGGTAAGGTTCCATAAACAAATCCATAAAATTATGGTCACGATCATAGTTCAAAAATTCGTGGTTATAGAAAAATTCGAACGAACGAAGCTCTGTGAACTTAGGCAAATTTTAGGGATGTATCATCTCGACATATAGGTATTATTAGGTATAATTTTTATAGCTTTTTTTAGCTTAGATCTATTACCAAAAGTTCAGTGATAGTACTGGTAAAAGTAGTTTATGTATGCGATCTTTAAAACTGCTCTATAAGAGACGGTGCTCTGTGACATGCGGCATAAAGTTTACGTCGAGGTGGCGCCGCCGCCGAACAAACAGCGTTTGATGTTACTCGGCCAGATATTGTTTGTTTTACGGATTTTCCCTGGAATTTGTTTGCGATACCCTTGATGAAGACAGCGGGATCTGACACCCGGCTTAGATCTCTAGATCTGTCAAGATTGTTGAGATGGCTTTAGGAAAAATACTTGAAAATAATGAGTACAAGTGACATGAAAATAATATGGTTTAACTTTGTTAATTTAAGCACACCATTTTAAGTGGGAGGTTAAATTTAGTTTACTATAAATGGAATTGGCCTAAAAACTTTAATGATGGTAAACGATGGGAAACGATAGCCCGTCGGTCCAGTTGGTAGTGAACCTGCCTTATGAGCTTGGGGGCGTGGTTTCGATTCCCATCTAGGACAAACATTTGTGTGATGAACATTTGTGTTTGTTCTATATCTGGTTGTTAATATCTATTTAAGTATATATTTAAAACTATATATGTTCGTATATCAGTCTCTGGCAGCCATATCACAAGCTTTGCTTAGTTTGGGGTCAGATGACCGTGTGTGAAAAAAATGTCCCGAATATTTATTTATTTCTTGCACCGGGGTAGAGCAACCTGTTAAGGCGTATATCAACTCGAAGATGGACTGTAAAATTAAATAATTAATTTGCCAGAACATGGTAGGTACACAAAGTAGTATACAGGGCCGTACAAATTAAAATGTTGTATTTTATATCCTTACCAGGTACGAAGAACAATATTGTAAGGGGAAAAAATATAGTTTTGTTCAAAGTTAAAAATATCAATGTTACAATATTGTAAAAATAGCTTATTTTAATATATAAAATAAATTATATATTAGCTGTTTTTTGTAGTCCCTAGTCTCAATCCTATGTCAATTAGTTAAAGTTTGAAATTTCTGTGTTATTTTTGTGCTAATAAAGTTTAAAGATTATTTATAACCATTTCAATACAGTCTTGATAGTTTTAAGAAATTCGTATTTTTTATATTGATTCATAGAAAATACATGTTTTTGCACAAGTGCTGTTTTAACCTATCAGTGTCAATGTGAGATTTGTGAGAGGAGAGTGAGCGCAAAGCTGATGGCGTGAAGTGTAAGGCAACGTGTATTTTGATCTCACATTAAAAATCACGACATCATGTTGGATAAACAAAATGTTGTTTCTGAACATCTCATTACGATTTTTAAAGGGCAAGTGCATTAATAAAACTAAATATAAGCTAACTAACGAAACAATCTAAACTACTAAGCCTAAAACAATTGGATCAGCATACCCAGCCCAGCATAATACTGGCGGCATGACAGCGCTGAATGCTACGCTCTTTTGTTTATTTTTGAGTAAGCTCATAAAAAACAATCTAAATTGCTAGATGCAGATATAGTACACGTGAGACCTCTTAAATGAAGTTTTTAATGAATTTACAATTTTTCTTCATTTTCGTAAGAAATTTGTTGTAGCTATTTGCACCCATGTAAACGAAACGTCAGTCATTCGAAATCGGTTAGCAACTATGATGCGGACAACGAATTTGAGACGTAACCCAAAAAGGTCCAAGTTCTTTGGTTGCGGAGCTCGACGCGTTGATCTAAATAAGAATGTTTAATCAAGGTTCACTCATAATGCCTGGCGAAAGATACTCATTCTCATTTCCGTTCTATTTACTTTGATATACATCCTCTTATTCAAGCGTCAGTACACAAGCATAACATACGTGAATCTCGTCATGTTGTGATGGCGAAGGATAAAACAGCTAATTGCGGCGCCTAATCCGCTCAGTTTGAAAATCACGCGACCGCAAACCGTATCTAGGCGCGATAAGGTTCACGTTCGCGTGATTTTTCAACTGAACGGATTAGGTGCCGCAATTAGCTGTTGTCCGTAAGGCCCCAGGATGACGCTCATTAACGCTCTGGAAATACTTCTACCACTGAGTTTACTTGACTAGTGAGATAATGCGGCACAGAGTAGGGCTGGTGCGCCGGTCAATAGGGTATTAAACTGTATTAAAAATACAATTCATGCTGGTGTAAACCTAGAAGATATTTTTTTTTTTTTTTTCGGGCAAGTGCCTTTAATAACTAGACAAAATACAAGCTAAAACTAACACTACAAATACAGTTAGACTGCCCATAGAAGATAATTAATTTTTAAAAAAAATGTACAAAAAATATTTACAAAAAACTTTTAAAAAATTACACCGATTTTCATTGATCACGTGACTTGACTGCAAACACTCTATGTAGGTCGAATGCCCTTTTGACGTCACACAGAAGTAAATAGAGGCAACAGTTGTATGGCGAGAAGAACATGTTAGCTTATGTGTGACGTCACTAATGTCACGTGGCACATAAATGTCAAATCCCGGAGCGTTACGCGGTTGCTTAATCATTTGAATTTTGATCTGCCATTTAAAACACAAATATTGAAAACTAAGAAGATTAAACCACAAGATTGCTTTATTTTAATAAAATAAACTAACTTAGATGGTTTCGTAACATCAGTCTAATAGCCTATTCTGCGGAGCAGCAAAAGGAGGAAGGGAAGGAAAGGATGTTAAGCATAATTATTATTGTTCATGTACATATTTCTCCTACTTTTAACACTATCACAAACGCAAAAAGTGTGGGAACGGCACACTTACAAATTACGCACAAATTACTTACGCACTACAAGAAACTTGCAGCCACACTTATGAACTAAGTAATAGTCCACATGCAAAAAAGGGGAAGCAACGTCGTCTGGCAGTGCGACTGACTAACGACTGACTAAAGGCAGAAACTCGTATCAATCCTGATTTAGGCCAGATGCATTGGCATCCGCCACGTCCCCACACTATCTCCCTTTTAGGGTTTTGGGTTGTTTGGGTACTGGCAAAGCGTCCTGACCAAAATGTTGGCTTTTTTGGCTCAACGTATAAGCCTTGCCATTCAGCATGGGAATGCCTCCAGCATGCTGGGTATGCTGCCAACTAGTATGTTTGAGCATTTGAATTGTATTTTTAGACCTTCAACGGTCCAATAGTTTTTTTAAAATTAATAAACTTTTTGAATTATTTGAAGTGACTTATTGGTAGTAATGAATAAAAAAAAGTTTTAAACGTTTATCGGGACTTATCACGTATTATTTAATTTAGGTAAAAAATATGTACCTTTCGCTCGACGATTTACCGATACAGTCAGTGTTGTGTGTCGTAGTGACAACCCTGCCATTTTTCAAGATCAAGTGAGGGTAGGAGATCAAAACACCCGCTCTTCTCGCCGGACTCACCCGCAGGTTTCAGTCAGCTCGTGACCACGGCCATTGTAACATGGTCGAAACGTCGAGCGAAAGGTACATATTTTTTACCTAAATTAAATAATACGTGATAAGTCCCGATAAACGTTTAAAACATGTGTTCAAATCGCGAAAGTTTAAAAATTACTAAAAAAAAGTTATAATAAAGCATATCAAGCATCCATGATGCAAAAAAAAAAACAACTTACATACACTATTTCTTTTAACGAAAATTGGACTGCATAATAGCTAATTTGACGATCTGTATGACTCAGTGGAATCATGTCTGCGTCATGAGGAAGGAGGTCTCTGGTTAGGTTATCTGCATAAAAAGTTAATAGGTATGATCACTTTGCACTGACCAGGACCACGGCTACAGAAGTAGAGCAATTGAAATGAGATTTAAAGTAGATAACACCCTAAGAATTGAACTGTAAGCTCCTTTCTCTACAATGTTTTGGTATTTCGCCTTGAATCTAACTAGAACATGAATTTTATGATATTCATACCAGACGCATTCCAATTAAAGAGTAATTTATGTTTCCTCGAAGTCCCTGATACGCTAAACTCTGCACAAGCAGTAATCTAATATATTTTAGGAATTCCTCTGAAGTCATTATGGTAAACAAGCATACTAGCTTTTGTCTACAGCTTTTTAACTTTTAACACAATACATTTCTCTGTCTTTTACACTACGCGGTAGTAGTGAGATACATTTACCTTGTTTTTGTTCTGCATTTTGTTGTTTTAGACATCTTTTTTGGGTACTTTGTCATTTCTTTTGGCTCCTATATCTACTTCACTATTTTGATCTGCCTAAGGATGCAACTTTGAAACTTTCATGATTTTAACATTCGTTTATAACTAATGTATAACATAATGTTTCTTTTTTTAATGGGAAAGTGCCTTTATTAACTAAACAAAATATAAGCTAAAACTAACGCTACAATTTTTTTTTTTAAATTTATTTAAAACTCGTAGTACTTTACATTTCAAGTTAGTAAGTTGTCTTAAAATCTATGTTAGATTTATCCAGACAACTGGTTCTCGGTAAGGTAGTTAGACTGCCCATAGACCGTTGAAGGTCTAAATTAATGTTAATTAATTAATGTTTCTAATTGCCTATCGGAATATCCAGTGCATTTATATTTTTTATAGCTAAAATACTTTTCGCCGTAGTGTTGAAAGTTGTAGTGTTACTTTCGTTGTTAGTACGCGAGCAATTAGTATCTACCTACGCACTTAACTGGGTTTAACTAATTCGATTGAAATAGGTAAATCAGCTTGATATATTTTGGCATATAAAAACCTTTACATTTCCGTAGTGACTGTAATAATGACAATGTGAAAGCTAAATCAACCAATAAAATTTATTTGCCAATGAGTGATTGGTGAAGGCGACCTAAAAACTAACCCCTAAGTATTTGCTGAAATTTATTTCAAGAAAGCGATAAATATTGCCAGTCAGATACAAGGACCATTCCATTGGCTAGATAAATTGGGCGACAGAATGAGTAGTCAACGTGTTTTCTGCAGACACTCAAAATAAATATAGGTCAGATTGTGAATTTTATTTCCTCGTTTCTAAGTATTTTGATATTACAAAGAAAAAAGTAATCATAATTCACTAATATATACACAGAATTAGACTCAGCCAGTAAATGTGTATAAATATTTAACAGTGTATAAATGACCTTTACAACACATTTGCTCAAAAAGTGCACTTACGAAGCCTGTATACATCGTTCGAAAGTTAAACATTACGGATCATACAACGGAGCGTGCGGAAATGAATTTGTCCGCACGCTCAGATGTATAGCACCGTGCGTGTGATTTACGGTATTTTTTTAATTTTCATCATAATTACATAAGAATTCCACAAAAGAGTTTCATATTACGAGAATAAATAAGCTGAATGATCAAACCTCCTTGGAAGCGCTTTTGCTCAATACGTTTGTCTCAGTTTAATACTAAAGAGAAAATGAGACGAAAGATGTAGTTCTAGTTTTCACCACGTGAAAGTGGCGCTATTTGCATGTTCGCGCCATTTTCTTATTATATTATAGAAACTATTGTTGTGACTGATATTAAGTTATAAACAAAATAATAAAATTGTTTCATTTGTAGCCTTTTTTTCTCGCAAATGTGTTGTAAAACGTTGTATGGCACACGTGCGGATTGGTTATTACAAACTCGTGACTATGGTAAGCCCTCGACTTCGTCTCGGGCTTACATTCGTCTACTCGTTTGTAATAACCAACCTACCGCACTTGTATCATAAACAACTATTAGAGCTTTATTGCTAGCGCTGGATTTTTTTCTAGAAAATGTATACTTTTCATATATTTTGCTTCTAACTGTATCCTACTAATATTATAAACGCGAAAGTTTGTATGTATGGATGTTTGTTCCTCTTTCACGCAAAAACCACCGAATGGATTTTAATGAAAGTTTACAATAATATAGCTTATACATTAGAATAACACATAGGCTATAACGGGTTGAAGTGGTGAGGCCGTAGGCCGAGCTCTATGCGTACGAAGTAGCGGGTTCCAGCTAGTCAATACAATCAAAATTATAAAGTAGAAAATAAATAGTTATTCTAACTGTGTTTTTAAAGAACGCATCAATTATGTATATGAGGACTATGCAGTTCCAAAGTCAATGGAAAATAACCGAGATGTCATATTATTAGTTTCTAAAGAGTTGCAGTCGCATTCCTTTAAAATGCTGAAAACGAAAATAACCTCGAGTGGCACTTCAAAGATCTGAAATATATTAATCGAGAAGGAGGTGAATGCCATTGCAGAGAGGCCAGCGACGAATTCGCCGATCGAGACAGTGTTAGTCATATTATCGAATATGATTGGAATACGATTAATTAATAATTTTAGCACAAGAAAATAGGAGTTTTGTAATTATGTTAAAAAATGACAGTCGTAGCTTAGATTTCATGAAACAGGCGTATCAATCGATAGACATTAGATCGAGAAATACGTAAATAAGAAATGAGTTTTAAATGTGAGAAGACGACATGTAGTATTGAAGTGATTATGGCAATGGGTTGCTAAAAAGAATTCTTATGTAAATAAGTATTTCCTTTTACCATTTTATTTCAGGGGTACGCAACGAGTCTTGGGAAAAGCTTATGTCCAAAATTAAAGTGATGTGGCCTAAGAATGGTGATGATTTGATGGTCTTCTAGATTAAAATGACAGCTGCCACGAAAACGAAATTAAAAGTTTTGTAACTATTCTGATGGACAGTTGACCTATATTAAAAAATGCGATCCAAGGACACAGTTAAGTGCTCAATTATTTTTGATACAAGAGTATAGTATAGAGATAAGAGTTACTGAAGCGTGTCACTTGTCTAAAATTTCTGGAAGTGACTTTTCACGGTAGTCCTTTTATAATTTCGCTTGGCAACTCTCCAACTGGTTAGGGCGAGCATGACGGCAATCAGGTGTTAAGTGTTATTTGCGATTTAGCTGGCAATCTGGCAATACATTCAGCTGCAGAGGTGCTAACTCAGAGGTGAGTAAGCTAGATTGTGTAGACGGTGTTCTTTGTTCTCAACAATACCTACTAGGTCTTTGGAACATGGAAAGTATTGTGCTATTTCTTAGGATATTCAACGAATGTTGACTGAAGGTATTTTTAAAAGGTAAAGTAAATAATTATCATCAGTTAGAATAC
The DNA here is from genome assembly GCA_914767915.1 of Agriopis aurantiaria. Taxonomy (NCBI): domain Eukaryota; kingdom Metazoa; phylum Arthropoda; class Insecta; order Lepidoptera; family Geometridae; genus Agriopis; species Agriopis aurantiaria. The sequence continues at coordinate 14,934,801 of OU611989.1, read as the reverse complement.
GTCCTCATGAACACAGGCTTCCCCCTTACATTTCCACACTGAACAACAGCCTGCCATCTGCATCCACTGGATGCCCGTGACTCTCACGATGACGTAGGTCCACCTAGTGTGGCTTACCTACGCTGCGTCTTCCGGTTCGTGGTCTCCACCTAAGATCCTTTCTTCCCCATCGGTTAACGGTTCTTCGAGCGATGTGGCCCGCTAAGTGAGAGTTCAATTTGCAAATCTGAGCAGCTATTTCGGTGACTGATTCTTCGGCGAATATTCTCGTTGTCATGTTATCACGCAAAGAAACTCCGAGTTCCATTGCCCGCTGTGTGAGTTTTTCCAAAAGGACAGCAGCTAAGGACCAATTCTCAGTACCATGTCATCAAAGAAAACACACCCAGAGAACCATACTTCATTCTAATATTATAAATACGATTTATGCCAGCCCCATCGTAGTGACTAAAAACAAAAAGCCCTAAATGAAAATTTGATTTAAAAAAAACGAAAGTGTGTTGTTTATCCTCTTACACGCAGAAACAGAGCAACGGGTCGACGTGATTTTTGGCACAGAGATAATTGGAGGGCCGGAGGACAAATTGAATTGAATTGGATTGGAGGGACAAATGATACTTTTTATCCCAGAAAATTAACGGTTCCTGAGAAAATGAGGGAGTGAAACCGCAGACGCTGTTAGTAAGATATATTTTAGAGTAAGGAGTTTGGCCAAGTAGAATTGACTATCATGGATGGCAGCGGATACTGTACGTCCTCACAAAATAAGACTAGGAAAGAAAGAAAGAAGAAAGAAAATAAATTTTATTCGACACCTTTACAAAAACTTATATCTAAAGGATACACTCAGTGTCGAATGGGTCCGTCTCAGCATTAATGCTGATAGTCAAGGACTATCAGCGCCGGTTTTCAGACGAACCCTTGAGCTTACACTTAACTTAACACAAATTTACATATATTTTTAAGTATCTATATGCAATTTAAACAAATAGGATATATATAGGAAATAAAATAAAGTAATACACAAAATATATAAACTAAAATTACAGTACCAAAATATAGAAAAGGAACAGGAATGAATACATAACAAGACGGAGTATTTAATAACAACAATAATGACAGCAGGAACGAAAAAAGTATTGAAATAAGAATGTACCAGATGGAAATAAATAAATACATAAAACTAAACAGCATGACCACAGAAAAACAAAAAAATAGTTATTTATGATACAAGTGCGGAAAGTTGGTTATCACAAACGAGTAGACGAATGTAAGCCCGAGACGAAGTCGAGGGCTTACCATAGTCACGAGTTTGTAATAACCAATCCGCACGTGTGCCATACAACGTTTTACAACACATTTGCGAGAAAAAAAGGCTACAAATGAAACAATTTTTGTTTATAACTTAATATCAGTCACAATAGTTTCTATAATATAATAAGAAAATGGCGCGAACATGCAAATAGCGCCACTATCACGTGGTGAAAATTAGAACTACATCTTTCGTCTCATTTTCTCTGTAGTATTAAACTGAGACAAACGTATTGAGCAAAAGCGCTTCCAAGGAGGTTTGATCATTCAGCTTATTTATTCTCGTAATATGAAACTCTTTTGTGGAATTCTTATGTAATTATGATCGAAATTAAAAAAATACCGTAAATCACACGCACGGTGCTATACATCTGAGCGTGCGGACAAATTCATTACCGCACGCTCCGTTGTATGATCCGTAATGTTTAACTTTCGAACGATGTATACAGGCTTCGTAAGTGCACTTTTTGAGCAAACGTGTTGTAAAATAATTTAACATACTCCTACCTTCCCACATCACAAGCAACACCAGCCGGAAAAAAAACTCTTTTGTAAATAAGGGATTCTTGTTTTGTTTATATTTCACGGGAATTACTCACGAATGATTAAGTGGATTATTCCTGTTGGACTTGGGAAGCCAATGAAAAACATTGTTGACGGTTTAAAATACTACTCATTAATTTATCGGCGCGGAATCAACGAAACTGAAAATCTCATCTAAGATCTCTTTACCAAATCTATTCATTACAATAACTTGTTTATTTTATTGTAAATAATATGTACGAAAGAGAAAGACCCAATTACTCTAAATGTTAGAGTGAAATAGATTGATTTTTATAACACTATTCCAACAATTCCGAATATAGATTCAAGTCCAGAACAAACTTCTCCAGATCAGTTAAAAGTCCAAAACCGTTGCAAAGCGAGACCTTGAAAAAGACCGCCGAATGCGGTTGTGATAGTTAGAATAACCAGCTTAATCATACGTGAGTAGTTCCTGTGTAATATAAACAAGATATGTGGAAACAACGTCAGATTCCATAATAAAAGGGTTTCCTGTTTTTACAACGGAGTTCTGAAAATAAAATCTGCATTTACAAACCATGAAAAATATTGCACAACGAATTCTGTTAAAAACATCGGAATCTAGATCACGGCGCCCAATCTAAAACTTTTACTGCTTGCTGACCGAGAACAAACTCCAGTGTTTATTTTGCAACTTTGACGTATATATTTGGACTGGCCCAATAGGATTTTTCAATGGTACCGACTCAATGGTGCGCTCAACCATAATGCGCACCAGTGTAAGGCCAGTGTCACGCCGACTTCGTTAGTGAGCGGTCGTCGTACTCGAGTTAAATCATTGTTAGTAGACGAAATGCGATGTAGTTAGCAGAGATTTCGACAGATAGCATTTAATCATCTAGAAAGCAAATGTTCAGATGGGCATATCTTGATATATCTGTTTTATAGGCAAATTATTCTGTAGTTAATAATCGCACTCCGAAATTAAATGTACGGGAGAATGAAAGAGAATCAACGTGTCTTCGAATAATCTATGTAATATGTTTCCTGTCACATTAAATCTTTGCAATTTGTGGGATTCAAAACGTAATGAGGCTTGTATGTTACGGCAATATTTATTACTTGTCGCATAAAGTTTATTGACCTAATACCAAGCGAAAGCCCATCGTTCATTGCAAGCTACAATGTTGTAAAAATATGTTTGGTATTTCATTACATCTGACTAAAATTAATGTGTTACTTTAGTTTGTACTCATTGTTAAACCCAACGCCCACTAGAGAATCAAGGTGTTCTTTTTTATGCAACTAAGTGATTAAGCGACTAAGTTGCTTATCTGATGGTAAGCGCCACACTCGCCCATAACAGAACTTCAACAGCTTAAAACCCTAAAGTTCTTTTGTGTGTAATAAGTAATAAATGACAAAAAAAAAAAGTTTACAAAGGGCACGGACATCGAAGTCCGTGGAGTTAGACTACTAATAATGTAAAAAATAAATAGGTAAATGAAATACTAAAGTAAATTGGCCACTATGACTTTGTGTTTTCATTATAATTCATAAATTTTGTGACAAGCGTCAGCTTTCAGCAAGTCCTACCATTCTCCGTCTTCCTCAATAAATCTTAGTACTTCCTAAATCCTTATTTTTGGCTCGCAAATGATTGAAATATTCTTGAGCCAACAATATTACCTTTGTCAGTTCGTAAATAAGACGTTGCTAAATATACCGGGGTGAGAAAAGTTAAATCGGGAAACGCATCATGACGCATTGTGAGTCAGTAGCGAGAATACCGGGCATTCTTAGCTCGAACACTGCACGTGTAATACCTGCCGTGACCTATCTTGGCATTGTCGACATTATCTTGGTCTGTGTCTCTCTCAGTATAAGTGTCATCGGAATGAAAGTGACCGAGGTAATCTCGAGTGCGACAGTATGGGTTCCTAGCATTGTATTAGCGGTCGAAATATCTATAGCTACTGAAATTAATGTAGCGTAAGAACCAGGCAGCAACGTAGCTCAGCCAACTAGAACGAATACGAAATGTGGTTAGAAAACGGTACCTAATATTGAAGGAAAATCTAACAGAAATGATCACCCATAAAAGAACGTTGGTATACATACATAGGTACCTAGGTAGGTATAGCAAAAGTAAAGTAAAATTTGGCACATAAAAAGTGCAGAGAAGTACCAAAAGAGAGCAGATGAAAATAATGGATATGACCCTATATTTATCTATGTTTATCTATGATATGACTAAAATGTTTTAAATAAAAAAATTACAATTGTGGGTAGTAGATTTAACAAATTAGTCTATCTAAAATATGCTCATGACACTAAAATTACAGAGCATAGAATGACCTCACTCGTTTTGTCACCGTTTAGAATAGCTTTAAATATTGCTGAGCCAAATGACTTTGTAAGTAGGTACCTACTTCATTACGATGAATGCTAAGGTTTAAACTCTTTCTCATTATTTCCTTTGACTAAAATAAAATGAATGGACGGGCCCTAACCATTGAAATTGATCAGTAAAAACGAGTCAAAACCGTCGGACATATACTTCAACACCTAATTATAAAAATTTACAGTAATATTTGTTACAAAAAATTGATCCCGGTATTATTTATGTATTTACACTTCGGGAAAGCATATGAATGCATAATTATGTTTCGTTATCACGTAACAATAGACACGTGTTGCACTTCCTACGGCTAGAGACAGACTGAAACGAAATGAGAGCCACCGCTCATTTTGTTATCTTCAAAAATGTGCTTCTACTGGGCCTGTCCATTAATTTTATTTTGGTCGAAGATTATTTCGTGCTTTTTCACGAAGTAACAGAGCAACGGATCGACTAGATTTTTGCCTAGGGGGGGGGGGGGGGGGGGAGATAGGGGGAGGGGCGGAGAGGAGAGTTCGACTTATAATGTAAGCACGAATTTACATGACGTTGAGTAAATATATATTAAATAAATAATATAATATTTTAACCTTAGTCTAAATTATAAACACTAGCTGGTGTGCCCTAGACCCAGTGTGTTAGTTACCAGTGACCCTAGTGTTTTTTTTTAAATTATTGAGTAATCTTCCACACTGTGATATACTATTTAAAGTTTATTGACAATTCAAAAAAACTTAGTCAAGCAGGATTTGAACCTGTGCCATCGGGTATACGCCCTGAACGCCTTTAGTCGCTTTTCTGTCACAAAAATTACCCTTCAAGTTCTTGAGCTGTCTTTTCAACCAACCTATTCCATCTATAATTCTTGCTATCTGCAAGTAATTACTCATCTTCTTTTACAGACCCTAAAGCTGACTGAGAAATGTCTATAACGTTTGAGTTGTGTAAGTAATCTAAATCTAAATCTAAATCTCAAAGCCCTACCCTACCGCTATCTCCAGTCTGAATTCCCCAGACTTCAGGAATTCAGTAACTCTTTCAAAACAATGCCTTCTAAAAATAGCAATGCGTGTCACGCAACCGCATTCCTAGAATGCCACCCGCGACCTAGTAATGTTCTGGAAAAATATGTTTTGTCAACCTTAATATAATGGAACATCCTTCGTTTTGACAGTTTGAAAGTGATGCAGTTAATCATAGTTAAACTATTTTTTTTCTAAAGTTTAGGGGTTCGGTAGAAATGTAAGAATGTAGAAATACTGATTCTAAAATCTGCATCTATTTGATTTATGTTTGTCACTTTTTTCTTCCACGCAATAACGGGATAGTGAGGAAATTGCTTTCCCTCGAAATTTTTACCAACAACATGAACTTCAACAACGAACTTCACAAAGAAGTATCTTTTTAAACTAGCAACGCATCACCGACACCACTGACAGTGTTGTGGTTACCTTTTGCCATCAGGTAGACCGTCTACTCATTTCCCAGTCTTTTTATGTAAAGAACGATGTACAGGAACAGCTCATTTCTTTGAGATAAGAAGTAAATCTTGGACATAAGCTTTCCCCGTTCAAATTTCATTGAAATCTGTTCAGCTGTAACGGAGTTGAGTGCTGGAACAAACTTACTAAACACAACACACACACACAACTTCATTTAAAAAAAAAACAAATTGCTCCAACCGTTCTAAAGTCATACGCTTACCAACGAATAGCATTTGATTTTTATATTATTGATACAGGGTTACGTGGAAAGGGTGTAAAGAGGGGGGGGGGGGGTGTAGGGTCTAATATAAGCATTGTACACATCATTATGAACACCTTTTCAGATGGGGGACAACCTCAAATCGCGAATGTTTGATCTCATAGTAAAAGTTGTTCATAATGACTGGTGCTATGCGTATTGACTCCTTTCGGCTTAGTACACCCTTTCTGTGAATCCCTGTAGATATAGTATAGAAGATAGATCAACTTTATGAAACTACTTCAGATAAGAATCTCAAAGAAACTTTTCGACGTTTGTCTATGACTGTTTAAGTTTTGTGGTTCAACTAAATATCCGCAGTGTGTTTCGTTATCTTGTAAATACTTTGAATTTGTTTTATTAAATGTCGGTTTACAAAACATGCCAGTAAACTATGTACTTACCCAAATTTGGAAACTGCAGCTTGAGAACTGAGAGACCACACTAAAGTGTGGTGTGGTGTGTGTGTGTGTGTGTAAAAATTTACGATACTTACCTAAAGGTAGGTATCATAATTTTTTTAATAAATTCTTTACCAATAGGGTATTTGACACTGGTGGAAATAAAATATGAAACCTAGCTATATTGAAAGGTTTTATATTAAGAGATTTTTTCAATATTTTTTCAATAATAATAATCACTCCTAAATTTAATTATTTCGATTTCAAAATCACTATTTTTTTATCTATGTGTCACGTGACTCGAAAATCCAATCACAGTGCGTGACGTCAATATGGTGATGACAGCACAACCAAAACAAAACAAAGCAAACAGATCGAAATCAAATCCATTTTCTGTAAAAGTTTACTGAATTTATCAGTATAGAACGAGTTTATTATGGTGATACTTATTAGATTGATGGTATAGTGTAACGTATGCCTTACAAACTTCATCGTTCCTTTCTCTATGGAACACTTTGTCTATGTTCCTGTCCGCATCCGGTTTCCCTCGTACTGTCATGTGTAATAACTTAAGATATTAATTGTAAATTAATTACTCCAGCTAATCAGTATTTTGATATCCAATCTGTGCATACTAAATTGATAATTCTCCATTTGTATTATGACAATACAAACTGAAGCATTCGCCACCTGTATTTTCTTTTCATCATTCTCCTGTCGGTTGTAAGCTGATCCTACACGCGAGCACACTACGCTGTACGCACTCTGCGCATATATGAAGCTAAGATATAATCTTTACCTCATAAGGTTATGGTCCCAGGAAAGTTTGCTACAACCAGAGAACAAGAGAAAAGTTCAAGATGACAGAAGGAGACAGTTCAAGGTCAGTCACACCGGCGAATGTTTTACATTACTCAAGTTCAAATCATAGTTGGTCAAACCTTGAAAAGTTGCAAGGAGCAAAGAATTATTATTCATGGAAATTTCAACTTAAAATGAGTCTGATGCACGATGGATTATGGAGTGTTGTGGAAAGTGAAAGCACCCAGCCTGGCGACGTCAGTGACCAGCGCGCCTTAGCAAGAATATGTCTATCGATACAAAGTAGTTTGTTTCAGTATGTGCGAAATGCCAAAAACGCAAAAGAAGCGTGGAAAAACTTGTCAGATATATTTCAGGACTCTGGTCTAGTAAGACGAGTTTTATTATTGCGTCAACTTCACAAAGTCGACTACAGTACTTACAGTTGCATGTCAGATTATATTGAGGCAGTGATGACCCTAGTACAGCAGCTCGCTGACATAGGAAAATCAATAGATGACAGTGAAGTTGCAGAGATCTTGTTGAGTGGTCTGTCAGCAGAGTATGACCCACTTGTATCGAATTTGGAGACGCTGAACCTTACAAGCAAATTAACAACTGAAGTTGTTCGTACAAGATTACTGCAAGAAGAATCCAGAAAGGGAGACACTGACAACCACACTGCGTTTATTTTGAAGAAATCGCAACTACAATTTAAGGGTCGCTGCAATTACTGTAAGAAGATCGGCCACATGAAGAAAAATTGTTTTAAATTGCGACATGATAAGAAGCCAAGCACGGACGAGCAGGCTATGGCAACCAGTTCCGGCTGTCATAATGAAGATCTGTATTTCGTGGATAGTGGTTGCACTTCGCACATGTGCAACAATAGAGACAGTTTTATTTCTTTTACAGAAAGTGTACTTAGAAACAATAAAGTGACAGTTGCCAATAATGAGCAACTGCAGTGTAAAGGCATAGGTGAGGTGTGCTTGATGCTCAATAATAAGGTAAAACGCTTATGTAACGTTTTATATGTACCTGAGCTTTCCACAAATTTAATATCTGTGAGTAGATTAGTAAGTAGGGGTTACAGTGTAAAGTTTGACCAGAAAGGATGCAGGATTTTAGATAGTAAAGGCAACCAAATAGCTTTAGCTAATTTACAAAATGGAATGTATAGATTAAATGTGCGTTCATCGGGTGAGTCATTTTGCAATAAGGAGAACTCTTTACTCTCACTTGGGCGAGAGACCACGAGTTCCGCAGTAGCTACGGAGACAGTGCCCATTGATGTCTGGCATCAAAGACTAGCGCACTTAAATTATAGGGATCTAGGCAATATTAGGGATAGGTTATCTAATGTTCCTATGTTACAGGATGAGAAAACCACCAACAAAATTTGTATCCCATGTCTGGAGGGGAAGCACTCAGCGACACCTTTCCCAAAAGGACCAAGTAAGGTTGCAGAGTCAGCATTGCAGCTTATTAGCTCTGATGTTTGCGGCCCACTGCCGTGTAGCTGGGGAGGCGCAAAATATTTGCTCACTTTCACGGACGATTGCACAAGAAAATCTTTTGGATACCTATTAAAAAGGAAATCAGAGGTATGTGATTGTTTTGTAAATTTTGTGGCTATGGTTGAAAAGCAAACTGGTCTGTTTGTAAAATGTCTCAGGTCTGACAATGGCGGTGAATATTGCAATGCCAAGTTGAAAGATTACTTAAATAAAAGAGGAATTATTCACCAGACAACCGTACCATATTGTCCGCAGCAGAACTCTATTTCGGAACGGTTGAACCGTACATTAATGGAGAAGGCTCGATGTATGTTACAAACATCAGGTCTGGACCGTCGTTTTTGGGGAGAAGCTGTTATGACTGCTATTTATTTAAAGAAAAGGTCTCCAACAGCTGCTTTAGGCGGACGGATTCCAGAGGAGGTGTGGACTGGTTCGACACTGGACCTCGGTCACCTTCGAGTTTTTGGCTGTGTGGCATATGTAAAGGTACCAAGCAGTAAGCGCAGGAAGTTAGATCCAAAGAGCAAACCACATGTGTTTGTGGGTTATTCTGAGACTACTAAAGGTTTCAGAGTTGCAGATTGTGATGATCCAAGGAAGGTTGTGTTGTCAAGAGATATTGTGTTTTTAGAGAATACTTTTTATAATTTTCGACATTCAAGAATTAATAATTACAATTTTATGGATATTAATGACTTGTCTATTAATTATAAAATGAAAAATAATAGTGTGAATGAGAGTAACACAGAGGAAACTAGCAGGAATGAAAGTACTGTGATAGGAAATTGTGCGAACGAGAGTAACACAGAAGAAAATAGCAGGAATGATAGTACTGTTACAAGAAATAGTGCGAACGAGAGTAACACAGAAGGATATAGCAGGAATGATAGTACTGTTACAAGAAATAGTGCGAACGAGAGTAACACAGAAGGATATAGCAGGAATGATAGTACTGTTACAAGAAATAGTGCGAACGAGAGTAACACAGAAGGATATAGCAGGAATGATAGTACTGTTACAAGAAATAGTGCGAACGAGAGTAACACAGAAGGATATAGCAGGAATGATAGTACTGTTACAAGAAATAGTGCGAACGAGAGTAACACAGAAGGATATAGCAGGAATGATAGTACTGTGTTATATCACGATACAGACATGAACGAAAGTAATGTCAGAAATGTAGAAGTTATGAATGAAAGTAATAACACTGTTGAAAATATTAAGAAAGATCATAATTATTCTTTAATGTTTTCAGATACTGATGAGGATGAGTACCGCACTGTGAGTGAGGGTGATTCACTCACTGATGGTTCTACAAACGGCACGGAATGGTCACCGGGAGCAGGATCTGCTCGAGGGGAAGCTGTTCAAGTTTCTTCTCCCCCGCCGTCAACGTCTGAGGGACGATCGGTACGTTCAACTCGATCGGTAAGACCAAAGAGGTATGCAGACTATGAAATGTCTTTTGTGGTTAATAACAATAACTATGGTTTAGAACCAACGACATATGAAGAGGCTGTGTCTAGTCTTGATGCAGAGGATTGGCATGAGGCTATGAGATGCGAGTATAATTCACTTATAAAAAAACAAAGTTTGGATACTGGTAGATAGACCTATAAATAAAAATGTTGTTAAATGTAAGTGGATTTTTAAAGTAAAAAGTGATGCATCTGGTAACTTTATACGACACAAAGCACGTCTTGTGGCAAGGGGATTTAGCCAAAGGGAGGGAGTAGACTACAACGAAACATTCTCTCCGGTTGTACGTCATTCGACAATGAGGTTTCTATTCAGTCTAGCTAATGAATATGATCTAAATATTGACCATATAGACGTAACAACTGCATTCCTTAATGGCAAACTAGATGAAACTATTTATATGGAGCAACCAAAAGGTTTCAGTACTAATAATGATAAGGTTTGCTTGCTTCAGAAAAGTATATATGGACTTAAACAGTCCAGCCGCATGTGGAACATAAGAATACACGAAGTTTTATGTAAAAATGGTTTTATTCAGAGTAAAAGTGAACCTTGTGTGTATTCTTTGAAATCTAAAAATGACTATGTAATAGTAGCATTGTATGTGGATGATTTTTACTTGTTTTACCGTAAAGATAGTGTGTGTAAGGGCAAACTATTAGATGTTTTACAAAAAGAGTTTAATATAAAAGATTTGGGTCCTTTACAAAGCTATTTAGGTATCCGTGTAACTAGGGACAGGAAAAATGGGTTTTTGACACTGGACCAATCTGTCTACATTAAAAATATTTTGAAGAAGTTCAATATGTTAGATTGCAAATCTGTGTCGACACCTATGGTTCCTGGAAATAAATTACTTATGGAAGGTGAATGTTTGAACACAGAAGTGTACAAGTATAGACAGCTAGTCGGGTCACTCATGTATCTGGCGGTCTGTACACGTCCTGACATAGCATTCACTTGCAGTAAACTAAGCCAGTTTAATAACTGTTTTGGAAAAGTTCATTGGCAGGCAGCTAAGCATTTGTTAAGGTATTTAACAGGCACAATTAGTTATGGTTTACATTTTGTAAAAAGTAAAGAATTGTCACTATGTGCATTTACCGATTCAGACTGGGCCAATGACATAGATAGAAAATCTTATACTGGTTATTTAATTAAATTAGGCAATAACATTGTGAATTGGGAATCAAGAAAACAAAGGTCAATTGCATTAAGTAGTACCGAAGCTGAATTTTTAGCTATTTGTGATGTGTCTAAAGAATTATGTTTTGTAAAACAATTCATGTCAGAAATAATACCTAATGTATGTTTAAATATTACAGTATATAATGATAATCAGAGTGCCCATAAGATAATTGAAAATAGAGAGATTTGTCACAAACGCACTAAGCACATTGATGTAAGATACTATTTTGTGAAAGACTTGGTGCACAATGGTTTTATGGTTCTGAGGTATTTATGTACAGAAGAAATGACCGCAGATGTGTTAACTAAAGTTTTAAACTCTAAACGACATTGTAAATTTAGAGATGAGTTATGTGTAAAGCCATGTTGATTTTGTTTGTGAATTTGTTAACATAGTAATTATGTGCATGGTATGCTATAATATTATATGGTAAGGTTTTATACTTGTAGACGCTTTGCAATTTTTGATGTTTATAACTTGATTTGAACTGAGTTCATGAGTTGTATGTTGCTGTAATAGTATTTTAATTGTAACGTTATGTATGAAGCGTTGTTTTGTCTTAAGTTTTTAAGGCATAAGGGGAAGTATTAGATTGATGGTATAGTGTAACGTATGCCTTACAAACTTCATCGTTCCTTTCTCTATGGAACACTTTGTCTATGTTCCTGTCCGCATCCGGTTTCCCTCGTACTGTCATGTGTAATAACTTAAGATATTAATTGTAAATTAATTACTCCAGCTAATCAGTATTTTGATATCCAATCTGTGCATACTAAATTGATAATTCTCCATTTGTATTATGACAATACAAACTGAAGCATTCGCCACCTGTATTTTCTTTTCATCATTCTCCTGTCGGTTGTAAGCTGATCCTACACGCGAGCACACTACGCTGTACGCACTCTGCGCATATATGAAGCTAAGATATAATCTTTACCTCATAAATACTCACTTCAAAATGATTTTCACAATCGTAAATCGACGAAGTTGTTAATATTTGTGAAGCATTCTATCTTCTTTCAAGTCACAACCAATTTCTTCGTATTTCAGCTTTAAACGGTACAATTATGAATAATTTCGCAAGTATTGCATTCGAAACATTGGGACACTGAGGCACTACACACCAATGATACGTTTTACGATCCATTTTCAACTAAATAATTTTACAAATAAATAACAACAACGGCAGCATTTCACGGCCGACTGTGACAGATGTTTGTTTATTTACATGGGCAGCATAGAGTAATATAATGGGCAGATTCCGTTCGAAAGATGCATTCTGGGCACCCAGAGTGAGATTTGAAAATGAATGACAGATGAACATCAATGTTTTTTTAACCATCGATTTCACTATTGTTCAATTGCAACTGAAGTGTACGCTCAAATACTCGTAACAGCCAAGTTGTGTCACGGTTGTTTTTCACACTGACGATGATGTTGTAAACGCGGTGCTTTATTCTATCGCATGCCTTGAACGCAACTCTGTAGTTAAGTATATTGACGTCACAACGTCGATTTGGCGCGTTTTGATGCGTCATTTAAAAATTGAAATAAAAAGAGCTAATAATTATTCAATTAATGAACTAATGGAGGTAAAAGTATTTTTTAAAGTGAATATGCACCATATTCTTTAAATTGAAGGCCATTGCAAAATTTTGTCAATATCCCTATTCCAATATGCGTTTTTCAAATGTTTTAACTTTTACTAAACATTTCAGTTAATAAAACTACAAAAAAAAAAAAAAACTTAAACAACGATGTGGTTTCTCAGACACACACATGATTATTTTGTAGTCGCATTTCAACAAACATTTTTATTTCATAACAGATTGCATAATAAACGCTGCAGTGTCTATCATCATCTATTTTCGTGACTCATTGGCTGAGCTATTTAAACTTGAGGAAGGTCAAGTTCAGCGAAAACAAGTCTATTAAATAAGAGACGTACTCATTACACAACGCGATGCTTCTGAAAAAATGCAATTACATGTGAACTAGTTGATGCCTGTGGGGTTGCTTTACTGTGATAATATATTTATTTTATGGCGTGAAAAAACAATACAAAAAACGTCATTGTCAACCCACATTACACATTTGGAAAACTGATTGGAAAACTATAAAATAGGCATAAAAGGCAGTATTTTAAGCTTGGTTAAGTCTTTGGCAGATGAAGCAGGTGAGATGGTGGTCAAACGCAAGTCAAAAAAATACAACAAAAAAAAAACATAGAACTTTTTTCTTTCTTCTTGAGAGTATTTTGGCGACCCACGTGTTGAGCGTTTGTCAGTGTCAAGTTTTGCAATATTTTCAAGTATTATGAAATATCGGTTAACAAGTCATACTCATAGTCAGAGTCTAGTAAAGTAGGCCACGGTCAAGTCCAAGTCATGTCCCACGTGGTGGAGATTTTACTAAAGGCTTGTATGGAGTATTAGAAACATCAGGGAAAAAAAACCGTTACCGGTTATATCACTTTCCTCGTAATATTACTTTCCCACATTAGAGCACGTTCACAATCACGTAATAAATAATAATAATCCACAATTTTTACACATAAACACTATACAACTCAAGTTTAGGAAAATATTACAATAAGGTGACATATTTTTTACGTATACGTCAAAACTCCTTACAACTTTATTAATCTTCTAAAACTTGAAAAGTACTTTTATAACTCGGCTTCTGCCGCTTTGGTTTTTAGGGCAATTTTGCCATCAGCAGTAAGGGAGGAGATAGTGAGAGGGGAGATAATCTTGGCTGACACTACTCACAATTAGGAATAGACTAAATAAGGAAGAAGAAGTAGACGAATATGGAATGGACGAATTAGGAATTTGTGAAAAGACAACATAGGAAAAGGATGTGTTAAGATTTGACCAATTAGGAAGTTGTCAACTTTTGAAATGGACAAGTTAGGTTAACGGCCAGTTATCCGAGTCGCCTAGGCAACAAAACGCTCCCTCAGCCCCCGCCAAATTATAGCGACGATGTGTTTTGTCACCCAAGAGTCAGGACGCCCGCGGGGGGAGTGCAACGACAAAAACGAACATAAGTCCAACCTCGATGACGCCTGGCGCGGTACTGAACGCGGTGCGCGCAAATTCTCGCGACCTTTTTACGCTTTTAATTTCACTAAAAAACGAAACTATTCACTATCAAAATTCTATCCAAATAAAAAAATTTAGAATAAAATTGTCTTTCAGTACATGCAATTTCCAGGTTGTTACGAGCTTTCATTAGAGCATAAAACGAAAAAAATAAACTGAATAGACTTTGTTTCAGTTTTTTTTTTTTGATCTTGCAAAGTTTATTCTAGCGTGTGAACCAAATCATAAACTTAAACACAGATGTATCTGTGACATGTTTTTTTTCCAGCTCAAATATTGTAATTTAACTGAATAAAATTGATTTAAAACCGTCAAATTTGCTATAAGAGGCCGTTAAGTTAATTGACCGGAGGGCCAGAAAATAACAAAAGAATAAGACGGATATGGACTGAATGAAATTAGCTAATAAAAAATATTATTTGTATGGGAATGAGAGTAGAGAAGAAATATTTACATAATGGAAAACGGAACCTTACAAATAAATTTTTTTACTTTACCCTGGCTATATATTTTCTCAAGTTAGAAGTTGAAATAAAAAAAGTGTTTTATCGCAGACTGGGAAAATATTCTATGGTATAAAATTAAAGCAAGGACGTTATAAAACGTCCTTGAATTAAAGTGAGGTTTTTTACTCTGTATCACTATATCATAAAACCAACAAACACTAGAGTTCTACGTTATGAACAGACAAACAAACTTTCAGATAAATTGACACTAAATAAAAGAAAATAGCATTTATATAATGCAATGGATGCTGCGGTAGGTTGAAACGAAGTGCCGTTTCGATAAACATAATAAATAGTTAATCTTAGCTTTTTATTTGCTGCAATTTATGATTCCGCTGAGCTGTAACAACCAATTATTGCTCTTTAATGTTTGTTCCTAGTTGAAGAGCCAACAATAATATGAATACATTAGAAACTTGATGCTTTTTTATTCTGGAACAGTGAGTAAAGTACGAATATTCGATGCGTAAAATACGCGTCGAATTCCATAGAAATATCAATTTCGAAAAACGTATTTTACGTATCGAATACTCGTACTTCACCCATTGTATAGTTTTTGGTAAACGTTTGAAACGCTATGTATAGTTACTTAAGTATCTGTTTTTTTATTGAAGTATTGTTCCACATTTTTGGATTTAGCTAATATGTAAATGTGATAGAAAAAATATTTTTGCGAATTCTTTTTAAACCTATGATTGTAGATGGTGTATAATTATATTCGATACACTACAGTGAAATAACACTGTAGTAACTGTTTTTATATAGCTTTTAGCAAAGTTATTGCAGCTGTGAAATTTGAAAGCTAAAAAAATATTTGGACCATATATTTACAAATAGTATCTAAAATAAACAAGGTTAAGGTGGTACGTTTCACCTATGGTGGGAAATTCAAATTTCAACGGTTTTCTTGTTCTTGTAGCTAGGCCGGGTAATTATTGTAAACGATCATAATGTTTGCGCAAATTGATTATTATTATTCTTTGCTAAATCATGTAATTACATTTATGTCTAATGCACATCATTACTTACATTTGTCTTTAAACTAATATTTGCTATTTCAAACGGTTTATTGACAAATGTTAAGTAATGTGGAACTTTACTGTTAAATAGCTGTACATGATAATGTAAAAAACAACCAACGGTTTGCGCAAACACTGTGTCATTTTAAAATAATTAAAGTTATATGATTATTTACGGGATATTTACCGTGGTAAGGTTGTGGAATGAGCTCCCGATATTTCGGCGCAGTTACATGCACCATGTTCACGGGAAGACTGAAGAATGCGGTAAATATCCCGTAAATAATCATATAACTTTAGTGAACAACCGTGATAGTTTAAAACAGTGTTTTAAAATAATTACCCAGACTAGCTAAAAGGACAAAAAAACTGTTTGAAATTTGAATTTCCCGCCATAGGTAAAACGTACCACCTTAAAAACCAAGGATACCTTCCTACTACCAACTCTTTCTTAAAAAAATTTAGTATCTTTTAATCCCCTAGGTTCGCGTTTCAAAAATAGGTAACATAAATAAAATGAATTAACTCTTGGCCTACGTTACATTGGATAAAGGCGTGATCTTGAGCAAGAATAAACTAGGAATGCACGTTACGCGAAAATGCAACCTTTTCATCAATCTAAAGCTCTTATTTAAATAGCAAATAGGTTGAAACTTGCATAAAATGTTGCATGTGAATGTGCCGATAAATCTTCACCGAATGTAAACACACGGAGATGAAATGCGGTCAACCTGCTGAAGGTCGATTGCAGTCAACTTGGTGAATTTTGCAGGGTTGCATTATAAAATGCACTTGATGCACATTTAAAATGTAGATCAAATTTTTTTTTGGAGAAAAACATTTTCTCACAAACGTTTATTTTAAATTAAAAATTGGCTTGCGCTTGACCACCTTCTCCCCTCATATTAAGCAATGATAAGGTCTACGACAGATCACGCTTGCATAGAAGAAACTGATTTACTCGCGATTTGAAGTCACCCAGATTGTAATTATCAGGGTACACCACAGGGGTACACCAATCAGTCAACGCATTCTACAGACTAGCGCGTACTACATATTACTAAAAAGTACTAAATATTCAACTGTAAACGGTTTTAGTCAATAAAACTGTGTCAATCGTGTAGACAGTGGGTCGACAGGGGGGTGTAGACAGGTCCTAATGTTAAAGTTTAAGGGCTGCTTGAAAGCTTCTGATGTGGCTTAATCGATTATTAGCTATTATTATCAACAGCACCGCGTGGACATTTGTTCAGGAATCGTAAATTTTTCCGGGATTAAAAATATCCTTTACAGGGTTATAAGGAAAGGGTGCTAAGCCGAAAGGGGCTCGTTATACTCATCATTATGAATAACTTTTACTATAGGACCAAACCTAAAATCGCGGTGAAAAAAAAACATCTGTTTCATACATTTTGTCGAGTGTCAATGACCGTTTTCTATGGAACAGCTGATATGTTTTTCGCGATTTCAGGGTTGGTTCCATAGTAAAAGTCTCTCATAATTATGAGTACAATGACCTCCTTTCGACTTACCATACCCTTTTATTATAACCCTGTATGACCAACCCTCCAACTATGTCTATGCAACAAAATCTGATCCAAAAGTTGTTTCTATATTTGAAGTGTTTTTCTTTTTGTGTATTGTTCTATAATGTTGAAACCGTTGCTTTCTTGCTGCGTGTCAAGGAACAAACACAAGCTCGCGTTTATAATATTGGTCTTAACCATAGGCCTTTTTCATCTTTATCAGTGATGATTAACATAATTGACCATATTTGAGGCCTCAGTTTCCTGCTCAGTTTGCCTGAGTATTCTGGGACTGTAACTACTCACTACATTCTTAGTTAGAGATTGTCAAATCTACCTTTTGCATGATATAAACATTTGTTCAGAAACACTAATAATAATAAAAAAAAAAAAAAAAAAAAAAATTATTGAACCAAATTTTTTTAAATTGCTTAATTAACAATATTTGTTTTCAAACTTACAAAGAAAAATTAGACATCTTAGACACTGCTTTAAACTATCACGGTTGTTCACTAAAGTTATATGATTATTTACGGGATATTTACCGTGGTAAGGTTGTGGAATGAGCTTCCGATTTATATCCCTCAAATAATCATATAACTTTATTTGTTCAGAATTTTTCTCATGGGTGGCAACCCTGATAAGAAGCGTAGATTTATGACGTAACAAGTGCGTGGAAGTATATACAACCAACATATTTGTTGGATAAGTTGCAGATTTGTAAACACGCGCAATTCGTACTGCGCACTCATCACTGTTTCGAGTTTTGACTCATGAGCTGGGGCATTGAAATCTAAGATTTAATGGATAGGATTATAGCCAGCTGTTTGAACTTTAGCCAGCTATTTGCTTTTTTGAGGATTAAAACGGTAGTAGGTACTTTTTAGTAGGTCAAAGGCCTTTGAGACAACTGGAGCCGTCTGCTTATACGAGTATACGTATATGACTCAGTTGTACAAAAAACTTACATTCTTATAGAAGTTACAGATAAGCATTACAGCAGTGCAAATACCGTTCTTTATCGATCGTCAAATTCGCTAAAATGCCATAGAATCGATCACAGCGAGTACTGAAAAAATGGCATATTATCGAATTTGACGACCTCAACTGTCAATTTGACAATCGCTGAAAGAACGGTACTTGCACCCCAGTTTAGTTAAAAATATATCGACAAGATAGTGGTAAAACTGTGGAAAACTGAACTGGTTTTGTACGAAAACATGCAAGAAAATACACACATGTTAATTATCCTTATTTAATAATTTATAAGCGAAAGTATAACTCTTTCTGGATGTTTGTTCGCTTTTTACGACTAAACGCCTAGGCAGATCTTAACGCAATTTGGCAGGATGATAGTTTACATCACAAGCACGGACATAAGGTACTTTTCTTTTCAGAATATCGCGAGTAACGCCGCGGGACTCAGCTAGTTCCTTATACTCGTATTCTTCTTTTTGTCTTTGCTTTTGTAGGGTAAAAGGCGACTAGGCGATAAGGCGATAAGGCCGCCGATTGTTGCACTAGTTTTTAAGCTGTTTTATCGTGTGTATGAAATTTGTGGTGTGAACAATAAAGAGTTTATCTATCTATCTATTTATCTTTTTCAATACAGAAGAAATCTTCTACCATGCCAGGTTAAAGTTGAAGTAAGAAATAAATTGAACAAATGTGCAAATGTGCTACCTACGGCCGCATCATCGCTTTCCATCAGGTGAGGTAGTGGTCAAACGCAATAGCCTAATCCAATGTAAAAAATTAAATTATGCCTATACATACGTATACGCAAATTATATCTAATACCCTTCTTTTGCCTTTGCCGTTATACGTAAAAAGCAAATTCCGTTTCTCAAAACACAAATATGCTAGATTGATTTGGTAAGAAAAAAATTGAACGATGTATATATTTACCTTTTGATGCATATTACATCTCAGACAGTAAAAAAGATCCTGAATAATTATCAGCGCATTCCAAGAGTCGGTTATTTTCGACGCCACTTTAACAGAAGTATAAAAATATTTCAGGCGTAGATGAAATGTGTAGGTGCTAAATAATAAGTCGTGTTTTTATAGCTGCGACAGCACATCTCCCTGGAATTTGGCCGGGGCGCAAGGACATCCGTATTATTGTCAATGTTGCACTATAAATTTTAACAGTATGGATACTATGGATATTATGTAAACACGCGCTACGGCACCGACAGAAAATGTAGCTGCGCTTGATTAGAATTATAGAACCCAAAGTTTGTTGCATATCACCACAAAAAAAGAGATATTTTTTTCGTTTCTGTGCATATCGCGATGCGTAGTAACTTGCATAGTTTTTATTCCTTGTAATAAGAGGATTGTGGCGTCTCATGTCATGTGCATTTGCCAGTGTCAAGTATTGATAGGTTTTCAAGTTTTAGTATCGTCAAACAAGTCGTAGTCACAGTTAAAGCCAAGCAAATTAAGTCACGGTCAAGTCCAAGTCATGCTCAAGTAAAGTGGCGAAGAGTTTATTAGAGGCTTCTACGAAGTTTTGGAAAGAACACAAAAAGATATATTTGACTTGATTATATCATTGGCCTACATTCAAGATTGTTGACGAATACTTAATAAACAATAATCCACCATTATTATCTACACATTAGCACTCTAAAACACATAAATTTTGAAATATAATACACGTTGGCGCCAAAACTCATATACAGTTTTACAAACTTCAAATAATGACTAAAAGCAAAAATTAAAGGTATCCGGGGTCCCCATACAACAAAAGTATTTTGTAATGTATTTATGTCTTTACTCTGGTGTAAAAACAGTAATAGGTACGTAAAAACGTTAAACTTGGCACGATTATACTACACTTTCAAGAAAAACAACAAATAAAAAACACTAGCCAAGTGTGAGTTGGGCGCGTGATAAAAATCTGCTACTGAATGAAATACACCACATTTTCTGGATGTGGAAGCCTCGAGCTTGGCCAGTGTTTGCGTAATAAACGCGTTTTTTCAGCGTCAGTACTAATAAACCTATCACGAATATACCGGAGGTAAAGTAATAATTCGCATGCCACAGTTAATAATTTGCATGTTTCGAATTACAAGTGATACGCGATCCACCGTCATTGAAAACATCCGTCGACGTCGCCGGATGATACTGATTACTGAAAAGGTCAGCTCAAATAACGACCTACTCGTATGATAATTAGTTGTGGCAGTATTATACGAGTTCGATAATTTTAATGTAAAAACATATAGTAAAAATAAATAAATATATCTATACTAATATTATAAAGAGGAAAGATTTGTATGTATATATGTTTGTAACGAATTGGCTCAAAAATTTGAATGCTACACTATCACAGATTAATATAGGCTTTTTTAATAGGCTATATAACTATACCCGTGCGGAGCCAGGGCGGACCGCTAGTATGTTATAATAGACAATTTAATAAATGTGACGACCGGCAGTATTCGAACATGTGCCATCCGCGTTTACGCCTCAAGTGCTCTATCAGCTAAGAATGTCTATCTTGAATAGTCAATATAACATTAATCTGAAGTAAATTCTAAAATGTGGATTAACACTTTATATAAAATAAAAACCTTTCGGGAAAAAATAGCCCAAAAACCATAGCCATTAGCCATTTTATTCTGGCACTAAAGTTGCTTATGGCAGGTCCAAAGCGTTTTTCTAAGTCAGGCCATCTATAGAACAAATATTTGAGTGTCGTTTGAAATTCTAAATTCATGATTTACTTCAAATATATAAAAAAAAAACGGGTATGTTTTTTTTTTGTAAAACTTACACTAGGGCCATATCGGTACGTTTCACTAAAGTTTGTTTACTGTGATTTTTGTTGCTCAATCTGTGTCATTTCCTACGTAGTACCTACAAAGCTATCTGTGTCGGAACACGTAGTAACAGTGAGCTGATCTGTGACGCTGAAAGTCAAGGGGCTTGGTGATGTAATGACGTCTGTGAAAATTATATATTAATTCAGCCGTAAGCTAATTAAAATAACAGTTAAAAATAATTTGCGTAGATATAAATAAATTTAAACTTTGTGGACTCTACCTGTAGATTCAGTAATTGCAGGTTACCTATACCTAGTTAATATACAAAATAGATATACTACTGACTAACTGTCTCGATCTTTAAAACGACTTGATTAAAAAAAGCAGGTAGATTAATTATGGGGTCTAGAGGTCTTAGTGGTAAGGATTTTGCAAAAGGGGCGAATTAGGGAGAAATTCTATGCGTACAAAGTCGCAGGCAACAGCTAGTACATATACAGGGCTATACAGAAAGGTAGTACGAAACCTAATAGGGGTGCGACATGACTTATATACATAAATGATTACCTAAAATAATGCCAACATGGCTTGAAATCTTTCTGTTATATATAAAAATCAATTGCTGTTCGTTAGTCTCACTAAAACTCAAAAACGGCTTGACCAATATTTTTTGTTTTATTTGCCTCAATACAGGGTTGGTATAAAATAAAAATAAAATTGGAAAATTTGCCCTGAAAATTGGAGAATTCGAGTTTTTTTTTTCTATGAAATTTCGACAGGACAACGTTTGCAAGGTCAGCTAGTTGTTAATAAATTATTCTAAATATAGAATAGGGCTAATTTTTATTATTATTTTACTTTGATTCACCTCTACCTGTGGCGTGCAAAACTATATCTTGTAATTGTTGATGTAACACTCAATAACAAAACTTATTATAAGATATTCTAAACGCGGAGTTTATGTAAAAATGTTATTTGGTAGAGAAAATAATGGAGGCGCCGGACTTAGAAGCAAAATAAACAGTTTAAAAATAACCAGACGTGCGAAAATATCTGGATCTTCGCATACACTCCTGGATTAGAAAGAACGTGAAATAAACACGTAGCTTTCTGTGATGCTTTTTGTGTAAGATAATTAACATACGTAGAAGAAAATGCCTGTAACTCACCAAGCTTTCTTCAAGTTCTGAGTTGTGATTGAAGTTTTGTCCTATTTTCAATTTTACATAATAAAATTACTATTAAGCCAGGTATAGTTACAGCCAGGTATGACTATCTTTGCTTTTGCTTAATTTGCCCTGTTAGTAGGTATGTATGTGTGGGACAAATCTTGAAACTGAATTGTAGTCCAGTTATCCTCAACCGATTGAGATGAAATTTGATATACTTATGTAAGTTTGGTGACAGTGCAATGTTATGGCTTCCATTGAGCTGGTCTGATGATGGAGACAGAAGGTGGCTATATGAACTCCTTAACGAAATGATGTAACCCCATCGGGTTTGGGTTCGTTGGAATTGTCTTCCCAAGCACGTTAGTCCTAGAGGATGAGCGGATGCCTAAAAGCTTGTTTAAAAAAAAGTTTTGTTAGTTAAAATAATGGTTCGGTTTCCTGCTTAAGTGTTTTCCTCTAATATTTATACAGATCGTTTACGTATGTTTTTAAAATAAATAAATAATAGGCTTGCCTTTGATTACGAACTCGCCTAAAGTTAAGCGATGCTGCGGTCTACGTTGGAGCACGCTTGCCTAGAAGAAACCGATTCACTCGTGATTTGAAGACACCCAGATTGAACCATCGGGGAGCACCCATTCAGGCAGCGCATTCCACAGACTAGCAGTTGGCACAATAAATGTGGAATCAAAGCGCTTCGTACGGGTCAAAGTTAATATAACCAATACATCGTCATTGCAATTTGTCTTCATTTCTCCTAAATATAATCTTTGTTTCACAATTGCTTATCGATAGCTTTAGTCGAGTTGACTGTCAAGTCAACTCTTAGATTTTTTTCTAGACAGCTTATATTTTTTTGTGATTTCATAGTTGATTCCATATTAAAAGTTCATAATGATGGGTACTATGGACCCCTTTCGGCTTAGTATACCCTTTCCCCATAACCCAGTATAAGCAATCACTCGTACTTTTATATGGTATTTTAATATGTTCACACGATTACAATGTTATTGCAGCTATCAGAGCTGAGAAAAAACTCGGACCAAGTATAGTAGTCGTGGAAGCTACTGCGTTTAATGTGCAACGGGTTTTAGAAAGATGCATGAAGCATAAAATTTTATTGATTTTAACATCTTTCAAGCACGAAGCTAGCCTCTTATTGGAACAAATATCTTTCAGTTTAATTATGAAATAATGAAAGAATTTTCATTGGTAATAAACTAAGACAAACTAACAGAATGATTATAAAAGGGAAAGAGAAAGAGAGACACGCGTGTTGCGTTGTAAGCCGCACAAAAAAATAAATCCCACCGAATTATATTTTTAGCAAACTTGAAATCTTTACGCGAATTCTTAGTTTTAGTAGCACTAAACGTCCATTTTATTTAAACTGTAACCAGAAAAACGACTTGCTTTCTGAGCATTAGTAAATCCTAAAACTTGTTTTTATTGCGATTCTAATCCGCAAACGCCGCTAACGTCCGATTGGCACACGCTTTCGAGCTATAAACCATTTGGATGCGCATACGCAGAGCAATCGAATCGTCTTGAAACATAAATATTTCAATTTGATGAAAACATACGACTAGTCTAACTGCTACTAAAGTGCGAAAGAGACAAAACAAAAATGTACGGTAACCGGTAAGTACTAATATGCCAAGAGCAAAATAGTCGACTTTTACTATGAACGATTTGATGTTCTTCGTATAAAATCTGTTCTACAACTTTACACCGCGTAGTTAACATAATTTTCGAAATAAAACTAACGCAATCCAGATTTAACGACATACAACAAGGCTGAAAAATAAGCCGTAAAAATTCCACCCAAGTTTTTATTATTATGGACAGTGGCGTTTTAGTACGGAAACTTAAAAGCGGCAATGATTTTGTTCGTGTTATAGCTGACAGGTGTAATTTTGACTGAGTCATTCAGTATGACCACGAGCTTATAGAAATATAAGAAGCATATTTTTACATTACATAGGTCAATTTGTCACACTCTGTCTAAGACAACCGATATCGATATATTTGGTGACAACGTTATTCGTTTTAAGTTTAGGTCTCTGACTATCTGAACAGTTTTTAATTATTTGTATTTTCTTCGTGACATTTATTACTTGACTTTTTAATTTAAATTTTAAAAACTAACAAAACTTTGAATGTTAACAAAATAATTATCGTTTTATACCTCATTTGTGTTTATGTTTAACTGATTTAACTACATATTATTTTATTTTATCGCTCAATATTATTGCATGCTGTCTTCACCTGTAATTATTGTGACATTTAGTTATATTTTTATTTCTGTTTAAAGTTTTGATAAATTGTATTGATGTACACAGTGTAGGTGGACTTAAATAAATAAAAAAATAAAAATAAAAAATACACAAAAAATGCATAAAGCAAATGCAGCGCAGTAGCCTTTGACTAGGGTATAGCGAGATTGTCTTTCGGTGCGTTTCGTTTCTGAAAACTATCGTACGGGAATCGATTCCGGGATAAAAAAAAAATCCCGGACATAAACTATTTCCAAATCAAAATTTTATGCTGGTTACACACAACCGCCAAAAGTGTGCCGCCGCCTGCAACGCTGTCCCCGCTCCGAGGCGCGAAGTTGGTACTATTATATGCGCGAACCGCTATAAAAAAATAATTTTACGCTTGTTGTTTTTTGCTTTTGGCAATTTGGCGCCCTTTGTTATGTGGCGCCTAGAGCGACCACTCCTCTCGCTCTACCCAAGGGGGTCTAGACAAGAGCCACACACTGTTAGCACAAACGAGAAAAAAAAATCTCTCTAGCACCGGCGCTGAACAAATGGACCAGCCTGGTCAAGCTTGTTGTTATCATAAAGATCTACTCCATTCATTCATTTCGTTCATTCATTCTCAAGCAATCACGCATCGCGACGTCATTCCCAAGACGAATGACGTTTGTTTTTTCTTATTACACGTCAATCGTATCCGCACCAATATGCGTACAACGTACATCATCATCGATGTATTTATGATTTGCGTAATTTTTTACGTAGGTTTTGCCTGCGTCAGTTTTTAGTTATAGCTTTCTAACAGACCTCCCACTTCGTCACATGACAGCGACGCTGTTAGGACCATTTTACATATGACAGGTCGCTTTCTATCTTTTTTTAAATCCGAGACAAAGTTTGGCATCTATCTTTGACAATTTTTTTTAAGTAGCAGTTAGGTGTTTCTTTTAAAATAAAGCATTAAAAATAATCTATAATCTTAGTTAAACTGTATATTAATATACAGTTTAGCTAAGATTATCATCAATCTCATTTCAATCTTTCAATGAACTTCCCTCGTCTAATATCGATAATCGTTATAGAGTGACAAAAGATTTTCAGAATAGTTTTAATACTGAAACTGAAGAGTTTAGTCAACGCATAAATGATACAGTTTTTTTTATTAAACTGTCAACAAACATTACCCGTAAAAGCAACACTTTTAATCAATGACAGTATTAAAAAGGGGGAAGACGCGTGACATCCAAACATTGAACCCAATAAATATGGCTCTGTTTCGGATCGAGTCAGCGGCGACGTTGACGTCTACACGGTAAACGTCAACTTCACCGCTCCATTAGACACTACACTAGACCATAAAAGTGACATTTAAAGAAAATTAAGTTAATTGTTTTTAAGTATTTACGAGTGAAAAGTAATGCCGTGAAACTTGTTTTTTGTCTTCGAACTGTTGGTGCACCTTGTGAAAACGCAGGAAGTAATTTTTGCTGCTTTATTTCACACAATTTTGACAAGTAATTCACGTGCTATCAAAACGCCAGTTCGATTGTGACCACAGAACACATGATTGTGACTGAAGTGGATTGTGCCCCGGAGCCTATATTATGCGGTCCACGTCAAGAAGTTCGTCCCGTATCTTCCCCCTATTTACTTACATCAATGCTTTTAATATTACAATTATTTATGTTACACGAAAACATGGAACTTCCCACGAAATACCTACACAACACAAAAGATTCTAACAACACCAGTTGGAACCATCGTGTCATCATCTCTGAAAGTATTATTTATATTTCAAACGTTCGTAGTAACGTCCTACGCACAAAGTTCAAACTTTGTGTATCTAGGATTCATTCATATTTCCACCATGTTTTTCAAGTGGAGTGAAAAAGCTTACTAAAATGCTGTCAGGTGAGAACGGGGCTCGGCCTGTTAAAAATATTATTGGCAGAATGTTACAGCCGTCCGTTGTTTTAACAGTAAAAAAAAAAAGCTTTTGCCCCGAAAATAGGTGCTCAAGCGTATATTGTCTCTGTGTGAATGTTGTCCATTTTTCCGGGTTTTATTTTAATTTAAAGAATGTTCACGGACACCAGATTTTATTGGATAATCAAATATCGAGCATTCCATGTATCTTGTGGTAGATTGAAATAACTTTAGGTAGATTTTTGGGGCGCTATAAAAGTAGTAATCCAATCTCGGCGACCGCGACCGAAGCCCGCGACCAGCGACCGCGACCGGCGGCAGCGGCCGCGACCGGCGCCAGCGGCCGCGTCGCGCGTCCTACTGCTCAGTATGTATTTATATGGAGTGATAAACAATGCAAGCGATCCTCACGTCGCGAGACAGAGATTTTTCAGACATATATTTTTAAAAAAATCTGGTGCCTTTTTAGAATCTAAGTATAAGTATAGGTTAGCAAGTTTTTGGACAGACCACACAATATTGATGTAAGAAAAACCTTTCAACCTATATCACACGCACATAGCACACTCACACATACAAAATTCCACAATGAAAACGCGCCGCCAACATTCCTGTCCATTGATCTGTGACGTGTCATTCTTATTTTTGTTCGGCGCAAACACGCCGTTTCTGATCACATCAACTATAAGTATCTACGCCATGAATGAATAACAACTAGTGATGTGAAAACAGGTTGTTAAATAGCTATAGATACCCAAACATAGTTAATTTTTGATAGGTATATTTATTCTATCTGATATCTACGTGGTCACCAACTGGTCACCAACCCTGAAAAATATGCGATAATGTTCCTACTTGTGGAACGTATTTATCAACAGCGTTGGAAGATTTTCAGAATTTTTAGACAACGCGGGACCCAAAATTGTTAGAAATAGATACGTAGAAAACTTTGGCTACCCTTAGCAATTTTCTTATCGAAGTGATTTCTTAGGTTTTCGCAATTATAATTACTTATTGAAATTAATTTCACGGATTTATTTCACGGATAGTTTTTATTGTGTGTATTCACATTATATTAATTTCTGAAGTTTTGAACACTTTGCGTGGTCACAGGTAGACAACATGACGGATGTATAAAGAAATATTAAGATTTTTTTTACAAGTACCGCCATGATTTTAATAAAAACATTTTCTTGAGCCCTTTTGGAGAACGTTGGCGGAGGCCTATATCCAGCATTGGACGTCCTATGGCTGAAATGACGATCATGATGAATGACGGTCACAACCTCAAAACATTCTTATTATAATCTTACATTGAGATTTGTCTCGCTCTCTTGGCTAATGAGAGAACAAGACTAAATTCAATGTTAGAATTATTATAAGAAGGTTTTTTAGATTGTGGTAGGTAATAACAGAGCTCATGCAGCTCTGCGCCAGACTTAAGATTTTAGATGTCAGCAATTCAAATAATGTACCTACATTGTCTAATAGACCTTCAACGGTCTATGGGCAGTCTAACTGTATTTGTAGTGTTAGTATTAGCTTGTATTTAAAGGCACTTGCCACTAAAAAAGTACTAAGAAGCGCTTCGGCCATATTCGAAACCAAGTTTGACGCGGCAACAAGATTCTTTAGCTCTATAGTCAATACAAAACTTTAAATTTAATATATAAAATTAATGTATGCATGTTCAAAACGGCTAGACCGATTTTGACCGACCGAGACTTTAATTTTACTGGCAGGTAGCTAATATTAAAGCTAGTAACTCAGGCTACTATATCCTGGAGATAACACGGGTGAAATCGCAGGGCACAACTAGTGATTAAAAAAAAACAAAAAAAAAAAACAAACAGCACAACGCACCTTCTATGAACAAGGATATGATACTACTGATATCGCCAACAAATAAAATTTTACACAATAATATGCCATCTACACAACTGAACTGTAACTAAACTTATTTCGCACCTCCTGAAACCTGCGTGGAAAAGTAGGGGGCTAGCTTTTCTTTACCTTGTTTTCAACGATGTCAAAGTTTTTTGATAGATGGCGCTGTACCGAGCTTAAAGTTTTATCAAGTCGTATGAAGTTTTTTATCTTCTTTCATTTTCGTAAGAGTTTTTGGGGAAGTAGTGTTACCTACTTACTCATTTACAGTTTTTGTGAAATCAATTTTTAGTAACATCCAATGACAAGTTCAGTAAACATTATATTGTGTTAAAAATTTATTCATTGCAACAACATAAATAAAATAAATCTTAGTAACCGGTAAAATTAAGAGAGGTTAAATTCCTTTTTACCACCTTAACGAGTCGAGTTCACAAATGACTCGAAACTGCAAATTTTGCATTATTCTCGTTGGCTCTCGTTTAAACTCTTCCAAGTTTCATTATTGAATTATGAGACGGACATATTCTAGAAACAGCTTTATCTAAGGTTGTGAAACAGAATTTTACTAGTAGACTTACAATTTGCTATAATTTTGTTTATTGTATTTTTTAGAGTAAGAAAATCATAATATATTTACATAACTCTTTCCTGCTGTTAAAACTTGCAAGTTGAAGTGGCAATGGGCAGGTCACATCGCTCGGAGAACCGATAACCGATGGGGAAGAAAGGTTCTTGAGTGGAGACCACGAAGCAGAAGACGCAGCGTAGGTAGGCCTCCCACTAGATGTACCGACGACATAGTAAAAGTCGCTGGCATCCAGTGGATGAAAAAGGCAGGCTGTCGTGCAGTGTGGAGGTTAAAGGGGGAGGCCTATGTTCAGCAGTGGACGTCTTCTGGTTGATGATGATGATGATGAACTCTTTCAGACCTTTTTATCTATATGAAAAAATCAAGTCGTTCCGTTGCTTTACTGTCGCGTGAAAGAGAATAAAACATTGGAATAAACTTTTTTTTTACATTTATAAAAAAAAAAATGCCGTAGTTGTCAAACAAGCAGACGGACTACCTGATAGTAAGCAGCTACTGTCGCTTATGATATGGACACTTGAAACACCAGAGACATTACAACTACGTTGCAGACTCATTAAAATCTATTAAGTCGCATTTTGAAGAGCCCCATGTTGTATATAGCTTCACTGACACACCGCGGAAAGTAGCTCATTCCACATATTGCAGGTGTGAGGCAAGAAAGATCGCGTGAATCGCACAGTGTGCGATTTTTACTGATCTATGATATGTGGATGAGCTTTCAGGCAGTGGCGGCTAGTGCGATCATAAAACCGTGACGCCGGCATCAGATCAAACAGGGGCCTTAGGCCCAGCAATGCGGACTCAAACTAATGTTAAAATCGCGCAGTTCGGAAAATCAGGCGAAAACGCGCTCAGGTACGGCATGGTGGATAGGGCCCATCCTATCTCAGAGAGAGAGAGGATGGGCCCTAATCGTGACCTGTCTCAGCAGCGGGAACATACTGTGACTCAATGTCATGTTAACCCAAAATAAATGGTTATTATTGTTCGCATTAGCCATATCCACGGCTCAATTAACGTCAAGTTTACTTTTCAAACTTGTTTCAGACATCAAGCATCCAAGAGACTTCGTAATATAATAGGGACGTAATTCAAAGAGCCGGGAACGCAAAAAATCTGCATAATCGCGCATCCCAAGGGAATTCATTATGTCGTATGCATAAATAAATATATATTTGGATAACCCGGTCTAACAATGGACAATTTATTATTTAGATTCCGGCTTTTCTCAGCGGGAATTTTTCATGTAAATGTCCGCGGTTTGCATTTTTTTGCGGAGGCCGCGGTGATTATAGCGCAGAACGTTAGATAAATAATTGTTGGGAATTTCTGTTTTTTGCGGAAATTGTTAGGGATTTCTTTGGATTGAGGATTTCGTTTTAATTGTGCCTTCAAAAAAGTTTAGTTTAGATCTGGATAGATAAATTGTTGTATCTTTTTAATTAAGGTTCTTTCTCTTCTCAAAAGAACAGTTGTATTGTTGGACTCTTTCTTTTTATAGTCTTGCTTTTTAATTTTATCAAGTCTGTTAGACAATTTTTTTTTCTTTTAAAAGAGCTGACCTTTTGATATATCCGGACACCGTAAATAAAATTGAAATGTGTTCATACGCATTTTAATGTCTTGCTAGACAGAGAGAGAGCACACTATACTTACTAATGACGTCACATGTAAGGACGCCATAAAAATACCATACTGACACTCACCTTGCAAGAAAGGGACAGAGAATCCCTTCTTAGTCCGAACAAAAACTTTAAAACGCTTCTTTAGGATTTTATAAGCAGATTTAAACAGAGTCTTCGGTAGGTGTATTCAATTGAATTATATTTTCCACTTAGCCTGTTATTTTTACAAATCAAGCACCTGTCCACTGTCCAATAGCATATTGGTAGTTTATTTTTGATGTTTTAGTTCATCTAGCCATCGACATGAGAATATTATAAGTCAAACCCAGATATAGAAACCAACACCAGGGCAACAAGTTCGAGGTCCATTTGTAAAAACAATTCCGGCGCATAACTCCGGATTGAAATCCAATATCGTTTACAATTTACAAACGAACTGTTGTCGAAGAAAATTTAATTAAACAGACTGAGCTGTAAAACAAGGCTTTGCCGGAGACAGACGGCTTAGGGTCAGCGTTTACTATTCGTATCTATAGGAAAAAATTCCTTTTCGAGTTGAAGTTGGTTCAGTTAATTAATAATATTAATGTAAAACATTGTTATGTGTAAATGGAATCATTTAAATTTGATTACAACTACAAATTAAGCTATAATATTTATATTAACTGATTGGTAATGAAGTTATAATGACGACTTAATTATTAAAATGTCATAATTTAGCATAATCTTCATGTTCAAACAAAACGTCATAATTATCTGAAGGGCCTTCCACCAAAGTGCAGGGGCCTTTCGCCCAGCTGTTTAAAGCAATCTAGTTTAGTTGATGAAAAAATGTTGCGCGACCCGTATTTGGGCGCGTTAAGGTTCACGTTCGCGTGATTTTCCAAACCGCGTGGTTTAACGTTAGTTTGAGACCGCGTAAGGAATTGGGCGTAAGGCCCCAGATATTGCCAAACCGACAAGTTACCGTCACCATATTTACTAATTGGTGCCCAGACTGTAGAAAATAATGTGTAACATCAAGCATTTAGTAAAAACACTTAAAAATATACTTCGACCTAGTGTACGTAGACCCCAGTGACTTGTTTTATTCGCTGCGTAGACACTACCGATTAGTTTTAATTATTCCTTTTATTGGCTGCCAGTGATAAATGATTGTTCATTAGGCTGTTAGCGAGGTCTTTCATAGGGCTCAAAACTTACTGTTGTACTAATATAGTGAAGTATATATAACTTTTGGTCTCTGTTGCGCGAGCTATTCATAAGGCTGTTAATAATTTTGAAGAGAAACGAATACAAAACCTAGATGCAAAACGCCTTATCATTAAGACCCGTCCGAAACCTTCCTACACCTACACATACAATGCTGATGGTCAGTTGTACTGTGCGCCTTGCAACAGGACCTTTAATACTTAGTTTCGTTTAGCCAGCCATATACGCGCTCATAACTGGCGCTAGTCAGGTTCGCGTTGACGGACACGTCAGGGAGGCCGTTATACATAGTTTTTGCTCCTGTAGATTACCTAGCAAGTTAATTTATCTACTAAAATGTGAATACATAATTAGTTTTTTTTTTACATATTTTTTTTTCACATTTATATTGTAATTACTTCATTTTAAATTCTCACCCGACCATGAAATGGTAACTGAGTAACTCGAGCCTGGAAGTGATATCTTGTAGAACCACTGTAACCTACACCCTACCCGCCTTCCCACAATGCCACTGGATAATCACAAAAGATACAAGTAGGTACTAATACCAGTTTGAAACGTATAAAGTACGCATCATAATGCATTCTACTGTTATCCCCAGGTAGTACCCGGGGACCAACTACCACGCACAACTAGTTGTGCAATAGGTACATACTTCAAGAAATATGTCCCTCAACTCATTGTGTTTTTTGATATTTTATTTAAAAAATTAAATTTTTTTTCAAATAAAAAATATAGTATTTTCGTTGTAACTACAGAAGACATAATAGCTATAGCTATAGGAGTTAATATTGTTTATTAAAAATAAAAATAAGTATTGAACAATCCTGGGCGTTCTCAGTATTTCGGTAATTTAGTCCGGCCACCGGACTGGTGAAACTTATTCGCCTCAGCAGTTCGTGGATGTAATACGACCGGACTATTGAGCCTGATAGCTTGGTAACCCAATAAAATAGGGTTAAAAAAACTATTCATACCATAAATTTGAAAACAGACTAACTTACAGACTAATGATTTTTATTTGTCTGTTGTGTATGCAAAATATGCAAATGCAAAAATAAGTTGTATTGTTGGTACGGTACCCTCGGTATGCGATACCGACTCGCAATTGGCCGACTTTTTTGAAAGTTTTCGTAGGTACCAAATTTAGCGAAGAAATATTTTTCTTTACAAATTTTTACTTTTGCGCGAGTTTTGACATGTTTATTGTAGAATTTTCCAAAGCTTGTTTTTCTAATATATCCGACTTTTAAAAAGGTTTTCGTACCTCATTTGGCGAAGAAAAATATTTCTTTACAAATTTTTACTATTATGCGAGTTTTGACATGTTTACTGTGGAGTTGCAAATTTTCTAAAACTTGTTACTCTTATAGCCATATGTTATAGGCGAGCTCCAAAACCCAGCCCTACGTAACGTTTGTCTCCACGTAGATTAGTGAGTCGAAGCCTGCGTCCCACACCTGCGTCTAAACAAACCTGCCACTTTACTGCTAAAAGGTATGAAAATACGAATCAACTGTACTAGCAGTAAGGCAACTTGGAACAAAAGACATAATATAGAAAATTGTATGCGAAAAAATAATGTGACCAGCAGTGCAAGTACCGTTCTTTTAGCGATCGTCAAATTGACAGTTGAGGTCGTCAAATTCGATAATATGCCATTTTTTCAGTACTCGCTGTGATCGATTCTATGGCATTTTAGCGAATTTGCGATCGCTAAAAGAACGGTACTTGCACCGCTAGTCACATTATTTTAAAATTTAAATACATAATACAATATCTGCTACGAAATCCATGTTACGTGAATAAAAGGTCATGAAAGGTCACGGGGCACAAGCAACGGTTCCGCTATGACATACGATCTATAAAACATCCACTAAGTTTTACGAGTATTGTTACAGTATACCTATCTTTAAAAAAAAAAACTATTAAATGTTTAACTCAGCGCCTGATTTTCACACAATTTTGACCAACAACAACTTGAAAAGTACCTATAACTTACATTATTAGATTAGAAAAACTATTAGATAGATACATAGATAGAT
The DNA here is from genome assembly GCA_914767915.1 of Agriopis aurantiaria. Taxonomy (NCBI): domain Eukaryota; kingdom Metazoa; phylum Arthropoda; class Insecta; order Lepidoptera; family Geometridae; genus Agriopis; species Agriopis aurantiaria. The sequence continues at coordinate 14,900,765 of OU611989.1, read as the reverse complement.
AGATAGAAACTCTTTATTGTGTACACCAGAAATAAAAATTACAACACGATAGAAAACCCTTACGAGCTAGTGCCACAAGTGGCGGCCTTATCGCTAAAATCGATCTCTTCCAGGCAACCTTTATTATAATCTATATAGTTATATTCCAAATTCGATCGGTTAAGTAGTTAAGGAGATCATCATCAGCCAGAAGACGTCCTCTGCTGAACATAGGCCTCCCCCGTTAACCTCCACCTCCACACTGAACGACAGCTTGCCATCTGCATCCACTAGATGCCCGCGACTCTCACGATGTCGTAGGTCCATCTAGTGGGTTACGGTTAGTGGTTACGGAGATACGGGGTAACAAATATTCACAAACACAAACTTTAGCATTTATAAATTACTAGCGACTCGCCCGCCCGGCTTCGCACGGTTGTAATTTACGTGCGAAGCCGGGGCGGGTCGCTAGTTATATTTATAAACATTTCGTGAACATGTATCTAACTGATGGTGAAAACCGCATCAAAATCCGTTGCGTGGTTTAGAAGGAGTCAGCGGCCATACAGACAGACAGACGCGGAAAGCGACTATAATTTATACTATGTAGAGATATAGAAGATAGAGATGATTAGTAGGATATGTTTTATTTGCTAGACATTCTAGTTCATTCATTTACAAGCCATGTTTAAAGTACGCATGCAAAAATATTTGTAGGTATAGTGTTAAAAAATAAAAGAACCATGTTTTCATAATTGCCTTCGTAACGCCGCATATTGTAAAAGTTCATCATCATCATCATCATCATCATCAGCCAGAAGACGTCCACTGCTGAACATAGGCCTCCCCCTTTAACCTCCACACTGAACGACAGCCTGCCTTTTGCATCCACTGGATGCCAGCGACATTGAGGATTGTAAAAGTTGCCCTACTATTATTACATTGTATGTTCGCCGCAATTGTGAAAGCACGCAAGGTAGGGTAAAGGAAGGTAAAGGAAAGTCGTACGAATCTATTGAAGTTCAGGTGCTAAGTACGGTTGGAACCCTTCTAGGCTTTATAGCGTTTCACATAACCGCTAGGTGAAGCAGATAAGTAATGATTTTTGCACATGTTATTTGAGACTACGAAGTCTCACTATAAGGTTTAATTTTTAACAAACTTTTAAAAAAGAGAGATTCTCGGTTCTGGTGTTTAATTTATTTTATTTTGAAATGTTTGCTAGCTCAGAACTTCGTTATTAATGAACCAAATAAAAAAATATTGATGGTATATATTTTCAGATTAGTCCTATAGAAATTTCATCAAATCGATTCAGTAGTTTGGCTTTTAAATCAAAATAACTGGAAAATTCGTTTACTTGGATGACATTATATCAAGTCATCCAAGGAACCGAATTTGCGTAGGTATTTTACTAATTTTGAAGTCGATTTATTAAATTGATAACTGTAAAATTTATCGGTAGAGAGAAGCTCCGACATATACGTGAGTGTAAGCCTTTCATGTTCCCACTGCTGGGACACAGGTTTTCTCTCAGAGAGATGTTGGTGAATGTCATATGCATCACGCTGAGTTGGCACCGGCTTGTGGCAGAAACTGTTATTTTATCTGTCTTGTAATGTATATTTATCTTTTGTTACACGTCACAAATAAATATTTATCTTTCTTTCTTGTCTTTATATGTTTTTGAACTTTGAGATTCTTGGACATACCGCACACACAAACACAAACCGTCTGTTTGTCATTGTGTTGTGGCATTTTCAAAAAGTTCCTAAGGGAGCAAGTCTTCACTAGTACCTTCTTACTGACGAACAATGAGTAAGTGTCTATTACGTTTTACTACCCGAGAAACCTCAATTAGCTACTCGGAGGAACGAGTAAACCGTAATGTTGTCTTAACACACTGGCCCACAAACCCCAAACACGGTCCAAACTGGCGCAGTATTAATTACAAGTAATCACGACACAATTATCGCGCCGGCTGAGTTCTGGGCTACAAAGGGCTGCGTTCCTTTGAAGAGGAATGTTGATCAAGTAATTAGCAACTTACATAAACGACGCTTGGTTGTCAGCGGTCGCAAGCTTGCAAGGGCTGGTTGGATGTGCTATACCTTTTGTCAACATGGTGATTTTTGTTATGTGTCTTTATTGAATTACTAGCTGAAACCCGCTACTTCGTACGCGTAGAGCTGGGCCTTGGGCCTCGCTACTACCCGCTATTATGTATTATTCTAATGTATAAGCTATATTATTGTAAAATCCATTCGGTAGTTTTTGCGTGAAAGAGGAACAAACATCCATACATCCATACATACAAACTTTCGCGTTTATAATATTAGTAGGATTGGGACTTTTGAGCATTGCTGGTGCGTATCAGTAGTTCAATGAAAAAAAAAAACATTGAACTATCGAGACTAACAAGGCTCGGTAGTTCAATCAATTGAACTGGTAACTGAAACTTTGAAACTTTTGAGTCTCACTAGTTCAATCATATTATTACATTGAATTAGTGAGACTAAATAATCTCAGTAGTTCAATCAATTGAACTGTTGATTGAACTACTGAGAATAGACCCTTTCTACAGATTTGGGGTTGACATTTTATACATAACAGGTTGTTGTTCAGTGTGGAGGTCTATATTCAGCAGTGGACGTCTTCTGGCTGATGATGATGAATGATGAACAAGTTTATTAAGGTGTTTGTTTAGAAGCACATTACGAGCGCGTTACCAACAGCTACTAACTTTGATGTGATCGTGACCGAGCGGTAGCATGTAGGTACCTACGATCTGATGGCACCCAGTTCGATCCTCGGCCCTGCACCGTTGACTTATTTAGTATTTAGATAAATTTATGTGCAGTTTCGATGCCATAGGTAATAGGTATGTCTAAGAACCTCAAAATTTCAAAGACATATGACAATCACTAGCCTGCACCGGGCCGCCGATCCTCTCACTCTCTCTTTGAGAGAAGTGGGAACATAAGCTGAAGTGATGATGATAAAAAACTTTGTATTGATTTTAATGTGATTGATGCAAAAAATTACACAAAAAACGTTTTTTATTGTAAATATAACTGGTACAGCATTTAGAGACTTTGTAAAGCTAAACTTTGAACCTGCTAGGAAAGCACTCGAATAATAATACAATTTGATAATTTAATATTGTCAGTTTTTTTATTAAAAAAAAGTCAAGTGTCAAGTCTTCGCCTTGTGAAACATGTCAATGTTTTATTAGGTACACTTCTCCATTTTTCATTTTTCGCACGTCCGTGATCACCGAAGCGCGAACTCAAGTTGGCGCAATAAATCGTACGAACAAAGTTTCCATAGAGCGAGTGACGCCTCAAACTCGGCTAATGGCGCTCTCGATTGAAACCGAGCCGGAATGATATATCGGTTGATTTATTGTGCTATACACTGTGTGACGCTTTACTAGAGGTTAGTATTTAAATAATACTACTTATAAGAGTTGTGCATAGGTTTGACAATATTATGAGGTCAATACTAGGCTTTTACTAGGCGTGATGTGTTCTTTATGCATTACTTTATTGTACTTTAGTAGTTATCAACTTATGTGGTGGTACGGAACCTTCAATACTCATGCCCGAAATAAGACTCAATGAAATTTGGTACCTATGGAGGTAGTTTATTTTCGGGATTAACATATAGGATAACTTTTTTGTCAGAAAAATCATGGCTTCTGAGGAAAAGTGGGTGCTGCTAGTCTCTTCTAAGTATAAAACTTTGTTCATAGGTCTTTTTTTCTTCTTAAAAAATAAAGCCGCTATCCGCGTCTGTCTGATTATATATCCGCTAACTCCTCCTAAACCACGCAACGGATTTTGATGCGGTTTTCACCATCAGTTAGATAATTTTTCACGGAAGGTTTATCATACAAGTGCGTTATACCGAGGCGGGTCGCTGGTATATTATATATTATATCATCTACGTAAAATATCAATCACTTTGTAGAGTTCGAGCCAATACCAGTAACAATGTGAACGCGATGTGAAACTTCTTCTTTGAGAAAGTTAACGTTCTGTAACAAGGCGAGCTCACTCATTCTTCTGAAGAGCTTGCTTTGAGATGAAATATTGAATTAAATAGAAGTTTCGATTGGAAAGTTCAATTTCAACTTATTTAAAGGAAAGATGCAACGTCCGTTCTAGATAGATAAAATGTTTACTGATCACGCCAGAAATTACACACACAGGATAATAATTACTAATAAAAAAAAAACTTTTGATAAACGAGCTTTTTTCGTATTTTTCTCAGCAAACTCATTCATTTTATACCCATATCATGGAGGTGCATAAAAAATAACTGGTCCGCCATCTTTGGGAGTCCACCATAATATTACCTATTGTCAACCAAGATTTGAAAGATTTACCCCACATAATATATATACGTAGTATAGCGTAGGTAGGCCTCCCACTAGATGGACCGACGACATTGTGAGTGTCGCGGGCATCCAGTGGATGCAAAAGGCAGGCTGTCGTTCAGTGAGGAGGTTAAAGGGGGAGGCCTATGTTCAGCAGTGGACGTCTTCTGGTTGATGATGATGATGAATATAAATACATACTAAGGACAAGTTAAATAAAAGCTTGTAAAAATGCTTACAAATAGTGTAACAACCGGCTTTATCGCTATGAGTGATCTCTTATAGGCAACCTCAGGATAGAGTGGTGTACAGGGTGATTCTTCGCTATAATTTACTATTTACTATAATTACGAATACCTTTTTCATGAGACCGCAATTATCACTTTTATGAAAATAATAACTGTTCCATACATTTTGTGGAATGTCGATAACGTTTTTTGAGTTTTTCAGTCGTTCTTTGCTATACAGGGGGATTGGGCGAGGTGATCTGAATGTATTCTGCAACGAATAGCAGGACACAACAGAAGAAGGAGGCCTTTAGGGAGAGAACGAGGAATGAGGAGGCCTTTGCCCACCAGTAGGACCATATAGGCTAAAAAACGCATCAAGTCTGTTTTTTCAAAAGAAAATAGAACAGACATATTTCTTAAAAAAAACTTTTTTCTAAAAGTTAGTTTCAAAAGAACATATTTCTTACAGTTTATTTTCAGAGTTTCCCATTTTAAACCTTTTTAAACATTGTAAGCAACCAGTACAATGCCTTTCTTTCGAGAACACCTTATCCGATCACAAAATCGCGCTGTTAACTTTCTTACCATGCGTTGTATATCGTCTCATGCATGATTAGTCTAGCAGTTTTATCTGATACTGCGATATCATAATACTACTGTGTTCTCACAGTTTTGTAAGTTTAGAGTCCTGGTTTTTTCCTCTTTTTCGTACAAATAATCATGGTATAATAATATACTCCACCAGGTATAGCCCTCCGAGAAATAATGTGACGTGGGCATCCCGCAATGATGTCATCAATGTCATGGATACACGCACACGTGCATAAGCAAGAGCAGAATAAGTAATTTACAACAAATTCGAGAGAGATGACGATACACGAAACAATGGCGGACTCTATGATTTTCTGTGTTAACAGTAGCGTGAAATTATAACTCCCCAATATCCGTATATTACCTGTGGGAATCCAATAAATCAATGTGGTTTTGATAAAATTGTGTTTAATATGTTCAATTCGTGCTTAAGTTGCTTGAGCGGACAAACCAAATGACAATTGAAATGCTTTTTGTATTTTATTTAATAGTTTTTTTTTTATACCAGTATCTGTGTTTGTTACAATAAAGTGGCAACCGGACAGTGACGTAATTGCGGTACATCTCCCAGAGTGTTAGACCTTGTTTTCTTGGATCATGCAAATAATCTCGTCGCATACTTACGTCATTCGGTATTCTTGAGTGCCCAGAAATGGAAATGTCGGCTCACAAATAAAGTGAAAGTGTCAACGTGTCAATACCACCCTTCCACTCAGACAACGTCTTGGTATAAATAAAAAGTATTGTGTTCGACATAACATGAGTACCTTGTTGTGGGAAGCGTGTTCACACTATGATAGATTTAAAAGCACCTAAAAAGTTTTAATTAATTAGCGCTGTTCCACTCTTTAGGGTGTACCAAAGAGTGGTTAGATTAGTTCCACACTTAAGGGTTTACTAAAGAGAGTTTTTTTTTATGTCAGGGAGGGGGAAATCCATCATGGATCGAAGGGTTTTGTCGGACTCCTACCGACTAAAACCCCCTCCCTGTTTCTGTTTCCTGTATGTGGATCAGAGACCTTGTTTTTCTTAAATATGGTTTTTAAGCTTATATAATACTAGTGGTCCGCCCCAGCTTCACACGGATATAGATTATAGCCTATGTCACTCGGGGATAGGGTAGCTTCCCAACAGTGAAAGAATTTTTTAAATCGGTCCAGTACTTTTTGAGCCAATTCGTTACAAACATACTTACATACAAATCTTTCCTCTTTATAATATTAGTATAGAAATATCTTTGTCCAAAATGTTTCATTTACAGTTTATTCTGTTGTTTTATATCTACTTAATATTGCAATTTTTCTACTGAATTAAAAAAAAAAATATCTTTTACATTTTTCTATCATGAAGTCGAAAATTATCTTTCTTTATTTGTTTTCCGATGTCTGACTGTAGTTCCTGTCTCTCTCTGCCGAACACCGGACTAAAAAGTGGTTAGGTTAGTTCCACACTTTACGGTTTACTAAAGAGCGGTTAGGTTAGGCAAGTTCCACACTTTAGGGTTTTCTAAAGAGTGCCCAGAATATGGCGCGCTGCTATCTCACTTGCGCATTTGATGTCTTTTAAGATATTTCTTTAAACATCCCGTATTCTTATACGTTTAATTGAATTTACGCGATGTGGCGAACAGTGGGTACCACTTCTGACTGGTCTGTGGTATTGGTATTGGTATTTATTATTCATAGTTATAAGAATTACATGTCAAGTCAACTAAAATTATACATAAATGACATAGCATTATGTCATAAATTTAATAAAAAAATAATTATGTAATTTGTGTAACATAAGAAGAAAAAAATAAATAAAAAATTGTACATTAAAAAAAAAATTACATTAAAAAATAATAATAATAATTGGTAAACAAAATAATCTGAAAATAAAATAACAACTTATACTTAAAATGTTATCAATCGAGCCTTGGAACGAACTCCTCGACGGTGTATGGTGCCATGTCAGTTAAAAATAACCGGAGCTTATTCTTAAATATCGTTAAAGACTTCGCTTTGCGTATAATCATGGGTAGGGCATTAAATATTTGAGCACCAATGACACGCGCGCATTTTTTTGATTTTGATAAATAGTGTCTAGGAGTATTTAACCTTAGCGCGTCTCGAGCTGTCTCGCGATTCTTTGCGTACCTATCAAAAAGTTCTAAGTTTTTAAATGTAAACACACAAACGTAGTAAATGTGCATACCAATGTAAAAAAGCTACATTATAAGCCATAGTAAGAGCACGCTATAAGGCTGCGTGCACACCTGCCCGAGACACGCCACCATAAATCGAAGCCTCTTGCGACGTCGCCAGCGTCCAATATATGAGAGTTATAGGCCAGGAAATTAATTCTGTCGACGCAAGTAGGGTTACGTTGGAGCCTCGTATGGTGTACCTGTGTTAAGATGTTTCGTGGACGTCGAAAAATATAGTTTGTAAATTATTTTTTGTAGTTACATGATTATTAACGGGATATTTACCGTGATAAGGTTGTCGATGGTGGTTAATCAATTATAACCTTTGTGAACAACCGGGATAGTTTAAAACAGTGTTTTTTTTAATAGTTCTTCTGGTGGATAATATGGTGCTACCAGAATGCTGTTTCAAAAGGTTTCAAAGACTAAGTAGAACTAATCTGTCATTATCAAAGAACCTGGATAAGGTAAGGTCCAAGTTCTTTGAATACTTAGAATAATCACAGTGACATTATGTTATTATACGTAGACGGAACAACCTCCGAAGAAGGACTAAAGCCATAAGCTTTTTATTACGTCCATGGGAGAAACAGTCTGCGGTATTGCCATTGCATAATAATATCTATATTCCACCAGGTATGCCATTCCAAGACACAAAGGTCACGTGGGTAACACAAGCCCACGTACCGTCATTGATGCTGTTACCAGTAGCATGATATCATAACTCCCCAACCTACGTGTATAACCGTGTAAATCCGATAAAAGTATGTGGTTTTGATTTAAATAATTTGTTTAAAATATTAAACTCGTGTTTAACTTGAATAGCTTCACTTGAGCGGACAAACAAAACGACAATTGAAATGCTTTTTACTTTTTATTTATAAGATGTACTTCCCAGTTTCTGTGTTTGTTACAATGAAGTGGCAACCGGACTGTGACGTAGGCTTGTGTCACTCCCAGAATAGCAGACCTTGTTTTATTAGATCATGCGTATCGCCACTACCACCTTGGTAGGTAGGAAGATTATGGAGCAGCTATGTAATTTTTGTAATCAGTGTATAATTTTAGACTGCCCATTTTCCGCGCTTACCCTTCCCTCTAACCTCCTAAATAGCTAGGAATAAAATGGTGAAATTCTACGCAATGAATGAAACTATTAAAATAGGAGCAAGGTCATGTACCTACAAAAATATCACAAATACCAGAAATTTCGCAAAGTAAGTTCAAGATGTTCAAGTAAGTCCGAACCCAATCGTCAAGTGCCATTGAAAGATAAGCGAACAAGTCTGAAGAGAGGAAAGTTGAATGAATCCCATTAAAAGTTCCATGGTCGCCCTATCGGATGCGACAAACGAAATTGATTTTTCCTATAAGCCGCTTAGATAGCGGAGCTGGTGAAATAATAACTGTGTTTGGTCTCGAGTGACGAGCACATTTCTTCGATGGAACTGACTCAGCAAGAACACTATACGATGTATCATATTGTGTTCAATTGACCATAAGACGAAATATACGAGAAACAACAATTTTTTGGCTAACATTTTGTACATAGCTGAGCTGGTAAAATACTTGGCAAATGCATAAGACCTTCCACGCCAAAATCTTCTCAAAAGAAAAGAAAACAATAAATAAATTCTCTGTCACTCTTTGTCATTCCCTCACACCAATGACAGTCTCCGCTAGGAGTAATAGTGTTCCGTGATGACAGTTGACCAACAAAATGAAATAAAAAAAGGAAATAAAATAATATACAACATACTTCAACTCGGAATAGAAAATTTAATTATCATGTGCAAGCATAAACCGTATCTACTTCTCCCATAGCTACTTCGGGCTCCCTGTCAAGCGAACGACCTGTTCACCCAGTTACTTCTGATACTTGCTGTCAAGCAGATGACCTGATCACAATGGTCGGCTCTGCGCTAATTTCCTCCACAGCGACTTCTACGATGAACTGCGCTGCTCTGTGCGGTAAACCTGGCTTCAGTAATATACTGAAGTTTGCAGTTAACTTCACTCTTGCTAACATCCTACTTCGTGAAGTTGTGCAACTAGTATTGCTACATCGTAAAACTGTTAGTCAAAATCTATATCTAGTCATAGGAAGTATTATACTTTACCACAATATTGAAGCATCGCTGTGGGCGGTTGGCCTCTGTGCAGCTCCTTACATTTTAATGATATCGTTACTAACCCTTCTTATCATACCATTTTTAGGTATTTACTTTAGTATAAAAGTTGTAATAAGTTATTACCGTGCTATATTTAATGTTTTACTCATAATATCTTTTCTATGGTTGTGGTCGAAAAAAGCAGGTCGCCGTGTACCAGGCTCTATGCCTCGGTCCTTAACGGCACTTCTAATTAAACACTAGCCACCTTTTTCGAAATCACAAAGTTCACCAATAGTAATCGATGGCACTCACACGGTGAAAAATATCTGAATAGCTGTTTCCCGCGGCTTTGTAACCATATACTTTCATATAAACTTTCAACCCCTTTCGTATAGACATTTACTTTATTAAAAAGTGGTAATAATTAAATTAAAATTAACAAGTAAATATTCACTGGTGGCAGAAATTTTCTGCCTACCTGCAAAATTTCAGCATCTTAGGTCAAGAAGTTTTTGAAATTTCGGGATGAGCTAGTCAGATAGTGAGTGATACTAGTGGTATTTCGCTATTATATTTTTTTCGGCTACAAAAATTGCAAACGCTTACATAATTTAATCGAATCGAGTAGGTATCAATTATTGTTATTTTATGTTTTTAAATACGATATTGACTTAATACTTGCTATATAATCTGACTGTAAAAATATATATTATTAAGCAACGCTAGGGGCTGAACATGAACATCTTAATTTTGCTGCGTAGATTTCAAAGTTGTCGCAAAATGTATTCAACTTTTAATGATTAAACTAATACTTAGTACACATTAATATGTACTTTCATTGTAATAGCAAGAAATCTGTTGTAAGGAACAAAATAAACTTCTTATAAAAAAATAATGTAAGCTGCGTTTTTATTCTTGTTTATTACGCCTACCTTTGTGGTACCGATATAAGTGGCAAACAACCAGGCGGCGACGGGCTGCCTGATGGTAAGGGATCACCGTCGCCAATGGTACCTGTAACACCAGAGGCATTATATTATTTTTTTGCCGACCTATTAAGAATCTAAGTTAAGAATGTGAACTTCTAGAATTTAACGCTCTATTGATAAAGTTCAGGTTCAAAACGTCTAATTTCATGATTGTAGTCACGAATTCAGCAGGCTGTCGTTCAGTGTTGAGGTTAAAGTGGGAGGCCTATGTTCAGCACTGGACGTCTTCTGGCTGATAATGATGATGATGATGAGTCACGAATTACTCTCCAATTCCCTGAACTACCATAATATATCCAAGAAAGTGCAATTTCCATTTTCATCCAAGTCCATAAATAATTTTATAAGGCCGTTTAGGCACTAGGCAATTTGAGATAAGACATTTAGGGAATTTGACAAAAATGGAAATGCATGTACAGAGAATTTGGCATAGCGGTAAACTGGACATTCAGGGAATGTTGTAACCTTAATCATCGATTTGCGTCCTTGTTAAAAAACTAACCAAGGTCCGGTCAACTGGAGAACGCAACTGCATCACCCCATCGAATCCAGTTCAGGCATTTAGACGTTATGGATGACAAAATAAATTTTGAAACAGAGAGATATCGAGACACGGGTCTTTAATTAATGGTGCAAGTCAATGGCGCAAACGGTACATCGGGTAAAAATCAACACGTCTCGATTGAGCAGTCATGTCGAAAAAAGAAAGTATACTTCTTCTGTACACTTTGTGGTTTTTAAGTACAGTCTCCTAGTAAAACGTGTGAAAGAACATGAAACAAGACGCCTCAAAAGCTGCGGTCATTAGAAAGAGTGCGTTTTGCCCGCGAGCCAGTGATATAGAACGACCAAAATGTCTATAGAGTTGGATAAATGAAGGAACTAAAATTGTTCATGAAAGTCTTTCGGTTATGTTCTGAAAATACGATCATGGCTCTCCCATGTGACTTTAACAGATATTTCAGTCAGTTTGTGCAACGTACTCATGTCCTTGCTTCTTTTTGTGTAGAGCATCTTGTGGATGTGGTGGTAGTGCATTTGTGCGCCGTACTTGTTTTTAGTAGTGTCTTGGCTGTTAACGTGTAGTTTTTTTTTTCTTGACGGTATTTTTAACGGTTTGGTTATACATATTATTAGTAAATTTTTAACCAACAATGGTATTTTGTCAGATCATATATGCAAACGGTACACCTGAAAAAATATGTATTAAACCTCACTTTCATTAACCGACTTCAAGAGAGCGGTTCTTAATTTAGTTTAAAAAAAAACCTTATTATTGTTTACGTAGGTGTGTTTTTATTTGTTTATTTAGCTTTCAACTTGTCTGATGTTAAGCGATGGTGCGGTCTACACATGTTATTGTAATGTTTTGGCTGTTAACGTGTAGTGATGTACACCGATTACTCCACCATTTATGAACGTAATTTACGTTAATATTTTGTTGGGTATATACAGCACGCTTTCTGTCTAGCAAGACATTAAAATCCTTATATCTTCCTTAATTTTGAACACATTTTAATTTATTTTTCGGTTTCCTATTTATGGTTAGCTTTTTTATAATTTAATAACAAAATACCAGTTCGTTAGTTTATTCACGGCCGGGCAGATTTTTAAATAATTTTCAATAGTGTCCATGTCTTTGTGCGTCCTATAGCATGACATCCCAAGACAGGGTATCCTAGTGGGGAGCTATGAGCGTGAAGCGTTATTTATCGTTATCCGGGAATCGAACTTGGGAACCCTACTCAGAAGATAGACACGCTAAACCATCGTCAGATCAGCCAAACAAAGAAGGAGAAAAATTTCAATGCCGTATGTGAATCCACCAACCCGCGACTGGGCCAGCGTGGTGGATATGACATTGTCCTTTCGGGGGTGGGCCAAAGTCCAGCAATGGTGGAAAAAGTGGTAGAAACATTTGAAACATGTCATACATTTGATCTCGAACACGTCTCCCTGCTTGTCTGATCTAAAGATACATCGGTTCATATTACGTACCTACCTATACGTGAACAGGTAAATCCACGTAGGTAAGTAGCTCGATGCCGCGACACGACTTGGGCGGGCCCTGGCACTGGTTCTTGGAATATATTGAATGCTAAATCTGCTGACTTGCCGCTATCGGTAGCTATTTTTGGCTCAAATTACCTGTGAAATGGTTTTGTATTTTGCTTAAGAGTTTTACCTAAGCGTTTACTTAAGAGTTTTACCTTATTCACATGTTTTTTCGTAACGTAGGCTACGAAGGTTTAACTTTGGTAACTTAAGAATTATGACAGATTCGGTAAGGTAAAGGCAAGGACGTTTTATCCCTTTGGGTATATATAAGGTCCTTGGGTAAAGGTATCAGTGGGTACTAGGTTGGGTACTGTCACGAAGAAATTTGTGAATACAAATTATCATGAGTAAAAATTAAGTTTGAATAAAAAGGATGTCTTTTGTAGTTTTGAAATAAATATTTTGAACAAGATGACTCGACAAATTTCATCCTTTCTAAATTACAATAAATTTGTTTTAGTTGTGGTTCATACAAAAATCCCACAGAAATAAAAGCATTTTTCCCGAATTTCCCAATTTTCCGGCCAACTTTTCCAGTTTATCTTTCCCTAATACCTTGCACGGACTATAAAAAAACATAAAAAAATAGCCAAATCTGCCTAGCCGTTTTCAAGTGATTTTTAAGAAAAAACTGAATAGTATTACTTACTTCAATTAATATTTATAATTTCATCATCATCATCATCATCAGCCCTGAGTGCCCCACTGCTGGGTATAGACCTCTCTTTGTTTATGCCACTCTCCCCGGTCTCTCGCTATTTGCATTTCGCTATTCGGGTGCGAATTTATAATTTCAATATTGATATATTATATAGGCCGATATTATGGTCACGGTACCTGCTGGTTCAATCCTCGACCCTACTACACCAATGACTTATTTAGTACATAAATAAATCAAATACGATAAAGGAAAACATCAGATCGTGAGGAATCAGTATGTCACCATTCACCAACATGCACTGTGACATGTGCTGGCATGGTGGGGCCCATCTCCTCAGAAGGCCTGTGTCCCAACATTGGAGGAACACGATAGGCTGATAATGATGATGATGATTTAGAAACAAATATGTGTTATAATAAAATAAAAAAATTACGTGAAAGTGTGATATTTTACCAACACGTTTAATATGAATAAGACAACGGAAGGACCAGGGGCATCTACAAAAGCGAATATATACGAATGGAGAAACCAAGTTCATCTTTTATTTTTTCTCGTCAATTAAAAAGAAGTCTCTTCACTGAGACAAACAACAACGCTAAATTTATCATACAAATTACAACTATCTCCTAAGATTGCCATTAAGATTCCCAACGGTCGGCACTTTCTCAACTATTTTCTATGTCATGACAAAGGGATTCCCCTAAAGATGTAACCGGCATTATATCATAATAGCGAACAACCAGGGGCCAAAGGGGGCCAAGGAAATATCAATCGCTCCAAATTGTGCCCTCCTGGGGGACCTTGAATGCCAAACTCACGACTTGCCTAATGATGCATTACTCTGAATCACTGCTTCCCTATCTATTTACCTCTTCATCACGCTAATTTTGCCTTTATTTTGTGGCTGGTATAGTTGAAAATAGGTAAGAGTAGTGTATAGATAAGTGTTGTAAGCAGGTTATTGACTGCACAACTATTCAATGTTATCGAAATGCCAAATCCAGTCAGGGTACATAACTGTACTTTAGTTTAAAATTAAGATTCAGTTAAGTTTATTTCCACATCCATGCACAACAGTGATACTTAGCGACTAAAGAAACAAGCGAGAGCTACCAAAATTAATTCAATTTAATTCGTATAATTCTAAGGCTTTGCAAATTGACATATATTTTGATAATGAAATAGTTGATATCGTTGACGATTACAAATTTTTAGAACTATCTCTTGATAAACATCTACATTGGAAAATGCATATTGATACATTGTGTAAGAAACTTGATCGCTTTGTATTTGCGCTGAAAAAGGTTAGACATAGTGTGTCCATGGAGGCTGCGTTGGTGGCATATCATGGCCATGTGTCGTCCCTACTGAGATATGGCTTGATAATGTGGGGAAACTCAGTTGACATAGACAGGGTATTCAAGATTCAGAAGCGATGTGTTAGGGTTATAAATAGATCTTGGTTTCTGGACAGCTGCAGACCACTATTCAAAGCATGCAACATACTTCCGTTGCCATGTCTGTATATTAAGGACATTTGTATTTTCACCAAAGAGTACACAGATTATTTTAAAAAACGTAGTCAAGTTATTACCCGTCAGAAAAGAGTCAAGTTCACTAACCTATTGTATCAACCTCCTGTCAGAAAAGACTTGTACAAAAAAAATGTGTGTAATATGTGTATATCCATTTATAATAAGGTACCTAATGATATAAAAATGTTGGACGGTAACAAATTTAAAAAAGAATTAACTAATTAGCTTCTTAACCATTGTTTTATAGTGTTAAGGAATTTATGGAATTTTATTCTAATATTATTCGTTTCTAAAATACCTATTTAAATTCTTTAGTTTAAAAATGAGCATTTGCACGTCTGCTTGCAGACTGAGTACAAAGTGACATAAATATAATATTAAGACCTTTTAATGTAAATAAATAATTTGATTTGATTTGAGGACCTTGTATGCAATGGTCTCAGTCATTTTAGATCAGCGTAGGGACTCTAGTCTTTTTTGATTGTTGAAGCTCTGTAGCTGTTTACGAAAGTTCAATTACAAACGTGGACGAAAGGAACGTAGCTGGCATAATCGCATAGTGACTAAAGTCCCTAAACAAAAATTAGATTTTATATAGGAAACAGATATCCTCGAAAATCTCTCAAAATAATGTTACTATTTCTATTGGTTGGCATACGGTAAATCTTAAAACTTATAACTAGTTATAGATAAGTATAAGTTACTCGAAAAAAGGAAGAAAGAGAGAAGGAGAAGAAGAAGTCGGTTAAATTCTTACCACCTTGTATATCTACTAGGAGGTGGCAAGAATAACACAGTCTGCTTCTAAATATAACCACGAGAAAAACCGAAACATTTAGAAAATCAATCATTGGAGAATAGATCAGTGGATCATTGGAATACATACATCATTGGAGAAAATCATGGCAGCACACATTATACAAGGTTCCACAGAATGGTTGTACCGAAAGGAGGAAATTGTACTCATTATCATAAACTATTTTTACAACGTAACCAACTCTCAAATCACGAAAAAAATTAAGCTGTACTATCTACTATCCATTATCTATCTATTATCCACTTTCATTTCTACATTCACTTTCTACATTTATGTGGTTCTGTAGAAAAAGTCATATCACGAGATGTATGGCACAGCTGATTTATTCAGTAGTAAAATTAATATTTCTATATCTAAACCAACACTGGCCCAGATAACCATTAAACCATAAAATGTGCTATTTTAAAAGATGAAAGTCGTCCCAAAGACGTGTTTTTGACTTGGACGGCCTGCCCCCTTGTACCGTACTACAATTCCCTTAGCTTCTAACTTACCTAATATGGTATTAAGAAAATGAAAACTAAGGTAATAGGTATTTTAAAAGATAGATGTAATAAAATGAAGTTAAATTATAAACAGTGGAAGGAAGATTAAATTTAGACTAAAGAATTGACCGTAGATAGCTCAGAAGGAGGCACATGAATTTTATAGGGTCGTGGTTGATCGACCTGAAGATCCGTCTGTTTCTACTTCCGCAGCGCAGTACTACCCTATATTGTGCGTTGGCCGACGATGGTAGGTGGCCTCAGGGTCAGCACGGGAAGTGGCCTCGGCACTAGAACGCGCAGCGAGGTTGAACCAGCCGAAGATGTTGATGGTGACAGGTGGTGGTGTAAACCGGCCGCACTCGGGTCGGACCGGTAGCAGTCCAAAGGTGTACTCCAAATGGGACTACGGTATATCGGATGGTAATCCGTGGATGGTTCCTGGAATCGACAAACCAAATAATTAGATTTGGCTCATCTAACTTCCGTTCTGAGGACCCACCACGGCATCACAAATAATGTGGGTAGTTACCTGCATAGTTGCTTTGTCGTGGTGGTAACTACTATCAGAACGGAGTTGCATTTCAGTATATAAAGAAGCTGAAGGCTAAGTGATGAATAAAATAAACAATGTGATTTGATTGGAAATGTAAAAGCTTTCTAAATGCGTACATTTAGTAAAATTAGTAAAAAAACAAGGTAGTTATAAAAAAAGAAGTGAAGTGATTTTAACGGAATTTCCAATAGATAAGCAAGCTAGACTCGTGCAAATAGGTACAGTGCAGAGAAAAACTGAAATGAATGATTATACACAATTTGTAAAATTATACACAGTATGAATAAAAGCAAGACATGATTTGTTTTATGTGCCATTCAAAACTCACCCTATAACGGGAAATCACTTTCATGAAACTGCACACAGGTTACACAATAAATTGCAGCTAGATCGCTGATTGTTATTTATGGCGAACTTAAAAACACTTGTCCGCTAGAACGCTAGACAAGTGTCGACCGTCTCAAAATCAAAGTTGCTTCGAATGGCCGCTAGGCGCGCACTCAACTGGCTTGCTCCCCTCGTACCTCAAGTCATGCCCCGCCGGCCGTGAGTAATACAAATCTATGTGACATACCGATTGCATAGCCACGCTCGGATTTGCAAGAAATTAAAACCGTAGGTAGGTAGATGTAAATATAAAGAAATTATTTTATTTGTTCTGTATGTATTGTAATAAATAATGTCATTTGTAATTAATTGTTTGTTTGTAATTATGTATTGTAATAATTTTAATGAATTTATAATTATATAATTATGTAACGGTTTTGTTTCGTTACACCCTAACCCATATTTTTTACGATTTCAGTATTGGTTCCATAGTAAAACTTGTTCATAGTGATGAGTACTGCAATGATCTCGACTCAATACCATCGTGTAAGCCTGTAGATAACGCCTGGCTATATAACTACAACACTCAAGTAGAAAATCTGTCGCTAAGCGTTCCCGCATCCTCACTTATGGGGCCAATTCTCATTTTAGCTTACCGTATTACTCTACGTGAGAGAGCTTTATTTAACGCTTGATTTACCTAAAATAATCTACCTAGGCGAACCTTTAAAAAATACGCAGCTAATATATTCATTCTGTTAATTTATGTGCTATCAAAATATTTTACTTTTATTCATAATTTAGCTCCAAAAAAATCCAAAGTTGCGCGAATTGTACGACGCTAGTACATTTTCTGAGTCCGCAGCCTTAAGCAGCTAGCTATTTTTACTTCTTACCTTTAGGGTAACAATGTAATCTCATAATACATACGCTTACTTTTTTAATAAAGATTTCTTAGCAAACAGTTTTGTGACTTTCCCCCACTTCCGTTAAGCTAATAAACCTTGTAAACTATGTAATCCGTCGGTTAGTCTATAACCCGCACGCAGCCTTGTTAAACCATTGTAAATATAGCAAAACCGATAAAGTAAAACGTTTTAGTATGGACGTTTTGCGTCTATACTAAACTAGAAAATAATGTGGAATATATAATGTGGAAGAGCCAGTCGCAATAAAAATATCCGTTACATGAACTTCAAAGAGCCACGAATTTGCTTCTTTTCTGTTTGCCTTAAACCCTCTCAAAGATAACAGCAAACTTGAAGAGTCGCAATTATCTCTTGAAAGAGCGGCATGTGACGGTTTTCTGACCCCTGACATAGAGTAGGTATATTTGGATCACTATGCGGGTGAAGTCGCGTGAACAGCTATTGTTAAATATAACAATTTCTATAAATAAACATAAGCTCGCAACAAGACAAATGTCGCCTGTTTTCGCCTAATTATTCTATCGAGAAAAAAATCTGAATTGTGTTTCTAAAACATGTAATTATTAAATTAGTTATACCCTCAAGTGTTCATAATAAAAATTTGAAATTTGTACTGTTTGCCGTTACTGCCGATTCAAAGCGGCCCAAGTTGGCGACTGTAGTTTCGTTGCTTTGCCACTTTTGCTATAGTTACAGCACAGAAGTCGTGTATGGAAACTTTGCAAGCCATTTCGTGAATTCACAAACGGTCAAGCATCCCCAAATGCGCCAGGAATCCTTTTGGAACATTCCTCCAGAAAGGGCTAAGCGCCAAACATCATCAAAGGGCTTGACAATTTGTCGTCCCTTGATTGGGCACGTCCCTGCACGCACCTGCGACACCCTTAGCTAAATGCCAGCCCCAAACAAAGAGATCAGAGGGTACAAGGCAGCGAATAAGAGCGTTTATATCATCGGTATAGAAACACTAAATTAGTAAATCGGATTTTTTAAATCGTTTTAATTTCAATTCATTTGAATTCTTTATGTGCTAGTTTATGGGTAACATTGATCTTATATTAGGAATGAACAACCAAAACAACCTTGACAAATTTTTTTAGGCTGTTAATTTACCAATGAATTAACATGTATTATATGTGGTTCGATTATTGCGCATTGAAATTAAACACTTTAATGGATTTTAAATACTTTTAATACGTCTATTTCACATTATTTTAATTTTAGACGTTTCGAACATTTTGCGAGGTCCGTAGTCACAGGTAGACTAAATAACGTGTGTGTGTGTGTGTGTGTGTGTGTGTGTGTGTGTAATTATTTATACGTACCTACCTAAAATTATTTTTAATGAAAACGTTCCTTAAGTAGTCGCTCAAGGCGTCCAGAGTTCTTGCAGTTCTGCGCCTGGCTTCAGAATTTATTAATTTGTAGAGGAAATTACTAAGTATCCTAAGCAAGTACTTGCCAGCCATCCTCTCTATTAAAACCACCATTTTTATTACCATGTTCTTTATAACTACTATTTGATTCAATTTGTCTTTGTAATTCTTCTCACTATTTTAGTTATGACAAAGCAAGAAGAGTAGAGGTAAATGACTGGAATGAGGACCGGAAGACAATACAATAATTTGGTGGCGTCGAACTGATCTGATGATGGAGCCGTAGTTATTGGAACTCTTCAATAGCTACTAGTGAACTCTTCGAGTTTATTTTAAAAAGTATAATACATTGCACTTGGTGACGAGGGCCTGATGATGGAGCTGGGAGGTAGGTAGTGGAACTCTTCAATACTTCCAGTAAACTGCTATAGTACTGGTGAAGTGGGTGTCCATTGGTTATTTTATCGAGTCACATCACCATGCTTGTGAGCTTTTGAAACGATAATAATGTGTTTCATATGAAACTAACGAAACCTGTGCTTCGTAACCAGTAGTGCAAGTACCGTTCTTTAACGATTGTCAAATTAGATATAATGCCATAGAATCGAACATAGTGAGTACTGATCAAATGGCATTTTATCGAATTTGACGACCTCAGCAGCTGTCAATTTTGACGTTTGATAAAGAACGGTACTTGCACCTCTGTATCGTTAAATGACACGAATGAAGCCCGTTCCCGCTTATCCCTTGTACCAGGTTACAGACGACAGGTGCGCACGATTGTCGTCTGCGGCACTTGAATGCCTGTGCAGGCATTGATATGTGAGCTTTTAGGCAAGACTGACATTCATCGCGGCCTAATCGAGTGTGGGGTTTGAAACTTTTGTAGCGTGGTAGGGTGAGATGAAAATATTCAAGTAGGTATATAACAGTAACAGTAATAGAGGTAAAATATAAGGGTGATTAAAGCCGGGTTTACCGGCTCTCTTTCGCAAATATTCAAGATTTTGAAGATAAAAAATCACTGGAACTTAATAAAACTATTAGTTATCATCTTTTACGAATAACATTGCAAATGGTTAAAAGCAATTTTCGTGTTGATATTTTATAGGATAGCGGAGAAGATCAAAAAATAAAGCTCGAAAATAGGGTTTTTCGACCTCTTCCGCCTAAATAAAACATTATCGACATGTAAATTACTTCTTTATCTAAATAAGTACCTAAATGATTTGTAAGTAATAAGTGGTGATAAGTCGTGGTTACGCAACATCCGGGAGTGGACCAGCATAGCCAGCGTCGAACAACTATTCCGCTTGGCACAAGATAGAGAAGTTCGCCGAGCTGACGGCCAACCTCCAGTAGTGGAGAGGCACTTGAAAAAGAAGAAATGATTTGTGGCCAATCCAAAGGTACCAATAATAAACCAGTACCACCACAGTTTTACAATCATACCAGGGGTGCATGACTTCATATCGAAACGGAAGAAAATAGGATGAGACTGACACGCACATGAAGTAGTTTATAGTTGTTAGTTATAACTTGTACTTATAGTTATACTTATAGTTGTTTTACAAATATTTCATTTATCGTAATTGTCAAACGTTAGCATTGGAAACGCTTAGTGCGTCTAAATGGAATTCCTACCATAAAAACCGTTGCAGACGATTATCAGTAGGTATTTGTGCAAGCATTACTTGGACCAGTTAACTGCGCATCGTTTGCAACGAGCTATAACAATTTTTGCTTAGTGCCAGTGGCAGCGGAAGTTGCTTAGTGCTCGTTGCAGACGATGCGTAGTACTAGCGCAAGTATTACTCGCGCCAGTTTACTGAGCATCGTTTGAAAAGGGCTTAAGAGAGTGTCTCCTTGTCATGTGCTGGTTGGTACTGTTATGGAACATACATATACATAGACTGTCAAATTCATAACCTTCTTTCTTACGTAGTCGGGTAATAGTACATGTCTTATCACACATCTTTACACGACCACTGGAAGGGAAACTCGAGGTGTTTAGAAATATAATTAAACTGAAGGGCTGTTATCCGATCAAGATAATTTTCCCCTTCGATGGCAAAGAAAATCTTCTTTAGAGCTCGTCTCACCTTGTTGAACTTATCACGGGGCTGTGGCTGTCTATAGCAAGTGTTAATGGAAGGACGGTAAGTGGATTCAACTCTTGGGGTTAATGAGTTTTTAGGAGTTTCGCCGTGTAAATTGGTACATACGAGTAAAGATATGGACTACCTTAAAAATGTCCTTAGGGTCTGTGCAATATGCGTTCAACATCAGTCTCGCTAGCGCATTTCAACATTTCTAAATATTTATTTTTGTTTTCGAAAAAAAAGTCATATCAATTGGTAAGAAAAGTATCTAAATGACTGAATGTATTTACTTGTTATTGGTTGTTGTTTTTAACTTTATTATTATTAGTTAATCCACTGTAATATTACATAATCTGTGCAAACTTCGACTGGCTGTTTATTACGGTTAGAAAGATAAGCCGTTAAAAGTTAGTACGGCGGACGGAAGAACAAACAAACAGACAGTGTAGGCTTAGTAATAGGAAGCTGTTTCCACCCTTAGTACGTAACCCTGAAAATAGAGTAAACAGAAGAACACACAGAGTTTCTATCTATCTAAGGATAAAATCGTGGGTTCACCTAGTACCATTAAACTTATCTCTAGCCGTATCTAATTAATCCCCCAAATTATTTCATCCACCACAAATCATGAACATCCATTCGCATTCCGCGTCTGCGTGCTGAACATTCCTCGACGGTTTTACGAGCAGAATTAAATATCCATTGCCAGCACCGCTTAGTGAAAGCATAGCGGCACTTAGGGAACGAGGAAAACAACTACAGGATGGGTTAAGCCTGCCAAAAAGCACGTTAATAAAGACTAGGGCGTACAAGACGCAGAGAAAAGTATATTCTACATCATCATTGTCATCCTGTGTTGGCTGTTGGGTATTGGCATTCCCTTCCTTTAGCCCTGGTGCTAGGGCAATAGAATTCCTGCAGTAAGAGGCTACCAAAAGGGGACCTCTTGGCTCGGGATGGTCGAAGGTCTGACTATCTTCCAAAGCGTGCCCCAGGAGAAAACGACAATGTTGTGTGACCAACGTTGTCGAGGATGACAATTTAATAAGAACTGTAAAAAGTTGTTTAGTTTAGAGAACTGAACTAACGAATTGACGCCAATGACTAGTAGTATCCATTTGAATGATTTTTAGCTCTCAGTGCAGTTTAAGCCTAGTTTCCAGGCTAAAGGACGCTGCAGGATGGAGCAGACTAATAAATCAGCTCCGTCGAACATTAAATCTGGCCCCAGTGACGCTGCCAACACGACGACGTTCTCCTATAGAAAACAACAAGAGTACGCGTTGCGCGTTTCTATTACAAATATAAATTATTAAACTCAGACACTATTAGAACAAAAAAAAATACACCGCAAAACGTGACTTGTGTGTGTGTGTGTGTGTGGTCAAGAAAAAACATCGTATTTAACCTAATTATCACTTGAAAAATAAGATTAAAAGTCTCAAATCGAATGGGAACTTTAATACGACGTGCTAATACCTCCAGCACATACTCCGTCGACGAGACAAACCCCAAACAAACTCTGAGGGTGGATTAGACTGCGACTTAAGACTTGTTGCAGTCTCCCCGCTATTACATATCACCCCAAATTACAACACCATCCACACAGAAAAACCTCCTCTATTAACTAAAGGTTAGCGGTGATTTTAGCGCGAACGCTTGCTCTTTTGTTGCCAATGTGAAATATGATAATTCCAGACTGATGATGGTATTCATAGTTCGCGGGGTAACGAAAGAAAGAAACCTTAGCAACGGAGGGGAAAAATTAGTGTGCATTTCATAGGATGTGCGTACTGCGTAGCTACTGCGGAAACATTTGAGGGTACGTTTCCCGGATTACAAAAGATTTCCGGTTGTGATTTGTCATGGTAAGAGTTTTAGGATGGTTGGATGACTTTTACAGACAATTTCGGAGAAAATGAATGGGATTGTATTTTTTATAAGTATTTGATACCGCGTTTTATTGCACATGCAGCGTAGCTTAGTACAGTATTTGGATGGTTGACCGTGAGTAGCATTTACCACTAAGTGCTACCATACCATGGGCCGATAGTACGTAATGAATGTTTTCCCATGAAATATCACCCACTTGCTTATACAGGGTTATAATGAAAAGATATGCAAAGCCGAAAAGAATTCGTTATTCTTATCATTATGAACAACTTTTACAATAAGACCAACCCTGGTATCGCGAAAAAATAAAAATTGTTGTTCATTATGATAAGTATATAACGAATCCCTTTCGGCTTAGCGTGCCCTTTGTTTATAACCCTGTATAGTTAAGCGGATGTTATTATAAACAAACATTCGGTACCTACAATCGACCCATTGATTTAGATAGTCACTACCTTAGAATAACTACAGATAGAAACCAAGTACATTCGCAAAATTTAAGCCATTCAAATGTAGTCATATATGGCTCCAAAAAAATATAAAAATTTTACCATGACAATTTGCGCGGCGAAATCGTACCACAACAAATCAGAAAAGCAGCATAAGAGTTATGGTGTGACATTCCGCAGGTAATCCATTAAGTTTCTTGCTTAAATCGTTTAAAATACCAATCGAAACGTAAGCTTCAAAGCGAATTTGTAGCTTACGTTTTAAGAAGGCGTTGTTTGGAAACTTACCTTCTCTGAGTAGTTATTCTAAGGTCACTACGTTATTTATTTGTACAGTTTACTCGATTTTCTCTCGCTATACTTACTATTAGCAGCGCAAGTACGGACTTTATCGATTCTAAATTGTCAAATTAACCATCGATTAACAACCGTACTTACGTTGCCGGTTTAGGGCTGCACTATCGTTTACTCATCTTACTGTTGAACAATTAATATTGTAAGAAAAAAATTTTAATCCTTTTCCTCATTTTCTAAATCGTCTTCGTAACTTCATAGATTAACTTCCCCAAGAAATGCTATCCGATTATGACACTGGAGCTCCTTAGGAAAACCGTAGGAATAGAGTTCATAGTTAGTTCTAAGGAGCGCTGAGTTGCCATTTAACAATAGGTACCTACATAATAATAGAACAAGGAACGGTGGAGATAGTTAATTGTTTGTTAAAGGGTTAAAGGGCCTATATGAAATGTAATATAAAGAATTCACGTAAATTTTTCTACTAAGTGAAAAAGAAATACGTTAATGATTAATTAAGTGATGGTTAGTTTTTATGAGTTAACCATAGAAAACCATATAAAAAAGGACCCTGAGTGCAGCAAAAATTAAAAAAAATTTAAAAAAATACTAAAAATGTATACCTAAACAACCAACAAGTTTTGCAAGTTAAGGTCTAAAAAAAATATCACATACCCATACGACAATACATATACCAGTCAGAGTTCTTTTTGTAATGGGGCCTATATAGGCCCTAGTATAGTATAGGGCCTATACTAGATGCCAGTGTTCTATTGTGAGCCAATATTAGGTATCGTTTTATTGTGAGCTCGAGTAGTGTTATAAAAATTTCTTAGACTAGCAACGCACCCTGGCTTTGCAGGGGTGTAAATCTTATATTTTTTACACCTTGGGTTACATTATTGGAGTTTTAGTAAGGACCCCTATTTAAAAAAAAAAAATATAGCCTATGTAACGCGAGGGTATTCCCAACAGTGAATTTTTTTTTCAAATCGGTTTTGTAGTTTCGGAGCCTATTCAATGCAAACAAACAAAAAAAAACAATCAAATCTTTCCTCTTTATAATATTAGTATAGAAGTATAGATAGAGATTTCTGTACATAGTTTTTTTGCTACAAATGATAAGTTCTAACCTTTCCGTCTTTGCATGGTAAAACAACTGGCAACTGGTATAATAAAATGCACACACACGTGTCTGTGCTGTTAACCGTTGAAGAGTTCGTTTATCTGTAACTAATCCTGGATGTCAACTCGGGTCAAGCTTACCATAAAAATGTATTGTCATTGGAACTGAACCAATACGTAAAAATTCAACTCCGTAGGATAAAAGAAAGTTATTCTAATTCAGCTTGCAAGATTTGACCTAAACAAACAAACTAACGCACAAACATTGCAAAGTTAATAAAAAGCTTGTATTAAAAACTGAGTTTATCAAGATCACACAGTAAGAAATTCTTGCACACTTGTCATGGATGTTTTGGCCCAGCGAAAACAAATATTGTCAATCTGTTCAATGGTTTTCTTCTAAACTTCCTGTTTGCTGAGCATAAATAGACAAAGTTCTTTCTGTAATTTAAATTTTTTCTTGATATTTAGTTTTGAAAATATCACCAATATCACAAAGTATTACTCCATCCATTAGCCTCAGAAAGCCTCTAATTGAATTACAACTCCTTCGTCGGGAAAATAATACAAAACCGCACTAAAAAGGCTTCATAAGTTATTGAGCCACGATATGAGTTTGTATAGAGACGACGTGGATGCCGGGAGAGCCCTATTCTGGTTGATTAATACAAGTGCACGGATGTATTTTTTTTATGTGAGTGGTCCATATTTAACTACTCCTATTATAAGGTTTTACCATATAATTATAATAAGGTAAACGAGTTAGTTAGCTAGATTTTTTATCAAATAAAATGTTGATTCATCTTCATTGTCAGTGGTTATCGATTAAAGATCGATTCACACATATCAGTGCAGCCACAGTTCCGTCAACGTGTTCGCACAGTTCAGTATCAGTGCTGCAGTATTGCGTCAGTGATTCAATTCACACACGCCAGTCAGTACTCAGTTCACGGAGCTTCAGTGAAGACGTGTCCGTCGTCAAGTATCGTGATTGTTGCTATGGGCTCTGTTTAATACTACGGAGCTAGCAATGATAGCTATTGCTTTAGACGAAAAAGAAGAGCAGCATCAAGGAAAAAAGAGAAAATTGATGCATAAAGCATGGCAATTAAGAGAGAGAGAGAGAAATTGCATGACATAAATCATACAAAACCCTATTTTCACGAACCAATTATATCAATCGCTCATGCTCCATTTTGTTTTTGAATTCGCTGCGTCCGTGACCTGACAAAATGTTTGTTGTCAATGAATACGTCCGTGATTGCCGGTATCGGTTTTTTCCACTGAGTTAAAAAAATACAAGTACTTGTAGGACAACATTTGTGAATTGAACATTGAAACATTGAACATTTGTCAGAATAGTCCCCAGAGTTCTAGCTTTTATAGCTCCAGACCTCGAGTTTCAGACGTATGGGGCTTAAGTTATGGCCGGCGGAATTGTACGACGTAAAAGGACATTTTAATCGGAAAATAAAACCTATTTTAGTATAAGGGTACTTTTATGAGGTGTATTATATAATGGACATTTATCTGGTTTAATGTGTAAAGATAATTAGCAAAATAATCAAATTCATTTGGATAAACACGATAAAGAAATAAACAACAAACAAAAACAAAAAAATTGCAGTTCATATCGGAACAAAGTGGAAGACATCGGATCTCGTATAACTAAACTCGATTAGTGGTGTTGGACAAGACACTTGGCCAGATGCAGCGAGGTAGAGTGGTCTCTGACAGACGTGTGCGGTGGCCACGCGAGGGTAAGCGTATCCCTGGAAGACCAGTGCCTTGACGTTATTATATTTTTCGGAAATACACGAACGAGACTAGCGTTAAATAGGTAAAACTTAGGAATGAGAGTATATCCTGCAGCGGGCCTAGCACGGGGCGTGGATAAATTGGTATTTCCACCCTTTTTATCCACCTGTCAGTTGAAA
Organism: Agriopis aurantiaria; assembly: GCA_914767915.1. NCBI lineage: Eukaryota > Metazoa > Arthropoda > Insecta > Lepidoptera > Geometridae > Agriopis > Agriopis aurantiaria. The sequence continues at coordinate 14,873,749 of OU611989.1, read as the reverse complement.
TAATTATCTTTTCTACCTTACATAGCAACCGGGGAAAGGGTTAAAATATTTCCACTTAACGTTTGTCATAGACATTATGTCCCGCTACTCCCGCTTCATAGCACGGACTGGAAACATGTGGATAAAATACTCCCCGATTGACATAAGTCAGAGAATATTTATAAATCACCTATCTTGAAGGAGGGTATAAAAGTTTATCCTCATACAAACCAAATGTCGCGAGCATATTATAATTATATTTTGAGGCGAGTGTAATGATTTTGTAATCATGTCGTGAATTTTATTGTATTTTATACACATTTCTAATTAATTCGTATGGAAGTTAATAAATCACATTGCAGTAAATATCATTACCTATTTAATAGTAGTATTTTAAGTGTTTTTATATAAGCTTGTTTGTTTAAACCTAGTTTTTAAAAGTAGATTATAAGTCTATTGACTAGATTGTACTTTGCTTTTCTCTGATTGGTCGACCTCCACTGGGTGTTTACCGATTGGCAAGTTTACGTGCGGAGGGTAAACAGTCAGTTGAGGCAGTCTCGAACGAGCTTTCAAAGGAGCAACAGCTCTCTGTATTACAAGTGAAAAGTATAAAGGTGTAAAATAAGTGTTGAGAATGATTGTGTCAATATCTAAATTGTGAAAGGTTGTAAAATAAATAATGTGATTGTACCCAAGGTGTCTGATTTATCACATATCAGAAGTGGCACAAAATCCACGAAAGCTCACAAAACAAAAATAGAGCACCTAAATGTGCCTCTCAGTCAACATTGGCGATAGAAGAGATCGAGGCAAGCCGTGAGCCGGAGCCTACAACCGCCGTGTCCATGCGAGCAAAGCATGGGGCACGTGTCTGTGTGGCGTGTAGCAGCTGCGCGAGGTTCTGTCGAGAGCCTGCAGCTGCGAACGCCAACAAGGAGCCAAAAATCGGCCTCAGCCAATAGCCAGGTGTGTTTGTTTCTGCTTTTCATTATGCTAGATGAGATATTTATCGTTGACCTTATTGCCACTAGTTCAAGATTGGAATAGAAAGTGTAGAAGTAAAAACACATCTCATAAACCTGGTAAAAATCATGCGCTGCGTTCTATAAAAAAAAAAAGAGAAGTTGAAAGCTAGTCGGCTATATCGAATGCTAATAAATGGCATTATACGTCGTTAAAACGTGTAAACAAAAAAACTTTATTAATTTCATACTTGTTTGCGGGTAGACTGGAAAATAATAAACGAACCGAAAGTAAATGGGCAAATCAAACATTTTAATAATTACGTTACGCTTCATATAAAGCAGAATCTAAGTCAGTGCTCTGATGTTGGTTCTTCAAAATAATCATGATTATACAAATAGCTATAGCAAGTCGCAGATAGATGAGAATTTAGTAAACTCTTGTGTGTCTCTTGTGTTCTATCACACTTACAGTATTGCATAATTTGTATAATTTGCCTATGAAGCTACCTACAGTTACTTTATCTAAGTGCTTACGGTAGAATTATGTTTCAACGTTTTATGGTTTAAATTTTTTATTTTTTCAAAGAATAACATTAATTCTCTTAGGTGAGAAAATACATGTTTTATTTAACTAATGTACTCAAAGACTGCAAACATTGCAAACATTTTTAGGTATAGTATTTTATCGTAATAGTATTTTTTTTCTTTAGTGGGTAGTTGACGTCGTAAATATTGGGCTCGATAATCTATTGCGTATCATGTATCATCCAAAGCTTGATAGCAATATTGGTAATTAGTCAATAATTAGAATTAACTATTACATTTTGTGTTATTTGTACTTATAGTTTTATTAGCAACAATCGTTTTGACAGCATACCATTAGTTTTTATAGCTCATCAAGTTTCGATTGCACCAACAATTTTGATAGCTCGGAAAGTTTTTATGGAACCGATGTTCTTAGGAGTCTTTATGGAACCGATAGTATCTATGAACCCGATAACACCGATAGTTGCAATAGCATCAATATCCCTTATTATTGACAGTGGTCCGTAGCTCATTCGGTCACAGACTGAAAACATTTTTGCTTTATTGGAAGTAATAATAAGCCAACCAGCTAGTCAACCATGTCGCTGTTTATATCGGTTGCTAGATAAATGAGATAGTTGCCACTATAAGCAATTCATATTTCACCCCGTAAGAGATCATACGAGAAATTAAATATATTAATGGGTGTATAATGTGACACAAGTACCGAACGATTCATTGTGTCATGCTTAATGCTCATGGCTATGTATGCCGCACCAAGTAAAGTGTGTTTAAGAAGTAAGCAGTGTTATAAGACTGCTTTGACCGACTGAAACATGACTGAACTGTGTTTGACAAATTAGTAGTCATATTCATGATAAAATTTATTATATTTGCGAATTGAGTAAGATATAATTTTAGACTGTTAATTTTTTAAAGTAATCTGCCGGAGACAATTTATGCTTTTCAGTGTTATGTGACAGTGGAGCTTGTCGAAGACACTCCGCCAGATGTGTCACCTAAGTGTCGCCAGCGAGTGACGTGGCTAGTGTGTCGCCAGCGAGCAACGTGGCCAGCATGTCGGCAGCAAGCGACGTGGCCAGCGAGTGACGTGACCAGCGTGTCGTCAGCGAGCGACATGGTCAGCGTGCCGACAGTGAGTGACGAAGCCAGAGTGCCACGTGGTTAGACTATGATTATGATGCCTAACTAAGTCTAGATGTTCAGTAGGTTAGACTATGATTATGATGTATAACTAAGTCTAGATGTTCAGCAGGTTAGACTATGATTATGATGCCTAACTAAGCTCAGATGTTTAGTAGGTAAGACTATGACTATGATGCCTAACTAAGCCCAGATGCTTAGTAGGTTAGACGATGAGTATGATGCCTAACTAAGCCCAGATGTTTAGTAGGTTAGAATGACTATGATGCCTAACTAAACCCAGATGTTTAGTAGGTTAGACCATGATTATGATGCCTAACTAAGCCCAGATGTTTAGTAGGTTAGAATGACTATGATGCCTAACTAAACCCAGATGTTTAGTAGGTTAGACCATGATTATGATGCCTAACTAAGCCCAGATGTTTAGTAGGTTAGTATGACTATGATGCCTAACTAAACCCAGATGTTTAGTAGGTTAGATTATGACTATGATGCCTAACTAAGCCCAGATGTTTAGTAGGTTAGAATGACTATGATGCCTAACTAAACCCAGATGTTTAGTAGGTTAGACCATGATTATGATGCCTAACTAAGCCCAGATGTTTAGTAGGTTAGAATGACTATGATGCCTAACTAAGCCCAGATGTTTAGTAGGTTAGAATGACTGATGCCTAACTAAGCCCAGATGTTTAGTAGGTTAGACTATGATGCCTAACTAGGCCCAGATGCTTAGTAGGTTAGACTATGACTATGATGCCTAACTAAGCCCAGATGCTTAGTAGGTTAGACGATGACAATGATGCCTAACTATGCTCAGATGCTTAGTAGGTTAGACAATGACAAAGAATGGCTCGCTAGGCCCAGAGTGTTTAGTAGGTTAAAAGATAACTATCTCATCAATTGGGCTAAGTGCGCTTAAGATAAATGATGGCTATGTGTTCCTTCTTATAGGTGAAGTGTCCTTAACTAAAGTAAATGATGATTAGTGCCATGTAACTATATTTGGAAAGCCAAGTGAGCCCTTAAGATAAAAGTTTCTTGTTGTTATATCTTATAGAATAAACAGTAATTAAGCACGGATGACGTAGCCGTAGACTATTTGTCAGTGGTAGGCAACCGGTGACAACATTAAGATTATTTGATTATAATAAGACTTTTTAACTCGGTGTGGCAACCAGTAATCTTTATTTGAAGTTTTATTGTCTAGCTGCACCTTCAGTTTTTCTCGCATTTTTTATTTATTACCTATACTTATCTATTGAATTTTAGTGCAGTTTGTAATTTTATATTTGTTACAACTCCCAGCTTATCGCCGCCGTCAATAACGATAACTATGCTAAGTAATTCGTATAAATAAATGTAGGATATTAAGGTTCACCAATTAATCAGTTCAATTCAATAATTATTATTCCAGTTCATGATATTTTATTATTCAATAATGTTTGATCTTTAATTCTATCTATTTTATTATATTATTTCAATTAGCTTGATTGTAAATTATTAGATGCTGGTAACATTGTTGTGGTTGCACTGGCAACTGGAGGATATAGATGGTAACACTAGCAGAAGCGAGAGGCGTTGGTTTGAAATGTAATTCACTTTCGAGACGACCGTTGAATAAAACACAACTTGAAGAATCTGCGTGTTGTTCTTATCACCGCCAATCCCTGCGACATAACCATCGTAACATCTTATTTGTTGTAAATTGTTAAGTAAGTGAATATTTCTACGATAATTCGAGTATTGTTATTGTACTGGCAGTAATTATATTAATTGATGTACATAGTTAAGTAAGTGAATATTTATAATAATTCGAGTATTGTTATTGTACTGGCAGTTATTATATTATTTGATGTAAATAGTTAAGTAAGTGAATATTTCTTTGATAATTCGAGTATTGTTATTGTACTGGCAGTAATTATATTATTTGATGTAAATAGTTAAGTAAGTGAATATTTCTATGATAATTCGAGTATTGTTATTGTACTGGCAGTAATTATATTATTTGATGTAAATAGTTAAGTAAGTGAATATTTCTATGATAATTCGAGTATTGTTATTGTACTGGCAGTAATTATATTAATTGATGTAAATAGATAAGTAAGTGAATATTTATGTTATTGTACTGGCAGTAATTATATTATTTGATGTAAATAGTTAAGTAAGTGAATATTTCTATGATAATTCGAGTATTGTTATTGTACTGGCAGTAATTATATTATTTGATGTAAATAGTTATGTAAGTGAATATTTCTATGATGGTTCGCGTATTGTTTTTGTACTGGCAGTAATTATATTATTTGATTTAAATAGTTAAGTAAGTTTAAGTTAGTGAATTTTTCTATGACAATCATGTTTATTCTGTATTGTATTATATTTCTAATATGTATTTTTGTGGGTTTCCGACAAGTTGCCATCTGTAACTACTGTAGAGACAACAGTAAGTTTATGATGTAGTATAATAACAATGAAAATCAAGAAAATTTCTTGTATCTTCCTGCAGTTCCTAAGTCAAGGAATAATGGAACCCACTAGTGATGACCATTATGTTGATGTTAGGTATTTAGGTATTTCGAAAACTCACGTTGTGGCGTTGAAAGTAAATCTGAGATCAAATTATAACCGAATGTAATGATAATTATAGCAAATAACTGATTTATTCGTGCGTCGGGAGATCGCACGACGTCGGATGGCCGAATGTAATGATTTTGTAATCATGTCGTGAATTTTATTGTATTTTATACACATTTCTAATTAATTCGTATGGAAGTTAATAAATCACATTGCAGTAAATATCATTACCTATTTAATAGTAGTATTTTAAGTGTTTTTATATAAGCTTGTTTGTTTAAACCTAGTTTTTAAAAGTAGATTATAAGTCTATTGACTAGATTGTACTTTGCTTTTCTCTGATTGGTCGACCTCCACTGGGTGTTTACCGATTGGCAAGTTTACGTGCGGAGGGTAAACAGTCAGTTGAGGCAGTCTCGAACGAGCTTTCAAAGGAGCAACAGCTCTCTGTATTACAAGTGAAAAGTATAAAGGTGTAAAATAAGTGTTGAGAATGATTGTGTCAATATCTAAATTGTGAAAGGTTGTAAAATAAATAATGTGATTGTACCCAAGGTGTCTGATTTATCACACGAGTAATGTCCTGAAATACAATGTTTGGTAATATTGTTGAGAAAACTACACAGGAGATAGGGTCGAAATGCTGACAATGTGTTTGAATTGCCGGATAACGAATTTTTGCAGCAAACTTGGGATCAAGTATCAAAACCGTGGCCGTGGCCCATAAAATATGGTCGTGTTTTAGATAATTCTAAGTTGGCCTAGTGGCGGAACTAAATTTTTTACGGGTGACTAAAGTTTAGAAAATACGATGGTGGCTCCGTCACTTTACCTCGACTCAAAAATTCCTGACGACCAACTTATTTGTCATCATCATCATCATCATCATCAGCCAGAAGACGTCCACTGCTGAACATAGGCCTCCCCCTTTAGCCTCCACACTGAACGACAGCCTGCCTTTTGCATCCACTGGATGCCAGCGACTCTTACTATGTCGTCGGTCCATCTAGTGGGAGGTCTACCTACGCTGCGTCTTCCGGTTCGTGGTCTCCACTCAAGAACCTTTCTTCCCCATCGGTTATCGGTTCTCCGAGCGAACTACTTATACTACTTACTTACTACTACTTATACTGTACTTATTTGTATAGTTGGCCAAATGAAGGAACTAAACACTTGGTACTGACGCCTGAATGAGCTGTCAATGATGAATGATGGCAGACCACAGATTGCAGCGGCATGCAGGCCACAGGGCAGTGACAGCAGTGTTGCGGATAAAATGCCGCTGCGCCCTGCGTCGGCATTCCCCGAACGGCAAAACATATTTTCCTTTACTTTCCTACGTTGCGGTAACTTATTGATTGATTATCAATTAATTTACAGAGCTATGCTCTTCGGAGTTTCTTTGCGCGGTAGAATCCGAAACGTAGATATTCGCCAATGAACCAGAGTCACCGACATTGCTGTTAAAATTTGCAAGTTGAAGTGGCAATGGGCAGGCCCATCTCTCGAAGAACCGATAACCGATGGGGAAGAAAGGTACTTGAGTGGAGACCATGATCCGGAAGATGCAGCGTAGGTAGGCCTCCCACTAGATGAACCGACGATATTGTGAGAGTCACTGGCATCCAGTGGATGCAAAAGGCAGGCTGTCGTTTAGTGTGGATGCTAAAGGGGGAGGCCTATGTTCAGCAGTGGACGTCTTGTGGCTGATGCTGATGATGATTATGACGATGGGATTGCAGTGGCATGCAGGCCACAGGGCAGTGACAGCAGTGTTGCGGATAAAATGCCGCTGGGCCTGCTGTCAGTATTCCTCTAGTGGCAAAACATCTTTTCATTTACTTTCCTACGTTGTGTTAATCTAAATTAATACAGTAATTTTATTGACCGAATCGTTGAATGCGGGTTAGTTGGTAACATGACTTATCAAATTCTCATCTTCTATGCCAGATAATTAAACAAAAAATACGACTTTTCATGCTGCTGTTTGCGGCACTACTGACTGGTCTGCGGTGAGTACGAAACGGGCGACAATGTCGCGGAAATTGAAAGAAATTTCAAACAAATACGAAGTGTATCTATAGACTACAGACACATTCGAGGATATCGTTGTAAGTACACATCATTACAAAAAAAACTTTTACACATTTTTCTATTTCGATATTAAAGTTGGTTCCAAAGTAAAAGCCCTTAAAATGATAATTACAATTATATTTTGCTATCGATATACTGATGTATTATGCTATGAAAACTTGGTATCCATATTGAGTAACTTAACTTACATAATGCGTTACGTTACTATAACTTACAGTATGCGTTACGATTTTCTACATAACGCTACGGATCAGCTACGACCTTGCTACAATAGGCTACGGTCGTAGCACCCAATCGTAGCACTCACATCATGACGTCACGATTTCTTCGGTCATGTAAACATAGCCCTAATCATAAACACGATACCACCTGTTGTTTGTTTGCATGGTTATGCTCCGTCGCAGAAGTGAATCGGCTTCATTCATGTTTCAGTGAGAATTATAAAAAGACCCTTAATTGATAATATAATAATTAAACAAATTAAACAGGTGAAAGACTAAACAACTTCGTGGGTATTTCTGCAATATTTTTTCATAACTTGTCACTTACTTAAACTTAAATACGACTAAAGCTTTGAGGATGACCAGTGGTGATGTGTAGAAAATATTTAAGAATCCTTCGTGCTACGCAAACCTTCGGGGAATTAGACAATCAGGAAAATGTAAGGGAATTAGACGATGTGAACCTAAACTTTTTATTTTGATTTGTAATTTTAGGTTGTTTGTTTTCTTCATCCTGCGTAGTTTCACTTTTGCGACAGTTTGTATCACGACGATCGTCCCAATTGGGCTTTTTGTTAGTCACGCTACGTCCATTAAATATTTCTACAGATTTACAGTCACTGAGTTTCAGTGTTGTTATGCAAATTTTCCTGTTATTTACTGTGTTTTACTTAAGCCTACATTTTGAATCGGTTTTGTTGTGGTGCCAGTTAAGCTGTCACACATAAAATCCGACAATTTTTCATGCATTTTAATTGGGATTTTATTATTGGTGTGATAAAACTAATAGTAACTATTAAGATAATCTGTGTATTTAGTCTATGTTTTTTAGGAAAGCTAAATATATCCTCATCCACCTAACTAATATTATAAAAGCGAAAGACAGTGGTACTGTCCTTCTGTCTTTGTTCGCTTTTCACGACTAAACTAGGCTGATCTTAACGAAATTTCGCAGGAAGATAGTGTGCGTCGTGAGGACGGACAAAGAGTACTATTTCTCCCAAAAATGCGGAAAAACTGTAAAACCGCAGGCAACCCCGTGGAATTCGCTAGTATAAGATCATACTTAATACATATTAAATATCCGAAAAGATTGTTGGTTTGTTGGTTTGTTCCTCTTTCTCGCAGCAATAGAGCAACGGATCGACCTGATTTTTGTATGGGTATAGTTCAAGGGCTGGAGGCTACTTTTCATCATCATCATAATCACAATTTTTCATCACTACGCGGGCAAAACTGCGGGGCGCAGCTAGTATTATAAGAAACTAAATCTGACATTGTCATAATAACAGATGATTTAAATTAGTTAATCTGTATTTCTACAATGTATCTTCATTGACAATAGTTATCTTTGTTTGTTAAGTTAATACATTCATTATATAGATAATATATAAAATCATTTTTTAATAAACTATAGGCTAAAATAACTAAATAAATACCTAACAGAATTAAAACTAAATTAATCTGACTATCATACCTATCTTATGATAGTTAAATAAGGCCGTTAAATAATAACTTTTTTTCGTGAATTTATTACTAGACCCCACATCTATGTATTTCTATCCGTGGTAAAATATACCAGATATGGTTTAATTTTGTTATAAATAGTTGTAATAAATAATAAATTATAGATATACAAACTTGTTTCATTTAAATTGCTCATCAATTCAACAAGAACAGCTGCTTTTTACCATTCAATTACGGCCCCTAAACAAATTTTTAGTAAAAGATCCGTCGCAGATGTAAAAGAATCTACCTATCAATTTTCTTTTCATTCCATTTTAATATACCTACAAAAGTCCTGAGGGTTATCAAAGGATATAATTACGACTGTGCCTCCCGGAGGGAAGCTGTGACGTCATCTGCGTAGTTATTTCACGCTATCCCAGGCCACATGGACTAGGGGAAAAATAATCGGATTAACATTGATGTTGCTGATATAATTCAGATATACTGGGTAACTGGTTAGACAGTGGAAATATTCGGGGATATCATATTATTTATCATTATGAACAACTTTTACTATGGGACCTATCCAAGTAGACACCACAAGTAGACCTACCTTGCATGTCATACTTCCAATACAATTATGATTTCTCGTCATAATTGAGTCCGGCTAAAATCAGTCTGCTCAATCGGTGCCGCGACAACACGTGTCAGTTTCAAACGAAAATGGGTAATTGTGACTGAGCTGTAAGCATACCGCAAATAGAGTTGGCCGACTGAATACGATATATTTCATAAATAAAAAAAATAAAAAAAATATCTTTTCACTTTTAGGTAAGTATGAAAAATTTGACACGCTTATAGTTTACATTTCAAGTCTACTTAGATATATATACTCGTAGGTCTGTGGGATCAACACCGAAATCTTAAAAAAAACAGCTGTTCCATACATTTCATCGAGTGTCAATGAACTTTTTGTAAGGAACAGCTGTTTATTTCTTGTTCTTATTTTCATAATAATGAGTACAATGCAGCGTAGGTAGGCCTCCCACCAGATGGACGGACGGCATTGTGAGAGTCGCAGGCATCCAGTGGATGCAGATAGCAGGCTTTTGTTCGGTGTGGAGGTTAAAGGGGGAGGTCTATGTTCAGCAGTGGACGTCTTCTGGCTGCTGTTGATGATGATGAGTACAATGATATTCCCGAATATTTCCAATGTCTAACCAGTTACCCAGTAGATAGACAGTGGACAGATAGACATTCTTTAGATTAGTTCTTCCAATATTGCTTCTTCTTAGTCGGGCGCGTTTGCCAGAGTGGTTGTGTTTGAAAAATTGGTAGTACACAGAGGCAATTATGACAACCGACTTACATTCACGTTGTTTTTCGGTCGAGACGAGCTAAGCTTCAGAGCTATTAGAGATCTTTCATCAGTCTTTCCTACGTCGATCGATGTTCTGACAATGCATCTCCATTTTTATGGGTTCAAAGCATTATGAAAATAATTTCAAGACTGCATTGCCGTCATATTTCGATCTATTTAGCTAATAAAATAGCTCTTTTTCGGTTTTGTTTTCTCAAGTTGAACTTTAAGTATTATTTTTTAATAAATAACCTCAATAACAATATTACAATAACAATCATACTATACTATATATGTATATATATTAATATTATAAATGCGAAAAGTTTGTTGGTTTGTTTGTTCCTCTTTCACGCAGCAACAGAGCAACGGATCGACCTGATTTTTTACATGTGCCGGCACATTTCAAGTGCCAGAGAGTGACATAGGCTTTTCACCATCATCATCACCATTTTTCATCACCACGCGGGTGAAATCGCGGGCGCAGCTAGTATTACAATACAATACATTATTTTCTGACTCGAAGTTTAAGTATTGCCATTAAGCGCGATAATGCCGCCAGCAACGGTACGCTGCTAACTGGTAATGGGCTGGGGCATTTAGATTGTCTAGACTTTAAATGGTCTATCAGGCAATCCAAATATTTTAAGGCAATAGGCTAAGGTAGTTTATGAATTTAGGCGGTATTTTGTTTCATTAATAAAGGCACTTGTGACGAAAAAAAAATCACATATTATTGATAACTGAAGAAATATTGTTTCTGTGTGTGTACTTGCATATTGGCATTTCGAATGTTGGGAGTTGGTGCGATGACCCCAGTTTCCAACAAACAATTTCTTCTTCATAGGAAAATCTAACTCGATATTTCCATATCAAGTAAGAACGTGTAAAAGTGTCTAAGTTTCACACTGTTCACACAACATTATCGACAATATCTCAAGGAACGAAACCAAATTAAATTTGCGAGTTCTCCATTCAACTCCGCCCATAATCACCCGTAATTGTACGCCACCGAAGGGCGAGATTTGCATAATTTTTGCTCTGAGACTCCCTCGGGACCGCTTTATACATTCTGCATAAATAAATATAAATGTAGACGGCTTTGATACGGACCACTATCGAGTTTGGAAGTTATCCTCGAGTTTCGCCGCGAATATTGTGGCAGATTTGAGTTAGAAAAAGTTTAGCTGGCAAGCGCGGAGCAATTTTTAGGATGTTTAGAAAGTTACAGGCTATAGAAGTGTTTTAACTAGGTCTATTCAGGGTGAAGCATTCTTCTGAACGAGAGTTTGGGTATTTTAAATATTTAGTTCCGTTTACTTATAGAGTGAACATTGTAAGTTACAATCTGGGTGTCTTCAAATCGAGAGTGAATCAGTTTCTTCTAGGCAAGCGTGCTCTATCGTAGACAGCATCATTGCTTAGCATCAGGCCAGCTGGCGGCCAAGCGCAAGCCTATTTAAAATGTATAAAAAAACAATTAGAGTTGTCTCTATTATTTTGTACATAGTTAGTGACCAATAAATAGATAGCTAAAGCGAACAATTTATTTTCTAGCTAGTTTTTTCTTTTGTAATTTTTTTTTCATAATAAATAATTAAAAAATCCCTATATTTCAAGGCAGCGCTCGTAGCGTAGTTCAGTAGCTCTCGTGATCGTGCTTAAATGCCTAGTCTTAATAGATAACAGCAATGCTACCGTGGATGGGATGATACGTTAAGCTGCGTGAATTGTGTTGAAAGCTCTAAGGATAGATAATTACAAATCAAATTCGTATCTTTAACTACGTGACGTAGAGACTACGTGAGTAGGCTGAGTGGCTATAATGTCAGAGCTTTTTTGTCCTCCCGAAAGCATACTATAATGTAATAGGAATTTAATGAAATTGCAATGAGTATAATCTGCAGCAGATTCTAACTACACATTTTGAAGTGAAATTCCAGCAGTTTTAAATTAAAAATTCACCCACACTCTCACTCTCACAGACTCAAAGGCCCCATCTGCAACATTTCATCATTTCGTTGGAGGACCAAACAAACACAACTGAGCGGTATTAACGCCTCCTGCGCGAGGAATTAAGAAATGACAAAGAGTAAAAGTGTAATATGACACGGAGACGGATTAAGGATATTATTATTTGCTATTTCGCATCAAGAATCGCAAAAATCGAGAATATTGGAACGTATTCCATGTCCAAATATGAATTAAAGCACGCCGAGGTAGAATAGTAGAGGATTTGAAAGTAAAATATCTCATAGGGGAAATAAAAAAAAACAAATGGTATTATTTTTACAATAAAGCTTGCAAATGTTTAGCAAAGGAATTTTCATCCTGTTTTATTTGTTTATTTTGACGAAAGATTTAAAAAAAACTATTTTATATATATCTTCTGCTTATTATATCTCTCTGACAAATATATACATCAACATGGAAATTGCTTTAAGCATTTGCATTATCATTAAAATATTACCCAATCGGATTGATAAATTTTCAATTCATTCCACATTTTTCCTCTGTTTTAAGCAATATTTTTACAGTGCAACTTATCCACAACAATAAAACTCCTAAACTGAATGATACATAGTGAATTCTGAGAAGTTTTACTTAGTCCAGCCCTCGTCCGAGCAGTAAAAAGTTCAAAAAGGCTGTACAGCAATTGGTAGGGTTTGAGGGCCCTCTTGTTTGTGGCGTGCGCTATCATTCTATCGACAGACAGAAGATGGTATTTTCGTTGCGGTTCCTGCATTTTATACTAATTATACTAACATTTATTTTATCTTGCGTTCTTTTTGAAAATTGAATACACAATTTACTAAAATATCGCAAGATAAAACAATAAGAAGTAATTCAAATTTAGGGTATAGGTATAAACGTAAAACAGTTTTATTAACGTTTTCATTCCGTCATGTTGCATTCTTAATCGTTATCACCAGCCTGTATCGACCAGCATCTCAAACGCTGTCATTTTTTTTATAATACTTTTTTTATAATTAATATTCTTGCGTTTGATCACCATCTCGCCTGATGTTAAGCAAAGATGCGGTCTACTTTAGAGCACGCTTGCTTAAAAGAAACCGATTCACTCGTGATTTGAAGACACCTAGATTGTAACCACCGGGGAACACCCATTCAGGCAGCGCATTCACACAATAAATGTGGAATCAAAGCGCTTCGTACGGGTTATCGGTATATCAACCATAAAGCGGTGACGATTGATGATGGTCTCAGTAGGTCAATCTCATCGTTTTCGCGTTGCTTTAATGTTATTTGTAGAATAATTGGGGCTTATAAAATGTTTACACATACTTCTCATGTGTTTTCTGTTTACTAATTATATTAGCAAGTCGTTTTATTAACAAAACTAAACACAAGCAAACTTAACACCGGGTGAGCTGTAGTCAAATGCCTAACCTGTCGACTAAGCAAAACAACTAAACTATATAGCCCAAAATACAATAGTTATCAATATAAATACATAACTACAAAATAAGTAGGCGCTCAAACAAAATTATTGTTATTGCTAAACCAAAAGGCATTCGAAAATACAAAAAATTAACATTAAAAAAAAAAACGGATTGAATTGGTAAGCCCGTCCTGAGCGCGGTAAATAAGGTTTTGATTAACTAAAGACCTTTGAAGGTCCTAAAGATAATCCAATTAACCACACTACCAGTTAGCACTAATAGCAGCGTACCCAGCAAGCTGGCAGCATTACCACGCTGACTTACAATGCTTACAATGCTTCCGTACTAATTATTTATTACTTAGTAACATCAATTCTTATTAACATCTAATGCGTGATCACCAACGCGATTGTCCGCTAAATCGGCGATTGTTTGACGTCGGCATTAAAACATCGAAATGTCAATATTTGGCGGTGCTCGGAGGGCGGAGGGCCGTAATCCCTCTCTCGGCAAATACCGGGATATTCCGCCGATGTCGCCTTTTAGACCTCTACTTACTGCGCCCGATTTGGTGAGGTGGTGGTGGTGGTGAAAGTATAATTTATAAGTATCTATTCTATTCTCTGGCCACAAGTGAGACATCAATGAATTTCCTCTGCTCAAATAAAAAAAATACAGATGGCTCTAGCCTAGAGGATTTCGGAGTCACATGTATTGAGCAAATTGAAATAAAACAGGAAAAAAAATTAGGACAGACGGACGGATGGACGGGTGGAGGGATAGACGGGTTTAAGCTTAAGTTTTAAGGCTTCCAAAAAGGGAGACTCAAATTTGAGCCCCAACTAGCATAGCTTTCTGTGCTAGCACAGCATAGAAATCGCTGCACCTTGTTTATTGTGAGACATAAAATTAAATCTCAAATGAAACAAAACTTTAAAATGTTATAAAAATTACTTATCAGTTAAATCGGATCGAGTTGGTAAAAGTCCTTTTTACAACCTCTCTTCTCTGCAGTCGCGCCTTTTGTTCGCAATCTCATTAATAAACATCGAAATTGCGGCGACGAGCAAAACGAACCGTTTCACAATAGAAAAACAAATATCTCTTGTCAAAACTGAAGAGATATTTATAAGCCGAGGGCTGAACTGACTGAAAATCCTCCAGGCTAAATAATTATTTGGTTATCAAAGTATTCAGTACAAGATTTACCTTTCTTGTGGCAATTAGAAAAAAGAAAATTTCAAGATGTTCTGACTACCGTATTGATAAATATCTGTGAATGCAAACATAGACAAGATAAGAATAAAAAAGTTTTAATTATATATTGTTTGAACTCCTGATAAAAGAGTTGATAATTTCAAACAGCTGAACAGAATTTCTTGAATCATAACTAAGAACACTCTCGATCAGGTATCTTATAAAACGAAAAAAATTATCGAAATCGGTTCAGCCATTTAGGAGCTACGATGCCACAGACAGACACAGGTATACACAGCCAGACACACAGATACACACATTAAACTTATAACAACCTTCTTTTTGCGTCAGGGGTACATCCGATATAGATAATATTATGGGAAACTATACCTTTACTCTAATTTTTAGTTTCTTCTCAGCCTTTCCAGAGATGTACCAAGATAATATAATATGTTTTATGCTACAAGCGAAACGAAATGCATTTAAATCGCCTCTTAAAAGACATCCCTATAAATATTTAAGACATATTTGTCTCGAAAAAACGCCCCGAAACCCACGGTAAAAAATAACACTTGTAAATACGCAAAAGCATGCAAATCCCAAACCGCGGGCTGCTATCAATTTTCCCGCAAATTTCCTCTCTCTGTGGTATTATTTGTGCCCAAAATGTGTCCTATTACTCACACTTCAACACCACTGCCGACCGTGTCTACAAAGCTACCAACTTATCTATAGAAGTGGCCAGATTGAGGTACTAACATTGCTTATGAGACGCTATAAATTTTATTCAGTAAATACGATAGTGTCTCTTCCATTCAACTGTACAGATAAATTGGGCACTCTGTGTGTAATTTATTGGCGACTGTCAAAGGTGAGGATTCGTTGTCATTTTTTGAGAAAGATGCTTTCGATCGCGCGGACCTTTTCAAATGATTATGGGTAAAATGATATCGTTTCTAAATGGCCATATTTTACGCCTGTTTTTGTGATGTCTGTCATTTATTTTATGGATATTATTATGTAAGTACGCTTACATCATCTAAGTGGCCCGCCAGTGTTTTCATTCTGCTTAAAGGCTTTTGATATTTTTTGAGTGAAATGGCTCAGCAACTATTTATTTAGATAGCCGATACAGAGACCCGTTGGTCTAGCTGGTAGTGATCCTGCCTTCTGCGCTTGGAGGCGTGGGTTAAATCCCACCTAGGACAAACATTCATGTGATGAACATTTGTGTTTATTCTATATCTGGGTGTTAATATCTATTTAAGTATGTATTTAAACATAATAACATTTCTATGTACATCAGTCTCTGGCAGCCATATCACAAGCTTTGCTTAGTTTGGGGTCAGGTGAGCGTGCGTGCAAAAAATGTCCCGAATATTTATTTATTATTTATTTCAGCACTATGTATTTAGATACAGTTATTATTGATTTGCACCAAAAACCTTTTTAGGGTTCCGCACGTAAAAGGTATCAAAGCAACCCTATTACTAAGCCTACAGTATGTTTTACCTTTTAATGGCTGCATACATTTGAACCGTAATAGAAAGTCTGTTGAAATTTTCACAAAATACACGTATACAACGACAACGACGTATACGACGGAATAACTAACTAAGAAATAAAAATAATGTCAAAAAGTAAAAAAATATAGGGGGTCCCCACACCCCATACAACAAAGGAATTTTTGTGTTTCCTCTAGTGTAATAATGGATATCGTATTATACAAGCGTAACTTGGCATAATTGTGGTACATACTCTAAAGTAAAACAACAAAATAATAATAAACAACGGCCAAATACTGATGAGCTGAAAAGATCCAGAATTGATTGAAATTGATAAAAATAAATTGTGTGCGGAACCCTCGGAATGCGAGCCCGACTTATATGTGGCCTATGATTATTTTGAGATGTGAAGATCATGATGTCACAGGGTTGAACGAAACAAAAATTCCAAAAGTTTTAGGAAATAATGTATTATGTAAATTGTGGGACTCTTTAGAAGTTTCTTTTGGGTTGAGATACAAAGGGGATAAACTATTTTATTTACAAGTTTTTGTTTACGAAAAATGTCTACAAAAAATAGTTCAATATAGCTTCAAATAAGATAGTAAATTGATGTTTTACATGACAATTTTATAAACGTACTTACATAACGTTCAATTTTATTACAATTCGGTATGTAAAGTTTTCTTTAGTATTTTTTTTATATTTTTATTTCGTATTTTTAAGAAACTAATTTCAATATTTTTGTTTTCTATTAAGTAGTTATTTTACAATATTTTTTTGAAAATTGAAATTATGTGACGTCACCATATAGCACAAAATTTCGTTGCGTTGAGAAGTCTAAAAAAGCACCCCATATTGGCAGCCCTGAAAAAAACCAGACAGTCAAACCACAGAAATGAAAAAATATTCTATTCTGTGTGACGAACAGTGTGTCAAATATATAAGGCACAGAAAATAAAATGCTACAATGTGACGTCATTTAGAGGACAATGAAAGTCGAATGATTTCTTAGTTTTATGTTAAAATAAATGTCATCTTATCGTTTTAAAAGGTCAGAGTAGAAAAATAAGGGTTGGTAACATAAAATCTCGAATTGGTTTTGGAATTGGCATAGGTTAATTTTTTTTAGCATACCGAATTCTTACGTTATCTGCTAAAAATAAAATAACTATTATTAAAGTTTGAAGAAAACTAGATGTAATTATACTAAAAACACTTCAAACAAAACTTATAACTGAAAATCTAGTAGGTAGTTACGAAATGTTAGGTTAGGTTTTTTATCAATTGTTTTTTTTCGTAGCACCTTCGTAGCTGACTCGTAGCAAACCGTAGCTCGTAGCCGTAGCATGAAAATGACGACGTAGACGTTGCTAAAGCTTCACGAAGATTACTCGTGCTTAAAAATATGCGCTATAAATTGTGTACTAGTAAATTAAAGTTATTTAATTAATATTGTCATGAATATTCAGTTCTGTGGGGTTATTTACAAAACAGGCCTTTCTATTTAGTAATTTTATGGAGCTTTTTCTTTTACAATGTTCTTTGTTTTCCTCAATTTTCGCCTTTTCTCCGATCTTTTGTGCTTCTCCCAGTCCATTAGCTCTTATAGTTAAGGGCCATCGTCTTGCTATCTAGTACTTAACCTTTGTTCACGTTACATCGGCTATATCTTAACGTTAAAAATAGTTTCATTACCTACGCTTATATAAAATATTTGTACAAAAATTCTCCGTTAGCAAGCGTTTTGTTTCAAAACTGGCCTGAATGTTAAGATTTTTTCAGTGTCGATCATGAAAGTTGAATAAAAATATGAAACTGACGACGATTCACTTGAAAAATACTCGAATAAGAGTAAAACAGTACAAAAACATTTTCTATTAATCAGAAGTCAAAACGTGACATGCCACTAAAGAGGGCAAAGTCGCGCGGCACAGCTGTAGTTAATAATGAATGCTCACTCCGAGTTTCGACGAAGCAAATCTTTTGATTCTTTTGATGTACGGAAAAAACTTGCAACAAAACAGTGCGAAGATGTTTTCTATTCCTCAACGTGGTCAATCAGAACCCAAAATGTGACATGCCACTAAAGTTATCTGGCAAATGTAGTGTGCGGCAATATTTCATACGTTCCGAGTCAGTGGGCACGACGACGCCGGCATGTCTGTGGCTCGCAGTCTCGGAGCTCTCTCACTGCTAGATGCAGGATTGAGATAATCTCAGATTTTAGATTATATAAATCATCATCATTTCAGCACTGTTTGAAACTATCACGGTTGTTTACTAAAGTTATATGATTATTTACGGGATATTTACCGTGGTAACACACAACCTTACTACGGTAATTATCCCGTAAATAATCAAATAACTTTATCATTATTTCAGCCTATCATGTTCTCACTGACACACACACACACATACGCACACACACACAAACACATACATCCACACACACAGAGAGAGAGAGAGACACACGCACATACACACACAGTTTGCCAGCAGCAGGAATAAGATAGGTTGAAATGATGATGATTTATTAACATAATCAGCCTTTTAAATCCGAATCGTTTATTTTTCAATATTGTTATTTATTGCCTACAAAATCTAATTTTGTTTGTGTTTCATTTAATTCTTATGTACAGTATTGTAAATTATGTATTCATTTATTAATTCAAAGAAGCCTTCTCGAATCAGACAAGGGAAAGGCTGGACAAGTGTCGCCGCCCTATATTTAGCGTTCGACGACAGACTGTTGTATTAGAAATCTATTTACAAACAACCAGCTATAGTGAAAATTACACCCTTTGCTTTTGATAGATAAATTACTTTGAAACATAGATTCAGTATAAGTTTCTCCCTCTATATATTGAAATGAAGGACAATTTAAACAGTCTATGATTATCCGGGAAATGGAATTGTAGAATTAAGTAGCTATAATAAAAAGCGTTTCAATATTTTACTCTCTAAATAGGTACAAGTTCAATACTTTTGATCAACAGTATGTAGAATATAAATAAAATAAGTTTATTTATAAGTACAATGTAAACAGCAGCACTACATCCTCAATCGGGTCAAAGTAGGTCAATTTGTTTATCATACAATAATAGTAATGTCTATCTGTTAACTATTTATAATATTAATAACATCATATCTAAACATTTGAAATTGTTTCGACAGTTAATTAAATTAATACTTTTTTATATAAATAATATTTGCGGAATTTTATACCATCTCTCTAGATTTGTACGCCTATAAACTAGGCAAAACATGATACAAAGTAACAAATATTTTAAACCACCTATTGTGCATGCGTTTTAAATGTGTGTATGATTTACTCGTGTTTTGTGCAAATAAATAATCTTTTATCTTTATCTTTATTAATATCGCCCTTTTCTTAACTATTAATATTGTCTAGTTCCTAGTCACGATATTATGTCAATTATTTTGTCTACATTGCGTATCAAAACATTTTTATCACTAAGACATTCTGACATTTCATAGTAGCATTTTAGTGCTAATACAGTTTCTAATCCGACCATACCCGTAACCTCATGGCTGATCGACGCTCGTTACAACTACAATGTTCCGATGACGCTGACTCATATAGGCAGCTCAATAGACAAATTTGGAAGTCATTGCGGCACGACATACGTACCTTTAATACGAACAGTATTAAAGAGACGATTGAGCAAAACAAAGGCTCCAAAGTGTTTGCAAGAGACATGTCTATTGGGCAAAGCCAGCTGACAAAGCTGAAGAGGGAAGATGGTAGTGTAGCGTCGACCAAAGCCGAGGTATTAGGGGAAATCGAAAGGTTCTATGGACAGTTATACACTTCGGTTGCTAAACCTGTGAGCAGCTCGGCCAAAGACCCAAGAGCCAAGCTGAGCCGACACTATACTGAAGATATCCCGGACATCAGCCTGTACGAGATTAGGATGGCCCTGAAACAGCTCAAGAACAACAAGGCGCCGGGGGACGATGGAATCACATCAGAGCTTCTGAAAGCGGGTGGAACACCGGTACTCAGAGTCCTTCAGAAGCTCTTTAATTCTGTCTTACTCGAAGGTATAACGCCAGAAGCATGGAACAGAGGCGTGGTGGTGCTGTTCTTTAAGAAAGGTGACAAAACCTTGCTGAAGAACTACAGACCCATCTCGCTTCTGAGCCATGTTTATAAGCTGTTTTCGAGGGTCATCACGAATCGTCTCGATCGCAGGTTCGATGACTTCCAGCCTATCGAACAAGCCGGTTTCCGAAAAGGCTATAGTACCATAGACCACATCCACACGCTACGCCAAGTTATACAGAAGACCGAAGAATATAACTTGCCACTATGTTTAGCGTTTGTGGACTATGAGAAAGCCTTTGATTCGGTCGAGACATGGGCGGTGCTCGAGTCTCTCCAGCGATGCCGTATTGACTATCGGTATGTCGAAGCGTTGAAGTGTTTGTACAATAACGCCACCATGTCGGTCCGAGTACAGGAGCAGAGTTCGAAGGCAATTCCATTGCGAAGAGGCGTGAGACAGGGAGACGTTATCTCTCCGAAACTGTTCACTGCCACAATGGAAGATGCTTTCAAGCTCCTGGAATGGCAAGGACTCGGCATCAACATCAACGGCGAGTACATCACTCACCTTCGGTTTGCCGACGATATTGTGGTCATGGCAGAATCGATGGAAGATCTAAGCATGATGCTCGAAGGCCTTAATCGAGTCTCCCAACAGGTGGGCCTTAAAATGAACATGGACAAGACAAAGGTTATGTCAAATATCCATGTTGTGCCCGCCCCAGTATCAGTTGGGAACTCAGTTCTTGAAGCTGTTGACGCGTACGTCTACCTAGGACAAACCGTCGAACTAGGTAGGTCCAACTTCAAGAAAGAGGTCAATCGGCGAATCCAACTCGGCTGGGCAGCGTTCGGTAAACTACGCAACGTCTTCTCGTCCAAAATACCTCAGTGCCTTAAGACGAAAGTCTTCGACCAGTGTGTGTTACCAGTGATGACATACGGCACTGAAACGTGGTCTCTCACTATGGGCCTCATAAGCAAGCTCAAAGTCGCACAACGAGCTATGGAGAGGGCTATGCTCGGGGTTTCTCTACGAGATCGAATCCGAAATGAGGAGATCCGTAGACGAACGAAAGTCACCGACATAGCCCACCGGATTAGTAAGTTGAAATGGCAGTGGGCAGGGCACATATCACGCAGAACAGATGGCCGATGGGGCCGAAAGGTTCTGGAATGGAGACCACGGACTGGCAAGCGCAGCGTAGGACGTCCACCCACAAGATGGACAGACGACCTAAAAGAGACCGCAGGGAAACGCTGGATGCAGGCCGCTTCCAACCGGCCCTTTTGGAGATCGATGGGGGAGGCCTATGTCCAGCAGTGGACGTCCTACGGCTGAAATGATGATGATGATGACAGTTTCTAATACTTCAGTAGTAAGATAAGTGTAGCAAGTCATAGTCACAGTCAGAGTCAAGCGAAGTAAGTCACGGTCAAGTTCAAGTCATACCTTAGTAAAGTAGAGTAGAGGCTTCTGTAAAGTTTTGTTCCAATTATCACACATTAACACTCGAAATAACAGTTGTTGAGGAAAAAAATACAATACGGCGTCACGTTTTTTTTACGTTGGCGCAAAACACTTACTTATCCTTATACTTTATCTTTACTTATATTATACGATATATCTTTATTATGTGAAACTAGTAAATTATCAAAATAAAACAAAGATGACCTTTCGATGGCGAAACGGCACAAGTGGTGGCCCTTCACATTCATTTTATACATCTTTAATAAGCCACCTGATACTCAAAAGCATAATAAGCTCAAAAAATAATCATAAAAGGTACGACACAATAGAATTTCCTCAGTAAAAATCAAATACCTCCATTACATCACACTTTATTCAGACTGATCCATATAAATTTTCAATTTGGTATTCATGTGTAAAGCGGGTGCATTGAGAGGATGCATCAAGGATTCTAGTAACGGGAACATTGTGAAATCCCCGGGGAAGGACTTTCCTATCTAAAAGATTGATGCCTATCTCTTTCACTTGAGACTGCGAGATAGGAATAAAAGTGTTGTACTCGTATGAAAGGTTTTTGCGAGAACTTTTGTAGAGTAAAATTGAATTATTTGGATAATAATATTTTTTACAGTTCTATAAGTAAGTACAAAGTTCGTAAAAAAACAGTACATAATTATAAAAAAAAAACGATCTGCTTAATAGTTTTATTTTGCTGTAACTTAATAACTGAATGCCTTAATGGGTGTTCCCCGATAGTTACAATCTTGGTGTCTTCAAATTACGAGTGAATCGGTTTCTTCTAGGCAAGCGTGCTCCACCGTAGACCGTATCATCGCTTAAGATCAGGCGAATTAGCGGTAAAACACAAGCAAAAAAAATAACTTTTCTCGACAGGCTTCATAATTAATATTTGACCGAGCATATTCTAATAGAACAAATCGGCGTTTCTATGTATGTTTATTTGTATATAGTAATATATTATGTTTGTACATTGGTATTTTTGTTCAACGTTAATTACAATATATCGAAGCAGTACAATCATATGAAAGATTTATCAAATCAAATCAAATCAAATCATTTATTTGCTAGAATACATTACATTAAAAGGTCTTAATATTATATTTATGTCACTTTGTACTCAGTCTGCAAGCAGACGTGCAAATGCTCATTTTTATACTAAAGAATTTAAATAGGTATTTTAGAAACGAATAATATTAGAATTAAATTCCATAAATTCCTTAACACTATAAAAACAATGGTTAAGAAGCCAATTAGTCAATTCTTTTTTAAATTTGTTACCGTCCAACATTTTTATATCATTAGGTACCTTATTATAAATGGATATACACATATTACACACATTTCTTTTGTACAAGTCTTTTCTGATAGGAGGTTGATACAATAGGTTAGTGAACTTGACTCTTTTCTGACGGGTAATAACTTGACTACGTTTTTTAAAATAATCTGGGTACATGACATGAATACCAATCCAGGAGGAGGAGAAATAAAATCATCTAAATAAATGTGCAAGATTAGTAAAACTAGTACTGTGGCCATCATTAACTCCTTTTCTATAGCAATGGACACCATGTTGCAGTTTGAATTCTACTTTATTAAACTGTGAATCAAAGTGCGACAAAGCGATGGGAAGGCACAGGTAAAACCTTGGGGAGTTCCGTACTGCATAATAGATATCTGAATTCTTAATATGAGTCGGAGTATGTGATAGTTCGTTGTGTTGGGGAGGATCGAGATTCTATGTAGTTTAATGGAATGTTTGAATGTAAAATGACGTAAGAAACTAGACGTTTTACTGTTATACAATACAATACAATAGCCATTTACTCCGAAAAAGATTTTAATATAAATTATGATTTGTATATGACGAATTTCTAGTGAGTCATATTAAAAATGGACTTCCGACTATAAATTATGATTACAAATTATTTCTACAATTTTATAAAATGTCTTCTAGTTCAGTGTGCCTTTTGGCAAAGGCCTCCTCCAACTGTCTCCAGTGGTCTCTATCATTTGCCACTCTTGTCCAGTATGGCCCAAGGGTCAGCCAAATGTTACAGTAAAGAATAAATAACTAGTTTGCTTTGCTTTGATTCCACTTGTATTGTGCGAACGTGGAATGCGCTGCCTGAATGGGTGTTCCCCGATAGTTACAATCTGGGTGTCTGAAAGCCGCGAGTGAAAAAGTTTCTTGTAGGCAAGCGTGCTCTATTGTGGACCGAATTATCGCTTAGCATTAGCGAGGTGGCAGTCAAATGCAAGCAAAAAAAAAAGACATTAGGTGTTTCAGATAGATACATAAATTCTTTATTGTTCACACCAGAATTTAACACACAATAGAATGGCTTAAAGAACGAATGCAACATTTAGTTGCTCTCAGTTATAAGACCGCTAGAAATTTCTTGCAGAGAACTTCAGGATGGAGACGATTCATACAGGAGGTAGAAAGGAGATTCAGTGATATAAAAGGGCATAGCGAAATTTTGCTGTTAATAAATCCTAGGGTCTCAGAATGACGAGCGTAGCGTAGTGTCACAGGGTTTTGAACTGTTTTGAAGTACATAATTATTACCTACTAGCTGCGCCCCGAATGTTAAGGTTGTTTGTTGTCGTTGTTAAGTTTTCTGAGAATTTCAAATTTTCTTAGAAAACTAAAAAAAAGATGAATGAAATCGGTAAATTCGTTCTCAAATTATGGCGCGACCAAGGTAAATAGGGATTCATATTTACAATATAGAAGAAGATATCACCTATGGGCAAAGAGTCGCGCTTACTAGCAGGCAAGTAACTTGCTCGTGTTATCGGTTATACAAACACTGAATAATAAAACATTCTTAGTAAATTCTTGGACAAAATCATCTTAAGCATTACAAAATCTCAATAACAAGAACAAAATTTCAAATGATCTACAGCTTATTTAGTATTCTTTCGAAACACGACTGTGATTTCAAACAAATAACATTATTTTGCCTGAAAAGAGCAGAACATAAAAAATAACAAGCCAGAAGTCATTAAAAAAATAGACAACTGAGCAGAAGCACCTGGTTTTTGCGAACGACGATCACAAATAGCCTCTCCACTATTGTTCCATTTAATTTAGTAGATCTGGCGCCGAGGGGCGAAAATGTAAAAAACCGCGGGCGCGGGAACACAAAGCACTGGATTTATCGTCCACCTCACGTGCCCGAAACACTCCCACGGAGATACGGCCCTCGTTTACCGACTGGATGGAGCAATATCTACCTTTTGTTCGAGAAAACTGGTCTATACTTAAATAGAAGTTACGCTTACAGTAGAAGGTATGCCTTAGAACTGTTCGTTTTGTGAGAAAGTTCAGTTTGCTCATTTAGCAGGTATTTATGTAAATAGTTTACAATACATAAACAAATTGGTAGCAAACACAAAAGGAGATGTTCACCATACAATAGATACAAATCCGCTTTAATCTAAGCAAGCAAAAACAGTGGAGCATCTTTTGCGCGAACATAGTGGATACTCGCCATGCTCCAAGTACGTATTGTACGTATTTTAGAGTCCATAGGGAAAATACACACCATACTTACATATACACCACCTTTTATTTATAAGAAGAGTGGCGTGGTAAATAAGAGTAAGAATATCACAAATTTTCATTCCTCGTCGAAAATTCTGAAGCAAACCCATGAAAATGTGGTAAACTGTAGTCCTAAAGAACGTATGAAGTACGTTTCCGAAGACGATGTCGAAGATTGTGCGTGGTGGAGGTGATAGGTAAGGAATGCTGACCTCAACACCATATTAGTTTCATGGTTGAGAAGAGAGAGAGAGAGTTAGTAATAAATGCTGTAGATAAACATCTATATCCAAGAAGCTTAGTAGCTATGCAGACCTCTCTAAAAGGCGCTGGTATTATCTAGAACCAAGAAATTACAACGCTAATAAAACAGTTTTAAGGAAAATCCTAGAGTATCATTGCGTAAAGTGAACTAATGACTTCTTTTTTTAATCAAAGTAAATATGAGAAAAGTCGTCCATTTCCAGCATTATGATAATTTAGATATAGTACCCGGTGCCCGTAAACAGCGGAACTTTCCCTTTGAGCATACTCTGAATATCGCAGAGCCTCGACGATAGTGTTATACCGTCCAGCTGAGGGGAACGGAGAGACTGTAATGATCATAGCTAGATGAAAATGCTTGAGTTGCAAAATGTTTTGAGTTCATATACCTAATTGTTTAATTATTGTGACATCTTGACGCTTAATTTTGACACAACCAAAATCCGCTAAGTACCATTGTGTACACAGATCTACTACACCATTTACCACTATGACAAGAGCAGCTTAAAAAGCACGGCTACCTTAAAGAAAGATAATTTTATAAGATGGCTGAGGAGATCACTAAGAAAAGGAGAGGAGAGAAGAAAATATCTCGAAAAATAAATAAGAAAATGGCTTTATACTATTTGCAATGTTATTTTAAAGATAATGCCCAAGATTTTTTTAATTCTCACTCAGTAATATTTTATTTTCAAATAAATATGTTGAAAATTTGCGACTTGACCGGTGCAAAATTAATAGAGCAAATATGGGTTTGACTTAAATAAAGTTTTTACTCAATCACTCCACTTCATTAACTACTAGTAGGCCGCCCCGGCTTCGCACGGGTATAGATATATAGCCTATGTCAACCGGGGATATTATAATCCAACAGTGAACTTTTCAAATCGGTTCAGTAGTTTCGGAGTCCATAGAATGCAAACAAACAAACAAACAATCGAATCTTTCCTCTTTAAAATATTAGAATAAAAAATCACTTTTAATATTTTAATAATTTTATTCTGACGCAGTAGGCACTTGTACCTTCGCTGAATGCAGGTTGCTTCCAACCAACCCTTTTGGAGATCGATGGGGGAGGCCTTAGTAGACGTCCTATGGCTGAAATGATGATGATGAGTGCTTGTAAAGCCTTCGCCGAATAAAACTTCCTCGTGAAAATAAAGAAGATACTGCGTCTTGACATTTCCGGGAGTGAATTAAAGTTAAGTTACCCAAACGTCAGCACCGGAAATAGGAACCAGAAATAGTCGCATCTTACGGCACTTTCACATCGGCCGGTGTTCTTGTAATCCCTTAAAGTGCTCAAACTGAGGTAACTAAGGGTTAAGTTTTAAAAGCACTTCGTCTGGCGTAGCGCGTGGTGTAATAATAAGGAGACAGCGATTTATTTAGTGATTAACTATAAAAATTGTGTGATGGTTGGTATAATACAATACAATATTATATATATATTACATATTATATCTTTATTACACACCGAAAATACAAATGAAACTTAAACTAACATAAAAAATAAACATACGGCAGTATAATTGGCGGCCTTATCGCCTAAACTGACTTATTTCAGGCAACCTTTGGATAGACAGGACTTAAGAATTTGAAAATGGTCGGTCGTGCATATAAAATACTAGCTGCGCTCCGCGGTTTCACCCGCGTAGTGATGAAAAATGGTGATGATTATAATGATGATGAAAAGGACTATGATGGCCTATGTCACTGCAAAAAATCAGATCGATCCGTTATTCCGTTGCAGCGTCAAAGAGGAACAAACATCTATACATCCATACATCCATACATACAAACTTTCGCGTTTATAATATTAGTAGGATATCGTGTGTCATTACTAAATAAATAACTACGCATATAAAACTTTTCGTAAAAGTTAAGCAACTTTTGAAGAGTCATGAAAATGTATTTGTTTTGACGCGTTTTTATCGGTTTTACTTAAAACTAACATAAACCATTTTAATGTTTTTATCACGTGTGCAAGCAACACATTAAAAAACAAAATACTTGTTATTCTTAGAATAACTACACAAAGAAACCAAGTACATTCGCAAAATTTAAGCCATCCAAATGGTGTCATATATGACACCAAAAAATAAAAAATAAAATTACTATGACAATTTGCGCAGTGAAATCGTTGTTTGGAAACTTACCTTCTCTGAGTAGTTATTCTAAGTTGTTATTATTCGTCATACAGGTTGTATTTCTAGACGACGAATATATTAGAGGATTTCATTGTTACTCATCATTGCAAAAAAACTTTAACCATAGTATAGGATAGTATAGGAGTCACGAAAGAAAATCAGTTGTTCCATAGTTTTTAGGGCTCCGTACCTCAAAAGAAAAAAAACGGAACCCTTATAGGATGACTTTGTTGTCCGTCTGTCTGTCCGTCTGTCAAGCCCCTTTTTCTCAAGAACGCGTGTAGGTATCAAGTTGAAATTTATACTAAATACTTGGGTCTACGGTTTCTTTCGGCTGTTAATAAATAAAAGTTGTAAGTAAATGCAATCAAAAGATATGAACGTTTATGTCGCATATTTTGCGATTTCACAGGGGAATCAAAACCTATATATAGGGTACTTCCCGTTGACTTAGAATCATGAAATTTGGCAAGAGGCAAGGTCTTACAGCACATATGAAGGAATAAATCTGAAAGTTGTTAATTTGAATATATCATATAAAAAGATTG
This sequence comes from Agriopis aurantiaria, assembly GCA_914767915.1. NCBI lineage: Eukaryota > Metazoa > Arthropoda > Insecta > Lepidoptera > Geometridae > Agriopis > Agriopis aurantiaria. The sequence goes on along the minus strand of OU611989.1, from coordinate 14,845,236 downwards.
TTTTACAATTACAAACTTACATTTTGTAGTTGTTATGTATGGAAGAACCTTATTGTCAACTACAAAGTTAAGTTTGTCTTTTAATATTTCAACTTCAGTTGGGTTTTTTTTTGGACTCGCGCTCTGAGGTTTGTGTCCAACGGAACTCTCAGAGCATGAGTCCTACACGTACTAGTCCGGTATAAAAAAAAAAATTAATACCCAACAAAATTTATGAAAAAGCTTTTTTTTCCGCGATTTTTGGTTTGGTCTCTCCGCGATCTTTGAATATTTCCGTTGTCTAAAAGAACATCCCTATTAACGACATCAAGTCTTGCGTCTTGTAACTTGCACCAGCCAATCTATGGTGCATACGACAATCGGATCCCGCTTTAAATAAATGATGAGGGAACGCACACCCGGCAACATTTCCGTGCTGTTGCTACGGGTACTGACTTTTTAATAACACTTTCTTAAGTAAATGTTCTACTTTTACTAAGTCGATCGTTTATGGTGAATTAAGTATGTTGGGTGTTATTATAGCTTGGATGCTTTTTATAGATTACAGTTATATTCAGATATTTATTTTCCTTCTTAAATTTACGTTTTTTTACAATATTTCCTATAAAAACAAAATATTATAAAAAAACCTAAACCTAGAGTGCCGCCGGCAGCGGGGCAGGGCCCCGCTGCCGGCGGTTAGGGCTGCAGAGTGAGGAACCTCCTGACAATACGTGCCGTGTCCAGGATTACCGCCTTCTGCATCTGACCCTTGACCCAACCATCTAGCGAGAGCCTCTTAAGATGTTGGTCGAGGCTCTTCGCTATAAGACCGTTCACCGATACGACTATCGGGACAATGATCGTCGAGTCAACATCCCACATGGCGGTAACCTCGTGAGCTAAGTCAAGGTACTTGCTGAGTTAATAATCATATAACGCTAGGGAACAACTGCAATAGTTTCAAATAGTATTTGATTTATTGATTGTTTAGTTCTAGAACTGTTGGTTTTTTGGTCTGTTTTATTATTATTAATAGGCTTGAGTTTGATCGCTAACTCATCTGATGTTAAGCTATGATGTGGTCTAAGATAGAGCAACACCCTTGCCTAGAAGGAACCGATTCACTCGTGATTTGAAGAGGGTCGTTACCACCTGTTCTACTGTTTGTTCTACCAATAGAATAAGTAGAAAAATAATTACCAGTTGTTCTACCAATAGAGATACCCAGATTGTAACTATCGGGGAACACCCATTCAGGCAGCGTATTCCACAGACTAGCAGTGAAGTGGAGTGTGTCTATAAAGTAATCTATGAAGATCCAATTGGTGTGATGGCTCGACGGAAATACATTTCGGGTTATACGCATGATGTGTACGATATTAGCCCGACAGATGCATGCATGTAACTGCGCCGAAATATCGGGAGCTCATTCCACAACCTTACCACGGTAAATATCCCGTAAATAATCATATAACTTGAGTGAACGACCGTGATAGTTTAAAACTGTGTTTAATAATTATTATGTTTGATTATGAAGAGAATAGGTTTTTGCTATAAAATTGAATTTAAAGTAGACTTTTATGCAAATACAATCAATTAAACACGTTACAAAATCGAAAAAAGTTTAAAACGACACAAAGTCGCCGGTGAAAGCTTTAATGAAAACAAATGGGAAAACGCACTCGACAAACAAACGAAAATACGTGAAAAGGTGCTTTTACATTTGGCATGGATTTTATTTTATTTTGATAGACTCATAAATAATACAATGATACTTTACTTGTATGAAGATATTACATTGGTTTTAAATTCGCTTTACGTAGAAATATTTTTAGGTGTAACCTACAAAAGTTATTCAGACTTATATTGGGTTAAGCCGAAAGGGTTCACTAATCCGAAAGGGGTTCATAGTAGTCATCATTATGTTATTATTTTACTGTAAGAGCAACTCCGAAAACGCAAAAAAAACAGCTTTACCACAGAAAACTGCCATTGACACTCACAAAATGACAAAATATAACAGCCGATATTTTTTTACAATTTCAGTGTTTGTCCCATTCGAATTAAATTATTTATTGAAATAAAAACGAAAAATTCCACTAACATTTATATCACAAACCGTCAACCTAAAATTTATTACCTAATTTAAAATGTATAAAAAATACAACAAATTGCTTTAAAAATATGCCGAAATTGATCATAATGATGAGTACATCATAATCATTAATCAGCCTTTAAATAGTCCACTGCTTGACTTTAGCCTACCGTTGAAAGGGCGATTGGGCCATATCCACCACGCTGGCCCAGTTGCGGATTGGTGGATTTACATACGCCATTACATTTCTTTTCCGTACGTATTGCAGGTTTCCTCACGATGTTTTCCTTCACCGATGATGAGTATAATAGACCCTTTTCGGCTTAGTACCCCCTCCGCGTAACCTTGTATACATAACGAATTGACATTGGTTACAAACATAATATAGAAAGTATATAGTTATATTAATTGGGTCTAGTACAAAATTCACGAAAAAGGTTTCCTTAGTTATATTATCTTTACAAATTTAGATACAGTTTTGAGATACCAACAATCTAATGTAAATCCTATGTAGTGAATCATCCTCTCACTCTGTCCACCGGCACCTCACCCAGAGTTTTGACTCCGTGCAAATTAAATCAATTACGGCCCAGTCTGCGCTTTCGTTCACCAAATGTGTATTTTAAATTCCCCCCATTTGTAAGTATTAACTGTATTTTTTGCAGCCTTGTAGCGCTTGTGCTCTTTTCGGATTTAATTTTAAATCCACGGTTACAAAAAAGCCGAGTGACTAGTCCTAGTGTCAGAATTTAAGGCTACCTTTAAATCGGCGGAAAGTGAAACTTAATTGCTTTCAACACAGGGATTGGTCATAACAATCCTAAAAATTAAAGAACGAATTACTGAAAAAACATTAACTGCCATGGGCTGACTTTGACGCCTGTTGTTAAGCAAACGTCTCTCAATTATGTACTAAGATGAAAAGTATAATTTCCTAAAAAGCCTCTATCAAGCATATTCACAATACTTCCGTAAAATATGACTTGCGTACAGTTGAGCATAAGTGTGTGTGTATTTAAGTTATACAAATTTAACAAATCTCGACGTTTGAAGCGCAAGAAAAGAGAACAAAAATAACACACCAACTGTGAAACAACGCGACCAGACGTCTATATCCAGACAGCCGATTAAAAAGAAACAATTGACTGGCACCAGCTGAAATTGGAAAAAAGTTTGAATAAATAAAGTTCCGAAATGTAGGTGCCAAACAATTTTCATTTCATTATCAATTCTGGTGCCTTGAGCTTTAGAAACACCTATAATGCTTGGTGATCTAATTTCTGCCTTGGAAACCTGCCATAGTAAAAATAATTAATTCTAAACATATTATGGTAATAAGTTGATGTTTATTTAAAAAACCTAACAGTGCAGATATGAAGAAAACAATAAATTATGACTTAATAAATTTTTACGAAAACTTTACAACCTAATTCATGGGAAGTATGAACGAGATTCATCCCTTGCCCGTATTAAGAGGTGAATTATTTTCTTCAAATTTAAACTGGACCAACCAAGAGGTATAACACAAACGCATTTGTATAATGCAAACGGTTTTTTAAACGTTTAAAAATCTGCTAAGATATCACGTTACATAATCACACAAAATATACAGTTAAATTGAGAAAAAATATATGAAAAAAACTATGGATTATTCCATAGTTTTTGTCCAGCGGGCATTTTTCGAGCACCTGCAAACTCTTGTTGACGCAACTATGCATATTCAAATATCTGTGAGACTCGGCAAGAGAAACTTTTGCCAGTTTAACCGCAGACTATAGAATAAAGCAGATGTACGAGTATAATTGTGAAGAGTTGGTGAAAACAACAACCCCTAACTATTTCAATCCTTGCGCTGTTTCTTGCCAGTTGCCATTCGCGGACTTGAAAAAAAATTACAAATAATTTTTCCGTAAAAATGTTTTCTGTTTGTGGAATAATGAAACGAGCTAGGTGTACGAATTCTATCATAATTGTCCACATTCCAAAAGTTTCACATAAAACTTTATTAAACTGAACACGTATCGTTATATGTATGTATAATTGGTTCATTTATTCAAACACAGCGAAGGCGTCGATCTTTCTGCCGAAGACTGTTCCTCGAAAAATAAAATATAGGTGTCTTCCCTGAAGCAACTGACTCCTGAGATAGTTGACTTCAAATCGGAATAAAACAGGTTCCTTCTATAATTATAAACGCGCTCTATTCTTGTCCAAGTCTTTGTTTACTCCCAAGTTTTTTTTAAATTGCAAACAAGCGGACGGTCTGTCTGATGGTAAGCAGTCACCGTCGCCTATGGATATTTGTAACACCAGAGGCATCACAAATACGTTGCCGACCCTTTAGCATGATGTGGACACTAGACAAACACAAGCCTATCATGAATCAAAATACCCAACTTAGTATTACCTTTAGTATACCCAACCTTTAGTATACCCAACTACCCTAAACCATGGCGTTTTATATTTTCGTAGCTTTCCATCTTCTCCTTATTTATTTGTGGAAACGTTTTCGTGGCTGGATAAAAAGGCGAGCGGCCGCAGACAAAACCGCGGGCAAAAAGTTGTAGCAAACAAAAACCCGGCGCCGTGGTTTTGTTTCAACTTTCTACTACAATGCCCTGTTTGATAAATACTTTTGCTTGGTATGTTTTGTGCTTTTACAACAAAATAGAGGGTTACTCAATTTAGGATGTTGAGGGTTTGAGTGTGTTTAAAAAATCTATTAAATCATAGCACTGCTAATTAATAAGTTTTTTTAACGACATTCGTTTTCTTCTCATGTTATTTTGCCAGGCCTACAAATTTAGAGATGGCAAAACTGTGACTAGATGCGTTCTCCGTTGGAACCAATAGCGTGGACAATCCCATAGGAACCGTACTTTTCCGGGATAAAAATCCCATATCATTCTCCAGCCCTCCAACTATCTATTAGCGAAAATTCACGTCTTTCTATTGATTATGTTTCTACGAGAAAGCAAACAATCACACTTTCGCATTTATAATATTAAAATGAAATTTAAGCAAGATACAACCACAAAGGCTGTTTATTTTAATATTTATTTCTTGACCATGGATACAGAGTCCTGCAGTCGGAATAAAAATGATAAGATTTACAAGGTATTCAATAATTTCAAACAAGACACTGTCAGAGTCAAGCAAAGTAAGTTATATACGGTCAAGTCCAAGTCATGCTTTAGTAAAGTGTTGGACAAAGATAATACAATAGAGAGTGGTGGAGAAAGCAAGATACAACCACAAAACCTGTTTATTTTAATATTTATTTCTTGACCATGGATACAGAGTCCTGCAGTCGGAATAAAAATGATAAGGTTTACAAGGTATTCAATAATTTCAAACAAGACACTGTCAGAGTCAAGCAAAGTAAGTTATATACGGTCAAGTCTAAGTCATGCTTTAGTAAAGTCGTGGACAAAGAGAATACAATAGAGAGTGGTGGAGACTTTACTAAAGGCTTCTGTGGAGTTTTGGAAACATCACGAAAATTCATGTTTCACCCATCGATATACAATTTCTATAGAGCCACAATCTCTCACTGAAAACAGTCAAAAAACGTCCGAGCCTCTTTGTACATACAATATAATTATCAATTATATAGTTCACCATGCCATATTTACTCGAATTTAGACGTTATGTCGCTTGCATAGTGTTCAACGTAAGTTATCCGCTATATCATCGTAGCACTGGCATCGCGCGGCGTTGTAGTCGAATCGCGATTACCTTGTAACTAACCATAAAGTCTGCGCAATTCGTAGCGTGTGCAGAGTTTTGGTGCGGACATTTTTTTGGCATGATTGTGACTCTATATGTATTGTATCTCGATGGTTTCACCTCAATAGATCACTTGCTTACACTCGAGCACGTTTACGAACACTTAATAAACAATAATCCACCATTATTACACATTAACACTAGAAACAACACAAGTTTAGGAAAATAATACAACAAAAGCGCATGATTCTTCCCGTTGGCGCCAAAATTCTGCTCAAAAAATAATATTTTCTGTGATTTAGAAGCACATTCAAAAAACAGACGTTAAGTTATTAAAACTCCTTTGAAATCGACCTCCGGCAATATTAACCCCAGTTTAAGCCGCTTATACTTAGAGGTTATTTCGAATTTCAGGTTTCAGAGTATCCCAACTTAGGTTGTGGCTTTCAGTATGAGGTCAATAGCTTTATATAGCTTTTAAATGTGAAAATATTTGCTCTATTTTGTTTATTTCAATATTAGTCGGTTAAATTTTTTTTTCAATAGATATAGATATAATCAAAAATTCTTTTCGTCTATCTTGAGTTTGCAGTAAATTCTTGGTGTCATAGTAAAAGTACTTCATCAAAACCCGCGTGAGGATTCATTATAAATTATTTTACAACACATTTGCTCAAAAAGCGCACTTACGAAGCCTGTATACATCGTTCGAAAGTTAAACATTACGGATCATACAACGGAGCGTGCGGTAATGAATTTTACCGCAAGCTCCGTTGTATAGCACCGTGCGTGTACTTTACGGTATTTTTTTAATTTCCATATTTTTTTTCTCGCAAATGTGTTGTAAAACGTTGTATGGCACACGTGCGGATTGGTTATTACTAACTCGTGACTATGGTAAGCCCTCGACTTCGTCTCGGGCTTACATTCGTCTACTCGTTTGTAATAACCAACTTACCGCAACTTGTATCATAAATAACTAATAATACCGGCTTGCACTCACGATTATGTTTTATCGGTCGAGACGATATGAGTAAAATTACCTTTGATTGGTTTAGAACCACCGTTACCTTGGATATGGATAAAAATCTGCTAAAACATCCACTTTAATTCCACATCTTAACACAAGACTAATGCAAACAAACAATAAAACGTAGCTTTTCATTCACATTTCTCATTCTTTCTCGTAAATAGATTACCATAATCACTTAGAATTGTAAAAACACCGTGACCACAGTGTAGACAGTATACCATATTTTTAAACAGACAAAATGTACCTCAAAAACTGTCTTTGGTAGCTCACTAAATATAGATAAAAATATAAAACTACGAGTAAAATATGCAGATATGATTGCATACTAAACTTAATAATATAGATATTACCAAGTATTTTTACATACTTCATCATCGTCATCTATTATTTTTCACTGCCTGCTGAGTCCATACTCTCCTCTTTAGTACGCCATCTCTTCCAGTCCTGCCAGTCTCGTTTCCTGCACTCGCTGGGCAGGGCTCGCCTCTGGTATCTTTTTCGCATGTTTTTATACTGTAACAAAAAAAACACCGGGTGATAATTAAAAAAAAAACCATTGCGAATTTCTTTACAATAACATTTCAAATGGTACAAAGTAATTTTTAAAGTAATATTTTCTAAGATATCTGAAAAGATTTTTAGTAGTTTTTTTTTCTATCTATACTAATACTATAAAGAGGAAATATTTGATTGTTTGTTTGCTTGCATTGAATAGGCTCCGAAACTACTGAACCGATTTGAAAAATTCTTTCACTGTTGGGAAGCTACATTATCTCCGGGTAACATAGGCTATAATATATTAAAAAAAATAATAATAGATTCTTACTAAAACTCCAGTAATGTAACCCAAGGTGTAAAAAAATAAGATTTACAATTTTGACTTTGCATGTTTGACAGTTCTAAGACAGGACAACGTCTGTCAGGTCAGCTAGTCGTTAATAATTTGCTTGTTACAGACACAATGGTAGTACCACGGGCTAAATAAATGCCCTCGGTACTATCAGTAGCACTACGCAGTAGGATCACGGGTAAAAATAAATTTTTGCTTGTACTCTAATTGTACCCAGAACAATTTATTGAACGAGTATATCTACTGTTTACTGATTACGCTGTGGCAGGAGATAAAGAAAGCATCGACATAATCTCATTAATCTTGTCGTGACGACGTAATTCAATGTCCCGTTAGGACTGAGATAAGGCGCTTGCGAAGAAAGGAACAAAACTGGAGTAAATAGAAGAGAGGTTAGTGAACTAATCCGAGACGTCGGGACGTCGCGTCACACGGAGACAAGTTAAATTTTAATATAAGTAAAGTTTGTGAAGCTACATTGTGATAGTTTTCACGCCACTATTTATCATGTGGTGGGCGTTGTTACCCGCGACACCTGACGTTGTCCTATCTTAGAACTGTCAAACACGCAAAGTTAAAATTGTAAATCTTATTTTTTACAGCTTGGGTTACATTATTGGAGGTTTAGTAATGATCCCTATTTTTTTTGAAAATATAATATAGCCTATGTTACCCGGGGGTAGTGTAGCTTCCCAACAGTGAAAGAATTTTTCAATTCGGTTCAGTAGTTTCGGAGCCTATTCAATGCAAACAAACAAACAAACAATCAAATCTTTCCTCTTAATAATATTAGTATAGATTGTAAATTGTCCCAAATAAACATTTATTATTATTCTAACCGTTATTTATTTTCTATCTTAATTTTTTACGTTTTTCACATCTAACAAATAAAAAATTATTATAATTATGTTTTAACCCCTGACTCAACCAGAGGGGTGTTATAAGTTTAATGTAAACCTGTACGTATCTGTCTGTGGCGTCGTAGCTCCAAAACGGCTGAACCATTTTGATTTGATATTGATTTTGATAAATGAAATACTTCAAGTAGGAACGCACAGTCACTATAATTATATAGTGAAAAATTATTAGCACAATGTTTTGACAGATAACATTATTGCTAGTATTGTTGTAAGAGTATCTAGATTATGAAAAATAAGTCGCTTTTATTACAGTAATATAGGCACTGGAGTGGACTGGTCTTGGCCAATTCCTAAAAAAAGCGTGGTTTCTGCCACACTGGCAGACGAAACTGCTGGGCAGGCAAATATTAAGTTTTGCGAAAAAGTAATTGTGCAGAAGGAAATCGCCAAACGGGAACGCGAGCAAGCCGATCCAGCACGGAGAAAACGACGTACAGGTGGCGCAATTGAATGCCCTACCCCGTATCCCTGTAGCTGAGGTCTTAGAATACAGCTTCGGTATGGATACCTATCGTAACTGCCGATCAAAAGGGGGTCTTTGGGCTCGTGGGTGGTCATATTTGGAGATCTGATCTCCCATTTAGGAAGCCCAGGGAAGACAACGGCACGGTGTGAACCGCATTGTTGTAAGCGTGCTGGGAGTACCGGTGTATTCCTATGGAGATCTCGGTGCCCTCCGTATGGCGCAGAGGCTGGCTATTGAGTGGGTGCAGAGGATTTTTAGCTCCTTACACGAGCTTTTTAACACGTATATTATTATTATATTAGCTTCATTTTGATGTTCAGTTAAAGCTACAACGGTAACACAACGCCCGTAATTACGTCTGGATTTTCAAAATATTTCTATCTGAAATCGTCTGGATTTTTAATACGTTGTAATTTTTAATGACATTTTTTTTGCAGTGAAACAGTAATATTTATCATTATTTTTACTTTTTTAACAAAATGTAGACTTCAAAAGCGTCCGTTTCCCTATTTTACCTGGTTTCATTTAATAAACATCTCAAAACGAACCATCTTCTCCATTTACTAAAAACTTTTGATCCTAATTCATCAAGGCGTCACATTTTGACATTATTACCTGACGAATATAAAAAGCTCTCTCGCATCCCCGCTGATTAAGTGGGGGGTGCCCTCCAAATTATCCGGACTAGAGGGCCTGTAATACACCTTATTGGATTATCTCAGGCTTTGATGTCCGTCCGGCGCTTGTTACAGCATTTAAAGCAATAAAAGTACGTAATTCCTTGAAGATTCGGAAATTGAGAAAGTTAACTAAGTGTATTCGGAGGCAAAAATGCTGCGAAGGAATTTCTTAATACTCGTTTTTGCGATGGAATTTTGCCTGTTGTTGATTGGGAGGCAAATTGATTTTTGGGAAGTTTGAAATCATTGAGATTTTTGTAGAAATGAGCCAATAACTGTTACTTCGACGGCGTTGAAAGTTTTGAAGTTTTGCATTTTTAGGGTTCTGTACCCAAAGGGTAAAAACGGGACCCTATTACTAAGCCTCCGATGTCTGTCTCTCTGTGTCCGTCCGCCTGTCTCTCTGTCCTAGCCAGTTGAAATTTTCACAGAATATGTAATGTTACAGCGGATTGACCAACAAATAATAAAAAAGTAAAAAGTAAAAACGAAAGGGGGGGTCCCCATACAACAAACGTATTTCTTTACGTATTTTTGTATTAGCTCTAATGTAAAAACGGTAATACTAACAAGCGTTAAACTTAACATGGTTATAGTACACATTTTAAAGTATAACAAAATATAATAAAAAATTACCAAGTGCGAGTCGGTGACAAGTTTCTGTTCATTACCAAAGTTATAACTGGTAATTTCGTTATTGAAATTTGTCGTAGTACGGAACCCTCAGTGCGCGAGCCCAACTCGCACTTGGCGGCTTTATTTTATAATAATGTTAGCTAATAGTCATTTCTCACGGTACTATAAATTTTCCGGAATAAAATAAAGTGGTCAAGTGCCACTTGGGCTCGCGCACTGAGGGTTCAGTGCCACCACGAAATACTTTTTTTTTATTGGTTTACTTTAGAGTGTGTACTGTATCATGCCAAGTATGACGCTTGCCCGTATTACCGCTTAAGCACTAGAGCAAAATTAAATGGACACGTTAAAATATGTTTCTTGTATTAACATCCCATAATTTATTTATTTTATCATTATTTTTAGTTACCATAATCCGCCATCACATTACATATTCTTTGAAAATTATTGATATTTCCTATTACTGACATCAAAAAGACAACGCTGCTACTACTTAATAAAGTCCAGACTCATACTGATTAGCATATTCCAGACTCATACTGATTAGCATATCAATCTCACTCAACTAGGTAATAAGCAATCAACTAAACTAACCAATTGCATTGATTTTCCGTCTCTCAATTTCATTTCCAGACAGAAAACACATCATCCGTTTCCAAACAGATGATCATGTACAATCGGATTGCAAACACATTCAGTGCTGGCCCGATAGATTAACTTACAGTCGGCGACATTTTGATTAAAATTCGCGTGGTTTTTTGTTACTTATTTAAGATCATTTCGACTTCTCAATTGTATCTAGTCATTGGCGGATCCAGGGGGGCCATCCAGGGGCCATGCCCCCAAAATACCTAGCAATTCCATACATTCGACTCAATTTTTAGATTTGATTCCTTCGAACCTTGTCAGAATGCCCCCCCCCCCCCCCCCAAAATGAAATCCAGAATAATGGCCCTAAATTACAAAATAAGTTATCTAGACCAACATGGGCTGAAAAGCACGGGCTCCATCGCCACCGTTGTCCGGTATCGTAGATCGTCCATTGTTTTTGTTTTTTGGCAATAAGTATATTTTATTCTTATTCTTATTCTTATTCGTAGACGACGTACATGCAGAGAGATTTTGATCATCCGTCGCGACAAACTTTAATAATACAATTTGTATTCTACACAGAACAGAAGCTTTATTTATTCCGTGAAAAAACTAGAAACAAACCGTTATGACTTGACATCTTAGCTTGACATTGACAATTTGACGTAATTTTTTGCGTTTTGTTGGCCAATTTTGACGTACAGTCATAGCGTACAGTATAAATACAGGTGCAGTGTCAAGCCAACTCTAATAGCTGCTTTACCATCATTATAATCTCGCCTCTTACTCAAAGTCACGATCGCTATATGAAGGTAAAATGTATTTTAATGTTAAAATGTATTTTGAAGCCTCAAGTATTTGAAATACTAATTACAAAATACCTCGGCGTCAGGTATTTGAAATACGAATTACAAATAACATTTTAAGGAAGTAATTAAAATACAAATACCAAATACGTATTTGTATTTCAATTACGTATTTTAATTACAAGTAATTCAATTACTGCCCAACCCTGTCTGTGTAACAGTGCGTCTGTGTATCAGTGCGTCTATATGTAGCATCGTAGTTCCCAAATTGCTGAACCGATTTTGATGTACAACGTTGCTTTAGCATAGCTAAAGCTAAACCATTGCTTTAGATATGCTAAAGGAATACAACATTGCATTATAGCTAAAGCAATGATGGTGAACTATGGTTGCTGAGCGGTATGTGCACTATACGCAATCAATCTAACTGCACCTGGTTCGATCCTCAGCCCTGCACTTATTAGTACTGAAATAAGTTATTAGCATTTTTCGATGATATCGCTCAAAATGGCAAAGGAAAACATCGTGAGGAAACCGGCAAGAACCTCAAAAGTTCAAAGATATGATCTGGACTATTAGGTGAATCTCTCTCAGATCAGAGATGTTAGATCAGTGGATAAATGATAGGCTGATAATGATTGAAAGCAATGTTGAAACCTTGTTTATTTTTGAATATTTAATATCGGTGACTGTAAAGTAGGAGTTCGTACTGCGTTGATACGCGTCCTGGTTCCGTAGCGCTGTACGAATACACTCGCTAACGGAAACAAAGCAAGCCCGCATCACGATCAGTGTCAATACTGGTCCACGGGCCCGAGTGTTGTTTGGGAAGAGAGATTTGGTTAGAATTTAGTTCTTTTAATGTTCCATCTCATTGGTGATCTGTTTTATCTCATTTGTGATGTTAATCTATTGATATTTAAAACGGACTGGTAAGCGCAGCGTAGGACGTCCACCTGCAAGACGGACAGACGACCTAAAAGAAACCGCAGCGAAACGCTGGATGCAGGCCGCGTCCAACCGGCCTTTTCGGAGATCAATGGGGAGGTCTATGTCCAGCAGTGGACGTCATAGTCTGAAATAATGATGATGATGACCTACGTATTTTCGTAGTTTTTAACCGACTTCAAAAATACAACCTAATTGAGAGCCCCCCTCAATTAGGTTGTATTTTTTTATGTTTGTTACCTCAGAACAACATTCCCGATTTAGAACAAAATAATTGATGGTATATAGGTTTCAGATTGATCCCTTGATTGAGATAAGTAGTTTAGTTTTTAAATCAAAATAACTGGAAAAATATGACATCAAATTAAATAAAAGTGCATATTTACTAATTTATAAGTTGGTTTTTAAATTGATAATGATTTAAGCTTACACTCTATACGAGTTTTAAAATACTTAGAAAACTAAGGTACATATTAAGTATATGCCGAGTTTTGTCCTTTTTTAAACTAGATATCTTTTCTTCTTCTTAAGGCGGCGTTCACCAGCCAGAGTTAACGCTTTTGAACATTTAAAAGATAAGAATTCGCTAAGTAAGAATAAAAAACGCAATATTTTTTTTAGAGTATCATTGCATACGTTTTAAAATAATTTTTATGATGATATGTTTTATTTTGGCGATAGAAATTGAACAAAGCGATTTTTTCGATCTCCACCGCCGAAAAAATATCAAATAAAATATCAATATCAATATCTATGAAATATCAACACGTAAATTGCTTTATTATGGTTCCGTACCTCAAAAGGTAAAAACGGAACCCTTATAGAATCACTTCGTTGTCTGTCTGTCCGTCTGTCTGTCCGTATGTCAAGACCCTTTTTCTCAAGAACGCGTAAAGGTATCAAGTTGAAATTTATACTAAATACTTGAGTCTTCGGTTTCTTTCAGCTATAAAAAAATAAAAGTTGTAAGTGAACGCAATCAAAAGATATGAACGTTTAAGTCGCATATTTTGCGATTTCACAGGAGAATCAAAACCTATAGGGTACTTCCTGTTGACCTAGAATTATGAAATTTGGCAAAAGGCAAGTTATATAATTATATAGAAATAAATCCGAAAGTTACAAATTTGAAGTAATATCATTTAAAAATAATTATTTTGCTATTACAAACTTACATTTTGTAGTTGGAATGTATTGAAAAACCCTATTGTCAACTACAAAGCTAAGTTTGTCTTTCAATATTTCAACCCTCAGAGCACGAGTACTACTTGTACTTGTCCGGTTTTTTTTTTTTCCTTTATGGAGTCCATGGCTATGGAACGTACATACACACATATATTTTTATATATTATAGTTATCTCAGTAATCAGACAAACACTATTTATTACTCAGTCATGGTTTTTACTAATCAGCCATCTACCCGTGTTGCATTGTGAATTATCGCAAGCGCATGCTAATGCAGCCGCAATCTAAATGCAAATCTCTTTACGGACTAATTACGATCGAGATTGTTTTGTTGCGCTACTGTTGCCGCCATTAAACGTTTAGCTACTTTACTGTTTTGTACGTTTATACTCGTTTTATGGAAAAACGATTATGACTTAATATAGGAAATGGCGAATAATTTTGATCATGTAGATTATTTGCTGATGATAAATCAGCAAAATAATCTATATGGCTGCAATCTGCACTAGCGGTCACCGCCAGAAAGCTCATCTCCATATAATTTGTGCAAATAGCACACTGCGATTCACACGATCTCTCTTGTCTTAGACCTGTAAAATGTGGAATGAACTACCTTCCGCTGTCCGCAGTGTTCCCGAGAAGCTACAACATGGGGTCCTTCAATAGACGAGTTCATAGATTCATAAAAGATTGGCAAAGTATATGTGATGCCTCTGGTGTTCTCTTCTGATGTTCTGACTCTCTGTAGGCGATGGTGACTGCTTCTTATTAGACATTGGCATCGATTCTGATGTACTCTAAACTAAACTAAACTAAATTTCACAGCTCTAAAATTGTTGCGTCTACGCCTCTCACATATTAAAATGAAAAGAGAGGCAGATAATTTTAGTCCTGTCAGATTGGTTTAGTTTAGTGAGTGGTGTGACAGAATCGATGTCATTGACTTGAATCGGTTTCTTCTAGGCAAGAGTGCTCCATCGTAGAACGCATCATCGAGTTACCGGCCTAGCGCAAGCGTATTATTTATAAAAACAATAAAAGTAAGAATACCGTTTGCTTGTTTGCCACCTATTCCATAAAAAAAACCGCAGTTTACTTAATAACATTCTAAAAAACAATATGAATAAACCAGCACAGATGTTCAAGTGAAATGACCAAACAGACTTTCTTGAATCATAGATAAGAACATTCTCAAAGCGATCACATTTAAAAAATAAATAAAAAACGCTAAATCGGTTCTTTCGTTTGGGTGCTACGAACGATGCCACAGACATACACATAGGTACCAGGCACGCAAATACACAGATAAACAGACACAGATACAAAAACTAATAACACCCCTCTTTTTGCGTCTGGGGTTGAAAATAATTTTATAAGACCCTGTCGGTACACACACACACACACATTTCTCAGTATTTATAGAACATATTCTAACAAAGCAAACATTCGGGGTAGCTTCATCTAGTTTCGAGCAAAGTTTCTAATCTACGTTTTGTGCAGTTGCAATCCACCTGGCACCCATAAATACCTAGACCCTCCTCTGCTTGCATACAAAGTATTGTTAGAATGGTTTATACCATATAAACCTTTGTGTGCACTACTTTGTGTGAGAATGCTACGAGTAACTGAATGATTTAACTAAGGGACATGAAAATAAATAATATTCAAAGCATGTGCGATAAGTAACCCTGATCATGATTGACCAACTAACGAGAGATCTTAGATTCTAATGGAACAAGTCGACATTTATAAGTATATTTTATTTAATTTGTATATTTGTTTGACGATAACAAAAGTACCTTTGATCCGTTCTTCATGTAATTTAGTAGGAAAGGAATTCATTTTAATACGATCATTTATAAATTAGAATATGGACAAAATTGGTCGACGGGTTACGAAGGTAAAGGGGTCGCGAGGTCAGTTCGGGGCGAATAACTAGAAAATAATTGTATTTTTTTTAATTATATATTTATAGTTGATCATTGACCGAGCGAAGAGAGGTTACAGATACTACCGGAACAAATTTCTGTTTATATGTATTCGACGATTCGTACCTTGAATCCGATTTTCATGATTTTTTTAAAGCAATACAATTGTTAAGTCCGTATATGAGCAATCCCAGTTTGTGTGTTGCAAAGACAAAGATTTCACGTGGTCACAGTTTGGGGCAAACTACTAGTTATTTGAGATCTCACAAAATAATGATGATATTTGTGACAGTCACCAACAGCAGAATGATTTAATTAGGGAAAAAAGGATGAGAAACGCATGTACCAAGCAGAGCGATAAGAAAACTTATATATGATGATGGTGACGATAAATATATAAAATCATTTTCTTATCGTTTTGAATTTAATCGAAGAAAATGAGGTTTGGCTTGTGGCCGTCAAAAATACTCTTCGGTGAGACATGTCCCTGCAGTTTATGCGTCCTAGGACGAGATCTACGACTGCTACGGGTGCTACGACTTTTATAATGTCGTTTACCATTGTGATTTTAAACAGAAGTAAATAGAAAACGAGGACTCGTTTTATGTTTATGGGACTGTATTTTCAGTTAACGCATTAAAGCCTAGGGAGTCGTCAAAATAATTAAAATTTTTGATCTAAACAGAGTAAAGTGTCTCTTCTACATCATACTCGAAAAACTAGTTTTATTCTAAGTATAATTAAGGTTATGGTATATTACTTCTGGCAATAAATAAATATTCTATTCTATTCTATTCTATTCTATTCTATTCTATTCTATTCTATTCTATTCTATTCTATTCTATTCTATTCTATTCTATTCTATTCTATTCTATTCTATTCTATTCTATTCTATTCTATTCTATTCTATTCTATTCTATTCTATTCTATTCTATTCTATTCTATTCTATTCTATTCTATTCTATTCTATTCTATTCTATTCTATTCTATTCTATTCTATTCTATTCTATTCTATTCTATTCTATTCTATTCTATTCTATTCTATTCTATTCTATTCTATTCTATTCTATTCTATTCTATTCTATTCTATTCTATTCTATTCTATTCTATTCTATTCTATTCTATTCTATTCTATTCTATTCTATTCTATTCTATTCTATTCTATTCTATTCTATTCTATTCTATTCTATTCTATTCTATTCTATTCTATTCTATTCTATTCTATTCTATTCTATTTCGATCTCTTCCATCAAAATAAAACAAAAACAATTTTAAAACGTTCGCAATGTTATTCAACAAATAATGCTCAATTTTTTTTTTATTCCTATTTATCGTTTTTTTGGTGAATATATGCGATATAAAATTTAGTTGTAGCTCGTAGCGCGGCCTTACGCATCATCTAATGTAGAGCTAAGTGCCCATGAATCTTACAGAAACAGCAAACAAAATACACTGTCTACTTAAGTGCCTGCTCAAGTGTCTGGTTGTGAGAAATAGGCCTCCACGTGTTACTTAATATATGTATGATATATCAAGCACTCGTCATGAGTCTCGTCGGATGAATTAAAATATACGTAGCGTGGGGTGGGGTTATAGAGACAGCGGGACAAAATAAATAGTAAATTTTATTGAAAACTTCTGATTCTACGTAGGTACGTGTTGTTCTTGTTGATGTTCTTGTAATGTCCTTTTTGTAGTCAATCAAGTGTTATTGTATTTAATTTTGCGCTTTGATTCCACTTTTATTAGGTGAACTGGTAGCCTGTGGAATACACTGCCTGAATGGTTCTAACTACTAAATTGTAACTAACGGGGAACACCTAGGGTATCTTCAAAAGGCCGATGACTATAATGACAATTTGTATGACATACTAATTTTATGTTGACATATTTTTACAGCAATTTGTTGTATTTATTATATTAGTAATTTTATAATATTATTCCTATTTTTACAAGGAAATCTATTTTAGTTTTAACAGTATGTGAGATAAATGTTAGTGGAATTTGTCCGTTTTTATTCTCAATAAATAATTTGAATTCAAATCAAGAGTGAATCGGTTTCTTCTATGCAAGCGTGCTCCATCGTAGACCGCATCATCTCTTAACATCAGGTGAGTTGGCGGCCAAACGCAAGTCTATAATTTAAAAAAAGTGTTTTTTTTCAAACAGAATAAAATTAAATGGGTTTAGTTACAGGGCTGGAGAGCGACATAGGCTTTTTATCATCATCATCATCATCACCATTTTTCATCATTACGCGGGTGAAACCTCAGGGCACAGCAAAATAAAACATAAATATTGAAAATTAAAATGAACAACTAAGCGATGTGCGTATAATACGCTCTCTACGCCCATTACGTCTTTCGCTTGGAATAGAGCTCCACCTTCGCATCAAGCCGGTGTTTCTCAGCTCTAGGGCCACCTCACTGCAATCCGCACGTATAATTCCAGTAATTTTCGGGCCCATTGACCGGGAAAATATGAATTCGCCGGCTATAGTTCAAAGAGCTTAGAGAATTAACTTGATGAGTGTTCTATACGCATATTTATCTACAGACAGTATAATTTAGATGTTTAATTAGTGGAAGAAGTCGTACCTATTTCGTTTACCTTTTGCAGGATCAGTGAAGTTGAAACGAATCTAGGATCTGGCTATAAATAGAAAGAATGGTAGGCAGATTTTGTACTTCGCACTTTCTTCAAAAATAATTAGCACAATGTGGTTGAAACTGTGTAAGATCATTCAATGACAGTTTTATATAAAAAAAATAAAAAATCACAACCGAAGTGAAATTTCATCAAAGTTGACTATATCTCTCTCGCTCTTTCATGCTTCAAAGAAAATAACAAAATACAGCCGCTTATTATTGAATAAAAAATATTCCATTAATTTTTCATAAAAGTCGTGAGTAAGTACTTACTTGGAAGTACAAAAATGTAAGTGTAATGCGTGCATTGTTTTATTTATTTGAACAGCAATCAGCACGTGTAGAGCACTTTACATCGCACCCTTTAATTAAGGGTTCCCACGGAACAAAACCAAATTAAATTTAAGCAGAAAGCCAAAAAGACAAAGCGACCGTACAAATTGGTGTCCCGGGCAGCGTGTGACGTCACCCGCTGATGTTCTGCTGCCATTCACTCATTACGCTCGCTGCATGCTGACTGACTGCAATGCTTATGCTGGTTCATCACACACGGTCTTTCCCGCGCGAAAATTTTATCAATCTACTTTAGAATGAGAACGTATGGAACAGGTGTTAAACATTAACTTTTCTTTACATGATTTTCCGTAAACATAATATTTAGTTGCTTACGTGCAAATACGAGCTAATTGGCTTTTTAGGCAAGCGTACTCCAGCTTAGATTGCATCATCGCTTAACATCAGGCAAGATGGTGGTCGCACGCAAGACTATTTTTAATAAAAATAAATAATACTTATTCTTTACGTATTATACGTACTCAAAAACTGTGATTAATAAATCAAATGTGGTGAAAACAATATGTACTATACTTAGTAGTTATTTCTGGAATCACGTAAGTATTTAACATAAGTGAGTAGAGGTTAGGAATTACATGTTTTAATAAAACAAAATAGAGTGTGTTTAATTCACACGAAATGTACCGAGTGACAAAATTAATCGTTACCGTACAAAAAGCATGCTTAATCCCGCGCGCTTTCGCGTGTGCCTTCCATCAACGATTTTTGCCGATTGCTGACGCACTGGATCGTGTCAGCACGTGCCGGTGACGTCATGAAGCGCGTAGCTCCATCGATCTCGCGACAAATGCAAAAACGCTCGACTTGATGTCTGTTCGTTCGGTTCTAATGAGGCGAGTTTTGGACTTTGTTCTTAATTTGTGTGGGAGATAAGTTAGTACAATAAGGTTGAAATATTTGCCTAAGCAATTATAGTTGCGCATTAAATTTAACTTATATTCGCCGATAATTTTGTATAACAATAATTCAAGCATTTACACAGAAAATAATTCTACCAGGTTTTATGAGTATACTCGTATGTTATAAGTATTATATATAATTATATTATATATTATATACTAGCGGTCCGCCCCAGTTTTTCACAGGTAGGTATAGCTTATAATTATGTTACCCGGGGATAGAGTAGCTTCCCAACAGTGAAATAATTTTTCATATCGGTTCAGTAGTTTCTGAGCCTATTCAATGCAAACAAACAAACAATCAAATCTTTCCTCTTTATAACATTAGTATAGATTATAAGTAGTTTTTAGTAACCAAGAAATTAAGAAAAAATATGATATTCTTACCTTACAGAGCACACATCAAATTAATTCTTCACATCACAAAATATTCTTGTAAAAATACTTTACTTTTGAATAGAGTTTAGTCTCTCCTTCCCTATTTTAATTGCCTTTGACAACCTCAGTCTTTTTAATCATCAAGAAGGCGTGACATATCCAACTGAATACAAATTACAAAGAACTTTCCAACATTTGATACAATCTCTGATACAGAGTGACCAACTTATTGTAGAGTTTAATGGTGGCTCTACCATCGCATTTCCCGAACAAACTGGATAAACCTCCCGTAAAAAAAATTGTTCCTGCATTTGACCAATTTTACATACAAGATGGTAGCTTTATACATCTATGGCGCACATCACAGGGCTTGTTAAGGCGACGCGTGCACCGCACGTGATCAGAGCAAAGTGTCCTAATTGATAATGCTTGCCCTTAATTCTACCCTTCGCATAGTTTTTAGGGGACATAATTGTGCTCTAATTGGATGTGATGGGGATAGAATACTTGAAGTGTTATGTGGTAAATAAGAACTATATTTTTTTTTATTAATAGGCTTTCGTTTGACCACGATCACGCCTGATGTTAAGCGATGATGCGGTCTACGTTGGAGCACGCTTGCCTAGAAGAAACCGATTCCCTCGTGATTTGAAGACACCCAGATTTTAACCATCGGGGAACACCTATTCAGGCAGCGCATTCCACAGACTAGCAGTTCGCACAGTAAATGTGGAATCAAAGCGCTTCGTACGGGTTTTAAATATATTTGTTATGGTTTGAAATAAAAAAAGAACGCTTTAAAAATAATATGCTAAAATCATCGTTTTATCGTTTCATAACTGTTTGTTTCGTTCATTCGTCTTTGACGAAACTCTAGTGTTATTCCTCTTCAACGTCGTATCAAGTACAATAAGGAATTAGGGATTAATTGTTCATATTAATTTACTCTATATACATTTATTAACGTTTCTAATTTAACCTAATCTCACACACACACACACACTTACATACTCACACACACTCACCGAAACTGCGTATAGAATAGCGCAGACTGTTGCATTTAATGGCTTAAAAATTATTTTATCTTAGTACTATTTTTGTTTTGGCATAATAATCATGAAATACTTTTAAATATTTTTTACTTAATTTTTTAATGTTATATTGCTGTTTTGGTATAATTAAATGATACATTAATAGGAGAAGCCATTTGGCATTTTATTAAATTGCAATTTTATGTTTTCCGAGTAGGTATTAATATTTTTTTATTTTAGGTCAGTTTATCTGTAAAACAACAATAATTGATCCCAAATTCCTTATAGTACTTAATGCGTTGTAGAAGCGAAAATACACTAAATATTCGTTAAATAAACAGTTTCCTAAAGATTCATTTAAATCCTTTTTTGGTTAAAACGCCACGATGCACTAAGTATGGCTACAAATTAAGTCAATGAAACATGATTTTTAAAGCAATAAATATTTCCCATTCAACATTTAAGTCTGAATTCCATCGAAGCGTGGTTCGTAACAAATCTCTGTGGCATATGAAATATTTATTAAGTTCCAGTAAGCTTGTTCTACATTTTGCGACCGCAGCGCCTTCGTAACAAATAGGATTTCCTCTGAGGCTCGAATCTGGACGGCCATCTGTGCCCGAATCTTGCGGGCGTGAAACACACGGACAAAAAGAGTGACTGACTGGAGCTTTGATTGAAAAATCAATGAATATTTATGAGTAGATTGTATGCAAGGGAACTCAAGTTTTGGTGTGATAACGGTAAGGTGGAGCGATGGTGGCCAATAGCATGTGCGGCTTACAATCTGACGGTACCCTGGTCGATCCTCAGTCCTGCATCAACGACTTATTTAGTACATAAATTAAGAACAGTTTTGATGCCATCGCTCAAAAACGGTGCACATTTTGAGGAAACCGGTTTGTCCAAGAACTTCAAAAAAATTTAAGACGTGGCATTCACCAATATGCACTGGACAATTATGGTGGATTAGGACCCATTCTCTCTCTCTGAGAGAAGGCCTGTGTTGTATATCAGCAGTGGGAACATGATAGGCTGATAATGATGAACGGTAAGTTCTACGAAAGATATGACTGACCCACTGCCACTTCAGCTTGCTAATACGCTGAGCTATAACGGTTTGCTTCCCTGTTAAATTGTTTACTAACCGACCGATAACCGTTGGAGTAAACGTGTTCTAGAGTGGAGACCGAGAATCAGCAAACGTACGGTACGTTTGCTGATTATTTCTTGGGGTGCCTTGAAATTCAATGAAGTGTCAGCCGATGTGAGCGAAAAGCCGAAGATCAGACTGAGTGGCGCACCTTAGGAGAGGCTTATGTCCAGCCGTGGACTCGGAGTTTGACGATGATGATGATGGTGGTAAATTATTATATTATACATTTAATATTACTTTTCAAGCACAACATCGCTTTGTTTATTTAATAGGTGTTATATATTTTTCTTACTTATTTTATAGAAAAACCTGTTTACAAAGCATAAACCCTTGTTTATGCGTTGTCGAAAAAAATATATATAAGTAAATGGAGTAAAAAGTAGTTAGTGCTGTGAGTTAGTGCCATAGTTCCAAGTTGTTTGTGGTATGAATAATAATTGGCTATAATATTTTTTTCCATCCAATCCAATGGATCCAATATACCTTTCTTATAATTTTCTTGGTGTTATTTACTGTCAGAAGTGAGGTATTTTACGTAAGGTATTTTTCGCCATTTGAATATTATTTTACTTCATTGTTTGCCAAACTTCCAACCGAAATGGTCTCAGCATTACGACGTCGTTAAAATTCAATTGTTGCGGCCCTCCCGTCCACCTCGCCCTCTATTGATGTAATAAGTCCATTGAGACTGCATAATTGCAAATCATTTGCGGGTTTTGTCGCGTTTTGGGGTCTATAGGACCCCCATCAACTGGGGTATACAGGACCCCTATTGTGATGAAATGCAGTTTTTTAGAGAATCGATACAGTTGTTAAAGATCCTTTGATGAAGAGATGATGCTGTGATTAAGTCGGTGGGAAGGGAAACAAGTGACGGTTCACCCCTTTTGTGAAATGAAAAATATAATGTGCTTCGTTCCCTCTTTCTTTTCTTTTTATAGCTATTATAGCTCAGTGGTTGTCGCGTTCAAATTCTATTCCAAAGGGCATGGGTTCAAATCTCTAATTATGAGGTTGTGCTACCGGTGAAAGAAAACATAGCACACACTAACACTAACACTTTCTAATGCTCGGCCGACTAGCTACCACACTCAAGTTGAAAATCTGTCGCCAAACACCTAACGGTGTGATCTGTCAGACAGCATTACTTTATATCCCATTCCTTGTTAGGTGTGTTTACCATCTTCAACCACACCGTGACTTAACATCAGCTGTGGTCAAACGCCTTGCCTGTGAGCTGTAACAAAAATCTTTCCTGTCGAATGGGATTTTAAAGAGTTGTGCAGTAAATTACAACGATTTCTTTCATTCATAATTTCTACTTCTGCTATTAGCCAATTACCTACAGGATCCAGGCATAGCTAGCAGCAGTAGCAGTAACTAGTAGCAGTATATATTTTTGATCCCCAATTTACACGTCGCCATCTTGTATTTATGATAACGCCATCGGCCTACTGTAGCTCCAAGATTGCAATGTTTTAAATCACGCCCAAAGAGAATAGAACCTAAATGCATACAACACACGTTTAGCATAATACCCTACTTTTTGCTTTGCGTTGTCGGTTAAAAAGGATAATACTTCCTACAAAGGATTTTTTTTTGCGGAATAAGTTTTCATTTTGTAATCTTCTTAGAAAAGCAATATCTTTCATGTTTTTAGTTGTATTGAGACAACGCTAGTCTAGGCAATATACACTTACAAATTTATTTTCTCATTTCGTAGGAATTGCTTGTTACAGGTAGAGATAATATATTTTGTGGAAATAATCTTGCAGGTAATGATCATAGAGATTACCTATTTCTATGATAAAGGTTCTATTAGCCTGGTTCCCCCATTTCTGATATTTTTTCCCGGGAGACTAATCAGCTAATTTCTACCTTTATTGCTTATCTTATGTTAGTAAAATGGAAATATCTATATTGTCCTATTTAAACGTATAGTCCTTAACATCTGCGTCATAAGATTCAAAATATCATGGTCTTATTTGAGATGACCACATATGTATGGATAGAACTGACTCATTATTATACACGAGAAACCATCTCTAGACATCAGACACCAACCAAATTATTGACTCATTGATCAAAACCTTCGCCAGAATGTAGATCGCATCGCAAACCAGGCACTCATAAGATAAATAAAGATTTATCATCATCATCATCAGCCAGAAGACGTCCAATGCTGAACATAGGCCTCCCCCTTTAACACCTAAACTGAACGAAAGCCTGCCATCTGCATCCATTGGATGCCCGCGACTCCCCCAATGTCGTCCATCTAGTGGGAGGCCTACCTACGCTGCGGTCTTCCGGTTCGTGGTCTCTACTCAAGAACCTTTCTTCCCCATCGGTTATCGGCTATCGGTAAATAAAGATTATTTACTGATAACTAAAGACAAGAATATTATATAATGTTAACATATAATGTGTTGTGTTAACGTATTATATGATATTACATATAATTATATTAATGTTATTATGTATAGTTAACTCTGTTCCTCAATCTTATTGACCCTCTAGCCTATTTTAACCGACTTCAAAAAAGGAGGGGGTCTACATTCGGCTGTTGTTTATACATTTTTGTTACCTCAGAACTCATTGAGGCATTTATGATATATTTTTTTATCTAATTGATATACTTTCAGATTAGTGTCATAGAAATATCATCATAATCGGTCCAGTAGTTTGGCTTAACTGGACTTGGCTTGGCTTGGCTTGTTACTTTGATTACAATATTATGTCATCTAAGGAACAGAAATTGCATATTTTATTTATTGAAATCTGTTTTAAAGTTGATAATTATTTTCAAAACGAATTAACTACAACTCAATGGGAGGCAATTGATAAAATTTGTCAAGAATGTATGTGTATGCAGGATCAAATCGCAAAGTAAATTGTGCAGGACGCAGCAAGTTTTTTTATTTTATTCTGATTTTGAACGAAAAACTTCATACTAACTACGTAGTCTAAGTATTTATTAAGTGTTTGTGAACGAGCTCGAATGTGGACAAGTAATATAACGAGGTTCAAGGTGAAACACATCATGTCTTATTGTATTTTTTCCAAAATTCTATAGAAGCTCTGTGGCTATGACTTGTATTACGATATCTTAGTAAAACTTGAAAATATTTCCATACTTAACACTGGCAAATGCACAAAAAGTGTGAAGTCAAAATGCTCATTGAAAGAAAAAAAAAAAGTCAAAGACAAAACACTGCGTAAACTGCATGACGCATTTAGTGCTGCAATTAAACGAATACAAAGTAATAGCCTCCAGCACTAGCACTAACCATAGGGTGTAAAAAAAGTACCGTAATTGGCGGACCGAATTGGCCCCTACCAGGGGTGGCACTAGGGCAATTATCAAGGGGCTCCGTTCCGAACGTGCTTAACCTCATTTGTTCGGCTTATTTAACGACTTAGTTGGTTTTAGCGGGCTATGGTGTAGGATTAAGGTATTAACGTCTTCTTATGGCGTTTGGGGTGGTCTTGGTGTGAGTGTTTTTTTTTTTTACTTTTCAATTTGTTTTATCTTGTATTTTTTTATTACCGTACATAATATACCAGTTTTGGCCTTATTTGGTCATAACGCTAAACCACCATGAATAGTATGTTAGCATTCTGCCATTATTACCAATGCCCAACTTTTTTATCTAAAAAAATCTAGTAATATTTTCTTCAAGTCGCGTTTGAATCGGTTTCTTCTCAGCAAGCATGCTCCATCGTAGACCGCATAATCGCTTAACATCAGGCCTGTGCCCCGATTCTACTAAACACATTGTTTTTAAATTGTAATTGTTTTTTTTTAATTGCTTCAGTTTTGGTGCAATTACCCAAAATTTACGCCTATGACACACTTCGTCTCAAACAATGGCTGATCGAGCAGTCTTTTTATGCGTTTGACGAATTTTATAATAAAATTATATAAGTTAAGTTAATTTAATTTAATTTATATGGTTTAAACAATTACATTAACTGTAATTTTTGTTTTAATTTATTGTGACTGACTTTTTATGATTTTTTTATTACTATTTGATTCGTGTATGTACCTATTTGTTCTTAGTTATTATTTGATTGGTATAATTTTAATTTAATTTATAATACGATTGACATGTAAAATAACATTTTATGAATAAAAAATATGAATATGAATAAAGTATAAAAAATAATAAAAACTGTCAATATTGAGACAATAAAAAAAAAACAAAAAAAACAATTACTATTTAAAAACAATTTGTTTAGTAGAATCGGGGCCCTGGCGGTGGTCGAACATACAAAGATAAAATACAAAGATAGATTTATGGTACCTAATGGCTTTCTTTTCCCCTTCATTTTGTTCTAGATGTATTTCGACTTACTTTTTACTGGCTGATATTCTCCGCGAATTTCTAAAAGCCGTTGATTAAAAACTATTTGTTTCATGTTCTGAGACCACCCTTAAGAGGGTGCTAACTGATCACCAGCAACCATGTATTATACTTGACTCTGGCTAAATAGACAAACCTTAAAAGAAAAGCGTGATTACTGTTAAATTCTTACAAAAGCAATAAAAACTATAAATCCAGGAGCAGCATTTAATCTCACTTCGCGCGATGTGCGAGGGCAGTGCAAGTGACGTGATAGCGCAGCAGACGGCTTATCGCCCAGGCATAAATATTACTGCCCTCCTGTCCTTATAATGACTAAAGAGGAGCAGATGAACAACTTCGAAATGACAGTATAACTATAATTGATATAGATATAATCGAATAAAGAAAAAAAAAAAAAAAAAACTAGACATCTTGTCGATTAAGCCAGTGTAAAGGTAGAATAAAAAATATATAAGTAGTCTATTATCTCGTATTATTTGTGTTATTTATAAATAATAATAAATAATAAATATTCGGGACATTTTTGCACACACGGTCATCTGACCCCAAACTAAGCAAAGCTTGTGATATGGCTGCCAGAGACTGATATACATACATATATAGTTTTAAATACATACATAAATAGATATTAACACCCAGATATAGAACAAACACAAATGTTCATCACATAAATGTTGTCCTAGGTGGGAATCGAACCCACGCCCTCAAGCTTTAGAAGGTAGGTTCACTTCCAACTGGACCAACGGGGTATCCAAAAGCTAATGAAGGATCAATTCCATTTGTCAAGCTATCAATCCATTGTGATGAGTAGAGATTGGCTGTCAAAGATCCG
Source organism: Agriopis aurantiaria (assembly GCA_914767915.1). NCBI lineage: Eukaryota > Metazoa > Arthropoda > Insecta > Lepidoptera > Geometridae > Agriopis > Agriopis aurantiaria. The sequence goes on along the minus strand of OU611989.1, from coordinate 14,817,722 downwards.
ACTTCTGTGGATTGCTGAGCAGCAAATAAAAAATAATAAAAAATATTCATAAGATACCACCAAGGATTTTATAATTATGCCCTTAGAAAATCATTGAATACCAATTGTTTTAAATAATAAAATTACAATGTGAGGTTTTGTCGTGTGTCAATGTTCTAGTAAGTAATTTTTGAATCGTATGTTATTTTGTGACCTTCTCTTTGTTAATCTTCTCTCCCTGTTCGTCGAGGCATGAAGATTGCAGAGATCTAGTTATTGTATACGTATTGGTGCAGTGTGCTGATATGATAGATGTTCTATTTATTTGCATTTATAAGAAAAATCTCTCAAAAATGTTTTGTGATTTAGTGCTCTTGATATGAATCGCAATAGGCATGTGTCCCCGGCTTAGCGATGAATATAACTAAATACATTACACATACTGAAAAAATAAATTAAATTGCCTGATAAATCTCTGAGATATGAGTGCTTAAAGTTTTAGGTGGGGATTGAGAGGGGATGCTCTATCCCTTTCTCGCAAAGCGTGTGTTAGTATAGCATTTGTATGGCGCACCTGAGGCGTGACGTCACGGCTCGGCACGGTTTTTAGTGCGCTCTCTGTCTAGCATGAAATTAAAATGCTTATATCTTATTTATTTTTGAACTAATTTTAATTTTGTTTACGTTGAAAGGCTTTATTTATGATCAGCTTTTTTATGAGGTAATAAAAAAAAATTTGTCATCATGCCATCACTTTTTTTAAAATGTTGGTCAAAATGGTGGCTTACTTCTGGCTCAACGCTCATAAGCATAGCCATTTAGCGTGATAATGCCGCCAGCATGCTGGTTGCGCTGCCAACTGGTAGTGGGCTTGAGCATTTGTTGTAAATATGCCAAGTAGCTTAGGTTTTTAGTGTTAGGTTGTACTTTTTAAGTTTAGTCGCGAAAAATTTGAGACTGCGTAATTGCATACGCTCAATGTGCTCAAGTGAATTTTTAAGTATATCATTGCCTTTTAAATGTTTAACAGCCTTACCTACGTAACTAAGGAGTAATTACATATTCCCTCAGTTCCATTGACGCCTTTGAGCAGTAATTTTGCTTACCGCTAATGACGCCACGATGACATAGTGCTCACGGCATGGTTGTCTGTAATTACCGAAATCAGGGCATTCGGGGTAATTCCACAACAGAGCTACGGCTTTTTGCTCGTTAGGGATGAGGTGCGGTCGTGGTGTCAGCGATAAACGGTTTTATATCTAGATCAAAGTTGCATGAGTCGATTTGTAGTATTTTAGTACAATTACAATTACACGTATTTTAATACAATTTCGTGATAACTGGTACTTTTAACAGAAATACCTATTTAAGACCGTTTTGGCTTGTAATTTTTTGGATCTGAAAATTCTTCATTTTATCATTCTTCTGGTTCTCAATTCGTCCCTGTTTTTTTAGTTTTATAGGTAAAATACAAAAAATATAATACAAAAAAAAATGTTTTTGCAATTGTGAGCCCGATTTAAGTGATTCTTTTTTTGTTATGTAGAAGAAGCTTTAGAAGTGGACCTATAAATTTTTATTGACTTTGGATAAGTGGTTTTAACCAGCTTAAATAATACGAATAATTTTGTTCGAGCGCTATTAATTTGGGAATATCAATAATTTTGTTCTAGCGTGACAGTGTCCTGCGCCTAAAAATACGTCATAGTTTTGACAGCGCCCTGCGTCATGGAATAAGTCATAGTTAGTATGTAATAACAGAATACTTAGCAGTTACTGTGTTATAACAAAATGCTATGTTTGGTTAGTCTGCCCACCAAACAGCATTGCATAATTTGCATTGCCCTATGCTATTTATCTGAATAGACCTTGTAAAATAAGTATACATTTTTAATTTATTGTTTCATGCGCTTACTAATTTTAAAGTCAGTTTTTGTCATCATCATCATCATCATTTCAGCCATAGGACGTCTATGGTTTTTAATCAATAATTAATTTTTCACATTCATAGATCTTCACTAATACACAAATACACGGAGCAGATATTTTAATAATTTATTCAAACATTTGCCCGGCCGGTAATTAAACACGAAACCATCTGCTTAACCCCTCAAATGTGTTACGCACCGCATGTCGGCGTAAGGAAAAACTGCTCCGATGCGCGTATTGTGTGTAAGAAGACCAATACCAATACCAATGGTATATAATATTATGCACGTATTTTATACTTTTTTAAACTTTTTTTTTTAAATTTTCTGAAATGTAAGTGAAATCCCCCATTTTAGCCATAAAAAAACTCCTTCGCTCGCATTCGACGGGTTAAAAGACAAATATGCTAACACTGGGCCATATCGTTTGTGTAATCTTACTGGAGTAAGTTAGCTGCAGCTTACTTTACTTCTACGAATTCGCTAATAGCTTGCAAAGGTACCACCGCGCGTGCTTCGTCGAGCGTGAAAACGCCATGTCATCGCTGCGCAGAAAGCAGCTAGAAGCCGGAATAACCCCATGAGAGCGCACCTTGTCGCAGATATCAACTAAGAAAGGCTTTGAAACCATTGAGAGCTACTTTTAATTAACCAGCCTCTTAAGGGCAGCTTCTGTACTACATCACAACAATTTTTTTTGTGTAAACTAATAATCGCTCATAGTTCTACAGCATCGCCTTAAAACATTGAGTGAAAAAGGTCAGATTACTTATAGAAATACTTAGCACTAGCACTTTGGATTAGAGTAACCTAACGTTTATTGAATTTGTCCCCAAAGGTCGAAACTCATTGACTTATATCCAGTAAGTCCAAGTCATTTTCAATAGATTGCAAAAAGGAGTCTCTGAATTCGACTGTATTTTTTGTGTGTATGCATGACCGACGCGATTTGACTTAGGCATGATGACTAGTATTTTTTTATTACTTCATAAAAAAGCTGATCATAAATAGAGCCCATCAACGAAAACAAAATTAAAATTAGTTCAAAAATAAATAAGATATAAGCATTTTAATTTAATTTAATTTCATGCTAGACAGATAGCGCACTATACTGAGCCGTGACGTCACGGCTCAGGAGCGCCATACAAATGCTATACTAACACACGCTTTGCGAGAAAGGGATAGAACATCCCCTCTCTATCCCCACCTAAAACTTTAAATACTCATATCTCAGAGATTTATTAGCCAATTCAAATAATTTTTTCAGTATGTGTAATGTATTTACTTATATTCATCGCTAAACCAGTTATTTGTAATAAATTAAACATTAGGAATCATGCCTATTATTATTATTTACAAGATTTTATTTAACTTGCATTGTTAGTTTGGGTCAATATTGCAACTGAACTTTGTAACAGTTATCCCCAACCGATTGAGCTGAATTTTTGTTTACCTACACGTTTACTTTGGACTAGCGGTCCACCCCGGCTCCGCACGGGTATAGTTACATAGCCTATTAAAATTGCCTATATTAATCAGTGATAATGTAGCATTCAAATGGTAAAAGATTTTTTTAAATCGGTCCAGTACTTTTTGAGGCAATTTATTACAAACATACATACAAATCTTTCCTCTTTATAATATTACTAGCGGTCCACCCCAGCTTTGCACGGATATAGATTATAGCCTATGCCACCCGGGGATAGTGTAGATTCCCAACAGTGAAATAATTTTTCAATTCGGTCCAGTACTTTTTGAGCCAATTCGTTACAAACATACTTACATACAAATCTTTCCTCTTTATAATATTAGTATAGATATATAAAATAATATATACATAATATATCTATTTATTTTGGATGACAAAACATGGTTAGTGACGTCATTCTAATAGGGTGGACTTCCAAAGATGGCGGACCAAATTGGTGGTCAAACGCGGACTTATCTGCGTTAAAAAAAAAAAAAAAAAAAAAAACCTGTTACTTTTTGTGCATCCCCAATATACGTATTAAATGAAAGGGTTTTCTGAGAAAATGCGAAAAACAAAATGAAGTCACACTTAATTCAATATCAACAACAGAAAGAGGCGGACAAAATTTTCTTATCTACCATCATGATAATGGTTATCAAAGGGGTTTACTGAAAAAATACTTTTTTTCGAAACAGCTTTTTTTTGCGCTGATAAATCCGCGTTTGACCACCAACTCGCCTGTTGGTAAACTTGGTTTTAAAAAGTTTTTATGACATAGCAATTTATCTAATCGGCCATATCTCGATTCGGTGGTCGCACTTAAATTTGAATAAAATATTATACCTCTGAGGGTGAAAAATTAGGGGATATATTTCGTTTATTGAATATTGCCCACTTAAGGGCCCTGATTCTGTAACTTCAAACACGCACGTAACACGCCGTGTTAAGTTTATCTCTAAAAGTTGGTCTTTGTTCCTAGGGAATAGAGTCCAAATTTTACGAGGTTAACTTAACGCGGCACGTTACGTGCGTTTAAAGTTACGGAATCAGGGCCCTGGTACAATAAATTTTTTAAATTTTAATTTTAAGGTTAAGTTTTAATTTCGTTTCACGCAAATGCAATAAAAGCTAAATCAGTGATACTTTTATAAAAGCTTAGTAACACAATGAAAACCGTATCCAGACTGATCCAGACCAATGGATAGTATCCCTTATCCACTAGAGAAAATTATATTCGTATCTACCATTCATTCCCTGATTAAGTGTTCAGATAAGCTGTCTTTAAGTTGAGAATTAGTGTCTCTCAAACGACTGATTGTCTGGACTGATACCGCTGTCTTTTGATTCGATACCATACTGCTTTATTTATATACTTTTCCAACTACGAGTAGATGCGTCATATAGGTTTACTGAACCTACGAGATTTGGAGAGACACCAACACAAATACTATATTAGGTTACGCGGAAAGGGTGTACTAACCCAAAAGGGCTCCGTTATACTCATTATTATAAACAACTTTTACTATATGATTTTACTTTACTATAGGACCAACCCTAAAATCGCGAAAAAAAATTCAGCTACTCCATACATTTTGTAGAGTCTAAATTACCGTTTTCTATAAAACATGTTAAATTTTTTTCGCGATTTGAGGGTTGGTCCCATGGTAAAGTTGTTCATAATAATGGCATACCCTTTCCTAGAGCGTAGCCAACCCATACCTACGTATAAAAATATCTTGGCCATAAATCATATGATTTCTCATCATATCTCTAACAAAATATTCAAAGTGAAATACCTACTCTATTTACGTATAAATTTGTATTAATTTGTATTGTAATTAGAATTTTAATTTGTAGGTAGTTTGTTTAGATTTTATTATAAGTTTTAGTTTTTAGTTATTAATTAAAGTTTTCGTAAGTATTCTAATGTTAAGCTGGCTTGTAATTTTTATTGAATGAATACTTATTTAGATATTTCTATTTATTTTATAATTAATATTAATTCAAAATTTTCCATAGCAGATTTCTTTTAATCATTTAAAGATCATAAGGCCCAAAATTTTAATCCTTAAATAAAAATCAATCAATGACAAAGGCTTTTGGCAACTAAAGCTACTGCTAACCATTATAAAATTCAATATAAACGTTTTATTGTTTTTATTCAAGCCGCTTTTAGCTCTAGCTTCTCCAACACTCAAGAAGAAAACCAAACATAATTTATAACACAATTAAATCAGATTCCAAGGGCCGTTGCGCACTCCCGTAAACCGTTTACGATAAGAGTATCTCAGATCTTGGAGAGGTTTCCAAACAATAAGACAATTAGACAATAAACTTGCTGGAATGGCTTAATCTACAAGCGATGTTCCGGTTTGTAAGGAAACTGCTGTAGACGGGCGATTGAAATAACAATTTATATCAGGTTTTTTTGCAATCTACAATTAAGGTCCTACACATTTTACATAAATAAATAAGTTGCAGGGCCGAGGATCGAACCGGGTGTCGTCAAATAGTAAAGCGCACATGCTACGGCTCGACCTCCATTGTTCAAAACACATGATATAAAATCTGTTAAGAATTTAAGTAATATTTTTTTTTTATGCCATAGGTGGCAAACAAGCAGACGGGCTGCCTGATGGTAAGCAGTCACCGTCGCCTATGGATACTTGTAACACCAGAGGCATCACAAATACGTTGCCGACCCTTTAGAACTCTATTAACTCGCCTTTTGAAGAACCCCATGTTGTAACTTCTCGGAAACACCGTAGAAGGTAGCCCATTCCACATTTTGCAGGTATGAGGCAAGAAGGATCGCGAAAACTTAAGAAAACATAGTATAATAGCGTGTAAACGCGGTAAAACGCTCGTAAACACAACGCTCGTCTGAAGCATTTCAAACCATTGCCACCGCCTTGTTTCAGCGACCTGCTTTCTTAGAAATCTCCGTAAACCGTCATTTGCACTTTTCCACTGAAGAAAATGCTTTGGAGAAATGAAAAATGAAATTTCACGAGCAGCTCTCAGACATCCGCTTTAGAGCACGATTAATTAATTTTTAAATAGAATTTGGATAGACAATATTTATAAAAATATAACTAATACTAAAAAATTTAATTCATAAAAACAGCTCACATCTTTGTACCGAAAAATGATACGAAAACGAAAGAAAGATTCCAGTACGTATCTTACGTAATTATATTAAGTGATTTCAAAACTTGTTCTTTTTTCCCCCTTCAATCCATTTCAAAGATCGGAAACCACACCAAACTTTCCTTCAACATCGCCGTTCCTTTTTGGAAACTGGCATTCTCCAACAATAGCAAGGGAAATGCACCATTATTGGCTATTGACAGCGAGATGGTGGATTGGAAAGCATGGTCATGTCCGGGAGGGTGACCTGTCACTCCGCGAAAAACTTTTAGAAAGAAAATTGGAGAAAACTTAGACGGCGTATCGAATAAAAGCATTAGCCAGCAATGTCTTTTATCTATTTGATACAAAACTTATGCAAAATAAATCCCAATCTACTCTTTAATTCACTGACAGACAAGGCACAGCCTAAACCGTCTAGAAGCATCATCATCATCATCAGCCCTGAATGACCCACTGCGGGTATAGGCCACCCTTTGTTTATGCCACTCTCCCCGGTCTCTCGCTAGTCGCATCAACTCGTTCCTAATAATGTTTTATATTTTAATTGTTCCTATAACTACAATGAGTACTAAAAGTTTTAGAAAATTTATCCTCTAAAGGGGTTAAATGGGGAATGAAAGTTTGTATGGAAATTCGAAATTTTTAAGTAAGAAACGTGAAAGTTTCTTTAATAGCTTCTGTTTACAAATAAAACTTAGTTGTATAGCTGTTATAGCGTATTCGGAAATTCATCCTCTAAAGAAGTGAAGTAATGGATGAAAGTTAGTAAGACCTTTGTGATTTCTTATTTAACTGCTAGGAAATTCAATCGGGCGCATGGCTCGTCTTTACTAATAAACTTCAAGCAACCAAAAACTGTAATGACCCTATCGATACACTGACAAAACGAAATTACATATTTAATTCTCCTCTGGTGTTACAAGTATCCATAGGCGACGGTGACAGCTTACCAGTAGGCAGACCATCTGCATGTTTGCCACCTATGGCATAAAAAATCATTCTAGCACACAGTGCAGCACAGTAAAATTAATCCTGTTTCTCAGAGTAAATTTAAAAACGTCCGGCGTACGCCTGATTTATAAAATAGGAGCCCACTCAAAATGCGCTTTATTCCCAGCACGTCCAAGCTGTTTACCGATAGCTTGTGTACTAAACAGCTTTACTGTATCCGAGACGCTGAGTATTTATATCTGAAACTTGGGTTTGTGGACGTTACTTGATACGTTGAGGATAGTTACTTGTGGCATAATGTGTTACCATTTCAGGCATTGGTATGAGCAAGTAGGTGATAGTTTTATGTAACTACTTAAGGTTTAGATTTCATCAAAAGTACGCAGGTATTAAAGACAGGCTGTTGTTCAGTGTGGAGGTTAAAGGGGAGGTCTATATTCAGCAGTAGACGTCTTCTGGCTAATGATGTTGCTGATGACACAGGTATTTAATTTAATTAATAATTTAATCAGTACGTAACCTATGTATAGTTTGTCCACTTCTATGCTCAAGAGGCTAAAAACCTTTTACTGGCCAACCCCTTTCGTAACTGAAAATCCAGATTGATTAAGGGTTTCATAAAAGATTCATTCATAGAGCCATTGATTCTTAAATATTATTTAGTGTTAAATCCAGACCAAACCGAACTGGTACCTGAGAAACGAACTGGATTCAAAGCATAAATTATTTCGTGCCAGTGCCCATTGTCTATGCTATGACTGCGCGATTTGCAGACGCATAAATACAATAGTCTTGCTTCGTACCTGTACTACGGGACCTATTTATTAGGGCTTACCTTTATTCCATTTTACAGCCATTATGACGATTTTCAAATTATGTATACCTACTATTTGTCCCAATAAATTCTTTTACGAGCATGATGTCATATAATAATATGATTGGATGCATTTCTTTCTTGAGTAGGTAGATTATTTAAAAAACCAGACAAGTACGAGTAGGACTCGGGCTCTGAGGGTACCGTTGGACGAAACCCTCAGAGCGCGAGTCCAAAAAAAACATCTAAATTTGAAATATTTAAAGACAAAATTAACTTTGTAGTTGACAATAAGGTTCTTCGATATATAACAACTACTAAATGTTAGGTTGCATTTGCAAAACAATATTGTTTTATATGATACTAGTTGACCTGACAGACGTTGTCCTGTCTTAGAACTGTCAAACACGTAAAGTCAAAATTGTAAATCAATTTTTTTTACTCCTTGGGTTACATTATTGGAGTTTCAGTAAGGACCCCTATTTTTTGTTGAAAATATAATATAGCCTATGTTACCCAGGGATAGTGTAGCTTCCCAACAGTGAAAGAATTTTTCAAATCGGTTCAGTAGTTTCGGAGCCTATTCAATGCAAACGAACAAACAATCAAATCTTTCCTGTTTATAATATTAATAATAATAATATAGTATAGATAACCTCAAATTAACATGTTTCGGATTTATTCCTTTATATGTGCTATAAGACCTTGCTTCTTGCCAAATTTAATGATTCTAGGTCAACGGGAAGTACCCTATAGGTTTTGATTCCCCTGTGAAATCGCAAAATATGCGACATAAACGTTCATATCTTTTGATTGCGTTGACTTACAAGTTTAATATTTTTTCAAAGCCGAAAGAAACCGTAGACTCTAGTATTTAGTATAAATTTCTACTTGATACCTATACGCGTTCTTGAGAAAAAAAGTCTTGACAGACGGACAACGAAGTCCAACGGAACCCTCAGAGCACGAGTGCTACTCGTACTTGTCCGGTTTTTTTTGTAGTAGGGGACAGTACGCTTCACTGCCTAGCGGAATTATAAGACGGCACTAAATATAACTCGGAATTTATGAGTTATCGTAAATTTTGATGAGTTTCGGAATTCTGTAATTTAATTACTACCTGTAATTGTCGTTTTATCACTCCACGTCAAGTTGTCAAAGTTATTGCAAATTTAATGATCGCTGGAGAATTAAGTGAAATGAACGCTACGAACTCCTAAACATTGTTTATTAGAACAAAACGCTTTTCTTCAAAGTTTAAGCTGGTCGGTGTCTTTATGTAGAAAAATTACCTAAAATATAATTAATAATACAGTTAATTAGGGATTAAACCTCGAAACAAAAGATGACGAAATAAAAGGCTATAATCTTAGTTTTGACATTTTCTATAGGCTCAAAAGTCTAGTCCGTCTCGCATTTTTTTTAAATATCTTATTTTCTTTGCTTTAAATGTTTGGAGTTACTAGAAAAATTATAAAGCATAGGCGTTCGGGCGGCTTATAAACTCTGACTTACATCTTCATACGACACTCTTCTGGGACACGGGCTTTCTCTTAGTGAGAGAGGATGGGCCCGAATCCTAAATACCACCATAAATAACAAAAAAGTATGATGGTATTTAATAAATAAATAAATACCACCATATGATGTAGATAATGCACCTTATTATTTTAATAATAATAATAATAAATTTATAGAATTTCATTCAATACATATTTTATGAAACATAAATGCATAATTATATACACTAGGTACACTGTTTAGGGAAATATTACAATTGGGAAGTAAGTCATAATAAGGTGCATTATCTACATCATATGGTTCATTAAAAGTATTCATTACAATCCTTGTCAAAACTGGTACGTAAATGATTTCCATTGAATTGTTGCTTGGAAGAGATCGCTTTTAGCGATAACGCCGCCACTTGAGAACTAACTCGTAAACTTCTCTATCTGTATGTAATTTTATTTCTGGTGTGCACAATAAAGCGTTTCTATCCACATATTTACATACCGGACCAACAAAATTACCTTCAGTTAAACTAACTTAAAGCACAGAAGACATAATAGATAATAGTTACTAGTTCGCCAACCACCATGACAAACGCTACCGTAACCGGTTTCTTTCCACAAAAACCTCACAGTCTATTCAAAGCGTTATCACCCTATAGACAGCTAGCGAAGCAGGGTGATTGATATTAATGGCGACCCGCCTTATCTCCGCTTTGTCACCAAAGGTTGGCTTTTCAGAAAGATCTCCCTTTAGGACGGAGTTGGGCAAAAACTAGGTCGGCGATAGTTTCCAACTTCGGGTTCGAAAGGGCTTAAAGTGGAGCCTCGCTTTTGTGATGTTGTAGGCTCAAGTCGAAACAATAAAATTTTGTACCTGCCCGGTACTGACCCGGTACCGGTGACTGCTCCGGTAGTCCAGTTCGTAGTGAATCTGTTTTCTGCGCTTGGGGGCGTGGGTTCAACTCCCCCCTAGGTCAAACATTCATGTAATGAACATTTGTGTTTGTTTTACATATGGGTGTTATTATCTCTTTGCTTATAGTTTGGGCCAGAAGACCGAGTGCGCAAAAAAGAAACAGAAAGAGAAAAAGTTTAATCTTGATATTACGGTCTTGGAAAACTTTATTGTATTCTCTGCTTATGAATATCGAACTGAGTTGCGTTTTTGTTCGTTGGAAGTTGAACAAGTATTAAAGTTAATCTTGAATTCTATAGTATTGAGACTCGTCGCACTTTTGAATAATATCGTTTTAAAGTTAAATAGAAAGATCGAAAGAAATTGTAGGTTCAGCTAGTTCTAGCAAAAATGCTGAACAAATTTTCATGAGCTCATGCATTTAGAATTTAATCAAACTAGACTTGAAATAATAAAACTGGCTACTAAAGGTCTAGTTTAAATAAACTGGCCAAGTGCGAGTCAAGCTTGTGCTTAAAACCATAGTCAGAGTAATCGGCTTAATCATACGTGATTTCCGTGTAATATAAACAAAATTTAAGAAAACCACGACAAGTTTCCATATTAAAACCATACCATAAAAAAATTGGCTTGCGTTTAAATGCTTACTAGCCTGATGTTAAACGATGATGCGGTCTATTATGGAGCACGCTTGCCTAGAAGAAACCAATTCTCTCGTGATTTGAAGACACCCAGATTTGTAACTGTTGGCCAATTTTCGGATCTTGCCAATAACACGCTGAAAACCAGTTATAGCAGAAGTTTTTTGGGGTTTCGTAGCAAAACCCGTTTCGTAGTGCCCGATGTAACGCCCATTCATTCGCTTGCCTGTTCGTCTATATATCACAGCTATGTTATGGCCTTTTATGTCTTTTCAAGACCTTCAGCATGTGCTCAAATTGGATACATAATTTTAAACCTATCTTAATACACTGCTGAACATAATAGGCCTCTCCCAAGGCACGCCACTCAGCCCGTTTTTTGTTGCCTTTTTTATTCAATAATAATAATAATAATCGTTTTTAATCGGCGGCATCCTAGCTTTTTATATTATTTATGTTTTTATATTTTTATTTAATGTAAAAAACTTAGTAATTAAGTCAATAAAATGAATGGATAACAATAAAAAACGGGCCATTTTTGCACACACGGCAAAGCTGTAATATGGCTGCCAGAGACTATTCTAAGTACTGAAGCTGCCAATTTTCAAAGCTGACATCTAAGGATGACCTTACGTCCACTGTAAAGAAAATTATTTGAAAATCTGATACATCATTTTAAACCTATCTTAATACACTGCTGAACATAATAGGTCTTTCCCAAGGCACGCTCGACATTTTTTTTTCTATTTTCATTCTAGCATAATAATAGTTTTTAATCTGCGGCACCCTAGTTCTTTATATTATTTACAGCCAGAGATTATTCTAAGTACTGAAGCTGCCAATTTTCAAAACTGACATCTAAGGATAACCTTACGCCCGCTGTAATGAAAATAATTTGAAAAATACACACGTTTACATGACTACTCAATATGACTACTGAACCCCATGCACGTGTCACGACACGTAATTGTTGAGTTTCAGAAAACATTATCACCTTAGTATTAAAGCATATTTTCTAAATAATTTTGACAGTTCAGGAATGTTTTGATTATGTTTTATAGCAAAACGTAGAGTATGAGGTCACAAACCTGCGGTATGACAAAAGTTACGAGTTTGCTGTGTCAAAGGAAAAATTTAAAGCTTTCCGTAGGTTCTGTGAGCGTACATTTTTAAATTCTACATGTTCCTGCCCATTGGCTTTTATATTATACTAGCTGCACCCCGCGGTTTCACCCGCGTAGTGATGAAAAATTGTGATTATGATGATGAAAAGTTGTTGTCATTAGTTGTAAGTTATATTATGCCTATACTTATTTAAACATCATGTTTTACAAAGTATCCTAATTATTTAACTTTTGGTTATTAAATGACTGTTACAGGCGAATGTAGCCTGAGAAGTCATATATATTTATGTTATCTACAATTATTAGACTGCGTCTGTTTTGTAAGAATCTATGTATAAGAATGATAAATAAAGAACATTAAAAAAAACTACGTTTCATTACATTACAAGTAGGTAAACCACGGTAAACAATATTTTAGACATAAAATGACATAATAGGCGAACCATAACAGAAAGACGTATAGAGAAAAACAAATCCTTTCTAGTTGATTGAATCAGGCGTTACGTTGCGGAAGTCCATCTTCAAAACTGTTTTTCTGACAAATCTCTAGTGCAATTCCGCTTTTACGCCACTTCAAGTACAATAAGGATCCATACTACTAAAAAAGTGTGCTTGTTTACGTTATTAAGAATCTAATACCAGTAATTTAGTTTTAAATATGTTTGAAGTGTATGAAATCAAAAACCTCTTGACTCTTTTACCTATACACGTACAAACGAACATAGATCCGCTAAATTCTATAGTAAGGACTATAGAATTTAGCGAATCTTCGACATAGTAAATAATAATAAGTTATACATATATATTTAGAGTAAAATTGCATAAAAACTCTACCATAAAACTCTTATATTTCCACTATGAAGAAAACAGGAAGCAGTGTAGGAAATAATAAAACAGCGCCTTTGGTGTTCAAAGGGGAATTCTCAGCAAGCGACCGACTGAAAATGTGAGAATAACTTCACGCAACCAACGTTCATGTTAAACATCGTTGTGTTATGTTGATGGAAAGAAAATTGCTATTTTCATACCGCTTGTTATGCTGATAGCTTCGCTTGGGTATCGATAACTTGAGGTGGGATTTAAAATTGAAAGAATGTAATAACGTCGGTGAAGGAACGAAGTATTTACGGGCTCTCTTTTCGATCTCTTTACGTAATACATACGTACATACGCTAAGTGTGATAGTGTTAAGGTTTTATTAATTTAAACGTATTATTGTATTTGCTCTAGGTTAAAAACGGTAATACATACAAGCGTCAACGTTGTGGTTATTGAGTACATGCTCAAAAGTAAAACAACAAATAATAAATACTAGCTAAGTGAGAGTCGGTGACCGATTTCTGCTCACCACCGGTTCTCGTACGAACGCCGAAGTTAAACTACGTCGGGCGCGGTCAGTACTTGGATGGGTGACCGCCTGGGCATGATGTCTTCTTGCACAACTTTTTTGAACTTTAGTAGCGAACAATTTATGTGGTAGTACGGAACCCTCAGTACGCGAGCCCGACTTGCACTTGGATGCTTTTATTTTGTCATTATTACAATATAAATGTATTTTTGTATTGAAACTTTGAGCAATTGTGTAGTTCTAACTTTGAAAAAAATTATAATATCATTAACAGGTTACGTTACGTTGTTGAATTTTGATGAAGTGTCAAAAGTGATCTATTAAATTGGCCTTACGCCTTACTTTAAGTATTTATCCTGGGTTTAATCACCTTCGTGACAAATTTTGGCCAATCAGTGCAGATGTTACGGAGTTGAGTGCAAGTAATCATACTTACACACAATCTTTCTCATTTACAACAGAAGTGTGATAATCAAAGCTCATACCGCACTTACCACAAACAAAACAATATTACAGAAGTTGCACCGTTCTGCTTCAACTTAATTTAATCAACCACCCCAAACTGCAACTACAATTTAATCTGCGAAACTACATCCCGTAACATTTATCACCAGTCCATTACAAATAACAGGGCAGACCACCAGACCGCCGGTTTATCAGCGAGAAACATCGCAGACGTGAGGTCCACGAGATTTCGAGGTCCAGATCTTCGAGATAACAATATAATTGAAACTGACTTGTAGGGAGGTCGGATTGGATTATAGACTTTGTTTTATATCTGTGGTTGTATATAAGTGTATGTATGCTGTGTTTACAATGAGCTCTGCAAAACATAGGGATGATGTGCTCACATTTAAATTAAATTGGTGTAATAAATAATAATAAAAAACCGGACAAGTACGAGTAGGACTCGTGCTCAAAAAAATAATCTGAAGTTGAAATATTGAAAGACAAACTTAACTTTGTAGTTGACAATAAGGTTCTTCGATGCATAACAACTACAAAACTTAAGTTTGCAATTGTAAAACAATTTTTTTATATGTTATAACTTCAAATTAACAACTTTCAGTTTTATTCCTTTATATGTGATGTGACCCGGGTATGTCCTAAAACTACGACCAAAACCACCAGAGGATGGGCAGCAGCATCCTCCTACTTGAATGGTGGATCCCCAAGCCGCCTGCCAAGCGTGGTGATTATTGGCGAAGCAAACGGCAAAAGACAGACAAGCAAAAGGCAGGCTGTCGTTCAGTGTGGAGGTTAAAGGGGGAAGCCTATGTTCAGCAGTGGACGTCTTCTGGCTGATGATGATGTGATACATCACATCATGTGTTTAACAGTTGTTTCCCTGTAAAATATGCTAAACACATGTCTAAAGCGTTCTTAAATCTTTTGTAGTAAGACGGACAGCGTTTTCATCCATCGACGTCTTCAACAGTCAAAGAGTTAACGACCGGTTAAAGTCTTGGCACCGGTCTCTCGGACCTAGTAATTAGTGGCCAGCAAAACTTCCAGGCCATTAGTCCCCGTGGCTCGTTACACCACTAATTGCGGTCTGACGGACCCACGGACCCCCCTTGTTTTTGCACCCAATTACTTTGCTCCACGAAATATAATAGTTTTAGGACCTTTTGAATCGGGGCTAATGATGCTGATGTTGCAGATCGAAGGATTTGCTTACCTTGTCTGGATAGCCGATGTTTTGCTTAGTTCGTAGGATTGTTAGAATTGTTTCAGCTACGTTGCATATAAATATAGCCACGTAACTTAGATCAGACAAACAAGGTGGCTAGTAAAGTGGCGTCAGGTTTGACAGTTCAACCAAAATAAAATTAATGGACGGGCCCAGAATGAGCGCATTTATGAAGATTATAAAACGAGCGCCGGCGCTAACTTCGTTTCCTCTAGCCCTGAGGATGTGCGATACAAGACTTTTGTTACATGATAACGATACATCTGACAAAATTATGCCTTGGTGTGCTTTACCGAAGTGTAATAGCACAACAAAAAACCGCTATCTATTTTTTGTAACAAACGTACTGTACATCGTTATAATTAGGTGTTGAAGTATCAACGTTTCCGGTGTCTTAAGGTTTTGACTCGTTTTTACTGAGCAAGTTCAGTGGTTATCGCCCGTCCATTCATTTTGATTTTGGTCGAAGGCTTGATGGTTTTAGTCGAACTGCTTTATTGCATGTAGATTATTTAGGAGTTAATTGGTGTTGCTGCAGTTCTCTTAGAGTTTGCGTGAAAAAATTAGTATGCCGTAATTACAGTTTTTGCGTTAAGCGGGTTAGCGGCATAGTGAAATAAACACAGAGACATTTAAACACCAATGATAATTTTGTACTAAGGCATTTCTCCCTTATTTGGCTGACTTATGTAACATTGTTTCATTATTTTGTATTAAACAAGGTTACTCAGAGCGGTGGTCACCCGAAAGAAGGTCATTCCACTCATCTGTGTGAACAACTTTTGCTAAGAAACTTCCTTTGCAATTGTGATAAACATCCACCAGTTCCATACCTTTATTAAAGTGTAAATGATATACCCATTTCTTGGGAACAGCTGATGATATTCTCGCGATCAGGTAAAAGTTGTACAAAATGAGGTCGTATGTCCTCATTTCGGCTTAGCCACCGTTCCTTTAACATCGTTCCGCTTATCCCTGTAGAACATTATATTACAGTTTATTTTGGGTGGCAGAATTAATTAAAAAGTTTATTAGAACATAGGTATTATACAGTAACACAATGAATTTCATATACCTGCGTAATTATTAGGACCTACAAACACAATGACTTTGCTCTACCTGTGTAATATTTGTGCATGTATGCCCTCTTTGTTATATAATAAGTAGAAATTCTGTGTCATACTTTTCACTTTTTAACACTAACTTTAAATTGGTACCTAAATTTCATGTTTTTAAACTTTTTCAGGTCCTTGCACATACCGGTTTCCTCACGGTGTTTTCTTTCACCGTTTTTGAGCGATGGCATTGAAACATAAATTATTTAAGCACTAATAAGTCTATGTTGCAAGGCCGAGGATCGAACCGTGTACCGTCAGGTTGTAAAGCGCACATGCAACCGCTTGGCCATCGGCATCGCTCTCTCGAACCAGGTGGCGTCAGATTATTAATTACTTGCGGTCCGCCCCAGCTTTGCACGGGTATAGATAATAGCTTACATTACCCGGGGATAGTGTAGCTTCCCAACAGTGAAAGAATTTTTCAAATCGGTTCAGTAGTTTTGGAGCCTATTCAATACAAACAAACAAACAATCAAATGTTTCCTATTTATTATATTAGTATAGTCTATTCCGCTCTATCAGAATGGTGGATTAGGACCACAGATTAGGAACTATCCTCTCTCTCTCTCTCTCTCTCTTCTCTCTCTCTCTCTCTCTGGGAGAAAGCCTGTGTCCCAGCAGTGAGACCATGTTAGGCTAATAACAATGATATCTAACTGTATCCCAACAAAAGAACTTTAATCGAGAATGTTCTAAGAGACTTGCTAAAAGAAAGAGAAGCAATAAAAAGACCAACACACTAAGTTCAATAACCTATTACAATTTCTTTTCTATTCACCCCGAATCCATTCATCTTGGCCCTAACTACAGAAACACAGGCTACGGCCAATTCATTAGATCGAACCGTTCGCTCGCTATACGAGTACAACGCAATCACAAGCAATAAAGGCGTAACATGTTGTATACATTCATTGGATCGGCTAGATTTGTGGTATACAAGAGCCTTGTCGGGAGGTCGAAGGAACTTTGGCGCCGGGACGACGGATGCAGGATTAAGGAGGCTGGATGAGACTATACTCGGTCCAAGTTCTTTTTCTTAATATCTGGCAGCTGCAGTAGTTTGTAGAAAGCTTAATAATAATCGTTAATTCTGATTACTACATTTTTTTTACGTAATTTTTTGTGTTTTTTTTCGCCTATAGCACATTTTGTTTAAACGTGATTTGGGGCAAAATATGTTAACCTGTCTTTTATGTTTGACTGATTATGTTCTTATTATTATAACATGCTTAAAACTATACGAAAAAAATGGTGGTGAACAGAAATTTTACACCGACTCGCACTTGGCCATTATTTATTATTTGTTGTTATTCTTTAATGTGTACTATAATCATGCCAAATTAGACGCTTGTACGTATTACCGTTTTTAAATTAGAGCTAATACATAAATACGTAAAAATACGTTTGTTGTATGGGGACCTCCATTTTCTTTTAACTTTTTTATCCGCCTTTAATTAATCCGCTGTAACGTTACATATTCTTTGAAAATTTCAACTGGTTTTCTATCACGGTTCGAAAGATACAGCCGTTAATAGGTATAGGACAGACAGGCGGACAGACAAACTAATGGACAGACAGACAGATAGACATCGTAGGCTTAGTCATAGGGTCTCGTTTTTACTCTTTTTGGACGGAACCCTAAAAATAATCGGCTTTTACAGTCTCACTCAGCGATTTTTTTATTTTCAAAAACTTTAAAACTTTTGAAAGAGTTGGCTCTGACCGTTACACGCAGCCTTAAGGCAAGATTATGTCTCCGTTTCTTGGGTTCGGTGTGACTCCGAGATTCCAAGTAAACCCCATGGCCCAGTGCGTCCGCCGCCGGATCGCAACCGGAGTCCGGACGCGCTTGCGGCCGCGATGCGCGTAATTTATCGTCGCGTCGGAAACGCTCGTGGGGCGCCGCCCTAATGTATTGCCGTCTACAAGGAAACTGCACGTAATGAATGTGGCTATTTGATTGCTGTAACGGAAATAAGGATATTGAATATTCTTTTTCTGCGCTCTATAAAATATCCTTTCATTTCATCAATACTCGCGTGAGGAAACAATACGTTATTACAAACGGCTTACACTCGTGACTATGTTAAAGACACGGTTGTGTCACGGTGAGTATATCCTGAGGTATATATTCCTATCGAACCAAATATAGTTGTAGGGTTCAGAGAGAAAATTAGTTGATCCGTTTCAATTGGTCAGTTTTGTTGGTTGAAGTGGAACAAATTTAGAATTCCTATCGAACCAACCAAATAGTTGTATCGTTGAGAAATAAAATTAGTTGATCCATTTCAGTTGGTTGGAGTTGAACCCACCCATACATTGTGGATTTTCCTTGGATACGTACCAAACGTTTCGATTCTACGTTTCTAATCCGTACGGCCAAAGTTTGGAACAACCTGCCAGCTTCCTTGTTTCCTGAGAGATATAACCTGGGCCTTTTCAAGGCCAGAGTGAATAGGTATCTTCTAAGTCTGCGTGCTTCATCTTCGACCACATCGTCGCTTACCAACAGGCGAGTTGGTGGTGGTGATAAGGAATAAAAACATCAATGACTGCAACAACTTTCTAAGACAATTTTTGGCGCAATATGTATTGCAAACGGTACATCTGAATAAAAAAAACATGTAAGAAAAGATCTATTCAAATATACGTGATGACAGGCTGTAGTAAAATTTATTTTTGTCTTTTACTTATACTACCTCAATAGCCGTGGTAGCTATTTGGGAGACAGCTAGACTTGAAAGCGTGAGGTTGCGGGTTCAAATCCCAGGCCGTACCAATGAGGTCTTCAGTGAAGAGCTTTTCCGATCTAGCTTCTCTTCGTGAAGGAAAACATCGTGAGGAAACCTGCATACGTACGGAGAAGAAATTTAATGGCGTATGTACAACCCCAACCCAACTGAGCCAGCGTGGTGGAAATGGCCCAATCGCCCATTCAGTGGTAGGCCTAAGTCCAGCCGTGGGCTATGAAAAGGCCGATTAATCTGATTATGCTACTTATACATGTGTACACCTACTCGTATGCAACGCCTCAAAACTAAGACGGTCTACATTATTTATGTGTACAAATAAACCATTACATTATAGACACGGGTAAAATCCCAGAACAGAAATCCTAGAACAGTGCACACTATTTACCCAGTGGACAGGCAATCTCTACCCAAAACACGACGCCCAATCCCCCGCGTATGCAGTCCCAGCCAATACGTCATATTTAGGCGCACGATCAATCACGGGACGCCATTACTCAATTAGCCTGATGATGGATGCACCGCGACCGTTTACAAGTGCGTGTTTTAGAACAGGTACGTATGTCCCATTTGCAAAATAAACACACTGTAGTCGTTTTCTTGGGACATAGGCAGCAGTAGCAGGTTACAATGAAGATGGTACAAACAAATAGGGTAATCAAAATGTAGGTAAATTAAGGGTGGTTAGAGATGCTACACTGACGCAATATTAGCATCCTAATGTGATGAAGAAGAACCAACAAAGCATTTCAAATGGACAGCCGCAGAATTTTCAGAAGATTATATAAAGATTGGCGGATAGATTCTAAAGCAATATGTACGTACATTCTTTCTCGTAAAGTCATTTCGAAAAGTAAATATCCTTAATCCTTGAGAATAAACTTGAAGTTTTAGCAAAATTCCAAGGGTTTTCTCATGGTGAAACGATGAAAATCTAAAAAAACATGCTGTTTTAATGGATGTTCCCCGCTACTTTACTACTTACACTAAAATTTGGGTGTTTTCAAATCGCGAGTGGATCAGTTTCTTCTAGGCAAGCGTACTTTGTCGTAGACCGCATTATTGCCTAACATCAGGTTAGCTGACGGTCAAAGGCAAGTCTATTATTATATAAAATAAAATAAAACATTAAAACTTTTGAAAAAACAAGAAGTGTTTTTTTTTATTTAATTAAATCTCTACTTATCAAACATCTTGGAAACTCTTAGCTCTAACTAATCCTCGTGGGCATCTGGCATGTCCTAACTTAAAAGAACAAAACTGCTCCAGCTGTTCTAATTGGCACTAAGTCCCAAGCAACAGCTTACTAGACAAACCCCTAGTTAGTGGACTGTCATTCATCTCAGTTGTTAATCTCTGAGGGTGTCAGGATGGCCTAACTCCTGAACTTGGATGAGCAGCAAGAAGCAACGTTTATGGGTAAGGTAACATGAGGGATAGCGACTTTAAAATCATACTTGCTGCTTTTTGAACACAGTTTTCAACTATAATGCAAAAGGCAGGGCCACAATGCTATGTACCTATTGTTATCTATTTGTGTTTTCAATGTATTATGTTTGTATTTATGTATACGACGATATAACGATGGAAATGCACTCTCAGCTATAAATGCGAACGTTTATGTTTGTCCGCACTCAAATCTGTAACGGGTGAATTAATGTTAATGAAATTGGCATGGAGGTAACTTAGTAACCCTCGTAAGCTACATAATATACATAATATGAGCTGAGTTGATGAGTTCTATAGAATAGCGGATGAAACCATGCTAGTAATTTCATATAACCGAAAGCAGAGATCTGGTTACAACAGAACGTGATGTCTCCGGTTCTTTTTTCGTCACTATTAGCGGATTTTACTGTAAGATACTGCGCCCCACAGAAGAGAAAATCTACTTCTCTTTTCTGTGCTGCGCCCCCTGTTTTATTCGCCGTCTTACAGGTTTATTTTTTTGAGATGTAATCTTATGTAATCCAAAGTGTGCACATCCAAAACCGTTCAGCCGTTAAGGAATTTAGTGAGTCACAATTTTTAATATGATTACAAGGTAAGGTTACAAAGAGATCACTAACAGCGATAATTCCGCCAGTTCTTACACAAGTTTTAACCGTTTTTTGTCCTATATATGCACGTCATTTCTAGGTAAAGAGTTAAGTTAGTTAGTTAGTAAAAGTAAGGAGTTTTTTCATTTTATCTATTACACAAAAATTTGTATATTAAACCTAAAACAAATTAAATATATACTTGATTAACAAAGTGCAAATCGAAATGAAATACTGATCATTTAGTGCACACGCTTTTCAAATCCAATCATTCATTTGTCAGAACATGGTAGGTAACACAGGTATATACAAAGTAGCATACAATAAAGGGTCGTACAAATTGAAATGCTATTCTCATGTCTTTTCCAGGTGCGGCGCACAAATGTGAGAATAATAATAAAGTTAATTATTAGAACAAAATAAAAACCGATTTCAAGACTATACCTATATGTACTAACTAAAACAAAAAGTTGAAAATTTGCTGAAGGACCCACAAACCATTTGTATATGTATATTTTTTTGTTGATTTTCATTAAAGCGTTTATTTAATTTCGATAAAATTTATATGAGATTACAAAATTCACAACTGAAGTATGACCTACTAAACAAAACAAAACAACAAAATCAATTCATAATTGGCGTAGTAATCGCGTAACAAAAAAAAACAGTCTACAGTCCAGAATTGAGAACCTCCTTTTTTTTTGAAGTCGGTTAAAATTGATTAAATCAACCTAGCCTTTCTATCCTTTTCCTAATTCCCGCTACTCGCACCAAAGTAACCGCACCCGTACCCGTTGCAAGCAGTGTTAGCAAAGTAAATGTTTGTGCAAGTAATTACGGAGTTGCAAGCTTCCGAAGTACCCCACTCCGCACCCCGCAGCATTGGGTTGGATTTCGCAGCCTCTAATTGTTGATGTTGAAGCTTGTAAACATCCACTGTAAGAGGATTTTTACTGAGCCTTTTTCTGATACAATAATGAAGCTTGTATGTAGAAAAAATTAAAAAAAAAAAAAATGTGCCTTGATGTATTTATTATTATATTATAAGGACCAGCCCAATGGTACACCAACTAAGTAGTGCGTGCATACAGCCACCAGTGTGAACGCAGTTGCACTCCAACTTCGTTGGTGAGCGGCATTCGTAATTGAGTGCGATCGATACGAATTAGATAAAGTTTGACATAAACATCTATAAAATAATGAAGACGCCACTATCGCAAACAAATTTCGCTCTTAAACAGCTTTTATGGTATAAGGAACACTTCGATCAGCAATCCGATGTTTTATCCATTGTTAGTATTAAAACACAAAATATCACCGCATTACATATATTTTTGGATTTTACTCTGACATTTGACAAATAAAAAGGTTAGTTCTGTTTCATGACTTTTTGCCAAGGTATAGTAGAGATTTTGGAAGATGCTAAAGCTAACCTATTCACCTAGAGTCATTAACTTATAATAAGGACAAGGCGAATTAACTTTTTCAATAGCACCAAATCGGTCGTGCTATGACTTTCTATCCCTGATACTTGATATACTTGTTGGAGTGACGATATACGTAAGGAGAGAGCAAACATAAATATGTAGATAAACAAATTATTCAATTCAATTCATTTATTTCGGGTCTTAGGTATAACTAATATACACTTGACGACGTCATTAACAGGATAAAAATCACAATTTAAAATTAAAATGACACAATTATACAATACTAGCAGACCTGACAGACGTTGTCCTGTCTTAGAACTGTCAAACACGCAAAGTCAAAATTACAAATCTTATTTTTTACACCTTATTCAGGTATTTCAGGTTACATTATTGGAGTTTTAGTAAGGATCCCAATTAAAAAAAATAAATATAATATAGCCTATGTTAACCGGGGATAGTGCAGCTTCCCAACAGTGAAAGAACCCCTCAAATTGGTTCAGCAGTTTCGGAGCCCATTCAATGCAAACAAACAAACAAACAAACAAACAATCAAATCCTTACCAACCTATACATATTATTATTATATTACCAAATTATACATTACGTAATGTGACGTAGCTGAAATTTCGACAGAGGGTGCACAAGTGTCAAGTTTGTACTAAATAATTATATTGGGACGCAATGTCCTGATCAGCATCTCTTTATATTTAAGTATTTGCCTAGAGTAGGTACGTTTTAAAGATATGAAGATGAAATTCAAGACACAATGCTGTTTCGCAAGTTCAGGCCGTTTCGGTTCTGAAAAATACGAAACTTGGTTATTTATTTTCGCCATGTAAGCATATGAACCTTTTACTTTGCTCTCAGCTAAAAACTTAAAAATTGCTGCCTTAGTTATATTGAAGAGCTAATATCAAAATGTGCGAGAACTCATCAAGTAACTCGTGGATCGATTGGAAAACTTCGATCGTTAAACAGTTTCTGAAAACGTGGAACTGCAAACATTCGAACTTGCTCATCCTTGGAGCGAAGTATCAGTCGAAACAGTGGCTAAGGTTACTCATTTTCCTTTCCCTCATATTGTGGCTGTTTCTATTTTTCTGCACTTGTGCTACGGAAGCTACAGTGGCAAAAGTCAAATAATATAGGACCATTCACTAAAATCAACTATATTGCTGTGAAGTTACGACTCATTACTCAAAAGCGACTGTGAGTAAACGCGTAAAGGCTTTCCCTTTATTATATTATGCAGTACATTTTGTTGCAATTTTTGATTTGTCAATGTTGAATCTATATTTTTACTGAATGTTTTTATCGCATGTATTTTGTTTATATTTTGTGTCTTTTGTGTGATTAATGTGTACCCAGATATTTTAAGACAAAATATGAACTACCAAATAAAAAAAGAATCATCAAAATCAATGTATAATTGGCGGTGTAATCGCGTAACAAACATACAAAAAAAAAACAGTATAATTGATAACCTCCTCCTTTTTGAAGCCTTGCTATACAAAGCCATGACGAAGGTATAAAAGTGATTGTATTGAAAATAATGGCGTATTTTTTTATATTGTTATTTATATCAGTGAATAACATACATGATAATTATAGTTATACAGTAATTCTGCCAAACTGCTTTAATATAGTGATTATACGCATAGTGATTATTCTTCGTTTTGCTTGGAGATGTAGGTATTTATGTCGCTTACTGAGCGAATACGATTTTTTTTTTTGGCTTTTTATATATATTTTTTTGTACTTATATTATCGACAAATGAATGTGTTTTACGATCTTAGCTACTGTTTCGCGCAGTGTTCTTGGGACAAAGGTGCGAGATTGCCCCAATTTGGTGGAAGCACGTACGAAGCGAAGTTCTTACTGATAAAATGTTGTGATTATATTATTATCATTGTGGAGTACTATCTTCTTTTAATGGAACACCACGAAATAGAAACATGCTTTTTTTTTTAGGAAAACGCATTTTTACAATTTATTTCTTATTCACCGAAATAAAAAGGAGAAGCTATTCTTGAAATCAAGTTTCAGCAACGAGGTTTAGTATTATCAATTTTGTTATCACCATCATCATCAGCTACAATATTTGTTTATGTACCTTTAAGGTCGTAGTGGATATGCCAGATATGTTTCTGGTTTTGTTCACCCATCTTCGACAATTTAGGCAACAGAAAATTTGTTTTTCATGTAATAATTTGATTTCAATTACGTTTTTAGTAACCGCCACTTATAAAGCGTAGACTAGACCATAATCCTGCTTTTAACTTTTATCGTGCCCCGTTGTTGATTCTTTCGCACTAAAATTTTTACTGTCACTTAAAATCAAATAAAAGTGCCGTAACAATTGTTATAAGTTTTTAACGAGTTTCCTACTATATTCCGGTCGGTAAACCTAGCCTGTCTGCAAATAAAAATGTCGATTCATATAAATAACCATCTAGGTATTTGTAAGAAGTTCCAGTAGGCGCGATATTGGAGATCTTTATGAGTCAATGTTTCGTGCGTCTTTTATCTCGCTCACACATTGCAAATTTTTTGAAGATATACTTTGATTGAAAGATAAAAATGTAAAATCAAATTCTGTACGAATAATGAATTACTATAACAACGGCTTGCACTCACGATTATATTTATCGGATCAGTACCAGAGATGACTGTCGGGGGGCAGGTAGGTGCGAGGGCAGCGCGGGCGGAGGCGCGCGCGGCGAAAGCCGCCGCAAACGTGGCCTTGGCATCACCAGTAAGGGGTGGGTGACCGTCTCCAGAATCGCGCATATTCCCTGATGAAGGAGGATCACGATTATGTTTATCGTCTCGACCGATAAACGTAATCGTGAGTGTAAGCCGTTGCTATAGTAATTTATAATGTTCGACTCTCACACGAGTTTTGATGTACTAATAATGAAATAAATAATAGAAATGATCAATAAATGTTCACTTTGATATTTTTGATTTAGACAAGTTTAAAAATTTATTCTAGTAATCAGCAAAAATGGCTACGTGGAAAAAGATCTCCAATGAAGAGTAATGCACGAAACATACTTTACAAGGGATCTGAAAGTCAGGGAAACGTCTGATGAAGTGTATTGAGATAGGGATGAAAAAAATAAAACCAACGAATATACCTAATTCTTATTTAATTTTTACCAGGCATCTTACCATAAATAAGTGTGTAACATTTTGCAAAATTCATTAGTCCTGCTAGCGGGTAAAACTGCGGGACGCAGCTATTAGAATATAAATGCATTACAAAAATTAAACTGTCGTCGAGTTATTTAGCAAAGTTCTAAGTACTCTGTCGAAATAAACACGAAATCGCCCGTAGCGTTAACGTTTCAGTAATCCCCTAACTAGATTCGGAATAATTCGAATAGAGCTTTGATCCCTATTCGGCTAATCGAGTCGGGAAGTAACAATT
Source organism: Agriopis aurantiaria (assembly GCA_914767915.1). Lineage (NCBI taxonomy): Eukaryota > Metazoa > Arthropoda > Insecta > Lepidoptera > Geometridae > Agriopis > Agriopis aurantiaria. Next base: position 14,791,422 of record OU611989.1, on the reverse strand, counting down.
TAACTTCTATTTGAAGTCATTTGTCTCGAGGAATTTAATTATTTGAAAGAAAAAAGCCGGTCGAGCGCGTGATTAGAGAGTACGGCTTATGTAGGTAGTGACTGTTGTTTAATCTGTATTACAACAAGGGTGTATATACACTGTACAAATGGGTGATAATTGCTGCCAGTGACTTTTATCAGTAATATTAAATCAAGGCGGCAAATTAAATAAGTATTTTTTTTTTTGTAATAATATATGATTGCTTTTGACCGTCAACTCGCCTGATGCTAAACGATGATGATGTCTATCAAGGAGCACGCTCGCCTAGAAGAAATCGATTCACTCGTGATTTAAAGACACCCAGATTGTGTATTTCCAGTTCAGTATATTTCAACACAGTTGAAATGCTCTCGTGAAGATTCTCATGCAGTTACAGAACAACAATAAGAATCGACGTGACTTTTAGCAAAAAATATGGTCAGGTAGCTGGATAATAGCTGGTTGATAGCCCGTTGGTCCAGTTGGTAGTGAACCTGCCTTCTGAGCTTGGGGGGCGTGGGTTCGATTCCCATCTAGGACAAACATTTGTGTGATGAACATTTGTGTTTGTTCTATATCTGGTTGTTAATATCTATTTAAGTATGTATTTAAAACTATATATGTATGTATATCAGTCTCTGGCAGCCATATCACAAGCTTTGCTTAGTTTGGGGTCAGATGACCGTGTGTGAAAAAATGTCCCGAACATTTTTTGTCCCGAATAACTTAGGAAACTTTTATCCGAAAAATATACGGTTCATGAGAGAATTTTCACGCAGGTGAAACTGCGATTCACAACTAGTATTTAATTAGTTGTTAATATCTATTTATGTATGTAGGTATATAGCTGTATATGTATGTATATCAGTCCCTGGCAGCCATATCACAAGCTTTGCTTAGTTTGGGGTCAGATGACCGTGTGTGCAAATATGTCCCGAATATTATTATTAATTACATGTGACATGTTTTAAGAAGTATTTTATTACATCATGTTTAAATAAGCGTTTTTAATGGCATGAGCTTGAGACAGCTAAAAAATCTGATATCAGGGCTAGTGACTTGGCCTAAACGAACTTATATCTGAGTAAAGTTATATGATTATTTACGGGATATTTACCGTGGAAATGTTGTGGAATGAGCTCCCGATATACAACCGTGATAGTTTAAAACGGTGTTTTATATCTAGGTATGTCTTAACAGAAAAGCAAACAACAGGTTAAATTTTATCTATTGAAAACAAATTCTTCAAAAACATCCGCCGTTCAACACCAGCCCCGTTCCGCTCTATCAAAATGGCTCTTTTCACAATCTTTGTGTAAAAAAACTCGTGAAAAGTGCAAAATGAAAACATCAGGAACACTCCCCCCCCCCCCCGCGCCCCGCGGCGTATTGTCGTACTACTCCCCGGCCTTGCGGAAAAATGACATCACGCAAAGAATAACTGAATCGCCAGATAGAACAGAATTCTCAGATAAAGTTTTTGACACCGCCACTTGTGGCACTAGTTTGTAAATGCTTTCTGTTTGTAAAATATATTTCTGGTATAGCTAAATAATATATAATAATAATATATGGATTTAAATAATTTCTTAAGTGAACTTATTACACTTCCAGATTTCGGTTTTCAGTTTTTTTTAATGTTAATGCAGCTGTCAGAGAAAAAAAAATGCTTAGTCTGGGTATAAAAATATCTGCGCAATTAAACTATAATTGCTGCAAGCTAATTTATACATTGCATGAACATAGGATTTAAATTAGACCGACAAGTATTTAAAATATATCTATAGATACATAAAATTATGATATAAATAAACTCTCCAAACTTTTTTTTGTGAAACTTGCACTATTAGATCCAACATCTTTTTTATGTTTTTCTATGGTTTATTGCATTTTTCTATGTTTGCAAATAAATGGGTGCCGCGTGGGTGCCGCGAAGAGTTTTGAGCTGTCGTATGACTCGGTCAACCAACAAGCGAGATGGCGGTCAAACGCGGGCTATATACGCGATAAAAATACTTAGCGTGACGCTTACCATATGAATATTTAAGGTTCAGATTGACTGAAATAAATATTTCTGCCAAAAAATCAAACAGAAACGCACGTCTCCACAGTCTATGTCCTCCACAAAGGCAGGATATGGCGCAAATTTTTCAAAAGTTCGCTGTTTCCTGCTTGATTGTATGCATCCAAGTGAAAGAGTGATTTTTTCCGTTGTCCCGTTGAAAGGAACATACATATGTATGGCAACGTGAGCCAGTCACGGACAGAGCGCACTGACTGGAGAACTGTGACCCATTGGACATATTGTGCACAAAGGAGGATATCTGTTTACATGATTATATTTCCGACGCAAATAGGTATATAAGACGTTGATTTTAGAAAATAATAAGATCAGTAACCTTTTTTTTTTGTTACCTCACGTCATAAAAAACAGCAAAAAAAACCTAATTTAAATCTAAAAAAAATAACATTTAATTTGTATTAGGTTTTATATATATTTGCAATTTGTATGTTATTTATTTATTTTTTCTTTCTGGTAACTAATTTATTATCTCTTATGTAAAGACCTCGAATGTTTGTTATCCAATTACTATTTATCTATCCAGGCCCTAGTTGGTGTTGCAACGGGGCATTTACACTATTTCTAGTTTGTATTAGTGAAAACATGTTTTTGGCTTTTGTGTAACTGTTTATCTGATATCTACTGTATTAATTAGCAGCTGTATGTTTTCCTTGTAAAATAAAATTAAATGAAACCGCAACACACCATGGTAGGTAGGAAGAATGTGGAGCAGCTGTATTCATTTAGTACATGTATTATTTACGCACCAAACATGCCTGCCAGTCGTTGATGTCCAAATAACTTTAAATTTTTACCCGACCTTTTTTACATATCTTTGAAAAGGTATTTTAAAATTAAAGTAAGGTTTGGTACACAATTTTTTGTTCGGGTGTATCTAATATCGTGCTAGTTTTGTTTTAAATCATGTTTATATCATAACTAGTACAATATACCCGTACTAAAAAACTATTTCAGAAGCTTCAGAACCTTATCATAATTTCGTGACCTAATTAAAAACCGATCCCTTTCTCAAATAAGGAAAAAAATCAAAGACAACAGTGAAAGCTTCAAAAGCTCTTATTGATTGGGTCACTTCAGAAATGTCGAGAACGTAAGCAAAAATGCTTGTGCTCAAAGCCATAGAGACACTCAAAAAGTATATTGACATGTTGAGTTTTGCTGACGCCTAATGCCGACTAGTACACTCACGACTAAGCAAGAACGTGGGTGTATAATGACAACGCCCTCGTCTGCTCTCGCCTCGCCTCGCGGAGCCTCTACGTTCGTAAGTCAGTATTGAGACACGTAAAAAAGACTCATTCCGAAATAAAATTATAAATAACCTTTATTAATTTTAAATCGTTTTATTAGATTAGTTTTAGCTTTAGATTAATTTTAGTTTTAGATTAGATTTAGTTATAAATTTTAATTTAAGATAGTGTTGATATTACTTGTAATTTTTATTGAATAAACCAGCTTTTACTATTTAAAAAAATCTTTTTAAACACAAGCTTTTTAGTATTCTTCTCAGCAAACCCTTTCAGTTGATGCCCATATCATGATGTGATCATTTTGTCTGCCATCTTGGGGCGTCCGCCATATTGAATTTATCATCCAGGACCAAAGTGCTTGGGAAGACAAATCCAATGAATCCAAATTCGACGGGGTTACGTCTTTTCGTTTAGGAGTTCCTGTGGCCACGTTCTGTCTCCACCATCATACCAGCTCGATGGTACCATAACATTGCATTGTCACCGAACTTACATAAGTATGCCAAATTTCAGCTCAATCGGTTGAAGGTATCTGCTTCAAAATTAAGTTGCAAGATTCCACCCGAACAAACATACAAAACATTGCAAGTTAAAATAAAAAGCTTGTAAAAAAGAATAATTCCGAAATAAAAGTACAAATAAAGATTCGCAACGACGCAAAAAAATTATCAATCGCTCTCTACGCGAACCAAACTGTGCTTTACACAACTAATTATGGACAGTTTAGTTTGCACGGACTGACAGTCAAAATGATATCGCGTCAGCCCGTGAGGAAATTCCGAAACATCCACACCGCTCGGCGACATCAGTTCAAGAGAGCATAAACGGTGTTGTTAGCTGTCTCATGATAAAATACCGCTCGGCCGTCCGTTGACATCTAATCTTATTTTTTATGCGTTATTATCTTGGTGTTAAACATATAGCTGGTTGACTATAAATATATTCATAATATGCTTCGTGTTCGCAGTGAAACCCACCTCGCCCGAGTCAAAGGGATTCGACTGTTCTCACGAGTCTGAGAGAGCATTCCGGGATGTCTCGGCGAGAGTGTAGGTGCAGCCGGAGTCACAGATCAAACGATCATTAGGAATGCACCCACGTAAGATGATCCTGATCTTGTTATATCAATCTTCGTTGACAACCTAATGGATTATATAAAAACATCTTCGAGGGGAGAAACAAAAACTTTGAGACGCACACATAGAAACGATCTGTTTATGTTGATTCAATCGATGTAAGGTCCTGAAACGCAGAGGGTGCGTCTTATAACTTGGTAAGATTGGGGGTTTATGCCGGTCATGTAAATCGAAGCTACGAGAAAATCTATTGAACTGCTGTTCGTAAAATATGCTGATTTTGACCGTTTGTCTATGATTGCGAAATATAAAAAAGACAAACACATAAACAGACACACAATAACAACCGGACACACACACATATTTTATACAGGGAAACTATAAACGCTCAACGTAACACCGATTTTAGATCTAACATTTTTTGGGTCTTGCAAATCGAGATATGCGATCAACAAAAAATCATGGCTTGAAAAAAGTTTATATATGATTTGATATTTTTGAATCAAATACAATAAATCTGCTACCGTGTTGAAGAGACAATATTTCAATGCGACTAGCTTAGTTCAAACCTCAATATTAAAAGGCGATAATAATAATTTTATTTTATGCTTATTATGCTCGATCTTAGTTTATTGGCTCTGATAGAAAAAAGAAAAAAGCTGATTGAAAACTTTACCTACATTATCGATAATGCTAGATTTTTTACCGAATTTAAGGGGGGAAGGTTCCAAATTCAATCAGTTAATTAAATTATTTTTATTGATGTATGTACGCCGTTTACTCCGATGTTTGTCAGCCTATTTAAACGCTCTTTTTTACTATGCAAAGAAAGTTTTCGAGGTGATCCCTCAAAAGAAACAGGGGGCTTAGTCCCAGATTTGATAGTTTTCGAAAACTTTTTTCTTTTTGTTCCGTACATTGCTGGGCTGAAAGGTATTCGAAAACTTTTTTCGTATTAGTGTGAAGCAATCTATACCGCCGATTTTAGTTCATCCGCGTTCCCACTCGAGGCGCTTTGCTAAAATGTATGGAACAATACGTAAACGAAAAAGTTTTCGTAAGCTATCAAATCTGGTACTAAGCCCCCAGATAATGTGTTTTCGTATTTGACGTCAAAATTGTCTAGAACAGTCACCACCGCGACGCGCTGAAACGCGAGCGCGTAAAACTGCACCAGTATTCACAAAATCAAATTTCGTGAAACGCACAACGCAGTACGTGTAAAATGCGACTTTACTCTTTTCCCAAATCAAATTTTGCATATAAATCCATTTCGGCGCCGCGTTGTCGCGTTGCATGCAACTAGCAGCCCGGACGTTTTGCCCTGAACCCGGGGATTTATTTCAATGGCATCTCTGCTGGATAGAAAGATGCGATAGAAATAGTATGAGCATAACTATCCACTTCAATAATGAACCATTGCGGGAGATTTCTTGTTACTAAATAAGTAATAAGTAACTAGTAAGCCCCCGTTGGTCCAGTTGGTAGTGAACCTACCTTCTGAGCATGGGGGGTGGGTTTGATTCCTACCTAGGACAAACATTTATGTGATGAATATTTGTGTTTGTTCTATATCTGGTTGTTAATATATATTTCAGTATGTATTTAAAACTATATATGTATGTATATCAGTCTCTGGCAGCAAGCTTTACTTGTTTGGGGTCAGATCACCGTGTGGGAAAAAATGTCTCGAATATTATTTTATTTTTAATATTAATGTTTTTTTAGGTTTTCGCTATTATAACAAACTGATATTATAGTTAAGTATAACAATTAAACATTTTAACAAAAAAATTCAAGCCTGACGCAACACAGCAAGTCCTCTGGCTACCGTAAGGTAAAGTCAGGTATAATTTATCCCAAATTCCTTATTTTACTTGAAACGACGGTGACGTAGATTCTGAATCACACTAGAGATTCGTCAGAAAAAGTTTGAAGATGGAGTTCCGCAAAGTACAGTCTGATTCAATCAACTACATAGATACACGTTGAACTTATAATACCCACCATGTTTGCGTTTGGGATAAAAAATTGAGACTAGAGACTTTCATGCACTAGAGTAATTACGTTAATAATTACGCTCCGCGCGTTTGCTCATACTGAGACAATGCTGTAAGGTGCTGTAAAGGACACATTCCATGCATGCGCTGGAATGACTGCATACTTCTCTTTAATAAGACGCTCGAATGGACTTGTGTAGAATATTTGGAGCTGTCTCGCCATCGACCTTAAACGCTTCTCGGTACTAGAACGTCAAGCAACTTCCCTTTAGTGAGACTACTACAATAAAGTTGTAATATTATCTAAATAATAGCTTCTACATGTTATAGAGTCTGGCTAATGAAAGTATGACAGAAAAAGCGTCTTTAAAAAATCCGCATTGCAACCCCAAATTTTTTATTAAATGCAAACATTACTGTGTTACAATTTAAAAAAAATACAAGTATCAAGTGAGATTACTGGAGGTATTTCATACAAATTTTTGGGTTTCCTTTTGTGGTTCCAATGCTGATATTTTTAAATTTGTCGCGCTGTTTCAGTCCCTACTTTCATTAGCCAGACTCTAGAGTCTAGTAGATTATTCACCAGGGAATAAAGCAGTGTCTTTAGTTACGGGTGCATTTTGAATCTCGAGCGTACGAAGAATTCTAGAATTTAGAGATCTTAGAACCTGATTGCAACGAGGGATTCATGCAATCCTAAGTAAGCATTTTATCCCCGATTAGAATACTCTACTTATTACACCTTTTGCGAGACAATAAAACCTTGACATTTTTGACCTTATAACCTGTGTCTTTTAGCTGTTTTAAAAAACGTAATTGGTCACAAATAAACTTTTTTCCAACATTCTTTTTTTTTTTTTTTAATACAATAGTAAAATGTTTTAAACTATGCCTGTACTTCTGCTTGTTTGTTAACTTGTTTATAAGTAAACGAAGCGTGAATATAAGTAGCGTACAATAATCCCTTAAAATATGGTTTTTTTTTTAATAGAAGGAAATTTATAGAAAATTTTGATTATTAGCTAAATATAATACCTATACCAAAACACGAGCAAAAACTCGTGATTTTCCTTTGTGAGCATTTTTAGTCTTTACCTTGCAGGCACGGCGTAGGTTCATTTTACCTTGCAGGCACGGCGTAGGTTCATTTTACCTTGCAGGCACGGCGTAGGTTCATTTTACCTTGCAGGCACGGCGTAGGTTCATTTTACCTTGCAGGCACGGCGTAGGTTCATTTTACCTTGCAGGCACGGCGTAGGTTCATTTTACCTTGCAGGCACGGCGTAGGTTCATTTTACCTTGCAGGCACGGCGTAGGTTCATTTTACCTTGCAGGCACGGCGTAGGTTCATTTTACCTTGCAGGCACGGCGTAGGTTCATTTTACCTTGCAGGCACGGCGTAGGTTCATTTTACCTTGCAGGCACGGCGTAGGTTCATTTTACCTTGCAGGCACGGCGTAGGTTCATTTTACCTTGCAGGCACGGCGTAGGTTCATTTTACCTTGCAGGCACGGCGTAGGTTCATTTTAATAGCAAGGTATCTTCAATTTAGTTGGTTGTTTATCGCTTCGACTAAAATAAATTTGGTCGAAGGTTTCTCGCCAATAGGCATGTGTCCTCATGTTTAATTTATTACAAATAACTGGCCTAGCGAGGAATATAACTAAATACATTACAAATACTGAAAAAATAATTTAAATTGGCTGATAAATCTCTGAGATATGAGCGTTTAAAGTTTTAGATGGGGTTAGGGAGGGGATGCTCTATCCCTTTCTCACAAAGCGTGTGTTAGTATAGCAATTGTATGGCGCTCCTGACCCGTGACGTCACGGCTCAGTAAAGTGCGCTCTCTGTCTAGCATGAAATTTAAATGCTTATATCTTATTTATTTTTGAACTAATTTTAATTTTGTTTTCGTTGATGGGCTCTATTTATGATCAGCTTTTTTATGAGGTAATAAAAAAATATTAGTCATCACGCCTATTTCTCGCTTTTCACTTCATCGCGTGGACAAAAGACAGTCCGAATATCGTAAACATCTATTCAGAACAAACAAAAAAAAAGAATTCTCTTCGATCATTATAATCATGTATGTTATGGTATGTCATGGTGTTTTTTAAGCATAAATTTTTAATCGATGATCGTAAATTTTATTATTATAAGTAATAATTTTGTTTTTTGTTCTATTGGGAGACATACTCTCTCTAGGCCTCTACTAAGGTGCACCACTCAGCTCGATCTTCGGCTAAATGGAATACTGCCTTAGTTAGATAAATAATATTTTCTTATCTTGTTTCGCGTATCTGAAACATCAAATTTTTAATAAAACACGGGAAGGAAAGCCTGAGCCGTTTATTATGTATGAACCCTGTCTGTCGCGAGATGAAATTCAAATGAGCAGTAATAAATGTTTACGCGTTTGATGTTAACCCTCGAAAACGCGAGATGTTCTAAAAAAAACATAAAACTTCGCCGACGGTCACCGCTAAAATATAAACCTTAGGGAGTGTCACCACGGACAACATTATTTTTAGTGGTTTGTTGTAATATCGAGGAATCATAAATCACAATCACTGTTTTTATACAAGTAGGACACACACTCGTACGCTTATACGCTCATATTGTGTACTGTTTAATTAAGTTCTATTATGGGTATTTCCAGTTCTGTAAACCTATAATAAAAAAATATAAAAAACAGCTTTTATTTAACTTGCCTTGTTAGTTTGGGTCAAATCAAGCAACTGAATTTTAAACAGCTGTTTTTATATATTCTTCTTCTTTTTTTAACAGTTTTCCTAAACTGATTGAGTTTTGATGACTATGAATAGTTAGCTAAATGACGTCATTCTAAATCTAATGTGTTGGACTCCCAAATATGGCGGATCAGTTTTTTTTATCCACCCCCATAGTATGGGTATCAAAATGATAGGGTTTGCTAGGAAAACGAAAAATTAAATACATCACAATAAATTCAATATGGTGGACGCAACAAGATGGCGGACAACATTTTCTTATCTACTATCATGATTTTTGGGTATTAAATGAAAGGGTTTGCTGAGAAGAAAACGAAAAAGTTTATTTTTAAAAGTTGTTATAAATTAATAATTTTACTAATTATTCACCTCTCTTCTTTCACATTACATTACACTTACTAGGCACAAATTTTAAATTTTATTTATTTTATTATTTTTATTATACAAAACACATATCATAACTTTAAAAAATTAAACAATAAACTACGGACGAAAATAACTTTATCCTTTCAAAGATAAACGGCTGCATCGCTATCGTAAGGAAAAATTGTGAATGATGAAGTCGAACAAGAAACTTTTACGATACTTTTCCGAGTATGTAATATTTTGATTCTTCAAATCTCAGTGTAGACGCTCACTTAGGAATTATGGTATTTATTATTTGAGGTGGTTGTTTGAATGTATTAACATACGTTATTTAGAAGGGTGTGTTGATGTTGATCTTTACAAAAATATCTACGTTTGTATTAACAAAAAAAGAACCTTGTAATTTTGGTTTAATATTATGAACATTAAAATGTATGTATACATCATAAGATATCATCATCAGCCAGAAAACCTCCACTGTTGAACATAGGCCTCTCCCCTCTTAGACCTCTACACTGAACGATAGCCTGCAGCAAACGTACAACAAACAACAAACCCCATACAACAAACGTATTTTTTAACGTATTTTTGTTTTAGCTCTAATGTAAAAACGGTTATACGTACAAGTGTTAAATTTGGCATGATTATAGTACACATTCTATAGCAGTGGTGCCCAACAGGTATTGCTCCAAACGCTATTTTGAAAATCCCGACAAGATATGCGGGCAATGCCAAATAAAAAAATAATTAAATGAAATAAAGGAAACTAGGTACATTATTTCATTACACCAGTTTCTGCGAAGTGTAATGATTTCTAATTCATCTTTCGCTTAATTGATTAAGTAATGGGTTTCCATCAATGATTCTAATTGTGAAATAACGATATTGATGAATGTATTTATAAAATATTTTATTAATAAATATGAATAATGAATATTTTTGCCATAAAAAACGAGAACATGTTACAAAACGCTTTTTGAATTCATATTGCAGCTGGTGGAATTAAATACTGATATACATCAGTGAAATATTAAAATCAACCAGTACATTAAATAAATAAATAATAAATAAATATTCAGGACATTTTAACAAACTTTAGTTAATAAACTCTAGGTTCCTCTGCAAACGCTATAAACTAACACCTACCAAATTTAATAAGAATAGGCGAAAACTACTGAAAACAAAAACTGCTCTGTCAACAAGACAGAACATTATTATAGAAAATGCGCCATAAAGGCCTTTTCAGACTAAGGCTTATTGTCCACGTAGCGTCGCTTCATACGTATGCTTTCGTCATATGCCGCTTGTTATGCTTGCTTGCTGCTTCCGTATAAACAAATGAAGCTCTGTACACGGGGCGGCAACGTCGCATTTGCGTATATATAGTGGCAACCAATCGTCACGAAGCCTGATTGGCAACATTTCTTGACCTAAGCATATAGCAAGACGCATTTTGTAAAAAAGTAATGACTGCCTCAGCGTTTGCTGTTGTTCATATTATTGAACTGGTATCCTTGTTTGTATAATAAACAAATAACAACGATCTGCAATAAAAAAAAAAAACTATTTGCGACTGAAGCAACAAGAAAAAATAATATGAATGAAAAAAGAAGAATAATGAAGCTAAATACAGGCGGGCTTCCTGATGGTCATCGCCGGTTATGGACAACTGCAACACCAGAAGCGTTGACAGTGCGTTGCATACTCTTCAGGGTACGGGACCCGGGTACGTCCTAAAATTGCGACCAGAATCCAGAAGATGGGCAGCAGCATCCTTTTGCTTGAGTGGTGGAAGGTTCTGCGATCCCCAAGCCGCCTGCCAAGAGTAGGGATTATGTTATAAACGTTTATCGGGACTTATCACGTATTATTTAATTTAGGTAAAAAATATGTAATACGTGATAAGTCCCGATAAACGTTTAAAACATGTGTTCAAATCGCGAAAGTTTAAAAATTACTAGTAGGCATTATGGTAACCTGATGACAGACAAACGAATACCACGGTCCCCAGTCCCCGGCAGCTCCTCTATCCCTGGCCAAGGTAGCGTGCCAGGAACAGTGGAGCAGGGGGTGCGATAAATCACTGGCAGTAACTCCGCTACCACCCCCAACAGAATTTGACCCTGGTAACGCACAATATTCAGGGTAAGGATTTTATATATTTTTTGAAGCGCGTCATATTTAGGGAGGCACAGTACTCCGAAAACTAATGATACAATATACAATAGCAAAGTCTGAAGACACCATAAGTAAGTTTGTTATCTCATTGTCTGAGTCGGTATAACGATGCCGATTCAATAGCTTCAGGACGAAGTTTCCGATATTAACATAAAACATCAGAACTCGCATTAAGTGTCCGAATTCAGCCCCTCTGAGTTTTACCCTCGGCTCTGTGGATCGCTGAAGCGGGAACTCTGTACGCAGCGTGTCCCAAGTGACGATGGAAATGCCATGCACATTAATCATATGATTTGACTTTTTTGTAGAGCTGTCAAGCTTTACCTCCGCTGTCGTCTTAGTTGAAGGGTGAAATTTCACCGGCTTCATTATATAAAGTAAATTTTTAGTTAAGGAAAAAATCAAGAACCGACTTCAATAATATACTTACATTAACAAACTTAAACTAAAAATTTAAAAAAAACACGTCTTTACTCTAACTCAAATAATACTCAAACATACTATCGCCTATGACATTAACCGTGCGACATTTACAGCCTATATTTTATTCAGCTACATCGAAATACTTGAACAATATAATAATTATCATTTATCGTTGCAGATTTTATGTCGCGGAAGGAACCGGAGGGACGCGCTGCCAACTTGTGAAAACGATAAATCATAACTTAGAAATGATAAGATTGAATAGGAAAAAATAGTAATGATATCAAGGACGGTATAACCCTTGGTTTTTATAAGGTCCTAGTATGAAATATAGAGAAGGGGTTACATTGTTTTTTAGCAAGTAGTTTGATCACGAGTGAATCAGTTTCTTCTATGTAAGCGTGCTCCAACGTAGACCACATCATCGCTTAACATCAGGCGAGGTGGTGGCCAAACGCAAGCCTATTATTTATTTAATATGCAACTCCACGGACACAAGGGTCCGTAATTTTTGGTATAATTAACAAAAAAAATTTGACTCAAACGGGTTTTATTTTAGCTATACACAATACAGGGAGAGGAAAGTTAGTTGAATAGTTTAGAGCAAGTAGTTTTCCTGATAGTAATCTTCACGTTTGCTCTAGAATTTTAAACTACAACTATTCAAAATCCGCTTTGAATGAAAAAAATCGTATCACAGTTGAATCTGTATCTGATTCTTTTGACATTCACAAGTTCAAATGTTCCGTGTAGGCAAACCTCCTTCTTTGTGTGTACATCGTCCTTTCACCCAACAAAAGTACTCTCATCATCTGTCAGCGAGGAAAGTGGCTGAGCTTTCCACACGAGTGCACCCGTCATACGTCCCGTCGCCGTGCCGGTAACTTGTTTACAATTAACGACACGATATGATAAACAGCAACCACGTGACAGACTTTACACTCTTGCCAAGACCGCTCGATACCATTATAGTCCGGACTAAATACAGAGACGTCCGCTTTTCTTAAAATTAAATGTAAGATTTCACCTGAGGCGATTTCGGCGTCTTACGTCTTGTACATTTGCCAGTGTCAAGTACTTAAGTACCAATTTTTAGGATTGAAAAAAAAAATTTCGTTGTACTATTCATAGTCACAGTCTAAGTCAAGCAGAGTAAATCACGGTAAAGTCAAGTCATGCTCAGAAAACTGGTCGAGACTTAACTTGACGATGCTTAGTAGTTTTGGATACAACACGAGAACTAGAAAGACACTTTTTACTACAATATTACATTTTTCCACACTCTAAGCACTTTAATGAATACCTACGTAATAAATAATTATTCACCATTATAACACACTAGCAACGCAACCCAGCTTCGCACGGATGTAAGTCTTATTTTTTTACACCTTGGGTTACTTTATTGGTGTTTTAGTAAGTATCTATTTTTTAATGAAAATATAATATAGCCTATGTCACCCGGGGATACAGTAAAAGAATTTTTCAAATCGGTTCATTAGTTTCGGAGCCTATCCAATGCAAACAAATGTTACAACTCCCAGCTTATCGGCGCCGTCAATAACGATAACTATGCTTGGTAATTCGTATAAATAAATGTAGGATATTAAGGTTCACCAATTAATCAGTTCAATTCAATAATTATTATTCCAGTTCATGATATTTTATTATTCAATAATGTTTGATCTTTAATTCTATCTATTTTATTATATTATTTCAATTAGCTTGATTGTAAATTATTAGATGCTGGTAACATTGTTGTGTTTGCACTGGCAACTGGAGGATATAGATGGTAACACTAGCAGAAGCGAGAGGCGTTGGTTTGAAATGTAATTCACTTTCGAGACGACCGTTGAATAAAACACAACTTGAAGAATCTGCGTGTTGTTCTTATCACCGCCAATCCCTGCGACATAACCATCGTAACATCTCAGAAGTGGGATCAACCATGGAAAAGATGCTGGCCCATTTCGTCGAGGAATAAAAACAAAAAAACAAAAAACAAGATTTAGTGAAACGTCTACAGAAAAAGAAGGTACCAAAAATTACGAAGATTTTTTTTCTTGCAACGTGAACAAGACGGAGGACAAGAGCCAGTTCAAAATAAAACGAAGAGTGGCCTTGATGCTGAAATTATTCCAAAATTTGATCCAGGGAAGAAAACTACAAATGTTAATGGCTGGTTTAACAAAATTGACCAGCTCGGGGATGTGTACGAATGGGATCAACGAGACCGTATTTTCATCATGCAAATTCGTCTTCGTGGTGCTGCTCCAGAATGACTACGTTTATCAGATTAGAAGAAATGCTTGCTCGTAACAAAGGAAACAATGAGACGATGATCAAGTATCTCCACGACAAGATATCACTTCTCAAAAAAAAAAAAGTGGTTTAGAAGGGGACGCTGCCTTATCCTGTCTAATTGGAATTTACCGGTTAAATTGCGAGCAAATGCGAAGGCCTACAGTTGTGATACTCCAGAAGACTTGTACTATGTTTTTTTTAAATCATCGTTTGAAAATTTCAAGTTGAAGCTAGTAATGCGGAAACAAGATCATCATCCTGGCATCGTGGATCAATCATGCCAAAGACTTGCTTCAACTGCCGCAAAACGGGCTATAAATCACGGGACTGCTGAACTACTCGCTGCAACGTCTGTCAACACCTGGGTCACGCTGCTGCTGTCTGCTGGTATGCTGCTACTGGATCTGGCACGGGCGTCTGGCTACGAGATGCACAAGTATCACAATCGCCACGCAACATTCAACAGGTAATACAATAGATTTCATTTTAAATTTTGATAGATACGTATAGGAAGTACGTTTCAATTAATGGTACTGTAGTTCTCGCACAAAAAAAATCGATACAGGTAGTAAAATAAATATCGTTAAGTCGCGAACCAACGCAAATTTGTGGCTTAGGATGTCACATTAAAACGTATTGATGATTTCGGCGCAAATTAAGATCCTTTGTCCGAGTACAGTTCCAGTTACCTACTTATTGATGATGTACATTTTGAAAGTTATGCCGAGGTTATGGACACGGATTTGAAAGATATAGATATACCTTTTACCAATCATCAGTCACATGTGACTTGAATTGCCAATTCTGAGTTGGTAAAAATAATCACTAGTAATGAGCAATAATTATGTCCTACCCGCAAATTGTAAAAAAAAGTCAGTTATCAACGGATGATTACTTAGAAACAGTGGATAAGTACCATTATTTATAACTAACGATTTGAAAGCGCCACCAGGACCTATTTGTGATAATTATGAAGTTATGCACTAGCGATACACGAAATAGGTCTAGATACAGTACTCATAACACGGTATTATTGTCTTTAGTCTCGTTAGAGAGAGATTCTAATGCCACAGTCAACTTCTATTAACGGTACGCTTATGACTCGAGCATAGGTTGGCCACGACACGAGTATACTACTCCCTCGCGCGGATTTGTATAAACAATCCTATGGTTTTAAAGGCTCAAGCGACCATAACTCTGATGATAGATTGAACGACAATGGGAAATAGACCAATTATTGCTGCGGACATAGAAATGGGTATCATTGATGAAAATCATAACACGCGCTTGCTGAAAACTTATTAACGCATAAAACGATTCGTTCGCCGAATGTAATAATGAATTTGGGTGGATTAGTTTAGTCAAGATGGATTATTATAATTACTACCACTGACGTGTACCTGCATATAGCATGCCTTACAGATTATCGTATAAAGAGGAAGAAATCGTTGAGCAAAAAGTAAAAGGCCTTAAACGATTACGCATGCACCTTACTAGGATTCCAGTTAAAGTCGTAACCGTTTATCTATTCTCTAAGTAATGTAAGATCTGTAGAAACTATCAAGTACCTCAAAGAAATATCAATGGTTAAGACTTCTTGTAGGGTAGTAATTTTTAAACATTCGCGGTTTGAACACATGTTTCAAATGTTTATTGGGACTTATCACGTATTATTTTATTTTTATCCTTGTAGAGTAATATTGGATCATGACATAGCATTTACAAGCAGGTATTTCAAAGAGTTCTTGACCAAAATATATTTTAAACACTATGCTTAATGCTGTGGTTTCCCGTCGTTCGAATGGTCAAATAGAAAGAGTTAACTGAACAATATAATTGGCGGGCTCAACACTTCGACGGAAAGTGAATGTCCTTGGGATGAAAAGTTAGTTGACGTTATGTGGGACATAAATAACACTCCAGATTCAGTTACAGGTTACGCACTTTTTAATTTGATGGTTACCTACATAAATACGATTTTACCCGCTTACTTCGCTATTATTACTGGTAGTGATAATCTCTGACATGATGATAATGTGGTGTGAACAATAAAGAGTTTATCTATCTATCTATATATCATGACCAAACAAGTAGAAGAGCGTAGGCACAGGGTTAAAGTATGCATCGATAAATATAATATGACGGTCATAAAACACATACGACAATAACCATGTAAAAGGAAATACAAGATCGGAAAATTAGTACCTACTATAAAAAGGTTAAAACGCGGACAACAAAGAAGTTAGATAACTAGTTGTTACACTAGACCAAATAAAATATCCAAAATCTGATTTTTCTATTGACCACAAGGAAGTTTAGGGTATATACAAAATCTTTGATTGACCGTTATACAACTGACAGCAAAAAGATATGAAGGCTTTAGAAAGTTTAGCGCAGTGATACCTGGAAACGTTCTACGTCCTTATAAACCTACAGTGTCATACAGCTCATTCGAATCAAATCCTACAGAGAAGATCTCAATGATTTCGTGAGAGTTAATAAGTTAGCGTGCACTAATAATAATAGCTTCTATCTTGTTGCAAGAATGTTTTTACAGACGCACCTGATTGCAAATAGAATAATGTAAAGCCGTAAAGAAGTAATTTCAAACAAAATAAAGGTCTTTATAGGTACATAATTTATTATTTATAAATATATACACATCGATAACAACATTGATAAAATATCTAGGAAATGATATTATAAAATACATAATTTACATAACAGAAGAACCGTGTGTGCTGAACAAAACTGTTTACAAACGAATCAAATTATTTTGCTGATTAATATCTAGTTGAATACGCTAGATCTGTGTGACTGTGTGAATCTATGTGACTGTGTGACCAGCAGAAAAAGAATCTATGTGACTGTGTGACCAGCAATAAAACAAATAATAAAACGTTAACTACTAAAATGAAAATCTAATATATTATGTATTAGATCTGTGTGATATAAAATACTCAATATCTAGACAACTACGCTAGATCTGAGTAACTGTGTGACCAACAATAAAACAAATAATAAAACGTTAACTACTAAAATGAAAACGAATATATTATGTATTAGATCTGTGTGATATAAAATACTCAATATCTAGACAACTACGCTAGATCTGAGTAACTGTGTGACCAACAATAAAACAAATAATAAAACGTTAACTACTAAAATGAAAATCTAATATATTATGTATTAGATCTGTGTGATATAAAATACTCAATATCTAGACAACTACGCTAGATCTGAGTAACTGTGTGACCAACAATAAAACAAATAATAAAACGTTAACTACTAAAATGAAAATCTAATATATTATGTATTAGATCTGTGTGATATAAAATACTCAATATCTAGACAACTACGCTAGATCTGAGTGACTGTGTGAATCTATGTGACTGTGTGACCAACAATAAAACAAATAATAAAACGTTAACTACTAAAATGAAAATCTAATATATTATGTATTAGATCTGTGTGATATAAAATACTCAATATCTAGACAACTACGCTAGATCTGTGTGACTGTGTGAATCTATGTGACTGTGTGACCACCAGAAAAACAAATAATAAAACGATAATTACATAAATTAATATCTAATATGTTATGTATTAGATCTGTGTGATCAGCAGTAAATCAAATAATAAAACTATAATTATATAAATTAATATCCAATATATAAATGTAGATCTGTGTGCGCTACAAAATAAATAACATCTAGTCAACTATGCTAGATCTGTGTGACCAGCAGTTAAACAAATAATAAAACGTTAATTACATAAATTAATAATATATTTAATATGTTATGTATTAGATCTGTGTGACCAGCAGTAAAACAAATAATAAAACGATAATTACATAAATTAATAATATATTTAATATGTTATGTATTAGATCTGTGTGACCAGCAGTAAAACAAATAATAAAACGATAATTACATGAATTAATAATATATTTAATATGTTATGTATTAGATCTGTGTGACCAGCAGTAAAACAAATAATAAAACGATAATTACATAAATTAATAATATATTTAATATGTTATGTATTAGATCTGTGTGACCAGCAGTAAAACAAATAATAAAACGATAATTACATAAATTAATAATATATTTAATATGTTATGTATTAGATCTGTGTGACCAGCAGTAAAACAAATAATAAAACGATAATTACACAAATTAATAATATATCTAATATATTATGTATTAGGTCTGTGTGCTATAAAATACGCAATATCTAGACAATTATGCTAGATCTATGTGATCAGCAGTAAAACAAATAGTAAAACGATAATTATATAAATTAATATCCAATATATACATTTAGATCTGTGTGCGCTACAAAATAAATAACATCTAGTCAACTACGATAGATCTGTGTGATCAGTTTTAAAACATGTTATAAAATGATAATACATTATTAAAGGGTCTGTGTATGCTATAAAATAAATAACATTTAGTCAACCACGTTAGATCTGTGTGAAGCAGGTGTGAGGCATTTAGTAAGACGATAATTACAAAAAAAAGAATATATAACATATTTTTATACGTTTAGATCTGTGTGCTATACATATCTTGACAAACGCGTACGCTAGATCTGTATGACCAGTTGTAAAACAACTTATAAAATGATAATTACATATATATTATTTTATTAATATGTGTTATAAAAATTTCATAATATTTAGTTAACTGCGCTAGATCTATGAGGAGAAGTAAAATAGTTACCAAAATCAATAATAACAATATTAATATTTTGTGCTTCTTCCTTTCTTCTTTATGTTAACTTTACCAAAGACAACCCACTGCTTTGTATAATTTTGTTCCAGAGGACCAAGAGTGTACATAACTTTCAAGATCGCCGTGGGACACGGCCGATACAGGATGGCCGAATGTTACAACTCCCAGCTTATCGGCGCCGTCAATAACGATAACTATGCTTGGTAATTCGTATAAATAAATGTAGGATATTAAGGTTCACCAATTAATCAGTTCAATTCAATAATTATTATTCCAGTTCATGATATTTTATTATTCAATAATGTTTGATCTTTAATTCTATCTATTTTATTATATTATTTCAATTAGCTTGATTGTAAATTATTAGATGCTGGTAACATTGTTGTGTTTGCACTGGCAACTGGAGGATATAGATGGTAACACTAGCAGAAGCGAGAGGCGTTGGTTTGAAATGTAATTCACTTTCGAGACGACCGTTGAATAAAACACAACTTGAAGAATCTGCGTGTTGTTCTTATCACCGCCAATCCCTGCGACATAACCATCGTAACACAAACAAACAATCAAATCTTTCCTCTTTATAATATTAGTATAGATTAATACTTGAAAATACTTATGCATAAGATTATCCCTTGCCAGTCAATAATAATTATTTATCGCTTACCATTACACTTTTAGAGTCGTGTCGCGTCGTACCGCTTGTCGTGTCGTCGACTTTAAAGATAGTGGTCTCGTCACGCGCCTTTGTCTGGCGTGACGGGAGCGGGACGTCTTCCGGGCGCGCTGGATCGTGAACTTTGGATTTGTCACGCTTGCGAGATGGAAGGGAATGTGGGGATGGCTTTGTTACTACGATGTATTCTAGTCAGTTTTTTAAATACGGCAGATTGCCAGTATGTCATGTGACAATGACCATGGTCACGAGTTGACTCGTCAGCCAACTCAGTGGGCCTAGTGTGAGTTTTTCTAGTTGCGTTAACGTACACGACCGCGTTAGCGTAAACCACGATTTGTATGAAAAAAGAACAACGCCATCTGGCGCCATGTAGATGAAACTGCTCTTATTTCATACAAATCGTGGTTTACGCTAACGCGGTCGTGTACGTTAACGCAACTAGAAAAACTCACACTAGGCCCACAGCTGTCAGCTTGTGACCACGGCCATTGTAACATGGTTGAAGCGTTGAGCAAAAGATAAACTTTTTTACCTAAATAAAATATTGCACTTTAAGTCCCGATATACATTTAAAACATAGTGGTCAAAACGCGTAAGTTTAAAAGTTTTTTGACGAATTTACCTATATCACATAGATTCAAATAAATCGGAAAAACATTGTCAAACCTGAAATTGTTTTCCGTTCCAGACAATGATATGTGGAGAGAGATAAGCGGCGTGTAATGACCCATTCACTGGCAGAGGTGAAGAGAGAGCGCAATCAAACCGTGGATTCAGACGAGATAATACGCAGCACACTTCTACAATCGTATGACTCATCTAGAACGCTAAGAATGGAAGAGCGTTTCGTATAGAACGAAATATTCACACAACTAACAGTCAATTTATTATATATAAGGCTTGCGTTTGACCGCCACCTCACCTGTTGCCATGTCATGATGTGGCCTACGATGGAGCACGTTTCTTAGAAACAAAACATTTCACGCTCGATTTGAAGACACCCGGATAGTAACTATCGGGAAACACCCTTAGTATTGTCAGCGAAAAAGTAAAAGTGAAGCAATGTTCAGTCAGTTAAATATTTTTATATACCTATTAGCTGCTCCCTGTGGTTTCACTCATGTGGAAACTCCCCCAGGAACCGTATGTTTTTCTGGGATAAAGAGTATCCTTTGTCACTCTCCTGCTCTCTAACTATCTCTTTGCAGAAAATCAAGTTAACTTGCTCTGTTGCTGCTCGAATAAGAAACAAACAAATCAAGACACATAATTTATATTTTATAATATTAGTATGATTCTGAGTGTTACCTATTTACTGTTCAAGAATTTTCAGTGCTACCATGTCACAGATTTCGTAACACTATACTTGGTCAAAGTATTTTAGCTTCAACAGCTGCAATAGCGAGTAGCGGGCATCCACTGGATACAAAAGGTAGGCAGTCGTTCAGTGTGGAGGTTAAAAGGGGAGGCCTATGTTCAGCAGTGGACGTCTTCAGGCTGAAGATGATGATGATGAGCTGCAATAGATTGTGAAAAGCAGAAAGAAAACGTAAATTCTGATCACTTTTTTTTCTTGGTTTTGCAAGATTTTAGGCTGGTAGCTGGTAATGAAAGTTTTAATTCAGATTTTTACAAGATTAAACTCAAATCAGAGCTAATACAACTTGGTTCGAATATAATATTACGAATGAAAACGTTTGTATGTTTAGGTGAGTGTGTGTGTGTATGCACACAAGTAGCTTTACCTAGTCTGTGATATACTTAATGTGCAGCTGACCGGATATGAGTGAAATTTGGTACGGAGTTTAAGCCCTGGGTTAACACGTAAGTTTCCAATTCCTGTAAAAAATAAATTCCGTCTTTCTCACGTCTTTAAACCATGTTGGAACTTCATTCTAATAAAACCAAGGCTTTCTTTAACAACCTTTTATATTAGTTCTATAAAGTTATTACAAGCGCTGCGAATCAAATTGCAAACACTTAAAAGTATCCTCCAAAACACAAATAAAAATAAACACGCAAACTATACCCGGATTATGACGGGCTATAAGTAACTTTAACAAACAGCTCTCAATGTCAATCAGAGGGGTTGGTTGGGGCGGCAAAGTGCATTGCTGTGTTGGGAACATCGGTATCTAGTCACTGGTGGAAAAATAAGGATGACTCACTGTCTCACAAAGGAGCAGTGATTGGGAAACCGAGAAGTCGTTATCAAATATTCATGTTTTTAGTTCATTCATTGGCATCTCTGTTTAATTTTTAGAGAATGTTGATTATTTGTCTCGTTTACTTTCAGACTACCACGTTTATAGAATAGTTTTTAGTCTCAGAATAGTTAGACCAAGTTTACTTTTTTAATCGAGTTTAAATCAAAGAGAGAAAAAGCAAAATGGTATACCTATTGCAGTGAAAGTAACAATTCCCATAAACTATTTAAAAAAACTAGTCGACCCGGAAGGCTGAGAAACAGACCTCCCTTGCAAAAAAACCTCAATCTCGACAACAACACTACCTATCGGTTCTAACTATAGTTCAAAACCATTCAGGTTACCCAATGTGAAGTAGGTATAAAAAAACACCAATATCGGTCAAGCCGTTTAGGAGTAGAAGAAATACGACTTAAGCACACCGGAATTTTATGTATAAAGATTAGTCTTTACGCATCATAATGTCTGACCTTTGTCAGATTATACTACACACAAACAATTCTAAATTATATTATAGAAACTGACGTGGTTTTCACACATTTTATTTATATTACACGGGAATTACTCACGTAAGATTAAACCGGTCACTCCGACCTAATCTTAAAGTGAGTACCTCACGTGAGTAATTCCCGTGTAATATAAATAAAAATTCTAAATTATTGCAAAAAAGTGATGCGCCTGATGGAAAGATGGACAGATGACCTAAAAGAGACCGCAGGGAAACGCTGGATGCAGGCCGCTTCCAACCGGCCCTTTTGGAGATCGATGAGGTAGGCCTATATCCAGCAGTGGACGTCTTATGGCTTATATGATGATGATGCGTTTGATCTAAAGTAGAAACTGAAATGAGCTAAAAAGCCTACCGAGATACATTTTAACTAGTCCTTAGACAAATCTCTAGTGTATTTCCGCTTCTACGCCGTATCGTTCGTAGTGAATATTTATTTTTAATTTGCTTCGTTAAACTGTATTCATTATTAAGTAGTTTTAGTTAATTTGAAATTGTATACAACATTATATATATATTTTATGAATACTAACAATTTAATTATCTATTTACACGAAAAAATATTTAAACACTTAATTATAAAATATGTATTAAACACTTCATTATTATTAGTATTATATAATGTACCTATCTATATACAAATAAAAAAAGACTAATCCAAAAGCCCCTCGGAGGAGGTAAAAGCACCCAGAATGCTGGTAGGCGCTGGATGGCAACGCAAATTTTTTGGCCAAAGTTGTATATATAAATATGTATTGTATGATTTTTTGAATAAATAAATATATGGTTAATTAAACAAATTAGCACATTACATTGAAACTGAAATATACTAGAGATTCGTATAAGAAACAGTTTTGAAGACTTTCACCAAGTAACGCTTGATTCTGTTTTTTTATTGCAAAGATAAATGATTAATGAGCTCTAGCCATCACAAGACACGAGTAATATTTGCCAAAATTACAAGAACATGAGGTAAGCAAAGTTAATTTAATCAAAAGCATCGCAGACGCTTTTAGCCATCGTTAATAATAAATCGAGATTTAACCCCAAAACGAAGTTACCCAACCTACAAAAAAAATGCCAAAAAGCTTTCACTTAGATGAAAAAAAGTATATTAACTCGGGTAAACATAAAGTTTTGGCACCCACTAAGCATTAAGAGGTTTTAAAATTTATTCACCCTTCGATTTTGGAGTTTCTTGGGGAAAGTTTAAGGAAATTCAAGCGATTAAACCATTGGAAGTGCAGAACTCAGGGTTGTATTAGCATAACGATCGACCCGCGCAGTACGGCAATGTATACCAGAATGTCTCGGGATGAATATGCAAGCAACGGCGGTGACGGCAACTAGTCATTTAATTCATGGAAGTCATTTGCATTGTGTTTTATAATGAGCTTTAAATTTTAAGCTTCAGTACATAAGCTTCAACGCAGAAAACAATTTAAAGACATTAATTTTAAAACGAATATTGAGTCTAGTAAAAAATCACGACAAAAAGCCTAAGTGTACCTTTACCTGAGTATGCGAATCTAATGAGCCCCAACGCGATGGGACCATTATAATATCCTCTGTATTGTACTTATATTTGCATCCACTGGATGCCCGCGACTCTCACAATGTCGTCGGTTCATCTAGTGGGAGGCCTACCCACGCTGCGTCTTCCGGTTCGTGGCAGGCTGTCGTTCAGTGTGGAGGGTAAAGGGGGAGGCCTATGTGCAGCAGTGGACGTCTTCTGGCTGATGATGATGATGATGTACTTATATTTTGTTTTTAGTGTAGATATGTGTGTATATTGAGTGTATGTATCTCTAGACGACACCGACGGACATATTCAAGGATATCATTTTACTCGTCATTATAAACAACTTTTACTATGGAACCAACCCTGATACCCCACGTGAACAATACCATGAGTAGAAACCAATCAGACTGACTATAATTTTTGTAGTTCAATCAATACTTAGAATAGTTTCCCGTAGTGCATTCTACGAGCTACGTCTCGTAGCTGCGTAGAGCTCGTAGAAGTGCTACGACGTAAAGGGTTTTATTAGTCGTAACTCCTTTTATCCATTAGTTTCAATTCCATACTTTAGAATGTTTGCACTGATTCCCCTTCTTTGTACCGTTACTTTGATACTGCAAAGTTTTCAAAGGAACTTTGTCGTACAAAGTAACGCGTACCAACTTAACCTTTAATTCACGATCTAATTAAGAGATAAATCTATAGAAATACATTCGTAAAATCCAACATAGTTGTTTACAAAACTGACTAATGAGATGAGAAAGTTAATCACCTAATGGTAAGCGCTGCAATAGTTCATAACAGTTGCAGTGACTACCAGAATTTTTAGCTATAGACTGCGGCGAGGTGGCTGTCAAACACAAGCCTACCATTAAAAAATAAAAACAATAAAAAATGGCCGCTGCGGCTCGCTCAGCTTAGAACAACGGTGCACGGACCAGAGATAGATGTATGTAATAATATGTCCTTCCTTCTTTAGTTGCGCCGTGTCCAAGACGCATACTATTTATTTCACTGCAAACATTACATTTCAATCTCTCTGTTGTTGTTTTTTAGGGTTCTGTACACAAAAGGGATCCAAAACATCCGGGATCAAAACTGTAAACGGGAGCCTATTGATAAACCTACGCTGGCTGTCTGTCCGTATATTCGTCCTACCGTTTAACGGCTGTATCTTTCGAACCGTAATAGAATAGCCAGTTGAAATTTTCACAGAATACGTAATGTTACGGCGGATTAACTAAAAAATAATATTAAAGTCAAAAAGTGAAAACTAAAGAGGGGTCCCGTTACAACAAACGTTTTTAAACGTATTTGAAATTTATTTTTGTATATGTTCTATTTTAAAAACGGTAATACGTCACACTTGGCATGATTATAGTAGGTACATACTCTAATGTATAAATCAATAATGAGTAAGTCAATAAAGTATAAGTATAAGTGTATAAGTCAATGAAGAGTCGGTAATAAACTTCTATTTACCACAAAGTTAAGCAACATCTGCCACGGTACTTGGATGGGTGACCGCCTGGGCGTGCATTTTTGCACTTCTTTTTGTATTTTGTGGTGGTACGGAACCCTTAGTGGGCGAACCCAACTCACTGCAGGGCAGTTTATTTTTTCATATAGCTGTATTTTTATAATGTTGGCAGTTGAATAACTGATAAAAATTTTGTATTTATCGAGACGGACTATTCGAAAGAGTCTTTGCACTACAAAGATTTGATGAAAATTTGATTTTCCGCTAAACCATTCAATTTCTCAACATGACACCGATACTCACTTTTGTTGTCCTTCCCATATACCAGACCAACAAAGGAAACCGACCGTCCGACTATAAATATAGTTAAATGTCCATTCGAGTACAGTTTGCGCAAACATCTCTCATAACACTTCAGAACATAAAATCTACTCTTCAGAACAAACTGTTGGCGCGTTCACACAATGGCGATAACAAATTGTGCTTTTAACGTCTATCTAGTGGAGATATTGTTTCCGAGGAAGGAGTTGATTTACGACGACTCATCAGATCGCTGGAGCGTGGCCGATCCGATGTGATGGAGGCTAGGAAGGGTGCCAGCTACCTCCTATTGAAAATGCTATCGAAATTATGGGGCAAAGAGTACATATTTAGTGCGATTAACTAAATTGATCTATCGAATTTTATGAAAAAAAATATTGTATAAATCAATGATCTTATAATGTATAAGTCTTTGGTATAAATAGTAGGTAACTAAAAATTTATAAATTATCTTTACAATAAACACAAAACACAAACATTCTAAGCTACAAAGAACAAAATAATATTTTTACTCGGATTTTGAAGTCTTTGAAGTTTATGGTAAAATTGAGTTATGTACACAGATAGTAGATCTGTGCTTATTTAGCAAATTTAACTTTTTTTTTTCGCGGACGCCATCTTTTTTTCTTGTGGCCTTTGCAAGGATCTTATACAGGAAAAACGTCCTTAGCCCTATGTCACTCACACTATTAAAACAATTCAAATGACGCTTCACATATCGAAATCCAGGCGTTTAGACAGTAGAGGGTGCCAAAGAAACTTCATACAAATACACTTGAAAAACATAACCCTCCTTCTTGGGCAAGCGGGTAAAAAACCAAATAGTATTTTACGCAGTAGTTGTAGTAGGAGTTGTTTTTTAGTAAAAAAAAATATCGGGATCTCATTCCACAACCTTACCACGGTAAATATCCCGTAAATAATCATATAACTTTAATTAGTATTTTGTTAAAAATATTAACATTCCTCAAGGATATCTATCTACTTATCTGAATATTGTCTGGAAGAGATCGCTTATAGCGATTAAACCGCTTTTTGTGCCTCTTTTTAATGTATTCTTCATGTAATATCCTTTTTGTGGTGTCAATAAAGTGTTGTTGCATTGTATTGTATTGTTGATTTTTAAAATTCCACTGGGTGAATTTTTATGTTCGAAAATTGTGACAACGTGCGACAGAGATAACTGTGAGAGCCTTAATTTAAAGATATTTTTTTTAATTTCAATATTTTGCAAGTAAATTTTGGTCATCGAAACAACCAACATAAATAATGATCTTTTACAGGTCATATTTATTTATGAAAGGCGCTAGAGCCGCGGTTAGGGTTTTAGTTCCAGCCAACTCGAGGAAACGTCGTGAAGGGTTCGCGAGGTAAGAGCCCTCCAATTAGAGTTAGCTCTTAGGCATGCCTTGACACAGCCGCGGTGCTGGCAGTGCTTTATAAATGTTTCTGTTAACTGTATACTACGAAGTTTTTTTTACCTTTAGAAAGGGATCTTTTAGGCAAAAAAACGAGCGCAGTATTCTCGGAGTAAAACTGATCGACTAGGTTAGGAATTCAATACTGCGCTTCAAAACAAAAAACTATTGACGTCAGCCAAAACGCTGGCAGTCTAAAGTGGATTTGGGTCGGACACATCGGGACGATGTCCGAAACAAAAACTGCAATAATGTGGACGCCAAGTACCAAAAAACCCCTCCGCAGACCCAAAAAGAGATGGCGGGACGAGCTTGACTCCCACTGCTACGTTTGGACCACAAAAGATCTTGATCGCAAGGAACGGGAAGGAGGGTAGGGAGGCCTTTGCTCTGCAGTGGGAGGATAATGGCTTAAATAATTAATATTAAGGTAGTTTTTTTGCAAAAGTATTAAGTCTTGTTCTTGGTCGTGTCGATGATCCAAAATTGACAAGGTCTTCGCCCAATTTCTGGCCACAGTGATTTTGCAGGGAGCCTTGTCCTGGACCTGGGGCCTTACGGACAACTGCTATTACAGGCACCTAATCCGCTCAGTTGGAAAATCACGCGGCCGCAAACCGTATCTGGGCGCGATAAGGTTTGCGGTCGCGTGATTTTCCAACTGAGCGGATTAGGTGCCTGTAATAGCAGTTGTCCGTAAGGCCCCTGGTCTTGTAATGTAGTTACAAGGATAGGGTGGTCAGCGGGGCACGACAGTAGCCGAGTAGAATATTTATATGTGTTTATTTTGGTTAGTAAAAACAATTTCGTAATTTTAATTCAAATGTATTCCCCATTGTTCTTAATTATGTAAATACTATGAATTAATAATAAGCTATTAATTCGTAGTCTAATACAGATTTTTCATTATGGAAATTGACGATTTCAGATATTTTGTTTATATTATAATAACGTAAGATTAAGACTTGTTTCAAAAGCATTAATCTATACTATCTATACTAATATTATAAAGAGGAAAGATTTGATTGTTTGTTTGTTTGTTTGTTTGCATTTAATAGGCTCCGAAACTACAGAACCGATTTGAAAAATTCTTTCACTATTGGGTAGCTACACTATCCCCGGATAACATAGGCTATATTATATATTTTTTTAAAGGTGTTCCTTACTAAACCTCCAATAATGTAACCCAAGGTGTAAAAAATTAGATTTACAATTTTAACTTTGCGTGTTTGACAATTCTAAGACAGGACAACGCCTGTCATGTCAGCTAGTGAAAAATAAAAATAAAAAACCGACGACAATTCATTTTGAGTTGACAGTTTATAACTACTTTATGTTCATGTGACTTTAATTTAATTAGTGTTTAAAGTTTCTTTTAAACATATTTTTTTCTCATGTGTCCTTAAATTTTTCTTACGGGCATGTGTTTTTAAGTTATGAGTATCTTTAACGTGAAATTAATTATTTTACAATAATGTATCAGTAAACTTTCGACTTAGGTTTTTGTATTTTATTAACAGACGGGTGCTTTATCGAAAACAGTAAAACTCTAAAAGACTCAATAAATGATAAACTAGAGCAATCAAAAATACGTAAAAACATAAGAGATTAGACTCATACCTGCGCCTACATTCCGTGCATGATTTTGTAATCCCTCGCTGAGGCGGATCGGAATCTTGGAGCATAACAACTCCATCTTTATGACGGGTTTCCTTCAATATAACGAAACGAGAGCTGTTAGGTACTGCCGTTTACTGCTGCTGCAAGGCATAAGAGAACCTGCCATTTATTTTTAAACTAAGATCTTCGCGTTGAGTCATCGAGGTACAATAGTTACTTATAGAATGAAAACAGTCAAAAATCGTCCTGGCTTCGTTGTACATACTTAGACATCAATTATATAGTTCGCAATGCCACGTTTACTCCAATTTAGACGTTATGTCGCTTGCATAGTAATTAACATCGCTTGTCCGCTATGTCCTCATGTTTAATTTATTACAAACTTAGCGAGGAATATAACTAAATACATTACACATACTGAAAAAATAATTTAAATTGGCTGATAAATCTCTGAGATATGAGCGTTTAAAGTATTAGGTGGGGATAGGGAGGGAATGCTCTATCCATTTCTCACAAAGCGTGTGTTAGTATAGCATTTGTATGGCGCTCCTGAGCCGTGACGTCACGGCTCAGTATAGTGCGCTCTCTGTCTAGCATAAAATTTAAATGCTTATATCTGCTTATATCTTATTTATTTTTGAACTAATTTAGTTTTCGTTTATGGGCTCTATTTATGATCAGCTTTTTTATGAGGTAATAAAAAAATATTAGTCATTATGCCTTTTGGCTTCCTAATGGAAAGCGATGTTGTGGCCGAAGATGGAGCACGTAGACATAGAAGGTACTCATTCACTCTGGCCTAAAAAACGTATAAAATCTCAATAAAAATCATATAGCTGTAGTAAACAACCGTGATGGTTTAACAGTGTTTTAGTGTCTTTTACCTATAATTTGTACCACAGGTTACGAAAGTACAGAGCTGGAGCTCGGCCTCAATTATTAAACAATGCAATCGTCTGCCCGCGCAACCCTAGCGTTAATACTTGAAGACCAGTATCTAGGTCAGACGTACCTACCTGTGGAGGTTGCCGTATGCCACCAGAATGTAGGAACGAGTTGAAAATACGTGCCCAATGTGATTACAAAGCGGGCCTGGACTAGGGGGAAAAATTACATACCAAGCTTCCAAGCCCTAGTTATTTGTATGGGTAATATCACTTATTTGACTATTCATATATATTAAATTGAAATAATTTTACTGATTGCTAGCCATTAAGCTATGTTGGAGATTTTGTGCGTTATAAAAACTACCTGGCCCGTCACTAGGGCAGGTCTTTTAGCTTCGTTTTAGCAATGCTGTAAAGTTGTCAACTTTTCGATAAAATAAAAGTATTTAACAACTTGACACTGACAAATGCATAAGACGAGGGACGCCAAAATGCTCTCATGAAAAAATAAAATTAATTTTTACCTTATTAATTTTAATTAGCAGTAAGCAGTATCAGCAGTAACCGCGTAGTGGCCGAGACTAGGTTGGCGGAACCCAGGCCGACCGAGGATGAGGTGGACTGACGACATCAAAAATACTGTCGGGAACGAGTGGATGCGAATAGCAAGAGACCGGGGAGAGTGGCATAACAAAGGGGGGCCTATACCCAGCAGTGGGTCACTCAGGGCTAATGATGATGAATGTAAATTAACCCCTATATTCATAAACGTAATAAAGGTACAACAAATCCGCAACATGAGTGCTCACTTTGCTAAGATTCTCTTTGTTGGTCCTCCATGTCTTAGTCATGTTTGGCATTGTTAGTAGTTACACATGTTTCCCTCCAATTTTCCCTCAGTCTACCACAAATGAAAACAAAGTGAGACATTACGCCATAGATGTCATCGGATCTGTAGACATCCTTTATTGAGGTAACCTTAATAAGAAAACCAGGGTTATCTCATTTTATCATAGATTCCTCCCTCTACGCATTTTATCAACTAAAACTGCCAAACAAGACTTATGAGAACCTTGAAGGTGAGGATATGTAGAGGTAACGTCTATAAATATGGGAGTTAGTCACCTTCTCAGTTCCTCAGTAACCAGCACTTGTTTAAAAAATACACAAATACAAATCCAGACTTGAAATTTGACATAAAGTTTTTTTGGTTTCTAAGAAGTATTATTCTAAACGCCAACGTTAAATGAAACCCAAATAAAAGTTTAAACAGAGATAACATTTCTTTCCGCACATTTGCGTGTCCATTTACATAGATAATACATAAATAGGTGGGTTAGATATATGTCATGTGACAACCAGGTGTACAAAGAAGAAATTATTTAGTAGCTGTAACATTTCGGGACAACCTAATCCTGAATAAGAAATGGGCCGTGATAGATTTTGTGAGTGTCTTACCTATTTTATGGCTCGTCCTTTTGGATTTCAGGTTAGTAGGTTTTGATTGGACTTTGCATATTCAAGGAAGTCCCTTTTACCTGCTGACATAGTTTACACTTACGAACTTATTGCGATGGTAGGATTGTTGTTTATTTATTACGTCAAGACAGAATTTAGTAAAGAGTAAAAATTTTTATAGTCAGCGTTAAATTTATTTATCGTGCAGGGTAGTCAAATTAATCGCAAAGACATTTACATGGATGCAGTCTGCGAAGTGAAGTCTCCAACTATATTTAAGAACAAACTCAAGCTATTTCTAACTGACATGGCACCATACACCGTCGAGGAGTTCGTTCCAAACATCGAATAACATCTTAAGCTGTACTTAAGTGTTGTTTTTATTTATTCTGTTTATGAGTTTTTTTACCTAATTTGATGTACCTAATAATTTATATTATTTTCGTTTTATTTTTTGCTAATAACATTATTATAATTTTATTGAATGTATGACCTTTAATGTTACTTGTAATTTGATTAACCTGACATGTAATTTTTTTATAACTATAAATAAACATATCAATATCAATATCTGAATACGTTTATTGTTGTAGGCATCCAAAGTGGTCATTAAATCTTAGCAACACTGTTAATTAATTAATTATAGTCAATATTATGGAAAATGTCATTTGTTTCTTGACGATATGCATTTATAGTGGTATTTTGACTAAGACTGTAAAATTCTAAATTTGATTTAACGCTGAATGTACCGGTACCTTAATTTGTGTCATTAAATAAAAATTATTATTCGGATAATTTTTGCACACACGGTCATCTGAGCCCAAACTAAGCAAAGCTTGTAATATGGCTGCCACAAACTGATATACGTACATATATATTTTAAATACATACTTAAATAAATATTAACACCCAGATATAGAACAAACACAAATGTTCATCACATGAATGTTTGTCCTAGGCGGGAATCGAACCCACGCTCTCAAGTGCAGAAGCCCTGCCACTACCAATTGGACCAACGGGGCTATCCAAATTCAAAAACCATTATTCTCGGTCCAAGCATTTATTTGCATTGTCTGCTATAAAAAGCCAAAATTAATAACGTAAATACTGATCACTTTTTTTTTTTTTTAATAATTAATAGAACGAAAGAAAGAAAGAAAAGTATTTATTTGTGACAGAAACAAAATATACAGACATTATTAATAAAATTAAAACAACAATGTAATAGTTTCTGTCACAAGCCAATCCCAACTCAGCGTAATAGGCTTGCGCTTGACCACCATCACGCCTGATGTCAAGCGATGATGCGGTCTACGTTGGAGCACGCTTGCCTAGAAGGAACCGATTCACTCGTGATTTGAAGACACCCAGATTGTAACCATCGGGGAACACCCATTCAGGCAGCGCATTCCACAGACTAGCAGTTCGCACAATAAATGTGGAATCAAAGCGCTTCGTACGGGTTTTCGGAATATCAACAATTGGTTTTTGAACGTAAGATAACTGGTAGCCAACATTGAAAAAATAAAGTTTTCATTCATTTTTTTATGATATTTAGCAGCTGAACATAGCAATAAAAGCAGGCAGCAGAAAATTTAGCAAGTAAATTCCTTTATGGGGTGTAGAAATATTAACAGCTAGTTACATATACATACATCCAGTACGGGCATCCAGTGGATACAGATGGCAGGCTTTCGTTCAGTGTGGAGGTCAAAGGGGGAGGCCTATGTTCAGCAGTGGACGTCTTCTGGCTGATGATGATGAATACATACATGGACATTTCCTATTTTTTTATAAAATAAAAAAATAAAACAGGCCAAGTTCAAATGTTTAATACTTTTATTTAAAAGTTTAAAATCACACTACTGTGTTATTATCTTATCTATTTCAAATACTTTATTCGTGTATCTAATTTTGGTTCGTTATAATTATATACAACTACATAATAATGTTTTTTAAACATTCATTCACATAAATATTAAGCAATTCTAGTACAATTTTAAGGATCGAAAATCAGTTGGTTTTTACATAATAATATACTATATTTAACGTGTAAACAGATTTATAAAAGCTTGATCGTTTTATCTACTCAAAGGGCATAGATTTTACGCAAACATTTCTATCAAGGTAGACGCCGCGAGTTCACCGTACTTTGTAATGTCATGCTCCAACTTTGCTCCAACTAGTACCCACGCTGCATAATTCAGTTTGATCTCCGCTATCTTGCACGTCAGACATCAATAGAAAAATAATCCGGCCAAGTGCGAGTCGGGCTCGCGCACTGAAGGTTCCGTACAACCATAAAATTCAATAACGAAATTACCAGTTATATCTTGGTAATGAACATAAACTTATCACTGACTCGCATTTGGTCATTATTTATTATTTGTTGTTATACTTTACAGTGTGTACTAGAATTCTGCCAAGTTTGACGTTTGTATGTATTACCGAGCGAATACAAAAAATCGTTTAAAAAAAAACCTAATGTTCGTTTTTACTTTTTTAGTATTTCTTAGTTAATCCGCCGTAACATTACATATTCTGTGAAAATTTCAGATGTCTATCTATTATGGTTCGAAAGATACAGCCGTTAATAGGTAGGACAGACAGACACCGTAGGCTTAGTAATAGGGTCCCATTTTTACCTTTTGGGTACGGAACCCTAATGACAAATTGCACTATAGTGACACGTATTTTTATGTTGTTTCCAAAACTCTATAGACGCTTTTAATGAAACCTCCACCGGTTTACTATGGCATGACTTTGACTTGACCATGACAAACTTTGTTTGACTTTGATTGTTTGACGAAACTTTAAAATATTACAATACTTGACACGTGGCAAATGCAGAAAACGTGCGACGCCATAAACCAAGAGGAAAGAATAAATAAAAACTTTCAAAACTTTTCGAAAGCAGTTGGCTGGTTGAATGGAATTAACTACAACTAAAATGTTCGCGTGACGCGTACAAAGAGACAAAAGGTACAAAGAATGCGGAACGCTGGGTTTCAAACTTGACGTCCTCACGATGTCTATCTTGCTTGATCCTTTTTCGCTACAAAAATTATTCAATAAACTAAAGGTGTAGCAGGG
Organism: Agriopis aurantiaria; assembly: GCA_914767915.1. Taxonomy (NCBI): domain Eukaryota; kingdom Metazoa; phylum Arthropoda; class Insecta; order Lepidoptera; family Geometridae; genus Agriopis; species Agriopis aurantiaria. The sequence goes on along the minus strand of OU611989.1, from coordinate 14,757,039 downwards.
AAAATCTGGTCACAAACTTGCATCTTTATCGTTTTAGATAAATCTATCAACTTGCTTATTGTTAATGCATCTTGCACACAATGCATCTAATTTGCACAGGTTGATGGATGCGATATCATCACATACATGCATCGTGCCCTTGCACTCGTGTCCTTGCCCTAAGCGGTGCAGTTTACTTGCACTATGTGCAAGAGTCATAAGAAACAAAACGTATATTGACAAATCAAATAATGGCTAGTTTAGGCACTACTCACAATTTCTTTCAATTACATTCCATTGTTCAAGAATTAGATTTTACCAATATATTTTGTAACTGACATAATCAATACTTTTATTTAAATAGCTACACATAATATCAACTAAACAAATTGTTCAGAAAATTACAGGTTAGAATGTTTCTTTCAGTTAGGAAAGCATCTCCTTTCAACAACGGTGGCGCAGTCAATTCTCCCCATCTCCCTAAATATCCTCGACAAATTCACTAGCATATGAATATCGTTGTTTCTACACAACCAAAGATTCAATATATTTTCTGACGGAGAGCAAGTATTCGAAAAATAGTAATAATACGACGATATCTTCAACTTTTCAGCTAACAATCTCCAATCATTCCCTTTAGACGACTGAGAGTCCAAAAGTTTGCACAATATCACGCGATCAGATTTCGTCAAAGCATTACATCGGTAGTTGTCCGTAGAAATGCTACTCCTGTAACTATTGTTCTTGTAAACAAAATCGTATCTCCCCTCTTTTTTTGTCAGCGAAGAATAATTGAAAGGATTTTCCAATATATTGATAGTATCCGCACTTGAACAACTGTACCTTTTGCAATTGAAATTGGAGTTTAAATCATTAGTCTTAAGGTTGAAATTGACCGAATTGGACTGTTTCTGCTTTTGGTACACGCACATATTTAAATCGAAGCAGTTGATCGCGTCTGTCTGTTGGAGCACGAATATGCAATGAAGAGATCTGACCGTCATGTTCCAAACTTGGGAATAACTTAACTCTTGATATTTCCCTCCCGATTGGACCTTCCAACCGACCCCTACATCTCTGATATTGAAACATAAATCAGAGCAATTTTCCTGGAAGGGAATAGTTTTGGGATCGCAAAGCAAGGACCCGCCTGACCGCCTTTCACTTTCGAAACACTCGTAGAACGCATATGGGGTGTCGTTAAACACGTGTATTTTCAAACTGTGGTAGCTATCGTCCATTCTTTTCGATATAAACACGGCAAGTTTGAGCAACTTTGCGTCTAGCCCGCTGAAACTTCTGCCGACTAAAACGAAATCACTTAGAAATTCACACACGAGGTAAACTTTGGCAGGGTCTACTTGGGCAAATAGGGGAGTTCCGGGCGTTTCTTGGCCTAAAGTCAAAACTTTGCGCCATTCCCTTGTGTTGATCTCTTCGGGCCGCTGCAAGATGGATAGCAGCCAGCTGGTGGTCTTGAGGGCTGCGCAGTGAGGGAATGTGAGGACCACCCCTTTGCCGAAGTGAAAGTTTTTGGGGCCGCATCGTATCACCGGACTTAGCTGAGTCTCACCTGTCGAATAAATATACTCATGTTAAAAAAATATTATTATCAATTTAAAGAAACCGACTTCAAAAGTAGTAAATACGCAATTTCGTTTACTGGTGCTACATGTATACAGGCAACGGTGACTGCTTACCATCAGGTGGCCTATCAGCTTGTTTGCCACCTATGGCATTAAAAAACTTGAAAGACATAATTTATTCTTTAGTTCTTTTGATTTAAAAATCAAACTACCGATTTTGATGAAATTTCTATGGGACTAGTCTGAAATTATATCCTTTTAAAAAATAATTTCTCTAATCGGTTTATAAATGGCGATGTTTTGAAGTAACAAACATAAAAAAATACAACAGAATTGTGAACCGAATCCTTTTTTTAAGTCAGGTAAAAGAGGACATGAACGAGAGCTGCTATTATTTTTATAAATTTATTGAAATAATTGTGAGAAATAAAATAATAATTACAAAAACAAAATTGTTTATTGTTTGTTTATTGAAATAATTTTTTAGTGAGTCTTTTACTGTCGTGCCTATTTTCTGAACATTCATTCCATTTTCGTTCTGGCTATGTCACGCAGATGTCACGTTATGTTTCATCAACATCTTAACGTTTTCATAAATTGTGAGAAGAAATAAAAATTTGCTTCTAGTTACAATATAAACATTATTTCTGCATAAATGGCAGAATGTCCACTAAAATGAAAGCCGAGTTCACCCCTGAATAGACAAGTTAAAATGTAGCACCTAAAATATATTTTCCACCTTTCCAGTCTGCTTTAGATTGCAAATATGGACTGAAGTTGGAGATCTAGGTCAGGCCTTCTAAATCAGATTTCAGAATGTACCTATGATGTAATATTTGAAAATAGTTATGTGGGTCGCGCTGAAACTAATTGGAATAGCATCGGAATTTGGTCCAAACTTAACGAAGCTTGAGCGGTCTCAAAATACAAGCCTCCTACAGTTGAAAATTAAAAACCCAATAACTGGATCACACAGTTCTTAAATTCAGTTTTACAGTGGTTGAAGTACGAATATTTGCTACGTAAAATACGTATCGCATTTAATACAAATTTTGAATTTTAAAATTTAAATTTGTTTGGAATTCTATATGTATTTTACGTAGCGGAAATTCTTACTTCGCCCACAGATTATAATTAAATATGAATTCAAAGTTAAAAGTAGGCCATATAGATAGTTTTTTTTTGTTTGTCAATACTAATATTATAAAGAGGAAAGATTTGTATGTAAGTATGTTGTAACGAATTGGCTCAATAAGTACTGGACCGATTTGAAAAATTATTTCACTGTTGGGAAGCTACACTATCCCCGAGTGACATAGGCTATAATCTATACCCGTGCAAAGCTGGGGCGGATCGCTAGTCTCTTATAAAGTTGTTTTATTACGATTTATAATTTGCTTTCTTGTGTCTCTGTTTGATCGGTAATTTTATTTTATTCAATCCAATAATATCTAATAATCAATCCGTCAATAATAATCCAATCCAAATTATCCAAAGATAAAGTTTTTCAATGAGCTAGACTTAAAACTTTAAATACAAGTAACTAATTCAGAACTGAGTGACGATGGAATAAATTAAAAACACAATACATTAAAAAGGGTAAAAAACTATGATTATTATAAAAATATGGGGTCTAATATACTTTCGCTTTAATTTTAGGCAACAAACTAAACCTGCATAGAAATTACAACAACAAAACGAACTAAACAATCAAGAATGTTAATCCAGCTGCCAAATAACCCCGTAGGCCGTATGCCCTGACATTTTGGATGTAGGTCGTGCCTCACCGCAGCTTAACCTAATCCTGTCTCCGACTCACAATAGGCAAGGTTTAATATTAAAGAACTTTCTGGAAGGGTTGCAGGTGTTTTGACGGGACGCCAAATGTCGTTAGGGTTACTTTATTAGGGGAAGGTTTACCTGATTTGGGATGTTTTGAATTTTGATGTCCTTATTTCGAAGTAGATGAATGGAACTATGATGATAACCTAACGACGGGACACGTTTATGTTAATTATTGTGTGTATACCTATGCACGTAGGTATTTTATGGATTTTTTTATATTATAGGTGGCAAACAAGCAGACGGGCTGCCTGATGGTAAGCCATCACCGTCGCCTATGGATACTTGTAGCACCAGAGGCATCACAAATATGATTGAAGTAGTGTTAGTATTTAATGGGTAGTATAAGTAAGTTCTTAAAGACAAGATGTTATGGGCAAGCGTTACGCTTATAATCAGGTGAGGGACTTTCTAGTCCCGTCACTCACTTGTATAAAAAAGCCGAGTGGCTAGACCCGATGTCAGTTTTTTTATGCTGTCTAGAAGCTTCTGATATAGTTGACTACTGACTTGGCTTAACAACTTAGGTATAAATGCATATACAAAGGTGTGGTAATACTGAAGGATATGTATTTACTCATCATTAGGATTTGAAGAGAAGGTGCGCAAGGTGAAAGGTACAAAATCAGATATTGACTTTTTGTATTAAGTACATTTATTTAAATTATGTAAATACAAAGTTTTATTATTTATTTTTTGTATTAATGGCTCTGTGATATTTAATATGACTTATATTTATAACTTTTATGACAATTATTTTTAATTTATTTTGTTTATAGTCTGTAAGTAATATTACTTATTAATCTTGACATTGTGTATATGTACATTATTATTTTAATTCTGTATTTTGACAATTATTGTGTGATAATTAATTTAATTTATGTAATTTAACATGATTTTTTAACTAATGTAATTAATTGGTTTTAACCATTTTAGTTAAGAAACAATAAAAAAAATTACAAACAACTTTTACTATGGGATCAAAACAGAAACCGGGAAAAAATCAGCTGTACCATTCATTTTGCCAAGTGTCAACCGTGAACGTGACCGTTTTCTATTGAAGAGTAGTTATTTTTTTCGCGGTATTAGTTTTGGTCCCATAGTAAAAGTTGTTCATAATGATGAATACATACACTTATTAGGTACATTAGGTATTACCAAACCTTTTTGTTACACTTTGTATAATTACAATAAGATGTTGAATTTATAGTTAAAAATCGTAAAGTATAGTACACCCAAGTCTTTGGTATACATGATTTTTATTTGCACATAATTCATATTACTTATTTAATAGGGAGAATTCTGTGCTGTAAATGTAGTACGTTTGCTGTAGACACCATCTGGATAAAACTGATAACATCTTAAGTGTCTCGAATAATAATTATGTGTGTAGCCACCTACACACATAATTATTATTCGGATTATTAGGATAACACCAGCACGAGGTTGGCGAAAGAAGCAGGAGACTCATGCCCTGCAGTGGGCTGAATAAGCTGCTGATGATTATGAAAGGTTTGTTAGTTAATGGAACAATCGACTTTAAAGGCGAAATTAAGCTACTGACCTTCCTGAAGCAAAGGCCTATTCCATTCCTCATCCACAACTTCCAATGAAAACAACTCTTCTCCTTTATCAACCACTCCGTCCGGCACGAACAGGCTCACGCCACATTTGTCCAGCTTCAACCAGTTTCCATCGGTCGTCACTATTTTTGAAGTAGCCGTCTCTATGTTGCCGTTTGTGTATTTGGACTCGATTGAAGCGTTATTTTTGAGGGATGGCGACATTTCTACACTTTCGTTGCCATATGACGAGTTGGCTGAAAATTTTGCGGGTAGTTAATTAAAGTATCGATATAAGGAGTGAAAAGCTTTACGGTTAAGCGATGTAGACTCTTCTCTCAAGTTTTTTATCTCTTAACATACATCGATAAAGCGGAGTCTACATAAGCATGTATTTTGAAAAACTGATTATCTAAGTATACCTATAAGTGATTATTAAAATGAGGTAGAAAAACTATTTTGAGTTTTTAACTAATATGATGATGTTTCCACACAGAATATAATTATGAAATGTGAATGTCAATAAAGGAATATTGAAGAGTTAATAACAATAAACAAACAAATGAATATTTGAGTATTAAAAGAGACCGCAGGGAAACGCTGGATGCAGGCCGCTTCCAACCGGCCCTTTTGGAGATCAATGGGGGAGGCCTACGTCCAGCAGTGGACGTCCTACGGCTAAAATGATGATGATGATGATGAAGTATAAAAAAATGCAACCAATGTCTATGGTACTACAATTATGATAATTATCAAACAGATATTTATTTAAAGAAAAATAAGATTATTGAGAGAAGAGTGTTAGTGCAGTGAACTCACAACTCAAGAAGCAGCTAGAGTCAGATCGGTCTGAGGGAACGCTATCCTTGCAAGCGAGCGTCCTCTCGCTGCCCGGGGCTTCGGTCCTTACCTCGTGGTCTAACGGTGCTATGTAGCTAGGAACAAAGAGACGTTTCTTAAGATGTGGTAAGTTTTTGTACATGGTTATTGATAATTATACTCAGTCCAAGCATTTATTTACTCTGACAGCTGCAATAACATTGTAAAAAGCTGAATAAAAACATTTTCTTTTAATATTTCTCAAAAGTGTATCGATACTTGCTACAGTCTTACGTTCGGATACCTACCGAAAGTGATCAGAATTCGTGATTTTATTTCAGGTTTTACAATTTTTATTGCAGCTGTTAGAGCAAATAATTGCTTGGACTGAATTTAATCATCATAGTAATTTATTTTGCAATTTCTCTGTTTGTTTGCCATAGATTTTTTTGTATTTAACTAACAGAAAACTTTGCGGCGCTAGACGATATACGTCCAGAAGCTGAATTATAGAATAATCTAGAACATTAAAAAAAGTTTTTTACACTCTTACCTATTGGCCAGTTGTGGAACTTCATACAAGTGCTCGTGCCTCATGTTTGTAGACGTGCTTCTATGCCTGTGTGCTCGCCTAGAATCTATCGTGTGGAATTCTTCATGTATTGTCAGATCCGGCTGATTTGTCAACGTCCTCTTTAAGACACTTCCTAAATAATTTGATCCTGTCAAACAAAAAAAACAGTAATTCAAAAATAGTTGATTGAATCAGGCGTAAAGGCCCGATTGTACTTTGATTAGTGATCAGTGCGCGTGATTAATGTAGGTGCTTAGTGATCAGTACTAAACACAATTGAACCATAAACGATTAGTGCGAGTGTATACTTTGATCACTCGCAAAATTACTAGTCAATAATCACTTGCATTCACACTAATCAAAGTGCAAACGGGGCGTTTTTTTGGGTAAGTCCACCTTCAAAACTGTTTTTCAAACGAATCTCTGGTGTGTTTCCGCTTCTACGTCGCTTTGAGTACAATAAGGAATTGGGGATAAATTATTTAACATTAATTAAACTTTAATATTTATGTTTACATACATAATAATATATATAATCCATTAATCAATGTGAGTTACCTGCTGGTGGTTTAACGTATGGAGAATTTTCATTTAACTTTATCTTCATATATTTTATACCCAATATAACAACAACAATAAATATCAAGAAAGTTATTGACAGCGCTATCAACAATGGCCAATATGATGTCCCTGAAACACAAAATAAATTCAGTAATGAGTCTAAAAACAGTATTAAATTACCTTTAAATTACGTAGAGTAAAATAATATACAGGCTAAATGCTAATTTAAGGATGAATCTTAGCTCAACATCATAACAAGGAAAATGCATATTTCATATTACCTATCAAAAAGAACTAAGATTTAACAAAAGGAGTTTAGGTATAGGGACTTATACTGAGACTCAGTTTATTAGTTCTAACAGCTTACAATATTTAAATTAGGGCTCTAATTAGCAATAACTTTGCTCAGTTCAAATGAGAAAGAACATGTGTTCTCTCTTATTTGCCCAGGCAAGGCTTATGAGCCAACTCATGCACTTACAAAATACAAAACTACATCTTTTTTTTTGGTAATTGTATTTTAGTTTAGTTTTGCAAAAATTAATGGAACAAAAGTTACCAAGCATGATGTAGGAAACCTACAAAAATCATCATACATAACAACTTTTAAAAAAAAGTGCATATTATCAATAACCCTGTACACAAAATACAGTTTAATCACTAATTCTTTTCTATACTTACCATCGTGCATGATTTGAGATTTCGACGTCCTCACGCACAAAGGACATTGCGCTACTTGGTAATCTTTCCCGAGACAAGCGGTGCTTGTCAGACATCTGCGTCGTCTTGTCTGGAGGCAGTCGGTGTCACACCGAGACCACTCTGACCACTGGGACCAGCGACCTGAAAGGTATCTTCAGCATTAAAAATATAAAAGTTAAAGTGGAATGAGCTCCCAATATTTCGGCGCAGTTACATGCACTATGTTCACGGAAAGACACAAAGTATACAAAAAATGGTGTAGGTAGGTTTTACGTATATTAAAAATATACCTAATTTTAAGCCTAATTTTTGCACAAATTTGATCCACTATTCACCATCATCTTTATCATCATAGTTAGCCCATTATCTTGAATGGCACAGCAATTTTCCCGTTGACATTGACATGTGGCAGAGCTCACTCTGCTCCCCAACAATTGTGATATGACTGATCGACCTGCCACTTCTCGTTGCCTTCTAGATAAACCACACCTTAGAATATAGTTATTGAAAATCTAAGGAGGTTTAAGTTACCGAGTACGATGTCTGATGATTCATCAGCTAGCTCGTCTAGACTGTCCACATAGAGATCTGAAACAAAGGGCTGTGTTTCAATAGCAGATCGCAAGGGGCCAACGCAAATTTACGCGTAAAAAAAACTTTAATCGGTCAGATACTGTTCCACCAACAGTAGCTTCCTAGTTTACTCCAAAGATGACACAAAAAAGACGTTGGAGAATACGTACACATTGCAGCACTGTTAGGTCCATGTTGACCAAAATTTAACATGACGATTATTTATTTAACTGATATTTACTTATGGAACAGTTATCAAACTTTTACTTTTCCCAGATCTTAAACTTATCTTTTACTTATCTTTTATATTAAAATCGTTTTACTTGTCTTCAGAAGCTTTTTTATTCCTTTACCTATATCACAGTCAGCGCAGTCTTGCGTCTTCTGCACGTCAGGCCCCATGCAGGGTTGGCCTCCATTGAGCGGCCTCGGAGCAGAACAGGTCCTCACCCTCCGCCTACCAGCTCGTCGGGAGCCACAGTCGCACTCGGTCCATGATGACCATGCGCTCCAACCGCCGTTCACTGGGGAGAGTTCTCTTCACGTCATTGTCTACGGTTGCTTGATCAAGTCAATAAATCGTTATTAAATAACTTAATGCTGCGGTAGGCAAAAAACGTATCATAAGTAAAAGTTCACATTAGCTTCATCATTGAGTTGATATCCTCTTCCTGGCTCCATCATCAGATCATTTCGGTTGGTATCAAATTATTGTACTCGTATTATCAACCGGATAACATAAACTTACAAAGTTTTAAGCCAATACGTGATAGAAGAAGGATAAAATCGACTTCCAAGATTTGTCTAAGTATATAGACAGCTTAAAATATTATTGAAAAATACAATGTAAACTCTATACAGTGACACTTAAGGAACTGCGCAATTTATGACGTTATTGAGACATGTTTTTAATTATAATATAATTATGTATTTACTAGTAAAGTACCTATAAAATTTACGAACAACAAACATTAATATTAATACAAATAACAAAGCTTGTTATCTTCGTCAGACTTTGTTTTTTTGCTGTTCTAATATTTTATTTTAAACACTATTGTTTAGAAAGTACTATTTATTGCTGAATAATAACGTATTTTTATCGTTACTAAGAGTCGGTGTGATGCTATATGAGTGTATCATGTATTGATAACAAGTTAAACAAACCAATGTCAAGTAATTTCGACGTCAGGAAGTGTGTCGTTAAATCGAGTTTCTCTATATAGAGACTACACTGTATATTTAGATACGACTGTACATATAAAAAAAACTGTATAAGTACTTTTTTTTTAATCCGGACCGAATTGAACACCTCACTCCCGATGTCGGATAAAAGCGTATCATACTAGAAACTAACGAGCAAGCTACAAACAATTCCAACACAACTCTATTTAACCAACTAACAGTGTAGAATTCTCACTCTATAGGAGTATATCGTACATTCCGAACATACCAAACACGGTCAGTAGAGCCGGCTCGGAAATCCGCTTGCCTGCTAAGTTCTCCGCCACACACGTATAGTTCGCCATATCCTGGAAATTGTGCTTATTTGAGAACCTGTTCCCACAACACGCGACAACAACGTTTGACATAATTATTGCATACTTTGACATAGGTACATTTTTTTAAATTGAATTATCAATCTTGAAGTAATAAATTAAAAAAACTTATTTATATTGACATATTACATTATACCACTGTAGTCTGAAATAAAGATTATTATTATTATATTATTATATTATACGTTACATATTATGGCCTCAGAAAAAAGACTAAAGTAGTGCTAATTTAGCATTAACAAATTAAACATGTTGCATTCTTTACCCATGTGCCAAAATTGTTACTACCAGGACGGCAGGTTGATTTACAGGACGGGAAATTGCAGGGTTGTACACAATTTTAATCTACAAGCGACCTGTAAAAAGCTCCAAAGCCTACACAGTACTATTTAACAGACGATTTTGTACGCTTTGTTAATCACGTGACGGGTTCTATGTTTTTTATTATTCTGTGAATATTGCAATCAAGTATTTGACATTATAATTGTATACTTACACATAGGTAAGTTTTTTCGAATTATTTATTTTTATTTGCCACCTACCAATCTATACTAATATTAATTTTGACCATGCATTGAACATTGAATTGTACCTATACTTTAATTATTTTTAAACTCACTTAAAAAAATTAAATGCACATGGCCAAGTAACAGTAAAATATAATAACTAAACAAATACAATATACCTTAGATCGGTTTGTAATCCTATTTTAGTGATAAAATTTCATTTTATTTCATTACAATGTATTCGGTACAGTTATAATGATAAGATTATGGATGGAGCTCCCGATATCTCGGCGCAGTTACATGCACCATGGGGATCGACCGATGGGGAAGAAAGGTTCTGGAGTGGAGACCACGAACCGGAAGACGCAGCGTAGATAGGCCTCTCACTAGATAGACCGACGACATAGTGAGAGTCGCGGGCATCCAGTGGATGCAAAAGGCAGGCTGTCGTTCAGTTAAAGGGGGAGGCCTATTCAGCAGTGGACGTCTTCTGGCTGATGATGATGATGACATGCACTATGTTTACGGGAAGACTGAAGAATGGGTAGTTGGCAGAAAAGCTCAAAGTTTATACCTGAACACAAAACGATCCACCCTCTTTCTTAATCTTTTGCTATGATTATCACAAGAAGTCCCGACAAAACACACTCACTCTATCATTGCGTATAGTATTTTGAACACGCTTTGGACGCGTATTGTTTATAAACAGCCTTATTCTTATTCCAAGCCCGGGCGAAATGAAACCCATCCACACCTCGGCCACACCGTCGCTTACCATCAGGCGAGATGATGGCCAAGCGATCTACGTTAACTCGTTTATACTATATTAAAAAAAAACTTATCACGATAAACATGTTAATAATCATGAAAACAATGTATTGTTTTAACTAACGATTTATAAATACAAAGATTCTCGGACGTATAGTCTAGTAGGTCTAGTAAAAATGTAAAAGTACAAAATTCACGAATATTAAAAACCGATTTCAAAATTAGTAAGAGCTTGAACAAAGATATTAATATTGCCAAATCAACAGGTGCTCGAAAAGAAACAAGCTTACTATACTAAAACAAGTATATGTTAATAAAACCGGCTCGGCAGTTCGAGTCGGCTCCGTATCACCACATAAATTTTGTTAACTACTAAAATACATAAAAGTAGTGCAAAAAGACATCATGCCCAGGCGGCCACCCATCCAAGCACCGACCGCGCCCGACGTTATTTATTATTTGTTGTTTTACTTTAAAGTACTATAATCATGCTTGTTTGAACGTAAAAATGTTTGTTGTATGGGGACCCCCGTTTAGTTATAACTTTTTGACTTCTTAGTTAATCCGCCGTAATAACATAAAACATTCTGAGAAAATTTCAATTGGCTTTCTATTACGGTTCGAAAGATACAGCCGTTAAAAGGTAGGACAGACGGACGGGCAGACAGACAGCGTAGGCTTAGCAATAGGGTTCTGTTTACACCCTTTGGGTACGGAACCCTAAAAATCTAAAAGTTTTCAATAGTCTAACGGTAAATAAGTACCCACAGTGTGATGTACTACAGTACAGTAAATAATCCCTAACAACGTTCGCAGTTTGCACTGGCAGTTTTTCATGCCCACTTTATACCCCTAAATATTCATGAGTTTACCCTCGATTCGGTATTTAGCTTAGTATTTCAGTTCTACTGGAATGGAATTGTTTTTCAATGCGTCGTTATTGTAGGTAGAACGTTCGGGTTTTAGTCAACCGAGTTTTCTACTAACATGTTTCTAGCTGTCCCAATTTTCTTTTAGAACCGACAGCTGCAATTTTTTTTCAATTACTCAGCTATTTGTATACTTCCTCTTCTTTTAGGTCAGTAAAAAAACTAATTGAAAAATTTAAATTCTGGTCTTTTTTGAGTCAAGTTTTATGAATATGGCTTGCCGCATTTTTTTTCTACTAACGTCACGAGCAATTTAATTGTAGTTTAACTACATTTGCACGGACTGCTTTCGAAGAGTTTTTACAGTTTACTATGGTGCAATTAGGAAATTTTGCGTTGACGTCTGACTTGCTACTGCCAAGATCCAAGATGACGATAGGCCCCAGCCAGATATGCAAAGGCCTTAAGACAGGCCCCATCAGCCAGGCATGCAAAGTAGGTGAACTGGCAATGTCTATCCTGTTAAAGGTCTGCGGCTATAGAGCTATCAATAATCAACAGCTTCCTTTCTAAGTCAGACTCCCGTGATTTTCTGATGAAGGCTGCAAGAATCTTACTAGTAGCGTCGCCTGCTTGACGCCCAAGTCTCCATTCTTAGCTATCTGCACGTTATCGTCCACGACCACCGGAGCACCGTTCTTCAGCCAGTACATTTGGGCAAATGGAGCCGCTGGTGGCGGCTCGCAGTGGAAGGTCACCGACGAGTACTGTTTCACTAGCTGCGATTGCGGTGCTAGTGTGAAGTGCTTCTTTATATCTAGAATGGAGAAATGAGTTAAAAAAATACAGATTGTATACCTGAACTAGCTAGGTGGTTTCATGGAAAGTTAAAAAAATGATCTGCAGGGCTAGTTCGACTAAAGGCATCAAGACTGATTTAGACCTGGTGCGTTCGCATCCACCACGTTACCTTACCATATCTCCCTTAAATGGCTAATCTAAGATGATAACCGTAAATATTTTATAAAAAATCTAGACTGAAATAGTCGAAGCAATGTCGATAGTAAAAATATCATGTTATTAAATAATAAATAAATATTCGGGACATTTTTGCACACACGGCCATCTGACCCTAAACTAAGCAAAGCTTGTGATATGGCTGCCAGAGACTGATATACATACATATTTAGTTTGAACTAAGATTTAGTAAAACTTACAAGCAAGCTCAAGAGTAGCTGGTTGACTTCTAATATGCCCTCTGCTTGTCCAGGCAAAGCAGGAGCATTGGTACTTATCGCTTCCAAAGTACTCGTCCACATTTTCCCTGGATACCTTGTGCTCGCCCTCGATGATCCTGACTCCAGATTGAGGGTCGACGAACTCAAAATTGGCCGTTTGGATCTTAATGCCGTTACATTTGAAGTATATCTTGAAAAAAAATACTACTTTGAGCAATTTTTTTAATTATACGTAAATTAGTCACAGTTTCTCCGACTATTTAATATTTTTTCACTATACGCGAATTACTCACGTAAGATTAAGCCAGTTAATCCGACCATATAGTTTAATTTAAACCGCATTCTTAAGCCCTCAAAGCGAGTCTCCTTTTCACTTTGACAACACGATTATTGACTAAAAACGTAAGTAATTCTCGTATAATATTTTTTTAAACCCTCGATTAAAGATATTGTACTTTACAAACAGGTAAACAGATTTTCTTGAATCATAGCTAAGAAAAAAAAGTCTTTGAAGTCACCTTTCAAACAAAAAGCAGTCAATCAAACTCAGTTATTCATTTGGGAGCTACGCTAGGATGCCTCAGACAGACACACATATACATTATACACATGTACACAGACACAGATACACACATCAAACTTATAGCACCACTCTTTTTGCGTCGGGAGTATAAAAATGGTGAAAACTAAACCAGTTTTCATAACGAAATAAAACTGTTAGGTTCTCAGGAATAGATAAATTAGTAAGCAAAGTGGTGTACCCAAATTAGAGACCATAGGTCATCGAGATACAATTCCTATAGAGTCACAATCACTTAGTCAAAAAACGTCCGAGCGTCATTGTACATACTACAGTTCACAATGTTTTTTAATTTACATAATATATACTTCACAATGTTACATTTTACATGTTAACTAAACAAAATACAAGCTAAAACTAACACTACAAATACAGTTAGACTGCCCATAGACCGTTGAAGGTCTAAAGACAATCCAAATGCTCAAGCCCACTACCAGTTGGCAGCGTACCCAACATGCTGGCGGCATTACCACGTTGAATGGCAATGCTAATGCGTTGAGCCAGAAACACGCCAGCATTTTGGTCGCGCGTCGCATTAACCAGGCGCTCTGAAAGATTTTTGAAAATGATGTGAGCTCCCAGTCCCAAGGGCCCAATGTCTCGACCCCAAACGCCTCAAATATGTAAACTTTTAAAGTGTTTATTATAATACAAAATTCAAAAATATGAACGAAAATCAATAAGCTAGGCTAGCTATGGTAGTGATATAAACTATACTTACTTCCAAAGCATTAGCAGCTCTGCATTTCAACACCGCCGGTTTATTTTTAACAACGTAAGTATTTTCCGGCTCCAACAAAAACATTGGTAAATTATCTTTAGTCGTATGCAAAGGTATCTTATCATCTACAGCCAATTCTTCTTCTCCAGCTTTAGCTGTTACAGCATCCGGAGTATCTTTATAGTTAGAATCTTTACTATCGTAGTCATAATCTAAATAAGGACCTTCGTCGTCTTCCTCTTCTAAATCGTCGTGGTTAGTGAATACTGGTGGTAGGAAGTAGTCTTTAGCTTCATTAGGGTGATTATATTCTAAGGGTTTTTCTTCATTTTTATCTTGATTCGTGTCATCTTTGTGATGAGTTTCTATGAAACAAACATTTTTTTTAATGGAAAAGTCTAAAGTTGTGTTCAAATGAGCAATCCTTTTACGAAAGAGCGCAGTAGCAATGTTTTTCACCATAACATAATCAACTTTACTTTTGGCAGTTCCACTCAATGTATTTGAAATTATGAATTGCCTTCAATTGATCTCAGTTTTAACTACTGTGCTATAGTCTCCACGCAATTTAAAAACATTTGCTTATAATTGATTAAATCAGGCATCACTTTGCGTAAGTCCATCTGCAATGTTTTCTGACGAATCTTTAGTGTAATTCCACTTCTACGTAGCTTCAAGTACCATAAGAAATTTGTAAAAATAATAAGGTATGTCATGAGGTAATTAATATTTTATTTCACGTTATGCTAAATTAGTATCACAAATATCTATAGAGTAAAATTATTTATCCCAAATTACACTACATTCGTCAGTAAAACACCTTGCTAATAAACTTGATAAATAAAATAGTCAAAGATTACCTCATTAGACGCACCAAGACAAATTTTACAAACACTAGAAACTGGGAGCTCCGTGAAAGATGATTTATACGAAAAAAATATCTATGTACAAAGAAAGAAAATAAATTATCATTCACGAAGCTTCCAGTTTCTAGTGTTCCCAAAATTTTAATATAATTAACGCTTCATAATAAAGATAACTTAGCTACTGATATTATTGCAACTTACTTTTGGTGAAATGTTCTCCGGTCGCGTGATACGCCAATAGCACGGGTACAATCAAGATGCATGTCCAAAAATTCACTTCCATTTATGAACACAAATGAACCCAAAATATTCAAAAGAACTGCATTTGCTTCGACCACATCATTGTTTTCCATAACGGAAACTTTATTCACATTTTAGCTATATTTGCGTTTGTATTTTTTTTGTTTTTAGGATAGACACTAATCCATTTCACTGTATAAAACAAGTATGTTCACTTAATCAATAAAAAAAAAGACAAAATCACTTATAACAAAGATTATTTTTGATCGTAAATTATATCGTAAAAGTTTACGAGAGATTCTGAAAGGTTGAAGTATGTGTTGATCCCGCAACGGTTTCTATGCCACTGAAGATTGGGGTGAAATAAATACGCTTCCAACCCCAAATCGGCACTGCGCACGCCCGAAACTTTTTAATACTTCGCAGTCTGTTCAAGTTCAAAGGAAATTGATTCGTAATTACTTTCGGCACGTTAACATTTTTATAAATATTATACAAGTTTGAGCGAAATATTTATGAGCTTACGTTAGGAGTATCTGTTTTGGTGTAAATATTATTTTAGGGTTTCACCATTTTTTCTAGAACGTGCCTTTAGTATCCTGGGTTTATTTTAAATTTTTGGTCTAATTAGCAGAGTCTAGTAGTAAAACACCAATATTATGATGAATGCAAAACTATTTATAAACATAATGTATTGCAAATACAAATAGGTAACAATACTACCAATACAAAACATTGTGGCTCTGTGCTGAGTCCTCATGTTTAATTTATTACAAATAACCGGCTTAGCGAGGAATATAACTAAATACATTACACATACTGAAAAAATAATTTAAATTGGCTGATAAATCTCTGAGATATCAGCGTTTAAAGTTTTAGGTGGGGATAGGGAGGGGATGCTCTATCCCTTTCTCACAAAGCGTGTGTTAGTATAGCATTTGTATGGCGCTCCTGAGCCGTGACGTCACGGCTCAGTATAGTGCGCTCTCTGTCTAGCATGAAATTTAAATGCTTAAATCTGCTTATATCTTATTTATTTTTTAACTAATTTTAATTTTGTTTTCGTTGATGGGCTCTATTTATGATCAGCTTTTTTATTAGGTAATAAAAAAATATTAGTCATCATGCCTATTGTGTTGCAAAAAGCAGTATATTCTAAGGATGTGGCAGTATGTTTTACAATTATTAGTACTTTACACATATTTAGGTATACACTTATACAGTGTTGTTTTTTTGTTTATATCAGTCTATCTTGAAGCTTAGCTCTTTAGTGCTTAGTTTGCAATATATGTTTTTTAGTAGTGTTTTTCACGACATTGTTCATACCATTATTATAGACCTGTTAATGGCTGTACTTTAAAATAATTAATTATAATTATTGTATATATTTTTGTGCTGTTGGTCGTAAATAAAGATAAAATAAACTAAAATAAAATCTTTCGCTGTTTGTGATATTCTACGGGGGCGGTTTTTATCTAGCATCTCTTCGAGCATTTAACCTCGGGAACCGCAAGTTGAAACGTATCCGTGACTATCACCATGTCAGCTATATTAGTATACCTACTGCTGGACATAGGCTTCTCCCAACCACTCAGCCCGATCTTCGAATTTTCGCTTCCAGCCACTGCCAGCAGCCTTACGTATATCTTCACTCTATCGAGTCTCAGTAGGGCATCCTACCCTACGTTTGCTGATTCGTGGTCTCCACTCTAGAACACGTCTATTCCAACGGTTATTGGTCCTGCGACAGAAATGACCGGCCCACTGCCTCTTCAGCTTGTTAATACGCTGTTAGCTATGACTATGCACACAACATTGTGTATAGTTACACTGTATTTTATAACTGTGTGCGTGTTTTAAGTCGGTATTGCGAGTTTGTTACAGTATTCGTTTATATGAAATGATTTTGTTTTGCGTGTGTTCGCTTATCAGATGATATGCGTGTGACTCGAAAAGCTCCCATAAAAAATAATTTTTGACGTCTCCTTTACCTAAATACTCGAAGAGAGCATTACGAATGAATGAACTTTGAATTGAAAAGCAAAATTACTGTCTTTCTGGATTCCTTTAATTATCGCAGATTAAAAATTAGGCTTAAAATTATCATAAGTTATTTTATTACTCTTATGGGTCGCTGTAGATTCCCGCAAACAATTGTTCTGTATGAGCTTGAATGTAAAACAGAAATGGGTGGTCAGCGAGGATCTTTAGTTTTACTAACTTAGCTGACAATGGAACGGCTTCAACAGCTGAAAAGTGATCAAGAAACAAGTATTATTTAAGTTGTATCAACAAAATAGACATGTGTTCTAATGTTTCATTTATTATAAACTAGCTGTTGCCCGCGGCATAACATAGACTGTACTTCAATCTGGCCATAGCTAAGCATATTCGTGAAAACCGCATTTAAATCCGTCCAGTGGCTTAGGAGACGTACGTGCACAAACAAAAAACAGACACAAATTCTAAAAACTGTGATGTGTGTGTGATTTTTTGTTGTAATCTCGCAATTACAGAATTTTTATCTCTACGATTTTATTATATGTTATAGATTATGGACAATTAGAGTTGGTTTCGTGTAAACAGTCAAAACCCCCTTTTATTTAGCAGTAGTTTAACTCCATTCACACGGCCAACTGCTATCTGAGAGTTTTTAGAGTTTACTATTGTACGATATTAGGCGTTTTTTGTATTGACGCGTGACGTTCTACTGCTTAGACGACGGAGATCGAACTGAATTATGCTTCATGCTAGTTGGAGCATTGATCCAACTTAAGGCAGGCCTTAGACACGCAAAGTAAGTTAACTCACGGTGTCTACGGTGATAAATGTATGTGGTAGTATTTATTTCTAAAATAAAAACAAATTTAGCGTAGTTTTAATTTTAGTTTTTTCGTATTCCTAATTTAATAAATTTCTTTTGTAGGTAAATAAACTTTTGATTTTGTATATAAACTCGATTGCCAAACGTAACCAATGACATTTTTGACATGAAGCCAAAGTACCAAAGTGCCAAAGTACCTCGCACTTCTAATATCAAGTTTTTTTATACTGCAATAGGTTATTATATAAAATAAACTCACAAACATACACCCGAAGAACACTACCCTCCTTCTGAGCAGTAGGGTAATATCATAACATGTAGTTTTTTAAATCATACTAATATTATAACTGCGAAAAGTTTGTTGGTTTGTTTGTTCCTCTTTCACGCTGCAACAAAGCAACGGATCGACCTTTTGCGTGGGTATAGTTCAAGGACTGTAGAGTGACATAGGCTACTTTTCATCATCATCATCACCATTTTTCATCACTACGCGAGCGAAACCACGGGGCGCAGCTAGTAGGTAATAATATTGGATTTGACCCTGCATGAATGCAAATGTGCAATCTTCGAAAAACAAAAAAAAATAAAATTCATCATGAGTTAAACTTACAAAGTATTATAATTTATACGCATAGTCATGAAAGTTCATTCAGTACCTATATACAACTTACTCCAAATGAAAACCGGACTAGAGTGAGTAGGGCTCGCACCCTGAGGATTCCGTACAAAATAAATATGTATCGAGATAGTTTAAATAAAATCGAAAACTATTTAATACATGCATGTAGGCACATAAAGATGAGAGACTTAGTTACAAAAACAAGAGTATTTATAAAAAATCGTGTATTTAACAAATTTTCTGATAAAATCTTCATGGATCACTGAAAATCCCAGCAAACAGCTGTTCTGTATGGGCTTGCACGTAAAACAAGAATGGATGGTCTGCAGTAAACGGTATCGGTTTTGGACCACCGGGTCCTGCCCCAGCTACGAAAGTAATTGCTGAAAAAACAAGTTCAGTAAATAAATAAACTTGTTTAGTCCTTTTAAAAAAATAATCAAAAAAAAACGTCAGCATTCTATATGTTTTCAAAATACGATACGCAGTAATACAGTGAGTGCGTTTTGTCAGGACTTAGGTTCGAGTTCGAATAAATAAATAAATAAATAAATATTCGGGAATTTTTTTCACACACGGTCATCTGACCCCAAGCTAAGCAAAGCTTGTGATATGGCTGCCAGAGACTGATAAACATACATATTTAGTTTTAAATACATACTTAAATAGATATTAACAACCAGATATAGAACAAACACAAATGTTCATCACACAAATGTTTGTACTAGGCGGGAAACGAACCCACGCCCCCAAGCTCAGAAGGCAGTTTCACTACCAACTGGACCAACGGGCTATCAACCAGCTATTATCCAGCTGCTTGACCATATTTTTTGCAAAAAGTCACGTCGATCCTTATTGTTGTTCTGTAACTGCATGAGAATCTTCACGAGAGCATTTCAACTGTGTTGAAATATACTGAACTGGAAATACACAATCTACACTATAAACACTATAAACTGGACCAACGGGCTATCTTAAAAAATTACAATAATTACTTTAACCGTAGCAATATACTTAGAAACAGATGAGATAGAGGTAGATCGTTTTATCTGCACCTAATTCTGAACTGTTCGACCAACCACCCGCATTCTTCGGTCTTTGTCAAGTCCATTTTTTATTTGTATATGACAAATTTCTAGTGTAAATCCGCTTCTACGTCGCTTATACGAGTACAATAAGGATTTTGGGACAATTTTTTTTGCACAGCTGTAACGGGTATAATTGTTTATCTCAGTAACATTTCAATGGGCAAGTGCCTTTAATAACTAAACAAAATACAAGCTAAAACTAACACAAGTTATTAAAGGCACTTGACAAGTAAAAAAAAAAAAAAACATTTCAAATAAAAAATATTTATAGTCATTGCATAATAATTACCGAAAACTTCAAATATTTTATTTAAAATTAATATCATCAGGATACATTTTGTAACGAATTTTTGTTACAGATTTAACTGATCTTTGTTTCAAGTTAGGTTAATTTTTATCTTTTATGTATTTAATATTTTATTTCAGGTTAGGTTAAAATTAGCATCACAAATATCTATAGAGAAAAAAAACAAAATTCTAATGTACTCGAAGGGACGTAGAAGCGGGATTACACTAGAAATTCGTCATATACAAATACCAACCCAGAAGTCAGTCCGTCAATACGTCCATAAACCCTCAAAAAATAATTAGAACAGAAACCATATTAAAAACCACACCTTATGAAATAATTGGTATATAGGTTAAAAATTCTACAGGCATTTATCCGGGAAAATCCGTAGCAAATTCTTCCAAAAAAAAATATATCAAAAATAGTAAGATAATATGGGCAATATTAGACATAAATAATTTATAGCCTTGTTGGAGCGGACAAGAAAGTCATCAGTCATATTGGAAAGACCCAATAAGGACCCAAAACTGTCGACCGCTCGGAAGTTTTGACAGTTTTCGAACCTTTGCCTTTCGTACTCTCGAGGACCTAAAGACGGATTTGCAGAGGATTACAACTCGTGTTTTGAAGTAACTGTTTACCAACTGGGGATTATGTTAATACCTTCTTAAATCGTGCTATAGGTTTTAATGTTTTGAGGTATCATTAAAAAGGTTTAAATATCTGCCCAAATCATTATATTTTCGTTACTTCACGCCTTCGGTTTGAACAATGTACTGACTCAAAAATACTATCTCCCTATTTAATAAACGTGAAGTAGCCATGGAATAGTTACTCCTTATTTTGTATTTCTCAAGCGATTTCATAACTGGAAAAGACATATGATAACTTTTCGAAATACCTCGCGTTTAACCCCCCAAGCGCCTTTTACTTTGCACTACTTACTTTTACTTGCACAAACCTCCTCATTTCTAAATTTAGTTAATTTTAGATTTAGTCCTAAACTCAGCTTAGCTTAAACAAATTAGCTTAGCCTGCTTAGCTTCGTCTTGCACCAATGTCTTTGTGACGTGAATTAACTAAACAGAGTTTACTTAATTATTATTAGCTACTAATAAATAATATTAATTACCTATTAATAATATTTCTAGCGACATGCTCTTTTTTCCTACACTAATGTACATATCTTTTTTTTACAGGAAATTCACAGCTTTTGTAAAATGACATATTCACATCGGGTTTTAGATTTGGTATAGTGGTAATTCCCGTGATTTCCCGACAAAAAAAATTCAAAAATTTGACGATCGGCAGGATTTGAACCTGCGTCATCCGAGTTAACGCCCCGAACCATTGGCGGATCCAGGGTGCGGGGCCATGGGGGCCATGGCCCCTTCAAATCCCATCAAAATACCTAGCAATTCCATTCATTCTACTCAATTTTTCGATTTGATTCCTTCGAACCTTGTCAGAATGGAAAATGAAATCCAGAATGTCCCTCTTTCCGCTAAAACGATCGCTTTCATGTCGACCTCCAAATTCTTGAGCTGTATTTGCAACCAATCTAAGCTTAAACGTATGAGCGTATCTAATTGAATCGACCGGATCTTTCTATAGACACTTTTCTTGACTTCCTAAAACGTGGATCGCACCATTGCTCAATCTTGCAGGGTAGTGGTCAAATTCAAGACTATACCTACAAGTAAGCATGAAAAGCTTACCTGAAGCCGCACTCGCTTCGGTTCCTCTTTCATGCACTTCTATAACAGCTTTCTGAATAGCGTTGGTTACTATTAGCTCTTGGTTTTTCACTATGTTTTTGAGACCAGAATTAGGTGACACCATTTCCATTACTCCAATCTAAAAAATTATATGATTGTAAGAGAATAATGATTATAAGAGTAAAAGTACAGTTTGGCAAAAAAGAGTAGAAATTAATAGGGGCGCCACTATCGCAAATAGTTCTAAATACTAGCAACCCTGCCGTACATCTGTGGAAGATGATTGGGTGAAATTCTTTCACTGACGTGTTTTCCACAGTATTAAAAAAATATAGTTTACGTTTCAAGACTTTTTTGCCAAGCTGTATATGTCAAATTAAGAACATCCTCCGTCGTGCGTTATTTCATCGGAATAAAGGGATCTATAGAATGGTGGTCTAAACAGAAAGGTCAATTTAATTATAAACAACCCGCTGAGCTTCAACATGAAGCGTTTCAAAAAGGTTGTCTACAACTAAAGCTCCGTCAACACCGCTAGTGTTGCACGTGTCCATAGGCGGCGGTTTCTGCTTACCATTAGGCGGACAGCATGCTTGTTTGCCGCATTTTTTTTAAACTTTCAATATGAGAAAAACGTGAAATTGCGGGGAAAAATAGCTAATCCATAGATAAATTTCATGGTATGTATAGAACAGTTGATAGTTATTATGCTATTTCAAAAGTAAAAGTTGTTCCTAATGATTAGTATAATAACCTCCTTTCGGCTTAGTGCCGGTTCCGTGTAACCCTATATTATCATCATTAGCCAGAAGACGTCCACTGCTGAACATAGGCCTCCCCCTTTAACCCCCACACTGAACGAAGAAAGCCTGCCATCTGTATCCACTGGATGTCCTGGACTCTCACAATGTCGTCGGTCCATCTAGTAGCAGCCCTACCTACGCTGCGTCTTCCGGTTCGTGGTCTCCATTCAAGAACCTTTTTTCCCCATCGGTTATCGGTTTTTCGAGCGATGAGGCCTGCCCATTGCCACTTCAACTTGCAAATTTTAACAGCTATGTCGGGTGACTCTAGTTCTTTGGCGAATATCCACGTTCCGGATTCTATCGCGTAAAGAAACTCCGATCATACCTCTCTGCATTGCCCGCTGTGTGACTCTGAGTTTTTCCAAAAAGCCAACAGTTAAGGACCACGTCTCAGTATCATATATCATCATCCGATCATGTGATGGGAACCAGATATACATCTAAATCAAAGATGGAAATCTATTTATTTTTAATTCCTACCTTTTCATACATATCTTTAAGGTCGAAACTCGAAGTAATCGAGAACTTAGGTATAGTTAAGCCAACCAGCTCTGTTTTTAAATTCTTCAAGGCACTGTTCAAGAGATTAGGAGCCAATTTCAACTGGTTCAGTAGCAACGGGAGACCAGCTTTCTCAAGCGGTAAGACAATGACGAAGTGTGCCTCTGAACCTTCGTACGGGATTTCGATTATCTGTTAATGATAAAACATTATATTAGCCAGTTTTTTATGCTACCAAGTGACGAGATGGGCAGGTTGCTCACATAATGGTAAGCGTCATCTTGCCCATAACATTTCAGTGTGACGTAAAATTTAAAACTTTAACAGGTCAGAACCTTGCCCGGCAATGCACTGCGCTTGTCACCCTTACTGCCCACATTGCCGTTCAATCCTTTCTTTCTTTTTTTTTAGGGTTTGTACCCAAAAGGTGTAAACAGGACCCTATTACTAAGCCTATGCTGTCTATCTGTCTGTCCGTTTTATATTTTAACGGTTGTATCTTTCGAACCATAATTGATAGCCATTAGACATTTTCACAAAATAATTATGTAATGTTACGGCGGATTAACTAAGAAATAATAAAAAGTCAAAAAGTAAAACTAAATAAGGGTCAATAGTTATTTTTTAACTTTCACAATTTGAACACATGTTTTAAATGTTTATTTTATTTATTTATTTACGGAAAACAAACAGCTTTAACAACATAAGACATAGTAAGAAAAACAAACAACAACAACAAACAACATAAATAATACTACAAACGTTTTTTAACGTCTGTTTGTATTTGCACTAATGTAAAAACGATAATACGTATAAGCGTCAAACTTGTCGTGACTATAGTACACACTCTAAAGTATAATTAACAATATTGGCCAAAAGTGAGTCGGTGACAAATTTCTGTTTACCACCGAGTTATGCAACGTCGGGCGCAGTTGGTACTTGGATGAGTGACCGCCTGGGCGTGATGTTGTCTTTTTGCACAACATTTTGTATTTTGTGTTGGAATGGAACCCTCAAGGCGCGAGCCTGACTCGTACTTAGCCGGTTTATTTATGTAGGTTTATTTATAATAACTGTGACGCTAACTACAAACCTCGGCATTTAATAAGTCGCTTTTGGTGTATCTACAGGTAGTTTGATGAGACATGAGCTGTACTTTCTTTGGCCCAGTGGGTGCGTAAAAATCACCAACATTAATTTGTTTGAAAGGATCCTTCCATTTTCCCTGAAATCAAACCGTTACTCAATTATTATACTAAAAATAAGGCCGAAGAAAAGCTGGAGTGGGACTGGACCGGCCACGTCAATTGAATGTCGAATTTGGACATATCATACGACCATGCACCTGTCAGATCCAGGCGAAGATGGCGAGACAAAATTGACTCCCAAATAATATAAAGGACCACCATAGCACAAGATAGAGAGGAAGGATGAAAAGGCAAGGAAGCCTACGAGCTGTGAGAGAGTAACGGCAAAATATTTACCCAGATAAAAAAACCTATTGTACGTTTTATACTGGGTTAGTTACTTGGGCCTGTCAAAACCTGACCCTGCAGTCTCTTTACGAAGGCAATGCTGGTAAGGTGTGAAGGTGGAGGCGAATCAAACTTCGTCAGCTCCAATAGTGGATCGAAAGCACCAATGAAATCAACATTAAAAATGCAAAGGGGAGTGCATGTTTTTATTCCCATTCGACTTGGTAATGGCGGAATTAGATAAAATTCGCTATCGACGTAGTTTGACAAATATTAGAATTTACAGTGTGCTGGTTAGTGTCTGAAATTTATGATAAAAGTGATAAACTAAGCTATTTTACCTTAAAATATACGGCATTAACAATAATCAACGAAGTGTCTGGTGATAGCTGACTTGGTAGCAGTAGCAGTGGGATCATGCCGTTGGTCTGTCTGGAGACCTAAGGATCACAATTTAAAGACTTCATACCAGTGGCGGATTTACCTACAGGCTGAGTAGGCAGTCAGATTTTAAGGGCGGCATTTTTGAGGCCAATTTGTTTTTTCTTACATTCATTAAAAGATTTATTTTATTATTTATAATATAGCTAAATGTTTTTCATCATCAACATCATCCTACTATTACTTAAACCCGAAAACTATTTATTGTGCAATATTACCTAAAACGTTGGGTTGTAAAAATAATCTAGCTCAAATAACTGACACATCAATCCCCTAGTTCAAAATCATACTAATTACGGGTATGTGTGGTGTAATTAGGAAGATAGAGCTCAAACCATATAGCTGCAATGTCATTGTTTTTTAGGGTTCCGTACCTCAAAAGGAAAAAACGGAACCCTTATAGGATCACTTCGTTGTCCGTCTGTCTGTCTGTCTGTCTGTCCGTCTGTCAAGGCCCTTTTTCTCAAGAACGCGTAAAGGTAGCAAGTTGAAATTTATACTAAATACTTGGGTCTACGGTTTCTTTCGGCTGTAAAAAAATAAAAGTTGTAAGTCAACGCAATCAAAAGATATGAACGTTTATGTCGCATATTTAGCGATTTCACAGGGGAACCAAAACCTATAGGGTACTTCCCGTTGACCTAGAATCATGAAATTTGGCAAAAAGCAAGGTCTCATAGCACATATATAGGAATAAATCCGAAAGTTATAAATATGAAGGTATATCATTTAAAAATGATTATTTTGCTATTACAAACTTACATTTTGTAGTTGGAATGTATGGAAGAACCTTATTGTCAACTACAAACTTAAGTTTGTCTTTCAATATTTTAACTTCAGTTAGTTTTTTTTTGGTCTCGCGCTCTTAGGGTTCCTTTATGTCGTATATTTTGCAATTTCACAGGGGAATCAAAACCTATAGGGTACTTCCCGTTGACCTAGAACCATGAAATTTGGCAAGAGGCAAGGTCTCATAGTACATATATAGGAATAAATCCGAAAATTATAAATTTGAAGGTATTTAAAAATAATTATTTTGCTATTACAAACTTACATTTTGTAGTTGGGATGTATGGAAGAACCTTATTGTCAACTACAAACTTCAAAGTTGTCTTCCCAGAGACTGTGGGATCGGCCGATCTGCGAACTAGCATGGAAATCGCTACTAGATACGTGTCCTAGTATTGCAGATCGCGCTCGTATTCTTGCTGTCTCTGTTTGGGAATCGGGACTTTGGTTGCAAGCCATGCCCTCTTTTAACACAGGTAGCCTTTTAGATCCAACCGCATTTCGTCTAGCTGTCAGCTTACACTTGGGTGCAAGGTGCTGTGAGGCCCATCGCTGTCAGTGTGGTACTGCTGTTGACCAGCTCGGTCACCATGGTCTCTCTTGCTCGAGAAGCGCTGGTCGTATTGGCCGACACGCTAGCCTGAATGACATCATACGCAGGGCACTTTCCACCGCCAATGTCGCAGCTGTGCTCAAACCAAGTGGTCTTGCGCGTGACGATGGAAAGAGGCCTGACGGTATGACACTTGTGCCCTGGAGGTTGGGGCGGCCCCTTGTATGGGACGCAACTTGTGTCGATACTTTGGCGCCGTCACATCTTCCTGAGACACAGGGTAGGGCTGGCGCGGCTGCTAATTCGGCAGAGCAGCACAAGCGTCGCAAATATGCTAACCTCGGCAGTGGTTACATATTTGAGGCGTTTGGGGTCGAGACATTGGGCCCTTCGGGACCGGGAACTCACCTCATTTTCAAAAATCTTTCAGAGCGCCTGGTTAATGCGACGCGTGACCAAATGCTGGCGTGTTTCTGGCTCAACGCATTAGCATTGCCATTCAACGTGGTAATGCCGCCAGCATGTTGGGTACGCTGCCAACTGGTAGTGGGCTTGAGCATTTGGATTGTCTTTAGACTTTCAACGGTCTATGGGCAGTCTAACTGTATTTGTAGTGTTAGTTTTAGCTTGTATTTTGTTTAGTTATTAAAGGCAAAGGAACAGAGGCGTGGTAGTGCTGTTCTTTAAGAAAGGTGACAAAACCTTGCTGAAGAATTACAGACCCATCTCGCTTCTGAGCCATGTTTATAAGCTGTTTTCGAGGGTCATCACGAATCGTCTCGATCGCAGGTTCGATGACTTCCAGCCTATCGAACAAGCCGGTTTCTGAAAAGGCTATAGTACCATAGACCACATCCACACGCTACGCCAACTTATACAGAAGACCGAAGAATATAACTTGCCACTATGTTTGGCGTTTGTGGACTATGAGAAAGCCTTTGATTCGTTCGAGACATGGGCGGTGCTCGAGTCTCTCCAGCGATGCCGTATTGACTATCGGTATGTCGAAGTGTTGAAGTGTTTGTACAATAACGCCACCATGTCGGTCCGAGTACAGGAGCAGAGTTCGAAGGCAATTCCATTGCGAAGAGGCGTGAGACAGGGAGACGTTATCTCTCCGAAACTGTTCACTGCCACAATGGAAGATGCCTTCAAGCTCCTGGAATGGCAAGGACTCGGCATCAACATCAACGGCGAGTACATCAGTCACCTTCGGTTTGCCGACGATATTGTGGTCATGGCAGAGTCGATGGAAGATCTCAGCATGATGCTCGAAGGCCTCAATCGAGTCTCCCAACAGGTGGGCCTTAAAATGAACATGGACAAGACAAAGGTCATGTCAAATATCCATGTTGTGCCCACCCCAGTATCAGTTGGGAACTCAGTTCTTGAAGCTGTTGACGCGTACGTCTACCTAGGACAAACAGTCGAACTAGGTAGGTCCAACTTCAAGAAAGAGGTCAATCGGCGAATCCAACTCGGCTGGGCAGCGTTCGGTAAACTACGCAACGTCTTCTCGTCAAAATACCTCAGTGCCTTAAGACGAAAGTCTTCGACCAGTGTGTGTTACCAGTGATGACATACGGCACTGAAACGTGGTCTCTCACTATGGGCCTCATAAGCAAGCTCAAAGTCGCACAACGAGCTATGGAGAGGGCTATGCTCGGGGTTTCTCTACGAGATCGAATCCGAAATGAGGAGATCCGTAGACGAACGAAAGTCACCGACATAGCCCACCGGATTAGTAAGTTGAAATGGCAGTGGGCAGGGCACATATCACGCAGAACAGATGGCCGATGGGGCCGAAAGGTTCTGGAATGGCGACCACGGACTGGTAAGCGCAGCGTAGGACGTCCACCCACAAGATGGACAGACGACCTAAAAGAGACCGCAGGGAAACGCTGGATGCAGGCCGCTTCCAACCGGCCCTTTTGGAGATCGATGGGGGAGGCCTATGTCCAGCAGTGGACGTCCTACGGCTGAAATGATGATTAAAGGCACTTGCCCAGTAAAAAAAAAACTACAAACTTAAGTTTGTCTTTCAATATTTTAACTTCAGTTAGATTTTTTTTTGGTCTCTCGCTCTGAGGGTTCCGTCTAACGGAACCCTCAGAGCACGAGTCCTACTCGTACTTGTCCGGTTTTTTTATTTTTAATTATGTTTCTGATGGTATCGAATTGTAAAAGTCTGTAAGGGCGACAAAATTTAAATAACCTACTGGCGGCAAATATGTAAATCTGCCACTGCTTCATACTAATTACACATGCGAAAGTAACCTCTATCTCCATATCTGTTTGTAACCTTATCGCTACTAAAAGGCTAAACCGATCTTGATGACATTTGGCAAAGAAGCAATGTAAAACATGAGCACGAAGATGGTATACTTTTTTACGAATAACTGTGGAAAATTGGAAATTCTAGCTAGTTAATTATGTCTGTACTGCAAGGTTCTATTATTTTTGGACTCGGCCAACAATTGTTAGTCCTTGTTGAAGCACATCTACTTCAATGCAAGGAGTGTCAAAACATTCTTAAATTTAAACTTACTTATTGCTATTTACTTTTCTTGCTAATACCAAGTGTCAAACGTTACCCATCCATTGATCTCGTCCGCGGCCTGCTTCGGCTGCTTGAAGGAAATCTTCTCAACTCCAGAATGGAAGATTGTCTTGGCAGATTCAGCGAACTTGGGTAGAATTTCAGCTTCTTCTGCGACGTAAATCCTGCTTGCTACGTCTAGTTTTACGCCGGGGACATACTGGAGTTTCTGTATCAGCTCCGTGAAGCTTTCTGTTAGCTAAAACATATTTTATTACGTAGTTATTAAAGCAAGGAAACAAAATTCATGATGATGGGAGCATAAATAGAAACACGACACGGAAGTCCTCATACGTCAAACGTAATTTTTTGCGTATTTTTTATGAGCTCTAATGTTAAAACGGTAATACATACTTACCTACCTACAGGCGTCAAACTTGGCATGATTATAGAACACACTCTAAAGTATAACAAAAATGATAAATAATAACTAAGTGCGAGTCGATGACAAATTTTTGTTCATTACCAAGTTATAACTGGTAATTTCGTTATTTGGACGATACTATTATCATTCAAACCTCGACCACCGAAACAAAAACACCGAACACACACACACACACACGCACACGCACATAGAACACCGTTCATTTCACCGAATCGAAATGCCATATTATACTAATTTTGAAATCATTTTTTTGAATTTATAATTATTGTATTTGTTGGTGGTACGGAACTCTCAATGCGCGAGCCCGACTCGCACTTGGCCGGTTTATTTTATAATGTTATTGCAGTTGTACATAATTACATTTCAGTGGCAAACTTACAGCGCTCTTCTTATAGTCTCCGATAACATCAGTCAATTCTGCCCGCGTCTTGCCTTCTGCCCCAAGGACGAGCTTCCCTAGGGGCAATAACGCCGACACTGGAGAGCAGACGACATTGCCTCCGGAATGTTGGAACGATAATTCCTAGAATATGTCTATGGTTAAATTCAAGTTTTCAATGAATTTGACAACTAAATTTTTATTAAGTTATCTAAGTCATGCCACCTACCGCTCAGACGCATGCAGCTGTGATGAGATTCTGATATGACAGCTTAAGGAAACTATAAAAATAAAGGCTAATAACTAAGTATCTACAGGCATCAAAAAATACAATTCCCATCATGAGAAACCCGCCGCTCTCTGAAGCTTGCTGCTCATGGTGATGATGAAGCATGTAGTACCTAGGTATCATCATTTTATAAGTAAATAATAAATCAGAAAATAACTCTTCCTGTTTATTTCTTTTTCATGACTAAAAAAGCTTGACCGTTGTTGATGAAAAAGAGGTAGTCTGAATCTGAAAGATGGACATAATTATACCTACCGGGAAACTGATGGTTACCCATCAAAGAAGTGTTAGCTTTTCAGCCAAGAAATCACCTTTTTAAACTGTTTTACACACAATTCGTTTACACTTGTTATCGCTTCGAGGTTCGAGCAAAGAAAGAGAGTGATTGCAATGCAACCGCCACTTATATACTGTGTTCGTTGGCAGTCGACAAAAGACTGTCAACTGTCAACGAACACGTGTGAACTTCGCCAATACAGTTTCATTATAATGGTGTTGTTAGTTTATCTATCCATTAAATGATTAAACTAAAGTTGTTCTACATTCGGCCATCCGACTCAATTACACGTCCTCGTGTATACGTGTCATGTATTATATGATAATAGACGTTATATGTGTTAATTAAATGTGTACTTTACAATCTTATTTTGAAGTCTTATACTATCGTTTTATGTTACATAATATCAGAATGCAACTGAATACTGAAAAGCACATCATATCAGACTAAAACCGAATCTGGTTTAGTTAAGTCAGTACGCAACTGCGTACACTGTCTCTTACGCAACTGCGTACATCGGCTCTTACGCGACTACGTACACCGGATCTTACGCAACTGCGTACAATGTCTCTTACGCAACTGCGTACATCGGCTCTTACGCGACTACGTACACCGGATCTTACGCAACTGCGTACAATGTCTCTTACGCAACTGCGTACATCGGCTCTTACGCGACTACGTACACCGGATCTTACGCAACTGCGTACAATGTCTCTTACGTAACTGCGTACTGGAGGCTCCGCTGCAGGCTCAGCTGGCAGGTTCGACGGCAGGCTCAGCCGCAGGCTCAGCCGCAGGCTCGACAGCAGGCTCAGCCGCAGACTCCGCGGCAGGCTCCACTGCAGGCTCCGCTGTATGCTCCGCCGCAGACTCGACCGCAGGCTCGACAGCAGGCTCAGCCGCAGGCTCGACGGCAGACTCGACAGCAGGCTCAGCCGCAGGCTCGACGGCAGGCTCAGCCGCAGGCTCGACAGCAGGCTCAGCCGCAGACTCCGCGGCAGGCTCCACTGCAGGCTCCGCTGTATGCTCCGCTGCAGACTCGACCGCAGGCTCGACAGCAGGCTCAGCCGCAGGCTCGACGGCAGGCTCGACAGCAGGCTCAGCCGCAGGCTCGACGGCAGGCTCAGCCGCAGGCTCGACAGCAGGCTCAACGGCAGGCTTGACAGCAGGCTCAGCCGCAGAATCGGTGGCAGAAATTTGCATATATAACAATAAGTACACTAATCGGATATATAATCTGAAGAACTTTTAACATGAGCACAGTTATTTAGTAATTAGTATTAAATTAATCATTAGTAAATAAATTATAATCAAGAAAACGCAAGGAATAAAACAGCCACTTTGTAAAATAACTATTAATTAGGGCTCTAAAAAAAACATGACTAGCAAACAGGTTTTGAACCACTTAACAAAAGACAAATTACACTCTGTGGACATGGGAAAATAAGAAGACATCTGTAACTTATTAATCCCGATTCTGATTTGTTAGCTTTTCAGCCAAGAAATCACCTTTTTAAACTGTTTTACACACAATTCGTTTACACTTGTTATCGCTTCGAGGTTCGAGCAAAGAAAGAGAGTGATTGCAATGCAACCGCCACTTATATACTGTGTTCGTTGGCAGTCGACAAAAGACTGTCAACTGTCAACGAACACGTGTGAACTTCGCCAATACAGTTTCATTATAATGGTGTTGTTAGTTTATCTATCCATTAAATGATTAAACTAAAGTTGTTCTACAGAAGTCATGGCGAAGACGAAAAATCGGTTTATGTCGGTTCCAAATTAGTAAATAGTAAAGATAAAAGTAGTAATAAATAAATGACGGAGCTCGGAGCTAACTTTTTTTCAATACAAGCTGTATGAGAATTCTTTCCTTTTTTGAAGTCAGTTGTAAAGTAATATCAACAAAAACAAGACGTCTCGAGCCAAAACTTTAAAAAAACATAGGCAAAGGAAATTTCTGAAGGTACTCACAATTGCGAAAGTCCGTCTCAATGACCCTTTACAGTTAAAATACGTACTGCGGGCATGCGAACTGATCTTATCGGACCTTTTCGGTCCTGAATGACTCTCGCTTGATACTGAATGCCTGAAAATTAGGTTGCGGACTGTTGGTTCCACTACTTGGTTTCATAAGTCGGTCTTGTAGGATGTTCAAGACTCGTGGCTCCACTGATTAAAATGAGTGGAACTATCAGGATTTGTGGATACTTTTGTCTCCACTTGGTTCCACTAGTGGGCCCAGTAGGATTTTCAAGTACTCGTATCTCCACTGATTAAAATGATTGAGCTATTTGGATATGAGAATAATTTTATCTTCACTCACTGTAAAATACTGGGGACTTACGGACAACTGCTATTGCGGCACCAAACTAACGTTAAATCCGCTCAGTTGGAAAATCACGTGACCGTAAACTAGGTGCCTTAAGGTTCACGTTCGCGTGTTTTCCAACTGAGCGGATTTAACGTTAGTTTGGTGCCGCAATAGCAGTTGTCCGTAAGGCCCCAGGGCGTGCTAGAAATGGAGCTCTGAATAAAATGTCAAATATAGGCGCTGTTATTTATATATAAACTTTATTATGCACAACTTAAAAAAAACAGAAAATTAACAAAAATTTAAAAGAGTTTTAGGCCCGTATTCTAAAACAAGACTCAAGTATCGTTTGATCTTAGTTCACCTGATTATTACTTGAGCCTAGAATCGTTGCTTAAGTATTGTTCTTATTCCAAAACTGCCCTTAAACTCAACTCAGCTGAATCTAGATTTAAGTAGAGTTTCAAGCGGATATTCTTTTTGTCTATGAATCAGTCTGTTTTCGTTTACATTTTTATTTTAGTTTAACAATGTCGTTCCGCGTAACGCATAATTTAAAATGTTACAATAATTTAATTAATTAAATAAACAGTAATGTAGTATGAAATTATTAAGTATTTAACTATTTAGGTAATGATCTACACTATATCTTAAAGATTTTATACATTTTTATGCTTAAAACCCTAGAATCTACTCAAAGCATTTTTCGTCAAATAATTTCAAGAAAAATTATGTAATACGGAACGTCAACAATGTCAATGTATTGTGAAATGTCACATTAGTCTTGTTTATTTTTCGCGATTTTCTTTGGAAATTTAATTCAGTTCAAGTAAATCAAGGAAGTAACTGTGCTACGAAATAGTAGTATCTTATCGTGCCTATATTTGGATATTTTTAGGATTTCCCCTTCAGTTTGGAAAGAAAAATGTCTATTAAAAAAATATTAGTATTATTATATTACTATTCCTAGTAATTAAAATGATTATAAATAAAAGACTGACCTTATTATTTAGTAGTTTGTTTAATTTTGTTAAAAGCTATATGATTAACAAATGAGTTAATGAATACAGACAGTTTTTTTAACCAATTTGTTAAAGTTGTATAGGAGACCATGCTTCAGTCAATCAAAACTGCTAATAATGGAAGCTCTAACTGCAAACCCATCAGATGTTCCTGCGATAGCGCATTTTAAAATTATTTGCATCCATTGCATACGGATCTTCAGCATCTCTCAAGTGTCGCATTGGAATGCTAACAGTGATCTGTCTATTCACTCGGAAATTTGATCATAATATTCGATATCTTCAGAAATATCCATGGTGCAAAGCAAATAATAACAAGTTTAATAACACAAACCAAGTACACTACACAGAAATCTCTGCTCAAGCGTGATACAGACGTCACTTGCGTGATCGCAGATCATATGTCAACTTGAGTACAGATTGGCAACTGAGTGACGTTTTAGAATACAGGTGAACTACGATCGTAGAATCTTGACCCAAGTTTAATTCTAGAATAAAATCTCTACTTAAAACTAGTTTTAAGTAGAGAATCTTGACTGAGCGTCGTTTTAGAATACGGGCCTTAGTTTTCTTAAATTTTCTGTCATAATTATATATTTTTATGCTCGTATGTATTTTCTTTTTTACGTGAGTAAAAACAAAAAGCCTTAATGGAAAAATTGTTTTTGTTAATTTTCTGTTGTAGGTAAGTAAGTATTAATTTTGCTGTAGGTATCTATGTATTTTCTTTTTTACGAAGTAAAAAACAAAAATCGTTAGTATTAGATAGGTAGGTAAATTAGTTTTAATTTCGTTAATTTTCTGTCATAATTATTAATTTTTATGCTCGTATGTATTTACTTTTTTACGCGAGTAAAAAACAAAAACTAGTTTTCGTAAATCACAGTTAATTATTTTGCCGCAGGCGCTCGAGTATTAGTTCACAAGTTCTGTATTTATATTTCTGTATTATTTTTCTATTATGACAGACAGACATCGTAGGCAGTAATAGGGTCCCGTTTTTACCCATTGGGTACGGAACCCTAAAAATCAGTGTGTCACTTACGCCAGTCTTTCAGCGGAAGTAGAGTCAGACGACGTACTACTGTGGTGCCTCTCCCGGTGATTTCTCTTCTTCGATAAGCTTAGAGATAACGATAATATGAATAGAACTGAAAATAAAATAAATTTATACAAAAAAAAAAAAAACTTCTCGGGAATTAGGTGAAAATAAATTAACTGGATTCATCCCCTACTCAGAGAACGAATATTTTCTTTAAATTTAAATAAGACCACCCTTGAGATACAGCAAAAAAATGAATCGTTTAAATATTTGTTCACAATATCGTATAACATACTAATAATTATTATACCAACACACAAAATCCGTCGAATAGTGCACCTCCTTTTTAGAAGTCTGTTGAAGAGAGGAAATGCGATATATCTATCGTAGTAGGTAATGAATGAATGGAATGCCTAATGAAATAATCAAATTTATACAACCTTTTATTTAACTTTGGCATACTTACCCATACAATACAATAACTCTTTATTAAAATACCACAAAACAAGGATAACATAAACATTACAATAAAATTATTATCTAGACCTTTAACAAGCGGCCTTATCGCTTAAAGCGATTTATATACCTATGTAAGTTCGGTGAAAATGCAATGTTAGGTATGGTACCTTCGAGCTGGTCTGATGGTGGAGACAGAAGGTGGCTGGTGGCAATAGGAACTCCTACCGTCTTACTACAAAAGATTTAAGAACGCTTTAGACATGTTTTTAGCAGTTGTTTCACTGTGAAAAATATGTTAAACACATGTCTAAAGCGTTCTTAAATCTTTTGTAGTAAGACGGCGAAACTACGTAACTCCGTCGAGTTTGGGTTCATTGGATTCTTCCCAACAAGCACTTTGGTAGGTACTAGATGATAAATTCAATATGGCGGACGCCCCAAGATGGCGGTGAGATAAGAATTTATTTTTATTTTTTGTAGTTAGTTTAAAGTAGGTAAAACCAAATGAAGTTACGGCACTTAATTACTTACAGAATATAAATTTCATGATTGATTAAGTAGGTATGAAGATAATTCCTATGGTAGTAATTTTACACAGAACAAAAACAGAATTAATTTTATTCATGTCATTTTATGAGTGACTTCGTTAAAATATTACTTTCGTCACTCATGAAACAATTTTCTTCGAAGTCGAAATTCAATTTCACAGTTATTAATCACAATACGAGTACCTTAGTCTCATTCGCTTGTTTTTATTCAATAAAATCGTGCTGCGAGTGTCTATAAATACCTACCTACTTATTTCACACTCACTGGTTAATTTTACCAAGCGACCACGAAAGGTTGTTTCTCGATTTTTTAATACATTTACGTAAGTTATCTTAATTCGCTTAAAACTGACCCTCACAGGCAAAGATAATAATTATTATACCTACCTAGTCATTAATGCTCGCGGGCGGCGGAAGACCTAGCGAACCACGTGACCTCAACTAGTAACCTTTGCTTGAAACTCGCCCTCGCGGGCCGCTTGCGGGCAAGTGAATAGCGCGACCTTGACATAGCGCGTATGAACCATCGGATGAAATCAAAGAATTCGTCTACCGAAGAAGTCAAAAATATGACTAGTAAATTCATGTCGGATATGCTCTGAAATACCTAAAATCGAAATTTAACAGAGCTGTGCCTTCTAATACAAAGATTGATTGATTGATTGATTAACTCTTTATTGTTCACACCATGAAATTTGATACAGAGACAAAAAACTCTTAAAAACTAGTGTAACAACTGGCGGCCTTATCGCTAAAAGCGATATCTTCCAGGCAACCTTAGGATGGAAAGGATTTATAGAAGACGTAGAAGACGGAGTGTGCAATAGAGGATCGACTATAAAAAATTTACTTATACCATACACATACATTCTAATAGTAATACACACTATTACTTAAAATTATTTAAAATAAATATACTAATAGATATGCAATTAATATGAATATATATATATATATATATATATATACAAAATTATGTAATAATTAATTATACAAATAATACGAATAAGCAAAGAACGAATACATCCTGACAGTAGGTAATTGACGAATATTCACGCTTTCCATTTGCGTTCCCATGCGCTGATATGAGTTCGAATACGGTCATAAAGCATCTAAATGAGATATTTATGTTATTTGGTTTGCCGTCCTACCTTCATTCAGAACCACCTATATCTTTGCCACCTATAACTTTGCTTCAAAATAATTCGCGGCCTTGTGAACCACGCGACTTCGAAGGACAAAAATAATGTAATATTTGTAAATAGCCTTCGATTAAAACTCACCCTTGCGGGCCACCGCATGCGGCCCAGTGAATGGGGCAATAAAACATGGACGACGAGGCGGTATGGCATTAAAGGCTTTAGCCTGCCCAGTACCGGCTAAAAATACAAATAAAATGTTATCACTTGTTAGCTGTGTGACATTGATAACTGATTTCTTTTTGAATTGAAGTTTTGTTTGACCGTTTTGACTTTTCCAAACCAAATCGAATTTTTGGAAAATCAGTAAGTGTACATAATTATTTGTTTACATGCAAATAAATAAAATATCAAAATATGAATTAAGGTTCTCTCCTCTGTGCTTATCACAAAACAAATATAAACCTCGTATTCATAAATTGAAACAAACATTTTGCAATAAATATCGATTGTCAACCACCGATATCAAAAATGATCCCGAGCGAGATTTTCGCCGAAGATTTGATGAGTACAGTGATTCGCTACGGTCTGTATATCGGTGCGGCTTTCCAGCTAGTCTGCTTGCTGGCCTGCGTGACTCTCACTGACGAGCAAAGTGATCCGCATCTATATGAGAAGGTTTGTAACCTGTAAACACGGAATACACAATTCAGAATTATTACGCGTTTGGTCTCTTGGTCTTTGCCTGTAAAGTTGAAAGAGCGAAATCAAATTACTATTTACGTCGAGTGGCGGGCCTAGGTAATGTTTTGGGTGGTACGAGATCTCAAGTTAGCGCCTTTCCAAGCACAAAGATGGAGCACTCTCTATGCAGTTGCTTACTTGTGGTAAGGTTTACATAAACATGGAAGGAAACTTAAATACTTTTACATCCTTATATTTTAGTATCTTAGACATATTGACCATCTTATTATATTAATTAATGTATTACCAATTTTTCTGACGAATCTCTAGTCTATTATTCCGCTTCTACGTCGCTTCAAGTACAATAAGGAATTTGGGATAAATTATTTTGCTCTATAGATATTTGTTAATGATGCTAATTTAGCCTAACCTGAAATGAAATAAACAACGCAACTCCTTAACGCAAAGTAGGTAACGCTTTATTCAATTGATTACCCAGACATAACTTTTGTTGAGTAAAAATAGAACTTTGTTAAAATTTCAGTTTTAGTTTTAAATTAAGAGATTAATTACAATATCAGTTGCATTTCTTCACAATTAAAGTAGAGTGTATAAATTGTGTAAAAAACAAAATTTTATTTTAGACTTAAATATCCTGATAAACTACTCGGCTTAAATGTATTGTTATATGCACTCATTGTACCATCTACTATTTATTTGAAACACAATACAAACACTTTTTTAATTATGTTGCAGAATTACACGGACAGTGATGAATGCAGTTCAGAACAATCTTCGCCTGGCCACAGAGCTACAATGTCGCGAGCACGGCGGCATGACAAGAAGAAACGACGTTAGGTTTCATTGAAAAATTGCATTTTGTGTAGGAGAAAGGCTTATTTAGCGTGACCTAATCTGTAGAGGAGGCCAAAATACTAAAAATATTTTATTGATAGCTGAGTTTTGTTTATATAATGTGAAACTCTGCAGCACTAAAACATAGATCTGGGCCAACATCCTCAAAAACATTCTTATTATTAACCTTAATTGAATTTTGTCTTGCTCTCTCTATAGAAGAGAGAGAGAGAAATCAATGTAATAACAATAAGATTGAGATTGTGGTACAGGGGCAGAGCTATTGTATTT
The DNA here is from genome assembly GCA_914767915.1 of Agriopis aurantiaria. Lineage (NCBI taxonomy): Eukaryota > Metazoa > Arthropoda > Insecta > Lepidoptera > Geometridae > Agriopis > Agriopis aurantiaria. The sequence goes on along the minus strand of OU611989.1, from coordinate 14,718,108 downwards.
ATAAAAAAAAAATGTACAATGAAGCATGCCCTCGTTCAAGGCTCCACTATTGTATGATCATCTTATTAAGAAGTCTTTTCGTAAGTCTAACTGGGTCTGTAGTGTCTGTACTCAAGTATAATAATCTCATAATCTTGTTAAAATAAGTCATACTTATCTAGGTATTATTAATTTTAAGTTTTGTGTCTTAATGTTTAGTTATTTATCACATATATTCAAAACTATGGATATCAGTAAACCCTTAGAAATCGCCATACCAATTATTGAGGTAATCTGTGCATATTTATGCTACATTTGTTGCAAACTAAATTAGACATTGTTTTAACATCATATTTGAATTAGTTTGTCAGCAATTCTAAAATGTATTTGTCTAATATTATTATTATTTTATTATTGTTCAGTGTAAAATAGAAAGCCTTATTGGGGTGTCGGGGAGTATCGGCATTGGTGTATTTGTATTTGGGTTTTACATCCACCATACAACTGTTTATATACGCTCTTTGCTTATCTAAATCCATATGTCCAAAAATTATTAAATATTTCGAGTCTTCCTTGAGTATCAATTTTGTGTGTGCATTTTAATTTACATTTATCAGTACATCATGGAGTCTTAAGGCAACGAGCTATCATATGGTTGCGAGTTTTGGACATAGACACGTAAGGTCTTCTTTCATTTTTCTTCGCATTTTGATTCTATTTTACTTCCTTTTCCCAGGAGTCTTTTTAGTCTTTTCTGGTTTGAAAAAATATTTTCTTAGCTCAGAAGTGCTATAAAAATTGCCCTCAAAGTTGAAAGTTGGATCGTCTACAAGACGTAGACTCTACATCATCGTCCAAGTCGCTCTCAGTGTATAAAGGAGAAATTGTGCAGCGCAGTGGCACCGATTTTAGCTTATATTTTTTAAATTTTCTTCTCTATTATGCTATGAACATTATCTCCCTTATTATGTTTTATTGCAGTGTATTGCTGGTTGGGTTAGATTTTACATTACAATTAGCTTACGTTAAAACTTACATAAATATTTGACATAATTATGTAATATAACTTACATAATTATTTAACTTACATTTTTCTTTCTCTCTTTGGGTTAAGTGGTTGTGAACGTTCATTGCCATGTTCTCGAAACTTAATTCACTTGTGTGGATTTTACCTAGCGGCTCATCAGCTTTGTCTTCAGAAACTAAGAGGTAAGTTGAAGGACTCACTTTTTCAACATATGGTGGTCCGTCTGTTCTTGGGTTAAACTTAGCCAATTTTTTTTTTTTTTAAATCTAATTTAAAGTTACATTTTGACAGTTATTTCCTTTTTGGCGAAGTCGCTTTGTGACAAGTAATACCTACTTTGTCACGACTTTAAACTCTTTACCTATTCATCTCTTTTGATCAGCGTAGGTAAATTTTGCTGTTTTTCCACTCTTTCTCGCATCTCAGTTAACGAGTTCAAGAATTTGGTCAGGTTAGGAGTGATCTGCGGCACAAAATTGGCTTTCTCCAAGACTGCTCTTGGGTCATTGTATACCTCCAGTAGTGCAGTGGTGACCTTAACTCCCAAGCCAGTGAAGTATGCAGGAAACACGCCTGTTTAACGCATTGTTCATACTAAACCGGACAATAGGCAGCTGTTTTCGCCACGAAGGATGGTCTGAACTGACCAGTAGTGCTAATTTTGCTTTCATATTACGGTTTTTTCAGCAGGACTCGCTTTCTGATGGTAGAATGGTGTCAAATCTTGCGTTATATTCAGAATATTCATGCACTTCTGCATGAAAGCCGAAATAAGTTGAGACTCCATTGACCGACATTACTCGAAGAAGCAATCCATACCAAAATAAATGTTCCTCTGTTAGGCCTTTCACACATGCAACATAAGTTGCGTCCTTAAGAGCATAAAGCTCCACCAATCCTGTCGCTGTGTCCTATCAGCAATTTAAATTTTTCATCATTTCATAATCCGTAATATTTCTTCTTTCCTGGGAAGAAAGAGTTCTGTACCACCGGCGTTGACGTGGGCACCTCCCCCAGGAGTCTGGCGAACACCTCTGCCTGACTGCTGAAGCGATTGCAGCAACGTCGTGAATTGCCCCTGGTCCATCGAAAGCATGGAGATGATGCACTCTGATGTTTCTTCTCCTTGGCAACGCAATCCTCTTTTGAACATCTTTGAAAACGTTAGATACGCGCACAGTACAGATAATTTTGAATTCAAAGATACAGGTGGAATGACTTGCTACTCTTAAAAATTGCCAGCCACATCACGAGGGCAATTCTATGATTAGGGCAACTAATTTCATATGGTACTAATAGCTATTAGAATTATTTTGACTGAACAAAATTATGGATGTAGCCTAACATTTTTATTTACTCATTTAATCGCTCTTGGATGTCCTATCTTACTAATAGTGTCTGGCAGTCGTGCCATGCCTCCATTGTCATCACATGGCATATATTATCAATTTATTTTTGGTTGTGTCATTCCTTAGTTTATTCTGCTTCCTACTGATAATGATGTATGATGATCTCAAGAGAAAATAACAAAATGTATAGACTCAAAATAAATAAACATATAATTGTTTAACAAGCGTTTATTTGTTACATGGGACTAGAAATCTTACGTGTTACATTATTGCTTGACAACTAGTGAATAAAATCTAATTTATAAAATTATTCAACGTTTTGTAAATTTTAAGCACATTGTAAGTACAATAACAATATTTAAGGCACTTTTACTTAATAATAGCACCACTATTTCCATTGGACCAAGTAAACATTTCAAAAATCATGCCATATTGAAATATGTACGACATAGACTAATCATAGGACGTAAAATATCCTGTCTATGAGATTTGTTATCACAAAAATGGCACTTATAACTGGCATTAATAAAGGCACTTAGTTCACTTACAAATTAATAAAAATTGGTAAATATTTGAGACATAATATTAGTTTCAATTTAAGTACTAATTTCATTGCAGCTTGCCACATCGTTTATTTTATAATCTCAATATCAATTTGTTTATCCGAGTATATCAACTGTAAAATCTTTGGGCATGTTATATTGTAGCTGCATACAAACTATGGGACGCGCCCGTAAGTCGATTAGGTATGCACACCTAATCGGCGTAGGACGTGTTTTGTTAGGACGCGTCTTCGGCTGGCATTTTTTATTTATTTATTGAAACCAGAAGTAAAGAGCAGAAATAAAAGAGCTGATCAGCTTCAAACGCCTGAACACATTTTCTTGAATCATAGCAAAGAACACTCTCGACACCTTTCAAACAAATAAAATTGGCCGTCACGAGACGTCCGGCAGATGTGAAACATGACGTCTCGTCCGTCACGGCATACGAGTCGATTTTACTGCCATGCGCGCCAATCGGTTCAGCCGTTTAGGAGCTACGATGCCACAGACAGACGCACAACTTACAACAACCCTCTTTTTGTGTTGGGGGTAAAAATAATCGGCCAAGGTCAAATCCGCGACTAAATGATATTATGCATAAGTTTAGTGTGAATAGTTTAGCTACATGGTCCGTCATCGGCGCTTCCGGACGCGTCCGATACTTTGTCTGCAACTTTACCAGATGAGTATGAATATAGACTCAAAACTCGACATAACACTGGGTTAAGCGGAAAGGGTGCACTAAGCGAAAAGGACCCATAGTACATTATGAACAACTTTTACTATAGTAGTAACTCTAAAATAGAAGAAAACACAGTTGTTTCAAAGAAAACTGTCATGGAAGTAAGGAACAGCTGATATTTTTTTCGCGATTTTAGTGTTGGTCCCAGAGTAAAAACGGACAAACTAAGAATAACGGACCCATTTCGCCTTAGTACCATTTCCGCGTAACCCTATACAGTCAAAACACCACATAACAACATATTGTGCGTTACTTTTAACAATACTATTTTCATATACATTCCCATACTGCGACGCGTTTGAGATTGGTTTTCGAGTGGAGTTGATTTTTTCCTTTGCCTCATGATTGTGCCTCCTCAAAATTGTGTTCGGAATAAATTTTTAAAAGAACTAGGCCAAAAAGGCATTCCTTAAAATATGGGTAGATCCGACTTAAACAATTTTCAGACGCATCGCAATATGTATGGACGATAAAGTTAACAGAAATTTCGGAGATACAAACAATGTATCAATCTATATCTTCGCGACATGGATTTTTACTTATTGTCATAAAACTTTACAAGACTGCAGTGCAAGTACCGTTCTTTATCGATCGTCAAATTCGCTAAAATGCCATAGAATCGATTACAGCGAGTACTGAAAAAATGGCATATTATCGAATTTGACGACCTCAACTGTCAATTTGACGATCGCTAAAAGAACGGTACTTGCACCCCTGGAGCAACTAAGCCAGCACCCTAAAGACTCGTTCCGGATCAAGCTATAGACTTGTGTTTGATTTGTCAAAAATAACAAGATTAGTGAAAAATTAAATTTAATTTAATACAATTACAGACGAAACTATTTAAATCGGCTGATAAAGATCTGTGATATAAGCGTTTAAAGTTATTGTTTAGAATAAACTCTGCTCTGTCCCATATCTGCCAGGAGTGTCAGAATGGAGTTTGTATGGCGTACTTTCATGTGACGTCATACGTAAGTATAGTGGGCTATCTGTCTAGCAAGACATTAAAATGCTTATATCTTCCTTAATTTTGAACACATTTCATTTTTGTTTTCAGTTCTATTTATGGTCAGCTTTTTTAAAAGAAAAACAGTTCGAAATCTTATTTCAAGGAGCCGAGTTTGCTCGGGTAGATTCTAGCAGGGGGTAATGCACAATATACCGACGGGACAGTATTGATGGTGGGCTATTTCAGGACTTGTCACACTTTGATTATAAATAAAAGGAGCGGCAAACAAGCATGCGGTTCACCAGATAGTAAGCAGAAACCGCCGCCTATGAACACCTGCAACACTAGCGGTGTTGCCGGTGCTTTGCCAGCCCGGAGAGGTAGATGTAGACACCCTTGACACACCCATTCGAATTGACATAAGTGCGACGAGACAAAACCATATTGTATGGACAAGAATAGCCAGCCCTTCTCTCCCTTCGAATAAGCACTTTAAGACAGCAATAATGAAAATACAACACAAACAAGTACATAACAGGGATGCTAATGAACAAAATATCACAATTAACCGACTACAGCAAACTGACAATGCAATCTAATGCGACTGTACGTTAAATGCAGGGTTTGACAAGCCACTAAAATTACAAGCTAGTTAGATTGTGCGCTTTGAGAGCTTTCACTAAATCGTTTTCGTTTAAAAACTGCTTCAAAGAGTTGAGTTTCTTGAAGCAAATTGTGACACAGCACGATTTCTTTTTCTCCCCGCCACAACATGTAGCGCCTTGCTTTTTCGTCGGATCTGGGTTGTCACCGCAAGCAGCCGTAGCACTGCAAGAGCATTTTAGGCTGTCCACAATAGTTGATGGAGCGTCTCCATCAGATTCGTGCAATGTGTAAATACCCAGTTCTTCCAAGTTTGTCGAATTGTTATGCCGTTTGTGGTAATGCAAGAATGTGTTGTGATTAGAGTCGGTAGCCCGGCCACAGCCGACCGCGCATTTCATAGAAGCATGGTCGCATTTACAATCGACGCAAGAACAAGTGTCTTCCCCACATCCTGAAGGTTTCACCACTTCTTGAACATCGTGGTTGCAGTTCCTACATTCCCCATCGGTCGGATCACACTTGCAGTCCATACAATGACAGATACCAGAATCAGCTGCCAATTGTTCCAAAGCGTTTCTCTTAGCGATCTCTTTGCCGAAGATATTCTCCGTTCTCACAACGTACATATTGGATAGTGGTTCGCTGTCAAATAACAATGTGTCTTCGAGATCTAAATCTGTGTTGAAAAGAACTGAGTTAGCTGGATTGATTTCTATATTTTGCCGGACTTTACAAGGTGGTGGAGTGTTAAGTGATCTATCGTCGTCAGATCCAAAGTAAATGTCTGCGTCCGAGTCTAGTTCGAGATCTTTCAAGAGTTTAGGCGCATCGTCGAGATCTGCAACTATTCCGCTATCGTTGAATATTTTGCTCGGTTCGATGTTTGTGACGATTTCGCTGTCGTTGAAAACTTTGTCCCCAACGTCTAGAATATTCGGTGTATCCAGGTCATAAGAGGTGTGGGTCATAATATTGGCCGTGGGTGCTACTTCTGTGCTCAAATCTATGTAGCTTTGCATGTGCGTCGGGACAAATGTAGCGAGAGTGAAGATACTTTCAGGCAATTTTTCCTTGATACTAACTGGGGTTTCTGATATAGAAGCTGCGAGTACGCTAACATCGATCCAAGGAGATTGCATTTCGATTTCATTCGCTAAAGCGAGCTGCAGGGCTTCCGACTTTATTTCCATTTTGGGAGATATTGTTTTAGGTTGTAGTGGAACGGTTGGTTGTATGTTATTGATATCCACCCAGCCAATGTTGTCCTTTTTGTCATTCGCTAAAGCGAGCTGCAGGGCTTCCGACTTTATTTCCATTTTGGGAGATGCTGTTTGAGGTTGTAGTGGAACGGTTGGTTGTATGTTATTGATATCCACCCAGTCAATGTTGTCCTTTTTGTCAGTTCTGTCGGCGAATGGTGAGAGGGTAAGATTAGCGAGATCGTAGTCCACGTTTAGGCTGTTAGTCTTAGCGTTGTTAATGGCGTTATCGAAAAGTAGCTCGGTTATGTCGACGGTGTTCTCTGCCGGGATGTCTTCGAGGCTTCCGTCTGTGGAGTTAGACTCTGTGGTGATTCTACCAAAAGATTCTAGAAAGCCGTCCCAGTTCATGAAGTCATTGGAAGGTTTCAGTGAGGGCGTGTTCTCTATAAAAGTTTCCACTGACACTGGGTCCGCTTTCAGCTGAAAATAATAACAAGTACATTAAATTTTTTTAATTAAGAAACTTTTAAAACCCCTGATAATCAAACTGATAGTTTAATATTCAAATGGCTGAACAGATTTTCTCGAATCGTAGCTAAGAACAATATCGATCAAGTCCCCTATCAAATAAAAAAAACACGAATTTGGTCAAATTCTCAAAATCTTTATAGCTAGTATAGTTCCCATTAGTACCTGGTGCTTGTTAGCGTGAGCTCGCAGGCTGGTGGCCGTGGAGAACAGTCGGCCGCAGCCTGGGGCGGGGCACGCGTGCGGCCGCGAGCCCGAGTGTGTACGGCCGTGCGCCTTGAGGTGGTGCGACGCGGTGAACGACTTGCCGCAACCCTCCGTTCGACATCTGGACAACAAAAAGCCTTCTAGGACATGGAAGATAGATACAAGATATGGTGACCTTGCAAGTGCCTTTATTAAATAAACAAAATACAAGCTAACAATAACACTGAATATAGTCCTCAAACGGTAGGCAACGCACTGACAATGCCCCGGGTATTGTATGTGTCTATAGGCAGCGGTGACCACTTACCATCAGGTGGCCCGTAGCTTGTTTGACACTTATTCTATAAAAAAAAACACCACAACAGACTTTCTTTTATAGACCGTTGAAGGTCTCAAGACAATCCAAATGCTCAAACCCACTACCAGTTGGCTGCGTACCCAGCATTCTGGCGGCATTACCACGCTGAATGGCAATGCTTATGCGTTGTGCCAGAAACACAGCAGCTTTTTGGTCACGTGTAGTATTAACCATGCGCTCTGAAAGATTTTCGAAAATGAGGTAAGCTTCCCGGTCCCCTAGGACGCAATGTCTCGACCCCAAACGCCTCAAATATGTTTTAGAGGCCTATATTCATCAGTGGACGTCTTCTGGCTTATGATGATGATGAAAGTCCTAAGTACAAACATAGTACAAGTGCCATCTTTTGTGTTATCAAATAATCAAAAACAGACAGTCTTAGCGACGCCGGACGTGACAATTTGCGAAAAGATAATGAAAATGGCGCCCTTGGATAAGATTATTTATAATTAGGCATATCACAAAATTACATGAATCTCTCATAAGCTCTGTAACCAAATACCGAAAAACGAGGTGACTAAAACAACGGGATGAATAGACGAAACTTTTTTATCGTACAATTTCCACCAACCAATGAAGAAGTATTAATAGTTTAAGTATAAATAGTTTTTTTTTTTTTTAAGTTTAGACTTATGACATGCACCAACATGTCCAACGAACACTGGGTCAGCATGGTGGATTAAGGCTCGTCCTCTTGAAAGAAGGCCGGAGTTTAAGTTTAAGTTTATTTATTTCATTGATACAAAAGCCACTAAATTTAATACTTAAAAATACTAAGCTAGCTACTTATTATTTTCATTATAGTACCTAGGTACATACACAATATTCGGCTTAAGATAACATGTAGGTTGGTCCACAGAACCTACACTAAGCAAAGCTTGTGTTGTAGGTATCTGTATACCTTCAGAGAACAATTTAGCGCAATAAAAATAAACAAAGTTAACTATTGTAATGTTAGTAGTAATAAAATGTGTATGTGTGTGCATGCGTGCGTGTGTGTGTATGTGTGAGTGTGTGTGTGTGAGTGTGTGTGTGTGAGTCTCAGCAGTGGCAACATTAAAGGAAGACAATGATGATGATATAATAAAAAAAAACGTCTCCTTGATCTCCTTCGTCCTGTCGTTTCTATTCACCTCGTTTCACCAGTTTTATGTAATTTTTAGTATGTAGTATACTGTACAATATAGACGACCGCGATGGTTAATTAGAGGTACATAACATCCAGATTTTCGTTTTGTCAGTACAGGGACCATACGCCTAACTCGTTACGCGGTCCCAAACTAACGTTAAAACCGCGCAGTTCGGAAAATCACGCGAACGTGAACCTTAAAGCAATCCAGTTTAGGTGATGAAAAAATGTTGCGCGACCGCAAATCGTACCTGGGCGCGTTAGGGTTCACGTTCGCGTAATTTTACGAACTGCGCTGACTTGAGACCGCGTAAGGAGTCGCCGTAAGGCCCTTGGTAATGAATATTTGAACCTTACTTGTAAGGCCTCTCCTGTGTGTGCGTGCGTATATGTTTTTTCAGATCGCTTAGTGTAGTGAAGAATTTCGTGCAGCCTTCAGCTTTGCAATTGAACGTGTCGCCGCTGTGTAACCTCTGGTGCGCTCTTAACCTAAAAACAAAAGAATTCGATTCAAATTATTCACCAAATCATAAACTACTATTTAAAAAAAAACTTTCATTCATTCAGTGACAGACAAGAGATAGCTTAAAACGCTGGATCTATAGAACAGTGATGGGCAAAGTACGGCCCGCGGCCCGGAGTCGGCCCGCGGGCCCTTTTGATTCGGTCCGCCATAATCAACTCCGTACAACTCAATCCGTACTCGTAAAACCTCCGAATAATCTCTACAAATGAATAGAAATAGAATGTAAGGCTCCATCGAGGAAGTCCTTCAAACAAAAATTAAAAAACTGGCTTGTCGAACAGGCTTTCTATAATTTCAACGACGTGACAAGGATGAAATTAATTTAATTTTGATTATTTAATTTTATTTTGACTATTAATATACTATTGTTTATCTGTTTTGCGTGAAAATGTAATTTCTTTTATTATTATTGTAATAATTTTAAATTATTTTATTATCGTTTATTTTCTGTGACGTGTACCTGTTATTTGTTACCAATAAAGTACTATGACTATGACTAAGTACTAGTACATTACTGCCGCAGTCTGTAATGAATATGTTGCTGGCGTGATGATGATGATGGCCGAAAGCGCAGCGTAACGCAGGTCCAGGCTATATCATGAATAAAAAATATCTGGTCCGCCATCTTTGGGTAGTCCGCCATATTGGATTTAGAATGACGTCATTTAGTTATCCATGCATTGTCATCCAAACATAACTCATATACAAAATTTCAGTTCAATCATTATCATCATTATAAGCCAGAAGACGTCCACTGCTGAACATGGCATACTGAATGGGTGTTCTCCGGTAGTTACAATCTGGGTGTCTTCAAATCACGAGTGAATCGGTTTCTTCTAGGCAGGCGTGCTCCATCGTAACCGCATCGTCGCTTTACATCGGGCGAGTTGGCGGTCAAAGGCAAGCCTATTATTAGATTAAAAACACAGGCCTCCCCTTTAACCTCCACACTGAACAATTAACAGCCTTCCTTTTGCATACACTGGATGCCCGCGACTCTCACGATCGGTTGGGGTTCAGCTCAACCGGTTGGGGATAGCTGTTTTGAAATTCATTTGCAAGATTTGTACGCATACATAATTATGCACTTACTAACAGGGCAACATAATATTTCTAGCTGCGCCCCGCGGTTTCATCCGCGTAGTGATGAAAAATGCTGATGATAATGATAAACAGTAGAGCATATGTCACTCTCCACAATCTTGTTTCACAATGTATTCATAATCAGTTGATGAACTGTTTTTATATATCCATACATGTACGACTTCTAGAGACGACACATCAGGTGGCAGCCTGCCACCCTTTGAACAATACCATGCAAAAAATCACGTTGGGCCGTTGCTCTGTTGCTGCGTGAGAGGAACAAACAAACCAACAAACTTTTCGCATTTTTAGGGTTCCGTACCTCAAAAGGAAAAAACGGAACCCTTATAGGATCACTTCGTTGTCCGTCTGTCTGTCTGTCCGTCTGTCAAGACCCTTTTTCTCAAGAACGCGTAAAGGTAGCAAGTTGAAATTTATATTAAATACTTGGGTCTACGGTTTCTTTCGGCTGTAAAAAAATAAAAGTTGTAAGTCAACGCAATCAAAAGATATGAACGTTTATGTCGCATATTTTGCGATTTCACAGGGGAACCAAAACCTATAGGGTACTTCCCGTTGACCTAGAATCATGAAATTTGGCAAAAAGCAAGGTCTCATAGCACATATATAGGAATAAATCCGAAAATTATAAATATGAAGGTATATCATTTAAAAATGATTATTTTGCTATTACAAACTTACATTTTGTAGTTGGAATGTATGGAAGAACCTTATTGTCAACTACAAACTTAAGTTTGTCTTTCAATATTTTAACTTCAGTTAGTTTTTTTTTTGGTCTCGCGCTCTTAGGGTTCCTTTATGTCGTATATTTTGCGATTTCACAGGGGAATCAAAACCTATAAGGTACTTCCCGTTGACCTAGAATCATGAAATTTGGCAAGAGGCAAGGTCTCATAGTACATATATAGGAATAAATCCGAAAGTTATAAATTTGAAGGTATTTAAAAATAATTATTTTGCTATTACAAACTTACATTTTGTAGTTGGGATGTATGGAAGAACCTTATTGTCAACTACAAACTTCAAAGTTGTCTTCCCAGAGACTGTGGGATCGGCCGATCTGCGAACTAGCATGGAAATCGCTACTAGATACGTGTCCTAGTATTGCAGATCGCGCTCGTATTCTTGCTGTCTCTGTTTGGGAATCGGGACTTTGGTTGCAAGCCATGCCCTCTTTTAACACAGGTAGCCTTTTAGATCCAACCGCATTTCGTCTAGCTGTCAGCTTACGCTTGGGTGCAAGGTGCTGTGAGGCCCATCGCTGTCAGTGTGGTACTGCTGTTGACCAGCTCGGTCACCATGGTCTCTCTTGCTCGAGAAGCGCTGGTCGTATTGGCTGACACACTAGCCTGAACGACATCATACGCAGGGCACTTTCCACCGCCAATGTCGCAGCTGTGCTCAAACCGAGTGGTCTTGCGCGTGACGATGGAAAGAAGCCTGATGGTATGACACTTGTGCCCTGGAGGTTGGGGCGGCCCCTTGTATGGGACGCAACTTGTGTCGATACTTTGGCGCCGTCACATCTTCCTGAGACACAGGGTAGGGCTGGCGCGGCTGCTAATTCGGCAGAGCAGCACAAGCGTCGCAAATATGCTAACCTCGGCAGTGGTTACATATTTGAGGCGTTTGGGGTCGAGACATTGAGCCCTTGGGGACCGGGAGCTCACCTCATTTTCAAAAATCTTTCAGAGCACCTGGTTAATGCGACGCGTGACCAAAATGCTGGCGTGTTTCTGGCTCAACGCATTAGCATTGCCATTCAACGTGGTAATGCCGCCAGCATGTTGTGTACGCTGCCAACTGGTAGTGGGCTTGAGCATTTGGATTGTCTTTAGACCTTCAACGGTCTATGGGCAGTCTAACTGTATTTGTAGTGTTAGTTTTAGCTTGTATTTTGTTTAGTTATTAAAGGCACTTGCCCAGTTAAAAAAAACTACAAACTTAAGTTTGTCTTTCAATATTTTAACTTCAGTTAGTTTTTTTTTGGTCTCGCGCTCTGAGGGTTCCGTCTAACGGAACCCTCAGAGCACGAGTCCTACTCGTACTTGTCCGGTTTTTTAATATCAGAATTATTTGTAGTTAAAAAAAGTTTAATAAAAGCTGTATAAAGATCTGCGGGCATGCTACTCATACATAATAATCTGTTTATATTACATCAATACTTCCTAATACAGCGACAATATTATCACTGCAAATAATAAATAAATCTTTGAAGCCATCGTTTTGAATCTTACTACGCAGACATAAGATAGGAAATTAGATGTCTTTTTGCTAGACATAATAGTGTTATCTTTTAATTTTATTATACGGTTGGGGTATCGCGTCTCATTCTTTATTTTACTGGTTATCTACCTATCTCAAATAGGTGTAATACGTAATTGATTTATTGTCGTAAAAACTTGCAACTCATCATAGACATCCGTGGTCAACGATGCTGGTATTTCAACTAGTTAATTTTTCTATCGTTATCATTTCAGCCGTAGGGCATAGGCCTCCCCCATCGATCTCCAAAAGGGCCGGTTAGAAGCGGCCTGCATCCAGCGTTTCCCTGCGGTCTCTTTTAGGTCGTCTGTCCATCTCATGGGTGGACGTCCCACGCTGCGCTTACCGGTCCGTGGTCTCCATTCGTATTTTTCTGTATACTTCTGTAATTTACTATTTTGTTGCATAGATTTTGTTGATCTTTAAAAAAAAATGCAAATACCTACTGAGCGATTCACGCGATCTTTCTTGCCTCACATCTGAGAATGTGGTATGAGCTACCTTCCGCGGTAGCTACAACTTGGGGTTCTTCAAACGTGTTGAACGTATCTATCTATCGAACGTACTGGCTGAATGGAGCTATTCCATTGGACTATCCAATTTAAATTAAGAAAAAATATCCCTCCAATTTTAGTAAGTTTTTTTTTCTGTTATCGTGGTTGTTTTATGTAATTAGACTAATATAAATACCATACTAACTATTCATATTCTAGTCTAAAGTAAAAAGAAAAGTACACAGCTCATTAAAAAAAAACTCGGTCCTTGTATCCCTCGCTCCGCTCAGGATTCTCCTCTAGAATCCTTGGCTGCTATCGGGATCGAACTTTATACCTTCGAATTAAATTCCCTTTTTTTCACTTGTTGTATAATCTACAACATATTGATGAAGAGCTGCCTCTTCAAGTAAACCCAGCTACGGTCTTTAAAGACGTTTTAGAAACACAGATACTGTGTTTCACAGATGCACAAGAGACACGTACGGGCCTCCGGAAAACGGGATCTATGGTGGCAAGTCCCGTACTGATTAATCCGCATCGCTGTGAAACGATGTTCTAGCGCCTCACGTATGTCTCCGCTCCGGGAGCCCGTACGGACGACCGGTACGGGACTCCCGTAGAGCTGTAAAACCAGCCTGAGGTGCCGTAGGACCGAGGTTTCAGTATATTTGAGGGGGTGAAGCAGACGTGCCCGGACGGCTGTCGCGCGGGGACTGCCCGTCATGCTAGCTATACGAGTAAATAAAAGTGTATAAAAGCTCTAATGTAGTCACTTTTTGCTGCCATCCTGTTCATACCGGTACCATTACGGCTTTTTAATCGATTTTTTATCGACTACATAGGTACTTATATATTCATTAAGACTGCTCATGTAAATTGGTATAATATTCTCATTCATACCAAAATTAAAGCCGCGCTCACCGGCTAGAACTAAAAAAATACAGACAGACAGACAGGCAGACAGACAGACGGACGGACAGACAGACAATGTAGGCTTAGTAATAGGGTCCCGTTTTTACCCTGTGGGTACGGAACCCTAAAAAGATGTCTGCTCTACTTAGGAGTCTAAACTAACACATTGTGGTTGTCTTAGTCCAATGAACCACCACAAGGGGCCTTACGGCCAACGCCTTACGCAGTCTCAAACTAACGTTAAAACCACGCAGTTCGGAAAATTACGCGAACGTGAACCTTAACGCGCCGGGATACGGTTTGCGGTCGCGCAACATTTGTTGCTTTAAACAGCTAGCCGTAAGGCCCCTGGACTTATTGTCCCCAAATCTAAGGTCTTTCAGTAGATCAGAAGACGCGAAAGATCTTCTTATTGATACGAGTAACTAGATTGATAATAGAAAAATACTAAACTGAGCCACAAAATAGATACAACCGCTATCTTAGTATAGATAAGCCTTACGTGCTATCACATCGGTGATATCACTATGCACGTGGTAGCAAGACGTGTATCTGTTTACTACAATATATATTATGTAAACAGCGATAACAATTTTTTTTTAATACTTAATGATAAAATCAAATTACATCTGACGGAGCAAGTATGAGGAAAAATTTTTTACAATATTAGGCAAGCGTGCTTTACCTTAGACCGCATCATCGCATAACCTCAGGCGAGTTGGTACTTGGTAGTCATATATATTTTTAGCAACCTTTTTTTTTTAAATTTGCTTTGCTCTTACATCATTTTCGATTTGACTAGATTTATTATTTTATTACTATCTGAACCTTACGGTTTAGTTTTTGATAACTATAAAATTTGATAACCAGTTAGTCCGGGGTTTTTTTCGGGGATAAACAGTATCTTGTTCTTGCTCAAGATGGTGTGGCGGTCCAGCGCAGCATCTTTCACATAGATAAAGTTAATTTTTATTTTTAAACATCATATTATTATATCACAGTTCTGTACTTTATTGTGTTGTCTGTAAAATTTTATCCAAAATGGGCTTAGTAGTGTCGTTAATTGTAGAAGACACTACTGGTAGTGCGATTAGTAGTGTCGTTGCCAAAAAACTTCTACAACACTGCAGTAAAACACTGTTTTAAACTATCACGGTTGTTCACTAAAGTTATATGATTATTTACGGGATATTTACCGTGGTAAGGTTGTTATAAGGGAGCTCATTCCACAACCTTACCACGGTAAATATCTCGTAAATAATCATATAACTTTAACACTGCAGTTAGATAAAAATCATTTATATTTACTGATTAGGCTTTACACTAGCGATAGGAAACACGAAATCAAACAGAATTGTTTGCTATCAATATGTTATGCCAAAATAGGCAACTTTACTAGGAGTATAATTTAAACTGGTATTTCCCGCCTTAACCAGTTTACAATCGTACTAATTTGTACCTATTTATACCCAATCTTAGGTAGTGATGATATTGCCAGGTTGTGTACCTAATGCTTGTTAATAAGTCTGGGCTGATGAAATGTTGTGAAAATTTGTACAAGTAATTGTCACGTCAAAAAATAAATCTCATAACTTTATACAGGAAGGTTTTAGTAGGTCGTCGTCTTTACAATATGCATGTGTCTATCATTATTACAAATCAAACAGTCTTACCGATGAATATAGCTTAATATATTACACATACTGAAAAAAATAATTAAATTTGCTGATAAATCTGAGATACGAGCGTTTAAAGTTTTAGATACTCTGTCCCTTTCTTGCAAAGCTAGTGTTAGTATAGCATTTGTATGCCTGAGGCGTGACGTCATAGCTCAGTATAGTGCGCTCTCTGTCTAGCATGAAATTAAAATACTTAGGTATAACTTATTAATTTTTGAACTCATTTTAAGTTTATTTTCGTTGTTGCCTTTCTATTTATGATCACCTTTTTTACGAGGTGATAAAAAAATATTAGTCATCATGCCTATTTAGGCATCTCCAATTTCTTCTAGATCAACGTGTACCATCCTCGATTACGCAGTTCATACAGGGGATATATATCCAATTTAAAAATTATAATATAACTAAGGGTGTTTCTAAGAAACATTATGGTTGGGAGTTGAAAAAAAATAATCAACCTCAAATGGCGCAAATATGTACGCCTTGATCGGTTATACAGTCATGTTCGGTCCGTTTGGGTGGGTCGGCCGCTTCCGGGCTTTATCGGGACTTGGTCAGGCGATTGGTGGAGGTGTCGGATGTCCAGAATACTGGCTTTTATTTCGCACAGAAATTGAGCATTGCCATCGAACGTGGCAAGGCCGCTGCATTCTGCCTTTCTCTCCACTAATGGTAAAGTTTTAGTTTTTTATTAGTATTTTAAGTTTTCGTTAATTTACTGTTTTTTAAGTTGTGCATAGTAAAATTCATACATTATATCGACCTGATATAAAGTTCCTCGGTAACTCGAATTCGAAGCTAAAAGCTGATAATTTTTAAACGGCTAAACCAATTTTCATGAAAATGCTAAGAACACTCTCGATCAAGTCATCTTTCAAACAAAAATAAATCAAAATCAAAATCGGTTCAACCGTTCGGTAGCTACGATGCCACAGACAGACACCGATACACACGTTAAACTTATAACACCCCTCTTTTCACGTCGGGTGCTAAAAACACAAATGCCCGTATAATTTTCTATCGCGCAGCATCGTCTATTTTATAGTACTGTTACGTATTTTAGCCGATATACCCAACAAATCTTTTTCTACGCTTTATAATTTTTTGCGCAATTTGTGATTAAAAGTAGCAAAAAATTTTTGTGATCCCTTTTTTGCTAGGGTTTCTTATAACGCCTAAGTAAATAATCTCCGGTCGATAGAGTATATTCAATGGTATAGAATCGTCTACGAATCGAGTCCGTGACTCAAGTCATATTTTGCTAAGTTTAACTAATACCGTAAAAAACAATATCTCATAATAACAAAACATTGCAGCATATTGTTGAATAACTACAAACAACACGTGCTTATCAACTTTAATTACTATGCCCACAGCAACAAGATACATAATGCAATGTTCAGATAATAACTAATTTAATTTTCTGGCAGGTCACCAACAAACATTTATATTACAAAATATCTTCTGAGTCACTTATTTTTGTTTTGAACCCCAACGATTTATAACGAGATATTTGTCAAAAAAATTAACTGTGGATTTGTGTTTTCTTTGAGTATCAAATTTTATTAGGGGCTGAAAGATCTGGTATGTACAATAGTAGGTACATATAGTATGTAAGTTTGAAGTGTAGTTACGGATGTTATTGATATTAACAAGTTCTCAAGGACATTTTGAGCGCGTTTGAAATTTATGATTTAAATGATTGATTGAATGGCGATGTTTAGCTTCGAAGAAATATTGTAGAGTAAAGTTTTTTATATGCCAGACGTGGCAAACAAACAGGCGTGCTGCCTGATGGTAAGTAATTCACCGTCGCCTATGGATACTTATAACACCTTTGACATCAGAACTACGTTGCAGACCCTTTAAGAATCTATTAACTTCTGCCTTTTGAAAACCCCCATGTTGTAGTTTGTCGGAAAAACCGCGGAAGGTAGTTCATTCCACATTTGCAAGTGTGAGGCAAGAAAGATGTGAATCGCACAGTGTGCGATTTCCACTGATCCATAATATGTGGATGTGAATGGGCTTTCAGGTGGTGGCGGCTAGTGCGATGGTAACACCGAGATCAAACAGTTCTTCAGAACACTCCCCGTTGTAAATTTGGTAGAAGATAGTTCATAGCTCTATAAGCTGTAATACATATCAAGAGGCTCCAGTTGATACTTGAGTGTTATGTTCCAAAGATGGGATCAGTACTACATGTGAAGTCGGACTAAGCGCTTTGTATAGCAAAAGCCTTTGACTCGACGTGAAGTACCGCCTTGTTGAGCACACTACGTTTGTTGGAAGCAAGCTTGGCCTTGCTTGTGATGTGACCACGGAACTGTACATTTGCAAAAATTTCGACGCCAACAATTCCGATACTCTCCGAAACCTTGAGAGGAGTGTTCTGAAAACGTGGATTCGCAGCAAATGGTTTTTTTTGTAAGGACTTTTGAGAGCTTATTCTGACTACGTAACTATAAGCTATCGTACAAACCCAATTCTGCAAATGTATTGTCAATCGCATATGCGATTGATTGTGTTACTTGTTAAATTGTAAGAAGTTCTTGCTACCGCAAACTCTACTTTATATCTAAAGATTTAGGATATATTTTTGTGTTTGCTTATCTTATAACCACTATCGATATAACCACTTGACTGCGGAGTTTTGGCGCCAACGTGGAAAAAAAACATGTCGGCTCGTTGGATTATTTTCCTAAACTTGTGTATTTTCGAGTGTTAATGTGTACTAAATGGTGAATTATTATTCATTAAGTGCTCGTAAGCGTGCTCGAGTGTGGGAAAGTGATATAACGAGGTGAAACGTGTCTTTTCGTGTTGTTTCCAAAACTCCATAGGAGCCTCTTGTAAAGTCTCCACCACTTTACAGGGGCATGAGTTTGACTTGACCGTGACTTACTTACCTTGACTCTGACTGTGACTATGACTTGTTTGACACTATTAAGACTATGCAAACTGTTTAATATTACGACTAAACGACAATGCATCCACGGTCATGAAAATAAAAAATAAAAAAAACACTTGACTGCTCCTTTACCCCGCCATAAGCCAAAGATATACATTTTCATCATAATCTTTTCGAGCGGGCCAATCCTAGGCGCGAATTGAATAAATGACTTTTGAGTCTCCAATAATCCAATCACAAGCGCCATACGATTGCAGGCTTGCAGGTCGCGTAGTTTCCGAGATTTCGTGAAGAGTCAGCGAGAGAGTGAAATTTCGCTTTTATATATAAAAATATAGATCGAACGTATGAGATTTCGTGATGAGTAAGTGAGAGAGTGAAATTTCGCTTTTATATATAAAAATATAGATCGAACGTATGTGAATAAGGTGACAAGTATGAACTAACCTGTAGAGTGTATTAAAGGCTTTCCTGCATCCCGGTATCTGGCAGGCGAATGGTTTCGACTTGGTGTGCGCCCTCAGGTGTATTTTCAGACTATATGACGTGAGAAATGCTTTTTCACATGTTTGCATTGAACATTTGAACCTGTATTCACCTGAAACAGATTGTAATGTGTTATGTAGATTAATTGTGTAGTATATAAAGTTGTATAAACAGGGTTATTGTTGATTAGCTAACAACCTCTCCCAAGCTGCTCCATTACTTTTTACAAAACTTAACACATTCACCAATATATTTTTTTTACTTACCTACCTAGTGTTTTGTAGGACCAAGAGGATCCAAATTGTTTCTTATTTGAGACCGCGTAAAGTTATTGCAATTTAGAGCCTCTTTTTAAAATAGGTTTGTTTTTATACGAAAGAAAATGTATACGATGTCACGATACGATGGGTGTATGTTACGTACGAAGTCTATGTAAAAAAAAAAAACTGTCACAAAAAATATTTTTCTTTCTCTCTTTCTTTCAAAAAGTAAGAACCCGTTTCGTAAATACCTCAATCATCATCATCATCATCAGCCGGAAGACGTCCACTGCTGAACATAGGCCTCCCCCTTTAACCTCCACACTGAACGCCAGCCTGCCTTTTGCATCCACTGGATGCCTGCGACTCTCACAATGTCGTCGGTCCATCTAGTGGGAGGCCTCCCTACGCTGCGTCTTCCGGTTCGTCGTAAATACCTCAATAATTCAAGTTAATTAAATCAAAGTTTAATTCATCTTCTTCTCAAACAATTAAAACTTACAATTACTTTCACCAAGTAGGTTTTATTCATCATATTTTTATTTTCAGCCAGTATATTTTTGATATAATGCATACATTTTATATTATACTTAATGAGAGACATTAAACCTCGGTGGTAAATATATATCTAAATAAAAAATTAAAAACTGAAAAACTGCAAAAATGAGATTTCTCATAACATTTCTGCACTGTTTTGGTTCTAAGCAAAATATACGTCCTTTGTGATCGGTTTTGTAGTTGTAGTAGTTGTGATTAAATTAGAGACGTGTGTAAAGAAAGGGAGCCAATAAGTTAATATGTAATAAAGTGATAGTATCTATGTACATTATTTGCAATAAGCTTGTGGTATTGTGGAACCATGTACCTAGTAGCTATCCGACTCTCTAGATTTCTACAGGGATTGGGTGTTATATTTTATTTATTTATTTTGTAACAAGTTTTGTGTAATTAATCTAAAGAAATATTTTATCCTACATGTAAGAAGCCAATTATAAAATGATGTGTCACCGAAAACAATTAAAAAAATATTTTTTATGCTATAGCTGTTAAACAACCGTCGCGTTTGGATACTTACTTGTAACACCAAAGTAATTACAGGTACGTGTTTTTTGGCGCCAACGTGGAAAAAAACATGTCGACTCGTTGTATTATTTTCATAAACTTGTGTATTTTCGAGTTGGACATAAGCTTTACTTGACCGTGACTTACTTTGTTTGACTCTGACTTGTTTGTCACTATTTGTTTAATATATCGACTGATGGACTCTGTATCCATGGTCATGGTGAAAATTAACAAAAAAAAAAGCTACAGGTACGTACGTAGCTGAAACTTAAGGCTTATTGCCACTTTTTGCAGAACCCCAAGTTATTGTTACTCAGAAATACTGCAGCTCATTTCACAATTTGCTTGTGTGAGGCAAAAAATCCGGTAAAACTATTTCCACAGATCAATAATATGTGGAAAAGCTGTGATGGCTGTGCGGTGGTAAAACCGCGACGCCGCCGCCGCGCCGGCATATCGAACACTCCCTGTTGTAATGTAACTAGATAATACCAATAAGGCAACCAGATTATACCGGTTATTGTTTAAAATAAAAACCGGTTTCTTCTTGCTTATCACAATTTAATCATGATCCATGCGGGTTATTTACCTAAATAATAAGGTTGCATGCAAACAAAGCATGAGAAAACACAATCATCTCACTTTGTAACCAGTTAAAACTGGCAATGTATTTTTTTTTTATCCAATATTAACTGGTTAATTTTACAAATTTCTTACTATCGCATTTATTGTCATTATGCATTTATTATGTAATTTTTTGGCCGTAATAAATCACAGTGTGGATATTTTACTATCTCTATGGTATACCTAGCATTTATTTACACAATATTTTGGAAAGACAACCAGATAGAAAACCAGCTAGTCTTTGTCTTTAGCTGGAAAATTCCGGTTTTCTTTTTTATCTGATAGCACCCGATTGTTTTTCGCGATGACTGTGTAAAAAGACAGATAATAATCTTAAGCTTTCTAGGATTACATGTTACCTCACTGAGCTGTGGATCACAATATTGCAACAAGTTAGGTATTACGTAGTGTTATTTTACATGCATTATAAGATAATTTGTTTATGAATATTACTAGCGACCCGCCCTGGCTTCGCACGGGTGTAATTTTTATTACCTTCCGTGAAAAATTATCTATCTGATGGTGAAAACTGCATCAAAATCCGTTGCGTGGTTTAGGAGCGGATATATCGCCCATCACCTAATTATTTTGGTTGTATTAATCTTATTTTTCAATTTAAATTTTAATTGCTGTGTAATTTTTTTTATTTTTTTTTTATATATATTTAATTTTAATTGCTGTGTAATTTTTTTTTATTTTTTTATATATATTTAATTTTAATTTTCTAATCATCAATTAATTTTTGTGATTTGTATAATAAGTTATGGATGCAAGTCCGGATAATAAAATTTTTCATTTCATTTTTGTTTCATTTCATATATAGACAGACAGACGCGGAAAGCGACTTTATTTTATACTAACTGTTGCCCGCGGCTTCGCTCGCGTAGTATATAAATCTACTTTACTACCTCCCGGCTTTTTAGTTTCAGCCTCGCATCCGTTCTGTATTCTACTCTACACCTGTACTATTAAAAAATGAACCGTTCAATTTTAAGTATTTGTATTTTCGGCCTAAAACGTATAAAGTAAAAGCCGTAATTTACAAGATAAATATAAAATAAGTAAACCATAACATAAAAATGTTTATTTTATGACAGCAATTTAACGAAATCCATTCTCACTCCTAAAGTTTTACGAAAAACTACTTTTGTAAATTGGATGAGTTTTACCAAAATCTGAAACCGCTACTCCCAATAAAAAAATACAGATCTATTTAATACAGCAACTGAATTTTCTACAGATCATATTAGTTGAAAGAAAAATTATACCAAAAATCAAGTTTTCGATGCTTTTTTCGACCAAAAATGTGATAGGACCTTAATCCCATTCCACCTTTTTGCAATCCAGCCCCGCATCCGTTCCGTAATCCAATCTACTTCAGTCCTCTTCAGTACTCTTTCCGATCTTGTTCCACATCCGTCAGCTCCACTCCACTCCCATACCGTAATCCAATCTATCTACTTCTATCCCGCCCTTTCATCTGTAGTCCCGCATCTTTATTAAAGAACTAGCAGACCTGACAGACGTTGTCCTGTCTTAGAACTGTCAAACACGCAAAGTCAAAATTGAAAATCTTTATTTTTTTACACCTTGGGTTACATTATTGGAGTTTTAGTAAGGATCCCTATTTGTTTTGAAAATATAATATAGCCTATGTTACCCGGGGATAGTGTAGCTTCCCAACAGTGAAAGAATTTTTCAAATCGGTTCAGTAGTTTCGGAGCCTATTCAATGCAAACAAACAAACAATCAAATCTTTCCTCTTTATAATATTAGTATAGATAAATAAAAATAAAAAATCTGTCCTGTAATCCTCTCTACTTTAGTCCCGCCATTTCCACCTGAATGTTATGCCTACTTTTATAGTGTTGTTTGACACAAAGCAATTAAGTTATATGATTATTTACGGGATATTTACCGTGGTAAGGTTGTGGGATGAGCTCCCGATATTTCGGCGTAGTTACATGCACCATGTTCACGGGAAAATACCATATAACTTTAGTGAACAACCGTGATAACTTAAAACAGTATTAGTGATTAAGTATAGGATATTAAAAATAAAATAAAATATAATCATTTTAATAATTTCCTATAAAAAATAAGGTATGATGACGACCGCCCGCGTCTTTGTACTTTAATTTTTACGCGAAACCATACAAATCACAATTGATCAAGTAGGTACTTATTAAATGAAACAAAATATTTCAGATGATAAAATAAACAAAAAAAGGAACAAAAAACACATATTTTTTTATAACTGGAGTGACCAGTCAATTCTCCTGTGTTATAGTATTTTTTTCTTACAATTTCTTCAAAAAATTTTAAGTTTTCTTTTGCTATATTTCTGTAAATAGTATAACTTTTACCAAATTTAGGGTACTTATATAAGACTTCATCCTCTAAAGAGGATAACATTATTTTTTTTGGACAATAACTCCGTTATTTTTATAGTTTTATACCTACGTTTCAAATAAAAAAATATATGGCATATCTCGACGTTTTATACGCCAACATCATTGCATTAAAATAATGTATAATAATGTGTTAATCTAGGATATAAGCTACGTAAAAATAATCCAAATCCGTCAAACAAACAAACACACGCACACACTTTCGTATTTATAATATTAGTGTGCTAGGCTTGCGTTTGAATCGGCGAGATTCATTAGTGATTTGAAGACACCCAGACTGATTATAACTATCGAGTATCATGAGGCAGCGCATTTCACAGACTAGCAGTTCGCACAATAAAAGTGGAATCAAAGCGCTCCGTACGGGTTTTTGAAATATCAATCATGAAACGGTAACGCTTTTTCGTGCCCGCCCTGGCCGTCCGATTGAAAAATGGGAGGTTATCGGAAAGGGTGCGGAAAGGCAATAAAAAAAGTTCATAAAAGCGATAGATGACGTTGACGAGACATGGATCTGAAGATTTTGCAAAACCACAGATGAAGGGGGAAACAAAACTTGCTTATTTTCATAGACAGACAGAGACAATTTATATCTGTCTGTCATGCTTGTTGTTGAGTTATTGTATTTTGTGGTTATTGTATGCTAACAAACAAAGTTGCTTTTTCATTGACAAATGCGACAAAAATTAGAATCATGTCCCGTCAGCGCCATCTATCGATGGTTGCAGTCTGCATCTTTTCTGACTGCTGGAGGAACATAGTTCTGCCAGTCAGAAAACTTCCCATTACACACTGAGTTAAGGCCACAGAATAATAAAGAAAATAGAATCCATCACATGATTTACAAAGTGTACAAGGCCGTCTGTCAAATAGTATGTAGCCTTTCGTGCCTTTTATTTACAGGTCCTCAGTAAAAAATAGAGTTAAAATAGTGTAGATCCCTGCAATTTGCCGTCCTACCAAAAATATGTTTTTAAAAAACACCTCACTATCTGTCTGTGAAAACCATGTCAGTTTCCATGATAAAAATATATTTGTTTCATTCTGTAACAATTTTGGCATATGAGTAAAGATCGTAGCATGTTTAATTCATTTATAAATGCTAAATTAGAACTACTTCTATGCGTTAGTCCTTCTCCTGAGGTAAAGGCCTTGAAAGACATAAAACAATAAAACAGTTACCTTTATGTGTTTTCATGTGTGTCCGTAGGTTTCCAACTGTGCTGTATGTGCGTTCGCAGCCTTCGTATTCACATTTGTATCTCGCTGAGTTGTCGTCCGGTTTCTTCTTTGTCTTCTCCATGTTGTTTGTGACATCAAGATTGGCGTTTGACATTTCGGGTTTTGGGTCATTGTTACTGCAAATACAAATTTAACGGGTCAAGCAAGGTAATAAATGGGCAATTGCCTTTATTAACTGAACAAAATACTAGCTAAAACTAACACTGCAAAAACAGTTAGACTGCCTTAGACCATTACTAGTTACTAAAGTTTGGTCCCAGTAAAGCGGTACGCCCCATCGCTACAAGCAACATGTGTTGCGTTATTGCCCTCCTCTTTGTGTTTGCATGAAAACCACCACCGTATGGAGTGCTCGCTGTGGAGCGTGCAACATTGCACTGGTCTTTTACACTCCAGGAGTACAGACGTATCCATTACTGGAGCAGTTGCAGATGGGCGGAGAACAACTGGAGCACAAACAAAGTGGATACAACACAAAATAATAACAAAATGGCCCTTTTGAAGTTGAATGTGTCACAAAAGTGGTTCAATGTTCCTCTTTAATGATTTTTAATTCCCTTTGCGGCAATGATACGCCATTTATTGAGGTAGACTTAAAATAAAAAATCAAATGATATAACATTTTAAATATTTCCTGCAAAAATATTTTTTTTCTTCCTTGTAACCAAATCGTGCTTGTACCTGTACCTGGTACAATTGTCTACACATGTACCAAATTAACTGTGCTAGCGTCCCAGAACCTCACTCTGATATTTCAAGGAGTTGGGTTGGCTCGGGTAGGTGCTGGTAGGAGGAAATGCACAATACACCCCAAGCGAGACGTCAGGGCAGGACCTATCGCCCCCATCTCGAATAAAAATGTACTAAATCTCAGCCCCATAGCTTTTTTAGTTTGTACTTAAAATTATTGAGACTTAAATTATTATTATGCAGATGGAGAGCGGAACATACAGAAACAGCGAAACTATAACGGTTCTTTAGTTCAGTATGGAACCCTAAAAAGGTCTATTGAAACAAACAATACCTGTGAATTAAAAGGAGAATAAATATGTTAACAGAGAAAAAATTGAAAATATTAGAGAAAGAAACAAATGACAAACGGTATGAAAATGTTTATGCTTTAGTTTTAAGGATTAGAGTTGGTTATAATAATTTGTGAAGTAGTATTAAGCTTTTCAGTAAGTTTCATTGAAGCAAAATATATAGTCACCTACAAGGGTGGAACAAAATTTTTCTAGTATTTGCTTTGGAATTGAGGAAGATCCTCTCTAATCATAGGTTAGAGAAGATCTAATTTTCGATAAGCTAAAGACTTGTGAATACACGCAAAAGGAAATCTGAACTATTCATACCTTTCGGTCGCCTTCCAATATAAACATGTACTCTAGTGAGAATACAAAATTAGGATGTTCGCATCACATCGTGATGGTAATACACAAAAATAGAATGCCCAAAAACGATACACAACGCAAAAAAGAACAACTCTAGTGCTATTCCACGAGTGTGAGCAAGATATAAGATTATTGACAAACAGCTGATTGGCAGTAATACACTTCAGAAGTTGTTGTTGAGATTAAATCGGATTAAATTACTAAACAAACAGAAATTACGTAAGTTTACAGGTAAATGAATATTAGTGAACTTACAGTGAGAGTCCGCTAAAGTTTTCTTTCAAATCGTCTTTTACGTCGGCGCCTGTAAAAGTAAATCTTTCACTGCCACTGACTGTTGCGTCGTAATCACACTTTTGAAACTCACTAAAATTCGTATCAAAACTTTTGTTTTCAGTGTCTGTTATTAGGTTGAAGTTTCCCGATTTTGTTGTGCTTTCAATAATTCGTGCCGAAATATCGCATGAGCCGCTGTCACCCAGCCATGCGGCCATGTTTCGAATTAGTGATGTACTAAAATCTAAAATGAAAGATTTTATTGTTGATTGAAGATAAAAATCAACTTGTCATTTTGTGTGACGAGTTAGTAAATAAAAACCGATAAAGTAGAAATCGGTAAGTCATGTCGTGTTGCAGCGTTCTATTGGCAGATGGCGCTAAATTTAAACGTCTCATGTCCTACTGTAACCGCAAAGTAGGCTCGTACCCGCTCTTAGGACTCCCGGCTGAAATCCCGTTATAATGAACATCACTTGTTGTCTGAGCGGGCAGTGCGTCGACCGCACGCCCTTCCACTCACGCGAATGTGTCATCCTTGCTTTCGTAAAAAAATTCGCGTTTAAAAGTGTGCTGTCCTATTTATTAGCTTAACACGTATAGATAAATCAATAAATTTTACAATGTGTTCAAGAAGTTTATATGTTTGCTTTCAATTGGTAAGTTAATTAAACTTCCTTTTAGTTGCTGTTTAATAATATAATTTTACATCTACCCTGCATACGTTTAGGGCTGTGAAGTTTTTGTTTTTGAGATATTTTTGAATTGTAATAAAATGTGCATGAATATTATCATGACCGAGTTTTAGAACTTTCATTTCTTTGAAAATCTTGTTTGTTTTACCATCTCTTTTTTTAAACTCATATTCATCCTCACTTTATTAAACAAATAACTTTCTTATGTTTTCTACAAAAAGAAAAAGTTATAAGTAAAGAAAAGTAATTTACAGACAAAACATGACTCGCCTAACAAGGATATGATTTTAATTGTGAGCGTAAAATTAAACTTTAATAAGTTATCCGCTGCCTGGTTGACTGACTCATTGCCTATGCATTTGGAGCAAACGAACGGATCAGGGAGATAGGTAAAAAGTATAGAACAGTGAGTGAGGTTTATCTTGATTTACTGTTACCCACGGCACCCATTCACCGTCTAACGAACATTAACGTGTCATTAGTTGAAGGTTGCTGACCGACTTCATACACTGTATCGTCGTGACAACGAGATAGAAACTGACCATACAAGGAAGGCGCAAAAATCGACACAAAAGGCGCCTTTGTGTAGAGATAAAAATCGTCTATTGCAGATTCCCGTTAGATCATAATAATTCGCCATTTCTAATTTAGCAGCAATCTAAGTAGGTAATATAACTGGTACAAGCCATAATCAAAAGATGGCTAGCTATTAAATTCTAGATTCTACATTTTAATATAAATTATATATAAACTTCTTTCTATAACTGTGATCAATATTCATATTACGACTGTCATTTAGTTCTCTCGTTTAATATAAATTATTAAATGAAAGGCAGGTAAAAATGTACGTAGTTAATGCAAGACGAGTAAATAAACCACAGCAGTCACATAATTGCGAGGTATCAATGTTTTAGATGACTGACGACTGTATCACCACAATAAATTCATTATGTGCCGTGTAAGCAATCTAGGCTAGCAATCTAGAAAGCTTTTATCCGCGGCTATAATGTTAAAGCAGATAAAATAACCGTTTTCTCCATGCTAGTGAAAATGTACATAAAACGTAGCTAGGAAAAGCTTTTCAGCCTTTCTATGAACATTTATTTCAAGGTCAACTGCAATAGCAGTGCCGGCTTTATTATAGGAAATCGGACAGCAGAAGTGTCATTCAAGAACGTGCTGGGCATACAATGGACTCGAGAGACTACTAAGCACTTTCGCTGCTTTTCCTTTACACGAATTTCACTTTTGAATCAATCCTCATCGATGCAAGACATAATAATAAGGTAACCTTTCCCATGAGATAACGTTGCATCAAACTATTATAATATTGTGATTGATGAATAAAACATCATAATTAACTGTGATATAAGAATGAGGCTTAAAATGTATAATATTGATCCATCAAAGCGTAGCAAATGTTAAAGATTAATCTTCTTTCGTGCTTGTAAGGATGTGAATCATTATTTAAATTACCCATTCATACCTATTCATACATAGAAAGTGACATTATTTTAGAGTGTCACGCCTCCAAGAGTGAAGAACCTATTGAGAGAAATTATCAAATGTCAGCTAAACCTAACAACATACACCTGACATCCACCTGACGTTTCATTCAAGCACAGTTCAATGACATGTTATTCACACATGACCTAGATATCTGATACTTACTAACACTTTCTTCTTGGGACTTTTCAATTCACCGCACATCAATAGTTTGCCCTTTCGTTTCCGCACATATTGATTCACCTCGACACTGTTTAGAGAAATTTTATACTGCACACTGCATATTTTTATCTATGTACATAGCATTGAAAATTATATAAAAATAGGAAATTCATACGGTATTATGAAACTGTTATTTAATTTTGTGTCTATTTTTGAATCAATAAACTTATGTTCATTTAGTTGATAGACTATACCAACGAATACATAGATAATAAATAAATTATTGCCACGTTAGCTAAATTATTTCATGAATTTTTGCAAATAGTCAAGATTTTTACCCTATATAAAACTCAATATGTTGAATGAATGTCAAGATTTATGTCGATCATATTTTATGTCCAGCGATACTTTGGACACGTAAAAAGAGGGGATTGTCAGTTTAAGGCCCGCGTAGACATGGGTTCTGGGTCATTCGGCCACGGCACACATACCACTCCGATGGCAACTCACGCACATGCATTATTATTTTCGTATAATAAAAATATGACGGTCAACGTTTCACATGCGATCTCTTTTGTAGTTGTCATCTATTTCTTCTATAAATCATTCGTTGATTCATATTCATAATAAATCAAAGTTATTACAATACATTCTGACATTTTATATTTATGAATAAATTTAAAAAGGGCACACATTATTTATTTTATTCACGTTTAATTAGGATGGTTTTCATTATACATTATTACTCGTGAATAAATGGTATGAATAGTTTAAATCTGTAGTCCTTATAAAATCATACTTGAGTAGGTAATAGAAAACATTATACTGAGATTACAGAAATAAAAATACAAAAATACATTAAAAAACTGGAAATAATTAATCGGTCTAAAGCACGTTCTCCTAACTTCAAAGTCCCGCAAGGAAGTGTAGTGGGGCCTCTTCTATTTATAGGATATATCAATGACTTACCGAAAGCACTAGACCATCCTCTGACTCTATTCGCAGACGACAGCGCAGTGACAATTAGTTGTAAAAATAAAAACAATTACGAATCAGATAAATACCAGTTCAATCAATCATTCAATGGCTAAATGATAATAACTTACAAATAAATTTAGACAAAACGAACACCATCCACATTCGGCAGCGTACAGTATGTGATTAATAATTATAGTTTTATATTATAATTGTAGAGTCATACAGGGAGTGGACTTAACTAAATTTCTTGGATTGACCATAGATAATAAACTTAATTGGAAAGCACACATAGATACATTAACTAAATTAATGGGTTCGACGGCATACGCGCTATTTTAATTATCATTAGTTATCAAGAAGCTCTAATTACGGCATATTATGGCATGGCAGTATTTATCTTGTGATAAAATAAGGCATTATTTTCTAGGGGAACTCTACTGACAGAAGGATTGTTTTGACAGAAGGATTGCTTTCAAAGCCCAAAAAAGGTGCGTCAGGCAGGGCAATGTTTCATTTTCATAAGACTGAGAGCTGTAAACCGTGCTTTTCAAACACAGTATTCTCACATTACCATATCTGTACATATAAGAAATAGCTAGGTACTTTCGTAAAATCAAATCAACATCTCTTTGGTAGTTGGACTGATGCTGGTATTCGAACTCGCACACAGGCCGAGATGAAACTTTGTCTACGTAATATGGCCAAAACAGCACTCATGCAAAAAAGTGTATTTTGTATGGCTCTTGTAACATATACTAAAATTCCTAAAATTATCACAGACTTAAATATTGGAATGTTTAAAAATAAACCTAAAATTTTATTACAAAAAAGCTAATATAAAATTTCAGAATTACTTAGTGATAAAAATGTTTTGATATGTAATGTAGACTAAATAATTGACGTAAGAGACAAGGTACTAGGAAAAATTAAATAATATAATGTAATATAGGTAGTATTAAACATGTTTCTTTTGTTAATTAATGTACAAAATACAACTACAATACCAAAATAATATGATTTAATTTTGAACAATATTCTAACAGACATAGTTACGTTTCTTTTAACTTAAAATAGTAAAATATATATAATTATATAAAAACTAACATGTGTACGCTGTAACAGGCAAGGAGAGAGGCATGTGACTACCCACCAGATTCTGACAAATAAATAATTTGAATTATTTTACACACCAAATGTTTTCAACTAATTTCAGGCGCTCATATCCTGTGTGATAGCAGATTGCGGTCCAAGATTAAAATACGCATGGGGAGATGCACTGCAAGGAACAGAATGTCCAGGGCCAGACGGCACTCCATACCCAAGGTAAAATACATTAAACTTATTTGGGGAGTTACTTAGTACGTACTACGTAGATACTGTGCTATTGGGCGAACATCAAAGAAGATTTCAGTTTTTATTGAACCAAGATTATTAGTAGTTTGGATTCTTTTAAGCATTAGCTGAAAAAAACTCAACCGACATGGATTTTATTTTAAAAGGCAAAAATGCTGTATCAGATCTATGTTTAGATTAGAAAATACTGATAGTTGCACGACTTGCACGTCTTACTTCACTAAACATAAAATTCTTACGCTTCTGTCTCTATAAATATTGGAAACTGCATTATTCGTGAAAACTAATTCAGATATCGTAATCGCCCATCTAAAACCAAGAATGAACGACAGTATAATTTGTGCACAGAAGAGAAAAAATTTTCGTTTCTACTTCTCTTTTCTGTGAATTTGTGTATGGAATGGATGTATGATTATCTATAACAACACATCACATCTCTTATCTACATCGCTAAAGCTAAGGACGTTTTATAAACGAGTCCTTGTCTAAAACCGAGTCTATATAACCATATAACTAAAAAAAACTTTTAATCTAGAAATGTTACTACATAGTGATTTTTAGGTGTTTTTTTTTGTAATTACTGCAGTAGGTCAATTTGTTTATTTTACAATTATAGTAATGTCTATCTGTTAACTGTTTAAATTATTATCTTGATATCTTAACTACAGTTAGTTTAATGGTTTTGTTTTTTGTATAAATATTATTTAATGTATTACTATGCCATCTCTCTAGATTTGTACGCCTACTAACTACGCAAAACATGATACAAAGTGACTAATATTTTAACCCACCCATTGAAAGTTCTTTTAATCACTATTTTGGTGTTTAAATTTAGAACACACCAATATATTCGACCTCTATCTCAATGCTATACAACCTCCTTGCGCAAAAAATACTCGATAGAAACTCCTTAAATCTTTCTTTTTCTCGTATTCATGGTATAAATTATAGTATGCAACTCATGAATAAAACTGATTTACATCGAGGGCCATGAATCACTCTCGTTGCTCAGGTTTCTAACACTTGAATCACGAGCGTAGCAAAAGAATTACGACCTAATTTCATTCCGAATAGACCGATTTTTTTTCTTATTTATTAAATATCGACAAATATCGTGAATAAAAATATAAAATTAAATATGACAAATCGCAGGCTTCAGTGGAGTTTTGGAACATTGCCTTCTTTTAAAGACTCTCATCGCAACCCAGGGGCGGATCCAGGATTTCATTTTGGAGGATGGGGGGGAGGAGAATTTGACAAGTTTCGAAGGAAGAAGGAAGAAAGAAGGTTTTATAGATCTAAGCATACCTACATAGGGACGGACAGACAGCGGGAAGCGACTTTGTTTTATACTAAGTAGTGATTTGATTAGGCACAAAATAATAAAGCCGTTTTCTGAGAATTAGGGCGACCAAAATGACATAAATTTTAGATTACGAACAAACAAACCTACTCCAATACCAACAAAAGATTTCATACCTACTAGGTATAGGTACTATAGGTACCTACGTAAAATCTTAGATACCTGCCAACCTCTTGTGGGAATATTCCCATAAGCTCATGTTCATTTTCCGTACGTAGCGTAGACTGACGCGTAATTACGTAGGTACTTATCGCTAATGTTGGGAGTGTAGTCTTGGCACTGTTGGCATCTTTCAATGGGACACTGTAGGGTACAATGCGGCCAATTTAATTTTGTTTGTATGTGTGGGAGCCACCATCATACCTATTACTCCTTGAGTAGGTAATAGGTATACTATGAGGTAGGAGTATTGTCAAGGTACTGACAACCTCGCGTCGACAATGTTTAATCGCACCCCCGTGGCTAATTGGCCACAACTACATATATTCTGAAGAATTAGAATTCTATACCTATACATGCATGGTTTCGCATATAGGTAGGTACCTAGCCTTTAGGAACTACCTATACAGGGTCAGTCAGAACTGATATGCTTTGTAAGCCGAAAGTGTAATCTTACTCATCATCGTGAATATCTTTTACATGATAACCAGGAAGCCTTACGGCTAGCTGTTTTAAGCAATTCAGTTTATGTGCTGAAAAAAGTGGCGCGACCTCAAGCCGTATCTGGGCGCGTTAAGGTTCACGTTTGCGTAATTTTCCGAACTGTGCTGTTGTTTGAGACCGCGTAAGGAGTTGGGCGTAAGGCCCCTAAAATCAGCTGCTCCATAGAAAACCAGGTCATTGACAAAAAAAACTGACTCAGCCAACGATCTTTGTAGTTACTGCTGATTTTTTTCGCATTTTCAGCTTCGGTCCCTTAATAAAGCTTGTTCATAATGATGAGTAGGTAAGTAAGTACCTACATACCAAGCTATATGAGCCCTTTTTGGCTTAGCATAATAATACATTTTTCGAGAGCGATGGTAGCCGAGCGGTAGCATGTGCGCTTCACAACCTGACAGCACCCGGGTCGATCCTCGGCCCTGCACCAATGACATAGGTAATTAGGTAATTAGTAGGTACCTAAATAAATTATGTGCAGTTTCACTCAAAAACGGTGAAGGAAAACATCATGAGGAAACCGCTATGTCCATGAAAAGATTATGACATTCACCAACATGCACTGGGCCAGCATGGTGGATTAAGGCCCCATCCTCTCTCTGAGACAAGGCCTGTGTCCCAGCAGTGGGAACATCATCAGGCTCAAATCATGAATGTTATTCGAATCCACTCCAATCACGGTAGGTAATAAAGTAGGTATAAGTCATTATTAAAATAAAATAAAAAAACTATGCAAATAGTTACGTAAGTACGTATAAGTAGGTTTTTTACGAAGGATAAAATGACTTTTCATTACTCATACTCGGAAAATAGGTCTGAAGTTGCCTGAGGAGCGGGTTGAAAGTAATACATTTCAGCCCTAGGGAGAATCACTTTCAACTGTCAGTGGCAGATGAAAAGTGACAGACACTCAAATTATTAAAAAAAAACTAGTTCTGTTTTCACATTAATTTGTATTGAACCATGCTCCAACTTTTTTCACCTCAGAGGATTATGTTCCCGCACTTCTCGTGCATTTGCTAGTGCCGGGATGTTTCAAAAAATTGGTGGGAATCCGATCTTCATTGTAGAGTTTTGTATTATACTTATACTTCCGTATAGCAGATTTGTATTAACGCAATGAGTTCATCTGATTCCGATATGGATTTAACGCCTGATTTCATAAGAGAAGAGGCTAAAGCAGTAGTGGAAAACTTTTTACCAGCTAAATCAAAAGAAAGATACTTAAAATCGTACGACAATTTATGAAATAAAATTCACTCATATTTTCTTTAGTCAGTTCATGTTTTTATTTTTAGTTTCCTTGTATTCGCAATGAAAAGCACAGTGTTTACATCGGGGTTAAAGACTTATTTAGTCCCTCGAACTATTAGCGCCCTCGCTACGCTCGGGCGCCAAACCCAGTTTCGGGACTAAATAAGTTACTTTCACCCCTGGGGTAACAATGTACTATTGTACAAAACTGGTTATGTAGAACGAAAAAAAAAAAATATGCCACTATACAGGGTTACTTGGGCCTTACGGCCAACTGCTAATGCGGTATCAAACGAACGTTAAATCCGCTCAGATGGAAAATCACTAGACCGCAAACCGTATCTGGACGCCTTAAGGTTCACGGGCCCTTGTTGATCAGTTAACACCCTCTTAAGTGCGGCTTCAATACGCCAAAACAAACAACTTTTGTTGTACAATTTTTGAAATTTGCAGAAAAAACTGCTGTTTCATACATTTTGTCGATTTCAAAAAGTCATAGAACAAAAGTTGTTTGTTTTGATCAGAGATAATATTGTCATTGGTTTTGATGTACCAATTTAACGAGGCCGCCCTTAAGAGGATGCTAATTGATTACCAGTAACCCTGTACCCTGGGCTTCGTAGGCAAACGGATCCAATTCTAATAAAGCCATTTGGCGTTTTCCAGACATCAAGTAAACAGGCTGCTGAAATCCGGGCCATGGGGGTCTGCGCGGCAAGGTCGCACCGCGCGGACAGTGGACCCACAGATGATGCGACGGGCACTTCTGGACGCACATGCTGGGTATGCGGAGGGCGTGGTCAAGGCACCTAGTGGCAATAGAACAGGTGAGCTGCTCTTTTCTTAAGCTTCATCTTCAACATCATTTTAGCCATAGGACATCTACTGCTGCTGGACATAGGCATCCCCCATCGATCTCCAAAAGGGCCGGTTGGAAGCGGCCTGCATCCAGGGTCCCTGTCCCTGCGGTCTCTTTTAGGTCGTCTGTTCATGTTGTGGGTGGACGTCCTACGCTGCGCTTACCGGTCCGTGGTCTACATTCGAGAACCTTGAGGCCCTATCGCTCTTTTCTTAACACAGTCTATTTATTTATTAATCGACTTCAAAAAGGAAGAGGTGCTAAATTCGGTTGTATTTTTAACCGACTTCAAAAAGTTGGGTGTTCTCAATTCGTTTTTAGGGTTCCTTACCCAAAGGGTAAAAACGGAACCCTATTACTAAGCCTACGATGTCTTTCCATCCGTCTGTACGGTTGTATCTTTCGAAGCGTTATAGATAGCCAGTTGAAATTCTCATAGAATA
Organism: Agriopis aurantiaria; assembly: GCA_914767915.1. Taxonomy (NCBI): domain Eukaryota; kingdom Metazoa; phylum Arthropoda; class Insecta; order Lepidoptera; family Geometridae; genus Agriopis; species Agriopis aurantiaria. The sequence continues at coordinate 14,682,565 of OU611989.1, read as the reverse complement.
TGAAATGTTACGGCGAATTAACTAAGAAATAAAAAAGTATAAATAAGTCACCGGAATGGAAACTAGCTCTCAAGTGCTGGCGGAACACGAAAATATGAACGGTGCTTGTTCATATTTTTAACTTGTTTGTTGTAGCTATGGTGGTGATGCTGTGTCCACTGTTAGGATATTATGATCCAGTTACAAAGCTTGCAGGAGTAAAAAAAATATTAATTAATTCCAGGTCGTGCTACTTCCTTCCCCGGCCTTACCCCCGCGTCAGCCAGCTCATGCGGTAGCGGGCGTCTCTGTCGCACTCGTTACAACACAACTGCGCCAACATACGGCGTCTCGCTCACTTCGGGCCAACCGGTCACTATAGTGCAGAAGTTCCCGGATCTACTGCAGCAGGTCGTGTTTGAAGTTTGCGAGTAAGTACTATAAGCCTAAAAACTATTCTTGTCCCTTCGCACCCGTTACGACACAACGGCGCCAATATAATTAGGTACGGCTCTGCTCACTTCGTGCCAGCTCATCACTGTCGTACAGAAGGCCTCATAATCTCCAATACGGCCTACCTGCGGTTATACGGTTGTTTGGAAAATGGTAGTAGCACCTATTATGTATTCTGTGGCAGCACTTAATAAATTCCATAAACAAAATCTATCTAGCAAAATAACATTGTGTAGCTGATGAGAATCGATTATCGCATAGTATAGACATATAATCGATTGTATTAAAGTTATAACTAGAGTTAAACCAACAGGGCCCTTAAAAATTTTATTTTGTCTCTATCCTTTGGGCTGTTGTCGTTGATTCGGAACACGATATAAGGCTTCTATAACTACCTATTTTTAGTTCATGCACATTTAATCTTCCGTCACTTTCTTCAGTTGGTTCCACCAGTTCAGTCACCACTGTCAGTTTGACTGATTGTTTCGTAGCATTAAGTACATATTTTTCTAACATTTTTTGTTATCAATTTCAGATCCAGTGAATGTTCAGTAGTCCGGGGCACGTGCACACAGACCTACATGCCCTATCTCTTCCTAGTGCTGCCTCTAGGGCCGGTCACTCTTACTGGACAAGATTACGTGCTGGTTGAATCAGGGTGCGTTTGTAGACCCGACCCTATGTAGAACCAACGGGTTGAATAAGTTAGATATATTAGGTACTAATGTAATGGCGGCTTTACACATTCAGTTAAATACTGATGATTACTTAGCATTTAAAACTGTATTTTTTTATTAACTGACTCTCAGTCTTCAAAGGAGTTTAAAACTTGAAGAGTTTACTAGACACATTAAGTGTCCATTCTTATAGACCTTAGATTAACTACACTGTGTAGTTCTTCTAAGTTATAGACAGTTTAAAATAGAATGTCAGTTTACGTTAAACAGATTAAAAAGTGAGTTCTCCATCAGTGGGAGGAGTACGAATTTTCGCTACGTAACACACGAATCGTATTCCATGGGTGCAAGTACCGTTCTTTTATCGATCGTCAAATTGACAGTTGAGGTCGTCAAATTCGATAATATGCCATTTTTTCAGTACTCGCTGTGATCGATTCTATGGCATTCTAGCGAATTTGACGATCGATAAAGAACGGTACTTGCACTGCTGATTCGATACGAATTTTACGTAGCGATTACTCGTACTTCGCCCACTGGTTACTGATTCTGTAAGTCGCCATCGAACTCCTAGATTACCTAACTTGTTTTATTTATTATAAAGCAGGAACTGGACGGTTCTCTTTTTTGTATCACTTAAAATGGTGCATCTAAATGTTTATGTCAAAGTCATTTGTAAGTAGGAGTCGTGGGACTATTTCTGAGATAGGTCTCATAGGACAATGTGTTTAGTGAAATGTTGAATTTATAGGTTTAAAGAGATTTTACAGGTACCTATCTCAGTGACGAGCGCTGAGTTTTGAACTGAGGTAACCTCATTTGTCTCAGTTTCATTAAAACAATCAGAGTCAATTCATGTTTCCCGGATTGCTTGGATATTTTTTCTGTCCCTGTTCCATTTATATCAATCTAAACACAAAACTAATATCGCTGGTCTAGGTATAAATATAACACACCAATTGAGATGTGGTCAAACACCTAGCTCTCATTGTTCATCATTCAACAATTTCATCATCATCGCCAAGCTGACGTTAGTCGTTGACGTTAATCATCAGCCATGAGACGTCCACTGCTGAACATAGGCCTCCTCCTTAGAACGCCACACTGAACGACAGCCTGCCATCTGCATCCACTGGATGCCCGCGACTCTCACGATGTCATCGGTCCACCTAGTGGGAGGCCTAGCTACGCTGCGTTTTCCGGTTCGTGGTCTCCACTCAAGAACTATTCCCCATCGGCGGTTATCGGTTCTTCGAGCGATGTGGCTTGCCCATTGCCACTTCAACTTGCAAATTCTGGAAGCTATGTCGGTGACTGTGGTTCTTAAATAACCTTGTTCCAGATTTTATCGCGCAAAGAAACTCGGAGCATAGGTCTCCATTGTCCCTTGGAGTTTTTCCAAAAGGCTAGTATTTAGGACCACTTCTCAGTACCATATGTCATCACTGGCAACACTCACTGGTTAAAAACCATTGTCTTTATGTACTGAGGTATTTTTGACGAGTAGATCACTTCGGTCTCTTGTAGCAATAAATACATTATGCAGCAAACTCCCGCGCATCTAATCATCAGCGTCGCATCGGTGCTTGAACGCAATTTATGTATGCAAATACGTGACCAACGTCACGAAGAGGAAATCAAGTCATAGGTGAACCGTCTTGTACCTGCTTTAAGTAGTACTTTTGATAGTATATGACAGGACTATGAATGTGCATTTAAACCTATATAATAAGATCTGTTTACTATTATTAATGCGTGTTAAAAAAGCAAATACTGTAGGGTCCGGTTGTAGAAATAACCATGGCCGGTAACCAAGACCTCTTTACATTGTACTAACTAATAAGTGTGATAACCAGTGTGCGTCGGATCTGCATGATCCAATTCCCTCGTGTCCTTTTGATGTGAAACATCTATTGACGTGCCTTGGCAGTAAAACCGACTTGTGTAAAACCGTGACGGACGTGATGTCATATGCCGTCATATTTCACATCTGCTGGGCGTCCCGTGACGGCCAACTTTTTTAGAATTAGACTGTCAGGGCGGGTACGAAAACGCTACTTCGATTCATGCCGGGCTAGCATACGCGCCGTGACATATTTGTGTTGACTCTTTTTATCGTGCCAAGGCGTGACAGACGATACGATACCGTAGGCGCACTGAGCGTTCTCGCTCGACAGAGTGACGACAAGATTTTGTCTCGGTGCGCATTTTAGGCAGGCTGGTCTCAATTTTGATTCAATTTTCATTGTGCATACCGCTAGACTGGAATCCAATGCCCGAGTGTTCCCCGATGGTTACAATCTGGGTGTCTTCAAGTTGCGATTGGAGCGATTACTAACAAGCAAGCGCGCTTTATCGTATGTACCGCATCATAACCGTAACCGGTCTAGCGGTATTGTGAAAAACGCGTTCCATTCTGTCCTTCTAGTAGTTCGATGATCTAACTGTTTGGACAAACGAGACGTTTCAACACGAACAATAACTGCATTAAGGCATTCCTCCCTTGTTTGTCTGATCTAAGGGCATGCCGATTGACGGATAACAAAGTGCTAAAAGTATTTTAGCCATGAAATCGGATTACAATTTATATAGTAACATTGTTTGTATGAAAATCAATATTGATGGTGCATAATTCGTTAATAACGACTTGTATAGAGGTGGGACGCTATGTCGTTATAAAAGGTTGGACGCTATAAGCGAAGCCGTTATACCCGGATTCTGCTACATTGCTGTATAACATTCCGTCCATGCTAAGTCCATGTAATTGGCAGGTGTCAGAGGGTTAATTCGTAAAATTGCTGTAAAATCGCCGAAAAATTATCATGAAATTGACAAATTCAATCGATTTATCGGCTATTTTGCGGCTCATTTAATTTATTTTATTATTATTTATAGACTGAATTTATTTCTGTTACGTTGATTGTTAAAATATTTATTTCTCTTTACGCCGTTTTGTAATGGTGCTCAATATTTAAAGATGGAATTTGTAATTAAGTTTTATCATAGTCATGATCAACGAATGTATTAACGACGAATAAATTATTATACTTATGTAAAATAGACTAATTTTTTTAACTAAAAGGTCAACCGTAGAAGCTTAGGTATCCTTTCCTCAGGCCACAGAAGACATAATAGTAGGTACAAGTAACTACAGAAGAAGGTAAAATTTCAGTGGGACATCATCATCATCATCATCATCATCAGCCGGAAGACGTCCACTGCTGAACATAGGCCTCCCCCTTTAATACCCGCTGGATACCCGCGACTCTCACAATGTCGTCGGTCCATCTAGTGGGAGGCCTCCCTACGCTGCGTCTTCCAGTTCGTGGTCTCCACTCCAGAACCTTTCTTCCCCATCGGTTATCGGTTCTTTGAGCGATGTGGCCTGCCCATTGCCACTTCAACTTGCAAATCAGTACAGTGGGACATAGTACCTAAGTATTCTAGATAACTGTAGGTTTTATTTTGGGTTACTGTTTATATTTTAAGCGGTGGTTTAGGTATGCAATGAGACATTAATTTTTAAAATACAGTCCATTCACTTTATTTGTATAAAATTCTACTTAATTACAATATTTTACTTACAAAAATATTTATAGGTAGGTACTTATAGTATCGACTAAGTAACGAGGCACGTCGCATCTAACAATTAGCAAAGTGATACCGTTTTTAATTTGTTGGAAATTTCTAGAATAAATTAGAAAAGAGTAGGTAAGTAAGGAAATGCAAAATCAAGGACAGCGTCATTGGATAGGGCAGACTATTATAGGAATTTCAAAAGGGTAAAAACAGGTATCTTTCTAGGAAAGCTAAGCTCTAATTTAGGTTACAAGAAAACAATAAAACTAGATGAAAGTTGAGATAGTTCTAAAGAAGTAAAAACGTTATCACTTCAGCAAACAAGATCCTCGATAAAATTTTCAAACGGAGACGTTTTCTAGGTTTATTAAATTATAGGTAAACCAGCGAATTTGGTTCGCTGTATAGGTGAATATTTAACTAAGTAAATAGATAGGCGATATAAATTTCTAAAGGTTTCTCGATTACTAAACATTGGTGAATAGGTGCTTGCAAATAATTTCATAACATTTCTATAGATATCCGTCATCTACTACCTGTGACACGGACACTGTAGATATATTTTTTTTAATAGAAAAGAGCGGAAACATGCTCGCTTTTCGTTTGATGGTAAGCGGTAATCGCCGTCTATGGACACCTTCAACACTAGCGGCGTTGTCGATGCTTTGCCAGTCCGGAGAAATGTTTGTAGATATCCTTTTATTTTTGTTGAAACTCGGCGGGAAGTCCTTCGGGGGAAGGCCATTCCACGCCTTGCAGGTCCGCGGAAGAAAGAAGCAGCAGAACCGGACGGTGTGGAATTTCCAGCTTTGCAAGATGTGGGGGATGAACTTTTTGCGGCAAGATTTTGCGGAAATCCCGACGCAAGATGAGAAGGTCAAAATGCTCTTCAGAGCATTCCCCGAAAAACAAGCGGTAGAAGATGCAGAGAGAAAAGTAAAATACACACTATAGAATCCGTTAAAATTGCTTAATTTCAAGGTATAAGTACCTTCAGTTCATTTCGAATTGTTCTTCGTTTGAAGTTATTTCAACCGCATCAAGTGAAACTGAAAGTAAAACTGACCATCTATGGTGGCCATTACAAGCACGTAACTAAATGAATGTGATAAACTATTGACTACATGATTTTTCATTAAGAATTGATAGGCTCTTGACTGGTAAGTGATCGCCTAGCATGAAATAAACGCTGGGTATTCGAATTTGTATAAGAAGTTAATACCAATATCTTCGTGGTCGTTATTTAAGTATATAAGTTCTATATCTTGAGAAAAAATGGCTACCTAGAAACGTCACCAAACATCTTATTGCTACAAACGTCTTATTGCTCATATCTGTAGTATTGCTGTGGCTGCGTTTGCGCCTGAGGCCTGGTGTGTTGCTGAGGTTGCGCGAATTGCTGCGGTTGCGTGTATTGCTGGGGTTGCGTGTATTGCTGAGGTTGTGCGTGTTGCTGAGGTTGTGCGTGCTGCTGGGGTTGTGCGTGTTGCTGGTGTTGCAACGTCTGGGGCTTGGGGGTTGGGACCTTGACGACGATATCTGTAGGCTCGCGGGACACCTGTAAAGAGGTGGTATAGTCAGCTTTTGTATTACTATTATCATAATATCATATAGTCATTCTCGGCCACTTGGGCGGGTGATGATGGTTGCATGCGACAGACTAAACTCTATATCCATCCGTGTTGTTAGAATACTAAAGGGCATTTCCGCGTGTGAACGATTCATTGCTGTCTAACGTTCGGATGGCTGTGGCCACGTGGATGATCACCATAGTAACTTTTTAAGTATAATACCTATATAGATATTTAGGTACACGACCTGGTTGTAAATCATTGGTTCTGTACCTACTGTAAATCCAAACTCAACCAGAAAATAGTTCTACACTCTAAAAATTGTACGTATTTTATGTTACCTCGGCCTTGAATCCTTCTTTAGGATCAGCTGTGTAAGATACAGTTCTGATAAATCCATCGCTGTCCACCACGGAGTAAGACCCCTTGATGACGTCACCATCACGCTGCTCCTTGCGGTTCTGGTAGTTGGTGTATTGATCGTCGTTCACGTCGAAACCGAACTGGTAAGAAGGATGAGGCTGGAAGAGAAAAACAAAGTTAGGTTTTACGTCTTAAACTAATAATCATACCAGCACAAAACACACAGTGACACAAGTGTGATTGAGATATTATTATGTAATGCCTCAAATACTACCATTTTAGTACCGTCAATACAATACAATTCTTTATTAATAACTCCATAGTTACAAGTCAAACTTCTCTAGTACACTTTCTACAACGATGTATAGGTATAAACAGTAAACAAAGTAACAGTAACAGTAGTTAACTTATATAAACAGTAAACAGTAGGTACCTACATTAGTTTATACCACCAATTTTTTTACTACCAAATTTTTTGTTAATTCGTTTGATGTTCAATAACCATTATTTAATATTTTATCTCCTCTGTAAGTACCTTATTCTTACCATATTTAACGTTAATTGAACGTACTCGTAATAATACCTACCTACTTTATTTCATCAAAACTCGCGCGAGGATTCATAATCGTGAGTGTAATCGTGTGTGGGTGCTATAATAATTTTATACCTAGTTTTAGCTAAGTATATAATTGAAAGTTTGATATCTTATGTAATGGCAGGAACTCATAATCTAGAGTGCAAAGATCACCGCTGATGATACCTTAATGATACCTCAACGGCTATGTAAATAATAATTTACAAGCATGGTCCGTGCTTTCGCAATTATAAACAGAGGTTTCATTTAGTGTGTGTTTCGATTGAAACAAATCCTCAAGCTTTTTGATAAAGGTCATAGTGATAGGTTTCGTGGTTTACTGAATGTTATTAAAATAGGTATATACGTACCTAACTGGAATTAAAATATGTATATTTAAACTACTATTTCTGTATAAATTACTAAAGAAATTGGAGGTAAACATACATAATATATAACTTCTGTATATATTTTTTATAGTACAGATATAACTTCTGTACATATTTTTTATAGTACAGAATTTGTAGGTAAACTTCTCGGACTCGTTTGATAGGTTAAAAATATTTAGACTTTTTTGTTATAATAATATGTGTACTGAATAAATTATTTAAATAGGCTTATAAAGTTCTGAGTTACAAGCGTTTAAAGTATGTGGTTGGATTGGGAAGGGATATTCTGCCCCTTTCCCGACAAGTGAGTGTAGGTCTTCGACCAAAATAAATTGAATGGACATGACATAACCATTGAACTTGCTCAGTAAAAACGATTCAAAACCGTCGGACATATACTTCAACACCTTGTACAGCACATTTGTTACAAAAAATTGATAGCGGTTTTTTGTTGCGTATTTACACTTCGGGAAAGCACAGGAAGGCATAATTTTGTCAGATGTTTCGTTATCATGTAACAATAGTCTCGTGTCGCACTTCCTGCGGCTAAAGACCGACTGAAACGAAGTGAGCGCCGGCGCTCATTTTGTAATATTCATAAATGAGCTTCTTCTGGGCCCGTCCATTCATTTTATTTTGGTCGATGGTGTAAGTACGGTGTTTGTATGTCATACTTACTACTAACGTCATTTGAAAGTATAGTGCGCTCTCTGCCTAGCAACATCGACCAAAATAAAATTTATTTTAGTCGAAGCCTAGCAAGACATGAGAATGCTGATTATCTTTTTTAAATTTGAACCCATTTTAATTTTATCATTTCAACAATCTTGGTTAACATGTTTTGTTGTAATATTGCAAACGGACAAAGTTACTTTCGTATGTATATACACCGCCAATCCTGGCTGTATTAAAATTACCTAACTACTTTCCTAGTCTCCGTTGAGTCGCGACTTAATTCTCTTAATAATCCCTATTTCCTCATCGCTGTCCCGTAGAAAGTGCCGCGTAGATATAGAACGGCCATCCAGTTCCTGAGTGAAAGTTGTCCGGTCATCTGAACGACCAACTGCCGAGCCGAGCCGAGTTAACTCGTGTGGAACGAAACCTGATTCAGTTCTTCCGTGATTTGTTGCTTAGAATATTGGAAAATAATAGGCGTGAATTTTTTTTTCTTTTTTTTTCTTCGTATTGTACCTACATACCTAGAACTTATTATACCTATTGGGATTTTAGACAATAAGAAACAAACTTTCCTTTATTATCCGAGATTGGGACAATCGTGATCTTTTATTGACCTTGCGATTTCTGCGATGATTTTCTTTGTCTTTTAGCACCATTCATAATTATTGTCATCGTGACGTTATGTATTAGAAGAAGGATTTAGTTTTAAGGATGTGCCAATGAGGGTGGCATGGTCATGTCTGACCAAACCCTCTTTAAAAATAAAGATTAAAAAAAAAAAAAAAAAAATATATTGTCAATAATTATAAATGATTTATGAATAAGACGGACGGTGGACCAAAGCAGTCACAGAATGGTGGCCGCGGAACGGAAAGCGACCACCGGGCAGACCACCAGCCCGCTGGTCGGACGACATCGTTAAGGCAGCAGGAAAGCAGTGGACAAGGCTAGCACAGGACCGGAAAAGATGGCGCGCTGAAGAGGAGACCTATACCCAGCAGTGGGTGGAGAATGGTTGATGATGATGATGATGAATTATAAATGATGTTACTTATCTAGCAGATTCTCGCTATTAGGTCCCTTCGCTAGCTAATTCTTATAGCTTCGGTACCAAATTTTTCACTACCAAAATGACCTGACATGCATGTTTTTCTGCGTTAGGTTTCATTTCGACATTTATTGGTTTCCTGACATTCATTTGTTTGGAATAAAATAACTGAAATATCTTCGCTGTCGTATAAAATAGGTAAATAAAAAGTTGGACTACCACCGCAGTCAGTAATAGGTGGTGGTCAAACTGGAATAGTCGCTCTGCCTCTAGTGGAAGCCTATATGGATCATATATAGATCACCGAGACCACTGACGGTAAAGGCGTTTATTTTTGCTTTGGACCATTGGACACCATGCCTCCAGAGGTCTATTGGGACGTAACACTTCCCATTTTACCACTGGTATTAGGTATGAATTATTATTAGTTATTAGGAATAAAATCTCCCAAACTACCACCAGTGGTAAAATGGAAAGTGTTACTTCCCAATTGACCACAGAAGATAGTCAGAAGGTCCAGCTGCAGCTGCCCAAAGGCATAATATACCTATATCACTGACGTAACTACGTTTTACCGAGGTAAGATACAACTGAAGAAACAAAAGCGTTGCCTACTGACCTCCAATTATTTTTATTGGCACATGTTGTACCGATGCTGGTGACACATTATTAGAGGTCACTTACGACATTTATTGGTTTCATATAGTAGAAGACAATAGAATAGTAATCCAGCGAACTATAAGATGTAGCTGAGCGTGTGGTCGAAAGGCAAGACCCAAATGCTGGTGTATAATTGGCCTAACGCCTTTCAATTTTTTAATTGACTTTGCTTCTCAGTGTAGCCAGCATGCTGGGTACATGCTGGGTACATGCTGGCATGCAGATATGCTGCCGACTGGTATACCCATAGTAGGCTAGTGGGGTTGAGCATTTGGATTATCTCTAGATTGTCATCGATCTATCGTATGGGGAATCCAACTATTGTCGTAAGTATTTTGTCATAGTTATTAAAGGCATTTGCACATTGAGGTCACTTATGTCATAATTTTCAGGCTGCTGCTTCTGAGACTGGTACTACGACTGTAGCACCACCCTTGCTGAAATTGCTACGTCTGGTTTCACATTTGATGACGTCACAGCTATGGTATTAGTGTCACTTACATCATAGTCTTCAGGCTGTTGCTGTTGCCTCTGAGACTGGTATTGCGGCTGGGGCGCCGCCGCCGGCCTGTACTGGGGTTGGGCCTGGGGCTGGTACTGCTGCTGTTGATACTGGCCATCATTCTGGACGGCATACGGCTGTAAAGGAAACATTATTCGTTACAACACTTTAAATAGGTAAATAAAAAACTGTCAAGGAGTAAAATGTTGATATACCTCTACAATTTTAATATAACGAAAATTTATGTAATAAAGATGAAATTATGGTGGTGATACTAGTTCGTTTTGCTACGCGTGGTTATTATCTTGAATGCTAGACATTCAAGATCTCAATCACCAAATTTTTTTTCCTGAAGCGCCTCAAAACTTCAATATTTTGGAAACGCGTTGTTCTGAACGTATTACATTATATAAGTGTTTTTAAGATAGATTCGTAATTTAGGTCACATTGATATCTGTATTTGTTTTTCCATAGTATGTTTTTTCACTTGAATAATTTTTTATCTGTTATATTTTTTTGACACCTAATTATTTTGTGACATTCTTAAAATTAAGGCTTGGTTGCACTATAGTAGTACTTAAAGTTAAGGTTTATGATAAATTTGATAATAAATAACATTAACGCTTACTTTAGCAATTACTGCGAAATGCGTTGCACCAGCGTGCTCACTAGCATAATTAAAGTTACTAGGGTTGCAAGTCAAATGAGACCTTATTTACTCCAGATGCATAGTTGGAATCATATTTTATGCATCTGACAGATATTTTAAATAAACAATAGCGAAGCGTGGGAAGTTACGGTTAACAGTTAAAGTTATGACGTCATTTAACAATTGTCAGATGGTGCAACAAATTTTTGGCCTAGCCGGTACTTTAACTGAATTGCTAAAGCTAAACTACAATGGTGCAACCCACCCTAAGGAAACAATAAGTTAACCAAATATGACCATGTTAAAGTATTAACCAAAAAGTTTATAAGTAAAAAAAACAGAAGTCACTATGACCAGGGGCCTTACGGCTAACTCTTAACCCGGGTTCGAATTAGCGCTGAAACAGCGCAGTTCTGAAAATGACGCGAACCTGAAACTTAACGCGCCGAGATACGGTTTTCTCATCATCTAAACAGAATTGCTTAAAACAGGTAGCCGTAAGCCTCCAGGATATACTGCCTCGGGTTGGCTCAGCGAGGATATTCAGCCGGGGTTAGAGATATAAAGCTTACTATTCTAGCAGGCGCGGGGGCAGCACCAGATATGTGCGCGGGTCGTGCAATGACTTGCGTTTGCGCCTGGACTGGACCCTGACTGTGACCGTCAGCCAAGTACTGTCTGAGGAGGTGCGGAGGAATCTCTGCGGCCTGTTGACAATGGTGCTTTTGAGTATATTTGACACTTCAGAGCAGTGAGGTCTTGACGACGCAACTAATGGACCGTGACTGTAACCATCAGCCAAGTTCTGTCTGAAAGAGGTGTGCAGGGATCTCTGTAGCCTGGTGACAATGGTGCTTTTGAGTATATTTGACACTTCAGAGCAGTGAGGTCTTCACGACGCAACTAATGGACCGTGACTGTAGCCATCAGCCAAGTTCTGTCTGAAAGAGGTGTGCAGGGATCTCTGTAGCCTGGTGACAATGGTGCTTTTGAGTATATTTGACACTTCAGAGCAGTGAGGTCTTCACGACGCAACTAATGGACCGTGACTGTAGCCATCAGCCAAGTTCTGTCTGAAAGAGGTGTGCAGGGATCTCTGTAGCCTGGTGACAATGGTGCTTTTGAGTATATTTGACACTTCAGAGCAGTGAGGTCTTCACGAGGCAACTAATGGACCGTGACTGTAGCCATCAGCCAAGTTCTGTCTGAAAGAGGTGTGCAGGGATCTCTGTGGCCTGGTGACAATGGTGCTTTTGAGTATATTTGACACTTCAGAGCAGTGAGGTCTTGACGACGCAACTAATGGACCGTGACTGTAACCATCAGCCAAGTTCTGTCTGAAAGAGGTGTGCAGGGATCTCTGTAGCCTGGTGACAATGGTGCCTTTGAGAATATTTGACACTTCAGAGCAGTGAGGTTTTGACGACGCAACTAATGGACCGTGACTGTAGCCATCAGCCAAGTTTAGTCTGAAAGAGGTGTGCAGGGATCTCTGTAGCCTGGTGACAATGGTGCTTTTGAGCATAAGGTGTTGGTGTAAGGAAATGTTTAAGACGATCTGTCTGTAGATATTTGTCCAGTCTACAGTGCCTTTGAGTACAAAGTGGAAAATGTAGAGCAGTGAAGAGTTGACGAAGTGTCAAACTGGATCTGTTATTTAATCTTTTTGGTCTGCTGATTAGCATTAGAGAGTAGATTACAAATAGGTTTAAATAGATAAGTACATGGATGTAAGGAAGCACGTTAGGTACCAAAAACCATAAACTTTCAAATAGGTATAAATGGGTATAAATATTATTTGGAATAACTTTGATTGAGAATATGTAGACAACTTCATTTAAATGAGACACTTACAACTATATTTATCTATTCTTTGGTGTCATCATCACCAGCTTATTTAATAAAACACTGTTTAAACTATCACGGTTATTCACTAAAGTTATCTGATTATTTATGATTTTTTATTATTTTATTTCCTCAACCTTACTACGGTAAATATCCCGTAAATAATCATATAACTTTTGTTTAAATAAATAAATAAATATTCGGGTCATTTTTGCACACACGGTCATCTGACCCCAAACTAAGCAAAGCTTGTGATGTGGCTGCCAGAGACTGATATTCATACATATATAGTTTTAAATACATACTTAAATAGATATTAACAACCAGATATAGAACAAACACAAATGTTCATCCACTACTCTACGCATCCAGTTGCCATCAGTCGTTCCTCCTGGCCTACTCTACGTTTGCTGATACACCATCTCCACTAAAACCTATCTACCCAATGGTTATCGGTTCTTCTACAGATATGGCTAGCCCATTGCCACTTTTTGAGGTTTTTCTCATATTTTTGAAAATATAGCTGTAATGTAAAATGTACCTTTACGGTTCCTTCTATAATTATTATGAAATCTGTATATTAAGACATCGTAAATATAATTTAAGAAATGTATTAGAATTAATCCAAAAAACATGGACAAAATCACAAATCAGTGCTATAAGCACAGTAGAAAAAAGATTAGCAGATAGAAAAAAAATTAAAGTATATTTTTTTGTTCTAACTAGAAATGTCCATAATCGAGTTTCAGTCTTTCCTAGATAAGACATTTAATTTTGATATGACACAATTTTTATAATAATAAGTCAAACATAATGGAAGTAGACAAATAGACAAGAATGACTAAAATTGCTAAAAGTGGGAAAAGAGGGCCTTCCTTAATTACGTTTTATTGACCCAATGAACTTGAAAGCACAACATTAACTTCCTATCTCGTAACATCCCTGCCCACATGCTCAGCTACCGTCTTAATAATTTCTGCACTTAATTACCGGCCCATTTAATTGGCAATTAATAAAAGTAGCCGCCCACCAGTCGATTACGTTACATAAGGCAAGATCTCGTTACAGAAAGAAAGAAACCGGTGGCGGTTGCGAAACTGTAACACTTCACTTAGGTCAGTGAGTTTCGGCCGATTGGTTACGGGTTTTCAGAACGCACACATCGTTGTTTGGCAATCAATAAAGCGAATGTGCAGTAAAAAAAACACTGAAACAATGCAGTAGCTTCCACACAATACATCATCATAGTATCAGAAATCAGTATGTATTTATACTTTCATAAAAAAACGGGACGAAATTGGAACTAGGAAAAGGGAAGAAAAACATCGAAGTCGAAAATTGATTGTTTTTTAATTGAGTTGTTTTAGGGCTTAAACGGGCTAAGTATGAGGACGATTTTTTTTATGCGAGACAAAACTCTGGGGGACGAATCGGTCATAAATAGTTTTTTTGACATAATGCACAGACTACTGAGTCATTAGTTCTATATGAATTTATTATATTTTTACCTAACCCACGAATATCACATTCGTGGTATTGTGTGCCCGACGCACGCATGCGACTGTGCAGTGCTAGTCTGTATGTCTATTGTCCGTCTGGTTTGTAGGCCGATGGTCCATTTTCCGGTCCGTTTGTTAGCGAGTCCTTGGGATTGATGTTGCAAGGATGATCAGACATATGTTATTATGTTGAAAATAGAGGCGGAACTAGTGGGGCAATTCGGAACATGTCAGTTTGAATTATAAGGCATACAATAGTTAGATTTTAGGTAACGCAAAGACTTCGATATATAGTTTTTCTAACCTACGCTTTACGGAAGCATTTTTTTTTATTCATGACTATTGTATCTGATAGGCTTGAAGTTTGACCACAGCTTCTCCACGCCACCACACCACGTGCACCGGCGTTTTTTGCAAGTTAGCCGATGTCTGGCAGAAGACTAAGGCTGATTATGATGATGATGGCATAATATAATAATCAACTCTCACACACTCTCACTGTATGTGTCACTGTTATATAAGTACGTTGATTTTGTGTTAACCGACTTCAATCAAAAAAGGAGGGTCCTCAATTCTGGCTATCTATTACGGTTCGAAAGATACAGCCGTTAAAAGGTAGGACAGACAGACAAACATCGTAAGCTTAGTAATAGGGTCCCGTTTTACCCTTTTGGTACAGAACTCAAAAGTAGATACTAAAGGAACCCCATTTTTTTTTACGTTTTTTGTTTTTTGTTTATGAGCGTTTCCGCTTGCTCCTACAGGGTACTCCTACTAGTGGGAGCACAAGGACTAGTATGTTCTTATGCTCCTACCGGTAGGACCATAAGGATAAGTATATCATCGTGAGTGATACGTACCAACGTCAAACTTGGCATGATTATAGTACACATTGTAAAGTGTAACAACAAATAATAAATAATGGCCAAGTGTGAGTCGGTGACAAATTTAGGCAACGTAGAGTGTAGTCGGTTCTTGGATGGGTGACCACCTGAGCGTGATGTTGTCTTTTACACGACTTTTTTGGATTTTGTGGTGGTACGGAACCCTCGATGCGCGAGCCCAACTGGCACTTCGCCAGTTTTTTTAAATGTTTATTACCTCAGACCCCCTTCATTCATAAACCGATTTGGAATTTTATTAGAAAGGATATACTTTCAGATTGATCCTTATGTACAATTGATCAAAATCGGTTTGCAGATTGGTTTTTAAATTAAAATATCTCAGAAAATATGTCATCCAAATAAATAAAATTGCGTATTCAGTAATTTTGAAGTCGGTTTTTAAATTGATAACTAGTTGACCCGACAGACATTGTCCTGTCTTAGAACTCTGAAACGCGGGAAGTTACATTCGTCGTTAAGTTATTTGAAAATTTCCAAATTTCTCCGCAATTTATTTTTCCTTTTTTTTTTTTTTTTCTGTAAGAACTATATATAAAGAATTAGAAAACTTAAAAAATACAAAGATGAATGAAATCGGTTAAGTCGTTCCCAAGTTATGGCGTGACCAAGGTAAATAGGGATTCGTTTTGATATTTATAGATAGATAGAAGATCATATTTTATTGAAGATAATAGTCATAATTATTTGCTGTTAAATTTATAGCAAATTATTATGTAAGGCTAAAGTAGGTAAGTACTTTCCTTATTTTAACTAAACTGTCGCTCATTAAGTCAAAGTTAGATAGATAGAAACTCTTTACTATTAACACCAGAAATAAAAATAAATAAAATAAAGCTTTCATTCATAATTATAACCAATTGGAATTATTTTCATTATAACCAATTAGAATTATTTTCCATAAATGTGACGGCATCATTATTAGACGGGTATACAGTCCGTTTTTTTACCAATATTAAAAAAAAACTTACTCAAAAGACATTCCCAATACATCATCTTAATCATTACAATACATGTCACCTTAAAACCCTGCTTTTACACATAAAGGTAATAGCATAAATCCTAACTTCTTAGAAAATCCAATAAGCACTAACCTGCTGCTGGTACTGATGCTGTGGCCTGGCCACCACCACACTCACACACCCCAAGACTGCCAATACTACACACTTCATAATCACACACAAAAGTAACCAACAAACAAAAAAGTATCAAAAGACCAATTCCACACGCGCGCTATAACGTATTGCGATGCATGTTAGCCACTCTCACTTTATATAGAGACACCCCTCTTTGGGGCGGGGTAAAAATGCTCCAATACATATTCAAATTAGAACGTCAGCTATGGGTTTTGTTAGGCTTTGTGTTCCCGAGTCCTATTTCACAATGGTTGCACGGACCTTGAATGTAGACGTTTTCAGCTGTTTTGAAAGAGTCTAAATAACTCGAATTATGATTTACATTTGCCTGAAAAGGTGACTTGGGCTTACAAAAGAGCAACGTTATAAATATGTAAAAAGGGGTTTTGGGTCCATAATATGAATAAAATCACGGGATGCTCAGCAGATGTGAAACATGACGGCATTAAAGAGCGTCATGTCGTATACCGTGACGGCAAAGTCGGTTCTACTGCCAAGGCGCACCAATAGATTCACATCTAAACATTATGAAACAACTATTTTCTACTTAGTTTCACCTTATAACTTATTGATAGTTTTATTGAGCATTGAAACTGCGCATAATTTATTCGGGCACTTATGATATTGCTGCAGGGCCGGGGGTAGAACCGGGTGCCGTCAGATTGTAAAGCGCATATGCTTCCACCCAGCCACCATCGCAAGGAACATGTTTTATGTTACGCCATAACCTCCATATAGAACACAATAATTTGTATCTTTATAATATATTTAGCAGTTCAGAATGAAAGAGCACGAGGTAGAGTCAATAAGTTCTCACTGATTCAATGGAGTCGTGCATTTATAATGGCTTTGGCCTTGCAGCTATGCCATTGCACTTTACGTAAATACCAATGCATTCACTTTTGTCTATACGCATCAATTGTTTTCAGTAATTAGACATCGTGTGCGTATTGATTGATTACGGAGGGGTCAAGTCAAGAGGCAACCGGAACGCGCAGCGATTTGTAACATGAGTTTGTAGTATTTTTTTTGTCAGTGTAGTTCACAAAATAGTAACAGTTGTTGTTAATTGCTTATTTTTTGCATTTCTAGGGAAACTTGCAGCCTAACTGTGAAAAAAAAACTAATAGATTGAGCCAATTACTAGTTTCCATATATATATAAAAAATAACAACATTTTGAAATTTAGCATAGCAGTAACTAATAGTATAGAATAGATGAATAAGATTATGAGTAATCTCACTGCGATAAACAAATAAGTATACAAGTTAAGTTTAGGAATCACCACATTAGTACAGCTAGTGGCAAGTAGATGCGTCAAACAGACAATCGTGCCATGTTAAGTACTCCAACCTCCTCCTTTTTCGAAGTCGGTTGAAAGTCACGAGTTGGTAGTTAAATGTTATGCCGCAGGGAGCATTTTTAACAATGTAGCTATCTAATTATTTTTTACGCTTTAAATAAATCTCTTACGTCTCTATAAAATGCATGATTATCTTTTTAGAACATCGAGGATGACGTGACTTGTAGAATCATTGCACAGTACATACAGTAAGAAGTGAAATTTACATTCAAATCGCAGAATAGCTGATAGCAGTAAGAGTTGTTTTTATGTAAGGTTATAGTTTTGTAGTGCTTTGAATACGACCTAAGTTTTATTCAACTATGTTATTAAATTGGATTAGGCCTTTATTGGCTGAAATTAGGATAAGGTAGCTAAAAATTATTTACATTATTTTATACTGTTGGTATTTTATGGCAGCGCCCGTTGATGTCTTTTTGTTTAAGATGTACGCACTCTCTTTAAAACGCCCGTTGAAGTCTCTTTCTTCGAGATATGCGCACACACTTATCGAAGCGCCAATGTATTTTTCTTTAAAAAAAATCAGACCAGACAGACATTTTTGCAGTGCCTGTTTTTTCTTAAAGATGCTTTTTAGTGCGCCCGATGAAGTATTTTTCTTAGAAATGTGCCCACACACTTTCAACAGGTAATTGTAATGCAAAATCAAATTGAAAGTATATCATGTCTCAAGTTAATTCAACCTTCATACAAGGATAAGTAATAATTAATTTGTATGTTATACAAGTAGAGTACCAGTAAATTAAAAAGAACCAGTTACACAATTGTCTCCACTTGGTATTACAGTTGGAGAATCTAAGTCCACAAAGATATATAAATATTAGCTGCATCATGTAAAGTAAAGTAAATATAATAAATATTATTATCTCCGAAGAATTTTACATGTAAATTAAAGATATACATAAAGTTAATTCACTAGTGAACTATAATGGGTACATTGTCTTTGTAGTTGGCCCTAAACTCGGCTAGACCAGTCTCGGCTAGGCTTGGCCTTATGAAGATTTACTTAAGACGAAATATGCTTTAAATTTGACGATTCGTTATCACGAATATTCAAAAGTATACCTTTAAAATCGATTAATTGACATTATTTCTTTATGTTTAATAAATGTTCTTGAAATATTTTATTCGGATGTGTTCACCGATACACGATTGAAGAAATTTGGCTCGATAGAAAAAAAATCGTAAAATTTCCTAAAAAACACCCGTTTTTACGTTCCCTTCAATGGATTGAATTAACTTCATTCAAATTCTAGCTAAAAAAATACTAGCTAAAACGAACACTACAAAAAACTTTCTCCATAAAACATTGAAAGTAGTTGAATGTCTAAAGACAATCCAAATGCTCAAGCCCACTATCAGTTGGCAGCGTACCCAGCATGCTGGTGGCATTAACGCACTTAATGGCAATGCTTATGCGTTAAGCCAGAAACACGCCAGCATTTTGGTCACGCTTCGCTTTAGCCGGCGCTCTGAAAGATTGTTGAAAATGAGATGAGCTCCCTGTCCCCAAGGGCCCAATGTCTGGACCCCAACCGGCTCAAATATGTAACCACCAGCACACACTCTCTAAGAGGGATGTCTTTGTTCAGCAGTGGACATTTACTGGCTGATGATGATGATGATGATGATGACGTAACCAATGCCGATGTTAGCATATTTGCGCCGCTTGTCCTGCTCTGCCGAATTGGCAGCTGCACTAGCCCTACCCTGTGTCTGGGGAAGATGTGAAGTAATGTTATTATGTACTTAAGTTATGTTTCATGAAGCAAGGTTGCGTATTTTTGCTAACAAGTCTCAAATGCATCAGATTTTCGGTAATAGCAAATTCAATGTCGCAATGAAAATAAACATACAATCCAACTCACAATCATGATTCATGACACAATTGACATCTTTATGAGTGGTCCGGTAAGTGCTCTTTTGTTGGAGCTCTACTTAGTGCTTACAAATACCTACAATAAGGGACGTTAGGCAATCTATTGTTATTCCAGCCCCGGTTCTCTCGAGCAATTTGTCTAATATCATTTTTACCCACGACGGAACGGAGAAGGTATATTTGTACGGGTAAGAGTGTGTGTTTTGTGATTTTCTGTTAGTGTTTGTTTTTTTTATTCTATAGGCAAACAAGCAGATAGTCTGCCTCGTGGTAAGCAGTCACCATCGCCTATGGATACTTGTAACACCAGAGACATCACGACTAAGTTGCAAACTCACTAATAATCTATTAACTCGCCTTTTGAAGAAAGTAGTAGCTTCCCGGAAAGACCGCGGAAAGTAGCTCATTCCAGATTTTGCAGGTGTGAGGCAAGAAAAATCGTGTGAATCGCACAGTGCGCGATTTCCACTGATCTTGGGCCTTACTGGGATTCCTGTATTTTTTTACCTCTTTGCGGAAATTATAAGTTTTACGTATGTATCTGTGTTTCTGTGTGGCATCATAGCTCCCAAATGGCTGAACCGATTTTGATATAGTTTTTTTATTTCAAAGTTTACTTGATCGAGAGTGTTTTTAGATATGATTTACGAAAATCTGTTCAGCCGTTTAAAGATTTCAGCTTTTTATCGAGGGTTTAAAAAAATACTTGTTTTAAATTCTCACTCAGTGATTTTTTATCTTCAAGCATTTTGAAAACGTGCTAAAATAGCTATATACAGCCGTTGATTGCAGCAATAATGAACCTACTAATTATGAAAGTTGTGGTTATATTTTACTCTGAATATTTATGATCAGACGCCCTGAAACTCTTTGCTATTGTTTATTTTATGCTTATTAGGCGCCAAGGAAAGGGCTTAGTTACAGTTTACTTCACCATGTTTCTTCATTTTTAAAGAGCCTGCTTTAATTGGCAGTTTCGATTTCTTGTTGTTAATATCTGTGGATTTCTTTAAAAGTTCAACAAAATCATTATCATCATTTCAGTGCTGGGACTCAGAAGTTCTCTCAAAGAGAGAGAGAGAGAGAATGGACCCCAATACACCATTCTGGCCGTGTGCATTGTTGTCTTTGAACTTTTGAGGTTCTTGGACATACCGGTTTCCTCACGATGTTATCTTTCACCATTTTTGAGTGGAGAGTGGGACAGTATGGGTTAATATATTTAAAAAAAAACACATATTTTGTAAGTTTTTTGAACTAAATGTATTTGTTAAAATGATGTTAGATATTAGCAAAATGAGAAGAAAATGTATAACTATATGAGTGATCATTGTATCTATTAAAGATTGTGGCCATCGGGTTAAGCTCCCGCGCGAGATGCTAATAACTGATTTAAGCCTGTTTTTCCCCCTCGCGATATTCAGTTGTTTATTGCTATTAATGAATCATGAGTTGAGATCTTGAGTTCACATAAAAATCCCACACAAAAAAAAACGTTAAGTTTTACCCAGATTCGTATTTTTTTTCTTTATATAATAACCTAATACGGACGAATACGAACATTTTCAAAAAAAATACTTAAATATGTCCGGTCGTTCTCGAGCGATGCGCTTACCAACGAACAGCATTTTTATTCTAGCTGACCCTACAAACGTCCTGTCCAAATTTCATAAAACAAGGCACTGTTTACCTCTAATTTTCAATTTTCCGGGCAAATTTTCCAATTTTAATATTATTCTAAACCAATCTATGGCTGTTTTAGAAAAAAATTGCTAAAATTTAAAACTGAGGCAATTATAACAAAAAAAAATTCTTAATCGGTCAAGCCGTTTTTGAGTTTTAGCGAGTTTAACCCTCATATTCTATTCATAGACGTAAACAAAGTCACCTCGAATCTTCACGTCACTCCTCAAGTGGTGTTTTGGCATATGAAAAACACTACTGGAGGGTGACGTGAGCATTCGAGGTACCTTTATTGATGGGGTAACAAACAGCAATAGATTTTTTATTTTATAGATTGGTAGTACATACACGCAATAAAACCCCAATTTATAGCCTCAAGAAATAGTAGGTGCCCAGTGTACCCACTCGCTTATCAACTTGTCAATATGCACTCGAGGGGTTTTTGTCACACATGTAATGGTAACCGGTCGGTAGGCTAGGTATTGCGAATTTAGACCACGGTTATGTTACTACGTGATCTGGAATCGACCTATCCGGCTCGATATGTCGATGTTAGTGGAGGTGATACTGTATGTGGTGTAACACATGCAAGTATAAAGTAAAAAACAAGGCTAAAACTAAAGGCATCAAGCCTGATTTATGCCAGATGCGTTCGTACCCGCCTGCCACCTTACCATATCTCCCTCATTTGAAAGATCTGTGAGCAGGTGCAGTGTCGCAACATGTCATGAGGTTATCTCTCTAAATTCACAGAGGCGCGGCATGACAGGCCTGTCCATAGGACCGCACCTCTCGGTTTTCTATAACTATACGAGAAACTAGCGTAATGCAGATACTAGCTGATGATGGCAAGGTCTAATTTCATTTCATTTGCCTATGCCTATTGTTTTTACAGAAATACGACCAGATCAAAGATTAACGATCTTAAACTTAGTCTAAACCAAGCGTGGCAGAATTCTGACTCCTATAAGGACTACTCCACATTCTTTAAGGTCTTTCTAGAGAATTTAGATAAAATCATGCCTGTCACGAAATCGTCAAATAAAATGGCTAAGTTCTGTGATTGGGCAACGAAAGGAATTCTTATATCTAGACAGAAATTGCACTATTTCTAAAATAATCCTAAATAAGTATAGCAAGATGTTTAAAAGTGTTTGCCAAACCGCTAAAAGGCTACATCTAAAACGAAAAGTTGAAAATGCTAACAATAAAATTAAATGCGCTTGGCAAATTATTAAAGAAGAGACTGGAAAAACTGGTAACTGTGATATGGGCTGTGATAAAATTTTAAATAACAATGGTAATTTAATGTTTGATAAAAATGAAATTTGTAATATATTCAACAATTATTTTATTAATATAGCTAATGATCTCACAAAAAATCTGAACAGTTCTGCTGAGGACTCAATGACATTTTTAAATAATTTTACACCTAGTCATAATTCTAATTTTGTTTTAAGACCTATTACTGTGAATCGAGTGATTAAATTAATTAGACAAATGAAATCGAAAAAATCGAATGACTTTTGGCACATTTCACCTTATCTAATAAAAAAACTGGAGAATGTAATTGTAGTCCCAATCACAACTATTATTAATGACTGCATTAAAGAAGGGGTTTTTCCAGATGAAATGAAGGTAGCCAAAGTAGTCCCAATATTCAAAAAAGGAGAAGTTACTAACTGCAATAATTATCGCCCGGTATCAGTACTTCCTAGTGTAAGTAAAATATTTGAGAAGTATATCACTGAAGAACTCATGACATATATGGTAGATGAAAACCTTCTGAATACTCGTCAGTTTGGATTTCAAAAGTCTAAATCCTGCAAACATGCAATAACGCAGCTGATCTCAGACATTCTGTCTGGTCTTGAGGGACGGCAGAAAACCTATGGAGTTTTCTGCGATCTTTCAAAGGCCTTTGATTGTGTTTCACATGAAATTCTAATTGCTAAATTGCATCATTATGGTGTTCGCTGCAAAGAAGCAAACTTATTTAAGTCTTATTTAGACAACAGACAGCAAGTTACAGAGGTGAATGGGTGTAGGTCGACTATGAGTACTCCCAACCTAGGTGTTCCCCAGGGATCTATTTTGGGACCGCTGCTATTTATTATATATGTAAATGACCTGTCCGTAGTAACAAAAGATGTACAAGTGGTCTTGTTTGCGGATGACACCAGTCTAATAGTCAAGGACGAGACTGAAAATGGTGTCAGTGCTAAAATTAAACATGCTATTGAAAATATCAAACGATGGTTCTCAGCTAATAATATGCTGTTAAATGTTGATAAAACGCATATAGTTAACTTTAATCTCGCCACAAATATCAACTCGAACTCTAATGTTAAAGTTAAAGAAATGCTGAATAATTTCAATGTCTCCCTCTCAAATGAGGTTAAATTTTTAGGTGTATGGCTTGACAAAAAACTAATGTGGACTGCTCATATTGGCGAATTAACAAAGAAACTTAGCTCGGCTACATACGCAATAAAAAAGATTAAAGAACTAGCGGGTTCCGTAGCGGCAAAAACTGTATATTTTGCATACTTCCACTCACTTCTAACATATGGAATACTTTTTTGGGGATCAGCTGCTGAATGTCACACCAAAAGAGTATTCATTCTACAGAAGCGAGCTGTACGGTATATAAAGGGACTTAAAAACATAGACTCATGTAGAAACGTATTTAAAGAATTAGGCATTATGACAATGACGGGTGAATTTGTTTATCAAGGCGTATTATATGTCCTTGAGAATATGAATGTGATGAAAAGGGCCATTGATTGCTATGGATCTAGTTATAGATATAAAAATCGGGTATCGCCACCACGAAGAAGACTGACGAAAACATCAAATAGCTTTCACTGTTTAGGAATAGAATTTTATAACAAAATCCCTGACGTTATTAAAAATAATACTAAAAATGACATATTGAATTATATAAAAAAACATTTAATGGACAAGAGCTACTATAAATTAGCAGATGCTATTGCCGATAAAAATATATTTAAGAATGTTTAATCTTATTTATTAATAATTTTTGTGTATGATAATGCTAGATAATATTATTAGATTTTTAATCTTGACGATGCTATTGCAGATCTTAATTTTAATACTTTATTCTCTAAAACGTGTTCTATTATTTTAATGTGGGTAGGGTTACCTAAGATTTTAATTTTGTATTATGAACGATTGTGATGATAACATTCGCCTAGAAAATAATGATACGTATTTATTGTAAATGCTGACGGCTCTAAGAACATGGAATATGTCTACAGAGTGAATAAACTTTTGAATTTGAATTTGAATTTGAATTTATGTTTTTTAGTTATAATCCATGCAGGCACTAGCTGATGGTGGCAAAGTCTAATTTCATTATTTACCTATGTTTTTTAGTTGTGATGCAGGCACTGACTATAAACTGATGGTGGCAAAGTCTAATTTCATTGTTTGTCTATATTTTTTAGTTGTAATGCATGCACTAGCTGATGGTGGCAAAGTCTAATTTCATTATTTGCCTATGTTTTTTAGTTGTAATGCATGCACTAGCTGATGGTGGCAAAGTCAAATTTCATTATTTGCCTATGTTTTTTAGTTGTTATGCAGGCACTAACTGATGGTGACAAAGTCCAATTTCATTAGTAGATTGAATCCGGCGTCACTTTGCGGAAGTCCATGATTTATTTTTATATGACGAATCTCTAAAGAATCTCTAGTGTAATTCCGTTTATAGGTCGCTTCGAGTACAATAAGGATTTAGGGAAAAATAATTTTTTTCTACAGTTATTTGTGATGCTAATTTTAACTTAACCTGAAATAAAATATTAATTACATAAAAGAGAAAAATGAACCTAATCTGAAACAAACAGTAATTATAAAAATTTATTCGTGCATAGCTCGTTGAGTCAACACGTCCTGAGAATGCCTCGTGATGCGAAACACGTGTCGACAAGGTGCACTGAGGAAACGGGTATAATTGTTTATTTCATTTACATTTCAATTAAATAATATTTATAGTCATTGCATATTAATATAAAATAAATTTGTTACAGATTTAATAAATTTTAGCTTCAGGTTAGGTTAATTTTTCACTGTCCACTGCTGGACATAGGTCTCTCCAATTCACGCCACCGAACTCGGTTGGCAGTTCTCGCCATCCGGTTTGCAACCTCTGCAGCCTTAATAATTACTCCTAATAAGTCCCACGGTACGAAACAAGTGCACATACGAGTGCATAAACAATTATGTTGCAAGTACACAGAGGGCGTGGCTGGTAACGTGAAATGGAGCGCACGCGCAGTTCACCGTTGCATGACCGGTGTAATGAGACAGATCCTACTTGATCAGGTTCAACGACTTATACCTATTACTAGATAAGTTTTAACTGATATGATAAAATTTATTGCATATATCTATGGGATAAAGAACATGAAAAATAACCGATTTGAATTGAGAACCTATCCTTTTTCAAGTCGGTTTTAAAAGTCACTGTTCATAATGACATTTATACTTGCCATTTTTGCAGAGCAATAAGTACTTACATTATAGGATACATATAGACACATGATTTTCATTGGACAAATTATATTATGTAGTAGGGTTTACTTAATTACTTATTATTATGGTTTACTGTTACCAATTTATTATCATTTGAATATTGTTTTTTAAAATTAAATAAATAGGCTTAACATTGGCTGCCATCTTGCCTGATGTAAATCGATGATGCAGTCGATAATGGAGCACGCTTACTTAGAAGAATTCGATTCACTCGCTACTTGAAGACACCCAGGTTGTTACTATCGGAGACCACCCATTCAGGCAGCGCATTTTACGGTAGGTATAATTATCAATGTATGTCTATGTTTAGATATATCCTTTGCATGCTAATATTGCCTGGAAGATTTCACCGATAGAGATGAGGCCGCCAACTTTTACACTAGCTTTAGGTTGTGTTGTCCTATGTATGTCACTTCTATAGTGAACAATAATGATTTATTCATTTATCTAAATCCTACAGGAAACCAAGGCAACTTAAAAATGGTGGCAGCCTTAACGTTAAAAGGGATTTTCTAACTTGAGATAGGTATTGATAAATGAAGGTAATTCAATTTTCGACATCTTACGACACTATACTGGAATCTCAATTCCGTTTTTAGATTAAATTTTACACGCGTCTGGACGTTTTTGGTTTCCAATTAGAATTTACTACCTAAAGTAGTCTGGTTCGAAAGTAGAGTAATCAAGTCCACGTAATTTTATTTTGCCAAATCAAGTTTTATTTTGTAAGCGTTCGAATTCTACAGACATATATACATCTTAAAACGTAATACACTATTACTACACGTTTCTGTTTGGTACAACCGACCAATGAGAGAAAAAGAGAATGGGACCCGGGATCGAGACATATTAATTTCTACTTCCTTCTCTCTCCTTAAGACGCTCTTTTCTGACTTTTATCAATCATGGTCATTCTAGTTTAAGTTTACATACCTCCATGGTTAGCTTAAAATTATATAAACGGTGTCATATCAAAATTGAATTTTTTATCTAGGAAACAAGTCCTTACATACAAAAAAAGTTTGCCGTCATGGAATGCACGCCAGAATAATGTGTAACATGACGGCATAAGGAGCGTCATGTCATTTTCCGTTACGGCATTACGGCATACGGTTTTGCTTCCAAGGTGCGCCAATAGATGTTTCAGATTTATTAAATTGTTCTCAGTCTTTAAAGCGGTTGTATTAAACTGAAACATATTACCTGAATTTCTAGCACCTATACCTAGTGTACTTTGCAGTTTTATTCAGAAATCACGATTTTCTAGCTTTTTAGAAAAATAAAATCTATTCTATACAGAATCTTATTGGATTGGGAAAATCTGCCGGCTTCCTTGTTTTCTGAGATAATATATAATCTGGGCCATTCCAAGGCCAGAGTGAATAAGCTCTGGCAGTCCGATAGAAAAATGGGCAGGAGGGAATTCGATCATGCAGATCCGATGCAAAAGTATATTCTAAGTCTACATGCTTCATCTTCGACTACTTCGTCGCTTACCAACAGGCAAGTTAGTGGTCATACGAGGACTTATTTGCGATAAGAAAACCTATAAATTACCTACAGCTAAATTTATCTTATTATTTACGGGTTTATCAGGTTGATAGCCCGTTTGACCAGTTGGTAGTGAACCTGCCTTCAGCGCTTGGAGGTGTGGGTTCGATTCCCACCTAGGACAAACATTGATGTGATGAACATTTGTGTTTGTTTTATATCTGGGTGATAATATCTATTAAAGTATGTATTTCAAAATATATGTGTATGTATATCAGTCTCTGGCAGCTATATCACAAGCTTTGCTTAGTTTGGGGTCAGATGACCGTGTGTGCAAAAATGTCCCGAATATTTATTTATTTTTATTTATTTATCATGTAACTTTAGTGAACAAGCGTGATAGTTTAAAACAGTGTTTTACCTACAGCAGTTTTCCAGTGTAAGAAATGAAAATCAGAATCATCATTCAAACTAACTTTAATACAAAAACACAACAATAACATCTATGACTACAACTAAATAAATTAAGTACAAATACTCCAACGCTCTCTTATACACTTCACGACGAGAACTTGTCACCGACATGATGTCGGACCCCCCACTTGTAATTGGCGTTCTTGTCTGTTTTCACGAAGGTGTGAACGGGGCCTGTAACGCCCGAGGATCCGTGGCCATCGTACTCGTGGGAGTCGTGCCCACGCTTCGGCCTCTGCCTTTCAGGCTGGTCATGATCAACCGTCTCTTGAACTGGCTCTCTGACGGCACGAACTAGAACAAATACAATTGACTATTTAAAAAAACGAGATCGAATCAGTTGGTGAATGAGATGGTTTTTGTTCCACCATTCGATTGGTAAGAAAGTGGAGCGATTAAGTACGGGTCAAGGGAAATTTTGACATTGTCCAGTTCTTACCTACAGTAAGTACATACTTAATGATCAAAATTTTAAAACTTACGGTTCCTACTACCTTCCTTCTCTTTGCTTGTGCAAGCTCCAATTCTATTAATTTAGTGTGTACTATACTGGTTGCTAGGAAGAGATAACTTTTAGCGATAAGCCCGCCACTTGGGGCACTAGCTCGTAAGTGTTTTCTATCTGTATGTAATTTTTATTTTTGGTGTACAAAGAGTTTCTATCTATCTATAATTATGCCAAATTTAAAGCAATACAAAAATACGTTTAAAAAAATGGTTTGTTGTATCCCCTTTAGTTATAACTTTTTTTAAGACAATAACATTACATGTTTTGTGAACATTTTAACTGGCTATCTATTACGATTCGAAAGATACAGCCGTTAAAAGGTAGGACGGGCAGACGGACATACAGTGTAGGCTTAGTAATAGAGTCCCGTTTAAAACACCTTTTGGGAACGGATCCCTAATAAAAACTAAAAACATCATTTAAATAAGAGGTAGTTTACAAAAAAAAAAAACACGTTTTAAAATATGTTTTATTTAAATAAAAACTAGTTTGAAAAAGTGTTTATTTTTATTTTTATAAAAGCTTTATATGCCTACTCAGTGAATGCAGGTAAGTATTGTATTAGAACTGCGTACAAATACATTCTACACACGTTCGAGGTGAAGGGGTTAATAAATATAAATTGAACACACGTGCTCTAGAATTAGACAGCAAATAACTTGTTTGCATAGCATTATCTAATAGCATCGGTTACGTATAATTATTTGCTCTCTCCTATCAACATTTGCAATGGGTAATGTTATTAATCCCTTTCTGACAGTTGGTATCATCGAGTTTACAATTATTAATCTGAAAAGCCTGTTTGTGAATTTGCAATATCTATTCATGCTAGATGTTTCACTAAAGTTTACTTTCACTTAGTTTCTTTGTTGACAAGACGTTTTATATTGCAATCTTAACTTTGTTTTGTTTCACAGTGTCTAAAGACAAGAGTCTTTATTGTCTTTAACTTAGAGTCACACAGTGGCCAATGGAAAAGGGCTATGCTCGGAGTTTCTTTGCACGATAGAATCCGGAACGTGGATATTCGCCAAAGAATCAGAGTCACTGACATGGCTGTTAAAGTTTGCAAGCTGAAGTGGCAATGGGTAGGCCAGATCACTCGAAGTACGGAGAAAAGATTCCTGAGTGGAGACCATTATCATAATCAGCCCTTATCAGTCCGCTAGGATAATTTTATCATTATGACATACATAAATTATTATTATTTGACATATTTTGTACACGACATATATGTAATTTTTCAAATTAAAAATAAAAACGTTAATAAAGTGATATAAAAACGAGTCTATTTTAAGATGATACTAAAAAACTTTTAGAGGAGAAATGTTATTACAAAGTTATTCATTTTATAAATAATAAATTTTAGTTACGGCGGCAGTATATAGTCATATTGTTTATTTTGCGATTATAGAAATGTATATTTTTTATTAATTAGATTTAACTATTGACATGTTTTCGACTACTTACTTTCATTAAAAAATATTTAAATAAAATGTATGGTTTTTAAGCCATCTCTCTAGATTTTTACGCGTACTAACTAAGCAAAACATGATACAAAGTAGTAGAAGAACTAAAATAAACTCGTATTGTGAATGCGTTTTAATGTGTGTATGATTTGCTCGTGTTTTGTGCAAATGAATAATTATCTTTATCTTATCTTCACTTCATTAAAACTTGCGTGAGTATTCAGTAAAAAACTATTACAAAATGGCTTACACTCGCGTTATGTTTATCGGACTACTAATCGAACAACAACAAAAAACGTAAAACAACGACGAAACGTTAGTTACGGGATTTTTCAATACGAGCTAGTCACTCGCCTGATGGTAAGCGTCACGATTGCTCATAGCAGTTTATTGCCATCCAGAGTTCAAAACAAAACCTTGCACTGCACTATGACTAGTGCGAGAGCGTGCTTGAGATATTAAATAAATTATGTGCAGTCGATGCCACCGCTTAAAAACTGTGAAGTAAAACCATTGTGAGGAAAACGGTATGTCCAAGAACCTCAAAAAAATTATCATCATCAGCAGCAGCCAGAAGACGTCCACTGCTGAACTTAGGATTCCCCCTTTAACCTCCACACTGAACGAAAGCCTGCCATCAGCATCCACTGGATGGCCCACGACTCTCACAATGTCGACGGTCGATCTAGTGGGAGGCCTACTTACTTTGCGTCTTCCGGTTCGTGATCTCCACTCAAAAACCTTTCTTTCGCATCGGTTATCGGTTCTTTGAGCGATGTGGCCTGCCCATTGCCACCTGTAGTGATAGTTTTGTGTCCACAAAAAATGTATACGACATATAATATTGCACCAATATGCACTGGACCAGAATGGTGTGTGTTTTTATGTCTTCTGTGGTGAGACAAAGTCCTCTCTGAGAGAAGGCCTATGTCCCAGCAGTGGGAACGTAATAAGCTGATAGTGATCAATCGCCAAGCAGTATACAAATATGCTCACAGTTTAACTACGTAAGTTCTTACCAGGTATCCTATGATGAGGCGCCGGTGGATGGATATGCTGGTGAGGGTGTGGAGGAACAGCATGCCTGATGACCCTCAGCGGCGCTCGTACTGCGGGGTAGTACGGCACCGACCATGCCGATGACGATATCACCATGCTCGCTAATACTATCTGAAATAATTATCTTTATAAAAACCGATGTCAAAATTTGTCCTATATGGACTCCGAAATGGCTGGGCCGATTTCGATGAGACTATCACTGGCAGACAGCTGATGTTATAAGAAGTATCCACGCGACTGAAGTCGCGGCGAACAGCTACTAAATAATATATAAAAAAAACTAGAAATAAATCAGCCGGCAAAAATTCTCACCACTAACTTTTTTTTTCTTTGTACCTATTTCATAAGTTTGCATAAAAAATGCAAATAAACGTTGTATTTATTATATGGTCTATAGTAGAATAGTCGGTGCACGAACATTAAAATGAAAAATAAACACGGACCAAATTGAGAACCTCCTCGTGTTTAAGCTCTATTGAAATTTTTTTTTTTTTTTAAACTGGTAGGCCGAAAAGAGGTCAAAGTATTCAATGTTATGGTGCACAAAGGTGCCAAACATTAAAATCTCGAAAAAAATCACCTGTTCCATAAAGAAATTACATTCACACTGAATTTCACGGTTGGTACTATGATAAAAGTTGATCATTATTATGAGTACAGTGACCTCCTTTGGGCTAAGTACAACCGTTCCGTGTAACAAGTTTAGTGTAACACCATCAAACCTCGGTGGTAAAAAAATCTTCTCTACCACATTTGGCACATTTTTTGGATTACGTACGTAGGTACGTAATCTCCGGGACAATCAATCAATTCCATCCAAATTAGCTTGAGCTATCGTGCTATTCAAACCCACTTGTGTTGTGATTTAAGACCCTCGCTTTGTGTTACGATGCGGGAAGTAAGTATTAAGATTAGAACTCATAAGCATCTCTGATCATAAAATTTGTGTTACCTTACTCTACTGTACGCAAGCTAGAAAGCAGCTAACCGACATTTCGGTCAATTTAAATTGACTGTTCTCTAGGTTAGTGCCTAAACTAAACAGGGGTCAAATCACATTAGACCTCAGGGGCCTTACGGATTTCTGTTTTAAGCGATTCTGTTTAGGTGATGTGAAAAGTTGCACGACCGCAAACTGTATCTCGGCGCGTTAAAGTTCACGTTCGCGTGATTTTCCGCACTGACGGCCAGACGGCCTTGTTGTTCTTTTATTTACACGTGCACTATTAGTTAGTTCACTGAAATCGCTGCAAGTTCCTTAGTGTGTGTGAAAAATGAGTAAATAGCGGTAGCGGTAGCGGTAACGGTAGCGGTTATTAAATAGTGAAAAAGTGGGTAAACTACGGAGACATTTGAAAACGATCTCAATTTTACTAAGACATATCTCCCTTATTGGTCTAAGTTGAGCGTTAGACAACATTATGCTGGTTAGCTGCTTTTCAGCTTGAGTATGGCAGTAACTTAACTGGGTACTTATTTTAATAGTGTACTAAACTAAGTAGGTAAGTGGACCTTAATTCTTATTAGAACCGTACTTTCTAATTTAAAACGCATATCCTTAACATACATTAACGTAGTGGTTTTTCTAACTCTTTAAAACTTACCAAAATGCACTTATCCATAGTTCTTTGGCTCTTGCAGTCTTGATCGGATCTCGTCAATAATGACTTGCAAAGTTTATATCCGTCTCTTATAAATAAAGAAAACGAATTTGAAGCACTTTCTATCGTTACAGTTGAGCGAACCGCAATTCGGTTCAGAGATGGTTTGACAAAGGCTTTAATAAAGTCATCAGTTACTCTTAGTACAAGTATTGATATTTTTCGAAAACTTTT
Organism: Agriopis aurantiaria; assembly: GCA_914767915.1. Lineage (NCBI taxonomy): Eukaryota > Metazoa > Arthropoda > Insecta > Lepidoptera > Geometridae > Agriopis > Agriopis aurantiaria. The sequence goes on along the minus strand of OU611989.1, from coordinate 14,649,737 downwards.
TTCGGTTTCAGTGCATCCAGCGGAAAAATGGAAGAACTAAAATCGGTAGTAATCAGCAGTAGAGGTTCATCATCATCATCATCATTTCAGCCCTAGGACGTCCACTGCTGGACATAGGCCTCCCCCTATCGAGCTCCAAAAGGGCCGGTTGGAAGCTGGTTGCATCCAGCGTTTCTGTGCGGTCTCTTTTAGATCGGTAGAGGATGTTAATAAATTTCTGATTTTCGCAAATATGCATTGTCTTGTATGTTTAGATTTATTTAAATGCGTTTCTTTTACAATGACAGACAGCAGTAGTTACAAATACTCAGTCCTCTCACTACTGCCGATTTATTGAATGGACTAAATGTCCAAAAACATAACGTTTAGACTTGCGAAAGCACTTAAGTATGTCACTTTCAGCGAAATCGGAGTTCCGTGATCTTAATAATAGCTAAATAACGAATACCTACTTGGGTAATTTACTTAGAATAAAAATAAGATATAAATTACGAGAAACAGACACAGTATTCAAACGATTTATATTTTTTTATTAGCGGTGTTTACTTGTAAAAGTAATTTTTTTTTGGAATGGTTTCAGATTAGGTATGGAAAATGTTAAGTAATTTGGCATAGAAAATAAATATTTGGCCAAAATAATATTAATTGCCCGTTAAAAAGATGATATGCCTTTACATTCTATGAAGCCTTATAGCATACCTACTCTTATTTCAATGATACATAGAACTTTCGACTCTGTCTCGCTCTTTCTATAGTAGCATAGATAAATGATAGTAGGTATAGCGAGAGAACATTGAAGATAGAAATAACAATAGTTATAAAAGTAAGCCCCCGATATCTTATAAGAAATCTTGTAGAAACAATCATACATCAAAAGTTGGGTCTTTTAAAATTTAACTTATCGGAATAAGTAAAACTACATAATCTAATTATTCTAATAATATTATATATTTTCTTTGGATGTTACATTGTAAAACAAAACAACTATCAGACGTGTATTAAAGTAGGTCTACAACATTATAATCTCACGGAATCAAAACACAAACACCGTTTATTCCATTTCCCACGACATTATTTCTACATACTCTACAATGTTGTATTGATGACAAAAATTGCGTCGATTGAAAGGTACCTAATTCTATTAGAAAATTATGTTTAGTTCTTTCTGAAAATTATGTCTAGTTTTTTCAGGGAGTATTTTCACTTACATGCTAGGTAAGGTAGGTAATTAAAATATTCGGGACATTTTTTCACACACGGTCATCTGACCCCAAACTAAGCAAAGCTTGTGATATGGCTGCCAGAGACTAATATACGTACTTATATAGTTTTAAATATATACTTAAATAGATATTAACAACCAGATATAGAACAAACACAAATGTTCATCACATGAATGTTTGTCCTAGGGGGGATTCGAACCCAAGCCCAGAAGGCAGGTTCACTACCAACTGGACCAACGGGCTATCTAAATTTACTATTTACTAATTTACTTTTAGTATAATTTTTTTATGAGTACTTTGGTGCCTGAAAAAAAAACAACTCAATAAAACTCCAAGTTCTGTTTAGGTTGGTACATGCAAGTAAGTTGCGCAGTTCGCATAATAAAAGTGGAATCAAAGCGCTTCGTACGGATTTTCGCAATATCAACCATATAGCGATGTCGATTTTTCGTGCCCGCTCTGGCAGTCCGATAGAAAAATGGCAGGAGGGAATTAGATCATGCAGTGGTTTTCGTATGAAATCTAGCAACTTACTTGCATGTACCAAACTAGGTATTTTACACTATTTCTATTCGTTTATTTGCTCTGACAGCTGCAATAATATTGTAAAAAGATGAATTATAACCGTTAATTCTGATCATTACCTTGTACTACCGCCACCTTGTATTTTCACCGTCCGATATTTCCGTTCTTTTATTACGCGGACCTGCAAGGTGTGGAATACCCTTCCCCCAAAGGTCTTCCCGCCGAGCTTCAACATGAAGGGATTCAAAAAGGGTGTCTACAATTACCTCTCCGGGCGGACAAAGCACCGTGAATACCGCTAGTGCAGTAGGTGTCCATAGGCGGCGGTTTTTGATTACCATCAGGCGGACCGCATGCTTGTTTGCCGCTCTTTTTATTAAAAAAACTAAGAATGGAGAGAGAAGGGTTTCTGTTTGGTTTAAAACATAAATTAAAATAAATAATAAAGTAAAAAAAGTACATAAGTATTTTGTGTCATTACTTAATACTGACAAAATTACGGGACACAGTGGAAACCAAACAGAAACCCTTCTCTCTCCATCCTTTCCAATAAGACCTAAGTGACCAACAAAACAGATTAACTCGAAACAATTACGTGATCAGACGTAATACTGTAGCCTCATTACACGGTGACCGCTCGCTGTTATTGTTTTTATCGTCGCTATATAACTGCTAAAATTGTTAATTTTCGCTCTATTTATTCTGTGCGTGAACTTTTGAGAAAACCAATCAGACGTTGCAAAATAAAGGTACCCGTTGGTGCCTAATTACCATTGCAAATGATGAAATGTTCTAGGCTTTCGAATTGCTTCATTCCAATGAAATACAGAAACATTATTTACAGTAAGTACCTACTTCCAAGAGAAAAAAAATAGCGGTCAGTGTGAAACAATATAGAGTCAGTATTTAAATGTTATAGATTATACAAAAAAGGTTGCAATGATAGTTAAAGAAATTGGAATCTGACAGGAAACCGACTGGTGATTAGCGGATAGAGCGTTCAGGGGCGTAATTCTCGATGATGCAGGTTCGAATCCTGCTGGTCGTCAAATTTTCGAATTATATGTATATCATTAAAATAGTAAATCCTTTAAGTGTCTTTCGAAAATAAAGTCAGATTTATTTAACAATAATGATTACTTTTTTATAGTTTTTTTAATAGAACAGATCTACGTTTGGACAAGATTTTTTATAGAATATATTTACGTTTTCTTAAACGATGGTGTGGCTGAGGATGGAACACGTTGATCTAGAAGAAATATATTCCTTCTAGCCTTGAAGATGCCTAGATTGTAATTCTCAGGAAACAAGGGAACAGGTAGGGAGTTCCATTTTACGTACTGCACGTATCATAAATGACGACCCAAATGATTGAGTACGAATCTTTGGAATTTCCACGAGGAAGCGGTGGTATAAATTACCGTTTGTCATCGTCTTGCCTGTTGATGATACGTATTCACTTCAAAATACCTTATACTTAGATTAATTATTTATTTCTCAGAAAACATGGAACTTGGCTGCACGGGAACGTAGAATCAAAACGTTTGGTATTACGTATCCTAGAAAAATCCACAATAAATGGGTGCTACTTGTTCTGTAGTGACCTATCTGATTAGTAAAACATTATACTTCCCATCCAGATGTTATCAGGTGAATAGTTTGAAGAAATTATTTTCGCATGTTTTGTATTTTGAACTTAGGCCCTTAGCTTTAACGTCTCTGCGTCGATCATGCGAGACAACATCATCCCATCCACTGATCCAGAAATGTACAACATTTTACGGATTTTTGCAGTCATTGTTTTACTTTTGTTTTCACTACTATTAAAATGAGTATAATGTCCTATTCAATTACGCATTGACTGAACATATTTGGTTGAAATTAATGATTTCAGATTTAACCATTTCCGTCTAGAATATTGATAAATGCATAATATACTATATCTTTATAACATTTTTATGTTATGCTTCTCTGAATCAAAATAATTAATGCTAATTTATTTTTTCTTGATAATTATTACAGTTAGATAATTAGTATCACACATCACACTTAAATTACTCTATACCCACTTAAGTGTTATAGTAACTCTGTCTTGTTTTTTTCACGACTAAAGGATTTAAATAATTTTGATGGAATTTAACAAGAAAGTAGTCTAACATCTCAAGAACATAAGATAGAGAAGAAGAAGAAGAAGATATTTTAAGAGTTATCAGGTGAATTGTTTTTATTTACTATAAAAAGAATCTCATGTAGTATTAGTTTTAGTTTCCAGCAGATTTGATAATTTAGTTATGAAAAACTGTCTTGCTAACTACTTGTAATCAGGTATACGGGTTGCCTTGATACAGGCTTTGCCTAGTAAGGCAACCAGCAGAAATAATATTTTAAGTAATTTAGTTGGAAATAAAACTATGTATTTTTTTATTTTTTTTTATTTGACATATGGCACTTTTTAACTTAAACAAGAGACAAGTCAAAAAACTTGCGAATAAAACTTCGGAACGTAAGTTTTGTGTAAACGTTTCACTTACCTGCGTCCCGCAGACTAGTACAAAATAGATTAAAATATCTGTAGCCGAAGGCTACTAACCACTGTCCGCATCGTATTGTTACCGTCTTGTCTATAAATGAAGTAACGGTCACTTTTCCCACAGACATACTACGACACTGTCAAGATGTCACAGCGTATTACAACGGTACTGTCATTAATGTTAATTTTAATTATAGTGTAAAAATAGTACATGTAAAAAAAAATGCCCGAGAACAACTTAAAGGTCCAATTTTTTGACACTGCCTGATCCTGAATATGTATATCAAAGTTACCACCGTAAATCTGTCAATAATATTTTTAGGTAATCTTAGTAAGTGTCAAAGAAACATTTTAACAAATGTTACAAAGATTAGCGTTAGTGTAACAAATTTTAAATGTTATTATCAACAGTGACTAAACTATTTATGCTTATCTATAGTGAAAGTGAAAAGTGAAAATAATGAGTGCAAGTTTGTTAGATAATTTAAGTGATAGTGGTTAGTGATAGTAAAGGATTCATATTAATCCTCAATCTCATCAATGTTACAAATATCAGCATTTTAATAAATTTGATCTTCAAGATACACTAATGTGTAGAATAGAATAGAATAATGCTTTATTGTTCAACTGTGTACAAAGGTCTTAGGCTTATTAAGTATTTAGTCACAACAGTTGTGTTCATATAGAATGTAACAAAAATTATCTTGAATTGTAACAAAAATTATCTTGAATGAACACTTATTAATCGTCAATGCAATAAATTGTCAACAGTGAGAGAATCATACATAGAGTGAAAGTGAAAATAACAAGTACAACTTTATTTTCCTAATTAATTTTATATGATAGTGGAAGTGATCGGTAACAGATGTGACTCGTGCAGACAGTGACATTTGCTGAAAAACTGGTAGTTTTCGAATGGTGACATCCAACCTTACGGCTAACTCTTAATGCGGGCTCGAATTAGCGCTGAAACAGCGCAGTTCAGAAAATCACGTGAACGTGAACCTAAGGACGCCGAGATACGGTTTGCGGTCGCTCAACTTTTCTCATCACCTAAACAGAATCGCTTCAAACAGGTAGCCATAAGTTCCCACATCATCGTTTATCGGTGATTGTCTTTGTCTTCTTTAGTTTGTTCTGAATCTTACCTAAACTAGTTTTTCGCCCCGAACTTAAACTTCTCGACCCCTAATCTTCGCAACCCCTCGACCGATTCTGCTCATATTCGAACTTAAAAATTGTTTTTAAATAAATACGCAAGCTATCGTAGAACAAATTCAAATATACAGAAACACCAACTCGTGCAATTAAAACTTCTCTTAGCCCCATTGAGTTGAGGTTTAAAAACGCATACCGTCTTACCACAAAAGATTTAAGCACGCTTTAGACACGTGTTTAACATATTTTTCACAGTGAAACAATTGCAAACAGTTTAGGTCTAACAGGGACATACCTAATGTCACTGGACCTCAAACTTAGAAGACCAATGCAGATAACATTATGTGGCCATGAAAAATCCGATTGTAATTAGAAAACAATATAACCGAAAAAAAAAAAAAACAACATGGCCTGTATTTTATGTAGTCACTTATTTAAACAACTTTTCGATGTCAAACACCTTGGTGCGCCTTGGCAGTAAAACCAACTCGTATGCCATGACGGCAAACATTCTGACGTTATGTTATGCCGTCATGTTTCACATCTGCCGGGCGTCCCGTGACGCCAATTTTTTTTTAAAATTATTTTTTCTGGTTAAACTCTACCAAAGCGCAATGGAATCAAAATGTTTTTTCTTCCAAAGATTATGGTAGAGTTCGTATATAGAAATAGTCATTCCATCTCATTCCAACCCGCACTACCTCGGTAGAGAGCTTGGGGGTGTAGGTTCGATTCCCACCTAGGGCAAACATTCATGTGATGAACATTTGTGTTTGTTGTATATCTGGGTGTTAATATCTATTTAAGTATGCATTTAAAAATATATATGTATGCAATTATAATCTCATTGTATGTATGTATATCAGTCTCTGGCAGCCAGCTTTGCTTAGTTCGAGGTCAGATGACCGTGTGTGCAAATAATATGTCCCAAATATTTATTTATTATTATTATTTTTCTGATTTTTGTTTTCAATTGTTGCTATTTCAGGAATGGCTATGCTATATCCTGGCGGCCTACGCCTCGTTCTGGAGTCCAGCTCGAGCAGTCTCCGTGCCTGTCCGGACGCCACCAAGCAACCCCTCTACCGTTGAAGCACAAGCTAAATTCTTCCAGTAAGTCGTTTCTACAGTTAATTTTAACATCATTTTATGTAAATGCTAAATGTTTTAGGGTTCCATAACAGGCACAATAAGGAACCCTTATGGAGATTTTTAGAAGGACAGGCAATTTTTTTTTTAACAATAGGCTTGCGTTTTACCACCACCACCATACTTGTACTAAGTCGTTTATAAATTTAATTTTATCATAATTTTATGTCATCGACAGTTTTGACGGTTCCATAGTTAGAACAAGAAACCATAAGTAGATCGTTAGAAGGACAAAGCGAGCGATGGTGGCCGAGCGGTAGTATGTGTGCTTTGCAATCTGATAGCACCCGGACAGATCCTCGGCCCTGCAGCAATATTATTTAGTATTTAAATAAATTGTGTGTAAGTAGTTTCGATACCATTGCTCAAAAACGGCGAATATAAACATCGTGAGGAAACCGCTAGGTAGGTATATATCCAAGAACCTCAAAAAGACCTATTATGAATTCACTAACATGCTGCCAGCATAGTGGATTAGGCAGCATAGTGGATTAGGCAGGGCCCATCCCCTCTCTCTCTCTCTCTCTCTCTCTCTGAGAGGAAGTCTTAGTCCCAGCAGTTAGGAACATGATAGGCTGAAATGATAGAAGGACATGCTGGCTAAATTCTTCCAGTTAGTTGATTTTAAAGTTCATATGATCCACATTTTGTGTCATTGGCAAATGGCAATATTCATTTTTTACTATTCCGTAACACACGGAGCCGACTTTCTGTGCCTATTGTGTGGTATTAGATACAACAAGTAACGCATTTTTTTTTAAAATTATTTATATATTTACGTATGCACACCAACTTGCCAGATGGTAAGCGACGGTGTGGCGGTGTGGCCCAGGATGGAGTACGTCAATCTAGAAGAAATCTATTTAATCTAAAGTGCTTAGACCTGTCAATTGTAAAAAAGTTAATTAGTTATTTAGTTGTCATTTAGTTTAGAATACCTAATTAAATTGGGAATTCAAATTAATGCTTCCAATCAACAAATTACCAACACATTGAATTTGATTATAGAAAGCGGCCTTGTCAGCTCACCCTTGAAACGGATATTTGACTTGCAAATGTTTCACCACCAACTGATTATAATAATTTTATAGGGATTTTTTCTCAGTACAGTTGAGCCCTTACAAGATAGAGTTCGGGCACGTGTGCGAGGACCCTAACACGTGGGAGCAGCGCTACGAGAAGAAAGATTTTAAGAACCACAGAGATATGGGAAAAGTAACGTTTTGTTTACCTGTCTGCTCTCTCTGCCTGTCTATAACTCTACATCTTTACTTAAAGCCTTCGTTTGCAAAAGCGGCGCGGGCAGCGTAGCGTGTAGAATGCACACTGCAAATATCAGCTATTGATTTTGTAAGGGTGCTATTATTATAACACACTTGCTAAATCAACAGCTATACAATAGCAAATAGCAACAGTATAATTATAATTATTATACGGACCTCAAAACAAAATCTTCAGTGATTGATGCAATGAAAATGCAAAACTGTTTTGACATATTTCTAGTGTATTTCCGCTTTAACGTCGCATCAATTACAATAAGGAATTTGGGATAAAATCTGAAAATTTACGCCTGATTCAGTGAACTATTTAATTAAATTACTTTTAGTTCATAAATCTATTATTAAAAAGCGCCCTATTCGGTTTATATCACTCACAAACAGTTTCTGACACTTTCGAACGGTATGTGAGCGCACCGTACAATAATTAAGAATAGGGTGGCAACGTCAAAATATGCTTGTTGCAGTGTACATTGAATTCATACACATGACAACCCGCTATAATATGCTGTCTGCCCCGCTTCTCCGAACGCTCGGCCTAACTGTCTATGTTTCTTTCTTTTCCGCTTCGCTTCGCTTGAAGGTATAGACACTTGCCTACTTCTGAGGACTTCGACCAGGGCCACCGGCTGGGCAGCGAGCAGCACTTCACTGAGCGGCATGAGAGGTCCAGGCCCAGGGATGGACTATTCTCAGCTAAAGTACGCTTCTTGTGCTAATAACAATTTTCATCGACATACATTTCAATTCCAACTAATTTTAAAGCCCGTTGCACATTTGCGCGATCACTTCAATTGCAGATTCTTTAGTCTGTACTTAAAGTACGGACGGTCTACGTTTTCTTACCTTTGACAGCTGCAAAAATTCGAATGAAAATCATAAATTAAGTACCATATTATCAGCACCATTTCATTAAAAAAAACTACATTTTTGAACGTAACTAGATTTTGCACTAAAAATTTTAGCTGATATACTCAACTAAGTTTTCATTTAACTTTTTACTATGTTATTGAAGGTGTTAGACCTAAAACTTGGATCGAGTATAGAGAACGCACTTTCATTGAACGGAATATAAGGTACAAATATGTTCATATTATGATGAAATTTCATTCCATGCGCAGTAATACAATTGTCCGGTTCAAGCTATACTGCCCATCGCGTGCATGTTGCCTTTCATATTTTTCATAATTGTTGAACTTATCTTCTAATCATCAATCGTTTTTACATAATAAAATCTTCTTCAGCTTTTTACCTAACCTAATCATCATAAATATCCATAATTCAACTTCATTTACCCAACAGGAACTTAAAAACTTAATTGAATAACGCAAAGCAATTTTCTCTAATACTTATCTAATCTAACTTTCTATCTTTCACTAATTAGTTTATAACCTTTTATAATAAAAAGCTAACATACCATAATAAACTTACCAATGTTTTTTTTTATCACTAAAAATCTGGCTATAAATTAGACCTATACGCTACTACTATTATCTACTCTATGCCATATACATATAGGTACTTACGTATATTAGCTGTCTCACGAAATAAGTCTAGCAGCTATTTTGGGAACAAAACGAAAACGTCTACGTTACGTCTTTAGACGAAAAACAGTTCAAAATTTGAATTTCCCGCCATAAGTAAAACGTACCACCTTAAAAAAGTTAAAGAGCTAAACTATAGTTTTCTGAGCATCTGCACGTGGAGACTTATTTCGTGAAATAAAGTGTGCGTACATAAATAGCCTTAATTCTGTATTATTTTTATTAAATATCATTATAATCACTAGGTACGATGGGGAGATAAGAAAGGAGGGTATGGAGAACATTACTGGGACTTAAATCACGCTGGCCACACCGGAAACCACGGAGATGACGGCTACGACAACGGAAATGACGATGGTTCCTACCACGAAGAATCATCCAATGACCCCTATGACGAACCAAGCGAACACTCCCCTTCCTACGGCACTGAAGAATATGACACAGAAAAGACCAACTACGACGAAAATGGTAGAGCAAAAAGAGCTCACCCAAAAATCAAAATTGAAAGGAAACATACCGTGGAAACTTATGAAGAAGATCAACCAAAACTGAAACGGAAACACAAAGAACAGCTGCAGACTGCTCCTACCCATCAGGCTGAGACAAAAGCAGATAGACCGAGGCGTTACCAACATACTTCTAGAGAGAACGACGATGGATATAGCCAAAGCAAACCAAAAGAAAAAAAACAATTCGTTCTTGTTGTGAGCCATAAGGACAAAGAGCAAGAAAACGCGCAAGAACGAACTCAATTTGACGGTAAAAGACAGGCAAATGAAAATCAATTTGTCCCATATGAGAGCGGGTCAGGAGTAAGACAGCACCAGCATGGCGAAGTTACTGCAGCATCAGCTCCTAGACTGTTTCTGGAACCTTCCACGGGTCATGTTGTGGATAGAACCACGGGGCAGGCGTACGTGTTACAGCCCATCTCCAAATATTAGAATTTACGCGTAGTTTTATAAATTAGATTTGTTAGTTATTTATTTTGTAATTAAATCAGTGTCAATTGAAACTGTGTTTTTTTAAATTTCATAAGAAGCGTAGTAGAGTCATCATCATCAGCCAGAAGACGTCCACTGCCGAACATAGGCCTCCCCCTTTTGCATCCACTGGATACCCGCGACTCTCACAATGTCGTCGGTCCATCTAGTGGGAGGTCTCCCTACGCTGTGTCTTCCGGTTCGTGGTCTCCACTCCAGAACCTTTCTTCCCCATCGGTTATCGGTTCTTCGAGCGATGTGGCCTGCCCATTGCCACTTCAACTTGCAAATTTTAACTGCTATGTCGGTGACTCTGGTTCTTTGGCGAATATCCACGTTTCGGATCTTATCGCGCAATGAAACTCCGAGCATAGCTCTCTCCATTGCCCGCTGTGTGACTCTGAGCATTTCCAAAAGGCCAACAGTTAAGGACCACGTCTCAGTACCATATGGCATATTATAATTATGCCATCATCAAATAGGATGAATTAGTAGGTATTTTACCCATGAGGGAACGGAGACGATGTATTCATAGAATCTACACTATAAATTAAAGTCTTACGACTTTCATGCATTCATTCACTGTAACAAGACTAACAAGAAGCATAAAAAAGTCTAGAAGCATAAAATTTTATACAAGACTAGCGGCCCGCCTCGGCTTCGCACGGGTATAGATATATATCCTATATTAATCAGTGATAATGTAGCATTCAAATGGTGAAAGAATTTTTTAAATCGGTCCTGTACTTTATGAGTCAATTCGTTACAAACATACTTACATACAAATCTTTCCTCTTTATAATATTATTATATTATATTATATATTATAATTATATAGTATAATAGTATAGAAGTATAGTTATAGATATATAACTCTTTACCACCGGAACGATTGACAAGTGACAAGTGTTCCTTATACTGGGTTACGTACGGGTCCATAGTACTCATCAGAACAACTTTTACTGTGGGAGCAACTCTAAAATCGTTTATATAAATATCATATGTACCATAGAAAACGGTCATTCACGCTCAACAAATTTATGGAACAGCCCGTAATGTATGAATCATAATGATGGGTACTGTGGACCCCTTTCGGCTTAGCATACTTTCCGCGTAACCCTGTATAACGACAATCATAAATAAAATAAATAAAAACGCTTTTACTGAAACTTTTTTAAACAGATGCCTAAAAATTAAAAACATTATAAACTTTCAAATGATCTTCTCCCCCCCCATCCCATCCCCTATCTCATCCCCTAGTTAACCCTTTTAACATAGATCTGTGCCTTTTAAGGGCAGTTTTTGAAAAAAATCCTTAGTACCCATTTTTACCCCGGACGCAAAAAAAGGGCTGTTATAAGTTTAACATGTGTATCTGTGTGTCTATCTGTGGCATCGTAGCTCCCACACGGCTGAAACGATTCTGTATTTTTTTTGTTTGAAAGTTTCTTAGCTCCATCAAAAGCTCCGTCGTTTGTAGATTGTCAGCTTTTTAACGTGGGTTTAAAAAATCAATTCATACTTGTTGAACGCAGGTACGCGGCACATAAACTTTTGCACCCACGACGTTGTCTGACCCATATTAAGCAAAGCTTGTAATATGGCTGCCAGAGACAGATTTTTTTTTTATAGAACTACCCAGCCGATATAAGAACAAACACAAATGTTCATCACATGAATGTTTGTCCTAGGTAGGAATCGAACCCACGCCCCCTAGCGCAGAAGGCAGGTTCACTACCAACTGGACCAACGGGGCTATAGGTATAGTTCAGGTACCTATAGGCTAATAGGTATAGTTCAGTGAAATATTAAAATTAAATGTTTTTATTGAGTTTATTACAATGTGTTATTGTGGCCTGTCAGAGCAAATAAAAAAATTTAAATAGTGTACAGACAATTATTGTCTGTACACTATTTCAATTTTTTTATTATAGACATACACCCGAAAAATTATTACCTATCTTATTTAATCGGCAGTCGAGTAAATGAGGGGTCAGCATTCTCACGTCCGTCGTCTCTTAATTCAAACAGGTTTTATGACAATATCTTTCATTGTTGTTGGATAACGGGTGATTATTTTTTCTAGCATGCGGGCTAAATAATGAAAGATGACTGACAAGCACTCACGGAACTGTCCTTTTTACAAAGTTTTAACCCTCGATAGGTACGATAGTGTTGGATCACCAACACTCGCAGGTGGGGTGCCAGCGGGCGCGCGGGGCTCGACCGCGGCTTTTTTTTTTTTTTTTTTTTTTTATGCCATATGTGGCAAACAAGCAGACGGGCTGCCTGATGGTAAGCAATCACCGTCGTTATGGATACTTGTAACACCAGAGGCATCACAAATACGTTGCCGACCCTTTAGAACTCTATTAACTCGCCTTTTAAAGAACCCCATGTTGTAACTTCTCGGAAACACCGTAGAAGGTAGCTCATTCCACATTTTGCAGGTATGAGGCAAGAAAGATCGTGTGAATCGCACAGTATGCGATTTCCACTGATCTATGATGTGTGGATGAGCCTTCAGGCGGTGGCGGCTAGTGCGATGGTAAAACCGCGACGCCGGCATCAGATCAAACAGTTCTTCAGAACACTCCCCGTTGTAAATGCGATAAAAGATACAAAGAGACCCGACGTCTCTGCGCATGCTGAGTGGCTCAAGGTGTTCAGTGAGCTTGGGATCGTTGACAATTCGGACAGCTCTACGCTGTAATGCATCGAGTGGGTCAAGCTGATACTTGGGTGCTCCGTTCCATAGATGGGAGCAGTACTCCATGTGAAGTCGGACTTGCGCTTTTTAAAGCAAGAGTCTTTGTCTCGACGTGAAGTACCGCTTCGCCTTGTTGAGCACACCAAGTTTCTTAGATGCGAGCTTGGCCTTATAGTTCCGCGGTCACATCACAAGGATGTGTGTGGAACTGTACATTCGTAGAAATGTCGACTCCAAGGATTCCAATGCTTTCTGAAACCTTGAGGGGAGTGTTTTGAAAATGAGGAGCTGCAACAAATGGGGCTTTTTTAGCGGTGAACGCGAAAACTGCTGTTCCATACATTTTGTCGAGTGTCAATGACCGTTTTCTATAGAACAGCTGATATTATTTTCGCGATTTCAGGGTTGGTCCCATAGTAAAAGTTGTTCATAATGATGAGTACAATTACCTTCTTTTGGCTTCGAGAGTGTTCCCCTTACACCCTGTATACCCTAAAGGATGTTACGTAGTGCCGCAACTATGGTCTATATTATGTACCTACTACGTTAATTTCTTTGGCCGCAACTGTTTTTGCTAAGTAGATAATTGTTAGGTACTGTTTTTTGGAAATAAATAATAACAAAAAAACCTAGTACAAAGTAAACCTAAGAAAATCGCAAAACCACAGATTAACTAAAAGTTATTCCTCAAACGAAACATCTACTTTCTCACAGTCCAAAGCGGTCAAACAAGTTTTGGACAATGGCTCGAGAAGGCACCACTGTCCTTTAGTACTGTCTTGTAATTGGCATAAGGGGTCGTCCTTAAACCAGTTTGACCGCTTCCTTGTGTGGGAAAGGCCACCCTGAATGACCCTTTATTTGCATCTATCTGTCCTTGAGTCATGTCATACAATAAACGATAGCGATTTCGTAACTTGTCTTGCGAAAAGAGACACACGGTTGAAAAGTTTGGGGAACAAACTGAAACACTGTTTTAAACTATCACGTTTGTTCACTAAACTTATATGATTAGGTATTAGTTGTTTGTTATATGGTTATTATGAGTTCGCGTTAAAAATGTGTTCAAAATACTATACGCAGTGATATAGTGAGTTTGTTTTGTCGGGACTTAGGTTCGAGTTCGATTTCCAGTGATATCCGTAGCAAAAGACTAAGAAAGAGGGTAGATTGTTATGTCTGCACCTAACTTTTTAACTGTTCGACCAACCACCCGCATTCTTCAGTCTTCCCGTGAACATGGTGTATGTAACTGCGCCAAAATATCGGGAGCTCATTCCACAACATTACCACGGTAAATATCCCGTAAATAATCATATAACTTTAACAAACTGAAAATCCTTGGGTTTTTTTTACATGTAATGTGTACACACGTATTGTACAATGTTTGTGGATACTTAATAGGTGATTCGCGTTACCTACGAACATATTATAACGTAGAACCCACCTAGTTAAATAAAAATATTCAATCAATTTTAGATAATTACAAAAAGTTAGAGGTACCTACCTATTGAAACCAATGATATTAAAATAAGATGCTTCTACGTTAGATTCAGTTCAAAAAATAAGATTGCATTTAAGATTTCCCTTTAAAGGATCCATTAAAGATTTCCCTAAAAAAACATATAATTTTTGGCAATGATCATAATTATATGAGAAGCGTATACCTACCGTAAACATTCGACATTCTCACTAACCGTGTGTCACAGCCGCAGGAGTATGGAAGTAACAAAACAACCCTTTGAGTACGACAAGTGCATTCCATAGGACACCCCTAACCATTGCAATGGACAATGGTTCCCACGTTACCATCCTTCCTGCTCTGGTCAAACAGGTTTGGCCGGAAGGGTGGACAGGACATTCCCTTGTCCTTTGACCGTATGTCTACGTGATGACGGTTCTTTGGCAGGGATTAATTTATTTTATGTGTGGGAACAGCGATTTTAGAAAATGCAGTTGTTAACGGTTTGTTGAATGCTAGATGTAAAAAAAAATGCTTATTTGTTGGCAAGCTCGGCATGCCGTGGGTAGGTTCGTTGTCACTACAAAACGATAGAAATAAGTACGAAAATTTAACCGTCACAAGCATTTTCGTGGACGATGGTATTTGAAAAGTTTTACCGGATATCTCAGCTATACCTACATCTGCTAGGTACCTACCTACTACCTACTTACCTAACAAACACGTTGTTATACTCTAGACTAGATTTTTCTTATTCTCTTGCATACAATGCTTGGGGCAATAGGTAGTGATAGAACTCACAATTTTCATAAAAACCGTTTGCTTTAGTTACCAAAATGACAATGCTATCTATAATGTTTTATGAGCAGTGACAACCATGTTAAATAATTACTGTACGTTAGCTAAATGCGTCAACTGTGTGCAGCCAAAATCTTAAAAACCCGTTGTATTGGTCAATACTTCCGGTCCGGTTAACTCTTTTGCTATTGTACATTTTGTATTTGGATCTCCAGTTTCTTCAAAGGTGACGAAATATGAAAATTCACACAAACATTGCACTACTATAATTTTACAATACAGCAGCCCTTGCATCTTAAATCGCCCTTTTATATATTTTTTACTTTGGCGCGTGTGTGTTTCTAGCGGCCCTTTTATTAGAGATGAATTTGAATAATGGTGCCATTGAATATGCAAGTCCCCTAACGGTCCACTAGCTGGATGAAAAAATATACCTGTTGCTGCTGTCGAGTTTTCTTGTGTAGGTACGTAGGTAAACCTACTGGGAGGTCCTAGGGTCTAGAGCAAACAATACCACAAACAAAACTATTTTCATGCAAACCAACTCATGCAGAATCTACCCACATACATAAACGTAATATACCTGGAAATCTTTGCCCACAATCATATTAATCCATTAATCCGTGCTTATAATTTAAAAGGATTACACATAGATATACGTAGTATAAGTATGAGATCTTTGGGATTACATTAACGTACCAGAATCCAGAACTGTGATTTTTACCTAATGACGTAAGTCTTCCATAAGCTCATTGTTTTTACCACAGACTTACGTCATAAATATACAAGTCTGTTTTTTTAATGATAGGTGATAGGTACCTATAAGATAGGCCACAAGTTCCTAAATAAAATTAAGTGCCGTCGTTTCGCTTGTTAAAAAATCGAGCGGGGAGTGCTCAAATAGGGCGGGGAAACACAAAACCCTTTCGTATCGAGTAACAATAGACTATGCAAATTCGAAATATCTTGACTACCATTTAAAATTTGTCGTCAGTGATCTACAAGTTCCTCACGTGGACACTTCTTTAATAGAAAATAATCACAGTAGTGTAAGTAACAAAAACAAAAGTTCTGGTGATATTGTTTTATTTAAAAACTGGATATTTCTAGAGGAAGGCAAGTTCGTGATTTGGAAAGTGTAAGTATTGTGTGATTACATAATATTGATACAATTGTTCTAAATATAATAACTACGAATAATATAGAGGTGAAGTAATTAGTTATGAGTACTTAAAGGGGAAATTATCTAAATAAGATTATTTGAAATCAGAGCGATAAATTTATGAGATCGTGCTATAACTTTGTAATGCTTGCTTGGTTACATAATTATATTTATGAGTGTTTTTAAACTTTAACTGTTTTTTTTAATTATTTTTATTTACATTTATTCAGGTTCGTTCATCCTGAGACGAGCAAAGTCCTCAAACACGATGTTATCTTCTTCCTCGTTTGTGTAGAGAGAGTTTTCGTAGCGATGTCTTTCAATAGACTGCATTTTCTTCATAGCATTGAAGCGTTGGCGCTCAACAGTTCCTGCAAAATGTAAACAATTGAAGCAATTTTCCCATTTTGTATTTTTTTGTAGATGATGATTTTTCTGGGCTGTTTTAGAACATGCTTTATTTATTTATTTATTGCACATGTACGGTACATAAAATATAGTTAATTAATAATTAAGGATACTCAATACATAGACCCTGTTAGGGCGCCGCGCTATATCTTGCTTATCTTCTAGGTGATGACGATGATTACAAAATTCAAAAAAATTACCTTCAGCGGAATGAAGCAATTTGAATGGTACATCGGTGACTAGTTCACCACCAAGAGTTCCACAGTTCAGTTTTACTCGAAGGGAGTAGGAGACCACAATACCAATAGCATCCGCAGGGCATTTTCCTTCAGCCACCAGAGTTGAACTTGCCAAGTTAACATCATCTTCCTTCAGATGACCATCCAAAGCCACACCTGGAATTATTTCACACCGTTAAATTACAACATTTTTATTTATTAAATAATAAATAATTATTTTTAAAGAATGAAGTGTATAAAAAGATTGAAATAATGACCTCGAATGTCTTTGTTGCTGCGAGCCAGAGGAACCAAGTAGAAGGTCTTAGAAAGGCTAGCTCCAGGAGTAATCGGGCAACCCTCACGGCTCTCCAAAGACGCTACGTGGCGGCTAAACTGAGAGTTGATCATGGTGATCTCCACGTGTTGAACTACCATGCATCTAATGTTTCGCACTGACTTCCGAGAGTTGTTTGATACAATCACGTTAGCTGCGAGCTTTTCTCCGTGGTAATAAATCTCTCGATCCAGAGTAACTTCGAGGTTGATCTTGCCATTGCTGAACGTGAAGCCCTTGCTGACAAGGGAGCTCGGAAGACGGCGTCCACGAGAAGTAGGAGCATGTTGTAGCTGTGAAGAAATGTCGTCAGTTAAATTTTAATTGAGGCCTATTCTGTCATACCACTCACTAAACTAAACCAATCTGACAGAACTAAAATTATCTGCCTCTCTTTTAATTTTAATATTTGAGAGAAGGATGGCAACAAGTTTAGAGCAGTCAAATTTAGTTTAGTTTAGTTTAGAGTGCATCAGAATCGATGCCATAGGCCTCATTGTAAATCAACAGCCTAATCTATTTTTTATCACAAGTTTTTAACGCTACCTTTTTGATTGCAAGGGCAACGGAGCTTCTCTTATGGCTTTTTTGGTCTTCCTGTTCGGCTACGTAGGTTCGGACGCAATAATCTACGCCCATTGGTTTGCCTTGGTCTTCTTCGGCAGGTTGGAGTGTTACCTATGAAAAATTGGTACAATTTACAATTTTTGACCATTATCTAAGGGTATTAATATTCATCGATTCAGATTAGGAGATTACCGAGCTAGGAGCCATTTCAGGGAAGTTGAAGGTAAACGGGTAGGCATTAGGTCCAAGTTTCTTCAGCAGTTTTTCTTGCACAGGTGTTAATTCCATCTTCGCGTTAATCAGAGGGACAACTTGTTCCTGGCCGATAACCATTTCCTTCGAGAATTTCACTCCCATAACTTCATCTTCCTCCCTACCATAGCGGTAGGTGGTCACGAGCTAAACAAAAACATGAGCACCATTGATTAATATAACTAATAAACCGGCAAAGTACGAGTCGTGATCGCACACTGAGGGTTCCGTACCACCAAAATAAATAGTTAATTTCTAAAGTACAAAAAAGTAGTGCAAAAAGACAATATCACGCGCTATCCTACCGATCGCACTCGACGTTGCTTAACTTTGGTAAACAGAAATGTATCTCCGACTTGCACTTAGCAATTATTTATTATTTGTTGTTTTACTTTAGAGTGTAATAATACTACCTATAATAAAATAATATAAATAATACTATAATTATGCGAAGTTTGACGCTTGTCCGTAGGTACGTACCTATTACCATTTTTACACTAGAGCACATAAAAACGTTTGTTATATAGGGACCCCATTTATTTTTTTATTTTTGGTTTTAATATTTATTAGTTAATTCACCGTAACATTTTTTATTCTGTGAAAGTTTGAACTGGCTGTGTATTACAGTTCGAAAGATACAACCGTTAAAAGGTAGGACGGACGGATGGACAGATAGGCCGACAGCGTAGGTTTAGTAATATGGTATCGTTTTCACCCTTTGGGTACGGAACCCTAAAAACTACGTTCACTGTAATCCTTTGTTTGGTCACATAGATTCACTGCACAAATCACTTCACTTCACCTGGCTGTAAACTTTTCTTCCTTTCAGGTACTCGGTATCAACGACCACCACACCATCCACAGGGTCGCAGTAGTCCACATGATCAATGAAGTCCCGCTTGCCAAGGTAAACAGTAACTTTCCCATTCGGAGTAGTTTTCTTAAAAACTTTTACGGCAACTACGAGTGCGGAAAACATGTAATCCAACATTTTGATTTGGGTTTTTGGCTTTAGGTTGACAAATTCAGAAGAATGTTGATAAATTTAGGGATATATCTGAAAACTGGTGTGAATGTCTTGCCGTGTTCACCAGAAATGATTATTTTCAGGAAATTTTCCTTATATATGGGGTAACCTGTGAGGTTTCTTGCAGCATAATATAGCAACCTAATAGGATTTTGTGAGTAGGCGGGCTAATAAGATTACTGTGACGCAAACTCGAGTAACATCGATCTGGCGCATCACTAACATCGATAACATTCAAAAATCTGCCGCGCAAATTTTATCTTGGCCTTGACGGATTGGGTCTTTTGGCTCCGCGTGATTGACGCAGAGTGTGACCTTAATTTTGACATTTTGACTTTGACGTTAATTTTGATTTTGACGCTAACAGAAAAAAACTCTTCTTGCGATTTTCAAAACATCAGAAACAAAAAAACTATGCGAAAATTGACGAAAATCTAATTAGAATTCCTTTTTTGTCGAGTCTAACTGAAGCTAACACTTTATAAAACCCAAAAAAATGTGATTGAAGTGATACACAATGTAAGTTTTCACTGCTTTAACCGAATCACGACCCGTGTATAGACTTTAGAAGTCTCGTTCAAATCATCAATTTCTAGTTCTAAATCATAGAATTTTGCTAGTTCAAGAGATATTCTAAATGGATATGTTTGACCGGTAGCTACACCATCAGCATGCCAACGTTCCTGACGCAGGGCCGGCACGGGTACAGCGTCCGATTTTCGCGGACGAGGCCCGACGCCCTTGCTGTCGCCACCAGCCAGTATTACGGCCTCGCTGGCGGAGGAACGCTCTTCTTTCTCGAGCTCACACCCGACGGCAGCACCCTGCTCGAAGTGCAGAAGCTGGAATGGAGCGACGGCCTTTTTGACGTGGTATGACATCTAGATCTAACTTGTAGACTGGATATTTATATACACGTTTTACAGAATATATATGGCTTATATTATAGCAGGTGTTTAAGGCAGCATAAGTATTTAACAGCAATAAAAATTACCTACTAGCTACTTACTGTCTCTAAACTGTGACTACACAACTGCTATGTCTTCACAACCCTTCCACCAATTTGCTCATTTGAACTTAAAATTCTATTTGCATGAACTATTAGAAAATTTCATGATGATCAGATTAACAGAGGCATATATTTCATGTTAATGAAACAAAATAGGTCCCCAGTAATCTAAAATTCTTAATACAAATACCTATGTAAGCCACATACTAGGTTTGAATTAAGCTGCTCTCTAAGATTCCCTGTGTCTCAACACGGAATATACACAAAAACAAGGAGAACTAACACCCATCATCAGCCAGTATACGTCCACTGCTCCCGCTACGTCCTGCAAAAAAAGCCTCCCTCTTAGAGAGGGGTGTTGCTATAATCCCCACGTTTGGCAGTTGGCTTAGGGATCACAGCATGTTCACCATGTACTAATAGGATGCTGCTGCCCATCCTCTGGTGTTTCTGGTCGCAGTTTTAAGACATACCCGGGTCCTGCTAACACTCGTAGTAGACATTTATTAATAATCTTTCTTTTAGCAGTCCTAATGAGATTCTTATTAGTGAATAACAAAAAATATCTTGAATACTTTATCTTAGACTGAATAAGCAATCCCTCCTACTTATCAGATCAAGATAAATTGGTATGAAGAAGCCTCTAGACAAATCACTAATTAACAACAAAGCCTACTTAGATTTTTCACTGGTTAAATGGCCTATTAACCTAGATTCATAGATCCTTGACAGAATGTTTGGCGGCTCTTGTAAGGTTTCATTGTACATGAAACTTTGTGTTTATGTTCTTATAAGAATATTAAAATTACAACAATCTTATTCTTATTCGAGCTGGTAGCGATAAGTCCTGCACTGACGTCCCACTTGGGGTGTATTTTTCATTTCCCCCTACCAGCACCTACCCGAGCCAACCCAACTCCTTGAAATATCGGAGTGAGGCTCTGGGGCGCTGGCACAATTGCTCCATGCAGATGGAAGTGTGCATAATGATGATGAAAAGCAGTCTTACTGTTGTGGTGACGTGGATGAAAAAGACAATGGTGCCTCAAGCAACCCGTTAGCGACTCTAGTTTCTTCTGTGGCTTCACAATGCCACAGTACTTGCTCTACAGTTTCGTTCTCAAGCAGCCACGAGACAGTGGACTGTCCGTGGCTCCTAGCTTATTCAAGTTGCAATGACCGGTTAAAAGAGCTACTAGCAGGCGAAGGTTCTGTCGTAGCAATTCCAATAGGTTGACAGAATGTTTGGTGGCTCTTGTAAAGTTTCATTTCAAAAATATATATGTATGTATATCAGTCTCTGGCAGCCATACCACAAGCTTTGCTTAGTTTCGGGTCAGATGACCGTGCAAAACTATCCCGAATATTTATTTATTTATTTTTCTATAGACAATTAAATTTCTGTAATACATAGATCTGTATTGTTTTTTTGAAAATATTGTCCTAAAATTTTGGAAAAACGCAACTTAAATCAACTACCTCCAATTTACAAAAGGAGTTTTTCTGTTGTGGAATTTTTGAATAATGTAAAAGCTCTGTAGTTATGCTGTGAGCAACTGCTATGTTCTTAAGGACGTTTTGACTAAAATCATGGGCGGTTTTTGTACATAATTTAATATCATTTGTATAGACATCCATTATCTAGTCTACCTGTGACCATAAACACTGTAGTATCATCAGTTGATTAGATCATTCAACACTTTAGAAGAATTTAAATCATATAACTTTAGTGAACAACGGTGACAGCTTAAAACAGTGTTTTATTTAAATTATGTAAAATACACACAATAAAATCTAAAAAGAAGCGTATTCCATTGTATAATAATCAAATTCACGTGTAATATCGTAGACCGCATCATCACTTAACACCAGTCGAGTTGGTGGTCAAAATCAAACCGATTATTTTATTAAAAAAACCGGTCAAGTACGAGTAGGACTCGTGCTCTGAGGGTTCCGTTGGACAGAACCCTTGTATGGAACCCTCAGAGCGCGAAACCAAAACAAAAAAAAACTAACTGAAGTTGAAATATTGAAAGACAAACTTAAGTTTGAAGTTGACAATAAGGTTCTTCGATACATTTCAACTACAAAATGTAAGTTTGTATAGCAAAATAATTATTTTTAAATGATATAACTTCAAATTTATAACTTTCGGATTTATTCCTATATAATTATGTGCTATGAGACCTTGCCTCTTGCCAAATTTCATAATTCTAGGTCAACGGGAAGTACTCTATAGGTTTTGATTCCCCTGTGAAATCACAAAATATACGACATAAACGTTCATATCTTTTGATTGCGTTTACTTACAACTTTTATTTTTATACAGCCAAAAGAAACCGTAAACCCAAGTATTTAGTATAAATTTCAACTTGATACCTTAATTCACGCGTTCTTGAGAAAAAGGGTCTTGACAGACAGACAGATGGACAAACAGACGGACAATGAAGTGATCCTATAAGGGTTCCGTTTTTTTCCATTTGAGGTACGGAACCCTAAAAATTTACTAAGAAATAGATTTGTCTATACCTAATATTTAAATAGTACTTAATCCCTAAAGTGAAAAACGCTTGAATATATAAATAATAATTTATTTATTTACATAATCTATGAGGAAAGTTCATGCAATGTAATCCTTTATTTTGGCACAAATTTATTTTTATTATCTTTTTATCTTTATTTGGAACAAATTGCCCGTGTCTATCAGACATTCTCCATCGCTTGCTACTTTCAAAGATCGCATTAAAGAGTTTTATTTGTCAAAGTTGCAGCCTTGTTAATATCGTTATGTCGAACAGCTTATTCGTATTATTTGTATCATTAATTATTGCATAATTATATATATATATATATATTCATATTAATTGCATATCTATTAGTATAATTATTTTAAATAATTTTAAGTAATAGTGTGTATTACTATTAGAATGTATGTGTATGGTATAAGTAAAAATTTTATAGTCGATCCTCTATTGCACACCCCGTCTTCTACGTCTTCTATAAATCCTTTCCATCCTAAGGTTGCCTGGAAGAGATCGCTTTTAGCGATAAGGCCGCCAGTTGTTACACTAGTTTTTAAGAGTTTTTTGTCCTCTGTATCAAATTTCATGGTGTGAACAATAAAGAGTTAATCAATCAATCAATCAATCAATCAATCAATCTACTCATTAATTATTATCAAGCAAGGATTTTAATTCAACAACATTCAAAACATACCTATACACTAAACACAAAACTAAAAAAATTATTAAAGAATTAAAGATTGTATATATTAACTATAGGCAGTAAAGGCCTATAGATAGTACAAACAATATCTGATTTCAGCCAACGTGCCCAAAATGCTGGCCGTGTTGCCTCGCTGGATTGCGAGGCTAACTTTCTGACCAGAATATAGACTAGCATTTTGCTCACAAAAATCTTTCAGTCTCCCCGACAAATCCTTAACGTGGAAAGCACTCGGCCCCTCGGTCCAAGTCATTCTACCCCAAACGCCACAAATAAAAATATAATCCTTTAATTGTCTTACAAGCTAATTATCCACATGGACCTAAACCAAAGCCACTAAAGTAAGTCGCATAAGACCAAAGCATGAATGATGACTGAGACAGGGTGTTGATATTCACTTTAGGAAGCCCCACATGTCCTCTACATATTTATAATGTGTTTGCATCACCAGTAAATAAGATTATAGTGTGGCGTGTTCCCCAGGTTTTCCTTTATAGGCAATTAACTTAAGTCACCTAATGTTTTGTGTCCATTTGATTTATAGTTTGACATTGTTTTTTTTATACAGAATAGATTGTAGTGTAGCTTCCATGTGCCTTCGCCTTAAGTTCCTCCAGACCCGCCATCTTTTTTGCTATGAACCGGGTTTTTGATCTGTCAGGCCACACCTACTAATGGTCTGGGAAAGAATTAAAAAACATCCATAAATTTCCAGACATGGTCAGGTACTAGCGACAACACAGCAGCTTGTGGGTCCGGAGATGGCGGCGTGATAGTGTGGCGCGTGGGGTGCGCGGCGCCACTGCGGGTGCTCCGCGCGCACTCCAGTGAAGTATGCTCTGTGGACTGGCCGCGCTCACACCTGCTCAGCGCCAGCTGGGACACTACCGTGAAACTGGTGAGTAGCCGAGACACTACTTTCAAACTGACTTTCACAGACAAAAATTGGTAAAAGATAATTGTGGTTACTCGGAAAGAGTGTAGCCAACATTATAAAAAAAATATATACCATTCCCTTAAATGCTCAAACCTTAAATTTTATTCACTGAAAACAGTGAATATAAATCACTTTTAATTACTATTTTAGTGTTTGAATTTAGAACACGCCAATATATTCGACCTCCATACGACCATCACAACACACATAGCTCCTTTATCTTTATTTATCTTTATCCTTTATCTTTATCTGGCCTAATCCTGGATGTTGATGCAGGTCATGCTTACCATGAAAATGCATTGTCATCAAATCTGAACCAATGTGTAAAAATTCAACTTTCTTAGTATATGTGGAAGTGGTTCTAATTCAACTTGCAATATTTGACCTAAATTAAACAAACAAACATACCTACACAAACTACATTGCATGTAAAAATAATTTTACTTTCAATTTATTATGTTATAATATTAAACTGTAAGTAAATATTACGTCAGACCCAGGTATGTCCTAAAACTACAACTACGACCAGAACCACCAGAGGATGGGCAGCAGCATCCTCCCACTTGAACGGTGGAACGTTCTGCAATCCCCAAGCCGCCTGCCAAGCGTGGGGATTATGGCAACCCCTAATGACGACAAACAATTATGGCAGGCTTTCGTTCAGTGTGGAGGTTAAAGGGGGAGGCCTATGTTCAGCAGTGGACGTCTTCTGGCTGATGTTGATGAAATATTATGTTTACTTTCCAGTGGGACCCGGAATCAGAAACGTGTCTCAGCACATTTGCCGGCCACTCTCAACTAGTCTACACAGCAGCATTCTCACCACACTCCCCCGCTACCTTTGCTTCGGTGTCTGGTGACGGTCACTTGAAACTATGGAGCTGTACTGAGGCAGCTAGACCAGCAGCTGTTGTCAAGGCACACGATGCTGAGGTGATTTTAGATGCTAACTATCATGTTATTCAGTGCAAAATGGTATAAACGGCTTGTAATTCTCTTTGTCTTCGATATCTGGTAACGGTCACTTGAACCTGTCGAGCTGTACTGAGGCAAATAGATTGTAGATAGATATTCCAAAAGCCCGTACGAAGCGCTTTGATTCACCTTTTATTGTGCAAATATACAATGTGATAGACAGTTAAATTTTACCAAACAAGACAATTGGCTGCCTGCTGGTAAGCTGTCACCATCGCCTATGGATACTTGTAACACCAGAGGCATCACAAATACGTTGCCGACCCTTGCAGACTTGAAGAACGTTGAGACCTTTTGAAGAACCACATGTTGTAGCTATTCGGAAACACTGCGGAAGCTAGCTCATTCAACATATTGCAGGTGTGAGGCAAGAAAGATCGTGTGAATCGTACAGTGTGATTTCCACTGATCTATAGTAAATGGATGAGCTTCCAGGCGATGGTAAAACCGCGACGCCGGCATCAGATGAACAGTTCTTCAAACACTCCCGCCGGTTCTAATTGCGATAAAAGATACAGAGGCCCAATGTTTCTGCGCAATTTTGTCTTATATCAGATAGAGATAATTAATCTTTCATTTCAGGTGTTATCATGCGATTGGAGCAGGACAGAAACACACGCGCTGGCGACCGCAGGCTCTGACGGGTTAGTTAGAGGGTGGGACCTGAGGAGACTCACTTCCCCTATGTTTACATTGAAAGGTTAGTGTATGCCTGTGAAATACAATCTGTCAAAAAAGTAAAATTTATACTCATCTGAATACATATATAAAGGCGCGCGATAAAATCTGGAAACGGATATTTTGTTTTTTGGCAACGACACTAGCAGTTGCACTACCAGTAGTGTCGTCTACAATTAACGACACTACCAAGCTCATTTTGGATCAAATTGTACAGACAATTGTGTTCACAAAAAAAACTTAGTAAAATAATTATGTAATTATAAAAGACCTATCAGGGCGACTGGTCGAAGCAACTCGTGACCAAAATGCTGGCCTTTATTTTGCCTAAAGACTAAGCATTGCCATACAACGTGGCAATGCTGCCAGCATTTTGGGAACGCTGCCCACTGGTAGCGGCTTGTTAGATTAGTTTTAGTTTTATAGTGTTAACACACGTATGGATTTGGTTGACCTCAACCGCCGTCTGACCAACGGGAGAGAAAGAGAGGGAAATATGATATTCTCACTCTTTCTCTCCCGTTGGTTGGACGGCGGTCCGTCAACCAAATCCATACGTGTGTTAACACTATTAGATTAGTTTTAGTTATAAATTTAAATTTAAGATAGTTTTTATTTTAAAGTTATATGATTATTTACGGGATATTTACCGTGGTAAGGTTGTGAAATGAGCTCCCGATATTTCGGCGCAGATACATGCACCATGTTCACGGGAAGACATGGCATGTAACTGCGCCGAAATATCGGGAGCTCATTCCACAACCTTACCACGGTAAATATCCCGTAAATAATCATATAACTTTAGTGAACAACCGTGATAGTTTAAAACAGTTTTTCGAGCAATTGGCAGGCCATATTGCTCGAAGAACCGATAACCGATGGCGAAGAAAGGTTATTGAGTGAGGACTACGAACCGGAAGACTCAGCGTAGGTAGTTCTTCTGCTAGATGGACCGACGACATCGTGAGAGTTGTTGGCATCCAGTGGATGCAGATGGCAGGCTGTTAAGCAGTGTCGGCAGTGTCGAGTACTAAGGGGGTGGACTATGTTCAGCAGTGCACGTCTTATGGTTGATGACGATGATGATTGGTTCATAGCGTTGTCGGCGTCGTCGTTGGTGCTGTTGGCGTGATTCGGAACGCGTCCGCACTCGCATCTACATTGGAATGATACCATAATGTCTGATAACAAAAAATAAATAAATATTGAAAGACATTTTATTGACAAATTATTTGGCAAATATTGAAACTGAATTTTGTACAACAATAAGGTTCTTCCATACATATCAATTACAAAATGTAAGTAAGTAATCGCAAAAAATTCTTGTGCGAACTAGCGGAGACCCGAAAGATGATATTAATGATGATATGATTAATGATTTTTTTTAGATGTTTTTTTTTTTTGATATTTTTATTTTTTATTTTTTTATTTTTCGCTCTTAGCGATAAGGCCGCCGATTGTTGCACTAGTTTTTAAGCTGTTTTATCGTGTGTATGAAATTTGTGGTGTGAACAATAAAGAGTTTATCTATCTATCTATCTATCTATTATTAACCAGTTCCAGTTTTTTAACCAAATGTATATCAATACTTTCAGGGTGCGAGTGTGCTGTGAGGAGAGTGCAGTTCTCCCCGCACGCTCCGTCAGTATTAGCAGCAGTGTCTTACGATTTCACTACGAGGTGAGCTAAATTATACACAATCACTTTGTCAAGAGTTTGCTAGAGTCCCATAAGTCGTAATCTATACTAATATTATAAAGAGGAAAGATTTGATTGTTTGTTTGTTTGTTTGCATTGAATAGGCTCCGAAACTACTGAACCGATTTGTAAAATTCTTTCACTGTTGGGAAGCTACACTATCCCCGGTTAACATAGACTATATTATATTTTCAAAAAAAAATAGGGATCCTTACTAAAACTCCAATAATGTAACCCAAGGTGTAAAAAAAAATAAGATTTTCAATTTTGACTTTGCGTGTTTGACAGTTCTAAGACAGGACAACGTCTGTCAGGTCAGCTAGTAAATAATAATTATACAACGAGTGCATAAAACAAGTGTTTTTAACCGAGACGTTTATCAGCCTGAGCCGAAAGGGAGGGTGGTTTTTAAGTCGAGGATAAAATGGGTTATATTCACTGTTTAATTTCTTTTAATTTAAACAAAAACTTACAATCTTCTATTTTATTTTATTTTTTGCCTATTTCTGGGCACGCTAAAGCAATTAAGGCCATACCGCTTCGCCTTACGTATTTTACTGTCATAAGTATGCCCCTGTAAAGTAGCGGTGAGAAAAGTTGTAAGTAGTAGCTATTTACCAATATAATTGGTGCAGTTAAGTACCCATAGCTTGGAAATTAGGTCACCAAAATTACCTCTGTCCATGGTCTTCTTGCATGGGCAACGGAGAGTGCTATGCTCGGAGTTTCTTTGCGCGGTAAAATCCGGATCGTGGATTTTCGCCAAGAACAGAACCCTCAGTGCGCGAGCTCGACACGCACTTGGCTTGGCCGGTTTATTACTGACATGCTGCCTGGTATATCAAGATGAAGTCACGACCACAAATCTGCAGTGAGCTTACGAATAATATAATAGAGTGACAGAGCGCTTTTTTATTGAGCACAAACATAGGCACTTGATTAAATTGAATACTACCGGTGTCGCCATCTAGTTTTGAATCCGGTTAACTTATCATTGCAGAATCTGGGACCTAAAACGCGGCTGCGATCCATTGGAAACGATCAGACATCACTCTGAATTCACATACGGACTCGATTGGAACTCTTTACGGCCGCATCAGATCGCAGACTGCGGCTGGGACTCGCTAGTTCACGTGTTCACTCCGCGCTCGCTCGCTTGCGTCTAGTGAGTATTATGATACTTTGTTACAGAGTCATCTAGCTTGTGAACTCTGTACTAAACGATAAAACGTGGCTGCGGATCGTTCAAATCAGTAGAATACACAAATTAACTGTTTCATTAAAAAAAATCTAAACACCCAAAAAAGTTTGAAGTGAGTTGAACTTGGAATCAATTATAATATAATATAATTAGTGAGTAACCGAGACGATGTACCAACCGATATAATGCCATGGGATAAGGAAAGCTGTGGATGATGATGAACCAAAAATAGGAAATCACCAACTAAAACTAAAAAAAGAGAGGAATTGAAACTTAGTGCATTTTGCTACGACTTCTCCGTTACTTAATAACAGCGCCACCTAGTTTGCATAGGCTAAATTAACGGTTGTTTCTCAGTAACAGTTGCTCAAGCGTACTTGGGCATTTGAGTAGTTCACTCGCTAATTCTAGAGCTATAGCAGTTTTACCGAGATAAATATACCGTCTTGTCTAAGTCTTTGTTACTAATTATTTGATATTTTTCCTCCACAGGAATTTCAGGAAGTATCAAATGAAGGAACGGGCTGTGGAATTTAGTGCCAAATGATAGCACATCAAAGTACTTACTACTGATAGTAAAGTTGGCGTAAGTGGATATACCCTGGTTAATTAAAGAAACGAATCTAAAATGGCGGCGTACTTGCATTGACAGAAGTACAGTTAGCAAAAAAAAATTAGTACTTGCATTCGCTAACGTACAGATTTTAAAAATTTATAAAATTATTAGACTTATAATTTTACTATTGTTATTATGATTGTATTAATACCATGTGTATGCCAAAGCTTTTTTTAAAGTTAAGCATCTATTGCCGCACCTTGGCAGTAACCGACTCGTATGCCAATATTAGCTCTCTTATGCAGTCACGTTTCACAGCTGACGGGGTCTAGGTACTATCCTATTATCATATTAATAAACAAAAAACTTAATGCAAAATAATAACGCTAACAATGAACACGTATAAAAAAACAGAGCACCATGAGACAGCGTGTTAGCTTAAGTACAGACTGGTTTTTTTGCACGCTGTACGACCCTGTGTGTAAGTATAAACA
Source organism: Agriopis aurantiaria (assembly GCA_914767915.1). Lineage (NCBI taxonomy): Eukaryota > Metazoa > Arthropoda > Insecta > Lepidoptera > Geometridae > Agriopis > Agriopis aurantiaria. The sequence continues at coordinate 14,619,634 of OU611989.1, read as the reverse complement.
GCAATAGTATGCGAGTATGAGAAGTATTGATTAGTGGCGCCATTTTGTATTCGTTTCTATATTAAACCAGGTTATGCAGTATTATGCAACTGGCTTATTTGTAGATGTAAAAAAATTGGGGGTCAAGTTTTTTAGTGCTGGCAACTGTATTTTTTTTTAACAGGCATGTGACGTTGTAAGCTTAACAACTGACATTTAATACCTAAACTACCATAGACCAATGAATGTCTAGAGACGATACAAATGCTCAAGCTCACCGGTTGTGCTGTTCTGCCGCAATAACATTCTAAAAAGATATTTCGCTCCCGATATTACGGCGCAGCTCATGCACTATGTTCACGGGCAGACCATCCACAACCTTATCACGGTAAATATCCCGTTCATAATCTTACAACTGTATATATTATTGTGCTCACCCAAATGACGATATAACCACTATCTTTGTGCACCTATGCTTTGATTTTTGTCACTTGTCATGATTTCGTAGAGTTATGAACATAATCAGTAGTACGGCGTTTCGATTGGTGCAAGACGATATAAAACAGGGAATAGGTAGATGGGAATGTGGTAAATGTTTTTATATAACATTATGTAGATAGTTATAGTCATAAAATAAGAAAACAATTGATTACTGTGCGACCAACTTATCTGTAGAGGTGGCCAATAGGGGAACTAAACATTTCCAATAAGTAGTCAGAAAATACGATGGTAGCTCCCTCACACAATGTTACAGATCAGTTAGTGGCACACCTATAGTACTTAACAATGTATTCGTCTTTTATTCGTATATTATTATGGAATTCTTGTTAATTATATCTTATGAAAACAAGAGTATAGTCGGTGTGATTGATTCTACAACAAATACAATATTTTTTTTATTTTCATATTATTATGTAAGTGCAATTTTATGTTAAGCAGAGCTATTTTAAGTGTACCTTTATTATCCTATAAATTATTCTGACATAATATATTTTTACTTATTTTTAGGATCTCAGACCCGCGTTTTAATCCATTCCGAAATTGTAAATAAGTTACTTGTCTGTAAATACATGAATCGTTGTATTTTGTATAGTTGTTAATAATCTAGCTTGTTGTAAATTATGTATGTAAGTATAATAAAAGTTAAATTGTCGGATTTCTTATTTCTAATTTAACTTGAGCTTAAATTTTTGTGTTGATTATGTTAGCATTTTTTGTACTGTATTTTCTATTTATCCAATGAAATAAAACGGGATAGTAAATATTCAATTTTTTTCTTTTATTTTTACTATCATTGAGAAAAATAACCAAACAACACATTAAATAATTTAAATTAAAGTTTAAATAAACGCTATCTGTGGACGGATTACAAGATCACTGACTATTGAAATATGAAAATTGATTTTAGCGTCATCTGTTAGGAGTTGTATTCAACATTTGATTTCAGTCTTCGTAGCCTGCCCTCTATCGCCGTCAGCATGTAGTACACGGATTGTAAATGTTCCTTATCGTGCCCACAGATGTCAGTTTCATTTTCTGCTGGGTCCAGTAAATTGGGTTTCTCTTTGGGGTGATCTTTGAAGGTTTGGCAGCCAAACTCCTCGCGAGCGCTAGGTTTCATGGTACAGGCTTCGCAGTATATAGGTAGATCTATGGGGCTCTCGGGAGGTGAGGCTAAGTGTTTAGTTACTGAAAAAAAACGAATCGCGATCAGGGGCTGGCCCATGGGCGTAGCAAAGTTTTAATTTAGGGTGGGGCAAACAATTCAAAATCTGTAGTACAAGTACCGTTCTTTATCGATCGTCAACTGCTGAGTAGGTAGGTACCGAAAATTTCTATATTTAAACTATCATTAAATAAACACAACTATACCTATCCTAACATTGAAACTTTTTCCCACGCTGGCTGAAACTTGTCAGATTTTCAGGTTTAAATATTTTTTTCGCTTCTAGAAGCCTTTCTATGCACACTCATCATACACAAGCCAATACACCGGCTTACTAACGTTGACCGTAACCAAGTTTGGTGTAATCATAATCTTTGAAGCCTGCTTTTTGGGAATTCCCAAAAGGTAGTTAAGGTAGGTAAGTAGTACTTATATAACTAGGCTTCTACAACACATTCATGATTTAGGCTCTATGAATACAATTAATATGAACGGAAGAAAGGAAAACCTTCCTATGCACGAGAATGAAGTGCTGTAAATTTGAAAAAATCGGTCGCCCTAGTAGTCATGCCAGGGCCAGTCAGGCCAGCCAGGCCCAACATGGCTACGCCCTTGGGCTGGAATATATATTGGTGCTCCGAAGCACACAAGCAATCGTCAGGCGACTGTGGTAGGTAGGTACTTACTGTTTTCTTTGACATTATCAAGATGTTTCGTCAGTAGGGTGCTGTAGTAACGACACGACGCGGCTAGTTGGTTCTTCACACTGCTGTCGGCTGGAAGTAGATAAGAGCTTATAAGCGTATTACGTTGTGGATGCATTGACGGATTATTGGTAGACGAGCTCCCTTGTGCAGTATGTTTATTATAAAAAATAAATAAATAGGTAACTATCCGTGAAATCACCGAAGCTCAGATTTGGATCTCAGTGGAGGCTGTAGGTGTTGTGTGCGTTTGAATATAAGTAATATTATGTAGGTAGTTCCTACTACTTACCTAGGTATACCTATAAAGAACGCAGATCCGACTTTATTAATATTCCGAAAACCCGTACTTAGGTATGAAGTGCTTTGATTCCTCTTTTATTGTGCGAACTGTTAATCTTTGGATTGCGCTGCCTGAATGGGTGTTCACCGATAGTTACAATCTGGGGTCTTCAAACCACGAGTGAATCGGTTTTTTCTTGGCAAGCGTTCTCCATCGTAGACAGCATCATCGCTTAACATCGGATGAGGTGGCAGTCAAAGCAGTCCGTCTCCGCCGTGCTATCAGGCCAGGGTACTGATCTGAGCCGGTCGTTAAATCGAATCAAATCATTTATTTTTCATTACTCATACTCGGAAAGTAGGTCTGAAGTTGCCTGAGGAGCGGGTTGAAAGTAATACATTTCAGCCCTAGGGAGAATCACTTTCAACTGACAGTGACTGTTGAAAACTGACAGACACACAAATTATAAAAAAAAAAAACTAGTTCTATTTTCACATTTTTATTAAACTATGTTCCAACTTTTTTTCTCTCAGGGGATTATGGTCCTGCACTTCTCAGGCAGTTGCCAGTGTCAGGAAGTTAAAAAAAACAATTGGCGGTAATCCGATCTTCATTGTAGAGTTTTGTTTATACTTCCGTATAAGTAGCAGATTTGTATTAACACAATCAGTTCATGTTTTTATTTTTAGTTTCCTTGTATTCGTAATGAATAGTAGATACATTGTTATCCTAGGGGTGGAAGTAACTTATTTAGTACCTCGAACTATTAGCGCCCTCGCTACGCTCGGGCGCCAAGGACGGTGACTGCTTACCATCAGGCAGCTCGTTTGCTTGTTTGCCACCTATGGCATAAAAAAAAAGTACTTTTCATTACGAATACAAGGAAACTAAAAATTGAACTTACTATTGTCACGCGATGTGTCGGGCACGACCCGTGCACCCACCTTCGCCATTATTTCAAGGGACCCATTTCAATTTCAATAATTTATATTCCACATCTAAAACGGAGCTGCTATATTATTTTGTAAAAATGTATTAATTATTTCTAGTAGCTCACCATTATCGTTGTCTCGAGTGGGTATTTCCAGTATTTTAGTACAGTATTTTTCGCTACAACTGGGTGTTGGGTCCGTGCTGGATTCAAATTCGGTGGACGCTTCTGTACGGACAAAATTAACAATCGTACGTGAAAACACAATCTGTTAAAGATACCAGTACCTATAATGGGTAAAGTACCTACCTACCTACGATTTCAATTTTGAAATTCAAAATTTGTATGAAATTCACGTGTAAAACTTATGCCCGTCTTACCACAAAAGATTTAAGCACGCTTTAGACAAGTGTTTAGCATATTTTTCGCAGTGAAACAACTGCTAAACACATGTCTAAAGCGTTCTTAAATCTTTTGTGGTAAGACGGCAAGTGTTTTACGTAGCAAATACTCGTACCTACCTACTTACTTCGAAACGAGTTCGAGTGATATGTATGCTACATTTTAAATAAATAATATGTATGTATCTTATTATTTGTGCGTGTACCTATTACAAAACACAAGCTAATACTAACACTGCAAAAACAGACTGAAAACAGCCCATGCATAGACCCGTTGAAGGTTCTTAAGGAAATCCAAATGGATTGCCCTAACCTTTAACCCACTATCAGTTGGCAGCGTACCCAGCATGCTGGCGGCATTACCACGTTGATTGGCAATGCTTCGTTGAGCCAGAAAAATGCCAGCATTTTGATCACGTGTCGTATTAACCAGGCGCTCTGAAAGCTTTTTGAAAATGAGGTGAGCTCGGTTTCCATGGGCCCAATGTCTCGACTCCAAACGACTCAAATAGTCCTATTGAACCAATATATATATTTTTTTATATTCGGGGCATTTTTGCACACACGGTCATCTGACCCCAAACTAAGCAAAGCTTGTGATATGGCTGCCAGAGACTGATATACATATGTATATAGTTTTAAATACATACTTAGATAGATATTAACAAACATATATAGAACAAACACATATGTTCATCACATAAATGTTTGTCCTAGGTGGGAATCGAACCTACGCCCCCAAGCTCAGAAGGCAGGTTCACTACCAACTGGACCAGCGGGCTATCTAAATTATTGATTCATTCATTCATTTAAATTATTTATTATTCATTAATTATTTATTCATTGCCGAGGTTAGCATATATTTTCCCGCGTAAGCTGATCTGCCGAATTGGCAGCCGCACCTGCCCTACCATGTGACTCAGGAAGATTTGACGGCGCCAAAGTATCGAAACAAGTCGCGTCCCATACAAGGGGAACTCCCAAAGGGGAAGGTTCCCTACTTCCAGGGAACAAGTGTCATACCGTCAGACCTCTTTACATCGTCACGCGCAAGGCCGCTCAGTTCGAGCAGAACTGTGACATCGGTGGAAAAAAACTGTATTGTAAGTGAATCTACATTATAGAGTATCCTATAATCTAGTAATACTACTTTTACTAGATTATATATAGGCCTTTTTTCAGCAGTGGACATATAATCCGGATTTGAACCACCGGAGCATGGGTAACAGCGTCTTATACAGTATACGGTGAACGTACTGCGATCCCCAAGCCGCCTGCCAAACGTGGGGATTATGGCAAATGGCAACAACCCTCTATAAGGAGAACTTTGTTCAGCAGTGGACGTTTACTGCATGCGACTCATGATGTGATGTGGACATAGTGTAGGTTTAGATTATAGTTTTTTTTTTTCTAAGTGTTTAAAAACTTAATCCACATAAGTACTTAAGTGGAACGGAACAGAAAAACTAAATTTTCTTCAATGTATTTGCCAGTGGCAGATTTACACATTTGCCGCCAGTAGGCTTCTCAAATTTTGCCGCCCCTATCGACCTCTACAATTCAATACCCTAGTTCATAATCATGCGACTACGCAAATTGTAGAAAAATGTATGTAAGTGGTAGGTAGAGGTAGGTACTCGGAAGAGATCGGAAAGCGGCAGTGATGGAGGTCCTCCGTATTACGCGCTGAGAAATTTCAGGCTCGCAAAAATAATGTTGTCCGTAAGGCCCCTGGGCCGGGAGGAGGCGATATAAAAATAAATAAAGATTAAAAATGTAAAGAAATAAGGGATGTGTGTATGCCTCGAGCATTCATGCTCACCATCGAAGGCACCTTCTTGCGGCGGCGTCGTGTGTCGGGTCGCTCTCTTCCCTAAGATATGGTTGAGGAGGGCGATGGCTGGCACATGTGTCTTACTCGTGATCGGGTGCTGCTTGCGGGTCGCTGGTCTGCTCGCGGTATATACACAACACTAGTACCGAATTGTTTTGACCTTAGATTAAGATAGTTATAAATAACTTTCCTCTCCCTGTATTGTGAATAACTAAGTAAATCCGTTTAAGTTAATAAAATTGTAGTCAAGTATAATAAAAGTCACGGACCCTGGAGTCCGTGGAGTTGCATTTTAAATAAAAAAAGAATTTAAAAAAAGGTAGGTACTGAGTAGGTACTATTTGTACGAACCGCTTGGTGCAGTCATGACCGTTGCTGAGTGCATCGCTGGTGACGTCATGTTCTGGGCTGATCTCATTTCAGCTCTGAGCATAACTTCCACGGCTGCAAAAAAACACCAACAAATTAATCAACAGAAAAAAAAAACACAAATTCACGTAAACACAAATACTTTAGTGCGACAGGGTCCACATATTTTTTTATGGGATCGTACCATGGGCATGTAGACACGTTGGGGCAGGTGGGGCGCTTGCCCCACCCCACCCACAACATATTCTTTTAATATTTTACTGTAGTTTACTATAAGCTACAATCTTACGCTCATAAGGCTAGTAAAATTGATCAGACCGCCTCTTATACCAAATTTGACGGTTTTAAATCAACTTTATTCGGTTAAATTACTATATTTGAGCTGAAAAAAATACATGTCACAGATACATCTGTGTTTGAGTTTATGCTTTAGTTCAAAAACGATAGAATAAACTTTCCTTGATCAAAAAAAATCTGAAACAAAGTCAATTTATTTATTTTTTTCGTTTTATGCTCTAATAAAAGCTCGTGACAACCTGGAAATTGCAAGTACTGAAAGGCAATCCTATAAAAAAAAAATCATTGGATAGATTTTTGATAGTGAATAGTTTCGTTTTTTAGTGAAATTAAAAGCGTAAAAAGGGCGCGAGAATTTGCGCGCGCCGCGCTCAGTACCACGCCAGGTGTCATCGAAGTCGGACCTATGTTAGTTTTTGTCGTTGCACTCCCCCCGCGGGCCTCGTGACTCTTGCGCGGCAAAATACATCGTCGCTCTAACTTGGCGGGGAATGAGAGAGCGTTTTGTTGCCTACGCGACTCGGATGACAGGCCGTTAACTATTTTCATTTTTTACTATTGTTATGGCAACTGTCAGCCCCATTCTTTCAGCGGCCGCAGTTTAGCAGGATAATTATCTTGGAATTCATACATGCATCAGTCTGGTTATAGTTCTGTTGGTAGCACAAGTTTTCTTCCTTAATTGCAGTCGTTGCCTTTGCTGCTTCTTTAGATAAATATCTTGTAGTTTTGTACAGGGCTTCATATTCTAAAAAAATAAGATGAGATAATTAATTGTGAACATAGTAGTAGTAAAAAAAATCTTATACTAGGTACACAGAGGACAGCAATAAAATGTACCTATCTAATATCAGAGGTAAGGGTAAAATTTTAAATAAAGTTAAATTAGTACCTGCGCTTCTATTAATTTATTGCTAGATACTGAAATACTTGGAATTACAGGTAAGTAGGTAAATCATAATTTATACCTAAAGCTAAAAGCTAGCTGCTAGGTTTTTTCTGCGTTCAAAATCTAACGAAACATGTTTATCACTTCATCAAAACTCGCGTGAGGATTCATTATAAATTATTATAACACCGGCTTGCACTCACGATTATGTTTCTATCGGTCGAGACGATTGACCGGTTTCGGAGCCATTAGAGCCCCTTCCTCAGGGAATACGCGCGGTTCTGGAGAAGGTCGCCCGCGTACTGGCGATGCCAAGGTCGCGGCGGCGGTGCGCGCACGCACAGAGCGTGCAGCCGCTCTTGCTGCCCTTGCACCCGCCTGCACTGCGACCGTTGCCTCCGGTACTGGTCTATTCTCTTCCGTTTTCCGTTTCCGTTTTATCGTGAGTGCAAGCCGGTGTTATAATAATTTAAACATGTTTATAGCTAACATCGGGATATTTTATTAAGGATGTCGGATTGTGATCACGATCGCGTGCCACCCCGTTCCATTTTCTTACCCACACCACAGGCGTAAGCGAGATAGCACGTAATAGCGGTCACAATCCATACAACGAACGGACATCCATAATAGGCCCGATGTTAACTAAACAAACATGTTTTCTTCGACCAAAATAAAATGAATGGACGGGCCCAGAAGAAGCGCATATTTGAAGATTACAAAACGAGCACCCACTTTGTTTCAGTCTGTCTCTAGCCGTAGGAAGTGCAACACAAGACTATTGTTACATGATAACGAAACATCTGACAAATTTATGCCTTCGTGTGCCAAAGAGTAAATTTATACACAACAAAAACACTATGTTTTGTAACAAATGTACATGGTTATAATTAGGGAGTTGAAGTAGGTAAATATACGACGGTTTTGACTAGTTTTTACTGAGCAAATTCAATGGTTATGACCCGTCCATTAATTTTATTTTGGTCGCAGCATGTTTTATTAATTTGTTTTGTTAGATTTTAGGCGCGGGAGATCTGGTTTTAGATGGGAAATGCTTTGACAATTTTCTGGGAGTGTTACCTCAGGCTACGTGTAACTGGCTACCGCTGTGTTCCTTTGAAGATCCCGGTGCCCTCCAAGAAGCAGGCCACCGAGGGGTTTCGGTAGGAGCAATCCTATATAACTTGAGTGTACCCGGGTGGTATTAGGGTTCCTAAAGATTTTGCTATACACAGCAACATACTATTTTTGTACATACAATAGGTACAGTATACTGTTCAGCAAAATAATTAACAAAAAATCATTTTAAACCCGTTTAAAAATAACTTTTGGTGCGCGCGGAACGTAACTTTTTATTCGGGCCTCCATAAATAAGTAGTTAATTACTGTTTATTTTTCCAAAATACTTACTCCTAGTATTATAGTAAAAACATGTCGGCTCGTTGGATTATTTTCCTAAACTTGTGTATTTTCGAGTGTTAATGTGTACTAAATGGTGAATTATTATTCATTAAGTGCTCGTAAACGTGCTCGAGTGTGGGTAAGTGATATAACGAGGTGAAACGTGTCTTTTCGTGTTGTTTCCAAAACTCCATAGGAGCCTCTTGTAAAGTCTCCACCACTTTACAGGGGCATGAGTTCGACTTGACCGTGACTTACTTAGCTTGACTCTGACTGTGACTATGACTTGTTTGACGCTATTAAGACAAAGTAAACTGTTTAATATTACGAGTAAAGGACATTGAATCCACGCTCATGAAAATTTTAACAAAAAAAAAAAAATAACAGCCATAAAGTAAAGTCAGTTATTAAAAAAAGTTATCATTTACCTTTAGGTGACAGAAGAAAACCGAATTCAGTATTTTGGGTATCGACGAATCTATGGGGAATGCTAGTTTTGACAGCCGGCTTTCCTTTCCAAGCAGCATTGATCAAGCCTAGTGACTGCACGCAATGCTCTTCCAGGTGCGCTGAAAATGTGAATAATTACTTAGTAATTAAAAACTCGAACATTAAACTAACATTTAGATATCATTATTAGAATTTTAAAAGTGGGTAGGTACTAGGACATAAATAGAATTTAGCTACAACGCTAAAAACAACTTGATGCATTGAAATGCTCTATTAGGTATTTTTTAACTAATTAAATAGATAATCTAAGAAATGTAATTATAACCGGCAAAATTTTTCATTTGATATTACAAAATAAGTAACTTGAAAAATATTGCATAAATCCGGAAGACAGGAAGATAAGTGACAATATATGATAAGTGCTCAAAACTGGTCCGGCTCGGTTCAACTGAGAGACAACACACTTGGCTTTACGTTGTCTCGTTTGCACGTATACTCTAGCGTATTACTCTATCCTTGTCATCCGTTTGCATTGTCGTTTCAACCGGGAAGTTTCGGAACGATGTACCTACCTATTTGTGCGCCGAGCCGGTTTGAGTCCGGCCGGAGCTCATGTTTTGTGATAACGTCATTCATCTTCTGTTGAAACCGTCATTGCGCAAATCTCAAAATTTCGTTGCGTTTCTTATTTCTTTACGTAATATCAAATCGTGATACGTGTATGATCAGTAAATTGCGTCACAAACACGACGCACGACGACGACGCCTGTTTTGACGGCTTTTAGTTTTAGCTTTTGTATCTCTAAGTCCAAATTAAACAATGAAATCGTAAAAAAAATTAAAGTAAAATTTTCAATTAAAAAAACCATTTTCAAAATTTGAAAATCCGCAATTTCGTTTTCTTGGATGCCATTATTTTTTTCAGTTAAGTACTTTGATTTAAAAATGAAACTATTGAACCAATTTTGATGAAATTTCAATAAAACCAACCTGAAAGTGGGTAGGTAGTATAGGTATCCAGTTTTTTTTTGTGGGTATATACATCCTTTCAACTAAAATAATTTTTCAAATCGGTTTATACTTAAATTAGGCCTAATTTAACAAATCACATTTGATATCTGTCAGTCTGTAAATCGTAAAATTGCCTTCTTTTGTTACTACTATAATAAGTATGTATTTTAACGCGGTTGTGCAGTTCTAACTTAGAAAAAATCTAAAATAAGTAAATTATCTTTTTTTTAAACCGACTTAAATAAACACAAAATACAAACATTCTAAGATAATAATTATAAGTTCTCTCCGTTTCCTGGGTTCACCGATATTGGATGAGTCTTTTTCACCTTTAGTTGAGGAAAAAATTCAGATATTGTTTGTTTGTTCCTAAATTTATGTACACTTTACGATGTAGTCCACTGTGGAAACACGGTGAGCTCCTTTCGAGCTTAGACAATGTCGTAAAGGAAACTCTAATATCGGTTTTGAATGTTGATTTGAGTGACAGGACATGGTTACAAGCCTCACTACCTGTAAGGTTAGGAGGCTTAGGGATCCGCCAAATTTCAAGTGTTGCGTTACCGGCATTCTTGTCCTCATTTCATAGTACTCATAAATTAATAGAAAAAATCCTTGCACCCTCTTTAGGTCCTTCCGATGTAGTTGTATCTCATTCGAAAGAGGCAATGAATGCTTGGAGGCTGGCTTGTCCAAATACCGATTTTCCCAGGAAGTTGTCTTCCCAGAGACTGTGGGATCGGCCGATCTGCGAACTAGCACGGAAATCGCTACTAGATACGTGCCCTAGTATTGCAGATCGCGCTCGTATTCTTGCTGTCTCTGTTTGGGAATCGGGACTTTGGTTGCAAGCTATGCCCTCTTTTAACACAGGTAGCCTTTTAGATCCAACCGCATTTCGTCTAGCTGTCAGCTTACGCTTGGATGCAAGGTGCTGTGAGGCCCATCGCTGTCAGTGTGGTACTGCTGATGACCAGCTCGGTCACCATGGTCTCTCTTGCTCGAGAAGCGCTGGTCGTATTGGCCGACACGCGAGCCTGAACGACATCATACGCAGGGCACTTTCCACCGCCAATGTCGCAGCTGAGCTCGAACCGAGTCTTGCGTGTGACGATGGAAAGAGGCCTGACGGTATGACACTTGTGCCCTGGAGATTGGGGCGGACCCTTGTATGGGACGCAACTAGTGTCGATACTTTGGCGCCGTCACATCTTCCTGAGACACAAGGTAGGGCTGGCGCGGCTGCCAATTCGGCAGAGCAGCACAAGCGACGCAAATATGCTAACCTCGGCTGTGGTTACATATTTGAGGCGTTTGGGGTCGAGACATTGGGCCCTTGGGGACCGGGAGCTCACCTCATTTTCAAAAATCTTTCAGAGCGCCTGGTTAATGCGACGCGTGATCAAAATGCTGGCGTGTTTCTGGCTCAACGCATTAGCATTGCCATTCAACGTGGTAATGCCGCCAGCATGTTGGGTACGCTGTCAACTGGTAGTGGGCTTGAGCATTTGGATTGTCTTTAGACCTTCAACGGTCTATGGGCAGTCTAACTGTATTTGTAGTGTTAGTTTTAGCTTGTATTTTGTTTAGTTATTAAAGGCACTTGCCCAGTAAAAAAAAAAATTGTAAGCCACTACGAAGAACAAAATAATAATTCTACACAGAGTTTGAAGTCAATCTATGATATATGATCTATTAAATTGGTCCTACTTTAAATGAAGAAGTTCTCAGGTACAAACATAAAAAATACAACAGAGTAGAGTACCCTTTTATAAAAATTAATATTAACCCAAAACATACCCATTTCAAGCAAGGCATTTAGGTACCCATTTTTAACAACAACTTACTTTCAGGCACATAATAATTCTGAGCATCGCTGTTAACTACGCCTATAGACTGCGTATTGAGTTCGTCGTACATGGAGGCTGTAAGCAATAGTACATAGATAATAAATAAGGTTAAGTAATGATAGGAGCTAGCCACAGACTTGTATCAGCATAGACACCACGAGATCGCCTACTGTGCGTGTAATTGGCCCATCCTAAGTTTGATTAATGCTCCGACTGGCACACCGCATTATTCAGTTCGATCTCGGTTGTCTTGACAGTAGGATGTCAGACATCAATACAAAAGTGCCGAATAATGGAATGATTTTTGTTATTATCTGATAAAAAAAAATGACCATCATTATATAGAATCGATCATCGAAAACAAAATCAATATGCGTATAGACAACTATACTCACTAATGACGTCATCTGTAAGTTCGTCATGCACACTCCATACTGACACTAACTTTGCGGGAAAGGGACAGTGCATTTCTTCCTAATCCTAACGTAAACTTTAAACGCTTATTTCGCAGAACTTTATTAGCTTTTTACTATAGAAACTGACGTGGTTTTCACACATTTTATTTATATTACACGGGAATTACTCACGTTAGATTAAGCCGGTCACTCCGACTATAGTTTCAACCGCATTAGGCAGTCTTTTTCAAGGTGAATGCGCGCGCGCGGCTGCGTCTCGCTTGGCACTGATATAGAAACTATACAAACTATAGTCGGAGTGACCGGCTTAACCTAACGTGAGTAATTCCCGTGTAATGTAAATAAAACTTTATTAGCTGTTTTAAAGAATTTCTTAAGCCTGTTACTTTTAGCATATCAAACATCTGTTCAGTATTGCACTATTGAAAATTGTAAAAATTCTTCGGAAGCTGAAGGCCGTACAAATTCAGTGACATCATAGTAAGTACAAAAATGCGACACGCTGGGCTTACATACAACTTGACGTGCTTGCGGGATCTATCTCGAAAAAGATTTGTGATGCCGGCTTTAACATTACCGTCAGCACCTTAGCCCTCTTCAGCTTTCCAAAACATCAACAATTTTACCTGTATTCGCGAGCAATTGCGAATTTAAAATCCCGCGCTTTGGTATGTGCCAACCTCGGATGGAAAAAAAAAACTTGTCTGTAAGTCGACTGTGTCGACATGTGACGATAATTGGTATTTTCATAGGACCTCTGGTTTTGTTTGTCATCGTAAGGTGTCATCAAACATGATTGTTGAGTTAGTTAACATGATTGGCGAGCTAACATGATCGTTGAACTTACATGATCGTTGAACTTACATGATCGGTGTGCTAACATAATCGGTGAGCTAACATAATCAACGAGCTAACATGATTGCTGAGCTAACATGATCATTGAACTAACATGATCGTTGAGCTAATATGATTGGTGAGCTAACATGATTGGTGAGCTAACATGATTGGTGAGCTAACATGATTGGTGAGCTATAACAGAGACGCTAAATTAAAATGGTCTTGCTGATCGTGCTGGGCTAGCAAGAGTGTTTTGTCCCTAGTAAGTAAGCTAGGTATTAAAAAAAATCTAAACCTAACTTACTTTTAGCCGATGTACATTTAGTTATATTACTGCATGCCTTGTTGTGTATCGGTGGATTATTTTGACGAGAAGTGATCAAACCAATCGAGCGATTCAGTTGTTGCTGCATCGACGCTGGAACAAAACAAAATGCAAAATTGCAATGTTAAATATTTTCACAGCGCCTGTTTTAGATAGCCACGGTTTTGCAGTTTTCCACAATTACTCGCCATAAATATTAAGCACGCTATTTATTTGAAACATTTCATCAAGTTTGATTAAACCGATAATATATGAAAAAGTGAAAACAGAAATTATAGAAATTAGGTACTTCAAAAAAAAAAGGGCTTAGAACAGAACAGAATAACTTTTATTGTTTCAAACTGGTACATGAGTTGTTGTTAATTTGCTTGACAAATACATAGACGATAGGACGATGTTGTGTAAAAAATACTATGAATTAGTTCCTAAAATTTTTGATTTCGTAAAATTAAATATATGCTGCGTTACAACATAATAATATACCTACTACATGTATGAAGTGAAACCTTATTCAGGGTTACCAATAATAATTGACCAGCCACCTCTAAAGAGGCGTGTTACATAATGCAATAATAATTGTAAAATTTTAGATATCTGGATTATCAGGCATAAAACGAAAAAATAAAGCCGTAATTGTCAAGACGAATACGTATAAAACAAGTAATAAACTTAGAACAAAGAAACCAAGTACATTCGCAACATTTAAGCCATTCAAATGTAGTCATATGTGGCTCCAAAAAATATATAAAAATTTTACTATGACAGTTTGCGCGGTGAAATCGTACCACAACAAATCAGAAAAGCAGTATAAGAGTTATGGTGTGACATTCCACAGGTAATCCATTAATTTTCTTGCTTAAATCGTTTAAAATACCAATCGAAACGTAAGCTACAAAGCGAATTTGTAGCTTACGTTTTGAGAAGGCGTTGTTTGGGAACCTACCTTCTCTGAGTTTCTTGATTCTAAGGTAATAAAATTGTTTATTTTATGTCAGTTATTACAGGAAATCCACGCTCAAACTTTCCATTCTAAAGTATTACGAAAAACATTTTTTGTAAATTAGAGGGTAATAAGTAGATTCTGTTAAGTTTTTCCAAAATTTGAAGTCATTTTGTTCAATAAGAGAAACAGATTTTAATAGAATAAGAACGGATTTCTTTTCACAATGACAATAGTGTATAGAGTGATGGTATAATCGTATACTTACTCTTAACAGATGCAGCATTGTAAATATTGCTTGTATGCCTCTGATACATGACCGGTTTTTGACGATTGGAGGTGGTGAAACCAACAGATCGCTTTAAATGCTCTTCGTTTATTGAAGCTGTAACGTGAACAAAGAGCGACCCTCAGATCAATCCAACAGAACAAAACAGAACAGAACCAAGGGGGATATGCCTTACTACAATTACCGTTCGTATTTGTCATTATTTTTTATTAATAGGTTTGCGTTTGACTACCATCTCGCCTGATGATAAGCGATGATGCGGTATGCATTGAAGCCCGTTTGCCTAGAAGAAACCGATTCACACGTGATTCATACGAAACTGCTTCGTGGTTCTTCGTGTTCTCCATGTTTCATACACTTTTTTCACCACATCGCTAAAAGATTTAACGCTATAACTGTAAGTACACACGAAACACGAATACAAATTTTTCACGCACACCAACAAACTTGCAGGGACAGCAATGAACTAATAGTTTACATGCAAATGGGTGGAAATGTCGTATGCAGGTCGTATGACTAAAGGCATCAAGCCTGATTTAGGCCAGATGCGTTCGCACCCGCCGCGTGACCTGACCATATCTCCCTTGTTTGTCTGATCTGAGATGTGATCAGTGGGAGAAGTTCAAAGCAAATAGAATTCTATAAAAAAAAAAGTGTGTATGTAATTTGATACGTATACAAATACGTATCGAAATTCGTGTTTCGCCGAATAAACCGAAGCAATTAACGTTGGAACCCCAATGAAGTTAAAAAAAAAACTTCTTAGTCTGGGTCGCCCCACTGCTAGCTAAAGGTGAGGGTTTGTAACCACGGATCCCGGTATCAGACAGAACTAGCCACGGATCCCGGAGAGTTGTATCTAAGTATACCTACCGGTATCCGTTTCCTTAAAAATATTTATTTAAAAAAAACATTTTACCCGCTGAACATGGTATCCGTGACTACAAGAAATAAAATGCCTATGTTTCGAAAAAAGCCTCAACATTCCCATTTATTATAACACCGGACTACTTATAATAGGCAAAAAAAGTACTCTGTACGCTGTGATTAGATTCGAAAACTACTTTATTTTTAGTTCTTGTATTCACGGATACCGGGATCAGCGGGTAAAACGTAAATTTATTTAGGTATTTGAATGAAACGGATTCTGGTATCAGTTGATATAACTCTCCGGGATCCGTGACTAATCCAGTGTGATCCCGCGATTCGTGAATACAAACCCAAAGGCAAAGGTTTTTAATTAATATTTAAAAAAAGAAATTCGACTACACTGAATATACCACCTCAGATATATTCATGCATAAACTTACTTGTGTGCGTTACATTGTTGTCGATGCTGTGGCATGTTTGCTTATGTGTTGTGGGATTTTTGTGACAAGACGTTACGAAACCAACAGTTCGGCCGAAACGTTCATTATTTATTGAAGCTGTAAGAGAAATACCAAATCAGCAATACTTACCTAATTTAATTGGTTTTATCAGCAGTAGGTATTTATTAAGCCTGCTCTACCTGCCATATTCCGAACCAATCAAAAGGTTTCAATAGGCTAACGGACTATAATATGATAGCCCGTTGGTCCAGTTGGTAGTAAACCTACCTTCTGAGCCTGAGGGCGTGGGTTCGATTCCCACGTAGGACAAACATTTGTGTGATGAACATTTGTGTTTGTTCTATATCTGGTTGTTAATATCTATTTAAGTATGTATTTAAAAACTATATATTATGTATGTATATCAGTCTCTGGCAGCCATATAACAAGCTTTGCTTAGTTTGGGGTCAGATGACTGTGTGTGCTAAAATGTCCCAAATATTTATTTATTTATTATTATTTTAAAATTCTTTTACAAAAAAGCTGACCACAAATTGAGCCGATCACGGAAAACAAAATTAAAATGTGTTCAAAATAAAAGGAATATAATTATAAGCATTTTGGTGTCTTGATAGACAGAGAGCGCACTATACTTGTCTTTTAAATAACGTCATTGTATGTACGCCATACAAACGATAAATAATAATTAGTATTAGTGATAATAATTAAGGCTTTTTTATTTTCTTTGTTTGATATACCCAATTATTCTTGGAAAAAAAAAAAAAATACTGTAAATATTACTTAATTGAAATGAACACCAAATTTTGAAACTATTATGAAATTACTATAAATATTATTTAATTGAAATATAAATGAAATAACCATACAAACTCCATATTGACACTTACTGTGCGAAAAAGAGACAAAGCAGTTCTTTCGTTTTCCTTTTCGACAGAAAACATACTTTTAAAAACTTTATTAGCCATTTAAATAATTTCTTACACAATGTCATGTTACATTTAATTAAATTTTTCCTTTATTCTGTTATTTTTAACATTTAAAATACCGGTAGCCTGTTCAAAGCACAGCGGCAAGATTTGATTCATGATCTAAATTATCCACCTCGGAGAATTTAGATCTTGAATAGTCTCGTCATCATTATTTCAGCCATAGAACGTCCACTGCTGGACATAGGCCTCCCCCATCGATCTCCAAAAGGGCCGGTTGGAAGCGGCCTGCATCCAGCGTTTCCCTGCGGTCTGTTTTAGGTCTCATTCTTTTAGTTTTATAGTCTATTTTATTTATTTTTATGGAATAAATATAATAGTTGCTTACTAGCATCAGACACATGAGCGGCTTGACTGGTGATGTTGCTAGTTTGCTGTTCTGTTGCTGGTTTAGTAGACGTCATTATAACAGATTGCGGGGGATACTGATCAATAGTTATAGCTGCAAACAAACACATAATTTAGGTTCTAGCATTAAAATCTGCTTCTTGAATGCATAGAAGCAGTAAAAATACTATTCCGTTTTTTTCTTATGCGTTTTTTGATCACCCCTCACCACCTTACCTTATCAGCATATTATATTCCCACTGCTAGGACACACCTATGCACAACGACGCTCAGACGTTTTTTAACTGTTTTTACTTAGATTGTGACTATAGGTAGTTGCATCGATTCTGATGTACTCTAAACTAAATTAAACTAAATTTGACAGCTCTAAAATTGTTACCATCCTTCTGTCACATATTAAAATGAAAAGAAAGGCAGATAATTTTAGTCTTGTCAGATTGGTTTAGTTTACTGAGTATGACAGAATCGACGCCACTGTATCTCAATGGTAATCATACAATAAATTATTTGCTACATTTACGTTTAGTCGATGCAACGGAGTATTTTCGAGATGGCAGCCTAGTTTGTTGCTTTGGCTGAGACGCTGAAGAGTCTGCAATTGCTGGAATGGAATAAAAGAATAGATAAGTTTCTGGACATTCACTGTCACGCCATGAGGCTACAGATTACACTCTCAGTTTTTTGTATTGCTAAAACTAATAATGTGAAGAACAACCAACGATTTGCGCAAACACCGAGTCATTTTACAATAACTACCCGGCCTAGCTACAAGGACAAAAAAACTGTTTGAAATTTGTATTTCCCGCCATAGGTGAAACGTACCACCTTAATACGTGAGCACTATTTATGAAAGAGCTGATTTAAACCACTTGCACTGAGATTTGGCAGATACTTAAAGCTGATCCTGAATACACCAGCCCCCGTAGCAACCCGAACGGACACTCACAATGAATGTCGCTGCGATAGAATTTTCAATAACAAACTTTTAATGAACATTTGACGACCATTTTTCATTTATTTTCTTACTAAAATCTAAGGAACTACTACCTTCGGACACAACTTACTCATTGCTGGTAAATTATTGATGTTTTTGTTAATTCTGTTATAATTTGACGTGCAGGTCCTTGTATTCAAAGCTGAAACAAAAAATGGAAAACAAATGCATATTGATGAGTCGCTCGGGCTCATACACCTTAAATACGTACATTTTGTAGTAAGACCGGGAAATTATATTTTATAGTCAGGCTTTTAGAGTAGATATTAGAGTGTGGCCAATAACCGTCACTGTTACTTACATCATAATTATTAATTCATTACAACAATTTCGATATAAATATCTTTGAGTATTATTCACAAATCGCGAATTAAATGTTAGGCCATATCACGCACAGCAACATTTCCAATTGCAATACCTAGGCTACTGGACTGATTTTATTACTGTCTTATATAAAAACTGTCTATAAATAGAGCCAATCACTGAAAAATTAAATTAAAATGTATTCAAAATTAAGCAAGGTATAAGCATTTTAATGTCTTATTAGACAATATGTAATGCATTATAATAACAATGACGCCACTTATTAGTATGCCATAAAAATTCCATACTGACACTTGCGTTGCGAGAAAGGGACAATGAATCCCTTCCTAATCCGACCAAAAACTTTAAATACATAAAGAACACAACAGAACTCAGAACACAACATAACACAAATAATAATACAAAAAACCGGTAGCACATTGTGAAATCCGCGTTGCGTTATTTCGCGCAGGTTACGCTACGGTAGAACTCAGACCCTTGTGGTTTGGGGTTTCAACCAACCTTCAATTAATTTTATGATTTTTAATGAAATCTAGCGGAATTATAAACGTTACTTAAAAGTTAAGCAATGCTTAAAATTGCTGTCAACTTCTCGTTGATGGAAATTGTCACAGGTGAAAAGAAGACAAGAGCAGTTTCAAGCTTTGCTTAAGTAACGTTTATAAGTAAGGCCGTAAATGTCTAGCATTTTTCTTAAATATGAATTACGCATTGACTTACTAATCATCGGTAAATCATCTATAGTCTTGATAGTTGGATTGTACACCGTTGATAGCTTAGAAGGGTAACTGCATTTTGTCACATCTGATTTGGCACTGCTTTCTTCCAAAGATATTCCTGAAAATTTTCCTGATTGCATTTGATGTCATTTACAACCATAAGCACCCCATTCCTTTCTCGCGTATTGAGAGTTTAAAATATTGAGGCGACAGAGAAATAACGTAGTGAAGCTGCTTTACCTTGAGACAGTGAACATTGAAATTGAGACTGATTAAAATCCTTATTGTTATCTGCTTTTTGACCTATTGTCTGATTGTGAGGTGCTGGTGCACCTAGGCTGATCACTAAGCCAGCTGCTTGCACACACTGTTTCGCAGTGTGCATTGTAGCTGTAATAAAAATATTTTGCAGTGAAGACATGGTATGTGGAAGAGACAAGAGCTGGTACTGACGACGCACTTGGAAGTGTAATTAGTGTCAATGCCTTGTCCACCTCAACTAGCAATAACGGAGCTCGGCTTTGATTCACTAGTCACATTGCTCTGTAACGTCGTGGTGGTTTATAATACTTTAGGGTGCGGTACATTTAGAACTGGTATTGGTATTGGTTTTGGTCGACTTGGTGAATGCTATGCTAATACAATAATAGTTTAGTTTATGTGCATCTCCCGTCATGGTTACTTATGCCTCTTCAAAAGGTGTACTTTATGACAAGTTCTAGTTAAAGAATGCCATAAAAGGAGTTGTATTTGTAGAACTAAGGATGAAACCTAAGTTGAAAATCAGTTTCGAACGCGTCTCACCATCCACAATCCACATGTCTAGGGGGAGGGCTAAAATAATTAATTTGGCGAGCACTTTGGTCATTTCTTGTCTCAGTGCTTTTTTACTATGGCTGAAATTAGAATTCATCATCATCATCATCATCAGCCGGAAGACGTCCACTGCTGAACATAGGCCTCCCCCTTTAACCTCCACGCTGAACGACAGCCTGCCTTTTGCATCCACTGGATGCCCGAGACTCTCACAATGTCGTCGGTCCATCTAGTGGGAGGCCTCCCTAATAAAAATTTGAATTTAGAATTGGACGATATGAAATACATAAATTTTTGTCTTGCATAGTACCTACTTATAGGAACATAATAACATTTTTACTAACTAAGGCAATGTTCTGTTTGGCGGCGATCATCTTCAGGTTTGTGTGTGTGAACTACACAGTGAGGTATACCGTAGACGAAACGGCAATCTAGAAAGTAATGACAATCTTCATAAATAACAAACTTACGTAGTTATCCTACAAAAATATGTGTCACAACTAGGTGATATTTGAGGTAATGATTTCATTTGTTTTCGCGATATACATTGAAATTAAACACCTTTTAAGGGATTATATTTTTACATTATTTTAATTCATAACGTTTTAAACACTGCAGTGTCACAGGTAGTCTAAATGACGGATGTCTATAGAAATGTTATGAAAATATTTAAGAGTTCCGCCAATAATTTTTGAATGTACCCTATGTACACAATAATCACTCACAGTGTCCAGAGGACGTTAGAGGTCTTGCAGTTCTGCTGCCCTGGGGTTAGGATTTTATTAAAGTATTTTATTTCAGTTAAATATGTTTAATTTCAATGAACATTTGAGATCATTTAATTGGGAATTCATTCAATCGACTTGTACAATCCAAGTGGTTTGAAAAATTTGTGGGAAATAATTAAATTTCTTATAGTTTGCCTACTCCTTACTATTATCATCATGCCAAGTTCCTTTTGTGATAGGCAGAACAGTAACTGCTTCGCTACTTTGTTAATGAATAAAAAAATACTTGCAAACCATTTATTTGTTAATGATTTTAGCTCTATTTGCATTGAAGCAATGACGTCAACACGAACACATTGATAAAAGTTGTTATTACTTTGGAAGTTATAGTTTTATTAGTAAGTTACAGTATTACTGTTGACGGCGCATTTAAACGAACTTTATAAAAGAGTAAACTCTTACTAAACTTTATACTTAATGGTTATTTAATGTTTAATCACTCACTGACCAACTTATCATTAAAATATCACGAAAACAACTTCATATACGTAACTGAATTTTGTGGAATATACCGGCTAAACTTCAGCTTCGTAGGTCAAGTAGTTTATGAGATTTTGTGATAAGTCAATAGCTTAAACTTTATTAGCAAACCTCTACTTACGTCTTTTAAGAATTTTACGAAATGGCTGAAGCAGATTTAAAAAGAGCAATCGACAATTCGCGCAAAATCCGATCACAATATGCCTAAACTTATTGAACCGAAATCTAATCTAGTAAGTTATTCATAGTTCTAGTTCTATGTCCATAAAAATATCAAATAATCTAAATAAAAACACCAAATAAAATAAAAGACGTAGAAAAAGAAAACAGCTTCCCTAATTTTCTGTTTTAAATTATCAGGGTTGTTCACTAAAATTATATAATTATTTACGGTGTATTTACCGTAGTAAGGTTGTGGAATGAGCTCTCGATATTTCGGCGCAGTTACATGCACCATGTTCACAGAAAGACATCCCGTGAACCGTGAACATGGTGCATGTAACTGCGTTGAAATATCGGGAGCTTATTCCACAACCTTACCACGGCAAATATCCCGTAAATAAGCATATAACTTTAGTTTCACTAATGTTCTCAAAAACTTCTTAGAATCCAAATATTACTACACCTTGGATGAATTTTTCAAGGATAATTTCGACGACGTACAAATAGACCATTCCGTTATTTCTGTTGCCATACCCTAACAGGGTCATAATTATATACTTTAAAATGTACAAAATCATGTTATTAAAAGTCTTCATGTAATAAACTTCGTGGGCAACAGCTAATGGTTAAATACGAGGAAGTATACAAAATATAGAAGAAGTATAAAATACTTGTCTTACCTCCGCTTAGATCACCATATTTGTGGTTCTCACAACAGTTATATGGGAGACCAGGCAAAATACAACGGGAAGTCAGAGCACATGCAGATTTTCGTTCTTTTTCTCGGTAGCACTCTGTGGCTAATACAAAAAAGGTACTGAATCCTCAACAGGCTATACTAACAAATTATAGATAAACAAAGAGCCTACCTATTGACTTCTTTTCGATTTTGAAAACTGAATCGTGAAGGCGCATTTAGTTTTGTAACTACTATCCAATTTGAGTATTATACTGAATTTGGACTCGGGCAGGACCGGATATTGTGGCACTAGAGCAAAATTAATTATATTTTTGTAACATTTCAATTATCAAAGTATATTAACCCACAAATCGTTTCATCTACCTGCATCACAACTCTCTGGGCGAGCTTGCAATGTAATTTCTTTTACATCCTTTAATAAGACATCTGTAAATTGAATAAAAATATCAACGTAATGACAAAGTGCCATAAGAAAATAACTTGGATCCCGAACTAGTACCATAACTTTACCTGAAGTAATACTGTCAATCATTTGCACAGCAGCTTGATTTTCTTCAGGTTGGACAGACCTGATATTTTTGGATTCAATTTTTGGTTCACTTCCTGTATTAACTTCAGCTCCATCTAGAAAGTGTTGTCAATTACATTATTGACAAATCTATTGTTAAACATAATATTATTCAATTACCTTTTTTTTATTTTTAACGGGATAAACAATTTCTTAGGTTTTCACGATTATTACACTAAATTAAATATTTTTAACGGATTTTATTACGTGTATTTTACATTATTTCAATTCTTGACGTTTAAACACTTTACAGTGTTCGCAATTCGTGGTCACAAGTTTAGTAGACTATGGTGGAAGTCTATGGAAATGTTAAGAAATTATTTACAAGTATCGCCAATTATATTTAACCAAAACGTTCCCATATGTACGCAATAGTGGCTCACGGTGTCCAGAGGTCTTGCAGTTCTGCGTCAGGCTTGATGTTTTATTAATTTGATAACTGGATCCCAAGCAAGTATAGTACTTGTCAACAATCCTATCTATTAAAATTTGGATGTTTTTTAATTTCAATAGCCTCGCATAGCATCCTTGGTACACACGCAATAAAATTCATTATGTGTTTAATTTCATAGAGGGGTTATTGATTAATTTAAAGTTACAATAAATATGACCAATATTACATTCAATTCATTAGATTTGCTTAACTGCCTATTGGAAAACTCACAGTTGCACAACGAGCAATGGAAAGAGCTATGCTCTAACTCAGAATTTTTTCGCGCGATAGAATCCGAAACGAGGGTATTAAAATTAGATTATAAATTAGGTAATAAAAATGTAGAAATGTAGTAAAACTCAGAGTCACACAGCGGGCAATGGAGAGAGCTATGCTTGGAGTTTCTTTGCGCGATAGAATTCGGATCGTGGATATTCGCCAAAAAACCAGAGTCACCGACATAGCAGTTGCAATTAGCAAGTTGAAGTGGCAATGGGCAGGCCACATCACTCGAAGAACCGATAACATATGGGGAAGAAAGGTTCTTGAGTCGAGACTACAAACCGGAAGACACAGCGTAGGTAGGCCTTCCACTAGATGGACCGACGACATTGTGAGAGTCGCTGGGATCCAGTGGATGCAAAAGGCAGGCTGTCGTTCATTATGGAGGTTAAAGAGGGGGGAGGCCTATGTTCAGCAGTGGACGTTTTATGGCTGATGATGATGAAGTAGAAATTAGCAAGCTACACCGCTCCAAAAACCGATAACCGATGGGGAATAAAGGTTGTCGAGTGGAGACCACAAACCGGACGACGCAGCGTAGGTAAGCCTCCTACTAAATAGACCGCGACATCTTGAGAATCATGGGCATCTAGCGGATGTAGATGGCAGGTTGTCGTTTAGTGGAGTGTTAAGGAGAAAGCCTATGTTTAGCAGTGGACGTCTTCTGGTTGGTGATTTTATTTTACACGGTCATCTGACCCCAAACTAAGCAA
This sequence comes from Agriopis aurantiaria, assembly GCA_914767915.1. NCBI lineage: Eukaryota > Metazoa > Arthropoda > Insecta > Lepidoptera > Geometridae > Agriopis > Agriopis aurantiaria. The sequence goes on along the minus strand of OU611989.1, from coordinate 14,595,118 downwards.
AGCTTGTGATATGGCTGCCAGAGACTGATATACATACATATATAGCTTTAAATACATACTTAAATAGATATTAATACCCAGATATAGAACAAACACAAATGTTCATCGCATAAATGTTTGTCCTAGATGGGAATCGAACCCATGGAATGGAGTCACTTATGGTCACCCAGGTGATTATATTTCCAGGTGATAAAAGTCAACTTTTAGCACCCAGGTGATCAAAGTAGAATATACCTTGCTGATGAGCCTCTTGGTACGTTTCTCAATAGACTCCATGCCCCAAGCTTAGCTATAAACTTAGCTGTTCCACTCCAAAAGTGTTTTAATGTAATGTAATGTAAATATGATTTTCTTTACCGTAATCAATGGTATCTTGAGCTATATTATTTAATTCATTGGTTCGTGATACTTCACTCGATTGATCGATATACTGAGTTGTGATATCAACAGACTTTGTATCCTTCTGTATAACGTTAGTATTGCAACTGTCGTTTGTTCTGTGTTTGTTTCTTTGTTCAATCTCTACTGGATAACCTGAAAAGAAACCGAAAACTATAAAATGAGCCGCAGCGTGATCAGTTGATCACGTTAGCTGGCGCATGCAATCTTAATCATGCCATCCTGCGCGCACGTCATGAGAAAGGGAATTTTTAAGATTCCGTACCCAAAGGACACTAGCGTAGCAGCAGCAGCAGCACAGCACAGCGCAGCAACGTCCTTAGTACACGGTGAACGTACTGTGATACCAAAGCCGCGTACCAAGCGTGGGGATTATGGCAACAGCCCTGTCTAAGAGGGAGGCGTTTGTGCAGCAGTGGGAGTTTACTCGCTGATAAAGTGTATGCGATGTGTACCCAAAGGGTGCAACCGGGACCCTATTACTAAGCCAACACATTCTGTCTGTACATTTCACCCACAGTATTTTTTTTAGTTTTACCTTTCTGTCTGACATTTTAACGGCTGTATCTTTCGAGCCGTAATAGATAGCCAGACAAAATTTACACAGAATATGCAATTGTTACGGCGCATTAATTGAGAAATAATACTAAATTGAAAATAAAGGTCCCCACCCAACAAACGTGTTTAACGTATTTTTGTATTTGCTCAAAAAGTATAAAAACGGTAATACGTACATGCGTCAATCATGTCATGATTATAGTACACACATTAGGTAAAAAAAACTAATAATAAACACCGTCTAAGTGCGAGTCGTTCGCGCGCTAAAAATCTCGAATTGAATGAAAACAAACCATAATTATTGTTTAGGTGCGGATTCTTGGTGCGCGAGTTCGACTCGCACTTGACTTGTGTTTAAAGTAGCCTGTGCAGCCTGTGCTGGCTTTGATATACCTACATTTTTTTGATAATATATATAGTAATTTTTAAACTTTCGCGATTTGAACACATATTTTAAATGTTAATCGGGACTTATCACGTATTATTTAATTTAGGTAAAAATATGTGATAAGTCCCGATTAACATATAAAATAATATATATAGTTGGCTTTTTAAGTGTGCATTCAAAAAGCATAATATATTTATCATGTACTAGCTGTGGCCGGCGACATAACATAGTCTGCACTTCAATCTGGCCATAGCTAAGCATATTCGCGAAAACCGCATTTAAATCCGTCCACTGGCTTAGCGATGTGCGTGCACAAACAAACGGACAAATATTCTAAAAACTGCCTTAACGTGTTCAGCTGCTTATTTTAAGACGCCCTATGTGATTTTTTTTTGTTGATATAACGCAAAAACGGATTTTTTTATTTCTTCGTTTTTATTGTCTGATTGTGTATGTAGAAGATAGATTTAATACCAGCATGTATCCATTTGACTGCATTCAAAGCGCTTGAAAGCGCTGCCCTTGTAAATTTCTGAGTTTTGTTGTTTGTGTCTACTCTTATATTAGAGCTCGATTTTTGTGAAGAGAAAGCTTGACACATTTGCTCTTTTTTTGTTGGATCTGAAAAACATTAATGAAAAAAGTACATGTTGCAAAATATATAATTATCAACAAAAAAATATCAAATGCTTCCTACATTAAATTTGTCTCACTCACTCACTAAGTAAAATCACAACAATACAAGCAATCATGTAGTCAGAAAAGCAAGTAAACAAATCAATACTATCAATACCTAAATATTTGGTTTTTCAGATGACACATAGTCGTCTGTCACAATGACCTCTTTGGAGTGTTTATATGTTCGAATTTCCATACTGGCTTTTCGGAGAAGGAAAACATCATGAGAAAACCTGCAATACGTCAATGGCGTATGTGAATCCACCAACCCGCAATTGGGCCAGCATGTGGATATGGCCCAATCGCCCTTTCGGGATAGGCCTAAGTCCAGCAGTGGACTATTAAAAGACTGCTACGCAGTTTCAGCCACTATTTTGACAATTATTGAATTTTAACATTTCTGAAAGGTTGAAAAGGTTGTAGGTAGCTCTTTAGAGTTATGGGTTATTAATCATCGACCGAATAAAAAAAAAACTTGGTGACTTAAAATTAGAGTATATAATAAATGCTACTTGGCAGCAATTAATTTTATTATTTTTGCGAAAAATAAACATTCGACTAATATTGATGGAAAAGTTGAAAATGCGTTTCGAAAAACGACCACTGTTACATATAAAAAATCTAAGTGGCCGACTGGAATTATTGAGTGGGCGACTGTAATATCAAATGAGTATATTGAATATCAACAAGAAAACATAAACATAACATAACTAAAAATTAACATGGACAAAATGAACATGGACAAGACAAAGGTCATGTCAAATATCCATGTTGTGCCCACCCCAGTATCAGTTGGGAACTCAGTTCTTGAAGCTGTTGACGCGTACGAGTACCTAGGACAAACAGTCAAACTAAGGTAGTCCTCGTAGGTCCAACTTCAAGAAAGAGGTCAATCGGCGAATCCAACTCGGCTGGGCAGCGTTCGGTAAACTTCGCAACGTCTTCTCGTCCAAAATACCTGAGTGCCTTAAGACGAAATTCTTCGACCAGTGTGTGTTACCAGTGATATACGGCACTGAAACATGGTCTCTCACTATGGGCCTCATAAGCAAGCTCAAAGTCACACAACGAGCTATGGAGAGGGCCGGAGGAGGAGTTAGTTACCGTAAAACGGTCTTTGGTCAAGTCGTCTAAAATGCTCCACGTAATGGGACCTGATATTTACAACAGACTTCCACAGACGGTCATTAATGCTCCGAGCTTTGCATCCTTCAAAAACAAATTAAATAAGTGGCTTATTACGTAAGCTTTTTATGAACATAGTGACTTTTTCGATATTAAGATAGCGCGTAATGCTAATTGTATAGCAAATTTTTAACATAATATTATTTTGTATACTGCCTGACTTGTAATTCTTATAATTATCAATAAATATATGTCTATGTCTATGCTCGGGGTTTCTGTACGTGATCGCATCCGAAATGAGGAGATCCGTAGACGAACGAAAGTCACCGACATAACCCACCGGATTAACAAGTTGAAATGGCAGTGGGCAGGGCACATATCACGCAGAACAGATGGCCGATGGGGCCGAAAGGTTCTGGAATGAAGACTACGGACTGGTAAGCGCAGCGTAGGACGTCCACCCACAAGATGGACCGACGACCTAAAAGAGACCGCAGGGAAATGCTGGATGCAGGCCGCTTCCAACCGGCCCTTTTGGAGATCGATGGGGAGGCCTATGTCCAGCAGTGGACGTCCTATGGCTGAAATGATGATGATGATGATGATGATATTGAGAGATGATAAGGCGGGAAGGGATCAAAGCGAAGCTATGCTATGTTTGGCAAAAAAACGGAGAATTTGTGTTTTTTTACCTTTTAATACAGCCGTTTTGTATGCAATCAGTTCAGGATTGAGTTGTGGTTTATCAAGTGAATACGACGTGGATACTGATGAAGAACATTTGTTGCGAGAAACATCGAAGAAACCTGAAAATATACCCGTAAATATAACAGACTAGTAAATACTCCGACCCACTTCCATTTTTCCCAAATAAAAAAGCCTGCGTGTTAATCCAAGGTATAATACCAAATTTAATCTATATCCGTTCAACCAATTGGTTGAATCGAACTGACTACCCCGGTGGCCCAGTTGGTAGTGAACCTGGCTTCTGTGCATGGGCGCAGGCTTTTGGCTTTTAGCGCGAACCCACGCCGGGTTCGATTCCCACCTAGGACAAACATTCACGTTATGAACAATTTGTGTTTGTTTCTATAACTGGGTGTTAATATCATCTATTTAAGTATGTATTAAAAAAAAAATATGTATATCAGTCTTTGGCATCCATAGTAAAATATTTGCTTAATTTGGGTCAGAAGACCATGTTGGTGTGCAAAAATGTCTCGAATATTTATTTATTTAATTGTAACAAACACAAACTCACAAACTTTAGCATGATCATTAATGTGAAGATGTGTGATATGATTAAAAAGACTGTAACTTACTAAAAAGAAGTAAAAAATCAATTTAAATATTTTTTTAGACTTTTCAGACGCAACCACTACGCCTTATCACTATAAGGCAATTTAACTTTATGACGTAGCATTCTCCATTCTAGTGCCAACTTGCAAGCCACTCGTGCCAAAAATGTTTCTTCAAAAACCTATATTTTACATGTGCGAGTGAAAAATGACAGTAATAAATGTATACGCGGTCCTGTCTTCCACACAATCTCGATGTTTCCGACCCATTAGACGAAATTGTAAAGAGTTTTGTGAAAGGGCGTGGAAAGTCTGCCTCGACCGTCCCGCGGTCGTAAAGTGCGAATCTCGCTTAGTTTGCACATTGCGGGTTTGTAGAGGTGCGTGTAGCTTTAGTTTATGGTAAAAGTTTATAGCAAAAGGTATCATCATCATGAGATTATGTTTATCTACCGCGGAATGTAGGCCTCTCTTAATGCCAACTGAGCTCGTTGCTAAGCTATTTGGCTTTCAGGTTTTGCCAACAGTACTAGTTAACGTAATTTTTTTCTCTACGTTACAGGATACCAGCTTCGGCTGATCTTGATTTTAATAACCTAAGTGCCATAGCCATATAACCATAGCATAACCCAAGCGCTAGAGCTGGCAAATCAATTATAATGTTCTGTGAAAAGTTTAGATTTAAGAGTTTCAATTAAATATAAATTATTAGGTACCTAAGTATATTATGTTACTTTAAAAAACACTTATTTCTTCAGCCTCTTTGGATTCTTTAATGCAACCTTTTTATAAAATACTTTCTTAGCTCTTTCTGCGCTTGTTTATGGTAATAACTACTATTGATGCCGTTTTAAAAAACGCATCGTTAAATTTCAGGTATCTGGATATTCGAGCATAAAGGAAAAAATTAAACCGTAATGGTCAAGATGAATATAGGTAAATAAGTAAAATATAAGGTTAAAATTGTTTATTTAATAAAATACTGTTTTGAACTATCACGGTTGTTCAGTAAACTTATAGGTATGATGTTTATTTTATGTCAGTAATTTAAGAAATCCAGTTTAAAAATTTCCCCCCGAGAGTTTACGACAAACTACTTTTGTAAATTTTATGTACGTATACGTGGTGTGAAGTTGAGTTTTTCCAAAATTTGAAATATACAATACAAAATTAATACAAAATTTCACGAAGTTCATATTAACGACAGGCAAGTTAACGTCGAACAAGTATTATGTAAATTTGTTAAACTTTCCTTTAAATCACATAAACGTGTACACGTGTAATGTTCTATAATCAACATCCAAGTTTTATCATCAATAAAATAATATATTTTTTATCTACATAGCTATCGAACACATCTAACTCACCGTGGTCAGGAAAAGCTAATTCCGTCTGAACTTCCATTTCTTCCACCGAGCGACTTAGCGTACGGATGGACATCAGGTAACTGTCTCCAATGCCCTCCGATCGACGTAAGGTGACATTATCGTCTGAAATACAATTTAAGGTTTATTACAGTTTTAGCCACGGACGTGGTAGCCTATTTTGGAGACTGCTAGACTTGAAAGCGTGAGGTCGCGAGTTCAAATCCCAGGCCCGTACAAATGAGCTCCTTGGAGTTTAGTACGGATTTTCATACCACTGGCTTTTCGATGAATGTAATCATCGCGAGGAGACCATCATACGTACGGAGAATAAATTCAATGATGTATGTGAATCCATCAACCCGCAACTGAGCCAGCGTGGTGGACATGGCCCAATCGATCTTGCGGGGATAGGCCTAAATCCAGCATTCATGGGCTAATAATTACTTCGCACTCATAACGTCATTGCCGTTGAAATTGACCTATTTAGTTGTGCTCTGAGTGAATTTACAAAGATTGCTTTAAAGGTTTTATGTTATTAGATAATTTAGTGTTGTCACAATGTTGTTTTTTTAATATGTAAATTTGCTACACTATCGCATTAGGTTATAACCTGTAATGATAGTTCTAAGCTGGAAATAAAAAAAATATTAAAAGACTGCTTATGCTATGCAGTCTAGCCATAATTTTGTGAATTCTTATAGCACTTTAGAAAGGTTGAGAGCTCTTTTTAAGGGTTAATAATTAATCGAGAATAAAAAATAACTTGATGATTTAAAATGAGAGCATGTTATACTAATATATAACGTTATATACGTGTGTTATATTTGGGTGATATTTAATTATTTTTGTGAAAAGTTAACCCTTAATTGTACCTATTCTTTCCGCTTTCCATCATTTTGTTTTTTGGACGATTATGAGTCCACTTCGTTTGTCCATAGCGCGTGCAGTAAGCTACCTATCTAAGCCTGCGGTTGCTGCCGTTGATGTACAAGACACTGTTCCGCCGCCAATCCAGAGCCAACATCCCGCGCTGATGTTGGTTGTTCTACTTAAACCTCGATAAGACATGTCTAGGAGCCCTAAGTAGCTCACTCTTCTTTAAATCTATTCTCTACTACTTGCTATTGTGCTGTTACTTCTTTACTCCTGCCCTTACGCACTTACTTCTTTTCCCCACCCACATATTTACTCCTGTCCTTACTCACTTACTTACTCTTTTTCCTTTCCTACTTCTACTCACTCCAGTTCTAGCCTACTCTTCTCCTAACCTACGTTCCAGAGCCACGTTGGCCGCACCAGTAATTTCTCATTGCGTTGTCCGCCCAAATGATCAGATGGTCGATCAGGACGTGTGGTTGAGTCGGGGGGCTTATTATTATTATTATGTCATTCGCATACTCAACATTCATAGTTCTCTTATTGATTTAGTTTGTTTTTTATTTTTTAGCGTTGTCTGTTGTGTATTTTGGTCACAAATAAACGATGTATATGTATGTCTACGTCTGCGACTGCGTCTACGTCTGCGTCTGTGTCTACATCAAAATCAGTCCAGGCTTCTAGGAGTAATGGTGTAATTAAGAAACCCATATAAATTATACGGTGTATCTCTAGACGATGGACATATTCAAGGATATAATTGTACTCTAAAGGTATATGATTATTTACGGGATATTTACCGTGGTGAGGTTGTGAATTGAGCTCGATATTTCGGCGCTGTTACATGCACTATGTTCACGGGAAATCTAACGGGTAACTGCGCCGTCAAAACCTTACCACGGTAAATATCCCGTAAATAATCATATAACCGTACCGTATACCGTTATAGTATAAAACATCATTCTATTCATCATTTAAACAACTTTTACTTTGGGCCAACATTCAGCAATCACCTGTTCCGTAACTCTGTTGAGTGTTAACGAATTTTTTTCGCATGCAAACAGATCTGTCTGTATATGGACAGACATATAAACATACCGTTCGTCGTGTTTGTCGTGTTCGTCAAAATGACGAACGGTAAAATAGTGATCAGTCCAAATCACAACGGTCAAATGCAAATAATTTTCTAATCGCGAACGTTCAAATCAGCAAACGGGCAAAATCACAATCGTTCAAAATAATATTAAATTTAGGCATAGATCGTAGTTCGTAATTATTTATGCTAACTAAAAATATAACACTCCTTTTGCGCAATTGTGTAAAAATTGCTGAGTACCTTTCCAATCATCATAGTTGTACTGCGTTGCGTTCTCAAATCGTTTCACGTCGTCGTAAGCAAATGAAGAGTTCTGCTCAGTGAATTTAGATTCTTGCTTCATGAAGGTATTGGTACTCACTGATAAACACGTCGGATTTATTTCTGTAACGTAACAGAGGAACGTAAGACCTTTAGGCCGGATTGGTTCACCCATTCAAATATTATTCTTACAAATAATACGAACCTTTTTCCGTTTCAACGACCGAATCTTTCAATATGGTATTTGTGCAAATACCAATATCAGACGTGTACTTATTTCCAATTGATTTCGTGTCTATAGAAAAAATAATAAATTCTGTAAACAACTTTATTGCTTGTCAAGGAAGGTATTTGGGGGACGATTCAAACGCCTGTCTTATGAGATTCGATGAGATATTTCTAAAGAAGCCACTGTCTTGTTTAATATTGCTATTTTATTTGGGAAAACACGTTAACACGGGTATGATTTGGGATCTTCAAAAACATCGATAACCAAAGAGATTATCTTTCAAAATCATTATCTATGAAACTAATTACAATAGACGTATGTAAGTGGGTATTTTCTGTTCATCTTGCGACAATATGAAACCCATTTCTTGCCTCTTTAAAATATTTATAAAATAAATAAACATATAGTTTAAAATCTATAAAAAATCCACTATTCACTTTTCGGCTCCGTCATCAGGCCCTCGTCCCCAAATGTTTTTTATTACATCATAAAAAACAATTGCTGCCCTAATCATCAAACTAGGTTTAATCACCCGTATCTTGAGACTCGGTAAAACAAACCAAATGAGCGAGGGGTTTACTAATAGTTGAATAGTTTCACTGTATACCCCCTGACTTCATCATCAGATCAGTTCGATGGCATCAAATTACCGTTCTGTCATCTGGGTTATGTATTATACTTGCAAATTTTCAAATCGATACGACAATGAGAAGTAACTTAAATCAACTTCCAAGAATAACTATGTACAATATTACAACAATTTGACTAGAGTTACTAAATAAAAAACCTAACTGTATTAGAACTAAATTAAAGTGTCTACACAAACTATAAATAAAAAACTGCATTAAGGTCCCTGTCTTCGGGGAAGGTGCCCAATAAGATGGCGACATTACCAAGTTGAATGGCCAAACTTATTCTTTGGCCAAAGTAAGCGCCAGCTCTTTGGCCAAAGTAAACGCCAGCGCTTTGGTCACCTGTCACATCTACTAGGTGTCTAAACAACTCTTTAACCAAACGCCGAGTGGCCGGACCCCATGGTCCTATGGTTTCAACACCAAACGGAAGAAATATGTATCCCTCACTGAGAGATTCATATTTCCTCCGTTTGATGCTTTCCGCCAGTTCTGCCGCTGCACCAGCCGCTCTCGATGTGCTCTGGAGGTGAGAGGGCGCCAGCGTGTCAGTGCAATTTGCGTCCCACACTAACGGCCTCTCACGACTCCAGGGAACTAACGTCATGCCATCAGGATATATACAACCTGGGTGTCTTCAAATCGCGAATGAATCAGTTTCTTCTAGACAAGCGTGTTCCATTGTAGAGCGCTACATCGCCGTGGTGGCGGCCAAAGGCAAACCTATTGTTTAATTTAAAAATATAAGTCGTAAAGATCATCTTACCTGTGTTCACATCGGTCTTCAATATTGTCGCCGAATTGGATTTGGTTTCGATTGAAATTTCATCTGTATCTGTTCCTAAAGATATAAAACATGTTTCTAAAACCTGCACTCGGCAGTTCGATAGCTTTTGAAAAATACTGAAACTCTTAAAAAAATATAGAGATAGTCCTCTCCTGACAAACAAGCATAGATCTTATTTTGCGGGCAAGCGATATTATTTCTCTCCTGTCATTCCCATGTAATCCTCATCGAGATGGGCATGAGAGTGACAAGGACAAAAATAATTTCGATCGCTCTTGGTTCAGCTCGCAGAATACATCAAACAAAGTCTAGACATAAGACAGCAAACATGAGATTAATATAGAAGTTTTGCGTTCGATTGATGTTTTCGTAGATTTGGTGTACGAAACGATTTGTTACCATGAACATCAGCTGATGCTACAAATGTATGTTCCTGAAAACGGTGAGTTTGTTTTTACGCATTCACTTTAGGAGCAGTTTACTTGAAGACAGAATAGAGCATAGTATTTATTTAAAATTAGAGTAGTTTTATCTGGCGTGTAGAAGCAATCCTTTGTAATAAGTTAGAGTTTAGCATAATTTGTTGAACTTATTGGTAAAGATTTGTAAGGAGTACCTATATATTAAATATTGTTCATTCCTCTCTACCTATCCAAAGGAGATTTGGCGTGATGATGTCTTAAGGGTAAATATGACGATAAGGCATAAATATTACCTGTTCTGTCGATTTCCTAAAATACAACTTACCACACGATTTTAAGTTAAGGGTGGAAATAGGGCAATTGCATATATGCAATGATGGTGTTTCTAAACATACACCGTTTAAATTCGAATTAAAGACCATCAACCCTGAAAAAAATTGCAAGTTTATTACATGCAAATGTTAAATCTTACTGTAAATATTGATTATATTGATACGGTACATGCGTGAATACCTTTTCTGTAATATTATAAAGAACAGTTAGGAGTCATCTCGCCGACAATAAACTCGACCACGCGGCCGAATTAACCATATTTTATTTCACAGTTTTTTCTAGTGGTCATTTCGGCCAATCATGCACAGTACAGTCAGTAAAAAAAACTGTTGAGAGCTAAATAGGTACCTACTATAATAAATTGGAAATGAATATTTCGCACAAGCATTTTTTTACTGAATTGTTTCCTACGCACAGTAATTTGGTTCTAATTCAAATTCATTTATTTTAGGCTAACACCCATAATTTGACAATAATTACACAAAATTAAAAATTAAAACAAGTGAAATTAAATAAAAACAAAATACACAAACACACACAAACCCAGTATAATAATCATGTCAGTACGGTACGAGCAATAGGTTTCTGTTTGAGTTATAATTGATAAAAAAATAACATGAAAATATCTTTAAAAAAAATTACCGGGACTTATCACAAATTATTTTATTAAGGTAAAATAGGTACCCATTTTTACAAAACATGTGTTCAAATCGCAAAAGTTTAAAAATCATTATGAAAATATCTGATTTTTAGTACTTAAATGGAAATAAATGAGAAATTATATTTAGAGGCTTAATTTAAAGCGCCTGCCCAATTTTGGCCTACCAAAACTTAGAAAAGAGAACAGTTTTCGTTTTACTTTGTATTGCTCTAGTTTTTTCCTATGACTGAAATCATCATCATCAGCTCCCACTGCTGGGATATAAGCCTTCTTTTTGAGAGAGAGAGAGAGAGAGATATAATGATGGACCACCATCCACCATGCTGGCCCAGTGCATGTTGGTGAATGTCATATTTCTCTGAACTTTTGAGGTTCTCAGACATACCAGCTTCCTCACGATGGTTTCCATCACCGTTTTTAAGCAATGACATCGAAAACTGCACATAATTTATTTAAGTAGGTACTAAATAAGTCATTGGTGCAGGGTCGAGGATCGAACCAGGTGCCGTCAGATTGTAAAGTGCACAAATAACCACGCAGACACCATCATTAACAGATTAAAAAAAAAAATTGATTGATTATGTGAAACTAGCATGTAGGATAACAAAATAAAACAAATAAGCTGTATACTTTTCAAAATTTTGCACGTTAAAATTGTACGAAATTAGGTGCTGAGTTGCCATAAAAGATACCTGTGTCAAAGTATTCCTTTTTAGACGTAGCTGCGGCCGCAGTTTTCATTGGTGTGACTGGTATAAATATCATTTGATTATCTAAAAAAATACATTTGATAATTTCTCTATCATCCTATGAAAATGTAAAACAAACATGGAAGTGAGTTGGTTTCTTCTAAACAAAAGTACTCTATCGTATAATTATGCGTTCGAAGATATTCATCATCAGCCAGAAGACGTCCACTGCTGAACATAGGCCTCCCCGTTTAACCTCCACACTGAACGACAGCCTGCCTTTTGCATCCACTGGATGCCAGCGACTCTTACTATGTCGTCGGTCCATCTAGTGGGAGGCCTACCTCCGCTGCGTCTTCCGGTGCGTCTTCCGGTTCGAAGATATTAGAAATACTCAAAATTATCGTCAGCATGTATCAACCCAATATTGGGTATATGCCTGGCCATTGTTCCCTAATGTTATGACCTAATATCATCTAGATATGACCTGCAAAATCTGATGTCATCGGTTGTCCGTTGCGACGGAACGCTTGTCTACTATCAGAAACCACTCTGTTGGGGCTTTACTCCACCTGCTAACACCACGCCACGACGTGACTTGCAGCGCCAATTGAGCCCGCATGAGACAGTTTCCAACATCCGTGACTGTTTAATTGACTATCGACAAATTTTCATTCAGAATATAAAATTGTGACATTGGTATCCTTGCAGAGGTAGACGGTGACAATTTACTGTTTTTGGCGGTCACTAAAGAGGCCAATGGTAACATTTGTTTCTTCCAAAGCCGCAGTGCTCAGCCATATCTTTCGCAGTTCATCAGACAAACAAGGGAGTTGGGTAAGGTTGCATAGCGCGTGCGAATTTTAGTCAAACTCATCCTACGGACGAATTCACCGCCCTTTTTGTAATGTGGACTATTTGTTAGTTTATATACACATAGTAGCTGAAAATTCTGAGAATGTATAAAAAATTGTAGGCAAGTATTTACAGTTTATGCGTTTGTTATAGTGAAAAAAGGGTAGAAACTTGTCATGGAAACGCCCATGTTTGTCTGGTTTGAGGTTTCCAGTCACTACTCGTACCAACTGTTTTACGTATTTCGCAAGTTAATCGCGAATAACACGCTAGTGAAAAAAACTTAGTTATAAATAAAACGTACTTTCAGTAGGGTTGTCTGTGATCTGAGTCGGTGTGCATGGACCAAATCCGCCCGGTTGTTTTTCTGTGGTATGAGACGGTGCTACATGCGCTTCTAGAAAAGAAAATTGGGACAAAATATAATTTTTATCAAACTACACATTTCCAACTGCAAAGTATATATACTATATAAGTATAGTATAATTATCTGGCTGATAATTGAGACCTACCGAAAAAATCTTTACTGATAATCCCAAGAGTAGGTAGAAAATAAAAGTATAACAAATAAAATAGGAAACCATATAGGTATTATTTAGAAGCAGCTTGAATTCACCTTCTTAGTTCGTTAACTGCAAAGTTATGGAACACCTTATCCGATTCTACTAAGCAAATAGTTTTGATAGCCCGTTGGTCCAGTTGGTAGTGAACCTACCCTCTGAGCTTGGGGCGTGGGTTCGATTCCCACCTAGGACAAACATTTTGTGATGAACATTTGTGTTTGTTCTATATCTGGTTGTTAATATCTATATAAGTATGTATTTAAAACTATATATGTATGTATATCAGTCTCTGGCAGCCACATCACAAGCTTTGCTTAGTTTGGGGTCAGATGACCGTGTGTGAAAAATGTCCCGAAATATTTATATTTATTTTATTTAAATTTGTAATGAATTGCCTCAAAATTTTCTTTTTTCACACTATCAATAATTAGACCGTCAAAAGTGACAATTTGAGGCATTAATTATTTAAAAACAATAGGTTTAGTAGAATCGGGGGGCAGGTCAAGGTGGCATCCTACCATCACGTTATGGTTACCTCAGATGTTTTCTATTACAACTTAAGCTCAAGAAATTTGAACCCACACCTGCGGCGTGGAATTCAGCACGCCAAACCATTGAGCTATTATTGTTACATAAATTACCAGTATTGACGCCGATTGGAGTGAAGAATGCGACATTTTCGGTGTTTGCCGTAGACATATCGACACTTCGCCCGTCTAGCACCACACCATATGGATATCTCACATTTGTCTCTGAAATGGAGAATCTGTCTTTAGAAAAGTACTATTCTACTGCAGTACTTTGTACAGTACGGTACAGTACAGTACTTTGTACAGCACAGTACAGTACTGTGTGCAGTACAGTGTTGCTGAGTTCAATCCGCAAAATCCTATAAACTCGCAACAAACTCGGAATGGTACCTCCGAAAAGCAAGAGTCAGGTCCTGGGGCCAACTCCTTACGTGGTCTCAAATTAGCGCAGTTCGGAAAATCACACGAACGTGAACTTTAACGCGCCCAGATACGGTTTGCAGTCGCGCAACTTTTTTTCATCACCTAAACTGAATCGTTTTAAACAGCTATAGCAGTAAGGCCCTTGCAACCAAGTCGGCACGGTCGTGACTTAGGAGCTACGATACCACAGACAGATACACACCGTTAAACTTATAACATCCCTCTGTTTCCGTCGTGGGTAAAAAAAAAAGCGAAAATAATCATGTTTGCTTCTCTATATACCTTTCTTACTACTCTTTTGGGTATTTTCTAACTTTTGTGGGACCTGCCAGTTAGCTCGAGAGGGTTGTGCCGGTTTTGGACATGCTCGAGTTACCTAAATTATGTCTCAGGCGATGTAGCGTCCACGACAAAAATATTACCGCTTCTTGGCTAGCAAATCGATGTATATGATCATGAGTGTCGGACCGTAAATAAGGTGATATAACATGGTGATCTAGTCTACGATGTTAAATAATGGTATAGTCATTTATAGGGATACGTATGGACTGGAAAATAAAAACGCTTTCACATGAGGCGCTTCTACAAAAAAATCCTGGACCTTATTTCTGTATGAAACCATTATAACATGCCAATAATACGCCGTATACATGTTATAACACGGTAAACATGGTTACAAAATTTAATAAATCAAACGCGTCTTCCGATTGCATATTATATTCTCTTGAAAAACGCGCACGTAACTTACTACCTTGCTCCACGTTTTTACAAGAAGTATTTTACGAACTTCATCGCGTTAGAAAACATAACATTGCCAATTCCATACAGATAACGAAACTTGTCTTGTCCTAGTCTAAGGGCGTAAGGGCAAAGAACTCGTCGGTGTTTGTGGCTTTTAACACGGGCTGAAATTAACGCTGAAACAGCATAGTTCGGAAATTCACGTGAACAACCAAGATACGATTTGCAGTCGCGCAAATTTTCTCAGCACCTAAACAGAATCACTTAAAACAGCAAGCCGTAGGGCCCCTGGTCTTCCAATTTATAACAAGGCCCCTGGTGTATAGCTGTCAAACTTCCCAACATTTCTGACAACCTCTAGAGTCCTCATTACAAATTTAGGTTAAGCAAGCAACACAACACAAATAATAACTAGTTAAAGCGAGCTTTTCCTACTTTTAAGCAACGCTTGTTACTATAGATGACCATACGGCTTAATATACTGTATTAAAGTAGCATTTAGTGGAGCAAAACCATGGCACTTAGCTTACATACAAGTCGTTCATTTCGCTAATTCTATTTTTGAGGTTTTACTCATATTTTTCGTAAAAGTATAGCTGTAATGTAAACTGTAACTTTATGGTTCCCTCCATAATTAATAAATCTGTATTAAGATATCGTAGAAATTATTTAGTAAATAGGCATTTTTTTTTTTTAATATTTTTTTTTATATTCGGGACATTTTTTCGCACACGGTCATCTGACCCCAAACTAAGCAGAGCTTGTGATATGGCTGCCAGAGACTGATATAAATACGTATATAGTTTTAAATACATACTTAAATAGATAGAAACAACCAGATATAGAACAAACACAAATGTTCATCACATAAATGTTTGTCCTAGGCGGGAATCGAACCCACGCCCCCAAGCTCAGAAGGCAGGTTCACTACCAACTGGACCAACAGGCTATCATTTAAATGAATCCAAAAAAAAAATGAGAGAAAAGTGCATATCATTGTTACTTTTCTTTATCAAGCGAAATGTCCTTAATCCTGTTTTGGTACTTACTGTTTCATAAATAAAACATTAAATTTTGATACACAATTTTTTATCATTTTAGGCTAACCATGGAAATAGACAAAATAAAACTAGAATGACCAAATATGCTAACGGTGAGAAAAAGGGTGAACAGTTTGTAAATACCTGCATCATTACATACGATCCACATTTGAGTGTTAGCATTACATGAGGGCATCATCATGCGAATAGTGTTTAATTGAAGTAGGGTACTCGTCGTCTGATCTTGCATCATTGAAGGCATGTCTTCGGTACCTGAACATAAGGTTTTATTTCAAGCATTATTTGTATCATTATAATTTTCGCAATTTGAATAAAGAACACTTGATTTATTGCATATAGAGACTTATCGCGCATTATATTATAGTTTAGGTAAAATTACTTTGTCTCACTATAATAATCATAAATAAATAAATATTCGGGACATTTTTTCACACACGGTCATCTGACCCCAAACTGAGCAAACCTTGTGATATGGCTGCCAGAGACTGATATACATACATATATAGTTTTAAATACATACTTAAATAGATATTAACAACCAGATATAGAACAAACACAAATGTTTGTCCTAGGTGGGAATCGAACCCACACCCCCAAGCGCAGAAGGTAGGTTCACTACCAACTGGACCAACGGGCTATCTATCAACCTTTCGACCATGTTGCAATGCTCAATGTTATCTCACCACGTTCATAGTTGCATGATCGATCAGTATATTTACCGCTGTTACCTTTTTTGTTTAGTTAGTGTTGAAGACTAAAAAGGTCAATAATGTGATGCCAAAGGGTTTGATAGAGTGTAGGGTTTTTGAAGACGATGTCAAAATTGGAGCGAAGAGGAGGAGAAAAAACCCCCTTCTGGGATTCACGCACAAAGAAAGATTTCAAGTGTTGTTTAAAATCTTGATTTAGTTCAGTACAGTTCAGTTCAGAATATTTATTGTAATTATGTACAATACCGGTACACTTTCGAAAAACAATCCAATACTTAATATTTCATCTAGATAGAAAAATACTTCAAGGTACGCTAGCTCGATCAGTGGCTGGTAAATTCCAACTGCTTTTATTATAATGTTTAATT
This sequence comes from Agriopis aurantiaria, assembly GCA_914767915.1. Taxonomy (NCBI): domain Eukaryota; kingdom Metazoa; phylum Arthropoda; class Insecta; order Lepidoptera; family Geometridae; genus Agriopis; species Agriopis aurantiaria. Next base: position 14,578,068 of record OU611989.1, on the reverse strand, counting down.
GTCATATAGCCACCTTTGTTCGGCGGATGGTATTGATATTCCATTTCACAGGTTTTCCTAGTTTTACCACGTACCACAATTTATTGAGAAGATGTTTGTTAACAATCACTTTTCATTTAATTTCATTCTGATATAATTATAATTGCCCCTCTATCAAGTCTCAGTACTTGAGCCTATACTTCGGCCGATAATTATTGTTTGTGTACTCCACTCAAAACCCCGTTTACTGCAAGGATTGTTGGTTCTTCTAAGGATACGGCCAGACCATTTCCACTACAATTTGTTAACATTTTGAGTTATGCCGATCGCTTTAGTTCTTTGTAAGCTGAAATGGGTCCCCTAGTATCTTCGACACGATAAAGAATTAAAGAGACTGATAGTTAATGTCCGAAAACGGCTAGAAAGAGTGATAAAAAAGTTTTATTGGCCGTTTTTTATGCTAGTTTAAGTCTAAATGGTCTAGCTATTAATGTATCTTAGTAAAGTAGATCCGTTTCATCAAATTCGACACTTGCCAACCTTGAAAAAGTCTAACAATTACATTACATCCAAAGCTTATTTCATGCGATACACTGTTTTGTTTAAATATTTATTTACCTGTAACTTTGTCGTCAACGGTGATTTCGCATATTTGTAGCAAACTTTCAGGATCTTCGGATCTATTTGTATAATTTTTTTTACTTTTTTCGTCTCCAGCTGGAATTTCATATTAATTTTTTTAAATAAATAAAACTTAAAATTAATTTTAAGTAAGAGAAAGTACAAATTAAACTTACGGTGTTGCTTAGGATTGGTATCTGTCGGAATATTTTCAGCATTTTGGGTTTCCTTATCGTTAGATTTGCTTTTTTCTTTTCTAAGTTCCGGTAAAGGATTACATTCTATATTTTGTTTAATAATGGCGTTTCTTTCTGTAAATGAAAAGTGTCGTACTTAAATATTTCTTTTGTCATTTAAAAAATAACAGTATACAAATAGGATATAACAGCATTTAAAAACCACTAAGGTTTATTAGTAATGCCATAATTATGGAGTTTTAGTCTACGCCGATTTACTATATAATAATGTTTTAATATCTAAGTGCACAACTGGCAGCGAGCGAGGCAATTGCATCAGATTGTTAAAAAGTAGGATTTAAATTACTGCACTACTTTTACATACTGCACTATCAGCGGCAGTCTCAGTATCGCTACTCGTTCCCACAATTAAAATATTATAATTATTATCCAGTGTACAATAATATTATCGCTGTTTTAACAAACTTCCTAAAATTAGCCATGGTTTTTTAACCTAGCTTTTTTCTACGACACTTCGGATGTGTAGACTTTCATTAACAGCTTAATTACCCTCACATCTTGCAAATCTAGAAATCACACACCATCAAATTTTTCCGCGGACATGCAAGATGTGGAATGCCCTTCCCGCAAAAGTCTTCCGCCGAGCTTCACCATGAAGCGTTCCCAAAATGGCCTTTATCCGGGCGATAATTGTCTTATCCAGGCGGACAAAGCATCGTCAACACCGCTAGCATTGCAGGTGTCCATAGGCGGCGGTTTCTGCTTACCATTAGGTGGACGGCATGCGTTTGCCGCTCTTTTTATAAATTAAAGTACAAGTATTACTTGCCAGGATTGTAGAAGAATGGAAACAGCGAAGGCCCCAAATTGCAATTTCTGTCTTTATTTTTGATAAACGGAGACAATGTAGAATTCGTGCCTGTAAATAATTTTGATTATAAACTTTGACGTCACTATTAATTTAGTAAGTGAAATCGTCTCAAACCTACAATATTTTGTTACTAATACGTATACATAAATACAGGATTAAATGGAACGGTGATAATAGGTATACTAAGAAGTCATTGTACTCATAAACAAATTTAACAAAATCGCGAAAAAAATATCAGTAATTTGGTCGAGTTTTTTTTTCCCCTTGGAGTAGCAATTTTTTTTTTCGTCATAAGCAATGCCCTCCTTTATGTTTAGTATACCGTCGTTCCATATAACTCTGTATAATGCTACTATTGAAAATGAATAAGAAGTATTAAAAGTAGATATTAATCATCATCACTATCATCACCAACACAATCACAATCACAATCACCATCATCATCACCATCATCATCACCATCATCGCCATCATCATCATCATAATCAGCCAGAAGATGTCTACTGCTGAACATAGGCCTCCCCCTTAGATTTCCACACTGAACGACAACCTGCCATCAACATCCCCTGGATGCCCGATATACAAAAGTAGAATCTTTCTAAGGAAATAGATATTATAAGAATCATACCTGCTTCACTCTTATAACTGGTAAAACTAGAGTCGAAGTTTGGAAGCACCGCAATGGCTTGCGATTTTCGATCTTTTGCCATGCTGTCGGTACCTAGAAAACGTAATGTAAAGTAAGGCCAATTATTAAATAGATCACATTTGACACTACGTCAAAATTCAGCAACGTAACCTTGTAACGATGTTATTTATTTTTCCAAAGTTACAACTGCACAATTATTATTGCTTGCTAGGTATCCGTATTCAGATCGGTTAGTTAGATTGATCTGACCACGGCCACTGTTTATTGTCCCTGGTTATATTGTATTATTCTAATCTGGGACATCACAATCAAAAGGTGTCCGTGGTTAGATCGCATGATTCATCTGACCACGTCCTATTTTAAGTGTCCCTCTTAATTTGTTTCAGACACAATACATATTTATTGTAATAATAATAAAATAAAAGAAGGCAATTTCACGATTTATTTTGACAAATAAACTATAGACTGACAGAATATGTCAATGTTGTAAGAATGACGAAATAGGGAGCTTTTAGTCAGTAGGTCGCAAATAGCGGCATCTGACATAACCTTTCTGGAAAGGTTCTCAATCAATGACGATTTCCCAGAATAAAATAAAAATATATATAAAACATATACATGCATTTCTCGCGGGCATCAGCAGTGGACACCAGACAATTTGATATTGGTAAATTACCTGTTTCTTTAAATATAAACATGTTTGTCTGGACATTAGCGTCTTCTCCAATTGCAGCACGTTGCAGATATCGCATCATTCGGTCTGAAACATAAAAATATAAAATCGTGCTAAAGTTCATACCTATTTGCGAGTAGGTATCCTATTAAACCTGTACTGTGGTCACTTATCTTTTAACTATAGTTCAAAAAACAGGCTTTGGTGACTCGTTAAAATAAACCCAAGGAGTCCAAACTCGAGGGTTTTACTTTATGCCATTCCACTACCCACCTGCGGGCTCCATCATCAGATCAGTTCCATGCTACCAAATTATTGTATTGTAATCGAAATTATACATCGTTTCAGGCCCACTGTTGGGACAAGAGCCTTCTCTCAAGATGATGGGCACAAATCTACCATGCTGGCCCAGTGTATTTTGATGAATGTCATATTATGTCTTTGAACTTCACGATTTTTTTTTTCGCCGTTTTTGATCGATGACATCGAATAAAAGAGACCGCAGGAAAACGCTGGAGGCCGCTTCCAACCGGCCCTTTTGGACATCGATGGGGGAGGCCTATGTCCAACACTGGACGTCCTACGGCTGTAATGATGATGATTATGATAAAGCTTATAAAAAGCGTGTAAAAATACAGTCGAATACAGAACCTGTCTGTTAAATGTAAGTATTAGTTCAATGATCAAAAACTCACGTTTCTTGAATCGCTGCGGTGGCTTAGCAGACCACAGAGCCCACCTTTCAGTCGTCTTTTTCCAAACTCTGCTCAATCGCCTTCTACAGATCCGTAACGAAATACGTCCTCGGATCGAAGAGAACGTTGTGAGCTCTATAAAGAGACATAATTGTATTAATACATAAAACAAAATACATTGTTGGACAAGTAATCTTCAATTGGTATAGTTACAATTTTCTGTCATAGAATATTGACCATACGATAGTTGTACAAAGAGAGTTGATTGATTCATGTCAATTCCCACCAGATTAAAAACTAAAAGTGATGTTAGTCTGTGCAAACGACTGATATAAACAAGATACTATTACAAAATGGCTTACACTCACGTTATTTTTATCTACCGAGACAAGCTAGGTGTCAAGCTAGTTAATACGCACGCTCCGGGAGCACGCATATTCCCTGATGAAAGAGCTCTTATGGCTACGAAACCGGGAGTTCGTTTCCACCGACAAACATAACATAAGTGTAAGTGATGCCATATGGTTCTGAAACGTGGTCCTTACCAGCTTTTATAAAAAATAGACAGATTCACACAGCGGGCAAAGGAAAGAGCTATGCTCAGAGTTTTTTTACACGATAGTATCTGTAATGTGGATATTTGCTGAAGAACCAGTCATTGAAGTGGCTATTAAAATTTGGATGTTGAAGTTTGAAGAACCGATAATCGATGTGAAAGAAAGATTCTTGAGTGGAGACCATGTTCCAGAATACGCAACATACATCCAGCAATATTCAGCTGCCGTTCAGTTTGTCGTTTTAATTATTATTATTTTTAACATGAAATTCTTGACTGACTTATAATTATTCACACTGTTATCAATAAAATTGTTTATCTGTTTATCTGTAATGAAGTGATAAACAAGGAATATTATTAATAGGAAAACAAAAACGTACTTTTCTATTAATAGGCATGTGTCCTAATGTTTAATTTATTACAAATAACCGGCTTAGCGATGAATAAAACTTAATACATTACACACACTGAAAAAATAATTCGAATTGGCTGATAAATCACTGATATATGAGTATTTGAAGTTTTAGGTGGGGATAGAGAAGGGATGTTCTATCCCTTTCTCGCAAAGCGTGTGTTAGTATAGCATTTGTATGGCGCTCCTGAGCCGTGACGTCACGGCTCAGTATAGTGCGTTCTCCGTCTAGCGTGAAATTAAAATGCTTATATCTTATTTATTTTTGAACTAATTTTAATTTTGTTTGTGTTGATGTGCTCTATTTATGATCAGCTTTTTTTATGAGATAATAAAAATATTTGTCATCATGCCTAATTCTCAAAAAATGTTTTTTTTGGCTTCCATAAATAAAAATTTGTCTATTGGTATTATGATAGTATTTACACCGAACATATTTCTATATAGCGTACATTCAGAGGATATCGTTATAATTGCAATTATAAATAGCTTTTACTATGGAACCAACACTGAAAACGTAAAAAAAAATATTTGACATCAGGGTTGGTCCCATATTCAAAGTTGTTTATAATGATCAGTACAATGACATCCTCTAATATTATGTCCGTCGTCTAAAAGAACAGCCATTATAACCAAATAACAAGTACACTCTCTTGGGCAGTCGGATAAAAACTGATTTAAGTTTATTGTGGTCTTACCAGTCAGAATATTTACCTTTATATCGGCAGCTAGGGAATTTTCTGTATTGCTTGCATTTCTCACAAATGGCTTGGTTTCCTTTCTTCTTCAAACAGCAATGACGGTGGTATTTACCGTATCGCTTTATGTTATAAACTGTAATCAATAAAAAAAAGCATGATTCCACCATTCAACAGAGTAACGAACTGGGAAAGTAACTCGCCTGATGGTAAACGTCTTGATTGCCTATAACAGTACCCACCCAGATCTTTAATCTACATTTTTTTTGCGAACGGCAATGGTCCGTTTGACTGAACCTTCTAGAGTGCGAGAGCGAACAAAAAAGGTTAAATTAACAAATTTCTGATTTTTCCATTATAAATGCTGTGAGACCTATCCTCTTGCCAAATTTCATGATTCTAGCTCTACGGGAAGTACCCTATAGGTTTTGATTCCTTTGTGAAATCGCAAAATATGCGACATAAATAGTCATATCTTTTGATCGCGTTGACTTACAAGTTTGATTTTTTCATAGCTGAAAGAAACTGTAGAACCGTTGAAACGTTTATCAAATACTCGGGATATTTGATAAACATTGCAACTTGATTCCTCTACGCGTTCTTGAGAAATAGGGTCTTGACAGACGGACAGACGGACAACAAAGTGATCCTACAAGGGTTCTGTTTTTTTTCCTTTTGAGGTATGGAAACCTAAAAATGTTAAATCCCTATATGCCCTGGGCCCTTTATTTTGCATTTAACATGAGATTCCTTGCCTTAAACGCGTTACGTGATGCCGTATACAGGATCGGGTTAGACCCGGGAACCCTATAAAATAAAGAGTAATGATATAACTGAAGTGAAAAACCGCAATAGTTTAAAACAGTGAGTCTTTCGGTAGATTTTTTTGTCTCTTACTTGAATCTTTTATCATAGAAGCATCAATTTCAAACAATGAATCGTCGTTGTAATGGCACATCGTTGAGTCAGCAATGCTCGTTGTGTCTGATGATGTTTCTTTCTTCGACTTAGCGGTTGAAGGTTTTCTGTTGATTTAAGAGAAGTTTGCGAGTATCCTCAAACAGTGCCTGAAGTGTGTATATATTTGTGTATTCTGTAAGAAAGCCACTATCGATCGGCTACAGATTGGCCGCTGAGAGAAAGTGACCTACAGCTGCAAAAACATTATAAAAAGGCTGAATGAAAAAAAAACTTTTAATATTTTATTCTGACTCTAGTATATTGGCTACCAGCTACGATCTGAAAGCTAGGAAAAGTGATCAGAATTTGCTGTTTTCGTTCAGATTTTTTAGTGTTATGGCAACTGTCAGACGCATTCATTCAGTGGCCGCACAGAGTTACGTGTACCATCCTCCACACGCTGCGGGGAGTGCAGGGGGCGCTAGGCGGGCCTTACGTTTAGACATCATTCATATGAACGCAGATGAATGATCAAAGGCCACGTCCACACGTAGTTTTTGGGTAAATAATTAGATCAGAGTTTCTCAAACTTGTAGCTCTACGTAACACAATACGACTGCGAACGCCTTCAAAAATTAATTTGATTTACTTTTCTGGCCAATGATGAACAAAGAATGGAACGGGTCGTGAAGTGACAAGATGAGGCGCATAATTATGACACCTTGACTAGTCATGCGTGTGCGTGTGCGGGTCTAGTACTACCTTCCACCTTTCTAACCAGCTGCCATAACGTTAATCTCCTCGCGAACTATATGATCAACTGCCGAAACGATCCCTTCTTTGATAATATAGTTTGGATCTGCCTTAAACTCAAGCTAGTACCGAAAAAAGGATGACAAAAACTGAAGGGGGTGCGGTAAACACGTATTGCACACACTAAAATATTCTTACTAGTTCTACAAACGCACACTTAAATATTGAGCGGCACACAAATAAAATAAAATAAATAAATATTTGGGACATTTTTGCACACACGGTCATCTGACCCCAAACTAAGCAAAGCTTGTGATATGGCTGCCAGAGACTGATATATATACATATATAATTTTAAATACATACTTAAATAGATATTAACAACCAGATATAGAACAAACACAGCTGCAAACGATATACTCAAAAGTCATCAAATGGACGACTGAGGGGGGTGTAAGTGCTATAAGGGTAGGTATAACGCTTCCATTTATTCGTTGTGAACCTCACTTTGAGAATCCCTGGATTAGACAATACCAGCTACGAGAACTGAAAAGCATTTAGCTATATCTACTTTTTTTTATAACTTACCCACACTTGTGGCACCATTCAATGGCATGGTCACACATGCTGCAGTCATCGAGAGTACACTCGCTCGACAACTCGTCTCGGATCTCCAGATCCGTGCCAGCTATACTGCTAAGGCTGTTCGGAGTTCCTGCACAACCTGTAAATTAAGCTGGTAACTTAACGTCTATAATTTTCACCGGCAAAATGTGGAATGAGCCACCTTCCGCGGTGTTTCCGAGAAGCTACAACATGGGGTTCTTCAAAAGGCGAGTAAATAGAAAGTCTTAAAGGGTCGGCAACGTTTTTGTGATGCCTCTGGTGTTACAAGTATCCAAAGGTGACTGTGACTGCTTACCTCTAGGCAGCCCGTCTGCTTGTTTACTACTTACGGTATTAAAACACTAAGTCTATTAAGAACCAAGGATAGATTCTTGATAGAACCTAAACTCTCATGTTCTAATTTTAAATATATTTATTAGTTCTCGGTAGATTTGACAAGTTTGTTACAGATGACGCCAGCACAGGTACAAATTTTTTGGGGTTTAGTAGCTAAAATGTGTCAACAGGGCCCTATTACTAAGCCTACGCTATCTGCATGTCCTAACTTTGAACGGCTGTATCGTTGAGTTGTGAGTTGAAATGTTCACAATGGTATGGCGAATTAACTAAAAAATATAATATGAAGGGGTAATTTTATGAGTGGGTGAACTCAGGACACTTTTTGGACCCCAATACCTATGTTTTTGTAAAACAATGATTAAATATCTACTAGTTGATTTTGTTAATGTAGAAAAATTGGCGGATTTCTCTACTTACTACTCTACTCCCGATCTACTCTACTCGATCGGACTCGGATCGACGGATCTACTTATTATCGCTTAGCACTGCCCTTTTTTTGTCGTACTAGACACTATAACGACAACTTGCTCGTGAAACACTGGTCATATCGGCCAAAACGCCAGCCTGAACGACATCATACGCAGGCCTTTTTCCACCGCCAATATCGCAGCTGTGCTCAAACCAAGCGATCTTCCACGTGACGATGGAGATAGGCCTGACGGTATGACACTTGTTCCCTGGAAGTTGGTGTGGCTGCCTGTATGGCACGCGACTTGTGTTGATACTTTGGCACCGTCACATCTTACTGGTAAAGCTGGGTTACGGCACAAGGTAAGGCTGGTGCGGCTGCCAATTTAGGAGAGCAGCACAAGCGGCGCAAATATGCTTACTTCGGCAGTGGTTACATATTTGAGCCGTTTGGGATCGAAACATTGGGCCCTTGGAAACCGGGAGCTCACCACATTTTCAAAAATCTTTGAGTGCGCCTGGTTAATGTTACGCATGACCAAAATTCTGGCGTGCTTCTGGCTCAACGCATTAGCATTGTCTTTCAGCGTGGTAATGCCGCCAGCATGCTGGGTAAGCTGCCAACTGATAGTGTGCTAGAGCATTTGGATTGTCTTTAGACCTTCAACGGTCTATGGGCAGCCTTAACTGTTTTTGTAGTTTTGGCGTAAGCTTGTATTTTGTTGAGTTAATAATTGCTCTTTTATAAAATGAACAGGTATAAAAAAAATGAGTTTTGTGATGTTCATTTGGTAATATTCTGTGCACATAATAAATGTTTTCTTTCTTTCTTTTTTGTCTTTATTTCTTTAGTTAATTAGCTTACCATCTCCTTCGAAATTTGTCGTCTTTTGTAGAATCTCCGATAAACATTCTACGTACGAAGGAACTGTGTGTTGATTCTGATTTGCTTGACTGGGATCTGGGTGGGCCGAGTTTTTAGCTGAGGGGTACTGGCACTTCTTGGCTTGAGTATCAACATCTGTATAAGGAGAATAAAGTTTTCACATTTAGCGCACTTATGGCCAATTGATATCGAGATTGCAGTCCTGCAGCGCTAACCTTGCATTTAGATATATTTACAATGATATAATTACGTCCAAGTGTTCTTTATTTTTATCTGTCATGCCAACATGCGTGACATCGGCAAATAGATTTACAGATGTTCAAGTTGGGAGACAATTTGCGAGATCGTTCACATAAATAAGAAACAGAAGAGGTCTCAACCCTGACCCTTGGAGTACTCCTGTGTCAAACGTGAAGTTCAAATTAAAATATTGTAAAGTGCAGTACCACAAGCCGTTAACTGCAGTGTGCTGCCATCTATGGGTTTAAAATTGACCAAAATTTCTGACTGTACGCAAACTTGCTTTTTGATAGCATAAAATTTTGGAAGAAAGTTAACTATGCCACATAACTTACTTATGCTAAGTAGCTCCCTAGACCTTAAATCCTTTCCGATTCTCACCACGAAAATCAATATAATATTAGAAAAAATATCACTCATTCATTCACTGACTAACTTATCACGAAATCTCGAACTACTTGACCTACGACGATGAAATTTTGGCAAATACGATTTTTTATGGTATGTGCAAAATGTGCAAAATTTTTATGTATGTGAAAAGAGCAGAATAAGGAGATTAAAAAAAGTTACAAGTTTGGATGTCTACACGTAATCGTGGGCAACTGCTGGTAATCTATATAATTTAAAACAGGAGTAAGCGACTCCGCCACTCAATGCTCTTTTACTGCTCACCACGAAATTTCGAAAACTACTTGACCTACGAAGCTGAAATTTGACAAATACGATTCCATTGAACGTTGAACGTGTATAGAAAATCTATGTGTACGAAATCGCAGGTAACATCTAGTAGATATACATAAATTAATGACGAAAATTAGAAAGATAATAATCATCAAACTTTGTACTATAATTTCATGCTTATGTAATAATCCAATCTAAAGGCTCACAGAGAATGATATCATTTTCAAGATCCATTCCCTAGATTAGAACATCAATCAAAAATTTATGTTCTATAACGACGCAATAATTGGAAGCTCGTAATTTTGTCTTATGTTACTTACTAACCGACTTCAAGATTTCAACGGTTTTTTAGAATCCTTTTTATGTATGTACGTCGATTACGCCGATATTTTGTGAACCAATTATTTGCTTCCTATTCTGTTATGTAGAGAAAGTTGTTTTGTTAATTATGTAGTTTTCTGTTTGAGCTGCTTTTGATTTTGTTATATCAATCATTTATTTTGTTCGAGCGCCTGCTCATTTCAAAGTAGATTTTTTAAAGATATTTACAAAGATTTTCTATTAAAATATAAGGTTTGCAGGTGCCAGCCACCACGTTAATAAATACTAGACTCATAAATATTGTAAACAAACAGCGTCATTTATAATACATTTCATGGAATGTCGTCGGAACTCACGTTCTCATACTTTTCAAAAATGTTTTGTGCGTAAATCAGGATGTCCTGGCGCATTAGATATTATCTCGGTCACCGTCACCGGCTCTCCTTATGAACATCATGAGAGTAATACCGAGATAATATCAAGCGTGCCAAATTATAGGCCCGGTTACTTACTGGCCGAATAGACAATCTATCTCTTAAAAGGTAGTTATTTTTTTGGTAGGCACTTTAGCATACAATGAAATTTCTTGATTCAGCCCAAATAAAGAGGAAACTGAATACTTTACCTGAACTTGATCTGGTAGAGTGAGTATCAGGTTTCTGCATATGAGGCGTCAGTACCAATGTAGGTGTTGCTCTGGCGAGAACTACCGTTGCTTGTTCAGTTACTGGAATTATATTCATAAACTATTAATATATATATAAAAAAATGGACAATTTGTCACATATCCGATGGAAATCTGTCACATAGACATCTGAAAAAATAATGTCATATTTCATGACAGTCTTTCGCATCGACATCTGTCACATGGACAGCTATCAAATGGAAATCTGTCACATGCATGTCTATTGGAGTTCAGGTACCAACGTGAAAAAACATGTCGTCTCATTGTATTATTTTCCTAAACTTATGTATTTCCGAGTGTCGAATACTGGACGTGCTCGAGTCAGTTGTCATTAAATGTCGTCTGATATGATAAGACGTGACAGTTTTGAAATTACTGATGTACTCGTTATGTTTTTTGTTAGGTCCTAAAATTTTCATGTGATATTTTAATTATTTTATTTGGTCTACTGTATTTTTTTTTGTTTGTTATTAATATTTGACAATGTATGCTTATGTTAATTTTTATTTTGACTTTCCAATTACATTTTTACAATTATTTTTATACCTAATTCTTTATTCGAATATTGTTATGTCCGAGTCTATGGTTACTTGAAATAAACAATGTGAATTTGAATTTGAATGTTACCCGTGCTATCTGAGTCAGAAAGCTCCTTCTGCGCAGTTGCTCTTTTAATAAGCTTATCAATTCTTTCTGATGTGGTTTCCAGCATAACCACATCAGGATTTTCCTGTTGCCTTGATTTCATCATGTCGACAGTGGTGTATGGTGGAGGCGGACTTATAGCGCGATAACCTGTAATAATGTAAACCTATTTTATAATCAAGATCAACCCAGTTTCCTCACGATGTTTTCCTTCACCGTTTTCTGGGCGATGGCATTGAAACTGCACATAAATCATTTAGGTTCTAAATAAGTCATTGGTGCAGGGCCGAGGATTGAACCTGGTGCCGTCAGATAGTAAAGCGCACATGCTACTGCTCTGCCATCATCGCTCTCATGCACTGGGCAGCCATGGTAGATTAGGGCCTATACTCTCTCTCTTTGAGAGAAGGCGTGTTTCCCAGCATTGGGAACACACTAATAATGATGATGATGAACTGGACTGATGATGGAACTATGAGGTGGAAATAGAACAGAACAGAACAAAGCAGAGCTGAAAAGAGCAGAGCATAACAGAACAGAAGAGAATAAACTTTTATTGCGCATAACTGTGTTAACTAATAGTGTAACTCTTCAACGGCTATGAGTGTACCCCTTAAGTATGAAGTTTTTTGGTTTGTCACGAATCACATATAAGTTTTTTAGTTTAGTAATGGTGATTATTATGATCTACAGCTTTCAGAACTAAACCATGTAAACCGAGTGTAGCACTAAATAAATGGGTACAGAAGGCCAGCTCTATACAACGAGCACTCACACGGGCACACAAAGACGCGTATGTACAACGAACTCGGATCAAATCGGTCGAACACCAGTCGCGAGTGCCCGCGCTTTGGCAATACACGTAATTATCGTTTCGTGTGTCAATTGTCATATTTACAATGAGTAGATCCTAGAAACAAACGTGTTTTAAAGTAACATATAAATAATTTTTTAAAGTTGAAACTGTTATCTATCTATATATATATAAATGAATCCCTATTTAGCTTGGTCACACCGTAACTTGAGAATGACTTTACCGATTTCACTCATCTTTTTTTTAAAGTTTTCTAATACTCTGAAGTAGAGTTATATGATTATTTACGGGATATTTACCGTGGTAAGGTTGTGGAATGAGCTCCCGATATTTCGGCGCAGTTACATGCACCATGTTCACGGGAAGACTGAAGAATGCGGGTGGTAGGAGAACAGTTAAAAAGTTAGGTGCAGACATAACGATCTACCCTCTTTCTAATCATATAACTTTAGTGAACAACCGTGATAGTTTAAAACAGTGTTTTACTCTGAAGTAGGTTCTTATAGAAAGAAATATTAAGAAAATTGCGCAGAAAATTTGAAATTTTCAGGAAAGATTTTAACTTTGCGCGTTTGACATTTCTAAGACAGGACAACGTCGGGTCAGCTAGTAATTATATATAATTTTTTCTCAGAACATTATAGCTCTGCCGGCACTAAAGCTACGATTGCGCGTATTTTATTAAAATCAAGGTCAGACGAAGCCGGCTTTCTGTACCTGTTTATTTTATGATAGTAGGTATGGCAATACCACAATAATAATGATTTGAATTTACCGGACTCGTTATCTCTTGTAGGGTATTCCATATCTGAAATGATCCAGTCGCGGGTGTTTATGGTGGACGTATTGTAATGCTTGTGAGGTGAGAGACACGAGCTTAATGTACTAGACATAGATTCTTCTTGCTTTGGCACCGTATCTGGAAGGAAACAATTTACTAATTTCAAATTTGTTTCTGGTTCAATTAGTTTTTACAAGCTTTTATTTAAATTTCCCTGTTGTATGTATGTACATAAATGTGTGGGACATATCTGGCAACTGAATTTTAGACCAGCTATCTTCAACCGATTGAGCTGAAATTTTGCATACACGGTAAGTTTGGATGACAATGCATGATTAGTTAAATGATGTCATTCAAAATCCAATATGGCGGACTCCCAAAGATGGCGGACCAGTTACCTACTTTTTGTGCACCTCCATGATATGGGTATCAAATGAAAGGGTTTGCTAAGAGAAAAAGTACGAAAAGCTTGTTTTTAAAGTTGTTTTATGGGTTGGTTCTTTTTTAATTATTTTATTTGTTTTTCATTTAATTCTTTTTTGTTTAAAGATTTAGTAATTTTTTTGTTATAGATTTAGATATATTTTCTTTAAAAATTTTGTTTATTTTTTTTAGGATAATTAATTAACAAAATAATATAGAGTGAATCTATATGTATAATTGAATATAATATATAAATCCCTATTTATCTTGGTCACGCCATAACTTAAGTATGACTATACCGATTTCATTCAACTTTTTTTAAAAGTTTTCTAATACTTTTTATATGGTTCTCACAAAAAGAAAATTGCACAAAAATTTGGAAAAAGAATTTTGAAATTTGGAAGAAGAAACTTAACGACGATTTTAACTTCGCGCGAAGGCAGGACAACGCCTGTCAGGTCTGCTAGTAATTAATAATTGATCCCTTGTTCATCATTGTACTTGCCACGATATTGAAGCGAAAATTACGGAGCACCAAGATATCGGCCTCGTCTAGTTTGCGGCCCATCGGTAACCAGCACTGACTATGTAACGGAACTTTCAATATTGTAGTGGAATCATTATTTTTTTCTTTGAACATTTGCTTTTTTAATAATTACGTACTGTTACTTATCTCCGTGTTTTACTTGTGTACATCGAAACTGTATTTTTATGGAAACAAATAAATACTATCTATTAAAATAATATACGTATTAGAGATTGCGAACAACACGGCTTTGCGAACAACAACAAAACTGACTAAACGCAGCATATATCTACTTACCTACGCATGTATTATTTGCATTTTGTGAAATAAGGGAAAAAATATGAAAGACTTTTTACGCTATATCTGTTGATAGAGAGAGACAAAAATATAATTTACAACACATTTGCTCAAAAAGTGCACTTACGAAGCCTGTATACATCGTTCGAAAGTTAAACATTACGGATCATACAACGGAGCGTGCGGAAATGAATTTGTCCGCACGCTCAGATGTATAGCACAGTGCGTGTGATTTACGGTATTTTTTTAATTTCCATCATTATTACATAAAAATTCCACAAAAGAGTTTCATATTACGAGAATAAATAAGCTGAATGATCAAACCTCCTTGGAAGCGCTTTTGCTCAATACGTTTGTCTCAGTTTAATACTAGAGAGAAAATGAGACGAAAGATGTAGTTCTAATTTTCACCACGCGATAGTGGCGCTATTTGCATGTTCGCGCCATTTTCTTATTATATTATAGAAACTATTGTTGTGACTGATATTAAGTTATAAACAAAAATTGTTTCATTTGTAGCCTTTTTTTCTCGCAAATGTGTTGTAAAACGTTGTATGGCACACGTGCGGATTGGTTATTACAAACTCGTGACTATGGTAAGCCCTCGACTTCGTCTCGGGCTTACATTCGTCTACTCGTTTCTAATAACCAACTTTCCGCACTTGTATCATAAATAACTATTGTTGTAGACAGTCGGAGTGCGTGACTGAGAGACGGCTGAACGAAGTTGGGCAGCCTGCCTTGCATTCGTCTAGTCAATATGGTGGCGGGCACAACCTACCTACAGGTAAAAATATCTTAGCTTAGCTTTGCTTGTCGTTTAATTCTAGCAGCTAGACAAATGTGGGAATACAAAAAACGATGCAATAAATTTTGTATCCAAAAAATGTACTATATATTGCATGGTAGGTACTTATCATAGCAAGTAAAATAGGAGTTACCATTGTTAGGTATCTCTTTTGCCTCTTTAGGTTGTCGGCATGATAAATTTACGACGTTTGAAGCAAGCGAATTCGCCGGCGCATGAACTTCACCCATCCAATCTGAAAGTAAAACCATAAGCGTGGAAAACCATTGCTGCTTAATTTTGAGTTATAACATAAATTACATACTTATACGTATACAGGGTGTAGCGTAAAAAGTAGTCAACCCGTAGCCTTTGGTTGGTTGGTCATGACTGATCAGAAAATCAAAATTTGTGTTTAGTAAGTGTCATGGTTTTCGAGTATTTGGTCTCTTTTTAAAGTTTAATAATAATTACACCCTTGGTCAGTCTTTTCAATGGCATGATCACAAATAAAGGTATTTTCACAGTCTGTTTTTTTCCAAGTACTCTTTGATAGATGTTCTATCCAATGTAAATTTTTGTTTTTATACCGCTATTTCTGATCAGTCATGATGCCCCCCAACCATAGGTAGTCGGGTTGACTGCTCTTTACGCCACAACCTGTATATAGTATATAATATTATTATGAGCAATAATTATATCACTCATTCACTGACCAGCGCCCCAGAGCCTCGCTCCGATATTTCATGGAGTTGGGTTGGCTCGAGTAGGTGCTGCTACGGGGGAAATGAACAATACACCACAAACAGAACGTCAGTACAGGACCTTATCGTCCCATCTCGAATAAGAACCAAGTTTTAAGTGGTTTACAGTCGAAAATGGTAAACTTTCCACGACTGGAAACTACCTATCAATTGTGGCTATCAAAACACACTTTTACGCTTGGTAAGAACTTTTCGTTTATATATATCTGGGACAAAAAAAAAATTGGTAAATTTTTCACACACGGTCATCTGACCCCAAACTATGCAAAGCTTGTGATATGGCTGCCAGAGACTGATATACATACATATATAGTTTAAATACATACTTAAATAGATATTAACAAACGGATATAGAACAAACACAAATGTTCATCACATAAATGTTTGTCCTAGGCGGGAATCGAACCCACGCCCCCAAGCTCAGAAGGCAGGTTCACTACCAACTGGACCAACGGGCTATCTTGGTTATGGTTTACTATATAGTTAGGCTAGCAAGAATTATAAAATGCCGCACCCATGACATACCCAATGTTTTCCCTATAGAAGCTAGATATTTGAGATGTGAAGCCAATTCCAAATCCTGCTGTGTTCCGTCACGCACAACTGAACTATAATCGTTTCAATATGTCGCAATTCTTAAACAATAATAACAGGGTCCGTTTTACCTTACATTCTCCACAGTATCAATGATATAATACCAACAATGCTACATATCACGCAATATCGCCAGAGTTAGTATAGAGTTTATCTATCTATCTATCTATCTATCTATCGTTATTGTATCTGACAGGGAAAATCGTCTCTACATTTCGATAACTGGCCTTTGAACGTCTCATATCTATTAGACATAATCCCTATTGAAATGTCAGAACTAGGCATGCGAAAATACGACGGGAAATAAAGTTAATAATGGTATGTTTTGGGTTTTCTTCTAAAAATAAGTGTAATAATTATAATAGTATAATTCGTATAATTTCTTTTTTAAATAAAAATAAATAAATAAATTATATGCATTTAATAATAACAATATATGAAGAATTCTTGTATATCATCATCATCATAATCAGCCTTTTAATAGTCCACTGCTGGACTTTTAGCCTACCCCCGAAAGGGTGATTGGGCCTTATCCACCACGCTGGCCCAGTGCGGGTTGGTGGATATATATAAATAATAAATATAATTCTTGTATATATAAATTTATTTCGCGTATCTCGGAAACGGTCCTAACGAGTTGGAGGAAATTTTGAATTTAGATAAGGTTTTGCTTTTTAAGTTAACAAATATTTTTTTTCAAAATATTTGCCCGGAAGAGGTCGCTTTTAGCAATAAGGCCACCCCTTGTGGCATTAGCTCGTAAGTGCTTTCTGTCTGTTTGTATCTGTTTCTTGTGTACACAATAAAGAGGTTATATCTATCTATCGATCTACATATCTATCGATCTATCGGCCTATGTACTATGAAGATAAATGTGGAACACTGTTCAATGGACAGTGTTATAATAACCTTTTTTAAATCGCAAGTTCCGTAATTACAGAGCTAAGTCTATGGTGTTTTCCACACAAAAGAGAAGTAAATAGAACGGAAATGAGAAGAAACATCTGTTACCAGGCTTTATGAGTGAACCTTGATTGAACATTCTTATTTAGATCAACGCGTTGAACTCCGCATCACAGTTGCTAACTGATTTCGAATGACGTGACGTTTCGTTTTATATAGGTGCAGCTAGAATGCCTTGACAGCCATTCTAATTTAAACAAAAAATACATTTACTATCTGTGTTGTTTTCTTATCAATGTTGATGAGTTGGCCGCGTTTAAAAATGGTAATGTACACGGATACGCGGATAGGGTGTACTAAGCCGAAACCAGGGAGCCGCTGCAGCCGCAGCCTTGGCAGTGTCAGTGACCGTCTCCGGGAGCGCGCGTATTTCCTGTTGAAGCTCTAATGGCTCTGAAATCAGTCGATCGTCTCGACCAATAAACATAATGTGAGTGTAAGTCGTGTTCTGATAATTTATAATCTCATGTAAGTTAGTAAATAAGAGCCAAAGACGTGGCTAGCTAATTAAAAATACCCCAGTCTGCAGCAATAATAATTTTATTATCACCAACCGTGATGTACCTAAATGACTACAGCGCTAAGTACCCGAGTAAGTAATAACGTATTGAACATTTAATAAAGTGTCAGTTATTTAGGCCACCAGAAAACCATCATGACCTGTGTAGGTCATGATGGTTTTCTGGTTTTTTTTAAGTGTTTTCCTTGTAGTTACTTACCATTAATATGTGTGGATTCAATATTATTCAATCGTCTGTAAATACTCCCCAGAGTAGGTATGGGTCTAGCTACAAACTCAACACGGGGATGCTGCTCCGGGTGGTAATCTAGAAAAAAAGATAAATATCGTGGTAAATACTTAACGACAGCAATTGTTTTTAAGACCATTGTTGGAATTAATAGTTTGAAGATGATGGAAATTAGAAGAAATAGACAACACGGAAAAGAAAAATGTCTTTTCCGTGGAACAATCACCACTTTACGAACGTTTTTATTCTAAGTGAGCTCAAATTTAGCCGAACGTTATCAAGCATAAATATGCTTTGTAGGACTTTGGGCACATTGCTAGAAAATTTAAGGACAGTTAAAAAAAAACTCGTTCACAGGAAAAGTGGATGATCGATCGAGAGATCTGACCAGGCCAGCGGCGACCTTCATGATGCCAATGGCCGACATAGATGGCGACAGATTGACCAGAAAGTAGCTGGTCGGGATCGATGCTCAACATTGAATCAACGACTGAAATAGAACGATCTTTTTTGCCTCACACCTGCAAGATGTAGAATGAGCTACCTTCCGCGGTGTTTCCGAGAATCTACAACATGGGATTCTTTAAAAGGCGAGTTAATAGAGTCATTAAATGCCGGCAACGTATTTGTGATGCCTCTGGTGTTAATTTTTTTTATAGGCGACGATGATTGCTTACTATCAGGCGGCCTGTCTGCTCGTTTGCAACCTACGGCATAAAAAAAAAGGAAGAGCAAATACGTACCTTGGTTAATTAGCAGCTGCACTCTCTGTACGTTCCTCTCACCCATGTGTTGTGGGGCTTTTTTCTTGGGGGTCGCAATATTTGCGGTTTCTTTGGTCAGGGTTTCTTTAATGATCGTTTTCCGCCGTGGTATATAGCTAGGCTTTGATCTGTCAACTATAATAAAAAATATAAACATGGTTTTATTTAAATACTAGCGCCCCAGGGTTTCACCCGCTATCTCACAGCAACCATGATTTTTTCCCGGGATAGAAAGTAATCTATGCATTAAACCAGGATATTTATAACCTCCATACCAAATTTTATGGAATTGTCACAGGACACTGATTTTTAAATTGACTTCTATTAGAAATTGGGTTTATAGACAGTCTTCTATGTAGAGGGTGCATGGAGGTCGGAGAAACGGTCGCGCAATTATTGCCGAACCGTGGCGGAACAACGGAACAAAATCCTCAAATCATGACGCTCCGGGAAGCGGTCAGCTAGCTGGTAGCTGTCCTTGTGGAGACCGGGTGTCTGAAGTAGCTGCAGCCGGGTGAAACAAAACGGGTCTATGATTCGACTAGCTGCGGAAAATGCCCACTACTCAAGCAACCAGTGCATTTATTATGTTAGTGACAAAATCAGATTTCACAAATTCCTTCCTTTCTAAAGTTTTTAAGGCGAGCTCATAGAGTTATTTTAATTTGGTGTTGCTTGTCTTTTGGTTCTAGTCAGAATTAAGAGGCCCCCAAAAGTCTCGATATAAATAAATTAATTTAATAAATATTATTTTAACATAGGTACCTGTGTCCTTCTTAGATAAAAAGTGGATCGTTTTGCTAGGACCAGCTTTGTTGTCTCCTATAAATGAAAAAAATATATATGTATATATATAACTGTATTAAAAAACCTTCAGATATCGGCTTAATATGAAACTTGTTTTTTTTTTTATCATAAAAAAACCCATTTTTTGAACTTGAACAAATAATTATATACCATATCTCACTTTAATTTTAAACGACCTATTCATATATTTTTTATCAATTCCCACTAGAACTCAAATCATTTATTTGTCTGAACATGGTAGGTACACATACATTCAAAGTAGCATACACGGTCGTAAAAATTTAAATGTTGTATCTCATGTCAGATCTCAACGAACAAAAGTAAGTTTTTAAAAAAATATTTTGTATATTTAAAGTTAAATAAAACCGGCCAAATGCGAGTCGGGCTCACACACTGAGGGTTCCGTACCACCACAAAATATGGTGTTGCCATAATCCCCACGCTTGGCAGACAGCTTGGGGATCGCAGTACGTTCACTGAGTACTATTAGGACGCTGCTGTCCATCCTCCGGTGGTTCTGGTCCCGGGTATGTCCTAAAACTGCGACTAGAAACACCGGAGGTATGTTAAAGAATGGTTATTTTTGAAACTTGATGGTTTGCGTTTTACCTGAGTTATCAAGCTTTTCTGCGATCTTGTCGGTACTCTTGTTGGTATTGCATTGATTGGAAGGGCATCTCACAACTCTTGGTACTTTGCTGTTAATCTTGTATTTTGAACGCACAACGTTAGGCATTTTACCTTCAACATATAAAAAACACCGAGATACAATACATATAGAGTTAATCGTGCCAAAAATATGTCCAAACCAATACTCAGCGCACGATACGAATTACGCCGACTTTTTGGTTAGTTACCAGGTAACCGCGATCCGACTACAACGCCGTGCGATGCCAGAGCTGCGATGACATAGCGGACAACTAACGTTGAACACTATACAAGCGACATAACGTCTAAATTAGAGTAAATGTAGCATTGTGAAGTATATAATTGGTTCAATGTATGTACAATGACGTTCGGATGCTTTTTGACTATTTTCACTGAGGGATTGTGACTCTATAAGAATTTTAAGTCAATGATAAAAAAGCACTGTTGAGTTTCTTAGGTTTTCACTTAGTAGTTGTACTTATATACTGAAATTTTAAAAAATCCTCTGTAGAAGAGCTGGTAATCTTGAAACGGCCGAACATATCAAGTCACCATTCAAAAAAAAAAAAAACTAAATCATAATCGGTTCAGCCGTTTGGGAGCTTGCGACTTGCAGCGACAGCAATAAAATAACTAATAGTCCACATGCAACAAAAAAAATTGTAGCAAGGCCGTCTGCAGGGCGAGTTCGAATAAGGCTTCAAGCCTGATTTAGGCCTAATGCGTTTGCGCCCGCCACGCCACTTAAAATATCTCCTTTTTTGTCTGATCTGAGACAGAGCCCAAACAAAAAATCAAAAACAATATGCTATTTCGCAAAAAAAATAATCATGAAGTAACACTAGTTTGATAAACTCTTATCATATTTAACCACCTTACGTTCATATTTTACTTCATCATCCTTTAACCTCCACACTGAACGATGGCCTGTTTTTTGCATCCACTGGATACCAGCGACTCTCACGTCGGTCCATCTAGTGGGAGGCCTACCTACGCTGCGTCTTCCGGTTCGTGTTCTCCACTCAAGAACCTTTCCTCCCCATCGGTTATCGGTTCTTCGAGTGATGTGGCCTGCCCATTGCCACTTCAACTTGCAAATTTTAACAGCTATGTCGGTGACTCTGGTTCTTTGGCGAATATCCACGTTTCGGATTCTATCGCGCAAAGAAACTCCGAGAATAGCTCTCCATTGCCCGCTGTGTGACTTTGAGTTTTTCCAAAAGGCCAGCAGTTAAGGACTACGTCTCAGTACCATATGTCATCACTGGCAACACACACAATGATCAACCGCATTGTATTTTACTTAACGGTGCCAAAACTATAATAAAGATGAAAATGGCGATGATAATGTTCAAGAAAGGGAAAGAGTTATGATAATTTCATACCATTAGGTAACTTATCCTTTGATTTACTGCGATATCTGTAGGCTGTCGAATGTTTTAGAACTCCTTTAATGTTAGCGTCCTGATTGTCCATTTGTACCTGAAAATACCTATACACTTACTTAGTACAAGATATATAATAACTTCGTATATGTAATCTAGTATCACCACGCCAAGTCTCCTTTGTTATAGTAGAGGAGGTAACGCTTTTATTTACTAAGTTTATTTTTATGAAGTTTCCGTCTTGAGTAAATTTTATTTGGAATTTTAGAGATTATTACAGATTTAATGTGTTATACATACCTTAATGCATACTCGTGGAAACTCAACTGGTAAATTCATTTAACTTTTGGGTACTAAAATAGTATATAATATTTGGTAGAGTTTGCAAAAGTACTAAAATTTTCAGTTTTTAGTTTTGTCAAGCTCAATGGAAACGCGAGGCCCGAAGGCCTAAAATGTTTTCTTTTTTGAAATTTTCTCAATGTGATGTCCAGAACTTTTAAATATGCACATATGACCAGTTTAATTTCTCACAAAAATTTCTAGTAAAATTTTAAAAGATCCGATTTGCAAAATTTTTTTATTTCTGATTTTCGAAATTGTGTCTTTTGCCTCAAATGACAGTTACTTTTTAAATATAATAATTTGTCATGTCGCGTGAAGAATGAGTTTGTATTTTCTGCCAATCATTCTTCTTAGAGATTTATCAACGAAAGTACCTACACTCGAATTTTTAAAATCTTTTACATGGCAATAGCGTATTTTTTTTCTTTTTTATGTGAGCGTATTGCACGACTGCTCTTGCGACTGCTCTGGAACAAAGACTTTGTATACTCTGGAATTATTCTCAAATGTCGTTATTATTTTGATACTGTGTAAAAATTAGTAATTATTATATTTTTAACTTTAAAAATATTCTTCCTCTATTTACACATACATACATTTTATATTACTATTGAATGATGTACCATTGGTAGGTTAATAATAATAGGGTTTCTGACAGCTGGAGGAACTTAGTTTTGCAACCATCGATAGATGGCGCTAGCGAGATATGTTCTTTTCGGCATTTGTTCATTAAAACCTATACAAGTAAGAGGATACATTTTATAACATGGCTAGGCAAGGCACACTTATGTACCTACTAATTTGTGTTGTGTTATGGAAAAACAAGTACTCTGTTGGAAACAACAACCACAAAATACTACGAAATAAAATAGCACAGAAACAAGCATGACAGACAGTGGCATCGATTCTGATGTACTCTAAACTAAACTAAAATTTAGCGCTCTAAAATTTTTGCCATCCTTCTCTCACATATTAAAATGAAAAGAGAAGCAGATAATTTTAGTCCTGTCAGATTGGTTTAGTTTAGTATGACAGAATCGACGCCATTTGTCAGACAAAATTTAGATAGATTATTGTCTTATTTATATTACACTGGAATTACTCACATAAGATTAAGCCGGTCACTCCGATCATAGTTTCAACCGCATTAGGCGGTCTTTTTTAACGGCCTCTGATACCAAATTTTACGGTTTTAAATCAATTTTATTCAGTTAATTTACAACATTTGAGCTGGAAAAAAATACATGTCACAAATACATCTGTGTTTGAGTTTATGATTTGGTTCAAAACACGATAGAATAAAATTTCCTCAAAGTCGATTTAGTTTTTTTTTTTTCGTTTTATTATCTAATGAAAGCTCGTAACAACCTGGAAATTGTATGTACTGAAAGGCAATACTATTAAAAAAAAAATTGCTTTGGATAGATTTTTGATAGTGAATAGTTTCGTTTTTTAGTGAAATTAAAAGCGTAAAAAGGTCGCTCAGCACCGCGCCAGGCGTCATCGAGGTTGGACCTTTGTTCGTTTTGTCGTTGCACTCCCCCCTGCGGGCCTCTTGACTCTTGCGTGGCAAAATACATTGTCGCTATAACTTGGCGGGGGCTGAGGGAGCGTTTTGTTGCCTACGCGACTCGGATAACCGGCCGTTAAGGTGAATACGCACGCGTGGCTGCCTCTCGCTTTGCACTGAGCAAAGTGCAAAGTGAGACGCAGCCGAGCGCACGCGGATAATTCCCGTGTAATATAAATAAAATGTATGAAAACCACATCAGTTTCCATAATAAAAGATTATTGTCTATCGTATGAGAATAAGCAAATTTTTCTATTGACCTCTCTTCGTCTGTGGTTTTCCAAAATCTTCAGATCCATGTCTCTTCAAAACCATCTATCTCATTTTTACGAACATTTTGTTTTAGTTGCAATATAATAAATAATTGTTGCATTTCAATTTAACAACACAAATTATTTCTTTAACTGAAAATCTGGAGGATGTATTAGGGGTTGAGGAAATCGTAAGAATTATCGAAAAACTCACTGACATAGAGCAGAACGAACCAAATAGAAAACCATAGTACCAGTACTCAGAAGAAAATGCTTCAATCGTGACTAGTCACCACAGAATATGCTTTAGTCCTTCTGAGCTGGTCACATAAGTGATAGTGTTTTTTTTAAATTTCAATCTATGTGATCTACAGTGATTCCGGTCACTTTAATGAATCTTTGTAAGAAGTCTTGGATTCAGATTTTGATTATTATTGTTATGATTATAGGGAATAAAACAAAGTATAAACTGAATATTGTTGTTTTTAACAGATTGCCACACTATACATACAATAAGCGCTAGCCATTTTAATAATAGTTATTTGAATTCCAAGCAATATGACACTCAGTACTAATTAAAATTTCAACTAAAATAATGATTCACGAGTATCACGTCAGGTTATTCAAGGTATTTGACACTGATTTTAGGGTAATTTCGGATTTTTAAATTTGCCGCACTTTTTCTGTCTTTACTTTCATTAGCCTCGTCGTTTTTTTATTAATCATCGTTCTGTTCTTCTTGAATGGTGAGGCTCTGTGCGTGAGCCCTCTGTTCTGCTTGAACTTCTTCCAGTTTCTTTATTAGGTCTTCTTGGACGCTGTCTACGATTTCTTTTAGATTTTTTGCTACAACAAAAACAAAAAAACTAGACGAGAAGGAAGAAGTCACAGTTCATTAATAAGCTGGCTAAATATTAGTAACTTTGTACGCGTCGGGCTCGGCCTTTGGCTGCCAATAGATTTAAAAAAATGTGCTTCGATTATAAAATTTCAGCCTATCTTGTCCCTTTGATGGGACTCAGGCCTTCTCTCAGAGAGAGAGAGGATGGACTTTAATCCACCATGCTGGCCTAGTGCATTGACAAATGTCATGTGTTTGAACTTTTTGAGGTTGTTGGACATACCGGTTTTCTCGCGATTTTCTCTTTCACCGTTGTTGAGCGATGGAGTCGACACGAAATTTATTTAGGTACTAAATAAGTCATTGGTGCAGGGCCTAGGATAGAACCGGGTGCCGACAGATTGTTAAATGCACACGCTGCCTCTCGGCCACTACCATCCTAGCCCTTTTTTTATAAAGAACGGTTGCAAAATTTTATGCTTTTAGACCCAGTAGTTTAATAGCTAAGTAGATTTATTTAACGAAGATATTGGCATCGATTCTGATGTACTCTAAACTAAACTAAATTTGACAGCTGTAAAATTGTTGCCATACTTCTCTCACATATTAAAATGAGAGAATTAAGAGAGGCAGATAATTTTAGTCCTGTCTAAATTTTAAGCGTTATAAGTAAGGTCGTAAGTGTGTGGTTCTTATATTAGCGTGCCATAGTTAACTGTAAAAACCCTTCGAAAGTAGATGGCCTTGCGAATGGAGTTAAACTCCACAAAATTATTCCGGCGACGTACAAAAAATACATCACGCTATGTTTGGAAGGCGTGATAAATGACCATGTGGGAATAAATCAAACTCAAATGCGGTTGTAACCCAAATCTGCAAACAGTTGCAAACACATTGCACCGTAGTTTGTGGAGGGTCTAACAATATATGGTAATGCTTACCAGTCTTCTGATTAAACTCTTCGGCTATGAGAGAGATCTTCCTCAATGTAGTGACGTGTTTGGCGAGCTCGCTGGCCACGTCGTGGTCTACCGCCGTGGTGGTCGACGCATCCGTCATCAGGGCGCGCCGGCGACGCATTTCTTTCTCGGCAGCCGCTTTCATCAACTCACTGTTTACTACTGGCATCTAAAATGGAATTAAAGACATAATAACATTTAAGCCACACACGCCAAGAGATGTTACGACAGGTCTACAACGGCGCGATACATAGGCTAGGCAGAATAAGTTCGAAGATCAAGGTTGACATCAAAGTTTTGCCTACCTACAAACACTTGTCTTTCAAATTAAGTATTACACCATTGTAATGGTGTAATATTGTGTATATTTGAATATCATCATAATTTGGGGCTCAATCAGCCTAATGAAAAGCATAAGACTTCTTCTCTTCGCTAATTTTCCCTGTTAAGTGAAAGTTCCCCTGAGAGAGTACCTAAGTGATGATTTCCCTGTTTTATGAGATTATTCTCATACATGTTTTTCTAGCAGTCGTAAGAGAGGATAAATGTAGCCCCTGAAGACCATTCCAACGGTAACGTGATAACATAAATAAATTTGCATAATACATGGACATAACAACACATGAAATTAAAAACCAAATACCACATTCACACGTCTCATAAGTCTGCATGTTTGTTCATTTTCAACTCTGCTAGAATAGCCAAACGGTTTTGGAAAAAATTTGACGTAAAGGTAGGTGAATTAATATATATAGAGACGTGTGTTTACCTTAAAGTTTGTTTTAATAAATAAATAAATAAATATTTGGGACATTTTTTTACACGCGATCATCTGACCCGAAACTAAGCAACGCTTGTTATATGGCTGCCAGAGACTGATATACATACAATGATATTTTTAAATACATACTTAAATAGATATTAACAACTTGATATAGAACACTATCTACTTTTTTATGTTTTTATATTAAGCAAATTACCTTAGGCATTTTGAAAGCAAATTTTTCCGTAGGATAAGGCTCTATCTCTTGTATAAGCACCTCATTGCTGATGTTTGGCAATGCATGAGGTAGGGAGATTGTGTCAATTGGAACGAGCTCTGGCGATAACGATCGTAAGTTCTCAAGAACTGAAGCTACAGGTTCTATTGGCAGAGGAGCTGGGATTGTCTTAATTGCAATCTTAATTGGCAAAGCATTTGTGATGCTGTCTACGATACTTTCTGAAAGAAAAGGAATGAATGTAAAATCTCGGGTAAGCTTTACTAAGGTTGGCGATCATAATATCAGTTTAACATTAATTCAGTCACTGGGTCCAGTGAATTCAATTTCTCGCTGCACTTACCCAATTTCACGGCGTCGCGTTTTTGTCTAAAATTTACTCCTTATTTTGAACAGACTTTTGGTTTTAGAGTAGTGCAATGTTTTGCAATTTTCGTTGAATCGTTTATAGCAGTGTTTCTGGACTGTATTAATATTGAATCAGTGCACATGTGAATTAGACGCAATTATTTTTACTTACGTATTATATTTACTGGTGTTTCCACTTCTTCCCTTCTCTTGGCTGCTAGCTTTCTGGTTAATTCAGCAAGAAACATAGAACAGGAAGGGCCTAAAAAAAATTTTTGTTATCGTATCAATATCAGTAAAGTTCTTAGCATGACACAATAAATTTCCTGATAAACCATGGTATTAAAAAAAATTACAAAGTTTTTTGGCGTCTAGCGTATTGAATTTAGTGTGAGGTAATTTTACTTTTCGTATTCTTCTCAGGAAACATTTTCATTTGATACTTATATCATGGGACTGCATAATAAAAACTGGTCCGCCATCTTTGGGAGTCCGCCATATTAGATTTAGACGTCACTTAGCTAATCATGCATTGGAATCAATTTTGATGCACTCTAAACTAAACTAAACTAAATTTGACAGCTCTAAAATTGTTGCCATCCTTCTCTCACGTATTAAAATGAAAAGAGAGGCAGACCATTTTAGACCTGTCAGATTGGTTTAGTTTAGTGAGTAGTATGACAGAATAGATGCCATTTTTATCTAAACTAAACGTGTGCAGTGCAAAATTTCAGATCAAAAGTTCGAGGATAACTGTTTTTAAATTCAGTTGCAAGAGTTGAACCTTACTAACAAAGCAAGTTAAAACCTTGTTAAAAGATAGCCCGAGTGCGCATTCCGAGAACTCTTTATGTTTGGTCGCATTTGTTAGCAGTTTGACCTGGCAAATCAGATTTATCAGCGGATCAGCTCAGTTCAAAATTAAGGTTCTATTTCCACACATTTAGGTTTATAATCGTGTACTGAACCATTAGGTAGCACATTAGACCAGGACTCTAATATAAAAACAAATGAGTTGTAAAGTCCCCATTTTGTAACTCTTAAGCTTTACTAAAAACCTGGTTCACTTTTTAAAGATCTTTTAAAGTGAGCTACTTCGTCAACTGGACCCGCTCGAACCAGCCCCGCGGGGTCAGTTGCAATAATCATCATCATCATAATCAGCCTTTTAATAGTCCACTGCTCGCCTTTCAGCCTACCCCCGAAAGGGTGATTGGGCCATATCCACCACGCTGGTCCAGTTGCGGGTTGGTGGATTAACATACGCCACTGAATTCCTTCTCCGTACGTATGCAGGTTTCCTCATGATGTTTTCCTTCACCGAAAAGCCAGTGGTATGAAATCCCGTACATAAACTCCAAGGAGCTCATTGTTACGGCCCGGGGTTTGAACCCGCGACCTCACGCTTTCAGGTCTAGCGGTCTTCCAAATAGGCTACCACGGCTAGTTGCAATAATGCTTATTTAGATTGGTCTACTGACGCAAGTTTTAGGAGTAGGAGAGAAATGGGCGATAAATACCGTCACTTTTGCGTTTTTTACTTGTTTTTGGCTTAGCAGCTGGCTGCTTCTTATTTTTAGCTTTGTGTCGAGCTGTTCTTTCCATGCCTGTGAAACAGAATATTGCAATGTTAAAAAAATAACACTAAATAAATAGCAAGAATATTAATGTTCTTAAAAATCGTGCCATACGCAGACAAGATTCTACTTAAGCAATAGGGCATTGATACTGTTGAATCACTAAACCGTTCATTACTGGTTTAATAAATAGGCATAGATAATAATATCGCTGCGACTCAATCAAAAGGGAAAAGCGGAATGTTTACACTTGAACACTTTGATGTGCTCGAAAATCAATATCGATATGTTTGTGCCTGTTCTGAGGCGCATATACATATAACTAGGCAGAGCAAGCAAACACTTGGAAATGTGAACTATAAAAAGTTATATAGAAAGTAACATTCACTGCACTTTGATCGTCATATTCTAACATTCATCATCATCATCATCATCATGACCTCTCAGTTTTACACCTGGTTTGGCCTAGGCTCTGGGCCCTAATTATGCCACAAAATACGCATATAACCATTTAACCATATAAACTTATTATGTAGTACCAAAAAATGGAGGGAGACTTATGTCCAGCAGTGGACGTCCTATGGCTGAAATGATGATGATGAACAAAACATCGAGATCTGTGCCTATTAGCATGTCGTAAACTTGTTACAATGTAGTAACTATGGTCACAAATAACATGGTCATCATGATTACAAAATGTAAATACGTCAAAAACGCGTATTTCACCAACTGCCTTTCACAGGTCGTCACTCGATCTGGTTGCAGGGCGTCCTACTCTACGTTTACCAATGGTTGTTGGTTCTTCTAAAGATATGGCCAGCCCATTGTTACTTCAGCTTGTTAATCCTTTGAGTTATGTCGGTTACTTTAGTTCTCTGTTGAATAATCTCATTTCTGATTCTAATATATTTCAATGAAGCCCCGAGCCTTTGACGAATAAAGAAAATCTTTGCCCCGAGCATAGCTTGCTGAGCGACTTTAAATCGATGGATCAGCTTCACTTCAGGTTATCAATATAACTATTATATTTAGCTTGATGTAGACACTTACCTGTTTTCTATAACCAGTATCCTGGTTAGTTAGGATTCGGGAAGTCCCGTTCAAACGGGACTTCCGAACAAAGGACTACTAAAATCCGTAATAGTTTGAGAATCTCAAACTTAACTGAAAATTTTATAACCAAAAATTAAAGCACTTTGCCGCTGTCAAACACTAATACTTTGCTGTCAAAATAAATCTAACCTTTGTCTCTGGTTTAGAAAAGTAAAAAATAAAAATCTATGCCCAGTAAAATAAAAACTCCTTGGTCAAAGGTGAAGCAAGAAGGTTTTTCTTAGTTTTCTTCTTCGTATTCTTATCGGATTTCAGGATATTGAAAGCTTCGAGCCTGACTGATAATGTGACGACGCTGTGCTGGACGATAAGGAAATTTTCTTCATAATTATCATAAGTAGGTACCAGTGTGCACTGTAAAGGTTAGTCGGTGGCGATAATCACTACGTTTTATATATTACTAGCTGCGCCTCGCGGTTTCACCAGCGTAGTGATGAAAAATGATGATGATGAAAAGTAGCCTATGTCACTCTCTGGCTCTTGAACTATACCCATGCAAAAAATTAGGTCGATACGTTGTTCCGTTGCAGCGTGAAAGAGGAACAAACATCCATACATCCAAAAGTTATATGATTATTTACGGGATATTTACCGTGGTAAGGTTGTGGAATGAGCTCCCGATATTTCGGCGCAGTTACATGCACCATGTTCACGGGAAGACTGAAGAATGCGGGTGGTTGGAGAACAGTTAAAAAGTTAGGTGCAGACATAACGATCTACCCTCTTTCTTAGTCTTTTGCTACGGTTATCACTGGAACTCGAACTCGAACCTAAGTCCCGACAAAACACACTCACTGTATCACTGCGTATAGTATTTTGAACACATTTTGAACGCGAATTTTAATTTTTATTTTTGAGGCTACCTAATACTGGATTCCACGCACTGACGAGTTGAAAACCATCACCTCGATTGAAATTCTGACATTTCGAGATCTCAATAGTTTCCTTTACTAGCCTTGGTATGTAATGGCGTTCGGTGGACAGGATTTCAGGGTTGTGAAATTCGATCCAGTATAACTTTAGTGAACAACCGTGATAGTTTAAAACAGTGATCCATACATCCATACATAAAAGCTTTCGCGTTTATAATATTAGTAGGACTAGCTGTTACCCGTGACTTCGTATGCATAGGCCCCCTTAACTCGGCTCTTTCAAAATATTTTCTTAGCGAATCAGTACACCCTTATAGAATTGTTCAAATTGAGGATTTGTACCGTTTGCAGAATTGAACGAACTGATGATTTGTGTAAGTAGAGAATTGTACGAATCAAGAATTTGTACGGACGGCGATGCTTTCATAAGGAATAGGTAAACAGAGGTGAACCCACGGTAAACCACAGGCAAGAAAAAGTGCCCGTGGTCCACCCAGGTGAACATCGAACTACTAGTCAGACAGAATGGAATAAACGGAGTGAATGAGTGATATTTCGCTTTTAAATATAAAAATAGTTCTGCGCGGTAGTCACGACATTCGTCAAATTAGTTTTTGGTCAAATCCTTGATTCGTCTAATTGTACATTCGTAAAGACGCCCGCGATTTCACCCTCGTGGATTATTCGTTATAATTATCATCAACTATCTGCAGTGAAAGTCCGGTCAAAAACGGGCCAGCTGTTTTGGAGCCCATGAGGAACATACACAATAGTTTTGATATAGGTTTTTTTAGATAGGTTTCATCATCATCATCATCATCATTGTTTGCTTGTTTGTTTGCATTGAATAGACTCTGAATTTACTGAACCGATTTGAAAAATTCTTTCACTGTTGGGAAGCTACACTATCCCCGGGTAACATAAGCTATATTATATTTTCCAAAAAAATTGGGATCTCTACTAAAACTCCAATAATGTAACCCAAGGTGTAAAAAAATAGGATTTACAATTTTGATTATGCGTGTTTGACAGTTCTAAGACAGGACAACGTCTATCAGGTCAGCTAGTTTATAATAAAAATAAACATATGTATTATTATAACATTGGCTTGCATTCACGATGATGTTTCTATCGGTCGAGACGATCGACCGGCTTCGGAGCCATTAGAGCCCCTTCATCAGGGAATACGCGCAATTCTGGAGAAGGTCGCCCGCGTACAGTGCAAGCCGGTGTTATAATAATTTATAATGAATTCTCACGCGAGTTTTGATAAAATAAAACTAATAATATAAATTATGTAAATATTTTATTGGCTTATTTTTAAAACCATTCTATATTCCTAATTATAATAAGTATTTATTAGTTTCAAGTCATTGTGGGCCATTGACTGGTTTCTGAAAACAGACATTTCAGTTTTAGTGCATTATCATCGGTCATAATAAGCATCTATGCGTCAAATGCTAAACAAACGCGTGACCAAAATGCTGGTGTTTCTGGCTCAACGCATAAGCTATTCAGCGTGGTAATGCCACACAAAATGTTGCTTATGACACTGCGAAATATTTGATGCTGTTTGGGTCTTAGGAAATCAGCAAGAACAAAAAAGGCTCATAAAAAACTTAGGTAAGTTTTTATGAGTCGATTCCGGCAACGCAGGTTGCGTTGCAGGAATGGGTGTTCCCCAATAGTTACGAATCTGGGTGTCTAAGTCACGGTTTCTTCTAGGCAAGCGTACTCTATAGTAGACCGCATCTACGCTTAACATCAGGCAAGATGGTGGTAAACCGCAAGCATAATATTTATCAATTTAAAAAGTACACGGAAAACTTTACCTTTATTCTTGGGGCAGTCGGGTAAAACCCTAAGTAGTGTGACGCATGGCACAGGTAATAAATTAAAAGAACATAACAATCCATTTAAAAAAAACTGGATTCTAAATGAGTAGGCTCAATTATTTATGTTACTTTTTATGCTGAAATGGACTAGCGTTTGACCACAATTTATTCAATGGATTGTGAACGCGATATTTTCTAAGATGGAGCACGCTTGCTCATGAGGTGCCAATTCACTCTTGCCTGGAAGATACTCAGGTTGTAATTTATATGGAACACCGAGGCATATAGCGCATTTTATTGCAGCTCGTATTAAAAAAGGATTTTTGGAAATACTGCGTGCGGTCTTTACCAAACTTTACGACGTAAGGGAATATAGAATAACTGCCTCGATAACCCATGGCGGAACTAATACCTACAACTGGTTAAATAACTATTGAGCCAAAGTTAATTAAATGTTTGTATGACCATTTGGAGACTTTTTTCTACATAATAATAATTATAAATTTAAATAATTTTAATTAAAAAAAAACTACAAAATTACTATTTAAATAATTATTCAATTTCGTCTACTTGAATGACATATTTTATCCAGTTATATTGATTTAAAAACGATCTAACTTATCTGAAGGTAGATATATCCTTTCAAATATATAAATAATTTTCCAGGTTTATAAATGACGGAGTTCTGAGGTAACAAACAAACCAAATTGACCCAACCCTTTTTTGAAAACAGTAAAAAAATATGTTTTTTTTTACTAACAGTCACAGTAGACGGTGCCTTCTTAGCACTCCTAGCGCTTTGTCCCTGGCGCGTAGCAGCAGAGGGCGGTGCCGTCTGGATCTTCGGATCCTGGCCATGCTCAGAATGGGCCACTACGAGCGTTGTAGCAATGGCTGGAGCAGGTGGGGCAGGTGGGGCAGCTGCGGCCGCCGGGATGAGCAACTTGTTCTCTATATGGCACCAATCATGAGTAACTATTTTGTCATTAATGTGGGCTACAGGTACAGTCTTCCAAATGAAAACGCAAGAGCGAATTTTCAACCGTTGAATTACGAACCTCCTTTTTAGGGTTCTGTGGTATTACAAATAACCTTTATAAGTTCGTTCGTCTGTATGTATGTCCGACTGTCCAAATTTTTAGAACCTTCTTCTTCTATATTTATTAAGATTGTGCAAAAAGTTAAATGCACTTGATTAAACTTTTTGCACAATTACAGCTTTAGTATAGAGGTATATAATCATAGGGAACATCCACATATTATACACGCTTCTATTTTTAGCTTTGATTAAAATGTATTCATATTCTATTAGAATGTGAAGAAAATATTCCACCTCTAAGGGTGGAAAATTAGGGGATGAATCCCATTTATTGATTTTTCTGTGAAAGCTATTGGTACTTTTTTGTACAAATGTATTAATTATAATTATATCTGACCTTGGTGATGCTTGAAGAAGCAAAATAACGTTTCAAGATTTTAAAAGGCACGAACATAGGTGTTAATAATAACCAAATAACATCACTTATTCAAGCCTTTCGAAGACACCAACACTTCTTTACACCGTGACGTAAAAGAGACAACAGTTCACCAAGTGCAATATATTTCCATGACTATCTATTTAAATTTAAATAATTTGCCGGGTTCAAATGGGAGTGGGCGGGCAACACAAGCAGAATGTACCCGAACAGGTGGGTGAAAGTCTCTTACCCCACTCACTCGCTCACTCAGGTGCCACTGAACAATTGACCCCCAGGTTGCCACCAGACCCGGTGGCGCGACGAACTCGGGAGGCTTAGTAAAGATGATTCAATGCTGGCCCATGACAGAGACAAGTAAAAGAAGTAGGGGTAGAGATACTGACCCAGCAGTAGACTAACATAAAAAGTAAGTTTTTTTAAACCCCCATTAAAATAGCTGATGATAATCTTTAAACGGCAGAATAGATTTTATTGAATCATAACTAAAGGCACTTTCGACTCAGTCACCTTTCAAACAAAAAAAATCTAAGTCGAAATCGGTTTTGCCGTTTGGGAACTACTATGCCACCGACAGACACACAGATACAAACTTTAAATTTATAAAACCCCTCTTTATTCGTCGGGGGTTAAACTAGAATTTTTAGAGTGCTAGCCTTTTTTTCAATTTCGTTTTTAATAATAGATAGGCTTGCGCTTGGCCGCCATCTCGCCTGATGTTAAGCGGGCTTCTTTGACGGCACCCTTGAAAACAAAACTTGGTCCTGGTCTAGTTTATGGTCCTCCAGGGTCTGCGCCCTGTACCTGGGCACCTCTGGCACAGCCTTATTTATGGCACTGTGTTTAGTCACCTGGTAATCCGTGGTAGCTTTCATGAGCGTCATAGAATTGTTCCTTGGCTGGCTCATCTATCACCAGCGGAGGTACGGAGCCTGCCTCCGACACGCTGCTGGAAGACACGCTGCTCTCGCTCTTGTTGGAGTGCTTTTTCTTCTTCTTGTTCTTCTTTACCTTGAAATAAATAACCATTATGTCAATTAAAAAACAAAGGGATAAAATACATGTGTCTTATGCGTAGGCACACACCTATCTATGAAATGCTAGTTTGTCTAAAAAATATTCCAGAGATGAGATTACTGACTTCAAAACAACGGAAAGTAATATACCATATTTTTTTCAAAATTGAATTTATATTTTATATTAATGTAATATATTTATTAAGCCAAAAAATTTAATAACATTTGGAATAATAAGGAACTAAAGTTATAAACGAAAAATCTTTTAGGAAACCTAACTAAAAAGTAATCTAAAACCCCTTGGTGGAAGGAAATGTGGGCAAAATGCTGGCAGCATTGTCACGCTGAATGGCAATGGTTTTTGGCCAAAGTAAGCACCATTATTTTGGTCATCAGTCGCCTACACTTATTCAAAGCTTACCTTGACTTGATTTTCACGTGTAATCACTAAACATTAGTCCGTGATACTATCAATTTGCTAAAACTATAAATAAAATGGTTGCGGCTGCAATATATGCGCACTCGTCACGTAGAGGACTAGAGGAGTGCCTGGAATATACCTACACCACAGAATATTATATAAGTACAAGTACATAAGATTCACACCGCAAAATTATTTAAATAAGTAGCGACTCTTGCTACTACACAATAAAGTGCAATTCAGGTCGAGCGAGCGCTAACTATACCTACAGCTATACTAACCTAGAAGTTGCCTCTCTGTCTATCGTGTATCTTTTGTGTTCTTTCCATCGCGTGGCATTGGGCGCGGCAGGTACGACAAGTCGGCTACTTGTAGCTTCATACCTAAAGTGCGGAGTGCGCCAGGCCTGCCAGCAAATTCGCAGAGGTCGTGTCGCCAGTTAGACTAATGTTTATCTAGGGTTAAAATCATTTCTCACCTTTCCCTTGGAAATATTTAGCTCAGGGTTCGCTTTCAGATCTACAGCAGGGGCGGCGTCCTTTTTCGTTGTTTCTTCATCTTTTGGTAACTTATTCATCTTGAATTTGAAATAGTTTATGGCAAAATAATAAATTGAATTGGAATAGAAGAAATTATTTCTGTCTTAAATCAGGTTATTGTTAACTAGAACAAAATAGAAATGTGTATATGAATATTTTATATTTAACCAATTGGTTAACGAAATAAGTTATAACCTTTCTTACCTTTACTTGTAATTCCATATAACCAGAAAGAAAGAAACAAAAAGTGCCACATTATCCACCCTCTGGTTGCACCGAAGTTAGTTGTAGATTTTGGTTCCGCTTTGAGGATTAAACCTGCACTGCGGGCTTTGACAACCGAGGTGAACCTCTCAGCCACTATTCCAGTCGCTGACGTAGTGCCAAAACATTCAATTAAAATTTTGGTGGAATTTGCTCCAATTCTAATATAGGCAAAACGTTTTGCGATAGGCGAATTCTCTCTTACAGATCAATGAACCAGAAATGGATAAATCTAAAATGAACATCAAATGAACTGAAAATGTTTTTGAACAAACTTACCTCCGCCCATTCTTTCTAATTGCAAATTTATCTGGATGTCTAAATAAGTTTATCGGTTTTACTGCATGGTTTGTTTTGTAAATATAAATTTTATTGCGGAAAAACTGTCGCCTTGATGCTTAAATTAATTTTGATGAACAGTCAAATCTATTCCATATTTAAACTATATTTATGTCTTAAATATGTAACGGGGAAAAGGTTGTATTACCAAAAAGGAGAGGTAAAATAAGATCCTTATTTTTTACTATCACATCACATCATCAGCCATTAAACGCCCACTGCTGAA
This sequence comes from Agriopis aurantiaria, assembly GCA_914767915.1. NCBI lineage: Eukaryota > Metazoa > Arthropoda > Insecta > Lepidoptera > Geometridae > Agriopis > Agriopis aurantiaria. Next base: position 14,540,938 of record OU611989.1, on the reverse strand, counting down.
CAAAGGCCTTCGTCTTAGAGAGGGGTGTTGCCATAATCCCCACGCTTGGCAGGTGGCATGGGGATCGCAGTACGTTCACCGTGTACTAAGAAGACGCTGCTGCCCATCCTACGGTGGTTCTGTTCGCAGTTTTAAGACATACCCGGGTCCATACCGGATTTTTTACTATAAATATATAATAGTCAACATTTTGACTTTTTTACCGACATCAAAAAAGAGGAACTTGCAAATGGCTGTTAAAGACCGGAACGAGGCGGTGGTGGAGGCCCTGAAGCGACGAAAAGAAATCGCTGTGATAGGATAATAATATAAATTAAAGCATTGTAATAGTATGTAAACATAATTGTAGTTTTATGTAAACATAATTGTAGTTTTAAGTATTGTGTGTATAACCAGAGCACTCACGCTCACCTAAAGGTTCCTTCTTGTGGCGGCGTTGTGTGGCAGGTCGCCCTCTTCCCTCAAACATGGCGAGGAGAACGATGGCTGGCACACGCGTCAACTCGTGAGCGGGTGCTGCTTGCGGAGCTGGACTGCTCGGCGTATACACGCAACATAGTAATAAGATTTTATAATTTGTATATTCCTATTAGTTATATGTAATATCAGATATAGTTAAAAAAATAAATTGTGAAAGTTGACAAAGGGCACGGACCCAGGAGTCCGAGGAGAACCAAAATAATAAAAAAAAAAAAAAAAAGAAGGAAGGAAGATGAAGGTTCTCAATCCCTATTTAACACATTTACAAGCTTTTATTTAACTTGCAATGTTTGTATGTGCGTTTGTTTAGGGCCAAATCATGCAAGCTGAATTAGAACCACTTATGGTAGCGTTACATTACATTTTTACATATTGGTTTAGTTCCGACGACAATGTATTTTTCTGCTAAGCATGACCTGATTTGACATCCAAGATTAGCTTCAGATAAAAACTCTTTAAGGGTCAACAGCACCGACACGAAATTTTGTGTACGCATTTTATTATGATAGTTTTAAGTTTTACCATGACATGGTTGTCATGGTCTTGACTAGGGCACTCCTCAATGGTAGCTGCACAGACATGAAATGAAATGTCATACACGTATGTCTTTCAACTTTTAGGTTCTTGGATACCGGTTTCCTTATGATGTTTTCCTTCGCCGATTTTGAACAATGGCTTCTTGGACATGATAATTCGTCCAACAATGGAATTTAAAACTCATCATCATCATCAGCCAGAAGACGTCCACTGCTGAACATAAGCCTCCCGCTTTAACCTCCACACTGAACGACAGCCTGCCTTTTGCATCCACTGGATGCCAGCGACTCTTACTATGTCGTCGGTCCATCTAGTGGAAGGCCTACCTACGCTGCGTCTTCCTGTTCGTGGTCTCCACTCAAGAACCTTTCTTCCCCATCGATTATCGGTTCTCCGAGCGATGTGGCCTGCCCATTGCCACTTCAACTTGCAAATTTTAACAGCTATGTCGGTGACTTTGGTTCTTTGGCGAATACAAATACAAATACAAGTACAAAAACTCTTTATTAAAACACCACAAAACAAGGATAACATAAAAATTACAACAAAAATATCCACGTTTCGGATTCTATCGCGCAAAGAAACTCCGAGCATAGCTCTCTCCATTGTCCGCTGTGTGACTCTGAGTTTTTCCAAAAGGCCAACAGTTAAGGACCACGTCTCAGTACCATAATGCCATTTAAAACTGCTCATATTTTATTTAAGTACTAAATAAGTTATTGGTGCAAGCTGAAGTTCGAATCGGATGCCTTCAGCTTTGTCTGAGGCCGTCAGATAGTAAAACGCACATGCTAACGCTCGGTTACTATCGCTCGCATGTTTTTTATATTGACCACTTGGAATAACTACACATAGAAACCAAGTACATTCGCAAAATTTAAGCCATTCAAATGGTGTCATATATGGCTCAAAAAATATATAAAAATTTTACTATGACAATTTGCGCGGTGAAATCGTACCACAACAAATCAGAAAAGCAGCATAAGAGTTATGGTGTGACATTCCACAGGTAATCCATTAATTTTCTTGCTCAAATCGTTTAAAATACCAATCGAAACGTAAGCTACAAAGCGAATTTGTAGCTTACGTTTTGAGAATAGAATAGAATAGAATAGAATAGAATAATACTTTATTGTTCAACTGTGTACAAAGGTCTTAGGCTTATTAAGTATTTAGTCACAACAGTTGTGTTCATATAGAACATACAATAGAATTATTAGAAACACATATTATATTAAAATACTACATAAAACATTAACTACAATTATTATTATTATAAGCGCAACAATCGACCACGGGGACTAGGTAACAATATCAATGTAATACATAATTATATTTTAGGTTATAAACAGTGTTAATAACTAGGTATATTATAATTATTTCTCAAAGTATTCTCTCATGTTGTAGTAAGCTTTAGATATTAGCCAGTTTTTTAAACTCGACTTAAATTTGAAACCGTTTAGAGTTTTTAACTCAGTAGGCAGATTATTATACACATGTATAGCGCTTATGAATGTACTTTTGTAGTACATGGCGTTATTTATTTGAGGAATACGCATATTATATTGAGAAGGCGTTGTTTGGAAACTTACCATCTCTGTGTAGTTAATCTAAGATTGACCATCAAATATATTTTTTGGTACACAATAGACAGTAGGTATGTAACACAATCAGTAATTTATCCTATCCCCACTCAAAAAAGGTAGGTTCCCTTTTCTATACATCCGTATTATCCAAAATATCTGGGAAACATTTTCTGTAAACTTCAATGATTTATAGGAAAGCTTTGTGGAAGCTTTGTGTGTCTTTGTAACAAACCGTGCACTCGTATTGTTTCCAGTAGATCCGATGCGCAACGAGCCCTGTAACGGCATAACATAGCGAGACTTTCCTTTATTGGCTGCAGCAGTTTTATTCAAATGCTGAGACGGTATCCATAGGGTGACAATATCTTGCTTATGTATTAAATTATTATGTACAATATGTTTTAAATTATAAAACTGGCAAGTGCGAGTCGGGCTCGTGTACTCAGGGTTCCGTACCACCACATAACTTGTTAGCTACTAAAGTACAAAAAAAGTGCAAAAAGACAACATCGCATCAACGCCCAGGCGGTCACCCATCCAAGTACCGGCTGCGCCCGACATTGCTTCACTTCGGTGATCGTACGAGAACCGGTGGTGAACAGAAATTTGACACCGACTCGCACTTGGCCATTTTTTATTATTTGTTGTTATACTTTAGAGTGTGTGCCATATTATAATCATGCCAAGTTTGACGCTTGTAGGTACATATTACCGTTTTTAGGGTTCCGTACCCAAAGAGTATAAACGGGAACCTATTACTAAACCTACGATGTCTGTCTGTATGTCTGTCTATCTGTCCGTCTGCCATGACATGGCGTTACTGTTATTGGTTGTTGCAGTTTTATTCATATTCTGTGACGGTAACTATAGGTATGTTTGTGCGTTACGCTGAGTTTCTTTGCATATCATGCATTTAATACAAATGAATGAACTAATCGAATAACTATTGAATACCAGGTGACCCGACAGTCCCGACAGGACCCTGACGTCCTATCCTTGCTATAAATGTCCAAAAATAAAACGGTGGTCTGGTAAATTCTTATTCATCAAAGGCGCGAAATGTCAAACGCACGAAGTTAAAATCGTCGTTAAGTTTTCAGAAATGTTCCAATTTTCTGCGCTTTTTTCTTAATTTTTCTTTGCGGAAGAACCTTCTACAAAATATTAGAAAACTTTAAAAAAAGGCAAATGAAATCGGTAAAGTCGTTCTCAAGTTACGGCGTGACCAAGGTAAATAGGGATTCATTTTTATATCTATTGTTTATATAGATAAAAATAATATATTGTATAATAGAAGATATATATACAGTTAATTACTTTTCACTCTTTAAGAATATACCAGCTGTCAATAATATGTCACACTATCAATTCAAAACGTCTCATCTGTGCGTCTCATAATCTCTCAGAATCATATTATGACAGTATTTATTTCTATGGAGACTATGCTAAAGTAGTCTATATTAACAAACGCTGATGTTAACATAGCCTTTATGTCATAGAGTGACCAATAATCATATATAATGCAGAATGCTGATGGTAGTGGTGGTGACTATTGCTCATCTCCATAGCCATTTATAACTGAGTACTTGTGTACAGTGGACTGGATGACATTAACTTGATTGATAAAAAAGTTGGTAAGCTTTTAACGGTAACTCATAAAACTCATGTTTTTTTTAAAAGTTTTTTGCGCTTGACCGTTAATTATTAAGTTTTTTACGATGGAGCATGCTTGCCAATTCACTTGCAACTTAAAGACGCCCTGGTGTCTCTACAAATGACCAAAAATCATAGTCACCCCGTTCTCCCCTGTCGCACATATCTATCTGGAATAATCTAGACAGTTTTACAATCTCAGCGCAGTGAACGCTACCCATAAATCCATGGCTGTAAGCTTGCATTCTGGAATATTCTCCAACTAGCCTTAAATAAAAATAGCAGTGACAGAAAGTCAGCGGAATATACCCATGAAAATAACTCGTAAAAATAACCATGTTTGTTGGAATTCACAAGTTAGCTATAAATAGTTTTAGTAGACATTAAAATTAGGTTTCAATGTGTTTCCAGAGAAATAACTGAGCAACAGGAGCTTGAAATAGAGATCAAATGAGCAACTTAAATAGTAAAGATAATGATCACTATAGAATTAACGCCTATTTGTTTATTTATTAACATTCAAATTAGAGGGATATACTAAACGAACCAAGTAAATAGTATACATAAAATATTGAAATTAAATGAACCGATTATATTGATTGCCGTCCCAATTTTAATAATGAAGAGTTATAAATAAATATGCCCGTAAAACTGGATACCCAAATCACTAGTCAAGGGCGAGCTCAAAGTAACGACATGTTTGCTAACCAATATATTTGAGTGACACAGGATATTATTATAAAATAGTGATTTTATTGCTCATATCAAATACTAGATGTTGCTCACGACTATGTACGGCTGTGCGGGGTAAGTAATAAAAATGATCGAATAAAAAAATATCACGATAGATGTATTAGGTGCGAATATTTGAAAATAAAATGCCAAGTCCGTCTATTTGTTCTCAAGTGCATCTCAACAGCATTAAATATTTATATAAGTAGATCTCAACAGCATTAAATATCTATATAAGCATCTCAACAGCATTAAATATTTATATAAGCAGATCTCTACAGCATTAAATATCTATATAAGCATCTCAACAGCATTAAATATTTATATAAGCAGATCTCTACAGCATTAAATATCTATATAAGCATCTCAACAGCATTAAATATTTATATAAGCAGATCTCAACAGCATTAAATATCTATATAAGCATCTCAACCGCATTAAATATTTATATAAGCAGATCTCAACAGCATTAAATATCTATATAAGCATCTCAACAGCATTAAATACTTATATAAGCAGATTTAGGTAAGCGGAGCGTTGGTCGTCCAGCTGCAAGATGGGTCGACGATATTGTTACTATCACGGGTCGAACCTAGACTCGATTAGCACAGGACCGAGGCAGATGGCATAACAAGAGAGAGGCCTATACCCAGCAGTGGGATAAGGAAGGCTGTGGATGATGATGGTGATGATAAGCAGATATAGATTGGTGGAAGTTTCAGACTAGTTTTTGACTAGTGAGGTACTTGCAAGTTTGCTTCTGCAGACCAAAACACTTGTCAACAGCTGCTGTGGACATATATCCGAAGGCCCGCGAGCTTTGTAATAAAATGAACTAAATAAACCACCACAGCGAATGTCACCGTAACCCGCGCTCGAATTGCTACGGTGTGAAGGGTATCGCGCTAATCATTGCCTGTGCTGCTGCTGACACGCATTTGATCTGTAAAAGCCTTTAGTACACAAGTAGTATCTCCCTTGTTTGTTTGATCTGAGCTTAAAACCAATAATAATATAATATTAGGTACTAACCTACCAACTCCAAAAGCACATTCTTTAGTAGCTATCTCTACATAGTTTGCGCAAAGCATCCCTTCTCAGTCAGCGGTTAACATTTTTACATCATCGATAAAATCTTATTTAGTACGCATAGGCCACTTTCGAATAATAAAACTAGTAAAGCACTTATCGAGCACTTCGCGTACGTAACTGAGGTCACTGTCAATCACATCGTAAACCAAAGACAGAGGGCAGAGGCCGTTCATATTTTACGGGCTACATAAAAAATGGCAGCCACTCTATTGGCCCCGAGTCTACATCTAGGGCTGATGGACCCGCGCGCCACCGTTTCCGACTGTATTTATGGCCATATTTTAGGAGCCTGGTCAGTTCAGATTACTCCGGATATGTCGAGATGGAGCGAAAATGGGTACGGTCTGTAATAATGAAATGGATCCAGTAGAACGTACTTGGCAGATTGATTTTATTTTGGAAGGTCTTTATTGTCATGATAATTTTGTAGGTATTTTGTAATTTTGTAGTTGTAATTTTGAGTTTTGTAGAACTCAGTGTTAGGAGATTTAAACTTTGTTTTAGAATGTGCTACTAAAGTACCTACTTGCTAACCATCACATAATTTATGTGAAAGATAAAACTTTCGGTTATCTCAAATCACGTTTCACAATCTTTTTTTATCATCCGGTTGGTTACTGAGTTCTTTATTACTCGAGCAGTGAAATGGAAACGTTTACATTTTTTTTGTTTTTTTTTCTGTCAAACTCCGTCCGTTCGTCTGTCCGTCTGCCCGTCTGTCCGTCCGTCCATCCGTCTGTCCATCCGTCTGTCCACCCGTCCGTCTGTTCGCCTGTCCGCCCGTTCACATTTTTTAGGACCTTCTAACTTCTATAGTTACTAGTGCTTGAAACTTTGCACAGTAGGTATAGATCTAAAATTTAAAAGTATAAAACGGATATAATTTTGCCTGGCTCTGGTACATGTGAAATGGGGATGAAATATATTTCGCTGCACCCTCTCGTATGGGATATCTTTGAATAGATCTTTTAAAATGAAGGGAAGGTTTATCATACATTAACTTTTTAATTAAGTGTATATTTTGTAAAATATGGCCCGCTAAAGTGACAAAAAGTTGCCACCAAAGTTGCATTTCTAAACTATTAGATTTAGAAACTTATGCTGATAGGTCATATTTAAAACCTTCATTCAAAATTATTTCAAGCATGTTCTGGTTATAACTTTTTGAGATACCTATAGCGTTGAAACTCCAATAAATTCAAGGCTTTCTACCACAAAGGTCATTGACCTTTTCGTAAAATTGTCTTAACAAAGAATATTTCTTAAATAGTTATCTTTTCGACTAAATCATAAAAAGTATATGTTATGTAGGTATGATGCACCTCTGAAATTTGGTTGTCCACTTCTTCATTCTTTCGATTTTTTTCTGTGACTACATATTTTTGGACTATGATGATTGTGACCACAAATATATGACTTTGGCTCTGTGCTTTGGCTACGAAAAACGGAACCCTACCATATGCGTGTCTCGAGTCTCGACTTGCTCTTAGCCAGTTATTTATAAGGCTTGCGTTTGATGAACTTACTCGTCTCACTGTTTGCAATAATTATACATTGCAGATTAACTAAACGGATGTTTAATTGTTTAGTCATCACATAGGACACACTCTTGACGATTACTTTCTATGTCATGATCCATTGTAGAGCTCTTTTGCAGTTTGAAGAAGAATACCAAGCCTTTGCCTGTTATCCAACTGCCAAACAGTAGTGTGCAAACATTGTGAATGAGTGTTTTGGATTGAAGGGAAATGTTTCCAGTGAATTACTGGACATCTTAGGGTGACAAGCGCAGTGCGTTGTCGCGCATTGTTTAGAAATGTTCAAGTTCATAATTCTGGGTGGCACCTGCACATGAGCAAGCGTGACGCTTACGACCAGGCTAGCGATTTGCTCGTCAGTTTCATACAAAAAAGGTTTTATAATAATATGTTTAAAACAAATATGTTTATATATCCGGAGAAGTTGTTAAGAGGTGGTGGAGGACCGAGATTTGTGGAAGGAAGTGAGGAAGATCTTTGCCCAGCAGTGGGACAGTTTAGGTTCAATTTTTTTCGACCTCTTTGACGTATCTATCAATGGCAAACAAAAAAGGTAAGTATTTATATGTAAAAAATATATTTATAATTTTAGTAATTACCTACTGTAGGTTTGGTCAAGTTAGATGCAGTTGTCTGTCCACTGCAGTCTTAATGGTAGTAGGAAAACATGATCCCGCTTATCTCCTATAGGAGATGAACAGCTCAAATAAAACTATTTACTGACCGGTCTGACTAACCCTTTTTTTTAAATTCAATACTAGGCTTGCTTTTGACCGCCAACTTGCCTGATGTTAAGCGATGATGCGGCCTACAGTGGAGCACGCTTTCCCTTAATGCTATAAAGACTGCAGTGGAGTAACAACATATATAATTCAACATTATTCAATAACCTTAGCGCGGCTTGATATTGTATGCTTTCAATATTGAATAATTCAACGCTTCGTATCACCATCTTTATTCATGTGTATACCTTTATATATCACAATTTGCATATTATTGAATGTCTGGAAGTACGTCCATTGTTTTAAAGTACTTTTCAAACAAAGAAATAAAGAGATTTATTTAAATCTAGCGTGTTTTTCTGATGTGGTTCCTAAGCTGTTTGCAGCCAGCTTAGGCAGAAAGCGTTTAATGGATGACTAGCTGTGCGTTACGGTTTTAACCGCGTAGATGGTCCATCAAGGATCATTTTCCATCTTGAAAAGTATCATAATATCAGTCCCCGGCCCGACTTATCCCTACATAACTGAGTATGGTACAATCTGGGTGTCTTCAAATCACGAGTGAATCGGTTTCTTCTAGGCAAACGTGCTCCAACGTAGACCGCAACATCGCTTAATATCAGGCGTGGTGGTCAAAAGCAAGCTTACTAATTATAAAAAAAAAAAAAAAAAAAAGATGGTATACCAAAAATCCCGTCAGTCTAATACTTTGCTGCTGAGTGAAAACAAGACAAAAAAACCAATAAATACATTTTTAACTGAATAATATATATTACCTTATAGATATATGGATATACATTATTGACAAACCTCAGGTAAGTGTAAGCACTCAAGAAGTTTGGGAGTTCAGGTAGGCGTTGAACACAAAGTCTAAAAATAATAAGACCTTCTCCTTCTTAAACTGAGGAAGGAAAAGATCATATTTGGAAGGAATCGGTTTTGGAAGGCAAGACTCAGAAGGAAAGTCAGTTTTTTAGTGTAGGTATACGAGATTTAAAAAATCAGAATTTATATCAAAATAAGTAGAGCTATCTTACATAAAAATACATGGCTTCCACTAGAATTTTCTGTCTTAACATTAGTAAAAAACTGTATTGGTTTCAGTACCACTGTACTGAGACGTGGTCCTTAACTGTTGGCCTTTTGGAAAAGCTCAGAGTCACACAGCGGGCAATGGAGAGAGCTATGCTCGGAGTTTCTTTGCGCGATAAGATCCGAAATGTGGATATCCGCCAAAGAACCAGAGTCACCTACATAGCTGTTAAAATTTGCAAGTTGAAGTGGCAATGGGCAGCCCACATCGCTCGAAGAACCGATAACCGATGGGGAAGAAAGTTTCTGGAGTGGAGACCACGAACCGGAAGACGCAACGTAGGGAGGCCTCCCACTAGATGGACCGACGACATTGTGAGAGTCGCGGGCATCCAGTGGATGCAAAAGGCAGGCTGTCGTTCAGTGTGGAGGTTAAAGGGGGAGGCCTATGTTCAGCAGTGGACGTCTTCCGGCTGATGATGATGATGATGATGTATTGGTTAAACTCGGTCCAAGCAATTGCCCTGACAGCTGCAATAAAATAGTAAGAAGTTGAATAAAAACGGTGTCTTTTAATATTGTACTGAAGTATATCGAGTACCTGCAACAATCTTACGTTGAAGAACCCAGCAAAAATGATTAGAATTTTTGGTTTTAATTGAGCTTTTTATAATGACTGCCACTGTCAGATCAAATAAACGCTTGGACCAACTTTAAGTTTCAAATCGCTCATTCAACAATCTTGCCAATTTCATTTAACACAGCTGAAAACTAACTGCTCCAAACTCTCACTTTAAATGTTATTTCACATTAAAAACAAACGGAAACAAAAGTTAATTTTAATTAAAACTCAGGATCAATAGAACGGAATTTAAGTTAGGGTGGGAATACACAGCAGCAAGAAAAACGAACAGTCCAATAGTTTTCATACAATTTCTAAAGCGGTACGTCATTCCGATTTTTAAGCCCTCACTCAACGGGCACAGCTTTCTCTTTCGCAAGTACGGAACATTTTTGAAGATAATAAAATTACCGAGTGAGAATTTAAACAAAGCTGAATGGGCAATATTTAGATTAGCAAATAGTATAAAGCAATTTTCTTATTGATAATTTAGAGGCCGGCGGCGTTTTAAACAAAACATGAAAAAAGCGAAATACTGACTAATTGACTCATCTCACGAAATCTCTAAAACTAATAAACCTAAAAGCTCTTTTAATAGAAGTACAACACACGAACGGACTGAAAGGACAGAGATAAAAAAAATGTAAAGAAGTAGGTACTACTAAATCCGTTCAGCAATTTTATTATGGAGTTGAGTGGGATTCACCCCACATACCCACACAAAACAAACTTAGCAAACTTTTGCATTTTAATATTATTATTGTATGATGAATATAGTGGATTTGTTTATCCTACATTTTCACTAGTAAATGAAAACCGAATTTGATGCAATTTGAGTGAATAAAGAGGAGACTTTTTACTAGAAACTTTTCTCAGAGAAAAGTTTTGAAAATCGCGAGATACTCATAGTTATTTATTTACTATCAATAAACATTGTGCCAGGTGCCTTCCGTGTATAAATAGCCTTATTGCGAGGTTCCTCCTGACCTTATTCTATTTGTTCCATCGGCTGAGTCTTAACAAAGGCGTATTCAATAGGAGGCAGTACTGCATCGAAACTCTCACGGGTTTGTTTTGCTAACTCCATTTTAAGCCCGTGTGTTATTAATTTAGAAATTGATGAATAAAGTTTCTGAACATTCACGAACGTTGTTCAGTTCAATGGCTACACATTGCACCATTTCTGAATAACGTTCAGAAATAGAAAAGTCCACGTTCAGAAATTGAGTCGGTCAGAACACCACAACTACTGGGAGGAAAACCAGTTTCTTGTTTGCTTAGAGATATAATCTGGGTGTCTTCAAATCACGAGTGAATCGGTTTCTTCTAGGCAAGCGTGCTCCACCGTAGATCGCATCATCGCTTAACATCAAGCGAGTAAGCGGTCAAGGGCATCCAATTATAAAATTTTAATTAAAACAAAAAAAACAACGGGGCCTTTTCAAGGCCAGTGTGAATTGGTATCTTATAAGTCTACCTGCTTCATATTCGACCTCATTGTCGCTTACCAACAGGCGAGTTGGTGGGCAAAGTGGAATTATCCTACGCGATAAAATAAAATATATACGCATACGGGCATACAGCTTAATATTTAATAAACCTTAGTGGTTTTTAAATGCTGTTATATCCTATTTGTATACTTTTCTTTTTTAAATAATAAATAAATGAAAAAAAAAAATATCTGACGAAAACGAAATCAGACCTAAGTGAACCAAATCTTTGTTTCGGCTAGAAAATTTATAAGGCAGATTCTCAATCCATTTAAAAAAAAATTATTACAGCAGGATTTATAGATACAGGTCTATAGTCGTCTATATATTTCAACGGTTGCTTTTTCTTTAATTACTTTTTAACAATGCTATTGCAACTGTCAAGTCAAATAAAACCTTGGACCGACTATAGTGTAGAATGTGTAGGTGCAACGCGTTTGTCAACGCATATACAAAGTTCATGTTATGTCTCATATCTACACACTTAATATTAAATTCTAGACTTTCAATCTCGGCTTCCTTATTGTTTCACTAACTTCTCCGAGATGTCACATCTCAGTCACGGTTAGTTTCTCACCAAACGACGCGAATCTTAGAAGCGCGTGGTTTTCGGAGAGTGCAAAAACACATCAATGTGGAAATCTACCTAAGCGTCCAAGGCGACTGCGGAGCATGAATAAGCAACCTGGCATGACAAGTTAAATCTTATTTTGTATTTTTACCGTTAGGAGTAGTTGAAGTGTTTAATTTAATTTTTTCATATTCATATTTATTAATAAAATATAATTTTTTATGTCAAATTATCTAACTCAAATTATAAATTAAGTTTAAAATAATACAAATCAAATAATAAAAAATAGGTCAAATATCATCATACGTATATATACGTATCAAGTCAAATAAGTAAAACATTAAAAAAAAAATTACAGTTAAAGTAATTAAATCATTACAATTAGAAAAAAATAATTATTAATTTATAAAAATCGTCAAACGTATAAAAAGACTGCTCAATCAGCCATTTTTTGAGACCTGACTTAAAAGAGTGCAGCCTAATGGTTGCAGTGACGTCGTCCGGCGTTTTTAACTCGTATTGTCTGTTACCATCACGTTACCACGTTACCATAGCATGACAGGAGGCAATAAAAATACATAGAAATGACATTAGGCTTGTCATAATAGTCCAGCAAAATAAGGTGAAAAATGTATCAAATGTCGGAATGAGAGATACTAAGCTCTAAGCTTGTTTAAATCTTTATTTAATATTTTTAGTAATTAGATAACTTTAAACATGTATTATGTATGGGTTTTCACAGTAAACATGCCATTATTATGCAGCTACGTGCTTCCCACTCTCAGCTATCTATCTTAGGAACGGTAAATTGTATGAAATATTGGCTAAGACCAAATTTGTAAAGATTTTATGCTCAACAATTCCTTTAAAAATATGTCATTTAGAAGAAAGAAAATGAAATATATTTAAATAACTGTTTTTGTGATACTTGACTTTTAAACCAACTTATAACATAAAAAACAAAGATTTATATGATTTTACAGCTCATTATTCCAAGGTTTTAATCTCTATTTGACTGGACTTTACGTTTACCAGATTTTTTTTTGTGAGTTTTATTACCAAAAATATAACGAATAATGTTTTTAACGAATAACTTTACAGCATAATATACATACCTTTATTCTCTCTCAATCAGTTTACTTTCAGTTGATCTCGAGTCATGTTAGTTGCTTAGGTATCAAAAAGAGGCTCTGGACAATAACCGGTCGTTTTCTGAAGTTTTACGCAATTTTCAGCGAAGAACATTGTTTCCCTTTCTCAGTTACGGAACATAAAACTTGAATACTAGAGTTTGGGAGTTCCAGATTTGGAATTAAATGAAAATTTTTACTCTTTTCTTATAAACGAAACATTTGATGTAAGATTTCCAGAATAGAATCCGCACCACTCTCAAGTACGGCGCTGTAAACTGGAACATAATTAAGTTTTCATAGTTTATTTTACAGTCAAGAGTCATAAAATACGCGATTGTGGCGCTGCGTTCATCGGACTTGAGTGATGTCGCGGACTCTACTTACAAATATTTTAATGAGTATGAAGTTTATTGCTTTATCCAAAAGGTTAAAACTGTAACATGTAACTTGTAACATGTTGCTAGAAATTTTCTTCTTCAACACGATGGGAATGTGTGAAATCAAAATAGTGCCGTCAACAACAAGGTCAACACATCCCGCCATATTTCAGAACCATAAGCAATAGCTTACAAAAGTTATACGCTTGATAAATATAGCCTCTCCTATGATTTATCATCTAATATTTTGTTTGGAAGCTGAATTTTCTTATCTGAGACGAAGGGTATTGTTTGTTACGGTGTCGAACTAGTAAGTAAATGCGCTACCTGATAATATACTAGATCTCACTGTTTTAATGTATCACGGTTGTTCACTATAATAATATGATTATTATCAAGATATTTACCTTGATTAGTTTGTGGATGGAGCTCTTGATATTTTGGCATAGTTACAATATTCAATAATTTATTGCATATTATGAAATTCACATACAGGTATTTTAAAGAGATGTCTCTCTTCCTGACTATTAATCCCAAATGGAGGTGGAGTCAGCCATCCTTACTTTTCTCCTCTACCTTCCTTTGCTTCAGTCTCGACATCGTTTTCGGATACCATAGTACGCTCTCTAATGACCGTTACACCGTCCGTTGCACGTCTTTCCACCTTGTCATGGGTCTGCCTCTAGATTTTTGACCAGGATGGAAAGTACAATCTACAACTTTCCATCGTAGTCAAGTTCCCTACTTAGTCAGGTAAGGTTCCCTTTCTTCGCGCGTACTCGTTGCAGGTTTTGTTGTGCCTGGTAACACCGCTCATCCACCTCAGAAAGCAAAGACACTTCTCAATAATAGCCAATAATATTCATCTACCCATTTTAGAATTTTAAAGAGGAACTTCAAAGCGCTCTTAAACAAGTTATACCCGCCCCATCACATACAAACTAAAAACATATAAATGTTGATGATTGATGGCAATTTTTACTCATCAATGACTACCAGTAAACGCCTCAAGTCTCATAAGCGTGTTTTTAGTAATTTAAGCCATAATATTGAATTCTTTAGTCATCAGTTTCACTGTCAATGTAATCAGAGATGAAGATATTCAGCTAGATGAGTAGGAGTAAACCAAGGAGTAAGCCAAGGTTTAGATTTATTTCGAGCCATTTGTCTAAAACGATGCGATGTCTTGACGCTACAGCCATAGGATTCCTTTTGGGAGCCAAGGTTTAATCTGGACAAATTACTTTAGCCAAGATTGAAATAAGCGTAGGTACGTTTAAAATTGAATCTTGTAAAATTTGACATACTTATTGCAATCTTAAATTAATTCACTCTTTCATTTACTGACTGATTCACTGTTGTTGCCGTTAAAATTTTTCGTATGTTCATCATCATCATCAGCCAGAAGACGTCCACTGCTGAACATAGGCCTCCCCCTTTAACCTCCACACTGAACGACAGCCTGCCTTTTGCATCCACTGGATGCCAGCGACTCTTACTATGTCGTCGGTCCATCTAGTGGGAGGCCTACCTACGCTGCGTCTTCCGGTTCGTGGTCTCCACTCAAGAACCTTTCTTCCCCATCGGTTATCGGTTCTCCGAGCGATGTGGCCTGCCCATTGCCACTTCAACTTGCAAATTTTAACAGCTATGTCGGTGACTTTGGTTCTTTGGCGAATATCCACGTTTCGGATTCTATCGCGCAAAGAAACTCCGAGCATAGCTCTCTCCATTGCCCGCTGTGTGACTCTGAGTTTTTCCAAAAGGCCAACAGTTAAGGACCACGTCTCAGTACCATATGTCATCACTGGCAACACACACTGGTCAAAGACCCTTGTCTTTAGGCACTGTGGTATCTTGGACGAGAAGATGTCACGCAATTTCCCGAACGCTGCCCATCCGAGTTGGATTCTTCGGGCGACCTCTTTCTTTTTTCTTATGTTATGTAAGGTTTATTTTATTCATCCCCTAAATAAGGGATGAAAGTTTGTATGGCTGTACTTTACTACCAGTAGTTCTATCTGGAATAAAATTTGCGTGTCCAAAATGTTCGACTAGCCAGTAGGTATAACTAATTTTTAGAACAGTTAGATCATCAAACTACTAGTCGGACAGAACGGAATAACAGGAATTTCGACATGTTTGAAGTTAGAAACGTGAAAATTGGTACATATTTAGACTTCATTGCCGAAAAAATCGAAAATGAAGTGCTTAAAACAGGTGAAACCCACTGATTTAGACCAGCTAGCCATCAACTGGACTAGACTAGTGGTGATCAAGCCTAAGAATCTCTATAGATTTTTCAACCGGGCACTTTTAACTTAAAAGCTAAGTGAGCTGGCTTTGGCTTTCAATATTATAGCCATATAATTTTTTTTTTTCTTGTAATTTAGCACTTATTAGTTCTCCATGTCCATGTAACAGAAAATTTGTTGTTCCTCCCGATTCTTGCAACTCTAATATTTCTTTAATTCTTGAACAGCTTTTCCTCAAATTGAGATTTAAAAAAAATATTGGAATGAACTACTTGCCTACAAATTTCCCTGAAGACACAAAAGTTATTATCCTACAAATATACAAACATAAAGACGCTGCATTGACCCAGTAAAATCTGAGACCATTTAGATCGTTCAAAAACAAAATGTGTCACCTAAAATAAAAAAAATTAAAGTTATATGATTATTTACGGGATAATTACCAATGTTTCAAAGAATTGATATGGATAATATTCTTCCCGGCTGTAAATACGCTTTTTTGTTACCAAGCACCAAATTAATCTAGCTAGGTAGGTCTGGGGACGACATTTCTTTCAAGATAAATTACTACCGGACGGAAACCAAGATGTTGCTTACTGCTAGCAAAATTATGTGTTTTCCGTTTTGAGATTATTTTCAAATCTTATTAGAACTTATGATCTGTAGTAACATAAAGTTGGTAAGTTCGTAAACGACGATTGGCTAGCCCTGCTTCTGCTTGAAGGTAGAAATTTTTGATTATAACGGGGGCTTCTTTTTACTAGCAAAATTTAAAATTTTGGCAATAAACTAAATGACTAATTCCATCGAAAAGAAAAAAAAAACTATTTTCCGATGTGTGTTTATTTATTTATAATCGGGCTATTTCCGCTAGCTTCAAGTAAGCAGTAAAGCTTATATTGTAATATGTATTTCTATGAAACAGATCTTGATGTTTCACCTTTTCTGCTGCTGAATATATTGTCGTTATACCTAAGCTCTTGGCAAGTTTTTGTTATCCTAACTAGTTTGCTTGAACGCAGCCTTGATTATTTGATTATTTGTAGTGTTTTATTTGCTGTTTTCAGGTAACAAATTTGGCTAGCTATTTAAATAAGGGCTTTTTCATAGACTTAGGCACAATACATACACTTAATCGCGGAAGCTCTGTTTAGCAATTTTAACCTTAGTATCCTTTTAATACAATACAAGCATAGAGGCTCGAATCGTTGCACGACGGCAGAGACCGTGTGACACTCGCGAATATTTATATTTTGTATCGTATTACAATGAAACTAAAATAAATAAATCTAATTTTAGTATAATAATTCAGATTAGCTGCGCTTCACGTGAACATTCGTTCAGTTTTCTTTCTTTCTTTCAGTATATATTTAGTTATAAATATTCGGGATATTTTTGAACACACGGTCATCTGACCTCAAACTAAGCAAAGCTTGTAATATGGCTGCCATAGATACATAAAAAAAACATACTTTAATAGATATTAACACCCAGATATAGAACAACACAAATATTCATCACATGACTGTTTGCCCTAGGGGAGAATCGAACTCATGACCCCAAGCGCAAAAAGCAGGTTTACTGGCAATAGGACCAACATAACATAACTGGGCTATCATATAATATAAATCGTCATTGCATCGGGGAGACCTAATTTAAAAAAAAAGTACTTATTTGCAATTCGAGATGTTAAAGCGGAAAATGAAATACATTATTTATTTTAAAGGGACGATCTTGTGGACTCAGATGTTCTAGTTTTTCATAAAATTATCCTTCGGTGAAAAACCTCTGACGATTGCGAAGCCTACGATTGCTGGCTCTTCGTCCAATCTATTTAATTTGAAAAGGGATTCAAGACGTCGCGGTTAGAGAGATTTTATAAATCCTAATGTTTATTACTAAGCTAGACAGCGTACTATGGTCAGAGCTTAAAATTTCTAGACAAAGGGCGATTTTGCGAATCAGGGAATGTGGTTAAAATTTGCATGGACTAAAAAAACGAATTTATTTATAAAAAATAATTAAGGGAATGTGGTTAAAATTTGCATGGACTAAAAATACGAATTTATTTATAAAAAAATATTAATTTTGCACCCCGTGATTTAACCCGCGTGGATTACTTTTTACATCATCAGTTAGCTGCCAGTGAATGTTCCGTCAAAATCGGTCCAGCCGATTTGGAGTCCATGTGGAACATACATACATCGCATCGTCTTTTATATTTAAGAAGATATAATAAATATCGGGAAATTACACGAGTGACATTTTGCGTCAAAATAAGGAAATAAAGAAGAAAAAAATCAGGACGATAAATAAAATAAAAATCACATTCAAATCCATTTATTTATTTTACGTCGTTTCTTTACATCGTATAGACTAGTTCAGGTCAAAAATTTGGTAAATCATTTTAGTTTCTAGCCTCTTACAGACGATGCGCAGTAGTTAGTGCGAAAAGTAGTAGGAGTACATGCAGTAAATATCCAATGACAATATAACCACTTGACCATGAGAACGTATGTTATCTTTGATAATATCGTAATATAAACACATAATAAGAAAAGTGCGAGTGATCTACGTTTGAACACTTGCGCAAATATAATGTTTGTGAATATTTCTGCGCATCAAGTCCAACTGCATTTTTTCGGCTTTTTTTTTTGGAATATTATTATAATGAAAGATGAAATTGAGAACTTTGCAAATTAGTTGAGCAAGTTGGCTCAGTCATTGCGAGATCAATGGTTCAAGACACCAAGCAGGTTCCAAACACAATATTAGACATCATTATTTGCCATATTTTCCATTATTATGCTTTCATAAATACTAAATATTAGACTAGATTCAGATTGAAATTTCAACGCACCGAGACAGAGAACTTGCCTCTGCTAGTTTTTTTGCCTCGCTGGTACGTATTTGTCACAGTCGTGAAGTCACGATGCCTTGAAATATCACTAATCTGCAGTGCAAGTACCGTTCTTTTATCGATCGTCAATTTGACAGTTGAGGTCGTCAAATTCGATAAAATGTCATTTGATTGATTTGATCAGGACTCACTATGATCGATTCTATGGCATTCTACCGAATTTGACGATCGATAAAGAACGGTACTTGCACTGCTGGACCTCGCTTTAAACATTTTATTTAAACGCTTTATTACTTAGATATTCTTACTTAAAATACCACACAATGACTAGAGTTTGACTCTAATCGACTTTGGCACTTTCATAATACATAAATTACTGCAACGATTTTTAAAATAATAAATAATTAATTGAAATTAAGATACATTTTGCTAATGTGATATAAAAAATTATAACTACTTACGTGGATTATTTTAGGTAAACGTGCACTAGCTGACGTGGTCGGGACGACCAAGAAAGTTTGAAACCCCGTTACAGTTTCCTAACATTTTCATGATAAACATATTTTAAAAAGATATTTTTTTTGTTAAGATCGCGAGGCTACACTTAGTAACCCGTTTTTTAAAAACTCGGATACAAAGCATATAATATCAGAACCAAAACTCGTAAATATACCGTGTTCGTAAATATACACAATAAAAACAGTTATTACTCATATTTATTTACTTACAATGTGATTAAAGTCTATTTAAGTTTATATACAAACTAAATTACCCCACGTTTGTATTTATTTACATCGTATTTTGGTACAAGAGATCTATTTATTCGTACAAAAATGTATACTGAAAGGTAGACAATTTCTTCTAAATAGTCCCTGTAATCTGGTTGCTATTAATACGTATAGTACACATTACATACGACATTCAATACAAGATAAAATTTTGATTAAAATAATCAAGTATTATATACATTAAGATGTAAAACTACATTAATCTTATTACTAAATCTAAGCAAATTATAATGTAAATGTTTCACCTTAATCTAGTAAAATTCCTTACAGGTATAGGATACATTCATAGTATGACACAAAAAGAATTCCATGCGCAAATAAAATTTAAAAAACAATAATAACTTATAATGAGGTAAACTAAGTACGAGGTAGTAGCGTAACCTGTTGTCATGTCCATAACACCCAGAGGGACGTCAACTGAGCATGTTTATTTAAATCTGAATGAGTACAAAAATAATTGATACAAAAACACAAGTAATATTAATACAGTTTATAAAAATTCGTAACCCATTTTGTTAAGCTTGTTCGAAGTAAATACCTTGAAATCTTTTGGTGTTGCAACTGACCACTAACCATTATATTTTGGTCGTAGCGACCTGTTACTTAATGCATGAAGACCTTAGTACAACACTATTACAAGAAAGTGTCTTCCCGCCTTCTCTGCGGTGGGTGGCAGTTGTTGTTGATCTGCTGGCCATCAGGTAAGTGCAGGCGAACCTTTTTTGAGTTGGTGCTGTTGCATTGGTGGATGCGTTGCTTGGTGCTGGGGTATTTCACGCTGTCATCTTTTACCTGATGATGGAAAATAAATGTAATCTCGAGGCTGGTACTCCTTGTCAGAAAATTGACAGTTGCTTTACTAAATATTATTAGTAGTGTATTGCTTTAATTCAGAAGTTACAGGATTTTAGCAAAGTTGTGTTCTGCAAGTTGTTCACTTTGATGAATAGATCAACACCCTAATATAGCATTGAGATAAGTATTAATGTCACACCTTTTACACGTTCTATAAAATGCCCTTCCTTGGATTCGTTGATAAAATGTCACTATTACATTAAAATTAAACACTTTTAACCGATGTCATCGCGTGTATTTAACATTATTATAATTCCTGACGTTTCAAACTCTTTGCAGAGAAACTTTCCTCTCCCAGTATTGTTAGCTAAAGTAAATTCGTTTAAGTTAACAAAATTTTAGTTAAGTATAACAAAAGTCACGGATCTGGTGTCCGTGGGGTTGCATATTAAATATATAATTATATTAAAATAAAAGCTTGTAATAAAATAATAAATTTTTGGCAAAAACAAAAAACTGACTTCAAGACTATACCGCCCCATTTACAAACATAAACTAAAAAAGACGAAAATGACAATTAAAACAAAGATTGAAAGTCCTCATCAAAACTTTTGCTCCTTGGAACCACAAACCAAAACGTCATCAGCTGTTCAGATCGCTTAATCATTATTGCCTTATTCATTTAAACCGTAGCTTCATTATCATCCATACCTTCAGTTTGATCTTGTATCTTAATAATCTTTGATAATATTTATTTTATATCTTTTATCATTATATTTTTTTCTAATATTATCATAATATTATCTATTATACTATCAAAAAAATAATTCATAGATCGAGAACAATCATCACCATTTGAATGCGGATTTGTACCTAAATCTTCAGCACGAATTCCTTTTTCCCCACACTTTTTCCCCCTTTGTCATCATCATCATCATCAGCCAGAAGACGTCCACTGCTGAACATAGGCCTCCCCGTTTAACCTCCACACTGAACGACAGCCTGCCTTTTGCATCCACTGGATGCCAGCGACTCTTACTATGTCGTCGGTCCATCTAGTGGGAGGCCTACCTACGCTGCGTCTTCCGGTTCGTGGTCTCCACTCAAGAACCTTTTTTCCCCATCGGTTATCGGTTATCGGTGCCCCTTTGTGCTCACCCTGATCTCGTGTCGAGTCCTCCGATGCGAAGAAGTGAGTAGCTCAGTATGCGCGCGGGACTCGTTGCCCACGGGACTGTCGCCTGTCTTCAGACACCAAAGCCACTTGTATGGAGGAACGTTCCTAGTCGAAACGAAATCATCAGTAAACATCAAACATCATAACTTATGAGCTACACGTGCGCTTTACAATCTGAAGGCAACCCAGTTCGATCCTCGGCCCTGCACCAACGACTTATTTAGTACTTCAATAAATTATGTGCAGGTTCGATGCCACCGCTCAAAAACGGTGAAGGAAAATATCCTGAGGAAACCGGTATGTCCAAGAGCCTCAACAGTTCAAAGTGATATGACATTCGCTAACATGCACTGGGCCAGCATGGTGTTTTACAGCCCACCCCCCCGCCCCCTCTCTCTCTCTCTCTCTGAGAAAACATGTGTCCTAGCAGTAGGAACATGATAGGCTAAAATGATGATGATGATGATGATGATGATAAACTTATGAGCACTATAGCTTTTATAGGGTAACTAAAAGTAAATACGTTTGATAACCATATTTCGAAGACACCTTCACTCAGAGTTGGTCGTTGGTTTCGGTTAACTATGGTCAAACATCTGGTCAGCTATAAAAATGGAGAGAGTGAAACGAACAGTAATAATTGAAGAAATAATTAATTGTTTTGCACGTCTTAAACTCCCAGTAAATATTGCAATGTCATCTAGTTTTAAACTAAATATGGGCAATACAAAAAATTTACGATTAGACGACCGAATTGGTCGACCTAGCCTTATTATGTAATATTATTATTATATTTATAAAATTATATAATAATTAAGGCGATTATTGTAAATATGTATCAATTATAGCAGCAATACTTTTTTAAGTTCTTTGACAGTAAATAGGTAATGCTATTAAAACCGTCAAGACAAAACCTAGTTAACCTCACCTCTACAGAGAACACAACCAAGCCCAGAAAGGATATTCAAAAGCGTATTATGTATTATTGATTATGTTTTATTTTATTGAGTTAATCATAAATAGAATCGATCACCGAAAACAAAGTTAAAATGTGTTCAAAATTAAGGAAAATATAAGAATTTTATTATCTTGCTAGACAGAGTGCACACTGTGCTTACAAAATATGACGTTACATGTTAGTATACCAACATACGTGTGTGTGTGTGTAGTAAACTCTATACGTCAGTATACTTTCATACCTACTATATTCACTTTGGGGGAAAGAGACAGAGCATCCCTTCCCAATCGGAACAAAAACCTTAAACGGTAATATCTCAGAACTTTATTAGCCAATTTAAGTTTCTTCAGTAAGTGTATTACATTTAATTATATTACTTTTCACTAAACCTGTTATTTTTAACTAATCAAACACCTGTCCGATAGCCAATTATTTCATTGGTACTGTGGTTTTTTTGTAGTATCAAATAAAGTTTTTTTTTTTATAAAATCACTATTACTTATAACAAAATTGAAAAATGCTCTTTTTCCTATGAAGCAACAAGTCCACTAAAGCAAATAAGAACAGCTTTACCGCGTTAAATCATAAAATCGTCGTTTACAGTTAAGTGCAGGTTTACTGTTACTGTTAGAGGATTAGTCAAGTTAACGAGGTAGTTAGTGTTATTATAGTGCTGTAAAAACCGTCACTAGGCGGTGTTTAGTACTCGGATAAGGGCTTAATTCAACGCTCCATTCGCATAAAATTTAGGTACCTATATTATATATAAATCAAATTAATATTTTAAATGTTATTTGTGTATATAATGTAAGAAATCTGTATGTAAATGTACATTTTTTATGTATGTAGTGTAATATTTATATTTATAATTGACATATACATTGTATATTACGACTAATCTTATGATTTGTAATAATGTAAACTAGATAATAAATGTAAGTGGCGTTAGTCGTTCTATTTATTCTTTAGTAAATTGTATTAAATGCAATTATGTTTATAATTGCATTTAAGCAGTAGGAACATGTCACCATTTTTTTTTCAAACATAGTTTAAAAAAAAAAAACTAGAATCTGCTCCCAAATTTCGCCTTGGTCCTATGATCTTATATGTTGTATCGTAAGCTCAATGCCCTGGACTCTTCGTAAATTCTTATTTGTAATCACAAAGAAAAAATTGGAGGAAATAAAAAAAATACGAATGAATAGCCATAGAAATAAACCGTCTTACCACAAAAGATTTAAGCACGCTTTAGACAAGTGTTTAGCATATTTTTCACAGTGAAACAATTGCTAATCACATGTCTAAAGCGGTCTTAAATCTTTTGTGGTAAGACGGAAAGTGTTTTGTTATGGTGTATAGAAATTGCTCTTAAAAGGTTGTCAGTGTAAATTATTATCTGTGTATATATTAACTCTATTATCGTCTGTCTGTCTGTATGGCCGCTAACTCCTCTTAAACCACGCAACGGATTTTGATGCGGTTTTCACCATCAGTTAGATACATTTTCACAGAAGGTTTATATATATAGCTAGCGACCCGCCCCGGCTTCGCACGTAAAGCACGAAGCCGGGCGGGCGGGTCGCTAGTATACCTATAATATATTTTTGCATATAATTTTGTAAAATCCTTGTTAGAGGTTGAAAACAAAAGTACAGATTTCGTAGCAAAATGCTACGAGCGTAACCGAGCTACGAGCAAAGTTGCTACGCAACCTTGTTTGGAACCAAAGACTTTTGGAACACTGCCTAACTTTTACTGTAATAAATACTACTACTACTATAGCATTTTACTTATCTCATCATTATCTGTCTATCATGTTCCCACTGCTGAGACACAAGCCTTATCTCAGAGAGAGAGGATGGAGAGTGAGAGGATCCACCATGCTGATCCAGTGCATGTTGGTGAATGTCAATTATGTTTATTAACTCTTAAGGTTATTAGATATACCGGTTCTATCAGAAGTTTTCCTTCACATTTTTTAGAGTGATGGCACTGAAACATCACATAATTTAACTAGGTATTAAATAAGAGATTGTAAAACGCACATACAACCGCTTGGCCCATCGGTTCTTACCGCTTACTTGATTTAATATAATAAAAAAAATGCTAAAGTTTGCTATTTAGTTAAATTGCTAATATTTGTCACGGCATTTATCAAGTGTAAATAATTTCTTGTGAAATCTACAAATGCGTGTAAAAGTATTGATTGTAATATTATTATATCAATACAAACAACTGGAGGGCAAAAAGCTTCGGTTGAGCTAATATTTACGTATCACCGTATTTTACCTCCCTAATCAGGCAACAGCGCCGCAATCAAATCATGCCAAATTCTCAACCTTCTCGCGTTACCTTTTGTTTTGTCTATCTGAATACTCCGTATTTCTTACAAATCACCCTGTAAGCTTTCTCCTGAGATTTTCCGCATGACAGTAAGCCAGGCGGTACGCTTTCTTTAGTAAATTATACGTTGGTATTGAAGAACATGAAATTGATCACTTTACGGGCAAAAGTAGAGGAAGAAGTACCCAGTAATGCAATAAAGTGCTAAACAACTGACAGGGCAAATTTTGGATTTTATGCAGTAAGTTGTAAGCAGTATTTAAGCATCGAAAATTTCCGGATATGATTTTATTAAGCGAGTTGTTTAGGTTTTGGAGATTAACGAGATGGGTGGGTCTATTAAGCAAGGTAATTAGGATTTTAGTGCGTAAACAAGGTGAACAACTAAGAAAATGAAGGGTGTTAAAAGTTTTACGTGTGTATTTGTGTGTATGTCTGTGGCATCGTAGCTCCCAAAAGGCTGAACCGATTTTGATTAGTTTTCGAAGTGACAACTTCTTTAGGCACGTTGGGCTCTTTTTGGCATGGGGATGGAGTAAAACCAGCTCGAGGCGACTAACGTGTTGTTTCTGTCTATAGCGCGGCAGCGGCCGCGGTATAGGTCCGACAAGTCGGGTACTTGTAGCTTCATACCTAAAGTGCGGAGTGTAACACGTCTGTTTGTGATTCAAGAAAATCTGTTTGAAGATTATCAGCTTTAACCGGGGGCTTCAAAATATTCAATTTATACTTGTTTAAATTTACTTCCGATAAGTAAGTAAGCATATATGTGATATCTACTTCACAAGATGGACAGACGACCTAAAAGAGACCGCAGGGAAACGCTGGATGCAGGCCGCTTCCAACCGGCTCTTTTGGAGATCAATGGGGGAGGCCTATGTCCAACAGTGGACGTCCTACGGCTGAAATGATGATGATACACTCACCTCAAGCTGATGAATATTCTGTTAGAGAATATGAAGTAGATGACGGGGTTGGCGGCCGAGTTGAGAGGCGCCAGGCTCTGGATGAGCGAGGCGATGGCGATGTTCGCTTGAGTTGTTGGAACGTAGTCGTACACTTGAAGTAAGTCGAAGATCATGTACGGAGACCAGCAGAGCACGAACACTGGAAAATAAATGTATGGTTAGGAATATATATAATAGGAAGTATTCATTAATACAAGGGCTCAGCTTAGCAATCAAGTTAAGACTCAAACGCAAAATTTATTTTCACATTTTGACCAGTCTAACATTTGAAATGTACATAAAAGGCTACTGATAATTAGTTACAAACTCTAAAGGGCGGCCTTAGTAAATCAAAACAAAGTACTTTTGTTCTATGACATTTCGAAATTCACAAAAAAAAAAACACTCAATCCCGATAAAAAGTTAAACACACCAAACACACGGACAAAAAAACGTGTTACTACTGGTAGTAAGGCTGGTAGTAACACAGGGAACGAACAAATTAAACTCATATGGTTCCATGTTTAAGTGTTTGTGGATGCCTGATATTATGTTAAAATAAATAATAAATTATCATAAGTCAAGTAAGATGACTTATGATAATTAAGAAGAAGAAGAACCGATAACCGATGGGGAAGAAAGGTTCTTGAGTGGAGACCACGAACCGGAAGACGCAGCGTAGGTAGGCCTCCCACTAGATGGACCGACGACATAGTAAGAGTCGCTGCCATCCAGTGGATGCAAAAGGCAGGCTGTCGTTCAGTGTGGAGGTTAAAGGGGGAGGCCTATGTTCAGCAGTGGACGTCTTCTGGCTGATGATGATGATGATGAAGTCAAGTAAGTGATTATTATTAGTCAGCAAAGTCATCATGATGTCTGTTAAGAATTTTTAGGTAGAAACTATACCACAATTTATACTTACAACTTTTTTACAAAGTATCTTTCTTTCAAAATATCTATCTTATCTTATCTTATCTTACTATTATTATAAATGCGAAAGTTTGTGTGTAAGTGTGTATGTTTGGCTGGACTC
This sequence comes from Agriopis aurantiaria, assembly GCA_914767915.1. Taxonomy (NCBI): domain Eukaryota; kingdom Metazoa; phylum Arthropoda; class Insecta; order Lepidoptera; family Geometridae; genus Agriopis; species Agriopis aurantiaria. Next base: position 14,514,217 of record OU611989.1, on the reverse strand, counting down.
AACGCCGAAATGACTAAACCGATTTAGACGAAATTTGGTATGGAGATAGCTTATACTCTGGATTAACACATAGGCTACTTTTTATCATCATCAACACCATCACCATTTTTCATCACCGTGCGGGTGAAACCGCGGGGCGCAGCTAGTGTACCATATAAATTACCTAGTTTCACAGACCAATAAAAAATGCGGCAAATGTTCCGGGGCAGGGGCAGCGCCTGATTAAACATCGCATTGCCCAATTTAGAGCTACACTCTCATTGTCGGGTAATGCGATTATATATAAAGACAATATACGACCACTGTTTTTATTTACAAAAATTTTGGTCCAATGCTTTAAAGTCTAATGTGGTAAATTTAAAATAACTACATATCTGTCTTGAATAAAGTCGTCTTATAAATTTTATACATTCAATTCCTCGCATACAGGACTCAGACTTTGTAGGTACGTTCCCTAAATGAACAAAACAGAATATTTATGAACCCTCAATCACCTTATTTTTCGACACTTAATGGAGCTTTTCATAAAGGGAAAGCCTTTTATTGCGTACATTTACGCCAAGATCTCTTACATTTTCCCGTTTAAGATTTTGTACATACAGCTATAGGTACCAGACAGTATCAGAATAACACGTGTCATGATAAAAAGATAGAATGTATGTTAGGTTTTCAACGAGATAAGGACGATACTGGCTTGTCGCGAGGTAGTGTTCTTGCCATCGCAAATCCTGACAAAAAATGAAGCCCCGATCAGATATCACGAAATATGGTAATTTGTGTAATCAACAGCCTTAGCCTGGGGTTCGAATAGATCGGGAACGAATGTTTTGTTTCCAAGAAAACGGGATCGTAAGTGGATGAAATTGGATCGTAATAATTAATTGAAGGCTGTTTTTGATGTCGAAAATGTCATAGCTCTCAATGGATTAAGTACGAGTATTCGATACGTTAAATACGTGTCGAAATTCATACAAATTTTAATTTTTATTGAATTAGATCATCGTTATACAATCAATACTGTTTATTGTATCTTGATTAATTACTGAAACAGAATTACTCGTATTTTGCCGATTGAAGAATTTGCGGTATAATTTGCCTGATAATTTATAAAAGCCAGCTTGTTTGTCCCACTTGAACCATATATATTATAGAGAAGAAAAAGCTTTTCTGTACCATTTTTTTGTGCGAATGTCCAAAGAAAAATTGATTATATAACCTCGCAGATTTACTCTATCTCTTTCACGCAAATATTTGAAAAACAGAATAAAACGGAATTGCGTTGCGTAGCGTTAGATCTTGTAAGGAGTTCTATTTAAGCAGGGTGCAAACGTGGACACTTTTGTGTCTTGTGTCGGATACAAGCTACCAATGAATATTTGATTTCTGTATAAGCAGTATGAAATCAGCCACCCCCTGCACAGACTTTGTGTCCAGTTGCTTCCACTTGATTGGTATTGGGTGTGTCGTGTCGGCAACAAAGTGTCTACGTTTGCGCAGCGCCTTATAGTTAGTTATTGGCTTGGCCCTTAAATAATGACATCAAATATCGCGACGTCCCGGTCAGCCAGTTAGATCAAAGAAGATAAAAGACTGGCTCCACAAAAACGGAAAAGTCAATATCAATCCTTTTACAGTGCATTTCTTATTGGATTGCGAGTAGAACATTTTACTCTTTGCAAAGGAACCAGGTAGTATTATGCATTACGCATGAAGTGGGCTGTGAGACTATAAGTTTAATTGGACTGCATGCATGTAAAACGCAGCTATCCTATCGGCCAACTATTTCAAAGTATTATAATTATGGCGTATTCCTGTAGCCTTACTTACTTACAGAACCAACTCCCAATTCAAGCAAGCTTTTATCCTGTTTATTTTACATTATTTTAATTTCCATCGTTTGGAACACATTGCAGTGTCCGTGGTCACAAGACAAAATCAGGACTAGATGGTCACAAGACTATAGAAATGTTATTAATATATTTTCAAAAAAAAAAAAAATAATAATAAAGTAAATAAATAAATACATGAATAAAGTAAAAAAGTTGTTAGTGTACAAATAGTGTGTCGTTCGTGCGTGACGTCACCTGCCGGTGCCAACGGAAGATCAGCGCCGGTTGTTTACGACCGGCATCATGCTGAGTTGGAGCCGGTTTGTGACAAAAAAATATAATAAGTTCTTATTTAGTTTTATTTTTAATTTAATTTAATTTTACCATGTATATTGTGTTATTGTATTTTTTTGCCACAAATAAATTATGTCTATGTCTATGTCTAATAATTGGCGATACTTAATAATTTTAATATTCACTATGACCACGGACACTGCAATGTGTTTGAAATCTCAGGCATTAAAATTATGTACACGTAAGAAAAAACATTAAGGTGGCGTTTCACCTATGGCGGGAAATTCAAATTTTGGTCCAAGTAGCAAGGCCGAGTAATAATTATAAAATAACACAGAGTTTGCGCAAGTTGTTGGTTATTCTTTACATTATAATGTACAGATATTTAACAGTAACGCGCCATATTACTTACATATGTCAGTAAACCGTTAGAAACAGCAAAAATTGTTTATTGACAAATGTAAATAATAATGTGCATTAGAGTTTTATTAAACTCTAAACCATACCCAACTATAGAGTATAGTAAAGCAATAAAAGGAATATAAAGAATAATAATCAATTTACGCAAACATCATGATCGTTTGCAATAATTAGCTAGGCCTAGCTACAAGGACAAGAAAACTGTTTGAAATTTGAATTTCCTACTATAGGTGAAACGTACCACCAAGTGTTTATTTCCAATATCTAATTAATGCGAAAACCTCATAAAACATTTTAATCAATAAATTTACGCAGACTCATTTACCCCACAAACCTTAATGTGATGATTGAGGAACATTTCTGTGATTATGAGCGAAGCTTTTTCCTCATACGTTTTTCAAGCATTGCTTTGCGCATCGTTCAGCATTTCTGTTATTTTCGACACATTTGCCTAAGGATGCAAAAACAGCAATATTACACTACAGCTATTTGTTTTTCTCCGTTATTGCCGTGGCAAATGGTTCGTGACACGAGGGTGTAGCCTTTTTGCCTTATGGCAACGTGAATAACTCCACTTCATTGGCAGAATATAGTGACGCCTTTTTATTTACTACTGGCTTTTGTTTTCTGTAATTCTGTATAGATAGGGTTTTTGTATACATACTGAGAGATGGGTCATTATTACATTTATTTATTATTTATTTAATACTTTACTGCACACTTACAAATTAAGTAGACACACACACATTTGGGTACATTTGGGTGATTGAGCACCTAAAATCCTACTGATCCAACTATGGCACCAAGTCCGAAATAGACAATTGATTTTTTACGCGATTTTACGGTTTCTCGCTTAATTAACTCATTAGGTATTGAGACCTTCTGTCACGTATTGTCCATTACCTATATTAATCGCTTTTTGACAGATCATACACAGTTGAAGAGATAACTTTGTAAAGCCTCTAGCAAATTATATTCCATAAAAATAAATACGCTTAGAAACAAATAAAGAAAAATATTTATTCATGACAGAAACAAAAGATATTATATATATATATATTTTTTTTTTACATCGGACTAGGCTAACGTTTGACCGCGATCTCGCCTGAGCGACGACTTATACAGAGCACTTCGTTTTACAGAGCAGTTTTTAACCGACTTCGAGAGGAGGTTATCAACTCGAATGTATGTTTTTTTTTTTTTTTTTGTATGTTTGTTACGCGATTACTCCGCCAATTTATAATTGTTTTTGATGATTCTTTTTTTGGTTGGTAGGTCATCATAACTAACTTTTCTAAGAATGACCGTTAATGGAAGCGTGGAGCAATTATTAATGGAAGCTGTCAAATTAATATTATAGTACCGATATTCAATTTCTATGCTGATTTTACGGCAGTAGAGACTGCGGGACACAAGTTTCACCCAGTTAGACATCACAGAGAGCGTCGTAAACCGTTTTTATTGTTCACTCCGTTTTTGTAGCTTCTTGTCTTGCCGGCTTTTATACCGCTTATGGCGCGTTAAGAGATTTTTGATGATACATATTTTTGACCTTTATGTTTCTTGTTTTTATAGGGTCCCTTGTGAGGGTTGAAGGTCTTTTTAGGTCAAGTTTCAGGAACAGACAGGGAATAGAATCTATTCCCTGTCTGTTCCTTTTTTCCGTGATTAATTTAAACTGTGGATAACGGTCGCTGGTGGAGCCAGAACATAGATTAAAAATTACGTCTACCTATACCTATACACCTATACTACGATTAAAAAGACTTCATCATCATCATCATTTCAGCTGTAGGACGTCCGCTGCTGGACATAGGCCTCCCACCCATCGATTTCCAAAAGGGCCGGTTCGAAGCGGCCTGCATCCGGCGTTTCCCTGCGGTATCTTTTAGGTCATCATTCCATCTTGTGGGTGGACGTCCTACGCTGCGCTTACCGGTCCGTGGTTTCCATTCCAGAACCTTTCGGCCTCATCGGCCATCTGTTCTGCGTGATATGTCTGCCCTGCCCACTGCCACTTCAACTTGCTGATCCAGTGGGCTATGTCGGTGACTTTCGTTCGTCTACGGATCTCCTCATTTCGGATTCGACCTCGTAGAGAAACCCCGAGCATAGCCCTCTCTATAGCTCGTTGTGTGACTTTGAGCTTGCTTATGAGGCCCATAGTGAGAGACCACGTTTCAGTGCCTTATGTCATCACTGGTAACGCACACTGGTCGAAGACTTTCGTTTTAAGGCACCGAGGTAAAAGACAGTTATTTTTAAATGAAAATTAAGTAACATAGTTTTGCTCGAATTTACGCTCTGCTTTGGACTTTGTTACTTTTAGAATTGAATTGAATGGAGTTAGAGATTTTAAGGATTGGGAAAACGCACTAAGATTCATTTTAACAAAAAAGGGTAAGACACGACGCAAGAGGGAAACAAGTAGAATATTTTGAACTGGTAATAAAAAATCGGAAATAGATAGCTGAATGTAATTTAACATACTAATTTAGGTTTTTACTTATTGACCGAGCCTTATTAAGCAAGGATCTCAGAGTCTACCTACTTATCAACGTTTGTATGTATAATATTGGTTTGACTTCGTGAAATTTTGTAGGCAAGTAAGTAATAGTAATAACGCATTAGCGTTGCCATTCAACGTGGTAATGCCGCCAGCATGTTGGGTACGCTGCCAACTGGTAGTGGGTTTGAGCATTTGGATTGTCTTTAGACCTTCAACGGTCTATGGGCAGTCTAACTGTATTTGTAGTGTTGGTTTTAGCTTGTATTTTGTTTAGTTATTAAAGGACCTTGACCAGTAAAAAAAAAAAATTATAGTATTGTTAAGTTCAACTACGAGTCAAAATGGTCCAGGAGTGTCGTTTTAATTATTCCACAGAACAAACAACAGAAAATAACAAAAAAAATACTTTAGCGTACCTAAGTAGGTACAGTGTTAGTGTTTTGAAGAACTGTTTGATCAGATGCCAACGTCGCGGTTTAATCATCGCACTAGCCGCTACCACCTGAAAGCTCATCCACATTACTATAACAGATCGCACACTGTGCGATTCGCACGATCTTTCTTGATTCACAACTGCAAAATGTAGAATGAGCTACCTTCCGCGGTGTTTCCGAAAACCTACAACATGGGGTTCTTCAAAAGGTGCGTTAATAGAGTTTTTAAAGGTCGGCAACTTAGTTGTGATGCCTCTGGTGTTACAAGAATCCATAGGTGCCGGTGACTGCATACCATCAGACAGCCCGTCAGCTTGCAATAATATTGGTGACGTCTTACTCTCCAAAATATACGTGCTTAAGTAAATATTTTACCGTTTGTAATATTGGTACCTACCTATTTTTACTCAGTGATTTTAATTTACAATTACAAAATTTATCACTTTAGTTGTTTTACATTTATATAGCAGCATATTTTTTTACAAGTTGGTTTTGAAATCAATTAACTTGTGAGTAAAAATATCAAAGTTCCTTTATCTGTCGAATCAAAAATTTCGTTGAATTGTCGACACTTTTTATACAGATATACTCGTAGGTTTCAGTTTATAGTTTGCAACTATAAAAAAGGAAGTAGACAGAAATTAGTTAAGCATATTTATTCATCATCATCATCAGCCAGAAGACGTCCACTACTGAACATAGGCCTCCCCCTTTAACCTCCACACTGAACGACAGCCTGCCTAGTGAAGTGAAGTATATTTATTATGAAGTTATATTTATTATTATTTAAAGTTATATGATTATTTACAGGATATTTACCGTGGTAAGGTTGTGGAATGAGCTCCCGATATTTCGGCGCAGTTACATGCACCATGTTCACGGGAAGACTGAAGAATGCGGGTGGGGTGCGGGGAATCATATAACTTTAGTGAACAACCGTGATAGTTTAAAACAGTGTATTATTATTTAATCGTTTGTTATGTTTTTTGGCGGCCCGTTAGCTTGTTTGCCACATATGACATTAAAAATGACAATAATTTTAAAACAGAATCGATTTTCAATACGTGTATCTATTGCAAAAAGCTTTGGTATACCAAGTAAACCTGGGGTAAACCTAGGTTTATTCGATCATCAGTTCTTTTTTTGTATCTCCTTAGAAACGGTGTTAATCAAAATTTTTGTATACAATACCTTAGAGTAATATGATTAGATCCTTTTTCATTGTCATAATATCGAGTCTTATTTATTCTAGTTTAGGTAACGTATCACTGATGCAAATCGCATAAATATAACAAGGCGTGAATAGTCTCTGATTGCATATTCCTGACATGTTCACTGGATCGATTCCCGACGTTACATTATTCAGAAAACATGTAGGATTTGACAAGTAGGCGTCATATATCAAGCTTGTAATAGAGCGACTAACTTATATGTATATTTGAATGGGGGGGAGTTCTAATCGTATTTCTTAAACACAACCGAAGGACTCCCTTGGATAATTTTAGTTCGCACATTCGGCCAACTGTAAACATAAGTAGGTCGATCCATATAAGCTTGAGTTTTGGCACCTTCTCAATGAAGGATTGATGGATGGTTTCTGAATCGTTTGCTGGGCTTAGGGCCAAAGTAGAGTGTTAGAATTGGTTACTTTAGTGCTTGTGTTGAAGACATATGAATAAGCAATGTATGATTGGTATGAATGTTTCATGTCTGAGAGAAATATGCTGTTTTCCTTTATTGCTAAGAAAGAAACCTATGGTCAAACGCCATAGAATAATTAGTATAGATTAAAAAACTAAATTAAAAAAGAAACTTTTGTAAAAACGTAGAGACGCACAGCGGGCAACGGAGAGAACTATGCTTGGAGTTTCTTTGCGATAAAATCCGGAAGATATTCGCTAAGTGCAGGCACTGACATATCTTCTCAGATTTGTAAGTTGAAGTGGCAATGGGCACATCATTCGAAGAACCTGTAACTGATCTTTGAGAGTCCGCCATATTGGATTTAGAATGACGTCAGTTAGCTAATCATACATTGTCAAAGTAAACGTGTATGCAAAATAGTAGCCCAACCGCGTGGTTCTTCTAGTAGGACTACGGGTTTTTTTTTCGGTGGTCCATTTCTTAGGACCACGGACAAGTCGTATTTCCGATAGTCCGACTAGTTGAACCATGGGCAATTAGTTTTGCCAATGGTCCTAGTCATTAAAATATACATACATATTATGTATTTATATTTTACATAACCTTCATAAATAACACAAACAATGTCACAGATTACAAATCTATTCATCATCCATTTTTATTTGCAAAAAGACTGACGGCGCTTCCGGAATCGAAACTGTAACAAATGCGATTCTTTGTGCATTATTTTCTCTGCATTGTTTCTTGCTTCTGTTTTGATCGTTTTATGAAACCTGTCTTAGCCGCATTACCGCATTAGGTTGTGATTTATATTTAGGTGTCACGCGATGTCACGCGGTGGCGCGCGTTGGCGTGACGGTCCATCAGCGGACGTGTTTGGTTTACTACGCGCTCTAATTCAAATCAATTTGTAGGCTTTCACGAGAATGAAGGACGTCAAGTATTTTAGGAAGTGTGTTTATTCATAATTAATCACATTACAGTTACAAGTTTGGTTGCTACCCATTTTTTTTAAATATACTGTTTTTTGGTAGCGCAGCACTTGAGAACGACTGGTTTGATTTGTAAATTTTTTATTTTAAAGTGTTTGTACTAGTACAAATCGACAGCACTTTATGGTTGATATTCCGAAAACTCGTACGATATATTTTGATTCCACTTTTATAAACAAACTGCTAACTGCAAACTGCTAGTCTGTGGAATGAGCTGTCTCAATGGGTGTTCCCCGATAGTTACAATCAGCAATCATTCAAGCACTGAGCCATACCGGTCATCAAAATACCTATACTAACAATTTAATCATAATACACGACTGTTATTATACGCACCTAGTTATTTAACCTCCAAGCAGTAGTGTGCAAACATTACTGTGTGAAGGACATTGTTTTCAGTGAAATTGCAGCGCATATCCCAGGAAAGTGTACTGAGCTTGCCGGAGCACAGTGTACTGCCGCGCAGTCTAGAAAAAAACTTAAAAAAACTAGGTAGGTACTTACCAAAAACAATGACAAAGGTCATCTTCACTGTTTTGATTTTTGCCTTCGGAATGATGCCGCGACTGCTCGCCCGACGGCTGTCCAGGTCGTCACTGTCTGAATAACAATAACACAGCTGTTTTATCATAAAGCCAACCAATAAGATATAGATCAACTCTATTTTTCACACCACAAATTACATACCTACCATGCGCACGATAAATCTGCTTAAAAACTAGTGCAACAAACGGTGGCCTTATAGCTAAGAGTGATATCTGCCAGGCAACCTTAGATAACTATAAAACAAAAGCCCATTTACTCAACTAAACACATTTTGATCTCATCATCATCATCAGCCCGAAAATGTCTACTGTTGAACTTAGCACTTCTTAGAACTCCACACTGAACGACAGCCTGACATTTGCATCTACTGGATACCCGTAACTCTCATGATGTCGTCGGTCTACCTAATGGGAGGCCTACCCTGCGTCTTTCGGTTAGTGGTCTCCACTCAACAAACTTTTTTAATAGCGAAAAAAAGAAATGGTCTACTAGGTGGCAAATAAATAATTACCTACTACTTTATGAACATTCAAATTTTAAAAAATGCGTTGTTCGCCTTCGCTGAAAATGAGGCATCGCATTCGCTTGCGCTCGCCTTCGCTTAGTATGAACACACCTTTATAGACTACTTATTTGAACATAAAAATGTCCCTCGTGGGACAAATAAACTACAAAAAGTTAACTCTATCTACAAAAGTACGAAACCAAACTCTTGTCAAATGACGCAAACAAGGAGTTAAACAAGAGCTATTTGCGGACAAAGTCCATTCTTGTTAGCAAATAGTTTGGTATTTTTCTGCCAAATACAAAGCCTGTGCCGATTTCTCAAATGTCTCGGCTCGGAGCCTAGAATTTATTTCATTTATCCGCGCAACTGAACTCGGCGCAAAATAAAACCAACTTTGGATAAAGTTGGAATTATCAGGAATAAATAATATTGAGGTTTTTAAATATTTTGCTACCGTTTTTCTCTATGAGTTTGTACGCCTATTATTTACTTTTTTACTGTAGAATGCGCTAACGTGATCAGAAAAACTTTTCTCGAATATGTATATTAATATTTATTTAAGACCAACAGCAAAAAATTATACAATAATATTAGGTAATTACTTAATTAAAAGAACATCCATTAACAGGTCTATATTAGTGGTAACCAGATCTGTCATAGCTTTTAATTGAATGAGAATTATCAGATTTAATGAAGGCTCTACAAGAAACTGTTTGACCTCAGGCTGACAAGAAGCACACATAGGTAGTATACTTCAACAACAAAAAAAAAGTACAATCATAAAAAGTAGGAATAGTCACTTTTAGAAAAAAACTGGACAAATACGAGTAGGATTCGCACTCGGAAGGTTCCGTTGGAAGGCGATCAGAGCGCGAGTGCAAACAAAAAAAAAGTTGAAATATTGTAAGACAAACTTAACTTTGTAGTGAACAATAAGGTACTTCCATACATACCAACTACAAAATATAAGTTTGTAATCGCCTAACAATATTTTTTATGATATAACTCCAAATTGTAAATTTTCGGATTTTCCCATTCATATGTGCTGTGAGATCTTGCTTCTTGCCAAGATTCATTATTCTAGGTCAACGGGAAGTACCCTATAGGTTTTGATTCCCTTCTTAACCCTAGAACCGTACCCTGGGGTACAAATCGAAAAAATAAAAATGATTCGTCCTTTACTTCTTTTCTATTTGACTGTGAGTTTCGCGGCTCGGGGTATTTACGCGGGGCGGGCGGACGCGCCGATAGGTCATTCGGACGGCGGTCCTGTTGGTGACAAGACGTGGTGCGTTGCTTGTGGGGTACAGTAGTACCCCAGGGTACGATCAACGTAAATATTTTACAAAATGTATTTTTTTTTAATTTGTTGTTTTTTTTAAGTTTTTTGAGTTGTTCTTGAAAAAATATTTTATTTCGTTATATGTATACGTTGTTTTTATGTTCTGTTAGAAAATATTGCCTTTTTTTAGTTATTTACATATTTTTTTGTGTTTAGCTTTTTTTTATTTTTTATATAGCTTAACGGCGTAAATTAAATGAAAATGACATTGAAAATATACTACTGCAGACGGACGAAGAAGAAAGTATTGTTTTGGGCGAGGAACTGGAGGACGAACCGGATGAAATAATACAAGATTTTCGCTTAGAGGAAGATAGCTTATCTACATCTGAAGAAAAACGTCCTCATGCTTTCCACCATACATTTTCAGGCAGATAAAGCAAAAAAAAATTGCTAGTTAATTGTTTGCTAGTTTGCTGTGAATTTGCCAGAAATCGTTAGTTTTTATAATCTAACAAAGGGTGGCGTCGATACTTTTGACCAGCATTGTCATACATACAGCGTATCCCGCAAAACTCGCCGTTGGAGCCTTTGTGTCTTTTATGGAATTCTAAATACTGTAGGAATTAATTCCATGATGTAGCTGCATTCTTCGACGGCCACCAATAAGCAAGATTTCAGGAACAGACGCACATATCTGAAGACTCTCGCCTTTGATCTAATCAAACCTCACCTGGAGGAAAGATTTCTATACAGAAGTTTGCCGACGTCACTACAAGTAAATATTGGAGAAATTTTGGAAAAAAGAGACCAGTTGCATTGGAAACTTCATCTAATGCAAAATCAGGAAGGTGCTCTTTTTGCCCAAGGTCTAAGGACCGAAAATCACGCACACAACGTGCTACATGTAAAACTTTTATTTGTAACGAGCATCAAAACAAAATATGCCAAAATTGTTTATCAGTTCCTAATTAATGATTAATCTGTGATTTAAAAAGACTTAATTAATGTAAGAAAGCATATGCATGTTGATTATTTAATAAAAGTTTATTATCCTTTTCTTTATGCGTTTTTTTAATTGGGGTACACCTGCACCCCAGGGTACCATTAGTTGGAATTTTAATATGGGTACGGTTCTAGGGTTAAATCGCAAAATAGGTTATATCTTTTGATCGCGTTAACTTATCATAAGTACATGATTTTTTTAAAGATACTGTACACTCAAGTATATGTTATAAATTTCAACTTGATACCTTTACGCGTTTCTGAGAAATGGGTCTTGACAGACAGTCAGACATATGGACAGATGGACAACAAAGTGATCCTATAAGGGTTCCGTTTTTTCCTTATAATGTACGGAACCCTGAAAGTTTACATTATATCATAAAATCAGATTACAGTAAACATTTTCACAGCCTACAGTCCACTTGGGTTTTACTTTGCGCCAGAATTCAGTTAAGATCCAAGTTCATATTTCACCGAAACCCGAGCCATCATCAGTCGAGGCACGTTCCATCTAATTTGTGCCGATTTCTCGCCAGCTCTGGTTTTTGCGGACATCAATGCTGTCCTATTACTATGTAGACATTATGTAGGCACCCTTATTTTGCCGATGGAGGATATCCGAGTCGTTATTTTTGATGAAAAGAGGAAATAATGAAATGTATAATCAATTCCTGGGTAGATATGACTGATGTTTGTTCTCGGGCTTTATTAGTGGCTTGTTGTGGGGAAGTCAGTTTAGGTGAAATTGAGGATAATTATGAGCTTATCTTTTATAATGACAGCTAGGGGAATAACTAATTTGTAGCTTACAGAATGCTTCGAGGGTATTGTGTATAGCTAAAATAAATTCGTATAAGTCAACAAAATTTTATTTAAATATAATAACTTAAATCAAATACTGACAATTCTGTAGCTAGAAAAATTTATAGTACAAGCTAGTATAGTCGCATTAGAGCGCAGGATCTTAGGCGTTAGGTTAGGTTCGTACGCATCTGAAATACGGAACTACGCTCCAGACCGTGGATTACAAAATTAAATGTACTTAGTTCTCCAAACCGTGAAACTGAAATGACACTTGGCCAGCCGTGTAAGCCATATGCTGGAAGAGCTTTGAGCCAATATTACCACAGAGTAGAGCACAGCTTGTCGCATGTATTTGGTAAGCCTCATTTATAAAAGATGGCTCGTATATAACTCTAAGTGCACCTTTTATTAGAGGCTGACAAAATTCAGCATAAAATCACCAACATTGAAAAAGTCGGGAGACGGCCCAGTAGGACTCAACAGGCTAAAACAACACATCAACAAGCTGGAGACTTCATTCGTTTATTTGCTCTCATAGTGTAACTATGTAAAAAAAGTTAATAAAAACCTTTTTTTTTAATATTTCACTAAAGTATATCGGGCACTTGCTACACGGGCACTTGCTTGCTTTGTCTTACGTTCAAAAACCTAGCGACAGTGATCAGAATTCATGGTTTTCATTCAACTTTTAAAATATTGCAGCTGTCGGAAAAAATACATAATTGAACTGAAATTAGTAGCTTATGAATGTTCGTCAAAATAATAAAGAAACTGCGTCATTAACAAAATTGTGTAAGCGTCAATTTCAAAATACTTACATTGCCTAGTAGCCGTAGCTCTCCTCCCAAGCACTCGGTGACTCTTCTGCCGTATTGTCACCACGATGACGCCGTAGCATGCTGATATCGTGAGCGCTGGAGCCACGAAAAGAGACACGAAGACGCTCGTCATCCATATCCGCCATTGAAGCTTGCTTATACTCGACCAGCATTGCGAAACTCCTGAACAAAAAGTGTAAAGTGTTAGGGTCGCACTTCCGGCTAGAGCACTGTCTTTAACACATTTTAACATTTTTAAAATTAAACATCACCATAAAAGATTAATTAAAGAAGAAAAGAAAGGGCATCATCCAAGGTAACATTCCAAATGTTTATGAGTAATTTCCATATTACTATAGAAACTAACGTGAGCGTGATTCATTATTTAAACTAAGACGAGAGTGAGTTTTTCGACTGCAATACCCCATGAGTGCTAGCCATTTATTAGTTTAAATAGTAATTTTCATGGTGATTTTTTGGCAACCAAGAAGTTGGTTATTCTAGGTTTTTTTTGCTAAATATGTGCGAAGGTTTCACAAATAAAATTAGGTACTAAAGTTATAATATGATTATTTACGGGATATTTACCGTGGTAAGGCCGTGGCCATGGCCGTGGTACCGTGGTAGCTCATTCCACAACCTTACCACGGTAAATATCCCGTAAATAATCATATAACTTCAGTGAACGACCGTGATAGTTTAAAACATAATTAGGTACATTCAAATAGGTTTGAACATTTGCATTGTTATTTTAAATGTAATGAATGATCTTATTTCATTTCATTGTACTTTTTAATTTTACAAATGCCGAAAATGCGCGTACTAGATAGTAGATAGCCTGTGACAGGTATCAGGCATTTCATAACTGAATGAACATTATTAAATTAATGTGATGTAAAGCCAGCATTATAGGCCTTCTTTTTAATTAAAAAATACTATGAAAAGAAACAAGATCATTTATTACCATTAAAATAACAATGCAAATGTTTAAACCTATTTTGATGGCCTATATCTTATGACACAGAGGCGTTCTTCTCTATTACAGAGAGTTTTTAGGCAACTTTTTTTTTTATCGCTGATTTCCTCGTTTACCACCAACTCGCCTGTAATCAGACTTCTCACATCGTCTCATTACTTCAGACGATGTAAAAAGTCTGATCTACTCGTTTTATCGTAAATAAACTTAGGTATTACTCGTACCTAGTGCAATAATTAACAAGGGCCGGTTAAATTTTCCATAAATAATACTTAATATAAATGATACAAGTTTCATACTTGAAATCACGTAGATATTCCAAGATTTACTCAAGCTTACAAAAGACACAGAATAACAAATTAGATGTGAGTTGTGAAACTATAGGTTTTTGTAATCTACATACAAATACCATACCCATACCACCATACCCATAGTACCCATGGTTATGTCAGCTTTTGCTATGAGACCAACCCTAAAATGGCAAAAAAACAGCTGTTCCATAGAAAGCGGTCATTCTCACTCGACAAAATGTATGGAACAGCTGATACTTTTTCGCGGTTTCATGTTGATGATTGAGTATAACATTAAGTATAATATTAACCTTTTAGCTTAACACGTTTTTTCTGCGTAACCCTGTATAATACAAATATATTTTGGTATCATACTCTTATGTTTTAGACTGTTAGGTAGCAAGACTCAATAATTAGGTACATAATACCCAAGTGATACCTATTAAGTGTCCCTTCTTCGCACCTAATATTCTGTGGAATTTGGCGGGTGTCTGAACAGAGCGTGGGAGTACAACACCATTTTGTCGTCTAACCTTAATGAAGAACTAAAACACCCCGTTGGCTTCTATATAAGCACGTTTAGTGTAGTTCAGAAGTCTTGAAGTCTTAAAACAGTTATTTTAAACACGCTTTTGTAGCTTTTCGTTATTTAAACTTTGAACAGTTAAAAATATAAAGGGAAATGACTCTAACAGCTTAGATACTAAAAACTACAATGAAGCAAATTCCATGATGACTTAAGTTTGTACTTCTAAAACGCATTGTAAACTGTCTGCTCCGTAATGATTTCTTAGGTTTACGCGGTTATTAAATGTATAAATTTTAACAATTTTGACAGATTTTATCGTCTGTATTTTACATTATTTTAATTCCTGACGTTTTGAACAATGCAGTGTCCATGGTTTTGAACACTCCTGTATCCGTGGTCACAGGTAGACAAGGCCCGTAAAAACTATAAACTATTCCCAAGTAAAGCCCGATCTTCGTTCAGGTGAATCTCCACTTAGGCATTGATTAGGTACTGCTGATTAATAAACTGCAATTAGCCCTCAACTCATGCGCATCCTTTCTCAAAACCGGTACCTGGGTCAAACTTGAAACAAGCTTTAAGTGTTTTGAGTTTGAGTTCAGTTTATTTATGGACATAGATCACGGATATCTGTAGTATGTTATGAAATTATTATGCGTTGGATTTCAATGTTTCTGTTTTGTGTCATAGTGAAAACAAGAGTATAAGAGTGAGATTTAAGATGTTTATACCTTCTACATTCGCTTCGTCGAAGAGAAACAACATCGGCACGCAGAAGAGGAAGCTCACCAACCACGCTCCTAAGATCAGACCACGTGCCCGACGCCCTGTAGGGGAAAACATCCAAATAAATGCACTGCAATCACAAAAAACTTATTTTTTCATTGATCCTGTTATTTTAGAAAAAGCAAATAGCACTTGTATGATAGCCTATTATCAAAATTGCTCCATCCGTTTCCACGTGTGATTATTTTCAGCCAGCATGAGTCCTGTCTAAGTTAAGCCGAAACATCGCAAATAATGATATTTCTTTTGTAAAACAAAAGCCTTGAAGGAGCAGTAACAGCATGTCGGTACACAACAGCTCTACAAGATATATCAATTTACCTAAATGGTTACGGGTTTCGGATCTGTCGCTAGTAAAGTTTTATAGCCCTCTAAATACGGTTAGCTAACTCCGATAAAATGAAATTGTGTATTTGGTGGAAAACAGTCGATTTTGGGTCATTGTACTGGGCACCGTTGAACTTGATTGTTATGAGTTTGGGAAAATTAGAGTTATCCTGGCTTTCCTATAGAAAATACTATAACCAGTTTACAGGGTTACATATTATGGAACAGTGGTTTTAGCCAAAGAAAGTAAATAGAACGGAAATGAGAAAGAAAACCTGTTACCGGGGATTATGAGTAAAGCTTGATTGAATATTCTTATTTAGATTAACGCGTCGAACTCCGCATTACAGTTGCAACTGATTTCGAATGGCTGACGTTTTGTTTATATGAATGCATCTGGCTACAACAAATTTCTAACAAAAATGCCTTGACAGTCGTTCTAATATAAACAAAAAAAAACTTTTCTGTGGTTCTAGCCAAAGGATGTTAAAGGGTTATTGTAGCCATCATTTTGAACAACATTTACTATGAGACAAATACGACATCAAAAATTTTATGCTTGATCATAAATTAAGCCTTTTTTTCGTCGATCAAAAATAACGGCTGTTCCATACATAAACCTAGGGTTAATAGGTTATTACTGGGCAAATGCTTCATCTTTGATCGCATCATCGTTTTCCGACGAATCCGATATATATAAAAAAAAACGAGATTGTCATTTTTAACTCCCGACTCAAACAGAGGGGAAAAGTTTAGCATGTGTATATGTGTATCTGTTTGTCTGTCAGACAGTATAGCTCTTAAACGGTTTTGATAGGTTTCGATTTAGTTTTTTGCTTGTCTAAAAGGTGACTTGGCCGAGAGTGTTCTTAGCTATCGTATGATTCAAGTAAATCTGTTCAGCAGTTAGAAGATTATCAGCATTTTTTCGGGGGTTTGAAAAAACTATTTATTTTTGTCTACGGAACAGCTTTTTTGCAATTTTAGAGTTGGGTCCCATAATAAAAGTTATTCATAATAGTGATTTCGGCTTAGGACCAGCGCTTCGTGTAACTTTGTAAGCAGTTAGTTTTCCTAGATACATATTTTGTATATTAAGAGAAATAATCTCTGTTATAGGATGCAGTCCACCTCATCCTCGGTCGGCCTGGGTTCCGCCGACCTAGTATCGGCCACCACTCGGTTACTGCTGTACACTTCCTCCCATCATACGTCTGGCCATGAGGTGGACTGTCGACATCAAAAATACTGTCGGGAACGAGTGGATGTTAATAGCGAGAGACCGGGGAGAGTGGCATCAACAAAGGGAGGCCTATACTCAGCAGTGGGTCACATAGGGCTGATGATGATGATGATAGTATGCATACTATCATCATCATCATCATCATCAGCTCTATGTGACCTTATAAGAAACCTGCAGGTTTCTCCTATGCAAACCTATTAAGTAATGTTTTTAGTAAAAACTAACGACTAAAATAAAGACTAGGAACAAAATGCCGTTTATCTTTAAAGTTTAAAGTCCATTATTACTTACAACTTCCAGTGAAGTTCATTGGGTGAGTGATAGCATCACATCGGTCGACACTGAGAGCCACTAGGACGTATGTCGAAGAATATGTCACCACCCCCTAGAACAACGAATAACATACTTAAAAATTCAGAAACTTCAAAGCAAACATTCTTACTATATCGCAAAATCAGCTGAAGCAAAGTTGTTGTGACATAAAGAAATTCACTCAAATACATTCCTACTTAAGGCACAGAAGACTTAATAGCACACTTGCAGCCGCACTCAGAGACGTTACTTAAGCTAAGGAATACTTAAATTTGCTCTGTCAACTTCTCGTTGACGGAAATTGTCACACATGAAAACGAGACAGAGCAATTTTGAGTATTCCTTAGCTTAAGTAACGTCTCTGAGTGCGGCTGTTAAGGGGCCTGTATACCCTCTGCAGCTCTTTCACTCGCACATTTTCACATTATTGAAGATATAAAATCAATGAGTGTGAATTTCCAAAAAGTTGCAAAATCATGTCTTGGCGTCTATCGTAACATTACAAACATAGAAATGTTTGTTTCGATATCTTGTAATTTGACGGAATAACATGACACGAGAAATAAAATTCACTTGTTACCATTTTACTGTGTCAAATTAAAATATATCAAATTGACAATTTCTTTGTTTGTAATGTTACGATAGACACCAAGACATGATTTTGTTACTTTTTGGAAATTCACACTCATTGATTTTATATCTTCAATAATGTGAAAATGTGCGAGCGAGAGAGCTGCAGACGGAAACAGCCCCCTTAAGGGATTAGCTCTAGAAGTACCGCCAAAAGTGGCAACTAAAAAAATATTGAGAGTTTATGTAACTTTCTTTGTTTTCATTTGCTGCTTGTGATATATTTTGTCCCTGATTATGATATACTAGTAAGATTACAAAATAAAAAATAAAACTTTTGAAAATCTCATGCTACAAAATTTGCGGAATTGCTAACTTAAATATCTACATGAATTCTGAAAACTTAGCACTTTTTTACAAGCTTTTATTTAACTTGTTATTATTTATGTGTGGGACACTTCTTGCAACTGAATTTTAGACTATTTAATCTCAACCGATTGAGCTGAAATTTTGCATACACGTTTAGTTTGGATGACAATGCATGGTTAGCTAGTAACGTCATTCTAAATTCAATATGGCGGACTCCTAAAAATGTTGGACCAGTAATTTTTTTATACACTCCCATAATATGAGTATCAAATGAAAAGGTTTACTGAGAAAAAAAGGGAAAAATAAAATGACGTCCAATGACGGACATATTGAATGACCTGAATTCAATATGTCCGACGCCTAAAATCTTGATAAAAAAATTGAAAAAAAATAAAATAATAATTCATGTAAAAATAATTCGATTTTAATTTTCAATCCGCATATTAAGTTAATGGTGGTACATCACCTGTAGGTACTTCATCATTTTGCAGGTGATAGAGCCAGCTAGCCACGTGATGGTTATCCGCTGTATTAGATCAGGCAATACGCTTATCAGTCCAACTAGTAAATCTGAAACAAAACTATGAATAAGTTCCTAAAAAATATCCAATAAGCATAAATCTTATCAGTTTAGTTATGTTTTTTTTTTCTTTTTTGTTGTTGATGATTTTCAGACGCCTTATGTTGAGGCATTATGTGCTAACGTACCCTGGATTTTTGTTGTCTAAATAAATTTTTCATCGCTAGCACTCGGTAAGGTTCATGATTCAAAATGCGGACAATTGCTTCCCTAGGGAGGTAAAGTAATTTCCTCTAAAAATCCTGTAGATGTGCCCATTGAAGTATCTAAAGAAAAACCAACTGCTGAAAAAAAAAGTGGACTAAGGGAAGAAGATCCTGTAATGTCACAAAATGTACAACAAAACATTAATAATCCGGGGAAATCTATCAATTTATCATTTTCAAACAATACATTTCAAACATAACTCTTAATTTTCACTAAATAAACTGTTTTATCCCAAGTTTATATTTTTTGTCTTACCTTACACTGGTGATGAAAAGTAGATTTTTTACACATGCGAGTAAGTGATCTTTTACACCCCCTCAAACAATGATTTTAAACTATTAAAACATCTCGTGTGTAAAACATCACATACATCCCTTGTGTAACAATCTACTATTTATTTGTTGTTGTGGTCTTAAAATAATTTTCATCAAAGAACTGATGTAGGATTGGTGGCAGAGGGAACATTATGTGATTACTTAATTTGAATTAAACTTGAAAGATGTCTGGGGAGTAAGCAAATCTGGTAATTAAACAGAGTTTACATATTTATTTAAGGTACAAATAAACTCCAAATCAAAGGACTCGTTACTCCAAAAACAGCTTTAAAATAGTTGATTGAATTAGGCGCTACTTTGCTAAATTTCATCCCCAAAACTGTTCTCTTTAACGAATCTCTAGTGTATTTCCGCTTCAACGTTAAATGTATAATAAAAAATAAAATAAAAAATAATAAGTAGAGGTTGGATTAAATTAGTATCATTGGCAAATTTCTGTAGAATAAAACATGAATACTTGATCCTTAATTCGTTATTTTACTTAATACGACGTTGAAGCGAAAATTAATACACTAGGGAATTAAGAATTCGTCAAAGAAAAAAGTTTTTACAGCTTTAAAATGTTTATCAGAATTTAGTCAAAAAAAAATTGTGCATCTATTATAATCTCACACATTTCATAGAAACAAATCACTTGTTCAGATTTTAGACGCTGTCTAACCAAAACCTTGCTTTTGGTGTGGTGATATCGTAAATCGCGTAAATTTATACCAAGCTACTGCATTTTGTTTCTCTATCTTTAAGTCTAAAAACTTCTAAACATAGTTTTCTATTCAAAATAAATTGCTTCGCGTTTGATTTCACTATATTCCCTTAGTTACATCGTAAGTGAAGTTTGTTTACCAGCTATAGCCAACTGCATGATGAAGAAGTTCATCCTGCTTTTCCTGGACTTGGTGAGAAGCAGAGCCAAAACGACGGTCGCATTGCCAGCTACGATGGCCAATAGGAGTACCCACAGGATCGCTAGTTGAGCAGGCTGTCAAACAAAACATTAAATTAACAAGCCTTAATTAAAAAGGACGCGTATATGTGTCACCACAGTTCCTGATCTACAGCCCAACTCTCAAACCAACTATATAGTTGGTCCGTGGGGAAATTCGGCCGAATCTCTGACGGTCAGAGTTGGTCAGTAGGTAAGGAACGAAACTACCAAAATATCTTACTACTAGAAAAAAACAGAAGACAATCAAGGATTCTATTCATACTATGCATGTCAAAAATGGTTCAGGCGGTTAGATAATGAATTATTTTTATTAGGACAATCACATAAAAAGGGCTGCTCTAGACGAAAGTAAAAATCCTAGTGTGAAAACACTTCAATGTAAAAATAACGTGGGACAAGTAAAATTGTAGGTGAAAATAACTAGCCAAGAGCGTGTCTAGACGCGCATATACTCCGTAGCCAACTTTTTGCTACTTTGGCGAGCCATATTTTGCAAAGTATATATACCTACTTGATAAAAAAGTGATGTGTCTAACCTTACCTTGATTTTAAAAAGCGCAAAAAATCTTCGATAACTCTTTTAATCTGGGGAAGATCGTGGCCTCGCTATAACCACCAAGCAGTGAGTCCACAATACATTTCGGTCATTGTGCGATCTAAGTTTTTTTGGGGATATATTTCTACTGTTTTTGTTGCTTTGGACGCTTGTAATCCAACCTACCAGTTATAATTGACTTGTCCAGATAAACAACGTTCATTCTTGTAAATCTTTGCAGTCTTAAGACGGGTGACCGTGAGTAGCATTTAAAACCATTTCACTGTGTGCCACCGCATTTAAAATGCCCCAGAAAAGAATCTCCATTAAGCTCTTGACAATAAATCAGCTATACAAAAGAACAATTTACAAAATATTATGCTTTCCATTCTGGAATGAGTCCTTACTCGATCCAAAAGAAAAACATAAAACCGCTAATGGATTTCGGTACTAAGACATACGCTTCTAGAGATTTTGAAAATCATCAAATCTGAAGTGAACATCCTGACTAAAACCTTTTTGACGAAACGTAAAGGTAAGCAGTAAAACAAATCATTCAAAAAAAACACAGTCGAATTGATAACCTCCTTCTTTTTGAAGTCGGTAAAAAAATCAGCCCAAACTACAGCCCCAAACTCATATCTCGTTGGAAATAAAATTAAATCTCACTGTAACTTCCACAAAAATATTTTTTCTGTGGTAACTTTACATTGTCGTCTATTTTTTTTGGCAAAATCCTTTTTCAAAGTGCATTTCAATCATTATCTTGTGAGTATGGTCTTATGGTCTTCATCACCAACGGTACATGTACTTCAGATGCGTTTGTCTTAACTTTTATGGATACAGATTACAGAGTCACCGTCACCAATGGATATCTGCAAACCACGTTGCACGTTGGAACGTTGCCATACTTTAAATACTGTATAAAAGATGTTTTGAAGAGCCCCATGTTATAGTTACAACTAGAGTATGAATGAATATTAACATCATAAAGCTAGTTTTGTTAGAGCTATACATAATAATTATATCCAAAAAATTCAAACATACAAAGAATAGCCTATAGAAACCTTTCTTAATTAACACAGAGCAGTGGACGGTTTTTTGGTTACTTTTCACACC
Organism: Agriopis aurantiaria; assembly: GCA_914767915.1. NCBI lineage: Eukaryota > Metazoa > Arthropoda > Insecta > Lepidoptera > Geometridae > Agriopis > Agriopis aurantiaria. The sequence goes on along the minus strand of OU611989.1, from coordinate 14,492,008 downwards.
TAGCATCAATTATTGTTTTTTTCTAAAACCTCACGCAAGTAAGCGGTTAAATTGATAGATTGCTATAACAGTTGCTAAACGTGCTACGACAAAATAAAATATATAAGGTATTCTATTTTGTCACTCGAACTGGCGTCAAAACGAGATTAAAACAAGAGCATGCTGGTCTAGACGCATACTTTGAAGCGATTATCTCAGTCAGTTAATTCTCTCTCTCGAGTAGTCAAGAACATAATCAGATTCTAAATGGAAATTATTTTAAGCCTTAATTCGACTATAAATGTCTTTGAATATAAAGTACCTAATTAGCGTTAATTATAGCTTTAATTATTTATCTACGTTTATTTACTAAATGATTTCTAGCTATTGAGTTACAAACTTTGTAATTTAAAAAACCGTACCTATTGAGGAATCTCACAATGCTACAAATTATTAAAATTTGTATTAAATAATTGTTTCTCATAATATCACAAATTATTTGTAAGTAATACGTGTGTGTATTAAGTAAATTGTCATGTTTTATTTCTATTACACGGGAATTACTCACGTAAGATTAAGCGGTTATTCCGACTATAGTTTCAACCGCATTAGGCGGTCTTTTTTAAGGTGAATGCACGCGCGCGGCTGTTTCGCTTTGCACTACGGGCCGCCGCGCGGCGCGCACGTGATTGTCATTTTTTTTTATCTGAAAACTTCTTTAGCTGCGTTCAACGATTTTTGGTAGGGGCAAAACTTAAGGGTTCGCGTTAGCAACATGCTAATTTGTCCGCGTCATCGACATGCTAATGTAATGTATTAGTTTCATTTCTATCGGCAGTCCCCATAACTGCCTATTTTTATTATTGTGTGGATTTGTCCGCGCACGCACAGGTCTCGATCGTGACGTCACTTGCCGGGCCCAACAATAATTACAGAATACCAGCGCTGGTTGTCTGCAACCAGCAACATGCTGAGTTGGGGCCGGTTTTTGTGACAATGTACCTATAAATATTTTAATCCAGATCTTTTGTTTTGTTTTAAATTTATTTCTTACAAAATAAACGTTTCTGATAAGCTGCATTACTTGGATTATTTTTCAATGTAGAATTATGTAAGTACTAGCAACGTTCCGCGGTTTCAATCGCATTCATACAGAAACCATGTTATTTTAAAGATAATAACGTAAATACTGGATATATTAATTTTTTATGCGTTAATCCAGGATATAAACTACCTCCATGCCAAATTTAATTTGAATGAAGTTAATCTTTATTGTATATATTATTAATAGATATATTGGAATTTGTTAGTATTTTAATAGGAATGTATTTAAATAATAATAAGTTAGTTTAGGTAATAATAATAGTTTGTATCATCATAAGTCATAAATTGATTGATTAACTCTTTATTGTTCACACCATGAAATAAATATAACGCATTGGTTAAGACTGTAATGTTACTTTTATTAGAAAAATAAATAGGGTAAGGTTGCTTAAGTCGTACTACAACCTACGTCGTACCCCGGCAATATCTCGTCTGATACTTATAAATAGCGCAATTTAGTATTGTCAACATGAACTTTTCAGTCGAGTGAGCAAACGTAAACAAATACACCGCCGGCTGTCTCCGTGAAGCAACATATTTAAAAATGAGTTTTTTTATATAGTTTCCATTAAATTTTTTGATTCATTTGTAAGCTATTTATGGCAGGATTGTGATATTGATATTTTTTTCCTTATTTACATCAATTTGTAACACTTATTTGGCAATCGTTTAGGCGTATTCAAACGATCGAACTTTTTGAGGTTATGTCAGTGTTTGCGTTTTAAACTTACAAGTCCCCGCTGCTTAAGTCGTACCTGTACAAAATTCCTTACTCATACCGGTACGACTTAGGTATTAAGAAAATTGTTTTACAATTAACATTATTCTTTATCAGGTAAACAATAACGTAACGTAGTGTTTGTTTGTAGTTTTTAGTTGTTCATGTGATCTCTGATTATTAAGTATTTTTCTTTATAGTTTTTAATATGTTTACTAACAATTGTTTTCTAAGTACAACTAAGGCTATAGGTGGTACGAATTAGGCGACTAGGTGCCTTAGTCGTACCGAAGGTATGTTTTTGAAAAACGTTAAAATACCTGTTTTCATTAAAGATATTCAAGTTTCTATGATTGTTAATTAAAAGCCAATTAAATAAAGATTCAGTAGACATAGAAGATTTTGTTTTATTTCAATTGCAGTGAATATTACAGTGTAATTTCCTTAGGGGGCACGACTTGAGCAACCTTACCCTAAAACTTAAGTTTGCCAAGCGCAATAGCAAAAAAGTCAGTCAGTCCGTCTCCATAGTTCCATCGACTTAGAAGGACGCTTTGAAGTATTTGCATTCATCATAGTCCAACGAGAAATACTTGGATTTATGAACTTTTCAAATTTACATTTGGGTCAGTGTGGGATATGAAGTGGCTGTCATACAGCTTTCTAGTGCATTTGGGAAATGCATCGTATTCCTAAGTGAAATGAAACGCAGAAAAATATAATGTACGTATTGCACTTTACCTGATAGAAATAGAACTTATTTATGGTGGCATTCCTTGAGTGGTTTGATGATAAAACGGTGATGTTCAGCTCGAACAGACTGCAGTTGGTGCAGTCCACTTCTTCCATGGCTCTTGCTTTTTTGCTTCACATTTTGTGTCTTCAATATCTGAAACAAAAGGAAATCTATATTATGATATATATTATTAAAAAAATATTGCAGTGCATTAGTCTCGCAAAATCTCGTTAATTTTAATGGAGTGACCGATTTTGTTCGCCAAAATATTGGGATAGCTTAAAAAAATGCTAATAAAATTGAAAAACATTGGGAAAAATTAAAAGTGCTTTTTCCTATGAGATATTTGTATGAAATTGGATTTCAGCGTTTGTAAGGTCGCGGGTTCAAACCCCGGGCCCGTACCAATGAATTCTTTGGAGCTGTACGGATTTTCATACCACTGGCTTTTCGGTGAAGGGAAACATCATGAGGAAACCTGCATGTTCGGAGAAGGATTTCGATGGCGTATGTGGATCCACCAATCCGCATTGGGCCAGCGTGATGGATATGGCTCAATCACCCTTTCGAGGGTAGGCTAAAAGTCCAGCAGTGAACTGTTAAAAGGCTGATTATGATGAAGGTCAGCTAGTCACTTATATTTATCAACTAATTGTGGGAATGTTACTGTGACCACTATGCATTGGTATTTATCTTATCTGCAACTATAGCACCTTAGATAATGAGTACCTACTAAGAACAATAAGGTAAACAGTATACAAGAAGTGGGTACCTACTAAGAACAATAAGGTAAACAGTACAAGAAGTGGTAAGGTAGGGCTCTTTTGTAGCTGGCGCCGTACAATAGAATACGACACCGACCTCAGTGCTCGGGATGGTCAACATTTGGGATTTGACCATCCACTCAAGTGAGCCCCGGGAGAGAACGACAGCGTTGTGTGACCAGCGTTGTTGCGGGCGAAGGGGCTGAGATAACACGCAGTTCTCTCGGAAGAAGCTGTAGCGCAGTGCTGAGGGCTCTATCATATTATCAATCTATCATTGTACCTTCCATCAGAACTCACATCGGATGACGTCTCTGATCTGGTCACCCTGTAAACTCCGGATGATGATATCACTTTATTGTTTGTTTTTGTTTCCATCTAATTCCGAGCTATATTAAATTCATGTCTTTGTAACTATTGAAATTACATTAAAATAGGAATCAATCTAAAATGAAACAAGCTCAGTGTTCGAGATTTGGGTGCAAACAGCGAGATCATTTTGGGTGAACTATAGCGAAGCGGTGAATTTTCAAGCAAGTTTTACTAAAGAAGATTGAGTTGTTGACAACGCAATAATGCTCTTTCACTTGACGAGATACTTTCACACCCCCCAGGGAGTTGTCAGACAGCTTAACTGCTGAGGTTAGTTCAAACACACTGACGAAACATAATGGATTACGACTAGCGTGAAAAATGCTTTTCAGTTCAAAGCAAATTTAAATACAACGATATAAAATTTCATAAAGAAAAGAAGCTTTTAAAGTTTGCCTGCTAAAATAGTAATGTAATGTTTTGTTTTGTGTTTATGCTTGAGAGAGATAGGTCTAACATCTCTTTACAAACATGCACTGTTATTCATTGACCATGCGAAGCGATGTTTCCGGGTCTATACCGGAAAAAATCGGCGTAAGTTTACGTGAGTGCGTCTGTGCATCTGTGTTTATGCGTTTATTAAACAATATTGGTTAAAGGGTAACAAAAATATTGTAACCAAAAGTCACAGAATTATAAAATATTAATGATAGAAGTTTAATCTTCGGCCCTGCACTTATGACTTATTTAGTAGTTAAATAAGTTATGTGCATTTTTGGTGCCATCGCTCAAAATGGTGATGGAAAACATCGTGAGGAAACTGGTACAACCATTGAAAAGTTCGAATGCATAATGGACATAATGACATTAATCTTAATTACTTGACACTGGCAAATGCACAAGAAGTGCGATGCCAAAATCAAAACAGAGGAAAGATAAAAAAAATATATTAAAATTCAAGCTGGTAACTGCGTGTTAAATCGTGAAAGAACGGTACTTGCAATGCTGATATAATTATGATAGCAGACAAGATTTTCAAGTTTACTTTTAAATTGTATTGAAACATTCTTCACAAATTTCAATTCACACGAATGTTTTTGCTAAGAACACCGTAATTAAATTTCAAAGAGTGCACTTAGCTCCTTAACTTTAAGTTTTCGAAATCTAAGTTTAATTATTATCTGGCAGCTGTTACCGTAGCATATTTTGCATTTAAAAGCAATTAGCCGAGCTCACGAATTTTACTGAAAAAGTAGACGGTTAGAATCCAGACACAGTTTTGCAAAATTTTGCTCCTATTTGCGAAAAACATACTTGACTATGAAAATGTAATTCAAGTTGAATTGTAGACAACATAATGTGATTATAATGGCTTAATGGTAACGTGGAAATCAACGATCTGTTACTATACTACGTATGTATGTTGTATATCTAAGGCGGAAATAGTGTCGACGTAAAAATAACGAAGCCGAAGGGGCTGGAAGAGATACGTACCTACTTGACAATGGAAAAGTAATTTGAGTAGCATTGTAGAAAATTTACGTGATTGTAACGGGGCTATGCGGAAATACTGTAAGACGCCGAAAGGGCTCCGTTAATACTTATAAACAACTCGTACTATTGGATCAACACAGAAACCAGAAAAAAATATCTTCCCAAGGTTTAAGAGTTGGTCTCATTGTAAATTAAGCATGGTTATTATGGACCACTTGCAGCTTAGTACACCGTTTCCGCGTAACCCTGTAGAACATTGTATAAAAGAGTTTTTTGTATATGAACTGCTGCTTACGGTAAAGTCCTTCATAAATAAATAACTGTATTAGTTTTTTAGGGTTCCGTACCTAAAGGGTAAAAACGGGACCCTATTACTAAGCCTACGATGTTTGTCTGTCTGTCTGTTTGTCTGTCTGTACTACGTATTAACGGCTGTTTCTTTAATAGATAACACCGTAAAAGATAACCACTTGAAATTTTCACAGAATATGTAACGTTACGGCGGATTAACAAATAATATAAAAGTCAAAAAGTAAAAACGAAAAGAGGAAAGAGAAAGGGGGCGGACCCCCTACAACAAACATATTTTTTTTACGTATTTTTGTATTAGATCTATTGTCTAAAACCACTAAAACTACTTTAATGAACCACAGTATAATGTGTTTGGGACCGATTATCTACAACACTATACCGATTTCAATAGAATCTCATCAATAGAGAAAAGGGATCTAAAATCTAGTCAATTTAAAATAAAACTAAAAAAATTATTATAAAGTTAGTTATTTTATAAATGATACATTTTAGTAATGACTGCAGCAGGTCAATTTGTTTATGATACAATAATAGTAATGTCTATCTGTTAACTATTTTATTATAATATTAATAACATCATATCTAAACATTTGAAATTGTTTCGACAGTCAATTGAATTAATACTTTTCATATAAATAATATTTACGGTATTTTATACCATCTCTCTAGATTTGTACGCCTATAAACTAGGCAAAACATGATACAAAGTGACAAATATTTTAAACCACCTATTGTGCATGCGTTTTAAATGTGTGTATGATATTTACTCGTGTTTTGTGCAAATAAATAATCTTTATCTTTATCTTTGTAAAAACGGTAATACGTACAAGCGTCAAAGCGAATCTAGCGGCATTTTCTATCTTCTTATTGTTGTTGAAGCGTTAAAAACACGACACAAACAAAAGAAACTATTTCATTCAATTAACTTGACGCGACTCTATAATTCAACCCTCCAACTTCATTACCAACACAATTGCCACCAAAATGTTATAAAATCGTCTTTAATCAATACGCAGGTGTTTTCACTTGGAACCAAATGAACTGTAAAACAGGTCTTCATGACATTGAGATAGAATGCAAAATTCGTTAAACCGTGGTGACTAGTGAGGCGTAATCAATCAATCCAGCCAGTTCAATAGGCACTTATTTGAGAAAATGATCTAATTTATCAAATTTTATCCACCAAAGCCACGAAAGCTGATATTAATGCTTGCCCGCAGGTGCGATTAGGACAAGTGATTTATTTAAAAGTAAAAACTACATTATTTCAGAAATAAACTTGGTTTTCATTTGTATTCTGACTTAAGTTTGGTTCAATGAATAAAGAACAAAATTAGGATTGAAGAAGGGAATCGATGCCAATATTCTTTATTTGAATTCCGATTTTCGAGACAAGCCCGGTCCTTTAAACGGTATCAATATGGTCCAAAGCCAACACTGAAAGGCATTTTTATGTTATACAATTTTAGTAAAAATGCCTATGCCAGTCCATATGGACTGGAATGATGTTGGTAAATGGACTATTGATGCTATGGACTATAAACAAACTGAACTATTGAGGTGAACAAAGATAATATTATAAATTGTCATCGGAGGTGAACAATATCTTAGGTATCTTCTAAGTCTGCGTGCTTCATCTTCGACCACATCGTCGCTTACCAACAGGCGAGTTAGTGGTCAAACGTGGACTTATCAGCGTTAAAAAAATAAAAAATAAAACTTGTGGATGGGAGAACAGTAGATTTATAGGATGAGAAACGACACCTGCCTTATCCTGTCTCATCTCAAAACCAATATTCTTATTGTTGTTGCATAAATAAGTATTTAGCTTATAGTACGTATAAAATTAAGTATGTCATTGAAATTTACAGGAACTGAGATAAATTGGTGCTTATCCACTTCGCAATAATATTGTAGTATTTCATTGATTTCTTAGAAACTTTCAGGCTAAGCAACTTTGAGCTCGTTTCATGACCTAATAACTCTAGGATCATACATTTTACAAAAAAAAAAAACAAAAAAAAAAATTACCTTAAAATATTGATCTCAGACTTTAGAGAGAAAGCGCGTCGTCCGTCCGAGCTTCGCACTTTCAGGGCTAGTCAGTTGTTTAGACCAAAAAAACAAGCCAGAAGCCCCCCTCGGCCCCCATATTGTAGCATCTAGCAAAAAGATATAAGAAAGAGAAAGAGAGACTAGATTTTAGCAGCTGCTTTTTACTGATAAATTTATTTTCTAACTACCCTCGAAACAAGCAAAGCCCGTGTCTTCGTTATCCACATCTTTATGTTAGTACAACGGTAAGTAAAGATCTAGTTGAAGAGATCTTTCGGAAATCTCTGCGTCCCAAACAGCTGATGCCACCTGAGCCTATACAAATAGCCCAAGTAAATGAATTGAACTATTTCGGATAGGGGAAAATTAGTTCGCTCAATTAGGCAATGGCCTTCTGATTGCCTATTGGAATTCGATGCTTTTTATATTAATACAAAAATACTTTGACTAGTCAAGTCATTTTTTTTTCGTAGAAAAAAGTTATTTATTTCATCATCATCATCCACAGCGTTCCTTATCCCACTGCTGGGTGTAGGCCTCTCTTTCGCTATGCCATCTGCTTCGGTCTTGTGCTAATCGAGTCCAGGTTGGAGCCGCGATAGTAATAATATCAAAAGCAAAGCAAAGCAAAGTAAGCAATGCAAAGTAAACCGAACATGTTGACTTGATTACCGCTAAAAGTAATTTCTTCAAACAGTATGCAAGTACCACGTTCTTCAAAACTAGTTCATAAACCATTTCTAATTTTCCACCCTTTTTTAACTAACTATTATAAACCTCTTTAGGCTGATATTGCTTCTTTTCATATATTATATCAATGTTTAGCTATTATTTATTACATCTCTGTCTTGAGATCTGGATTGAAAACATCTTTCGTTTTTATGAGTGAAAACTTTTTATGGCTTGCGTCTACTATCTACCTACTATAATTAGTTTGTTTCAGCTGTTTGTTTTCCGAATAGTGTAAAATAAAATAAATAAAATAATATTGCCCTTACAGCCGCACTCAACTTAAGCTAAGGAATACTTAAAACTGCTCTGTCAACTTCTCGTTGACGGAAATTGTCACACATGAAAACGAGACAGACCAATTTTAAGTATTCCTTAGCTTAAGTAACGTCTCTGAGTGCAGCTGTTAGAAGTAAAGAATGCATAATTTAATCGAGCTAACGTCCACATAGTAGAAGCGAACCAAGATTGGGCGGCGTAGACAAAACTAATTTGGTACAATTTGCTCGTACAGCTCCCTTAATCAAAGTAAATCCACGATTAAACCTCGAATAAACTAGAATAACAGTAATGGGGAAATAAAACCTACTAATCTCTCCCAAAGGGATGTAATGTAAGGTAATTTACCACAGTCACAGAATTATCCCGTTGTCTACCGAATCAACATGTTAATATGGACATGTTGGATAAAATAATATGTCATAATATATTTTCTATGTTTAAAAAAATCAGTAATATAAGCTAGCGATTTGTTATACCAGCCTACTGTACTTTATTGAACTGCCAGACTTGGCACGAAAAGACGACACCGCTTCATGGTTGATATTCCAAAAACCAGGGCCCCGATTCTACTAAACCAATTGTTTTTAAATTGTGTTAGATAACGCATCTGCAGGGTCAATCAAGTAGGTTATAGTAGAAGAGAAAACCTCACAGTATCTATTTCACATATATATTTTAAATTAACAGTATTTCACTATCTTCAATACAATTATGTTCGCTCCTCAACGACCATCGTCAGAATGTGTCGCCGACCAACATTTTTCCTACCACTTCTCCATCCAATCGAGCTTCCCGATTGGCTGTCGTCATTAAATCGTTAGCCAATCACAAGGCAGCCCAACTGCCACCACATCGAAATGGCGGGAAACACTCCTGCTCTGTGATTGGCCCACAACATCAGCCCATAGAGACAACTCATACTAAAAGTTGCCAGCATAAAATAAAATATATTAATCAAATCATAGTTAATAACGTCAAAAATCGATTGAATTATATAAACCCTAACAATCGACCATCCTGACAACGTGTGCGTCTCTGCACACGGTCCCGGGTGGAACCCTAACAATCGGTAATCTTGGCCAGCTACAAAATCTCATAAATTAATAAAACAGTACAAGAATTTTATAAGTACCTACATAATTTAGCAATAATTTTAACATGACAATAACTTAATTTTATGATTTTATACACCATAATATAATTTTACATTGCATCGGTTGTAACTTTTATTTACAAAGATCATTATATAATACGCTTAATTTTTATTTTTATTGCCTATTAATAACTTCTATAACATTGGTTATATAATAAAGCATCTGATTTAAAATAATTAGTTACATGGTTAAAATCTAGTAACTACATTGATCGATCTCAGATACAATCTCAATCGATTACGAATAGGCATAACAAATATTGGGCCCAAACGATCGATTATTGGGTTACCAAGTATTTGTGTAGACAATAACAAGGCTTGAACCGATCGATTCAGATTCATCCCTTGAATTCAACCAAACGGCTATTCGTTTCAACTCGCATGTATCTACAGAACGATCAATAACACAAAATATTGTATTAAAAAGAAACATGCTAGATCAAGTTACTTGTTACTTGTGTAGCAGGCATTTTCTGCAACCAGGCGACTCACTGGCCTATTCCGCGTCACCCGGCCGCAGCCAATTCAGCCACCTGGTCTCCTCCAGGAAAGCCAGCAGCTCGTCCATGCCTGCGCAGGCCTCCCAGAGCGTCCCCGGTGATTCGAGGACAGTGCCTCGCCGCTCCGCCACGCTGCCGCACTCCAGCAGCCCACTTGATCAGGTATAAGATGTATCAAGACACAGACCGATCGATTCGGTCTATGCAGGATCATCAAACTACCAACTAGTGCGTGCACAAGACGATCGATTACTTGTGGCAGCGCAGTATAACGACTACTTCAACTTCTCCATATCTAAACATATTATGACAAATATTGGGCCCAAACGATCGATTATTGGGTTACCAAGTATTTGTATTGACAATTACAAGGCACGGACCGATCGATTCGGATTCGTGTCTTGTATTCGACTAAACGACTATTTGTTTCAATTTGCATGTACAGGACGATCGATTACCCATAACAGTGCATTTAGAGAAACATACTTGATCAGGTATTAGATGTATCAAGACACAGACCGATCGATTCGGTCCATGCAGGATCATCAAACTACCAACTGTTGCACGCACAAGACGATCGATTACTTGTGGCAGCGCAGTATAACGACTGGTTCAAACTCTGCTATATCGAAATTGATCAGGTATTAGATGTATCAAGACACAGACCGATCGATTCGGTCCATGCAGGATCATCAAACTACCAACTGTTGCACGCACAAGACGATCGATTACTTGTGGCAGCGCAGTATAACGACTGGTTCAAACTCTGCTATATCCAAACACGATCCGATCGATTGCCGTGTTTGATCTGGAACAGCAAAGAAAACAAATATATAGTTTCACAACTTATGGGAAAACAACGAATTTGCTGATCGTAGTTGACGGTATCGGTGGTGTCACGAGTCAATATCAGTAAATTCTAAGGCAGCAAACAAAAAACAATATATAAGCAATATATTGTTTACTATTGGATCTTACCCTAGTGACCATCCCAAACCTTCTCACCGTGTTGTACATTTAATGCTATTAGATAATTGAGAATAGTACGTTTGTACCTGTCTACTTGGCCGTTTGATTTAAGGACAGTAACTACATTTAACATAATATGCTTAAAACCTTTATCAGGTGAAAACCTTTTGAAAGCATGAGAAATAAAACAACTTCCTCGATCACTTACGAGACGGTCAGGGATTCTAAACGTGTAAAACATTTTCTCTTAAGCTCCAACAACGTATTGGGTGTGTGTATTTCCGACTGGTTCAACTATATTTGGTGGACGCAATAAGCTCTTATTACACTTAACAAAGGATCCAATATCGCCATGATTTAAACGAATGATTGCTACCTTGCACGGGCATTTGGTATTAATCGTCAACCATTGTCCCTATCCGCGCCCACACAACGAAACAGTTAATTATCCTTCAAGACATAATAGACAAGAGTGTTAATTCATTTTTTTTAAATAAAAAGATCTGATCTCATATAGATCCCATCAGCGTCAAAATTAACGTTTGTTCAAGAATAAATAAGTTTTGAGTCTTTTAATTTTTTGCTATACAGAGTGCCCTATAGCTAGTTATGGCATCAGGTTGTGCGCGTGCCATACAAATGCCTATACTAACACGTACTTTGCGGGAGAAGACAGCGCTCCAACCCCATCAGAACTTCAAACGCTTATATCTCAGAAATCAGCTATATTCTTTTAGTATGAGCAATGTATTTAATTGTAGCCTTTGCTAAACCTGTTATTTGTAATAAATGAATCATTAGGACAAGCTTATTTTCTGTTATATAGCTGAGACCCCCTCTAATTAAGACCACTGCTCAGGAAATGTTTTCTGATTTTAACTAACTCAATCTCTTCAAGTTAAAGTGCGTGTGTGTTTGACTACCGATCGGCTTCGCTTGTAGACAAAGGGTCTGTAATAGCTTTTATCTCGTTAGCTACAAGATTACGGGATGATGCATTATTTTAGTGCCTGTCCGTTATTCAACGGAACAATCAAATTCTTGCTTCGTCAGTAACCAGCCAGCAATACTAGGGTTTAGATCACGTTCCGAAAACTTCTAAAGTAGAACACTATAATCAGTCACGATATTCAATTCTATAAATAGCTAGTAAACTACCAAATTTTGCTAATTTTATTAAAAATCTAATAGAGACATACTATAGGTAATAATATAATGTAAGTTTATGATATTCATAATAAATATTGTAACATAAAATGGAGTAATCAATCTTTTTTTAAATTGTTTATATACACATTTATGTTCAAATATCTATTACTATTATTATTATTATTATTTTCTACGACTCATAAGATTCTTATAATCTTGTACAACTAATAAAGATCATGATGTGAAGGCTACCCACCAAAATACAGGTGTTGCCACACCTAGTTTGGTGGCTATGGCTACAATCGTAATGTAATGTAACTTTAATGTAATAAAATGATTTTTAATTTCAGTTTTAGTTTAATTCCCGCAGTGCTAATCTCGTACCCCAAGTATCTTATCTTGTTACTGAGAAAGTCACAGAAACATCCTCAGTAATCCGTCCTTTTAATATACACGATCACTATCGGACTAGAGTAATCCGAAACGAATTTCCTTATAATTTCAGCCACTAGTAAGTATCTCATCTACCAGAAACGCGCTTTTTCATGCTCGTGGTGATACAACATGTACGAGTGACATACAACTAGTTGATCATTGTTCAACTGTATTTGTATCTCAGTCATGTTGGAGTAACCTAATTTTTTTAAGCGATTGGGAAAAACGATGCTTGTAATAGGCATGATGACTAATTTTTTTTTTTTTATTACCTCATAAAAAAAAAAAGCTGATCATAAATATAGCACATCAACGAAAACAAAATTAAATTTAGTTAGTTCAAAATAAATAAGATATAAGCAGATATAAGCATTTAAATTTCATGCTGGACAGAGAGCGCACTATACTGAGCCGTGACGCCACGGCTCAGGCGCGCCATACAAATGCTATACTAACACACGCTTTGCGAGAAAGGGATAGAGCATCCCCTCCCTATCCCCACCTAAAACTTTAAACGCTCATATCTCAGAGATTTATCAGCCAATTCAATTTATTTTTTCAGTATGTGTAATGTATTTAGTTATATTCCTCGCTAATCCGGTTATTTGTAATAAATTAAACACGAGGACACATGCCTGTTGTTTTTTTTTGTTTGTTTGTTATGTAAAAAACCATTTGTCACATTCAGATATTTAACCGCCTACCCAAACCTGTTTTTTTTTTTTTAAATCATTATTTAACGTAGTTATCTCCGACTATGGTGACTACATGACAGAGTTATTAACAAATCCAACCCTCTCCGCACAACAAAATATACGACTACAAATGCTATTGTCAAACGTAGGATAGATCAGAGCTCTTACAGTTACTGCACCATAAATCCCAATAACACAAGCTAACGTAACTTCAGTTAAAATATCATCTAGATCAGGATGTTGGAACTCGTGACCTATAATTATCAAAGAATTGCAGCTTGGTCGCATTTTTATCTATGACTATGTGAGACTGTATGTTATGTATATGACTAACCTACCAGCACTGGCTTGTCTAGCGATTCATCGTTCACAACCTTACTTATGACTCGAGCACTGACTTTATCGACTTTAGTTACAGGATAACTCTTGGTATAGGATAGATATGGATAAGGATTGTACTAAACCATTCCACTTCCGTTCTATTCATAGAAGATGAAATTTTGTTGTGGGGTTATCGCAAGCCACACACAATAAATTATTTTATCAAAGTGCCACCACCAAACTACCAAAATCTACAAATTTTGTGAAAAGTATACCGTTTAATTACATTTACTTGTTAACATTCGTACTAGAATCCGTTTGTTCATTGATTGACGAGTCAATACACGCTTTTTTTTTTGGTACGTTGAACTTTGTTGCCAATTTGTCATCACAACAATTTAGTGCATCGTATGATAGGTTTAGGTCATTAGAAATAACTATGCCCTTGACTACTATGAAGTTACTTTTTTTTGCGGTTGGACTTCCTAAAATTTAAACCCGTGACGCAAAACCATATCTCATACATTTTGAAATATCTACCACATCTTTCTTAGATATTGAAGTGATACATGACCTTTTAACTAGTCCGGCGTCGACACGTGGTTCTCGATGGCGCTAGCCATACAGCCGTGCACGATAGTCGTTCTCCGCCCAGTGTTGGATGGATCTCGGTGGCTGCAGCTTTCTTCGCGAGGCCTACTAGCCTGCTGTGATTGTGTACGACGATGGTTGTCCGCCGCATTGTCGTGGCAGCTCATTTGCCAGCAGTTTGATTCACTCGTGGCTACGATCACACTCTGAAGTTGCTAGGGCTGCGTGTCTGGATATGGCTTCAGCTCCGGGAAGCAGTACGAAAAATCATCCTGGCTGATGTCACGTGCCTTCGAATAACCCACTCTGGGTACCAACTTCGATGTCTGAACTCATCCGTTGTCTGAAAATACATGCGTTGCTTGGAGCAACGCATAACGGTTACATAACTTCAGTTTTTTTTTTTTTTTTTTTTGGTAGGTAGATTAATAAATTTATAGATTTGAAATCACAAACAAAAACGTAACTGAATTTTAACAGAAACTAGAAATATTTATGCATTATGCATAAGCGGTAAAGGCATAAGCATATTAAATAAAAACTGAAATAATAATATGACGAAAATAAAAGAATTACTTATATTATGCTTATTACCCTCTGCTATCTACAGTTGTACAGTCGGCAATCTGACAATAATTATGAAATATTAACTTTTAGTACTGAACAGCATACAATGCTACCATTTAGTTTAATCTTGTAACACATTTCCGACAGCATATTTTATAAAATTAAAACACTCGATAGATCCGAAGCACGTTTTCTAATAGGCAAAACAATGAAATTGGGCGTGTACTTACGTTAAATATGTCGATACGCACTTCTGATATGTTAGAAAACGCATCTGCAGGGTCAATCAAGTAGGTTATAGTAGAAGAGAAAACCTCACAGTATCTATTTCACATATATATTTTAAATTAACAGTATTTCACTATCTTCAATACAATTATGTTCGCTCCTCAACGACCATCGTCAGAATGTGTCGCCGACCAACATTTTTCCTACCACTTCTCCATCCAATCGAGCTTCCCGATTGGCTGTCGTCATTAAATCGTTAGCCAATCACAAGGCAGCCCAACTGCCACCACATCGAAATGGCGGGAAACACTCCTGCTCTGTGATTGGCCCACAACATCAGCCCATAGAGACAACTCATACTAAAAGTTGCCAGCATAAAATAAAATATATTAATCAAATCATAGTTAATAACGTCAAAAATCGATTGAATTATATAAACCCTAACAATTGTAATTGTTTAATTTTTTTTTTATAATTGCCTCAAAATTTAGTTTATTTTTTATACTAAGTTATAATATTGGGTGGTGGTATTTTTCTAGTATAATAAAAAAAAAACAGTCAATTTTGAGGCAATTATTTAAAAATTTAAATTGAAACAATTATAATTTTAAAACAATTGGTTTAGTAGAATCGGTGCCCAGAACGACACCCTATTGATTCCACTTTTATTGTGCAAACTGCTAGTCTGTAGAATGCGCTGCGTGAATGAGTGTTCCTCGATAGTAATAATCTGGGTGTCTTCAAAACGCGAATGAATAGGTTTCCTCCATACGTCTCTACTAGGCAAGCGTGCTCCATCGTAGTCCGCATCATCGCTTAACAACGAGCGGAGTGGCGGTCAAACGCAAGCCTATTATTTATAATAAAAATAGATATACTAGCATAAGTAGTAGCAAACACTTTGTGTTGAAATGAGTTCCGAGCAATGCCGCAATACACTTTTTAATGACAAAAAAAAAAAACGTTTTTTATGATACATAAACTGCATACATCGTGATCGTGCGAGCGTGAGCAAAAAGATGCAATATCAATAAAGTTTGACCACCAGGAAAGATCATTCCTCGTGTTCAAAGCAGTTTGACTAAATAGTTTGACTACGAGGAATCACCGTTATTTAACCCAGGTTTACAGAACGGTGATACGGCGAACGGCTTTATAGGTATAAACTAGTTTTTTGGGCGCGGCTTCGCACGCGACGTGTTTTTTTTTTAAACATTTAAGATAAAAAACAAAAAAAACAAAAAAAAAACATTGTATTTTCGAACAATCATTTTGTAGGTACATTCATCGTATCAAAATGGTTAATGCGACGCGTGACCAAAATGCTGGCGTGTTTGCCGCCAGCATGCTGGGTACGCTGCCAACTGGTAGTGGGCTTGAGCATTTGGATTGTCTTTAGACCTTCAAGTGTCTCAGTTCAAATGGGCAGTCTAACTGTATTTGTAGTGTTAGTACCTATATTGTTTAGTCCATAAAGGCACTCTTACTCTAAAAAATATATCTATTCATTGTATATTTTACCGGAAATTACCGGAAATGCATACACGGTATACGGCACGCTCACGCTCACAATCACGCCCACGCTCACACCCGTGCTCACAACCGCGCCCACACCCACAATCGCATCCGCACTCGTACTCACACCCGCATTCTAACCCGCACTCACACCCACACTCACTCCCCGCACTGACACCCCACACTGACACCCTGCACTGACACCCCACTCTGACACCCCGCACTGACACCCCGCACTGACACCCGCACTGACACCCACATTCCCATCCAAACTTACACCCGCACTCACAACCCAACACCCGCACCCACACTCCCACACGCGCTCACGCCCGCGCTCACACCCGTACCCACAATCGCACCCACATCCGCACCCACACCCGCACCCTAACCCGCACCCACACTCAATTCCACACTCACACCCAGCACTTACACCCCGCACGATACCCGCACTCACACTCGCGCTCACAACCACGCTCAAACCCGCGCTCATACTCATACCCACACTCACGCCCCGCACAAACACCCCTTGCTCACACTCACGCTCACACTCACGCTCACAATCGTGCTCACATCCGCGCTCACATCCGCGCTCAATCCTGCGCTCAGACCCATACTCACACCCACACTTACACCCCACACTCCCGCCCCGCACTCACACCCTGCACTCACACCGTTTGCTCACACCCGCGCTCAAACCTGCGCTCGTACCCACACTCACCACACCCACACTCACACCCCGCTCTCCCCCGCGCTCACATCCGCGCTCACACCCCGCACTTACACCCTTTGCTCACACTCACGCTCACACTCGCGCTCACATTCGCACTCAATCCCGCGCTCAAACCCAGACTCACACCCACACCCCACACTCCCACCCCGCACTGACACCCCGCACTGACACCCCGAACTGACACCCCGCACTGAAACCCCGCACTGACACCCCGCACTATCTCCCCGCACTAACACCACAGTGACACCCCGCACTGACTCCCCGCACTGACACCCCACACTGACACCCTGCACTGACACCCCACTCTGACCCCCGCACTCACACCCGCGCTCACACTCATGCTCACACCCACCCTCACCCGCGCTCACACCCGCGCTAACACACACGCTCACATCCGCGCTAACACACACGCTCATATCCGCGCTCACACCCGCTCTCACACTCGCACTCAAACTCATGCTCACTCTCGCGCACACACACACACACACCCACACCCAGCACTAACACCACGCACTCCACTCACACGCACACCCACGCTTACACCCGTAACCGCAATCGCACCCACACCCGTACCCGCAATCGCACCCACACCTAAACCCGCACCCTAACCCGCACCCATACTCAATTCCATACTCACACCCCGCACGACACCCGCACTCACACTCGCGCTCACACCCGCGCTCAAACCCGCGCTCATACTCATACTCACACTCACACTGACGCCCCGCACTCACACCCCTTGCTCACACTCACGCTCACACTCACGCTCCCATCCGCGCTCACATCCGCGCTCAATCCTGCGCTCGTACCCACACTCACCACACCCACACTCACACCCCGCTCTCACCCGCGCTTACATCCGCGCTCACACTCGCGCTGACATTCGCACTCGATCCCGCGCTCATACCCATACTCACACCCACACTTACACCCCACACTCCCGTCCCGCACTCACACCCTGCACTCACACCGTTTGCTCACACCCGCACTCAAACCTGCGCTCGTACCCACACTCACCACACCCACACTCACACCCCGTTCTCCCCCGCGCTCACATCCGCGCTCACACCCCGCACTTACACCCTTTGCTCACACACACGCTCACACTCGCGCTCACATTCGCACTCAATCCCGCGCTCAAACCCAGACTCACACCCACACTCACACCCCACACTCCCACCCCGCACTGACACCCCGCACTGACACCCTGAAGTGACAACCCGCACTGAAACCCCGCACTGACACCCCGCACTATCTCCCCGCACTAACACCACAGTGACACCCCGCACTATCTCCCCGCACTAACACCACAGTGACACCCCGCACTGACTCCCCGCACTGACACCCCACACTGACACCCTGCATTGACACCCCACTCTGACCCCCGCACTCACACCCGCACTCACACTCATGCTCACACCCACCCTCACCCGCGCTCACACCCGCGCTAACACACACGCTCACATCCGCGCTAACACACACGCTCATATCCGCGCTCACACCCGCTCTCACACTCGCACTCAAACTCATGCTCACTCTCGCGCACACACACACACCCACACCCAGCACTAACACCACGCACTCCACTCGCACGCACACCTGCGCTCACGCCCGCGCTCACACCCGTAACCGCAATCGCACCCACACCCGTACCCGCAATCGCACCCACACCTAAACCCGCACCCTAACCCGCACCCATACTCAATTCCATACTCACACCCCGCACGACACCCGCACTCACACTCGCGCTCACACCCGCGCTCAAACCCGCGCTCATACTCATACTCACACTCACACTGACGCCCCGCACTCACACCCCTTGCTCACACTCACGCTCACACTCACGCTCCCATCCGCGCTCACATCCGCGCTCAATCCTGCGCTCGTACCCACACTCACCACACCCACACTCACACCCCGCTCTCACCCGCGCTTACATCCGCGCTCACACTCGCGCTGACATTCGCACTCGATCCCGCGCTCAAACCCATACTCACACCCCACACTCCCACCCCGCAATCACACCCCGCACTCACACCCCGCACTCACACCCACACCTGCCCACAGCGCTAATGAGAATCAACATGACACAAAATACCCATAAAAAATAAGATAAAATAAAATACTTTTTATTCATACCGTGTTGGTTCTCATTGGCGCTATTGGTATTATAATTCAGATCGCGCACTTAATATTGGTGAGTGGGTTAGTTCCGAATCCTTGCAAACGGGTGGCGGCGCTATTCAACTTGTATTTGTACCCTTTGACCTTCACATTCATTCATTATTTCAGGCGATCATCCATCCAAGTAGGTACCTACCGACGCGCTCGACCTTCAGTGATCGTACGACAGACAACCGGTGGTGAACAGAAATTTGTCACCGACTCACACTTGGCCATTTTTGATTATTTTCTGTTTTACTTTAGATTGTGTAGGATTTATGATATATTCATGCCAAGCAATTTTGACGCTTGTACGTATTACCGTTTTTAGGGTTCCGTACCGAAAGAGGAAAACGGGACCCTATTACTAAGCTTACGATGTCTGTCTGTCTGTCTGTCTGTCTGTCTGTCTGTCTGTCTGTCTGTCTGTCTGTCAGTCTTTCTATCTGTCCGTCTGCCCGTTTGTCCGTTTGTCCGTCTGGCTGTCTGTCCCTTTCGCACCGTAATAGATAGCCAGTTGAAATGTTCACAGAATATGTAATGTTACGGCGGATTAACTAAGAAATTATAAAAAAAAGTAAAAACAAAACAAAAATAAACGTATTTAATTTTTTATGTCTTCACTTTTTACGATTCCATACGCAATGTGTGTAAATGGGACCCTATAGCTATGCCTACACTTTCAGTCTGTCTGTCTGTCTGTCTGTCTGTCCATCCATACTATGAATCAGACAACATGTCAAAGTTAGAAAAATTGTTAGCGCCACCTTACATATATATTATTATAAGTAACGAAAATTGTCAAGCAGAAAATATCAATGTACGTAAATACAAATAAATCGGCCAAGTGCGAGTTGGGCTCGCGCACTGAGGGTTCCGTCCCACCACGAAATATACTAATATTATCAATTAAATAAAAAATAACTTCAAAATTAGTTAAATGTGGCATTTCGATTCGGTGAGAGAAATGATAAGGTCATCCAAGTAACGAAATTACCAGTTTTAAGTTGGCAATGAACAAAAATTTGTCACCGACTCACACTTGGCCATTATTTATTTTTTGAAAGAAAAAGAAATTCAAATATCTGACTAAAAATTACGACAAATTTATCCAAGAACATTACACATTAATTCAAAATAGGTCCAGTATTTTGGAAGTCACATAAACATAAATAAGTACTTACACATGAACATAATTATAACGCATTTATAATTATTATTATAATCAATTAATTAATAATTGGACAGTCGACTAAAAATAAAATGATTTGACGGCGAGAGAAAAAAAAACTATCTGCACAATCAAATAGCTGTCTCTGCCTAAAGTCAGACCAGCTTATCACAAACGTTGCAAATTAATTAAAAGTTTGTAAAAATAGTCATCGACCCGGTCTACCCAATAGGACTACAAACTGTATGAAATTTGAATTTCCCGCTGCATTGGTAAACACCACCTTAAACGCAAATAGTACACCATTATAGTTAGTTAATATGAAACGATACTAAAAAAAAAAAAACTGTATCGTAAATTATGTATTTTTTCCTATAGTACTATACATATAAAAAAATAAAAAATCTTATGAAAGTCCAGTTTAAAAGATAGTTTAAACAAATTTAAAACACCTGTATCTATTTAGAAATCAAATCGAGATACACATGTTTTTTTTTTTTTTTTCAATATAAAAATTGCTTTATCTGTCTACATTAAAAATGCATAAAAATTGTATACCTTCCCTTCATTTTTCTTTCACAAGGACGTGAAACTGCACAAACACATGATGTTGGTGCGTATTAAAAAAAAAGTATGGGAAGTATTATTTTTTTTGCTGATTCAAAAATGTGCAGTACGGAAAATCAGGCGAACGTGAACCTTAACGCGCCGCGATACGGTTATGCGGTTGCGCAATTTTGTCGCAATCACATAAACAGACTCGCATAAAACAGTTAGCTGTAATGCCCCTGATGAGGAACCTAACACCTATACTCAATTAATATTTTTGTCGAGGATGTGTCTGTCGTACGTGCGTGTCACACTTATGATCCGTGACAGTTACAAATAAAGCCAAGCCAAGTGCGAGTCGGGCTCGCGCACTGAGGGTTGTGTAGCACCACATAACTTGTTAGCTACTAAAGAACAAAAAACATTTGTGCAAATAAACAACATCCCATCAACGCCCAGGCGGTCACCCATCCAAGTATATAGGTAGGTACCGACCGCGCCCGACGTTGCTTCACTTCGGTGATCGTACGAGATCCAGCGGTGAACCGAAATTATTCACTGACTCGCACTTGGCCATTATTTATTATTTGTTTCCATACAATAGTTTGAAGCTTGTACGTGTTTACCGTTTTTACATTAGAGCTAATACAAAAATACGTAAAAAAAAATACGTTTGTTGTATGTGGACCACCATTTCGTTTTGACTTTTTGACATTTTTATTATTTCTTAATTAATCCGCCGTAACATTACATATTCTTTGAAAATTTCAATTAGCTATCTATTACGGTTCAAAAAGTACAACCATCAATAGGTAGGACAGACGGACAAATAGACAGACATCGTAGGCTTAGTAATAGGGTCCCTTTTTTACCGTTTAGGTACGGAACCCTAAAAATCCAATTGCATAATAAAACACACCTAATTCAAGCCGTTTAAGTTTAACAATCTCCCTCCATATTGGGCAGTCGGGTAAAAACGTAGCTGTGATGTTAGACTACTAACTAAATTATACATACCTACTTACTAAATGTAGTACCTTATAGTTATGCGGGGCAATATTTACGGTTCCATACGCAATGGGTGTAAACGGGACCCTATTACTATGCCTACGTTGTCTGTCTGTCTGTCTGGCCGCCCTCCTATGAATCAAATACCATGTCAAAGAAAGAACAATAGTTGTTGATGCGGTTTTTTAAGATGGCTTACTAAAAACGATTGAAATAATAATTAAATAATACCTAATCAATTTTGAATAGTCTACGCGAGTTTAGGTGACTGCGGGAACATGACCCTTATGGCGCCGAGCGAGATATGGTTTTCATTTGAGTCGGTTTGTACGGGCGCCCAGTGTTTGCGTACTACAGTCAGACCAACTTATCTTTTAACCCAAAAAACAAACAGATAAACCGTCACACATTGTAACAAAGTCTAAAAATAACAGCAAAGTGTGCTTTATATTTTAAAAAAACCGGTAGGACAGAGCGCACAGGCAGGTACTTTTTTCCTTTCCAATGAGCCCTAAGTACAAACAATAATTAAATGAACTCTGGTACACTTGACATTAAGGTTCATTTTTATAAGCCCGAAATGTCACAGGCAATGACGTGTCTTCACGTAAACATCTCGTGAACATTGGCATATAGAATAGTGTATAGTTACTGGGGCAATATTTAATTGAATTGTAAATCGATTTAATCTATTTTTTATTATGAAACGATACTAAAAAAATATTGTATCGTAAATTATGTATTTTTTCCTATAGTACTGTATCAAAATATTTTCTTATGAAAGTCCGGTACAAAAGTAAGTTTCAAAAAATAAAAACACCTGAATTTCAAAATAGAATCGAGATACACATGTATTTTTTTTACATAAAAATAGCTTCATCTGTCTTCATAAAAAATGCATTAAAAAAAATTATACCTTTCCTTCATTTTTTTCCACAATGGACTTTAAACGGCACAGACACATGATTTTGAATGGTATGAAAAAAATAATTTGTATGGGACGTGTATTTTTTTTTACATATTCAAAAAAGTATCAAAGTTCGTGACATTTTTTGTTCAACCACCACCCCCGTATCTATTATACTTTCTGAGGGAAGTACATGATGCGTCAGCGATGATCCATTTTCCGGTCACCTTGGTGACTTTTCATATTGGTAAAGTTGTTTTGTGCACAAAACTGAACATAAATGTGACCTTTTCATGATGTCTTCTCGGTCAGAGGTGTCCATTTGGATGTTAGAAAATATGCTTGTATGGGGGCCATCTTGAAAAATGGCGGAATTCAAAAACTAATATCAGAAATGGAATTGGGGACCTCGAAAACTCCCGGATGCCAAAAATCGACCCCATCGGACCATTTTGAAATTTGGCCGCCATTTTGAATCCGCCATTTTGGATTTTTTTTACCCCCACCGTGTAGCCCTCGTGACCACCTATGACATTTGGTCGAACGGGACCCCCTAATCTCTCATACTTTCAGAGATATGAGTGAATACATTTTGTATGGGAGAAGTGTTTTTTTGTATGGGAGCCATGTTTTTTTTGTATGTTTCAAAAAAGTCCCATTATACTGGTCAATTTTAGTTCAGACGCCACCCCCCTGACTGTTATAGTTTCCGGGGGAAGCTGGGTATGTATGGTGAAAATTCCACATTCAGGTAATTTCAGACTTTTCTCATACTCGACTCACTCGTGTCTATACTTTCACCGTACATTGTCTATACCCCCGATTGCTCCTTCTGGGAGATCAATGAGCGATAAATATGAAAAAAAAAAATTGTATGGGACGTGTATTTTTTTTTACACATTCAAAAAATTACCAAGATTCGTGACATTTTTTGTTCAACCACCACCCCCTTATCTATTATACTTTCTGAGGAAAGTACACGATGCGTCAGCGATGATCCATTTGCCACTCACCTTGGTGACTTTTCATATTGATAAAGGTGATTTGTGCACAAAACTGAACATAAATGTGGACTTTTCATAAGTCTTCTAGGTCAAAGGTCCATTTGAATTTCAGAAAATATGCTTGTATGGGAGCCATGTTAAAAAATGGTGGAATTCAAAAATTTATTTCAGAAATGGAATCGGAGACCTCGAAAACTCCCGGATGCCAAAAATCATTCCCCTCAGACCATTTTGAAATTTGGCCGCCATTTTGAATCCGCCATTTTGGATTTTTTTTACCCCCACCGTGTAGCCCCCCTGACCACCTATGACATTTGGTCGAACGGAACCCCCTCATCTCTTACGGTTTCAGAGATATGAGCGAATTCATTTTGTATGGGAGAAGTGTTTTTTTGTATGGGAGCCATGTTTTTTTTGTATGATTCAAAAAACTCCCAAGATACTGGTCAATTTTAGTTCAAACACCCCCCCCCTGACTGTTATAGTTTCCGAGGGAAGCTGAGTGTGTATGGTGAAAATTCCACAATCAGGTAATTTCAGACTTTTCTCATACTCGACTTGATGTTGGCTATATTTTCATTGTACATTGTCTATACCCTAGATTGCTCTTTCTGGGAGATCAATTAGCATAGTATCTGGGTCAATAGTGAAAATAGTTACAGCTTTATATAATATGAATGTATCAAAACAAAAACAAAATATGAAAGTATATTTGCAAAATCAAGTAACGTTATCAAAAACTAGAAAACCGCAGAGCAGCCTAGTTTGTCAAACCTTGTTACTTGTTCGTATAAAATGGCAAGTTTCCAAGTAAAGTTTCGATATAAGACGAGTGACCGGGAGAGCGGGATGATTCCGAAGGAGAAGACCGAAACCAGGTCGAAACCATTTGCACTGAAATGTTCGATTGTAATCAATTCTAAACTGAACAGTTGTATAAAATACTGATGTTTCGTCAGAGATCTATAGTCAACTTACGCTGTAACATTGGTTGGAATCAAACTTGTAAAGAT
Source organism: Agriopis aurantiaria (assembly GCA_914767915.1). Taxonomy (NCBI): domain Eukaryota; kingdom Metazoa; phylum Arthropoda; class Insecta; order Lepidoptera; family Geometridae; genus Agriopis; species Agriopis aurantiaria. The sequence goes on along the minus strand of OU611989.1, from coordinate 14,466,855 downwards.
GTTCTCAATGCAATATATTTTTCATTACTCATATTCGGAAAGTAGGTTTGAAGTTGCCTGAGGAGCGGGTTGAAAGTAATACATTTCAGCCCTTGGCAGAATCACTTTCAACTGACAGTGACAGTTGAAAACTGACAGTCACTCAAATTATTAAAAAAACACTAGTTCTATTTTCACATTTGTATTACCATGTTACAACTTTTTTTTTCTCAGGGGATTATGGTCGCAGGACCATACTTCTCGTGCAGTTGCCAGTGTCATGAAGTTAAAAAAAAATATTGGCGGGAATCCGATCTTCATTGTAGAGTTTTGTTTATACTTCCGTATAGTAGATTTGTATTAACACAATCAGTTCATGTTTTTATTTTTAGTTTCCTTGTATTCGTAATGAAAAGCACAGTGTTTACCTCGGGGTTAAAGACTTATTCAGTCCCGAGACGGGGTTTGGCGCCCGAGCGTAGCGAGGGCGCTAATAGTTCGAGGGACTAAATAAGTCTTTAACCCCTAGGATAACAATGTACTATTTAAGAAGAACTGTGTGATTCACAAAACATTTTGTTTTTTGATGTATTCTTATTTGGCTTGGAAAAATAAGTCGACGAATTGTCAAATCTGTATGAAGGAATGTCGGCATGAAAATGTTCGCTTATTACCACTAGTACAAACGATAAATTTAACCGTTGAACTAGTGGGACGTTTTTATCCCCCAGTAGTTCAAAAGAATATGTTTTTTTATAAGAGTTGAACTACTGGTATAACTTTTCAATGTCATGATTATAGAGCTTGTTATTATAGGTACTTATTAATAAGTGCTTATAATAATTAAGCGTAGATAAGTGTCTTTGTTCCATTAGGACCTCTACGCAACAAAAAATATAATATTCAAGCCCCGTTCAAAACTGCGCTAAATTACACACCGCGTGCGGGTTCAAATACACAATTATACTCATTTGCATAATTGCATCCGTACAGAATGGACGTGTCTAAGACACGGGCGACAATTTTCATTCATATGTCAGTGATAATGCTTTGATAAAATTACATCTTGGTTTAATTTGTTAAATAGCGGTGGGGATAATTAAGTAGGTAAATTGCCTACTTTGTGTGAGATTAGAGAGTGTTTCAAGAAAATTAAAAAGCAATGCATATTAAATTGTTATGTGAGCAAGAACAAAACTGCTTTGTCTTGTAATTCGGTCAATACTCTTAAAATCTTCCATTCATTAAGTTACAAACCACTTTCTTCATAAATTCTTACGCAGATTTTCGGCATAAAACTTTGCGAGCAAAATCCATCAATGCCAAAGGCAGTATCTTTTAAACAGAGTCTCAGATAACAGGAACAATAACACCTAAATGAGCTGTGTTACAAATTACATCTTTATGTTGTTACTTTCAAGGTTTAAAATGTTTTAATGGTTGAAATAAATAGGTACCTACTTATACATTTCTAATACTTAGTATCAATATAGCTGTAGGGAAAAATAGAACTCGATAGCTGTAAAACAGAGTCACTGTCTTTGTAAAATATAATTGTTTTGTCCTTTACTTAGGTATTACTTAGTTCATGCAGAATACAATGCGTGTGAGGCAAGCAGAAAATTAATTGCATAAATTATGACGAGAGCAAGTTAATTCGTGGAATTGCAGTCCGAATATTTTGAAGCTGCGGCGAAATTATTATTTTGACGAGTAGTGGCGACAGCAGTGACACGGCAGTTAAACTAATTACCACAAAACCCTTACATAACTTTCTTGTCACCTCCAAGTGTTGCGTTGACTTGTAATCCACTTTTTACAGTGAACTGTTTTCGTTTCCAACGGAAGAATTTGTTCGTACCAAGAATTCCAAATTGCTTAAAAGTTCCTGAATGTTTTGCCTCGCCATTACCCCAGCTAATGAAGCCTCTCAAGAGCCCTACGTTTTTGTTAACCCTTACCTGAGAAATTTTGCACAATATTAAAATAATCCACTTGCTAAAGTTCTCTTCGAATATTGATAAAGCCAAATCTATTGTAAACGAACTGGGCAATTTTTTTTGAAAAAGAAATATAAAAATATATTTCAGGTCTTTTGTAATGAGGTTCTATTATGTAGCTTAAGATGTTTTAATGTTTAGATTCCTAAGATCAGACAAACTAGGGGGTTATAGTAAGGTGGAGTGGTAGGTATGAACGCATCGGGTAGGTATAAGTCAGGCTTGATGCCTCTCTTTGAACAAGTACTACTAAGCACTACCACTTGCACTAAGCAAAACGTTGCAGACGATGCGTAGTAGCTACTTAAAACTTCTACTTTGGTACTTGTACTACGCATCGTCTGCAAGCGCCTTAATCCTGCAGACGATCTTGCTGCTCTTTTTGCATTTGGCTTTAGTTAAAAAAAAACTGGGTCAAGTGCTTTTATTAGCTAAACAAAATACAAGCTAATACTAACACTAGAAATAGAGTTAGACTGCTCATATACCGTTGAAGATCTAAAGACAATCCAAATGCTCAAGTATAATTGACCAACTAGGTAGGTTTGTGGTTTAGGTAAGTTTGTGGTTGTGTAACGTAATAAGTTATAGTACATTTATTTAGGAAATTTATGTTTTGTCAGGATACGATGGGGCTGACATAGACATGTTATCTAAACGCCACCAAAAAAAATAAAGTTTAAAAAAAACCACTATCAGTTGGCAGCGAACCCAGCATGCTGGTGGCATTACCACGCTGAATGGCAATGCTTATGCATAAACGTTGAGCCAGAAACACCCCAGCATTTTTGTCACACTTCGCATTAACCAGACGCTCTGAAAGATTTTTGAAAATAAGGTGTGCCCGGTCCCCAATAGCCCAATGTCTCGACCCCAAACGCCTCAAATATGTAACCACTGCCGAGGTTAGCATAATATTTGCGTAAGTTCATTGGTGGCGCTGTACGTTTCTTAGTGCGCGTACTGACACTTTTGTAACAGGTATAAAGGTACGCTGTTTTTACACGGCTGCCCAAAAGTTATGTTAAAATATATATAAGAATACTATAAAATAAACAGTTGTTTTCTAGAAATAGCCATTAGAGAGACAACATGTTGTTATAGAAAATTATAGAGTTCTTTGGGCATTCGTGTTTGTTTTTTTATTTAGTTGGCATATGACTGTATATTCAACATCTTAGTATGTCATAGGCGTATACATGCTTTCTCCCTCTACGTAGTATGTACTTCATCACAGTACTTCATAGATTCAGTATACTGAATCTATGATGTACTTACTTCCAAATTTCACTTAATTTTGATTAATTGTTTAACAACCAGTGACATTGTTCTTTACTGTATGTCAACTGCAAAAGTTTAATTAGACTCCCGGACATGACATCAGTGAAAGACTCACAACTACATCTCTCGCAGTCATTCTATTTCAAGCACAGATATAGACATGCAACATCTAAAACACCTATGACATTAGGTTAGGTTAAATTTAGTTAAACACAGTTTATCCTCGTATAACCGAGGATTAGCGCCCGGCAAACTCGCGGGGATTCTAGCAAGGAAATACGGTCCAGGAAAATTGGTCGGATTTCGACAATTTGCGAGGTAAACTTTAATTTTCATAATTTTACGTTTACCGACTTTTACGCTGTTAAGAGTTTGCGGTCGGCTTACGAAGATGTCGATTTTGCATGAGTGAATATTGTCCCAGTCATGATTTTAAATTGTTTAACCAGCGTGACGCAGCGATCCAAAATGAGTTTGAGTTTCAAATACCATCCACCCTTTTCTCTTGCGCAAGTTCTTGCCACAGAAACTTGTGCAGCCTTTTGTAATGTTTCGAGGTTGGATAACTGAGAAAGTTTTGTTGTTTCCAAGATGAACACTGCACGATAGTTAAGGATAAGTAAAAAAAATTTTCGAGAATACATAAAACCGATTTTAAGAATATCGACACTAAGGTATTTAAACGAAAAGACACATTATTCTCGAAAGTCATTGTTAGCTTTTGACTCCAATAATTTCCTAAAATAACCTTTGATTGAGTAACCTCACACCTGTGGCGAAAATTAAAATATATCATATATATTATGTTGAGTCAAATTATAATTTCATTTAATAAAGCTTAAGCTATATTCCAAACAATTTATTACAAAACCACACCCTAAATTGTAGGCACTACCAACATTCAAGTAGCATAATTCAATACGTCTTCTAGGTCTCGCAGACCCGCGTAAATAACCCCAAACGTCTCAGCGGTCTGCCAGAACCAACAGTACGGCTGTAAACTCTAATCACCCAATAACGACCCCGCATCTGAGAGCGGCTGCTATTCGACTTTAATTAAACCAATTCATCAGTGTAATGTAAACTTTAACAGTTAACAGTTCACCTATTAATAGAATAATATATCTACCTACAAACCTTTTATTATTTTTATTATGCCTGTTTTGGTATAACATATGCCTGTTTTGGTATAATTTATGCCTGTTTTGGTATAAAATATGCCTGCTTTGGTATAATTTATGCCTGTTTTGGTATAATTTATACCTGTTTTGGTATAATTTATGCCTGTTTTGGTATAATTTAAGCTTGTTTTGACATCATTAATGCCTGTTTTGGTATAATTATAAGCCTGTTTGTGTATAATTCGTTGATACATAAATAGCAGAATCCGTTGGCTCCCGTCACACAGTCTGTGACTAGTTCGGGAGCCTCTGGGATCAATACTATATCTTACCATAAATTATGCCCGTATAAATGATTTTGTATTTGTATTTCTAACCTAGAATGTTTATTGGAGTAAGACAGGTACCTATGTTTGTATTGTGTAGAGATGGACACACACGTAACTATGATGGATGGATGTATCGTGTACTCGTAGAGTGACGATAATATACGTAAAACAGTTAGTATATTGACTTAAGCAAATAGAAGGATATTGGGCAGAGTAGCTTAGATTAAGAAAGGTTAACTCCAGCAAAGGAATGCTTTTATCCAGATTAGTCTTGACTTCAGGTAAAGTGAGGAGTATTCTTATGCAGCCCTATGGAGTGAAGTACACCAACAAATAAAGTATGCAGTTATTGTATAACCATGCTCTTACTTTCTTTTTCGTATATTCAGCACGAGCCAGGGTTCTCTTTCCTACTGTAACTCCTTTACTTGTTGTTATCTTCCTTAGTGAGTTTGTTGGCTCTCATATCATATTTTACAACATCAACCCAACGCCTCTTCCACGTCTTGTCTTTGGTCTTTGGTCTTTGGTCACTAGTTCTTATTCCAGGCAACTTCAGGGTTCATAAGCTGATTGCGAAGATACTCGGCCGACATGTAGAGTACGTCATCTATACACTACAAGTGACATTCCTGAAGCTGGTAATTGTATATCTATACTGTAGCATCCCAAATCCCAATGCAACCTACAACCTACTAATCAATGGTACTTATGTTCTGCCAAAGATTATATACTAGGTTCTGCGTACAAAGCTACAACTGTCCTCGCTCTTGTCACAAAAATGATAGATAAATAACACCAAAGCTGCTCCTGAATTAGAGCTATAAAAATAGAGCTCTCACTGTCGTTGATCCACCTAGTGGGAGCCCTACCTACGCTGCGCATTTCGGTTCGTGGTCTCCACTCAATAACATTTTCTTCCCCATCGGTTATCGTTTCTTCAAGCAATAGAGACTACCCAATGCCACTTTCAACTTGCAAATCTGACCAGCTAAATGACTGTGGTTCTTCGAAGAATATCCTTGTTCCGGATTTTATCACACAAAGAAACTCCGAGCATAGCTCTTTCCATTGCCCGCTGTGCAACTCTTGACTACGATATACGAATAACGAGTACTGAGTAATAAAACGAGTATATACATAGACTACTATTACATGTATCGTATGCACCTAAAGACAGTGTTACCATTATAAAATTAATAATGCGTATAGTTGTTTATTATGGTGTTGCCACATGTCTCTCTACTGCACTCTAGGCTGACATTAACGTGTAGGTTCAGAATCATTAAAATTTATTGAATGGGTGTCATTCTAATTAGGGGTCATAACGTAGAGTGTCGAACGAATTGCTAATTATATAGGTATGGTGGAGTATGGTATATATTATAATGGTAAGTTATTTAATTTCTAAAACCACATGTAACTAATTTCATAACATTTCTAGACATCCGTCTTCTGGTCTACCTGTAACCTGCAAAGACACTGCAAAGTGTTTGAAACGTCAGGAATTTAAATACTGTAAAATACACGCGATAGAATCCGTTCATCATCATCATCACCATCAGCCAGAAGACGTCCACTGCTGAACATAGGCCTCCCCCTTTAATCTTCACACTAAACGACAGCTTGCCTTTTGCATCCACTGGATGCCAGCGACTAAGACAGAATCCGTTAAAACTGTTTAATTTTTATTATGTTTTGTAGATATAAAAGGGCGGTTTTCATATGTAAATAATTAAGTCTTTAAACAATCAATGAATTAGTTTTTGAAGAAATCCATACTTGGGTTTTACTTAATTAGTCATAAGATAAGCCCGATAAACATTTAAAGGGCAAGTGCCTTTAATAACTAAACAAAATACAAGCTAAAACTAACACTACAAATACAGTTAGACTGCCCATAGACCGTTGAAGGTCTAAAGACAATCCAAATGCTCAAGCCCACTACCAGTTGGCAGCGTACCCAACATGCTGGCGGCATTACCACGTTGAATGTCAAAACATTTAAAACATGTGTTCAAATCGCGAACGTTTAAAAATTACTAACATTATGCAGGTTAATTGTAAAAGCAATGGGGGCGGAAACTCAGATATTTCCATGCAGCCGTGCAAGTGCCGTTCTTTAACGATCGTCAAATTCGATAAAATGCCCTAGAATCAATCATTGCGAATACTGATCAAATGGAATTTAATCGAATTTGTCGATCTCAACTGTCTAATTTGTAATTCGATAAAGAACGGTAGTTGAACTGCAGATTAGAATCCGCGGTCGATGAAATTTTGAACTACCATATTGTTTAAAATCACTAATCGTAGGTATTTATAATATTCCAACTTATGCTCAAAAGAAACTAGAACGAAATTGCAGTTCTTAAAAAGAATACCAAAAGGTCACCTCGCCACGTGCTTATGTCACGCCTATGATCTCTATCTTATTCTTCATATAAAATTATTTGATAATCTTTTTTGATCATTGCAATGACTGACAAAGTTGCCAAACTATAAATTATCAATCTGTATATTTGTTGTATTATTTGTATGGACAGTCAAATACCGTCTGCTGCTTTTAAAATAATTTATGTAATAAATTAATGGATATCTGTGCGATGAAAGACAGACAGGTTGTTTATTTAAATATTAGGTACATCTGGTTTCTGTATTTTTTATGTCTAGGTAGATACTAGCGGGTATATAATATGTTTCTAGCGGGTTTTCTCACTATATTTAGTGAATGTTCCTGTTTATTCTACTCGCCCCGTGTATGGAAGTCACTCGATGTTTATTAGCGTATACTTCAACCAAAATAAAATAAATGGACGAGCCCAGAAGATGCGCATTTTTGAAGATTAAGAAATGAGCGCCGGCGCTCACTTCGTTTCAGTCGGTCACTAGCCGTAGGAAGTGCAATATGAGACTATTGTTACATGATAACGAAACATCTGACAAAATTATGCCTTCGTGTGCTTTCCCGAAGTGTAAATACACAACAAAAACCGCTATCAATTTTTTGTAACAAATTTACTGTACATGGTTATAATTAGGTGTTGAAATATAATTATGTCCGATGGTTTTGACTCGTTTTTACTGAGCAAGTTCAATGGTTATGGCCCGTCCATTCATTTTATTTTGGTCGAAGGCGGAAGGTAGATAGTTCAACAATTTTAGCATATTTTGGTTTATTTGTTTTACAATCAAAATAAGGCCGTAATAAAGAAATGCTTAGTACACCATATTATTATACTAGTTTAATTAAAATTACTTGTATTAACACAGCAAGTAATTTTTTAAATATTACCTATATAATTTAACTTTAAAAAAAAATCATGATTCTTAGCAATGAGGTGAAATCTGTCTCGACAGCCAAATAAGATTTCGTTCAGGCGCTAGTAGGTACATAATAATGTGTTTCTCACATTATATTAAAAACATCCAAGGATCCAGGGTCACCGACCATGACATACCCTTAGCAACACTCTGGAAATCTTGAACCTTATCTCCATACCACAAAGTTTCAAATCGCTCAGCGATCCGTTTTTCAGTGGGTGTCAAAAATGTAGGTCCCGTTCGTGCGTGCATATCAAACTACGAAACCGTTGTAATTGTTATTCAAGTCGGGAATTCCGAACGCTCCCGAAAATTGCCGAGCATTTCCGCCTTTCAAAGAGCACTTTGGTGCACGACTGGCCGCATGCAATAACTTCTATTAAATGGGGAGCTTTTGGGTATTGTTACAGAGAAAATGTTCAAATGAATATTTTAGAGGCACTAAATGGGGTAAAATTATGGGGTTTCGTTTTTATGTACGTATAACTTTCGACAAAACAATGTCATTTAAAAACTTGATTGTCTTTAGACCTTCAACGGTCTATGGGCAGTCTAACTGTATTTTTAGTGTTAGTATTAGCTTGTATTAAAAAACTTTAGGGATGTAGCTAGGCAGTAAAAACAAGTAAATTGTTTTTACTGCTTAGATTATTTTTATGATAATTAATAAAACTTGACATTACATATTTGACAAATTAATTTAAGAACATGACTGCAATGGACAAAAAATAAAAACTTTTTATTTAATTTATTTATATGACGTTTCAGGATAATTTGTGACTCAACACACGATAAACGTAATGGAAACGGAACTTGATGGTTAACATAGTTTTCGTTTCAGGAAAGTTGCAGGAAAAAATCTAATTGGAGATGAAAACTCAATTTAGCCTTTTTTGATTGTTTTTTTTTTGAGAGAAAATTTAGCGGAAATAAGATAAGTAAGAAACACTTATTCTTGCTTACTTAAAATAAGCTGCTTATAAAAACATACATACTGTCATCCCACTGTTGGAGTATGCCTAATGAATGCCACAAGACAAGATCTACTTCTTTTCGCATCCACTTTCCACCAGCCCAAATTTGAAAGGTTTCGCAGGTCTTCCCTCCACCTGGCTGCAGAGCTTTACTCTACGTTTGCCAATATAATTATGATCTCCTGAACCCGTATACCTCAACGATTATCGGTTCTTCTACAGACATGGCCAGCCCATTGCCACTTTAGTCTGAAAAACCTTTGAGCTATGTCGGGTATTTTAGTTATCGGTCAGATAATCTCATTTCTTATTAATAATTTGTAATGTTTAACTTTTGAATGTTTAGGTAATATTTATTTGTAAGTAGTTTTAGGTTTTATTTTTGTTTATTTTCCAAATTTTTGTAATTTTCTTGTTTAAATAAAACTTAGTTTTTTCTGATTCTATCTTTTAAAGTAACCCCAAGCATAGCTCACTTTATAGCTCGCTGAGCGACTTTAAATCGATGGACCAGCTCTACTATCAGTGTTCACGTTTCAGCTCCGTAGGTTAGTACAGGTAGGGCGTACTGATCAAAGTGTTGTCTTCAGGCACTGTGGAATGGAAGACGAGAAGACATGACGTTGTTTGCCAAACACTGCCCAGACTTACTTCTTGAAGTTAGCCCGGCCTTATTGTAGAATCTGCCCTAGGTAGGCGCATTCTTTGACAGTTTCAAGACGGTAGTATGTGACCCACATTGACAGGTCCTAGGGTAATAGGGTGTGTTAAACATGATCTTAGTTTAATCCTGGTTCATCCGGAGATCTAGAGTAGATCGAAATAAAAATTATATATAATTAAACTGCTTATAAGTAAAATTATTTATTTTATTTTAAAGTACTAAATCTCGGTTCCTTAAAGCTTTCTGTGAACAACAGTTTGGCCTTAATCGTTAAATCGACGGATATCTTCAATCAACTGGGTGATTCTAGCTCTATTAACTCAGAGGCGATGAAGTACTGAGTAGACGTGATGAAAGATCGTAAACAAAACGCATCGAAAAATAGTTTCACCACTAAATCAGCGGTTATTCTCAAGAACAGCAAAAAAAAATACTAAAACTACTAACAGAAATACAACACTGAATATTTTCCGTCAAAATACTTATAGAATCGCAGGTGGCCAAGCGGTTTGGATGCACTTGCAAAGTTTTAAATCAATACAATTCAGAGAAGGTTAAAATCTATACTTCTCACATTTATTTGCATAGTTTGTGTAGTCTCTATCTCTATTCTCTATCTCTTCTCTATCTCTATCTCTACATAGTATAAATTGAAGTCGCTTTCCGCGTCTGTCTGTCTGTATGGCCGCTAACTCCTCCTAAACCACGCAACGGATTTTGATGCAGTTTTCACCATCAGATAGATAATTTTTCAAGGAAAGTTTATATGTATAAAGAAACCTAATTAAGTTTTTATGTAAGTACAAAAAGACACTATTTTGAAACCAAGGCGCTGAGAAATAAAATTACATGGCTTACGTAGGCTAAACCTTAAGAGATACACAAAAATGATGTACTAGAGAATTGTAGCTCTTTTCAAAATCTAAAGAAAACTCCGCGATGGAATATCCCTATCTGTTATTGTTGACTCACAGTAACCATTTCTTTCATTAAAACTACATTTTAAAATTGCGTTATACTTGCGACGCTATTTAATCTTATTCAGTATAATCCTTATCCAAATAAATATAACAGTATTCTTGGGCATTAAATTAAATGTATAATTGTCTTTTACAGTATACAATTCAAATTAATACTTTAGAAGATATCATCAAACGAAAAAATAATGCACGGACCGGAGTCGCTCGGCCACCACAGGCCGCTACGAACTACCGGTCTTCCCGCGCCCCCGCGCTATTTTGCTATTGTCTACCTTAGGGTTACGTACCCAAAGGGTAAAAACGGGACCCTATTACTAAGCCTACGATGTTTGTCTATCTGTCCGTGCATCCGTCTGTCCGTCCTATCTTTAAGCGGCTGTATCTTTAGAACCGTAATAGATAGCCAGTTGAAATTTTTACAGAATATGTGATGTTACGGCGGATCAAATAAGAAATAATAATAAAGCCAAAAAGTAAAAAGTTAAGGGGGTCCCCATACAACAAAAATAATTTTTACCGTGCTTTAATGTAAAAACGTTAAAAACGTACAAGCGTCAAACTTGGCATGTTTATACACTCATTTGCAAAAAAACGGCCTATTTTGATTTTTTCCCATTCTGAAATAAATTCAACACGAAAAAGGTTTTAAACATTTGATTATTGGCTGTTTAAACAAGAGCCATGGTATTTAAAAAAGTACGTTCCAATTTCAAATTTTAGACTGAGGCTGGTTTTTAGAGAAAACAACTTTTTACTACCTACATTTTGTGACGCGAATTCCCGAAAGTTAATATCGACTCTAAATAACTTTTAGTCAATTTTCATTTAATTGTTTCATGTCCTTGACATTTTTGAATGTTGTTAATGCTGTTTAGCTGTTTGAAAAATGGTAGATAAAGTGATAAAAGTCAGCATAATTATTGCGCTGCTTGAGGAAGATTGCAGCCAATGCTCCGTGGCTCAAAGGCAAAATTTTAGTTGTTCGACATTCCAAAGTACCTGGCAGCGCTATCAACAGACTGGTCCCGTCTAGAGAAGGCCTGATTGTGGGAAAAAGCCATGTACCGAACCACGGCATGATCGTTTTCTGGTGATTCAAGCGTTGACAAATCGCAAATCTTCGTATGTGGACCTAAAGAACAATCTCGAAGAAGTAAGAAATGTGCAAATTAGTCTATGGACGGTCAGGAGGAGACTTCTCACTGCCAATACAAGTAGTCATCGCCCAGCTCGCAGCCCTAAATTACTCCATGAGCACCGAGTTTCCAGGCTTAGCTTCGCTCGAAATTGTGTTTAATGGACTCAAGAAAGCTGGGATAGGGTATTGTTCTCCGATGAAGCCATAATATCTCTGTACGGTGAATACTGACGTCTACGAAAACAAGAAGAACGTTTTGCAGAGGCATGTTTTGAAGAAATCACACCTTATGGTTGTTATGTTTTTGGGCAGGAATAAATTCGTTGGATCGTACAGAGTTAGTATTCATCGAAAATGGCACACTGTCTGGACACCGAAACAAAACGGAACTTCTAATTCCTCACGCACAACCCGCATAGGCTGATCTTGGCGAAAACTAAATTTTTAAACAACAAATAATAAATAAGTGCGAGTCCGTGACAAATTTCTGTTAGGGCGCGGACAGTACCTACGGCGGTCACTCATCCAAAGTGACCGCCTGGGCGTGATGTCTTTTTGCACTACTTTCTGTCTTTTGTGTTGGTACAGAACCCTCAGTACGCAAGCCTGACTCGCACTTAACTGGTTTATTTTTCTAAATTATACCCGTGCGAAGCCGGGGCGGGTCGCTAGTTAGTCAAAAGAGAAGTTAATAAAATTTTGTAAAAAAAAATGTGGGTCGTGGGATTGAAGTAAATTAATTCTATGAAAAGATATAAAACAAACTATAGTAAATGGCTTCTTTTTAATTTAACGTTACAGAATTTCACGGTACAAAAACGAAACACGAGTCGTGACATTTTGCGCGTAAGTGCCTGACTAATTATAATTCGATTGAGACGCTTCAGAGCCTTTTACTTTCACAAGCCATTCTAGTGATTTTTCATTCGAAATCAAAGGTTTTTCCCTTTTCCATATAGGTACATCTGCCTATGAACGACGGTAGCGAAATGGTAGCAATGCGCATTATAATCTGACGGCGCCAGGTTTAATCCTCGTTGTTTAGACTTAAATAAATAAATATATCTCTTACTATAGCTGCATCCCGCGGTTTCACCCGCGAGTAAAAGTGCGCCGTTAAGTTTTCCAAAAAAATCCAGTTTTCTTGCGCAATTTTCTTATTTTTCTTTCCGTAAGAACTTTTTACAAAATACATATTAGGAAAAAAAAGATGAATGAAATCGTTAAAGTCGTTCTCAAGTTATGGCGTAATCAAGGTAAATAGGGATTAATTTATATATATATATATATATATATATATATATATATATATTTATATTATGTGCAGTAGTTTTGATGGCATCGCTGAATCTATGTCAAAAACGGTGAAGGGATGACGTGAGGAAACTTTGAACATCAAAAATTCAATGACATTATATTCACCAATATGCACTGGCCATGCAAGTATGGTGGATTAGGGACCTTCCTTTATCACTAAGAGAAGGCCTGAGTGCTAGAACTGAGAACATTATAGGCTAATTAATGATGACGCCAAAATTCATGAAAAAAATGTCTTAAAAATTACTTGTATTTTGAATATATTTTGGAAATATCAACTTATTAAAATCCTGTCATCATAAAAAATATATTTTTAGTGCCATAAAAAAACCATAGAATACATGGCATTATTTTATTATGGCCATTGTTTGTTTTGTTGTAACAAACAATGGCCTGGCCGTGGCTTATGGATTTTGTAATACCGGGTATTAGAGACACGTTGCAGGCCTTTAAAGAGTCTAGTTATAGCTCTTTTGAAGAGCCCCATGTTTAATTTAGGTTGGATTTACTGTTATTAATGCACATATTGCTTTAATGGTTTAAGTCTAATTTCAGTTTGGGCATTTTTGAGCGCTGATCCTGCATCCACATTTTTAATTATCTTCCTGCTATTTTAAATGCCAAATGGGTTTCCACACGGTGTAATGAAACAACTATATATCTGATATTAGATAGCCATATAAAATATATGTCAAATTAAATAAGGTTAGATACTTAAAAATAAATATACACTAAACTTAACTACAAAATTAATCATATACCTACCTACCTAAAAGCCCTAGGTGGAAAGAAAAGTGGCCAGTATGTTGACAGCATTGCTCAGTTTTGGCCAAAATAGGCGCCAACAACCAGTCGGTAGATAGGTACCGTATACTGCGTAAAGGTACTCAAATTATATTCGTACTATGCTCGGTCACCATCGCTCCTGATTTCACTCGTGAATTTTGTACTGGGCGCGAAATCCATGTGTTTGCAAACCAATGCGTGAAACCGGAAAATATAGCTAGCAGGATGATAAAACGCTAAAACTTCCGTGTTTGTCCCATTATGATTTCCGTACGAAGGTCTCATATATTTCAGGTTAATGGAAAAGGACTGAACAAATATTTGGTAAATAACCCTTTACGGTGAAACCTTTCTGAGTAAACTAGATTGGTCAGTACAGGGCAAACAAAGTTTAATGGAGCTCAACAGTGCCTGAACTTGACTGTTCTTTTTTATTTCACAGAGCAGCTTCCATTCGTATTGAATTTTATTCTCGTTATGATTTCATGCTACTAGTAAGATACAGCGTCGATGACGTAGGCTTGTGTCACCCAAATGACCTTTGCGTCTTGGAATAAAATACCTGGTGGAGGACATTATTATACCATAGTCTACCTACACCACAGATCTACCACCACCACAATAATTTTTTTTTTTTTTTTTTTCTCTTTCCTCTTGAGAGGATTTTGGCGTCATACGTCTCGTGCATTTGCCAGTGTCAAGTATTGATATATTTTAAGGTTTTAATAAATATTGAAAAACTAATCAAGTCAGTCAGAGTCAAGCAAAGTAAGTCACGGTCATATCCAAGTCATGCCCTAGTAAAGTGGAGGAGACTTACCATCAGAGGCTTCTATGGAGTTTTGGAAATACCACGAAAATACATGTAAAATACATGACTGTATCATCTCATATCACTTGCCCACACTCGAAGTCGTTCACGAACACATAATAAATAATATCTCACCATTATTACGTATTAATACTCGAAATAACTCAAGTTTACGAAAATAATACTATGAAGCGACATGTTTGTTCACATTGGCGCCAAAATATAGAACATAAACTAAATCATTGTATAGAGGTTATCAACAAAGAGAATATAACCGCTATCGCTGAAGAGGTGGGACTTCCATAGAGAAAAATATTTATGAAACGGGTGCGACTTCTATAATCACAGTCTATAATACAATGAGACGCCATTAAATAAAAGCTTATACTTACGTTAGAGTAGGATAGAAAACATAGAAGTTTGATTTTGCACCCGTTTCATACATTCGAAATTTGTATTGAAGTTGCGCAAGCCTCATTATCTATTGACTGATAGACCAGCTTTGAGAAAAAAGACTTTACGTCATTGTAGAACAGAAATGTTTTTTCTCGATTTGACGTATATATTGTAGTTTTCGGGGGAACACATATTTCGAAAGAGAGTTCCACGTCCTCGGTCCATAAAAAATTTAAAATATTTCTAGGGCGCGTCACACACACACATCTTGTGGCTGGACCTTTAGAATGGTGGCACTCAAAATTATGTATTTCCTTTTCTTCCTGCTAAATTGCCTTTTCATTTTAAGTAGCAACTAATAATTCAACTAATTCACACCACAAAGCCACTAATAGAGTAATAGTATCGTAAATTATATAGGCAGCAAAATTACATACAATAAATTACTTGTATCTTGATAAATGAACGCACGAAAATACTTTAATAGAGGGCTAAAGTAAAAGCAAGGTAACAACAACTATAATTTACGAAATGAGTTTACTCGTAACAACATTTTTGTACAAAAAAAAAGAAATAAGTACTGAGATAAATTACGCAGATACGACCTTTAGTTTTTAAGGTGCCCAAGATACTTTGGTACAAATGAGTTAGGCCTAGCACACACGTATGACGCCGTGTTTTTTTTTTCATCTCTGATCCAGAGTGCAATGCATGTTTTCCAATTGCGTTTACTTGTTCGTCAGAGCAGTGCCATCTACATGGCGCTAGATGGCGATGCTCTTATTTCATATAAATAGTGGAACAATCGAGTAGGTAAACGCAATTTGAAAAACTCGCTCTAGGCTCTCTGTCCAGAGATGTATGAAAGATCACGCACGCCGTTGCCACGCAACATACACGCACTCACTTCCACCTTTACTTGGACCAAACAAGTGACGAAAAAGTTACAGTGACAAAAGTAACTCATCATAATCATCAAAAGTCACGCATGCGTGCCATATTTTATGATATAATTCCATTGATGTGATTGATTATAATATGATATAATTTTTGGGGGTATAATGTTTATCTTACGAATACCAAATTAGGCTTATTTTTATGCTTTTAACGGCATACTACTGTACTCTTACTGTCAAGCCTTTTCGGTAGGTAAAGTTAAATTAAGATAGGTATTAATTAAGACCTACTCAATGAAAAAGCTCAGTATAAAGTGATGTCTAGCAGCTAACTCTTCATTATTGCACAAAACATGGGCGTATATAAGAGGGAGAGGCGTTAACCGGAAACCTGGAACCCCCCCTTAGCATGCGACAAAAAAAATCGTGGAATATTAAACAGATGGCACAAATTATCCGTGCCACAAAATATATACTGCACGCGCTACTCGGGTTGCATAACAACGGTTCTTTGCTGTGACAACGAACGAGCTATGCGAGAGAAGCGCTTAGAACTTTCTACCTTTATATTTACCCCTCATATTTATATTTTCCCCCCATCCCCATTGGAAAGCTATAACTACGCCCATGACACAAAGTAATTATTTGAGACTAAGAGGATCAAGCTAGGATAGCTTTAAAAAATGCTTTTATTAGCTTAATTTCTGACTAACTTTTTACTCTGTCTTGCAAACTTACTATCACTAGCTTGCTATCCTACATAAAAGCAGCCTGGATGTGGTATCCCAAGTATTATGCACGCAAATCTCTGATGAGCTTGGTATGTTTTCCAATCATTGCTGACCTAGTCAAGTTGTGTTATTTCTCGCTTAACTGCTTATCCTAAGATATTATAATATTAGACTATATCAAGTTACCCTGTTATGTTCGCTATGACAGCATTGCAACTTCACCCTTGACGCTTAAGCTCTACTCAAGTTACTAACTTTGTGTAAGCAATGAATAACCTGAGCTGTAAAGTGTACACTTCTTCGCGAGATAATCTTCCGTCTCGTAATAGGTAAACAAGACTACTAGCTGCCCCCCGCTGTTTTACTCGCGCTACCATGAAGTTCAGGTCTGAGGATTAGGCAAAGACGTTTTATATTTATGGTACTAGCAACGCCCCCAGCTTTGCACGGGTGTAAGTCTTATTTTTTTTTTGTTGTAAATTACATTATTGGTGTTTTAGTAAGGATCTCTATATTTTTTTGAAAATATAATATATCCTAATGTCATCCGGCGATAGTGAAATTCCCAACAGTGAAAGAACTTTTCAAATCGGTTCAGTAGTTTTGGAGCCTATTCAATGCAAACAAAAAACAAACAAATCTTTCCTCTTTATAATATTAGTATAGATAAGACGTCCTTGGGTTCAGGTGCCCAATCAAATAAAGTGTGACAGTATTTTCGCTTGGTAAATAAGCATTTGAAATAAAGATTTAAAAATAGTATATCCTTGCCAAATAATCAAATTAGTTTCAACAATATAATCGTAAAAAACTAATATACAGACAAACATAGGTGATGCTATTATTAATAATGAATGTATAATAAATAAATAGTAATAAATTTTTATAAATATCCCATTAACTCTGTTTCTCTGTCTGTTTGTTTGTTAGCTTGTGACGACTAAGCGGCTAGTCTGATATTAACGAAATTTTGTAGTGTACATCGTTAGGGCGGTACTTTATCCCCAGAAATTGCGGAAAACTGGAAAATCGCGGGTAACACCGCGGGATTCAACTAGTATAAAATATATTGACAACAGTACCTACCTAAACTATTTCAGTCGTAATTGTGTTTTTTTAAATATGAATTAAAAAAAAAAAAAAAAAAATTATAATATAAATAAATTAAATAATATAAATAAATTAAATATGAATAAAATATATTTATTAAAATAAGTAGGACAAAAATGATTTTGTAATAAATGTGTTTTTGTTTCTTATACCAATTATAGTTATTTATGATACAAGTGCGGAAAGTTGGTTATTACAAACGAGTAGACGAATGTAAGCCCGAGACGAAGTTGAGGGCTTACCATAGTCACGAGTTTGTAATAACCAATCCGCACGTGTGCCATACAACGTTTTACAACACATTTGCGAGAAAAAAAAACAAAAAATGGAAATTAAAAAAATACCTTAAAGTACACGCACGGTGCTATACAACGGAGCGTGCGGACAAATTCATTACAGCACGCTCCGTTGTATGATGCGTTTCATTACAGCACGCTCCGTTGTATGATCCGTAATGTTTAACTTTCGAAAGATGTATTCAGGCTTCGTAAGTGCACTTTTTGAGCAAATGTGTTGTAAAAGTATATTTCGAGTTTAAAAGTCGCTTATAACCAAACTATTAATTACGCCACCAATACTAGGGCGTATAATCATAATCATAGAATATTTAAGGGGCAATAAAATGCTATTATAGTAAAACTACTACATTTACCTACCTATAGCTGCCTACAAACAAGTCAGTCAACAAACAAACTACTACGTGTTTATTTATTTTATAGTAAATGTGCAGGAAGGCGTCATAATCCATCAAATTCTTGTTTATATTGTTGATGCGACTGATGTTGTTTACAATATAGCTGACTCTGATAGGTAAGCATTTTATCGATGACTTGGGTCTTTGATTGCTTTTCAACCCTCTTCAAACTAGGAGAACGCTTTCATTTCAGCTGCAATTTTTTGTGCGTATGTTACGCGATGTCTTCGCCAATTGGGAACCGATTTTAACCGACAAAATAGGATTAAAAAAAAAACATAATTATATTTGGGACATTTTTGTACACATCCGACCCCAAACTAAGCAAAGCTTGTACTATGGCTGCCAGAGACTGATATACATACATTATAATAAACCCAGATATAGAACAATCACAAATGTTCATCGCATGAATGTTTGTCCTGGGTGGGAATCGAACTCACGCCCCCAAACGCAGAAGGCAGGTTCACTACCAACTGAGACACCGGGGCAATCAAATTGAAGTAAGTTTCTTAGTCGATGCGTAGGTATAAATTATCTTTTGTTTAACTTTTTATAGGCAGTACGATTTTGATGATTGTTTGTTAATTAGATAGGGTATAAATACATCAAAGCTGGTTCCATTTAAATTGTTTATTGGATAGGTTATATCCCGAGGGTAATCCTATTTAAATTAGAAGTAAGTATTCCATGTGTAAAATCAAGGGATGAATCCCGTTTCATTATGTTTTAGTTTAAGTATGTACAAAAAGCAAAGTTTTGAACTCTTCTTCTTCTTCTTCAAGTGCCTCTCCACTACTGGAGGTTGGCCGTCAGCTCAGCGAACTTCTCTATCTTGTGCCAAGCAGAATAGTTGTTCGACGCTGGCTATATGCTGGTCCACTCCCGGATGTTGCATAACCACGACTTTTTCCTCTTACTCCTCTTCCACTTCTTCTCTTTTTCCTCTTTGGACTCTAACTTTAAAAAAAATATATTTTTTATTATATACTTAAAAAGGGCTATTATTTATGTTTTTGCTAAATAATGTGCCAGCGAGAACATCCTTGTCCAATAAATAATATTTTTATCTATCACTTGGACACGGGACTGAGTTTGGCAGAAATAATTTCGATCGCTCCTAAGATGTATACCATAGATCTGACTTTTGAGTACACCTATAAAAGATAGCTAGAAACATTTGATATACCTACTCATGAAATGAAACCCAAAACTCTTAGATAAAAAAATTATATCTGTTTTTGTCGTACTAGCACGTATTTCTATGCAGAAATTCGCTCATTCTTGGTATTATTATATTGACGTCAGATCCAACTAACTATTTTTTTTTTTTCAGATAATTCATTCTAGATCGCTCTAGCTAGATTATCTGCCGCTTCTTTGGTTTAAATTCACGCGGACTCTAGTTCTATTTTTTTTTTCTTTGTAGATTCTTTTAATTTTTGTTTATTTTCAGAATAAGATTATTGTGAAATCGCTCTAATCATGTAAGCTATGATAATAATGTTAGATAATTTTCTTATGAAATTTAAAAAAAACTAAAATATTTGGATTTTATTATTTCTACAACAAAGTACCAAGAGATCAGAAACATTAAGAAGGAAAGGGTTATACTACCTTATTAATATTTCTGATATCCTGGTACTTTGTTGTAGAAATACCAGTCAATAAATCATATTATTTTTGATTTTTGAAAATTTCATTAAAATGTTTATTAAAGACTTTTGCATAAGACTGTAATTACTGGTAGTTGGAGCACGGAGACTTGTAAGTACCCTGTGCTTCACCCAGGTGGAGAACCTAGGTGGAGCACGGGTCCAACCCCATATTATATACTTTCTTCCACGATTTAAAATGGAATTCGCGGCAATAATCTTTAATGGCGCTTTATAGCTGGGTTTATGGTAAACAAATATATTTTATCACGTGTTCATAGCTATGTTATAGTGCTGTTAATTGAACGGGAATAGCAATATATTGTTGTTATTGAGTGCCCAATTAATAGGGTTGGCCAAGGCTGGGGATTATACCAAGGATGTATTAATAACAACTGTGGAAATGTTTTCTTCTCTATAAATAGTGTAGGAGTTATCTTATTTAGATATAGAATAAGTTATTTTGTTATTAATGATATTTACCATCATCGACATACAATACCTATAGTCACAAAAGTGCAAAAAAATGCCCGAACTTGGTATTGCGCCGACTTTTTGGTTAGTTGTATGATATGTCTACGATGACTTATCGGACAAGTGACGTTGAACACTATGCAAGCAACATAACGTCTAAATTGGAGTAAATGTAAGCGTGCTCCATCGTAGGCCGTATCATCGCCTAACATCAGGCGAGTTGGCGGCCAAGCGCAAGCCTATTTATAATAAATAAATAAAAATAAAAAAAATAAAAAGTGGCATTGCGAACTGTATAATTGATGTCTAGGTATATGTAAAACGACGCTCGGAGGATTTTTGACTGTTTTCAATTATAGATTCTGACGCTATGAGTATTGTATCTCGATGTTTACCACAAATTAAGCTCTCACTAGTTTTGTAGTAGCTAATTTTTAAGGCTTAGCTCTTGATCAGTTTATTGTATAGGTATGTCTTACCACAAAATAAATTATTATGTTATGTCTTAATATCAAAGTTACTTAAAACTATAGATCGGCACGGATAAGTGGGCGCTCAAAATTGTTCGAATCATAATTAGACTATTTTGGTTGACATCAACTATTGAGGTAATCTGTGCATTTATGCTACATTTGATTCTAAATCACACATTGTCCGAACGACATAGGATTTAAATTTAAAATATAGGGAAACTAGGACATATTTTTCGTGTATGTTATTCTAGTTCTAACATCTATGTGTTTGAAAATCAATGGTACTTGCCAATAATTGAGGTAGATTATTTACAAAAATTCTGGCTGCATTTTTGTACCTAATTCTAGAAAGAAAAACAGCGGAAGAGGTATTTATATTTTTTGACGAAAAGTATATGATTTTTTAACACCTACACGTAACTACAATTATACAAAGCCAGAGCTACAAAAACATTTATTCCATATTTAATTTAACAACTTTTGGCTAACGAAAAGGGCAAGGGTTAATTAATTACCAGCAAGAGCTTATATTTCACAACATCAACTAATTATCTTTTCACGGCTTTCGAGATACTTATGCAAAAATATTTAATTTGTACAATAAAGGTATAAAATAAAAAGTAGAACTGTAATATTATGTGAGACTTATTAACATACTTACTAAACCTGTAGGTCGTATCTTACCAAACTTTAAGGCTTATATTTAGTAATGCAATCCCATAAAACCCGCTAAGCTGGGCATTACGTTTCACGTCAAAATGTGATCGCAATGCAATTGATTGACACCTTGCCCACTTATTCACCTTATTCATGTTCCTGACCCGTGGTTCACATAGCCTTTAGCTCATACCTTGCCTTAATTTCGACGTCATTTTTTTTTTGATGTGAACCATCCATTAGCGTTCCTTGGTAGTAAAACCGACTTGTATGCCATGACGACAAATGACATGACGCTCTCTTATGCCGTCATGTTTCACATCTGCCGGGCGTTCCGTGACGGCTATTATTTTATTTTTATCAGCTCACCATGCTGGCCCAGTGCATATTGTTTCATGTCGTCTTTGAATTTTCGAGATTCCTGGATATTCCGGCTTTCTCACGATTTTGTCCTTCGCCGTTGTTGAGCGATGGCATTGAAACTGCACAATTTATTTAAGCACTAAATAAATAATCGGTGCAGGGCCAATGATCGAACCGGGTGCCGTCAGATTGAAAAGCGCACATGCTATCGCTCGGCCACCATTTCTCATGAATTTTGGTAATAACGCAGCTACAACAGCTGAATAGGCTACTTTTTATCCCGAACATATCACAGTGAAACCATAGACAGCTAGTATATCCTAAACCTAACCTTCCAATCCATAAATCTCTTTATTCATAGAGAGAAGTAACGACTGCCGCAAGTATCAGGCGTAAATCTACCGGGTCACTGGTCATTTATCACATTTGCATTTTATGTTTTTGTTCACTGCCAACACTGTAGCCCAGTTTCTTCTTGTGGTTCGGAAACGGTTATTAATTTATGCAGCGTGTTCAAGACTTACGCTCTAGTTTGTAAAAGTAGGGAGAAGATAAATTTGATAAATATAAACTTTTTATTGTGAACCTACAGCAGAAATAAAATTTACAAACAAAAAAATTACGAACTAGTGCTTTTAGAGATAGATAGATACACTTTATTTTGTACATTAGAAATAAAAATTACAATCAGATAAAAAACATATATTGCGCTAAACGTTATTTTACAAAAGGATTTTAAAGCGATCCTATTCAGTTTTTTGAATCCAGTTTTAACCCTCTGTTTTAAGTAGGTCGTCACTCCACCTGGCCACAAAGTATCCCACACTACGTTGACCTAAACGCGGTCTCCGATCTAGAACTCATCTACCCAATCGGTAGAAAATAAAAATAAAAATTTATTGGCGTTTTAGTTTTTATGCCTTTTTTAGTGTTGTTTTTACTTATTGTAAATATTTGTTAACTTTGTTTATGCATTTGTAGATTAAGTAAGTAAGTAATGTCATGGTACAAAACTGTAATTTAGTATTCGTTTTTCACGTATGTACTAAACCCTAAAAAACACTGTTTGCAAAATTTTACTATAGGCTAGACGAGTATCTAAAAGACACAATTACACAACTACTTTGAAATAAACCGATCCGCTCCGCACTTTGTTGCCATACGCAATTACAGACACATTATGTAATACCTACTTTAAACATGCTACCTAAGATCTGTAAGTAAATTTCAAAATGGGAAATAAATTATTGAGTAATGATATTCTAAAAGTCACGATGATGTAGGCTCAACAACTCTATAAAAATCAATTCACTGAAAACATCTTGACTAAGTATGAAAATCAGGACATATTATAATATATGTGATATTTGGTATGTATGTTAGGGCATTGGGTAGGCAAGTTTAAGACGTGCTTTTGGATACATCCAATAAAACGTTTCTTATGGGAAGACACTTTGCTTATGTGCCAATTTGATTTTAATGAAGGATTTTTTTGGTAGATAGCAAATGTATAAAATGTAAAACTATCGATGAAATCATCGATATCTATCGATAAAATTTTGGATCATAGACATGACGAAGAAGAATGTATCAACGCTTCCACTTGACTCCTTAGTGATCTCGAGTAACTTTTTTACCGAAACGTATCAACAACGTGTGACAGGTAATGGAGTAGAAACCGTTGTTCCTTTGCAGATTTTTCAATTTTCAATATCCTGACAGAACAACCATAACTTACGAGGTATTTACAGCACCTAACACTGTGCATTCCTTGTAAATTCTGGTGCAATGTACTTGAAACTTGGGCACGTGAGATGCAATATTGTAGAAGTTGAGGAATTCAGCAAAGTAGAAGTTTCGTATAGTTTAAACCTCTGAGCACTTAAAAATATTTGTTGTAATACAGAACCTGTTTTACGTGGAATAATAAGTATAAAAATAGGATAAATACCTTCAAACGCCTTTGCTGTCGATGTCTTGAATACTTAAAGGACATATTTTAAGAACATTTTAGTAAGACCATCTCGTACATTAAAATCTATTTCCAACTGACTGAGACGTCACGTAACAAAATACTTAAATAGTACAGGGTTGAATGGAACGGTAATACAAAGCCAAAAGGTCATTGTATTCATTGAAGAACTTTTATTATGGGATCAACCCTGAAAACATGATAAAAACTGTTTCATAGAAAAATGCCATTCACACACGACAAAATTGTCTGTAAACCTTTAGTATAGTTAAAAACAGAATCGCCTATTTTTAAAGGCGGTTTAAAGAGAGCACTGCTTATTTGTTAATTTTATTTTAAAAACAGACTCCCGCTGCTGTGCATAATTAAAATTTAACGAATAATTGTGTTTTGTTTACCCGACAACATCCATAAACGGACCATAGAGTCATAATGCCATTTTTTATGGTACAATTATGGTGTCCTGGCATCTATCCAAAGCTTACTCAAATACCGCTGCTTCGCTTCCTAGTATTTCGTAGTTTTTCACGAGCCTTTCTTTACTGCTCGCAAAATAAATTGCTGGCTGGAATCTTAATAAAAGGGATGAATGGTAATATAGAGTGGAATATCCTGTACAGATGGACGGACAGGGCTAAATTGAAAGCCCCGAAAAATGTTTTCATTAGGGGTTTGGTGAAGAATTATGGCTTGTAAAATGTTAACGTTTAAAGTGAACTTGTGAAATAAAAAGGCAAAAAGTTTTGTATTTAAGGTGCTTCGTATTCACACAACTTGTACCCGCCAATATTTTAAGAGTGTATTTATTTTGTGTTAATATTCAAATCATCATCATCATAATCATCACCCAGAAGATGTCCACTGCTGAACATAAGCCTCCCTCCCCCCTTTAACTCGACACTGAACGGTAGCCTGCCATTTGCATCCACTGGATGCCCGCTACTCTCAAAAAGTCTTCGGTCCATCTAGTGGGGAATATTTAAATCAAATTTGTTTATTTGCATTTGGTTCAGAGTACTGATCTAATTTACATAATTGTAACTATATGCAGCCCTTATTGAACGTGCAAAATATAATTAAAATTATTATGAATTAGGTTGAACAGTCGATTAATATATTTGACAACAACATAAGTTACAGACTTCTCCGCATTTAACATACAATATTCACTAAACATGCAACAACAAAGTCAAAAAATATAAATTAAATTAAATTTCAACATAATACATAGTCCAGAAAAAAAATATACCTACGTCATATTAAATGTCAAGAATTTATATAATTGCCATTTAAATATTTGGGACATTTTTGCACACATGGTCATCTGACCCCAAACTAAGCAAAGCTTGTGATATGGCTGCCAGAGACTGATATACATACATATATAGTTTTAAATACATACTTAAATAGATATTAACAACCAGATATAGAACAAACACAAATGTTCATCACACAAATGTTTGTCCTAGATGGGAATCGAACCCACGCCCCCAAGCTCAGAAGGCAGGTTCACTACCAACTGGACCAACGGGCTATCTTAAATCAGTATATATTTATTTTGTCCTTTAAAAATACAGCAGTGCAAGTATCGTTCTTTATCGATCGTCAAATTCGCTAAAATGCCATAGAATCGATCACAGCGAGTACTGAAAAAATTGCATATTATCGAACTTGACGACCTCAACTGTCAATTTGACGATCCATAAAAGAACGGTACTTGCACTGCTGAATAGTTATACTTTTTCTAGCAGAAACCCTTTCAATTTATTTTTAAATATGAAAAAGAGCTGTGTAGTGTCTTTAATCATCTGTGGTGGTTTATTATAGACTTATGTACCCACAAACTATGTATACTATTACCGTGGAGTTGGGTTCTGTTATACATGTTGTGCAATTTATTGTAAGATTTGAATACTCATTATCGTCAGATATAATAAGATGCTTCCATAATATAAATTGAAGGAAGCGTCATTTTTTGTTTAGTTTATTTTACATATCAGTCGAAGTCTGCACATATACCTGATACACTTCTTTTGCGCATTGAATGCAGTTCCTTTCTTTGTAAAGTTAGCCCAATAAATGACGCCATACCTCCGTGTGGAACCTACATAACCAAGGTAAGCAGTAATGAATGTCTTGGATAGCTACTTTCCTAAGCATAATACAGTGCATTGACAGACGTATTGACGTAGTTTAATTACTATGTGTTCCACATGCGATCTCCATTGTGTTACCCTACTAGTCTTCTATATATGAGTAGCTAAATCCCGCGGTGTTACCTGCGATTTTCTAGTTTTTCCGTATTCACTGGGGGAAAAGTACTCTATGTCCGCTCTTATGCTGCACACATCATATCATTCTGCCAAGTTTAGTTCGATTATCGGCTTAGCCACTTAGTCGTGAAAAGTGAACAAACATACAGACAGAGAGGCAGAGTTACTTCGCTTTCATAATATTAGTAAGGATAAAGATAAATAAAAATTAAATGCTGTTCGTCGGTAAACGCATTACTTGAGAAAGGCTGAACCGATTTTCCTATATTTTATTTTAAAGGTTTAGGCCAAATTAGGTTTTGATAGAAAGAAAAAATTTGACTAAATTTCCGTTTTTTTTTTTCAAATTCGTGGAAAACTTTTTTATATGGGATTATTTATAAACTTGAAATTTGGACATGATAACTTCGGATCGGCTAGTTTTACATATAAACGTGATGTTAACTTTTAACACTACATTAAATGAGTTTGTGTTTGGTAAGTTAAAGAACTCTACCTCCCCTGATAATAAACGGACACAAGACTGAAGATGGAACACATGCCCAGAAGAAATAAATTTACTCTCAATTGAAAAAAAAATATGATTTTTTTTTCGATTTTTTAAAATTAATTTTATTGTTTGAAACTTACACAGCAGAGTAAAACATAAATTTATATTTTTAAACCCCTGATAACAGAGCTGATAATCTTCCAACGGCTGAAAATGCTAAGAACACACTCGATCAAGTCACCTTCCAAATAAAAAAAACTAAATCAAAATCGGTTAAGACGTTTGGAAGACACACACGTTAAATTTATAGCACCCCTCTGTTTGCGTCAGGGGCTAAAAACAGTACGTAAAAATTTGAAGTTGGTTGCCTATGCATAATAATGAAGCTGTTTCATTTTTAGTTTTCTTAAATAGCGCTGTAAATGCTATAGCTGCCAAAAAATATTTATATACGATTATATGGTTGGATTTTAAATCATGCCAAATATGCGAATCGGTTACTACATCTGAGAGATTCGGCTTGCGTGCTTGTTTGTAGACCGCATCGTCACTTAACATCATGCGAGTTGGCGGTCAAACGGAAGCTTATTTATCAATAAAAAATATGTAAGTATCTTCAAATCATTCAGTAGGAAAGTCACACACAAAAGTAAGTTAAAAATATTAATCATAAACTATCGTCGATGAAAAAAGTGTAATTGTTATACTTATGCATAAAACGATCTTTACCACTGATTATACCGTTTATATAATAATTATTACCTTTCATAATATTTTATGAAGAGACATCATTAAATATAGAGCAAACAAAATTTATAGCACCAGTAAAGTTTTTAATGCCGACATGCAATTGACTTTTTGTAAGGTATTTAATTTTTTATTCTTTTATAGATGTTAAACATCTATAGGCGCGCCTTGGCAGTAAAACCGACTCGTATGCCGTGACGGCAAAGGTTATTACTCTCTGTCTTGTACTGTCATGTTAAACATCTGCTGACCGTCCCGTGACGGTCAACTTTTATATTCTCCTTGGTTAATTTTAATCTCAATTTCAGGTTTTTTTTGAATTTCTAAATTCTTAAAAAATAACTTCAGGCATTCAAAACTTTCTAAAATAAAAATCTAACTACAATTTAGGCTCCACTTACATCAACACAGGAACTTTAGTAATCTTCTCCCAAAAGTTTTTACAACACACAACACCACAAACACTAATCAAGTACACGGGAAAATAGTCCTTATTGCCGAGGACTAGAGCTCTCTAGAGAGTTAGAAGTTAAAGTTTTCGTGAGTTTACGCGCGGCATGGGACGTCCGATCGAGTCGGCGGTCGGTTACAGAGTTCGCCTGATTCCTGAATCAAGGATGGGACAGGGCACGATGAATCTGGGAGCTCTCAGCTTCTCGTCTTTAAGAATTCTTGACGTCAATTGTGGCCGTTGAAAAATGGTTCTATCTGTTTTGTGTAGAAATGTGGAACGAAAGCAATTAACGTATATAAAATAGATCCCATAAAAATATTTTATTGTGTGAAGAATAACTGTTATACTTTTTATTGCCTTACCTTTTACTATTTGGTCATATAAGTACTATAGACACTAACACAAGCTAAAATTTTGCTCGACGTTAGAATCAAGCTACTATAATTATGCTTGACTCTAAAGTCAAGTAAATTTTTAACTTATGCAGTACTTATGCAGTTTTGGACATAATCATCATTAACATCAGTAATGTTCCCACTGCTGGGACACAGATCTTCTCTCAGAGAGAGAGGATGGGCCCTAATTCACAATACTGGCCCAGTGCACGTTGGTGAATGTTATGTCTTTGAACTTTTTGAGATTCGCGGACATACTGGTTTCCTCACTAAGTTTTCCTTCACCGTTATTGAGCATGGCATCGAAACAGCGCATACTTTATTTGAGTATTAAATAATTGCCTAGTTAGTGCAGGGCCGAGGATCGAACCGAGTGCCGTCAGATTGTAAAGCGCACCACCATCGCTC
Organism: Agriopis aurantiaria; assembly: GCA_914767915.1. NCBI lineage: Eukaryota > Metazoa > Arthropoda > Insecta > Lepidoptera > Geometridae > Agriopis > Agriopis aurantiaria. The sequence goes on along the minus strand of OU611989.1, from coordinate 14,437,963 downwards.
ATTTGGACTTAGTACTAACAACTAATATTACTGATCAACGACTATGATTTTTGGCACAAAGGCTTTATAAATGCAGAACTGTATCATCCCAACATAATATTATATACCTAGGTATATTTTATTATTTTTATAAAAGAAAAGTTCCTACTCGGAAAACATTATTGTATGAAACCTTGCTATCATTTAAGACCTATTCAACGATATCAAAAACAAGCTGTGTAGTGAAAAACGTATATATTTCATCTTCATTTATTACATGTGAAATGAAGATGAAATATATACGTTATATATATGCACCCAAATATATGCAAAGTTTTTTTTATACCTTAATTGAAATCTATATAAAAACTGTAATTGTGCAAAGTTTCATGCATTTACCTTAATAATTTTAGAATAGAATAGAATAATACTTTATTGTTCAACTGTGTACAAAGGTCTTAGGCTTATTAAGTATTTAGTCACAACAGTTGTGTTCATATAGAACATACAATAGAATTATTAGAAACACATATTATATTAAAATACTACATAAAACATTAACTACAATTATTATTATTATAAGCGCAACAATCGACCACGGGGACTAGGTAACAATATCAATGTAATACATAAAGTTAGAAGGTTCTAAAAATTAGAACGGACGGACTGACGGACAGACGACTTGTAGTACTACATAACCCTGAAAATGATGCCTGACAGATTTAATTTAATATAAGAAAATGATTTAATAGAATAGACGTTAATATGTGACTTTTTGTTAGAAATATGGTGCCAATTATAGAATTTATGAACAACTAAATATTCTTATATCTTACATAGCCTAAATGGTAGGCCAAAATCAGTGATCATAAATATAAGGGTTCAAGATCATAGTTAATGCTTTACGCTTTCTCTTTTACGATCTGTACAAGTCTCTGCGTCGCTCCTACAAACAAAGCAAATAAGACCTAAGTCTCAGATCAGAAAAACAAGGGAAATATGCCTTCGTACAATTTATTGTGTTGTTGTTAATGTCTTCATAAATAAATAAATATTCGGGACATTTTTCCCACGCAGTCTTTTAACCCCATACTTAGCAAAGCTTGTATTATGACTGCCAGAGATATACACCCACTATACCCACCAGCACTATTATTGCTATACCGGCAAAAACTTTCAGTACGGCACACTTATTCATTTTTCCACGCACACTCACCCCCTTACTAACAAACGTGGAGTAGTCTTGGAACCGCTGGGGAAGAAAGGTTCTTGAGTCGAGACCACGAACCGGAAGACGAAGCGTAGGTCGGCCTCCCACTAGATGGACCGACGACATTGTGAGAGTCTCTGGCATCCAGTGTGGATGCAAAAGGCAAGCTGTCGTTCAGTGTGGAGGTTAAAAGGTGAGGCCTAAGTTCAGCAGTGGACGTCTTCTGGCTGATGATGATGATGATGAGTCTTGGAATAGATAGGCAGTGTTTTGTCTTTTTCTCTCTTTCAAATTTTGAACTCGATCGAAAAAGACAAAAGATAGAGTAACTATTCCAAGGGTACTCCACGGTCTCCACGTTTATCAGTAAGGGGGCTAGAGATTTGCAACGACACCAATGAACTAATAAATAGTCCACATGAAAAAATAAGCCAGCAATGCCGTTCGCACCCGTCATTCTATCCTTCCATATCTCCCTTGTTCATCTGATCTGAGATCTAATAGTACACTAAACAAGCATAGAATAAACCAGACCTGAAAAATTCGAGTAAAGTTTGCCAAATAAGTAAATGTATTTTAGTTACTGAGTATCAACGAGACATAAAATGAAATGAGAAAAAGTCTCATGTGAAATGGGAAAGAAACCAAGAAGAAACTTTTCTGTTTAACTTTAACATGCTATTAATAGTTGCTTCTAAACTTTTAATGTACAAGAAAATTTATCGCGAAAAAACTGTGAAAAAACATTTTACTTCATCATCATCATCAGCATCTAACTGTCCACTGCTGGACATAGGCCTCTCCCAATGCACGCCACTGAGCTCGGTCGGCAGTACCTTGCATCCAGTTTTTACCCGCCGTTTTACACAGGTCATCACTCCACCTGGCAACACTACGTCCTACACTGTCCTACACTACGTTTTCCTAAACGTGGTCTCCACTCCAGAACTCGTCTACCCCATCGGTTATCGGTTCTTCGGGAAATGTGGCCGGCCCACTGCCACTTCAGCTTGCTAATCCTTTGAGCTATGTCGGTAACTTTGGTTCTATGTCGAATCACTTCGTTCATTTTACTTAAGTCACATTAAATAATGACTTAAGTAAAATTAAAGGCTAAATTTTAGCCTTTAATAGGAATTGGATAAATAAAAAAGTATTGTGTCTTATTAATTACGTTATTAAATAAATAAATAAGAAAAAAAAAACTAAAACTACCTACATATATAAAAATATACATAAATCAATACTGAAAAAATATATATATAATAAAACAATCTAAGGGTACACTTTGACTTTAGTTTCTTTATCATTATTTTTAACTGATTTCAAAATGAGGTTTTTGATTCGATTGTATTTTTATGCGACGATGCAAAGCAAAAAGGAGGGCATTCTGTGTAACTTATATATGCGGCGCTGCAGACATGTTTTACTAGAACAAGTTACATGTTTTACTAGTTTTTCAAACAAGTTAAGTCATAGTCAAGCAAAGTAAATCACGGTCAATTCCTAATAATGTGGAGATTCAAATAAAACGGTGAAGAGTTTACGCGATTTGAACACGACTTATAACGAATAATTTTTTTTACGGTAAAAGGTATGGTAAAAATTACTATTACATCACTTGGGAGAAACTACAGATTTTAAAACACTAGTAGATTACGCCCGTTACGTTCGTGCTGCAAATGCAACCCTCGTTAAAAATCTGTTCGTTTACCCCCATGTAAAGTAATGTACTACTATAGTCAAACACGATCGAATAAAATGCAAGAAAATGTTCAGTATTAACGACAACATATCAATTTGGCGTCATCATTCACACTTTATGCCCCATAATGGAAGCTTTCTGGGGCGTAATTAACTTCAGAGTTCGCTATAATCGACGGGCTTAACCCGTCAATGTCAATGGGACCGTAATCATAGAGAAGTGGTCTGACAGACCCCCACGAAGTTGTGAATAACAGTACATTAGCCCTACACAAAAAGATCATTGATAACGCCTACATGGAATATGTGTAAGACTAGGAACTTTACAAGCTAAAACAAAAAGCTAATGAAAGGAAGGTAGTAAAGTTTGTATTACCTGTTGATGTAATATGTCATTTTTTCAAGAATAACTTGTAAATATACATATTAAAGTTGCCTTAAGACAAAACGTAGATAGCATCCTACAATGAGTAAGTGTGATTAAAAGATTAACTCTTATTGTTCACACCATGAAATTCCAGCAATCTTCGCTTGTATGGGTATTGAGTATTTCACAGCATTTGAAGGCTTTGCTACTCTATGAACTTAATATACTAACATAATTATTTCGTGAGACAAATTGGCCCAGATTTTGAGTGAGAAACAGATGGATTCCGGTATTGGCATGGTTTGCGAGATCTTCAAAAGTGCTTATATTTGTTTATTTGGACAGTAATGCGAACATTGGTGGAATATGAAAACCTGTTTTAAATATTTTGTAAAATGTATCTATAATAGATACATATTTATATGTTGAATTCGGAAAAGGTTTAAATAAAGTTTAGGTCCGTTTATTTTTAATGGTATTTTTTTAAATCTGTGAATCATCAATATCATCAGAATAAATTAATGTTGTAAGTAGGTAATGTTGTAGGTAAGGCGTTGTTATTTTTACAGACTCAGGTGGATCATTGATGCAACTGAATGTGCTGACTTTGTTTTATTTCGCTCTTATTTTAACCACCATTAAAATCTGATTTCTTTTTCACACGTTCTATATTTGTCAGTACTGTTGTTCATAATATGACCATTTTGTTTCCATAGAAGGAAACCTATAGTTTCCCCTTTAACACTTGCCTACACCTCTCCTTGGTTGTCCATTTGATAACGTCATGATGATCATCTCGATTGCAGTTGTGTGCCGCTCAATATTGAAGTGTGCGTTTGTAGTACCAGTAGGAATATGTGAGTGTGAGAACTACTTGTTTACTTCGCCCCCTTCCATTTTTGACAGACAAACCCAAACTACATAATTATAATCAAAGGTGTGGGTGCACCTGTACGATGATGCATGCATTAAGATGCATTGCACTGCAGATGGTCAGCCTACCTCGCCGCACACCATTCGCTACTCTACATTTGCCGATATGTAGCAACACATGTGTGAAATGTGTTAATTATGTTATTTTAAAATACTTAATGTAACTTCAAGCACAAAAAGTGTAATACAAGTAATATGGGTGGAATTTAAAATCATGTCGTAACCAAGATTTGAAGCTGAAGGGTCGTCACGTTGGATCTTCCTCGACAAGTACAAATGGCAGCTTCCGCCGCTTCATGGCAGGTCAGGTAAACAAAATTTATTGTCCTTTCGCCTGTCTGTCTCACGCTTGAAATAATTGGTGTAAAGCATAATACAAGGATAAATTAAAAAAACTAACTAAAAACTAAAAAAACACAACTTTACAAAACTAAGAAATTTGTACTATTTAATAATAAAAATACAATTTAAAATGGGCTAATTTAAAATGTATATACAACTAGCTGCGCCCGCAGTTTCGCATGCGAGTTAAAATCATCGTTTCTGCAATTTTCCAGTTTTTTTGTGCAATTTTCTAATTTATTCTCTCCGTAAGAACCTTCTACAAAGTACAGAAATGTAAAAAATAGATTAATGAAATCGGTAAAGTCGTTCTCAAGTTATGGCGCGACCAAGGTAAATAGAGTGTTTTATAAATAATATATAGATAGATACACGGAGTTCGTAATTCTCAATCAACATCCTACGATTTTAGTCTATAACGACAAACTTTTAGGATACCGTATTTGCTTCGGGCGAGTTGGCGGCCAAACACAAGCCTGTTATTAAATAGGTACATAAAAAATTGCATATCAATAAGAGCTGATGATAATTAGTGAAAATAATGAAGTATTTCTCAACTGGAATATTTTAAAATATATTGCCGAATCCCTTGGAGGTTGCCATGAGTCATTTTGGGTCAACAAACGAGTAAAACTTAAAATCGATATGCAATAAACATTCCATTGTCTATCAAGATGAACTTTGGTTTATTGGCTCTTAAGGCGCCGTGACTAGCTGACTTTTATGTTTTTGAGGGGGTGAAGCAGAGGCAGTGGCGGCCGACTACAGCGGGGCGCACCGCGTGAAACTCGCAGAAACGTGACGACCTTCACCTATACACAGCTAAAGACATGTAATTTCGTCGGTCCACAGCAAAGCTCTGTTGGCCTAGTGGTCTGGCACCGCGCTGGTAAACCACGAATGCCCGGTTCAAATCTAGTACTATGTAGATATTTTTGGACTCAATTTTTTATCATAACATTACGCATTATGCAAAGGGAGGGTCCCTTTGCATAATGCGTAATGTTATGATAAAAAATTACTTATAGACTTACTCCTGGTATAATTCTACTAACTTGATGGTAGAGTTCGGAGACTGCTAAAACTGCTAAATAGGGAAAGCGAGATAAGTCAAGGTTGGGCTCGTTTTTTTAGTCTTAGTGAGAAGTGTTAGTCAAGGAATGTTTTGACTGACCTGATCGAGGATTTCGGAGACTACTACTGGAACTGCTAGACGGAAAGACCTAGAAGTGTCGAGTTTGGGCTCGTTTCATTAGTCATGATGAGATCTTCTTCTAGGAATATTTTGACTGACCTGATCGAGGATTTCGAAGACTGCTACTGGAACTGCTAGACGGAAAGACCTAGAAGTGTCGAGTTTGGGCTCGTTTCATTAGTTGTGATGAGATCTTCTTCCAGAAATATTTTGACTGACCTGATCGAGGACTTCGGAGACTGCTACTGGAACTGCTAGACGGATAGAGATAGAATGGTCGAGTTTGGGCTCGTTTCATTAGTCGTGATGAGATCTTCTTCTAGGAATATTTTGACTGACCTGATCGAGAACTTCAGAGACTGCTACTGGAACTGCTAGACGGATAGAGATAGAATGGTCGAGTTTGGGCTCGTTTCATTAGTCGTGATGAGATCTTCTTCCAGGAATATTTTGACTGACCTGATCGAGAATTTGGAAGACTGCTACTGGAACTGCTAGACGGATAGAGATAGAATGGTCGAGTTTGGGCTCGTTTCATTAGTCGTGATGAGATCTTCTTCCAGGAATATTTTGACTGACCTGATCGAGGATTTCGGAGACTGCTACTGGAACTGCTAGACGGATAGAGCTAGAAGTGTCAAGTTTGGGCTTGTTTCATTAGTCGTGATGAGATCTTCTTCCAGAAATATTTTGACTGACCTGATCGAGAATTTTGGAGACTGCTAGTGAAACTGCTAGACGGATAGGGCTAGAAGTGTCGAGTTTGGGCTCATTTCATTAGTCGTGAAAAGATCTTCTTCCAGGAATATTTTGACTGACCTGATCGAGAACTTCAGAGACTGCTACTGGAACTGCTAGACGGATAGAGATAGAATGGTCGAGTTTGGGCTCGTTTTATTAGTCGTGATGAGAGCTTCTTCCACGAATATTTTGACTGACCTGATCGAGGATTTCGGAGCCAGCTAGTGGAACTGCTAGACGGATAGAGCTAGAAGTGTCGAGTTTGGGCTTGTTTCATTAGTCGTGATGAGATCTTCTTCCAGAAATATTTTGACTGACCTGATCGAGGACTTCGGAGACTGCTACTGGAACTGCTAGACGGAAAGAGCTAGAAGTGTCGAGTTTGGGCTCGTTTAATTAGTTGTGATGAGATCTTCTTCTAGGAATATTTTGACTGACCTGGTCGAGGATTTCGGAGCCAGCTAGTGGAACTGCTAGACGGATAGAGCTAGAAGTGTCGAGTTTGGGCTCGTTTCATTAGCCGTGATGAGATCTTCTTCCAGAAATATTTTGACTGACCTGATCGAGGACTTCGGAGACTGCTTCTGGAACTGCTAGACGGATAGAGCTAGAAGTGTCGAGTTTGGGCTTGTTTCATTAGTCGTGATGAGATCTTCTTCCAGAAATATTTTGACTGACCTGATCGAGGACTTCGGAGACTGCTACTGGAACTGCTAGACGGAAAGAGCTAGAAGTGTCGAGTTTGGGCTCGTTTCATTAGTTGTGATGAGATCTTCTTCTAGGAATATTTTGACTGACCTGATCGAGGACTTCGGAGACTGCTACTAGAACTGCTAGACGGATAGAGCTAGAAGTGTCGATTTTGGGCTCCTCGATCAGGTCAGTCAAAATATTCCTGGAAGAAGATCTCATCACAACTAATGAAACGATCCCAAACTCCACGCTCCTATCTCTTTCCATCTAGCAGTTCCACTAGCAGGCTCCGAAATCCTTGATCAGGTCAGTCAAAATATTCCTAGAAGATCTCATCACAACTAATGAAACGAGCCCAAACTCGACACTTCTAGCTCTTTCCGTCTAGCAGTTCCAGTAGCAGTCTCCGAAGTCCTCGATCAGGTCAGTCAAAATATTTCTGGAAGAAGATCTCATCACGACTAATGAAACAAGCCCAAACTCGACACTTCTAGCTCTATCCGTCTAGCAGTTCCAGAAGCAGTCTCCGAAGTCCTCGATCAGGTCAGTCAAAATATTTCTGGAAGAAGATCTCATCACGACTAATGAAACGAGCCCAAACTCGACACTTCTAGCTCTCTCCGTCTAGCAGTTCCAGTAGCAGTCTCCGAAGTCCTCGATCAGGTCAGTCAAAATATTCCTAGAAGAAGATCTCATCACAACTAATGAAACGAGCCCAAACTCGACACTTCTAGCTCTCTCCGTCTAGCAGTTCCAGTAGCAGTCTCCGAAGTCCTCGATCAGGTCAGTCAAAATATTCCTAGAAGAAGATCTCATCACAACTAATGAAACGAGCCCAAACTCGACACTTTTAGCTCTTTCCGTCTAGCAGTTCCAGTAGCAGTCTCCGAAGTCCTCGATCAGGTCAGTCAAAATATTCCTAGAAGATCTCATCACAACTAATGAAACGAGCCCAAACTCGACACTTCTAGCTCTTTCCGTCTAGCAGTTCCAGTAGCAGTCTCCGAAGTCCTCGATCAGGTCAGTCAAAATATTTCTGGAAGAAGATCTCATCACGACTAATGAAACAAGCCCAAACTCGACACTTCTAGCTCTATCCGTCTAGCAGTTCCAGAAGCAGTCTCCGAAGTCCTCGATCAGGTCAGTCAAAATATTTCTGGAAGAAGATCTCATCACGACTAATGAAACGAGCCCAAACTCGACACTTCTAGCTCTATCCGTCTAGCAGTTCCACTAGCTGGCTCCGAAATCCTCGATCAGGTCAGTCAAAATATTCCTAGAAGAAGATCTCATCACAACTAATTAAACGAGCCCAAACTCGACACTTCTAGCTCTTTCCGTCTAGCAGTTCCAGTAGCAGTCTCCGAAGTCCTCGACCAGGTCAGTCAAAATATTCCTAGAAGAAGATCTCATCACAATTAATGAAACGAGCCCAAACTCGACACTTCTAGCTCTTTCCGTCTAGCAGTTCCAGTAGCAGTCTCCGAAGTCCTCGATCAGGTCAGTCAAAATATTTCTGGAAGAAGATCTCATCACGACTAATGAAACAAGCCCAAACTCGACACTTCTAGCTCTATCCGTCTAGCAGTTCCAGAAGCAGTCTCCGAAGTCCTCGATCAGGTCAGTCAAAATATTTCTGGAAGAAGATCTCATCACGACTAATGAAACGAGCCCAAACTCGACACTTCTAGCTCTATCCGTCTAGCAGTTCCACTAGCTGGCTCCGAAATCCTCGATCAGGTCAGTCAAAATATTCCTAGAAGAAGATCTCATCACAACTAATTAAACGAGCCCAAACTCGACACTTCTAGCTCTTTCCGTCTAGCAGTTCCAGTAGCAGTCTCCGAAGTCCTCGACCAGGTCAGTCAAAATATTCCTAGAAGAAGATCTCATCACAATTAATTAAACGAGCCCAAACTCGACACTTCTAGCTCTTTCCGTCTAGCAGTTCCAGTAGCAGTCTCCGAAGTCCTCGATCAGGTCAGTCAAAATATTTCTGGAAGAAGATCTCATCACGACTAATGAAACAAGCCCAAACTCGACACTTCTAGCTCTATCCGTCTAGCAGTTCCACTAGCTGGCTCCGAAATCCTCGATCAGGTCAGTCAAAATATTCGTGGAAGAAGCTCTCATCACGACTAATAAAACGAGCCCAAACTCGACACTTCTAGCTCTATCCGTCTAGCAGTTCCGTAGCAGACTCCGAAGTCCTCTATCAGGTCAGTCAAAATATTCCTGGAAGAAGATCTTTTCACGACTAATGAAATGAGCCCAAACTCGACACTTCTAGCCCTATCCGTCTAGCAGTTTCACTAGCAGTCTCCAAAATTCTCGATCAGGTCAGTCAAAATATTTCTGGAAGAAGATCTCATCACGACTAATGAAACAAGCCCAAACTTGACACTTCTAGCTCTATCCGTCTAGCAGTTCCAGTAGCAGTCTCCGAAGTCCTCGATCAGGTCAGTCAAAATATTCCTAGAAGAAAACCTCATCACGACTAATGAAACGAGCCCAAACTCGACACTTCTAGCTCTATCCGTCTAGCAGTTCCAGTAGCAGTCTCCGAAATCCTCGATCAGGTCAGTCAAAATATTCCTGGAAGAAGATCTCATCACGACTAATGAAACGAGCCCAAACTCGACACTTCTAGCTCTATCCGTCTAGCAGTTCCAGTAGCAGTCTCCGAAGTCCTCGATCAGGTCAGTCAAAATATTCCTAGAAGAAAACCTCATCACGACTAATGAAACGAGCCCAAACTCGACACTTCTAGCTCTATCCGTCTAGCAGTTCCAGTAGCAGTCTCCGAAATCCTCGATCAGGTCAGTCAAAATATTCCTGGAAGAAGATCTCATCACGACTAATGAAACGAGCCCAAACTCGACACTTTTAGCTCTCTCCGTCTAGCAGTTCCAGTAGCAGTCTCCGAAGTCCTCGATCAGGTCAGTCAAAATATTCCTAGAAGAAGATCTCATCACAACTAATGAAACGAGCCCAAACTCGACACTTTTAGCTCTTTCCGTCTAGCAGTTCCAGTAGCAGTCTCCGAAGTCCTCGATCAGGTCAGTCAAAATATTCCTAGAAGATCTCATCACAACTAATGAAACGAGCCCAAACTCGACACTTCTAGCTCTTTCCGTCTAGCAGTTCCAGTAGCAGTCTCCGAAGTCCTCGATCAGGTCAGTCAAAATATTTCTGGAAGAAGATCTCATCACGACTAATGAAACAAGCCCAAACTCGACACTTCTAGCTCTATCCGTCTAGCAGTTCCGTAGCAGACTCCGAAGTCCTCGATCAGGTCAGTTAATCCGTTTCTGGAGAAAGTAACATCACGACTTACCAAACTAGCTCAAACTAAACTAAACTAAAAATTGGTGCTGATGATGACGACGATGATGAAAAGCAGCATTTTTTCCTCTCGCTATAACATCAGCTATCTGAGAGTGAAAATCCCATCAAAATCAGTTCAGCCATTTTGGAGTTTATACGTAATATCATCATCATCATCATCAGCCTTCATAGGGAACATACATACATCGCTTTTTACATGTATATAGTAGAAAGATATACTCAAAGAAGACTGTAACACCTTTTTAGGGTTCCGTAGAATTACAAGGAACCCATATAAGTTCGTTCTGCCCATCCGTCTGTCTGTCTGTCCATCCCAAGTTGTTTAGGACTTCCTAACCATTATAGTAGACTAACTGCACCCCGCGCATTCACCTGCGTAGTAATGAAAAAATTGTGATGATGATGATGATGAAAAGTTGCTCGAATTTTTTTCAACATCAGCTATCTTACAGTGAAAATCCCATCAAAATCGGTCCTGCAGTTTTCGAGTCTATAAAGAACATTACAGACATACGCACAAGACGAAATATTTCAAAAACATAAAAATAACAAAAATAAAATGGAAATGTGAGAATTGAACCCGGAGCCTACTGAGTCACAGGAACTAATCCATTGCGTCAACCACTCTTCTAATTGAACTATGACGCAAGCGGTGAAATTATGCTTCTTAATCTATAAAATAATATAAATGTACAAAGAAATCGTCACAAAATGTAATTTTCATTCGCCTGCCTGTTTAGTACTAAGTACTTACTTGAAGCCTGACCAAAGGAAGTAAGGGTGAGACCAACTTGTAAATTTTACGCGTAAATTACGTACTTCTCAAGGTATCAACTGGAATGTCTAATTAAACTGGACGGAAAGCTATTTTGTATGATAACGTCGCTGACTGTCCACTTTGTGTGACCTCTGCAAATGCTCGAGACTCTTTTTTTTGTGGTACATCGATCACCGATACTTGGAAGCACAGATATATAGGTAGTAGATCTGTGCTTGGAAGTAATTATTATGCCTCTCGACTCATGTCACTCCACTCTCCTCCCCCGCGCAAACCGTGAAGACTAGGTCCGGAATGCAACTACACCGAAACCGTATCACTATGTAATGAATCCCTGAACGTTCAAAGAAGAATGTAACACCTTTTTAGGGTTCCGTAGAACTACAAGGAACCCATATAAGTTCCTTCTGTCCATCCGTCTGTCTGTCTGTCCATTCCAAGTAGTATAGAACTTTCTAACCTTTATAGTATCGTAATAGAGTCCTAAAGGGTCGGCAACATATTTGTGATGCTTCTGGTGTTACAAGTATCCATAGGCGACGATGACTGCTTACCATCAGGTAGCCCGTCTGCTTGTTTGCCACCTATGCCACATAAAAAAACCGGACAAGTACGAGTAGGACTCGTGCTCTGAGGGTTCCGTTAGACGGAACCCTCAGAGCGCGAGACCAAAAAGAAAAACTAACTGAAGTTAAAATATTGAAAGACAAACTTAAGTTTGTAGTTGACAATAAGGTTATTCCATACATTCCAACTACAAAATGTAAGTTTGTAATAGCAAAATAATTATTTTTAAATGATATAACTTCAAATTTATAATTTTCGGATTTATTCCTATATATGTGCTATGAGACCTTGCCTCTTGCCAAATTTCATGATTCTAGGTCAACGGGAAGTACCCTATAGGTTTAGATTCCCCTGTGAAATCGCAAAATATACGACATAAACGTTCATATCTTTTGATTGCTTTGACTTAACCGGACTTATATTTGACAACTTTTATTTTTTACAGCCGAAAGAAACCGTAGGCCCAAGTATTTAGTATAAATTTCAACTTGATACCTTTACGCGTTCTTGAGAAAAAGGGTATTGACAGACGGACAGACAGACGGACAACGAAGTGATCTTATAAGGGTTCCGTTTTATCCTTTTGAGGTACGGGACCCTAAAAAAGTAGACTAACTGTGCTCTGAGGGTTCACCTGCGAAGTAATGAAAAAATGGTGATGATGATGATGATAAAAAGATGCCAATTTTTTTTCTCCTCATAGCATCAGCTATCTGACAGTGAAAATCCCGTCAATAACGGCCCTACCATTTTCGAGTAAAGAACATTACACACATGCATACAAACACAAACACAAACACACACACACCCACGCACGCACGCACGAACATGACGAATTATTTTAAAAACATAAGAAAAATTACAAAACTTAAAATTATTGGTGACTATGAGATTTGAACCCGGAGCTTACTCACAGAGTCGCAGAGAACTCATCCATTGGGTCAAACCATTCGGCCAACTGGACTATGACGATTGTGGTGAAATTATCCTTCGTAAACTAATAAATACAAACAAATCGTTACAAAATGTAATTTTCATTCACCTGCCTTTTTAGTACTTATAATGCAAGAAAACATTGCAGATAAGGTAGGTACTTACTTTACAACTTGCGTCAAGGTGTTTTTGTGTCATAAAGTTGAGATTATATTTTGGAGCGGTTAGCGGAACAAAGCGACACACGTCCGTCTAGCAGCGCGCCTCAGCGGTCTCTGTCACATCGCGTAAAAATAAGAGAGAAGTGAAAAGACGCCGCGGCGGCACGACGTTTCGTTCGACACGTTCGAGCCAATTTATGATTAAATTAATTAATAGATAGAAAAATTGAATTTTAATCAATAAATAAAATTAATGATGTTATTTGTTACAATATTTAACATCATTCTTGTAAATTTTGTAAAGATTTGTTCATCAATAGTCGAGATAACATTGTATGCGTTTAGGTAAATTTCAAGGTTAGAGGTTATTTCATGATTTTTTTCTATCGAGAAAATTTATCGGAAACGTGTTTTGGAACTAATGGTACACTCAGAAATATGATCAAGATTACCACATATTTTTTTTACTGCTTTAAAATGAATATATTGTCCTAGAAAATTTTTCTGTGAAGCCTTTTTTGTCCGTAAGACCGCCTTAAACTTCAAGTTGTTCCGTTTATTGGTCTATTTGATGCTGTTTGTTACATTGTTTATTAAGCCAGTGAGGTCTTCTTTTATGCGATACTTCATCTTAGAGACGAACGTAATTGATAGCAGCTAACCAATTCCGTAACCTACTTACTAGTAATAATGGAGATGAATCATCATCATCATCATCAGCCGGAAGACGTCCACTGCTGAACATAGGCCTCCCCCTTTAACCTCCACACTGAACGACAGCCTGCCTTTTGCATCCACTGGATGCCCGCGACTCTCACAATGTCGTCGGTCCATCTAGTGGGAGGCCTCCCTACGCTGCGTCTTCCGGTTCGTGGTCTCCACTCTAGAACCATTCTTCCCCATCGGTTATCGGTTCGAGCGATGTGGCCTGCCCATTGCCACTTCAACTTGCAAATTTTAACAGCTATGTCGGTGACTCTGGTTCTTTGGCGAATATCCACGTTTCGGATCTTATCGCGCAAAGAAACTCCGAGCATAGCTCTCTCCATTGCCCGCTGTGTGACTGAGCTTTTCCAAAAGGCCAACAGTTAAGGACCACGTCTCAGTACCATATGTCATCACTGGCAACACACACTGGTCAAAGACCCTCGTCTTGAGGCACTGTGGTATCTTGGACGAGAAGATGTTACGCAATTTCCCGAACGCTGTCCATCCGAGTTGGATTCTTCGGGCTGAATAAATGGGGATGAATAAAATGGTCTAAAGTTCGAAAGCAAAAATTAAATTGTGTCGTATTGTAAAGTATGCCACCTCTATGCTTAGTGGCCTGCCGCATACTTAAAATAAAGCGGCCAAGTGCGAGTCAGGCTCGCCCACTGAGGGTTCCGTACCACCACATAGCTACTAAAGTACAAAAAAATAGTGCAAAAAGACAAAATCCCATTAACGCCCAGGCGGTCACCCATCCAAGTACCGACCGCGTTCGACGTTGCTTCACTTCGCTGATCGTACGAGAAACGGTGGTGAACAGAAATTTGACCCCGACTCGCACTTGGCATTATCTATTATTTGTTGTTATACTTTAGAGTATATACTTTAATCATGCCAAGTTTGACGCTTGTACGTATTGCCGTTTTTACATTAGAGCTAATACAAAAATACGTAAAAAAATACGTTTGTTGTATGGGGACCCCCCCTTTCGTTTTTACTTTTTTATTATTTGTTAGTTAATCCGCCGTAACATTACATGTTCTGTGAAATTTTCGACTGGCTATCTATTACGGTTCGAAAGATACAGCCGTTTAAAGGTAGGACAGACAGACAGTCAGACATCGTAGGCTTAAGAATAGGGTCCCGTTTTTACCATTTGGGTACGGAACCCTAAAAAGAGCCAAAGAAACAAAGTGAAACGAAAAATGAAAATACTTTTAAATAATAATCTGGCCGGCAATTTTTTTTGTGCATTAGATGTTTCTGTTCCCGTGACACTTAAAATAGCCAGAACGAGTTTGACAAAACTAATATCGAAGGTTCTGGATTAACTCATCCATCACCCACCATAATTATGTATGAAATTTTAGATACCAATTTTTATCTTTTATTTTGTAAGTGCGAGGTGAATGTTAGCATCATGTCAAACCAACTTGTTTTTTTTGTGCAACAATATATTATTATTTTTTACTTCTGGCGCAACAATATATTCAAAATTGTATTGTATGTGTAATTAATAAATAAAAAGGGCGTTTTGACTTGACTCGGTCTCGACAATGCCATGGCTTGTTTCCTGGATTTTCCTTATACGGACAAAATAATATCCCTATTCGAACGATTTATACTATTTTTTCCTCTGTTCGAGATTCGAGGTGTGACTCATAGTGATCATTTATTTTTCAATGTAGTGAGCTAGCTTCTTTTTTTGGCTAAGTCTAACTTTTCTTGGGCACTTCTTGTAGTTTATGACTTCCTAGATTCAAAGTCTCCTTGATCCCTTATTAGCGTTCGACAATGGTTCTGTCGAATAATTTGGACGTTCTTTATTTGATTTTTATTCTATTGAAGACAATATTTTACTGGTATGAAGTTCGTAGACGGCGGCAACACGACAATAGCAGTTTCGGTTATCATGAAATTTTTGAGCCATATATTATCTTATTTTGCGAATATTTTCGTATCAGCACATTTGAGGTTCCAAAATTAAGAAGAAAAAAAACTTTACATTCCTGTTAAAATTCAGAACTTCATAAATTAAGTATAATCTTATATTTTACAAAAAAAAAGCATTTATTTCAGGCAACCTGACCCATTACTTGTACTAATTAATGTCTTAATCTAAAATTAAAATAAGGCGTGTATAGGGGTTAATATTTTTAAATATTAAGAACAAGTATTTTTTTATAGTGGTTGAATGAATGATAAATACTGTTTATTCCATTTTTGTGGTCATAATACTAAACCCAAAATTTGTTCAAAATATTATGAAATATTAACTTCGTAAAATGACCGAGACACATTTTAAAAAATAGACAGCAATTTTATATTTAGAAAAATATCAAATCTGCGTGTGAGATAGCGCCGTCCCGCATATTTTGGGCCTTAAGAGCCAGTTTATATTATAATGTGGACCACAGCCCGTCTTACAGTCAAAGAAGACAATTAATATAGATAATTTTAATATCGTTTATATCAGTAGATATATATAGAAAAGGATAATGGAACACAATGAAGTTTTACGATAGCAAAACCTTTCACAGCCAACTTTTATTCCAAACGTATCTCGTGTCGCCAATGTCATTGCAAGCTCTGCCAAGGACAGTCAAGGGGAAGGGCGTGCGATCCCGTACTTACATAAAACCTGATTATCCTTGACAATAACCATAAGAAGCTCTGAGTAAAGTAGAGTAAACCTCCAACAGAAATAGGTCACCGCTATCTACATGTTTTTATCTGGAGATAAGTGTCATGTTTCCAGCTAGATTGTGATCGTACGCTAAAAAAATGCTAGATTGTCATTTTCATGCGACAATTACACTATTCAATAAATATTTACTGAATGTTTTGAGATGTTCATACAAACCAAATCCACCGTTTCCATCTTATCATAATAAGTAGTTGGAATGACTGTAACAAACTTATTTGATCAATAGGGTATTTGACAACTTTTGGGAAACTATTGCACATTATTGCCTGATATAATTTAATGTATACTGCATTTATATTTTCTGGATATCAGTCGTATTTGCGATATAAATCGATGTTAAAGTTTGAATAAAAAAATATCGCGCCAAAACGCAGACCTACGTCATAGCTCCGGTCGAGCGACGATTGACGTCACACAAAACAAAACAGCTGCAGCCAGGCAGCAAAAGTTTGATAATCACTAATTTTCTAATAGAAGTAATGGTTTATAAATGTTGTGTAGTGCCACAATGTACAAATACTTCCATAAACCACCGGAAAAACTATTAGTTTCTGTTCTAATGGACCCCAAAACTCGCAAAAAGTGGTTGGAACTAAGTAGCTCGTAGAGAACCCAAAAGTATTGGAGCTAATTCAAGTGTTTCAAGTGTTTTGTTTTGTGCGAAGATCATTTTGAGGTACATATTTGAGTCTATATATTTCTATTACAATTTGTGTTTTTATTGCATTACTATTTTATGTACTGTTACTTTCTTTTTAAACATTGTAAAGACATAACCTAACAAAATAGTGATATCCACCTACTACAACATACTTTTTGTACAACTTGATTGAATGTTTTGCTTGGAGAACAATTAAAAATTAATACTTACATTGTAGTTTTTACGTTTTGAGTTCTGCAGCGTAGAAACAATGACGTAGATTATTATTGAAGTAATATGCAACCATAAATACATTAATTTTGGTTAAGTTACTGCTGTCTGCTTGCACAAAATGTTTCTCCATTCTTCTAACATTTAACCTCCGGACTGTTTTTGGTGATAATTTCTGGATAAATCGCTCTCAAAATAGCTTTACAACATTAAATTCGCAAATATCAATACAAAATCTGTTTGTTTAGATTTGTGTGACGTCACTAGGGATGAAGCCAATTACAGACCGTTTTCGATCACGTGATCAAATGTCGAAAATACAGTTATTTTATTCGCGTTTTTTACAAAAAATAAGCATATTTTTATAAAAAAATCAATGAAATATGCTTTTTCATTATGTCATGTTTATGGATGATGTCAATTGGCATAATATTTTCAATACAGTCAAACACCCTATTCAGGTCGCGCTTGCCAGCCAGGACAGATTGCGCATTTTCAACATTAAAAAAATCACTTTTCAAAACGGATGTTTTCGCGTGTTTTTTACATTTTAATTCCTGAAGCTTTGCATGCTCCGTGGATAGACTAGCCAAGCCAAGCTAGTCTAAATGACGAAGATGATAATGTGTTTAATTTAAATGTAAAAAAAACAAAAATATAAACACTAAAAAGAAATAAAAAACACGATTGGGTCTTTTTTGTAACAACATAGCAAACGTTTTAAAGTAAATTTTATGGCGATATGTTTTATTTTTGTGGAAGTGATCAGTAAAAACTTTTTTTAACGATTTTATTTTGATCAACCTCCCACAACTTATTAACCCAAACATTGGTTTATACCATTTGCAATGTTATTAATGCTCAATGTTTTTTTTATACTCACTCAGTGATTGTTTATCTTCACAAATGTGCGAAAGAGAACTCTGGTCGGTGAGCGCGGCCTTAAGTAATTAAACCTACCAGATATCATTTGTTCCATAAAAACAACATCTCAACAAAATTAGAAACTGAGCGTAGAAAAACAAATGTGAAATTAAAACAATCTAGACAAGCTCTGGTAATAAATTCATTATACGTCAAGATTCTATCAAGAGTCTCAATTGGCCAGTCCCAGTTAATTTCTTTGACGTGCCTGTCAAATTGCCAATAGTGGAATAGCTATTTAACTGCTGTTTTATTGTCCTGGACAAACGCGGCTTGCATCCTGATGTTGGAATGTGGGACAGCTAGCCGGGTTGAGCGGGGACCGGAGGGACTGTTAGGAATTTCAAGTATGTTCTGAAGTACTTAAGCGGCAATCATTTGTAGCTTACAATGTAATTTATGTTACAAGTGTTCCATGCTAGAGATGATCGCAGTTTGGTTTGTAAAACAATGGGGACATGTACCCATCGAGATACAATTCCTGTTCACGCTGGATTGATGAAGTTTGCTGTAATCATTATTGTTCTCAAATCTCGCGCGTCTATGTCATCCATACCCTGGACCACAGATCTACATATCTGTGCCCTGGACCAACCACACGTCGAGAGCCGACAACCAATCAGAGACGCAGCGGATCTGTCAAAGTCAGCTGTCAGACATCATCATCCTGAGAGTGCTTCGGTTAGGTTGCACGAGTTCGGTTCGGTACGATTTGGTGGCAGCGGCCGGCGGTTAATCTCGGTGCGTACATAATAAAATTGTTTTCAACTAATTTTATTAATCTTGCGTGTGCATAGGCTACTTCAGGATTTTACAGTCCACTAGCTTTTGCAGTAACAATTCCTATAGAGTCACAATCTCTCAGTGAAAACAGTCAAAAAACGTCCGAGCGTCATTGTACATACATTGTATCAATTATATACTTCACAAAAGGAGTGCTCCAATCCACTCCAATTTAGGCGTTATGTCGTTTGTATAGTGTTCAACATTAGTTGTCCGCTATGTCATCTTAGCTCTGGCATCGCGCGGCGTTGTAGTTGGATCGCGGTTACCTTGTAACGAACCAAAAAGTCGGCGCAATTTGTAGCGTGCGCCGAGTTTTGTTTCGGATTTTTTTGGCACGATTGTATCTCTATTATGTACCTATAGTATCTCGGTGCATGTACCTGACATGTCAAGAGCCGTATACAAAATGCATCGTTATATTTTCGGGTATAAACCAAAAAATAAAGCCGTAACTGTCAAGACGAAAATAAAACAAGTAAAGCACAATATAATTTCCAAAAAAATATCATTATTTTCAGTTAAAAACACTGATATTTCAGAAATCAAATTTTCAATAGATATTTCTATTTGATAGAATCAAAACGTAAAAAAATACAGTTATAGTTGCTTTTTTCGTCAAAACATGTGTGAAGGCTCTTAACCCAGATCGTTGCACGCTGGTTTAAATCCAGCCGGTTGCTGAATTTTTTCTATTGTCTCTACGTCATCAAAACTACTAGCCATTCGGCCCAGCCAGACTTGTTTACTGCAAAACAATGAAAAGACTGAACTTTTTGCTAGGCATCACAAAGTATTTATTTAATGGTTGACTGGTAGGGAATTTAAAAAAATAACTGTATTGGGGTCACACATCTGTGGGGTCACAGATAGATCTGTGATTGGGGTGCAGCTGGACTTTTTAAGATTGCACCCTCTAAAACCTCCTCAGTGGCCAACCTCATTGCAAGACAGTATTCAAAATATACTACGGCGAGTGGCACAAGAACTGCGCAACCTCATACTGCCATCACCATTCTAGTACCAGTACCAGTTGCAAGACAAGACGATAATACTCTCTTATGGTGGATATTCCACTCAGACGTAATAAGCGTTCTCAATCCACTTTTTTTACCCCAACAGCAGCAGATGTGTGGTTCTCCTTACCTGTGTCTGTCTTTCCGGGCACAATCCAGAGCTGTTAAAGAAAAAGTGAATAGGTATTTTACTAGGCAAGCGTGCTACATCTTCGACCTAATCATAGTTTCCCACCAGGTGAGATTGTGTTTAAACGCATGCCTAGTCATGTATAAAATACATTAAATATTAATATATAATCTACTTAATTTTATTAATATTATGCTATAAAACAAATCTTGTAATAGTAAATGTGTAACCCGGGATAGTCCAATTTCACTCAATCTCTGGGGAAAAGGCTCTGGGGGAAAGCCTAGTTTGGCGTTAGTGTAGTAAAAACACTAGCCAAATAAGATGTCAATCTTTGTAAAATTTTATCGAATACATTTTTATTTATTTAATAGAATAACAAATTGAGATTCCCTTTTTACCTCCCCTTGGTCGGAACTAAGCAAAACTATATTGTTTAGTACCTTTAATTTGCACCAGTTTAAATGTATTTTGATGTAACGCTAATGAATTAACAATAGATAAAATTTACAAGGACCTTACCCAAAACAATTAAGGGAAACACGTTTTGTGTCCAAAAATAAATTATAGCTAGTCTATCACCAAAGTCCTTTCCCCACTAACGTATTGTTTGAAATATTCCACTTTACTCAATTTAGGAATAATAATTGTAATAACTTTATGACCAGTTTATTGGGATACCTCGTAAGTCTACCCGCCGACTAACTTTAATCAAATTTGTTATAGTGTTAGGAGTCTAACGAGGTCAAATTAAAGTGGACTGTATGAAACTAGAGGCTTTATTTTGGCTATTTGCCAATGAAGCAGTCTGTTTTTCATGTTGTAATTTATTGTACTTTATAAAACACCATTATTTAAAATAATAGACCGCACATATTTATGCTGGAGGCTAAAATATGAGAGAAATATTTACAAGCAACATGATTTAGGGTCATTGAGTATTTTTAATTTTAAACCAAAAACGCGGTTTGGCTATGCAGATTTCACAAAAAAAACTCAGTTTACAAATCACCAAACTTTTCTCATCGGTGCTGTTTACATATTATATCTGTCATAATTTTCTCTTATACGAATAAAAAACATTACCATCATCCATCCATGAATTCTATCCATCCAATGGTTGCCTGCAAATGATCACTTTTAGCAATAAGGGCGCCACTAGTGGCACTAGCTCTTAAGTTTCTTTATCTGTAACTTTTATTTCTGGTGTACACAAAAAGTTTATATTTATCTATCTACATTTCAAACCCTAATATTAGCACTATAACTTCATTATACAAATATGTATCTAGTATAGAGAGTAGGTAAAGGTGATAATAATGGCTACCACACTGTTCTCTCTAAATGGTCCAGAGATAAGGCGAAGTAATTTACAATAAGTACTTCTGACCATCGTGACCTTTAGCGTTTTGTTACCCACGGAATATGTATAGGTCCGAAAGCACTGATGAAATAGTCCCCAAAGGCTCAACCCATTTACGCAGATGGCACCACTTTATTTGGGGTTTTGTTAGAACTTTCTCGAACCTTATTATCTATATTTCATCCTATCTCCTAGCCTACTAGTAACGATTTTTCAAACAGTCAAAATACGACAAAAGAAGTAAGTTTACATAATTTATGAAGGGGATATTTTTTATGCCTCTCTATAAAAGTTGCAAAAATGTTCGCAGCTAGAAAAACTTCGGAGTTTCATGCAAATAGACGACAGACTCGTTTCCGAGTTTCTTTTCCGCAATATTCTTGTCTCCGCCGTGATATTTTGTGGAGACAAGCCAGTGTGAATCCGTTAAATAAATTAAATAATCCGTCGTGTTTATCGAAAGTTGTTTTTCGGAAGTTTCTGAGGGATTTTCCGGGGAAAGCCGGGCCGTAAAAGCAACCGTAAAACCTGTTGGTGGTATCCGGGGTGGCCCGAGCACCCGGACGACATTGATTCCAGTCAAGGGCAGACAAGGTCGCCGGGACGAGCGACACTGACTTTGCCCTGCTTTGCATTTTTGCCGAAATTTGACGAGGGTTGGTTGAGGTTTCCTCAACTGTGATATCGATATAAGATCTTATGTTAGTGGATGTGTAAATATTTTTTGAAGAACTCTCGTTTTTCTTACCATACTTAAAGCATTTTAAAGGAGGTATTGACGTAAATAGATTTGTTGTAACTTCCAAAGCTCTCGCGATTTGGGCAGTTTAATAATTTTGTAAGCACGGTTAAGCCCTTAAAATACATAAATAATGCAAAACTAATTTATACCTAACTAAAGCTTTGGAATCTGTTTTAATACTCATTATACGTATATATGAATATGGTCTCTTTTTTACCCCCGACGCAAAAAGAAGGGTGATTAAAATTTTACGTGTGTATATGTGTGTCTGTTTGTGGCATCGTAGCTCCCACACGGCTGAACCAATTTTGTTTTGTTTTTTGGTATTTTGAATAGTGACTTGATTGAGCTATGATTTCTAATTTCAGCCGTTTGAAGATTATCGGCCCTTTTATCAGAAGTTAAAAAAAAAAACAATTTATACGTCTTGTTATCAAGATTTTCTTATTGCAACCAAAGTTTTTGTTTTGCAACATGTGATGCTAAACAAGGTTATTTTTTATACGTATTTTTTTCTTCTACTTAATACAGATATAATTATTCTTTTTGCTACGATAGGTTTCACAAAAATCGCACCAAAAACCTCTTGTAAAACCTCTCCAGTAAATTGAAAATTGGATTGTCAAAACGAAATCGTATTTTCGATTCACCACAGACCACAGTGTCCGCACGACGAGAGAGCTTATTGAAAGTCTACTTGTGCGACACTCGGAAGTAAATTAAGACCTGTCGTCCCCAAATGACTTTTCAAAGTAGCTGGACTAGAAAACGAATAAAGTTTGGGTCACAGATATACACAACCAGATCGGCAATATCTTTTAGTGAAAGAGACAACTTGATATGGCTCAGCACAAGTACGAAAAGGACATAAATAGATTTTGTTGTCCTTATCGACGTGACCTCTTTTTGGTACCTCAAGTGTCAAAATCTGTAATAATCAGTGACAAACAAAACGGGTCTGAATTATATTTATTGCCTTTTTTTGGTGATTTAATGTGATAAATGCGTGTTTCCTCTGAAAAATAATTGTAAAAGATATTTTACAATGGTTGGTTGTAGCATTTTGGGCTGCAAGAAGCGCAGTGAGCGAAAATACGATGAAATATCATTTCAGACGTAAGTAAACATATAAAGCTTGTAACGATCACCTAAATAAATTCAGGATATCAATTCGCAAATATTTTATTCATAATTAGTCAGTTTTTAGGTCGATTTGTGGTCTAATTCTATGAATTTTATCAAATTATTCACTTAGAAAATAAATTATGAATGTTGCCAGTTTATGAAAGAAATTACCCACCGCAACTAACATAAATTATTCGTTCTGCAGGTTTCCAACTGATCCTGTCACATTGCTGAAAAAAGCTGGCACATTGCAAGAAGTGCAAAATACCGACCCTTTTATGCCCATATGAATATGGTGAATGTTAATATTAAATATATATTAATGAGGCCACAGTTATGAAGCTGGAAAAGCAAAAGGCGATATCGGCGAACCGATTCAAAAAGCTACGCGCTGTTCGTGAAATTTGTACTGTAAACATTAAAGAGTCTATTTATCTAATTATCTAATTATTTGGAATGTTATACATAATTCCATTCATGAAAAAACTAAACTGACCAAGCGCGAGTCGGGCTCGCGCGCTGAGAGTTCTTTACAATCACAAAATACAAAAAGTTGTGCAAAAAGACAACATCACGCCCAGGCTGTCACCCATCCAAGTACCGACCGCGCCCGACGTTGCTTAGCTTAGTGGTAAACAGAAATTTGTCACTGACTCGCACTTGGCCAGTGTTTATTATTTGTTGTTTTACTTATGTTCACTATAATCCGCTAAATTTGACGCTTGTACGGATTACTGTTTTTACACTAGAACAAATCCAAAAATACGTTTAACGTTTGTTGCATGAGGGACCCCCGTTCCGTTTTAACTCTGACTTTTTTATTATATTTTATTAATTATAAAAAATCATGCTATGGTTACTTTTCAGCCTTTTTTCTAGTACTATATTCTAATCCTAACAAATAATTATAATAAAAACGCAAGTAACTTTCTGTCTGTTTTTACGAGGAAATGGCTAAGTCATGGTTTAATAATATACTCCGCCAGGTATAGCAATCCGAGAAAAAATGTTTACGTGGGCGTCCCGCAATGATGTCATGATGTCAATTTACAACAGGTTTGAGAGAGATGACGATACACCACGTAACAGCTGATTGAATAAAGTGGCAACTGGACAGTGACTTCATTGCGGGACCACTCTCAAATTGCTAGACCTTGTTTTCTTAGATCATGGGCTAAGTCAAATTTTGTCAGGACGATAGGGGTGTGTCATGGGGACAGACAACGTACTTTTCTTCCCAGAAAATTGCAGGTAGCTCCGCGGGTTGCAGCAGATAGTGTATAACATTGCAGGTAGCTCCGCGGGTTGCAGCAGATAGTGTATAAAATATAAATATTTAAAAGGTAGTATTGTTTCCAAAGTACTCATTGAAGATTCACTACCCGTCATAGTAGGTAAATTACCCTAACTTATAGCAAATCATTTTAATGTGGCAACACACCTTGTTGAAGCGAGAGGCACTAGCTAGCCACGCTCATTGAAAATCTATAGGTAGTAGATCTGTGGTTTGGGTACATTTTTGTCGATTTGGTTGTCTGCCTACGATTATGATTATTGACAAGCGTTTGACAAAAAAAATTGAGTGACAGTAAATGATAGCACTATAGCATTCGAACTTTTTGTTTTTAAGTAAATTTATTTGTTAATTAGGCTTGAGCTTGACCACCATCTCTTCTGATGTTATGCTATGATGCGATATGCGATGGAACACGCCTGCCTAGGAGAAACCGATTCCAGATTGTAAATATCGAGGAACACCCGTTCAGGCAGCGCATTCCAGAGTCTAGGTTTATATTGCATTGGTTTGCATAATAAAAGTGAACTCAAAATGCTTCGTTCGGGTTATCGGAATATCAACCATGAAACGGTGACGCACTTTTATGTGCAATAAATAAACTGGCTATGTGCGAGTCAGGCTCGCGCATTGAGGGTTCCGCACCACCACAAAATTCAATAACGAAATTATCAGTTATAACTTGGTAATGAACAGAAACTTGTTACCGACTCGCACTCGGCCATTATTTATTAATTATTGTTATATTTTAAAGTGTGTACTATAATCATGTCAAATTTGACACTTGTAAGTATTACCATTTTTACATTAGAGCTAATACAAAAATACGTTAAAAAATCGCACTACCCATGGAAGACTAACGTAAGTTGAAACACCAACTTTTCAGGAGCGTTAAAAACTGATTTGCGGAGAAATTAGAAGACCTAGACAATCAGTTTCTTTAGCAACATGCTGGCAAAAATTACCTTACAGATATCTATATACTTCATTTTCAAGAAAAACTAGCAGTTTTTGCGGAAATCTGAAATTAAGTGGTTACTCCATTAATCCCCGGAATAACAATATGAAATTTAGAAACATCTAAATTTAACGCTTTGTTGCTACGGAAATTAGACGAACTAGGTGGTTTTATTTCGAGTTAAGTCTTTATTCCAGCCAACTTTCATAGAACTTTTGTACGTAAAAAATGATACTTTTTTCTTCCACGGGAAAATAATGCGGAAATTTATATAGTAACTTGTATAATTATAAGCGTATATTTCTGTATTTTATCACGTCGAAAAAGTATGTAGATTCATATATGTAGTCAAGTTTTTTTTAGAAAGACGTATAATAATTGCTTAACTTCGTTTAAGCTAATATTAAAAGGCAAGTCTACAAAAGTAATAAGCGTAACAAAACTTACATAAGTTTACCAGGGGTTTATGAAAAAAATATTTTCGTACGAATTTTTTGAATCAAATTATATCCGTCATTTATTGGAATATTAATTTGAGAAATTTTGAGTACGTGTTTTTTTTTTTTTAGTACTTGTATTTGGTTATCTTCTATCCAATTGTGAAAAAAAAAATTGACGCAAGTGTGTTTGCACCAGTCTTCCATGGATGGTGCGAAATATGAATGTTGTAAGGGAAATGGCGTAACAGTGGGAATTGTTTCCAAAATGGCCAAAATGAATTGGCCCCATTACCTCGTTGTATAACATTGCTCACCCTTTGACCAAGAAAAGCCGACATTTTGGTCGTCGCTTACTTCTACGCATTAATCGTCTTCTCGCAACTTTTTCAGGTTCCAAAACTTTTGCATCAAACTAATCAACCTTCAAACCGTCGCATTTCAAACCATAAAAATGTCAAGAAATTACACAAAGTGCAATGAACTCTGACGTTTATTACAACCAAGTTTTACGGCTCAATAAAAATTTTCGCTCATTTCCCACAATTAGGAGAAAATATCCTAAATCCATTGTAAGTACGTATAGCCCACGTACTACACGAAAATATTAGGATGTGCTTCTCGAAAATGAACCTTACTAAATGGTTGTAAAAACCATTTTGATGAAACAGCAGGAGGCTTAATGTTACGAGGATACAGCAATATAGTTGGCTTAATTAATTTTGAGAACACTGTTTACTGCTTTTTCACGTTGTTTTTGCAGTGAAATGTAAGTATTCTGCGCGAGATTTTGTAAAGAAAACCATATAAAACAAATCAATAGATAGACAAAGGCATAAATAATTATAGAATTATAGATACGCGGGTTTCTTGCTTGAATAAAGTAATTTTTTAGGGGAAAAAACAAGAACCGGCTTCATTACTATACCTACATTTACAAACTTAAACTAAAAAGTTAAAAATAATATTAAAAGTACTTCAAAGCAATGAGCATTAAAGGACAATCAACAAAATTATTGATACATTATACATATACCTCCTTACCTATTTACAATTTATAATCAGTTATTTTTGGAGTCAGTGCCAGTCAAAGCAAAAGTAACCCTAATTAATACCTACTTGATTAAATGAATGCGAAATAGAGATTGAGATTTAAAAAAAACTACCAAAAGCTGATAATTGAAAAGAAACGTATCTAAATTTATAATGAATTTAGATACAACCACCTAAGGAATTCCCCAAGAAACAACTCTACCTATGATTTATGGCCTACCTATTAAAAAAAGAATCATTGAAAACAATTCTATATTGGCAGAGTAATCGCGTAACGTACATACAAAAAACAACATACAGTCGAATTAAAAGCCGCCGACTACTGACAGTATTTTTCTCGGATCATGTATCGCAAATGGTACACCTGTATACAAAATGATGTATAATGACATCATATTCACTTTGAAATACCTAATGATACTTGCATAAGTACATTCTTCCACACTTCACCCGGATAGGAGCAAGTCGTCATTTTGTATTTATGATGACGACACCTACCCAGTAATCATTTCTGATCACATAAATCTATAAACTCCTATAAGCTAATTTAATTTTATTTTTATTTTGCATTTTTAGGGAAACTTACAGCCTAATAGTACATATGTGAACAAAAATAATTAGGTGACTAGGCCAATTACAAGTTCCCGCCTATGGAAATGAATGAATGAATATTGAATAAGCTATAGAATGGCTTACCTTCGGTCTTTCCACCTGAGTATAATATGGGCTAAACTTTAAAACGAAGGGTTTATAAACCCTTATAAGTCCTCAAAACGAACTGAAAATATGCCGGGTATTCGTCTACTTGTTTGCCACCAATTGAATAAAATAAAAAAAACGCTTCAGGCCCGTCGCTTGTTTGCTAAACAAAAAACACCATAATCAAATCGGTTGAGGTATTCAAATTGTGAGTGACAACATGCATTCAAACATACACATTAAACAAACCGCTTACGAAGTACGAAGCGCTTTGATTCCACTTTTATTGTGCGAACTGCTAGTCTGTGGCATGTGCTGCCTCAATTCTCTGATAGTTACAATCTGGGTATCTACAAATCACGACTGAATTGTTTTCTTCTAGGCAAGCGTGATCCATCGTATAGACTGCATCATTGTTTAACATCAGGCAATTTGGTGGTCAAACGTAAGCATATTAAATAAATAAATAAATTGTTTTGCGCTGTCGGGCAATACTAAAAGGAGTCACGCACAGGCAAAACCAAACGAAATAAACTCCTAAATAATCCGAATGTAGACTCATTCTGAAATACCTAGTAATGCACCCGAATATAGTTTTCCAAAAGAATATATACGTCGGGATTTGGTTATCTTCGTCAGACACAAGGTAATTACGAAGTTTCATCCACAAAAATGTCCTGGTTCGACTACTTTAGTCTGGATATGCGAAGCAATAACGATTTTTCTAACAGTGCTTTTATGGCCCAACTTCAGTTCTGAGCTTGCGATGCATTTAACTTGGAGTATCGCCAAATACTTTTTCAACTGTCAAATTGAATAACCAATTGGCATGGCTTCTAAAATTAAGAAATAAAATACTGTTCTTAAATTAAGCTCAAATAACGATCTATTGGCGATCATTATACCTATATTGGACTGATTGTTCAGTTGGGTAGGACCAACTTAGGCAAAGGGGTCGCCCGAAGAATAAACTCGGAAATTGGCAACATGGGAAGTTACGTGACATCTTCTCATCCAAAATACCAAGCCTATTCTATTTTATTAGTGCCTAATGACAAGGGTCTTAAACCAGTGCGTGTTGCATGTGATGACTTTTATTGTACTGAGAAGTGGTTCATATCTACTCATAACTAATTTATTAAAATTTGCTAATTTAAGTGGCAAGCCACATCACTCGAAGAACCGATAACCGATAGGGAAGAAATATTTTTCAGTGGAGACCACGAACCGGAAGACGCAGCGTAGATAGGCATTTCTTAGATGTACCTACCAATGACATCGGGAGACTCGCGGGCATCCAGCGGATGCAGATAGCAGGCCTATGTTCAGCAGTGGCCTTCTGGCTGTTGCTGATGATGATGATGCTGTTGCTGATAGCGATCTGTTAGAGTCAAAAAAATTACGAATATTGCTGTTTACACTACTAATGTCTATTATTCATAATGATTTTGTCATAATGTTTATTATTACGTCGATTATTAATTTTATGTGATGTATTCTTACCTGGAAATATATTATGATAACATTTTTGTTTTTGTTTTTTTGTGTGCCAATGATTTTAATTTGCTCGGGCTAATTCGTAGTCTGATCTAAAAATACAATAGAATATGACTAAAAGTTGTTAAAAAAAACAGTATTTTTTTCATTATGTCTTAAATTCTTTTATCAATGTTCTTTATCAATTATATCAGTATTTTAACAAGTATGTGTTTGGTCATTTCGAATCCATCCCAAATTGTAGATACGTACCATCTCAAGGATCGATTTGCGAAGTTTCTGTATAAAACTATTCGAAGTTTTAGGTTTAATTTCCTCTGCCTCCATGTTATTGGCATTTTATGGGGTCTTCAGAATATCGGCCGCCAGTTGTTGACAGGATCATATCCTATAGAATCTTTTCATGGCTTTCCAAATTATATAGGACATTAGATCTGAATACCAAAATAGCATTTTCATTTTTAGAGTTCCATAGCAAAACGGAACTTGTATAGTTTTGCCGGATCTGTCCGTCTGAATATCATGCACGGTAATTTTACTCACATATATTTATTTTACACGCATATTTGGCT
Organism: Agriopis aurantiaria; assembly: GCA_914767915.1. Lineage (NCBI taxonomy): Eukaryota > Metazoa > Arthropoda > Insecta > Lepidoptera > Geometridae > Agriopis > Agriopis aurantiaria. The sequence continues at coordinate 14,408,130 of OU611989.1, read as the reverse complement.
GAAACTCACTACGAGTTTGACCTCATTGCTTCTATATATTTTTATTGAATAATAACTTTGCGCTTGACTGCCACTTCGTCTGATGTTAAGCGATGATGCGTTCTACTATGTACCAAGCATACCTAGAAGAAACCTATTCATACGCGATTTAAAGATACCGAGATTTTAACTGTCGGCAAACACCTATTCAGGCAGTGCATTCTAGCAGTTCGGACAGTAAAAGTGGAATAAGAGCGCAACCATCATTTGCTTACAAAGTTATCTTGACATATTTCCATGAAATCACGTTCTTTTATTATTATAAGCTTAGTAAACATAAGTGTATATAATAATTATACATAGGTATGGAACCAAACAACAACTTTTCCAGAATTTCTCAACCTTCAAAGGCATTCATCAAACTCATAATTATGTTGTCAAATTCGTGAAGTTTTTTTTTTTTTTTTTTTTTTTATGGGGGATGGGGTATGATATTTATTTTAGTTGCATATAGTTAGCCAATGACTCGCTGTTTATGATATTTTCTATAGGCTTACTTATAAATATGTGCAGTAACAATATCTGTATCATCTAATAAATTTTTATTTAAAATTTAAATGTACCTATGTATAACAGTCTCTGGCAGCCATATCACAAGGTTTGCTTTAATTTATTTACACGAAAAATATTTTAAACACAATTATTTAAAACCTAAAACTATTACTACCAAAAACTATTACTCGTGACTCCTATATTTTCTGTATCATTAATTTTTTTAATGCACGAACTTGTTTTACGGATTATTATGATGTATTCCAGGCTGCATTCGGCCACTTCGACTGCTTTTGAATAAATTTATTGTTCTTGATATTACCAAGTTTTGCAATGAACGTTCGAGAACAGTTGCCACAGACAGTTGCACCTGCAAAATGTAGAATGCTAGCTCATGCGACATTTTCGAGTAATTATAACAAGAGATTCATCAAATAATGTTTGACAATATATCTGTGATGTATCTGATATTACAAGCGACATCATAGACGACGGCGATCGCTTATCACCAGGCGGCCCGTTAGCTAGTTTGCCACCTATGGCATAAAAACACGTAAGAACGTCATTTAAAACCAAGGACGTTATAAAACTTGCTACGTCCACGTTTAAAACTAAGTTTTAATGGATTGTCATCACCATCAATGTTCCACCCGCTCCTCTGCAGCGTATTTTTTTCCTTACTGTCTACCTATGTTATGACCTATGATTTATAGCCTATGACCTTATTCCTCGTGACTCCTATATTTTCGCAAGTCTTGAATCAATTTGCTCATTTTTGAACATAAAAAATAACATTACTTTATCGCCAAACCAAATATACAAACTCATAAACATACATTTGGGTACAAGCGCCTATCTTTTCCCATAGACTTTCCCATAGGCTTTCGCTTTGCTCGGTCATAATACCGATAACACACAGCCCTGACCACAACAGCTTGGGCACTGCTCTGCTGCTGGCACTCCTTATTTTTTATAAATATTTAATTTATAATAAAAAACCCTCTAGTTTTATTTGTTGTTTTCTAAATTAAAATTTATAACAGTTTTAACTTTACTCTATTTAAAAAAAAACTAGATTTAAGAAGAAAAATGAATACTTGTACCTAATACCTTCAAAATCAAAGATTACAAAGAGAGTTAGGCATAGATAAGCAGCGTGACATCAAAAACATGTACAACATCAAAAATATGCACAGAATATGCTAAAGCTGATCCCAGATAGCTTCCATAAATTTTTAACGCAGAATTGTAAGTAAAACGTGTATCAGCAAATCGCAGTACAAAGCGACAGTAATTGGAAATTTTATTAGCTCCGGAGCAAGAAGAATGGCGTAGAAAGCGACACAAACGTAAGGATTTAGTGCTTTTATAGCCGTTTTAAACGCCGTTTTGAGCCATTGCTACCGTGGCTTGTACGTTTCCTTGATGTTGCTTTAACTTACTGCCAATAATAAGACCGCTATTTTATTGAAGACAGTTCTACAATTCTAAATGTCTACGCCGACATATGCTCTACGACTACATTCTACGATGGGTCTACGACTAGTGTTCATAGTGCAGCCGCTCAAAAAATGCGTCTGACAGTTGCTATACTAATGTAAAAAACGTAATGAAAACAGTAAATTCTAATCACTTTTACTAGCTTTTTGAACGTAAGACTGTAGTTGGTAGCCAATATACTACAGTAAAATATGAAGAGAAAAAAATATATTTAGATTTTTTCAATGCTATTGGTGCTATCAGATGCATTTTCTCTAAACTTTTCAATAATTTTTTACGATCATTTAAGTGTTCTTTACATAGAGGAATTTTCATTCATTTTATCATCATAGATATTCGTGTCTGCTACGAGTTTATTATATAAGCAATATCTAATGATGAAAAATAATTAGAGCACTTTAAATTTCCCCGAAATCGGTTGAAATAGGTACGGACTGTATTGTAGAATTTTCCGTTGCGGTGATTTTTCAATGCGACATTTACGAATGGAGCTCTATTTCCTGTTTTAATCTAGAGTCTGCATTTCGATTTGCAACTCTCCTTTCAAAGTGCTTTGTTTCGTAACAGCATGATAAATGTACTACAAAATAATATATGATCTTATTTTTCTTATTTCTCTTAATTTGAAAACAGGATATTTTCCATGTATTCACCAGTAAGTAAAACAAACCTCTCGACATTTGCAACGAAAGTCATTTCGTAATCATTCCTGATTTTTCTATTTAGTAATCTTTAATTATTTTACTATCAACTTCTTCCAAAATACATACATTTGAAGAAAATCATCAAGCTACATCTTATATATTGTTTGCAAAATAGCTACGATACAGGTTTCTCTCTCGTTTACTATTTTTGGGTGCCCTCTTAATTGCTTTGGCTCTTTTAGGATTCGTAATAGCCAAGCAATTAGACCTGACAAAATTAACAGCTGCGGCTTAAGCCGTGGTGCCCAACTATTATCTCAATGCCATCTATACAGTATGGCGTATCATGTTATCTAAAGAGTAGCTTGCCAAACGCATTACTTATATGGATAAAAAAGGCAAGCAGTATTAAGTCACATAGGTGGGTATCTATTGCCGCTAATATCTCAGGGCCTTTAATATGACGAGCGCAGCCTTGCACAGGTTTGAACTGAAAGGAAATACAGCAAAGGAACATTATGTGTGGTATTTAAATATATTACTGAATTCCTATAAAATCATCATTTTATAGCAGACCTGGGAATTGTAACTATTACAAAAAAAAAACCACTGATTTTGAAGTTATAATCGTATCGTGAATGGCATAGCTTTTCCTATCTCAAGGCAAACTAATATAAAAAAAGTGAATGTCCGATGCTTTCAATCACCTTTCAATGTACGGGGTGCAACGGGGTGGGAAAAAACTTGTCCTTGTCAATTTTATTTGATGTCACTATAATTATGTTCTAGGCTGTAAGCTCTGATGTCAGAAGTTCAGCTTGGATTCTGCTGACATGGATGAACAGTTGTTCTTATAGGGCAAATAACCGGGATCTACAATAATTTACGCTCATTTAGTAAACAGGTGGCTACCCATCCGAAGAATAACTGGGTCGTCTATTACTTAACTTTGGGTGATATTTTATGTAAAGATACCTAGTAAGCTAAGCTACGCAATCAGCTCTACTGGACTATGCATTTAAATCAAAAAGTTGGTTATGTCTGTTATCATTTTTCTTTACTGACCAAATCATTGGTTATTTAACTTCGGTGATCTTTTAGATATATTTAGTTGAGCTACACTACGAACTCTGGAGAAGTAAGAATTTCACGTATCGCCACTAAAAAAAATCATCGTTAATCGTTAGTAAGTAAAAGAAACACACACAGTGCCTAAAGACAAGAGTATTTAACCAGTGTGTTGCCAGTGATGAGATATGGTACTGAGAAGTGGTCCTTAACTGTTGGCCTTTAGAAAAAAACTTAGATTCACACAGCGGGCAATGGAGAGAGCTATCGCTTGGCTCAGAGTTTCTTTGCGTGATAGAATCCAAAACGTAGATATTCGCCAAAGAACCAGAGTCACCGACTTAACTGTTAAAATTAGCAAGTGGAAGTGGCAATGGGCAGGCCACATCGCTCGAAGGACCGATAACCGATGGGGAAGAAAGGTTCTTAAGGACCGATAACCGATGGGGAAGAAAGGTTCTTGAGTGGAGACCATGAACCGGAAGACGTAGCTTAGGTAGGCCCTCCACTAGATGGACCGACGACATTGTGAGAGTCGCTGGCATCCAGTGCATGCAAAAGGCAGGCTGTCGTTCAGTGTGGAGGTTAAATGGGGAGGCCTATGTACAGCAGCAGACGTCTTCTAGCTGATGATGATGAAGTAAAAGAAAATCAAGCTTTCTATGGCAAAAAGCCACACAGACCATACATATACGCAGCAATATCGTGAAAAATCCCAAGCCGTGTGTAGCGCTGTCGTTATTCACACATCGCTCGAGCGCCAATACAAGTGGTTCATTAACCCCCGACACATAAGCGCCCGTCTACACGTATCAGGCGACAATGGAACACTCTTAAAGAAAGCTACAGCCCTCTCCCGTTGTTATCGTGGACGTGTTTCGGACGATAGTAGCGGTGGGAGAGACTTCGGACTTGAGAAAAAATTGGCAGTAAAGAAAAACGAAGATCAATAGACAATAGACAGTTAAAGACTTAAAGACAACACTTACTAAAATACGAATAAGTAAAAAGAAAAAATCTGTTAAAAGAATAATTGGATAATCAAAAGTACTGCGTAAGTTTTTCTGAAAAAAAATTAAGGAACTCACTACACCTACACGCTACACTGCCTACACTGGATCATACTATGAACGTACCAGATGCGAAAAAACATGACAAGCCCGAAAGAACCGTTTCAACAACACTATAAAGTCGAGAATTAACTGTCATGATACACTACGGCATTGTAATTGATGGAATGTTCTAGTATGCGTTGTACCATATTAATGTAGTCTTACGAAATAAATGAGGATCACAGAGTGGCAGCTATTTCATTTATTTAGCAATCGAAATGAACAGATTGAACCACGATTGAAGAGACGTGGCTGGCTGGCATACTAATTTATACACTTTCCCCTATAAAGGCTTGGCAATCTTGGCGGCAGCATGGCGTGAGTGGATGGAGGAGAATGGGGGGGTGTCATGGCGGCTGGCTGGCTGACATTGGTGGATTTGCAGGCAGACGTCACTTCGGTTCCATTACAGTAAGCAAAGTATTAATGTATATTTTTTTGCATGTGCAGATACGGTTTTATATATGGACCAGTGTAGGAGACGATCGTATACTCATATTATTATAGTAATAATAATGTAATTATTATTTATTATACAAGTTGCAAACTAAGTAGAAGGGATTTGGCATTGAATCTATCGAGACCTAAGTTTTCAAAATTGTTTGAGGTGTTTTGGCTGTAAGACATAGATGCATACGAACACGCTAACTATAATGGCCTTCTTTTAGATTTACGAGCGTTAGGTATTATTAATTATTTAAACCAGATCTAATAAAATTAACGCTCGTTTGTTTCACTTAGTTCCCAAATTCACTAAGTTCACAGTATCAGTGGCGCTTCTATTTTGGCTGTAAGATCCACGTCTGGGAGCCCCATGATAGCGGATAGTGACACATTCATGTCGACATACACAAAATTATATCACGGTACAATGTTTCCTGGAGTCTGCCGATGTTTGGGTCAGAAGCAGGTCAAATGTATCATTGTAACAGTCTCATTTAGTAACTTTTGCGTTGGCTGCTTAGACATTGTAGCTCCTAAACGGTTGAACCGATGATAATTACGTTTTTTTTTTTGTTTGAAAGGTGACTCGTTCGGTACTGTTCTTAGCTATAATTTAAGGAAATCAGCCATTTGAAGATTATCTGCTTATATCAGGGCATTAAATAATACATTTAAACTTGTGGATAACAAGCTAGGATTTTGACTACAGTTCACCTGATTTAAGATAGAAACTCTTTATTGTTCGTTTTCTGTGTTGTGAGTTGTTGTAAGTGACGGTATGGCCAGCCTAGTCTGGAATCGGCACTAGTTCCCAAGTGAGGTTGCCGGAACACACTGTTAGGTGCTTGGCGACAGATTTTCAACTTGTGGTTGTTAGTAAGTCAGCTGGGCCTCGTGAAAGTGCCCTACCATCATGCTATGATTATCTCATGATGTTTTTCTTCACAGCAGCTAGAGTTTAAATACAGCCAGTGGTTTGGAATACGTGTCAACCACTGAGCTGTCATTGCTGCAAAGAATAGTACAAGGACATTTAAAGCGTTTGTACAGTGAATCCATATCAGGAGTGCAATAGGTACCTATACTTGTAGTAGGTGATGGCTGGTAGTAATAGATTTTTCACGTGCTCATTAGCCTCTTAGTGAAATCCTCACTAGTTAATCTAAAGCATAAAATTTACCTATGGAGGGTCAATATCGCTTTTAACAAGATCCCATAAGACCACTTAAAAATCAGTCTCAAAGCGTTAATGGTATATTCCGACTTCCTTATTTGCGTGCCAGTTCCTATCCCAGGCTATTCGTGTACCATTTCGATGATGTCGTAACTAAACATTAGGCAAAATCGTAACTATCGTGACGGTATTGTAGGTGTGGTTGTTGATTGATTGGGAAATTATGTAGTAAAGTTCTTTTAGTGCATAATAAAAAGCCTCAGCAACTTCATGGGTATCTTCCACCTGCTAAAAAAGACATTCAATTTCATGCCATTATGTAGATCACAGGCCCTCAGTATAATCTCTCCAAGATACTCTGTATAGCTTAGAGCCGTGCCGTTTGGGTTTGCCATGAATTATGTATACGAATTCTGCCATTATTTAGAATGTATCGCGGTAATGGTATTCGGAAGCGGTGCTAATGCTCTCTTTTCACTGTAGATACTCATCATCATTATCATCACCATCATCGTACCGACTAGAGGCCTCTAGCTATTCCATGTGCTACAATCTTGTGCAATTCAGGTGTATCTAAGATCGACCCAAACGTAGAGTACGCCTTGTACTCATCATCATCATCATAATCAGCCTTTTAACAGTCCACTGCTGGACTTCTAGCCTACCCCCGAAAGGGTGATTGGGCCATATCCACCACGCTGGCCCAGTTGCGGGTTGGTGGATTCACATACGCCATTGAATTTCTTCTCCGTACGTATGCAGGTTTCCTCACGATGTTTTCCTTCACCGAAAAGCCAGTGGTATGAAAATCCATACATAAACTCCAAAGAGCTCATTGGTACGGGCCCGGGGTTTAAACCCGCTACCTCACGCTTTCAAGTCTAGCGGTCTCCCAATAAGCTACCAAGGCTTTTATCATCGTTTCATCAATTCATCGTAAAGCTTATGAATCACAGTACGTCATGTTCGCCTCATCACTTTGTTGCATATAATATACTACTTTAATGGCTTTCATGAGGCTTAATGGTAGAAAACAGTTACTCTTGCAGCTACTCTTCGGATACGAACTTACTCTGTAATCGTAGCACACAGTACAATTTTCATGATGGAAAACTGAAGCCACACCTAAACAATTTCCATTCGACGGGTACCACACATAGCTTAGATCCTAGAATATACGATTATTAGCGGAAAGGACAAAGGACACTCGTAGAAGTCCCGTTGCATAGACGATATCGTAATTCGAGGATCGCCAGCAGCAATCCTGGGTAAGTAGACTGTGTACTGATAGACAGTGGTGGATGTTCATATTTTAACGTAAGCAACAAGATGTAGCAACATTAAATCCTATATACTTTGGATGACGACCCTCCTCTTTTCTCCTGCTTTTAGATGATACATCATTGTTGCTTTTTAGTTCAGTTTGATTTGTCAGTTTTCAGTTGTTTGAAAACGTTGTCTTAGTCAAATCACCTTATAGTATTATGTATATATTTATGGTTTGTTTATATTACTGCTAAGTTTATTTAAATGTTAGTTTGCATGTTTTTGTTATGTGTTGTTGTTGCTATATTATTTTTGTTATTATTTAATCTCTCGTGTACTGTTCGGTGTTGGCCGTGGGTGATGTCACCGGCGGCTCCAACGGAAGACCAGCGCTGGTTGTTCGCAACCAGTAATATGCTGAGTTGGAACCGGTTTGTGGAGGGAATCATTTGTAATGTGTGTTCTCAAAAATGTATATATTATGATTTTTTCTTCCATAAATAAAAATTTGTCTATTGTCTATTGTCTATTTGCTCTGCCTGAGATACTGAACACTCGTGAAATTGTCAAAATACGTATATGTTCCCAGAATGTAACTGAAAGCCACCGAGCTACTTCTTATATAGGTGCAAGCAACGTTACAGTCCCTTTCTCGCAAAATAAGTTTCAGTATGGAGTGTTTATGGTGTACTTACAGGGGGCGTCATTAAAGTTGATATTGAAAATGCTTGTATCTTACATAATTTTGAACATATTCCAATTTTGTTTTCGATGTACGGCTCTATTTATGGTCAGTTTTTCATAAAAATTAAATATAATCATTCCGGTCCCCTATTGTTTTTTGATAATGCACAGAGCCGAGTCAGATAATATATTATAATGCTATAATTTAAAAAACAAACGAGTATAAAATGAGAATTTAAAAAATTCCCGTTAGAGCTGAAACTTTCTTGAATCATAGCTAACAACACTCTCGATCAAGTAACCTTTATTTTTTTTATCGGTTCTGCAGGTTGGAGCTACGATGCCACAGACAGGTACATAGACACACAAGGATTTGCTATAATTAATGAAAATTGGTTCAGTCGTCTGAAGATTTTGAATCTTTCATGCGGTTTAAAAAACTAATTATACCTACTTGTTAATAGTTAAATAACTAAACGTTTGACTACTACTTCCCCTTATGTTAATGTTTGAAGATGGTAAACGCACGCTAAAATGGGAACTGACCAATTCGTTTCTTTCATCAAATCTAAGTCACTGTCTCTCAGTACCGGATATCCCCTATCCGTCGAGAACGAGGTCATGATTCGACCTTCGGGAAGGTCGAACATCGAACTCTTTATGTCAGGTCCACGCCCTGAAGGATCAGCGATGGTGAAAATGTGTCCTGTTTGTGGTGATTTGTCAACTTTTGACGGATAGGCGGGTTTTTCTGCTGCGGAAGGGATGGCGGGATACGGAATAATATCAAACTGAAATGTAGGTAAGTTTATATAAATGTTCTAGATGGTTGAAAAAAATTACGCCTGGCAGGATTCCAACCTGCGTCATTCAGGTTTACGCCTTAGGTGCTCTTTTCGCTGAGCTACGGTCGCTTTCCTGTTGGCCTTAAAATTCTTTTTTTTTTTGCAACCAATCTAAGAGTTGGTGATGCCATATATGTATGATTCTTGCTACCTGCAAGAAATAAGGTTTAGAGGCCTGCAAAAAAGCAACCGTAGTTTAGGGGAACGAGCGCTTGGGGCGTAAACCCGGATGGCGCAGGTTCGAATACTGCCGGTTGTAGTTTTTTTGGATTGTGTATAACATTTAAATTAAAATCCTTTAAGTGTGAAACAACACTTAAAAAATATAATAAATTTAAGGTACAAATATCATTTTTAAAATAAGCTATTATTTAAATGCTATAAATTTACACCTAATGGGTTTTCATAATTGATGCGTTTACAATTCATTCATGTGCTGCTAACCATTGAAGAGTTCCCTAGTCAGGACTTTCTTACACTAATAACACTAGAGATAAGCACTCGTGTAAACTGACTTGCCTCATATGACGAACATATTATATTGGTTAATAAAGAATCTGAAATCTGAAATCTGACCCGGCCCAGAGTGCAACGAACGTGACATATCATGGTAAAACTTAGAACTGGCTATCATAACAAAATGCGTACACAACATTTCGTGTCTGTGCTGTTGACCGTTGAAGAGTACCTACATCTGAAGCTTATCCTGGATGTCAATTCAGGTCATGTTTACCATAAAAATGCATTGTCATCGGAACTTAACCAACATGTGAAAATTCAACTCCGTAGGATAAGAGGAAGTGGTTCTAATTCAGTTTGCTAGATTTGAATTAAACAAAAAACATACAAACATTGCATGTTAATAAAAAGGAATTATTCTGGTCTGTCCTCCTTCCTGCCTGCGTGTAAAAATTACTTTCGAGTGAATCAGTACATGTCTTACAGTTGTAGCTTGTCGTACGTAGATTATACTTTATTTTATGTATTCATTCTATTCATTACAGTTAGAAAACACGAAACTTTTATAATAATGGTCCGAGAGCGGACATAACCTAGCGATAAGTATCTATTACAGAAAGAACGAGTTCCAGCGCCTTATCGGGAATTCTCGGGAATTAAATAAATTCTGAAAGTAAAGGACGAACTTCAAACAGATTTTTAACCACGCCGTGACCGATATTATCTCAAGTAAAAAACCACTTGGAATTTTCCCCTAAATCTGGGAAATTAAGGGCACACTTGGAAATGGAATTGAAAATTCAGGAGTGTGGACTGTGACGCATGATTTTGTAGTCCTAAAAATAATGATCACCATCATCAGCCAGAAGACGTCCACTGCTGAACATACTAACATTTGCCATCTCCACGCTTAGCAGGCGGCTTGGAGCTAGCTGAGCGTTCACTGCGCAGTGCTGCTGCCTATTATCTGGTGGTTCTGGTCTCAGTTTCAGGGCACACCCGGGTTCCTAATAATAACTTATCTGAAATTAAATTTACCACACCGTTAATTTATTTCACACATTCTTTTGTGAATCATCTTGAGCGTGCAAACAATTATAATTTCCCATAGATTGAAGACCGAAGAACTAAATATTATAATTCAAATGCTCAAGCCTTTGCAATTGGCAGCGTACACAGCATGCTGAAAGTTTTTTTTTTTTTTTTTTTTTAATTATTATAACACCGGCTTGCACTCACAATGATGTTTTATCGGTCGAGACGATCGACCGGTTTCGGAGCCATTAAAGCCCCTTCAAACCACTCGTCTCGAGTCTCTGGTCTCGTCTCGACCTATAAAACATAATCGTGAGTGCAAGCCGGTGTTGTAATAATTTAGAATATTTTTTCTCTGAAAAAACCTGGGAGAATTAGAATGTCACAGATAAACTTGCACTTATTCTAAAAGTTCATCAGTTTATCCTCATTCTCATTGAATTAGCCCAAGCAGGAGCAATGTCACATCGGGTGTAAACGAATCCATGTCAACAAATCCAATGTGTCGTGTAATGGAGACGTTAGGGAATACATTCGATCAAGCGTTCAAGTGAAAACATCCAGAGACGACGTTGTCTTGCTATAGGATAACGCATCGAATCAGGAGTGCTACTTTTGTGACTATTGTCACCTAAAAATCACTTTCGTATTCGATTCATTTTTTATATTTTTTTTATTATAAATAGGCTTGCTCTTGGCCGCCAACTCGCCTGATGTTAGGCGATGATGCGGCCTACGATAGATCATCATCATCATCAGCCAGAAGACGTCCTGGCTGAACATAGGCCTCCACTTTTAACCTCCACACTGAACGACAGCCTGCCTTTTGCATCCACTTGATGCCAGTGGCACTCATAATGTCGTCGGTCCATCTAGTGGGAGGTCTACCTACGCTGCGTCTTCCGGTTCGTGGTGTCCGCATAAGAACCTTTCTTCCCCATTGATTATCGGTTCTTCGAGCGATGTGGCCTGCCCATCACACTCCACTTCAATTTGAAAATTTTAACAGCTATGTCGGTGGTGGTTCTTTGGCGAATATCCACGTTTCGGTTTCTATCGCGCAAAGAAACTGCGAGCATAGCTCTCTCCATTGCCCGCTGTGTGACTCTCGAGTTTTTCCAAAAGACCAACAGTTAAGTACCACGTCTCAGTATTGGATTACTTCTTTCTTATATGTTTTTGTGTTACGTATGTTTTTTCTGGTATGAACGATACATATCTATCTTTTATCGCTAAGTAAGATCTGGGTGTTGTGTCCCAACTCTTTTGCCTCAGGCTTCAACTACGTAATTAGCAAATGCCTGTGTACATTTTATAGATGGTGAAACTTGCTTTCAGTAAAATAATTTACTTCCTGTGAACACATTTAAAAGTCACATATCACTTCATCTGTTTTAAAAGAATTCGCAAATGATCACCATAATATACTACTTCTAGCTGTTATACCTGCGACTTCGTACACGTAGACTTTCATATAAACTTTCAACCCTCTTTTACCCCCTTGATTTGGCCCTATCGCAAAATCCTTTCTTAGCGGACCTCTTCACTGCATAAGGAATCTACCTGCCAAATGTCAGCGTCGTGGTTTTTGATATTTCGTGCGTCAGTCAACTAGTGAGTGAGTTGGTAGTAGGTGAGTTTCACTTCTGTATATTACACAGAACTGTTGGTTTGGGTCTGGTACTAGCTTGACAATATTGCGTCGGGAAGTTATAGTAATTAATACAATTGCGAACATATTTTATTTGCTTGTTTGTACCTATAATACATTTATTGATTATTGTATCTGCTGGCGCAAAAGCCGTTTTTTTCGACGATATAGGTTGAAATATTCCAATGCTTATCCTTGTTTTTCGTGAATTTTCATATAAGCTATTCTTCTAGCATCAGCTAGCCAAGATAATAATGTGTTTTGTCCAAAGATAATAATTTGTTCGAAATCCTGTTGTGGTTACGCTCAGTCATATCGAGCTACTTCATAATTTAGGTATAGCACTAATAAGAGACTTGCTGTAGCACTCCCAGACTCATGTCGTCATCGATGTGGGGATCAAAGCTTTATCGTTTTATTGTTTTGTATTTTCCATTTTACGGGTGAAGAGATTTTATTGTCGCTCGAATAAAACAACAGTTTTGTTTAAAATGGAGTAAAGATACAAAGCTCTTAAAGATTGTGCTTCCGTTTTTTGCTAAGGGCATGTCACATTTATTTCAATTTCATTCAACCAATTATAAAAAAGGCCTTTATTTCGTGACACGACTTGTTTTTCTCGGCCAATTAAATAACTGAATTTTTCCCATGACTGGAAAAGTAAAAGTAACGTATTCAACAATTATTTCGGGTTACATTATCAAAGAGGGTTCTTATAATAAGTAAGAAAAGGGCTTTCCGCGCCTAAACCTTTGCCAAGATTTCTTTTCATGTAATTTCGTTTGTCACAAAGGAATACAGAACTATTGACCTTTATTAACTACAAGATTTATTTGATCGCTTATACCGTTGGGCATTTATTGCCTTTTGATTTTCCGGTCACTTCAATATGATTTTTGACGTTTATTTAAGGTTCAATAAAAACACCTTGGTAACAATGACCCGCTCATGCGAGAGGTTTACTTTGACCTTTACCAAAAATATTTATTATTTCATCGAATCTACATCGAACAATATTAAAATTTCTTCAAAGCAATGATCATCAAAGGACAATCAACGAAATTATTGATACATTATAAATATACCTCCTTACCTTACCTTACCTATTTACAATTTATAATCAGTTATTTTTGGAGTCGGTGCCAGCCAAAGCCAAAGTAACCTTAATGAATACCTACTTGATTGATCCATTAATATTTATGATATGAATGCGAAATGGAGATTGAGATAAAATAAAGATATTTTTTAGTTAAAAAAATATAACCAACTTCATGACTATACTTACATTTAAAAACTGAAACTAAAAAGTAGAAAATATTTACGCTTTTGAACACTATATAAATTGTTTAATATTATGACTGAAATACTTTGTATCCATGGTCATGAAAAACTAAACGAAAAACAACAGGGCCTGGTCGCCATGGCGACACTTCTTTATTTTTTTGAAGTTCTATTCTAGGAACAGTTCCTCTATGTTTGCCACGTTTGCTGTTCAGTTGACAGCGTCGCTAGTGGAAAACAGAAATACACAGATCTACTACCTATAGATTTTCAATGAGCGTGGCTAGCTCAGTGCCTCTCGCTCATCATCGTATTTTCGCTCACTGCGCTTCTTGCAGCCCAAAATGCTACAACCAACCATTGTAAAATATCTTTTACAATTATTTCTCAGAGGAAACACGCATTTATCACATTAAATCACCAAAAAAAGGCAATAAATATAATTCAGACCCGTTTTGTTTGTCACTGATTATTACAGATTTTGACACTTGAGGTACCAAAAACAGGTCACGCCGATAAGGACAACAAATTCTATTTATGTCCTTTTCGTACTTGTGCTGAGCCATATCAAGTTGTCTCTTTCACTAAAATATATTGCCGATCTGGTTGTGTATATCTGTGCAGAAATAACTGTGGTTCCAATTTTGCCCACCTTAACAGCTAAGTTGGTGGCACTGTACAATGTACATTGAATTCGTTGCTCATTGTCATGTTTTGTAGATTTTTCAAAAAGCGCTAAATCAATGTCGATAAAATTTATATGGCACCACCTATGAGATTAGATTACCTACCAACCAAAAAAAAAGAATCATCAAAAACAATTCTAAATTGGCGGAGTAAACAAACATACAAAAAAAAACATACAGTCGAATTGATAACCTCCTCCTGAAGTCGGTAAAAAATCAAACATTTCATCAAACACTACTAGGCTATACTAAAAACACTACCGGCAGAAATAATGGTGAAAATTCATCGCGGCTTTCATAAATAACTTTAGAAAAGGATTTTCGGATTTCACTAGTTTTTTATATAGTTTTGACAAAATTTATTTTAAACTAAATATAGTATAAATACTTATGAATTTACAGTTAAAAGTAATTTAATTTTACACAAACTGCCTTTAATTATTACCCTTTTCCTCTAAACGTGCTTTAAAGACGATAGTCTTTTACGGCAGAAACGTTCATTTGCATTTTAAATTTACTAACTAAGAGATCTTATTAGATTTATGGCGAATCTTGTAAATTGGCCTTGCAATATAAATTTAAAGGCACTTAGAGTTTCTAAAAATTGCATCAAAGCACTTTAAGACTCGAATGAAAAAGGTCGATGTTTTAATGAAAAACGAAAGGTTGATGGCCGAACAATTTTTTTTGATATATGTAATTAAAGTGAGGGAATAAAAAGTCAATTAAATAGAAATGCGATTGTAATTATTCAAACGACAATACTTATTAAAATAACTACGTCAAATTCGGAAAAGAGCTCATAGCCCACCATACTGCACTCAGAGATCAGGTGTTAATGTTTTATTTTATTTTATGAAACACCTTAATCACCAACATAAAATATTTTTGGATGAAAACCCCTAAACATTACGCGACCTTCGCGACCTTTTTTTTGACCTTCGATCAAAATAAACACAGGATATTGAACCAATCGCCCGCCCGCGACCTTAAAACTACTCCGAAACGCGCCGGTGCAGCAGTTTATATTCAGTTTCTCGTTACCTAGCGATGCGTAAACATGACGTGCCATAAACCTAGGTATAGCTAGTATGTATATGCCAATATTTTCGCAGCGCATATACGGCGTGCAATATCCTGTTTATTTGATCGAAGGTGTCGGTCAAACCGTCCCGTCATCGTGTAATAGATTAACACACGCTTCCAAAAAAAATTATAGGTACTTACCCCTACTTGCTATTCCTATAACACATATCTCTCAAACATGCTTGCACTTACGCTGATATAACTTAGTATCACATTACCAAAGATACTTACGAGTACGTACTCTGAAGACATAAACAAATAACTCTCTTTGTTTTCCGTCAGAGACGATATTCTTCCTAATTCGTGCCGCATGCTTCTCCTATTCTGAGGAGCCATCGAAAATCAAATTGAATTTATCCCAACCTTATATTTAAGCTACAAAATAAAAAGAAGATACTTTGGTTTCTCGCTGGTTGGTTTACGGCTTCATTGAGGCAATTCAGCGAATTTATTGCGCTATATTTTTTTCATATTTATGAGTTCAATAAGTAAATCAGTATTGCCTGTCAATAACTTAGTTACATAATCATTATATATTTTTGGACGGCATTGTTCGTGTGTGAAAGCTGCGTATAAATTCAAACTAACTACAAGTCGATACATTTGACTGCGATTTTCTCTATGCGTAGAATGGCTACATAAATGGGTACCTACAATAATTAATAATAAGCGTAATCGCGATTTTTTACTATATTAATAATCACAACTTTTTGGCCAAAGATCGCTAAAATTAAGTAATTAAGTTTGGATCTATTCTGCATGAGCGTTGTGGCGGTTAAGTAGCTGTTGAGCAGGGAATTCTTTGTTTAAGCCTAACACTAAACCTTCTTTGTTCATATGAGTAATTGCTTATTATATCTGTTAATTATCTAATTTCTATCCGCGAGAACCTATAATAAGGTCTATATTTTAAGGCTGTTGGTCTTCCTTAGGTAAAAATAAATAAAGTAATCGAGTACGTCAACTTTAAAGCAAGTCCTATGTTATCCTATTTTATATCGACGTGATATTTTTTTGGGAATTACTCTACAAACATTCTATATTCAGAGTCTTAGGCATACATAGCTCAATATTATCTACCTATATGATATACATTCTTATCTATACTATCTATACTAATATTATAAAGAGGAAAGATTTGATTGTTTGTGTGTTTGCATTGAATAGGCTCCGAAACTACTCAACCGATTTGAAAAATTATTTCACTGTTGGGAAGCTACACTATCCCCGGGAACCATAGGCTATATTATATTTTCAAAAAAATAGGCATCCTTGCTGAAACTCTAATAATGTAACTCAAGGTGTAATAAAATAAGATTTTCATATTTGAATTTGCGTGTTTGACTTTTCTAAGACAGGACAACGTCTGTCAGGTCTGCTAGTACCTTTTCCAAAGTTATACTCTTATAGATATTATCCAGTGATCTGGCTTAGGGAATAAAATTAGGGTGCCTTATTACCTATAGTACATTGTATTGCAATTTGAATACTTCCTTTAAAAAACTAAGTCATGTAAATGAAGTACAGTAAACCACTTTAACTCAAGGTGTAATAAAATAAGATTTTCAATTTTGAATTTGCGTGTTTGACTTTTCTAAGACAGGACAACGTCTGTCAGGTCTGTAAACCTTTTCCAAAGTTATACTCTTATAGATATTATCCAGTGATCTGGCTTAGGGAATAAAATTAGGGTGCCTTATTACCTATAGTACATTGTATTGCAATTTGAATACTTCCTTTAAAAAACTAAGTCATGTAAATGAAGTACAGTAAACCACTTTAACTCAAGGTGTAATAAAATAAGATTTTCAATTTTGAATTTGCGTGTTTGACTTTTCTAAGACAGGACAACGTCTGTCAGGTCTGTAAACCTTTTCCAAAGTTATACTCTTATAGATATTATCCAGTGATCTGGCTTAGGGAATAAAATTAGGGTGCCTTATTACCTATAGTACATTGTATTGCAATTTGAATACTTCCTTTAAAAAACTAAGTCATGTAAATGAAGTACAGTAAACCACTTTAACTCAAGGTGTAATAAAATAAGATTTTCAATTTTGAATTTGCGTGTTTGACTTTTCTAAGACAGGACAACGTCTGTCAGGTCTGTAAACCTTTTCCAAAGTTATACTCTTATAGATATTATCCAGTGATCTGGCTTAGGGAATAAAATTAGGGTGCCTTATTACCTATAGTACATTGTATTGCAATTTGAATACTTCCTTTAAAAAACTAAGTCATGTAAATGAAGTACAGTAAACCACTTTAACTCAAGGTGTAATAAAATAAGATTTTCAATTTTGAATTTGCGTGTTTGACTTTTCTAAGACAGGACAACGTCTGTCAGGTCTTTAAACCTTTTCCAAAGTTATACTCTTATAGATATTATCCAGTGATCTGGCTTAGGGAATAAAATTAGGGTGCCTTATTACCTATAGTACATTGTATTGCAATTTGAATACTTCCTTTAAAAAACTAAGTCATGTAAATGAAGTACAGTAAACCACTATCCAAGCCAAAGTCGATAATCTTGATTGCTTAGAGTTTGAACTAACATTGAACGCTTGAAGTTAGCTAAGTTAATCTTAAGCTAGCTTAACGACTTACTTCTTAATACAGAAGACGTGTTTATTTAACTAGCGAAGAGAGATTGCATACGGATGTTAGATTATGCTCGGTGAATATTTTTTTAGATAATTATTTATACAGGGTTACGCGGAAAGAGTACTATGCCGAAAGAAGCCCATAGTAGGTACTCATCATTATGAACAACTTTTACTATGGGACCAACCCTGAAATCGTGAAAAAACATGACATCAGCTAGTTGAATATAAACTCATTATTTCACATACCAAAAAAGTACACAAATGGCACAAAAACCTAAGATTAGTTCAATAACTTGCAGTATTATCACCAAGAGCGATATTTTTGAATTTTTTACCTATTTTAGTTTTACAGCTGCACTCTGTAAAAAACTGATTGCAAATATTTTCCCACGACGGAACGGAGAAGGTTTATGCGTTGAGGGTGAGAGGTTGTTTGTGTGTGCAAAAAATCAATGTTAGCATTTATCTCGAAGACGGTCCGACCGGACTGCTTTAGATATAGTTTTCTGTACAAGGCATGTGATTTATCAGTAATAGGTGGACCGATTCTGACGGGACTTTCACTGGTAGATAGCTGATGTTTTATAAGTAGTAATCCCCGCTGGCTAAACCACGGACCGCAGCTTACCGCGGTTCTGTATACATATTTTCATTACCCGGCCCCGTGGCAGTGTTGCCATCTGAACTGACATCGGTAACCTTTTGCAAAAAGTTACCAGATTATTATTTTTTGTTTAACTTCAATCCATCTTCAATCAAGAGATGTCAGTTGTGTTGTAAAATTACTAGAAATATAGCTAAACAGTATAGCTACAAATTTATCTGAGTTGTATTGTAGCTCATGGACATGCAAAAATTGCTAGATTTAGCTATAAATTAGCTAAGTTGGCATCACTTCCCCGCGGTCCTGAAGTTTCGACCACAAAAGGCTCAAACGTGTATACCCATTGTCTAGTAGGCTACTATATTTGCGCCTTTTGAGGCCTTATGTGGATTTAGCCGCCGCACCAGCCTTGTTTTACATATCGGGAAGATGAGACTGCGCAAGGGTATAAACGCAAGTAGCATCCCATCTTAAACGCCACCCCATTTTTCAAGGTATCAAAGTCATAACGTCCGGTTTATTACCATCGCTACATACGAGACCGGTCGGCTCGAATACGGCCGCGCAGTTAGTGTAATTTAATTTTTACATGTTCTTCAAGGACTATTTAACGAGTTTACCGAAACCGAAAGTTCCCTTGTCTCGGCATACAGCAATATAAGTTTAATTAAAATAAACGCGCCACTATCGCAAGAACAAGCGGGTTTGTCTATTCTTAGAACTTAATGGTAGCTGGAATGACACTTGTGACATTCTAATTTATCCTAACTTAGCTATTCTCACTTTATTAAATGCACTTGAGAATTTACAGATGAGTATCTACCAAAAAGTAGTAGGTTATTCTAACTTCATATTTATATACGCAATAAAAGTATCTCGAATGCTCACCTGGAGTACTCACTTTGGTGCCTTTGTATGGCCATCCAAGCTACCATGTTCAGCATTGCTAGCAGTCTCCAAGGTTCTCTCAATCCACCTCAAATAAGGACAAAGTGAGATATTACGCCATAGATGACGTACGTCCCGGTACGTAAAACAGATCTGTAGACATCCTTTATTGAGGTTTTGGTAAGGTTACCATATCACATTTTTTACTGTTTTAGATTAGAAATTTAAGACTTCGTAGGAAACATTAATAGGCAAGATGACAAAAAAAAATTAGTACCTCCTAAAAAAGCTGATCATAAATAGAGCCCATCAACGAAAACAAAATTAAAATAAGTTCAAAAATAAATAAGATATAAGCATTTAAATTTCATGCTAGACAGAGAGCGCACTATACTGAGCCGTGACGTCACGGCTCAGGATCGCCATACAAATGCTATACTAACACACGCTTTGTGAGAAAGGGATAGAGCATCCCCTCCCTATCCCCACCTAAAACTTTAAACGCTCATATCTCAGAGATTTATCAGCCAATTTAAATTATTTTTTTAGTATGTGTAATGTATTTAATTATATTCCTCGCTAAGCCGGTTATTTGTAATAAATTTAACATGAGGACACATGCCTATTATCTATAACTTTGATTTCACCCGCGTGGACATTCTCACAGGAACCTTCCAGTTAAACCCAAAAAAATAAGCTGTTTCATTTTTCAATTTGAACGATTGGAGCAAGTCAGTACATAAACACCTAAACTGCAATAAATAAATAAATAAATAAATATTTGGGACATTTTTGCACACACGGTCATCTGACCCCAAACTAAGCAAAGCTTGTGATATGGCTGCCAGAGACTGATATACATACATATATATAGTTTTTAAATACATACTTAAATAGATATTAACAACCAGTAGGCGTAGCACGGGCCGTGGCTAAATTGTCTATCCACTGTTTTTATCCCGCGGGAAAGAGACAAACGTATCTATATTCTAGCTTTGTCGCGTCTAGGCGTGGATAAAAACGGTGGAAAGACAATTTGTCCACGGCCCGTGCTAGGCCTGCAGATATAGAACAAACACAAATGTTCATGACACAAATGTTTGTCCTACGTGAGAATCGAACCCACGCCCTCAGGCTCAGAAGGTAGGTTCACTACCACGTGGACCAACGGGCTAACTACTACCAATACTTCCGGCAATACTAATCTACATTTACATTAATTTTATTCACGAATGTATTTAAAGTCGAGAATAAAATAAACTTAAGAGCAGTTAGCGCGCAAAACCTTCATGAGTGATTATGTAATGTGAAGATACTTCAACTTACATATATTGAAACCATACAAATGACTGTTGTTATGACTTAAGTATATTAAATATACTCTTACACTTACACTTACTTGTTACACTTTGAACTCTATACGCACCTCTAGCTAGTAACCATCTGCTGCACTCCATCGATACTTCACTAGTTCCTTGCAAACTTTATGGAACTTATTATAACTTGGAACTACTTTAATGTTGCTCTGCAAAGTAGATATTGATGTATCTACTTATCCTGAAAATATTCCGGATGTCAAAGAAATGTATTCCGGGGGCCTTACGGCCAACTGCTAAAGCGGTATCAAACTAACGTTAAATCCACTCAGTTGGAAAATCACGCGAACGTGAACCTTAACGCGCCCAGATACGGTTTGCGGTCGAGTGATGTTTTTTAGTTAATCCGCCGTAATATTACGTATTCTGTGAAAACTTCAACTTGCTATCTAATTATGGTTCGAAAGATACATTCGTTTAAAGGTAAGACGACGAACGGAGAGGGAGACAGACAGACAGACAGACAGACATCGTAAGCTTAGTAATAGGGTCCCGTTTTTAACCTTTGGGTACGGAACCTTAAAAATGACAAAACACTACTTACGGAAACCTTAAGGGTGAGGATAAAGTGAGGTTAACGTTCATAAATATGGGGAAGGTTTCAATCGAGGGTGGTTTTAGTAAAAATGTCAAAAAAAATAGTGATTCTGTAGTTTTTATGTATTGTATAGAGTTATTGTGTTGCATTGCTGTAATTATTTTATGGTATAGGTATTAATTATACATAAGGTGTATCTCTACATGACTGACATATTTAAGGATTCGTATAATTATTTACACCGTGTCTGCATCTCTTCAATATTGATTATCAAGGTAGGCACATCTCATCAGATAGCCCGTTGGTCCAGTTGGTAGTGAACGTACCTTCTGAGCTCGGGAGCGTGGGTTCGATTCCCACCTAGGACAAACATTAAATTTATGTGATGAACATTATTTGTGTTTGTTCTATATTTGGTTGTCAATATCTATTTAAGTATGTATTTAATATTATATATGTATGTATGTATATCAGTATCTGGCAGCCATATCACAAGCTTTGCTATTAGTTGTCAGATATTGGTCATATGACCGTGTGTGCAAAAATGTCCCGAATATTATTTATTTTATTATTTATATATCTGAAAAATAGTTCACAAACATTTATTTTCAATCTAAATATCATTTTCAAAGATAAATATTTTTCTATCGTCAAAACACCACACTTTATGAGTTATAAAATATTTTTATATGTTAGCTTAGGTCTCTAATCCAAAGTTTAGATCGTGAGAAGTCTAGACTCGGAATAACGCCCACAGAAGAATGCGACGAGATTATAAAACGTTGATTTTATTGTTGACACTTCTAGTTTTACTACGTTTATGTGGTCGACTGTGGTTTAGGTGCGAGATCTCTAAAGACGTTTTGGGAGACTAGATAACATACTAGTGTTGTTCGCCGAACTATGACTTTATGACCTATCTTCGGAACTCCTGGACCGATTATGCTAATATTCAAAACTGGAAAAGCTGTAAATAGACCACGTAAAGTGATGGTCTCAAATTAGATATTCAAATTAGTTCATAGGTAGTGTAACAAAACGGACGTGACGTTGCCTGCGAAACTACGAATGACAACCAGCCAGCCGCCATGACACACCCCTCCCTCGCGCCATGCCACTGTCAAGCTCGCCAAGCCTTTGAGGGGAGTGGATATATAAGCCAGCCTGCCAGCTAACTCTCTCTCTGTTCATTTCGATTGCTGAATAAATGAAGTAGTCGCCACTCTGAGTGTTTTATATGTCATCCCGTTTACATTCAGAAGAGGGATAAAGAAGAAAATTTAATACCTACGCGCACTGCGGCTTCATGACGCTTGGCCAAATTGATTCTGATCCTCGAAGAAGACTGCATAATCCTGTCTATAACGACGAAGTTACTGCTTGAGAAGAATTTACGGTGACGTAATTATGTACTGCAAGAAGTTCGTCTCTGCCTAGCTAAAGCATCGTGCTGCTTATTTGACCTGATGCAAAACGAAGTAAAAATGCAGAATAATGTCGCCAAAGTTATGAAGATCTAACACCACCCACCCTGTTTTCTCATCAATCGACGCCACGTACTGAGCAAGAAGCGTGCGCGTGCTGCCGCTTCCGTGGCATTTGAACACTGCGAACCCTGCTTTCTGCCCGTGACCTTACTACCCACTACGTGCGAAAACTGTGACATCGAAGATTTCAAGATTCCATCTCGGGCCGCAAGACACGTGATAAGACACTATTATCTACCTACCTACCAGCCTGTCCGCTTGCGTGCCAATCTGCCTGTCTGCCTGCCAGCATGGGGCCTGCATCTGTGTGGCGTGTAGCAGCTGGGCGAGGTCCTAACCTAACTAGGGCCTGAAGCAGCGGAGGCCAGCCTGCATCAGTTGGAGCTAGCGAGCCAATAGCCAGGTGTGTTCGTTTCTACTTGCCATTATGCTTATGAGATATACCTATTTTTGACCTTATTGCCACTAATTCAGGTTAGGATTAGAAAATTTACAATATGACCTCAAAATATGACCATTAACTGATAGCAGTGAGCATATCATGCACATTTCCTAAGTAACTATCGTACCTAATTGCCTAGTTCCAATTCCGATAGATTTTATTGTACCTGCAGACGTGATTTAGACTGTACAAAAGAAAAGACGAAAACTAAATCATTGTCTTAGCCCGTGCTTTGCTTTATAATTTACATTATTATTAGTGACTACCTACTCATTCGTAGGTCAAAACGAAACAAAAAAAAAATTTATTAGATGCACTCGAAAGTTCGATAATTTTCTTCCGTGATCATAAAGAAAAGAATAAAACCGCAATGGTTGGTAGATTGACGTGCAATCACACTCGCGTGCTTATGAACATGTAAGATTTAGGTTAAACAGCCCTTACATATCATACATAGATTAGATACAACTATTCACTCCAGTTTAATCGATGCCGAGTTTGTCTAAAGATTTATAATTGACTTTTACACTTTTGATCAGAGAAACTGCGAAACCTGTAGGTAGATTAGGAAAATTACAATGTGGAAGTGCTAGTTTCGTTAGTTCGTTGCCTCATTTTATTTCTAAGTCGAGTCTGTGGGTAGGATGGAAAACAACTTTTATTGTCATGTTTGCGGGTAGACTGGATAGTAATAATTAAGCAATTTCTCGCGTTTCAAAGTAGTAATTTGTGATGGAATATGATTCAGATTAGGTACTGGTGAATTGGACTGGTTTTACTAAAGACTGAAAATTTGTCATTAAAAACCTGAAAATTATTCAGTTGGCGAAAGAAGCCTGATTTTTCTGGAAATAAATCTAGTGAGCCTAGCAAATAGCAATGCAAAGCCCAGTCATTACATCTCTACTGAGCCTGGGAGATATGACAACTACCTAAAATAACGCACACCTAAACGAAAAGGGATAATAGCATTTCCAGTACTGAGCATGATAAAACCACAGTTAAAATATGGGGGTAGCTTATTTCAAATCTGTGCCGAGTCGATACTCGGTACCACATCGTCAGTTCAAAGCCAAGTTTTGCCCCTCGACGAAACGGTGACAAATCTGTGTGATCTGCGCCTGTAGGAATTATTACGCAAGAGTTGGCTCACGCTTTAGAACAGAAAAGAAAAGTGCAAGCAACAAATAATAAAACTACAGATTATTAAGGAACCATTTAAGTTTAAAATAAAATTAATTTCCACTAAATTAAGTTTCGAGAAAACTTTCACCAATCATGTTTCCAAAAATTACATTTAAATTGTTTATGTCCTCAATTAAGTATTCATAACCAAAATATGAATTTGTTACTGTTAGACATACTTAACCGCGCAAAATGATGCAACGCAACTCGAGTATAAACTATGAGTTGGTTGATTCTCACGAAAGTAATGGTTAGGTACTGATAGCAATAGTTTGCTGATAGCATAGGAATAGCATTGCCAGTTTAAAATTAATTTGGTGCTTAATATGCAAGGTGTAGGTACCTTAATAAATGGCCTAACGCCGTCGTTTTAGTTTAGTTGTTGTTATGATGTACCTTTAAAATAAATATAGGACTGTCAGTGCTATAAATTTATATGAGCACTTGAAGTACCTACGTAGTACGTACCTTATATTCATTCTGTAACAGGTGTGTCAGATTTGATGTTTGCCACGGAATTGTGATATTTTTAGATAGGCATAGCTGTTATACCTTTACTGCTCCAAAGATGAACTTAGTACTTACCATTCATTAGTTGCTGTCTATATTTTGATATTATGGTCAAGTTACAAATAAGTAGTATCTTCGTATGAATTGCAGCGAGAGGAATTTGCTCTGTAAACGAATCCTTAATTCCTTACATAGGTTTCGGGGATATCAGGTACAAACATTCTAGTTCAAATATGGTATTATACCAAACGTGACAACGCTGTACTGTGATGCAGTAAAGTACTTCTGATTAGAATGATACCGAACTCTGATAAATTAGAGTATTGCAAAGTAGTAGTTCTGTTTGTTTCAAATTATGTTGCTGATAGTGCCGATTGTTCTGATGGTGATAGTAATTAATTCTTATAGGTTTGATAGTGCGAGTAGCTCTCATTATTCTAATAACCCAGTAGTTCTGATAATTCTGTAGATCTAACTTTGCCAGTAGCAACTGCCAGTAGTTTTAACATCTTCGGTAATTTTATTAAGAAATAGTTTCGGTGGCTTCAATAGTTTAAGCAGCCTCAATGGTTTTGATGGTAACTATAGCTTTGATGGTAACTATAGCTTTGATGGTAACTATAGCTTTGATGGTAACTATAGCTTTGATGGTAACTATAGCTTTGATGGTAACTATAGCTTTGATGGTAACTATAGCTTTGATGGTAACTATAGCTTTGATGGTAACTATAGCTTTGATGGTAACTATAGCTTTGATGGTAACTATAGCTTTGATGGTAACTAAAGCTTTGAAGGCAATTGTAGGTTTGATGGAACCGATCACTGGTAGTTGGAATATCTCCAGTAGCCCTTTGTAACGCCATCCCCGCCAAGCCAAGCCAAAGCCAAAGCCAAGCCAAGCCAAAGCCAAAGCCAAGCCAAGCCAAATCCAAGCCAAGCCAAAGCCAAGCCAAGGCACGCCAAGCCTAGCCAAGCCAAGCCTAGCCAAGCCAAGGCACGCCAAGCCAAGCCAAGCCAAGCCAAGCCAAGCCAAGGCACGCCATGCCAAGCCAAGCCAAGGCACGCCATGCCAAGCCAAGCCAAGCCAAGCCAAGCCATGCCATGCCATGCCAAGCCAAGCCAAGCCAAGCCAATCCAAGCCACGCCATGCCAAGCCAAGCCAAGCCAAGGCACGCCAAGCCAAACCAAGCCTTCGACTGATCTTCCAAATATACCGCCACAGCGGAAGTCAATGACAGCAAAGTCAGCTGTTGATTGGCCGCGACGTCATTTCCGGCTGGCCTACCATTTATACCTACCGGTAAACCTTTAAAATGGTGCAAGAGCTCATTTGTCGATTATTATTTTACGGTGCTCTAAGGAAGATAAGTCGAAACTCTGTCCGATAACTGAGAAATAAATCAAGTTAATTGTCTGCGAGCATATTTATTTCTCTTCTGTTTCACCTTAATATTGCCATTGGCCTTTAATATTAATACTAGCCCTTAATGTTGCCCGTAGCCATTATTATTGCCAGTAGTCGGCCTCAGACTGAACATATTGTTAATTTATTAGAAACTAAACCTTGTTGTTTGTTCCCAATTGCGGGAGCAATTGTTGCAGGATGGTCGAGTGTAACAAAACGGACGTGACGTTGCCTGCGAAACTACGAATGACAACCAGCCAGCCGCCATGACACACCCCTCCCTCGCGCCATGCCACTGTCAAGCTCGCCAAGCCTTTGAGGGGAGTGGATATATAAGCCAGCCTGCCAGCTAACTCTCTCTCTGTTCATTTCGATTGCTGAATAAATGAAGTAGTCGCCACTCTGAGTGTTTTATATGTCATCCCGTTTACAGTAGTTAGTTATAATATGTTTGTCTACCGGTGTCGGAGCCTGAAATCCTACTTCCTACTTCACTATCACTATCACTATTATCACTACATAGTATAAAATAAAGTCGCTGTCGCTGTCTGTCCGTCCCTATGTATGCTTAAATCTTTAAAACTACGCAACGGATTCTGAAGCGGTTTTCACCATCAGTTACATAATTTTTCACGGAAAGTTTATATATATAACTAGCGACCCGACCCGACTTCGCACGTAAATTACACCCGTGCAAAGCCGGGCGGGCAGGTCGCTAGTATATTATAAATGCGAAAAATTGTTGGTTTGTTTGTTCCTCTTTCACACAGCAGCAGAGCAACGGATTGACCTGATTTTTTGCATGGGTATAGTTCAAGAGCTGGGGAGTAACATACTTTTCATCATCATCATCGGCATTTTTCATCACTACGCGGGTGAAGCCGCGGGGCGCACCTAGTAATATTATAAACGCGAAAGTTTGTATGTATGGATGTTTGTTCCTCTTTCACGCAAAAACTACCGAATGGATTACAATAATATAGGATATACATTAGCATAACACATAGGCTATAACGGGTTGTAGTAGCGAGGCCGAAGGCCGAGCTCTACGCGTACGAAGTAGCGGGTTTCAGCTAGTGGTAAAATATATTGTATTTTTTTTGATAAATCAATATTATTATTTTTTGGTCCCCATTGTGGAATGGCAGCCATTTTGTTTTTTCGGTACGAACCCACAGGCTCTTGTATTCATGTATAAGGGATACCTTTTTTTTGTCAATAGTACCCTTACATGAGAAGTTATGACTAAATTAAAAATAGACTATATTAAAATAGGTACAGGCTTACATTTTGACTCATTGCGGAGCGGGCCTCTCTTCTCTCCCTTTTTCCCAGTCCTGGATTACAGTCATCCAGTCTCTGATATGAGAGTCAAGTTCAACTTGCCATTTCTTTCTGGGCCTGCTGAGTGCTGAAAGGCCGTGTTTGTTATTGCCCAATCGGTTGTTATTTTAGCCAAGAGTTTGTTCGGCATGCGATTAACATGCCCAGTTTACTTTTTACAAGCTTTTAATTAACTTCACGTGTTTGTATATGTCTAAGTTAGTTTGTTAAGTACAAATCTTGCAAGCCTAATTTGACTCACTTCTCAGCGTGTAATTGAGTTGAAATTTGGTACACGTAGTATGTAACTTGGATGACAATGCATTAATATGGTACAATATATATGGTGTGTGGTGTATGGTGAGCATTTCTATTGATGGATTCGGAAGGTGGTCATAGGAACTAATTTGTCAACTCTGTAACGGGGTATAAAATACCTTGTATGTTTATGAAATGAAAGGGCTTCAGAGATTACAAAACGATAAAAAATGTGTCATTACACTAAATTTAATCTGGCCACCGCTCCAATATGGCAGACTACATTTTCCTTGACATAGAAGACATAGACATAAATGACATAGACAGTGGTACCGTTACCTGAAAAAGAATATTAAAAACAACTTTTTTTAAATATACTAACCCCCAACGCATACTGAAGTGTGTTATAAGTTTAACTTGTGTATCTGTGTGTCTGTCGGTAGCATCGTAGCTCCCAAACGGCTGAATAGATTTTGATAATGTTTATGTTTTTGAATGGTGAATTAATCGATTGTATTCTTAACTAATCTAATAAGCCGTGGTAGCACATTATAAGCTGTGGTAGCCCATTTGGGAGACCGCTAGACTTGAAAGCGTAAGGTCGCAGGTTCAAACCCAGGGCCCGTACCAATGAGCTCTTTGGAGTTTATGTACGGATTTTCATACCACTGGCTTTTCGGTGAAGGAAAACCTCGTGAGGAAACCTGCATACGTACGGAGAAGGAATTCAATGGCGTATGTTAATCCACCAACCCGCACTGGGCCAGCTTGGTGGATATGGCCCAAATCACCCTTTCGGGGGTAAACTAGAAGTCCAGCAGTGGACTGTTAAAAGGCTGATTATGATGACTATGATGATTCTTAACTATGCTTCTAGAAAATCTGTTCAGATGTTTGAAGATTATCGGGGATTTTTAATGTTTTGACTTTATACTTGTTCTTAATTATTGCTACGTATATCTATAGTCACCTTGAAATAAAACTAAATAAGGAAGCAATGACAAGTAGATACGACACTTTTAATAATTATCTACATAATATTTTAAACACTTCATACATTTTAGTCGTAGTACAAAAATAATTGTACAATTTAAAAAGCTTCTATTTATACAGCTCTTAACTTTAATAGATACAAGTTACATAACGAATCTCAAATTCTAAATACTTACAACGGTTACTTAGGCTATTCGATTTTACTATATATACTTATTTAGTTACATAACTAACTTACAATGTAGGTACAAATTATAGAAAAGGCAATAATATATAATATACTTTAACTTTTTCACATTGCGTTTGCGACGTTGGGTCATACCTATACCCATAGAGGATGTAAATAAATAAGACCTTAAAACTTTTTATATTTTGACACTAGTCGCAACGTTAAAGAGCTTTTAGATTTTATGGCAATGACATTAATGATCTAATTTGTCTTAAATGCCGCAAGATATTGCCTCGATGAATTTAGCTTTACAACTTTGTTTCTGATTTATCCTTTTCTATGGATTTGTGAATATTAAAAGATACCTGTTTTTTAGGATAAAAAAACTTAGACTAGAGACAAAAACAAAACATGAAAAGTTAGACTAAAGGTCGTCGCTCATTAGACCTACTCAACACTAACCCGGCTAAAAGCAAAGCGTTGAAATGCAAACTCTATATCGTGTGAAATACAACACGATTTTAACCGATGAACATCGTTCTACATTAATCTAACCTAGTTTTAGCAACAAGCTTACTTAAGTTATTAGGTAAATATTCAAACTTAATTCAAATCAGATCTTTGGTTTTTGCTAGGTTCAGTTGCACGATCCCTGGATACCATTAAATAAGTTTTGTAAATCTAATCAAGTTTCAATTTAATAAAATCTGCAATGATTTCGCTTTTATTGACAAACGTCACAGTAGAGAACTTTGTCATAGCAAACCTGTCAAAAAACCGTCACCTCATTACGACAAAATGTGAGTATGTCAAGAAACTTATACCTATAGTCTGTGATATTTAATAATAATAATATTTTGCTAGACGCTTTGCAAAGCTAATTATGTCGTCAACTTTGTATGAGCTGTCCTCGCTTTTTGACAGCCCATACAAAGTTGACGACATAACTTTGTAAAGCGTCTATCAAAATATTAAATAACGTATGAATAAATACGTTTGTTCTAGCATTACATCTTTAAAAGGTTACGTCAACTTAAAAGCTAAGTTGCTAGTCAAACTTATTTAAGTAAATACAACAAATAATACAAGTGTTTATGATATTATTTTGCTAGATGCTGTACAAAGTTATGTCGTCAACTTTATATGAGCTGTCAAAAAGTGATTAACATAATGGACAGACTATACAAGTGAAACCCAATTCCGGTCCGATGATCGAGAAGCCTTGTCTCTCTTTTTTTTTCAGAAAATTAAGTAGGTATCCTCAAAATACAACGATGCTTGACGTGTTCGACCATATGCCTCTAGGTATTAATATATTTTATTTCAATATATTTTTCTTATATTTTTTTTATATTACACGGGAATTACTCACGTAAAATGTATGAAAACCCCGTCAGTTTCTACAATAAAATATTTTTGGGTTCAATATAAAAGTAGATATTTATGTGCACAATCCAATTGGGTATAAGATCTTAGAATCACTCAGAGATCGTGAAAATAATTAGTAATTTTGTTACAATATTTGTAGCTAGCGTTCTAAATAATCACCTAAGTAGTTACTTGTATAATAAAATACACGTAATTAGATAAGATTAGATTATGTCCAATGTCCATGTTGAACCCGTGCCGGTAGTCGTTGGGAACGATACTCTCGAAGTTGTTGACCATTACACCTATCTTGGACAGATTGTTTAGTTAGGTAAGTCCAACTTAGGCAAAGAGGTCGCCCGAAGAATCCAACTCGGATGGGCAGCGTTCGGGAAATTGCGTGACATCTTCTCGTCCAAGATACCACAGTGCCTCAAGACGAGGGTCTTTGACCAGTGTGTGTTGCCAGTGATGACATATGGTACTGAGACGTGGTCCTTAACTGTTGGCCTTTTGGAAAAGCTCAGAGTCACACAGCGGGCAATGGAGAGAGCTATGCTCGGAGTTTCTTTGCGCGATAAGATCCGAAACGTGGATATTCGCCAAAGAACTAGAGTCACCGACATAGCTGTTAAAGTTTGCAAGTTGAAGTGGCAATGGGCAGGCCACATCGCTCGAAGAACCGATAACCGATGGGGAAGAAAGGTTCTGGAGTGGAGACCACGAACCGGAAGACGCAGCGTAGGGAGGCCTCCCACTAGATGGACCGACGACATTGTGAGAGTCGCGGGTATCCAGTGGATGCAAAAGGCGAGCTGTCGTTCAGTGTGGAGGTTAAAGGGGGAGGCCTATGTTCAGCAGTGGACGTCTTCCGGCTGATAATGATGAATTAGATAAGTACCTATGTGTATTTTTTGTATTTTGTCTCCATTTCGCGCGTAACAAGGTTTATAATTTGAAATAAATACCGAAATGCATCTTTAAGTCTGCGCTCGACGGCCAGTGCTATATTATTTTTTTGGGTTCCGTACCAAAAGGCAACAACGGGACCCTATTACTAAGCTTACGGTGTCTGTCTATATGTCTGTCCATCCGTCCTAACTTTAAACGGCTTACGTCTTAGTTAATCTGTCGTAACTCGTAACATTACATATTTCAGCTGGTTATCTATCACGGTTCGAAAGATACAGCCGTTTAAAGGTAGGACGGACAGAGAGACAGACAGCGCGGGCTTAGTAATCGGGTCCCGTTTTTACTCTTTGGGTACGAAATTCAAACAATCACTGAATGAAAATTAAAAACAAACAGATTGTTTCTTTGAATAAGATTGCAAATAGTATAAAGCAATGTTCATGTAGATATTTTATAGGACGGCAGGAGAAATTGAAATTAATAATCTAAAAATATTTTTTTTTTCTATTTGCAATGTTATAGTAAATATAATGCCCAATCGGTTTTAAATTCTCATGCTGTGATATTTTATCTTCAAAATTGTTGAAATGCACAAATGAGATAGCTATGCGCTTTTAGCTGACCCTTAAATAATAAAAATATGTAGATAAATGCTGTTTATATAAATATCAGTTATTGACTAGACTTTACCTATGCAAATAGGTACAATAATAAAAATAAAATAGAGTAATAATTTTCTATTAAAAAAATCGACTTCAATTTTAACAAAATTATTCATAATATAATTGGAAATGGAAAACTACTGAGTCAATTTTAGTAAAAAAAAGAAACAACTTCAGCGCCAGCCCTGAAATTATAAATTAATTAAATTATTCATTATCTGGGGGGACTAGAGGAAGGCCAAAATGGAAGGAGGCCAAAATGTCAAAACCGAAGAAAAAAAAATGAATAATTACATTTTGATGGCGCCTCGTGCCTCGTTGCGTGGGCGTGATGCACACTTGTATTGTTTGTAACCAGCATACAATTTTAATATGGAAATAGTTCATATACTGGATTATCACGTGGGCTACTTTTTATTCCGGAAAAATGAACGATTCCTGTACGGTAGATTTCAGAAATGAAATGTGGCGAAAGACAATCTCACTCTACCCTGATCATAGGTTAGGGCTGGCGCTGGACTAGTTCGAGAGCTTTCTCTACTTAGTAAAAAAAGAAACACGTAAACCAGTTCGCAAATTTTGGAGTAATCAAGGTATATCAATAAAAAAATACAATAAAAATAATACAGATCCAATTGAGAACCTCCCTACCAAAGTCGGTTAGAAACTGCTAAGTACCGGTTTTAGTCGAGATCAATCAGCATTGTCTCTGCCCCGTTTCTCCCATATTAATTTGAGTAAAAGTACAAGTGACTGAAATTATACATAATGGGTTATGCGGAAAGAATGTACTAAGCCGAAAGGAGTCCATAGTACTCATCATTATAAACAACTTTTAGTATGGAAACCTTAAATCATGAAAAAATATCAGCTGCTCCATACATTTTGTTAAGTGTGAATGACCGTTTTCTATGGAACTGCTGATATTTTTGCTGTTTACCGTGTGTATTTCTAGACGACGGATTTAATAATATTTGAAGATCATTGTACTTTTTTTTTAAAGTTGACAGAATTAAAAAATAACCGCTATTAACTAAACAAAACACAAGCTAACACTAACACCACAAATACAGTTAGACTGTCCATAGACCGTTGAAGGTTTTAATACAATCCAAATACAAGCCCACTATTAGTTGGCAGCGTACCCAGCATTCTGGCGCCATTACCACGCAGAATGTACTTAAACAACTTTTACTATGGAACCAACCATGAAATTCCTAACAAAAGTCAACTGTTCTATACATTTCGTTGAGTGTTAATAACATTTTTCTGTGGAACATTATTCCAATGGATTTTACTTTCGCAATTTTAGTGTTGGTTCTATATAATATTATTTTTATAAATATGAGTGCCTACAAACGAATATGAACGTCGTCTAGAGATACCCGCCTTTTTGTTGGTTTTACAAATGCCCAGTTTTGATAGAATCACATATACATCGAGCAACCATACAAAGTTTTTTATACATAGAAAATTGCGCGCCTTACTACTTCACCGTATTGAGAAGCATAACTTTCATAACATATAATTTGAACCCAATAATTACGGTACCAATTAATACTAGTTATGAACTAGTGACCTAGTGACACACATTTCGTTGTTGTTTGGTCTCTCACACGTTGGTCAAACACACACATTCATAGCCTCTAAGGATAGTTCCATATACTCCTTAGCTATTATAACCTCTGGGGGTGAAGGGTGGAAAATTTCTCCCTCATACGGTTATAAAGAGAAGTTTTCCAATTTTTTTTCTGGTGAGATCGGGTGAGCTTAGTTTATTTAACAACTACAAAACAAATTTTCTTTTCGATAAAATATATCATTTGAACACCCATTTTCGAATTCTGACTGAGCTGGTTTACGGTGGCACCTTTTATACGTTATAATATGTGGTTAAGCTGCGTAACTTACACCATAGAGTAGTACTAACATTCTAGTTTCTACATCATTTCCATACACGGTGTGCCAACAGTCAAATAACGTTTTTAAAGGTTGACTTCCGTGCATCGCGGCTGATGCGACAAGTCTTCGCACTATGAAAAATATGGCGCCGCTTCCGAGGTCTGCGTAAGACGCGTGGTGACCTTGTTTTTTTTTACTCAGAGGCTTTATAATAGTAATAACGCGAATATTTGACTGTTTGCGTCATTAAGTTTTACCTACGTAACCAAATCGTCGCAACGATATCTTATAAATCACGATAGCGTCACATCAATCAACAATCGCACAAAATTTCATGACGATGTACGAGGCCCCAGCATTAAGGACTCGGTACTGGGCATAGATTTCAACTTCAGGGTTCATCAGCGCATGGACTGATACTTCTGTATTTGTATCCTTTATATAAAAATTACGTAGGTAATGTAGGTTTGATGTCATGCAATTCATGTCTCCAATTCTCCATCATTTACAAAATGTTACTAGTAATGTTCAATACACGGTGTGGCCACAGCTGCACACCTGCCGTTGTCGCTAGAGCATGACGTCACGCGCCGGCTCGCTCACCATGCGCTGTCAGTCGCGCGACGACATCATCACGAGCAGTTGTGTGCGGCGTGCGTCGGACGAACGGGAGACGCTGTTGCTGCGAGTGCGGTTCAGTATCTGTATATGAGAAGTAAAATCAAACTTTAGATAGCCCGTTGGTCTAGTTGGTAGTGATCCTGCCTTCTGTGCTTGGGGGCGTGGGTTCGATTCCCACCTAGGCCAAACAATCATGTTATAAATAATGGTAAATTTAAATTTAAATTTAAATTAATAAAATAGATGAACATTTGTGTTTGTTCTATATCTGGATGTTAATATATTTAAGTATTTATTAAAAATATTTTATATGCATGTTTATCAGTCTCTGGCAGCCATATTACAAGTTTTGCTTAGTTTGGTGTCAGATGACCGTGAATGCAAAATAAACGAATATTTATTTACTTGTATATTTTAACGTTGTTCAAATTTAGTTCATTCATTTAAAAAACACACCCACTGTTTCATCTATTTTATCCTATCTATCTAAAATAGGGTAGATATTTGAATAAAAGTGCTTATAATCAAAGCACGCTTATCGTCCAAATATTTACCTCAAGGTTGATATTAAACAGTTTTATTCACTCATAATAATTATATCATGCAGTGCACCTTATTTTTATCAATTAATTCTATTAAACTTTGACAGTATTTGTAATTTGGCACCATCGTCATTATCATCAGCATTTTATTTTCCACTGCTGGACACAGGCCTCTCCTAATGCACGCCACTGAGCTCAGTCGGCAGTTCTCTGCATCCAGTTTTTACCGGCCGTTTTCCACGGCAGCAATCGGGCACCAGGAATATATTATTTTGTATTCTTAGGTTTGGATTCTGCCTAAACCTATTCGGTTTAGATTATCAGTAAAAATAAAGTAATTTTTTTGATTCACTTTTATATATGGCGCCCAACGTGGGGCATTCGGTAATAATAAGTACACACTTGTTTATTATACATAGATGGTCTAAATTTCCATTCAGAATACTGCTTGATAGTTAGCAATAATTGTTTTTTACAATAATTATTACACTGTATAATAGTAGTAAAAAACAGTACTACTAAAACAATAACATTTCAGATTTGGCGCCCAACGTTGGGACAAAAGTTATCGATCAACATGCTTACCGTAGCGACAGAATGAGTGCGTTTTGCGTGCGTGGAGCTGAGGAGATCCGAGTTAGCAGTGGAGTCGGAGCGCGAACGCAGCGTGCCGCGTGCGTGCCGCGTGCGTCGCCGACCGCACCAGAGCCATTTGCAGGGAGGCACTCGTCTAAAAAGGCAGAACAAAGTTTTTTAAAATATGAATTAAGCTAGTCCATTACAAAAAGAATTTTTTTCATATTTTTTGACAAATTTTATTAAAACAGTTTTTCTTCGTGTTCATGCTTTACTGATTCCATTATATTACTTGTATTTGTATGAAACATTTTTGTACTGCTTCAAAATTACTCTGGAGTTTGGAATTTAATTGGGGTATGTAGGTACGAGTTTAAAAAAATATAACTACATATAATATGAAATGTACAATTTATAACAATGAAACACCCGTGTGAATAGTTACAGTGCATGATGGAAATACGAATATATATCGTAAATTGAACACGAATAAGAACTTGCCATGTTTTTTTGTTAATAAAACTTATTAAAATATGTTAAATTGCACTGCAATAGTGTCGTTTATTTTACACTTTGGGTAAGTAGACTAGCATAAGTATTTCAAATCAGTGCCATGAAGGAAGAACTATTAAAAAGCATAGGACAGAGACGGTACAATGACGGTAGTTAGTTAAACTTACGATGCATTATTCGTTGTCACACGATATAATACGTCTGCGAGCACGCTTCCAGGTTTTCCTGTGTGGATAAGATCGTCCATATGTTTTGCAAGGGGTTTGAATTTTGGTAAAATTTTGGAAATAAATAAACCTTTTTTAGAAAGATCGCCATCAAAGCATACCAGATTCTTAATTGAACCTAGAATCTGCACTAGTATTGTCTATCAGTCTATCTACTGTTATATAATGTAAACCAGATTGGAGCATGTGTTTTATTTTAACCCATGCACGGAGGAATCAATATGAGAAGTCTGTGTTCACTGTGATTCGAAGTCAGGACTAACATCACCATTCATACGCACTAGACTGTTATGACGCTACTTTGTATAAAGCTATGGTAATCCCTCATCTAACTAACCTAAGAAGAATTGAGAAAATTCTAAAGCAAGAACTTGTTATTTGTCACACATCTTTAAAAAACAATAATCATTACATGTCATGATCCTATTCTAAGTAGATCATCACCAGCCATAAGACGTCCATTGTTGAACATAGGCCTACTTAGAACGCCATACTGAATGACAGCCTGCCATCTGTATCCACTGGATTCCCACGACTTGCTGGATTGTAAGTAGATACTGTTAGCAATTCCACGTGTTCTTTTGTGCTTGTTCCGTGAACGAGTTCCCGGAGTCCAGTAGTCTTCTAGTATAAATAGAGAGCTCAATTTCAGACAACACATAAGCAGATTAGTGCTAATATAACTCCTTGACACTATAACCTTGTTTGGGCCCATCATTTCAGTACTTGAACTCTAAATAGTCAGCTAGTTGAATGAATTGTTTGCTTAGCTGCGACTATGTTACAAGTTCTGTCTGTAGTACGTAAGTACAGTCTGTAAGCTATGATGTCAACAGTGTGGTGATTAAACTCCTCTGTCCAACAAGTTGGACCACGGGTTTCACACATCACTATCACTAAGAGCAGTAAGATGATTTTTTGCTTTATATTAACCTAATAAATGTTTTCACCTTACCTAAGGCTAGTGTAGATGTGCGGTGAGAACATGCAGCAGATGAGCGGGTTAGCAGCTGAGTTGAGAGGCGCGAGCGACTGGATCAAGGTCGCGAGTGCTATGGAGTTCTGCGTCGTTGGGATGTACTGGTACACTTGGAGGAGGTCGAACACTATGTATGGAGACCAGCACAGCACGAACACTGGGGAAACAAAAAGAATAGTATATATGTAAATTACTTGAGGCGTTTTAAGTAAGCACGCTGTCTAGAGTTCGGAGTTCAAAGTTTTACATTTTGCGTCAACTACTTGTATATTCTATGCCATTGCTTGCGGTAAGAATGCTGCAAATGTTGAAAAGACTAGCGACAGCTCTGAACTCATCTCAACTACTCTAGACTGTTTGTTGTATATTCGACGCGTGAAGGTTACTTCTGAAGCAATGATAGCTCAGTGTGGATAACGCAATTTGACACCACGGTAGAGGGATTCAAATTACGGGCGTAACCATGGCTGTGGCGATTTTGGGGGTTCAATTGCTTCAAACGAAAGGTGAATCCTCAAAGGTTGGCAACGCATCGTCAATGCTTCGGGTATTGTAGGTGTCCATATGTGGCGGTGATCACTTACCATGAGGCGGGCCGTTGTTTGTTTTTATCTATTACAATTAAATTACTTGCTCAACTCTTCTCAGCTTCGATTCTCTAGTTAGTGTTTTGCCTCGCTGTCCAGACTTACATTGGCACTTAGTATAAGGCGATAAGGTCGGTTGATGTTCAATTATTCACAAATACCTAAGTTCTTAGATTTGAGAGCTCTTTCATAAGGAACCCTATGGTAAAGGAACCCTACAAAAACGTATCTTACCGAAGACTATAACAAAAGTCATTTTGACGCTTTTGATCTTAGCTCTGGGTATCAGCCCTCTGGAACTGGCTCGCCTTGATTCCGGGTCGCTGATGTCAATTTGACCTGGAATTTCAAAAGAAACCTTGGTAGTAATAATTAAGTCTGTTTGTCTTGTGTTCTGTCTGTTTGTAAGTAATTAAGTTACCTAAGTTATTACGACAATTCATGAACTAAAACGACTTAAAAATTGTTACACGATTTAACTTAACCTTGGTTAAGTCACATGTGTATAAGAAGCTGATTTATATTTTTCTCGTGATAGCAAATTGGCAATATTTTACTAGCATTGCCAATGCACGACGAGTATATCGGTCATCCGAGTTGGCGGTCAAACGCAAGCCTATTATTAAATAAATTATAACCAGTACTCGTAGAACAGAAGATAAATGATGCTTCGGATAAAACAGTCGGCAATATTTTTGTAGTAGTGAAGCATCAAAATCAGATAACTCTTTATTAAAAGACACAAAACAAGGATGACAGATACATTACAATGATACTATTATCTAAGCCCTAGGCTTTTATTGCTTAAAGCGATCTGACCTGCGCAACCGTGAAATTGAACTTAAAATGTAATTGGGAAGAAGACATATTACGAAGAAGTGAGCTTTGACATTCCACTGTCTAGAAATAACAACAACAACTACCACAATCCTAAAGTAACACTGAATTACTGTATGACTTTTCCACGATTTATCGACGATCCAGAAAATGCTTGAATCTGGATAATACCATTCAGCTGGACAACTGGTTAAGCTATAGTTCCAGGGTGAACTAGTCAGTAGTTTGTTCGAACACGGGTCGGGAATGCATTTACACACTTAATGTTTACTCACCATTTCTCATAGTCTTGGTTCTCCTGGAGTTGACTGGTGGACTCATGACGACAGCTTTGCTCTTCGTCCAGATAGTGAGCACTATGACGGCGTAGCACGCCGCGATGGCGAGCGCTGGGAGGACGAATATCATCACGGACACTACCGTCATCCAAATCTGCCAGCGGCGAGGTGAGCCCAGATCGATCCAGCATTGCATCTGACCTAAAATGGTTCAGGTAGAGAAGTATTAACAGTCAATTTGTGCTTTATTTCCTCATAAAACGCCACAGGCAAAACGCTAAAGATTATAGTCGTTTATTTAGACGATTCGAAATGGAAGTACCTAATTAATTTTATGTAATAATTATGATAGTAAAAAACGCAGCGATAAATCAAATCAAGCATTTACAAACAATGCAGATTATCTTACGTCTGGCGATTTGTGCATAGTCTCTGCCGCAGCAGATAGACTGGCCCACTGCCATTTCAACTAGCTCAAGTTAAGCTATGTCGGTCGGGAATGAATAGTGTAAGTAGAATAGATGCGCTTAGTTACCTTGAACTTCTTTCAGTTCATACAATATGAGGAGTGGTATGGAGAAAATGACGCTGATCAACCACGCTGACACGATAAGCGCCCGCGCTCGGTTCCCTGTAAAATATTTACCAAAACAAGTCAAAACACGGTACCATAGACTGATACGGTGATATTAAATATTAAATAATTATTTTATTTTATTTATTTTATTTTATTTATTTAGATACACAAAACAGATAACAATCAATTAATTACTTAAATAAATACTTATAAAAATCTGAACTGGATTATCACCCAAAACATGTGTATACAAAAAAAAATGAGACAACGTGATGGAAGTACCCATCCGCATAGCAATGAGCTTGCTGATGGGCACCTCCAAGATGGCAAAACATTTGACTAAAAACTAAAACAAACTAACAAAAATAACTAAACATGAGATGGACTATTCAGACGCAACACAGCTGCTGCGTCTGAACGATCTAGTTTAAGATTAAGACGGAGGACATCCTTTACGGTTCTTACGTAACTACTAAACTTAGGATCAAATATATCTAAATCAGAATTATTTATTAACAAATCATTGTATTGTTTAATTAATTTAATATACTGATATTAAATCCTAAACTCGGTCCAAGCACATATTTGCTCTGACATTGTAAAAAGCTAAATGAAAACCACGAATTCTGATCACTTTTGCTAGGTTTTTGAACGTAAGACTGTAGCAGGTGCCAGGTACCCAATATACTTCAGTGAAATATTAAATGAAATTGATTGTATTAAGATTTTTAAAATTTTATTTCTGCTTTCAGAGCGAATAAATGCTTTTGTCGAGTTTAGTGGTGAGTTTTTGATCCCAGCGACCAGTGTAGCAACTGCAGCGGGTGACGGGTGGGATAAGATCATTGGGCGGGATGGTGTCGAAAGCCAGAATTATACGGAGTCTTGTACTAATATGTCTTCTGTGACAGAGTGAACCGTGTATCTCTAGACGACGGACATTATTCAAGGACTTATTTTTCATTGTACCTACTCATCATTATAAACAACTTTTACTTTGCGACCAACACTAAATTCGCAAAAAAAGCTATTCCATACACTTCGTTGAATGTTAAGAATATTTTATTCATGGAACTCAATTCATTTAAAGTTGGATTTTTGGGTTCCGCAGTTCTATAAGGAACCCTTAAAAGTTTTTTTTTTTATTTTTTTTTTACATTGGACTAGGCGCGTTTGACCGCGATCTCGCCTGATGGAAAGCGATTTGTCCGCCCGTCTGTCCGTTCGTTTTGTCCGTCCGTATGCTTATCCGTCTATCAGTCTGTTCTAGTTCTTTAAAACCTTCCAACTTCTATAGTCATAAAGATAATAGCATGAAGCATTGCAAAATAACAATTTTAGTGTCGAACTCAATTACTAAAAAAGTTATTTTGAATTTTAGGGGTGGCTGTAGTGTGGTTCCGCAGTACTACAAGGAACCCTTAAAAGTTTGTTTTCTCCTTCCGTCTGTCCGCCCGTATGTTTGTTCGTATATCAGTCAGTTCTAATTAATTTAAACCTGTGTCACTTTTTATATCTTCTATAGTTATTAAGATAATAGCATGAAACTTTACATAATAACAGTTTTAGTATCGAGCTCAATTACAAAAATTGTAATTTTGCATTTTAGGCGTGGCTGTGGTAGGTACGTATGGAATAAGGATGCGTTTTGATTTCCGCTGCACCCTTCGTGTAGGGTTTCGTTGAATAGGTCTTTTAAAATGAAGGTTCATACATCGCTTGTTTCGCACCACTATTTGGCTAAACTATATATGTTATGTCGGGATGATAATCCACCGAGCTTCGTCCGTTCGAATCTGTCTATAATCGCCAATTTCTGAACTATGGATTTGACCACGTTTATATAACTTTCGCAACGGAACCCTACCATACGCGTGTTTCGACACGCTCTTGGTAAATTTTTTTTTTTTTTACACTTTGATTATGAAGTTAACCTCTCAAAGGCAAGAGGGTGACAATAAAAACAAACAGTATAATGATCTACAATTATTTGCTGAGCAAAGTTAGATAATGAAACTGGTTTTTACAATGTTTTTATTGCGCACGACAATTCAGCATTTACTGCATTTTTATGAGATCATGAAATACTAAAAAGTACGAAAGTGGCTAAACGCACTTTTTGTTGTGATATTAAAGAGTTTAAGTTGTTCTACATACTCATAATAATCAACCCTTTCGTCACCTATTTGAATCGATCAACTTTACTTTGACTACTTTTAAAATGTCACGTTAGGCACTTTATGGCATGGGTAAAAAGCACTGTACTCGCGTGACCATCACGCTCAGATACTCATTCGGGTAAAGTCAGCTCATGTTGACTAAGGGAGCGAGAGAGATATTAATAGTAAATTAACGTAGATGAAGTTTATATGAACATCAAGATGCAGCAAAAAAATATAAATATCCCCATGTTACATGTACCCTGGCCACTTCTAAAATGCATACTGATTTACAAGCTTTTTTAACTTGCCTTGTTAGTATAGGTCAAATCTCGCAACTGAATTTTAAAATATTTATCTCCAACCGATTTTTTTTTTTATAGTAAATATTAAAAAATATTTTTTTTGTAAAATTAAAAATATATTTAAATATTATATTTAATATAATTTAAAATATATATATATATATATATTTTTTTTTTTTTTTTTTCTAAAATATTGCATACACCTTTTGGATGGAAATGCATGGTTAGCATAATGACGTTATCTATTATATCCATGGCAGACTCCTAAATATGGTGAAACAGTTATTTTTATGCACCCCCATGATATAGGTATTAAATGAAATCGTTTGCTGAGAATACGAATGATAATGCTTGCTTAAAAGTTTTGAGCTTGAAGAATGAAGACGGACAGACAAACAGACATAAATGTAGTACCTACTACGGAACCTTAAAAACGTTTTTGCTACTTACAGCTGCCAGAAAAGTTCATAGGGTTGGTGATGGCATCGCACCGGTCGATGCTGAGTGCGACCAATACATATGTGGACGCGTACATCACCACAGCCTGGAAACATAGATTAAAGCATAGTTACTGTACGGAGTATTTACAAAACGAGCCTTATCAATTACAATGAGATTGCTAAGTCAGACACCTCAGATTGGACAAACAAGGGAGATAATGGTAAAGTGGCGTGGCTGGTGCAAACGCATACGGCCTAAATCAGGCTTGCCTTTAGTCTTCTCCCTGCAGTTGACTTTGCCACTTTTTTCACATGTAAACTATTAGTTCGTTTATCGGAGTCGCTGCATGTTTCTTTTTTTGCGTGAAAAATAAGTAAGTGTGCCGTAATAGTTAACAGTCTAGTGAAAAATGTAGGTGAAAGGCGGAGACATTTGAAAACGAACTATAATTTATTTTACTAAGGCATAATAT
The DNA here is from genome assembly GCA_914767915.1 of Agriopis aurantiaria. NCBI lineage: Eukaryota > Metazoa > Arthropoda > Insecta > Lepidoptera > Geometridae > Agriopis > Agriopis aurantiaria. The sequence continues at coordinate 14,364,922 of OU611989.1, read as the reverse complement.
ATGGCTTCTGCGTTTGGGGGTGTGGGTTCGATTCCCACTTAGGGCAAACATTTATGTGATGAACATTTGTGTTTGTTCTATATCTGGATGTTAATATCTATTTAAGTATGTATTTAAAAATATATATCTATGTATATCAGTCTCTGGCAGCCATATCACAAGCTTTGCTTAGTTTGGTGTCAGATGACTGTGTGTGCAAAAATTTCTCGAATAATTATTTATTTTATTTTACCTCCCAAAGGCATAACAGTGCGAGCGCAGTGGGATGATCAGTTACATACGAGTGTTGATCGATCGTTCCGATGTTACGCATACTCAGAATTACATTTCGTAAGTGTGAAATATAAATATCGAATTTTAAATATTTTTATGAAAAATCTGTTGAAGTAAGTTCCAACGTTTCCAAAACTATATTTATCTTGTGGCTTATAGCAAAGTAGAAATACAAAAGATTTCCGGGATTACTTTTCCCTAAATAAAAAAATAAAATAGAAGTTAAAAGGTTCTAAAAAAATCGGACGGACAGATAGACGGACAGACGGACAGACAGAACGAATTTATAAGGGTTCCTTGTAGGACTACGGAACCCTAATGACTCCGTTGTTTGGCTTTTATTGCCACGTCATGATTGGTTTTGGTTTAGCCGTTAAAACAAATAGACACAACGAAAAACACGGAGCTACTTTTTCATTTAGAATATAAGAAAACGTTCTCAAACTATAACTAATTAGGTGTTCCAGATATTCTTTTCCACGAATTCCTTAGCGAAAATGTCAAATACAATTTTTTTTGTTTCTATATTTCTGGTAGAAAGGTAGAAGTGTTGTGAACCGAAGCTAATGTAGTTCTATTTCCACCTAAGGTCAGGATCGTCAGGTGCTCACGGTCAATGTGAACACATTTATTTTTGTTTAGCACGGGGCGAGACTCGGGCTATTGACCTGTAATACACACCTATTGTTCCCCTCTCCTTGATTTCGCTAGTGCCGTGTTTGCTTTTACTACATTCGGCACGGGGAAACAAGAAAAGGGACATGACATATTTTTTATGCTATAGGTGGTAAACAAGCTAACGAGTCGCCTGATGGTAAGTGAACACCGTCGTTGGTGACCAAGGGCATCACAGACACGTTGTTGACCTTTAGAGACTCTACCTCTACTCACCTCTACTCTCTAACTGAAAACTCTACTTGAAAAGTACCCCATGTTATAGTTACTCGGAAACGTCCAAAACTTTTAACTACTTTTACTCTGTTCAAAATTTTAAATTAATACAATATATATTATAAATATAAATAAAATTATAAATTATTAACTGTTTCCCTTTGACTCCCCCTCCCCTGACTTTGTACGTGTAGATTTTTATACTATATAAATTTTCATATAAAATTTCAATTTCCATTGCTCCCCTTAATTTGCGTCTTTTAAGAGATGAATTTCTGAAATTCTTTCTTGGTGCTTACTTGCGTTATATAAGAAACATTTGTCCGAAATTCCATGCTTCTAGACCCAGTGGCTATGCTTTCTCTGTCGATAAAGAAATTAATAAACTTTTATTAAGTAGATTTAACTTTAGTCCATCGGTATCTAGCTACAATCTTACGTTCAAAAACCAAGCAAAAGTGATCAGAATTTACGGTTTTCATTTATTTTTTTACAATATACTGCAGCTGTCAGTGCTACAAAATCTTGGATCGACAATAATAAATAAATTCGAGTTAGTTCGATGCTTGAGAATGGATTTTAGATATTTTTGGGTGAAAAAACCCAAAATCCCATCCTAAATATGTTTTATTGTCAGTACAATAATATATATAATTATTAACCATATGCCTCATTGAATTTTTTATGGGGATTGCACAAATTTTCTGACCTTATGGTTTTATGTTATTTTCTAAAAATATGGACTATTTAAGATGCTAATTTGAATAAATTTGTTATCCTCACAGTAGTTATTTAAATAAAATACCATTGTTAATGTTTTATATGTGATGACCTCTATCGATATTATTGTTATATTAGTTCGTGTAGATGACACAAAAAAAAACCTTACTTCTATCATATTTTCATCTGTCAATGTCATTAGTTGCACAGTGGTTTAGCTGTTTTATTTGTTTATGTAAACGGCTAAAATAAATTTCATCATAACGCCAATGCTGACGTTATTCAAGGGTAAATGAAGGTCATACAAACATAATCAACAATCTTCGTCATCAGCGCTTATTTTTTTATAAAAATTTATGTATACGGATCAGTAAGTCTGTTCGAAATGATTTTGTAATTACAATCTATAAATATATGAACAATCCCCATTTTAATTACACATATCCATTCATTATTATTGGTTGCTTCCTATTTTGTGATTAATTGAGTATTTTTATTCTATATTAATTTTCTAATTCTTTAATTTTGGTTTAAATTCTTATTATGACAACAAAAGTATTTTGATTTAAAACAAACTCTATATTAATGTTTCTGCTACTTATATTACTTTTACAAAATTTCCTTGTAAATTAATAACTGTAGATTTGCACTACGTAGAAGATGCTCAAGTGGTTTATCTAAAATTATAACAAGAACGCAAAAGCCCTCCGTAATTGACTTAAATTAGCTTCAAAACTAATTTGCCCAGTTCTTAGAGAAAATTCGAAATGTTAGGTTCATGTCCATGTAGTTTGTTCGTCTAAGCTTTCGGTAAGTTTCATAGCAAATGTATAGCGCAGATTTGTTTTGCCCGTAAAGACTTTAGGTCGGTGCGTGGAATAAATATTGTGTAGTGGTAGACTTTATTTTTAAATACAAGGTAACACGGAACGGTGTAATTAGCCGAAAGAAGGTTGTTGTTACACTATGAACAACTTTTACTATGGGGTCAACCTTAAAATAGCAAAAAGAATTTGTGTGCATAGAAAAATGTCATTGACAATGCAAAATTAATGGAATGTCTGAATTTTTTCCTCCCAATTTCAGGACATTAACTTACCAAATTTCATACCAAACATACCAAGCCTGCATACCAAATTTCATCCGATTCCGATAAGCCGTTATGAAGTTGAATGGTAACTAACATACTAATCTCATTCCTGCGTCAGAATTCCACTATCTCACAAGTCCCAACACCGTCAAAAAGCTCACCCCCACCTCTGGCAAAGCTGGAAATCTCACTGTAAATTTTTCCACTCCTTTATTCCGCGGACCTGCAAGGTGTGGAATGTCCTTCCAATAAATGTCTTCCCGCCGAGCTTCAACATGAAGCGTTTCAAAATGGGGGTCTACATCTACCTCTCTAGGCTGGCAAAGCACCGCCAACACCGCTAGTTTTACAGATGTCCATAGGCGACGGTTACTGCTCACCATCAGGCGAACCGCGTAATAGGCATGTGTCCTCGTGTTTAATTTATTAACAAATAACCGGCTTAGCGATGAGTATAAATAAATACATTACACACCGAAAAAATAACTTAAAACAGCTTATAAATCTCTGAGATATGAGTGTTTAAAGTTTTAGGTGGGGATAGAGAGGGGATGCTGTATCCCTTTCTCGCAAAGCGTATGTTAGTATAGCATTTGTATGGCGCACCTGAGGCGTGACGTCACGGCTCAGTATAGTGCGCTCTCTGTCTAGCATGAAATTAAAATGCTTGTATCTTATTTATTTTTGAACAAATTTTAATTTTGTATTCGTTGATGTGCTCTATGATCGGCTTTTTTATGAGGTAATAAAAAAATATTAGTCATCATGCCCATTGTTTGCCGCACTTTTTATAAAAAAAACTAGCACACCCATACTTACAAATTTTCGCATTTAATATAGCAGTGTAATATACAGCTAACCTCACGGTGACGGTATAGTCAAAGATTTAAGTAGGTACACCTAGCCTAAAATGGGAACTCCAAAATGAGGCTGACAATTCAGCACCATTGTCACAATAACAACATGTCCAACATCTAATTTTTTTTACAATCCTCCGATAAAATATTCAAATGCCAGAACAGATTTTCTTGAATCATAGCTAAGATCTCGATCAAGTCAATTTTGAAACAAAAATAAATTAAATCAACATCGGATGAGCCGTTTGGGAGCTACCATTCCACAAACAGACACACAGATATACACCGCCTTTTTTGCGTCGGGGGCTAAAAACCGTCATTCAAAATTTAAGATGATGTGTTTTCATCATGCGTCATTTCTTCATTTACCGAATAAATAACTTACCGTCAACCTCCCAATAACTTTCTGACAACCGACAGACAATGTGTAATAAAACTTAAACTTAAAGCGTCCCCTTTTTTTCGTCGCGAGTTAAAAACCGTCATTCAAAATTTAAGATGATGTGTTTTCCTCATGCGTCATTTCTTTATTTACCGAATTAATAACCTACCGACAACCTCCCAATAACTTTCTGACAACCGACAGTCAATGTGTGATAAAACTTGTTTGACATGGTCCCAATTATCACAACAAAATGTATGCCAACACAAATGAAAACATTTCCAACTGAATTAACTGTTTACTGACATCTGGCGCTGAAGAATAATAAACAGGTGAACTGACAGCTCTGTTAATATTCTACTTGTTATTAATAGAATGTGAATCAGTGGGTTTGCGTTACGTTCTAAACTGAAGTTCATCGGTCTCGATAGAAAAATTAAAAATATGCTAACAAAAAAAGTTTAATTTATTAGTCAAGTTTATTTCTTCACTAGTATATTATTATAATTATAAATATATTTTATTTAAACAAATATAGAAATGCGTTGGTATCCGGGTAAGGAATCCTGATTCCCGAAGCAATTTTTTTCCTCCAGAATATAATATTTCCAAATACTAATTAAATATAATATAGTAAATTATATAGAAAATAATCCATAGATTTAGTGTATTATGCAGCTATATTATGATGCAGGGGGGTCAACTTTTTGCCACTTTGGCGGGCAAAATTTCACAAAATATACACTTCATATAAAAGTGATGTATCAAACCTTGCCTTCAATTTAAAAGATCGAGCCAATGATAATCCACACGAAGGAGGTGCAGCGAAAAAAAAAATTCATTCCCATTTCAAATATATCAGAGCCACTCCTAAAACGCAAAATTATATTCTTATCATACTTCTAAAATTGAGATCTATACTAAAACTGTAATTGTGCAAAGTTTCAAGCACTTGCCTTACAACTACAAAAGTTAGAAGGTTCTGAAAAAATTGGACGGACGGACAGACGGACAGACAGACAGACGGACAGAACGAATTTATAAGGGTTCCTGCTCTGATTACGGAACTTTAAAAGGACATGAAAAGAATACATTCAGTATGTTTCTCCAATATCCTTTATCTAGCTTTTACCTAAATGTAATATACAACTTAATGAACAAAATGTAAACGTTCAAACGGGGTTCAATTCTACACGCCTGTGTCTGTGTCTACAAAGGATATTAAGTTGAACTAAATTATCTTTGGTTGAACCTAACTAAAAGCCTTGTTTCATACAAGACATTTATGTTCAAGGGCATTGGTTACATGAACATTATTGAACATGTGCGTTTGAAAGGTAATTTTCTCTTTGTCTTTATATGACTGCGGGAGACGTTACTACGTGAAGGACAACGTTACGGCAGAGCTTATCAAATGTTATAGGAAATATTAAATTTTCAAATGTCTGACGTAACGTGGATGGTCCATTATTAGGTTGTCAAGATAATTATGGTGCAAAAATGTTATTTTTAACAGACTTTAAAATATCAACAATAAGAAATAATGATCATTTATACACAGGTGACTTTTGGTTTGTAGTTCCCTTCAGCAAAAGTTTTGATGAGGACTTTCAATGTATTAGGTATAACCTTGCAGTCGGCTTAAAAAAAAACTTTATAATTTATGATAATATTATTTGTCTGTAAATTCTAACATAACTTCTGTGCATTCGCCTCTTTTCAACCGAAGAAAAAATGGTTATTAAAATATATTTTTACTCTGTAAATTGCTACCTATCCAATTTCAACTAAACTTTAAATCACGTCTTTATACTAATACTAGCAGACCTGACAGACGTTGTCCTGTCTTAGAAATGTCAAACACGCAAAGTCAAAATTGAAAATCTAATTTTTTTACACCTTGGGTTACATTATTGGAGTTTTAGTAAGGATCCCTATCTTTTTTTAAAATATAATATAGCCTATGTTACCCGGGGATAGTCTAGCTTCCCAACAGTGAAAGAATTTTTCAAATCAGTTAAGTAGTTTCGGAGCCTATTCAATGCAAACAAACAAACAAACAAATCTTTCCTCTTTATAATATTAGTATAGATAATAAATATTATAAATTAATAAATATTTTTATTGCTAATATCATAGATAAAATACCTAATATTAATTTAATACGTACTTGTAGGAACTTGACGGACTTGCACATGAACTCTCCGGCAAACCAAGCTATTGTTATCTTCTGAATGATGTCGGGAAACACGTAGATCAGGCCCACGAATAAGTCTGAAAAATTATAACATTACAATTATTAGTCATAAAACCTATTTAGGAACAGAAACGTTTTTGGTCTAGAATTCCATAAATAATCTAAGTTAAGCGGATTGCACACTGTGCCGCCACAATAATGAGCGCTACACCTAGCGCTTTAACATTTTCTTACACAGTAGTAGGTATCAATGAATGGCTGACTTACTAAACTTTCTTTTGCTCTCTATCTGCTCTATACATTATTAGCTCTACTTACCTACGTAGTATTTCTATTGTTTTCTTACGGTAAATCTTTATTTTTAATTAAATAAAACTAAATAGTTTATTGTCCAGATTTACATTCATAACGTATTTTGTCTATGCTTATACATAATACTAATTATATTATCATAATTAATAGATTGGTAAAAAATAATATTTGAAAGTGATACATTGAAAATTAAAATTGATCATTAAAATGAAAAACAACATGTTTATAATTATGACGTTAGTGATTTTCTTATATTTTTATCTGTGTGCTGTTACCCTAACCAGCAACAAGGAAGAAAATGGAACAAAAACATTCCAAAAACAAGACTAGTTGGTAATCTTCAAAAACACGATTATCTACGAAATCGTGTTACATCATTCCACAACAGCGGAAAAGCTACAGTTTTATGACTTTTAATATTGGATAGATGAGAATAGAAACAAAACACGCGCAAGATAAGTACAATGTGCCCGAAACCCACCGACAAGGTTATGATCACAGAGAAAAAAACGTTTTGGCTATGATGGTGCAAATTTTTGGCCTTAGATATTCCTCGCTGAGACGACTAGAGGGCTTAAGACCACAACAATTAAAGCTCTTATGACTCTAACTAGATTATATATCATTAAATGAAAAACAATGAAATTTTGTTAATTTCAGTAATGAAAAAATATTTTCAAGCTTTTGAAATCGAAAAAACTGCCATTACGCGTTGTCATTAGCCATTCGTTGAGACATCATTGGCAACACGCAGTTGACATATATGACTGGCAGAAAAGGGTTTTGTCAAATCGCATTCATAAAATTCGTGTTTCGTCAAGCCACATTTTCGTCCAATGTAACGTATTTCGTCTATTCCGTCTAATTAGTGTTTGTTCAAGCTCCTATTTTCGTCATGTTCGTGTGTTGTCAATGCTACAAAAGTAAAGTAAAAAAACGTACACCCTTCTCGTTTCAAAATTTAAAATATGGATTACCGAGTATAAAACAATAAATTATAATATTATAATGTAACAATTTATATTTTTCCGTGTGAAATTAAACAAATTGTATGGTTATGCTACTAGAATAACCTGGTAATTCTGGGTCTTCTAGTATTTATGGATTTAGACGACGTAATTTATGCTTAAAGCAAATAGAGAAGAAAGAAAGTACGTGGTTTCGTGGATTGAACGAACCAACTAAACCTATCAAAAACTTACTACTAATAAATCTGGACAATAATTTTTTTGTATAAAAACTTTCTATCCAGACTTGGTAGGTTTTGGGTCTGCGACCTTGGCTAGGTACATTAGATTTAAGATTTTTTTATTATCACACATTATAATATGACGAGACGCATACACGCTTCTTTGAAGTGTATTCTAAAATCTACTTTATTCTGCGGCGGCTTTGATGAGTGAAGAATCAGTGAGTGTATACGAGATACAAACAAAACTTTTTTCGTGTTAAAATTAGTTCGTGAATAAACTAAAAAAGTTACGTTTCGTCATTTATGTTGTTACCAGTGTTACAACATCGATGACGATAATGCGATTCGCATATAACTGATTAATAACAACAAATTTTATTAATTAAGGGACCGTGAAGACTGTGATGCATTTTTTTTTTAGATTTCGCATCTCGTCGTCGGTTTGATGCAACTCGTGACCAATATGCTGGCCTCTACTTTGCACAAAGTATAGCAATGCTCACCGCATTGCTAAACATTATAAAATTTATAATTGCAAAAGTGTGTTTGTTTGTTTTTTTTCACGCTGCAACAGATCAACGGAACGATGTGATTTTTACATAGTTTTTTTAGAGGGTATGCGTATGACCACAGCTCACCTGATGTCAAGTGACCGTGTGGCTAAAGGTGATAAACACGCATAACTAGGAATTGGAGCTGGTTCTCAAGTGATGCCGTTGGACCACACCATTGGACACACAGAGATAATGTGAGGATGGAAAAGTAAAATAAGATATTCTTTTCCCAAAAAAAAAAATACGGAGCCTTAGGAATTGTCTACGCGGGTGTAATCAAGATATTTGAGACATTTTTCGGGACTTATTTTTTGCACACACGCTCATCTTACTCCAAACTAAGCACAGCTTGTGATATGGCTGCCAGAGACTGATATACATACACATATAGTTTTAAATACATACTTAAATTGATATTTACAACCAGATATAGAACAAACACAAATGTTCTATGTTTGTCCTAGGTGGGAATCGAACCCACGCCCCCAAGATCAGGATTTAGATTTACTACCAGCAATATAGACTATCGAAATAAGATGCGCATATAAGATGGTGGTGGTTCATAAATAAAATAAACTACAATCAGTTTTTCTTTTCAGAATAATGACAAAAACTGGTATATGGTAGTTACATACCTACATATTTTACTCAGATATAAGCTCTAACATAAAACGCATAAACCGTCTCTATTTCGTTGTGGTTAAAAGTTACCATAAAAACCCATGGCTTACAAACAAACTTTGATGAAAAACTCGAACTGACCTAACTCAAACTTGATAGAAACAGACGTTTTGGCACAAACACTAAGTCCGTTTGGTTCAGTGATGTGACAAGGAAATCTCGACCGAATAAATCATGGGTGTCGACATTCGCATGTTGAACCAAACAAGTGAAACAGTAACGGAAGTTACTCATATCTTATAATTCATCGCAATTTTTTCGTAAATTTGATTGCCATTAATAGTAAAAGTTATCTCAAAGTCGTTTTATTTTAATGGGGTGGTTTTTATTGTCATACCTCATTCCCGCGCTAACCGCGGACGCCAGCGGTAAGGTAAGAAGATGGAATATATTATATGTTTATATATTTCAAAGACATATAAATAAATAAATAAACATTCACCAACAGCCACTGGGCCAAACTGTAACTGACAGTAACTGAGAGTAGGTCTGTGTCCCAACGGAACGTTGTAAAATCTAGAAGAAAAAATATATAATTACCAATGTAAGTATAGTAATTTTTTTATTTCAATTCATTCAACTTATTGAACCTAAAAACTAGATTAAAAGTAGTTATAGAATTCATAAAATATTTAATTAAAAACATGCTTTAATAATTAATTTACTGAAATTTTGGAATTATAAGCGATTTTTGTATTAGTCCCTCAATTGTACAGATTTCACATACTGTGGTAGTGCGATGTACCAATGGAGTGGAAAACAAGGGGTAGCATAGACAGTCTCCTGGAGATTAACCCTCGTTATGTAATTTATAGCATTGGGAACTTTTTTTATATTTAAAAATATAAGGATAAAATTCGAAATAACAGAACCTTTTCAAAATGTTTGTGTTCCATCGAGCATAAAATAAAAATTAACTAATATTATTAATATGTAAAAAAAATACTCTCATCTGATTAAATTATCTTGATAACCTAAAATTTACCTAGAGCAAAGTGTCAGAGATCTGTAACTTTTAATTTAAAAACTAATTACTTTGGACACAATTAATTAAAAGTGAGGTTTGTGAAAAGGGTTGCGTTTAACTTTGCTCTGAGGATCGTTTAAAATATTACGGTCCTGAATTACAATTGCATGTCTCATCAATGTCACCAAACTTTTTTATGTTGATTAAATTATGTGCAGTTTTAGTTTTAGTTTGGCATCGGTGACTTTTGGCCTATAAAAAACCCTTTTTAACTTTATACTGCGCCAAAATTGGCCACATTAGAGTGAAACATCTAGGATACGAGTATGTTTATAGTTTTCGCGACCTCACATTTACACAACATTGACATTGACATTTTTACAAGCTTTTATTTAACTTGCAATGTTTGTATGTTACTATGATATAACGAGGTCAAACATGTACCTTCGGGGCAAGTGCCTTTATTAACTAAACAAAATACAAGCTAAAACTAACACTACCATCAGTTAGACTGCTCATAGACCGTTGAAGGTCTAAAGACAATCCAAATGCTCAAGCTCACTACCAGTTGGCAGCGTACCCAACATGCTGGCGGCATTACCACGTTGAATGGGAATGCTAATGCGTTGAGCCAGAAACACGCCAGCATTTTGGTCACGCGTCGCATTAACCAGGCGCTCTGAAAGATTTTTGAAAATGAGGTGAGCTCCCGGTCCCCAAGGGCCCACTGTCTCGACCCCAAACGCCTCAAAAATGTAATCATTGCCGAGGTTAGCATATTTGCGTCGCTTGTGCTGCTCTGCCGAATGTTACTTATGTTACTTTGTTTGTTTAGGTCAAATCTTGCAAGCTGAATTAGAACCACTTCCTCTTATCCTACGGAGTTGAATTTTAACATGTTGGTTCAGTTCCGATGACAATGAATTTTTATGGTAAGCATGACCTGAATCAATATTCAGGATTAGCTCCAGATACAATTCTTCAACGGTCAACAGCACAGATATGAAATTTTGTGTACTCATTTTATTATGTTAGTTGGTTTTAAGTTTTACCACGACATGGTTGCTGCGCTCTGGGTAGGATCCTAACTAGACAACTCCTCGTTGGTAAACCGCACAGACATGAAATGTTTAAACGCATTCAATTATAATAACTCATTCAAGTGTCACCATGACATATAGCTACTGCACTCAAGGTTGGCTCGTAACGAGGGGACTCCTCAACTCCTCAACGATTAACAGCACAAACACGAAATGTTGCATACGCATAATAAAACTTTGTTTAAAAAGATGTTTAGAAAAAAAAAAAGCCCTAGCCATTATTTAAACTAATCTATTAAGGCGAAATGGTAGAGAACCGTACACTTGTATGACGATAATGCGGCGTGCGCCCTTTCAAATATTACCTTTATTTATTTTTTCTTTATTTTTTACAAATAATCTTACGCTTTCACAAAAAACTGCGTCCACTAAAGTATTTGAATGATTGTTAGGATAGCACACAATTTTTTTTCATAAACATATCTTTTATTAAATTGGAATGAAGTTGATTCAATCCATTGAAGGGAACGTAAAAACGGGTGTTTTTTAGGAAAGTTAACGATTTTTTTTCTATCGAGCCAAATTTCTTTAATCGTTTATCGGTGAACATATCCGATTAAAATATTTCAAGGATATTTATTAAACCTAAAGAAATAATGTCAATTAATCGATTTTAAAGACCCGATCGACTTTTGAATATTCGTGATGACGAATCGTCAAATTTGAAGCATATTTCGTCTCAAACCGCTACCAGTGGGAGTTGTTCCCAAAATTCTGGCCCCATTACAACGTGGTATAGCAATATGCTAACCCTTTGAGCAGAAGCCAGCAAATTGGTCACGTGCTGAATCGACCAGACGTGTTGACAAATCTTTTTGGTTCCCAATCCCCACGGGCCCATGGTTTCAACCCCAATAATTATTAACGCTTAGCCTAATTACACAAACAAAAAAATTAACACTCACCAGCGATGGCCAATTGCATGATGAAGAAGTTCATCCGGCTCTTCCTCGCGTTTGTGCAGAGGAGAGCTGCGATGACGGACGTGTTCAGTACTACTATAGCCACGAACAGGATCCACGTCAGTGTGAATTGGAGAGACTGAAAATTGACAATGAGAAGTTTGTTATTCCAAATAGGCTTGTATTTTATCGCTAGCTTGTCTAATGTAATGATGATGACTAGATGCATGATGGATGATGGAGTAACCAATAGACTTATGATTTGAAAACATTCTCGGAAAATACACTCTGAGGTAGCATCTACGCTCTATCAGTTCATACAATAAATAAGAAACAAAACAATTAATAAAATTCCATTGAGTATAGCTGCCACAATATTTTTTTCTGGTCACATATCATATATCTATTATTATTATTTATTTATTTCATTATTAAATTGCATGCTTACGATAAGTGTTATATCAAGTATAATACTTATGATATTATTATTATTATAATTCTAATAATCTAACATCAAAAATTTTCACAAATTCATATGAACTTTTAATTGTATAACTGCATTATATTATTCTTTGTAATTAGTACTTCACGCGGAGAGCACTGGCACCTGTAGCACAGTTTAATCGAGTATGGGTGCCAGCCAGTTCCACAGTTCAAAATAACAATCATCTCATTGTATGTCCTATGCCTAGCTTTACAATATTGTTACTGTCTAATTTTAAAAACTTTTGGTCAATAAATATTTTTTTATTATTATTATTATAATGAAGTAGAAATCTCACCAAGATTAGACAAACAAGGGAGATCTGGCCTAAATCAAGCTTGATGCCTTTAATCGAACTCACCCTGTAGACGACATTGTCATCCTTTTTTGCATGTGGACTATTATTATTAGTTAGTTCATTGGTGTTGTTACAAGTGATCATGAAAAGTTTGTAAGTGAGCCGTACTTATATATATTTTTGCATTAAGCGATATCGGTAGGACAAAAAATTATGAAAAATGAAGACATAAATTATGAACACGAAAGACAATTTTATTAGGGCCTCATATCTTCCTAGTTTGCCAAGTTGTTGAAGCAGAGTACTGCAATGCATGGTTGCAATTGTAACCATGTACCTACCAATGATGGCAACGATGCCAAAGACGTGTGTTATTAGGTAATGCAGTTACATTTAGATTTTTGTTGTTTTTGCAACAAAACATTTATCTATATTTTTTACGTTTCTGGACCAGAATCTGGCTACCTCCACCACATCTCCGGTGGCTAGATTCAGGTCTTTTGCGTGCATTTTTCTGGATACAGTAGGCACCTTCTAGTCTGCCCATTGTGTCTAAGTGTCCATCGACTAGATGACATCACCGCAGTCACACTGCTCCTGATTTGAGATACGTACCTCATCTCGCCAAATTTTTTTACAATCAATATTCCTAGATTAATACAGGCAAAGACTACAGGCAAGTAAATACAAAAGCGGAGCACAAACCGCAGCGCATGCTGATTGTACTTCCATTGACATATGACTGATCGACTTGACGTATGATCCCGCATAGCAAAGCAGTGAATACATCATAAGAATACGTTTATAATTTATCATCCATGTTTTTCATACAAGGACACCATCTACTCGCAATATTTTACCCCAATTCATGTCGCATAAGTTATGTATGCATGTTTGATAAAGTCATAACTTTCTAATCTCGGTAAGGGTTTGGTCATCGAGTTTCATCGGCCTATATATCCTTTGCCCTACTTTTTTGAGGAGTTTATCCTCTTAATTTATGATGTATTCAACTAGTTTGGTTACAAACATGCATTGAATATGAGCTCAGCTTACAACATCCTGATAAATTGCTAACTGATGGATAAACTTATGTTTATAAATAAAATATTCAAAAACTTTGGGGATCGGGAAAAACATTTCATTTGTTATGGAAACTGACGTGGTTTTCACACATTTTATTTATATTACACGGGAATTACTCACATAAAATTAAGCCGGTTACTCCGACTAATTTCAACCGCATTAGGCAGTCTTTTTCAAGGTGAATGCGCGCGCGGAGCTGCGTCTCGCTTTGCACGACTATAGTCGAAGGAACCGGCTTAATCTTACGAGAGTAATTCCCGTGTAATATAAATAAAATATTTCATATACTTTAGAAAAAACTGACACGTCTATTATAATATCGTATGGTTACCTTTGATAGACATACGACCTAAAAGTCGCTGCCTAAAAGAGACCGTAGGGAAACGCTGAATGCAGGCCGATCCCAACCGGCCCTTTTGGAAATCGATGGGGGAGGCATATGTCCAACAGTGGACGTCCTATGGTTGAAATGATGATGATGATGATGATGATGATGGTCACCTTTTATAACTTCAGTATTTTTTTTGACAGAGTTTTACTTACAGTTTACATAGATGGTCAGTTTCGTATTGTAAGTTAAAAGTGTTACTTTATTTTTTTCATATTAAATTATGTTTTTATTATAACCATCAACCTATATACCTATATATGTATAGTTCTGTACATTGTCGAGTAAGATGTTTTCCTTGATATTTTTTGTCAACTGTTACGATCACTGCTGGACATAGACATATTTCAAGCCTCGACATTTAACCCAATCTTTGGTTTTTCAGTTCCAGCCACTGCCAGCTGCCTAACTGTATATCTTCACTTCACCGAGTCTCAGGGCGTCGTACGCTACATTTACCGATTCGTGGTCTCCACTCTATAACATGTCTACCCCAATGATTATCAGCGACATAATAATTATGACCGCGCAGCCTACTGCCACTGCAGTTTGCTAATGCGCTAAGCTTTATCGGTGACTGGTTCTCTGGCTAATTGCTTTGTTCCGTATACGATCCTTCAAAAAAAATGTTTGCATTAAATATGAGTTTCACTCTCAACAGTTAAAAAGTTCTGCGTGGTATTCTTTTCTTCGAAATACATATCAAGAGGATAGTGAAATAGACTCCAAACATTAACAAAAGCTGGTAATAAAAAGATAACGTCGCGTTTTACACATCCGTTATCACAAATTGATTGTCCGTGTAGCACGCAGGCTGCTAAAAGCTCGCACAAGCTTGTCACAAGTCACGAGTAGCTGATAACGTATCATGAGAGCTTGATAGCTCCAATGACGCGGTCTCCGAAATGTCCATTACTCGATTAAAACCTTTCAGTTTTATTGAGTTAATCCATATGGAAATAGGGTGGGTGGGACAAGATTTACGAGTAGTGGAAAATCAGCAAAAATTTTGGATTCCTATATTCGGAGCAAGGCGAAAAGCTCCAGGCATTTTTAGAAACGACCTGAAAATTTTTCTAGTTCATAGTCATTAATAATTTACCTATGTTCCTTATTCGTCATTGGAAAAAATGTTGATTAGACTGTCTAATTTCCGAATTTGTCTAAAAGCAAAATTTAACTACCTACCTAAAACGTAAAATCGAGTTTAAGTATTTGATAATCCACTAAAATACCACAAATCAGCAAAAGTAGCGTAGCGTAGTCTTTCAAAAGACTCACTAGAGTGACAATATACATAAAGCAGTTGGCAGTGGCTGTAAATGAAACAAAGATTAGCTGAATTAATGCCTTGACAGATGCCCTTGTCCAGCAGTGGACTCATCGTCATCATCATCATTTCAGTCATAGGACGTCCACTGCTAGGCCTCCGTATCGATCTCCAAAAGGGCCGGTTCGAAGCGGCCTGCATGCAGCGTTTTCCTGCGGTCTCTTTTAGGTCGTCTGTCCATCTCGTGAATGTGGTGGACGTCCTACGCTACGCTTACCGGTCCGTAGTCTCAATTTGAGGACCTTTCAGCCCCACCGGCCATCTGATTTGCGTGCTATGTGCCCTGCCCACTGCCACTTGCACTTGCTAATCTGGTGGGCTATGTCGGTAACTTTCGTTCGTCTACGGATCTCCTAATATCTGATTCGATCTCGTAGAGAAACCCCGAGCATAACCCTCTTCATAGCTCGTTGTGCGACTTTGAGCTTTAGCAGTGGACTCAAATGGATCTATTTTAAGAAAAAAGACAGTCTAAGGTGGTTTGTTTATAAGAAAAATACCACAGTTTGGTCTGGGTTCCTTTTAAGGAGGACGTATCTAATTTACAAGTCTGCTCTCTAAATTCTGAACACTTCAGTTGAAATTATGTTTTATGCACAACCATTTTGCAAATTGAAGAGTCAAGTTCTGTAGAGATAAAAGCTTTCAAAAGCAAATACTCAATTGATCATAAAATACATTTGCACTCTAATACAATGTTGATAAAGTGAAGAGAGAAGACTGTAGACGTAAAGAGCTGAAACAAAGTACAGTAAACATCGTTTAAAATTTAAATCGTAGACGATATCGTGAAAATTTGTTTTTTTGCTTAAAAACCGTATTATAAAAAATGCATTGTAAAATTTTGTACATTTGGATTTTCGAGCATAAAACGAAAAATAAAGCCGCAATTGCCAGGACGAATATAAAACAAGTAAACCATAAACATTAAATAAACATTTATATTGTTTGTTTTATGTCAGTAATTTAACGAAATCTACTCTCAACTTTTCCTACGAGAGTTTTACGAAAAACCACTATTGTAAATTGAAGGTAGGTAATAAGCGTGTTCCAACGTAGACCACATCATCGCTTAACATCAGGCGAGACGGTGGTATAACGCAAGCCAATTGTTTATAAAAAAACTACTAGTTTATTTGTAGATACGATTACACATCCATGCATGAATACATCCTTGTTTTGACTTGAACAAAAGACAAAACAAAAGTATTGTAGCGATTTGTTATTGCGAAATTCGAAGGCGCTTTAGCAAAAATTCATATTATTTGATCTGGTTTAAAAACTACTGAACCCTAATTAATGAAATTTATGTAGGACCACTTTGCGGGTTTCTTTTACAATTTCTACATGATAAAAAAGACACACGCAAATTGGATAACAGATGCCAACGTAATACATTTAAAAAAACCGGGCCCAATTAAGATCCTTCCTCCTTTTTCGAAGTCGGTTAAAAAGTCACGTTGTGTCACGACCGTCACATAAGTCAACACCGGCCTTGAGATGATACTGTAGTACTGCATTAACTACGTTGGTTTTACTGACACCTTACCCTTGGTTTTAATGACAGACAGCAGCAGTCATTGACATATATCTCTCAATTATACTTAATTCAGATTTCTTTTACGCACGAGTATTCTCTCTTCGCCATTCATGGTTCGCTTTGCATGTACAGATAAAGATAAATATTTTGAATAATTTAATTCGTTTGTACTGGAAATGTCGACGTCTCAGGATGTGGAATGAGATATGTGGAAACGTTTGAACGTGGGTGGTCGTATTCAACTCTCTGGATATGAATAAAATATGCTTAGAAGTTAAAAAAACGTGAACGTGGAAAGTGGTTCTTTAAGAATGTTTTACTTTTAATGACTTTGAAGAACATTATGAGCACGTAGCTAAACTTTGCTTTGCGGTAGTAAAAATGAAGTCATCGTTTAGGTAAATTACTATGAGAGGTAGACTTCTGACGCAGGCCTCGGAAGCGGCGCCATACATTAACACAGTGCGAAGTATTGTCGCATTAGCCGCGTGCACTGGACGCACGCGTCAGGCGCACGCGACTGCGATTGGTCGCGATGCACGGAAGTCAACATTAAAAGGTTTGTTTGTGATTCTACGGATATCTTAAAATTCCGGGACTAAAATTACCTTAAAATTGTTTCCAGAATATAAGCAAAAAATTATCATATTTTGTTTTGGCGACACACCTTGGTCCGTTCTATCATTATTAAATACGATCGAGAAATTACAGAGCTATATGGAAACAATCATATTAGGTAAAAAAATGGATGTCTTCAAATCATAATATATAGACTTATATGATAATGTCCAGATGTGAGATTTAGTATCACTATCACTCATCTAAGAAAAGAACTGGAGCTCGATTTTTGAATGGCTCGTATAATATTTCGCACGAAAATGTCATGCAAAATCATACGAAATTACTGACTTACGAACGAAATCCCAAACAAAACATACATTTTTGAAATAATCATATCACCCGCTAACGCAATTTGAATTTGCTGTCTGTCGATAGAAAATCTTTCATTTGATGATATTTTCGTGAGAAATCTTACGAAAGTTTGAAAAATCTAGCCCCAGATCTGTTTAAACATATTGATCCACAAACACGAAATGTTACTCACATCATAAAAATAGTACATGTTAAGGTGTCCCTCAGCAGTTTGGTTGGTGACCGTACTGTGGTTGTGATGGTCCTGCAGGACCGTGGTGGGGAATATCGTGGTAAGAAACACAGCCGTCGTCGTCTGGTCCTCGTACTCCTCCTTCATGATATTGATCTCCATTGTCCTGGAGACAAGAAAAAGAAAATTGTTGAGCAACGTACTCGCTAAAAAATCAATAAGAGATTAGAATAAATCTAAATGTATAGTAAAATAGAATAGATCCGTTTAAACAAGTCACAAATCGTTTAGTTTTTCTTAATAAGTATTTATTACTACAATGCAAAGAAAAAACTAGTAGATACAGTGGTACCTTAAAAGTGACATATGTTAAGCATTGCACTCATGAATCATGAGCTCATGACGAGTGCTGTAAAGCATAATTTAAACTCCATGGTAAAATAATGTAACATCCATAATTATTATATTAATTCGTACAATATATACTATACATCGTATATTATAGATGTTTTATATTTTTATTCATAATAATAGTTTGCGATTATATATAGTTGTGTAGGTATATATTTAAGTAAATTTCATCATCATTACCAGCCTTTCACGGTCCCACTATTGGGACACAGGACCTCTCAGTGGCCCAGTGTTGGCTGATGTCATTATAAATGTCATTATAATTGTATGGTTCTTGGGTATACCGGTTTCATTACGATGTTTTCCTTCACTGCTCTTGAGCAATGACATTAGAAAAATTGTTATTAACTGCACTTTCTACAATTATGATACCTAACCATAATTTTTAACTGGTATTGGTTTTTATGTGCTACTTATGTATAAATGTGCTTAATTTTGTTAATTACCTTTATTATCAACTTATTGAAGCTTGAGTTATTTAGCGCTTAGTATGCAACACATATATGATTTTTAGTAGTGATTTTCGACATTGTTACTAACACTATTACTGACCTATTAATGGCTGTATTTTAAAATAACTATTTAAAACTTATGTATATATTTTTGTGCTGTTGGTCTCGAATAAAGATAAAATAAAATAAAAATAAAATAATTAAAACATTTTTACAAAAAAAAAATACACTGACTTTTAAAGCTAAAGTTAAATAAATGGGATTCATCCTTTAATTTTTCACTCAGTAAAGGTCATTTTTTTAAACAAATTTGAATCACATCTTAACAAATGAATTATCATTATAATCAGTTTACAATCAACAAAGATGTTGCCTTACATAAATCAAAATCAAACCAAACCAAAATAATTTATTTCAGACACAAGTTCTATAAATTTGATGGTAGTAAAAAAAAAACGGAATTATATTATTATTGTGAAATACCAGGTTAAATAACGAAAATAAAAATACGAAGTAAATTAACACAATAGCAATGAAATTATGCTAATTTATCTTAATTTGATCTGATTGTGCAGGATGGGACAGATAAACCTATCAGTGACTGCTTTCAGAATACTGTTGCCACTCGCACATTTTCTACGACCTTTTTGAGCATGATTGCTGCAAAGCTATCAGTGCGAGGTTCCACAAACATGAGAGACGCGCTGCAGAACCACAGAAAAGAGAAGTAAAAATTTGTTTCTCTTCTGTGTGCAGAACCGTGGAAGCCACATCAACATTTTGAAAGCATTATTGAATAGAACATGCAGAGCGTCGAGGGACTTTAGAGTACCCAAATACTTACCAAAAAATACAGTCGAATTAAAAACCTTATTATTTGAAGTCGGTTGTAAATAAAGTTGGTGCCAGACAAGAAAGTCATCTGATCACCTCCTAGCAGATTGTGAGATCAGTTAGTCTACCTATATTCGCTATTATTTTGTAACTCCTGCTTGATTACACATTACAGGAAGTATCATCATCATCAATAGGCCTGAATGACTGCTGGGTATAGGCCTCACTTTGTTGATGCCCACTCTCCGTGGTCTCTCGCTAGACGCATCCAATCGTTTCCGATAGTACTCTTGATGTCGTCAGTCCACCTCATCTTTGATCGGCTTGGGTTTCGCCACCTTAGTCTCGGTCACCAGCGGTTATTGCTGTACACCACCTCCCATCATTACGTCTGGCCATATTGTCCTACTCAGTTCCTCTTAAATTCCATCTCTCTTTTTACGACGTCTGCAGCCTTGATGCGACGGTTTCTCAGTGTTTCAGAAGAAAGATATAGTCAACTAAATTAAAAAAGACAAAAGTTATATGATTATTTACGGGATATTGAAATGTGAAATGTGAATTTGAAATGTGTTCAAAATACTATACGCAGTGATACAGTGAGTGTGTTTTGTCGGGACTTAGGTTCGAGTTCGAGTTCCAGTGATAACCGTAGCAAAAGACTAAGAAAGAGGGTAGATCGTTATGTCTGCACCTAACTTTTTAACTGTTCTCCAACCACCCGCATTCTTCAGTCTTCCCGTGAACATGGTGCATGTAACTGCGCCGAAATATCGGGAGCTCATTCCACAACCTTACCACGGTAAATATCCCGTAAATAATCATATAACTTTAGTGAACAACCGTGATAGTTTAAAACAGTGTTTTAAAAAAGACAAGTCCAAGCATTGTCCTTTGTAATAAAATTCGCAGTAAACATCTTAACTTTTCATTTAAACTTCGTACTCAGGAATAATGAAACTGCAGTTTGTTTTGAACAACTTTTAAAAGGGCTAAAGAAAGGAGAAAGTCTTTTCACGTATTTTTAGGAGTCATTATTTCCTCAACTCAGCGAATGTTTTTCATTGGCTTTTTGTTTGGTTAACTTTTAATTGCCATTGGTTCCATTTGCAACATCTTTTGAGGCAGATTTCAGTCAGTTTTGTCGTTTTCTTGCATTTCCGGGCTAAAAAATCATAAGTACAGCTTCACATCACGTCCTACTATTATTACTGCCCCGGTAGCTCAGTAGATAGCGAGCCTGACTTCTACGCTTGGAGCGTGGGTTCAATTCCTACCTAGGGCAAACTTTCATATTGTGATGAACATTTGTGTTTGTTCTATATCTGGGTTTTATTATCTATTTAAGTATTTATTTAAAAATATATCTGTATGTATATCAGTCTCTGGCAGCCATATTACAAGCTTTGCTTAGTTTGGGGTCAGATGACCGTGTGTATGCAAAATGTCCCGATTATTTATTTATTTATAATACAAGGTTACATAGAACGGTGATACTACGCCGCAAAGAGATGATTATGTACAAGTTTTACTATACAGGTCTACGCGAACAGGTTGTACTAAACCGAAAGAGGTCCATATTACACATCATTATGAATAACTTTTACTAAACCTGAAATCCCGTTTTTTTTTACTTTTAGTAAAAGCCTTACATAGTAAACGGTCATTCACACTCGACAAAATGTATGAAACAGCTACAGCTACAGCTATGAATGTATGAGCAACATCTGTCAATATGCACAACTTTTATGTTGGGACTACCCTTAAAGTCGCGAAAAAAGCTGATGTTCATAATAATGGGCACTATTGACCCCTTTCGGCTTAGTACACCTTTTTCGTGTAACCCACTAGAATAGACCCTTAAGTCGCGAAAAACAACAGCTGTAAATAGCTTTCGTTTGGTGTCAACGACATTTGTTGCGACTATAAGGTTAGTCCCAACATAATTTCGCGACTATAAGGTTAGTCCCAACATAAAAGTTGTTCATATTGACAGATGTTGCTCATCTTTTTGACTTCCTTTTACCACCTGTGCACGTCTGTACATTACTGTGACTAATACATAGACTAGGTAAAGATAAAGTCTTAGGCCAAATGTGATGTGCTGAGATGAATGTGATATTTTTGTCCTCAGTGAAAGTATGAAATAAAACAACTTATGAATGTATTTTAGTCCAGCAGTATGCCAAACAGATATAAGACTCATAAAAAATACTATCTCCCAACACAAACAAAGGTCACAGAGCAGTAAAATATAAGTGTAAACAAGTCGAGAAACGTCCAGAAGAACAAGGAAAATGTTACAAATTATATATTACTACTACGACAATGGATAATTTCTTACGTGTTTACTTATATCAGTAACAGTTACTTCAATAAGTACGTTCTTTTAGGACTGAGTAAGTTTTAAAGCAGCGTAGGTAGGCCTGCCACTAGATGGACCGACGACAAAGTAGTGTAGAGTCGCTGCCATCCCGTGGATGCAAAAGGCAAGCGGTCGTTCAGTGTGGAGGTTAAAGGGGGAGGCCTATGTTCAGCAGTGGACGTCTTCTGGCTGATGATGATGAAGTTTTAAATGTTTATCGGGACTTAACGCGTTATTTTATTTAGGTATAAAGAGGTAGCTTTCGCTCGACGTTTTAATCATGTTACAATGGCCGTGGTCACGAGCTGACTGAAAACTGCCGATGAATCCGCCGAGAAGAGTGGGTGTTTTGACTTTCTTTTACTTCCGTTTTGTTTTGTTATTCTACCCTCATCTCATCTGATCTTAAAAAATCGCAGGGATGTCACTACGACACACAATACTAGACTGTATCGGTAGAACTGAATATTTCAAAATATTTAGCTGCCCAAATGACTCTGAGATGATTCAAGATTATTATTATTTATTTTAGGACACGGTCTTGTCAGACTCCTGGGGCCTTACGGACAACTGCTAATTGCGGCACCTAATCCGCTCAGTTGGAAAATCACTCGACCGCAAACAGTATATGGGCGCGGTAAGGTTCACGTTAGCGTGATTTTCCAACTGAGCGGATTAGGTGCCGCAATTAGCTGTTGTCCGTAAGGCCCCTGGGCAAAAGTTCTTTCCTAATTTCATACACTTTTTCTGTCCTAGGCTAGCATTGTTTATTCCGAGCTTTTGTCGGGGGGGGGGGGGGGGGGTGTGACTGTTCTGGAGTACCTACCCACTCCTACCCTACTGGTACCTCAAAAGAAAGAAAGGAACCCTCATAGAATTACTTTGTTGTCCGTCTATCAAGACCCTTTTTAAAAAACCCGTTATTAAGTGCGTATGTACCCAGCCCCTTCAATATTACATGATATAACATAAATCTAGATTTCTTACATTGTTTCGAAAACAATATTAATTTCATATTATCGTTTCCAAGAATAATAATTTGTACTTATAGAAAGTTTGTTCGAGCCTTCAGGCAACACTGAAGTTGGCTCGTAAAATTTGATTAATTCGGATCTATCGTTTAACAGGCGTATTACAAAATTAACCGTTTAATTTTAAGTATTTGTATTTTCGGGCATAAAACGAAAAAATAAAGCCGTAATTTTCAAGATAAATATAAAATAAGTAAACCATAACTTAAATATCTTTATTTTATGACAGTAATTTTACTAATTCCATTCTCAAACTTTCCCTCCCAAAGTTTTACGAAAAACTACTTTTGTAAATTGGAGGTGGTTTTGGAAACAAATGGATATGTTGAGTTTTACCAAACTCAACGCTACATTCAATAAAAAAAAAATACAGATATTTTTAATACAGCAACTGAATTTTCAATAGATCTTAAAGTTGAAAGAAAAAATATACCAAAAATCCAGTTTTCGATGCTTTTTTCGTCAAAAAATGTAACCCTTAAGAATGGACCCTTAAGACTCTACCTTTCTCTACAGCTTGAATACATTTAGAACTTATATCTCAATATTAAGGGTGTGTTAATATAATATTTATCTTTATCAATGTTGCCTATTTAATCCATCTAATGTTAAGGGCATACTATATGGCCATCACTCGCATGAACAAAAGGTGCAATTTCTTCGCGCGATCATAATTTTCAAACATTTGGCGGAATTAACCGCACCTTAATTATTTTTTTTTTTTTTTTTTTTTTTTTTTTTTAATATTCCGGACATTTTTGCACACACGGTCATCTGACCCCAAATCAAGCAAAGCTTGTGATATGGCTGCCAGAGACTGATATACATACATATATAGTTTTTTAAATACATACTTAAATAGATATTAACAACCAGATATAGAACAAACACAAATGTTCATCACATAAATGTTTGCCCTAGGTGGGAATCGAACCCACGCCCCCAAGCGCAGAAGGCAGGTTCACTACCAACTGGGCTAACGGGCTATCAATTAATCAATAAAGACACTTAAGATAAGTACATGCTGCATTACTAAACTTAGAAACGCTAGCTAAGTTAATCTATGCATTAAACTCCGGGCGGAAAATATCACGCGCGAAAATGAGACAAAAGAAAGTTTTAGTTTACTCACGCTGAAGGCCCAGAATTGGCGCGCCGTTATCTCACTCGCACATTTGATGTTTTTTTTTTAAATCTAATTTATAAATAAACAAATGAGAATTTCCCATTTAAACAGGTCATTATAAATAAAAAAAAACAATAAATCCGGCCAAGTGCGAATCAGGCTCGAACACTGAGGGTTTCGTACCACCACTGTCCCACCACATAACTTGTTAGCTACTAAAATACAAAAAAATTGCGAAAAAATACAAAATCCGAACAACGCCTAGGCGGTCACCCATCCAAGTACCGACCGCGCCCGACGTTGCTTCTTCGGTGATCGCACGAGAACCGGTGGTGAACCGAAATTTGTCATTCGCACTTGGGCATTATTTGTTATGTTTTGTTATACTTTAGAGTGTGTACTATAATCATGCCAAGTTTGACGCTTGTACGTATTACCGTTTTTACATTAGAGCTAATCCAAAAAATGCGTTTGTTATATGAGGACCCCTCTTTCGTTCTTACTTTTTGACTTTTTTATTATTTCTTAGTTAATCCGCAGTAAAATTACATAAATACCTACTGTGAAAATTTCATTTGGATATCTATTACGAAGTATTCGAAAGATAGAGCCGTTAATAGGCAGAACAGTCAGGGAGACAGACAGATAGACAGACAGATATCATAGGCTTAGCGATCCCTATCACCAAAGCAAAAACAAAACAAACACAAAACAAAAACAACAACAGCAAAAACATGACCCTTCCTGTTTTTACCCTTTGAGTACGGAACACTAAAAATATGTTCTAAAACATAAAAAATATTAAAATTTATCCGAAAAATAGATAGTAATTTTATATCCTAAAAACACATTAAATGCGCGAGCGATATCGCTGCACCGGGTATTAATGACTCATTATGTCTTCTGTGCTATAACTGACGTTTCTAATGAGTCTTACTTACGATAGAATCGCGTGAGTTCGAGCGAACAATACGTTGCGATCGTCATCTGTCAGCAAGCGACGACCAGTTAGGATTTTTTACCGCTTTATACTTTACACTGCTTTATACCCCGATTTTTAATTTTCTTGCTATGATTTTTTGGGCTTTGATCTATTTGCTTTTCGTTGGTATTTTTCATGCAGTAGATTATTTTTTGAGCACTCATTCAAAATTAGAGTATTGAATTATTATTGTGTTTCCTTTGAAATAGTTTTTCTAGACAGCTGACAGTCGTAAAAGTCAAAACTTCCGCTTCTGCTATTCAAAGAGATTATTTATATTTCATGCAAAAAATTATAGTGTAACAAAATTATCTAATTTCCTAACATAAAATAAAAAACAGAAGAATGTATTCATATCTCTCGCCTCCAATCTACACAACCTGTTGAAAATAAACCAAAATTGCAATTTTTATTTATATTACACGGGAATTACTCACGTAAGATTAAGCCGGTCACTCCGACTATAGTTTCAACCGCATTAGGCAGTCTTTTTCAGTGCCAAGCGAGACGCAGCCGCGCGCGCGCATTCACCTTGTTATACAACAACAAATAATAAATAATGGCCAAGTGAGAGTCGGTGTAAAATTTCTGTTCACCACCGGTTCTCGTACGATCACCGAAGTGAAGCAACGTCGGGCCCGGCCGGTAGGTACTTAGATGGGTGACCGCCTGGGTGTTGAAGGGATGTTGTTTCTTTGCACTATTTATTTTTACTTTAACAAGTTTTATGGTGCTACGGAACCCTCAGTGCGCGAGCCCGACTCGCACTTGACTGGTTTTATTATGTATAAAACGTTGTGCTAAAATCTGTAATCCTATTGAAAACGTAATCCTATTAACTTCACGGGGTCAGTATGATAAAGGAAAAGGTTCCAATATTGTTCTTTTCAATCGCTGTGATATCTATTTGTGTTCTATTTTATATTTTATGTTTGGATAGTGCTTTTAATAAATCCTTTACACATTTTGAATATGAGGATGTGTGAGAGTAAGTGCAAATTGATAATTATTCCATCTCAAAAATTATTTCCGTGGACGCTCACTAAGTACTACGACTATCAGCTCCAAAATGGTGGCATCGAAATTCAAGAAAGAGTATTATTAAATTTTAAAAAAATTGCTTTCATTACAAGTCCGTCATAACTTGACCACTAGTATAATAAAGGCCTACAACGTCATGTAACAAATTTTTCATTACCGTGTGCTCGGACACGTACCTACACATACTAAGTCATAGATATTCTATATTAAGAAAGACCAGAGACTCTATTTTTAAGGATTACGCCTTGTCGCATGAAACTGTAATAATTGTGCTAATAGTCACTGAATAAACTTAATAATTTTTCATATTTTTTTACATGGTACATGTAACAGTGTTGTTAGTAGAAATAGTCAACGAAATAGTATTTTTTTTATCTGCACCATTAGAAATTTGGCATTTATCCATATCCTCTTTTGGGAGTTAAAATTCGAATATCGAAAGTATTTAGGTCATTAAGGGAACAACTTGTATTACAAGTGTTATTTTAAAATAGCCTTAAAATGGGATCAAAATCGACGCTAGGGTGCACAGATCATCACGTTAATTTGTTTAACAAAGCATTTCAACAAAAGAGAAACGACATATTAAAAAGAAGCCCAAAGAAGACTTTGCATCAACCGCTAAAAGAACAAGGGGTCTCATTCCGCCGAAAATACGTCAAATTACACTCTACAGAAAGGAAATGGAAAACCTTTTTCATAACCAATACAAAAAGCTAAGAAAAGCTGCTGTTTCGGCCAATTAATCTTTGCAAATGGACTGCAGAGTCATTAAACACAATAATAAATATTGAATGTCGAGTCACGGATGTAGAGTGGTTTTTTGTTTACTGGCAAAGGTGAAAAGACAAGCAAAGCATGATTGTTTTGCCTTTCATCGCGATATATAGGTCCGTTGTTTAAAGCTGGTATCAACACTTTTAATACCGTCAGGTACAACAGCTATGTAGGTCCAACAAGAGGTCGCCCGAAGAATCCAACTCGGATGTCTCGTGTATTATCTATGTGGGCAGCTTTCGGAAAATTACGTGACAAGACGAGAGTCGTCAATCAGTGTATGTTGCCAGTTATGACAAAATGGCACTAATACGTGGTCTTTAACTGCTGGCTTTTTGGAAAACCTCAGAGTAAGCACAGCAGGCAATGGAAAAAGCTATGCTCGGAGTTTCTTTGTGTGGTAAAATCTGGAACGAGGATATTTTCCGAAGAACCAGATTCACCGGCATAGCTGCTAAAATTTACAAGTTGAAGTGGCAATAAGCAGGTCTCATTGCTCAAAGAAGCGATAACCGATGAGGAAGACAGGTTCTTTAGTGGAGACCACAAACCGGAGGACGCAGCGTAAGTAGGCTTCTCACTAGATCGGCCGACATCACATGGGCTTCCAGTGGATGCAAATGGCTGGCTGTCGTTTGGTGTGGCGTTCTAATAGGGAGGCCTATGTTTAGCAGTGGACGTCTTCTGGCATAATAATGATGATCAACACTTTAGCTGGCATGTATACTTGTGTAGTGTCTGTGAATAGGTGCACATCAAAAATCGACGTGACGACACATAAAATACACAACAATCCGTCGTGAATAAAAATAAACAAAATACAAGTTGTCTTTTTCCCATCCTGATAAATAAAAGAAACAGGACAATAACCTCACTCCTTATGACTCTTCCTCGAGCCTCCCAATCCCCAGGGAGTATTATAGGCACGACACGCGGCCCGTGTCCGGGGCGTGATCTCCAGAGAGAGCAATGGATAAGTGAATGATTTATAGAGAGATAAGCTATCTCACACGTAAAGGTGTTGAATAGGTTATTGCCCTACCAGGAACATTGATTTCTGAAAGTACAGGATTAGAAAAATAGGATTTCTGGAGAATAAGTTGCGAGAAAAAATCGCTAAGTAGAAGTAAAAAAAAAAAAACAAGTGGACATTACTTTTAGAATGATTGCAAACGTTTTAATAGTAAATCATTCACCAAGGGAATAAAGCAAAGTGGATTTCATATGAAGAATTATTGGTGTAAATTTTGATGTGGGATTGTCAAATACTAGCGGGCCGCCCCGGCTTTGCACGGGTATAGATATATAGCCTATGTCACTCGGGGATAGTGTAGCTTCCCAACAGTGAAATAATTTTTCAAATCGGTTCAGTAGTTTCGTTGCCTATTCAATGCAAACAAACAAAGAAACAATCAAATCTTTCCTCTTCATAACATTAAGTATACGTAGATATAGATAGTATAGATAAGTTTGCATAAGTTTGACACTTCTAAACAGATCATAGAACTTAATTGTAGTTATAGTAGGACGTAATACCTATTTGTTATGAATTATATTTGCTTATAACTTTACATTTTATTTAAAATACTTTAGTGTTATGATGTAGCAACATGTTTCAATGGTTGTTCGAGGTACACACACTGTGCTGTGGCATTGATTTTCTCTTTTAGGATTCCGAAACCCACAGTTTCTTTGGCGAATAGGCACAATAGTAAATTCACCACCTGTGTTATCGCTATCTTCCAATTCAAACAGTCTACCAATTGTAATTTTTAAACTTTCGCGATTTGAACACATGTTTTAAACCTTACGTTAAAGGAGTAACGGATAAGGTAGGGACCTTGCTGAAGGAGTACTCCATCAAGACGGTGTATACCCCCTTATCTAAGCTGGCGAGGCATGTGAGGACACCGAAAGACGTTATTCCTTTCCAGACCCCTGGTGTGTACAAGGTCGATTGTAGCTGCGGTAGTTCCTACATAGGTCAAACGAAGCGTACCATAGCTGAAAGGCTCAAAGAACATATCGCGGCCGTCAAAAATCGCCAGACACAGAAGTCTGCTATTGCAGAACATTTGCTTGAGGCGGGATCCGGTCACTGGATCGAGCTCCACGAAGGTCCTCTCCACTGAACGACATTATTTTTCTAGAATGGTTCGTGAAGCTGTTGAAATTAGAAAACATCGCAATTTCAACCGGGAAGATGGATTTAAGTTAGCGGCGTCGTGGAATCCCATAGTAAGCAAGTGTACAAACCGCGGTGTAGGTACTAGTACATTTACCGATACAGTCAGTGTTGTGTGTCGTAGTGACAACCCTGCCATTTTTCAAGATCAAGTGAGGGTAGGAGAACAAAACACCCGCTCTTCTCGCCGGACTCACCCGCAGTTTTCAGTTAGCTCGTGACCACGGCCATTGTAACATGGTCGAAACGTCGAGCGAAAGGTACATATTTTTTACCTAAATTAAATAATACGTGATAAGTCCCGATAAACGTTTAAAACAAGTCTACCAATTGTAAATGAAGTATGTGTTCCTTGAATACATTAGGTGCCGACTTACACATAGAAAACAAATTATTTCTCTACATCTCGTTTCTCGGCAAAGTGTCCTCCAAACCAATAAAGATACCTACTCTACTAAAGTGGCAAACTAATGGGCAATTATTTCCATTAATTCGGGAAACAAGCCCCTCTTGGCATCTCTACCATCTGGTACTGTGGTATAGGGCATTTATTTACTTTATTAGATATGCTTACAAATGCAATATTGGTTTTCTCATCCCGACCTATATTTTAACCGCAATATCCGGTCGTATCTGGTTTCAGGCGGTTATAAGACTCTACTATATAGTTCAAAGACAGTTTTGGGACCGTATTGATCTTGTTTGATCTAAGGAGTTTATTGAAAACTAGCGGTCCGCCCCAGCTTCGCACGGGTATAGATTATAGCCTATGTTAACCGGGGATAGTGTAGCTTCCCAACAGTGAAAGAATTTTTCAAATCGGTTTAGTAGTTTCGGAGCCTATTCAATGCAAACAAACAAACAAACAAACAAACAATCAAATCTTTCCTCTTTATAATATTAGTATAGATAGTCGTGAAAATAATAAATTAGAGTTCAAAATAAACTTCTTGAGCAAATTCTTTAGTTTACTAGATTAGTTAATGCGTAGCTTTCTTTTTCTATTTTACTACAATACAATGTTTGACATCAACCGTCAAACGTTCATAACGTTTTTAAAATAATAACTTCATGCTTCATTTATATAAGTTTAGTTTCAAACACTTATGAATCAATTATTATTATCCTAATTTTCAGCTAAGTAACAAGCTTATAGGCTTCTTAAAAATAAACATGGTTCTATATTTTAGTTATCTATTTATTTTACTAATATCTTGGGATAAAAAAAAAACATTAAAAAACATGGCTAAAGCTTCTTAGAAACAAACATGGCTCTATATTTTAGTTATCTATCTGTTTATTTTACTATTATCTTGGGAGGAAAAGGTCGACAGTCTTCGCTAAACGTCAAACTTTCAAGCTTCTGGCAAACAACTAAGTGTTTTTGTATCCTAGGCTTCAGCAAACAAAGTTATCTTGGAAGTTGGGCAGTCACTCGTAACAGCTGCCAAGAGTGCCAAGATACGATACTGACACCCGTCTGGAGCGGAAAAATATATCCCTTAACTTCCGATGGGACCATGTAACTACTAACTGCTAAAATTTGATAGTTGGCAGTAACATATTATAGACTTTTTTTAAGATTCGGCATTGTACATTTGACACTCGTGCTATCTGATGTTTTACACATTATGACATGACGGTTTGTACCCGGAGTCATTGGTGGTAATTTTGAGCTCTTTAGTTTTGGACCTTAACCAGTAAATAAGCACCACTCAAGTTATTCACTTAGGTATTAGGAGTTAGATTTTATCATGTATACATGCAAAAGGCAGGCTGTCGTTCAGTGTGGACGTCTTCTGGCTGATGATGATGACGATGATGATGACACATGAGATTAGATTTATTTATTGGTTCTTGATCATAAGTCATAATGGCAATTTACATGCCAAAATTTTAACTTATAAAGTGTTTTTTTTTTTTAATTGATTTAAATTACAAAACAGATACAACAATAATTAATTTAACTACAAAAATAATAAATAATAATATAAAAATAATATGTCACAAATATAATAAGTATTATGAACGTAACAAATTTTAGTTGACTTTAACGATCATCGTCAATTCATATCGACTCACTGCTATAGTAAGTTTCCTCTCCTTTGTACCATTTTATGTCTGAATTATTGAATAATGCATGGTTCTGAATATTTTCAATCTTAGCTAATAGTTGACTTATATAAATACAGTTAATCTAAGGACATAAAAGAGCCAGTCTATCAGTAGCCCAGCAATAAAAGCTTATATAAAATTCCCCAAAATAAATATAACAAATGAAAGAGTAGAAAATTGTACATTGTATCCATGCGATAAATATATATCGTTAAGATGTAGGTGCTGCAAACAACCTTACTTCTTATCACACAATATCCCATCATAGCCATAAAGCTCATCGCCATACTGCATGAACGTGGAAAATATGTATATCACGTTGATGCGCTTATTTCTGCCACGTACCTGCATTATCAGCTTATAGTAGATAAAATTCAAGGCAAAAATGAAAAATAAACACGTGAAAGAAGACATTGAAAGATAAGTTCATTTCAACGTTAATAATATGTATACTCTATACTAATATTATAAATAGGAAAGATTTGATTGTTTGTTTGTTTGCATTGAATAGGCTCCGAAACTACTGAACCGATTTGAAAAAATCTTTCACTGTTGGGAAGCTACCCCCACTATCCATAGTATGGATGGTAATATGGTGACATAGGCTATAATCTATACCCGTGCGAAGCTGGGGCGGACCGCTAGTATTCCATAAACTTAATATTATGTAACTTCGCGATTAAACATTTGTTTTAATTACCTATCGCTCATGTATTGTTACGTAGAATATTATTGGATCAATGTATGTTTAATTATGGTCTAAAAGAGTTCGTCATAAGTTTTACTTGCATCGTATCTAAAAATATATGCATTTAAATAGTTTATTCAGATCTCTACGCCAGAGAGCTTGGTTTACTTTGCTAACTTTCGGTCCTATAGATATCAGTAAAATTTTGATCTAAAATAAATTCGAGAGAGCTTCCAATTAGGTAGAAACTTTTTCTTTCACCTTTATGCCAACGTTCTATTAACTTGTAACAAAGTTGTAAGGTCGCAATGACGCGGTGAAATTGCAAGTTTTATTCAATAAATTTTTAACACATTGAATGAGAAAGCAAGGCCTTATACCTGCCTAATTTTAGGGTTTTCTATAAATTTAAGGTTTTTATTACATCTTTATCACCATAATCAAGTACCTTAGTCCACAGCTGAACACAACAAAACCTTTTCTGAAGCAGCACGTCACTCCCCCAACGTTTTTATTAAAACTACATACTTATAATGTTATTATCTTAGAATAACTACACAAAGAAACCAAGTACATTGGTGTCATATATGGCTCCAAAAAAAAAATACTACGACAATTTGCGCGGTGAAATCGTACCACAATAAATCAGAAAAGCAGCATAAGAGTTATGGTGTGACATTCCACAGGTAATCCATTAATTTTCTTGCTTAAATCGTTTAAAATACCAATCGAAACGTAAGCTACAAAGCGAATTTGTAGCTTACGTTTTGAGAAGGCGTTGTTTGGAAACCTACTTTCTCTGAGTAGTTATTCTAAGGTTATTATGGAAACTGACATGGTTTTCATTGTTCTATTTTTCTTTTCTGTGATTTTCACTCATTTTGTTTATATTACACGGGAATCCTGACTATAGTTTCAACAGTTTCAACTGACTGTCGTTTCTTTTTCAAGGTGAGTGCGCGTGCGCGACTTCGTCTCACTGTGCACTGCGAGCACGCCTTTGATGAAAGCGGTACACATAATTGTGTAGCGTTTGTCATTTTTTTTTTACTAAAATCTAAGCTAAATGAACGTCTATTAGATAATTCGCATATTCTTCAAGATATTGAGAGATCTCATGATAGCCCGTTGGTCCAGTTGGTAGTGAACCTACCTTCTGAGCCTGAGGGCGTGGGTTCGATTCCCACGTAGGACAAACATTTGTGTGATGAACATTTGTGTTTGTTCTATATCTGGTTGTTAATATCTATTTAAGTATGTATTTAAAACTATATATGTATGTATATCAGTCTCTGGCAGCCATATCACAAGCTTTGCTTAGTTTGGGGTCAGATGACCGTGTGTGCAAAAATGTCCCAAATATTTATTTATTTATTTATTTATTATTTATTTATTTATTCTTCTAATGAAAGCTTATTAGCAAAGTAGAAACTTAAAATTATCTCAGCGTAGAATGCGTAAATACATAATGTACTACACAAATTAAATGTGTACCTTGTTCAACGGCCATTGGCCATATCAAAAAGCCTCGGCAAATACCAAAAACCCTTCGGCAAATATTTATTTGACCAGGAAAAAATATTTGTCGTCGAGCCTTGGATTCAATTCTGCTTGTTTTATTTTTTACCTTGTTCAATATTCTTTGTTTTAGCTGAATTTATGAATTGCAAATACTAGGTCAATTTTACAGGATTTTTATCATGCACTCAGCTAGCTACCGCTTTCCTTTTATGATTACCAGTTTCTTGGTTTTTTTTTTAGCAATAGAAAGACCAACCAAAATACAAAAAACTCAATACAGCAACGTACAAAAAGTATCAGTCGCGTCACAAAACAAAAGATCCAGAAACTTTCAACGCCTCCTCGTTCCTTTTCGCAGTCAGGCCTATTTGCAGCGACCGGATTTATTGGAAGTCTCGATAAGCTCCGTCACTGGAGCTTATTGAACTCTCCTAAATAGCTTCGTATGGACCTTTGTAAGCCTATTTGTTAGGAATATCTACAACAGATTTTATGAAGAAAACAGACGTACAGCGGCCGATTGAGAAGCTGCACAGTATTTTTTGAGCGAGCACACATACAAGTGATCTCGGTTATCAATAAAGTACACGGTTAATCTTTAAGCTAGTCATTCTCCTTGCCTCGCTGTTCCTTGCCTTTTTCCTAAGCCTCTGAGTGAGGGGGCAAAGGTCGTCCACTGTGATTTTCTATTTCATCTTGTATTGTGCATCATTATTAATCACCTCAGCAGCGACAATTTGTTTTGCAACAAAAATGAAAGACTACGATGTCCTCTTAATGAGGTTGGTCCAGCGAGTAGGACACCATGAAGAAACTTGCTTCGAGCGCTTATTTCTGCCAGCTTTCCTTCGACTACTAATCATTTGAGCCATGTCTATTAAGCCGTTAACATTTATTTTGATTAAACATTGATCCTAAAAATGTGTTGGAAAACTTATTTTATAGCTGAAAAGTTGGCGAAAGTGTGACCACAGAACTTTAACCTGAAACGTAACTACTGACATATTTAAAACTTTTATTGTTCAAACCTAGTATACTGGGCTACGCGGAGAGGGTATACTAACCTAAAAGGGGTCCATTCCATAGTACCAATCATTATGAACAACTTTTACTATGGAAGCAACTCTGAATTCACAGAAAAATATCTGCTGTTCCATAGAAAACGGCAATTGACACTCTGATAAAATGTATGGAACAACTGCTTTTTTCCATAATTTCAGGGTTAGTCCATTAGCTATAGCCATAGTAAAAGTTGCTCATAAAGATGAGTATTACGGACCCCTTTCGGCGTAACCCTCTATAAACTGTTTTGTATCGATATGTCAGCAACGTTGCTTATAGAAATTACTTTGAATAGAACAAATTCAAATTAATATATTTTAAAGTAAAACAATAGATATGTACCTACATAGTAACTTTTACTCGTATACCATAAATGAATATCACACGGGTCTCATAATTGTGTTATTTGATTTCTACGAAAGTGCTAATAATATACTTCAGTTTGTTTGCAAACATATAAAACAAGTTGATAATTCCGCTAACTATCTAACAAGCGAAGTTTGACGTGGTAACAAGGGTACATTGTTTCGAAGTAAATTACATTACTGCCATTACATGGAACTGATCCAAGTACGTGATAGGTACTTACTCAAGCCTACACGTGTATTTATCTTATTTCATGCAAACACTCAGCGTATATTCTATTTTTAACGTAGAGGAAAGCAAAAAATTGTTTTGAACTATCATGGTTGTTCACCCACATTCTAATCACAGTAAACAGCACGTAAAATGTCATATACCATAGCTATAAGAATAATAGTGTAGAATTCTATTAGAATATTTTATTTCAGTTTTAGTTCCGACACTCCGACTAGAAACAGGATATTCTAGTAAAATGGCTAATAAAAACAATAATATTGAGCTTACAAATATCTAACTTTGCTAACCTTCATTCTTAACCTTTCAATGCTGACATGCAATTTCGTAACTCTTACTAGACTGACGTGCGGTCTCTCAGACCACGTAGTTAAAAATACTCACAGGGATCAAAAACCGTTGATTAGAACACAAATCCATCTAATCAGGTTTTAGCCAATATATTATATATTGATATTTTGTTTGATAACGATTATTTTTAATAAACAAAACTTAATAAAAACTTATAAAAATATTGATCTTAAAAATACATATTTTCAAGATCAATATTTTTATAAGTTCACTAATTATATTAGACACCAAACAAAAAATACACAAAATGAACACAATAAAAATTTTTGTTAGAGATTAGTTAGCAGTCAACATAAAAAATTAAGTTGATTGCCATTACTATTAGACTGGTGGACGTAACAGGCTGAAAAAAGCTACTTAATAAAAAATAAGAAGATGTAGACGATAAACAAATTAAGAACTAAGTTAAATGTCGGATCTGCATGATCTAATTCCCTCCTGCCCATTTTCCTATCGGACTGTCAGAGTGGCACAAAAAATTGTCAGCGCTTTATTGTTGATATTCCGAAAACCCGTACGAAGCACTTTGATTCCAAATGTATTGTGTGAACTGTGCTAGTCTGTAGAACGTAGTGCCTGAATGTATGTTCCCCGATATAATACAATCTGGGTGTATTCAAATCACGAGTGAATCGATTTCTTCTAGGCAAGCGTGCTCTATCGTAGAACACGACATCATCGCTTAATATAAGGCGAGTTGGCGGTCAAACTTAAGCTTAAAATTAATATTAAAAAAAAGTTAAAAACTAAAATCTTTAAAACTACTGTTGATATGAATTTTCTCTTTACCCGAACACAGGTTTTTAATTATAATGCTAAAACAAGATTACATAATATTAAGTACCAATGGGTCTTACTCGATTAGAAATTCCGAAACAAACAGAAACGACTGCGTCTGGAATTTTGATCAGCTTAACTCGAAACATGTGAGTAACACGAAACTCAATAGCAAAGTCGGGCTCGTTATGAACTTATTAAGAAGTTCTGGTTATGTCGAGTTTGAAATAATTGTTCAAATAATAATCAGATTTGATTTTGTAATAATTGTAATACAATTTTTATTTTATTTTTTATTTACGTAATATTATAAAAGAGTCTTCAGGCATTTTAATAAACAATTTCATTCTTCCATTACATTGCCATTCCTTTCCTTGATTAAATAATTAAATTAAAATTAAAAATCATTTATTTCAATAAGGTAAAAAAATTAAATTTTCAAAAAAGTATGATCATATATTTTTTTAAAATAATGCCTGGTAAGTCCCTATAAACACTATAACACACCACATTAAATTTGCCGCCATAGCCGCCAGACCAGGTGTGGCAACACTTGTATTTTGTTGGTCGTCATGTTTTATTTTACCTGGGCATTTCTATTCATAGATCGGCATTATGTCTATTGTCCTTATGTTATAATTTTTACAAAAAAAAATACAGCTAATACAAGCAATGTAATAATTTTCAACATAGTTTAACTTCCAACTGTTATTCCCAAAAGCTTTTCATTTAGATTTTATTCAGGTATATGAAGCTAAATCATTATGAATATAATATTCTATTCCCATCGGTTATCAAACTACTGTTACGTATGAAGCATAACAAAGCATATACAAGTAAATCAAACCCCGATTCAAAGTTGCCCCATCGAGAGAGATTTATCTGTATTTGGATTATTCCTCTGTTTATTCGTAAATCAGCTCAGAGTCCAGATAAGATTAATATCATGTTAATTCCTGTTTCACGAACGTTATTCAAAGACGTTTCCAAGATATATTTTGGGATATAATATAATTATACAGAATCTCAGTATGTTTGGTTTACTTAACATAATTGCATTAATATAAATTTATAGACATTGTTGTCAATTGATTGTATTTATCGAAAATACTATAAATTTTACAGATATTATTTAAATTTACATTATGCTAAATTTTAAATTTCGGTGTGCCTTGTATTTGATCAAAGCTTTGTATTAGTTAGCCAAGCAATGGCAGGTATTCGTTCTTTAGTAGAACAAAAAAATACTATAAAAATTATATAAAAATGTATAAATATATCAAATTCTACCTTTATTTATTCTTCTTCGATTTGTGCTGTAGCCTACAGCATTGACATGAAAAAATATTAGGCTGCCTCTAGACACAAAGTTCACGTGGGCGACACACACAAGGTCATCGACGCTGGGTTACAAGTAGCATGAAATCATAGCTCCCCATACTCCGCGTATTACCTATGGGAATCCGATGAAACTATGTGGTTTGATTTAAATAATATGTATATATTATTCAATAATATTAATATATTATTAAATGCATGTTTAACTTGAACTTCATCGCTTGGACGGACAAACAAAATAACAATTGAAATGCTATTTATATTTTAGGTAATATATTTTTTACAAATTGTTGCTCAATTTCTGTGTTTGTTGCAATGAAGTGGCAACTGGAGAGTGACATAGGTATGTCAATCCCGGTTTGCCAGACCTTGTTTTATCGGATCAAGCCTACTACCATATCACCAGTCTTATTATTGGTGAGATGAAATTAATATATTGAGCTGAGTAACTGAGTGCAGTGTAGGCTCTAAGAACCGATCGAAACTCAGAGCGCGTCGTGATTCCACAGCTGGTGGTTAGTTTCGAAACATTTCGTAATCATCTACTACGTTAAGGATTTGAGAATTCAATCTAGTTTCAATTGCTAAATTATTCTAAGAGAAACCTTACGAGCCTGAATATAAATTTGAATTAAAATTGTTTCAGACTTCAATGATTCGATTACAAATTAAAGATGAATCCGATGATAACACATAATTGCAAAATTTGAGACTTAACGAGAATCAAGCACTTTTATTTCAATACACATAATTATGTACTCTTTATTACGTATTGTATGAACAAACTACACAAAAACTGGACTTTGCTCATTAACATCTTAAATCCATTATTGCAATTACTTATCATTCACCTTTATCTTGTAGCAAGATCTGTGAAAATCACTATTACAGCATACTAATGTAGGTACATTCTTTTAAAAATTTATGGTGTTTTTGACCTAATTCTTCTAAATCCGTTTGTAATGTAATCAACCAACATTGACCATGCTCTGTGTGCTTTAGGAGAATAAAGTTGTATTATTTTAGCTGAATATCAAATTTAAGATAAGCCTTGTAAAACTTATGTATATTTTTGTGAATATATCAAATTCTATATTCAAACAATATTTAAGGTATGTTTTACCTCATTTTTATTCACGGACTTCGAAAAAGGAAGATCGTTCTCAATTAGGCCCGTATTATTTTAATATTTTTTTATGTATGTACAGCGATTACACCGGCATCTGTACATCGATTTGCGTGTTTCTTTTTTTATCATGTAGAAGATACTCTCGAGTTGGTCCAATAAAAAAATCATTAATTAGGAATCAATTGTTTTCAAACCAGCTCAAATAATAGCTAGAGCGCTTACGAATTTCGGATTACCAACAAAATTAGCTTTAGAACAAAAAAATATTTTAACACGGATTTTGAACACGGGTCATCTATAAAATAAATTTTGCAAAATGTAAATCTATGTTTGATATTAAAAAATAGTTCCCGCCCGACTTCAAAATCCATGTTAAAATATTATTTTGTATTTTGTAGTGTGGCATATTAACTTAGAATGTTTGGGTTTTGTGGTTTTTTGAAGTCGGTTTTTTAAAGATAGTTTATTTTTCATACAATTCCATGCTAACAGAATTGTCACAGACTAATGCCCGCGATACAAAATACAACACCGAAATATCTTTCTTTTTATTAAGACCCTGGAAAAACGAATTGAATAAATGGTGGGCCCTTTCATTTACAGGGAATTCAACATTTCTGTAGATATTCACGTTTTTCACAGAGTTACTGAAAGTAGCGCCACGACAATGGGCAAGGGTTCCGTTATTTAATAAGAAAGTGGGGAAAAACGAGATTTCCCCATTGGCAGGAGATAGGGCACTCTGTTTTGCCTTTGTATTTTAAAAGTTACGTTCTATTTCTTTTTCGCAAGTGCACGATACTGGGAACAATCGCTAATCAAATATTTACCTTCGAAAGTATCATAACGTAAGAATTATTACTGCTTGCCTTACTAAGTTGCCGCTTACTTCCAAAGCACGTTTTAATCTTTTTAAAATTTATTACGAAATTTTAAGAATTTTACTTTGAAACTTCTGCCCCAAATGCTTTTAACTTTCAAAACTTTACTGAACTTGACTTTTTATTTATTCAAAATTATTACGTGACCCGCGGATTGTCCAAAATTACGTGATGATGTGCAGGCTGTACTGCCTGGTTTTTATGCCGCCTGAAGGCTTCTGACATGGCTAGGTGGTTTTTTATACCCATCTGAAAATTTACTATTCTGTCGGACGGCCACAAGAGCCACACACTGTTAGCGTTCACGCCTGCGGAACGATGAAATTGTATGAAAATGACAGTCATACAATTTCATCTTTGACACGAAAAGATGACACGTTTTTATGGTTGGTATTCCAAAAACTCTTACGAAGCGTTTTGATTCCACTTGTATTGCGTGAACTGCTAGATTGTAGGTAGATTACGCTGCCTGAATGGATGGTCCCCGATAAATATGATCTACGTGTCTTCAAGTCGCGTGCAAATCGGTTTCTTTTAGGCAAAGTGCTCCATCGTTGATAACATCATCTCCGAAGTGGAGATCAAAGGCAATCCTACTATTGAATAAAAAAATGACAAGTAAATAACGAACAAACAAACAGTCAATATTTTCACACAGTAAAGGTTAATACCGCTAATATTATAAATCCGTGGTAGCCCATTTGGAAGACCACTAGACTTGAAAGCGTGAGGTCGCTGGTTCAAATCCCGAGCCCGTACCAATGAGCTCTTTGGAGTTTATCTACGGATTTTCATACCACTGGCTTTTCGGTGAAGGAAAACATCGTGAGAAAACCTGCATACGTACAGAGAAGAAATTCAATGGCGTATGTGAATCCACAAACCCGCACTAGGCCAGCGTGGTGGATATGGCCCAATAACCCTTTCGGGGGTAGGCTAGAAGTCCAGCAGTGGACTGTTAAAAAAGGCTGATTATGATGATGATGATGAAAGGTTAACGTATATGAATCCACAAACCCGCACTAGGCCAGCGTGGTGGATATGGCCTAATAACCCTTTCGGGGGTAGGCTAGAAGTCCAGCAGTGGACTGTTAAAAAAGGCTGATTATGATGATGATGATGAAAGGTTAATACATAATAGACCTATCACATAGTTTTCAGTAGAAGTAGAATCCATTCACTTAACCGATCAACAACAACATTGACTCCATTAAACTCCCACTAAAGATCATGGATCTCCCATATTACACAGAGAACATGCAGAGAACACGATATATCAACGCAACATACATTAGAGCGACGTTTATAACACATCAAAAGACAAATAAACGTAGGGAGTAGTAACTCAAGAGTCACGTCGCGGAGTTATTGTATCAAAACAAAAAAAAAATATACGACATAACTATCACTTCTAAATTACAAGAGAATAGAATTCAGAGAACACTTTTTATTTGGGTGTTTAGGGTTGAAATTCACCAAACTCGTGAAACATTGGTCAACACCAATCTTGTAAATATCAGTCACTGTTGTTCACTACAGTTAAATTATTACTAACATTTTATTTTTTTGGTGTTTAGATTGTGGATGTAGCTCGCGATATTTGGCGCAGTTACATGCACCCTTACGGTGCGGACAGAGGCTGAATGGTTCGACTTCAACCAGTATACCAACCTTAATTTAAATGATGTTGGGTGCTGTAACAGCGTGCTGGCTGATCCCTTATCGGAGGAGTGCAGAATGCTGTGCAAGATTTGACATTATGTATTAAAAGAAGGATTTAGATTTAAGATTTTTAAAAAAAGGTAGGCCTTCCCACTGGATGGATCGATGATGTCGTGAGAGTTGCGGGATGTGGTTCGGTCAGTGGATGGAGATGGCAGGCTGTCGTCCAGTGTGGAGTTCTAAGGGGGAGGCCTATGTTCAGGAGTGAACGGTGACGTCCACGGTTAAGATTTAATTGAATTTCATCATCAGACAGGTGACTGTCTGATGGTGAAATTCAATTAAATTACTACTACTAAAATTACTACTATTTCACGTAGCAAGAGAGCAACGGATCGACGTGCAATTTTTCGTAGAGATAGATAATAGTCAGGAAAAAACGCTGGTGAAACTTCGGTTCGCAGTTAGTGGTGTTATAATTACTTCATTTAGTGCGGCCGCATAGCTACATAACGCAACCACTCGTGGCCACTACAAACTTTTTATACGTTTGGTATGGTATCAGCGCTCACTGAGCAGTCGAGTGGCCGCGGCTTAGTAGCGGTTTTTAACACTCTATATAAGATCACTGAAATTAAACAACAGACGCTTAGTTCAGTTTTTGGATGGGTAACCGTGAGCGGCATTTACATCTGAGCGTTACCGTGGGTTGAATGACACGTAAAATTGTATGTTTGTTGATTGTTTGTCCTATTAACAACAACCATTTAGCCATGTCAGGATGTTTTAGGTGACTTATAAACTCTGACATTAGGGCTGGCCACTCAGCACTCAGCCTATATTATGAATTTACTTGTCTACACGCCGCACCGTACCTACCTATTTCATTTAACGGGATATTTACCATGATTATGTAGTGGATGGCGCTTTCGCTAATCTATAGTAAGTAAATTAAAAAACGATTTACTCAGGATTCCTTTAAATATGCCATTCAACGATTTAAATTGAATAAATAAAAAAATTATAAATCTTATAAGAAATCAGTCGCCTAGTAGCTATTAACTGTTTCATCATCATCATCGCCCAGAAGACGTCCACTGCTGAACATAGGCCTCCCCCTTTAACCTCCACACTGAATCCACACACACGACAGCCTATGCCTTTTTGCATCCACTGGATGCCAGCGACTCTCACAATATCGTTGGTCCACTAACTGTCCATTAACTGTTTACATTATCAAAATATGATGGAAACCTGGTGAGTTTCAGCCCTACTTTTTATTGAGTTCATAACGATCTGTAGACGTATTTATTCATATTTATTTCTTGCATTTGATTCTACATTTTCTGAGTCGGTAAGAACACTTAACGTGTTGAATGATAAGGCTAAAGATCTTTACTACAAGCGTTTAATTGTTTATATGCCTTAGGTGGCAAACAAACAGACGGTCCACCTGGTGGCAAGTAGTCACCGTCGCCTATGGATACTTGTAACATCAGAGGCATCACAAATACGTTACCGACCCTATAGGACTCTATTACCTCGCCTTTTGAAGAACCCAATGTTGTAGTTTCTCGGAATCACCGCGGAAGGTAGCTCATTCCACATTTTGCAGGTGTGAGGCAAGAAAGATTGTGTGAATCGCACAGTGTGTGATTTCCACTGATCTATGATTATGTGGATGAACTTTCAGGCGGTAGCGGCTAGTATGATGATAAAACTGTGACGCTGGCATCAAACTACCAAAATTGTAATTTACTTGAGAATGTTTCCTTTCTATGATCACAGACTGTTAAATTATAAAGCATCTTGCTTAGTAACAAGAGTATGACCTCACCCTCGTCAACTTGCGGGCACTCCAATTTGTTCTTTGATAAAACCTATCAAAGATGAACTCAAAGATTTGCCGAAAGCTTTGAACGGACCCTGGTGTTTAATAATAATTAATACCTACCTACTCTAGATTGTAATTCCTATTAAATAA
Organism: Agriopis aurantiaria; assembly: GCA_914767915.1. Taxonomy (NCBI): domain Eukaryota; kingdom Metazoa; phylum Arthropoda; class Insecta; order Lepidoptera; family Geometridae; genus Agriopis; species Agriopis aurantiaria. The sequence continues at coordinate 14,321,264 of OU611989.1, read as the reverse complement.
TTCATACTGAGAGATTCAACTCAGTCACACAACGAGCAATGGAGAGAGCTATTTTCGGTGTTTCTTTGCGCGATAGAATTCCGAACGTGGATATTCACCGAAAAACCAAAGCCACCTACATAGCTATTATGCAAATTGATGTGGCAATGGGCAGGTCACATCGCTCGAGGAATCGATGACCGGGGTGAAGAAAGATTCTAGAGTGGAGACCACGAACAAGACGCAGTGTAGGTACGAAGGTAGACCTCCCACTAGATGGGCCGATGAGAGTCGCGGGCATCCAGTGGATGTATGAGATGGCAGGCTGTTGTTCAGTGTGGAGGTCAAAAGGGGATGCCTATGTTCAGTAGTGCACGTTTTCGGGCATCAGATAGTAGATCAGTATCAGTAGAGTAGAGTAGTATCATATATCAGGCGCACATGGCTGATCGAGCAATCTTTCTACACATTTGACGAATTTTATAAATGTATAATTTAATTTGTTTTTTAATTTTTATTTAATGGATTTTATTAAATTAACTGTAATTTTTATTTTATAATCGACTTAATTCTTTATTATTTAATTGATGGATCAAATTTTTTATCCTAGTCTAGTTCTAAATTATTATTGTTTTATCTAATTTATTATTTGATTGATATAATTTATTATTTGATTAGTTTGACATGTAAAATAACATTTTATTAATAAATGAATATGAATATGAGTATCAGTAAATCATCATCATCAGATGATGATCTACTACAGGAAAAAACAAAAAAATCTCCTAAGGAGTCTGGACAATAGTACAGACGAACGTAACCGAAACAGAGACACCATTATGTCAAACTTAAAGCAGTTTATTATTCCGTCCATTATTATAAACTACTTTCATGTGGAACCAAAACTATAATCGCGAAAAAAAATCAGCTGTTCACACTTCATTGAGTGTGAAAACATAATATTTCCAGTAGATTTTTTTTCATAGTCTGGGTTGTTTCTTTAGTACAGTTTTTCATAATGACCTCTTTTCGGCTTAATACCACCGTTTAGTGTAAATCATATCAGTAGACCGATATAGGCTAATGTTGATGATGTACTAAAAAACGTTGAAGAATTAGAGCGAATTTAACATTAAACTCGCTTTCCATACTACCTGTCCTTATCTTGAATATTCTATTTACATTATTTGTATGTTGTGTGTCGAGAAACAAGATTTATTCACATTTTTACTTGAGCATCTTTGTAATCCACAAACCAAACAAACGATGTACAATGCAGAAATACGCAGTATGGGTCTGACTGCGATATACTAGCTTGATTTTTTCTCTCACACACATTGCTTACTGTAAAAGAAGTTGACTGTTTATATCAAAGATATATAAAACAATGGATCGGCCCCTTCATTATGTAACTTTCAACTCGTGATTTAGTCGCAAATTCAACAGTTTCACTATGACCAAACTGCCAATTTAGCGACTAAATCGCGAGTTGCAAGTTACATTATCAAGGGGTGGGTCAGCGCTCAAAATAATAAAACCGTAATAACTATTAAGTTAATCTGTGTTTTTATTAGTTAAGTACTTATTAGTATTACTCAATGACCTATCTTTGGTATTAACGACATAGGATTTAAATAAATTGGTCTGTATTTCTAAAATGTAAAGTAATCACATTCACAGTAAGTACACGTTGCACTTAGGCCACTTTTCGGTTATTTTTGTAATTTAATAGACTATATTGTATATTATAGACCTAACATCCATTATGTTTGTAAACCAATGGTTAATAGAGTAGGTAAATCATTTCTTATAAATTAAATTATCATTTAATATCTGACCGCAGAAGGGCTGTCATAATATAGTTTGTATTTAAAATATTCTTGAGGGAAGTAAAAAAGTTTGTACTTATAGCCTAGCTCTAGTCATCATCATCATCATCAGCCAGAAGACGTCCACTGCTAAACACAGGCCTCCCCCTTTAACCTCCACACTGAACGACAGCCTGCCTTTTGCATCTTCTGGATGCTAGCTCGTGTCAAAAACTAAAGAAGTATCCATACTTTTCATAGTCTGTTAGGTAAACTGTGAAAAACACTAAGGACTTGCAAGTGATGATTCAAACACAGCAGATCATCATTCGTTAGTGAGAAATGAATCTGTTCTCGAATGTACTAACACTAAGTATTTCAAGGCCAAACAATGTTGGCCAACCCGTACAAAAATACAGTAAAATGTGAATAAATAGACAGCGTGGTATTTATAAAGGCCCTGCTCTGAAACTTCGTTATAATAGGCAATTTTTATTACTTTTTATCTTTCTATCTATATTATTATTATTTTTGGATAAAAAAAATTGGGCAGAGTTGGGTAACAATAAAATGTATATTAATAAAAAAAAGACTATGCCTACAACTTAAACTAAAAAAGTAGAAACCTACAGTTAAAACAGACATTGAAAGTCCTCATCAAAACTTTTGCTGAAGGGAACCTCAATCCAACACGATATATGTGTATTTATTATTTATTTTTAGGGTTCCGTACCTCAAAAGGAAATAACGGAACCCTTATAGGATCACTTCGTTGTCCGTCTATCCGTCTGTCTGTCCGTCTGTCAAGACCCTTTTTCTCAAGAACGCGTAAAGACATCAAGTTGAAATTTATACTAAATACTTGGGTCTACGGTTTCTTTCGCCTGTAAAAAAAAATAAAAGTTGTAAGTCAACGCAATCCATTTTTTTTTGATGCCCATATCATGATGTGAACATTTTGTGCGCCATCTTGGGGCGTCCGCCATATTGAATTTATCATCTAGGACCAAAGTGCTTGGGAAGACAAGTCCAATGAACCTAAATTTGACGGGGCTACGTCGTTTCGTTTAGGAGTTCCTATGGCCACCTTCTGTCTCCATCATCAGACCAGCTCGAAGGTACCATAGCGTTGCATTGTCACTGAACTTACATAAGTATGCCAAATTTTAGCTCATCGGTTGAAAATATGTGATTCAAAATTATGTTGCAAGATTCCACCCGAACATACATAGTTACATACATACATTGCAAGTTAAATAAAAGCTTGTAAAAATACAATTACAAATGATTGTTTTTTTTTGTCAGAAACGTCCAAGTATGTACAGATCTCCCGGGGAATTTTCATTGAAAGCAATATATTTCACGTAAAGGCCGTTTTTCGACAACACAAGAATGTTAAATCGCCGATAAATTTACGTGTAGTACCAAAATTAATTGATGTTTTTCTTTGAAAAATTAATTGGCTCTTCAAACAAGAATTATTTATAATGTAACCGTTACATTGTAATTGTTTAATTTTATCGATGCCGTGTGTGGCGGTCGCACGGGGTGGATTTAGGCCATTATGCTTACCTGCCAGATCTATATGTTTCTCACATTTTGAAAACTTTAAAAGATTAAAGTTTGATATGTAGGAAAAAAAAAACGATTGGGTATTATTTTAGATTAACGTTTTTAGACGTTTTGAAGTAATTTTTATGTTGACATGATTCATTTTGACGGGAGTGAACGAAAAAACAATTTTGTCGTGTTTTTTTCTCAATATATATCTGTGATGTACCTATATATAGACCAAAGATTTCATACTATATTAGATCGTTGGTATAGAAGACCCTATAAAATTTCTACATAAAAATTACTTAACATAATTTTTTATGTTATTTTTATGTTATAATTATTGTGAATTAACATGTTATGAATTAATAGTTTGAAAATTAAATCTTTACTACTTTTAAAGATAATCGGTACTTAAATTCTCACTCAGTGTTTTTTTATTTTCAAACGCGTTGAAAATGTTCAAAACAGATTAGCTCTGGCCGGTGAACCCGGCCTTAAATGAATATGCCTGAAAGGAAATTAGATAAGCGAATTAAAGCCGCTCTAACGTTCAGGGTAAGCTATCATCTAATAGTGGACAGCATTTGGATTATCTTTAAGTAGACCTTCAAAGGTCAGTGGGTAATCAAACTATTGTTGTATAGCAGAAAATAGTGATGTAATCAAAGGAGACAAAATTGGCTGCCAATTATTTTAGCAACGGCCGAGGCTTTAAAGTCCAATTTTCATGACGTGTGATCTTCAATAAATAAACAGATTACTCTTATTAAATAATATTCATATCAGAAAATATTTATGGATACAGTGAAATAATAACTACATATATAAGACAAAACGAGTTAGTAATAGAAGAGCTTTGCATAAAATAAGCGCTCGTACCTACTTCGCAGGGTTGAACCTAAGTTGGAGATTAATACAAGTACATCATCATCATCATCAGCCGGAAGACGTCCATTGCTGAACATAAGCCTCCCCTTTAACCTCAACACTGAACGACAGCCTGCCTTTTGCATCCACTGGAAAAGTGAACATCGACACATCCACATCCACTTGAAGTGGCAATGGGCAGGCCACGTCGCTCGAAGAACCGATAACCGATGGGGAAGAAAGGTTCTGGAGTAGAGACCACGAACCGGAAGACGCAGCGTAGGTAGGCCTCCCACTAGATGGACCGACGACATTGTGAGAATATAAGTACGTTAATTTTTAATTATCGTATGCTATGTAATACTTATATTATAATCATAAAAAATAATAGCCTATTCCGGGCATAAATAGGAAACAAACGATACCTCAATCGTCAAAATAGGTCAAGCCGTTTTTTTTTTCAGCTACACAAGATATAATAAAGGAAACAAAATAAATGTAGATACGAACACCCCAAAAAACAATACTTTCTTTATTAAGCAGTCGGGTTAAAATTAATCATTAAAAAATATTGTCATAAAATATAACCTTCCTTTTTAGCGAATTCAAAACAACAGGTTAATTAAAAATAAATACAATATGGACCCAAAACACGTTAGTCTAATTTGAGGAAAAGTAATCACGCAGTTCATACAAGCGCCCTTTTGGCTGTGATTGATCCGTTTCACACAACAACAAACAGCCAAAATGAGCTGTGGTTCTTATTTCATCTTATTGTCTTTGACCGATAAAGTATGCTTTCGTCGTTGAACTTAAAAAGTTTCTGCTTTTCAACACCAAAACAAAAACTAAAATGATGTACCGAATCTCACTTTTAAAGCTATTCAACGATACGTCGCATGAAGGGGTTTAGTAAAATTTACTTTTTAAGCCCACTTTACATGACGCCGTTACATAATGGTTAACCTACAAAGACCTATATACCTTTTTTAAGGATTTTGGCGGTGCACGTCTTGTGCATTTGCCAGTGTTGAAAGGTATTCTACTTTTATAAAATTTGTCAAGCAAGTCTAAGTCAAGTAAACTTAAGTAAAGTAATTCACGGTCAAGTCCAAGTGATGCCCTTGTAAAGCGGTGGAGTAAAGTCGTAAAATATATTATAAACTGAACCTCTTTGAAACATTTTAAAGAGTCAACATTTTTATGCACTAGAGCATAAAAATTAGTTTTAGTCCGCTTACATCGGGCACAAACCAGAACTTTACGAGCAAGAAAAGTGAAAAAAGTTGTCAAGTATGAGGTAAGAAAGCTGCTTGCGAGAGGTTTTTTGTTCTTACATTAAAAATAACCCTTTATACTAATAATAAATTCAAAAGTAAGAATAGCTCAGATTATTTAGAGTTCAAATTAAAAATGCACGAGGGAGCTGACCGCACGTGTATGTATTTTCATACCGTTTTTACCTTTGTGGCCAGTCGGTTACAGATACGTTCTAGAATGTGTTTGACGTTAGTTTTGAACAATTGGTTTTCAACATAACTCAAAAGGGAGATTGTCAATTTTGACAATCATTTTGATTTGACTGTTTTTGTGTGTAGGTATATTACGCGATATTTTCGCACTTCATTCACATTTTCGAATGACAGCCTGCCTTTTGCATCCACTGGATGCCCGCGACTCTCACAATGTCGTTGGTCCATCTAGTGGGAGGCCTCTCTACGCTACGTCTTCCGGTTCGTGGTCTCCATTCCAGAACCTTTCTTCCCCATCGGTTATCGGTTCTTTGAGCGGTTTAAACGCTCATATCTCATATAATATCAGCAAATTTAATTTATGTTTTCAGTATGTGTAATGTATGTAGAAATATTAATCGCTAAGCCTGTTAACTGTAATAAATTAAACATTAGGACACATGCCTAATAGGCAGTTTCTGTGTTATTTGACTGTAGATAAGTTTAGTGATAAACAAAGTTTATTTTTATTTTGTCTGTTTACAATTTATATAAAAGCTACGTTTTATTTTAGTAACTCGGCTAAGTATGCCATCTGTGTTCAAGCAACTTTTTCCGTCACCATTACATACGAAACCTTTGTTTCATTTCTCATGTAACAATCTCCTAACAATACCGGATTATGTTTATTTTATAGTGTGACCTCGATAATTCGGTAACTATTGACCCTGACACGTCATTACGAGAGGGAGTGATCAATTTCTCGGTAGTCGTAACATTCTCACCAGTTACCGGATCGTAAAACCTTTCAATAAAATCATGACGTAGGGGAGGCTTTTTGTTAGGAAATAATGAACAACAGAAGCCGGAATATTTAGCTCAAGCATTATAAATACGGCACTGAAACGTGGTCTCTCACTATGCCCCTCATAAACAAGCTCAAAGTCGCACAATGAGCTATGGAGAGGGCTATGCTCGGGGTTTCTCTACGAGATCGAATCAGAAATGAGGAGATCCGTAGACGAACGAAAGTTAACGACATAGCCCAACGGATTACCAAGTTGAAGTGGCAGTGGACAGGGCACATAGCACGCAGAACAGATGGCCAATGGGGCTGAAAGGTTCTCGAATAGAGACTACGGACCGGTAAATGCAGCGTAGGATGTCCACCCACAAGATGGACAGACGACCTAAAAGAGATCGCAGGGAAATCTGGATGCAGGCCGCTTCCATAACCGACCCTTTTGGAGATCGATGCGAGAGCTATGTCTACGTCCTACGGCTGAAATGATGATGATTATAAATACAAGATAAGTGTCATAACCGCAACAACCTTAACCATAGTAACAAGCTTTGCTTAGTTTGGGGTCAGATGACCGTGTGTTCAAAATGTCCCGAATATTTATTTATAATGTTATTATACAAACCAATACAGCAATATAATTAACCAGCCATCTCTTAAAGCTTCTGTGCATCTTAATGGATCCTTAATTTTAAGAAACAACTTTTCACACCACCTGCTCTGCAATGTCCTATGACGTGGTTTTTGCCTCAATTAATTACACAACGGTGAAAGAAATTTTCCGATACAGTAATGTTCTATTTATTGTACCTATGGCTAGAGTTGATATTGTATGGCTACCGACTTTTCAAGTGTTTTTTCCCGCGCTGTTTTCCGTTTATTACAGAACAACTCAGACGTAAAATAATATGAAATTATTACAACTAACTGACCTACTCTTCTAATCAGTAGAGTTTACCTACCTTTTTGGATTATTTGATATCTACTGAAACACAAACTTTATATTTAGGTACTCCAGATATTACATGCATTGGCTATAGAAGAACAATTTTTTAATCTATCCATCTTTCTGTCATAAAAACTGTTTAAAATACTTTTTAGTTTATTATTTCTTAGAGTAAAATTATTTATCTTAACATTGACTAAGTAATAAAATTATATTCTGCTTGAATTACTGCTGATTCTTTGTCCAAACGATAAAAGTTAAAGAAAGCTATATAATCTTTATCGTAAACAAAGTTGTTCTCTTGTATTTCTTAATGAGCCTTAAGACAATAAATTAAGTCCATTTGTTCTTGGAACTTAAAATAATGAACTTGGGCAAAAGACATCGAAATACTAGCTAAATCACGTGAAGTCACTCGCATAATCCCAGCCTTTTTCCAGTGATTATTTATCATGCGGGAACACAGACAACTAAAGGTAGCATTCCGATCTTGGCGACCACGACCAGTGACTGTTACCGGCAACCGCGACCGGCGACCAGCGACCGTGATCGGTGACCGCGACCGGCGGTAGCTGGTCGCGATCGCCGGTCGCGATTCGGTAGTTTAATGACAATATTTTTGCAGCTTAATATATATTATGTGATACTATTACAGCTGTCAATCAAGTTGCTATTACGTATCGTATTATCCGTAGCAACCATCGATATACAAATACATATAGAGTCATAATCGTGCCAAAAAAAATTCCGAACCAAAACTCGACGCACGCTACGAATTGCGCTGACTTTTAAGTTAGTTAAAAGGTAACCGCGATTTGACTACAACGCCGCGTCATGCCAGAGCTACGATGACATAGCGGACAACTAACGTTGAACACTATGCAAGCGACAACAACCTTACCACGGTAAATATCCCGTAAATAATCATATAACTTTATGCAAGCGAAATCTACTACACGTATAATTTGGAGTAAATGTGGCATTGTGAAGTATATAATTGATACAATGTATGTACAATGACGCTCGGACGTTTTTTTACTGTTTTCACTGAGACATTGTGACTCTATAGGAATTCTATCTCGATGGTAGCAACTCATACATCGTACCTACTTATAAAAAATAGGAAACCTTGAACTTCCTGCATACGTGCAAAACACCCGACCCGACATATATACCTAGATACCTACATCATTCGGCTTAATGCAACCATCAGGTATTTAACCCTTAATTAAGGTCCCATGTTCTCATTATGAGTAAGACAATGTGACAATGACGACTGTTAACCCTCCATAAGGGACACCCCTTAAAGCCGGCTAATTTACAGTCAAGGCCATACGTGTGATTATCTAAAAAAATGCTATTTTTTCTTCAGCGTGCCTTCTTATGACGACATCAGGTTATACGACGGGCCAGCTGTAACTTTTATGACATCATACTTTATGCCGAAGAATGCCATTAGGTATTGATACTAAAGAAGACATCTAAACAAAGACTCTATAACCAGTAGATTTACCTAGTCTGTGCACCTAAAATATTTGTACTGGCTATATGTTTGTGTTACAATAGGCATGATGACTAATATGTCTTTAATACCCCATAAAAAAGCTGATCATAAATAGAGCACATCAACAAAAACAAAATTAAAATTAGTTCAAAAATAAATAAGATATAAGCATTTTAATTTCATGCTAGACAGAGAGCTCTTTATACTGAGCCGTGACGTCACGGCTCAGGAGCGCCATACAAATGCTATACTAATACACGCTTTGCAAGAAAGGGATAGAACATCCCCTCTCTATCCCCACTTAAAACTTTAAATACTCATATCTCAGAGATTTATCAGCCAATTCAAATTATTTTTTCAGTATATTATGTAATGTATTTAGTTATACTCATCGCTAAGCCGGTTATTTGTAATAAATTATAAACATTAAGACACATGCCTATAGCGAATCCAAGAAACCTACTAAGATACAATCATCGCTTACTTACTGTCACTGATATAGCAATGTTATGTCATAGCAAGAGAGGCCTATACCCAGCAGGGAGATTCGGTAGGCTGTGGATGATATATTATATCTAAGTTACAATATAGTTACATGTACTATATGCATACTGAAATTTGGTCCGACGATCCGGGAGCCTTGTCTTCTTCTTTCAGAAAAGTCTTTTTATGGTTCCTTACCCAATGGGTAAAAACGGGACTATATTACTAAGCCTACGATGTCTGTCTATCTGTCTGTCTGTCCGTCTGTCTGTCTGTCTGTCTGTCCTACCTATTAACAGCACTGCTGTATCTTTCGAACCGTAATAGATAGCCAGTTGAAATTTTCACACAATATGTATTGTGATGTGACGACGGATTACGGCGAAAGTCAAAAAGTAAAAACGATAGGAGATACATACAACAAACGTAATTTTTTACCGTATTTTTGTATTAGCTCTAATGTAAAAACGGTAATACGTACAAACTACAAACTTAGCATGATTATAGTACACACTCTAAAGTATAACAACAAATAATAACAAATGGCCAAGTGTGAGTCAGTGACCAATTTCTGTTCACCGCCGGTTCTCGTACGATCACCGAAGTTAGCAACGTCGAATGCGGTCAGTACTTGGATGGGTGACAGCCTTGGCGTTGTCGTCTTTTTCAAATTTTTTTTTACTTTATTAGCTAACAAGTTATAAGATGCTACGGAACCCTCAGTGCGCGAGCCCGACTCGCACTTGACCGGTTTTATTTAATATTTATAATTATTAGATATGTTGTGTACAATGCAATTCGGTATGTAAAGTTTTTTTTTGTATTTTTTTATATTTTTATTTCGTAGATAAGGCTATTTTAAGAAACTAATTTCAATATTTTTGTTTTCTATTGAGTAGTTATTTTACAATATTTTTTTGAAAATTGAAATTTTGTAACGTCACCATATAGCACAAAATTTCGTTGCGTTGAGAAGCCTAAAAAAGCACCCCATATTGGCAGCCCTGAAAAAAACCAGTCAGTCAAACCACAGAAATGAAAAAATATTCTATTCTGTGTGACGAACAGTGTGTCAAATGTATAATATTTTTATTCTTAAAAGGCACAGAAAATAAAATGCTACAATGTGACGTCATTTAGAGGTCAATGAAAGTCGAATGATTTCTTAGTTTTATGTTAAAATAAATGGCATCTTATCGTTTTAAAAGGTCAGAGTAGAAAAATAAAGGTTGGTAACATAAAATCTCGAAATGGTTTTGGAATTGGCATAGGTTAATTTTTTTTAGCATACCGAATTAGGTGGAAATCCTTGGGCAGAAGGTCTGCGCACACTTGTCTTACCTGAAAATAAAAAATGCACAGAATAAATAAAAGTTCGCCATGCTATAGAAGCAGAAGACAAAAGCAATTCATATGGGACTCTATGACGTGTGAAATATAGCTGTCATCTATACTAATATTATAAAGAGGAAAGATTTGATTGTTTGTTTGCTTGTCTATACTATCTTTACTAATATTATGAAGAGGAAAGATTTGTTTGTTTGTTTGTTTGGATTGAATAGGCTCCGAAACTACTGAACCGATTTGAAAAATTCTTTCACTGTTGGGAAGCTTCACTATCCCCGGGTAACATAGGCTATATTATATCTTCAAAAATATAGGTATCCTTACTAAAACTCCAATAATGTAACCCAAGGTGTGAAAAAATAAGATTTACAATTTTAACTTTGCGTGTTTGACAGTTCTAAGACAACGTCTGTCAGGTCAGCTAGTAAGATATGAAACCAGAAATATCGTCGTTACTATTGCCGCAAGTGTATCACGCCTAGCTTTTCTTATCGCCTCGTTGAATTCCGAACGTGACAAAAAATAATATGAATTTTTCATTAAGCCAAAGTGTGTGAGAATTTGATATCAGTATCACATGCGGGACTTTATTAGGTCGAGTTACCCGTGACACGAGCCACGCAGTTATATTTTTGGATACATCAAAGACGGAGAGAAATGTTACATAATTTCTAAGCGACAATAGCAGGTGTGGATTTATTGGTGGTATTTAGAACAAGCATTATAGTTAGCGCGTGATTTTGGTAGTTGTTACAAATGTTTGTTTTAATAAGAGGTAATTTTTTTGAATCAAAGCATAACAAATTTTCTGGAAAGTAAATAAATAGGAGAGCAAGTACTCTTATCACTTCTTTGAGTTACTTTTATTCAAACGACATCAAAAGGACACCAATGCTTAGTTTCAAAACTGTTTCTAAGAAATATAAGACAAATTCAATGTTGTTGTTTTTTTTCTCTAGCCAGTCAATCAAACTAAAACAATTTATCTTTCTAAGTAAACTCGAGTAATTTGAAGCATTCAATGAAGTCTTTATAAATTCAATTTTCAGGGCTGAAAGAACGCTATTATGTGTTTGATTTATGGACACTGAATTGAATGAACTGACAACTATTCAGCATTTTTAGATGCTATTGTTGCTTTCGCGTTTTCAAAGATAAGTAGTTAGGTTCCATCTAATATGAGTAGTTAGTATCTATGCTAATATTATAAAGAGGAATGATTTGATTGTTTTTTTGTTTGTTTGTTTGTTTGTTTGCATTGAATAGGCTACGAAACTACTAAACCGATTTGAAAAATTCTTTCACTGTTGGGAAGCTACACTATCCCCGGATTACATAGGCTATAATCTATACCCGTGCGAAGGTGGGGTGGATCGCTAGTCTATTATAAAACTGATGATTGCTCAAGTCTCGTAGCGACAAAATTTGTATTTTCTTCGCACACGTAAACGTTATTTTAATTATTGGGGTACTTAGAATAATAAAATTAAACACCTTTATGAGCCGGAATACCGGGTGCATCTCGCTCGCGCATTTGCTCGTAATTCATCAATGGAGAGGGCCATCTCTGTTTTTGGATTCATTAAAATACCTATTTATTAAATGACCAGCAACGCACCCCGGCTTTAACGGGTGTAAATCTTTTTTTTTACACCTTAAGTTACATTATTGGTGTTTTAGTAAGGATCCCTAGTTTTTTTGAAAATATAATATAGCTTATGGCACCCGGGGATAGTGTAGCTTCCCAACAGTGAAAGAATATTTCAAATCGGTTCAGTATTTTCAGAGCCTATTCAATGCAAACAAACAAACAAACAATCAAATCTTTCCTCTTTATAATATTAGTATAAGTATCTACGATATCTTAATATACATACTCGTAATTTGATAATTATGGAGGAAATCGCAAAGGTAAATAGGCCTCCCCCTTTAACCTCCACACTGAACGACAGCCTGCCTTTTGCATCCACTGGATGCCCGCGACTCTCACAATGTCGTCGGTCCATCTAGTGGGAGGCCTCCCTACGCTGCGTCTTCCGGTTCGTGGTCTCCACTCCAGAACCTTTCTTCCCCATCGGTTATCGGTTCTTCGAGCAATGTGGCCTGCCCATTACCACTTCAACTTGCAAATTTTAACAGCTATGTCGGTGACTGGTTCTTTGGCGAATATCCACGTTTCGGATCTTATCGCGCAAGGAAACTCCGAGCATAGCAGCTCTCTCCATTGCCCGCTGTGTGACTCTGAGCTTTTCCAAAAGGCCAACAGTTAAGGACCACGTCTCAGTACCATATTTTCCAATTTTCACCAATTTTTGAATAATATGCGTAAAACCTCAAAAATAGAGGTAGCGAAATGCACGATTGTGTGTAAGTGCCATGGTTTTGCTCCACTGAATGCGACTTTAACACGATATATTAAGCCTTATGTTCATCTATAGTAATAAGCATAGCTTTAAAGTGAGAAAACCTCTTAATAGTGTTTAATTTCAATGTGAAATCATCGCAAAACCCTAAGAAATATAACACAATACTCACAATAATCTCTATTCCCGTTGTACTATGCAAGGCGTTGTAAAAACTGTTTTGTATCACAAAAATCGTAAATATGAAACACTCGCCAGCAGTAAAATTTAATGACCATTAAATGCGGAGTGGGATCTCGATAGCGAATTGAAGCTAATAATAGTACGTCTGTCTGTGAATCCGGCACACCACAGAAAGACAGAAAGAATTAGCACGTACCTACGCGTTATTTAGAATTCGTACTTACAGTAGCTGTTTCACTTTGCACGGGGTTTGAGAAGGTACGCACGCAAAAAGGAAAATGACCAAAATGAAGCTTGGTCCTACTCACAGAACAGAGATAGTACAAGGTCTAACTGTCACTACCAACCAAACACCATGGATTGTGTAGTTACAAAATCTTTGCATTGTACATAAAACCGGCCAAGTCGGGCTCGCGCACTGAGGGTTCCGTACTACCACAAAATACAATAATTTTCATTTTCATAAACTGACTTTAAAATTAGTAAAATATGGCATTTCGATCCAGTGAAATGATAAAAAGGTCATCCAGGTAATGAATTACCAGTTATAACTTAGCAATGAACTAAAATTGGACACCGACAAACACTTGGCCATTATTTAATATTTGTTGTTGTGTGTACTATAATCATGCCGAGTTTGAAGCTTGTACGTATTACCGTTTTTACATTTGAAATAATACAAAAATACGTTTAAAAAAATACGTTTGTTAGCCATCGTTTTTTTTTTTTTTACTTTTTTATTATTTTTTAGTTAATCCGCTGTAACATTACATACTGTGTGAAATTTTCAACAAGATATCTGATCTATTGCGGTTCGAAAGATATAGCCGTTAATAGGTAGGACAGACAGACACGCGGACAGACGGACAGACGGATAGTCGCAGACATCGTAGGCTTAGTAATAGGGTCCCGCTTTTACCCTTTGGGTACGGAACCCTAAAAAACATACAGTCGAATTGATAACCTCATCCTTTCATCGGTTCAAAAAATGACCTTTCGTCTTAGTATCACCGTTCCGTGTAACCTTTATTACTTTCATAGCATCTTGAATAGCGTGCAAAAGTGCGCGCAGTTTTCGCTTAGAAGAGTTCTACTAATGCTGGCTCCACACTAGGCGATTATGACCGTAGAGATATCGCAGCAGACATATGTAATACTAGCTCGTGCCACACACGAAAATAGATATCGTAAAATTAAAACAGCCATTATCAAGAGGTTACAATGTCTGGGTCATCTTACTATATTTAAATGTTACGAAGAATGCGGTTAATATTAAATTATTAGCTGTAGATAAAATGGAATAATTTTGATTTATTACACAACCATACCACGGAAACAATAAAATTTTAAAAAACATGGGATGTTTCTTTTTTTCATTGGGCAGGCTAAAACCATTAAGGCCATACCGCCTTGTCTTATGTATTATACTGTCTTTAGACAAATATCTTCATCTTGTTTCCAAAACTCCATAGAAGCTTCTAGAAAAGTTTCCACTAATTACTGGGGCATAGAATATATGCCCCAGTAAATTCATAAACAATATATTTGTTTTTCTCATTGTGTCATTTGTTCACACTCAAGCTGATTTACGTCTTCAACTTTTTTTTCACGTTGGCTCCAAAACTTCAGCAAGCAATAAGTATTCGTTAAATTCATATATCTAAATGTCATTGTTCAAATTACTTCAATGATTTGTAATTGATGAGGTTGAAGCTCTTTTTAGGGTTCTTTACCTAAAGTGTGAAAACGGGACCCTATTACTAAGCCTACACTGTCTGTCTGTCTTTCTGTCAGTCCATGTATCCATACGTTCATCCGTTCGTCCGTATGTCCTTATTTTTAACGGCTGTATCTTTCCTTTACCTATGTAACGTTACGGCGGATTAACTAAGAAAAAATAATAAAGCGTGGAAGATTTTGGCTGTGCTATCGATTCCTCAGTTTGACTGTGGATAATTTACCCTATTTTCAGTTTAATCTGCCCTTCTAGTTTTCCTAGTACGATGTTTGTAACGGAGAAATTTTGAGTGACGTAAAATCTTTCATCGGCTATTGACGCCCGCAAATATTGAAGGACAATACGGCCCAAGCCAATCCGGGCGGAATAATCTGTCACTTCCAAGGGACTTAACCACTTTCCGGATATTAATCCTAATTGATAATTTATTGGCAAGACACTCGAGCTATCCGATGGGCTTTATTGCAAACCTCCAGAATAAATTAGTTATCAGTGTTAACCGATTGGATATTTAGTTGATAGCGGAAACCGCCGTAATCCTGGAGGGCCTGAATTTCTACCTGAATTGATTTATAACGGTATAGATCGGAAAATAGTGTGGTTCTGTAGCGGGAAATATTAAATATCTAATAAAGTCTTGATCATCCGTAAATTAATCGTACTGCTATTCAGGCCACGCATGATATACCTACTGCGGTAATGGCTTAAGAAGCCTAAAACAGACTATCTTAGCTTTGCCTAGTCTGTGCCTAAAAATAAATAATATATTCACTTCTCATGCTCGTAAAGTTATTGCTTATGTCGTACCATTCTTTAAACTAAACAAAATTTGACAGCTCCAAAATTGTTGCCATCCCTTTCTGACGAATTAAATTAAAACAAGACGCCGATAATTTTAGTCCTGTCTAATTAGTTTAGTTTGGAGAATGGTACAACAGAATTGACACCAATGTCTAGTAAAATAAAAAACTGTTAGGTTCCTCAAATTCTAAATGAAAAGCAGAATATTTAACTCGCAAGAAATTATCTATTTCACATTTGAAATAGTTTTCATCCCTTGGTTAACAATCTACTATTTCCTAATATAGCTTGTCTTTAATTAGTAATAAACACCACTCTTGATATTTCTATCCCACTGTTCATTCAATAAATTCCACAATACAAGATCGTATAACGGTAACAGATATCTGAATTTAAATAACGTTGATAAATCGTTACGAGCATTGCCGATTTAACCAACAATAAGATTAACTGTTAAGGCTGACAATGAGATCAATGAATGTCTCTGGAGAGTTTGTCACTATATATACCTTTTCTCGTTCAGTACAGTTAGATTGACATGTTAAGGAATAATGGTCCTGCTTGTTGATTGTATTTGCATGGTCACGTGTGAGTCACATGTGGCCAGCAATACGTACAAGGCGTAATTGATTCAAAAGATTTGATAGGTAAAGGATATTTTGCAAGGTATGCAAATGCGGTTTAAGACAGAAAAAGTTTATTTTTTATTTTTTATAATTAATTGGCTTTCGATTGACCACCATCACGCCTGATGTTAAGCGATGATGCGGTCTACGTTGGAGCACGCTTGCCTAGAAGGAACCGATTCACTCGTGATTTGAAGTAAATGGAAGTGTTATACCTACAGTGTCCTCTTTAGCACTTACACCCTCGATCGTAATCATCTCGTTTGCAGTTGTGTGCCGCTCAATATTGAAGTGTGCTTTTATAGAACTAGTAAGAATATGTCAGTGTGTGCAATACGTGTTTAACTGTTTACCTCACTTCAGTTTATAGCAGATTTTTTCCGGTATTAATATTAGTATAATAATCAAATTTCAATAAATATTGTCAAAGTATGTCAAGGTCAAGCCCAAGTGATGTGCCAGTAAAAATGGTGAAGATGGTACAAGAGGCCTCTATAGAGTTTTGGAAGAGTTTCCCAAACTTCATAAAGGTCTCTTGTTTGGGATACGTGATAAGCCGCGGTGAAACTTACCACATTTCACCCTTATTTTCACTATATGATTTTTTTTCACTAATGTACGGACGGAAAATGGACGGATCTTCGAGGACGTCTAAGAAAACGCATTAGCAATTTTTTTTAAATCAGCATACATCATAATTTATGACGGAAATAGCTGCTTTTTATATATTTTGAAGACAAAACAGTTTTTTTTTATTTAATCATAAAAATGTTTTGCCCTACCGTGATACTTTAAAACAGTGATGTAAATAAGCTTTATCAATAAAAATAAAATAAAAAATTGGGAAATTTTTGCACACACGGTCATCTGACTCCAAACTAAGCAAAGCTTGTAATATGGCTGCAAGAGACTAATAAACATACATCTATATTTATAAACACATCACATGAATGTTTGTCCTAGGTAAGAATCGAACCCACGCCCCCAAGCGCAGAATACTTTTTGAAAACAAGATTTTTTTGTATTGTTCTCAGCAAAACCTTTCGTTTGATACCCATATCATTAGATTCCACCCGAACAAGCATAGTTTGGTACATACATACATTGCAAGTTAAATAAAGCTTGTAAAAATACTTTGCCCACTAGCAATCGTATCAGTATGTCAATCAATAAGCACAGCGCACATCCGTCTGTCAGCTGTCCACCACTGTTCCAACAATCCACAAACGAGAGTCCGCCAACGCAAAATTCATCAAACATCCTATTTTTATGTCAGGAACACCCAGCACTTAGTGATCCCTTCCGCTGTGGCCCATCTGAAAAACGACGTGAAGACTCTTACCCGGGTCACGACTAATTAAGCACAGCCAGAACGGCCAGTTAAGATTATTTTCCCGAATTGTCGGGAGTTTCAGTGGCGCGTGTAAAAAGTAATTAGGGCTATATTTTAGGCTCTATAGCTTTTAGGATGTGGAAGAAAATATATGGCTTGTTAGGCTTGACAAATGTCAAGTTTCTATCTAGTCGTATAGTTTGTTAGTCCTGAAATAAATTGGATTATAAAAAAAGATTACAAATTGTAGACTTGTTTGTACAGAAAACAAGATATACAGTCTAGAAAAGTGCCACTTGACTATCATAGAGGTAAACATCAAGAGAGATTGATCTGAAAATCCAACCATCCCAATATATTTTGTATTTAACAAATAAAGTTCACCGTCTATGGAATCGTCATTTTTCGAAGAGTCAATGGCTACTATAATCCTTTTTATAATTTTAACAACAGTTAAAAATAAAGCATAAAATTCAAATAAGAACACCCGTTCTCGTCTATATCGATACGCAAAAAATCCTATCCATCTAACGGTTGCCTAGAAGAAATTGCTTTTAACGAGATTTGACTCTCAAGTTTCTGTATATGTGTAATTTATATTTCTAGTGAGTACATTAAAGACTTTCTATCTACTTATCTATTACTGCTGAGGATTGCAAGTATCTGTTACAAAATACCTACGAAAAACTACCGAAGAAACAATATTTTATGCAGGTAAACGTTATTAACTTTAGTTACCCAAAGAGTGTGTAAATGCTGCTTTTAGCAAAATACGTGGGTGAACCTTCAGAATATCGCAAACCACAGCTCTCTACCAGCCTCACTTTTTGCCGGCAAAATCAGCTTTCCACAATAATGCCCTTTAACCCTGCAATGGCTCGGAATAACCCTGAAATAGCGGAGCACATCGCCCATACATCTGACCCTGGCCCTTTATTACAATCAAGGTTAATTACAATTCCTACTTACCTAAAGCTGTACCGAAAGAAGAATTATGCCTTTTCTGAAAGTGTGTTTATGTGTTTACCCAAGAATAGAAAGTGAGGATAGTTTTGATTTATTTTACACTGATTGTTCGGAAATCTTATGATAGGTTTTCGCAATTATAAATTTTAACGGAATTTTAAATTCAAGACGTTTAGCGGAATATAAGCGATGGTGGCTGAGCGGTAGCATGTGCGCTTAACAATCTGACGGCACCCGGTTTGATCCTCGGTCCTGCATGAATGGCTTGTTTAACGTGCAGTTTCGATGCCATCGCTTAAAAACAGCGAAGAAAACACATCGCAAGGAAACCGGTATGTTCAAAAACCTCACAAGTTCAAATACATAAGTATGAGATTCACCAACATGCATTGGGCAAGCATGGTAAATTTAGGGCCCATCCTCTCTCTCTGAGAGAAGGCCTGTGACCTAGAGTTGGGAACATGATGGGCTGATAATGATGAAAAAATTATGAACGTATTTTATAGCTTGTGTTTTACATTATTTTAATTCTCGAAATCATGTGTCCCTAAATATTTTAAAACAATTTTATAGACATATGTATTGTGACCATCGAGATACAATACCTATAGTGTCACAATCTCTAATTGAAAACAGTCAAAAAATGTCCGAGCGTCGAGACATCAATTATATAATTCAAAATGCCACATTTACTCCAATTTAGATGTTATGTCACTCGCATAGTGTTCAACGTCGCTAGTCTGCTATGTCATCGCAGCACTGGCATTGGGCAGCGTTGTAGTTGTATCACGGTTGCCTTAGAACTAACCAAATAGTCGGCGCAAGAGAAGCAAAGCCACGGCCAAACGAAAATCAGGAAATAAAATAATGTAAAATAAACGCGATAAATTTAATCTAGCAGAAATATTTAAATTCAACTTGTTTTTGTCACAACATTAAAATCATGAGTATGGGTTTAGTGGTATATTTTTTTACTTAAATTAATAGGATGTCTTCTTTTACTGTACCGTATCAAAAATTTCTGGGTGGTCGGTCATGGTCATGTATCGTACGACGCAACGATGGGCTTTTATCTTTCTTTCTGAGACATAATGTAGGCTCAAAATATAAAAATAACCAGAAATTCTTTTGTGACAGTGAAAAAATATTGACAATACTAACCCACAAAAACAAATAACGCGACAGTATCTAAAGTGGGTCGTCTTCATTTTTACGTGTGTTTTGGCGACAGAGTAGAATCCAGCGGTTGAATGACCCTTCACTAAAAATACTTAGTTACCTTACGATATTTTTAGATGGTTACGGAGATCTGAGAATTTAGTGATATTTGGGGTTAACGCTGACCGACCGGCAATGATCAAGTTCTTATTGCAACTACTACAACTTACATAAATAAATGTTATCTAGTGATACATCAAACCTTTATCAGGATAGACTCTGCAAGTTTACCTACTTTTCATGTCGGTTTTCTGTCTTATGTTGGATCAAGGCTCTAACTAGCACGTCGCATAATTCAGTTCTATCTCCGTCATCTTTAGCAGCATTCGTTTTTTTGGTTTTTTTTTTCCACCGATCTTCAACGGCTGAATAGAGTCATAGCAAGTACAATCGCGTTTTTTTTAAGTGACTTACTTTTCAACCAAAAAAAACGAAATCAAAATAGGTTCTACTGTTTGAGAACTACGATGCTACAGACAAACACAAAGATACACACGTTAATCTTATCATACTGTTAATGGTTGCCTGGAAGAGATCGCTTTTAGCGATAAGGCCGCCACTTGTGACACTAGTTCGTAAGTGTTTTCTATCTGTTTGTAGTTTTTATTTCTGGTGTACACAATAAAAAGAGTTTCTATCTATCTACTATTCTTTTTGCCTAGGAGATTAAAAATGTCAAATTGCGGCACAATAAACTATTAAAAAGCAGCAGTTGGCAGTACGAAAAGAGTTAAACTACAGTTAAATTACTCTCATAACGTCATCGTAGATACAAAAAATGTGAACGCTGAATTTTCTTAGAATTTGCAGTGTCTATCCTTGTAAAGGTCTGTGAGTGATACATGCTTTCGCTTGAACTAGTAGATTTGCCAAAAAACTAATAAATTTACCTTCGTCGATGATCCATTAAATATTCATAATTCGTTTATTGCGTATATTATGTACATTAGATACACAGGATTAAGATCGAAAAATTACAGTAAAAAGAGCGCCACTTTCAGTATGCAAAAAAAATATTGTTTTCTCTAAGTGTTTCGCCATATGCGACCCCCGGAGAGTGGCCTTAAAGAGGTCTTATATGGTACAAGGACTCGGGCACCGAGGACACGACAGAAGTGCTGCATGCTCTAATCTAAATAAGCTTTATAAGCGTTATCTTTTGTAAAACGAGTACACAGACAGTAAAAAAAATTTCTTCTTTTTATTTATTCTGCTTTATTAATGTACTTTGGAGTTATGGTATGGAGGTTTTTGTAAAACTTTGTAATTTATTTTTTGGGTACGTTTAAATATAGAATAGATAAAATTACTTTATCTATACTAATATTATAAAGAGTAAAGATTTGATTGTTTGTTTGTTTGTTTGCATTGAATAAGCTCCGAAACTACTAAACCGATTTGAAAAATTCATTCACTGTTGGGAAGCTAAACTATCCACGGGTAACATAGGGTATACTATATTTTCAAAAAAAATAGGGGATACTTACTAAAACTCCAATAATGTAACCCATGGTGTACAAAAACAAGATTTACAATTTTAACTTTGCGTGTTTGACAGTTCTAAGACAGGACAACGTCTGTCAGGTCTAGTAATTAGTAAGCGCTCAAACAAAATTATCGATATTGCCAAATCACCAGACGCTCGAACAAATTTATTTATATTGTTAGAGCTGGTTAAAAAACTACTGACCCAAAGATAATGAAATTTTAGGGCACCACCTCAAGAGCTTCTTCTACATAATAAAAAAAACATGTAAATTGGTTCTTAAATGTCAGAATAATCAGTAATAGGTACTTACATTAAAAATATAATAATAAATATACGAACCAAATAGAGAAGCTCACTTCTGAGTCGGATAAAAATCCAATCAAAACATATTATGTATCAGATTGAATCTTCAAGATATCTGCAGCATCCGATTCAATCATTCACAACATGCATCAGTTTCTCATTTATATCTATTAGACAAATGTATGAGCAATCTAAAGTAATGGAATTTGGAATGCAGAATTATTATTGCAGACATTATGAGTTTGATATTATTCCAAACATTATTATATTCTGTGGTTATAATTAAACAAGTATGTTACTTTACTCTATTATAAAAAAAAAGACAACAAATTAAAACCTAACTATCATTCTATTAAACCGCTACCAGTGGGAACTGTTCCCAAAATGCTGGCCCCATTACCACGTTGTATGGCGATGCTCCTTTGAGCAAAGTAGAGGCCGGCCTTTTGGTCACGAGTTGCGTCTATCAGACGTGAAGATAAATCTTTGAAACTTTTTTTGGTTATAATTATATTTACTTACTACATCTCTCAACTGTCTCTGTCTCAACGCATATAAGCATTAACATTCATCGAGGTAATGTCTCTAGCATGCTAGGTACGCTGCCAACTGTTTTGAGCATCTGGATTGTCTCTTTCAACGGTCTGTGGGTGGGCAATCCAACTGTTTTGACTGTTTTGGCTAAGAGCGTGTCGAAACTCGAGACATGCATGTCGCATATGGTAGGGTTCCGTTTTTCGTAGCCAAAGTCATAATAACTATTTATTAGTAGTCACATACTTAGTTCAGAAATTGGTGGTGCTAATGCTAATGCCTTTTTTAGTCGAACTTACTCTGCAGACGTAGGGTAAGTTCGACTAAAGCGAATTTCGAAGCGAACTTCTAAGCTCTCTGCGCTTGGAGCTGTGGGTTCGAATCCCACCTAGAACAAACATTCATGTGATAACATTTTGTATTTGTTCTATACCTGGGTGTTATATATTTAAGTATATTTAAAAATATATAATACCTAAATGTAATGTATGTCTCTGGCAGCCATAGAACATGGTACAAGCTTTGCTTAGTTTGGTGTCAGAAGTCCGCGTGTGTGCAAAAAATCTCAGTAGTAACCTTTAAGTTTATGATTTCTTAGGTTTTCGCAATTATTACAAATTACTGTTGTTTGTCGTTCTTTTATAAATTGTAAAGTAGGTACGTTCAGGCGTATTTTAACACCTTTTTTTTCGTTTATTATAGGCGATGTGTGTTTGTGTGTGTGTGTGTGTGTGTGTGTGTGTGTGTGTGTGTGTGTGTGTGTGTGTGTGTGTGTGTGTGTGTGTGTGTGTGTGGGTGTGAATGAATGAATGATACAGATACAGGCTGGACCGATCTTGTCGCAACTTTCATTAGCAGATAGCTGATGATATAAGGAGTAATCCCCGCGGGTAAAATAGCGGGGTGCAGCTATTTTTTCATAAAACAGTTTGAAACTGTTCGTTATTTTCTAGCTCGGTAGGTATTCACTATGCATTACATTACTACGACCCACTCCGCGGGGTGTGTGGTCTATGCAAGAGCATGCGGTGAGGTTATGAGCAGCTCTAGCTATGCATAATTTATGGCTAGAGCGAATATTGTGCCGTTCACCCCGCATACTTCTATAGGGTTCTAGAATTATTGAAAAGGTATGCTAGAGCTAACATATTCTGGATTTAAGGCTGCGCTCCACGGGCATAGAAATCTCTTTCGGATTTTTCAACTTTTTAAGAAGAACAAAATTCGCTATGTAGGAAGAAGAAAACTGATTGGGCATTCTTTTAGGATAACATTGCACACGTTTAGAAGTAATTTTAATGTTGTATTTTATATTTTGGCAGAAAAAAACGAGTTTACTTTGGCATATGTAGTAGGTACTATGAAATATTCTGTTTCTAATACATAGAAAATAATATCAATATGATCAATATGGTGTCTTTATACCATTTGCAATGCCCAATAAGTTTTAAAATTCTTACATAATGATTCTTTATCTTTGAAAATTTTGAAAGCTTCCAAAAGAGATAGTTTCTGGTCGGTAAGCGATAACGTAAGATAAAATAAAGTACATTTGGGCTTGGTTTTGATTTCGATATTGAACACGTACCGCAATATAAACGGTAAAGTAAATAGCTCAGTATTAACTAATATAAGGTAAGCAATACTGAAAAAAAAATGTTGAGCATTAGTCCTCCAATTGTACATGTCTACTTAATTTGTAAGTGTGCAATAAAATATAAAATAAATAAATAAATAGATACTAAAAATTAAAATTATAGTATTACGTCTCTTTTTACGTCGATCTGGCTCGAGCGCGGCCTTAATTACCTATGTTTAGAGATGAAACGTTTTCACTTGCAGTTTCCTTATTTTGTCCCACAATCCACTTGCGTAGGTTAATATTAATTTGGGGGGAAATAAGGATCCCGTATTACACCCTCGAATGGAACCGCGCCGCCGTAATAAAAAAACTTTCAGGAAAACAATGCTACCGAGAGCCCACGCGTTTTGGTAACTAGATGAAACAGGTCAAATATAATTAGATTGGGGTAAATTTTCTCCAATTAGCATCAACGTAAGAGTGATTGGAAAATAAATCAATTAAGTTCTGTTATTACTGTTTTTATAGTGTTAGCTTGTATTTTGTATAGATAATAAAGGCACTTGCCAGTTTAAAAAAATAATTGTAATTTATGTGAGTAAAGATACAGACAATTTTATGGTTTTAGCGTTTTAAGAGATTATAACACATTGGAACCCATTTTATTTGCAGTGTTCCCTATATGGAGCCTTGCTAAAAATTTAAAGGTGTATAGACAATAATTCCCGCTACATGGGAAAATATAATAAAATGTATTTGACAATGCTTGTGAATCTCGAAACAGTTGTATATTTTTATTTTATTTTTAAAGGCTTTTTACGTAAATTAATTTTAGGGAGCTTAAAGGCACATATTTCTCTCTCTCCAACTGCAATGACATTTCATTTGAGTTAATGCATATATTTTTTCGCCTGGTTGTTATGAAGCTGCCTGCGTGATGTTAATTAAAATATTATATGCCTGAATTGGATCCGGGTATGTCCTAAAACTGCGACCAGTACCACTGGAGGGTGGGCAGCAGCATCCTATTATAGTACACAGTGAATGCAAATTGAAAATTATGCAAATTGAGAATTAAAATTTGCAAGTTGAAGTGGCAATGGGCAGGCCACATCGCTCGGAGAACCGATAACCGATGGGGAAGAAAGGTTCTTGATACCACGAACCGGAAGACGCAGCGTAGGTAGGCCTTCCACTAGATGGACCGACGACATAGTAAGAGTCGCTGGCATCCAGTGGATGCAAAAGGCAGGCTGCCGTTCAGTGTGGAGGTTAAAGGGGGAGGCCTATGTTCAGCAGTGGACGTCTTCTGGCTGATGATGAAGATGATGACACAGTGAATGTACTGCGATCCCTAAGCCGTCTGCCAAGCGTGGGGATTATGGCAACCATCTCTCTGAGAGAGGCCTTTGTTCTACAGTGGACAGTTACTGGCTTATGACGTGATATGCCTGAAATAATGACTGAGCTTTTAATTATTATCCAGTTGTACAAAATCAAGGAATATAATGCAAACGTTTCCGATTTATTTATAACGCATAAGGCAACTTTTAAGTCAGTGGGTGGTATTAAATATACTTTTAAACCGACTCGTAAATTAATATGCCTCTGTTAAAGGGTAATATCGGAGAAAGTACGTAAATAGCATAATTTTCGACTTGATAAACAAGTGACATTTTGTAGTGTGTATTTTGATGAAAATCAAGGGTGTTAATTAACTTTCGTACCAATTACGTTGTTTTGACATTCTCTAGAAACGTGAGACGATTGATACAGACTTCAATCAGCTAAATGGATAAAATCGAGCTTTGCTCATGTTGACATGCAACGCTTCACCTTGTTTACGTATCACTGTTAATTTATAACTTTTAGTTTTTTAGTCAGTAGCTTTTATTTTATTGCTCTACACACCTATATCTATATAAGTCTGTGCCTCTACATTATTGAAGCCAATCACTATAATTATGCCCGGTCCAAGCAGTTATTTGCTCTGACAGCTGCAATAACATTGTAAAAAAGCTGAATC
Organism: Agriopis aurantiaria; assembly: GCA_914767915.1. NCBI lineage: Eukaryota > Metazoa > Arthropoda > Insecta > Lepidoptera > Geometridae > Agriopis > Agriopis aurantiaria. The sequence goes on along the minus strand of OU611989.1, from coordinate 14,295,358 downwards.
ACATCACATCACATCATCAGCCAGTAAACATCCACTGCTGAACACGGGCCTTCCTCTTAGAGATGAGTGTTGCCATAATCCTCGCGTTAGGCAGGCGGCTTGGGGATTGCAGTACCTACGTTCACCCGCTTCGGCCGCTTTCAGGCGTACAGGCCTACAAGTCAGGAATTCTTAGCAACAAAATCACCATTTGCTTCAGTTATGGCTATTTAGGTAAAAAATTATTGATTGATTAACTCTTTATTGTTCACAGCATTAAATTTGATACAGAGGACAAAAAACCCTCAAAAACTATTGTGTACTGGCAGCCTTATTGCTAAAAGCGATAAAAAAAACTCGATTTGACTCTACTAGGTATTTTGTTATAGACGCAATCGTAAATCGCCTACAAAACGCCATCCATTAATTTCCAGTCAGTTACAAGTGCGCTCAGGAAGTATCGAAAATAGCCAACAAAAATCTATATCTCGTGTTTACATAACACCACTCGAGATTCCTCGGGCTCCGTTTCTTGATTTATTACGTCAACGTCACTGGACGGTGGCACCTCTGTTTTAATTTTACAATTTCACAAGTCATTCGGACAGTTTACAAGTAATTTTTGCAGCGACGTACGCGGAGCAGACGCTCCTTGATGTTTATTTTGATAGCATTTCGATTCTGGTTTACGACTGTCTGCTTCGATGTTTCTAATTAGATTAGTAGTATCGTGTGTAAAGAATTTACGTTTCGCAAAAATGGTTTGCGGAAGCTTATTCAGACTACGCTATAGTAATTTATGTCCCGCAGCGCAGCAGCAGCGCAGCGCACAGCGTTCCCGTGATCACAGCGTATCTCTTACTATGCTGTCTTCCTTGTTTCCTGAGAACTACAATCTAGGCATTTTCAAGGCTAGAGTGAATAGATTTCAGCTAGACCAACGTATTCCATCCTCGGCTGCACCGTCGCTTACCATCGGGCGACTTGGTGGCCAAACGTACATCTATTCTGTATTTAAAAATAATGTGAATGTATCTATCTATAACAGGGATACAAACTATTTATACTGTTATAGGGTTACACGAAGCGGTGGTACTAAGCCGGAAGGAGGTCGTCACTCTCATCATTTTGCACAACTTTTATATTTTTAGTATTTTATTTTATTTTTATAGCAGCATTTTGGGAACGCTGCCCACCGGTAGTGGATTGTTAGATTAGTTTTAGTTTTAGATTAATTTTAGTTTTATATTAGTTTTAGTTATAAATTTAAATTTAAGATAGTTTTTATTTTACTTGTAATTTTTACTGAATAAATATACTTTTTAGTTGCGAACTGATGTATTATTCAAATTCAAAGTGCGCGAAGTCTTCGAAAAATATTTTTGATCGAAGCACGAAGCTCAAACGCTTTCATACTAAATAAATAGCGTTGTCTGATGAGGCCTTTAGGTTTACAAGTGCTACGCAAATCAGATTTATGGAACACTTTATATGCCACATTTAAAGTTCGGTTTGTTTTAGGAAGTTTACTTTAGATAGTTTGTATTCGGCGCTTTTTATATAACCTCTGTAAGCTTGAGAAGTACACCTAATTTCAAAAGCTAAAAACAAACGCGCACGCAAGCGTAAAAATTTGTTTTCTTGTTTTTTTTTAAATATCATCAAGATGAATTGAAATAACGTTATTTATGGGAAAAGAAAATATGGCACGGTTCATGTAGCCACTTAGGATGTTACCCCTGGGGGTAATAGATAGAAGATTTTTCGCCTTTTTGCCCCAGGGGCTTTAAGCGGAAAATGTTCTAATATGAATTGCAGTCGCGCGAGCTGCCATACGCAAAATAGAAAGCAGTTAGGCGACAAGAAATGCAATGTATGTTGACTGCTTTTGCGAAAACTATATGACACGACAAGGGGGGGGGTTTGTTGACTAGGGCCAACTTACAATGGTCCTCGTGTTGATTAACTGAATTCTAGGAAAAATCCTGCGGTTTTCAGTAAGAAATTCATTTCATATTTCCGAAGCGAGCTCATACGCTTTCAGCTCATTTCATTAACGATTCATCATTTCAATCTCCTGGAGTTAAGAGGGGAGGCGAACAAGGTAACGAAATGCAAAAGAATTTATTGTGCCGTAAAGAGCACTGGTTTAGATCTTAGATCATTTACAAGTTGCGATACGAGATCTACGAGACTGGCCTACGATTACAGTTATATCGATTACGTACGCTGTAATATCCTTAGAACGTAAACTAAAATAAATTAATAGTAAAAAAAACATTTATTTTTAACGAGCTTAATTATTTAATTTATTAAATATCCATTTAACATATTTTAATGGGGTATCTTGTTACGTCCAGTAGTTCCTATGGACACCTTGAATATCTCCTAGAGGTATAGTACCCATTAGATATAGTTCTGTGGTACTCATCAAGCCCGTTCCAAAGAGCCCAAACACGATGGGATTATCTTGTTGCGTTCATTAGTTCCTATGACCACCTTCCGACTCCATCATCAGAAAAACTCCATGGTATCATATTAATGCATTGTCATCCAAGTTACATAGGTATACCAAATTTCAACTCCGAACTCCAATACTCAATTGAACTCCGGGAAGTGGGTCAAATATATTAGGCATTCATATTAATTAGGCTTGGAAGATTTGTATTTAATATACATACAAACAAAAAACTAAACTAAACTTATAGTCCAAACAAACGTACCCACGTTTGTTTGAACTTATTTAGTCTCAAACAGTAAGTATGACACTGAATAATGTCGTATCGTTAGGTTTAAAATCTGTACCTGAATATAATCTGGATTTACTTAAAAGTATTTTATAATGCCTTTCCTTAATGTAACGCGGAATTTTAATGCTTTTTATTTCACCCAGATTTGTAAACGAGTATAATAATTTTAATTTCGTAATGCCTCATGATGTATGAGATGTATTTAGTGAATGTTGAAATTGCCAGGTGCAAGCGTGCATTATGCGAGTGACTACCGACCAAACCGCAACCCGTGGTCTTTTGATCTTTGGTTACCTATATGCATTAAGTGAAATGTGAATTTAGAAATAATAGGGGTGTCTTGGTTTGAATTTTTAGGGTTCCATGCCCAAAGGATGTAAACGGGACCCTATTACTAAGCCTACGCTGTCTGTCTGTCTGTCCGTCCGTCTGTCCTACCTTTTAACGTTTATTTTTATTTAATTATTATAAATAGGCTTGGCCGCCAACTCGCCTGATGTTAAGCGATGATGCGGTCTACGACGGAGTCTACTTCTACGCTTGCGTAGAAGAAACCGATTCTTTCGATAATTATTTTCAGAGCCGTTGTTTTATGCTGAACTTGTGATTGTTGCGTAATAGTTGTCGTAGACATGTACGCGATGACTCTTAAATCTCGAGTTCGATAAAACAGTAGTTCACGCATTTTTCTAAGTATAATTAAATATGTAATACTAATACGTACTGTTTTTCATACCTATAACTGTGTTAAAAAGATGAAGTTTATTGTTATCGAAATTAATTTTGTATTTTGCTCTAATTCAAGAATATCAAAATAATATGAAAGTAGCGTTATCTCTGCACCGACACTAGCTTCATTTCAATTAAATTCTTCATTAAATTCAAATAAGGAAATATTTGTTTTGTTAGGATATACTTATTTGTAAGATATTCTCTTCAGGTTTATAATCAAGATTTGAAATTGGTTTTCTATTATGCCCGCCAGCTGCTCGTCATTTTCTGGCGAGACATTCAAGAACTTCCCCAATGTTGACCAATCAATCAATCAACGTCAAAATGAGGCTTCGCAAAACGCTCACATAAGAATAAGGCAAGATATCAAATTCAAATTTTGTTAGTTTCTTGCTCCACTCATAGATTCTATAGTTACTGTTTTTTTAGCTGCTTCCTACTGCAGAGCAGGACAGGACCCCCTTTTTCTGCCATTTATCCCGGGTGAGAGCATTTGTGGTCTAGTCGCTGCAGTGGCGTCAAGCTCGACTTTCTATTTGCGGGCCCCATTGTGGTTTAACTCATAGGTTTACACCTAGAAAGGTAGCATTAATAGTATTTTGTATTATAAATAACTAAATACTTCAGTGTGCCCTAAAAACCTTTTAACGTGCTTTCAAACAAATGCAACGTAAGAATTGTTTATGCTGATTTCTTTTGCAAGTAAAGCGATATTACATTAATTTTATAAAGACATGTTCACATTACCACCTCAAAGGAGAAGTTATGACGCCATTCATCCGTCTTTTCGATTATATCGAGTACTTTATCCGACATTTTATCGACGAACGCTGCGAATTCTGATTGCCGAGTGATATTTTTTTTATAATTAAGCAATAATATGTTTACGGTCTTGTAAAATGCTAAAGTAATGGAATAACATTTCTCATTACGTCTTCTGGGTTCATTAGTTGAATAAACATAAACATCTTGAGAAGCGACCGTTTCTTTTTTCCTCTAAATGTTCTGTATAATATACTCATTCTTATCATGGCTCTGATTTGGCATCATCGTTTATTTGAGTGCTCCCAAAAATAGCATTATAGATAATCAAGAACATACGTGCTACAAACGTTCAGCAAACAAAGCCTGTGATGGGCATCCCTAAAAATAGATCTGAAACTCCGAACGATTCGTTTATTATCGATTCGGGTGCTTGTTTCGATTTACTGAAGCCATACAATCGATTGCCAACTGTGTCCGTATGGCAACCGATTGGCAATGGCCGTGAAATCGAACCGCGCTTATTAGCTTTTTTCAGCCGCAGCCAAGATTGTGGCCCGCTTATATTGTTCAGTACTTACTGATACAACTTGTTACAATGCTTTAAATTTTTACATTTTAAACTAACAGCTTTTTGTATTCTAACATTTTTTGCCTAACTCGTACTTTAAGACGAAATATGCTTCAAATTTGACGATTTGTCATCACGAATATTCAAAAGTAGACCTTTAAAATCGATTAATTGACATTATTTCTTTTATGTTTAGTAAATGTTCTTGAAATATTTTATTCGGATATGTTCACCGATACACGATTAAAGAAATTTTACTCGATAGAAAAAAAATAACTTTCAGAAAAAACACCTGTTTTTACATTCCCTTCAATGGATTGAATCAACTTCATTCAAATTCAATAGAAGATATTTTATTTAAAAAAAAACCGGACAAGTACGAGTAGGACTCGTGCTCTGAGGGTTCCGTTAGACGGAACCCTCAGAGCGAGAGACCAAAAAAAAATCTAACTGAAGTTAAAATATTGAAAGACAAACTTAAGTTTGTAGTTTTTTTTTTACTGGGCAAGTGCCTTTAATCATCATTTCAGCCGTAGGACGTCCACTGCTGGACATAGGCCTCCCCCATCGATCTCCAAAAGGGCCGGTTGGAAGCGGCCTGCATCCAGCGTTTCCCTGCGGTCTCTTTTAGGTCGTCTGTCCATCTTGTGGGTGGACGTCCTACGCTGCGCTTACCAGTCCGTGGTCGCCATTCCAGAACCTTTCGGCCCCATCGGCCATCTGTTCTGCGTGATATGTGCCCTGCCCACTGCCATTTCAACTTACTAATCCGGTGGGCTATGTCGGTGACTTTCGTTCGTCTACGGATCTCCTCATTTCGGATTCGATCTCGTAGAGAAACCCCGAGCATAGCCCTCTCCATAGCTCGTTGTGCGACTTTGAGCTTGCTTATGAGGCCCATAGTGAGAGACCACGTTTCAGTGCCGTATGTCATCACTGGTAACACACACTGGTCGAAGACTTTCGTCTTAAGGCACTGAGGTATTTTGACGAGAAGACGTTGCGTAGTTTACCGAACGCTGCCCAGCCGAGTTGGATTCGCCGATTGACCTCTTTCTTGAAGTTGGACCTACCTAGTTCGACTGTTTGTCCTAGGTAGACGTACGCGTCAACAGCTTCAAGAACTGAGTTCCCAACTGATACTGGGGTGGGCACAACATGGATATTTGACATGACCTTTGTCTTGTCCATGTTCATTTTAAGGCCCACCTGTTGGGAGACTCGATTGAGGCCTTCGAGCATCATGCTGAGATCTTCCATCGACTCTGCCATGACCACAATATCGTCGGCAAACCGAAGGTGACTGATGTACTCGCCGTTGATGTTGATGCCGAGTCCTTGCCATTCCAGGAGCTTGAAGGCATCTTCCATTGTGGCAGTGAACAGTTTCGGAGAGATAACGTCTCCCTGTCTCACGCCTCTTCGCAATGGAATTGCCTTCGAACTCTGCTCCTGTACTCGGACCGACATGGTGGCGTTATTGTACAAACACTTCAACACTTCGACATACCGATAGTCAATACGGCATCGCTGGAGAGACTCGAGCACCGCCCATGTCTCGAACGAATCAAAGGCTTTCTCATAGTCCACAAACGCCAAACATAGTGGCAAGTTATATTCTTCGGTCTTCTGTATAAGTTGGCGTAGCGTGTGGATGTGGTCTATGGTACTATAGCCTTTTCAGAAACCGGCTTGTTCGATAGGCTGGAAGTCATCGAACCTGCGATCGAGACGATTCGTGATGACCCTCGAAAACAGCTTATAAACATGGCTCAGAAGCGAGATGGGTCTGTAATTCTTCAGCAAGGTTTTGTCACCTTTCTTAAAGAACAGCACTACCACGCCTCTGTTCCTTTGCCTTTAATAACTAAACAAAATACAAGCTAAAACTAACACTACAAATACAGTTAGACTGCCCATAGACCGTTGAAAGTCTAAAGACAATCCAAATGCTCAAGCCCACTACCAGTTGGCAGCGTACCCAACATGCTGGCGGCATTACCACGTTGAATGGCAATGCTAATGCGTTGAGCTAGAAACACGCCAGCATTTGGTCACGCGTCGCATTAACCAGGCGCTCTGAAAGATTTTTGAAAATGAGGTGAGTTCCCGGTCCCCAAGGGCCCAATGTCTCGACCCCAAACGCCTCAAATATGTAACCACTGCCGAGGTTAGCATATTTGCGACGCTTGTGCTGCTCTGCCGAATTAGCAGCCGCGCCAGCCCTACCCTGTGTCTCAGGAAGATGTGACGGCGCCAAAGTATCGACACAAGTTGCGTCCCATACAAGGGGCCGCCCCAACCTCCAGGGCACAAGTGTCATACCGTCAGGCCTCTTTCCATCGTCACGCGCAAGACCACTTGGTTTGAGCACAGCTGCGACATTGGCGGTGGAAAGTGCCCTGCGTATGATGTCGTTCAGGCTAGCGTGTCGGCCAATACGACCAGCGCTTCTCGAGCAAGAGAGACCATGGTGACCGAGCTGGTCAACAGCAGTACCACACTGACAGCGATGGGCCTCACAGCACCTTGCACCCAAGTGTAAGCTGACAGCTAGACGAAATGCGGTTGGATCTAAAAGGCTACCTGTGTTAAAAGAGGGCATGGCTTGCAACCAAAGTCCCGATTCCCAAACAGAGACAGCAAGAATACGAGCGCGATCTGCAATACTAGGACACGTATCTAGTAGCGATTTCCATGCTAGTTCGCAGATCGGCCGATCCCACAGTCTCTGGGAAGACAACTTTGAAGTTTGTAGTTGACAATAAGGTTCTTCCATACATCCCAACTACAAAATGTAAGTTTGTAATAGCAAAATAATTATTTTTAAATACCTTCAAATTTATAATTTTCGGATTTATTCCTATATATGTACTATGAGACCTTGCCTCTTGCCAAATTTCATGATTCTAGGTCAACGGGAAGTACCCTATAGGTTTTGATTCCCCTGTGAAATCGCAAAATATACGACATAAAGGAACCCTAAGAGCGCGAGACCAAAAAAAAAACTAACTGAAGTTAAAATATTGAAAGACAAACTTAAGTTTGTAGTTGACAATAAGGTTCTTCCATACATTCCAACTACAAAATGTAAGTTTGTAATAGCAAAATAATCATTTTTAAATGATATACCTTCATATTTATAACTTTCGGATTTATTCCTATATATGTGCTATGAGACCTTGCTTTTTGCCAAATTTCATGATTCTAGGTCAACGGGAAGTACCCTATAGGTTTTGGTTCCCCTGTGAAATCGCTAAATATGCGACATAAACGTTCATATCTTTTGATTGCGTTGACTTACAACTTTTATTTTTTTACAGCCGAAAGAAACCGTAGACCCAAGTATTTAGTATAAATTTCAACTTGCTACCTTTACGCGTTCTTGAGAAAAAGGGTCTTGACAGACGGACAGACAGACAGACAGACAGACAGACGGACAACGAAGTGATCCTATAAGGGTTCCGTTTTTTCCTTTTGAGGTACGGAACCCTAAAAATTGTGTCTTATCCTAACAATCATTCAAATACTTTAGTGGTCGCAGTTTTTTTGTAAAAGCGTTAGATTATTTGTAGAAAATAAAGAAAAAATAAATATAGAAAATATTTGAAAGCGCGCACGCCGCATTACCGTCATACAAGTGTACGGTTCTCTACCATTTCGCCTTAGCTGAAATGTTAAAGCTAAAGTAAGATGGTGCAACCATGTCTGTTTTCCGGAAAATTGTGGAACGGGGTGTGAAGTGGTTCCTCGTCCACTAAAAGTCGTTTTAGCCTAAGGATTGAGTGTAGCTGATTTATCTCAAAGTGAGATCGTAATTGAACGAATGTCTGGACGTCACTCCGACCGTTTTCGCGGTCGACAAAATTACACTTTCGACTTTTTGTCTGCCCACGTCTTTATGTGTTCCGGGTGTGGTGCTAAACTCGTCTGTTTGTTTACGGTAAAAAATAAACAGCTCGAGATGAGTTTCTTTACGGTAAACAAAATGTTTTCTTAGGCCATTGTTTTGATTAATCTGCTGAGAATTTCACTGATTGGAAAAGTATATTAAATTGTCCGTTAACGAGTTTGGTAGAAATCTTTTGACGGTTTCGTAGGTTCGGCAAGACAGTGTTGTAAGTAATTATTTATGTAAATTCTGGTAGCAGACGAAGTGTTTGAAATGGTAGGTGTTGAAATCTTTCTATGCAAGTTCGTGAAGATCTTGGTTGAGGTGTTCCGAAGAGGAAACCTCCAGATTTTTCTAGATATTTATATTCGAACACATTTCTATTAGTAAAAAAATATGTTTATTTTTACCGCATTTTAACTAAACAAAGGAGATATAGTCGAACCAGTATATTTTGTAGCAAGGTATTTTTTATAATGGCCTAATTTTTTTATATAATATGTTGTTCTGTACAAATTAATTTACCAAAGTGTATTTTTTACTGATTATATTCAGTGCTGGCCTCTGAATGTTTTTTTAATCTTTCGCCATTTTCTTGTGATTGGTAATAAAGTGGAATATGGAAATAGCTAAAACTAATCTAACAATATTACCTACTTAACTTTCTACATAATAATACTTACTTAGCTACTACATAATAATTACTTACACTACACACTTTACACTACATACTTACATACTTAACACTTAACACTTACATACTTTTTTACTTAGCTTTCTACATAATAATATATACTAATATTATAAAGAGGAAAGATTTGATTGTTTGTTTGTTTGTTTGTTTGCATTGAATAAGCTCCGAAACTATTGAACTGGTTTGAAAAATTCTTTCACTGTTGGGAAGCTTCACTATCCCCAGGTGACATAGGCTATAATCTATACCCGTGCGAAGCTGGGGCAGACCGCTAGTATATTATATACCTATACTGATATTATAAAGAGGAAAGATTTGATTGTTTGTTTGTTTGTTTGTTTGCATTGAATAAGGTCCGAAACTATTGAACTGATTTGAAAAATTCTTTCACTGCTGGGAAGCTACACTATCCCCGGATAACATAGGCTATATATATTTTTTTTTAATAATCCTTACTAATACTAATTAAGAATCCTTACTAAATCTCCAATAATGTAACCCAAGGTGAAAAAAAATAAGAATTACAATTTTAACTTTGCGTGTTTGACAGTTCTAAGACAGGACAACGTCTGTCAGGTCAGCTAGTATTATTATAAACCACAGATCTACTACCTATAGATTTTCAATGAGCGTGGCTAGCTCAGTGCCTCTCGCTCATCATCGTATTTTCGCTCACTGCGCTTCTTGCAGCCCAAAATGCTACAACCAACCATTGTAAAATATCTTTTACAATTATTTCTCAGAGGAAACACGCATTTATCACATTAAATCACCAAAAAAAGGCAATAAATATAATTCAGACCCGTTTTGTTTGTCACTGATTATTACAGATTTTGACACTTGAGGTACCAAAAACAGGTCACGCCGATAAGGACAACAAAATCTATTTATGTTCTTTTCGTACTTGTGCTGAGCCATATCAAGTTGTCTCTTTCACTAAAATATATTGCCGATCTGGTTGTGTATATCTGTGTTATAAACAGATGGATTATCTGTAGACTGTGAAATATTTATATAGATAATCCAATCAAAATAATTAATTATGCATTACTGAAACCGTAGTTTCTGTTTTGACTTTACTTAGTTTGAAGATAGATAGACAAAACTCTTTATTTTTTACTCCAGAAATTACATACAAAGTACAAAAATATAGCAACTAGCAACGTTATCACTATTAATCTCTTCCAGGCAACCAGTAGACATAAGTTTGATGGTTAGTGCCGCAGCTGTGTACTGTTTTTAGATGTTTGATTCGATTCGATTTTTTTCCTTCGATAAGCTTAGGCTTTTTTGGGGTACGAGCCGACGCTCTGCAGCGTATCCAACCATTGAAACCGCTACTACAGCAAATTGCTTCTTCTGTTAGTAGAAGTGTACCAAAGAAGAATGGTATTCCCTCCTCTGACGTGAATATTTGTGGCAAACGTAAAACAAACAGAATGCTCGACTGATACAAATGCTCACAGGTGTGGATAAATTGGGCTATAACTTATAACAATAATCCACGCTCGTTTGTTTGTAAGCCTTTTGTATTTTTATCGGAATAGAAATTCTCCAGATTTTATTGTCCTGCGAAATCAAAAATCCCTATTTTTTTTCAAATATTTTTGTTATGAGTGGAAATTTGTTTTTTTGATACTTATATTTTATCGTCAAATCCAAAAATAAAATCTCTGAGCATAGATTTGCTAACATTTATAGATGTTAAGCCTGGTACAAAGTTAAAATTCTATGTCGTCGAAACAAAGTCTAATTAAGCTTGCAACAAAATATAAAGCACATATTCCTATGTATATATTTATAATATAAGTTTAATATTTATTTCTTTTTGGTTTAAACGTTTTTGAGGGCTGACCCTAAATTCATAATTTTAAAAATATTTGTGTAAAAATTATCCAACTTATTAATGTGGCCGAGTCATAAATAATATTAGAAAATGTATTTCCTTAAAAAAATCTCTTCACGCTAATATTGTAAATGCGAATGTTTGTGTGTAAGTGTATGTTTGTCCGCTCAATCTTACTTTCATCACAATTACATGAAATTGAAATAAATTTAGTATGAAGGAAGCTTATACCCTAAATTACTTTGGAATATCATCAGGCAAGGTAGCGGTCTAACGCAAGTCTATTAATATTTTTTTTTATTAAGTATGCTACTTTTTATTTTGGAAATGTTCATAGTTAAAATATTACTAAACGGCTTACGCTCAGAATGTTTATCGGTCGAGACGAGCGACCAGTTTTGGAGAGATTAGAGCCCCTTCATCAGGAGCCTTTCGTCCTAGCTTCTGCTTTCTTTTTTTTCATCTTTCCTTTGTTCATAGTTTTTGTAGAATAGCAAGTAAACTGCGAGACACTGCTAGTAATATATAGATGCATTATTTATCTCGGTATACTATAGGTACTATCTTGTGACGCACAATTTTTTGTATTAAAACCACAGGTAACTCAAATCAGCCATAAATCAACGCGCGTCAGCCATTTGCAAGCGAAAATTGAGCACATTTCCCGGTTGAAACCAATATTTTACCACCTTTAATTTATGGGTCTAAATGAAAAAGTTACATTCAAAGTCTGCCGTCCTCTCGTAGATTACAATTATAATTTATTACTGCTATTTGTCATCAAAATCATAAGCACTTTTCTACTACTGAAAATATAGGAAGATAATATTGTGATTGAAGGTTTCGTAATTGCTCAGGCTGGAGTAGTAAGTGGATCTCAAGTGCTTGTGTATGCTAATTAGCTTGCTGCGTAAAGGCCCTCTTTTCCCACTTTTAGAAATTTTGGTCATTTAAGTTTTAATTTGTCCACTTTCATGGTTTGTTTTAAATCATAAAAATGGTGTCATATAATTTGTATGTTTTATCTAGGAAACTGTAAAGACCGAAACACGATTAAAATTATTTCGGGTAAAAAAATATGAAAGTAACACTGTTTTGCACTTTTCTCCCTGTTTATAATATCTGTTTACTAAATGATATCTATGATATCTTAATATACAGATTACATAATTATGGAGACAACCGTAAAGGAAAATTATACATTACAGGTTTACTTTTAGAAAAATATGAGATTACCTCAAAAATAGAAGTAGCGAATCGCACGACTGTGTATAAGTGCCATGGTTTTTCTCCACTAAATACGACTAAAATACAATATACAATTACACAATTATATATTTATTATAATGAATGAATTCAATGTAATTATAATAAGACAGAATCTATAGTTTATTGACATGTAACATAGGTGTTATTAATAAATATTTGTATTTGTATATGTGTATATTATATATATTATTAAGCCTTATTATTTGTAGTAACAAGCGTTGCTTAAAAGTGAGAAAACCTCGCCTTAATTATATTTTTACCTTGAATAAATGTTGTAAGCTCTAGAAAAACAGAGCTCACCAAGGGTTTATAAATCACAGTCTTAAAGTCATAAAATGAAAGTTATATAATATTAAGTTAAAAATTAGAATATTTTTTTTCGGATTAGTTAATAAAGGTGCCCCAGTGAAATAATTCGCTGAGGTGCCCGAAGTAATACAATTTCAACAAGGATTCTTTTTACTAGGCTCGGATAGGCCTATCTCATTTGTCGAGCTACGTAAAATGTATTTTCTTAGAGTTTGAGGTGTCTAGGATAATATTATTAGGTTATCTTTGACATGAATATTTTATGATACCTACCTATAATATTTATCTTTGACTGATGAAATGTATATGACAGATTTTTAAAGCAGTATTCATTCCATTTTTTTTTTATGTATATGAACGTCGTTTACAACAAGTCCTGGACATAGATAGCTCATGGCCCATTTTACTTCAAAATATAGGTCCAAACCAACAAAAACTTCTGAAGCCGCTTCCTACGCTCCTATCATTAAAAGTTATAAATATAACCCTTGGAAACTTGAGAGCTGCAAAATCCATCTTCTCAAGTTGGGTTCAAAATCGATATCAGACCAGAAGATAGAAATATTCTCGCCTTGTAACAAGAATCTTTGATAAATAATTTTAGTTACAATTTGATATCGGCTTGTTATTTTCTGTTCTTTTCTCATATCGCAACTTTGTATATATAATAAGAGCTGTGACATTTTATAGCATAGAAAGTTCCAGCAACTAAAAGTTATTTGAAAATTTAAGGCACCGGGTTCGATCCTCGGCCTCGCACCTATGACTTATTTATAGTTCTTAACTAATTTATGTGCAGATTCGATGCCATAGCTTACGGACGCAACGGTGACGGAAAACATCGGGAGGAAACCGGTATGTCCAAAAACCTCAAAAGTTAAATAACACATATGACCACAGAAAAGAGAAGTAAATAGGACGGAAATGAGAAGGAAAATATGTTACTAGGCATTATGAGTGAACCTTTATTGAATATTCTTATTTAGATCAACGCGTCGAACTCCGCATCACAGTTGCTAACTGATGTCGAATGACTGGCGTTTCGTTTATATGGGTCCAACAAATGGCTACAACAAATTTCTTACAAAAATGCCTTTACAGCCGTTCTAATTTAAACAACAAAAAAACTGTGTTTATGACACAGGCATCACCAACAGGCACTGGGCCAGTATGGTGCATAAGGGCCCATCCTCTCTCTCTGAGAGAAGGTCCGTGTCCCAGCAGTGGGAACATAAGAGGCTGATAATTAGATACATTAAAATTTTACACTTTTAATTAATTTCATCGCGTGTATGCGTTTATTCTACATTATTTTGATTCCTGACGTTTCATGATTTTGCAGTGGCCGTAGTCAAAGACAGTTTTTTTTCTTGTTAAAAATTAAATCTTTTAAAACAAAGCCACTAAAATACGTATCAACCAACTTTACAATTTTCTGTTAATAACATAGAGAGCAAATCCGAAAGGATCCTGAAATCCTCAGTCGGGTCATGAGCTAAGCGAGCGTAACAAATCAGCATTTCTTTGAAGTAAACGCCAACCGATATACGAATTTTCCTAAACTCGTTAAAATGTTGATGAAACGGAAAGAATAATTGGTTTTCAAATTAAATGTTTCATTGAAATTCGTTTCATTAAACGACCTTCGCGAATGGCTTTCGCATTTGGGTTTTGATTCTCATTTTTGTTCGATTAACGAGAAGTCAAGTTGATTCGATTCAATGAACACTCTAAAACTAGAGGCTCCAATAAAATTGAAGTTTTGGAATAAAATAAACATAATGAAATATTGTCTGAGAAAAAAAAAACAAATGATATCTATAGTCTTAATTTATTTAAACGAAAAATGCATTGCAATTTTTTCCAAAAAATATCCAACGCTTGTTTTTATTTACAACTAAAGAACTCAGTGGGTTTCTTCTCGCAATGGGAAAATGAAATCTTCCCGGCTTGATTATAATAATAAGAACGGTGAATTAGACCTCGAAAGCCTTAAAAATACGACTCGTAGATATATTGTTTTCATTAAGAGCTTTATAATAAATCACGAGTGCATGTATAGGACCCGAGTAGGTATGTCCTAAAACTGCGACCAGAACCACCGCAGGATGGGCAGCAGCGTCCTGTTAGTACACGGTGAACGTACTGCGATCCCCAAGCCACCTGCCAAGCGTGAGGATTATGGCAACACCCTTTCTAAGAGGGAGGCCTTGTTCAGCAGTGGACATTTAATGACTGATGATGTGATGTGTGCATGCTTCGACTAAAACAAAATGAATGGACGGGCCATAAACATTGAACTTGCTCAGTATAAACGAGTCAAAACCGTTGGACATATACTTCAACACCTAATTATAACCATGTACAGTACATTTGTTACAAACAATAGATAGCGGTTTTTTGTTGTGTATTTACACTTCGGGAAAGCACAGGAAGGCATAATTTTGTCAGATGTTTCGTTATCATGTAACAATAGACTCGTGTTGCACTTCCTACGGCTAGAGACTGACTGATACGAAGAGAGCGCCGGCGCTCATTTTGTAATCTTAACAAATGCGCTTCTTCTGGACCCGTCCATTCATTTTATTTTGGTCGAAGTGTGCATGTATGTTAAATTTTGTATATTTTCTTCTTTGAAAGTTGGACTGTTTAGTTTTTGTTTGACTGACTCCACTTTCATTGTATGCGTTAGAATATTAAAGTGGTAAACAAAATGGAAAAAATAAATGTAAGTAGTATATGGTGAATATTTAACGTTATATTATCATTATTTACAATAATTGCTGTAGATTAATAATTAATACCGTTTACAATATGTCTCGTCACTTATTCACAAAAAAATAATTATCTGCTGTAAAGGGATTGTTTTTAAACGATTTCTTTTCAATTAAATAATAGGCTTGCATTAAAATTTGTTTGCTACCTCACCTGATGTTAAGCGGTGATACGGACTACGATAGAGCACGCTTGTCTAGAAAAAAAACTGATTCATTTGCGATTTGAAGACATACGATAGTAGTTGTTGCAGTTAAGCAGCACTATTGTCAACTGTAAAAACCCTTCAAAAGCAGTCGTCTGCGTGCGAATGGAATAACTACTTAATATACTCGTAAATTACGTTCGCGACGTACAGAAATGCGGTACACTCAGTTTTCACACAATTGACCGTGCGACTTCTTAGGTACTCAATTTGGGTCTCTTCAAGACAAGAGTGAATAGGCACCTCATGGGCTAGCGTGCCCCTTCTCAGACCGCATCATCACTTACCATTAGGTGAGTTAAGGTAAAAGGCTAGCCCATTTCAACATTAAAAAAAAAACTTAATAAAGATTGTGACTTTTTTTTAATAAAAATATGAATTCGCATAATTCTTACACCGGAAGTCGACATTAGCGTCGCTATTCTATATTTTTTTATAATATGGGGGCACCCCATTAGGTCTACCATACGACCCACCCTACTCAGAGCGACGCAAGGGCGTTTCTCAAAAACCGTCGTCAGTTCCATAATTGCAGACTAGCAGTAAGGGTACCATACCCACGGGCTAGTTAAGAAAACCATTTTTTTTTGTTAAATTCGTTTATGCTTAACTAATTAGTCAAAATATATTATTTTTTTCAAAACGAATTTTATTCATTCACTCTACATTATAGTTACATTATAGTTTAAGTCTTCCGTGGCTACAGTACAGATATTCGACTATAAGATACGATATGTACAAGCGCAGCGTAAAATAATTGGATTGGTAAGTTACGTCAAAAATAAATTTAAAAATTATAGGTATCTATGTTTTACGCATTTTTAAACAGTGTACTGATTTTTGCTTTTGCACATTATTCCCTATTTGATTTTTGTTTACACGTACATTAGAAAGCGTTCAACGTTCTGTCTAAATATCTAAATTGTCCATACTGCATCTATACACAGTGCACCAGCACTCAACACTTGAGAGCATTTTCTTAAATGTTCTTTTCCATTCCCTTCGTATAATACATACATTTAGGGACCCATACACGTAGGTGAGCGACCATCCATGTACACAGGGACACCATTTGTCAAAATGGGTCAACTTCGTCTTATCACCACTACTATCTCCATGATATTTACCGTGGTAAGTGTACTGTGGCTTTATTGAACAACCGTGATAGTATAAAACAGTAAATAAATAAATATTTTTGGGACATTTTTGCACACACGGTCATCTGACCCCAAACTAAGCGAAGCTTGTGATATGGCTGCCAGAGACTGATATACATACATATATAGTTTTAAATGCATACTTAAATAGATATTAACAACCAGATATAGAACAAACACAAATGTTCATCACACAAATGTTTGTCCTACGTGGGAATCGAACCCACGCCCTCAGGCTCAGAAGGTAGGTTCACTACCAACTGGACCAACGGGCTATCAAATTATTAAAAGAAGTACGCTTCTTAAAATTCAATATAATTTGGTATGAATCCAGTTTTTTCATTCCACAATCTTACCACGGTAAATATCCCGTAAATAATCATATAACTTTAGCAAATTTAGCCCTGCATAGGCTTCCAGAAAATATTTGTAAGAAACAAGCAGCATCTCCATGTATCACCATGTATCCAAATTAATTTCATAAACTAACCGACTACGCTTAGCTCTTCTCATCTCTTCACCGAAATCTTTCTAAAGTTTTACCGCGATCGAACAACAAATATTTTATAACTGTTACTAAACTCACGCGTGTTTCAAAATCGAAACGATACCAAGAACCTAAACCGTAGCTTCCTGCTGGGTTACAGGAATCCATCAACTATATTTACTTACGAAAAATAAACACCGCAATTTCATAATAGAACCCGTGTATGGTAAGTATTTTGGTAAAAATTCGAGGTTACGAGAGAGATTTACGCGTATGGTTCCGCGTTTGACCATTAATTCGCCTGTTGTTAAGCGACGATGGAGCACGCAGACTTAGACCTGCTCCACTCCATTCCCTTAAAAAGACCTAGATAATATATCAAAGGAAACAAGGAAGCCATATTTATGATAGTTCCATTCCATGGCTACGGATTAGAAACGTAACATGCAAACGCAGAACCCGATGCGAGTAAATTGTGTTTGTCATTCTTTTCAATTTAGCAAACGCTAAGTTTGTAAACAATGATTGAGACTTTTCTTTTGGTTTTGAAGAAGATAGGGTGTTGAATAGCCTTCAGTTTTTCCAACAGTTGATTAATTATGATGAATGTGTCTGTAAGTTGAGACGTGACCTCAGGCACGTTCTCTCTAGCTCTGACGATATTTTGGCTTTTGTTATAGGTATCTGTCCACATGTCTGTAACTGGCCCAATTCAAATTAAGCTCCAGCAACTTGAACATGTAAAATACCAGACTGCCTCGATCCGTCTTTGACGAAACTAACTAAACTTGTAACTGATAGCCTGTTAGTCCAGTTGGTAGTGAACCTACCTTCTGAGCCTAAGGGCGTAGGTTCGATTCCCACCTAGGACAAACATGTATGTGATGAACATTTGTGTTTGTTCTATATCTAGGTGTTAATATCTATTTAAGAATGCATTTAAAAATTTATATGTATGTATATCAGTCTCTGGCAGCCATATCACAAGCTTTGTTTAGTTTTGGGTTAGACGACCGTGTGTATAAAATGTCCCGAATATTAAAATAAATTAAAATAAATAAAACTTGACTTATCAAACCAGCTTTGACAAAACTAAACGTTAGCTTTGACGTTTTTGTTGGTTCCAAGAATGGACGTAATACGAAAAAAAATTCTCTTCTGTGGACGTAATATACCTCAATATATTACTAAAGGTACCTATAGTATAATACATTCATGGTTCCGAGCGATTCCCGTGTTTCAAATGGTCATGCTGACCGTCGCTAATGAAAAGTCGGGTAGAATGTTCAAATTAGGTAGCCTGGTAAATCGCCATAAATATTTTTATTTCAGACGGCCAGGACGGACACGAAAACGCGGCATCGTATTATGATACTCCAAAAACCTGAACTAAGCGCTTGGATTCCACTATTATTATGCGAACCTCTAGCTATGACTGTGAAACGCTGCATGGCTAAGCCAATACGTCATATGGCCAAGCCCATATGTACTATGTCCTTATGAAAATATTGTTAGTAAATAAATAAATATTCGGGGTATTTTTGCACGCACGGTCATCTGACCCCAAACTAAAAAAAAGCTTGTACTATGGGTGCCAGAGACTGATATACACACATAATATATTGTTTATTAATTTTTAAATACATACCTAAATAGATATTAACACCCATATATAGAACACACACAAATATTCATCACATGAATGTTTGCCCTAGGTGGGAATTGAACCCACGCCAAGCGCAGAAGGCAGGTTCAATCCAATCCAACTGAGCTACCGGGGCCAGTCATAACTAAAGGCGAGACAAAAAGCCGGACAAGTACGAGTAGGACTCGTGCTCTGAGGGTTCCGTTGGAAGGGAACCTCAGAGCGCGAGTCCAAAAAAAACTAACTGAAGTTGAAATAATTAAAGACAAACTTAACTTTGTAGTTGACAATAAGGTTCTTCCATACATAACAACTATAAAATTTAAGTTTGTAATTGTAAAACATTTTTTTTATATGATCAACTTTACTACTTTCAGATTTATTCCTTTATATGTGCTGTAAAACCTTGCCTCTTGCCAAAATTAATGATTCTAGGTCAACGGGAAGTACCCTATAGGTTTTGGTTCCCCTGTGAAATCGGAAGATATGCGACATAAACATTCATATCTTTTGATTGCGGTGACTTACAACTTTTATTTTTTTACAGCCGAAAGAAACCATAGACCCAAGTATTTAGTATAAATTTCAATTTGATAACTTTACGCGTTCTTGAGAAAAAGGGTTTTGACAGACGTACAGACGGACAGACGGACAAAGAAGTGATCCTATAAGGGTTCCGTTTGATCCTTTTGAGGTATGGAACCCTAAAAAATAATCAAATGGGTGCCACAATTTAAATCTAAATTTGATATCTAGTTAGTTTTAGAGCTTATAATTACCTATTTCACGAAGTAACCGAAGCTCATTATAATAACCGTAACAAAGTCGCGAACTAACTGTTACTAATTGTTTTATACAAAACGGTCGAGCTTAGCCCGTAATCATTCTCAATTTATTTTAACAAGGTAACGTAATAGCTCAATAAGCAGTTAACAAGTCGATAGAAAATTATAAGTCTTATTTATATTAACATACAAATGGTGGATAGGTATTTCATAGTGGATAGGTATTTCATGTCATAATTGATTTGACGTTTCGAAAGTTAATTCATTAACCAGGAGCCCATCGAATATTTAAAGACCTATCAGGGCGACTGGTCGAAGCAACTCGTGACCAAAATGCTGGCCTCATACAACGTGACAATGCTGCCAGCATTTTGGGAACGCTGCCCACTGGTAGCGGTTTGTTAGATTGGTTGTAGTTTTAGATTAATTTTAGTTTTAGATTAGTTTTAGTTATAAATTTAAATTTAAGATCGTTTTTATTTTACTTGTGATTTTTATTGAATAAACACGTTTCATTGAAGATTCTTACACTTTCAAGTTAATCATTTGGAAGCTGCGACAATTTTCACTGCAACATTGAGATTCAAACTGTTACCAACACAGTGCAAGTTAAATTCATATTGCAAATCTCGGCTTCACACTGCAAGCTATTTTCTGAATACATTGGCATCGATTCTGACGCACTCTAAGCTAAACTAAAGTAAATTTGACAGCTCTAAAATTGTTGCCATCCTTTTCTCACATATTAAAATTAAAGGAGAGGCAGATAATTTTAGTCCTGTCAGATTGGTTTAGTTTAGTGAGTGGTATGACAGAATCGACACCATTATCATTCAAAGTAAAGTTACTTGCCTACCTACATTTATTTATATAACTAAGTAGAGTTATAAGATTTTTACACTATTATTACAGAATAATATATTATCTACCTCAAATCACTTGTATCTACTATTATTATTTTGCGCAAAAGCTCCTACTGATTAAATATATATTTGCAATCACAGGGAGTGTCCGTGTTTTAACGCGCTTCTAAATGACGAGTACTTATTATGTAAACAAGTCGATTTTATCTAGTCGTAGGTATCAATTTAAATAAATAAATTTATATTTTTGGGACATTTTTGCACACACGGTCATCTGACCCCAAACTAAGCAAAGCTTGTGATATGGCTGCCAGAGACTGATATACATACATATATATTTTTTAAATACATACAAAATTAGAATTAAGTAGTTTGTTAATTTGTGACGTATTTATTTATTAATTGTAATAATTAAATTATAAATACATACTTAAATAGATATTAACAACCAGATATAGAACAAACACAAATGTTCATCACACAAATGTTTGTCCTACGTGGGAATCGAACCCACGCCCTCAGGCTCAGAAGGTAGGTTCACTACGAACTGGACCAACGGGCTAATTTGAAACTTTGTTAATAATCCGGATGACAGTACCAATAATTACCTATAATTACCAATAATTTGGTGAACTGATCTGATGATGGAGCCAGGATGTGGACAGTGGAACTTTTTTAATGACTAGGCCTAAATGACACTCCCAAAGCATCACCGAGGTCACCACAGGCTACCCGGACAAAAGCCAACATGGGCCAAGTGCCCAAATCAGCCCGCCCCACTATATCCCAGCCATCAGACCACGCCAGGAACATAATCCATTCCAGTCTAATTCATTCCAGTGTTCAAGTCGACGGGATTTTAAGTTCTATTTCGCCTGTGCGTTTAAACTGATTTGGAAAAGTGGGGAACTCCGCTACATCGACCTGAAAAATATTTTAGGATAAACTGTATTTCCGCTTTCCTTGATTCCAAAGAACCAAACAACTCTTGTTATTGTGAATTCGTCTCACAGCTGCGATTAAGCGCGCCCTTTGAAATGGCGCCAGCGACTTGATATTGGCATGTTTATTTACTTCGAGCATCGTTCGACTGGAGAAATTGCAGGTTTCAAGGTTGGCAGGGCTGCCTGTAAAAACTTTTCCTCAAGATTAATGCTCATCGATGATGTTAAGGGGGTTTCGGTGGAGTAGGTACCGTGTTTGGTGGACTACTTTAGTGGAAGCAATCATTTTAGTCAATGAATCACAGAAATAAAAGATGATGAAAAATGTAGCATGTTCTGATAATACTACTTACATCTCGAGTACTTTCAAAGCCAGAGGTAAGTCTACCTTCTAGGTCTATGCGCTCTATCATAACGTACATCATTAACCCTAGATCACTTAACATATTAACTAATCATTATCATTTTAACTAACAAAATTAATAGACTATATAAATATATATATATATAATTATCTTAAAATTACATTTCTTAAATAAAAAAAGTAGTTAATAAGAAAGGATATTTTATTATAGTCTCTTAAACCATAACATAAATTACCTAGTTTAATCCTGGTAGTTTGAGTAGGCAGAAACAGTATGCTCCCCACAAATGGTCTTCTTACAAAATTGGCAAGACACTTTGGTCATCCTATGCTAATCTGGTAAGGGCAAATTTTCCGTTTATTTACCTGTTCTTGAGAAGTGTTAGCTATGATATTCAGAATTTTTCCAAGAAGCCAATAAAGATTTATTTTTTTCATAGCCAATGCGCAGAGTTCGTTTCACCTGTGAATGTTTAGTGATCTAGAGTTAAACCGGGCAAGTTAGTGGCCAAACTTAAGACAATCCGATTTAATAAATTACAAGTTAATCCGATTAAACACATAATTCTTTCAACGCGACAAATGCTTGTTATCGTATACTTATAAATAGTGTTCGCATAAATACAATTTTAGTTCACATAATAAATTTATCGGGTATATTTTTAGCAACAGTATTTATTTATATCCCAACGTTGGCATCGCGTAGTGAAAGATAACTCCGCCATTTTAGTAAAACTGTTTTGTATTTTGAATCCAAATGGCTCAACTTTGCCACTTTATTTTATCTAGCATGAAGTTCAACATTGGAAGGACCATGCCGGTTAACCCAGCCTCTAGTATTTTTTTAAAGTGAACCCTTAGTAAGAAAAGTGACCAGCCGTTTCCGCCCAAATAGATGTAGGGTAGTCCCTTGAGATTGCGCTCTTGTGGTGGCTTCATCTTCATAACGAGTCCTATACTCTCGGCGAATGTTAAACACGGTCTGCCGAGATTTTCAGACCATATCAGATGTAGTTAGGATTTTCAAATGGGTAAGATACTTTATTATTTTTGTTCCTTGCTATAATTTTAATTGCGTACCTATATATCAACAGCATAGCGGTAAGGTATCTTTTCACCGTGCCCACCTAAGCACCTACTTTCTTTTCTCTAGTACTTACATAGACTTCCTAGTATTTTTAAATCTGAAATATTACAATCTATTTAATAAAAACTTAAATTAATACATTCATTGGCTGACAGACAACGCACAGCCTAAACTGGGTCTAGAAACATGTAATTGCGCACAAGTGTTCCATATAATAAGAAAGATTTTTGAAAATTCGTAAAGATGTTAAATAATTATAATAATAATAAGGGATGAAAGTTTGTCATTTTTGAAGTTACAAACAGTAAGAAGTCAGAAGTCTAAGTTGGTACTTAGACTTAGACTGTTTTTTAAAACTTTTGATATATATATTAGATTTGGCAATACAGATCTTTATAAAAACTAATAATGAACAATGGTTGTATCGTTGTTTGTTGAAACCTTAATCCCTAAAAGAGTTAAATAGGAGATGAATATGTACATTGAAGATCGCATTTTTTTAGAGTCAGGCAAGTGTTATTTCGTATTTAGGCTTCTTTTTACAAATAAAAGTCAGCTGTATGAGAGTTTTTTTCGAAATTCAGCCTCTAAACGGATTAAATACGGGATGAAAGTTTGAGCTTCGTTATTTCTTGTGTAACTTATGGGAAATTCTATCGGGCACACAGCTAGTATTATTATAAAAAGCATGTTCTTTCAACATTTCACTATTATATATCAGCTACCAGCCACAGACATACGTTTTAAAACTTAGCATAAGTGATCAGAATTTACAGCTTTCATTCGGCGTTTTAAAATCTTTTGCAGCGCTCTCCAGCAAATTCTAGCCAGAGCAAGCAACCTGACCTAAACCTGTCACTTAGAGTCCGTTACAGGTTTTCCGTGTATAACTACTTTGTTCACTATTTAGGTACCTACATGTATACTTTGGACTTGTTGGAAACGTTCATGTATTCTATAACTAAATTGGTATCTATCTTAGAATATACAACTATAAACAACTAGCCAGTCATCTTGTTAAAAAGGTGATCACTAAAATTGCTTTGCTATAATTACGTAAAAGAAAAAAAACTCAAAAATTTGCTATGTAAAAAAAATTTTTTTTTTTAGCTGGAACTAGCTATTCGTTTAACAGCTAATATGATTGAGAAGAATAGGATCAAATATATTTGCATAGAAAGTCCCGCTTTCCTATTTTATTCAAAAGAGAGCAAAGGAATAATAAAGTAATTTATTTCGTAGCAAAATTCGTAGCGATCGCACAACGGCACGAATACTTTGTCACCAATATAAAAGCACTTTACTACTATCTTCGTATATAAATAATGTTTTCTCCTATTATTTTACTACTATGAGGGTATAATTACTTCCGTATTTATCACCCTCGTTAGTCAGTCTCGCCAGCAATCGTTACTTGTTACTTTTTAATGGTTTTTCAACATGGGTACTTTTCGGGGTAAAAAGTAGCTTATGTGTTAACCCAAGGTATAAGCGACCTTACAAAATTTCAATCAATTCCGGACAGTCGTTACGGAGTAAAGTGGGAACAAACACACACACCTACATATACTTACAGACCTTAACGTTTGTAATAGTGGTGCCATTGTACCGTAAAAGCTTTTCTTTTTTGAATCAATAGCTCTTTGTATTTGGAAGCCAGATATTAAATATCGTAGAAGTCAAAGACATTGTATCTGACGCCATAAAGACAAAGTTACATTTCTATATTGGCAAAAGAAAAATAACCAGTCTATCTTTTGGAATAATGATTTTTATTTATTTATTAGATAATAAGCTTGCATTTGACCGCCAACTGGTCTGGTGTTAAGCGATGAGGTGCTACGATGGAGCACGCTTGCCTAGAAGAAAAAGATGTTCGTGGTTTGAGGACACCCAGATTGTTTTTTTTTTTCTTTTTTCTTTCTATATAATTATTATTTTAACTAAATTTAATCCATCATGCTACAAGTAACCAGCGACCCTCCGTGATATTTTGGTTTGATTTTTAAGCCTTTATTTTTTCCTATTCTTGTTTTTTCCGAAATATTGAGTATGCAAAGATTTTTTTCAAATACCTTTGTTACAAGGCTCAGCAAATAGGAAGTTCAGAAGAAAACAATTAAACTGATAATATATATCCATTATGGACAATATATTTCACCACCCAAATAACTAATTGAAAGAGACAGAAACTCTTGCATATTCTAATTTAGCATAATCTATTATAGCTAAAACATTCTCCACCAAGTTTTCTTGCCAAACAAACAAACTGAATCAAAATTGGTTTAGGAATTTGGAAGCTACGATGCCACAGACACACAAATCTTAAATTTAAAACACCAATAACGTCGGAGCTCAAAAAGCTTATGTGTTAATCCAGGACGTAAACTACCTCTATACCAAATTTAGAGCAAATCCATCTAGCAGTTACGGAGTTGAGTTTGGACAAAAATACACTCTTTCAACACACAACTTTCACATGCATCAGTGATATGTGATTAATGTGATTGATGTCAAAAAGTCGTCTTCAAAGCACATTGAAGCTTCAAGCATTACAAACCTTTAATAAATGATTCTGGCCGTTTCTTTCCAAAGACCCCGCAAAAACATGTCCATTTATCACCCTGCCTTGAACTTCAAAGCATTGGAAGGAAATTAAAAAATCCTTCTAACCTCCATTTCCTCAATCAGAGCGTTTGCTTCCGTATCCACGATAACACCGATGATTGCAGATCGTCCCATACATCTTACTAAGACTTTAAGCTACTAAAAAGTCAAGGGCTGGACCTTGGATGTAAGGACGCTTTCCCGGTATAAACACAATCAATTGAAGCGGGGTCAGTGTCGTTGAATATTTCAATGACATAGCACTAATATAAATCTATCTTCAATGTTGTCCTGTCCAATTTTCTGGGAAAACAAATCAAATAAATTTTTCTTCTAAACCACCACAATCCTTAGGCGAACAAAAAAATCAAATCAGTCAAGCCGTTTTTGAGTTTTAGCGAGACTAACGAACAGTAGTTGAATTTTATATATAACAGAATAAGTTGATAGAAGATTAAAAAGCTCTATATTTTTTTCACGTATAGTGTTATGTCCGATTTCTTCCACCAACTCGCTACCCAAATAATAATTTTAATGGAGTCACCTATGGTCACTATCTATGGCCTATGATCGTACAGGTGATCAAAGTGGAATAGACCGTTGGTAAGCGTAGATGTGGTCAAAGATGAAGCACGCAGACTTAAAAAGATCATTGACTCTAACCTTGAAAGACCTAGATGATATTTCTAGAGAAACAAGGGAGCTAACCAGGTTGCTCTATCCTTTGACTGTGTGGATCATAAACGTTGAATAAAAACGTTTAGTAGGTAGTAGCACAGAAAAGAGAAGTAAATAGAACGGATATGAGAAGAAAAATCTGTTACCAGGCATATGAGTGAACCTTGATTGAACATTATTGTCTAGATCAACGCGTCGAACTCCGCATCACGGTCTGTTGCTACCTGATTTCGAATGACTGACGTTTCGTTTATAATGGGTGCAACTGGCTACAACAAATTTCTAACAAAAATGTCTTGACAGCCGTTCTAATAAAAATAATTCATTTTAATGATTATATAGATTCAAAATTTTTAGGAATTCAGATATACATCCCAAGCGCTCTTTCCACTAAGATACAGCCTCAAAATTATTTATCGGGACTTATCGCGGATTATTTTATTCAGGTATAAATACCGCAGTTTTCAGTCAGTTCATGACCACGGCCATTGGAACATGGTCGAAACGTCGAGCGAAAGGTACCCATTTTTACCGTAATAAAATACGCAATAAGTCCCAATAAACATTTAAAACATATTCCGTCTTACCACAAAAGATTTAAGAACGCTTTAGACATGTGTTTAGCAGTTGTTTCACTGCGAAAAATATGCTAAACACATGTCTAAAGCGTTCTTAAATCTTTTGTGGTAAGACGGTATGTGTCCAAATCTCAAAAATTCAAAAGTTCTTGAGCTGTCTTTGCTATCTAAGATTTTAATAGTTTAGAACTTTTAAGAAGTTACCGCTATAATTCTTCATTCGTTGATATTTGTTTGAAATGGCTTCGATAATTTTCATATTATGACAGAAAATTAGGGCTAATTACTAATTACTCATGAATCAATCTTAACCTTCGACAACCGACTCTGCGTATAATAACGTATGATTAATGTCCTCAAGCTCATTAGCGTTGAGCAAAATGTAACACCTTTTTAGAGAATGACTAGACCAAGCTCATATGTGTTTATAGCGGCTAATCTAGTTAGATCATTGAATGAAAGTTGATAGGCGAATTTAAGAGCCTGATTACCAGGCGCACTGATCTCGCTGGGGCATTAGACGTTTTATTTTTTAAATATAAAATTACTAAATTTATATTATTATTTACGGGATATTTAACGTGGTAACGTTGTGGAATGAAAAAAAAAGTCAAAATGGTAAATGGTACGTGGTTGCCAATATTAAATCAAAAATGTGTCCTAAATATTTTGAAATGTTAACTGAAATATCAAGTCTGATATAGGCCAGATACGTTCGCATCCGCCACGCCACTTTACCATATCTCACTTGTTTGTCTGATCTGAGTTAAACTTGTAATAATATACCTTGACAAACAGAAAATTACGACCGTAATAAGATAAAATTAAGTTGATTCTCCTCAAAAATTGAGATAATAGGGGAAATGAATCCAATTTTCTTCATTTGCCGTCTTATTTGTACTTATCAGTCAAATAACAAAGTCTTAGAACATGATGCAGAAAGAGAATAACTTCAACAAAAAAGACTAATGTGGAAAAAATACTATTTATTCTTGTAATGGTGACAACAAACTAACTAGCGTTATTTCTAATATTAAAATTATTGTACATAAAAAATATTATTTCCATCCAATTTCCTTCAACAATAGAAGCAGAGTTGAGTTTCATTTGTATGAAATTTAGCTCTGAAAACGCGTCTCTAAACCGACGAGTGTCCCCGATAGATAAGCAAACTCACAAGGTGTGTTTTTCGAAATTCTGAGATAAAATCCTCCACTTTCTGAGTATTTATACAATAACTAGCTTTGAATTTACAAAGATTGTACATACCTACTCATTACAATTTACATAAAACTTGATATGATTTAAGAATACTTCGGAAATGTTTTAAAGATAAGTCGTATCAATTATCTTTATCTTATATCAAGTCATATGATTATTAACGGGATAAGTATACATAAAAATAAATAAAATAAATATTCAGAACATTTTTTCACACACGGTCATCTGACCCCAAACTAAGCAAAGCTTGTGATATGGCTGCCAGAAACTGATATACATACATATATAGTTACAGTTGTGTATAAACCTAACATCACATAGTAGTAATAAATGTAGTGAACAACCGTGATAGTTTAAAACCACAGAAAAGAGAAGTAAAAAAAAATAAAAAAATATTTGACGAAAAAAAATCTCTCTGTGTTTAAAACAGTGTTATCTTATCAAAATAGCATTCCTTCAGGAACATTAACTTTTATCACACTTCTAGTATTTAAATTTAATTAAAAGCTATTATAATTATTATATAAAAATTGCTTTATAAAAGCTACTATATATATACTACTTACGAGCAGCACCGCGCCGTCGCAGTAAAATTTTCTACTGTCTATTTTTTTCGTATAAAAATAATATATAGTGTTGCAAAGTTTGTTCCAAACGTAGACTTTCCGTATATACCTTTAGCCAATTATCGGCAAGTTTTATAGAGTGCATCGAATTTCCCGAATGCTCATCTTTTCATAACATTTGAAGGCAATTTAACGCCAGCTTCTGAGTTTCGTCCTCCAATTTTTACGATTGGTCCTCAGAAATGAAATGCTTTTGGGATTCGTTTAATTTCGCAAGATTGATGGCACTGGTCGTTTGCGAATGCTTGATGAAACTTTGTCGTTGAAGCGTGGTTTTGATTAGTCAAGAATGAAAATATTGGAAGTTAAAGTATTTTTACCTACTTCAAAAAGGAGTTCTCAATTCGATTTTACTTATTTATTTTTTATGTTTGTTACCTCAGAACTGCGTCATTTATAAACCGTGTTTTTTTTATTAGAAAAGATAATATAATACTGTCAGATTGGTCCCATAGAAATTTCATAAAAATCGGTTTAGTAGTTTGGTTTTTAAATCTAAATAAATGAAAAATGAATTTACTTGGATACATAATATTATGGTCACCCAAGTAAACGAAATTGCATTTACAAGAATTTTGTCGGTTTATTAAATTGATAATTATTACGTATGCTAATTTTGATTTGCTTTCAATAATTCCCAGGGTATCTATTAACCATTTAATTTAAGGCTGCGCTCACCAGAGCAGCTATCTTTTTCGCACGATTTCAAAATTTTCTGATATAAAACCCTCTGAGTTAGATTTTTTTAAACGACTAGGCCTTTGAATAACATTAGAAATAGTGTGAAGAAATTTTCGCGCTGATATTTTATAGGATGGTGAAAGTGATAGGTTTTTTTTTAATTGTTTTTTTTTTTAAATATACTTGTACTTATACTGAACCGGTTTTAGTAACATTTCTTTGGAATTTTCTAACTCGGTTAATATAATTACTAGCTGACCTGACAGACGTTGTCCTGTCTTAGAACTGTCAAACACGCTAAGTCAAAATTGTAAATCTTATTTTTTTACACCTTGGGTTACATTATTGGAGTTTTAGTAAGGATCCCTATTTTTTTTGAAAATATAATATAGCCTATGTTAACCGGGGATAGTGTAGCTTCCCAACAGTGAAGGAATTTTTCAAATCAGTTCAGTAGTTTCGGAGCCTATTCAATGCAAACAAACAAACAAACAAACAAACACACAATCAAATCTTTCCTCTTTATAATATTAGTATAGATTATAACGGGGTTCTGAGGTAACAAACATTTATAATAAAATACAACCGAATTGAGAGCCCCCTCCTTTTTTTAAGTCAGCTAAAATAATATTTCTCTTTCTCCTCCGCCATCCTATAATAGTAGATTAGACAAGTTTATTTTGGTGCTATGAAAATAAATCAATGCCTAACGAACATCGAGATAGAATAAAGATAGAGCCACAGTCGTGCCAAAAAAAATCCGTACCAAACTTGGCGCACGCTACGACTTGTGCAGACTTTTTGGTTAGTTACAAGGTAACCGCAATCCGACTACAACGCCGCGCGATGCCAGAGCTACGATGACTAGCGGACAACTGATGTCCAATGCACTATGCAAGCGAAATAACGTCTAAATTGGAGTAAATGTGGTATTGTGAAGTATATAATTGATACAATGTATGTACAATAACGCTCGGACGTTTATTGGCTGTTTTCATTGAGTGATTATGACTATAGAAATTGTATCTCAATGCTAACAAGTCAGTATTAGTAAAATTATTAGTGCTTACGCAGATACTCCGGTAATTTTTCACCTTACGTAAACATGAAATTAAATATTTGTTAGCCATTGTTTATTTACTTTGGAAACCACTGTACATCCACATCCTTAAATTTATTTAAATCGAGATATTATATAAATATTAACATCCTGTGAAAACCGCTGCCATTTCCGTAAAAAATTAAAAGTCAAATTGACGAAGTTTCTTGTTATATCTAACTATAAACTTATAATTCATTAGTCTCAAAACAAATCGTGAAATTTTATTTTGAGTTTTATTGGTATTTTATCTCTAAATAGCGGAAACAGAGACAAGAAATGAAAGTAAACAAAATAATAAACAGAGGCTTAGTGATTTTGTAATACTTGCATTGTTTTATAATAAACCATAACCACCCGACGTTGCTTAACTTCGGTGACTAGAAATTTGTCACCGACTTGCGCGTGGCCATTTTTAAATACTAACCGTCTTACTACAATAGATTTAAGAACGCTTTAGACATGTGTTTAGCAGTTGTTTCACTGTGAAAAATATGTTAAACACATGTCTAAAGCGTTCTTAAATCTTTGGTAGTTAGACGGTTGTTGTTTAACTTCAGAGTGTGTACTATAATCATGCCAAGTTTGACGCTTGTACGTATTACCGTTTTAGCAAATACAAAAATAAGTTTAAAAAAAACGTTTGTGGTATGAAGATCCTCATTAGTTTTTACTTTTTATTATTATTTGTTAGTCAATCCACCGTTACATTAAATATTCTGTGAAAATGTCAACTATGGGTAGGACAGACAGACAGCATAGGCTTAGTAATAGGGTACCGTTTCCACCTTTTGGGTACGGAACCCTAAAAATATCTATATTTTTAATGTTATAATAATTTTGCTGGAATAATATAAAGTATAGACACAGTATGCATACGTGATGGCAAGTTTTATCTATACAGAGAATCTCTACAACAAAATGTAGGTTGAAAAAAGGAATAATAGATTATTTCATACGAAGCTCTATTGCAATTGAAATACGGCGTGCGAACAATGACCAGAACTATGGTACAGAAGGCAAGCCTGAACTAGTTATTCCGACCGATGGTTCGTGAAAATGTCGAATTATTGACTGTCATGGGCTGGTTGGTCACGCTTCTGTTCTAATTTAGATTTTGGTGGCTGAAATAGTTGTGCTCATTTTGTCACTAGTACGTTTTACTCTATACTATATTTATACATATTTAACTGTCAAACTTTATTTATTTATTTCTCTTCTGTTAGATTAAAAGCTACACAAAACTGGGTGTAACAAATAATATTGAAACAAGTAAATAAAGAAATGAAAGCGCGGTCAAATATTTCCTAATAACAGTCTACTTTGTGCGGAGTTTTGGACCAGTGCGGGCCAGATACCAGCAGTTCACTTGTTTATTTTAACCGACTTCAAATATAATACCTACTTCAAATTCTAAGATTTTTTGTTGTTGTTGTTCGTACGGCCTGGAATAGATAACTGTAATGAGAATTATAAAACCTCACTTAATATACACATAGAAAAGAAAAGGACGAGAAAACGTTATTTTGCCCTTTTAAGTATAGCGTGCCATAGCGTACCTACATACTTACATAAGTATGTAGGTACGATATTATATTACTTATTATAAGTAATATAATATCGAAAGAGTGTTGTTAAGGAAGAATGTAGGTAAAATATAATATTGAAGATCTCGAATAGATATATTTTCGAGAATATGATAAATATAGGAGAATATGATAAATATAGGAACGGGAAATGCAGTACCATAATTCAAAATCATCCGAGCAGAGATGGCTGACACAGGCCTCGTCGGTGATATATCTTGAAATTTCCTGTCAACATGCAGATACACATCGATATTTTGTTTATATTTTATGTTTATGTTTGTGACAAGAATCATTATAATCCTTAGAGCATCACAGCCATAACGAGACACGCTGACGACCGGTAGAAGCGACAAGACTTCCGATTTTTAAAAAAACAGGTATTATAATCAACACACACACTAAAACTTCTTTTTATCGCTATAAATGCACGCATTTATAAATACAGCAACACATCAACATTCTATACACATCTAAGAAAAACCGGATCATATTCCCGCTGTACAGGGTTAGCCTAGAGCGGGAATCGTTATATTATCATTTATGTACCGACTGTTCATAAGCATAAGCTTTACTATATTTCTAGTCTATGCTATATTTCTACTATATAGTTTTTTTGATGCATCTACCTATGTTTATGTTTATGAATACATTTTCAAATATATTTTTATTTTCATTTATACTGTCGCGTGTATCGTTCATGTTCGCGTGGAAGGCTTATTGCACTCGTACTTTGACAGAAAGGAATACCTGTGCTTGGCGTCTCCCGTACTTGTTGCTCTAAGCTATAATATCTAAGAATAATACATATTATAATTTTATGACATGCAATTATGCTTATATTCATGTCAAGATCTGAATAATTATGTAGGCAGTGAGTAGGTATTTCTGTGTGAATGCAAATCGATATAATTTATTTCGAGCATTATTATAAACACTTGTAATTTATAAGAAACCTAGTTGAAAGGTATTTGCAAATCAATATTAAAGGGGTTTGGTGACTAAAGACAACTTTTAAATATTCTACTCAAAACGTACAGGTTTTATTGCAACTGAGTGAGTGAGACGAGCAGCTCGCAAGCCTAATGGTAAGCGTCATACATGCCCATAACAGTCTACCGCAGCACATCTGTGCCATCCAGAATTTCAAATAAGAAACAGTTTAAATCCTGCTCGTCTAGTTACCCTGAAATATTAGTCGTGAAAGCAATAAATACATTTATAATAATATTAATAACTGAAAATATTCGACACTGACTGACTGACTGACTAATTCGATACTGGGACACAGTAATCTTTACTAATAGCTGAATAGCTATGGCATAGTACTTCCCTGGAAGGACTCTGCAAATGAGTCCTACCACTACAAAAATGTAGGTGCTTCAATGACTTAATATTAACTAATATTATAAAAGTAAAAGTAACTCTGTCTCTGTCTGCCTGTTCGTTTTTCACAACTAAACCGCTAAGCTGATCTTAAAGAAATTTTGCAGAATGATAATGTACATCATAAAGATGGACAAGTTGTACTTTGACCGCCAGGAAATGCGGAAGAACTGAAAAATCGCATGTAACACCGCGGGATTCAACTAGTTGTTTAGTTGTTACTCTGCATGAAGTTGTAAATACATTCTCAAAATAAGACCTGATTTAAAAAAAGTCCCAATTAACTTAGATTATAACCGCCTACCGACAAACGTTCCCCACGCAGTTGCAGACGGTATCAACAAGGGCTATCGACCCCCGCGGAGAATTTTGACCAGTAGTGCTCAGAATCTGCCTAGAGCATCAACTTAACCGGTGGCAGATGATAACTTGTATACTGCTATCGGCCCCCACGCATGGCAGATAGAAATAAAACAATAACTGGTACTCCTATTTGGCCCTAATTAAATCATGTTACTCATCCTCATCAATCATCTTCCGGTGTTTCTGGTCGCAGTTTTAGGACATACCCGGGTCCAAATTAATCTTAGACATAACTGGCCAATTTAATTATACACAACTTAAAAAATCAGAAAATTAACGAAAACTTAAATAGATTACTGATAACTAAAACTCAAAGTAAAAACTAAAAACTTAAACTAAAAGACCATTAGTGGAGGGAAAGGTCCCCAGAATGCTGCCGGCAATGCCACGTTGAATGGCTATGCTCAATTTCTGTGCGAAATAAAAGCCAGCATTCTGGACACCCGACGCCTCCACCAATCGCCTGGCCAAGTCCCAACAAAAAGTAAAGGCCCAACAACAACATAACTTAATAGATAAATATTGTCCTGCAATTATTTAAATAGATAGAATAAATATTTATTTCCAAGAATTTAAATAATTCTATGCAAAAAGTACAATATACAAACAAGAATAGTCTTTAAAGTTATATGATTATTTACGGGATATTTACCGTGGTAAGGTTGCGGAATGTGAATATCCCGTAAATAATCATATAACTTTAGTGAACAACCGTGATAGTTTAAAACAAAGAATAGTCTTTGTTCTAATCTCTGGCGCCATCCTTCAATGACTCAATAAAAAATACCCACATCCAGGAAAACGGAACTTAACTCAGTGCCTATTCTCATCAGTTCGCTATATTCCCGCGAGCAACACTGGGGAGATAAAAATACTGTGAAATTCGCCCACGCGATTCAATGAACAGTTTTATCATTAAAGAGGAAAAATCTGATTTAAATTAAATGCATTTAACAGTTTCGTGGTTTCTGCATTGTGTATTTTTTATAGTTAATCATGAATCCGGATTGCGTTTATAGGAAGTGATGAGATTTCTTTTAGTTTTTATTTGACGTATCTCAAATCTTGCAACTGAATTTTAAAACAGTTGTCGTAACTTACCTAAGCTGAAATTTTAAACACACGTTTAGTTTAGATTACAATGCATGGTCAGCTAAATTACGCCATTCTAAATCCAAAATGGCGGACTCTCAAAGATGACGGACCAGTTATTTTTATGTACCCCCATGATATGGGTATCAAATGAAAGGGTTTGCTGAGAAGAATAAGAAAAATAAAATGACGTCACACTAAATTCAATATGTCGGATGCCACAAGATGGCGGACCAAATTTTCTTATCTAATTTCATGAAGTATACGACAAAGCTTGTTATAAAAAGTTATATTTTTATTTTTTATTAATATTTTTTTATTGATATGTAAAGTGAGCGTAGTGTGCTCGTTTGTTATTTATGCCCACATACATCTTTTCTGTAATGGATGCGCCCATTTCAGTTACAAAAGTAGTTTTAATTTGTTCGCCATATTTGATCATGGCGATCTTCATTCACTGACACACACAGCCTAAACCGCTAGGTCTAGGAGTATTAAATTTTGTAAAAATGTTCCTTATATAACGAAAATGAGCACTAAAGAAGCATTTTTGAAAAGTTTTTCCCTAAAGGGATTAAATAAGGAATAAAAGTTTGTATGTAGTTTCGTCATTTTGGAAGTTATAAATGTGGAAGTTGGGACTTATAGTGTTAACACACGTATGGATTTGGTTAACGGACCGCCGTCCAACCAACGAGAGACAAAGAGTAAGAATATCATATTTCCCTCTCTTTCTCTCCCGTTGGTCAGACGGCGGTTGAGGTCAACCAAATCCATACGTGTGTTAACACTATTAGAGTTATCTGTGAGTAGGTATATAATAAAGATAGTTGTGTCATCGCTTTTTAACACTTAGTCCACAAGAGAGTCAATTAAGGGATGAAAATTTAAATTAAATTCCGTAATTTTTAGAAGTTAGAAGTGTAGAAGTAAAATTGCAGTTAGAAACGTGGAAGTTGGTGCATAGGCTTTTGTCAACAATTAAAAGTCAACTGTATATTATGCATTTTTGTGATGTTCGTCAAAAAATAGGTCAAATAAAGAATTATAGCTTGTATGGGCTTCATCATTCCTTTTAACTGATGAGAAAACCCATCTGGCACTAGACCCATATTTGATAATTGATTTTCAAATACATGGCCTAAAGAAGTAATTTGTACAAATATTTTCTTACACTAAATAGAAGGTAAAGTTAAAATGAAAGTTTGAAAAGTTCGATAGTCACGTTTGCTTGCTTAATAGAGGTCGAATTTAATCGAAGTAATGGAAGCAATACGAAGTTAAACTCTTTCAGATTGCGTCGTTTCAACGTTCATTCTGAAAAGGGTTTTGAAAGGGAAGACTTTCATAGGATTTTTGCAGAAAATTGTATCTCTAGTGTTTCTTTCTTTAATCGAGTATAATCATCATCATTATTTCAGCCGTAGGACGTCCACTGCTGGACATAGGCTTCCCCCATCGATCTCCAAAAGGGCCGGTTGGAAGCAGCCTGCATCCAGCGTTTGCCTGCGGTCTCTCTTAGGTCGTATGCCCATCTAGAACGCCCTACGCTGCGCTTACCGGTCCGTGGTCTCCATTCCAAAACCGTTCGGCCCCATCGGCCAACTATTTGCGTGCTATGTGCCCTGTCCACTGCCATTTCAACGTGCTAATCCGATGGGCTATGTTGGTAACTTTAGTTTGTCTACGGATCTCCTCATATCTGATTCGATCTCGTAGAGAAACCTCGAGCATAGCCCTCTTTATGGCTCGTTGTGCAACTTTGAGCTTACTAATGAGTCCCTTAGTGAGATACCACGTTTCTGTGCCGTATTTCATCACTGGCAACAGTGGCAACACACATTGGTCGAAGACTGAACTGGGGTATTTTTACTGAGGTAATTTCTTTCTTTACACAAGTATGGATAGTAACCAAGTTAAATTTTATAATTAACCAACAAAATCCTTATGAAAACTGTTTATGAATAACAAAATTACAGTCTTTTGTAAAGGCGCAATCGACAGATCTCAGGGGATCCGTTTGCATGTTCTCACAACATAATGGATTACTATGGACGTAGCTAACATTAAGGTATGTTATTTGAAAAATATTTTCATATATTTTGATGGACTTTAAACCTCTAACTCGGTTTTGTAATATTATACACTCTCGAGACTCGATTGAGTGGTGATATACGTAAGGCTATTTAAGTAACTATATGACATGGAGTTCTTCAAAAGGGCTGTTAATGGAGTCTTTAAACGTCGGCACGTCTTTAAACGTATCTGCGATGCCCCTGGTGTTGCAGATATCCATAGGCGACGGTGATCGCTTACCATCGGGCGGCCTGTCAGCTTGTTTGCCGCCTATGGCATTAAAAAGGCAGCTGGCACTGACTGAAAGCAAAAGGCCAAAGGTCGAGCTGGTTTTAGTGCCTTGGGTGCCCTTCCTGCTAGACTTGGGTACGCAGATTATTTATTCACTTGACCATAAAATATTTGTTTCTGTATTCTATTATAAAAATATCAACTCAACAAATTGACATATTTTATTTGGTCTCAATAAATTTTTACATTAAACGTATAATATAAAGAATGATTTATACATTGATGTAAGTAAATAGGGGGAAGATACGGGACGAACTTCTTGACGTGGACCGCACAATATAGGCTCCGGGGCACAATCCACTTCAGTCACAATCGAACTGGCGTTCAGATAGCACGTGAATTACTTGTCAAAATTATGTGAAATAAAGCAGCAAAAAAATACTTCCTGCGTTTTCACTAGGTACACCAACAGTTCGACGACAAAAAACAAGTTTCACGGCATTATTTTTCACTCGTAAATACTTAAAAACAATTAACTTAATTTTCTTTAAATGTCACTTCTATGGTCTAGTGTAGTGTCTAATGGAGCGGTGAAGTTGACGTTCACAGTGTAGACGTCAACGTCGCCGCTGACTCGAGCCGAAACAGAGCCATATTTATTGGATACAATGTTAGGATGTCACGCGTCTTCCCCCTTTTCAAAACTGTCATTGGATTTATCCAACTTTTTTGAGTAGCACAAGTTAATACAGCTTTGTTTTTGTAGTATAGAATAAATAGATTAGATAATTCGTGTTTGTTTGCTTGTATTACGTTTACTAAATTTAAACTAGCATTATAAAAAATAAAACTTTGCGATGTTTACTTTTTTCATTACAGTCTAGGCGAAAACCACTCATCTATTTTAGGTTTTTTTTATTATTACTATTAAGCTTGTGTTTGACCACCAACTCGCCTGATATTAAGCGATGATGCGGTCTACGATGGAGCTCGCTTGCCTAGAAGAAACCGATTCGCTCGTGATTTAAAGACATCCACGCGTTATAACGCGTGTATTTTACAATGTTTTAAGTTCTGACGTATCGAACACTTTGCAGTGTCCGTGATCACAGGTAGAGTCTGGCTAATGAAAGTAGGTCCTAAAAAAGGGCGCCAAGTAAAAAAAAACATTATTCAAAGTTCATATGAAATGCAAACAATTTGACTGTTTTGTTAGAATAAAAATTAATAATTTACAAGTATCAAGTGAAATGATTCCAGGTATATTTCATACAAATTTTTGGGGTTCCATTGCTGATATTTTTAAATTTGCCGCGCTTTTTCGGAGTACTTTCATTAGCCAGACTTTAGGCCAGATGGCGGATGTCTGCAGAAATTTTATGAAATTATTTACAGGTACCGCCAATGAAGTATGTGACACGTACGCAGTAGTCGCTCATGCTGATGTCCCAAGACCACATATTCTGCGCCGCGCTTGAGATTTTATTAATTTGATGACTGGATCCGAAGCAGTTGGCAACCTTTGGTTGGCGGTTGTTTAACCAACATCTCTATTAAAATCAATAAATCAATGCGTAATATACGCGAAAACCAAGGAATGAATAACTCACTTCCTGTACTTGTACTGTTATGTCTTCTGTGCCTGAACCCTTTATCAAGTTGACAGATGCGGGCATGTGACACATTTCCTGATGCACGATGCATCAGACCTTTGGTAATATGTCTTCGGGACATGCGGGTGAGCAGGTACCTACCATTTTATTAGATGAGGAAGAGGACATAATCGTAATTATTGGTATTAAATACACGAAATAAAATTATACTTGTTAATTAAGCCCAAATAGGCATGATGACTAAAAATTTTTTATTACCTCATAAAAAAGCTGATCATAAATAGAGCACATCAACGAAAACAAAATTAAAATTAGTTCAAAAATAAATAAGATATAAGCATTTAAATTTCATGCTAGACAGAGAGCGCACTATACTGAGCCGTGACGTCACGGCTCAGGAGCGCCATACAAATGCTATACTAACACACACTTTGCGAGAAAGGGATAGAGCATCCCCTCCCTATCCCCACCTAAAACTTTAAACGCTCATATCTCAGAGATTTATCAGCCAATTTAAATTATTTTTTCATTATGTGTAATGTATTTAGTTATATTCTTCGCTGAGCCGGTTATTTGTAATAAATTAAACATGAGGACACATGCCTATTGCATGCAATTTAATCTGAATTTGAATTCTACGTTTGGTTTGAAACGAAAATGTATGAATTTCTATATTATATTTATTTATTCACACACAGACATAATATATTATTACTAACTTTAAAAATCTTAGATAATTTGAGTCACTAGAATGTTTCTGGAGGACCAATTAAAATAATTTTAATTATCACTTCTTTTTACATTTACATTACAATTTTAGTGTTTTATAACGAGCAACAACATTGCCTGACTCACATTTTAAAATAACTCTAAATTATAAATTGTACTATCATAAAAAATTTAATTAAAATGGTGGAACATACTAACATATTGTTTGCATAATTTGTGCATAAATAAAAAAAACAACTAAAAACTACTTAAAAATACATACAAACTAGTACTAAAATATAAAACTAAACTAATCTAATAATCCGCTGCCAGCAGGCATCGTACCCAAAATGCTGGCCGCATTGCCGCGTTGAATTGCAATGCTAATACGCTGTGCAAGATACCGGCCAGCACTTTGGTCACGAGATGCTTCGACCAGACGATTAGATAAATCTTTAAAAATATTTTTAGCGCCCGGTCCCCACGGGCCTAAATAAAGCTATCACACGGTTTTTTCATAACTTATACTTCATATTTTTTTTATATCTGACAATATCATTGTATGAATGAAACATTCGTTTTACACATTACTGTAAGTACCCAGTACTTACTTACCTACACAGAAACAGAAGGTTTTTTTTCTTTTCTGTGTGTACCTACCTACCCAGATCCTAGGACTAGGACTAGGTATATTATCTATCAGCTACAATTTTACGCTCAAAAACCTAGAAAAAGTAATTATAATTTAAGTTTTAATAAAGCTTTTTAATATGTTATTGCAGCTATCAGAGCCATCCTGGACCAAGTTGTGCATGTTGGTGAATGCCATATCTTCTTTATTATATAAAGCCGATGTGTATGTGTGTGTTTGTATGTATGTATATGTATGTATCCCTATGGGCAGCAAAACGGCTGGACCGACTTTGGCGTGACTTGCACTGGCAGATGGCTGATGATATAAGGAGTAATGCACGCGAGTGAAACCGTGGGGCGCAGCTAGTGTCTTATAATAATGTATGAAAGATGAATATTAAATTGCTCGTTACAAAA
Source organism: Agriopis aurantiaria (assembly GCA_914767915.1). Classification (NCBI taxonomy): domain Eukaryota; kingdom Metazoa; phylum Arthropoda; class Insecta; order Lepidoptera; family Geometridae; genus Agriopis; species Agriopis aurantiaria. The sequence goes on along the minus strand of OU611989.1, from coordinate 14,254,647 downwards.
TTACAACCAGAGAATACCTACCGATGAAATCTAGATTCGCCATTTCGCTCGAAACTTTGACCTGTCGAGATAAGGCGGTGACACACGCAAACGTTCTGGGTCATTGTCAATGCCAGCACTCAGCCTAATATATTATATTAATCGGAATTTCCAAGAATATTGACACGTTAAAACCCCCGTAGCGTTAAATTTATTTTTGATATAGCGTTAAATTGTAATGTTAATAAGAAAATTGATGTACTGTAACTTGACATAGCTAAGTGTTCCTTGTGTTCCTATGGTTAAAATAAATTGAATTGAATTGATGATGTAAGAATTGTGGCCGCGGCTTTTACTTTTTACCCAGCTGCGCAAGAAATAGGGTTATATTTTTCGAGTGTATGTATGTATGATTCTTTGGCACGCCCTACAGCCCAAACGACTTAACGGTCAGTTATCCGAGTCGCGTAGGCAACAAAACGCTTCCTCAGCCCCCGCCAAGTTATAGCGACGATGTATTTTGCCACCCAACAGACAGGACGCCCGCGGGGGGAGTGCAACGACAAAAACGAACATAGGTCCGACCTCGATGACGCCCGGCGCGGTACTGAACGCGGTGCGCGCAAATTTTCGCGACCTTTTTACGCTTTTAATTTCACAAAAAAACAAAACTATTCACTATCAAAATTCTATTCAAACGAAAAAATGTTGAATAAAATGTTCTTTCAGTACATGCAATTTCCAGGTTGTTACGAGCTTTCATTAGAGCAAAAAACGAAAAAAATTAACTGAATCGACTTTGTTTCAGATTTTTTTTTGATCGAGGAAAGTTTATTCTATCATGTTTTGAACCAAATCATAATCTCAAACACAGATGTATCTGTGACATGTATTTTTTTCCAGCTCAAATATTGTAATTTAACTGAATAAAATTGATTTAAAACCGTCAAATTTGCTATAAGAGGCCGTGGTTTTCAATATGTGAGGTGTCATTTGAATTTTGTTTAATAGTGGAAGTAAGATAGGTTACCGCATTCAAAATAGCGTCCACGAAAAAAAGCTCACTCAGCAGATTTAAAAAAAACAATACTATGAAATAATTAGTATAGTTTACGATATAAACCGGTATAAAAGAGCTCTGTATCTACTACGAGTAGGTATAAATAGGTACGCAGTCATCCCTGTTACTTTTCAGTTATAAGGTACTATTTATATAGTGCAGTCGGGCTATATTTTTTTCATAATTAAATTTACTTGTTGCATTAGTAGTTTGTATCTATATATTTTACGATTGAAAATAAATATTCCAAATATTTGATAGAATATGATTTGATTTGTTGAAACGTCTTCGTTAACTTATCTATGACCTTCGATGCTTTCATTCGTGATGTGAAATCAAATTGTACCTAAAATAGAATCAACCGTGATTGAATGTTAAATTTTCATTCAATTTTGGTTTCTTAGTTATACCCTTAAAATATTAAACCTTACTCCAGACGCATATCTTAGAGCTTTAATACTAAATAAACGTTACTTATCTTCTCTCTGAGCGACGGTTGGCGAGCGGTAGCATGTGCGCTTTACAATCTGACGGCACCCGATCAATCTTTGACCCTGCACCGATGACTTATTTAGTACTTAAATAAATTATGTGCAGTTTCGATGCCATCACACAAAAAAAGGTGAAGGAAAAAATCGGGAGGAAACCAGTATGTCTAAGAACCTCAAAAGTTCAAAGACAATGACATTCACCAACATGCTGACTGAGTCAGCATGGTGATTTAGGGCCCATCCTCTATCTCAATAAAAGAAGGCCTATATCCCAGCAGTATGAACGTAATAAGCTGATACTGAATGAATGAATGAAAGAATGAATTTCCCGCCAACGAGAAGTGTCACGCATGAAAACGAGATAAAAAAATATAGTACAGAATAGCTTATCGAGCGTTTATTCATTAGAAAGTTAGTACATAAGATAGTACGTTTATATATCTTGATTAATTGCAAATATCTAAATTTATAGTAATATATATATATAGAGTTGAAAAGACAATCGTGAATATAGATTTTTAACAGAAATTGGTATCAACCTCGTACGTGCAAGCTTAAGATGATTTTTAAATATATGTTCGAATATAATATATATATATATATATATATATATATATATATGTTCGAATATATATATATATATATATATATATATATATATATATATATATATTCGAACATATATTCGAATCGAGACAATCGTGAATATAGATTTTTAACAGAAATTGGTATCAACCTCGTACGTGCAAGCTTAAGATGATTTTTATATATATATATATATATATATATATTCGAACATATATTTAAAAATCATCTTAAGCTTGCACGTACGAGGTTGATACCAATTTCTGTTAAAAATCTATATTCACGATTGTCTTTTCAACTCTGACCGCAGATAGAAACGGCGATTACGATAATTATTTACAACAATAACAAATAATATTACATCTCATTAATTGGTAGATTTGATGTTGCTATCGCAGGAGAATTGAATAAGTATATCTGAGGCCTTACGGCTACCTGTTTTAAGCGATTCTGTTAAGGAGATTGCGAAAAGATGCGCGACCGAAAACCGTATCTCGGCGCGTTAAGGTTCACGATCGTGTGATTTTCCGCACTGCGCTGTTTCAATCTCGCGTTAAGAGGTAGCCGTATAAGGCCTTTGATTGGACTAAACGGAACACAATAGTTATAATGACTGTCGATTCCGTTGTGCCATTCTCTTAACAAACTTGACAGCTCTAAAATTGTTATCATCCTTTTCTGACGTATTTAAAATGAAAAATTAATAGTGAAGATAAATTCACTGTTTTAAACTATCACGGTTGTTCACTAAAGTTATATGATAAATAAATAAAAAATAAGAAGAAAAATTAAAGAAGAAGATAAATTAATTTTACTATGCACAATTAAAAACCAGAAAAAAACTTGGCCGCTTTAGGCCTTTATCGGGTCTTGGCCAGGCTATTGGTAGAGGCGTCAGGATGCTGGCTTTTATTTCGCACAGAAATTGAGCATTGCCATTCAACGTGACAATGCAGCCAGCATTCTGGGGACCTTTCCCTCCACTAATGGTCTTTTAGTTTAGGTTTATATTTAGTTATTTTCAGTTTTAGTTAATTTTTACATTGTAGCCTATACTCTAACGCGTGTTTCTTATTTAATCTATAAATAATACTTTTTGGAAAACGCAATAACAAACACATAGAAACAAAATAACACGGATCAATAATATAACTATTATATTTTATTTTATACTTAGCTACTTGCTTTATCGCTACTACTCTGGTTCCAAATTGCTCTTGCGCATATTCAGTTACAATACAGTCACATCTGCCAAAAACATTAACGAAATATTGCTTAAGTATTACCCGTTGAAATAAAACTAATAAATGCAATGTTTACATATTTGTTATTATAATTATGATCATGTTTTACTTTCAAATCCTCTTGTGTATCCTCGTTCAAAGTAATAACTACACAACTAGTTCTTTTTATCTGTACAATAATGCTAAAACGAACAGTTTGTGCCGGTAAATTATTTTCTGGTAAACACATAAAATGAATTCCTCTCAAATCCTGCGTATTACGTATCCTCCATTCTAAATACAATACGGTATTTGACTGTATTCAAAATATGATTCATGCTAGTGTAATCCTAGAAGATTATTATAAAAAAAAAAAAAAAAAAAAACTAAATACAAAAAATAAAGACCCCATTTTCAGAAAAATACAAATATTATGTTTTTCGTTGATCACGTGACTTGACTGCAAGCACACTTTGTAGATCGAATGTCCCTTTGACGTCATAGAAAAGTAAACAAAGGCAACAATTGTGTGGCGAGAAGAACTCGTTTGCTTATGTGTGACGTCACTAATGTCTCGTGGCCCCATAAATGCCAGAGGGAAAGTACGCAGTAATTTAATATTTTGAATTTTGATCCGCCATTTGAAACACAAATACTGATAATTATGAGGATTAAACCGCAGAAGATTGCTCTATTTTAATACAATAAACAAATTAAGATGGTTTCGTAAAATCATTCACATACCCTATTGATAATCAAATCGCGAGTAAATCAGTTTCTCTAGGCAACCGTGCTCTATCATAGACCGCATCACCGCTTAACATCAGGCGAGTTGGTAGCCAACGCAAGCCTATAATAACCATCATAATATGCAATTACACAATTTTACTAATAAGAAGCCTTACTTATTAAAAATACCTTATAATTTAGTCTGATCTCAAAATTTCTTTTGAGTATCTTTATCTTCTTACTGAATTAATTTTACCAATAAAAGCAATTAGTATTCAATTAACGGAGTTTAAACGCTTATTTAATTACTGTAGATAATAACCTGTTAACACTTTACTTTTCCCTTTTATCTGTAGTTTTACTTTCTCGTACGTGTAAGTACTTATTCTGTAAAAGGTTATGCATATAAATAAGTAATTCTGCAATTATCTTATCTAAAGATACGACATGTATAATTATGCTAATGCGATTTGGTATTTTGTTGAATATATTCAACGTACAAACACGGTTAGCTCTCGCTTAGTCACGGACTAAATGTTGGGGCATTAAAAAAAGACTAACGTTTTTGTTGTTTGTTATGAAAATGTATTTCAGCTATAATTTGTCTATAGTAGTATGATATTAGAGACATAGTGGTTATGTAACTTGTAATTAAGGTTCCGTTGTACTACAAGGAATCCTTATAAGCTAGTTCTGTCCGGCTGTCCGTCCGTTCTAATTCTTTAGAACCTACTAGCTTCTATAGTCATTAAGAAAAGCGCATGAAACTTAGCAAATTTACTGTTTAGTATAGATTTCAATTTATAAATTATAAAAAAAAGTATTATTTTGCCTTATAGGGGTGGCTCTGCTACTAAGCTGGTGTGTAATTTTTTTTTTCTAAAACCACCAATTTCAAAACTATGAATTTGACCACAATAAAATTATAATATGGGTTTGGCTAAGGAACCCTACCATATGCGTGTCTTGACACGCTCTTGGCTCCTTTTTTACTAATATTTTACAACCAAACCATTTATTAGTTATATTGATAGGTGATCAAAAGATAACAACACAATAATTTCATCGAGTCGCCTATTGTCACCCAGGTGATCAAAGTCGACTAAAGAGACGAATTTTATCACCAAGGTGATCAAAGTTGTACAGCTCCTTAAAAACATCACAAACTTAGAAAGTCGCCTTTGTAAGCGTAGGCCTCGGGCTACGGCCTCGCTAATAGACATAATTTACAAAAATCTATTCTCAGTGCACCTAAGTTATATAAGGAACACTTTTTGTGCGAAATTCCATGCTTCTAGATCCAATGGCTTAGGCTGAGCGTTGTCAGTCAGTGAGTTTTTTTTTTTAAATTAAGGGTCAGCAATATACAAAAAAAATATTGCAGAAGTATACAGAAAAATCAGAAACCACTTGCACGTACATAAAATATGGCGATACTATTAAAAAGATCGTTATAACCTTCGACCAAAATAAAATGAATCCAGTAGAAGCGCATCTTTGAAGATCACAAAATGAGCGCCTGCGCTCATTTCGTTTCAGTCAGTCTCTAGCCGTAGGAAGTGCAACACGAGTCTATTGTTACGTGATAACGAAACATCTAGCAAAATTATATACACAAATAAAACCGGTATCTATTTTTTATAACAAATATACTGTACATTTTTGTAATTAGGTGTTGAAGTCATCGCTTCGCAATCGTCACCGCTTTATGGTTGATATTCCGAAAACCCGTACAAAGCGCTTTGATTCCACATTTATTGTGCGAACTGCTAGTCTGTGGAATGCGCTTCCTGAATGGGTGTTCCCCGATGGTTACAATCTGGGTGTCTTCAAATCACGAGTGAATCGGTTCCTTCTAGGCAAGCGTGCTCCAACGTAGACCGCATCATCGCTTAACATCAGGCGTGAAGGTGGTCAAACGCAAGCCTATTAATTATAAAAAAAAAAAAACCGACGGTCTTGATTCGTTTCTACTGAGCAAGTTCAATGGTTAGGACCCGTCCATTCATTTTATTTTGGTCGAAGGTAACATTTAGTTATGCGATACAATGGAGATCGCTCACCCGAGTTGGTGCGACAGATTGAGGTGTAGAAAGTCTTGGTCATGTGGCTTTTAAATTTTTATTAAGTTGATAACTTTTATTCGGCCATTTTGGAAGCATTTGGATGGCTTAAACTTTTATATATAAAATAGAACTGGCTAGTAAATCGAAACAAAACTGTAGATCAAAGTAAGGCAAAAATAATATAAAGGATTCAATAAATATCATAACATAGGAACTTGGTTCTCCAATGTAATTTATCACAAGAATGGGCAACAGACCCTTAGTAATAATGTTGGAAACATCGAGATACAATACATATAGAGTCAAAATCGTGCCAAAAAAAGTCTGAACCAAAACTCGGCGCACGCTACGAATTGCGCAGACTGTTTGTTTAATTACAAGGTAACCGCGATTCGGCTACAACGCCACGCGATGCCAGAGCTACGATAACATAGCGGAAAACTAACGTTGAACACTATACAAGCGACATAACGTCTAAATTTGAGTAAATGAGGCATTGTGAAGTATGTAATTGGTACAATGTATGGACAATGACACTCGAACGTTTTTTGACTGTTTTCACTAAGAGATTGTGACTCTATAGGAATTGTATCTCGACGGCTGGAAACTATCTTAACGTTAAGGAAAATTTTGTGCCAATTTCACCCTGACCACGATACATAAACCCACTAGTAGTTTACACGAACAAGACTCATAAAAAAGTACTTAAATGCTTTATGTACTAAGTACTTAAGATCAAGTAGACCTACAGTAGATCTTGTAAGAAAATATATGGTACCTATCTTTAAGGGTGATATAGGTCTTTTGTTATTTAAATTTATGGAAAAAACTGACCAAGTGCAAGTCGGGCTCGCCTAGGGCAGAGTTCCGTACCACTATAAAATTCAATAACGAAATTGCCATTTAAAATAAGTGTTCAAATCGTGTAAGTTTAAAAGTACTCTTGTCATCATCACCGACCTATTTAATGTTTTTCCCACTACTGGACTTAGGAATCCCCAACAAAATGCCACTTTCCACGATCTTCTGCTTAACTCGACTTGACTTGACATTTCCCGCCAGTAGTAGGTCATTCTCGTCATCCTATCTAAAGTAAAGTAAACTAAAATCTAACCACAAGGCACTCCACTCTACGCTTGCTGATGCCTGCTGTGTCTCTACTCTAGAACCTCTCTACTTCAACGGGTGTCAGTTCTTTACAGACATGGCCATTTCCACTTCAGCTTGATAATCCTTTGAGTTAGGTCAGTTACTTTGGAACGTTATCGGATAATCAAATTTTATAATAATCTTCTATGAAATTCATAGCTCGCTCCGTAACTCGCTAAGCGACTTCATTTCACTGTCAGTGTCCACGTTCTAGCTCTGTAGGTTGATATAGGTAGGATGCACTGATCGAAGACTTTTGTCTTCTGGCACTGAGGAATGGACGAGAAGTAATGACAAAACTTGCCAAATGCTACCCAGCCTAGGCGAATTCTTTTGTAAACTGCGTTCTTAAAGTTAGTCACACCTAAATCTAGACTGTCTGATCTGAAGATAAATATTATACAGTACATATTAACGTAAGAAAAAACATGTTTCACGTTTCCACCTTTTCTACCTCTTCGCTTTCCTATGTTAGGGATGCCATAGAAAACAAACAAAGATACAAACAAAAATAACCCCCAAACCAGACCAAGAGTAGATATTTAAATTCATTATTCAGACATCTGCCCGGCCGGGAATAGAACCCGAGACCATCTGCTCATAAGGCAGACGCGCCACCACTATGCCATACCGTTGCATTAGGTCAGGTCGTAACATTACTGAATACTGGAGTAGATAAATTACTGACCTCTTCTTTCGTCTCTTTAGTAGTGGGGATAGTAACTTACCCTCATATTCATAGACGTAAATAAAGGTACCTCGAACCCTCACGTCACCCTCAAGTGATGTTTTTTATATGTCAAAACACTTGAGGGTGACGTGAAGATTAGAGGTACCTCTATTTAGGTCTAGAATATGAGGGTAAGTCGAAAATTTTAAAAGTATGAAAATAATATGGAAACTATCACTACTAAAAGTTTATTTTATAACGGCTATTCCACAACCAAACTGAACTAAAAGGCAGCCAGAGAGCTATTAGTTAGGTCGAGAAGCTGAGCTCTACAATTTTTCTAGTGATTAAATTATCTGATAGAATCCCGGATTTAGTATTCTACTGGGACCTCTCGGGAACATTGCGGTTCGCAAAGGCTACTTATATTACTTTGTTAAAAGTGATCAAATTGAAACTTATACTTTTTCACCAACTATAGAGTAGGTACCTAATAGTTTTGAGTTTTTATATCGTAGAAGTCGTCCATAGATTATGCGAGGCTCAATGGTTTGGATGGTACGGAAAACATGGCGCGATTTATGCCGATAACATAGTAAAACAAATTAGGATAGCAGCACAAGGAGAGGGTCACAAAAGTTATGATTTGGAATGGCCCGTAAAATCTTCACGTGATCAATGGACGGGAAGGGATAACTTCTCTTTTCGTGTAGCTTTACCTAGTCTGTGTATAACCCTTTTTTTAAAAATAATTAGCTTGGGTTTGACCGCCAACTCGCCTGATGTAAAGCGACGATGCGGTCTACGATGGAGCACGCTTGCTTAGAAGAAACCGATTCACTCGTGATTTGAAGACACCCAGATTGTAACCATCGGGGAACACCCATTCAGGCAGTGCATATTTAGATTATGACAACTTTTTAATGTCAAACTTACATAATATTTTGCTAAATGACATTTTTACTTTGATAAATTCGTGAACGAGGCTAAACGAGGGACGAGGGGAAACCGTCCTTGGATAAATAACGGATTCAGACAAGATTGGTAACTGGTAAAATTAGTAAAGTTGTCAAAAGCGTCATGTTATTTTTTTTGTCTCTTTCATAATCGTAACAAACAAGAACATTAAAATAAGTTTTATATAGCAATTTTACGTCGTTTACAGAAACTAAATTAAAATTCAGTAACAAAGAGAAACATACTATCATCAACGAAGGTTAAACTTGTTTGTATTTTTGCTAATTTAATGTTTATCTAGAACATTGTCAATGACCTCGCTCACTAAATTAAATATTGAGGAATTTAAATAGAACGTTCGGTTCAGATAAAGATGCGCTGTTCTTGACATCAAGATGTTTAACACTTAATTTATATCATTTATTTTTATAAACTCTAGAAGTTTATTTTCATACTTGTTGGTATTTCAAACTTAGGTTCTATTCATTTAAGTATTTGCTAGACTCAGCATTTTTATTGTTTGTTTTGTTAACGTTTTCTTTAGCAGGCACACCAATGTTTTTCTCTTTTGACATGATTTTGGCAGGTGCATTTTCCAATGTTAATTATTGTCTGAGTCACAGTCTGAGTCATATAAATAAAGGCACGGTCTAGTCCAAACCAGGCCCAAAGCGGATGAGAATTCACTAAAGGCTTCTGTAGAGTTTGATAACAACACGAAAAGATGTTTCACCTCGTTATATAGCTTCCCTCGCTCGAGCACTTAATCATCATCATAAATAATAACACACCATTATTACACATTAGCACTCGAAATAGCACAAGTATAGGAAAATAATACAACCAGCCGACATGTTTTTTTCGTGTTGGCGCCAGAAATTAGGCACGCCATTTTTTCTGATTATAATATTTTTAGTTTATAAAATTCTAACATAAACTGAGCAATCGACACTTTTTTGTGGAAAAACGTAATCCTGTTTGCACATTAAAACGCACGTAATACACTAGGTATTTTAATTGAATAAATAATATAATAGAAATAATAGAATCGGTTTCTTTTAGGCACGCGTGTTCCATCGTAGACCGCATCATCGCTTAACATCAGGCGAAATGGCGGTCACAGACAAGCCAATTTTTTTTTAATTGCTTTGGCAGGTGGCTTTGTCGGCGTCCCTATGATTGGCTCATAGTACAAACCGTAGCCATCTCTAAATGTTTTGTTTTTTCGATATTTGGTTGATAGGCAATATAACAATTACCCCAAAATATTTATGTATTTTTACTTGAATATCCACGCAATGTTTGTAAGTAAAAGTACTAAACAAGCCATTAATGGCAACTGGGCGTTTATGTACTCACATATGCTGGCCTCGGCTACGCTTCAGTCCACATTTCACATTCGTCCCTAAATGCTTTATTTTCTGCCGCTGCAGGCTGTACTTATTCATCTGGGTGAAACAACGAGGGGCTTACTATACTTAAAGAGACCAGAGCAAAAAAACTAACATGGTCAACATCAAGGTAGTAATCTAATTACTACCTACCTACAAATAACTGACCCGGAGTGCTAATTTGAAGAAATCAGATTAAAGTAATCTCTAGCTTTTGATACCTAATTTGCCACCGATAACTCAACATTAATAGATGCTTTGGTACCCTAAGCACTCATTACTCGTTCCGTAAGCCATTTTCAAAGGAACATTAAGACATATTAAGCCTCAGGTGAAAAACCGCAGAGAAACTACTAAATGGTGATTACGACAGATGTTAACAAATTATGGGGTATATTTCTTCAGGTGCAGGCTTCTGCTAAGTGCTATTTGAGCTTTGCAGTAATTAAGGAGGCGTGAGATTGCAGTCGAAATAAATTAAGAAAATCAAAAGCCATTTGGATTTTATTGCTCTATGTTATGAGTACGATTTGTTATACCGCCATCATGCACTAGCAAAGAAGTTGCCACCTAGCCATGGCCACCTAGAAATTTCAATAATTTTTTATCTGTAATTATTGTAACATAGGTTTTTTATCATTTTACATTTCGGAGAGTGTGCATCGGATCTGCATTATCTAATTCCCTCATGCTCATTTTTCTATCGGACTGCCAGAGCGGGCACGAAAAATTGACACCGCTTTATGATTGATATTCCGAAAACCCGTACGAAGTGATTTGATTACACTTTTATTGTGCGAACTGGTAGTATGTGAAATGCGCTGCCTGAATGGGTGATCATCGTAGACAGCATCATCGCTTAACATCAGGCGAGTTGGTGGCCAAAGGCAAGCCTATTGTAAAAAAACATAACCCCTGGGAATGCCTCTTTTAAATGGAATAACCTTAGAATAACTATACAAAGAAACCAAGTACATTCGCAAAATTTAAGCCATTCAAATGGTGTCATATATGACACCAAAAAAAATATAAAATTTTCACTATGACAATTTACGCGGTGAAATCGTTCCACAACAAATCAGAAAAGCAGCATAAGAGTTATGGTGTGACATTCCACAGGTAATCCATTAATTTTCTTGCTTAAATCGTTTAAAATACCAATCGAAACGTAAGCTACAAAGCGAATTTGTAGCTTTCGTTTTGAGAAGGCGTTGTTTGGAAACCTAAGCTAGGTAGGAAACCTCTGAGTAGTTATTCTAAGGGGAAAACGTAATTAAACTTATTTGCAAATTCATACGTATATCCACGTAGAATAATGTAATTAAAAGAGGCAAAAATGGCTGACAATTAATTTAAGATCTAACTAGACCAACTTTATTTGTTTGTTCTTCCACACAACCATGTTCGAGAAAATCAATTGTTTATTTTACTATTTATAAAAATATATGTCGTATAGCATTATAATGTTGAAATAGGTCACAAGAATGTTAGGTGGAGTCGTGAAACTGGGAGACATTTTCCTTGATCAGTATGATGATGTATGGTACACGTGAGAATCAATACGTAAGTATCTTTTTAATATTTTAATAATTAGCAATTTAAAAAACCGACTTCATAAAATTGGTAAAATACGCAATTTCGGTTACTTGTATGACATTATATTGTCAATAGTCATTTTTAAACTTTCGCGATTTGAACACGTGTTTTAAATGTTTATCGGGACTTGTCTCGTTTTTTTTTAGTTATGCGTGATAAGTCCCGATAAACATTTAGAACATAATATTGTCATCCAAGGAAACCGATTTTGATGAAATTTCTATGGGAACAATCCGAAAGTAGGTACCTATATCATTTCAATAAAATAAAAAAATAAAAAATCGGTTCGGTTCATTAATGACGAAGTTCTGAGGCAACAAACTCTAATCTTGACGTCTTGAATCGTTGCATATTTTTTTAGCGTTCAAGTCACATAAAAAAAATACGGTTCAGTGCTTTGGGAGCTACGATGCCAGACACATACACAGACACAAAGAAACACAGATACACACATTAAACTTATAACAATCCCATCTTTGTGTCGGGGGTTAAAAATCAATAATCATGTTACTAATGTTCCAGCTGTCAGATCTATTCTTCTTTTTTTGTTCTTTTATTGAGAATAACTTAATTAGAAACTATGAAAGTCGTTACTAAACTACCTAAAACTAGAAACAATTTAATCTGTAATGCAATTAAGTAATTGATAAAGTTAGCTCATTTTTCCAAACTCGTAACTTTGTAGTAAAGTAACAATAAATAATGCGTAACAAAGTAGATACTTTATAAATAAACCCGGGAAATTACTTCTTTGGTGAAAATAAGTAAGTACTTACCTAAAAATATCAAGACCTTTTTGTTGCCCTGACTTAATTTATGCAATTTTTTTACCGAACAACTTTCAGCGATAAAACCACCTTTTTAAGAGTTATTTTGTTTTTTTAGTGCATAATTAAGTTTTATTTATCTAGTTTATCCAATAAGGTAATTATTTGTAGACCATTTTTCCTAGAACCAATGTTTAAAAACTTTTCTAAAACTCTTTTACAATTACTATAAAAGTAAAACAATTGTCACGTACTTACGTTTATTGTTGCTTCAATTTGTCGAACAAGTTACTCCGGCACTCACTGCATCATGTCTATTTAAAAAAAAACTCAAACCATAACAATTTAAACAAACAAAATACTAATCACAATAAACTAACTTTTTCAAACTTCGAACTGTTCCCGAACATCACTGCAAAAGTTTAAGAAAGTTTGTTCGTGTTTATAATGGCCAGTATTAAGTCACGTGACTTTCGAATATTTTGAGATTTTAATTTATCTAGTTTTCTTTTTTTATTTCGATCGCGGGATTGGCTATGTGCGTGCGGGCGTTCGGCGCGTTCGCTCGCAGCCGCACTTACTCGACAAGTGAGTAAGGAGAGCGCTCCCGCGTTCCCGAGATTCTGTTGCCTTATCAAGCGTTGCGTTTATCTGCACCCCGACTCGTGTCAGTCAATTGAGGAAGATTACTCAGATCCAACTGGCCGCAATAAAAAAACTGTCGGAAAACGATCACCGGATATCCATATTTGAATATCATCCATTGATTCCCACAGATTCAGGTTAATGCGCTTACTTTGACATCGACTGCTTCCGCTATTTATATTAACTGAAATTTATCGTCACCACGAACAACTTGAGATCGTTAGTGACTCAAAACAAATTTACATGAATGTTTAATAGTCAGTAAGTTCGTGCAAGATGAGTAAACAGCTCTACTGTCATTTATTAATTAACTAAATAAATAAAACATAATATTAAAATCAAACACAATCATACGTCCCAATTAGAACATAAAATTCTCCCACGCGTTACTGCCAAAGAGACGGATATTATCTACACTAATCTTACTTAATAAAAAGTGACATTTATAGCGACACATCATTCTACAATGACTGTCTCATAAAACTTATTAACTAGCTGATGACGATGGGACGTATCAAATCCAAAATAAATAGTTTTCAAGCCAATAAAAATGTTAAATAAAAAATCAAACTTCGTATAAGAGTCTCTTATACCTATAATCTTTGCTTATACTCAATACAAATTATTTATTGAGTATAAAAACGGACAAATTCCACTAGCATTTATCTCACAAACTGTTAGACTAAAATAGATTTCCTAGTAAAAATAGGGATAAAATTAAAAAACTAATATAATAAATACAGCAAATAGCTGTAAAAATATGTCAACATAAAATTAATATGTCATAAAAATTGTTATCATAGTCATCGGCTTTTTGTACCTGTCCCATTGGTCAGTTAAGTTTACACAAAAAGTCAAAAATACTTTCGTTACAGTTTTCCAATTGTCCAAAAAAACTATAGTGCGGCTGCTGAACGAATGTGTAGGTACAGTTCCCATAACATTGTAAAAAGTTGAACGAAAAAAATATATTCTTATCACTCTTACTAGTTTTTTGAAAGACTAACTTAAAACTGTAGCTGGCAGCTCATAAAGTACAGTCAAAACATTGAACGTATGACTATCAGCGCCGGTTTTCAGGTAAACCCTTGTCTTGAGCTATTCACACCGTGGTGCGAAAACATTGCGGTGCAAATCGCTGCATTACCCAATTTTAAAGCAACTGACACAAATTTATAAACAAAAAAGTTTTGTCTTATATGCAATTTAAACAAATACGATATCGGAAATAGAATACTAGGACACAAAATATGTATATTTAATTTACAGCACTAAGAATAAGTTATAGAAAAAAATGAGAAATGAACACATTATAAACAAGACGGAGTATATAATTACAATGATAATAATGGCATCACGAACAAAAATTGTATTGATATAAAATATGTACCCGAAGAGAAAACCACATAAGCTATATTAACTAAATGGCATGATTAACACCTTGTCAAAAATAACATCAAACCTACATCAAAAGTAACATTAGTAGGTAGGAAAAGAAAGTTGAAACGATGTCTGGCTTACGATGCCGCTTTAGTCGTCGCTATACCCGGATTCTACTATACCTAATATAAGTTACTAGGTACGTATTTTGGCCTGCTTCCATGATCAAAGTAAAATAAGGCGGGGTCAAGCCATATTATGCCGTGTAAAGGCTAATGATACCATTAAGCTACCTCTAGCACACCTAGAACATAATAGACAATAAATATTAAATAGATGATTATGTCACAAGGACATAACGGAAGGCATATTATAAGTAGCTATTAATAATGGATGGTTCATAGCAAATATCATTATTACAATTTGTTTCTCCGTTTCGGAGAATGCTGTGGTAGTTGAGTATACTCCATCGAGATACAATTCCTATACCTATGTTGTATTTCGATTTACTTCAATAAGCTATTGTATATTGGTTCTGTATGGAAAGACAGACGGACAGATGGACAGACGGACAGACGGACAGATGGACAGACAGCGTAGGCTTAGTAATAAGATCTCATTTACACCATATGTCCAATAAAATTTATTTTCTTTTTCTTTCTTTTCTTATATGGGTACGGATCCCAAAAAGGAGATTCTCAATTCGATTGTTTTTTTGTGTGTAGGTATAATAGTATATAGTATAGGTATAGGTAGTCGCGTAGCATAGGTACCTAGTAGGTACCGTAGCATAGGTACCTAGTAGGTACCTATGCTACGCGACATCTCCGCCAATTTTGAACGGATAATTATTTAAAAGACTTCAGGAGGTAGGAGGTTCTCAATTATTTTATTTCTATTATGTAAGGGAAGCTCTCGAGGTCCCACAAAAATGCTATTACCTTTGGCTTAGTAGTTTTTGATAACATTGAGCGCCTGTTGATTTGGGAATAGCAATAATGTAGGTAGACCGTGAACAAATTTTGAAGTCGGTTGTTTTGAAAAAAAAAACTTAAACCTAAACTACTACTTACTAATAAATATGATATAAAAACTAATAACACGAATCTAAAAGCCCCTTGATCGAGTCGGTTTTTTATATTAATAATTATAATAATCCTCATTTTATTGAATAGGCTATTATGTCACGAGGAGTCAAGTACCTAGTATTTAAATTAGAAAAATATAATACCCACCTCTAAGGGTGGAAAATTAGGGAATGAACTCCGTTTATTGAATGTGCTTTTATCCCGTTTATTAGGATTTTGTTTTTTGTAAAACAAAATAATTTATCTTAAGTCAAAAAAAGTTGCAACACTTTGTTACAAAAAATCCGAATGCCTTTGGGTACAAAATAGATTATACATTGTGGACAAGTTCTTGGAAACCGAATGAAAGAAATCAGAAAAAGTTGTATTAAAATTGTCTACTGCGAGTATGTCTGCCGCTTCCATTCAAGAGGTATAAAATCTCTCAATGGATGTGGAGATATTAAAAACGTGTATAATATAGTATTATTTTTTATTTTATTTATTTCTTGTAATCAACAGCGTTATTTATTCTATACAATATTCAACAATAGTAATTAATTATTATATTATAATTATTAATATTAACTATGAGCATTAGTTCAAATATCTAGTTGCCTAGAGCCAGTTCGTAATATTACTTCGCTATGAAATGAGGCAATACCTACGTAAGTACGTAAGTTTTTTTTCTTTTTCATTCGGTAAGATGATAGCATGTGCACTTTACAATCTGACGGCACCCGGTTCGAACCTCGGCCCTGCACCAATAATTATGTGCAGTTTCGATTCAATCGCTTAAAAACTGCGTAGGAAAAGATCGTGAGGAAACTGGTATGTCCAAGAACCAAAAGTTCAAAGACATATTTATGACATTCACCAATGTGCACTGGGCCAGCATGGTGGATTATAGGGCCTCATCGTCTCTCTTTGAGAGTAGGCCTGAGTCCCAGGTGTTAACATGATAGGCTGAAATGATGAAGATGAGAAAAGGGTCCGACTTGAACTGTGATAAAAAAAAACTATGCATTGTTAACAAGTTTTGGCGACAACGTGAAAAAAAGTTGTTTAACAATATATTTTACAATACCTAGAAAATATTTAAATACTTGTCACTGGCATAAAAAGACGTGCAACGCCAAAACCCTCAGGATAAATAAAAAAATATTGTTGAAGGATACTGAGAGAGATATGGCTCTTTTTGATCACCCTCATCATTAACATCATCACCATACCCCACCATATCTAACAACGCATATATCAACGCTATTAGAGGTTGTTGATTCCACTGGCTGTAACGACATAATTTCAGCCTGTGAGACAATCAAACAACAATTTAAGTTTTAATAACTAATGTTCTCCAAAGCTAACTGTATTGTATTGGATAAAATAATGTATGCTGAGATGATTTAATACAAAACATCATACACCTGAAGTTTTCTATTATTCCATTGTATAACCAAGACGTATAAGTCAATGTACAAGTTGACGGATGCTTGAGACTTCAACAAAGCTTGGATTAATAGCACTTCAGTGCATGTCAAAGGATGTGTTACATGTTTAATTTTGAGCTTCACGTGAGTAGCTACGTATATTTAGATAGGTGTATGGGCATACGAACGGTGGGGCAGGGTGGGGCACTTGCCTGGCTGGCCCTGGTATTATCTCTGGGGTAAATGAGTCGTGTTTTTAAATTTAAAGCAATTCATAATCATTGGGTGGTTTTCCCTTCTTCCGTCCATATTCTTTGTATTCATTCGATTCCCACCTAGGACAAACATTTGTGCGATGAACATTTGTGTTTGTTCTATATCTGGTTGTTAATATCTATTTAAGTATGTATTTAAAACTATATATGTATGTATATCAGTCTCTGGCAGCCATATCACAAGCTTTGCTTAGTTTGGGGTCAGATGACCGTGTGATAAAAAATGTCCCGAATATTTATTTATTTTTATTTATTTATTTATAGTCTAACTAATGCATAAAAGTATTTTAGACGCCTACATTTTCGGAAAGAAAAAAAAGTTTCTTTTTTTGCCGGAACTCTAAGCTTTTGTGATTAGTGTTACAATTTTCGGTTACTACTAAATTTTTGTTCCGCCCCACCCTTAAACAATACCTGGCTACTCCCATGGACAGGTGTATAGAATGTATAGGTGCTAAATAGTATATTGTTACCCCAGGGGTGAAAGGTTCACTTATTTAGTGCCGAGAGTACGCTCGGGCGCTAATAGTTCGAGAGACTAAATAAGTCTTTAACCCCGAGGTAAACACTGTGCTTTTCATTATGAATACAAGGAAACTAAAAGGTTTTCCACTACAAAAAAATCAATATCGGAATCAGATGAACTCATTGTGTTAATACAAATCTGCTATACGGAAGTATAAACAAAACTCTACAATGAAGATCGGATTCCCGCCAATTTATAATTTTTTTTGAACATCTTGACCCTGGCAAATGCACGAGAAGAGCGGGACCATAATCCTCTGAGGAGTAAAAAAAAAGTTGTTACATGGTTCAATACAAATGGAGTTTTAGCGCCAACGTTGAAAAAACATGTCGGCTTGTGCTATTATTTTCCTAAACTTGTGTATTTTCGAGTGTTAATGTCTATTAAATGGTGAATTATTATTCAAGTCATCATGTTTTAGTCATTATTATTCATATTATCAAGTTTAAGTGCTCGTAAACGTACTCGAGTGTGGGCAAGTGATATAACGAGGTGAAACGTGTCTTTTCGTGTTGTTTCCCAAACTCCATAGGAGCCTCTTGTAAAGTCCCACCACTTTACAGGGGCATGAGTTTGACTTGACCGTGACTTACTTAGCTTGACTGACTGTGACTATGACTTGTTTGACGCTATTAAGACTATACAAAACAAATGAACAGGCGGTATGGCCTTAAAGGTTTTAGCCTGCCCGATGGGCAAATATTTAAAAAAAAACAATACAAATGTGAAAATAAAACTAGTTTTTTTAATAATTTTAATGTCTGTCAGTTGTCAACTGTCACTGTCAGTTGAAAGTGATTCTTCCTAGGGCTGAAATGTATTACTTTCAACCCGCTCCTTAGGCAACTTCAAACCTACTTTCCGAGTATGAGTAATGAAAAGACAATTACAATAGGGTGTTTGACTGCATTGAAAATATTATGACAATTGACATCATCCATAAACATGACATAATGAAAAAGCATATTTCAATGATTTTTTTATAAAAATATGCTTATTTTTTGTAAAAAACGCGAATAAAATAACTGTATTTTCGACATTTGATCACGTGATCAAAAACGGTCTGTAATTGGCTTCATCCCTAGTGACGTCACACAAATCTAAACAAACAGATTTTGTATTGATATTTGCGAATTTAATGTTGTAAAGCTATTTTGAGAGCGATTTATCCAGAAATTATCACCAAAAACAGTCCGGAGGTTAAATGTGAGAAGACTGGAGAAACATTTTGTGCAAGCAGACAGCAGTAACTTACCCAAAATGAATGTATTTATGGTTGCATATTTCTTCAATAATAATCTACGACATTGTTTCTACGCTGCAGAACTCAAAACGTAAAAACTACAATGTAAGTATTAATTTTTAATTGTTCTCCAAGCAAAACATTCAATCAAGTTGTACAAAAAGTATGTTGTAGTAGGTGGATATCACTATTTTGTTAGGTTATGTCTTTACAATGTTTAAAAAGAAAGTAACAGTACATAAAATAGTAATGCAATAAAAACACAAATTGTAATAGAAATATATAGACTCAAATATGTACCTCAAAATGATCTTCGCACATAGAAACACTTGAATTAGCTCCAATACTTTTAGGTTCTCTACGAGCTACATAGTTCCAACCACTTTTTGCGAGTTTTGGGGTCCATTGGAACAGAAACGAATAGTTTTTCCGGTGTTTTATGGAAGTATTTGTACATTGTGGCACTACACAACATTTATAAACCATTACTTCTATTAGAAAATTAGTGATTATCAAACTTTTGCTGCCTGGCTGCAGTTGTTTTGTTTTGTGTGACGTCAATCAGTCGCTCGACCGGAGCTATGACGCAGGTCTGCGTTTTGGCGCGATATTTTTTTATTCAAACTTTAACATCGATTTATATCGCAAATACGACTGATATCCAGAAAATATAAATGCAGTATACATTAAATTATATCAGGCAATAATGTGCAATAGTTTCCCAAAAGTAGTCAAATACCCTATTTGATAATATAATTAGCTCATTGAAGCTTGCGTTTGTTTTTAGTCCCCGACGCAAACAGAGGGGTGTTATAAGTTTGACGTGTATAATTATGTGTGTCTGTCTGTAGCATCATAGTAGCTCCCAAATGACTGAACTAATTTTGATTTAGAGTTTTTGACGTGATAACGTCTTATAAATCGATGAAGGCCGGCTGCACGCACGAAAAAATTTCACGTTCCTCCTGAGCCGCGCGTGCAAGCGAGATCGTAGAACAAGCAATAGAGAGGGACGATCAGACTAAGCGTTATCACATCTATTTAGCCGTACGTATATTAATAGCTATTTTATCGGTATTATTATGTTAAAAATGTATACTTGTTTCTTCGCGAGTCAGAGACAAATGTCTGTTCATTACCAAGCGATAACTGGTAATTGGATTACTTAGATGACCTTATCATTTCATCCACCGAATCGAAATGCAATATTTTTATAATATTGAAGTCTTAGAAGATAGTTAATCTAAGATTGAAGTCGGTTTTTTAAATTGATAATTATTGTATTTTGTGGTGGTACTGAAC
Source organism: Agriopis aurantiaria (assembly GCA_914767915.1). Taxonomy (NCBI): domain Eukaryota; kingdom Metazoa; phylum Arthropoda; class Insecta; order Lepidoptera; family Geometridae; genus Agriopis; species Agriopis aurantiaria. Next base: position 14,234,116 of record OU611989.1, on the reverse strand, counting down.
CCTGACTAGCCTGACTCGCACTTAGCTGCTTTATTTTTCTTGTCCTGATGCTAGCAAGCTAATGCGTTTTGTTATGGGAATTTTGTATAGGGTTTTTTTTTTCTTCTTTCCTCAGGAGCGAATTTTGGCGTCGCCCGTCTTGTGAATTTTCCAGTGTCAAGTTCTAAAATATTTTGTTTTTTTATTAGATGTCGTTAAACCAGTCATATTATGAATATGATATATGGCATATTCGTACTACTTATATATGAAGTAAAAGCGGAAATACACTAGAGATTCGTCAGAAAACCAGTTATGAAGATGGACTTCCGCAAAATAACGCCTGATTCAATCAGCTATCTTATTGCAGCTGTCAGTGCAAATTATTGTTTAGACCGAGTTTAGGTACTGTAAACTTATGTTATTTAACACAACCAATAACGCGATTACGGATATTGTCACCTATTCAATATCACAATGCAATATTGCAGTGTGTTAAACAATGAAACTATTACTGTACTACCTACAGGTAAATTACAAGGAAGACTTGCAATATAATAATAAATATGTTAGATAATTCTATTGAAAACAACACAGTTTAATAGCCCTAACAGACGTGATTTGGTTGACGGACCGCCATCTAGCCAACGGGAGAATTTTCTCTTTTTCTCCCGTTGGTTGGACGGCGGTCCGTCTACCAAGTCCAACACGTCTGTTAGGGCTTTAGAACCACAGAAAAGTGTTTTTTTTTATTTTTATTTTTTTATTTAGAACGGCTGTCAAGTTATTTTTGTAAGACATTTGTTGTAGCCAGTTGCACCCATACCTATAAAAGAAACATCAGTCATTCGAAATCAGTTAGCAACTGTGATGCGGAGTTCGACGCATTGATCTAAATAAGAATGTTCAATCAAGGTTCACTCATAATGCCTGGTAATATATTTTCCTTCTCATTTCTGTTCTATTTACTTCTATTTTCTGTGTTTTAGACATTGCCATTTGCCATTCAGCGTGGTAATGCCGACAGCATATTTACGCTGCACTGGTAGTTGGCTCGAGTATATTTTGGATTCCATTTAGACCTTTAACGGTATATGGGCAATCCAACTGTTTTGTATTTAAATAATGGCTAGTTAGTTTAACTAGCTATTTCCATTCGTTTATTTGCTCTAACAGCTGCAATAACATTGTAAGAAGATAAATAAAAACATTTTCTTTTAATATTTCACTGAAGTATATCGGGTACCTGCTATAGTTTGACGTTCAAAAACTAGCAAAAGTTTACAGAATGCGTGGTTTTCATTCAGTTTTTTTTTTTACAATGCTATTGCAGTTGTCAGTGCAAATAAATTCTTGGACCGAGTTTAGTGTTAGTTTGCTTGTATTTTGTTTAGTTAATGAAGTCGTTTAATGTTAAGCAATACTATTGACCAGGCTAGAAATATTATTGTATTTTAACTATTGAACTTACCAAAAAGTTACATGTTTATTCCAAGGAAACAAGTTTAAACATTTAATACCTGACTTTAAATTTAAACAGGTTTTATCTCTAAACAACTTCATTTCCACTTAAAATTTGACTCGCGTATCCAAAAATATGTTGCTGTCCGCACCCCTGCAAAAGAAAAAGGCAAGGCTAGACGCTGAAAAACAATTGAAATATTTTCCCTTTCTTCAAGACACAATAAATAGTACAGTAGTTCAAGTACGAAAAAACATGTTTTTTTTTTTATTTATGCTTTGTAACTATTGGTATTAAAAATTATTACTAGGAAGCTTATCGGTAATCAATTGTATTTGGTAAAAAGCAAACTTAACGTAATGCTAATGTAGTACCTACACCGAGAAACGTGGCAGAGTGAAAATATTATGAAAAGTAGTTGATAGCACCTGGAAGCGATATAAACAAAGATTGGTCTGATATCGTCATTTGGTAGAGGCCTAAGTCCAACAGTGCTTGTATTAATTTCAACTTTATACCTGTGCACTTTCTAGAGAAAAAGAGTCTTGACACGTGGACAAACAGACAGACGGACTGTGATCCTGTAACGGTTTCTTTTTTTTCCTTTGAGGTATCCCTGAAATACAAAAAATTTATGTTGTTTATTATTTAGACAAAATATACCTACTCAAAAGATCTTAAATTGATATTAGAAGGTATTATTATTATAATTATTATCACCGATTACCAACTTAACATAAACTTACCCGGAGTTTACCCACTGATCTTTACTAGACTGTGAATCGATGGAGTCGTTATAAATCGTTCGATAGGTATACTAGAGATACCTAAGTTTCGAGTGGAGGAGTTCAGTGGCTTCATAAATTCTGATAATCGTCCCATGTGTGTTTAGGAGCACGTTTACTGAGTTCGACCAACTTATCTGTAGAGTTCAGTGTAAGAGTAACTGTCGTAATTATGAGAGCAAAACAGACAGCCATCCGTTGATAATTTTTAGGGTTCCGTACCCAAAGGGTAAAAACGGGACCTTATTACTAAGCTAACGATGTCTGTGTGTCTGTCTGTCCGCCTGTCTGTCCATCTGTCCGCCTGTCTGTCCTGCCTATTAACGGCTGTACCTTTCGAACTGTAATAATAGCCAGTTGGAATTTTCACAGAATATGTAATGTTACGGCAGATTAATTAAGAAATAATAAAAAAGTTAAAAAGTAAAAACGAAATGGGGGTCCCCATACAACATACGCATTTTACAACTAATAATAAATAATGGCCAAGTGCGAGTCGGTGTCAAATTTCTGTTCACCACCGGTTCTCGTACGATCACTGAAGTGAAGCACCGTCGGGCGCGGCCGGTACTTGGATGGGTCATTGATGGGATGTTGCCTTTTTGCAATTTTTTTTTAACTCTAGTAGCTAACAAGTTATGTGATGGTACGGAACCCTCAGTGCGCGAGCCCGACTCGCACTTGACCGGTTTTTAGTTCCTTCATTTGGCCAACTTCAATATAAGTTGGGCGCATTGTTTGTATGGGTAGGGAATTCGTGGCTGTATTTTCGTCTACCAAGCCTCTTTTAGAGTACCTTTTAGCTTCTTGCTTAGTACGAGTACCGCTTAGTTCGTTGCTGAGGTGGACTAAGAAAATACTTGGTCCATCGGCTGAGAAAATAATTGGAGATACTTCGTATACTAGTGATCTAAAGAGGTTAAGTAAAGCTCGGGTGGTAAAGAAAAGTATGTTTAGAGTATATTCCCAGGTATGCATCTGGAATTTTGGCGCCAACATGAAAAAAAAACATGTCTTCTCATTATGTTATTTTCCTAAACTTGTGAATTTTCGAGTGTTAATGCATAATAATGGTATATTATTATTTATCAAGTGTTCTTGAACGAGCTCGACTGTAGGCAAGTGTCAAGTGAAACATGTATTTTCTTGTCGTTTTCAATGCCCCATAGAATCCTCTTCTAAAGTCTCCACCGCTTTACTAGGGCATGACTGTGCCTGACTTACTTTGCTTGACTTTGACTATGACTGACTTGTTTGACTACATTTTATCAAACTTGATAATAATTTAAAACTTGGCATTGGCAAATGCACTAGAGTGCGATGCCAAAATCGTTACAGATGAAATAATAAAAAATAAGCATACCTGCACCGCAACATTTAAAAAAACATCTTACTTAAGTGCGTCATAGAAATATTAAATAAGGTTTTGCTTAAATGTTTTTTGTTTATATTTACAACAAGGTAGATTGATTGGTCAACAAATATTCCCTCTTTCCAATCCAAACATTTGGGTACCGTTAATCGAAGGTTTTCAGTAAAAACCTTTGTAGGTACTTACGAGTACTTATATGACGGGAATTAGGTTACGTAAACGCAACTCAAATAACCGAACATATCGTGTATCTATATGTTTAGTATCCATGGCTGTCAACTAAGCTAACTAACTAAGCTAGCTAACTTGAATTGAATAACACAAATTAAAAACGATAAAAAAATATATACGGCAAGTGCCTTTATTAGCTAAACAAAATACAAGCTAACACTACAAAAATAGTTAGACTGCCCATAGACCGTTGAAGGTCTAAAGACAATGCAAATGCTCAAGCCCACTATCATTTGCCAGCGCATCCAGCGTGCTGGCGGTGCTACCACGCTGAATAGCAATTCTTATGCGTTGAGCCAGAAAACCGCCAGCATTTGCATCACCAGGCGCTCTGAAAGAATTATGAAAATGAGGTGAGATTAAATCAATAAGTAATTAGTTAATTGGTTTAAAAAAAGTCGTCTCTAAGCTTTTTAAGTACGTTTTAGCATAGACAAAAGGGTTTTAGTTATCTTGCGTAGACATTTGTATTTAAAGGAGTTACCAAGACTAATAAGTTTGTAATCAAAGTTCCATGCGTAAGTTTGATTAATTCAGAGCCACATCTCTCTAGAAACTTCTCGAGTTGCGGTTTTAATTCCACGGTATAAGCAATCAGTCTATGAATAGGATCATTTCACCCAACTTAAATCGTAATACAGTTTTATAAACCTGAGTAAATAAAAAAATCGGCCATGAAAGTTTTCTGGGCAACAGCGAATTTTTCATTTGATTCAGTCGTACACGCAAAGTTTTAGAAATAGCTGAGTACAAATATTCGTGAAATTTTGTATTAAAGTAGTTTTTTACGCCATAGGTGATAAACTAGCAGACGGGCTTCCTGGATGGCAAGCAGTCACCGTCAGTTATGGATTCTTGTAACACCAGAGGCATCACAACTACGTTGTTAACTCGCCTTTTGGAGAACCCCATGTTGTTGCATCTCGAAAACACCGCGGAAAGTAGCTCATTCCACATTTCGCAGGTGCGAGGCAAGAAAGATCGTGCAAATCACAGTGTTCGATTTTCACTGAGCCCTGATTCCATAGCTTCAAACACGTAAGTAGCGCGGCGCGCTAAAAGAAAGTTAACCTCTAAAAGTTGGCCTTTTTTCCCTAGGGAATCCTAGGGGTCAATTTTTTTTAGGATAACTTAACGCGCCTCTTTGCGCGCGTCTTATAGTTACGGAATCAGGGCCCTGATCTATGATAATTATGTGAATGGGCTTTTCAGGTGGCAGTAGTCTAATACTCTAGGTAAAATAAAGGAATAACACATACTTTTATCCGGAACTGTGTATAAGAAACAAACTTCCGGGTATCTGTATCGGCTAACCCCTTTCTTTAAGTCTTTATTATTATTTCTTAATTAAACCACCGTTACAATACATATTCTGTAAAAAAAAACTGGCTGTCTTTTATGGTTCGAAAGATACAGCCGAAGGTAGGACGGACGGACAGAGAGGCAAACGGATAGACAGACAGAGAGGCAAACAGTGTAGGCTTAGTAATAGGGGCCCGTTTACACCCTTTGGATACGGAACCCTAAAAATATACATATTTGATAAAAAAAAATATGATAAATAATTTTATTAATTCCAGGAAGTCCTTCAATGTAATAAGATTCACCGTCTATCTAGCTTAACTCCATCAAGGTAATGGAAAAATTCTTCCTTGAACTCTTAATGCCCTTATGTATGTAAATCTTTTAAGGATCTTCTAATGGAGTCCATGAAAAAATGTAATGGCATAGCTATTCCTACTTTTGGCATTTTATCTACTTTGCTGACGTTAAAGCAATAAAATACAGGGTGTAACAAAAACCCCGTTCGATCTGCGGGGGTGTTATTTTATGGCAATAATATGTATTCATAATATTATCGTCTTTGTCATTAACTAAATAAATCGAAATACCAGTATAAGTTTTTTTTTATAGCAGACTAGTGCCCATTTTAACAAGAAACAAAAAAACAAGCTAAATAACCCTAACTAATAGATAAGCTAAGCTATTGACACGTATTTAGTGCTGGTTTTGTATTTTGTTTAGTCAGTAACGGTCTGTACATTTTAAAAACAAAACAAGCAACGCCACCGATCAAGTCTATAGTTACCAGCGCTTACTACGTGTTACTTATTAGTTTGTTACTAAAAGTTGGCTAATCGAGGTAATTAAATTTATTTTTTAATTGATAACTCTGTTTTAAAAATTCCTTTAATGTGTATTAATAAACAAAATAAAGTGGTTAAAAAAATATAGAATACAATATATATTATCTAAGTTTGACCACCAACTCTATTTGTTTACTACAACATCTTTATAAAAGGATGGGTCAGGGTTTTTGTTACAACCTGTATGATGCAGCGTCTTAAGTAGACCCCAATTTTTACAACCCCCATATCATTCAAGGTCGGCCCTTAAATTGACGTGAAGCCATGAACAGGTATTATATTCATGACAGGTGATTATGACTTGAAAGTGAAACCATGTTGGGGACACGGGGAAGTTTTCCCTTAAATTCTCTCGTATTTCGCAGGTTCAAACCGAGGTTAATCCGAGGTTTAACCCTTTTATGTACCTACTCGTAACAAAGGTATGTGCGTCATATTATTATTGTTACCCTAGTTTGGGGTCAGATGACCGTGTGTGAAAAATGTCCCGAATATTTATTTATTATTTTATTATTTATTGCTTTGTTAACCGACTTCAGGAGGAGGTTATTAATTCGACGGTAACAAAAACAAAAACAAAATACCTACACCTATATAGTTCTTCTCAGATTTACACAGATGATGTTTTGGTTTGTGGTTCCCTCAAAGGGATTTTTTTTTCTTCCTCGTATTGGGGCTTTTGGGCCCTCAAAGGGTTCTCTAACTGTGACTGACTTGTTTGACTACAATTCAACAAACTTGTTATAATAAACTTGTGTCATTAATCAGTTAATCAATTAAACTTGTGTTAAAGTATTACATGCATATAGCATTCAATACTTTGACATTGGCAAATGCAAAAGAGTGCGATGCCAAAATCCTCACAGAGGAAAAATAAATAAAATATTTATGAATATCAGAATTTTAGGATGACTGGATGAATCGTGACGAAGACGCCTTATTTTTAAAGGGAAAATTGTTCCACTCACCGTGGCATGTATGCCTAAAATTGCTTATCTTCTATCTCATAATTATAAAAAGCGATGTATGTATGCAATATGTTTCATAAGATCATTGTATGTAAGTATGTTCCCTATGGACTCCGAAACAGCTGGACCGATTTTGATGAAATTTTCAGGCAATTTTCAGATTAGCCCAGCAAGTGATCCTGTCAAGTTTAGTATCAATCATCATCATCATCATCATCATCATCAGCCTGTAAACGTCCACTGCTGAACAAAGAGTATCAATCAGATCAACAGTTATTTTTGGTGTTTTTATATTTTTTGCTTTGTATTTTTCATACAAAAAACAAGAACAAAAATTCAAAACTAACATTGGGATATTTCATTATTTTTTTTTATATTGCATTGTTAGTTAAAAGAGTTTTTTTTTTAATCTTTCTCAGACTGCAACTGATGTTATAAGGTGTAGCTCAGGCTACTTTTATCCCGAATATAACGCAGGTAAAAGTGCGAAGTGCAGCTAGTCTTCAATATAATTTCAATCGCCATTTTACCCAAGAACGAAGCTAAGATTCTTGTTGCTAATTCAACTATTATTTTCCCCTTCGTCTACCTTTTAGTTCATTTAAACTGAACACCAATTTAGTTGTCTGTACGTTTTCGAGCTCATCCACTGACGTTAATTAAATGTGTAGAGCAAAAGTTTTAACAACCGTGCCCGGAGACTTTCTGCTTTAAAACATTACCACCAGCTGAAAATTATTATCGTTTAAAACTCAAACTAGGTAGTTACTAAAGGATTAAAAAAAACGTAATTTGATAATCAGACCAAAACCATGATACATCATCATCGTTATCAGCCATATCATGTTCCAACTTCTGGGACTCAGGCCTTCTCTCAGAGAGAGAAAGCATGGACCATAATCCACCATGCTGGCCCAGTTGCATGGTGCATGCTGTTGGTGAATGTCATAATAATTATGTCTTAGAAGTTTTGAGGTTCTTAGATGTACCGGTTTCCTCACGATATTTTCCTTCGCTTTCAGCAATGGGATCGAAACTGCACATAATTTATTTATATACCTATCTAAATAAATCATTGGTGCAGGACCGAGGATCGAACCGGGTGCCGTCAGATTGTAAAGCGCACATGCTACTGCTCGGCCATCAGCGTTTAAAATATCTACTTTTTTTTTTAAGGAAACGGATCACGGTATCGGTGGATACAACTCACCCGGATCCGTGGCTAATAAAACCGATACCGGGATCCGTGGATACAAACCCTACTTTACTACTATTGAAATTCCATTATAAAAAAACATCATACCATCTAGTATATAATTAAAATTCTCTTTGATCGTTTAATTTATTTTTAAATAACCACAAGTCATTCCAGTGCGAAACCGTCAAAGGGAGCGTAGATTAAAAAATAACAGAAATAAATATTTATACTGCAGCCTATCTACCTGGAAAGCATATCCTTTGCATATACGGAGGATTTTTGTAGTAAAAGCTCCATTTTTATTCGCGAAGGCCGAAAATATTATGCTCGGTTATCTATATTTTTTCCTCTTTCATACTAAAATGACGTCCTTTGCTATCCTAAACAAACATCCTTAAGCTCATATTTTAAACTTATAGGTTGGTATTATACATTTATACCTCTTGGCCAGGTCATAACTTAAAACAAGGTTTATCAAGTAAATATATATTATATTGGTTTTTCATTATCACAATCCTTTTAATTATAAGTACCTGTGAAATAATACTAAACATAAAATATAAAAATGTTTTGATATTTCAAATGTATCTCTAAATCAAGCAAAAATAATTAAAAGCTGTTAGCTTTTTTGCTAATCAAATGTTCAGAAGCTAAATGTTTCAAAACTTTTTATTGTTTGACTGAATCGTTATATTTGAGTTTATAGTGTTCAAAAAGGTGTAAAATATTATAAAGGAGTTGTAAAATACATATGATAGAGTTTTTATTGTTAGAAATAAACCTTTTGGTGAAATGTCTGGATAAGGTTTGTGACTAACCCTAGTAAAGATTATAAAGCAATTTCAGCTTTCTTTTATCAACCGTAAAACTAACGTTTAGTCAAACAAACAGAGATTGTAACCTAATGTGGTTATTTGAAGTCGGTTTTATTTAAAACAGTATTTAATATTTATCTACATCTTACTTTAGACTAACATTTCTCCGCTATACTTATCTCTTTTATTGCACTTTAGACCGCTACCGAGCTAGACTAAGATCCTCAAAACCACTTTGCATACAGAGAACGGTCGTGCAGGCGACTTCCCTCATTATACGATATTAGTACTCCTTGGTAAGCACGACTGTACCCCTATGCGAACATATTCATTTAACAAACTACTCACTCCAAACAAAACCTTAGCCTTTATAATAAGGAACTGGCAACATTTTCAAAGGATGTTCTCATCATGTGGAGAGGTGTACCGTCTTCCGTTGTTCGACAGCGATTGAGTATGTAAAGTATACTTTTCGCACGATCTGGAAAGTTCTTATGAAATGGTTAGTATGTGCGATAAATGTTTTAAAAATAGACTGTTGAGAACTTGAGACGTAAAATATGGAGGAGCTTTTATGTAAAATCAATACTGAAGAAAACTATGACGGAATACAAATACAAACATAACTAAGGGGTACTAAATATCATGCTGAAATCGTTAGCTAACATAACATCGCCTAATTTAGACCTAAAAAATATAGTCATCCTGGAAGGTACGAATTATTAATATAGGTATCTAATATACTCATAAAAAGATAGTTTGTGAATATTTAACAACATAATAATATAGGTAGAAACATTTTTACAAATAATGTTTTTCGTCACGGCATACGAGTCGGTTTTACTGCTAAGGCGCGGCAATAAATTTTCCACATTAAAAAAAAGTTCTCAAGACTCATCAATGAACAAGATTCATCTCCTAATTTTTCCTTAGAGGTGAAACATTTACTTCTAAATAAAATGGGAAAACTCCTGGACAACTCTCGAGATATAGGTAGCCTATAAATAATAGCTCCATACCTATTAACACAAAACTAAACTGTCTACCAATTTAGGCAACAAGCCTAGGTATATATAGTTCAAACGATCTCTAATTTCAGGCGACGTGCCCAAAATGCGGGACGCGTTGTCTCGCTGGATTACGAAGCTAACTTTCTGCGCAAAATAGAATTTTGCTGAAGCCATTGCAGTAAACCGATTGTTTTACATAAATAAATAAAAATATTTGCCGATTGTAAATGGTTGTTTATTTACTAAATATGTACTTACTATTTTTTTTTCGTTCGAAAATTAGCAAAACCAAATAATTACGAAAGTATTGGAAGAGTTGCATAACGGAAAATTCATACTAATAACCTAATTATCCTCAGCTGTACTATTTTGCCGTAGAATTAGTAAATAGTTTGAATTTTTTATTTGAATTTAAATAGTGTGGTAGTATATCTGCCTTCTACGCTTGGGTTCGATTCCCACGTACGGCAAACATTCATGTGATGAACATTTGTGTTTCTTCTATACTATCTGGGTGTTAATTCTATTCAAGTATGTTTTTGAATTAGAGACTGATATACATACATATATGTATATCAGTCTCTGGCAGCCATATTATAAGCTTGGGTTCGATTCCCACGTACGGCAAACATTCATGTGATGAACATTTGTGTTTCTTCTATACTATCTGGGTGTTAATTCTATTCAAGTATGTTTTTGAATTAGAGACTGATATACATACATATATGTATATCAGTCTCTGGCAGCCATATTATAAGCTTTGCTTGGTTTGGGGTCAGAGACTGAGTGTGCTAAAATGTTCCGAATATTTTTTTTTAAATTGGCGCGATGCGGTCCGTCTGATGCGTACGAAGCGAACCTGCAGTTCCCTCACTGCCGACATTATTGTTCCAAAACAATATTGAGATAAATACCTTATAACAAAAGAAACGGTGGAGATATCAGAGCAAACGACGAAAATGTTATCAAGCCGCAAGCCCGCTAACAATGGATTGTCGTTAAATTCCAGATTAAGTATACTTATATAGGAGTCATTGTTCCTTATAAAATCTGTTTAATCTGTGTGCCAAGAAACAATAACGGTTACGAAACAAATTGCATTTAATTTTTCCCATCTACATCATGATTACAGGTTTGTTTTTTTATTGTATAATAGGCTTCCGTTTGACCGCCATCTTGCCCGATGTTAAGCGATGATACGGGCTACAATGGAGCACGTTTGACTACGAGAAAAAGAAAGATTTAAGGAATTTGTATTGAGTTTTTTTTGCACAAGGTGTGTTCTAAGCTCAAACACCAAAATAATGATTAAAAGCTTTTTATTCACTCTTTTAGAATAAAATCTTTTTTTAGAGGGGGAATGGTATAAACAATTTTTGTTGTATGACTTACCAAAATTCGCGAAAAAATCTGCTGTTTCATATATTTTCTCGGGAGAAGTGATTTTGTATGGAACGGCAGCTTTTGAAAATTTTGAATAGTCGTAGAACACAAGTGGTTTGTTCTGATAAACTGAGGCCGCCCTTAAAATTATGCTATCTAATTACCAGTAGCTCTATAGTCTATATAGAATAAGAGATATAATCCTAGCAGATACCTACCTTGGTCTACCGCGCGTGCCGTTGAACATATCTAGTAAAACAAATTGAGTGGAGAGCAAAAACGTAGTTTAAAATTACAAAAACTTGAGCGCTTAAGCCTTTCGTATTATTCTGCATAAAAGGATTTTTATCAAAATATGGCTCACTTTAGTTTCGAGTGAACCATATTAACTTTTTATTTCCATTTTGCGTAGCTTTATGGAGGTATGCAATGACTCTATAAAGTCTGAAAAGTTGTTAATTTATATGAAAATTCTAGATACAAATGAATTTATTTTACTCAAAATTGTTATAACAATATATTACATACGTTTTAGAAATTGTGTTAGTGATTTAACCTCTTGTTTAGACCATTTGGGCAAAGCTAAATTTTGGACATGCGAGAGGACCAGTGCTTTTGGTCCAACGAAAAGTCAAACGATTAATAAAATCCAATCTATATTTTACATCCTACATAATATATTGAATGTAAAAAATGCAATGTAAATCGGTAAAATATAGATAGGAGGATACAATGTAAAATGTATTCGGTTTCTTCTAGGCAAGCGTGCTCCACCGTAGACCGCATCATCGCTTAACATCAGGAGTACCTGAATTTTCCAGTTATTTCGATTTAATAGCCAAATTACTACGCCGATTTTGATGTTATTTTTTGAAGTTGGTTAAAAATTATATCTCCAATCATCGTCAGCATGTTTCGACCCTCTGCTATAGCACGCTATAGTATAGCCTCTGCTATGGTATAGGCATCCTCTCCCTTGTGCCATTGTACCATGTCTCGAGCTAATCTCGTTGACCCGCGATAGGTCTTATGTCGTCGGCCCATCGGACTGGTTTTCTGCCGACGGAACACTAGTCTTGTCCACTATCGGTAACCACTCTATCAGCCACGTACCTGTCCAGCACCGCTTGAGCCGCAGGATACGGTTTCTGATTTTTGTTTTACCTAATTGCTTATCGGGACTTTATCAGCAATTAAAACGTGTGTTCTAATCGCATTAAAAGTTTAAAGAATCCGCGACTTAAAACAGAAAGAAAATAACCCTTGATTTTTTTTTGCTGATGATTTTACACGACTTTACCACTTTGTTCGTTTTACTCAAGGGCATTTTGATTCTGCAAGTTAAGTAACTATAATCTAATATATTCATAGGTTTTATTTTAATATTTTTCGTATTATTTCTAACGACAGAATCCTATTTCTCAAGGGATTGCACAGAGAGCGTTAGTATAATTTTAGTTCTGACGAAATTGTTTTAAATATATTCTTTGTTTTACATTTGTTTCTACAATTTAGACACGCCTAATAGAAACAATAAAATGTAAGTGTTCACGCGTAGCTACGAATATCTAACTAGTTAAGCCAACATTAAATAAGCACATAAGAGTTGGTACACGCTTTATTATTATTTTGTAAGGTTTTAGAAAAATCTTGTACTCAATAATCGACACCTCATCGATTATAATATTACTTACAAATTATTTCTGCATCATCATCATCAGCCGATAACCGATGGGGAAGAAAGGTTCTTGAGTGGAGACCACGAACCGGAAAACGCAGCGTAGGTAGGCCTCCCACTAGATGGACCGACGACATAGTAAGAGTCGCTGGCATCCAGTGGATGCAAAAGGCAGGCTGGCGTTCCGTGTGGAGGTTAAAGGGGGAGGCCTATGTTCAGCAGTGGACGTCTTCTGGCTGATGATGATGATGATCAGCAGCTATTATACGTCCACTGTTGAACAAAGGCCTCCCTCTTGGACACGGGTGTTGCCATAATCCCCACGCTTGGCAGGTGGCTTGGGGATCGCAGTACGTTCACCGTGTACTAATAGGATGCGGCTCCCCATTCTCCGGTGGTTCTGGTCGCAGTTTTAGGACATACCCGGCTCTATTGTCACATAATTTGTAGGTAATTAGAAAGCTGTTAAAAAATGCTGCGAAAGATGCTAAAATTTAAGACGTAACTTTATAAACAATACCAGCATAAATGTAGAAAACTGAAAAAGCATTGGAATAACCGCGGGCACCCAAAACAAATCAACCAACAAATACAGCAACAACAACCAACAAACACACAACAAAAATCTACAATATTTTCCTACCCCACTATATCATCTCTAGTATCTCTACATAAACCCATTGTAGGCCATATAAATCCGGCAGAGTACATCGAGCTCGTATATTGCAAGCACTGCTCTCGAAGTATTTATGATTTATAAATAGCGGTGTATAGAAATCGTTCATGATGCAGACCGTAAAGATTGAGCTGTGGCTACGAAATGTTCAGGACTTAAAGTCAGGAAGCGCATACTTTAGTATCTAACTTACTTACTTTATGTTACACAGTTATGTACCTAGTATTTTTATTGAAAGATACGAAGTGCGTGAGTCCGTCTTGTACTTGGCCATTTTTAGGCTTGCGCTAGACCAAAATCTCGCCTGATGTTAAGCGATGATGCAGCCTACGATGAAGCACGCTTGCCTAAAAGAAACTGATTCACTCGCGACTTGAAGACACCATGATTGTCACTATCGGGGAACACCCATTCAGGCAACGCATTACCCAGTCTAGCTGCTTGCACAATAAAAGTGGAACTAAAGCGCTTCGTTCGAGTTTTGGAATATCAATCATTCGCAACAAAAAACCAGTAATTTCATAGAAAACAATTATTTTACTCCTGACAAAAAGTAACTGATATATATTTTGTTATTTTTTCTACAGGGTTGGTTTCATAGTAAAAGTCATCATAATGATGAGTGAATTAACCCTTTCCAGCTTAGTACACCTTTTCCACATAACCCCATATTATGTGTATGACGTGATCTCTAAAGCGCTACTAGTATTGCTAAATGGCTATCGGTTACTATTATGCTATGACGCAAGGGTGCTGAACAGTAAACAAAAACGCGGAAAGATACGCTCGTGTAAAAACATAATAAAGCACCTCGCCTACAAACCAAACACTCACTGTGTGGGAGCGATTTTAATACTTTGGAAATGTTTGGCGCCAAATGGAATGTTTACCTAGTTATCTTCGCATATCAAAGCCATTAGTTTAAAACAAAACAATCATCCTCCTGTTAACATGTCCTACGTAAGCATCTATGGCTTGATTCTGTGATGGAAGACATGAGAGTTTTCTGACTCACCATGTCAAAGCATGCAGCATGTTTAGATAAGAAAACTCAGCAGGAATACGGGCCCTAGCTTGAGCCGGAAGGTACACCAGTCAGAAGACAATCTTCTTCCTTCTTGTGGTAATTCCCTGGAATAAGTAATATAAGTATTAACTTTTGCCGCATAGTTTTCCACTATCTGTTCCGGCTCTAAAATGAATGGACGGGTCCAGAATAAGTGCATTTTTTAAGATTACTAAATGTGCGCCGGCGCTCACTTCTCTTCACACACACTTCATTTTCAGTCGGACTCTAGCCGTAGGAAGTGCAACACGTGACTATTGACTTACATGATAACGTAACATCTGACAAAATGATGCCTTCGTGTGCTTTCCCGAAGTGTAAATACACAACAAAAAACCGGTATCTATTTTTTGTAACAAATTACTGTACATGGTTATAATTAGGTGTTTAACTATATGTCCGATGGTTTTGACTCTTTTTTACTGAGCAAGTTCAATGGTTATGGCCCGTCTATTCATTTTATATTGGTCGAAGGCTTTAGCAACATGAACTGATATTGCAAGTTGACATTAAAAATGGCGCGGATCTGGTCTATACAGCGCATTGTCCTGTCCATCCAAATTTTGCCTGGAAGAAATCGCTTTAAGCGATAAGGCCGCCCATTATACTGTTGTATATTTGTTTTTTATGTTAGTTTAAGTTTCATTTGTATTTTCGGTGTGTAATAAAGAAATATTGTATTGTATTGTTTTAAGTACTCCTAAACTATATCCAAATGTTACATTCTTTTCATTGCCTTCCATTTCCTGGGCGATCCTTTCTGCTTGGTGTGTCCAAGCTTCCGGACTATGCATCCAAAGAAGTCAAAAAATTACTTTTCACAATATGTTTTTAACCAAAAGTCTGCTAGTTTAATTTTTAACCTCTCTCTTTCTCTTCTGTTCCAAATTATAACATACTAGCTGTTGCCCGCGACTTTGTATGCGTAGACTTTCATATAAAAGTTTAATCCCCATTTGTCCCCCTTAATTCGAGTCCTTTAGATTTCGTGATGAGGAATGAATGAGTAGATAAATAGATTATCTCCTCAGTCAGGGTCTTAGTTCCATTTCAGAGACTGCTTTAACAAATTCTCGCACTGATGATGCACAGTGCATTACTGAGATATCTGATCATCATCAGTGACTCACTAGCTGCCTAGTAATTTTACTCTGTAGACGTTTAGACAATCATTCCATTTAGTGGTAACTTCCACATGTGTGGTTTATGGCTAGTACAGTCAAGGTAGGAATACTGTAACCAATCTGCTGGGTTCAAATTCTGAAAATGAACTGGTATTACTATTATTCTGTAGAAATAAGTGCCTGTTTTCTTTTTTACGTAAACAAGGAACTGATCCGTTAAATTGCTTTCAACAAGTTTCAACCAGGCCACGCTGATTAAATTGATTGTTTTGGTACGACTAAATGTTTGATTCTAGATATCTAAACCCCTCTGGACACTGAAAACGCTGACGCGATTTAGTTATTTACTTATGCTGATTAGTGAAAAATATACATGAAATGTGCCTAAATAATTACAGCTACACCCGCTGTAGCCCGCGACTCCATACGCGTACTTTCATATAAACTTTCAACCACTTTATTGTGTCACGTCTACACCATGACATGATAAATTTCAGGTTGAAGGTGAAGTAGTTTTTGAGATTTTATATACTTAGAACTTAGAACATTGATCACGTCATTATGGATACAGTTCTTAATAAAGATTCCCTAGTTGAATATAACCCTGGAATAATTTAGATTTAAGACTTTTTTGTTCGCCAATAGCATAGGTATTTGCCCACCATCTCACACAATGTTAAGCGGCAATACGGTCCACGATGGAAGCACGCTCACCTAAAAGACACCCAAAGACCTAGAGACTTTTTTACGATTTTGCCTCCCAAGTGAGGTGGCATACTCTTAGCATAGCCAGGCAATCTTGAATGATTGCCCTACCACGTTGCAAAACTTAAATTAGTTTTGCTACTAATATGCTAACTTTTACAATGTTATTGCAGCTTGTCAGATCTAAAAATCGGTCAAGTGCGAGTCCGACTCGCGCACTGAGGTTTCCGTACCACCACAAAATTCAATAACGAAATTAGCTATTACTTGGTATTGAACAGAAACTTGTCACCGACTCGCACTTGGCCATTATTTATTATTTGTTGTTATAATTTAGAGCGTGTACTAGGTATAATCATAGCAAATTTGATGCTTGTACGTATTACCGTTTTTACATTAGAGCTAATACAAAAATATGTAAAAAAAAAATACGTTTGTTGTATGGGCTTTCGTTTTTACTTTTTGACTTTTTTATTATTTCTTAGGTAATCCGCTGTAACATTACATATTCTGTGAAAATTTCAACTATCTATTACGGTTCGAAAGATACAGTCGTTAATAGGTAAGACAGACGGACAGACGGACAGACGGACAGACGGACAGACGGACAGACGGACATAGTAGGCTTAGTAATAGGGTCCCGTTTTTATCCTTTGGGTACGGAACCCTAAAAACTTGGATCGGTAGTTATAGGTATGACTAGTCCGGCATTTTCACATGGCCTCTGCATTCTGCTCACGTGCGTAGCTTGCATGAAGTAGCGTGCAGTACCCGCTTCGACCGCTCCTAATCACAGTGGGAATCTTTCAATTACATATCGAAGTAATAGGGTTGATACACAATGTTTTCAGTTCATGTTACTAATTTATGCTGCTGTTGGTACCTTGTAAAACGCACAGAGGTTAGAGTTAATGATCCCCACATGGATTTTTGTATAGATAAAAGTTAACTCTAGAGTTTTACTAGATCAACTAGGAAACTAGGTCAACTTGCAAGGAAATATCCACTAAGATACGGGCTAACGCTGTTTGGTGGCTAGGGCCGACAATATTTATTTATGTACCATTCATGTGTAACTTTGTAACAGTAAGTAACTATGAATTTAAATTTGATACCTCTCTGGACTCTGAAACGATCTAAAGTCAAGCTATAAGCCGTATTAATTTTTAAGTTTTTAGGTTTTTGGGCATAAAACTAAAAAATAAAGCCGTAAATGCCAAGATAAATAATAAAACAGTTATAATATAACATTTAAATTGTTTATTTTAAGTCAGTAATTTAACGAAATCCGTTCATAAAAATGTTTTTCGGAAAACCCTAGGAAGGACTTTTCCTAGAGTTTTACGAAAAACTACTTTTGTAAATTGGATGTAATAAGTGGATATGTTGAGTTTTTCCAAATCTTACAACATTCCGTTGTATTCTATTCATATGTTAGAAATAAAGTATTATCGATACTTTTTTTTCTTCTAAAGTTTAAAGTATAATGAAGCAAAATAATGTATTGTAGGATGCTTTATTTTAAAGTATAGCAATTACCATAATTAAAGCATAATTATATAGAAATGCAAAGTAGACCAAAACGCTGGCCATTTTAGTCATGTGTTGCATCAACCAGATGTAATGACAAAACTACTAATAAACAATTTTGGCTGTCGATCCCCATTGTTTCCCCATAGTTTCGACCCCAAAAGGCTGGAAAATGTTAGTTTTGCGCCATTTGAGATCTTCTGTAGACAAATAGGTTGTTTCCAATCTACCTACCTATCTAATTTTTCGAGGGACCATAAATCACAGCAGTGACAGCCCTAGATAATAGATATAGCGGTGCACACGAACATGACACATTGATTTAGCAAATGCAACGAACGCACTTATCTTGGAAAGCTATTTCCATGGTTCTTTACTGCATACACTCCATCACAACATTTTCTGAACTACTGAATCGTTTTAGGATATTCGTTCAGTAATAATTCTGTTAAAATTGCACTTTCCTTAGATCTCAATTTCCATGAATTTGAAGATAGTGATCTTATTACGATGTTTTTTTTAATCTTGTTTTTAGGGTTCCGTACCCAAAGGAGAAAAACGGGACCTTATTACTAAGCCTACGATGTCTGTCTGTCTGTCTGTCTGTCTGTCCGTCTGTCCGTCTGTCCATGTGTCCGTCTGTCCGTCTGTCCGTCTGTCCGTCTGTCCGTCTGTCCGTCTGTCCGTCTGTCCGTCTGTCCGTCTGTCCGTCTGTCCGTCTGTCTGTCCTACCTATTAACGGCTGTATCTTTCGAACCGTTATAGATAGCCAGTTGAAATTTTCACAGAATGTGTATTGTTACCGCAGATTAACTAACAAATAATAAAAAAGTCAAAAATTAAAACAAAAGTGGGGGACTCGCTTTCGATACAACAAACGTAAGTGAAGCAACGTCGGGCGCGGTCGGTGCTTAGATGGGTGACCGCCTAGGCGTTGATGGGACGTTCTTGTTGCACAAGTTATGTGGTGCTACGGAACCCTCAGTGTGCAAGCCCGACTCGCACTTGGCCCGTTTTATTTAGTAATGTCAAATAAGCGTGTATTACCCAGCATTTGTAGCAAATGATGCGAGGTATGTGATATTGCCTAAATATTACTTTTTCTCATTTACTCGTGTGACAATTTCCGTCAGAGTATAGTTTTAAGCATAGGTAGATTAACCTAACTCACGTTTCGAATAGATTTGTTGCTCTCAGTATCACTCGAAAATATGTTTTCTGAAAATAGGCAAATATGTTTCACAATTCTAACTGCCTCAAAAATCTCAAAACCGTTCGGTCTTCTATCTAAAAGACGCAGTTAACTGTTCGTGTTAACTGGGATATACAGTATATTAGAAGCGAAATTGTTGTGGGTTTAGATTCCATGTGAGATATTTTGTGCTTTCTCTATTAACTTATTATAACAATTTGTCTATTATGTATTATGTAAAAACATAATATGGATTTTCCGATCATTTGGTAGGTTATTTTAAATTAAAGACCGCAAATTCAAAACTTCAAACATATTTTGAATATGAACTAGTATATAGAGTGAGCCTAACCCCTTTCGTGCCCTTTTTCTAAGGCCTACACTCACAGATCTACCTACACTCAAGGCCAATAGAGAATGCTTCTCTATTGGCGTTGTACACAATAAAAAATTATACGTCAAAACTAGGCATAGACTATACAGTAGTGACGTCAACTTAGTCGATTGTATCTCTACTTATCGATTGCCTTATCCTCTGTTTTCTCAACACCATAATTATTTTAATCTATTACAGAGATAGCATTACCAGTTGTTATAATTACACAAATAGGCAAATACTGTGTACATCGTAATCTATCTAGAGGCAACTTCCAATGCAGTTATACGATGAATAGTAGGGAATTGATAGTGAGGGCAGAGTTGGCTGTGGAACATCCCAGTGTGTAAATAGAGTGCTGACATTTGCGCCATACACTGCACGAGTGCGCGTAGCAATAAATAACTTGAGTGGAAATGCAGGCGCACTCAATCAGGAACGGCAATCGGCAATGTGAGTCAATGCACTCCACCATCATAAACTATACAACGATAACTACACTTATAGGGAATAACGATACAACCACTATTTTTGCCTATAGGCACCTACTAGTGATGGGTATGGCTAGTGAGTACGGAACCAATCCAATAGGGAATATGCATGTGGTTTAAATTTGGTTGAAATAATTTTTTTCCGAATCGTTATTGTTCTAATTGTATATCTAAAAGATATTTTATTTATTTATTTGCATTTTAATTGCTTAAAATATTAAACAAAAAGTGCAAAATATAAGAGGGAAATTCAATTTAGTGAAACGCTTCACCATTGGTCGAAACGAAACGTGACGTCAAAAGCCACAACATCGCCTAAATTGGCGTCGATATTCATACTGTTTTAGTAGTGTTTGAGAGAAAAATAGTTTTATATTGAGTTCCTGTAGTTTTTTCCATTAGCTAGTGTAATTTTAGCATTCTCGTGAGACTAGAGATCATTTAGGACGATGACTGAGACTGGTTTTGTCAAAGCACAATCGGACAATCTACCAAAAATACCTAGATGCATTCATTATGACAGCATATTTTGCATCAAATCCAGATTTTATAGTTGCTGAGATCAAAGGAGTGAAAGCTCCAAGGTAATTGTTATAATCCATGATATATTTTAATCCATTACATAGGTTTTTACACATAAATGCACTCGGCACTGGTTACCAAAACATAACCTGTAAATAATCATTGGTCATTAAAATTGTTATGAATTTGCTGTTCTACTGTCTACATTAAAATAATTTATAAGTAATTTTACCTAACATTACTTATTTTCCGTAATTTTCCGTGAATTTTTAAGTTTTTTTTTATGTGAATACTGTTTACTCTAAATACTTAATGTGCCTACACATAGTTTTTGTTTGTTGAGTGCATAATATTCAATACTAAACATACTTCTAACTCACACCATGCTATCAAAAATGATCTTCACAACAATGCAAACATGATGTTGGAGATACTTCATCTCTTCTCATAACCTTACACCATTGTTTACGTATTTTCGCATCTCTTGGAATGGGAAAAAAACACTTTATCGGGTGTATTTCTAATAGTGTTTGTACATTTTGGCACAAGACAATACCTATAAAAATGTTTTTTAGCTTCTTCCATGGTCTGAATATCTATAAAACTGAAAATCTGTATGAAATAACTGTATCGTCTATAGTAAACAAACATAGAACGTGGCTTCTGACGTCATCCAAGGCCCGCGAAAAATTGCGGCGTTCAAACAGCTCAAATTTATTCGATGTTTTAAATATTATTTTAAAAATTAATTTGAGCATTTCCAACTGTAATTATATTTTTTACTATGATATACCGATGTAAACAGTTAATTAAAAATATAAAAAAAACAGATGCATATTCCCTATTACAGAAAGGTGTGAGACAGGGAGTTTTTATCTCTTCGAAACTGTTCACGAATGCATTGGGGGACTATTGGACTGGATCGCATTCGTCATCAACATCAATGGCGAATACATCAGTCACCTTCGTTTTGCCAATGATATAGTCATCATGGCAGAGTCGCTAGAGGATCTCAATACGATGTTGAACGACCTTAGTAAGTATCCTTTCCCAACAGGTGGATCTTAAAATGAACACGAACAAGACAAAAATTATGTCCAATGTCCATGTTGTACCCGTGCCAGTAGTCGTTGGGAACGATACTTTCGAAGTTGTTGACCAGTACACCTCTCTTGGACGGATTGTTCAGTTAATTAAGTTCAACTTAGGCAAAGAGGTCGCCCGAAGAATCCAACTCGGATGGGCAGCGTTCGGGAAATTGCGTGACATCTATTCGTCCAAGTTACCACAGTATCTATGTTCGGAGTTTCTTTGCGCGATATAATCCGAAACGTGGATATTCGCCAGAGAACCAGAGTCACCGACATAGCTATTAAAATTTGCAAGTTGAAGTAATGGGCAGGTCATATCGCCCGAAGAACCGATAACCGATGGGGAAGAAAGGTTCTTGAGTGGACACCACGAACCGGATGAAGCAGCGTAGGTAGGCCCCCCACTAGATGGACCGACGACATTGTAAGAGTCGCGGGCTTCCAGTGTATACAGATGGCAGGCTGTCGTTCAGTGTGGAGGTCAAAGGGTGGGTATAACCTCAGACAAACAAGAGAGATTATACCTTAGTACAATTTTATCCTTAAAATGCATCCATGTTTCTCCCACTTTTTTCACTGACCCTAAACTCACAAAAAAGAAGAAACAAAACTGTGGCTAAACCACTACGCAAAATTTACGAGTACCTACCGTACGCTTACTAATTTTTTCACGCATACTAAGAGCCTTGCAGCAACACCAATAACCAAATAACAGTCCACATGCAAAAAAGGCGGCAAAATCGTCTGCAGGGTAAGTTCGAGGGATCAAGCCTGATTCAGGCTTGATGCGTTCGCACCCGCAATGCCACCTTGCCATATTTCCCTTGTTTGTCCGATTCGATGTATATGATGTATTCGATGTACCCATAGAATTGAAATCATAGTAACTATAAATGCGAAAGTGTGTTTGTTTTTCTTTTTTTTTTGTGAGAGAGTTGGAGAGCCGCAAAGTGACTTATGATAATTTTTAACCCGGAAAATATACGGGTCCTCAAGGAATATTCACTTACAGTACAGTCACTAACAGTAAAATCAGTAGTAAAGTAAGTTCTTTTGTTGTAATAACCTAACTTTCCAGCTGGTTTTTTAGGCTTGCGTACCCAAATGATGAAAACGGGACCCTGTTAGTAAGCCTACGCAGTCTGTCTGTCTGCCCGTCTGTCGGTCCGTCCTGTATCTTTCGAAACGTAATAGAATAGCCTGTTCAAATTTTCACAGAATATATAATTTTACGGCGAATTAACCAAAAAACAATAAAGTAAAAATATAATAAATAAAGGGTCTCCCATACAACAAAGGTATTTTGAAAACGATAATAACTACAACGTCCCTAAAAAACACACTCTAAAGTATAACAACAAATAATAAATACGAGTAATTACTCCCTAATAAATAATGAACCCTCGGTGTGCGAGCCCGACTTGCACTTGGCTGTTTTTTTTTTTTGTTTTTTTTTTTTTCTTTTCAAAATACGCTACATTGGCAAAACACTGTTTGTCTAAAAGTAAGTTTATATGTAACCTAAAAACCTACAAATAAAGCTTAGACATCATAAGCTTGAAGGTTTATTTACACTCCATTTTTATTCTTAGCACCTAATCCTTGTATCTTCTTAAAGGCATTAAGAGAATATAAATAACATCATGAACGGCATCATTCCGCTCTAATAGTGGTCGTTTATCAGACTTTTGATATGGACTGGACGTGATGTTACTTTATTATACAACTAGCTGTGATCCGCAGTCTTACTCACAATTTTTCGTTGTTTCTATCGTCCGTCTGTCTATACGCTTATAATTAGCATCACTACTATGTAAACAAATCTTGGAAGTTGATTTTGACCACAGAAAAGAAAATGTTTGGACCTACTTCAATAAATTAAATTCATTTTAAACATATTTTTAATTTTCGGATCGATTTTAAACTTTGTATAATTATGTAATCTGGATGACAATAAAATAATTTGGTAGGTATTGTACCATCGAACTGGTCTGATGATGGAGCCAGGTTGTGAATAGTGGAACTCTTCAATGGTTACTAGTAAAACCCCTCTGTGTGTGCAATTGAAGTTTTTTCACAAAGTAGACTAGATAAATATAAATGTAATACAGAAAATGCTTTGAATATTGCCTTATCCTTGGTTTATTTTTGTGTGAGTTTTAGTGTTGCACTCTATACGTAACAATGACTTAGATTCAGATTGTTTGAGTCTTTTTTTACTATAAACCATTCAAAGCATTAGGTCGGGTACTGACTAAGCCTCACTCTCGTTCTGGTATCCGAAAAATTTAAAATATTTTTTTGTGAATAGAATAATAAAGCATGTAAGAACATTGTCTGGGCACCAGATTTCACACACGTGTTACAAATATCCATCGATAATGTAGAATAAAATCACATGACATTCTAATAAATTGTTCAATATTTCACTAAGAAAGATTTTTCTTTGAATTTAAATCGAAAGGGTTGGAAAAATTTACAGTTAGGCATATCCATAAATTCACGTAATTGCAATGTCGTTAGCAACTTTGCGTAGCGACATTTGCAGCGCTATAATCGGCGTTGAAAGTTGCGATTTGCGAAGTACGGCAACGAAACGCAGTGCAACACACCGCTTTTTTGTGGGTTATTTTTGAAATAAGATAAACTAGAGGTTCTGAGTTTACCAAATCAGTTAATCAGTTCAAAACTTTTAAATTACTGCTATAGTCTGATAATGCGCTGCCTGAATGAGTGATCCCCGATAGCTACAATCTGGGTGTCTTCAAATCGCGAGTGAATCGGTTTCTGCTAGGCAAACGTACCAATTTCGTCATAGACCACACCATCAGGCGAGGTGGTGTGGTAGTCAAACGCAAGCCTATTAGTCAATATAAAAAACTTTTACGTAAAAAAGGACTAGTTTTTTTAAATCATGTCTAGGTTATCAAAAAAAATAGACTATTTATGGTATCTACACGATTATACCTAAGATTATAAAGGGAAAAATGGCTTATAATAAATTTATAAATGTGATTTATTAAATTGGCCCTTCTTTAGGCGTTTGACTTTAACTCACCTGAAGTGATCGATGATGGTAAACACACCTAGCATGGAATGGAAGTATAGAAGAGCGAGAAAGCGGTCACTCTAGGCGCCAGGTAGCAAGAGCCGCCAAAATACCAAAAGCGAAAGATAAAATATTGGTGGCGCCTTGGGCCTCAGGGCCAGCGCAGCGTGGCAAGCGGCGGGGCACAGGTACTTGTGTTGTTTGTAAACAGCATACAACTTTGTGTGAAATAGTTTATACCCTGGATTAGCACATGGAATACATTTTATCCCGGGATCGATTCCTGTACGACAGTATTCAGAAATGAAGCGCGCCAAAAGACAAACTCGCTCTACCATGATGTCCCTGATCAAACGGCGCCGTCGTACTTGGCTACATAATTATTTTCAAATATTTTGCCCTTGATGATTTATATCCTTGTAACAGTATTTATACAACCGGTATTCATAATGTAACTGATTGTTTGGGCGGCTTCAATTGCATGACCCATATAAGGGACTGAAAGGGAGATGAAGTTACATTATAGACAAAACAAGTCTGTTACGTCAGTAACAAAAGACTTTTGTACTAGATCTGATTTATATTAAGAAAACATTCCCTATTTCCAACGCTCAGTCGCGTAAAAAATACTCAAGTTGTCGGATTATGTTTACATTTGCTCTTATATCAAATCGCGGAAAGATATGCGACACAGATTAAGTGCTAGTTATTAAGACACTGCAGATGACAGCAGAAGGCCAAACTCCATTTTCGTTAAGAAAATAAATATATAAGGTTGATTAGTCTGTCAATAAACCAATCCTGGGGCCTTAAGGTTTGTCTTGTCTATTATGTCTTCTGTGCTTACGGTTAGCTGTTTTAAGTTTAGGTGATAAAAAAGTTGCGCGTCCGCAATCCGTGTATCTGGGTGCGTTAAGGTTCACATTCATATATTACACAGTTCACATACATACATTGCAGGTCAAATAAAAGCTTATAATAATAAAATGTTTTTTTTTTTTTATAAGTGACTTTTACTGTTGGCCTTTTGGCCTCTACAGCTTGACCGGACTAGTTAGCGAACGCAGAGTGCGTTCGGCATAACTTGGTGGTTAAGTTTATAGGCGACTAGCACAAGGGCACCTCGAAGGTACGAACCTCGGCTTGGGCCGTCGCCGGGAGTGGGAATCAGACTTGCCCAGGCACCCCAGAGGGGGTGTGCCCTGGAGCCCTAACGGTTTGTTGAACTGAATGATTATTTGGAGAGAATCTAACCGATCTTCTAACAGATCCTGTGGCTCTGCGATCCTGCCGGCGGGATCGCTGTGAGTGCCTCTGGTAACCGACGCCTGTACCAAAAACTGAATATTTCCTATTGCTAGGAGCAGTCGGATCGGAATAATAAAATGTATTATTATAAGCTTTTAATATTCGGGACATTTTTACACCGTCATTTGACCCCAAACTAAGCAAAGCTTGTACTATGGCTGCCAGAGACTGATATATATTTTTAAATATATATACATATATACATACTTAAATAATAAGTATTCCATTTCCTGACACGTGTTGACGATTCATAGTGACGAGTCAATCAATTAATTTAACATATCTCAGGGTTTTTCAACAAGAACAGTTGAAGATCATCAAAGCCTGATTTTTATCTAAGTACTTACCTTACAAAAAAATATTCTTGTTACTGCTAATGAATGCAAGCTCAGCCTTGTTGTACTATTATTTATTTTATTGCTCAACTTTGAGCAAAGTAAATCAAATTCAGGGTTTTTTTTGCAACTGAGTGACGAATCGAGCAAGTCGATAATGTTTTACAAACCTTCAACCAAAATAAAATTATTGGACGGGCCGTAACCATTGAATTTGCACAGTAAAAACGAGGCAAAACCGTTGGACATATACTTCAACGCCTAATTATAACCATCTACAGTAAATTTGTTACAAAAAATAGATAGCGGTTTTTTGATGTGTTTTTACACTTCGGAAAAGCACACGAAGGCATAATTTTGCCAGATGTTTCGTTATCATGTAACAATAGACACGTGTCGCACTTGCTACGGCTAGAGACCGACTGAAACGAAGTGAGCGCCGGCGCTCATTTTGTAATCTTCAAACATACGCTTCTTTTGGGCCTGTCCATTCATTTTATTTTGGTCGAAGCTACAAACCTTTTTTTGTCAGGAACCTTCTTACATTCTCATATTCAAAAGCTCCCAAATCCCAGTTCAATAAAACCCCCATTATTATTATTCCGCCTTTTCCCCTGTTTACCATCGAGGTCGAGCACATTTGACCCCTAGATTCGGATCACCGTGAAACTGGACACATGTACTACTGTTACAAAACTTTCCTCTATCTTATTGCTGGGGTAGAGATATCAAACTGCAATATCTCAGATTGGGTTCTTCAAAAACTGCGGTCAAGATAAAACGGTCAAAGTGATGTTGGAATGTACGTTAACGTTCCGTTTACGTTACGTTATGAAGCCAATATCCTCCCGTTTTGTTGATATGCCACCTTGAGAGGGCAATGAAGCTTAACCTTGGATTAGGAGTCTGTAGACCGGAAATAAAACTGATATTTTTCTTTACCGTCGATTTCTTAATTTAGGAAATATCAGAAGGAAACTTATTGCTGTTGTCACTTGCATTTCCTGAAGATGTTAAACATTACCGCTATTTACTCTGCGTGCGTAGGTAATTTTACTTATTCATAGTGCTAGAAAGATGAACCCTTCTGACTAAATGAACGGTTGAGAGGTTTTTTTTTTTAATTCACGCTGGATAGAAATATTTCACTATTAAAACCTGATTAAACATTGTTTTAAACTATCGCGGTTGTTCACTGGTACAGTTAAATGCTAAAGAAAGTAATTTTCAAAAAAAAAACAACCACCTGAATTCTTCATTCTGCCCGTGAACATGATGCATGTAACTGAGCTGAAATATTGGAAGCTCTATCCATAACCTAATTACGGTAATTATATTTTGGGGGTATAATATATATATATATAAATATATATATTTACATTGATAGGTAAATCATGAATCGTGTCAAGTCGTGTCAAATATTGAAATTGTATGAAGTTTTATTGGTTTTGTATTGTATTGGAGTTATAAATAGTAATCCACCACTCAAAAATACCCAAATTTAGGAAAATAGTACAATGAGGCGATATGTTTTTTTACGTAGATTGGCGCCAAAAAAATCAATCTATTACAAATTAACCTAACTTGTAAGTAATCAATAATAAAATTCCGTAACATTCTGAGATTGAGTTAAACACATTAAATATTAAATTAGTCGGACCTTTGAACGGACTTTGGATTGAACCTTTTATTCTCTCTAGAATAGTAAAATCCCTTCTGTAATTATTGTGTGGGTACTTAAGTACATATTGCTAGTAAAATAAAGTTGCAGATCCCAGCTTTAAACGAAAGGTTGATTTCATTTTTAAAGCACTTTAAACCAGTGTCTGGTGTTCATTCCACACCGGATCTTGCAAATGACCGGATATTTGCATACGTATTCATTCACTTTATTCCCCAGGCGACGTTCGGCAAATAAGTACAGCTCACGACCAACTTATCTGTAGAGTTGGTCACATTACGGAACAAATTTTTTCCAAGAAAGTAATCAGTTTTGTCCAAAAAATACGATGGTGGCTCTCCCTCCTCTAACTATACAAATAAATTGGTCGCACTGTATGAACTTTGGTTTTATGATTCAAAGGATGTGTAATTTGCAAGAAATTTAAAGAATATTATGACGGCATGCTGTTACTTTTAATAAGCTAATAATTATATACCTATTTATTAAAAGTCTTGCGTTTGGCCGCCAACTGGGGAGTTGGCGGCCAAACGCCAAACTAATCGGGGGATTAGTTTGGTTTTGGCGATGATATTTTAAATGCTTTTATTTTTTGCCAAGAGATGAATATAATAGTGGAACTCTTCAATGGCTACTAGTTAACCTCTTTAGTTTTAGGCTCATTTGTTTTTTTATAGTTCATAGGGTTCCGTACCCCATGGGTGTAAATGCCTCAGCCTACGCAGTCTGTCTGTCTATCCGGTATCTTTCGAAACGAAATAGATAGCCAGCTAAAACTATCACAATGATAATAAATAAAAAAAGCAAAAACCCATACAACAAACGTTTTTAACGTATTTTTGTATAAGCTCTCATGTAAAAACGGTAACACGCACAAGCGTCAAACTTGGCATGATTATAGTACACACTCTAAAGTAAAACAATAAATAATGGCCAAGTGCGAGTCGGTGACTACTTTCTGGCAACGTAAGGCGCAGTCGGCACTTGGATAGGTGACCGCCTTGGCGAAATGTTGTCTTTTTGCACAACTTTTTGTATTTTACGGTGGTACGGAACTCTCAATGTGCGCTGACTCGCTTTATTTTATATTTCGCCGGTTTATCAACCGAGTGAAGAGTAGACTCATTTTCTAATGGGTCAAGTCGGCGTTTCTATGTATGTTTGTATGTCTGTAAATTTGTTCGACGATAACTTGCGTATCGTTGCTCTAAGCAAGTAACAAGTAAACAAATTTTAAGTTCAAATATGGGCAAAATCGTCGCGATAAACAGTTACGAAGATATTGGGATTGCGATGTCTCAGTTCGAGGCGAAAAACTAGTAATTATTACATTTTAGTAGGTGCAATGGAAGTCGATGGTGTTTTTTGTTCGGGCTTAGTGTGAACAATCCCTTAGGACCTCAATACTCAATAATTTATTGCATATTATGAAATTTACATCAGACCAACAGATAGCATCATAGCATGTAGGTAGGTATCACATAATGACCCTAATTAGCCATGGCTACAAATTCCATAATTGATTTGTCTTCTGAATACTCAGCTAGTTGATTGAATCAGGCGTTACTTTGCGGAAGTCCATTTTTAATTTGTATATGACGAATTTCTAGTGTAATTCCGCTTCTACTAGCACTATTAACTTCGCTTCTTTTCTTTCGTAGAAGCGGAATTACACTAGAAATTCGTCATAATTATAGAAATTCTGAATACTCGTTTAGGCTTTAGTAACATTTTGCAAGCAATGTCTTTTAGGGTTTTGATAAAAAAACTTTTATTTTCCTACGTGATTGATGAAAATAATTAAATACACAGCTCAATAACCTTGAGCTCTAAAACCTATTAACTGTAATTATAATAAACCATTATCTACTACTCATTTTTATAAGGAACTGTAATCCACTATAAAGTAATGGGCCCAAATTAAGCTCTCCAAAAATCTTGAAAGCAGATTATGGAAGGTTTCCCAAGATAAGGGTGTACTGTAACATTAACCTAAAATTAAGGGCTATAAAGAAGTTAATTAAGGTGATTAATTAGATTATCAGAGCAAGCGGTCATTTCTAGGTTGGCTTTAGTAGGGACTGTTGTAAGATAAAATAAAAATAAGTATTCGGAACATTTTTGCACACACGGTCATTTTGAACCTAAACTAAGCAAAGTTTGTACTATGGCCGCCAGACACTGATATACATACACATAATATATTTTAAATACATACTTAAATAGATATATAGAACCAACACAAATTTACATAAGATGAATGTTTGTCCTAGGTGGGTATCGGGCCCACGCCCCCAAGCGCAAGAAGACAGGTTCACTACCAACTGGCCACCAGGGCAGTCAAGATTCGCGGGGTGGGGTATTCGAGAGTCATCGTAATGGGTATAGGAAAAACTGTTTTCCTGACAAACCTCTAGTGTAATTCCGCTTCTGAGTAGCTTCAAGTAAAAAAGAAACAGAAAAAATTAAAAAAAAAGATGAAAAAGAAAACAAAACAAGGGAAAAATAATTTATCCCAAATTCCTTCTGTACTTGAAGTGACGTAGAGACGGAATCGGACGAGAGATTCGTCAGCGACTCCCGCAAAGTAACGCCTTGTTCAATCAATTAGAAAATAATTATGACGATGAACGATTTTTGTTTAGATTACTAACCTAATTAAATTACATACTTTGTTATTTATTATCTTATGGAATATCAGATGTCAATATTTTCAAATTTTTTTGTTGTTTCTCTTAATGTGGCTCAATTTATTATCAAAATTTCATCAAGGTCCCATATTATCGTTTAGCTTTGTACAATTACAATTAAAATTGTTGTAAGCGCATTGGGAGAAATTTCTTAGTTCTACATGATGTGTTCTCATGTTAAACGTTTCAAGTGTATAACGAATGGCTCAAGTCGACATACTATTCCCCATTATACGATTTCGTCACGTCTCAGAAAATCTAGGAACCCGAGCTTTTACCACGGAAAAGTTAGTGGTCTGGAAAAGATCGTATAAAGTCTTAAAATTGAACTTCTTGGGTCGTGAACTAAATCTGTGACGTCACGTTTTGTGCATGATCTATATAGAAGATATTAACTTTAGAGATAAACTTAAATAAGAAAGTGTTTTGTCTATGTATTTGTTTCAATGGTGGTCAAAACTACTTGAATTGAAATAGCATCTTAACAAAACTTTTTATATCAACTTTCTTGCACAATAAAAAAAAAAATATTTATTGCCCTAAACGAACATGAAATTTTGATATATTTTGAAAAGCATTTTATTTACTGAGTTGATTGACAAAAACTTTTTCTGAAGCCGCTCGATTTTTAACCGACTTCTAAAAAGAAAGGGCACAGAAAAGAAAAAATCACTGTGAGAAGGGGGATCCCAATTCAGCTTATTTAAAAAAAATATTAAGTTTGTTTTTAGATTGTTTCACTCCTTCATGTATAAACCGATTTGAATAATTCAGAATAATTTATCGTAGCTATATTGGAAATATGACAAGCAAGGTAGGTCGACTTGTGGCGTCTATTTGGATATAGGTATCAAAGCCCAAACCCCAAGATAAAATACGATAACGATCGTATAAACGATATCTGTATTGAACCGGCCCATTTCCATAAAGCTCTAAATACAGGCCATAAGCAACAGACATTCGATATCGCTGTCTAAGACTACCCATTTTATATACTGCGTATTTCCAACGTCCCACTGACGTCCCCATCAGTGGGGATGTTAGGTTTTTTACGGGTTTGTATCCACGGATCCCGGTATCGGTTTGAATTAGCTACGCATCCCGGCGAGTTGTATCCACCGATAACGCGATCGGTTTCCTTATTTATTTATTTTTTACAACGGTCTAAGTCTAGGTTAACGTTTGACCGTGATCTTACCTAATAGGAAGCGACGATGCAGTCGAAGATGGAACACGTTTGCCCAGTAATAACATAGACTTGAACACTCCAAGATTGTATGCGGTAACACAGACAAAGGCAAGGCGTTATTTCTGATCTTGGGGCGGGGGTTTGATTCCCATCTAAGACAAACATTTATGTGATGAACATTTGTGTTTTTTCTATATCTGGGTGTTAATATCTATTTAAGTATGTATTTAAAACTATATATGTGTATGTATATCAGTCTCTCGAAGTCATATCACAAGCTTTGCTTAGTTTGGGGTCAGATGACCGTGTGTGCAAAAGTGTCCCGAGTATTAATTTATTTATTTTGTCGTTCTAATTAGGAAAGAGGAGGCAAATCAATTAGTGCAAATGAAATGCATTTTGACCATGGTAAGAGTAAAGCTTTGCCGTTTGTCTGGTTGTCCGTGACGGTATTTGAACAAGTTCGTGAAGTATATATACACTCTCCGTGAAAAATCTAAAAAATACCGACAAGCAATTTAAATTCCTAATTCGGATTATATCAAAAACTATCTATATAATTTATAGGTACACATAGTGACCACAATCATATGTAATGAACGCACTCTAAAAATTTCCCAATCGAAATCCGTCAGGTGCATAAATCCTTTTGATTTATTGTTTCAATTTCACAAATGAACTTAACTGCAGAATTTGGAAAGTAACCTTCGAAACTTTCTAGACCGCACTAGATTTTCCGTCTATAAAGTTTACGTATGAATGGCTTTAGTATTCACTTTACTTAGGTACCATAATTTTAAATTGTACTATCTACTTGTGGGAGCTACATGTCCCAACTACGATGTACAGATGCGAGGATGGTCGCATCCGACGTCAGGTGTTGCTTGGATGACTGTTCTTGTTAGAATAAAACTCTGAGTCCAATGTTTCGTACTTTATTCGGTAATAGTCTGCCTTATATACTATTTTACGCTAAAACTAATAATAATACTTAACCTACTATCCTACATCTAAACCTTACCTAAACGTGAGCCTTAGCTAAATATTTATTACCTATATTTCTTACTGCACTAACAATTAATACCACACAATATTCTATCCTTTATTTGAATACTTAAAACTATCTAAAATCTAGGATCTGTCCGGTAGCATTCTCAACGGCGTCGGTTCCCGCGCCGCGACGCTTGCCGTCCATATAAATATACGCGAGCGCCCCCTAGCGTCAGATCGCCGCGCGCCGTTGGTCGGTGCGCACGTCTACGAATGCTCCGCAGATGCATGCCGCCACATACACACACACACACACACACAGACACAGTGACGGAAGAGGTTAAAATATATCTCTACACATACAGATTAAATATGGGCATGATGGAAGTAACAAGAAATCACTGAAATTGTGAGTTTAAAGCAAACAAAACAAGCAAAGCAGGTAAGGTAGCAGGTAGGTAAGCATTTTTTTTAAAACCAGGTCAAGTGCAAGTTGGACTCGCGCATCGAGGGTTCCGTACCACCAGGTAATTATCAATTTTATTAGACACTAGCTGCGCCCCGTGGTTTCACCCGCGTAGTGATGAAAGATGGTGATGATGTTGATGAAAGTAGCCTGTCCGTCTCCTGGTTCTAAGCAATCTCCCAATCAATTTTCAGCCAAATCAATTCAGCCGTTCTTGAGTTATAAATAGTGTTTGATAGCCCATTGGTCCAGTTGGTAGTGAACCTACCTTCTGAGCTTGGGGGCGTGGGTTCGATTCCCACCTAGGACAAACATTTATGTGATGAACATTTGTGTTTGTTCTATATCTGGTTGGTAATATCTATTTAAGTATGTATTTAAAACTATATATGTATGTATATCAGTCTCTGGCAGCCATATCACAAGCTTTGCTTAGTTTGAGGTCAGATGACCGTGTGTGAAAAAATTTCACGAAATATTTATTATTTATTTATTTTTATTAGTGTAACCAACACGACTTTCTTTTATATAGGTACATATAGATTTCATGGGACCAATAAAAAAGTATATCATTTCAAAGTAAAATTTTAAAATACAAGCAAGTATGTCTACTGCCTACATAATGGATCATTACTTTCCAAACCAAGACCAAAAAAGGCATTGTTATTTAAAATAACTGACTCACCCCACGCATGACTTTTAAAGATAGGTATACGCATCACGGCGTTACTTAGCTAAAAACGCCCTAAAACGGTATGAATTCCCGTAATATTCTTATTATGGTACAGACATACTGCAAGTCACTTCGTGAAATTGCAGTTATTCGGTTGATAAATGAAAGTTTTCCGCATGGCGTGTCGATCTTAGGATATCAGAAAATCTGACCCATTGTCCTGATAAGCAACAGAGAGCGACACGTCGCGACGCCAAGCGATTGGAAAGACGCATTCAAACTAATATTGCACAAAATCTACGCTGCACTGTAGGCCACGTTGTAGCTCCAGTTTTTTCCATCATCAGCATCATCATCATCCACAGCCTTATCCCACTACTGGGTAAGGGTATAGGCCTCTTTCTTGTTATGCCATCTGCTTCGGTCCTGTGCTAATCGACACCAGGTTCGACCTGCGATGGTGGCAATATGGTGATGGTGAACAATCTTGCAGCTGAACGACCAAAGTTCTGCTTACCCTGCCTCAACCACCCCTCTGTCGACCTTACTCCACCTCCTCATTCCACAACCTTACCACGGTAAATATCCCGTAAATAATCATATAACTTTACTCCACCTGTCATCACTGCATCTAGCAACGTATTCTGCCCACTTAAAAAAACTTATGTTTGCTTCTATTAGCTTGTAACTAACGAACTATTTGCAAACAAATCTTGGTCTATTTAAACCTACTCCTAATATTGTCATATCGATTTGAAACTTTGCAAGTATATTATATTATGTAATAATCCGCATGATAATATAATAATTTGGTACTTACTATTGAACTGTTCCGATGATGGAGCCAGAAGAAGGATACCTAGTGAAACTCTTCAATAGCTACCGATAAACTCCTCGAGATTATTTCGGAGTACCTATGTTCAATTTTTTAAAACACTACCTACAGAATTATGAGTTTTTATAGTAATTTATTCGGCCTGCGTCAATTTTTCATACTAACTTTGCCAATCCCGCTTACTTGTATTTGACCAGTACGGCAATATGGATTTATCGCGAAGAGAATTGTCCAAAATGATTAAATTTCGAAGCATATTTTAGAAAAAAATATATTTTCGCTTCGCGTTGCGTTGCTGCATTTATATGAGCACACGTAGGACTGTTTGTGACGCCCACGCCGTCTGAAAGGGAGAAATGATCGGATTTATCTGATAATGTGGGGAATTAGAGGAGAGATATATGGGGTAGGGTAACCCACCCACGCGGTGATACTACAAAACAAATGGTATGTTACCAACCTAGATATTTTACTTACTTATCGGGAAAAGCCACTTTATCAGAAACTTAATCCACGTGATAAAAAGTTTTTCCAAGCATGTATTGAATTGGCATTATATAATACCTAGTCAAATAAACTCACGCTAGGCACATGCATTAATTGTATTGTATGAGACACCTTTAACTAAATAAGACAGAATGGGGGGAAATTAACAATTTTTTTAATTTTTTTTTACAATTTCTATTCTGGTCTATGGCGTAGGGCGGACTGTTCAAACATAAGTAGGTAGTATTTGTATATTATATCACAGACCTTGCATTTTTTTTTAAGTAACATAATAGTGACAGGCTCGACTTGTTGACCATTATATTGATTATACCTATCTTGGACAGATTGTTCAGTTATAGGTGCAACTAGTCGCCCGAAGAAGCCAACTCGGATGGGCACCGTTCGGGAAATTACGTAAGATAAATACCACAGTGCACAAGGGTCTTTAGCCAGTGTGTATTGCCAGTGATGACATAATGGTACTGAGACAGTCTTGGATAGTACGGGGCCATTCATCTCGCTGGTCGAGGGTGCGATAGACGTCATCTGCCATCGATTTATCTTCGCAGCCATCAATCCGCAAGATCTCCCATCAGAAGCAATTGTAAGGGACGTAATTCTTTTATCTTAATCCGCTATAAAACTACGCGCTTGGCTCTTTTACTACTCACTGGTGAGATAGTCGTGGCTTGCTTTCTGGTGCCTGCCAAAAACTATCTGTAAGATAAAACAAGCAGGCGTTTTTATATTGACATTATTTAACATGTTAAACCTCTGACGCAATAAGAGGGATGTTTAAGTTTACTGTGTGTATCTGCGTGTCTGTTTATGGCATCGTTCGCGAGTGTTCTTAGCTATGATTCAAAAAAATCTGTTCAGCTGTTTGAAGATACCTAAGTATCAGCTCTTTAAAAGTTAGCAATTCTTCCTACTTAGCAGTGCCGAATTAACCACGTAGCAAGAGTAGCAATTGCTACGGGCCCCGCGTGAAAGGTGGCCCCGCATATTTAAACCCACTCATCTCTGCCTGACCGTAATTTTTTGAGTGAAACTTATTAAGATGTGGTATATTGAAGTTACTTGATGTCACAAAAACGTGAAACGTTACAACTTTTCCTACCAGCTTTTTTTGCCATTTTATACTTAAGAACCCAATAGTAGATCAAGGGCTCTTTGAAAGAATTTGCTACGGGCCCCGCCTGCCACTTAGTACACCTGAGCGGCTGACCTGACCTGAGTGATGGTGGCCGAGCGAGAGCATGTGCGCTTTACAATCTGACAGCACCCGGTTCGATCGAAGGCCCTGCACCATTGACTATTTAGCATTTAAATAAATTATGTGCAGTTTTAATGCAATCGCTCTAAAACGGTGAAAGAAAAACATCGCGAGAAAACCGGTATGTCCAAGAATCTCAAACAAGTCCAAAGACATAATGAGATTCACCCTTCGACCAAAATTAATTTTGGTCGAAGCGTTCACCAACATGCACTGTACCTGCATGGTGGATTAGGGCCCATCCTCTCTCTCTCTCTCTCTCTGAGAGAAGGCCTGTGTCTCAGCAGTGGGAAGCATGATAGGATATTACACACCGAAAATCGACGAAAGATGCTGATAGTACAGCTATACATCTTATTGACAACTTTTAAAGGTGTTGACGTACCTACAGGCACAGAAGACATAATAGCTACAGGCTGCCATGATTCCTTACTTCGTTTAATTTCGCCCTCCAGTAATTTTCCCGTTGGTTTTTGTGCTAAAAGTTAGATTGCCATTGGTGATTTCCGGAATGTTGGTTAATGCCTTTGTTTACCTACCCGAATATTTTTCACAAGTAATAACTTGAGGAATTTAGTAAGGTAGTATGTAAGTAAAAGTCATCTTTGTCCTAGAGGAATAATAATTGCGAGATTTAGGGTGTTCACCCTATCAGTCTGAGTAAAACAGAGAGTAGTTTTCATATTTAACCGGCGCAAAAAGGAGAACGTTCTCGACGCATTTTTTTCTGTAGTAGTATCATTCATTAGAATTTTTTTCATTAAAAATGAGGTAGAATCAAAATAATAACAAAAAGAGTGTCACAGAAAAAATGCCAAAAAAATCTATAAGCTTTTGGATTACACAATACATAAGGACCTAAAAAACATTAGCCTTGATTAATCTAACGCAGTTTAATTAAAATAAATCCACATCCACGACAATTCGGTATGTAAAGTTTTTTTTTTTTTTATATGTTTTTTATATTTTTATTTCGTAGATAAGGTTATTTTAAGAAACTAATTTCAATGTTTTTGTTTTCTATTCAGTAGTTATTTTACAATTTTTTTTTTTTGAAAATTGAAATTATGTGACGTTACCATATAGCACAAAATTTCGTTGCGTTGAGAAGTCTAAAAAAGCACCCCATATTGGCAGCCCTGAAAAAAACCAGACAGTCAAACCACAGAAATGAAAAAATATTCTATTCTGTGTGACGAACAGTGTGTTAAATGTATAATATTTTTATTCTTAAAAGGCATAGAAAATAAAATGCTACACCGTGACGTCATATAGAGGTCAATGAAAGTCGAATGATTTCTTAGTTTTATGTTAAAATATATGGCATCTTATCGTTTTAAAGGGTCAGAGTAGAAAAATAAGGGTTAGTAACATAAAATCTCGAAATGGTTTTGGAATTGGCATAGGTAAATTTTTTTTAGCATACCGAATTGGCTTATTAACTGTAACTACGGAAGGACAGGGTCAATGGAAGTTCGTCTCAGTGGTGAACCAAGTATAAATTGCTCACCAGCCAGTGTCATGGCCAGTGTGAACTTGATCACACGCCGAGTTCGTTGGTGGGCAGAATGATGCAACGTACCTACTTAAAAGAAAAAGATGAGGCGTAGTTATTAGATATTTTGACAGACGGCACCTATTATTAAAGTACCAGATAGGGGAGCAATTAATATAATTAGTACTTATTTATAGTTGGAAATTCGGAATAGCATGTCTATGATTGTGAGATATTTGCCTACGCCATACCCACGTAAGTACCTACTGGTAACTTGGGTAAACCTTAAAAGCGCTCATTTCCAAATGAAAGGCAAACTTTTCATCTCTGCTTCAAATATAAGGGTGCATCAGTGGCCTCGGAACAAATGGGCCTGATTCGCATCTCGGAACTTATTCGGCTTTTTCCCCACTTTTTTCTAACAATGGGTACCCTCAGAGGCTTAGCAAAATCCCTATAGAGTACACCATGACTTCCCCATGATATGTCGGGTAATAACTTAGGAAATTAGGTCACCCAAATACCTACTCGCTTAGATGGAAGCACGTAGGGGTAAAGTACCTACTTACTAGTGGGTTTTTTGTTGTATAATGTATATACCTAGCCTACGCAACCCAACGGAACTTTACGCTATAGAATAAAATAAATATTAGGTATAGGTATAGTTACTCAGATCAGACAAACAAGGGCGATATGGTAAAGTTGCGTTGCGGGTGCAAACGCATCTGGCCTAAATCAGGCTTGATGCTTTTAGTCGAATTACAGATGACCTCATCGCCCTTTTATGCATTATAGACTATTAGTTAGTTCATTGGTGTCGCTACAATTTTCTTAGTGTGCGTGAAAAATAAGTGAGCCGTTTACAGTTTTTGCGTTATGCGGTTTAGTGATAGGTAAGTTATCATCATCATCAACCAGAAGACGTCCACTGCTGAACATAAGCCTCCCCCTTTAACCTCCACACTGAACGACAGCCTGCCTTTTGCATCCACTGATGCCAGCGATTCTTACAACGTCGTCGGTCCATCTGGTGGGAGGCCTACCTACGCTGCGTCTTCCGGTTCGTGGTCTCCACTCAAGAACCTTTCTTCCCCATCGGTTATCGGTTCTTCGAGCGATGTGACCTGCCCATTGCCACTTCAACTTGCAAAATTTTAGCAGCTATGCAGTGACTCTGGTTCTTTGGCGAATAACCACGTTTCGGATTCTATCGCGCAAAGTAACTCAGAGCATAGCTCTCTCCATTGCCCGCTGTGTGACTCTGAGTTTTTCCAAAAGGCCAACAGTTAAGGACCACGTCTCAGTACCATATGTCATCACTAGGAACACACTTAAGTAAGTATGTACCTTACAATATATTTTTTATTTTCTTTTTATGAAAAATTGAGACATTTGACCAGGAACGATTATTTTATTGTATCCACTAAAGCATATCTCCTTTGTTTGTCTGATCTAAGAGTAGGTACATAATAATACATAAATAAAACTAATATTTTATGCACCCTCTAAAATGTAGAAAGTTCAGCAGGTAGCTGATGTTTCGACGACTTCAATTATTTTTTAGGTTATTACTCAAAGGCAACATACCTCGGGCCATTCGGCATATGGGCCAGCATTTTGGTCACCAGATGCAGACGTTTTGATAAATAATTTCTGTCTAAATATACAAACCGTGTGATGTCATTATTATTGAGAAAAAATAAAACTTGGACGTTGACTTTCCATAAAACGTCAACGTCAAAGTTATTTCTCAATGATTGTCAATTGTCAGTGTCAAAACAAAATGTGAGATTTTGTACCGTTTGTTTTGTAAGTTTTGTTGTGTTGTTTCTCCGTATTCAGTAAATAATTTTAATTCCTTTCCTTTACAATTTTCTTAAAAAACTGCGTGATTACGTGGTTATGAAGAATGACTATAAGTACGAGTATTCTCCGCTGTGGCCAGGAAATGAGTGAGTACAGTACACATGAATGTAAAATCTTTCTTTACCCCATGTTAACACTAAAACTTCCACAAAAAGTTTTCTAAACAGTCTAGAAGAACTCCGATAGTTACCAAATTTATTGACCTTTCTTTATATACATATATAATTAAAGTTATCATCCTGCTGCCTACATCTCATGTTAATTAAATGGTATCGCAACTTTTAATGAACATTATAGTCAACATAGGTATATATCTACTGAAAAAGCGTCAACGTATTTTACGTCAACTTAACGCCGGAATGTCTGAAAATCTAGCATTGAGATGTAAGCCCAATGCACAAAGATAAAAAAGTGGACTCTTCCCAGAAACACAAACTGAGCCACCCTTAGAAAGCCGGCCCACTTGTAAATATCACACATATATGATCCCAGCATAGAGTCGATAAATTGCAAATATATGAAATTCTCATGTGTAACACTTACACTGTGCCATCTTAGTGCTTTCATCATATTCAGGTCATCCACTGCCAGATATTACATCTTCCAAAGCACACCATGATCGTTAGCTTTTCGCTTTCAGCCACTTCCTTGTGTATATCATCATTCCATCGTTTGTTGTGCGACTTTGAACTTGTGGACCGCTCCAACTGTAAAAGTTGACATTTCAGCACTGTAAATCATGAAAGGTAGATCACACTGGCTTCTTATTCTTATTTTAGATGGGGGCATGGGCGTAGCGGTCGTAGTGTAGGTTTTAATTAAGGGTGGACAAAAAAATATTTTTTTTGTATGTCCGAAAATTTCAATGCGATGATCATAATTATTATAAAGAACTACCCTAACATTGAAACTTTGCTGGTCTGCCTGGTGGATCTGGACTGCTCGGTGGTGTCAGAATGTCCTGTGGTGCCGTCCATTGGTGATGGTGGTCGAAAATCCATTGGTGCCTATTTGTCCGGTGGTCCCGGACTGTCTTATGGTGCTGGAACGCCCAGACAGTCTGGTTGTGCTATCTGCTTGGTGGTCCCGGACAGTCCGGTGATCTCGGGCTAGTTTATGCTGCCGGACGCTCTTATGGTGCCAGACAGTCCGGGGTTGGTTTGAGTTTGTACAGTCTTATGCTGCCGGTCCGTCCGGTAGTGCCGGACATTCTGGTGGTCTCACCTGATGGTAACTGGCCACCACCTATAGACAGCTACAATACCTGGGATATTTTCAGTGTGTTGCCTACCTTTTAGGACACTATTCAGCCTTCGTTCGCAGTAGTCCAAATAAAACTAAAAAGAGAAAACCGAAGGTGGATCAGTTGCAAAATCACGCGACCGCAAACCTTATCGCGCCCAGATACGGTTTGCGGTCGCGTGATTTTCCAACTGAGCGGATTAGGTGCCTGTAATAGCAGTTGTCCGTAAGGCCCCAGGACTATTTACTTGACCTACGAGCTGAAAATTTCTTAGAGGGAGTAGAGTTCTGCTTACAAATTATTTTGCAAAAGAGCTGAATTAAGAGGGGATAAATTTAGGTTGAAAGTTTATATCAACCGGCTACGCAAGTCTACGCTTGCGAAGTCGCGGGCAACAGCTAATTATTTATAAGTGCGAGGAACAAGCAAAAGCTAGTGATAAGTCGTCACGTCTTTATGTATGTTATTGTATGACAAATATGTCACCTATTGTGAATAACTATAAGAGTCATGTTTAAGTACCTACTAACAGTTAAACAGTTAAAACAATTATCAAGTATTCTGTAATAACCAAGCAACTGGTTTAATATCCTAGCAGTTATTCCGGCATACATTGTTTGTGTGTATATCTAACAATCTACCTGCCCGCTGATTTCTACGATAGCGGCGTGTTTCCATTTACTGTTTACGTAGGTTTATACGGGATGGTTTGAAAGGTGAAATCAAAATATAAAGTTTATATTCCTTATACCACAAGCTCTACAAAAATACCCCATGTATGTACTGCGATTTTCTTGTAGTTTTCGTTTGTTTTTTTAAAGTATTTTCACAGAAGTGGCTTGTACTTACGTAAATGTTTTCTTGTTGTAGTGCGTTCGTTATCGGCAGTAGGAAACCAACCGCTCAAGAACTATTCCGTCAAAAAATCTAATTTGAAAACTGCAAAAATTGAAAAATACCTATGTATGTATGTAAAGGTAAAATGGGGTAAAATATGTATACCTATTACCTACATGGAGTATTTTCGTGGATCTATGTAAATTCTTCGTTTTGACGTCAGTGTGTACGTCGAATCGATTCTACTGTGATTTCATCCGAATTTAGTGACCTTAGAAATTAATCAAAGAGAGCGATTGAAAAATTAGGAATCACATAATGTGCGCTGTGATATCTGAAAGAAATAATTTAAAAAAAACATCTAGTCAACAAGTTGTAAAAAAATATACCCGAGTAGCATTCACGCGGCTCATGCGCTGTGGATTTCTGTGGATTCTGTACGAAACTTTCATATAGGTACATAGAAAAGCCTAGCGATCTAGTTTTAGCAAGTTATTTCAACATATTTTTATTTAGTTTTCATATAACATACTGAAAACAAAAAACCGTTCCTCGGTAATGACACAGAAGACAGTATAATGAGTAAATTTGGAATGCTTTCCGCTCATATCTGATTAGGACTGCACTCTGCAGTAGATTGTCTGCAGTTAGCACTGTATGCTTCTAGGTGGGTATATTTAGAAAGCCTTAGAGAGCCTCTAGCTAGAGGTTGTAAATAACTAAGCTACTTACATAGTCGGAAACTATGTTGATAATAGTGTTTATAACTGCTTTCAATTACCGCAACAATAACATCCCACGTCCATACAAGGTTCAATTAACCGTTCCGTGCGCAACAACGTACACCCACGACAATAGCAAGTGGGGGGTGCGAACCGCGTGAGTGGGCGATTAACCACAGTCAGTACCGAGAGGCGCGGGCGTCGACCGACTCAGACTAGCCGGCCTCCACTCTCACCCCGCGAACCTTATCGCAATACACATAGCGCCCAAAACCGCGAGTGAGTGACATTTGCACGTGATAATATTACAAAATTTGCACCAAATATGAACGAAGAAAATACAGTGTCCGAAGACCTAAAGCGGCAAGCAGCTATGTTCTACAACACAACGCAAAGGTTCGTTGTAATAGCAATTGTTTTGGAATGTCGGCGGATGTGGCATTTCGGTTAACTCAGACCGGGCAAATCTTGTCCGCAATAGCTACAACCGCATTCCTTGCGAATCCAACCGTAATTGCAAGTAATACGGTTCTATTTGCCCGTATTTAGAATTGTTACTTACCCTTTACTGTGGTTGGTTAGGCAACTATTTGATTATAATCAACTGACAGAATTCGCAGAGTACGTATAGGTTTTTGCAATAATATGTACTTGTTGAATCGAGAAGGGTAAAACTTTACTGTACTTTACTTTATGTCTTAACCAATCATTCACGAAACGACTTGAGTTCAGACTGATGTCTATCAGCTGTTAAGTAACAGTTCGTGATTTATTAGTAAACTGTAGAAACAACATGTCAAATGCCACTTCAAACATGTTTGTTACGTATTTCGAGGTCTTCTTCAATACAGTTTTTACCATATATTTAGTTGTATATAGCTAAACTAAATGCCCGCGACTTTGTACGCTTAGGGCTCGGACATCGGCCAAGAGATACTATAATTTTCAAAATTCCTTTCTTAGTGCTCACACCCACGTTGTATAAGAAATACTTGTGCAAAATTTCAAACTTTTAGACACAGCGGTGTAGGCTGTGCCTGTGCGTTGTCTGCCATTGAATAAATGAATGATTATTTTTTTTACTAAGTAGGTATATACCTAATATGGTTTTTGCTACCCGATTCAAATTGCGTACTGGTTCTGTAGATACGGAAATAGTTTGAGAAACTGGAATCAACCAAACCGCTCTCTCTGTTTTGACTACCAAAGTTTAATGCTGTGATAACTGCGATTTCATACACGAAAAATATTTTAAACAGATATTTACAAACTATTAACACTTTATAAATATTATGCACCTGTCCACCTATATACAAATTAATTAAAATTAAAATCTTAAAAAAGGCTAATTTAAAAGTGGAGGGAAAGGTGGCTAGGTATATGGAATGCTGGATGATCACCTGTCGCCTCCACCAAGCGTTTAACCAAATCCCTGACTAGGACTTATTTCCATAACGATGATGTAAAAGTGGGTAGGTTAAGTAAGTATCATCACTACATAGTATAAAACAAAGTCGCTTCCCGCTGTCTGTCCGTCCCTATGTATGCTTAGATCTAGAAAACTACGCAACAGATTTTGATGCGGTTTTCACCATCAGTTAGATAATTTTTTACGGAAGGTTATATATGTAACAAGCGCCCAGCCCTGGTTTCGCACGTAAGTTACACACGTGCGAAGCCAGGCGGGCGGGTCGCTAGTAAACATAATGTATTTTTGTCCATAGTTTCATCAAGTGCCATGATTATACAAAAACATATTTTTGAAGATTAAAGGACATTG
The DNA here is from genome assembly GCA_914767915.1 of Agriopis aurantiaria. NCBI lineage: Eukaryota > Metazoa > Arthropoda > Insecta > Lepidoptera > Geometridae > Agriopis > Agriopis aurantiaria. The sequence goes on along the minus strand of OU611989.1, from coordinate 14,189,391 downwards.
GAGGTCGGTCACACAAAATTTCTTGCGATATCGTACTCATGCTGCCTTCTCTCGATACTGATAGGACCTAGTTATATTGGATTCTTGAAAATTGATTCCACGCAAATGATCCTTCAAGTACCATAATTTTTACCGGGATAAAAATATCTATCCTATGTAGTTACAATATTTTGCAAGTGAATAATTAGGCAAGCATGCTCTATTGTAAACCGCATGAGATGGCAGTCAAACGCAAGCCTATATAAACAAGTACTTAAAATCAAATAAATATAAACAAGTTTGCTTGGTTTTTATATTTTAGTGCTTAGTGTGCTTATAATCAAAATTGAATAAATATTTGTGACATCCAAGAAGAACGCCACCACGGAACACTATTACTCCTAGAACGCCACGTTCAAGCATTGTTTGAATTTCAATCGGTCAAAATAAAATCTAGTTTCAGATTTATATAGGTTTTTTTTTCCACACATTTTTGTTTTGTTTTGTTTTCTAAATTAGATTACCTCCAAATAAACTTTACGTAATAATGTTAAATCAATGAGGTTCTCACAACACGGGCCTAGAGCCTAGTGTGGGGCCACTGCATATTCGAAACCTGATGTAATCTTTTATATGAATACAGTGTTTAAAGCTCTACTCTGATAATTAAAGCCAATCAAAACTCTAGTGGTATTAGAAAAACAACTTAATTGGCCGTTATCTTGGTATGTAATCTAAACACTAGTGTATAAGCAATCAATGGGGAGTTTTGGCGCCAACGTGGAAAAAACATGTCGGCTGGTAGGATTATTTTCCTAAACTTGTATATTTTCGAGTGTTAGTGTGTACTAAATGGTGAATTATTATTCATTAAATGCTCGTAAACGTGTGGGAAGTGATATAATGAGGTGAAACGTTATTTTCGTGTTGTTTCCAAAACTCCATGGGAGCCTCTTGTAAAGTCTCCACCACTTTACAGGGGAATGAGTTTGACTAGACCGTGGCTTACTTAGCTTGACTCTGACTGTGACTATGACTTGTTTGACGCTATTAAGACCATGTAAACTTATTAATATTACGACTAAAGGACATTGAATCCACGGTCATGAAATTTTTTACAAAAAAAAGCAAGCTATGGAAAATTTGTTTTGTACAAGTGCATCATATCACGCTGTGATATATCATGCATCATTGAATATTGATAGAGGTTGGATGCTAGGTCTAAGCTGGTGAAAAGATAACAAGCGAGGTTAGATTCTACAGTGAAATGATGGTCTGTCATATTACATTCACTTACCGTATTTATTAAATAGGAGTTTTCTATTAACTTGCCTTGTTAGTATGGGTCAAATCTAGCAAATGAATTTTAAAACGGTTATCCCAACCGATTGAGCTGAAATAAAGCATACACGTTTAGTTTGGTTGACAATGCATGGTTAGCTAAGTGACGTCATTCTAAATCCAATATGGCGGACTCGCAAAGGTTGCGTACATATGTCATGACGAGTCAGTGAGTGAGTGAATGAATGGTATTTCTCTTTTATAGATAGATAGAACAGATAACTCTTTATTGTTCACACCAGAAATTACATAAGTAAGACAAAACACATTAACCCTCTCTCACTCAAACACACACACACAGTTTGACACACTTAAACTTTTATAGATAATAAATTTCATTCAAATCCCCTTAGCTGTTACGAAGTGTGTCTGTGGGAGTATATTTTTGGTCTTGGAATATTGGAATAGTCTAACACTTGACCTGATAGAAAGCGATGACGCGGAATATGAAGCACGTTTGCCTAGTAATAACATAGACTTGACCAGTTCAAGATTGCTGCGGAAAATACAAACAGAGGCAAGGACAATACACGCTTGCACACACACACACAAACTTTCGCATGTATAATATTAGTATGGTATCACATATGGTATGATTCGATATGCCTCGTTACTTGTGACAGGTGTTATGATCGGGGCAGTAGAACGTTTTGTTTTGTCTTCAGAGACATTGACTACGTTGTCAAGTTATTGCGACCAGCAAATGGTATATATAGGCAACTGACAAAGTGTCGCTAGCATTACCGCTTATAAGTCGCGTACCTTTGATATCAGATATTTTGACATTATTATTTTACATTTTCCAAATACACACTACCAAAACATTAGAAAAAAGTTACCAAAGTGCGGCCGCTGATAGAATGCGTCTGACAGTTGCCATAACATTGTAAAAAGGTGAACAAAAACAGTAAATACCGATAATTTTTACTAGCATTCTAACCCCCGACGCAAAAAGAAGAAGAGATAGGTTTAACGTGTGTATCTGATCTATGCATCTGTGGCATCGTAGCTCCCAATACCCCGTTTATAATTTAATTTCTTTACGGAGGTTTGATCGTGTTTGGTTTATTATGATTCAAGAAAATCGATTATCAGCTCTTTTATAGGGGGTTTAAAAAAACTATTTATACTTGTTGAACGTAAGATTAGAGCTGGTAGCCAATATACTTCAGTTAAAGTTTCGATTCAGATTTGTATTTGTTATTGCAGCTATCAAATAAACGAATGGAAATAGTGTAGCCTGTTTTAGGCCAAGGGGGTTAGACAAGACCCACTGCGAAAGATGAATTTGTGTGAAAATGACATTAGCTTGAGAGAACATTTCTCAAGCTAATGTCATTGTCAATGTCATTTTCATACATAAATTTCATCTTTCCGTAGGCGTTAACACTAACAGAAAGTGGGTCTTGTCTAACCTCCCTGATGTGTTCGCAGTTTCGCACCCGCTACCCCACCTTACCATATTTCCCTTGTTTGTCTGAGTGAGAGAATACTTAATGAAACGTCAACATGTGCCTTGAATGCCACATAAAAGTCGTACTATTACGTCTAGGCATTATGAATTTGATGACGTATGTATTTGAACCGACGGCCCTCGGTAATGACAATGTATTCGAAAATGATGTACCATAACATTCCATTCGTAGTTACAGATACAGACTGATGGAGCTGATAGTTTTGTCATGTAGATGTGGATTTGAATGGACAATACAATACAATGATATACGTATAAATAGATGCTTACAATATGTACCTACTATTCACCTCTGATTTTTGTTAGGTTCCAATTTACGATATAGATATTCTAACTGTAACCACTAAGCGTACACTTTACTACTAACATAATGTAAACACAGTATCATCATCAGCCAAAAGACGTCCATTGCTGAACATAGGCCTCCCCCTTAGATCTCCATACTGAACGACAGCCTGCCATCCGCAGCCAGTGGATGCCCGCGACTCTCACGATGTCGGCAGTCCATCTAGTGGAAGGCCTCCTGGGAGTGGGTGGTGTCCACTCAAGAACTTTTCTTCCCCATGGGTTATCGGTTCTTCGTGCGATGTGGCCTGCCCATTGCCACTTCAACTTGCAAATTTTAATAGCTTTGTCGGTGACTCTGGTTCTTTGGCGAACACCCACGTTGTGGATTTTATCGCGCAAAGAAACTCCGAGCATAGCTCTCTCCATTGCCCGCTATGTGACTCGTGAGTTTTTCCAAAAGGCCACGGGTATCACGACTCAGGCAGTACCATATAATGTCATCCCTGGCAACACACTGATTAAAGACCCTTGTTAGTTGATTGAACCAGACGTTACTTTGCGGAAGAAAACACACACACACACACACACACACACAGAAACACACTAGAAACACACACACACACTCACTCACTCTCTCTCTTCACTTTACACTAGAAATTCATATACACATTTAAGACCCTTGTATTTAGGCACTGGTATTTTGGACGAGCAGATGTCACGTAATTTTCCGACCGAAACGCAGTACCTATGTTAGTAGAAAAAATAATAATTAAATACGCTGATAATATTCAAATTACTAAACAGATTTTCTGGAATCATAGGTAAGCACAATCTTGATTAAGTCTCCTTTTAAAAAAAAATATATTTAAGGATCAACGAACAGTATACAACAAAATTTAAAACTAAAGAAGTATGCAGAGAAATAACTAGTTGAAACACCAGCATCGTTGACCACGGATTAATAATAGATATTTATCATTATCTTATCATATCATATGAACATGACGCAAGGAAGAAATCTTATTTAAGAGTTAAAGTAGTAAACTTAATTTACAACACATTTGCTCAAAAAGTGCACTTACGAAGCCTGTATACATCGTTCGAAAGTTAAACATTACGCATCATACAACGGAGCGTGCGGTAATGAATTTTACCGCACGCTCAGATGTATAGCACCGTGCGTGTACTTTACGGTATTTTTTTAATTTCCATTTTCATTAAAATTGTTTCATTTGTAGCCTTTTTTTCTCGCAAATGTGTTGTAAAACGTTGTATGGCACACGTGCGGATTGGTTGACAAACTCGTGACTATGGTAAGCCCTCGACTTCGTCTCGGGCTTACATTCGTCTACTCGTTTGTAATAACCAACTTACCGCACTTGTATCATAAATAACTATTACGTCATAATATAATTACTAATTAGTACTTAACAAATATGTAACTTAAAAAAAATTGATATATATATATATAATATATATTCGGTAGGTAACCACTAAAGTTGATAGATAATAAGTCATGCATGCACAACAGCCTTTCTAACAAAAAAATAATAAATCAAAATTGGTTCAGCCGTTTGGGATCTACGAGGCCACAAACAGACACACAGATACACATGAAACTTATAACACTCCTCTGTTTGCGTCGGGGGTAAAAATAATATTACTTGTATCTACATACATAGAAAGAGAACTTCAACTGATCTAACAACACAGCACACAGGAAATAGTTATTTATGATACAAGTGCGGAAAGTTGGTTATTAGAAACGAGTAGACGAATGTAAGCCCGAGACGAAGTCGAGGGCTTACCATAGTCACGAGTTTGTAATAACCAATCCGCACGTGTGCCATACAACGTTTTACAACACATTTGCGAGAAAAAAAGGCTACAAATGAAACAATTTTTGTTTATAACTTAATATCAGTCACAACAATAGCTTCTATAATATAATAAGAAAATGGCGCGAACATGCAAATAGCGCCACTATCACGTGGTGAAAATTAGAACTACATCTTTTGTCTCATTTTCTCTTTAGTATTAAACTGAGACAAACGTATTGAGCAAAAGCGCTTCCAAGGAGGTTTGATCATTCAGCTTATTTATTCTCGTAATATGAAACTCTTTTGTGGAATTCTTATGTAATTATGATGGAAATTAAAAAAATACCGTAAATCACACGCACGGTGCCATACATCTGAGCGTGCGAACAAATTCATTTCCGCACGCTCCGTTGTATGATCCGTAATGTTTAACTTTCGAACGATGTATACAGGCTTCGTAAGTGCACTTTTTGAGCAAATGTGTTGTAAACAATTATGCAGTGCAAGTACCGTTCTTTATCGATCGTCAAATTCGCTAAAATGCCATAGAATCGATCACAGCGTGTACTGAAAAAATTGCATATTATTGAATTTGACGACCTCAACTGTCAATTTGACGATCGATAAAAGAACGGTACTTGCACCCCAGTTTCGCAATAAATAACACAATCATTCAATATCCCAACCTCTAAGCCTGTGCGGACTCGATAGGAAATCGAGGTCTTCACCTCATTTCCAGAACAAATAGACCCTCATACTGTAAAGTGCCGGAAGATGGTCAGTGCTCAGTGCCAATTTATCGGAGATTTGATGGATCTGGTCGCAATCGATCAATCTTCTCTTGATTTTCTCGGAAACGATACTTCATCTATACGGTCACTCGACTCGTAAAAATAACCAGATGCTGACTGACTGAATCGACGAAAAAAAGGAGGTTCTCTAATTGACAAAATGAAATGATACATAATTTAAAGTATGCAAAAAAATTGCATAATTATGGTGTGAGGTTTAATTAGGAATCCGTAAGGTGAAAACACTCAAAGGGTGAAACCGGGACCCTATTACTAAGCCTACGCTCTCTGCGTCTGTCTGTCCGTCCTACCTTTTAACGGCTGTATCTTTCAAACCGTAATAGATAGTCACATGCAATTTTCGCAGAATATGTAATGTTACGGCGGATTAACTAAGTGAAAATAAAATCAAAACGTAAAATCTAAGGGGAGTATCCCCATTCCCCATACAGTAAACGTTTTTTTAAGGTATTTTTGTATTTGCTCTATAGATAGTGTAAGAACGGTACTACAAACTTGGCACGATTATAGTACATACTCTAAAGTAAAACAATAAAAAATGGCCAAGTGCGAGTTGATGACAAACTGTTCATTACCAAGTTAAGTAACGTAGGGCGCGGCCGGTAGGTACATGATGGGTGACCGCCTGGGCATAGAAGAAACAAGAGTTGTTTCTACTATGGCCTGGATGTGATGTTGCCTTTTTTGCACTACTTTTTGTGTTTTGTGGTGGTACGGAACCCTCAGTGCGCGATGCCGACTCGCACTTGGCCAGTTATTTTTATAATATTATGACAATTGATGTTGATTATTATACAGGGTTACGCGGAAAGGGTAAGACGAGTCCGTTATACTGGGTTATACCATGTTATACTCATCAATATATTGTACAACTTTTATGATGGAACCAACCCTGAAAAAAAAAATATATTAGCGGTTCCATAGAAAACGGTTTCACAAAATATATAGAACAAATTCAAATTCAAAATATTTTATTAAGGACAACTAAAAATCCATTGGGTTAGAACAGCTGCTATTTTTTTTTCGTAATTTCAGAGTCTCACCAAATGTATAGAAGTAAGTTCTAAGCTTCGATATATATATTTTTGTGAAATATGTATAAAAACTTATGGTCAATAGAAATACCTCTGTTATTTTTTATTAATATCTCTGTAGATAAGTTGTATATCTCCCACAGACACACAAATATCTAAGTTAGACGTACTCAAAGACTTTTATCAGGATAGACCCCGCGTGTGAACCTACTTTGCGTGTCTTTTTCCCGTCTTATGTTGGCTCAATGTCTTGGTAGTAGCACGTCAGACGTATATAGATGAATACAAAAATTTCAAATTTTGCCACAGTAAACTGTAAACACGAAAGCCGATTGATTTTGAATTAATTAAGTTAAACTGCCACTAAATTGTTCTGTGACATCATAGTACTAGTTAAGTAAAAGAGCCTTTATTTAACTACTCGTTATTATAAAAGTTATATGACTATTTACGGGTTATTTACCGTGGTAAGGTTGTGGAATGAGCTCCCGATATTTCGGCGCAGTTACATGCACCATGTTCACGGGAACACTGAAGAATGCGGGTGGTTGGTCGAACAGTTAAAAAGTTGGTGCAGACAACACAACCGACCGAACCGGTGAACAACCGTGATGGTTTAAAACAGTGTTTATCATTATTATGTTACATGTACCTACACTAATTATATTATTTCATATTGTGTTAACAATAAATTAAACTATGTGGATTCAGGATTAGGATGATGTTGCTAAATGGACTATTGATGATATGGGGTTATAAATAAACTGTGCTATTGAGGTGTACTACTTGTGGAAGAGAAACAAATGTATAGGATGAGAAACGGCACCATCCTGTCTCATCCTATAATTCATTAGTTTCATTACCAGTGTAAATATCCCGTAAATAATCATATAACTTTAGTTTCATTATTATTACACTATGTACGTATTATGTACGTATTATACTGAACGATATTATTACGAGTATAACTTATACAGAAAATGCGGCACGCTGAGTTTTCAAACTAGACATGCTTGCGGTTTCTATCCTTATTAAGTTCTGGGGTCGCAATGTATCTAGTTTTTTGTTTCACATAGATAAAATTAAAATCTGGCTGGTTAATAATTTAAAATTATACAACCTGTTTCGGCGACCTTCGCATTTCCTGCTGTTGCTTGCAGGTTTGAACTGAGCATAACAAAGTTCTGGTGTTCACAATACCGAGTTACTAGTGGACTTTGAATTGTTGATATTGAAAACGTGACGGCTTTAAATAGTTCTGTTTTTTTTATGAGATAGGTACGGGGATTTTTTTTTATTTATTAGATTTGAAGACACCACAGAAAGGTTTTTTTTTTGTTTAAATTAGAACAAGGCAAGGCGAGGCTGTCAAGGCATTTTTGTAAGTTTAGCCAGTTGCACCCATATAAACGAAACGTCTGTCATTCGAAACCAGTTAGCAACTGAGATGCGGAGTTCGACGCGTTGATCTAAATAAGAATGTTCAATCAAGGTTCACTCATAATGCCTAGTAACAGATTTTCCTTCTCGTTTCAGTTCTATTTACTTCTTTTTTCTATGGAAGACACCCAGATTGTAACTATTCGGGAATACCCATTCAGGCAGCGCGTTTCACAGACTAGCAGTTCTTACAATTAGGGTGGACCGCCGCTTCGTACGGGTTTTCGGAATATCATACTAATATTATAAATGCGAAAGTGTGTTTGTTTGTTGGTTTGTTTGTTCCTCTTTCACGCTGCAACGGATCGACCTGATTTTTTGCATGGGTATAGTTCAAGAGCCAGAGAGTGACATAGGCTTCATTTGATCATCATCATCACTACGCGGGTGAAACCGCGGGGCGCAGCTAGTCAACCATAAAGCGGTGCCGATTGTTCGTGTCCGCTATGACAGTACGATAGAAAAATGGGCAGGAATTAGATCGTTCAGATCCGATGAAATAAAATCCGAATTATGACATAATATCGAGGTTTCTCCTATCCTACTTCATCCTACAGAAACCGTAATATTTAACGGGATAAAGTATCCTATGTATTAATCCAGGGTATAAGCAATTTCCTTGCCAATCCAGGGTATAAGCTATTTTATTACCAGTACCACAGCCAGTACAATACAAAACAAAACAATATTTCTTTATTACACACCAAAATTACAAATGAAACTTAAACTAATATAAAAAGCAAATATACGGCAGTATAATGGGCGGCCTTATCGCCTAAAGCGATTTCTTCCAGGCAACCTTTGGATGGACAGGACTAAAGAAGTTGAAAAACGGGTACAAATCCAGGGTATAAGCTATTTCCTTACCAATCCAGGGTATTAGCCATTTCCTTACCAATCCAGGGTATAAGCTATTTCCTAACCAAATTTCATCCATATTCGTTGTGATGTGATGACCTGATGACCCCTCACATGATCTTTAAGACAATATCTCAGACCAGACAAACAAGGGAGATATGGTAAGGTGGCGCGGCAGGTGCGAACTCATCTGGCATGAATCAGGCTCGATATCTTTAGTCGTGGGTACTCGCCCTACAGGCAGCTTTGACACTCTTTTTGTGTACGGATTATTAGTTTATTGGTGTCGCTGTAAGTCTCCTATACTCGTTGCAGACTATGCGCAATACCACAGAATACATACTAGTACAAGGCAGTACTTGTTTGCGCAAGCATTAAGTATTAGTGTGCGGAGTATTGAGTAACTGTGCCGTACTTACGGTCGGTATAGTAAAAATAAACCGGCCAAGTGCGAGTCGGGCTCGCGCACTGAGGGTTCCGTACCACCAGTAATTCAATAACGAAATTACCAGTTATAACCTTGGTAATGAAATGAAACTGGTCACCAACTCGCACTTGGGCATTTTTTATTATACTTTAGAATGTGTACTATAATCATGTTAAGTTTGACGCTTGTGAGTATTACCGTTTTTCCATTAGAGCAAATACAAAAATACGTTTAAAAAAATATGTTTGTTGTATGGGGACGCCCCTTTCGTTTTTACGTTTTGACTTTTTTATTTGTTAGTTAATCCGCCGTAACATTACATACCTATTCTGTGAAAATTTCAACTGGCTATCTATTACGGTTCGAAAGATACAGCCGTTTAAAGCTAAGACAGCCGGACGGACAGACAGACAGACAGACATACATCGTAGGCTTAGTAATACGGTCCCGTGTTTACCCTTTGAGTAAGGAACCCTAAAAATGAAGAAATACGGAGACATTTGAACACGAACGATAATTGTACTAAGGCATATCTTCCTGGTTTGTCTGATCTGAGGGCAATATAATACTTGTTATTCCTTGACCTAAACATTTGAAATATCACATTTTCCTTATTTAGGGAGCCAAGTTGTATTTGCATAAGCATTACCTTACGAGTCGTAGCCATTTGTGGATTTTACAGATTCTGTACGCTTATCTGTAATGCATATTTGATTTGAGTCAGTTATTTTCACAGTGACGTGGAGGTGATATGAAAATATTGCAGTGAAATATAGCTATTTATTATTTAATGAAATAAATATTAGTCCTCTTTGTTACACGGTGAACGTACTGCGATCCTCAAGTCGCCTGCCAAGCGTGGGGATTATGGGAATACTCCAAAAGGAAGCCTTTGTTCAGCAGTGGACGTTTAATGGCTGATGATGATGATGATGAAATAAAAACTGACTTCAAATCCTGAGTGAGTGAGTGGGTAAAATTCAATAAATGGGATTCATCACACAATTCATCACATTTTCAACCCTTAGCGGTGGAATATTTTCTTCAAATGTAAATGTGACCTCTCTCGAGATTATAGCCTATTCTATAAAAAGATAATCATTACAAGTATAATTTTTTTAAACCCTCGATAATCTCGACTCATGCATTTCAGATTTTCTTGAATCATGGCTAAGAACACCCGGTCAAGTCACCTTTCAAACAAAAAAAACTAAATCAAAATCGGTTTAGCCGTTTGAGAGCTACGATGCCACACGATCACACACACGTTTAACTTATAATTGAGTACCTCTTTGCGTTAGGTGTTAAAAATTGGTTCGCAATCGGCGGAGGCATCGCATAACATATAAGTAGGTAGTAGGTACACACCAAAAATACAGTCAAATTGAGAACCTGTTCGACCTAAAAGAGACCGCAGGGAAACGTTGGATGCAGGCCGCTTCCAACCGGCCAATGATGAGAACCTCTTCCTTTTTGAAGTCGGTAAAAATGCCACCCAGCATTCACATTACAAATCGCTAATGCTTAGAGCTCATTGCGTTTGCTTTCGAATGATGTTACATAGTCATTAATAATCAATTTTATGATACCTAATTACCCTACAAATATTTTGTTCCATTCCTTATTACACAGCTTCTTGCTCTTGACTTACGGATAAAGGTTCTCAAAGATTTCTACGGAACCTTGTCAACCTTTTGTCTAATAAAAAAGTAAGTAGATACAGTAATTATATTCAGGAAAATGTTTTTTCCACGATAATCTGATTTAATAGTCTCTGAGGTAGCTCTTAGCAGAATAATCGTGTTGCAAGAATGAGGAAACCAAGATTGGGTTCAATTACTTTCCTATCAGGGACTAACAGTCTTGGGACAATAGACCCCGTAGTCAATTTATTTAATTATTGTCATACTTTCCTTGCGGAAGAAGAGTTTTCCGCATTAGCGAATAAGGTAAAACCAACCACGGTCAAAGACCAACTGGCTAAATGTAAAACATTGAAATCTAAAGGCGACTGTCTTTATTCGGGTCTATGGAAACTTTACAAGATCATGATACATTGACTTGTATTATTCTCGCATTTTTGTTCATTGATACTTTCTCCACTATTCACGACCATTGTCAAATCTTACTAACTTAACTGTACTGTACCAAACAAACCGGTTATTCCGAAAATCTAAAGAAAACTTTTTCGTTTATTTGCACTAACTTATTATGATGCAAAGTTTACTTATATCACGATACGTTGACGTATTCTTCTCGTCTGTTTATTTATCAATCATTTCTCCGCTATTCACGACCATTGTCAAATCTGAGTACCTAATAAAACTGTACCAAACAAAACGGTTATTCCGAAAATTCTAACGGAAACTATTTATTTTATCTGTTCTAACTTCTTATTACGCAAAGTTTATTTGTATCACACATCATTATAATGCCAATCATTATTTTCCTTGCGTGTGTTTAAAGTGCTCTATTAAATAACAGTGACCTTTACTTTGACACAGAATTATGGCGATTGGAATCCATTTGTTATTTTTCCTAGATGAAAATAACTTCGGTTTTCGTGTAAAAACAAACTTTCTGCGGCATGGGTGACCTAGTGTCAACGTGAGGTATGAGGGCAAATGCACAAGGTTTCTTGTGTAACCATGTCTCGTACTGTTGTTTACTCTGTAACCATAATATGACGCAGTTCGTTTGTGGCTAGCTTGAAGTAACATGCAATTTGAGTGTATGAAACCACACCACGATATAAAATGATCATGGCATCGTCCGCCATGTTAAACATAAAATTTATCCCAGTTTAAACAAGTTTATCCCTCAATTTGCCAGTACTGTTACCTACCTATGCTAACCGTGACACACTTGATTTTTAGAGCAACACTACCGAAACCTTTTTGTCGACTTACTATAATTAAAATATCGCAAATAGTTTCTGTTCTAGAACCTTAGAATTTATAATTTTTGTGTCAACAAGCTGTTATTCATTGTATCTTCTTTATTTATAACTAGCGGCCCGACCCGGCTTCGCACGGGAATTTAACAAAAAAAAAATGGAATTTTTTTTACACCTTGGTTTATTGGAGTTTTAATAAGGATCCCAAATTTTTTTGAAAATATAATATAGTATATGTCCCCCGAGGATAGTGTAGCTTCGCAACAGTGGAAGAATTTTTAAATCGGTTCAGAAGTTTCGGAGCCTATTCAATGCAAACAAACAAACAAACAAACAATCAAATCTTTCCTCTAATATTAATATAATAATATTAGTATAGAAGTATAGACTACAACGCAGGTTTATGATAGAATCAGGTTTTTGAACAAGGCTTTTAGTCAATTACCGGAAGAAGACAAAAATATTACTTTTTTTCTTCTTCCGGTTCTTGACTTCTTTACAGGTTTTTTTTTTTTACTAAAAACCTACAGTACGGAGACAGGATTAGTCCTACGAAGCTGAAATTTGGCAGGTAAATTCTTTATGGGGTGTAGAGATCCACCAAGATTTTACGAAAGGGCCGTATTACCGGACCAAAAGGGTGTTGAAAGTTTATATGAATATCTACGCGTACGAAGTCGCAGGCAACAGCTAGTTATATTGCACTGAACAATGACGATTTATATTATATTTGGCCCTGAAATACCCACTGTTAGGTACATAAATAAGCCTCCCTTTGCTCTATTAGACTGGCCTCCACAAATATAGGCCAATCAAATATAAAAACACAAGTAGGTACATACTCCTAGTTACATTCTTTATTCATAGAAACGGATTACGTATACCGTTTATCCGAAAAACATAATTAAACCTGAATTCCGCAATAAATTCGTATTTAAGTACACTAATTAACTGAAATAATCTTTTGTTTTGTTTAAGATTTTACAGCGAGAAACCCCATTCGTTTTTATTGTACTTACTTACTTAATAATAGACTGAGTAAATATTGTTATTGTAAATCGTTTTCTGTTATATGAATTTTGAATGTAGATAACGCTGATTAAAACCAGAATGTTTCTAATTTTTGGTGAATGTAAGTAGGTACATACATAATGTGGCTAAGTAGTTTTTTTTTGTTTTTTTTTTATATTGACTTGTTCTGTTGGCCTTTTGGCCTCTACAGCTTGACCGGAGTAGAATTTATCCTATGAATTCACCTTTTTGTATCAATAATCTTGGTACTAAGGTAATGTCTTGAACTAGGCTGCGTAGTTTTTATTTAGCGCGAGGCCTGGTATTGAGTCCAGAGCAAGCAATGGATTCTAAGACTGGTTCAGTAGTAGAATTGTGAGCGTAACAATAAATGCAATTAGCACGAGATGCAAATAAATTTAGCAGCCGAGTGGAACACACAACTTTTCCTCTCGCATACCTTTTCAAGCTATTACACCCCCCAAGGGTCGTCCGTTTGATCATCTCGTTTGCAGTTATACCAAGGATTCTTCATATTACTCAAGGAGAAACTTTTTGACCCATACGTAGTGATAAAACAAAATCATTCAAGGAAAGAAATCGGAAACTGCAAATGTATAAGATTCGTTCTGTTTTGTTTGTTACGTAACGCTTCATTCACGCTCTCACCCACCATCCATTATCTTTTGATACGTCTCGGTCATACATAACTGCATCTCATAGGATTACATTAGACGCTCAATCATAATGTAAGTCTATTGACAGATCAAGCTATAGACGTGGATAAAAAGAAATAAACAGGCCAAGTGCGAGTCGGGCTCGCGCACTGAGGATTCCGTACCACCACAAAATTCAATAGCGAAAATACCATTTATGACTTGGTAATGCAGATAAACTTGTCACCGACTCGCACTTGGCCATTATTTATTTGTTGTTATACTTTATAATGTGTATTACTATACTATACGATACTATAACCATGCCAAATTTGACGCTTGTACGTATTACCATTTTTACATTAGAGCTAATAAAAAAATACGTTTGTTGTATTATATTGGGACTCCCTTTAATTTTTATTTTTTGACTTTTATATTATTTCATAGTTAATCCGCCGTAACATTACATATTCTGTGAAAATTTTAACCAGCTATCTATTACGGTTCGAAAGATACAGCCGTTTAAAGGTAGGACTGACAGACACACAGACAGACAGGCGAAACACGTGTCAACTAGGTGCACTGAAGAAACGGGTATAATTGTTTATTTCATTTACATTTCAATTGAATTATATTTATAGTTGCATATAAATTGCTGAAAGTTTCAAATATTGTATTTATAATTAATATCATTAGTACAAATAATTTTTTTGTTTACAGATTTAATTAATAATTGATTCAGGTTAGGTTAATTATTCTCTTTTAAATAATTAATATTTTATTTCAGGTTAGGTTAAAATTAGCATCACAAATATCTATAGGAAAAATGATGTATTCCAAAATCCTTACTATAGAAGCGACGTAAAAGCGGAATTACACTAAGGGTTCGTCATATACAAATAAATGTGGGCCCGATGAATCTAGCTTAGGAAGGCCTTTGAACGGCTAAAATACCGTCATACGTTGTTAGATCGTATAATGGTTTTTTAATCTATACTAATATTATAAAGAGGAAAGATTTGATTGTATGTTTGTTTGTTTGCATTGAATAGGCTCCGAAACTACTGAACCGATTTGAAAAATTCTTTCACTGTTGGGAAGCTACACTATCCTTGGGTGACATATGCTATATATCTATACCCGTGCGAAGCCGCTAGTAATTAATATTTCTCATATTTACCCATATTTCACACAAAACTTCTATGGATCTCTGTGAAGTCGTGTAAACATAAACAGAAATGTCACCCCAAAAAATCTCCAATCCAACGACAGCCTAAAAAGCTTTAACGTCTTTAGCTGAGAGTCTCTTAAATTATTGCTCCCTTCGCGAATTTCGATTTACGGGGAGTTCTTTATTGGCAATAAACGTCCATTATGGTCCGAAACCGCGCTTTGTCCCGACTACTGCCGACACATTATGCTAAAAGGGAAGTTTTATATTGCGACTCTGATCCGCCCAGAGATACCGCGACTTGATTCAATTCCGAAAACATGGCGCAAGACATTAACATCGTTTCATACTAACATCGTGATGAAAACTAACGTTGATTTTATTCCATTACTTTCTAAATTTGCATAAATTGACTTTTCTATTCGCTTGTGGCTTTATCATCAAACATAAAAAATTACTTTATGTATATATCACGTTATGGGTATAATTATCCACAACGTGAGTAAAACAGTTAAAAAAGATAATAAAGATAATATTATTTGTATATTTATATTTAATTGTGTAATAAAGATAATATATATCTTTTTTACTCGCAATTATGTTATTTATAAACTGAGGTAGATACGTTTTATCCAGTTCAGCGCGGCAATACAAACAGGCCCTTCTTTCCCACTGGGCACTCTGGGCACGTGCCCAGGGCCCCGCGATCCACAGGGGCCTAGTTCCTGCCAGATCACCAAATGATAACCAATATTTATTACCGACAAACATTTTTATTTAGAAAAAGTCATAGGATAATGTCTGACTACAATACCTACTTGCTTATTAGCTTTACTCTACTCTCGCCTGAAAATCAGCATATCAACTCTCTTTGTCTATTTGAACAAAATAGTGCTCTAGTTAAGGTCATAGGGGTCCCATTATTCTAATGTGCCCAGGGCATCTAATAGGTTAAAGACGGCCCTGAATACAAACACAAGTTAATTAGCTTGAGTGAACTCAGTCCGTCCTATTCTGACAACGAATGACGCAAACGATTTTGGAGTATGAAAATAATCAAAAATGCCATGATAGTGTTGATATCGTTGAATAGGTCTTTTAAAATGAAGACAAGGTTTTATGCATCACTTTTTTTATCAAGTGTACCTATATTTTGTGAAATATGGCCCGGCAAAGCGGCAAAAAACTGTGGCCTGTAACTCGAGAGAGAATCGGTTTCTTCTAGGCAACCGTGCTCCATCGTAGACCGCATCATCGCTTAACATTAGGCGGGATAGCGGCCATGCGCTTGGCCGTTATTTCGCCTATCTATTATTTAAAAAAAAAATATTTTGCTTTGATTATTGCCTGTAATTAATTCAAGGCGGATAATGATAAAGAAAAAACAACGAACCGAATTGAGAACATTCCTCCTTTTTTGAAGTCTGATAAAAATAAAAACACAAGTTTTTTTTTTTTTTAATTTAGTAATAAGCTTGCGCCATTGCGCCTTTTCTCCGCCAACTCGCCTGATGGTGGTCTACGATGGACAGTTTGTGCAAATAATTGGATTATTATGCAAACTTACTTAATATCATAGTTAATTAATCAAATAAGTCCACATCCTTCGTAGCTGCAACTCCCTCGTTGCCCCAAAGTCATTAAAGAGACCTCATAAATCGGGAAAATTAAATGATTTGTGACAACATTAAAATAGTAAGTAGGTCACGAGTTAATTAGGTCGGGACCATTGTCGCGATCTTATGGTTACCACCGAATTAATGCCTATACAGCCACCAACTTACCTGTGCAGTTGAGCGGGGGAGCCACCGCCGAATTTTCTGTATAAAACTGACAGCTATCCGATGAAAATGTTTAGTTCACTCATTTGGCCAGCTCTACAGATTAATTGGTCGCTTTGTACGGGATTTGGTTAACGGCAAAGGGGAGTGATGGAAGTAGGAAGCTTTTCCTTAAAGATGACGAGATAGTGGGAGAAATGTCGGTCAACTCTTAATGATTCCGGATAGTTACATTTCTGCAAGTGTTCACGGCACTGAAACGTGGTCTCTCACTATGGGCCTCATAAGCAAGCTCAAAATCGCACTACGGGCTATGGAGAGGGCTATGCTCGGGGTTTCTCTACGAGATCGAATCCGAAATGAGGAGATCCGTAGACGAACGAAAGTCACCGACATAGCTTACCGGATTAGCAACTTGAAATGGCAGTGGGCAGGCCACGTATCACGCAGAACAGATAGCCGATGGGGCCGAAAGGTTCTGGAATGGAGACCACGGACCGGTAAGCGCAGCGTAGCACGTCCACCCACAAGATGGACAGACGACCTAAAAGAGACCGCAGGGAAATGCTGGATGCAGGCCGCTTCCAACCGGCCCTTTTGGAAAGGATAAACTTATACATTAAATTTATACTTACGTGTTCATAGTCTTAACCAGCTCTTCTACGATCTTTTAATATAATATAATTATTACAAATACAGTTTCTTTGACGAATTTCAAGTGTATTTCCGCTTCAACGTCGCATTAAGTACGATAAGAAAGGGACCAAAATATATTCAAAAACAATAAATTTCCAAACAAACAAACAGAAAAAAATTCAGTACAGTAAAATAAAATACTCTACTGACTTTTGTTAATGACGCTAATATAACCTAAACTAAAAAAAAAAAAGAATTATATAAAAGAGAAAATTAACCTGTAACTTAATAATATTTTTTAATGAAACCTCACATGAAACCGGAAGCACAAAAATTCGTTATACCTTAAACTAATTAGTAATAATGATATTAATTTATTAGAGTATTTGAAACTTGAAATCAGTCATTAATTTGTAATGACTATAAATTTAAATTAATTGACATAACTTTTTACTTTATAAGAAGAAAAAAAGGATGGTAAGACATAAAAAAAATATATGAATGGGACTTGGTAAACAAGTATATACAGTTTTTTTTTTTTTTTTACTTTTAGTAACTTCTATTCCAGAAGATAATCAACATAAACTTAAAGGTAATGTAATAAATATAAATCAAACAATATTTTGATTTTGATATCCTATAAACTTAATAAAATTAAAATATATAATCAAAATTATTCTAGATAAATAAAATTAAAACCGAATTTCAGTTTACACTTGTTATTTAAGACGTATAATAGGTATATATATTTTTGTGTAAGGAAGCAATACGTAAAATTAATAATTTCTAATCTCCTAGTAGTTACTTCGGTATAGGGCACTGACTCAGATTTCAGAGTCAGTCGTACGGAACATGTTGACTTGACGCCCACAACTTGTAGAATAACATAGCAACAGCTTACCTGAGAAAGGTCATTGATTTCATAGAGGTGCAACGATCCGAGAGGTTAATAGTCAAGGCTTTAGTAAAATCTGTACAAGCATTGCAGAAGCAAGTATAAGCAATCCATTGGTAGGCATCTAGTATCTTTAAAACTAGTCGATTGGCTATCGAACAGATGTTTATTAAATAAACCAGCCAAGTGCGAGTCGGACTCGCGCACTGAGGGTTCCGTACCACCACAAAATACAACCAGTTATTGTTCAGGCTTCACTCCTTCCAAAATAGTCGAAGCAATTGCTACGCAGTCACATAGTTAACATTTTGTTACAGTGACGCTCTAGTATAACCTAATTATAACTTTGTAATGAACATTCCTGGTAATTGGTAATGAACAAAGTTAAGGTACGACGGACGGACGGACGGACAGACAAACAGACAGACATCGTAAGTAATAGGGTCCCGTTTTTACCCTTTGGTTACTTGGTTACGGAACCCTAAAAAAGTGCGAAAGAGATTTCTGTGGCGATTGAACGCTGAATAGTTAGAATAGATTCTTTGGAATACAAGATCATCTGTGGTCGTCTATCACGGTGAAAGTATACGGACGTAAGAAGAGCAAACTACAACATTGTCACTAATCACTATCAAATAAAAAGAGAATACCTATCTTCTGTCATGGGGGGGGGGTGCCATAATCCCCACGCTTGGCAGGCGGCTTGGAGATCGCAGAAGGATTCACCATTAAAGTAGGAGGATGCTGCTGCCCATCCTCTGGTGGTTCTGGTCGCAGTTTTAGGACGTACCCGGGTCCGTAGGTACGCCGGGTAGGTAGGCCTCCCACTAGATGGACCGACGACATAGTAAGAGTCGCTGGCATCCAGTGGATGCAAAAGGCAGGCTGTCGTTCGTGTGGAGGTTAAAGGGGGAGGCCTATGTTCAGCAGTGGACGTCTTCTGGATGATGATGACCTATCTTCTAATGGACTGCAAACATTTTCCGAACTAACAATCTCAGCTTACCTCTCCAGGTTTTGGTAAATAGCTAACAGACGAGACGGACTTAGTTGACGGACCACCGTCCAACCAACGGGAGAGAAAGAGTGAGAACAACATATTTCCCTCTCTTTCTCTCCCGTGGGTTGGACGGCGGTTGAAGTCAACCAAATCTACACGTCTGCTAGCACTAGTAGTTTAAGCTTGCTTAGGTACTTATTGGTTGCAAGTCGGACATGCAATATGTTACAGGATGTTTTTTCAAATTTAAACTCCACTTAGAATACGTAGACAGGATATTACCACCTGATTGATTGATAATAAGTACACCTCATGCGGTAAAAAAATCATTTCACAGTCTCCAATTTCTGGTATCAACTTACCTTCATAGCAGCTATTGTTACCAGTAAAAACTACAGAAAATAGATCTTATTGCTTTGTGATAAAAACGACAGCAACAGCAATCGTGTGTCCAAGTCAGATCAACTTTCTGTTACCGAACGCTGAACAATGTGGCCCAGTTCACGCTTATTATTCTGTCTTATTTTAGTACGTTAATTATTTTTTTATAATAATAGCCCCAATTGTTATTGCATTTGAAAGTCAATGAATATGCATTTTATTGCTTACGCTACAACGTATATACCTAACGTTCTTGCTATAAATACAGGGTTACGCAGAAAGGGTTACTAAACCGAAAGGTGTCCGTTATACTCATCATTATGAACAATCGCGAAAAAATACCAACTGCTCCATACTTTTGTCGAGTGTGAATGGCCGCTTCTAAAGGCCCGATTACACTTTGATTAGTGATAAGTGCGAGTGATTAATGCAGGTGCTTAGTGATTAGCACTATACACATTTGTACCGTAAATGATTATTGCGAGTGTATAGGTACATTAATAACTCGCAAAATTACTAATCAATAATCACTTGCACTCGCACTAAAGGCCCGTTTGCGCTTTCATTAGTGCGAGTGCAAGAGATTATTGATGAGTAATTTTGCGAGAAATTAAAGTATACACTTGCACTAATCAGTTATAGTCCAAATGTGTTTAGTACTAATCACTAATAACCTGCATTAATCACTCGCACTAATCACTAATCAAAGTGCAATCGGGCCTTAATCAAAGTGAAAACGGGCTTAAGAAACAGATCAAGATCATTATTCATCAATCAAGATCGTTATTGATCAAGTTCAGGGTTAGTCCTATAGTAAAAGTTGTACATAATGACCCTTTTCGGCTAGCTGGGCATAGTAAAAGTTGTTCATTATGGACCCTTTTCGGCTTAGCTCTGTATGAACTAGGGTCAATTTGACTATAGTCCTTTTCAAATAGCATGGCACTTGACAGGTGGTTTAAAAGTACGATAGAATGTAACGTGATTCGTAAATATTGAACGTGGCGTCACTGAACTAAATTAAAGATTTGCATTTTGCAGCAAAAACATATAGCTAATCGCCTCTATGAAAACTAGTCTGTTAGTGGTGGTTGTCAAGCGCCATGCTATTTGAAAAAGACTAGAAAGAAAGACAGCAGTGGGCAGCGTATCATCAAGCAGATTCAGTGCTAAAAATATGTACCTACTTGTACACAGCACTTTCAACTTTATCTTTACTAACATAAAGTAAATTATAGGTTAGATTACTGATATTTATCAGGATTCAGGGTAGTCACCGCGAGGTCACCCACTTTACCTGTCTTAAGATCAGTGCTCCAACTTAACTCTGTTCTCCGTCGTCTTGGCGTGGCAGAGGTCAGTACAAAAATGCCAAATTGCGCCATAAACTGTAAAAACTCTCCGAAAGCAGCTGGCCGTGTGAATAGAGTTAATCTACTACTAAATTAATCTCGTGACGTACAAAAAATGCGGCACGCTGGGCTTTCATGCAATTTATCTACACTGATATGTGGGTTAGATTAAGGACAGCAACGCGTATCACGAATAAATTGGCCCCTAAACCACAGAAGCCTTAACGTTGAATCAAAATTATGGGAATTAAATAAGTTTTAAGATTTAGAGACCCCTTAGCAAAGACCAGCCTTGATTCTGGGCCCCTTGGTGGATGATCATTGGGGTCAAATTACGGGAATACGTACACCTTTTATTTGTAATAAGCTTGCGTTTGACCGTCAACTCGCCTGATGTTAAGCGATGATGACACCCAGATTGTAAATATCGGGAACGCCCATTTAGGCAGCGCATTCAACAGACTAGCAGTTCGCACAATAAATGTAAAATCAAAGCGCTTCGTACAAAACTCGTCCTTCCTGAAATCTTCCTATGAAACTGGCCTTGATAATCACCACAATATAAAAAAAAACAATACGAATAAATTATTTTAATCAATCATATTCGCTACAGTATACATAATTAAATATTATCTCTTCATGGCACTTTCGCGTCCACTTCTTTCATGCCATGACTAAATTGGAAACGATATGATACGAAATCATATCATACTAAAGATAAACAAAACAATGGGATTGATATACTCCTATCGTGGCACGGACTGACCTCTGGCCTATAGGGTGAAAGCAGTTTCTTAGTTTTCTCATCATCATCATCATCATCAGCCAGAAGACGTCCACTGCTGAACATAGGCCTCCCCCTTTAACCTCCACACTGAACGACAGCCTGCCTTTTGCATCCACTGGATGCCAGCGACTCTTACTATGTCGTCGGTCCATCTAGTGGGAGGCCTACCTACGCTGCGTCTTCCGGTTCGTGGTCTCCACTCAAGAACCTTTCTTCCCCATCGGTTATCGGTTCTCCGAGCGATGTGGCCTGCCCATTGCCACTTCAACTTGCAAATTTTAACAGCTATGTCGGTGACTTTGGTTCTTTGGCGAATATCCACGTTTCGGATTCTATCGCGCAAAGAAACTCCGAGCATAGCTCTCTCCATTGCCCGCTGTGTGACTCTGAGTTTTTCCAAAAGGCCAACAGTTAAGGACCACGTCTCAGTACCATATGTCATCACTGGCAACACACACTGGTCAAAGACCCTTGTCTTTAGGCACTGTGGTATCTTGGACGAGAAGATGTCACGCAATTTCCCGAACGCTGCCCATCCGAGTTGGATTCTTCGGGCGACCTCTTTGCCTAAGTTGGACTTACCTAACTGAACAATCTGCCCAAGATAGGTGTAATGGTCAACAACTTCGAGAGTATCGTTCCCAACGACTACCGGCACGGGTTCAACATGGACATTGGACATGATTTTTGTCTTGTCCATGTTCATTTTAAGACCCACCTGTTGGGAAAGGCTACTGAGGTCGCTGAGCATCGTATTTAGGTCCTCCAGCGACTCTGCCATGATGACTATATCATCGGCAAAACGAAGGTGAGTGATGTATTCGCCATTGATGTTGATGCCTAATCCGTTCCAGTCCAAGAGCTTGAAAACGTCCTCCAATGCGTTCGTGAACAGTTTCGGAGAGATAACATCTCCCTGTCTCACGCCTTTCTGCAATTGGATTGGTTCCGTGCTCTCGTCCTGTAATCGGATCGACATGGTGGCGTTTCTATACAAACACTTCAACACTTCGATATACCTATAGTCGATATGACAACGCTGGAGGGACTGTAATACTGCCCAGGTCTCGATGGAATCAAAGGCTTTCTCATAGTCCACAAACGCCAAGCATAATGGCCGATTATACTCCTCAGTCTTCTGTATAATCTGGCGGAGGGTGTGTATGTGGTCTATGGTGCTCCAGCCTTTACGGAAACCGGCTTGTTCGGGAGGCTGAAAGTCATCAAACCTGCTTTCGAGACGGTTCGTAATGACTCTAGAGAACAACTTGTACACATGGCTCAGGAGTGAGATGGGTCTATAATTCTTCAATAAGGTGTTATCACCTTTTTTGAAGAAGAGCACCACCACACTCCTGTGCCATGCTTCAGGCGTAGTACCATCGAGTATGACGGAATTAAATAACTTCTGGAGGACTAACAGTACCGGTTTTCCACCCGCTCGCAGTAGTTCTGTCGTGATTCCGTCATCACCCGGTGCCTTGTTGTTCTTAAGCTGTTTCAGAGCCATTCTAATCTCGTACAAGCTGATGTCTGGGATGTCCTCAGTGTAGTGTCGGGTCAGTTTAGCTCTCTTGTCCTGAGCTGTACTGACAATAGGCTGTCGTGTCGAGGTGTACAACTGTCCGTAAAACCTCTCAAGCTCATCATAATTAGCGTAAAATGTGTTCACTGCTGTATGTTCGTACCTACGTAAATCTCCCATTGAGCTCGTTCTTCAGCTCTGCAATTTTGCACCTCATTTCTGTCCGCCGCTTTATAAAAATTCGTTAATCTTCCCTCTGGCAATACTGGCTTTTTGGACCGATTTTAATGATAATGAAATTTAGCAAATAAGTAGTGTGCACAAGACGGACTTAATCACACTAATAATATAATTGCGAAATTTGTAAATTTCGAAAAAAATATGGTTTTGAAGTATCGGAGAGTGGCCGAAATCACGGAGCGCTACTAGTACTTTATATCCCAGAAAATCACGGGTAAAGTAAAATACAGATATCAGCATCAATCTGCTTCTTTCCAGGGAGGTGTCCAAAGACCATCAGCTGACGTGGCGGTTCTGGCGGCGGCGGCGGCTCGTGGTGGCGTTACTGGCCTTCTTCGGTTTCTTCAATGTTTACGCGCTGCGAGTGAACCTGTCCGTCGCAGTCGTTGCTATGACGGAACCTGTCGAGACTAAGCTAGAGAACGGGACTATTGCTATGGTAAATACAGAGATGAACAGAACTTCTATGCTAAGCCAAAAAGTATTAATCGAATTCGAAAAACTATGGGACTAACTCTGAAATCAGGACAAAATCAGCTGTTCCACGACAAAAAGGTCATTGACCATTAGCAAAAATTAATGTCCGATACAGTTCTTTTGCTATTTCGGGGTTGGGCCCATATACTACACTACACTCAAAAAAATTTTTTGTCGTGGTGACAACAATCCCTATACAAATGGGAGCCGTTTGAAGACATTGAACGGAGCGACAGAGCAAATTTAAACGCATGCAGCTACACGGCCTTTTGTCACCCCGTCAAAGCTCTTTTAACCTTGCAAATTTTCCTTCCTCCTACGGTACACTGTCACTGTGACAGTGTTATGCTGTCCTTACGTCTACGGTCCATTGTCACTGTGACAGTGTTATGCTGTCCTTACGTCTACGGGACATTGTCACTGACAGTGTTATGTTGTCCTTAAGTCTACGGTACATTGTCACTGTGACAGTGTTATGCTGTCCCTGCGTCTACGGCGCATTGCCACTGTGACAGTGTTATGCTGTCCTTACGTCTACGGGACATTGTCACTGACAGTGTTATGCTGTCCTTAAGTCTACAGTACATTGTCACTGTGACAGTGTTATGCTGTCCCTGCGTCTACGGTGCATTGTCACTGTGACAGTGTTACACTGTCCTTAGGTCTACGGTAAGTTGTCACTGACAATGTTATGCTGTCCCTGCGTCTACGGTACATTGTCACTGTGACAGTGTTATGCTGTCCCTGCGTCTATTTGGCTTTGTCACTACGACAGTGTACGCTGTCCTTACGTCTAAGGTGCATTGTCACTGAGACAATGTTATGCTGTCTCTGTGTTTACGGTACATTGTCACTGTGACAGTGTTATACTGTTCTTACGTCTACGGTACGTTGTCACTGTGACAATGTTATTTTGTCCCTGCATCTACGGTACATTGTCACTGTGACAGTGTTATGCTGTCCTTACGTCTAAGGTGCATTGTCACTGTGACAGTGTTGTGCTGTCCCTAAGTCAAAGGTAATACGTCTCTGTCACAAAGGCATTTGTGTTTGCGTTTCCCGAACTATGACATTGCTACAACGTAGTGCTCCTCCTCCTTTTCCCCGCAACCCTCTAAGTTGGGGTGAGCAGTTCCGATGTGAAGAATTATTATAGGCTTGTGTGAAGCTGTAAAGCTTTGAAACTAAAACTTCAACGCAATTTATTTGGACAGCTTCACACATACCAATAATAGTACTTCATATCGGAACTGCGCACCCGACCTGAGAGGATTGTGGGGGGCCGGGGGGGGGGGGGGGGGGGCACTTATGTTGTAGCTATGTCATAGTTTGAGGAAACGCAAACGCAAAATACCTTTGTGACAGAAGGGACGTATTACCTTTCACGTAGAGACAGCAACACGCAGTCACCTTAGACCTCCTGTGATAGCCATCTGAGACACCTCACACCCTTCGCATCTAAGCATTCCAGGACGCCATTGTGACAATTACTTGACGGAACGCAGACCAATTAAACTAAAACAGAAATTAAAATCAGAAAGACGATTTAGACACTTTTATTAAGTAAAGATAATTTGCCTTACATTGAAAAACACTTATATTAATAAAGAAACTAAATAATAATAATGATTGTTCATACAAAATAAGGGGCCTACTAAACAACTATTGCAAAGTATAGTAATAATAATCTGCTAATATTGTTTTAAAGCGGCTTCCTCAAAATGACAGTTACCATACGGTCGGTATCCGGAGTACCATAGCCAATAACGACAAAATTACAACTAATTAATAATAATAACTCAACTCGACGAATAAACGTCGACGAAACAACAAAAGTAATTTATATAATAATTATTACACATAACACGACTCGACTCGACGAATAAACGTCGACGAAACAACAACAGTAACTATCTATTACAAAGAAATTACATAATTATTATAGTAATTTGCTAATATTGTTTTAAAGCGACTTTCTCAAAATGACATAGCTTTCACGAGGAGTATCAGCGAATAATGACAAAATTACAAGTAACTAAATAATAATAATAACTCAACTCAACGAATAAACGTCGAGTCAAATTAACAATAACAGTAATTATTACAAATAAATTACATAATTATTATAGTAATATGCTAATACTGTTTTAAAGCGACTTCAAGCGGATTCAAAATTTGAGTATTTATTGGTTGATTATGTTCTATGGTATTAGAGCCAGTTGGTTAATCGTAATCAATGTCCAGCCCCCCGATTCTACTAAACAAATAATATATATTGTAATTGTTGATTGTTAAATAACTGCCTCTAAATTGACAGTTTTTAATAATTTTTTATGCTAAGTTATAACATTAGGTTGTTTTTTCAAGTATAAAAAAATATTTAAAACAGTAAATTTTGAGGCAGTTATTTAACAATTAAAATCGCAATAATTACATTTCTAAGATTAAAATTAAAAAAAAAAAAAAAATTAAGACAATTTCTTTAGTAGAATCGGGGCCCTGATCTTGGCAAGAAGTTACTTGCCAATTAGAATTTGAGGTTTCAGGGGTAGAAACTTCCATGATACCAGCATTTTGGAGATTATTATGGGTTGTGACGTAGTGACGCTGATACGAATTAAATAAGCCATAAGATCTACAGCAACCTAGGCTTGCACAGGAATATGTAACTACAAATTTATGATAGAAGTCCATAATATGATATTTAAGACGCCTAAAAGAATTGAAACTCAGATTGCATAAAGCGCATTTTATCTCCATCTTATAAGCAACTCAATCTGACAAATCGGTAACTACACCTAGGTGACAAACATTTATAGTGAAGATGTCCGTTCGCAATCTTAAATCAATTCTCTTAAGGTGACACTTTAACTTAGTAATTATTTTATAGATTGCCCACTGCACAAACATCCAAAACAGGGCAGCATCTCCAGCGTACTCAAAATCTAAAGCAAAATAAATTTTGAAGGCAGTAGTGAGTGCGGTTTTAATGTCGGAGAACTGGTACCTCACGCTCTTCGTTACCAAAACTTCATATTGTGCAATATTGGACCAGGAGGCTCCCACCGCAACTATGTATGGACCCAAGGAAATACCTTTATCTTGCGTTCGGGTTATGCGATCATAAATACACCTTTCAATGTTTCCTGGTGAAGTAACATAGCTGATGAACGCCTGTGACAGTTCAATGCGAGAAGGCTTCCACTTTTTTCCTCTGGCCTTTGTTTGTACGGGAGGCACTTGTTTAACCAAATATGGAATGCACCCCAGCGCAGCAACACTTCCTTGCTCCTCCCCAGCTGAAAAAAGAAAAATAATTATAATAACTTTTTTTTGAACGGGCTTTTTAGTGATATTATATGTAATGTATGTGTAGTTATGTAAACGAATTTGTAGCTACATAATATAATGTTCTGTACTTATTCAAAACTTAATACTCACAAATTAGTTTACATACCCCCCCCCCCCCCCCCCCCCCACATATGTGCATCAATACATGAAAGCATCATAAGATTGAATAAAATAAATTAACCAGTTGCCAAGTCTAGCAGGTCGCAGACAGCTGACTCAGGTCTTATTGGTGTACCTTTATTTACGAGCATCTCCAAAAGTCTTCTTTTGATGAGTGGAAAATTCTCGTCAAAGCTAGCTGATGCCTGAGGATAACTTTTTTCAAAATCGCTCACCAACTAAAACATAGAAAACAATAATTGTAATCAAAATTTTAAAAACCAACAACAAATTAGATTATTACCAGATATTAAGTTTTCACTTACCAATTCGTGACCAGCTGGCAATCGCAAGGCAGGAAACTGCTGCAAATATTCATCGATCGACTTTTCCCTTAGGTTTTTTTCCCTGGCCTTATAAGTGTAGCTTGCCATTTCATGGGCTGCTGTTGCCGCTGCTACTCCTTTTATGGCTCTTAGGCTTTAGGAAACGACGGTGGGAGATAAGTCGGTTGTGTAGTAAGCCGGAGGCAGGCAAGGCTTGCTGCTCAGTAGCACGATATGGTATATAATAAATATCAGGGTGCTCCCCTTTAAATAGTGAGCTTATTTCTTTAGCCCAGCTGGACCACACCTCTTGTCGTATAGTGTCACTGACACTTGGTAATATTCGGAGTTGGTGCTCCACAATTAACTGTACCAGAATTTTTCGCTCTTTGGTAGTAAGATGCTCCGCCTGTTTTTCCGAAGACCTTCCGAATGTGGTGACTTCTAGCAATTGTTTGAGTGGTTTTTTGTCTTCGAGAGGAGAATAAATTGCCACTCTTCTTCAACCCAATCCTGAAACAGTTATCCATCATAATAGTGAATAAGATATACAGCCAGGTCTTTTAAATCGTTGTCATTAGCTAGTAATAAATATTTTACTTCTATCTCTGCTCTAGAAATTATTGAAATGCAAGAATTTACTCTAAAGGCACAAGCAAAGCCACACACCTCTTCGACCAAGATAAAATGAATGGACGGACCATATCCGTTGAACTTGCTCAGTAAAAATTAGTCAAAATCGTTGAACATATTATACTTCAACACCTAATTAGGTATAACCATATACAGTACATTTGTTACAAAAAATAGATAGCGGTTAAAATTCACTTCTTCTGGGTCCTTGCATTCATTTTATTTTGGTCGAAGACACGCCACACATAATGTTAAAGATAACGCTGTTATGAATAGTTGATTATCCCACTTTCATTCGAATAGATCAGTAGTTCCCAATTAGTGGTACGCGTACCCCCAGGGGTACGCGAAGTTGCATCAAGGTAGGCGACGCGCGGCAATATCTTGACTAAGATAATTTTATCAGTATCCCGGTGTTTCAATTTTTATTTATAATTCCTGCAATAAAGGCTAGAGTGGACCAAATCCAGTTGCAGTCCGGTCTGGTGCAGACGCAGTTTGTGAGGATCAGTTAAGTACACAATTCTATAAAAGACGTCACACATTATGCACTCCGTTTGTATAGTCCATCTGCATCCAACGGACTGCATACAGCGGGTGGTCTTTCTATCTTTCATAGAATTTCATACTTTACTGATCCTCACAAGCTGAATCTGCACCATACCGAATGGATTTGGTGTGCTTGAGCCGAGCTCGAGGGGTACGCGAGTTTGAGGTCTTTCTAGCAGTGGTACGAAAAAAAACTGATTGGGAACCACTGGAATAGATGTACAAATTATGTTTATTGAATAGAAATATTTTTCATTGCAAATTAGGTATTTAAAACATTACATGACCCCATTTGTTTTGAGAGCATTCACAACATTCACAATTCACAACAACAAAAACATGAAAATATGATGTCATAATGTGGTTCTAAAACATGTAGAGAGAACAACATATCTATAGGTATCAGTGCATGGTCTAACGTCTGCGAGTTAGGTACATTAGATTAAAAATTAAAACTGTATCGGTCAAACGATTGTCCACAAAATATTACAACGATCGGAACAACAGTACTAAAGTTAATAGAGTGATAATAATTAGTGTAAAGTACTTACCACTTAGATGGTCGAAAAGATGTTCCAAGCCGGCAGCTAGTAGAAATAATCGTAACTCGTTTATTGAAAATCAAGATACCTATCAAACTTCTTCACGAAGCGAGTAGGTACGTACAAGACTCGAAAAAAGTTGGCGTTGAACTGTTTTGTTAAAATTAACCACACCGGCTATAATAACTGTATAAATCAACTATAAGCACAGCCTAAAATTGTATAGTTACGATACGCTTGCGGCCGTACTTACCAGTACGGTAAGTACGGCCGCGAACACCTAATCAGTATATAAAAAGTACTCTTTGGCGAACACTATTACTCCTAGCGGAGGCCGCAATACAATATGCAATATGGCGATCTGGCGATCAACGTCTATTCAGTGTTCAGTATTGCCAAGCCTAAACCGCCAAATAATTTGCGACTTAAATTCGCATAAATTACTTTGTCAGTAAATTAGCATAAAATCACCTACTTGTAAGATGGGAAGTTTTTGTAACGTTGACCTACTTAAACCATAGTCTCATTTAGGGTTCCGTATTATAACAAGGTAATCAATGATCCCATCTCAGGTGAGATACCGGTGTCCTTTTGTCCGCCTTTATAATTATTATATTATCACACCTTAATACATTTTACACTTGATTATCGCAGGATATAGTTATACCTATTTATATTTTCATATAGATTATAGGTAGTTCCTGCGTTATTCAGGTCTGTCGAAAGCTGTCGATTTGAACAGATTATATAAATGGTTGATAATACAATATTTTTTAATTTATAGGTATTTTTCTCTAAGTGGTAAAACTTAAAAAAACTAACAATAACTACTGCAAAAAATGTTTTCTCCAAAGTTTATGGGCGTAAAAATCTAAATTTAGCCAGAGTTTACAGGAATAAAATCGGTTAAGTGTGAGTCACGCACTGAAGATTCCGTACTACCACAAAATACAATAAGGTTGTTCAAGTAACGGAATTACCAGTTATTATAAGGCCTTCCAATCGTCGGAATAATTTGCTACGCAGTTTGCTACATAACAGGCACTCGAGTATAATAACTTGGTAATGAACAGAAATTTCATTTCATTTCATTCGACTCGCACTTGGCCATTTATTTATTATTTGGTGTTATACTTTAGAGTGTGTACTACAATCGTATCAAGTATGACGCTTGTACGTATTATAGTTTTTACGTTTAGTTTTTAGAGGTAATACAAAAATACGTTTAAAAATACGTTTGTTGTATGGGGACCCCCTTTCGTTTTTACTTTTTCACGTTTTTTATTATTTGTTAGTTAATGCGCCGTAACGTTACATACTCTGTGAAAATTTTAACTGTCTAGCTATTACGGTTCGAAATATATTGCCGTTAATAGGTAGGACAAAAAGACGGACGGACAGACAGACAGACATCGTAGGCTTAGTAATAGGGTCCCGATTTTATCATTTGGGTACGAAACCCTAAAAATAAACATAGTGCAGATGCTTCGACCTATATCTTCATTGAATTATTAAATTTTACTCTTACTAGGTACTATAAAATGATAGTGCACAATGTTAACGCGTTGGCATAGTGAGACGGTTCCTAAAGACCAATAAATTCTGCTCAGAAAGAGTAACAAGCCCATTATGGCAACACTACAAAACCCGCTCATGGAAATGTCAACAAAAAAAACAAAACAAGTGTGAACCTGTTAGAGGGCTTTGTCGTTTGACTGATTTGCTTTACGCAGCAAAGACAAAGTACTTTGTGAAAATCTTTTCCATTATCTATTTATCTATAGGTGTACAGTGTAGGTGTACTATTATAATATATTTATCTATGCTATTACATAAATACACTTCTAGAATTTTTTCAATTTACTATAGGTAGGTATTTTTATAACTATGGAACGGCCAACTTATTTTGAAAGGCTGGTTTACCACAAAATACCGAATAGTTAGTACTATATACGACAGAACGGCCACTCACCGCCCCAGCAAAAACTAAGCTTCATATTATGTACCTACCCATAAAATATGATACCTACCAACGGTCTAGTACTCAAGTAAGTACTTGCTTACCTACTTGACGTAATTCTGCTCAAGTACTTGCGTACCTAAATGTAAAAAAACATGAATCTTCTATGGGAAACCCATAAAATAATACAAATAAATTACTGTGCGACAAAAATGCCTAACATTTGTTTTGAGATAATTTTGATGCGGGTGTTTTGCTATTCAAATAATGTAGGCGTTTTGCACGTATACATAAGTTTCGTTCTCAATATATTTGAGTCAATTACAAGGGTGGATCCAGGATTTCATTTTGGGAGGGGGGACATTCTGGATTTCATTTTGGGGAGGGGGGGGGGGGCATTCTGACAAGGTTCGAAGGAATGAAATTGAAAATTGAGTCGAATGTATGGAATTGCTAGGTGTTTTGGGGGTTTTGGGGGCCATGGCCCCCATGCCCTCCCTTGGATCCGCCAATGAGTCAATACATATGATTTTTTACGGTGTTTTCCATGCTACTAGAATGAGCAAATATTGCTATTCAAATAATTTAGGTGTTTTGTACGTATCTATATACATAAGTTTCTGACCGATGAGGAGACCCGTAGAGGAATGAAAGTCGCTGACATAGCCCAGAGGATTAGCAACTTGAAGTGGCAGTGGGCAGGGCACGCAGTACTGATTGTCGATGGGGCTGTGAAGTTCTCGAATGGAGACCACGGACCGGCAAACTCAGCGTAGGACGTCCACCCACAATGTGGACGGACGAATTAATAATAACCGCAAGAACGCGCTATGGAGGCTAGCCGCTTAAACCGGTCTTTATGGAACTCAATGGGGAAAGCCTATGTTCAGCAGTGAAAGTCTTAATACGGCTGAGATAATAATGATGATGATCGGCTTTGACCATTTTGTGTCATTCTGTATTAAAGTATCTTATCTATAAGCTCCAGCGTTCAAGCATACATTTTTAACCGACTTCAGGAGGAGGTTATCAATTCGACTGTATGTTTTTTTCCTAATAACGAATTATGTCGTAGTGACAAAATCAAAATAAAACTTGACGCCGCGTACATGTAAACAATGACAATAACGTTGTAAAATATATTATGTCATTCTGTTAAAGTTGCTTTAGCACCAGCGTTAAAGCTTACATTTTCCTGTTAACGAATTATGTCGTAGTAACAAAATTATAAATGAAATTAGACGCCACGTCAAAGTAAAAAAATTCAATAATGTAGAGAAAAAAATATTTTGTCATTTTGTTAAAGTTGCTTTTGCACCAGCGTTAAAGCATCCATTTTCCTGTTAACGAATTACGTCGTAGAGACAAAGTTATAAATGAATTTTGTCGCCGCGTATATGGTAAAAAATTACAATAGTGTTGTAAAACAATACTCTGTCATTTTGTTAAAGTTGCCTTTACAACAGCGTACAAGCACACATTGGGCCGTTACCGATTTTCAAGGCTGCTTTGTCGTAGTGACAACCTCCTTTGTCGTAGTGACTACTTCCTATGTCGTAGCAACAAAATAAAAATAAGCATTGACTCCACGTTCGCGGGAGCCTAGTCGTAGTGACAAAAAACCATTCGACAAAAAATACTATGACGTGGCGTTTAAGTTTCCTAAGACGTAGCGACAAAAAGCTATGTCAGGAGGACAAAAAAAGTCTACAAAGGAATTTAGCACCTTTGTCGGTCGTTTTTTTTTTGAGTGTACCTACCCTTTCACTGTTGCCTGCTGCTTGCTGCACTATTGGTCGATGGTTGCGATCACAGCACTCAACGTCATCGTTTATCCAGCACCGTCACATTGAGCTCTGAAAGCTTGTTCGCCGATCAAACTCGACATAGCATGTTACTCGTAGTGAACTCTTCGTCGGACGTACTGTAGCCTTGGGCCGTAGATGTCTAGCTGACTGAATACCCGCTGCCTGCCGCACGAGAGATCGCGAATGCGCTCGCAGCACTCAACGTCACCGTTTGTTTAGTACCGTGACGTTGAGCGCTGCGAGTGTGTCCACTGTGATCCGGGCTTTACCAGGCTCGCGTGTGTCGATGCGTCTGACGTCACCAGCCTAAGAAATCTAGACTGATCCTGGTCAAACTACGGCGACCAGCCACTGAGCTCTACCTCTATCCTCTGCCACTTTTTGCATACTTGATTGTCATGAAATCTCTTCACTCTACGATAACGTCTCCAGGGTACTGTAGTCACTATATACTACCAAGAACGGTAATATTACTTTGGTCTATGATACTACTGCACTACACAATCTGTGACACACCAAATCTGGAGTCTTATCGTCTAAGCCTGGTGGAGATGATGTTCGTCTGCCGTCTTGCTCGCGCGGTTAGAGCGAGTAATTTGGCGCGAGTGGGTTAGCACTCAGTTACCATCACTCACACAATAAGGCTCCTGATGAAGAAAGAAAACCATCAAGAAATTGCGAGGAAACATTGCGGCATCATCTTCTGTAGCTGCTTCAAGCGCAAAAATAAAGCACGCTAAGCCGAACTAAATGGTATGGTGCTGACCAATAAGAGTGCACAAATTAGCTTCTACGTGATGTCACGTCAATTTCGTACAATTTCTGCACGCAATAGTCAAAACAACAGTGGATACCTGGGGGGTTAAACAAGACCCACTTTCTGTTAACGCCTGCGGAAAGATGAAATTGTATGAAAATGACATTCAATACCATTTTCATCTTTCCGATTTTCATTAATTTCGTCTAACCCCCCTGGGCTAAAGCTACGGCATTTGTGACACTCTGTGTCACAACACGCACTTGAAAATTTATTAAAACTTATGCTAAAGGTAAAGCACGTTTCAGCATCCTTCGTCATTTCATCTAAAGTTTATTATAATGACGTCATAAAACTCAAATGCTCGGATTCCTTGGAGAGCCAGCTTGACGATAAAATTTTATTAATATCGACAAGGACTTTATTTACCCGGTGTTTTTTATGTGTTTTATGCGAACGTAATAATGACCTCCAATTCGAGGACATTAATACCATTCTATTAATAACTGGCCAAGAGTGTGTCGAGACACGTAGGGTTCCGTAGCTAAAGAAAGCCTTAAAATTCATGATCACAGTCAGTTCAGAAAATGATGGCTATAAAAAGTTCGAATTAACGAAGCTCTTTGGACTTAGCTAAATTTCAGAGATGTATCATCCCGAAACAACAAATATACTAGATATGATTTAGTCAAAAAGAAAACTTCTATGGAAACATTCTTTGTTAAGATTATTTTACGAAAAGGTCAATGACCTTTGAGTTAGAACGCCTTGAATTTACTAGTTCTATCGCTTTAACTCAAATAGTTGTGATAACAAATATTCAAAATAATTAGTTATGGTTAGGTTTGGAATATGACCTATCAGCATAGCATGTTATAAAGTTTCTATGTATATATATATATATATATATATAATAGTAAAAAATGCAGGGGGAAATCCAGTTCAATAATTATTTTTATTAAAAAAACATAATGACCCCTTCGGCTTAGTACACCCTTTCCACGTAACCCAGTAAAAATAAGAAAGTTCTAAAGATTTAGGACGAACAGACAGACTTATAGAAAAAAACTTATGAAGGTTCCTTGTAGTATACTTCGGAACCCTAAAAAGTTAAGGTCAATAAGTAGTGAAGTACTTAAGTGATCTGCGATTACATCGAAGAAGGTTCTCACTTCCTGGTTGAATGTTTGTATGTGTAGTGCCTACTTCCTCTAAAGCCTTTTGTGAGTTGTAGTTCTGACAATTGAAGAAACTTAAATTATATGCAATACAAAATCTGTTTTCCTAAGGGACAAATTTAGTTCCGATTTTAGCTGCATTCAAGCCGACAAGTCAAAAAAAAAACGTTTTTACTAGATGTATAATTTTGATTTGGCCCCCTGTGAATTCCCAAACCGAAATGTCAGATTTTGTATAATTATGTATGCTTTATTACTCGTATTACATGCCCAAACTACAAAAGCCAGACAAAGGTTAAAAAATCCGGACGGATGGTAACCCTATGTGTGTATGATTTACTCGTGTTGTGTGCAAATAAACTATCTTTAAACAGTAGATCAAGGTAACTTATAATTACAACGGCTACTTCATATTCAATATTTATTTTGTTACTCATACAGGTGGTTGAACCAAGCAACCTTCTTACATAATGTACATGGAATTCTCATTAAATTATATCATTCCATAATAAAACTTAAATATATAGTCTTTCATTGGGTAATTTAAAACCATATTGTAAGAAATCAGACAAACTTTCACCTCTCTTGTGTAACTTGCATAATGGATAGGTCTGCTGTGAATATAAGCCATATAAAAGATGACAGAACTGTTTACAATCATGTTTATCGGTCGAGGCGAGATTCCGACCGCTTTTGGAGCCATTGGAGCTACTTCACCAAGGAAACGCGGGCTCCCACAGATAGTCATATCACCCGCGCACCGAGTGCCTGCCTAGTGCGAGTGTTAATGGTACGTCCAGGAACCTAAAAAATTCAAAGACATAATATATCCACTATCAAGCACTGGACCTGCATGCTGGATTAGAGCTCATCCTCTCTCAGAGAGAAGGTCTGTGTCCCATCAGTGCGAACATGATAGGCTGATAACGTATGATGTAAGATTTTCAAAAACAAATCCTATTGCGTTTACCTTCTCCTACGATTTTTATAAAGCGCAGCGCTGTCTAGCGCTATGTAGATGGCACTGCTCTTACTGCAAGTTGAAGTGCAAATTGGCAGGCCATATCGCTCGAAGAACAGATAACTGATGCGCAAGAAAGATTCTTGAGTGGAGACCACAAACCGCAAGACGCATCGTAGGTAGGCCTGCCACTAGATGGACTGACATCGTGAGAGTCGCGGGCATCCAGTGTATACAGAGGACAGGCCGTCGTTCAGTGCGGCATTATAAGGGGGAGGCCTATGTTCAGCAGTGGACACTGGACGTCTTATAGCTGATGATGATGAATATGTAAACCTCCTTGTTTTATTTGTCTATGGTGATCCTATGGTGATCGGATCCTTGCCTTGTATTAATGTGGTTCAAGGTTAGTCCCTTAGTAAAAATAGTTCAGAATTCTTGAGTACAATGACCTTCTTTCGGCCCTGTTCACCCCAAGCTTGTAACCCTGTACCATAATGGATCCTTACTATGGTAATCATTGAAAATTATTTTTTTAAATCGAAGGTGGTATTAAACTTTTCAGATACCGGAGTTTGACTGGAGCTCTCAGACTAAAGGCCTCGTGCTGAGTTCGTTCTTCTACGGATACTTGGTGACGCAGCTGCCTGGCGGGTGGCTCGCGGCTAAAATAGGAGGTAACAGGTTTGTTTTGCGCTACACATAGTTACGCGGAAATAGTGTACTAAGCCGAAAGGAGTCCGTTAAACTCATCATTATGAACAACTTTTACTAAGGGACCAACACTGAAATCGCATATAGAAAATATAGAAAAAATATCCACTGCTCCAGACTTTATTTTCGTTAATTAATAGGCTTGCGCTTGACCGCCAACTCGCCTGATGTTGAGCGATGATGCGGTCTATGGTGGAGCACGCTCGCCTAGTAGAAACCAATTCACTCGTGATTTGAATACACCCAGATTGTCAAGATTGTTGATTGTCATTTTGTAAAGTGTAAATTTATGTTTTCAATGGAACGGCAATTTTTTTCGTGATTTAAGAATGCGTCCCATTGAAAAAAAAAAAAAAATTGAAGGGTATTATGGACCCCGCTCGGCATAATATACAATCACTTTGAGACTAAACCAAAACTCATCAGAGAAATAAATAATAATAATAATATTCAATGAATTCTATTCAATCTAATCTATTGTCAATCAATGTCTTAAGTTACTTTGAGATATTATAGTGCAAATTTTAAAGTAATTATGTATTAGGTTTGGATGTCCAATAGTAGTATGTAATTTAATATTTCAACCCCTTATTCAACTCTGTATCTTATTATAATAACCATAATTCTGATTAGAAACGAATGCAAATTTAATTTACACTAACCTATTTTTAACTTTTATTCACTTCTGTTTAATTTCTCATTCCTAAGCGCGCGCATTAAATCAAATATAAGAAAACCTATTTCACGGGTCACTAAGAGACTGGCCTAGCCGAGTTTGGGGCCCACTGTTAAGTCAATTATAATCTATGTTAGACACAATATATAACTATATACTTATAACTACGATGTGATAATGTAAAAGCGTTTCAGAAATAAATATTTACTTTACTTTACTTTAAGATGAGACCAAACGCAAGCCTGCTAATGTATTTAATGTTTCTCTAGAGGCTCTAGAGGAGAATCTGACTATTCATGTCCAAAAACCTAAAGATCTATCTAGGTAACGAAGGCCTATAGATAGTTCAAACTATCTGTGATTTCAGGCAACGTGCCAAAATGCTGGTCGCGTTGCCTCGCTAGACTGCGAGGCTAACTTTCTTACCAAAATACAGGCCAAGATAAACTTAGAACTTTAAAAAAAAGAAAGAAAAAACTTTAAACTTTCCATCAGGCGAGATCGCGGTCAAACGTTAGCCTAGTCCGATGTAAAAAAAAAAAAAAAAAAAAAAAAAACTTACCTTTTTAAGCCATAGATAAAAATAAAGTGCTATTGCTTTATTTATCTGTAAATTTATGTCGTTGCATGTGAACCTACTTAGATCTAAGATAAACTAACTTGTTTTGAAGGCTTCGATGAAAATAAGTGTTATTATACTGATAATTCATTATACAGGGTGTTCGCGATCGGTATCGGCGCGACTTCGCTCCTGACGCTTTTCACGCCGCCTCTGGCGCACACCAGCACCGCTCTACTGATCGCTGTCAGAGTCGTCGAAGGACTTTTTGAGGTTAGTCACCAGGATTTTCTTTCATTACGTGACACATACACGGGTGCCTTGTACAACACGTTTGACTTTAAACGCCAACTTGAAAACAATATGTTGCCTCATTGTATTATGTAACTTAACTTCTATTTGTATTGTATGTAACGAATTTTCGAGTGTTGATTGGTAATAATGGTGGATTATTATTTGTAAAGTGTTCGTGGGTGTGCTCTACTCTGGGCGAGTGATATAATAATAGGTAAACCACAACTCCACAAAACCCTCTAGTAAAGTATCTACAGCTTGACTGGGTCATGAGATGGCAGTGAAACGCGTAAGACGAGGCGGTGTGGCCTTAATGGCTTTAGCCTGCCCAGAAATGAGTGAAAGCAGAAAACTTTGACAGCGACATCTATACCATTGTCCACTTGTTTAAAACCAAAGAGTACTTTTTAATATATTTAAATCGTTTAATTAATTTAAATTAATAAATTTAATTAATAAATGTTTATGTTTATTAGATATTTGGTTCAATTAATTATTAAAAAATACTAGATCTTGAAAGACGAAACGGTTTTGGAATCGTTGTAGATTATATTTTTCTTAGCATACCGAAGTATCATGCTACACAAGATTGGAGTGTGCATGATCAGACGAAGGGAAGCCAGAAACAAAGCGAGATTGAAAGCGATCATTTAGCCCTTTCCAAATATAATTTTCCATCAAAACCACAAACAAAAAACACTTTACCAAAGGTGTTCTTCCCGTCCACACATATTCACATTATTGAAGATGTAAAAACTGAGTGATAATTTCCATTAAGTGACATCCATGTT
The DNA here is from genome assembly GCA_914767915.1 of Agriopis aurantiaria. Lineage (NCBI taxonomy): Eukaryota > Metazoa > Arthropoda > Insecta > Lepidoptera > Geometridae > Agriopis > Agriopis aurantiaria. Next base: position 14,149,912 of record OU611989.1, on the reverse strand, counting down.
TTCCTGTCCATCGTAATAAAGAAAATCGTAAAAAAATATGGCAAAAAAAAACGTAAAATAAAATCTAAAAAAAAAACCATTTAATTTGTGTTAGGTTTTATATATTTATAATTTGTGTTATTTATTTTTCATATTTTTTTCTTTCTGGTTACTAATTATTATCTCTTATGTTAAAGACTTCGAATGTTTATTTTCCAATAACTATTTATCTATCCAGGCCCTAGTTGGTATTGCAAAGGGGCATTTACACGATTTCTAGTTTGTATTAGTGAAAACATGTTTTTGGTTTTTGTGTAACTGTTTATCTCATATCTACTGTATTAATTAGCAGCTGTATGTTTTCCTTGTAAAATAAAATAAAATAAGTAAAAATATAACAAGCAAAAAACACATGTTCACCATACCCTATTAATGTGAAAATTTGCGAGCAAGATAGCTGTGGACAGGTTCAGGCTCCTTAATTTCCTTCTTTCAACATTCCAGGGAGTCACGTACCCATGTATCCACGCAGTATGGTCCCGCTGGGCGCCGAGCCAGGAACGCGCGAGACTGGCGACGTTTGCGTTCAGCGGGAGCTATGCGGGGACTGTGGTCTCCATGCCAGTGTGCTCGCTACTGGCACACTATACGGGCTGGCCGGGGATATTCTATGTGTTTGGTGAGCTATTTCTGATGCAATACACACCTTTTTTATTGTATATAGATTGTTGTTGATAATAAGTACCATCAAAGTCACTAAGTTAAGTAAGCTAAACTATCACTTGCATAATTGGAGCCACAGATATTTCTCTTTGCCGAGGCCATCTACAAGAAAAAAGCCTGTTTACTGCACTGCAAGACCACAGACAACAGACTACAAAAAAGTATATACACATTAGCACGGGGCTTCTTGAAGAAACTTCACAAGTTTCCAATAACAAAACACCTTGTGAAATAAGGGTGGAACAGTAATGTTGGTCATCATAGGGTCGGACCTTATCATCCAGGTCACTGTGAGCCAAACAATCACTTATACAAAATTGGAGCCACAGACAGCCCTCTGTGCCGAGGCTGTCTAAAAGAAAATGAGCCCGTGGAGCATGTACTACTGCATTGAAAGGCCACCGATGATAGGCTATTAAGATCGAGACTCCTTGAAGAAACTCAACAACAAGTCTCCAATACCACAACACCTGGCAAAATAGGGGAAGAGCAGTTTATTAAGTGACCCAAAGCCGTGCTTCATTATTTTAGGGAGCTCGGCTGGTTTGTGTAGGCTGGCTACAGTTACTCTCGTCACTTGTAACCTGGGGGGTTAGACAAGATCCACTTTCTGTTAGCGTTAACGCCTGCGGAAAGGTGAAATTGTATGAAAATGACATTAGCTTGAGATAACATCTCTCAAGCTAATGTCAATGTAATGTTCATACAATTTCATCTTTCCGCAGGCGTTAACGCTAACAGAAAGTGGGTCTTGTCTAACCCCCCTGTGCTGCTGTGCCGCTGTCATTGTTGTCCCATGACAAGCAAGCATTGATCAATTCAAAACAATTCAAGCATTGGTAAATCCACACCACAAAGCTGCAATGGACTTCTTATTTGAGATAGTAGTGATAAGTCCTGCAGTAATGTAATGCTTAGTGTATTAATTACCCCAACCATAGGGCTTGAGAACCAAAGTCCTATCTAGCACTATAGCTATTAATAACAGACTCGTGGTTTAGCCACAGATCTATTTACATAGAATGCTACGATCCTTCCATGAAATAAATGTTTTTAGATGTATTTTCAGGTATAATGGGGCTGGTTTGGACGACAATATGGTGGATCGTGGTCAAAGAGAGTCCAGAAAAAGACCCGCACATTACACCAGCTGAGCTAAAATACATACAGGTATGTATAGACCTATTATTGTAATTATCTTTTGCCTACCGCTCTAATATAAAAGCGAAATAACACACACACACACACACACACACACACTGACTGAATCATCACAAAATATCGAAAACTACTTGACCTACGATGCTGGAAGTAGAAATTTGGCAGGTAGTTTATTTATGGGTTGTAAAGATATTCTAAGAAGGCCCAAAATTTTAATAAATAAGGACTCTATTTACTGGGGCAATAAAGTAGCAATTCAACTGGCACAGCTCTGGACACCGCTTGAGCACGTAGAGAGCCGCTGTCTTTCTATCACTTGTCTCTATCTCTCCTAAGGCAAAGATAAAGATTAAGGCTAAGATAAGGCTAAGATTTAGGCTAAGGTAAAGATTGAGATGTCTCCTTAAAAAACCGATTCCTTGTTAATCCTTTTATTTATACGCCCATAAGCACAACAGTATCTTTATACGGATTATAGGATCGTTTAGAAGTCATTGTTCGTTGCAATAATCACAGAAAAGATGCGTAGTTACGCGCAAATTGGCTAGCGTGCGAGCCGAGCGACCTTTGCCCTGCCATACGCCTGCCCGAATGGCGTGCCGGCCGAACATACCTAAACTGCGGAGTGACACCCCCCTGATAAAAGTCTCCACCACTTTACCGGGGCATAAGTTTGACTTGACTATGACTTGAATCTGCCTGTTACTATGACTTGCTCGACTATATTTAATTAAACTTGAAATATTTTGATACTTGACACTGGCAAATGCACAAAAAGTGCGACGCTACAATCATCTAAACAGGAAAGAAGAAGAAAAATACATAGAGCCCCATGTGCGAAAAATATATTTAAATTAGAATAAAAAATGGATACTTGTTATTATTCCAGGATTCCCGAGGCACGCAGTCGCTAGACGGGTCGAAGATCCGTCACCCGTGGAAGGAAATGCTGTCGTCGGCGCCGGTCTGGGCTATTGTGATGGCGCACTTCAGTGAGAACTGGGGCTTCTACACGCTGCTCACTTTCCTACCTACCTTTATGAAAGGTAATAAATAAAATAAATAACAAATAAATATTCGGGTTATTTTTGCACACCCGGTCATCTGACCCCAAACTAAGCAAAGCTTGTAATATGGCTGCCAGAGACTGATATACATATGTATATAGTTTAAATACATACATAAATAGATATTAACAACCAGATATAGAACAAACACAAATGTTCATCACATGAATGTTTGTCCTAGGTGGGAATCGAACCCACGCCCCCAAGCTCAGAAGGTAGGTTCACTACCAACTGCGTTGGTCCAGTTGGCTATCTAAACTACTAGTATAATTCTTGTTTTGTTATATTGCAGACGTGTACGGTTTCGAAACGTCCCAGACCGGATGGCTGTCCGCCGTGCCGTACCTCGCGATGGCCATAGTACTGCAGGTGGCGGGACACCTGGCCGACTCACTGCTACAGCGACGCGTCATGTCGCGCACCAACATCAGGAAACTGTTTAACTGCGGAGCTTTCCTCGCACAGGTCACATTTCACCCTATATCTTTAGTTAAATGTGGAATGAGCTACCTTCCGCGGTATTTGCGAGCAGCTACAACATGGGGTTCTTCAAAAGGCGAGTTTAGTCCTAAAGGGTCGGCAACGTATTTGTGATGCCTCTGGGGGGTTAGGCAAGACCCACTTTCTGTTAGCGTTAACGCCTGCGGAAAGATGAAATTGTATGAAAATGACATTAGCTTGAGATGACATCTCTCAAGCTAATTTCATTATCTCTAGCTAACGTCATTTTAATAAAATTTTATCTTTCCGTAGGCGTTAACGCTAACAGAAAGTGGGTCTAGTCTAACCCCCCTGGTGTTACAATTATCCATAGGCGACACTGACTGCTTACCATTAGACGGCCTGCCTGCTTGTTTGCCACAATTGGCAAAAAGTTGGAAATTATAGGGATAATAGGATATCTGGCCGATAGCCTAAGTGTCACACAAACACATCATCAGCCAGCAAACGTCCACTACTGAACAAAGGCCTCCTTCTTAGATGGGAGTTGCCATAATCATCACGCTTGGCTGGTGGCTTGGGGATCGCAGTACGTTCACCGCGTACTAATAGGACGCTGCTGCCCATCCTCCGGTGGTTCTGGTCGCAGTTTTAAGGCATACCCGGGTCAAACCGGGATCCTAGATGTTTGATTTGTTAGAAACGACGGTGACGCCGGTGACTGCTTACCATCAGGTGGCCTGTCTGCTAGTTTGCCATCTATAGCAAAAAAATTAAAAAAAGAACAAGAAAAAAATGTAAACAAGCTTTTTGTCGCCCGCCATATTGAATATAGTGTGACGTCATTTTATTTTTCGTATTCTCAGCAAACCCTTTCATTTGATACCCATATCATGGAGTTGCATAAAAAATAACTGGTCCGCCATCTTTGCGAGGCCGCCATATTGGATTTAAATGACGTCATTTGGCTAACCATGCATTGTCATCCAAACTAAACGTGTATGAAAAATTTCAACTTAATTATGGTTGAGATAACTGTGTTAAAATTCAGTTGCAAGATTTAACCCAACAGTATGGGTTTTAAAAAACGCAAGTTAAATAAAAGCTTGTAAAAATTTAAGAAATTAAATGTAATACATATAATAAAGAAAATATTTAAATGGGTTAATAAACTTATGAGAAATTTAAAGATAATGGTCAGTTTTGGAAGGGATGCTCTGTCCCTTTCTCGGAAAGTGAGTGTCAGTGTGGAGTTTGTATGGCGTACCATCAAGTGGTTCATAATAAAAAGGTCAAACTTGGCTGGGCAGCGTTGGTTAACTTAGCAACGTCTTCTCGTCCAAAATACCTCTGCCTCTGCCTTGACGAAAGTCTTCGACTAGTGGGTGTTGCCAGTGATGATATACGGCACTGAAACGTGGTCTCTCACTATGGGCCTTAGACATAAGCAAGCTCAAAGTCGCACAAAGAGATACGGATAGGGCTATACTCGGGGGTTCTCGACAAATTCGAAGCATTAATTAGCAGATCCAGAGACGAATGAAAGTTACCGACATAGCCCACCGGATTAGCAAGTTCAAATGGCAGTGGGCAGGGCATATAGCACGCAGAACAAATGGCCGATGGGGCCAAAAGGTTCTCGAATGAAGACCACGAACTGGTAAGCGCAGCGTAAGACGTCCACCCATAAGATGGACAGACAACCTTAAAGAGACCGCAGGGAAACGCTGGATGCAGGCTGCTTCCAATCGGCCCTTTTAGAGATCGATAGGGGAGGCCTTGTCCAGCAGTGGACGTTCTATGGCTGAAACGATGATGATGACCCTCAAATGACGTCATTTGTAAGTATAATGTGATCTAGTCTAGCAAGACAATAAACTGATAAATAAAAAAGAACTAACACGTACGCTTACACGCACAACAACAGCTCCGAAGAAAAAATTCAAATATATTGAATTTTTTAGAGCTACGCGCGGTACAGTTTTACTAGAGGTTACCAACATGTATGGAGCAGCTGATATTTTTTCAGCGATTTCTGCGTTGGTTCCATATTAAAGTTGTTCATATTGATGAGTAAGGACCCCTTTCGGCTTAGTACATCCTTTCCGCGTAACCCTGTATAAGTTGCGTACATTATTTAGATCATCATCATCATTGTCAGCCTGTATCAACCCACTGCTGGGTATAGGCCTCCTCTCCCTTGCGCCATTGATCCCTGTCTCGGGCTAATCTCATCCACGTATGACCTGCGATGGGCCTGATGTCATCGACCCATCGGGCTGGTTGTCTGCCTACGGAACGCTTATCCGCTATTGGTAACCACTCTGTCAGGGCTCTACTCCACCTGCCGTCACCACGCCTAGCCACGTGCCCTGCCTAGCGCCACTTGAGTCGCATGATACGATTTATACGATTATTTAGATGTATTCTATTAATTTTTCAGACTATATTCATGGTGGTGGCGGCGTATGCGACAACTTACGTCGGATGTGTGGTGTTCCTCACGATAGCTGTCGGTCTCGGCGGCTTCGCATGGTCAGGATTTAGGTAAACAATATAAGTACATCAGATTCAGGCAAACAATGGAGAAATGCGGCGCTTGCAGACGATGCGTAGTACAAGTTGCAAGTAGCTACTAAGCATCATCATCAGCCAGCAAACGTCCACTGCTGAACGTAGGCCTCCCCCTTTAACCTCCACACTGAACGACAGCCTGCCATCTGCATCCACTGGATGCCAGCGACTCTCACAATGTCGTCGCTCCATCTAGTACTACGCTGCGTCTTCTGGTTCGTGGTCTCCACTAAAGAACCTCTCAGAACCTCAAAGCACATGTTTAACTTCTTATATAATCTATATCTATTCGTGAGAACCTGTAATTGGCTTCCTATCGTTTTTCCATTCAATATTTTAGTGTAAAAAGCTGTTGGTTTTCCAAAAAATAAATATATTATTTGTATACGTATTTCGTTGTCTGTTCCAGTGTGAACCACCTGGACATCGCTCCGCCGCACGCCAGCGTGTTAATGGGTCTGTCCAACACCGTAGCAACTCTACCAGGCATCATCAGTCCTGCGCTGGCCGGTGCAATCGTCACTGATAAGGTATTCAACAAATCATAATCACAATGATCATTTGTGTTTGTTCTATATCTGGTTGTTAATATCTATTTAAGTATGTATTTAAAGCTATATATGTATGTATATCAGTCTCTGGCAGCCATATCACAAGCTTTGCTTAGTTTGGGGTCAGATGACTGTGTGTGAAAAATGTCCCGAATATTTATTTATTTATTTATTTAATAATACAATGGCATCGATTCTGATGTACTCAAAACTAAACTAAACTAGACAGCTCTAAAATTGTTGCCATCCTTCTCTCACATCATCATCATTTCAGCCGTAGGACGTACATTGCTGGACATAGGCCTCCCCCATCGATCTCCAAAAGGGCCGGTTGGAAGCGGCCTGCATCCAGCGTTTCCCTGCGGTCTCTTTTAGGTCGTCTGTCCATCTTGTGAGTGGACGTCCTACACTGCGCTTACCGGTCCGTGGTCTCCATTCCAGAACCTTTCGGCCCCATCGGCCATATGTTCTGCGTGATATGTGGCCTGCCCACTGCCATTTCAACTTGCTAATCCTACTATGTCGGTGACTTTCGTTCGTCTACGGATCTCCTCATTTTGGATTCGATCTCGTAGAGAAACCCCGAGCATAGCCCTCTCCATAACTCGTTGTGCGACTTTGAGCTTGCTTATGAGGCCCAGAGTGAGAGACCACGTTTCAGTGCCGCGTGTCATCACTGATAACACAGACTTCTCTCACATATTAAAATGAAAAGAGAGGCAGATAATTTTAGTCCTGTCAGATTGGTTTAGTTTAGTGAGTGCATGGTATGACAGAATGGACGCCAATATCTTTTTATTTATGACACGGGAATTACTCACGTGTGAGTAAGCCGGTTACTCCGACTATAGTTTCAACCCATAGCCCGTTGGTCCAGTTGGTAGTGAATCTGCCTTCTGAGCTTGGGGGCGCGGGTTCGATTCCCGCCTAGGGCAAACATTTATGTGATGAACATTTGTGTTTGTTCTATATCTGGTTGTTTATATCTATTTAAGTATGTATTTAAAACTATATATGTATGTATATCAGTCTCTGGCAGCCATATCACAAGGTTTGCTCAGTTTGGGGTCAGATGACCGTGTGTGAAAAAATGTCCCGAATATTTATTTATTTATTTTAACCGTGTTAGTTTATAGTTTCAAATAAGTATATCATCATTCATCATCATCAGCCAGAAGACGTCCACTGCTGAACATAGGCCTCCCCCTTTAACCTCCACACTGAACGACAGCCTGCCTTTTGCATCCACTGGATGCCCGCGACTCTCACAATGTCGTCGGTCCATCGGTATAAACTCCATACCGACTCAAATTGCGGGATTTTACTACACTACCATCATCATTATCAGCCTATTATGATCCCCGGCCCAGTTGCACTGCTGAGACACAGGCCTTCTCTCAGAGAGAGAGGTTGGTGAAAGTCTTTGAACTTTTGAGGTTTATGGACATACCGGTTTCCTCACGATGTTTTTCCTTCACCGTTGTTGAGCGGAACTGGACATCATTTATGTGCTAAATAAGTCAATGGTGCAGGGTCGAGGATCGAACCGGGAGCCCTCCAGGGGCGGATCCAGGATTTCATTTGGGGGGGGGGGGGGGGGGGCATTTTGGATTTCATTTTGGGGGGGAGCATTCTGACAAGGTTCGAAGGAATCAAATCGAAAAATTGAGTCGAATGTATGGAATTACTAGGTATTTTGGGGGGGGGCATGGCCTCCATAGCCCCCCCTCCCCCTCCCCCTTGGATCCGCCAATGGAGCCGTCAGATTGTAATCTTTACACATCCGCTCGGCCATACCTGAAATAAGTTGTTACTACGGCTGCTCCACAAATAAGTTTATTTCACTGCACATCATGACTATTGACTACCTATATTATACAGTATATATGTTTATCTATGATTATACTTAAAGACGTTTATTTTCGTTTCCAGAGTGCAGAAAAATGGCGGGTGGTGTTCTTTATATCCAGCGCTATCTATCTGATCGGCGCAATAGTTTACGGAGCATTCTGTTCTGCTGAGAAGCAACCGTGGGTGGTGGAGGTAGACTCCGACCCCAGCTTCGACACAGATGGCGCCAGTGTCACCACCGCCAGGGGATACGACAACAAGGCTATGGACAACTCGGAAATGTAGATATTATATACAAACACGTCGATTTGTATTTCAACGCTGCGGGCCCATCATACCACTGGCCATACCTCTGGTGGTATGGTCCCAATTTGAACAGGGTTAATTTATTGGTTTTTGTACCCTATAGTATTGAAGAGAGAGCTTGTGACGGTGGAATTGTATTACTTCTTAACTCGACTGCCTCTGAAAGAGGGTGATGTGATATATTGTTTGAATAAGGTGTTCCTTTCCGGAAGTTATCTTCAAAACTGTTTCTAAATAACACTTGAAACAAGAGATTTGTCAAAGAAACAATGTTAAATTGTGTTTTCTCTTTTATTGTGTATTTTGAATGATAAATATCATTAGCTTTTCCTTTAAATATGATTATTTTGTAATATTATCTCGGCTATTAACTGTACGTGGCCGTATTTGACCTACTACGTTTAAAAGCTATAAGAATTGGGGGTTTCTTAATGTTGAAATCGTTTAAAGTTTAATAATAATAATATTATAATATTTTTGGGACATTTTTGCACACACGGTCATCTGACCCCAAACTAAGCAAAGCTTGTGATATGGCTGCCAGAAACTGATATATATACATATATATTTTTTAAATACATACTTAAATAGATATTAACAACCAGATATAGAACAAACACAAATGTTTGTCCTACCTGGGAATCGAACCCACGCCCTCAGGCTCAGAAGGTAGGTTCACTACCAACTGGACCAACGGGCTATCCAATCATTTAATTAGAATGGTTGCCTGGTAGAGATCGCTTTTAGCGATAAGGCCGCCACTTGTGGCACTAGCTCGTAAGTGTTTTATATCGTGTTGTAATTTTTATTTCTGGTGTACACAATAAAGAGTTTCTATCTATCTATCTAGAACTATATTAACAAGATAACCAGATTTAAAAAAAACAGGTACCGATTTGAGAACATTCCACTTTTTTGAAGTCGGTTAAATAAATAAAAAATGCTTGACAAGTACAGCCTACTGCTCGAAAATAATTGATAAAATACGACCAAATAATTGACAAATACGGCCAATGTGTGAACACGGGGTAAGATTTGAAACAAGCCACTTCTACATGGATCTTGATTAAAATAGGTACCTAAAAATAGTATGTATTTTAGATAAGTTAAATGTGATCTGTTTACATTCCAAATACCATAAATTTGTAAACTATCGAAACTAACTTCTGTTTGGGTAATTTATAAGAAAACAAATTAACAAGAGTATTTGCTAATGTAAGTGCTAAAGTCCCCTATAGCCTTTGTCTCTATAACACATACATATTTTTTTCTGGGATGGAACGGGATGACTCACATTCATGATCACAATCGAATCACTATAGGTCATCCTTAATAATCCCGATGTTAGCTAAACCTGTGACCTGTGACCTGTCCACTCTATGGCTTCGCACAGACTTTGGGGGTCAAACCCGTATCTACGCGTGCCTCTACAGGTCACATAGCGGGGACGCGGAGACAACTCGTTTATTCGAGCACATTGCCAGAGGAGCTGACAAAGCTTTAGAACAGCACACTTCCGCAGAGTTAGTGGTTCTTGGTGACTGCAATGCCCACCATTCTGAGTGGCTCGGCTCTAAAGCCACTAATCACGCGGGTCGTGCTGCATCTGATTTTGCCTTGGCTCACGGCCTCTCTCAACTAGTCACTGGAATTACTAGAATTCCTGATGTTGAGAGCCATGATCCTTCTTTGCTGGACCTCTTCATGACCTCACGCCCTGACCATTACCAGGTTTCGGTCGAAGCGCCACTTGGTCGCTCTGATCACTGTCTCATCCATACCTGTACCATACCTTTAGATAGCCCGTTGGTCCAGTTGGTAGTGAACCTACCTTCTGAGCCTGAGGGCGTGGGTTCGATTCCCACGTAGGACAAACATTTGTGTGATGAACATTTGTGTGATGAACATTTGTGTTTGTTCTATATCTGGTTGTTAATATCTATTTAAGTATGTATTTAAAACTATATATGTATGTATATCAGTCTCTGGCAGCCATATCACAAGCTTTGCTTAGTTTGGGGTCAGATGACCGTGTGTGCAAAAATGTCCCAAATATTTATTTATTTATTTATTATTTATACCTCAGTGCCATTCTTTAATCGCGCTCGTACCGTTCCTTCTGGTAAGCGCAATGTTTGGCACTATCGGTCAGCGGACTGGGACGGATTGCGTGAGTTCTACGCATCCTACCCCTGGAGGCGGATTTGTTTTTCTTCAGACGATGTTGGCACTTGTGCTGACTCCGTCGCTGATGTTGTGCTTCAAGGAATGGAATGTTTTATTCCAAGTTCTGTCGTGCGTGTCGGTGGGCGGAGTCGCCCATGGTTTAACAAATCCTGTGCGGAAGCTTCAAGCCTGAAGCGAACCGCCTTTAAATCATGGTCCGAAGCACTTGCTAGTCATAACTCGGACACCTCCGCCTTGAAGAAAAAACTTAATGCTGCCTCCAGGTCCAGCAAAAGGATTATTGCCGAGGCCAAAGCAGCCCATATCAGCAGAATTGGCGACCGACTTGCGTCATATCCAACTGGAAGTCGAGCTTTTTGGTCACTAGCCAAGGCTGCTGAAGGCAACTTCTGTCAGTCCTCTCTACCAGCCCTGCGTAGGCCGGATGACACATTGGCCCATAGCGCAAAGGAGAAAGCCGATATCCTTGGTACTCTCTTTGCCTCAAACTCGACTCTCGACGACGGGGGCGCCACATCACCCAACATTCCGCGGTGTGCGAGTTCCATGCCTGAAGTACGTTTCTCTCAGAGATCAGTACGGAAGGAACTCATGTCCCTTGATGTGCGTAAGTCGAGTGGGCCAGATGGCATTCCGGCTATCGTCCTTAAAACCTGTGCTCCTGAGTTGACTCCGGTCCTAACGCGTCTTTTCCTGCTTTCGTATTCAACTGGATGTGTGCCGTCATCATGGAGGACTGCCCTAGTCCATCCGATTCCTAAAAAAGGAGATCGGTCTGATCCGACTAATTACAGGCCCATTGCTATTACCTCCCTACTCTGTAAGGTGATGGAGCGTGTGGTAAACACCCAGCTCCTCGGATACCTGGAGGAACACCAGCTCATCAGTGATCGCCAGTACGGTTTTCGTCACGGCCGATCAGCTGGTGATCTTCTGGTATACCTCACTCACCGCTGGGCTGAAGCCGTTGAGAGTAGAGGGGAGGCGCTTGCAGTTAGTTTGGATATAGCCAAAGCTTTTGATCGGGTCTGGCATAGGGCACTCTTATCCAAGCTACCATCTTACGGCCTTCCCGAGGGGTTATGCACTTGGGTCGCCAGCTTCCTATCTGATCGGAGTATTAAGGTCGTTGTCGACGGTTCTTGCTCCGACAGCATGCCTATCAACGCTGGCGTCCCACAGGGTTCTGTGTTATCGCCAACGCTCTTCCTTCTCCACATCAATGACATGTTGCTTTCGAGCAATATGCATTGTTATGCGGACGATAGCACGGGCGATGCACAGTATACCGGTCGTGCTAACAACCCTCATGCCGTAGTTGAAGAAAGTAGGAGTAAACTTTTGTCTGAAGTCGAGACCTCTCTTGAGCAGGTCTCGGTCTGGGGTGAACTGAACCTGGTTCAGTTTAACCCAACAAAGACGCAAGTTTGCGCGTTCACCGCTAAAAAAGCCCCATTTGTTGTAGCTCCTCATTTTCAAAACACTCCCCTCAAGGTTTCAGAAAGCATTGGAATCCTTGGAGTCGACATTTCTACGAATGTACAGTTCCGCGGTCACATCGCAAGTAAGGCCAAGCTCGCATCTAAGAAACTTGGTGTGCTCAACAAGGCGAAGCGGTACTTCACGTCGAGACAAAGACTCTTGCTTTACAAAGCGCAAGTCCGACCTCACATGGAGTACTGCTCCCATCTATGGAATGGAGCACCCAAGTATCAGCTTGACCCACTCGATGCATTACAGCGTAGAGCTGTCAGAATTGTCAACGATCCCAAGTTCACTGAACACCTTGAGCCACTCAGCATGCGCAGAGACGTTGGGTCTCTTTGTATCTTTTATCGCATTTACAACGGGGAGTGTTCTGAAGAACTGTTTGATCTGATGCCGGCGTCGCGGTTTTACCATCGCACTAGCCGCCACCGCCTGAAGGCTCATCCACACATCATAGATCAGTGGAAATCGCACACTGTGCGATTCACACGATCCTTCTTGCCTCATACCTGCAAAATGTGGAATGAACTACCTTTTACGGTGTTTCCGAGAAGTTACAACATGGGGTTCTTCAAAAGGCGAGTTAATAGAGTTCTAAAGGGTCGGCAACGTATTTGTGATGCCTCTGGTGTTACAAGTATCCATAGGCGACGGTGACTGCTTACCATCAGGCAGCCCGTCTGCTTGTTTGCCACCTATGGCATAAAAAAAAAAAAAAAAAAAAAAACATGTTTTGTTAGATTTTGGGCGCAGCAGACCCTTTAGAGTTGAAATTTTTTCGCCACGGTAGGCAAATTTCCTCACCAGGACCGCGCCTCTCCGTGAGGCCAAGATGCGCTACTCAGTTTCACGTACCCATTAGCAGCGCGGTTTGGCTTCATGGAACCATAAGATTTAGAGTACGGCCAACTTATCTATGGTGGTAGCTAAGCGAGGGAACTAAAAAACTTTAAGTAGCTCTCAATAGGCTTTCGTCCCAATTTTTGTTTAATCTCATGAAAAAGTTGATCTTAATTAGAGCCAGCAACGAAAACGAAATAAAAATTTGTTCATAAATAAATAAGTTATAAGTACTTTAATTTCATGCTAGACAGAGAGTGCACTATAGCACGTGATGACGTCAAGCCGTGCGCGCGCCATACAAATTACGCTCTCTGCCCCCACCAAAAACTTTAAAAGCTTATATCTCAGATATTTATCAGCCAATTTAATTATTTTCTTCTCTAGGCCTGTTATTTGTAATAAATGAAACATTAGGACACATGCCAATTCCGCTGGTGAGTTGGTCGCACTGTATTATTTGATATTACACATATTATTTGAATAAGAGTCCAGACTCATACGTAAACCGTCCGATAAACCTAGTTTAGTTAAAAATTTCTTTTATTTACACTTAGCTTTTTAAACGATGACGAAGCGAATAAGAGTGCGAGTACTCTTAATTAAAATGTGTTTCCTATAAAAAAATATCTAAACGTTGTGTTCTGTTTAAGAGCGTTCTAAGGGCGCGGGTGACGGGGAGGTGCGTGCAAGCTGTCACAACTTGAACGCACCTCCCTACATTTCCATAGATTGGACCATGGTATAATAATATACTCCGGCAGCCGCCAGGTAGAGTGCTTTTCATGAAAGAAGTCCCCCAGACGCGGCGCTGACATCGCGTATCAACCACTATCAGTATCATTTCTCGAATAGAACTTTAACAACTTTTGGCATCGTACACGACTCTTTAACGATGGAAAATTAATAAAAATCTCACTAGCGTCCAAACACAGTAACAACACCTGACAACTACAACATGGAAATTTAGTTCCGCTGTTTGCCGTGGGACTTCTTTCGTGAAAAGGACTCTAATGATATTCCGAGACACAAAGGTCACGTGGGTGACACAAGCCTGCGTCATCGATGTTCAATATATTAAATTTGTGTTTATCTTAAATTGCTTCGCTTGAGCGGACAAACAAAATGCTAAATGAATTGCTTTTTGTATTTTATTTTGTATATTATTAACAGATTTATTTCCCAATTTCTTTAGTTGCAATGCAGTGGCGATTGGACAGTGACGTAGCTTTGTTACTCTCTGAATGTCAGACCTTGTCACCCGTGCGCGCTCGCCTTTATTTAAGTCCGCGCTCACCGACCAGAGCAATCTCTCGCAAATATTCAACATTTTAAAGATAATTCGCTGACTAGGAACAAAACAACTATTAGGCATTATTTTTAGAATAACATTGCAAACGTTAGAAAGCAATGTTCATCTTGATTTGTTTTATTATTTCGAAGGAAATCGTAGCTTTTTTTTTCTATTTTCTTAGAGTTTGTATATTTTCCGCCATCTTATGAAATATAACTGAAAACTTAATTTATACCATTGTCAATGTAACTAAAGATAATGCCCAATCGGTTTTTTAAATATCCACTCATCAATTTTGTTACCTTCGGAAATGTTGAAGACGTGCGAAAGAGAGCAGTGGCCGGTGGGCAGGCTTTTCATTATTTTTTTACATACGTATTACAAGCACTTTGGTATTCCGGATTATATATGAAATAAGGTGAACCGCAAGCTTATAGCTAAATAAACTTTGATCCGATGTATCCCAAGAAATGTTTGTTGGGATTTGAAGTATATTTGAAGATCTATATGAATGTTAGGATTGATATATTTACAACATAATATTGTGATATGTATTAGTATTAAGTGAGTCGTATTTTCAGTGTCTGATCATAGATCATTCACATTTTGTATAGCTTCAGGAGCAAGACACTCGTAAGACGATCTCAAAGCTATTTCAACCATAAGTTAACCATAATGTTTGTACTTGTTTACGGTATTATCTAATTATTAAACGACCTCTAAAGCGAGTAAACATTGGCCAAAGCTCGCCAATCCTCAGCCAACGCGAGCATAGGCTAATTAATAAATGGCGACTGCTCTCTACATGTTGGTCAAGTTTGATCGAGCCAATGCCAACCGCCAACGTACACGTATCAACCAACATGCAAACACAGCTTTCCAAGTACTTACCTCAGAGCAAATGAAAATACAGAGTCCCTGCGGCGCACTGCCAAAGTGACGCCAAAATCGCTTCCAAAACTACGTGAATTCCCAATAAATACACGACTCATGCACACATACGCATTCAAAACTACGTGAATTTCTTGTCAGAACTTCATACTGAAAACATCCGTTTTAAAAAGAAACAATGAGTTCTTGCAGTGTTAAGAACTGTAAAAACAACACAAAAGTAAATAAGAAGGATGGAATATTTCCACACTTAAGTATTTATATTATCACTTATTTTGATGAATTACACGACACGAACTTCGACTACGCACACATGTTTCAAAAAGTGGCTTCACTTTTCGTGTTCGCGGTGGTCCCTCTGTATTTTTATTTGCTCTGAGGTACTTACTTACAGACAAACGCTTTTGATTTGTGCAGAAAAACTGACACTAATCCGAAGTGAGTAAAGCGGCGAGCGATCCTAAGTGTTGGTAAGACATTGGATTGGCCCACTCGAAAAAGGATAAGCTGAAAAAGTGTAACTTTGGTTTACGGCGGGGTAAAGGATGAGCAGTCAAGTGGTTATATCTTCAATGACAAACCTCAGCAAATTGGCTGTCTACACGTTGGCTGTCCTTTGCTTGGCGAGCTTATGGCCAACGTTCACTCGCTTTAGAGCTCGTTTAATAATTGGGTAATACCATAAACAAGTATAAATTATTATAACACCGGCTTACACTCACGGTAATGTTTTTATCGGTTCTCAGGGAAACGCGCGATTCTAAAATCGCGCGTATTCCCGAAGGGGCTCTAATGGCTCCGAAACCGGTCGATCGCCTCGACCGATAAAAACATTATCGTGAGTGTAAGCCGGTGTTATAATAATGTATAATGAATCCTCACGCAAGTTTTGATGAAGCAAGTATAAATTGTTTCTAAAACCCCCGAAAAAGAGCTAATAATCTCCTTTCTTTCTTTCTTTCTTTCTTTCTTTCTTTCAAACGGCTGAACAGATTTTTTTAATCATAGCTAAGAATACTCTAAAGTCTAGATCAAGTCACCTTTCATACAAAAAATAAATCAAAATCGGTTCAGCCGTTTGGGAGCTACGATGCCACAGACAGACATCATGACACCCCTCTTCTTGTGTCGGGGGCTAAAACATAAATAGGTTTGTGCAAACCTCTGCCATCGGGCAACGCTTTCTTTGTTTGCATCATATTTAAAGGTTACTAAGGTTGAAATTGCATTGAAGAAGAGCACCTGTACCCGCGCCCTGTCTTACGAGTGTGTCTTACGCCTTATTCTGCGCTGTTATTTGTAACTACTATTTAGTTAATAATTATGACTGTATTATTGCGATTTGAGAGGATTGAAAATGATTTTATGTCAATGTATATTAAATATATATGTGAAGCCATGAGACTTTACCTTTTTAGTCTTTGAACTTGAACCCTAAGTTAGAATAACTTCTGGCAGAAGTTTATACGTTCAGAGTAAGTTGAGAGATGAATCAGCTGCAACTGGGTATGAGTAACAAACTTCTTACGCGGTCTCAAACTAACGTTAAAACAGCTCAGTTCGTAAAATCACGCGAACGTGAACCTTAACGTGTCCAGATACGGTTTGCGGTCGCGCAACATTTTTCATCACCTAACTGGATTGCTTAAAACAGCTAGGCGTAAGGCCCCAGGACCCCAAGGCCTACCGATTTAAACATCTGCCAAGCCCTAAATTCTCGTAAAAATGAGTTGATCCATAGAAAAAGGTTAACACTGCAAAATGTGAACATCTGTACCCTTAGTACTTAGAATAACTACACAAAGAAACCAAGTACATTCGCAAAATTTAAGCCATTCAAATGGTGTCATATATGACACCAAAAAATAAAAATAAATTACTATGACAATTTGCGCGGTGAAATCGTACCACAACAAATCAGAAAAGCAGCATAAGAGTTATGGTGTGACATTCCACAGGTAATCCATTAATTTTCTTGCTTAAATCGTTTAAAATACCAATCGAAACGTAAGCTACAAAGCGAATTTGTAGCTTACGTTTTGAGAAGGCGTTGTTTGGAAACTTACCTTCTCTGAGTAGTTATTCTAAGCCTTAGTACAAGTTTTGATAGTTTTCGAAAACTTTTTTCGTTTACGTATTGTTCCATACATTGTAGTAAAGCGCCTCCAGCGGAAACGCGGAGGAACTAAAATCGGTAGTAATCGGCGGTATAGATTGCTTCACTCTAATACAGAAAAAAGTTTTCGAATACCTTTCAGCCCAGCAATGTATGGAACAAACGTAAACGAAAAAAGGTTTCGAATACTATCAAAACTTGTACTAAGGGTACATACTGATATTTTTCACGTTTTCAGGCTTCGTGCTATAATCAAATCTGTAGGTATTGAGGATCTCTATAGATTGCATTAGTAACTTTGTTTACAAATATTTAGTATAATATAATACAATGATGAAAGAAAGTCAACAGTATGTTGAAAACCCCTAATTTTCCACCACAACAAATTAAACTAATTAAAGGTAGTGCTACAAAATAGTAGTAAAAAAATTTATGGCCGCTCAAAAGAAAAAATGACGCCACGGGTCAATACAAGGTTACCCAAACTAATCGTTTATTCAAATTTAAATAGGACCGACGGCATTATCATTCAATCTGTTCACAATCGGTCAAGCTCGAATATCTCGTTACAAGACAAAAAAATATATTCTAACCTATCTAATCACCAAAATTGCTGTTTAAATTTCGAACAAATTGTGTATGTAGGGTTTTTTTTTTTTTTGCGCTTGACGATGGCCCCACTTATGAATTTCACGATCATTCCCGACATTCCCGTTGTCCCCCATCGCCTCGCCCCACACAGGGTCGTCAGGGTCCATCCAACAGCCCTAAGAAATAAGGTAACTTCCCGCTATGACTGGCTGGACCTTGTTGGACGTCCTACGAAGCGATAAAATTTATATATATATATATATTTATAATGTATATATTTATTCCTAATATATTATATATATTAATATGTATTATTTCGTTGGTACGTTGATTTCAACTTTAAAAACAAGTCGCGCCATTTTCTTCAAAATGGCAGATAGTGCTCATAGCGCTTCGCTATTAGCATTATAAATGTAGATAAAATCATAATTAGCTTTTTAAATTCTCCAGCGAAATTAATAATATATTTTCTAAATATCAGGAAAGAAAACAAAAATCATTTTGGAACCTCCCGAAATTAATAAGTACAGCGCTATCCGGTATTGGATCAATATCATGTTCACGAAGTCTTTATTTTCATTGCATTTCGATAAAATGCAATTTTTTTAGATCACTGCCAGACATAATTCAAACACATAGATAAGTGTTTGATTATATCTTGCAGTGATCTCAAATATAAAAAACTAATTTATATTAAGTAAAACGTACCAAAACGAACTTGGAATGTTATAAGAATGAAAGTTTCCGGTTCCGGTTCTTTTTTTTGCAAAGTACTAATAATATTTAAAACATATTTATGTACATTCATAATAATACGCCTCTCATTATCAATACAAATAAATAATTTCGGTCCATTAAGCACGTTTATTTTCAGTTGTAAGCCTTATTTGTAACATAAATATACCTTAAACGATCGCTTGTTCTAAACTTCATCAAATACGTCACACCCGCCGGCGCTGACGCTTTGCTTTGCCTTCTCGCTTGTCGGCAAGACTATAAAGAGAGCCGCCTCTTTGGTCTCGCCGCTTTTTTCGTCATTCGATTTCGAAGCGCACGCGTTGGAGCTCATGTTCAAACATGGTGGAACAAAGCAAAGATATCGGGAGGAAGCTGCTCGCTCTGATGAAGGAGACAGGGTACCCTCTGATCCAACAGAACGGCCAGAGGAAATACGGCCCGCCACCCTACTGGACCGGCCCTCCGCCCCAGAGAGGGTCGGAAGTTTTCATCGGGAAACTCCCGCGGGAAATATATGAAGATGAGCTCGTCCCCATCTTCTCGAGGGTCGGCAAGATATACGAGATGCGACTTATGATGGACTTCTCCGGTTCCAATCGAGGGTACGCGTTTGTCACATACTATAACAAAGTGGTTGCCTCGAGAGCTGTAAAAGAGTTGAATGGCTACGAAATCCGATCGGGACGGTTCATCGGAGTGGTGAAATCAGTAGACAACTGCCGTCTCTTCGTCGGCCGCATACCGAAGACTAAAACCAAGGAGGAAATCCACGAGGAACTTGCGAAGAGGGTGGATGGGATAGTGAATGTGATTCTGTACAAGGACAGCTTCGATCGCAGGCGGAATCGAGGGTTCGCTTTCGTGGAGTTTATGTCCCATCGAGCAGCCGCGATGGCGCGGAGGGTGCTGGTGCCTGGATGTGTGAAGTTATGGAACGAAGAGGTCACGGTGGATTGGGCTGAGCCAGAACCAGATATTGACGACGAACAGATGAAAAGAGTAAGTAGTATTTAAATGTTCGCGCTGTGCTTCATATTATATTATCTACCTTGATCTTAGAATAACTTTTATAATAATTGAAATTCACTATCGGCGCCTGCGGTTTCACCCATCTACATACAGGATCTGCAGTCGATACGGAAAATTACGTATCGATTTCCGTAAAAACTTCGGAATTAAAATTTGTATAGGAATCGATACGTAGGCATTTCACTTATCGAATATAGGTAGGTACCTACTTTGCCCTTTGTTTTTCTGGCTAAAAAGTAGTCCAGTGTGTTAAGGGTGTAAGCTACCCAAGTCCATACCAAATTTATAGGTACCTACTTACCTACCTATTGCAAAGAAACATACACACGTGCATGCTAACTTGCGCAACTTTCAAAATATTAGTCTGATTTGCTTTTATTGCATGTCTACATAATTCATAATCGGGAATTATCTGACCCTTGTAATACCACACTGTTTATAATTTCGGTAAAGTTTACATTAACTGCCCTCCAAACCGTAGGTAGTCTTTCACTTGTTAGTGAATTTGTATAACTTTGAAGTAGGTAAGAACACCAGGTTGCTTTTGCAGGTAAAAGTGCTCTACGTACGAAATTTCCTGATCAGAACCGGTCCTGATACTATAAAGTCGGTATTTGAGGCTGCGATATCAAACAAAATAGAGCGGGTGAAAAAGATCAGCGATTATGCCTTTGTCCACTTCTTTGAGAGAGAGCATGCCGAGTTAGCGATGCGAAAGTTGCAAAATGCGGAGATAGATGGCATTAATGTTGAGATTAGATGGGCAAAGCCAGTTCAACGTGAAATATACCGCATCCAAAAGCTCCGCCGAGGCAATGCGAAATTCAACAAAACTTTTGACCTTGCTCAGACAATGTGGCTTTACAAACAGCACAAAGACAAGAAAGAATACGCAAACTCTCCGAAGGAAGATGAAGGAATTGGGTCGGGCTACGCAGACTCGCTGTGTGGCTCTCCGACGAGCTCAAGGCCATGGCTCAACCAACCGACTGCACCGAAGGAAAATTACTCACTGCCTCCAGCTAAGCTCGAGGCGCTATGTAATAGGTACGTCTGAACAATTTGATTTAAATAATTTTCCTCATTGATGGATTGATTATTCTCATGACATAGATGTGTGTTGTAGTAGGTACATTAGAAAATTTTCCTTGGTTTTCCTATACAGGTTTGCACAGATCGGTGGTGCTGAACCGAAAGATCATTGTGCTTATCGTTATGAACAACTTCTCCTGAGGGGCCAACCCCAAAAAAAACCCATATTTTGGTCTATTTATTTGGTTGATCACCATGTTATTGAAAAATTTTATGGAACCGCCAATATTGTTTTTTGATGTTAGTGTTAGTCCCATTGTAAAAGTAGTTTTTAATTATTACAATGATCTTTTCGGTTTAATGTCACCGCTCTGTACCCTGTATGCTCTTATATAGGTATTTTTTTTTTTTAAATGCTAGATTCGGTTTTGACAACTTTGGTGGTAGCTAGCGAGCTAAGCATTTCAGTGCCCTAGGACCATTGTATAGTTCCCTTAAAATGTTTCATTCACAGCAGCTCTAGCTCATTGTTGGGATTTGAACCCACACCCTGCGGATCGGAATTCGTGCGCGCCAACCACTGATCATCGCTACAAAAGAGAAATTTATTAGTTGTTAAACTTGAACATCTTTTCTCGCCTTCGATATGCCTACATCATGACTTGGAAATGAAGAAACTGCTCTGTTTGATAAGACAGGCAAATGGCAGATCTACCCTTTTTTTCTGCACTGTCACGAGTGAATCTGTTTCTTCTAGGCAAGTGTGCCCCATCGTAGACTGCATCATCGCTTAACATCAGGCGAGTTGGTGGACAAATGCAAGCTTATAATTGATTAATTAAAAAGCTGTTATTTAACCAAACATATCTAATTAAGTATGTATTTAAAATATTTATGTATGTATATCAGTCTCTGGCAGCCATATATAGCTTTGCTTAGTTTGGGGTCAGATGACTACAAAAATGCCCTGAATATTTATTATTAAACCCTGCATCTCTACAGATACACATGGGCGCAACCGGTGTATGAATACCAGAAGTACGTAGACCCCCGCGGTTCAGAGGCGTGGGTGGGAAAGGTGGAGCTCCCAAAGGTGGGGCCGCCGCTGTTGTCTTCTCCAGAGACCATCGGGCCACTCGTCACCGGCGCTTGCATCAGCTTGCAGCAGGCTAATGTGGAGGCTGCTGCCACTGCTATCTCAGTTATACAAGTATGTATGCTTTTACATTTTAATATGTCAATAAAGATATAGGTGGTACGTTTCACCTATGATGGGAAATTCAAATTTAAATTTAAAAAATTGTTCTTGTAGCTAGGCCGGGTCGGGTTTGCGGAAATTGATTATTATTCGTTACAAAATCATGTAAAGCTATAATGCACATTATTATTCACTTATTTGCCAATAAATAAATTTTTGCCGTTTCAAATGGTTAATGTAAGTAATATGGTGCGTTACTGATAAATAGCTGTACATGATAATGCAAAGAACAGCCAACGATTTGCGCAAACACTGACATTTAAGATAATTACACGGCCTAGCAAAAAAGAACAAAAAAAACTGTTTAAAATTCCCGCCATAAGTGAAATGTACCACCTCTATCATTTAAACTGTCGGCTAATTATTCAGCTCCAAAATGTAAGTATTTTGTCAGCAAATAAAGTGCATTGAGTTGCTTCTAGTGGTCGGCAAAAATAATTAAATTGATCAACTATAATTAATTATGATACTGGACACTGGCAGCCTTAAAATTGATTACATTGTTGTTGATTATTTAGTAGTAGTAATAGAGCAGCAAATCGTGATTCGGATTTAATCAATCTGAATCACTCATAAATGTGCGAAAATCATGATGGTTACCTTACTAAATTAGACATTGGTCAGTATTTCTAAAATGCATCTAAATGTAAATAGTGTAAACCCTGCACGCTTTTCTCTTGAATTTTGTACCAGACGCTAAACCAATGTCATTTATGGTAATACAATCAATAGGGCTATGCAACTATATGTATGGACTATGGAAAACCCTTCCTGGAAAATATTTTTTAGGGTTCCGTACCCAAAGGGTGTAAACGGGACCCTATTACTAAGCCTACGATGTCTGTCTGTCTGTCTGTCCGTCCGACTGTCCGTCTGTCCATCTTGCCTATAAACGGATGTATCTTAACGGATTAACTAGGAAATAATAAGTGTTCCATCACGCGAAGTCGGTCTCTAGCCTTCTTGTAGTTGTGAATGCACATTATTTTGTGTGCGTAGGCTATAAAGCGCCGAGCGGTCTATAGGTATATGGCTGAGACAAGTGTGGCGAGAGAGGCTGAGATAGAATAAACTACCACCGATTATGTCCTGCGGCGAAAACTGGAACTAAATGTAGTTTTCGTATTTCGGTGTTCAAGAGCCACATAAAATATGCGATTGTGGCGCCACGTCCATCTGACTTGAGTGGTGGCGCGGACTCTAGAACGTACCTGACTGCCTAGTCATCCTAGTGGGAGTTTTCCCAGTGGCGTTTACTTACCGACTTGTATGAAATAAGAACAGCGCCATCTAGCGCCATGTCGATGGAACTATACTCTTACATACAAATCGTAGATAAGTAACTCCACTGGAAAATCGCCCACTATCTGTACTACTAAGCTTTATTTTTTTTCTTACCCATAATATTTCTATTTTCAGCATCTACAGCTGAGATCAGACTTCATGCAGCAAACTTCCCCGACACCAATGCATTCTATGTACCCTGCCATCATGCCACCTGTGCCTGTCAGACTGCCATACATGGGCACATCAATCTGCTCCCAGCAGTTGCAATCACTTGCAGTTCCAACGTTTTGGCGCAACGTCTAAACTAGGTTAGAAACTCTAGGCAACGTTTTAAATTTAACACCTTATTGTGACTCGATAAGGTGAAATCTAAACTGCCTCTGCTTTAAGTTATAATCTCTAGGTCAAGTTGAAATTAGACTTCATTGTGATGTTGAACTTTCTTTACATATTTAGCAGCAGTGTGATTGTGGATTTAATGCCTTCTTTCGTGACGAAAAAGGTTGAAATTCAAAGTTGCATTGCGTTGTTATTGCTTTTGTTGTGTATAACGATAGTTGTCAATTTTGGTAAATTGATACTTTGTTAATGTTTATTGTAAAGTGACCTTATGGTGAATTTAAGACTTTTATCAACTGTTATAAATGTGTTTAGTTTATACTTATCCTTTACATAAGTTAGTTTTGACAAGTTTCGTAAATTAGAAATTTTTATGTAAGAACATTGACAAAAAGTTGGTTTAGTTTGTTGATTATTTTCAAATATTTGTTGTAGACATTTACAAAATGTAAAGTAGCCATTGGCAATGCTTCCTTGTGGTTCTGACAAGCTTCGCAATCTTGAAATTGCTTTAAATGTAAGTTCTTTGACAAAAAGTTGGTTTAGTTAATCGATTAATTTCATATATTTCTTGTAGGCATGATTTACAAAATGTAAATCAGTCATTCTCAATGCTTCCTTGTGGGTTTGACAAATTTTGCGAATTTGAAATTGTTTAAAAAGCTTTCACCATAAATACAATAGATAATAGGTTTAAATGTAAGTTATTTGACAAAAAGTTTGTTTAGTCGATTTTCACATATTTTTTGTGTGTAGGCATTATTTACACAATGTAAAGTTGCAATTCGCAATGCTTCCTTGTGCTTATACCTTGGTATATTCAGAGAGAATGTATTGTTCCAAAATTTTGGATTCATAATAAAAAAAATGCATATTGACTGTTTTTCTTTGTTGTATATATAAATATATAATATCCTTAAGACTAAAAGTTAGGCTTTAAGGCTCCGCCGGAGGTCTGGTAAAGACAATCGTGCCCAGAATTGAAAACTGACCGACACCCTGCTATCCTGCGACAGGATTCCACTAAGGTACATAACTTTTACCTTCACTTCTCTATAATAATATAGACTATAATTTATTTATTCTGTGCCCTATATATAATAAAATTATAAAGGCCAGGCGCCTTACGGACAACTGCTATTACAGGCACCTAATCCGCTCAGTTGGAAAATCACGCGAACGTGTACCTTATCGCACCCAGATACGGTTTGCGGTCGCGTGATTTTCCAACTGAGCGGATTAGGTGCCTGTAATAGCAGTTGTCCGTAAGGCCCCGTAAGCCTTTACAGAAAAGTAGGAAATAAAAGTTTCATTATTATTCTTATATTTATATTTTATTAATAAACAACACCGCGTTTTTCGACCAATGACAACTGATAATATCCCGTTAGTCATTGGTTATGCCCTAGTAGGTATCATGGTTATGCCTGTCCGCCGTCATTTTGTTTACATAGGTATCTAAAAATAAATTGCTTGTATTCATGTTTGATTATTATGGACAATCGCTGATTGGTATGCAGGTACCGTTGAAATTTCTTGCGAACCCTTCATTGCAGTAGCAGCCATCGTTGCACCGAATGTTTATTATTGGACAGGTAATACCCAGGGTAGCACAGGTAGTTTGACACGCAGAACCGCATTCGTAATGCTCGTTAGCCCTTGGACATTCCAATTGACCTTAAATAAGAGTACGATGCAATCAATCTTACAGAATAAGCCTTGCGTCGACGCCTGATGGAATTCTTGCCTACATTTGGTCTAAACTCGTTTATTAAGTTCTGTTTCTGTTAAGTTCTGTTTATTAAGGACTGTAATCCTACGGAGTGGGATGGCCGCCCGGGCGCCCGCGCCAATAGCGATATCATTCATAGCGTACCTATATCACCTATATGCCGTTCATAGCGGCGCAGTTCTACCCGCAACTATACGAGGCGAGATATAGATGATATGAGGGATACCATACCTAGGTATATCTGTGCGGGCGCCCGTCGCGGCTATCCGCGCCGTTATTGCATTTACAAACCATCAACAAATCGATTCATCAGCGAGACAAGGCATAAAAGCTCGAAGTACCTTATTAAAAATCGAGGTGGTACGTATCAGCTTTCTAAGTAGGTAATAATCATCATCATCAGCCAGAAGACGTCCACTGCTGAACATAGGCCTCCCCTCGACAGCCTGCCTTTTGTTTGCATCCACTGGATGCCCGCGACGCTCACAAATAAGTATAAGTAGGTAAGTATATTTATATTTACCTGTACAAGTCATAAAGATACAAAAAAATAAAAACAAAAAGAACTTTGTAGAATCCATCTTGTAACGAGAAAACGCTAATTCTTGTCGTGACACGGTTTGTTCTGCCGAGGTACGCAAACGCATTGCTGCTCTCTTGTTATTGGGTAGGTATGTTACCTACTTCACTGCCGTCATAAGGCGCAAGTCACACTGTTAAACAGGGACGGCGGACGCTTTTCTTCAGCAATTTCGACATTTGCGCGACCATTTATACTTTTTAGGGTTCCGTACCCAAAGTGTAAAAACGGGACCCTATTACTAAGCCTACGATGTCTGTCTCTCTGTCCGTCTGTCCATCTTACCTATAAACGGATGTATCTTTCAAACCGTAATAGATAGCCAGTTTTTTTATTTTTTATAAAGTTAAAAATTTTAAAAAAGTAAAAACGAAAGGGAGTCCCCATCCAACAAACGAAACAACAGGAATTAAGAATCAATTATTTTGTAGAGTATAACAATTGATCCCTAATTTATTTTTTGCATTAGAAATTAGTTAAATTTATTTTTTGCGTTGAAGAAAAATAATTATGAACATCTGCAAAGTAACGCCTGATTCAATCTACTATCTGCTCTTTGGGATAATCTATTTACGAGTATTTTAAGGATATTAAAATTATCTTGTCATTCCTCGCTTCCTCGGTCAAAGAGATTGATATACATATTATCATCATCATCATCATCATTTCAGCCGTAGGACGTCCACTGCCGGACATAGGCCTCCCCCATCGATCTCCAAAAGGGCCGGTTGGAAGCGGCCTGCATCCAGCGTTTCCCTGCGGTCTCTTTTAGGTCGTCTGTCCATCTTGTGGGTGGACGTCCTACGCTGCGCTTACCAGTCCGTGGTCTCCATTCCAGAACCTTTCGGCCCCATCGGCCATCTGTTCTGCGTGATATGTGCCCTGCCCACTGCCATTTCAACTTACTAATCCGGTGGGCTATGTCGGTGACTTTCGTTCGTCTACGGATCTCCTCATTTCGGATTCGATCTCGTAGAGAAACCCCGAGCATAGCCCTCTCCATAGCTCGTTGTGCGACTTTGAGCTTGCTTATGAGGCCCATAGTGAGAGACCACGTTTCAGTGCCGTATGTCATCACTGGTAACACACACTGGTCGAAGACTTTCGTCTTAAGGCACTGAGGTATTTTGGACGAGAAGACGTAGTTAAGACGCAATTAAGTTAAACAAACGTGCGTAGTTTACCGAACGCTGCCCAGCCGAGTTGGATTCGCCGATTGACCTCTTTCTTGAAGTTGGACCTACCTAGTTCGACGGTTTGTCCTAGGTAGACGTACGCGTCAACAGCTTCAAGAACTGAGTTCCCAACTGATACTGGGGCGGGCACAACATGGGTATTTGACATGACCTTTGTCTTGTCCATGTTCATCTTAAGGCCCACCTGTTGGGAGACTCGATTGAGGCCTTCGAGCATCATGCTGAGATCTTCCATCGATTCTGCCATGACCACAATATCGTCGGCAAACCGAAGGTGAGTGATGTACTCGCCGTTGATGTTGATGCCGAGTCCTTGCCATTCCAGGAGCTTGAAGGCATCTTCCATTGTGGCAGTGAACAGTTTCGGAGAGATAACGTCTCCCTGTCTCACGCCTCTTCGCAATGGAATTGCCTTCGAACTCTGCTCCTGTACTCGGACCGACATGGTGGCGTTATTGTACAAACACTTCAACACTTCGACATACCGATAGTCAATACGGCATCGCTGGAGAGACTCGAGCACCACCCATGTCTCGACCGAATCAAAGGCTTTCTCATAGTCCACAAACGCTAAACATAGTGGCAAGTTATATTCTTCGGTCTTCTGTATAACTTGGCGTAGCGTGTGGATGTGGTCTATGGTACTATAGCCTTTTCGGAAACCGGCTTGTTCGATAGGCTGGAAGTCATCGAACCTGCGATCGAGACGATTCGTGATGACCCTCGAAAACAGCTTATAAACATGGCTCAGAAGCGAGATGGGTCTGTAGTTCTTCAGCAAGGTTTTGTCACCTTTCTTAAAGAACAGCACCACCACGCCTCTGTTCCATGCTTCTGGCGTTATACCTTCGAGTAAGACAGAATTAAAGAGCTTCTGAAGGACTCTGAGTACCGGTGTTCCACCCGCTTTCAGAAGCTCTGATGTGATTCCATCGTCCCCCGGCGCCTTGTTGTTCTTGAGCTGTTTCAGGGCCATCCTAATCTCGTACAGGCTGATGTCCGGGATATCTTCAGTATGGTGTCAGTATAGTGTGTACTATTATAACTATGTATACATATTATACATAGTTATAATAGTTTTAAAATATTAACAACCAGATATATAGAACAAGCACAAATGTTCATCACATAAATGTTTGTCCTAGGTGGGAATCGAACCCACGCTCCCAAGCTCAGAAGTTAGGTTCACTACAATACAATACAATACAATACAATACAACTTTATTACACACCGAAAATACAAATGAAACTTAAAGTAACATAAAAACAAATAAACGGCAGTATAATGGGCGGCCTTATCGCCTAAAGCGATTTCTTCCAGGCAACCTTTGGATGGACAGGACTAAAGAAGTTGAAAAACGGTCGGTGGTGCACATAAAATATAAATAAATAATATATACATACATATATACACTAAATACGCAATGCTGAATACATGCCATAAATATTATAAATAAAATACATAATATATATACGTACCAATTAACACGAAGAAAAATAATGTGTATAGACTTGATTCTTAAAAATAGGAAGAGATTTGGCCTGCCTGATAGAAACAGGCAGCGCATTCCACAGTAGGACAGCTTGAAAAGTGAAGGACTTACAGTAGGAAAGATTGACGTGAGAAGAAGGAGGAATTTTTAGCTGGAGGGCACGACAGGATCGCAAAGTACTGGAATGAGCTTGAATAAATTCAAAGCGCTCCTTTAAGTATAAAGGGATATTGGGATTAAACAGAATTTTATAGACAAAGGAGAGGACATGAGAATTACGGCGAAGGCGGATAGGTAACCATTTGAGCTTTTGGCGGAATTCAGATACATTGTCATATTTGCGTAAACCAAATATGAACCGAATGCAGAAATTTTGTAAACGCTCGAGCTTGTCGAGTTGCTCTTCGGTTAAATCCAGATAGCAGGCGTCTGCGTAATCTATTATTGGGAATAAGAGCGATTTCACGAGCGCAGTTTTAGTAGAAATAGGCAGAAAATTACGCAACCTTCTGAGTGATGCTGCAGAACCATAGATTTTTCTACTGACTTCAGCAATCTGAGAACACCAATTAAATTGCCTATCTATAGAAATTCCCAGGTTCTTAACTGTCTCGCTAATAAGGATAGGAATTCCGTCAAAAATCACTTGCGGAAGACGGGACCAGTCAATTTTAGAGATCATACGGGAGCTCCCTATAATAATTGTCTTAGTTTTGCTAGGATTCACTGTAAGGCCATATGATCTGCTCCAATCGCGTATACGCCTTAGATCTTCGTTTGTCGACTCAATTGCCTCGTGTAATAGACCTAATGGAGCTTGGGTATATATCTGCAAGTCATCTGCATAGAGGTGATAGGAAGAAGTAAGATGTTGTGATATTGAATTTATAAAAATTGCAAAAAGAAGGGGAGATAACACGCCGCCCTGAGGAACACCAGCAGAGATATTGCACCACAAAGAGTACGTATCATCAATACGAATGCGCTGCCGGCGTCCAAACAGGTAACTTTGAAACCAATCAATTGCCGTTGGAGATATGTTAAGAGAGCGAAGCAGTGCCAACAGGACGTCAAAGTCAACATTACTGAAAGCGTTACTAAAATCTAGTAGCGAAAGTACAGTCAGATGACAATGACCCATGCCATCCCTTATATCGTCTGTGATTTTCGTCAGAGCAGTTACAGTGCTGTGCCCAGTACGGAAACCAGATTGGAATGGATTAAGGAGACTATTTTTGATCAGGTAAGAGGATAATTGTTGGTGGACAAGCCGTTCTAATACTTTAGACAGGAAGGGAAGAATAGAAATTGGACGAAAATCAGAGCATGAATTAGGATTAGGTTTTTTGGGAAGGGGCGTTATTTGAGCTTCTTTCCATATTACTGGAAACGTGCCCGAGGAGATGGAAAAATTGAGAATATACTGGATGACATGGACGATTACCACTACCAACTAGACCAACGGGCATCTACTATAAAATAAACACTATAATAAAATTACCTATATTACCTATGAGTTAAAATTGATTTGAAGTGGTACGCCCGCGTCCGTGTCCCTTTGTATTCTAATGTGTCTTGCACCTTAGATACGATAACATTTTTTTTTGTCAAAACGGGTATTAAAATTGCAAAACAACAACAAGCTTGCGCCTTGGATAAGAAAACATTAGAAAAATTAAAAAACGGCAATTTTTGCTAAACAACAACGAAGAATGTGTAAATTGAATATCTCCTGATAGCTATGCAAATGCTATGCTATTACTAGATAATGGAATGGTAATGGTAAGTTTCAGTTGCTTAGAAAAAAAAATAAAAGAAGTGTTTTACCAAGGATCCTGTCTATGGTTTTACGGAAATATTTCATACTAGGTACCTATACCTAGTATATGTATCCACTTACATAATTATATTATGTTTCACGTATCCTGTATATCCTACCTACCTACAGTTTCCTGCAGTCGTCCGTTTGGTCATCTCGTTTTATATGTGTGCCGCTCATTATTGAAGTGTGCGCTTGTAGAACTAGGTAGATAGGTAAGTTACTTTACTACTTTCAGTATATAAAAAGTACTCTGTGTTTACTACCTAGTAAGAGAATCCCATCAGTTCATGTCCTTGGTGAACTTTTTTCGGTAGGCACGTACGTACAGTGCCGTGTACGTTCAAAGGTGGACAAAATTTGAACTTTACTTCGAAATTTTTTCGGTAGGCACAAAGACATGTTTTTTTCCACGTTGGCGCCAAAAACTCATCACACAAGCCCACGTCACTGTCCAGCCGTTGCCATTGCAACAAACACAGACATTGGGAAACAAAATTATGTTTATCTATGATAAAATAGAAAACGCATTTCAATTGTCATTTTGTTTGCCCTCTCAAGCAAAGCATTTTTAAACATTATATTATTAAAATTAAAATCATAGTTTTATCGGATTCAGGGCCAATTCCATAACTTCAAACACGCTCTAAAAGCACAGAAGACATCTAAAAGTTGGCTCTCATTCCTTTAGAAATAAAGGTCACCGTACTACGTGCGTGATAGTTGAGGTTACGGAATCAGGGGCCTTACGGACAACAGCTAATGCGGCACCAAACTAACGTTAGATTCGCTCACTTGGAAAATCACGCGAACGTGAACCTTAATGCGCCCAGATACGGTTTGCGGTCGCGTGATTATCCAACTGAGCGGATCTAAGGTTAGTTTGGTGCCGCAATAGCTGTTGTCCGTAAGGCCCCTTGGCTCTGGTTGGTAGATTGAGGAGTTATAATTTCATCACAGCGTCGATGACGTAGCTTGGCGCGTAATGTGTATCATCCACGCATAGAAGTAATTCTATGCACCCACGTGATATCTCGGAATAGCATACCTGGCGGATAACATGCTTATTATACTAAGTTTATTTACCCGTGTTAGGGCACTGGTCTACTGGCACGCAGTTTTGGTTATTGTCTCTTGCAAATCCATCTTCACAGTAACATTTCCGGTTACAAACAATGTTAATTATAGGACAATTAGTGCGATTCTGGGTGGCCAAGTCAGCGCAAACATTGTCGCATGCCGAACCGCAGGAGAAGAACTCGTTATCACCTGGACAAATGTCTGAAATAAACATAAATTAACTTTTGAAAAGTTATTTTAATACCATATACGACTTTACGAACGACGACGACTACGGTTACGGTTGCGACTTTTGGTCTCTGTTTTTAGGGTTCCGTAAAAACGGAACCCTTATAGGAGCACTTCAATGTCCGTCTGTCCAGGGCCGTCTTTAACCTGTGTCTTTAACCTATTAGAGGCCCTGGGCACATTAGAATAATGGGGCCCCTATGACCTTGACAGAGTACTATTTTGTTCGAAAGAAAGTTGATATGCTGATTTTCAGGCGAGAGTAGAGTAAAGCTAATAAGCAAGTAGGTATTGTCTATGATTTTTTCGAAATAAATATGTTTGTCGGTAATAAATATTGGTTATCATTTGGTGATCTGGGGCCTTACGGACAACTGCTGTGACAGGCACCTAATCAGCTCAGTTGGAAAATCACGCGACCGCAAACCTTATCGCGCCCAGATACGGTTTGCGGTCGAGTGATTTTCCAACTGAGCGGATTAGGTGCCTGTAATAGCAGTTGTCCGTAAGGCCCCTGGTAGGAACTAGGCCTCTGTCGATCGCGGGGCCCTGGGCACGTGCCCAGAGTGCCCAGTGGGAAAGAAGGGCCTGCGTCTGTCTGTCCGTCTGTCAAGGCCCTTTTTCTCAAGAGCGCGTAAAGTTGAAAGTTAAGTAAGTAAGTTGTAAGTTGTTGTAAAGTTCAAGTTGAAATTTATACTAAATACTTGGATCTACGGTTCCTTTCAGATGTAAAAAAAAAAGTTATAAGTCAACGCATTCAAAAGATATCAACGTTTATTTTATGTCGCATATTTTGCAATTTCACAGGGGAATCAAAACCTATAGGGTACATCCCGTTGACCTAGAATCATTAATTTTGGCAAGAGGCAAGGTCTCATAGCACATATAAAGGAATAACTCTGAAAATTGTTAATTTGAAGTTAATCATCATCAGCCAGAAGACGTCCACTGCTGAACGACAGCCTGCTTTTTGCATCCACTGGATGCCAGGGACTCTAACTATGTCGTCGGTCCAGTGGAAGGCCTAATTTGAAGTTATATCATATAAAAAATATTGTTTTAGAATTACAAACTTACATTTTGTAGTTGTTATGTATGGAAGAAACTTATTGTCAACTACAAAGTTAAGTTTTTCTTTCAATATTTCAACTTCAGTTAGTTTTTTTTGGACTGCACGAGTCCTATTCGTACCTTTATGTTTAGTTCTAATCTCAGAGCTAAAATACGTAGGTAGGTGCCTACTTACTTTTATTTGCTTTGAGATTTCTAATAAGTTAATTCTGTCCGTCCGTCTCCGTCCTAATCATTTAGAACCTTTTAACTTCTACATTTTTATTTTATTTATTTATTTTAATCTAAATTTACTTTGGTGCTTCAGTTGCTTTGCGACTTGCGACTATGTAGTATGTCAGATCCATTATGTACATTCAGTATTGTCTACATAGGTATAATGTATATCACACAACAGTATACAGAATGTTTGCGAAATATAGCCTGCCAAGTATTCTTGTATGTATGTATAGCCTTACTCAAAGGTTTTTTATACTAGATAGGTATACCTACTTACTTGGCCTCACTCATGAATTGGTTTTTTGTGTATTTCGAACATCTGCCGTAGTTAGGTTCACATACTTTCGAATGTTTGAAACTATATAAGACGACTGGACCATGTACAATGTGCTCGTTGTACATAACCTTGGTTTTATCCAAGTTCATTCAGAGACCGATGATGAGTTGAGAAGAATTTCCTAGGCCGGCCATCATCCATTATATAAACCTACGTGCATGCTCCAGAGATTTGACCATTATGACGACGTACGGTGAGCCAGATAAAACTACAAAAGCTAAGTGTTCAAGACAAGAATTACCGCATTCATTGCCACTGATGCAGTCTCCAATAGCATTTCTGAAGAAGCCCGGTTTGCAGACACACTTTAAGTTGCAACGCTCGTTGGTCGCTAAACAATCAAACACAACAGCGCGAGTTTGGCAAGTTTTTTCTGGTGGGCAAATCGGCACACAGGAGAGCTCTTCGTTTGGTGCAAAACACTGTTGTGGTTGACCTGCAAAAGGAAAAATACTAAGCGAATCTCAATAATTTTAATTGTACCTAAGTATAAAAATATTATAACTTCGCTATTAATGGGTAGTTCTGGTACATATGACGAAAAGCGGGGATGAAAAGCTGTGAAAGCATTTCTCAGTGACGAGTCAAAGCTCCAAATACAACGCTTGGTCGTATTGGTGTATGACCGCACAACACCAATGAGGCAACTTGATCAAAAGTCCCTCCCAGCCCATTGAAAATATACCCCCAACTTTAGAATAACTACACAAGGAAACCAAGTATATTCCCAAAATTTAAGCCATTCACATGGTGTCATATATGACACCAAAAAAAAGCGCGGTGAAATCGTACCACAACAAATCAGAAAAGCAGCATAAGAGTTATGGTGTGAGATTCCACAGGTAATCCATTAATTTTCTTGCTTAAATCGTTTAAAATACCAATCGAAACGTAAGCTACAAAGCGAATTTGTAGCTTACGTTTTGAGAAGGCGTTGTTTGGAAACTTACCTTCTATGAGTAGTTATTCTAAAGTAAATAGTTAATAATTTTTTTTGATTCTCGCTCTGAGCGTTCCGTCCAACGGAACCCTCAGAGCACGAGTCCTACTCGTACTTGTCCGGTTTTTTTTAGTTATTGTATAAAATTGTCTAATTAGTATATTTATCTAAAAACAAGAATAAGTAGGCTATAATCCGGCATTTTTATCGCTAACATCAATTAACACATTAAAAAATTATAGCGAACTGTATAAAAAAGGCATGTTTTTTTTTCATATAAAAATATTATTTTTAAAACGAAATTCTCGTATTTTTTAAACGTAAACGATACAACATATACCCTAGAAGATTTTTTTACAGTTTAGCATTGGATGGCGGATTCAAACTTTACCCCTTTTCATAGGATGAGCCTCACTTTCCTCCACATCTGAAAATAGTTGTGTTGGTACCCCCAATGTTAGTGCACAAGCAAGGCATATATATCATATCGACTATAGATAAACAATAAGTAAGTTTTGTCGGGATGATTGATCTCTGAAAGGCTACACTGATCCCACCGAGTCCACAGAGCTTCATTCTGAACCATGAACCAATTTCTGAAGAATATGCCTAAAATTACATGGCTTTGGTTACGGAACCCTTCCCTAAGCGTGTCTCGGCACCCTCTTGGCCAGTTATTACAATCTCAAACCTTCTGGCGACTTACAATATAAAAAATATTTTCATGTTGTTGCTAAAACTCGCCCACTCTTGTACTCTACTCTAGGTTTACAGTCATGTTGGTGACGAGGCGGTATGGCTTTAAATGGCGGTATTTTTTATGGCTTTAGCCCACAGATATACACAACTGTGCTTTAGCCTATCTTGTAATAAGGTACAAAAAAATACAATTTGACATTGACATAGCAGGCAGGCAGTATTTTTTTTTCTATAAAAGAATTTTAGCGTCGTGCTCTTGTGTATTTGCCAGTGTCTTTAATGCACAAGAGTCAACTTCAACTTCAACTCTTATTTAATGGCCTCTTTTGTGAAAAAGAGATTACACAAGAGTCTATGACAAGAGTGCATTTGAAACTGGCACTGGAATAAATTATGACGCAGTCAAACAAGGCAGTGACAGTCAGAATCAAGTAAAGTCTGTGAATCTGTGAGTAAAGTCGTAGAGGAGAAAGTAATTCACGGAAAGTCAAAGTCATGCCCTAGTAAAGCAAAGAGTTTAAGGAAGACTTAGTAAAGTGGTGGAGACTTTACAAGAGGCTTCGAAAGAGCTTTGGAAACAACATGAAAATTTATACAATGTTTCACCGCGCTAAATCCCCACACTACCCAAACTCAAGCACGTCTACGAACATTTAATAAATAATTATCACTCGAAAATACACAGGTTTAAGAAAATAATACATTGGCGTCATTCACGAAACAAAACCAATCTAACAGAACTAAAGCTATCTACACATATCTTTTTATTTCAATGCAAAACAAGCATAGCTACAATTTGAGAGGTGTCTTTATTTTGGCTTAGAAAATGGTAGGTATGGCAGAATGATGTCATTTATATTATTAACTTAGTTTACCAATATCTGTATTTTTTGTAAAGATCTTATATACCCTAAAGGGACCGTTGCAATAAAGTGGCAACTGTACAATGACGTCAACTCCCAGTGCGCTAGACCTAAAAACGAGGCATTATGACCTTAATGACTTTAGCCTGCTCAGCAACGGGCGAAAAAACCTTTCAAATTAATAAAATAAATAACCTCTTTGTACTTTGTTTGTAACTAAATAACCATAAATAACCAAATTTTTTTTTTGCTGTGCTTCGTTTCTTTATTTATAATAGAAACTATAAATAAATGTGTAAAAACAGTGTAAGTATTGGAAAAAAAAACAATAAGCAATTAAGCATCTTATTAGAATCCTGAATGCGGAAGGAAATTAATGTGCGACTTAAATTTTGTCAAAATAATATTTCATTGAAAGTGTGACCGGCCGGTGAGGTAGACCTCGAGCCTCTGAGACCAGGGTAACCTCTTGGCGAAGTGCTATAAGGAAAACTGTGACTCAACCAGTATAAATACGTCCACGGGATTAAGTGGCTCCAAAATAATCCGGTAACAGGAAGACACTTGCAATTTTTGACACTATAAAATACAAAGACTGCAATATGTTGGGAAGAAATTACCTTCATAAGAATTGGCTCAAGTTATTTCGATGGTATACACCTCGCTGTGAAAGTTGCTCATCAATCCTGGCAAGAAATCAAAGAAGGTGCACCAATTTCCAACAATCAATGAATGACAGTCAATGGAGAAATCTACAACATGATGTCAAACAAGTGCCTAGTCAAACAAACCAATGTAACTCTTTTACATACAGAACACATACCTGCGGAGAACTTCGGTCAGAACATGAGGGCCATAAAGTCACTCTCTGTGGTTGGCTCCAATTTTCCCGCCTCTCCAAGTTCCTTCTACTTCGAGATGCTTATGGGCTGACCCAATGTGTTGTGAACACATCTAACCATAACATATCTGATATGCCATTAGAAACGATTATTAAAGTAATTGGTACTGTAGTAATCAGGCCTAAAGACATGGTGAATCCAAAAATGGCAACAGGTGAAGTAGAAGTCATCATAGAAAGTTTGGAAATCTTGAATAGTGCAGACAAGCTTCCATTTAATTTAAGAAACTACCAGAAACCTAAAGAGCAGTTACGACTGCAACATCGATACATTGACCTTCGGTTTCCTGAAATGCAAAATAACTTAAGGCAGCGATCAAACATGCTTCACAAAATGAGGAGGTTTTTGATTGAGAAAAATAGTTTCGTTGAAGTAGAGACACCCACATTGTTCTGTCGGACACCGGGTGGGGCCAGAGAGTTTGTCGTGCCCACTCATCATTCCGGATTGTTCTATTCTCTAGTCCAGAGTCCACAACAGTTCAAACAAATGCTCATGTCTGGTGGAGTTGACAGATACTTCCAAGTAGCAAGATGCTACCGCGACGAGACTACTAGACCAGACCGACAACCAGAATTCACACAGCTTGATATTGAACTGTCATTTACGAACTTAAACGGGGTCCTGAATATGGTTGAAGAGCTTCTTTATGCCACATTTATAAAGTCCCTTCCAAGGCCACCCTTTAGAAGGATGACTTACAAAGATGCAATAGAAAACTATGGCAGTGACAAACCAAACTTGACTTATGGACTGCAGCTCAAAAACATAACGCATTTCTTTTCGGAACGAGAAAAAGTTTTTGGTGCTTTTGCCCTACCATATCCCAAAGAAGCTGGCAAACTTTCAGCAAAATATAAAGAAAAAATAAAAGAATTCGCTAAGAAGTATGGTACAAATGTGGTGTTACATGAAAATATAACAAAAGAACTAGGAACTGATGTGTTTTCTAAAATTCAAGAAGTCATCGGACAAGAAAACATTTCAATATTATCACTTGGTGACTACAATAGTGCTTGTCAGTGCTTAGGGGAAATCCGTGAAATGTTAGCGCCGGTACTTAAGTCTAAAGACTTATTAAATATTAATGATAATGTGGAACCATTGTGGGTCGTAGACTTCCCCTTGTTTTTAAAGGGAGAAAATGGTTTAGAGGCTTGTCATCATCCTTTTACATCACCACACCCAGATGACCTCCATTTACTTGATACAGAACCTTTGAAAGTTAGGTCATTAGCTTATGATATTGTAATGAATGGAAATGAAATAGGTGGGGGGTCAGTGAGAGTACATAATGTGGAACTTCAAGAGAAGTTACTCAAAATGCTAGACATTGATAGATCAAAGTTGACTCATTTCTTGAGTGCTTTGCGGTATGGCTGCCCTCCTCATGCCGGGATTGCTCTTGGTATTGATAGATTGGTAACTTTAGCATGTAATGCGGAGTCTATTAGAGAAGTTATCGCTTTCCCCAAGTCCCATGATGGCAAAGATCCCCTGTCCGGAGCACCAAATAGTATATCTGATGATGATAAAAAGTATTATCATATCGCTACTGTTAATTGATAAGTTCTTGTGATAAGATTTATGTATTTTATAGAGACTAAACTTTTGGTAAGGTCAGGTTAGGTCTTAAACTTGTTTTGAACCAACATGAGACTTAGTAAAAGACATTTTTAATGTCATAATTATAATAAATCTTAAATGTTGTGTAAGCGGGAAAGCATATAGTGCACAGAAAAGAAAAAACAAATTGTTTAAATTAGAACAGCTGTCAAGGCATTTTTGTAAGAAATTTGAAACGAAACGTCAGTAATTCGAAATCAGCAACTGTGATGCGGAGTTCGACGCGTTGATCTAAATAAGAATGTTCAATCAAGATTCTCTCATAATGCCTGGTAACAGATTTTCCTTCTCATTTCCGTACTATTTACTTCTCTATTCTGTGGTATAATGCATCAAAGCCTCAGATCAACAAACAAGAGAGATATGCTTTAGTACAATTATCGCTTGTGTTCAAATATCTCCGTGTTTCCCCCACATTTTTCACTACCGCTAAAACGCTTGACGCAAAAACTGTAAATACAGCATACTTATAATGTTTTTTACGTACATTAAGAAATTTGCAGCAACAATAATGAACTATCTAATAAACTTGCAAAAAAAGTGGCAAGGTCGTCTGCAGGATGAGTTCGACTGAAGCAAATAAAGGACTGATGCGTTCGCAACCGCCACACCATCTCACCGATCTCTCTTGTTTGTTTGATCTTTGGTCAAAACATTAATTGTAAACCGAATTCTGTCCAGTCCTCAAATATCTAAGAAATCTGTAAATAAAATGTATGCCTGCATCATAATAACAGTAAAGTTGTTGACCTTGTAAAGCATACAACCTATTTCTAAGTAAATTTACACATACTTAGTTACTGTTTTTTTTAAATGTTATTGGTTATATTAAAGTTAGGTCAATAGCAAACAATCGTTGTTTACAATTTTATTACAAAAAAAATTTCAATAATATATTTAAATTCTAAAGTTGGGTAAAATAGCTGTATATTATGAATTTCCTACTTTAGTACAAAATTGCTATAGGTATTTTAATTCTAAAGTGTTTCAGTGTAAATTACCTTACCTTCTTTATAACAAGTGCAAGTCACTATGAAACAGGAAAATAACACAAATAAATTAGTTAAGCCCATCTTGTGTGATCACTGAACTTGTTGTGCCGAGATGATCATGCTGGATTTCTTTTTATATACAACATGAAGGTTTTAATGGATGCAAAGCTATTTTTGTTTTTATCCTGTTATGCCTAGTCAGAACATAAGTAGGAATTCTGGCTTTATGCACGTCGCCTTCGACCAAAATAAAATGAATGGACGGGCCCAGAAGAAGCGCATTTTTGAAGATTACAATATGAGCGCCGGCGCTCACTTCGTTTCAGTCGGTTTCTAGCCATAGGAAGTGGGACACATGACTTTTGTTACATGAAAACGAAACGTCTGAAAAAATTATGTCTACGTGTGCTTTCCCGAAGTGTAGGTACTAATTTATAATACAACAAAAAACCGCTATCTATTTTTTGTAAGAAAATAATGTACTGTAAGTACATGGTTATAATTAAGTGTTGAAGTATATGTCCGACGGTTTTGACTCGTTTTTACCGAGCAAGTTCAATGGTTATGGCCCGTCCATTCATTTTATTTTAGTCGAAGCATGTCGCATTCAATGTTGCCAATTCCAAGACCATATTATATCTAAGCATATAATTCTATAGATACGACGGCGAAGGAAAGACCGTGAGGAACTTCACTTCTTGGGTTTATGGCTTCTAAAGTGGCTTCTGCTAATAGAGTCACAATTCTGCCAATGTCCATTTCATGATAGTATTGTAAATGAGGAAACAGGTAATACCGATACGTCCAAGAAGTGGATTAGGACCTATCCTCTCTCTGAGAGAAGGAATGTGTCCAAGCAGTGGGAACATAATAGCCTAATTTCTACCAAAGAGTAGTTAAATAAAGAGTATCTACTGACTTTGACATTGTACTTCCGGGACACAATTCCCGCTTTCGTCTCTCAAGGTGCCTTCGACACAGACACAACCTCCTTGGCAAAATGTATCTTCTATGTCAAAACAACTTATCGGTTGATCTAATTGAGTACAATATTGTGCACGACATAAATTTTGCGAGCAGCTGGAGAACTCTTCATTGAACGGGCAATTATAGGCTGTAAATAATTTCAGAATTTTTAGATTGACAATTCTGATTTCTGCGACGGTTATTTAAAAACTACTACTTACTTGGACATTCATTTACTGGGACACAGTTGCCATTTCTATCCCGTAAAGTACCCGGTATACATACACAACCTCCTTGGCAATATTCATATTCTATGTCAAAACAACTTATCGGTTGATCTAATTGGGTACAATATTGTGCACGGCATAAATTTTGCGAGCAGCTGGAGAACTCTTCATTGAACGGGCAATTATGGGCTGCAA
The DNA here is from genome assembly GCA_914767915.1 of Agriopis aurantiaria. Taxonomy (NCBI): domain Eukaryota; kingdom Metazoa; phylum Arthropoda; class Insecta; order Lepidoptera; family Geometridae; genus Agriopis; species Agriopis aurantiaria. The sequence continues at coordinate 14,109,004 of OU611989.1, read as the reverse complement.
ATAATTTCAGAATTTTTAGATTGACAATTCTGATTTCTGCGACGGTTATTTAAAAACTACTACTTACTTGGACATTCATTTACTGGGACACAGTTGCCATTTCTATCCCGTAAAGTACCCGGTATACATACACAACCTCCTTGGCAATATTCATATTCTATGTCAAAACAACTTATCGGTTGATCTAATTGGGTACAATATTGTGCACGACATAAATTTTGCGAGCAGCTGGAGAACTCTTCATTGAACGGGCAATTTTGAGCTGCAAATAATTTCAGATTTAGATTGACGTCGTCTCGTTTCGGGGATGGTTATTTGAACTCGCCTGAATAGGTATGTACTATAATACTAATAGTGAAGTGTCAATATAATGTTAAAGGAAATGGCATGGAAATGGAGTGTAAGTATTAAGTATATATTTACTTACGACAACTTCCAACAGGAATACAGTTTCCGTTGTCGTCTCGTCTATAATTTTCAATGCATTCGCATCTTGGTGAACCACAATTGGTTGTGCATACTTGAATACTTTCTTCGTCAGCGTCGTCGTATAGATATATAGGACAGGCGTCGCTGTTGCAGACACTTGGGCATTGGTTAAACTGTTCGTTTTTACCGCAATTTTGACCTAGATATGGATTACACAATTATTTGAATTTTATTAAAATGCAATTAAGTATTCTACTTTAATGAAAACTTTAAACAAAGAATGTATGTAAACATTAGAAAAAATTATGTAAGTAACTAACTTAAACATTGATCTTGTGGAACACATATGCCATTCTCGTCTCTTAAAGTACCAGGAATACAGACGCAACCTTTTTGACATGCACCGTCTACTATTCCTATGCATATTATTTGTTGATCTACGAGTATTTGTGCACAATATTGTGCACGGCATATGTCTTGCATACAGCTAGAGAACTCTTCATTGGCCGGACAGGTTCGAGCTGTAAAATATTTGGGTCGTCCGAATCACTCATGGTACCTATTGAATCTATAATATTATTGTAAATCTGACTTGAACCGAGAACGAGTCCCCGGGACGATTACCTACTTGAAGCATTCATAAAAAAAAACAATGAAATCGAGGTAAGAATACTAAGTTATTAATAATCTTAAATTATTAAATTAAATGAAATTAAAAAATATATAACTTAAATGTTGTGGGGAAAAACTAAGTAGGTAGGTACATACTTAATTAGGAACCTATAAAATATTCAATACACATCCAGTGTTCATAAAAATATCTTAATACACATCATGCTAATTTTGTATTATTAGAAACATTGTATATGCGAGCCAGGCTTATTTCTCAAGGTAGGTAGGTATATAGGCTTATCAATTATTGCGAACCTTTTTTTATTTACTACTGATACTCACGACAATTTTGTACAGGAATACAATTTCCATTGAAGTCTCGTTTAAAGTTTTCTTTACACTCGCATTTCGGGGGACCGCAAAGAGTAATGCAAGGTTTTTCATCTTCGTCGTCGTTCATATTAGTGGGACATGCATCGGTATTACAAGTACTCGGGCACTGATTTAATATTTCGTTTTCACTGCAAGCGCCTGTAAAATTGCAATAACATGTCATTGTGTCTAATCTCGAGGCTCTCTCGAGGCTTGATAATCAGATACAGCTACATCTTAGAATAGGTACTAAGACCTACATACTGTCAAAATTAAATGTGCATGGGCGTAGCCATCGATCTATATGTAAATTGAATTCTTTGGTCGTAGCTATAGGTTTTAATTTAGGGTGGTACCGGAAATTTCTTTAGTTAAACAATAATCAAACACGTACATTGAAACTTTCTTTTAAAACTGGCTCACGAAGGTTCTGTAAAAATCTGGTCAGAATTTCAGTAGTAATAAATAATTTTTTCGCTTCTAGAATCCTTATTCGACTAGAAGCCTATGGCTCTAGTCTAGCTTCCGCACTAGTCTGGGACTGTGTTTCGGGTGCCAGTGGGTTCTCCTGTATATCATCATCATCAGCCAGAAGACGTCCACTGCTGAACATAGGCCTCCCCCTTTAACCTCCATACTGAACGACAGCCTGCTTTTTGCATCCACTGGATGCCAGCGACTCTCACAATGTCGTCGGTACATCTAGTGGGAGGCCTACCTATGCTGCGTCTTCCGGTTCGTGGTCTCCACTCAAGAACCTTTCTTCCCCATCGGTTATCGGTTCTTCGCGCGTAGTGGCCTGCCCATTGTCACTTCAACATGCAATTTTAACAGCTGTATATATATATATAGCAGTATAATTATGCCATAGCAAACAGTTATACCTACCTATAATGCAATAAATAATTAAGAATTTAGAAAATTGTCCATCATCAGATCATATCAGCTATCATGTTCATGTTCTATCATTCGTTCTCTCAGAGAGAGGATTGGTTGGGCCCTGATCCACCCAGTGAATTTTGGTGAATGTTATTTAATGTCTGAGCTTTTGAGGATTTTGAACATACCGGTTTCCTCACGATGTTTTCCCTCAACGTTTTGAGCTATGGCATCGAAAACTGCATAATTTATGTAAGTCATTGGTGCAGGACCAGAGATCTAACCGGGTGCCGTCAGATTGTAAAGCGCACATACTGCCACTCGGCCACTATGGCAGGGTGATAGTGTACATCATAAGGGCGGATATAGGGTACTTTTCCTTCCAGAAAATGCAGAAAAAACTAGAAAATCACAGGTAATACCGCGGGATTCAACTAGTATACTATAAGCAGCTCCGGCCCTGGAGTAGAGCGAGAGGAGCGGTCGCTCTAGGCGTCAGATAGCAAGGGGCGCCAAAATGCCAAAAGCGAAAAAAATATTCATGCGTTTTTTTTTATTTCGATGGCGTCGCGGGGGCGCTTCTACACGTCCATTGTAACCAGCATATTTTTTTTGAAAATAATTTACATCCTGGATTAGCATATAGGCTATCGATTTTCGATTCCTTATGTACGATAGTCTTCAGAAATGAAACGCGTCGAAATACCATCTCGCTCTACCCTAATCAAACGCTTGGGCCGGCGCTGACTGAATTATGATGTCATTATAACTGAAGCCATAATGATCTACTGCAGTAATAAACATGCTTGCATCGCACTATAACCCGGCCGTAGTACGAGTAGGTACTTCGTTTACACCGCATGATGTAGGTAGGTACTACCTGCATGAAACTCAGCGCTAAATCTCAATTTCTCAATTGAATGGGTTTTACCTGGACATTGATCCTCTGGAACACAGTTACCATTACCATCTCTCAAGGTGCCTTCTATACAAACACACCCATCCTTACATGTAAATCCTGTAGGTGTAAAAGGACAGGGGCGGGAATCAAACCCATTACAGCTTTGATTACGGCATACAGTAAGAGGGCATTGGGAGTACTCTTCATTAACTGGACAGATTTGGGCTACGGAAAAGATAAAAATATATTTTTTTGTCTAGTTAAAGACAAATGTACGACTGAATGTTAGGTAAATTAATGCCGGTTTCTGAGGTCCTTTATCGATGGTTTATCTATTCAATAGCGCTATTGGTTAAATAACTTTATAAATTGCGTTTCTGAACACGCAATAATACTACTAATATTATAAACGCGAAAGTATGTATGTATGTGTATGTATGGATGTATAGATGTACCTATGGATGTTTGTTCCTCTTTCACGCTGCAACGGAACAACGGATCGACCTGATTTTTTGCATGGGTATAGTTCAAGAGCCAGAGAGTGACATAGGCTTATACTTTTCATCATCATCATCACAATTTTTCATCACTACGCGGATGAAACCGCGGGATATACTTTAGATAACTTACCTATGGTCAATCCTACCTGTTTATCTATTCGATAAGTATTTGATGTGAGATACCTATACCTTATTAGATTATACCTTATAGTATAGTATGAAATCTTTGAATTTAGACAATTGAAAAGTTACAAAGTCACAGATAACTTTGTTGAACCAATAGCTAGCGATAAGTTATCCATACGAATCTCAGAAACCGGGCATTAGGCGTACTTACGACAGTTTTCTATTGGGATGCAGTTGCCATTATTATCTCTTTTAAAGTTTGGTTTGCATTGACACTGTTGTGGTAAGCAAACATCGATCGCGACGCAATCATTTTCATCTTGATTATTCAAGTTTATGGGACAAGTATCATTATCGCAACCATTGGGGCATTGATTTAAAATTTCGTTTTCATTGCATATTGATCCTAGAGAATAATTAATAATCAATTAATTTGCATTCTGCTAGCTTAAATTTAAAATTACGATAAAATATCTTTGTTGGCGAATAACGTATAAATATTAGTAGGTAGGTACCTATAGGTGTGAAAAGAACTTACCGCAGTCAGCAAAAGGCACGCATATTCCGTTATTTCTCGAAAAACCCTCGATACATCTGCATGTTGGCTGGCATTCCAAGATTATACCGATTCGTCCAATAATAATACAACCGCCCGATGGTGTGGCCTGGCTGCAACTGTCACTGCAGATTGGTGGACAGGAGTTATATTCTTCGTTTGGTCTAGCACTGCAGTCGAAGGGAGCTGCAATTGCGAGAACGGAGATAAAAATGTAGGTACCTAATCATCATCATCATCATTTCAGCCATAGGACCGATGTCCGTGGTCTCCATTCCAGAACCTTTCGGCCCCATCGGCCATCTGTTCTGCGTGCTTCTTCAACTTGCTAATCCAGTGGGCTATGTCGGTGACTTTCATTCGTTTACGGATCTCCTCATTTCTGATTCGATTTCGTAGAGAAACCTCGAGCATAGCCCTCTCCATAGCTCGTTGTGCGATTTTGAGCTTGCTTATAAGGCCCATAGTGAGAGACCACGTATCAGTGCCGCATGTCATCACTGGTAACACTGGTCGAAGACTTTCGTCTTAAGGCACTGAGGTATTTTTGACATTAGGTAGGTACCTAAAGTCTTGTTGCTTCTATTTAGGAAAAGAATTCCTCTATCCGGTTCAAGTTAATCATAATTTATGCTGGTAGTGTTTGTGACGTCAGTAAGTACTTACGGCAATTTCTAGTAGGTATACAGCTTCCATTTAAGTTGTCCCGTTTGAAATTAAACCGGCATCTGCAGTCCGGTGGTCCACACCTATCCGGGTTTGTGTACGTTATTGAGCAGTCAGTGTTGTTTTCACTTGTGGGACAAAACTCATCGCAACTCCCAGGGCACGTGTCTAATTCTTCATTTTCATCGCATACTAAATATACAATTTTAAAAAGGTGTGTACTGCTTTATATCGTTATTTTCGAACCGACACTTTCTTCAACTATGACAATTATAACACTTCTCAAAATATGACCCCTTCTCTTTTACCACTTCGGAATTTGGTGGCCATCTTTTTTTAATATTCGGGAAATTTTTGCCCACACGGTCATCTGACCCCAAACTAAGCAAAGCTTGTGATATGGCTGCCAGAGACTGATATACATACATACATATATATATATATATATATATATATATATATATATATATATATATATATATATATATATATATATTACATTTAAATACATATACTTGTAAAGATATTAACACCCACATATAGAACAAACACAAATGGTCATCACATGAATGTTTGTCCTAGGTGTGTTGTTGTTGTTTGGTAGGAATCGAACCCGCACGCCCCCAAGCGCAGAAGGCAGGTTCACTACCAACAGGACCAATGGGTTATCTATCGATCTTGGCTGGTTATCTTTTTATCTCCACCAAATAGCCCTTAAAATCCAATTTATAACATTAGGTGAATTAGTTCCAACCAAGGGATTTATATAGGGTATATACCGTCCTTTCCAACACATACTACGTAACCTGTAACAGTTTAAAAGCAAGGACGATGGACGAAGGATGTTTAAAAGTTTTAGGTGTTGGAATTTTAAAACACTGTTTTGAACTATCACGGTTGTTCACTAAAGTTATATGATTATTTACGGGATATTTACCGTGGTAAGGTTGTGGAATGAGCTCCCAATATTTCGGCGCAGTTACCTATATGCACCATGTTCACGGGAAGGCTCTTCAGAGCCTTCCCGTGAACATGGTGCATGTAACAACCTTTACGACCACAACCTTACCACGGTAAATATCCCGTAAATAATCGTTTGTTTTTTTAATAGTAAGGCTTGCGTTTGGCTGCCATCTCGCCTGATGTTAAGCGATGATGTTATAATTATGTTTTTTTTTTTTTGTCTGGTGTCCATCTTTATTTTTATTTCTCCAAAATGATCTAAAGTGTCAGTGCAAAGATGCACTAAGACTTAAAAAAATCAAGTTACATTACAATTCTCAAAAAATAAATACATACCTAACTAATATAATAAGATATGCGCGGGTACCTTGACATTGTTCTTCTGGAATACATTCACCATTTTCATCCCTCACAAAATCTTCAGGACAAACGCATCCACTGGTACAGTCAGATAATTCGATCCTAGGGCAAGCTAATTTCTTTCCTACTTGCGAGCAATCCTGTGCACGACAAAAAGTTTGGATGCATACAGTGAATTCCTCTCCCGGCGGACAAAGATCTAAAGTAAAAAAAATTAAATATCTTGCATTAGGTATAGGTACTTCTGAACGTAAAATAGTTACGACGGGGTAGGAAATACTTTTTATGTATTTAGGAGTAGGACGTAGGTATTGTTCTCCATTAGGGGAGAGTGGGGGAAATACGAACACCTAAGGGAAAACTTAAATAAAACAGTGGAATTTGATCACAGAGTTTCTTTATTGTTTGATTATTAAAGTTTACTTATCTGTCTAACGAATTCACTAATCAACATTTATATTTTTTTAAATAAATTTTAACAATATGAAGAAAAAAAAAACCCTTAGTGTACGGCTTTACCCGACATTAGTCGGGTAAACACGAACACCAAGTGGGGTAATTACGTACTAACATTAATAATGACAGTGATCACATTTATAACCCAACGATGTTGACTGTCCGTCAGTACAATTCTCGTGATTCCTACTCGTCTGTAGATAAAGGTTTTCGTCCAGACCTTGGCTGTTTTATCACTGCTTTCTTTAGGTGGTCAAAAATTGTTGTTTTTGGAACAATATAAGTTTCTGCTGCTCTGCCGATGCTGAGTTTTTTGGATTTAACATCGTCTATAGCCTTTTCGAGTATGTACTTCGGTTCGGTCTTTCTTTTGTAATGACGAGGCATCTGATACAATAATAACAACAATAATAAAAGATGAACGGGAACCAACAAAAGGGAGGGGGGTAATGCCGAACGTTCGAGATTGCCCGACATGGAGAGTTCGCCTTTACCCCGCTGAATCGAAAACAATAAAATGGAAAAAAACATTTAGGCTATATTTCTTTTGCCGATTGCGTCATTGTCATTTAGCTGATTAATATGTGAGTATTCCACTATGTAAAAGTTAAATTACTATTGTAGATAGAAATAAATCAACACCAACTTGAATTTACCAAAAAAATTACATCAAAAACATGCAAAATATTGAAAAATGTATACCTTGATGTAACGTGCGTCCGCGTCTCCCGTGTTGTTGACTGGCACTAGTGGTGGCGTGATCTCCGAAATGGCGGCAAGTAAAATATATCTATCTCTTTCTAATACATTAGAACCACTGGATTCGAGATTACCCCGCGTTTCCCCCACTCTCCCCTACATTTAATGCACATTCTATAAGAACCATCACTGCGCGCTGAATGCTGGACCTCTTCTTGGGGGGTCCTTTGAAAACGGCAATTTCTTCAAGTATCGGTTGTATAGTTTTGGTTTTATTATTGGTATTAGATGAATGCCAAAAGATGCTGGATTAAGATTAATATGGTAGATGCGATAATTCTTCACGTTACATTCTCAAAATATTCGATTATAGTGTGATTATAGTACGTAGATATGGTGCGATGTGTGCTGAGAAGTTGTCGTGATGAAGGAGGATGCTGCTTCCTAACTTGTTCTGTGACTTTTAACAAAACATTGGAGATAATTATATGATTATTCACGGGATATTTACCGTGGTAAGGTTATGGAATGAGCTCCCGATATAACTTTAGTGAACAACCGTGATAGTTTAAAATATTGGAGATTATAGGTACTATGTGGAATAAGCTCCCGATATAACTTTAGTGAACAACCGTGATAGTTTAAAATATTGGAGATTATAGGTACTATGTGGAATAAGCTCCCGATATAACCTTTAGTGAACAACCGTGATAGTTTCAAATATTGGAGTTATACTATAGTCTCCGGTCTTTGGTCTCCAGTAACTGTTCTTTTATTTTTTAATACAACCGTGACAAAATGTTTCGTTTGACCAAAGATCAGGGCAGCTAGGTTTTTTCATTTTCTTTTGTTAAATTATTGGTACATCGTATAAAGGAAATACCTACCGTAGCTAGGCTAATGAATTACTTATTACTGGTTCTATTTTAGCTTTGTTACAGCTTGTTCAACAGTTACCTTCACATTGATCTCTAGGTACACATGTGCCGTCGTTGTTTCTCAAAGTTCCCTCTATACATACACACCCTGTGTAGCAATCATCCGCTACGAGGGGGGCGCATGGTCCGCGGTCTTCTTTTTGTGCACAATATTGTGCTCTACATAGTAATTGTGAGCAATTCGAAAATTCTTCATTTACAGGACAAAATTCTGAAAAATAGTAATGGTCCCATCTCATAATGCATATGAACCATTGATTCACCATGTACCCATTGCTTTTTTAATTATTTATTTTAATTTTTCACCCATTATGAACTAAACATATTAAACTTAACGTAATAAAGTTAATTCAATGAGGTTCCCGCGACACGGGCCTAGAGTCTAGTGTGGGGCCACTGCATATTCGAAACCTGGGGCCTTACGGACAATTGCTATTACAGGCACCTAATCCGCTCAGTTGGAAAATCACGCGACCGCAAACCGTATCTGGGCGCGATAAAGTTTGCGGTCGCGTTATTTTCCAACTGAGCGGATTAGGTGCCTGTAATAGCAGTTGTCCGTAAGGCCCCTGATCTTTTATATGAATATGAATAAGGTGTTTATAAAGTGATTAAAGAATTCGCTATAATTTTTAAATGTGTTAATTAATGTAAAAACTTCCATTCTTTATTTATCTTTATAAATTTATGTAATTTTCTACTCATGTTTTATATAGCTGTGTAAATGTTCATGTAACTGACTCTTAGAAATAAAAATTATCTTATCTTATCTTATTTTTCTTTGTTTGCTGGGATTTTTTTGATAAGTGGCTCTTGACTATTCGGGATACTGACCGTCGTTGTTTTTCAGAGAACATATATATGACAAAAACATCGACTTGCACATGGATCTTTACCTGCCTTTATCGCTTTTGCTATTAGGTACTTGGTACACTTGTAGATAATACGGTTTAAGATTTTTATTTCCTTATAAGAATTTACAAATTCACTTAGTGAGAAAACACAGTATAAATAGGTAAGTATTATAGCGCCATTGAGCGTAGTTTACAGAGATATGCAAACAATAAATTAACTAATAAAACAATAAAATCTACACTACATTAAAAAGTCAAACTTAGAGGGATAATGATACCTAGGTACAACCTACACAGAAGGAATCGGTTTTAGAACGCAAGATGACCATTTCCTTCCTAAATGTAGGATTTCCTTCCTAGATTTAGAAAGGAAATGTTATCTTACCTTCCAAGACTCAGCAGGTCAGGGTCAGCAAGTCAGTTATTTTCTTCGATTATATACGAAATAAAAAGTTGTTTTTTTCAGTGTAGACGAACAGTCACATTGCATTTTTGTGGAAAATTTGTCTTAAACATTTATTTTTCCCTAATTTTGAGACCCACATTTTTGTTAGTCTCGATCTCATTCTTTAATCTTGCATACCTTAACTGTTTTTTTTTAAACCTAATGGAAGTCGTTATTGTTTACCAGCCATTTTATTATAATGATATATTAAAATATACATATATAACATAATATACTTATGTTATTTGTTTAATTTATTACATATTAAATTATTCATTGCTCACGATTATGAATTTATTTTGAACGTGACAAAACCTAACTTTTTATTATGTCGTTTTAAGCTATCAACAATGACGATAATCAATATCGATAGCAAAAAAATGTGCCTTTTATAGTACCTATCGTAAACATTTATAAAACAAACATTGCCAAGTTTTGAGTCGTAACATGCACGCTCACGGTACAGTTCCGTTCCGTGGTGTTACAACGAGTGGAAGTTGTTTTTGCTGTTTATTCGAAAACAAGTCAATGCTTCTTTGGAGTCAAATCACAGACTTCACAAAGGATTCTATGAGTTTAAAAAATTATGTGACTCCACATTTATATTATCTAAGCATCAACTTGGTTGTCTATTATATAAGGCAAAAACAATTAGACTATTAGTGAAAAAAAAAACGGATACATACCTACCAACTTTGGACTCCATTATTAAAAAATTAAGATATGATTTAGAAAATTATTACTAAAATAATGATATCGCTTATGTTAATTCCCACTTAGCGAATTTTTATCTTCAATATTTATCAATTTTTAAATGACAAGTCAAAAAATGACTTCAAAACGAGTAATTACGCAATTACAGTCATGTGCTGTGCGTCTTTTTCATAATCCGGTATTAATCACCTTGTTCTCTTGGAAAATACTTTAGGTTTTTTATGAAAATTCTCGACTAAACTCGTCCCAAGCATTTATTTGCTTTGACAGTTCCAATAACATTGTAAATAGCTGATTGTAAAACAAATTCTGTCCATTTTCGCTAGGTTTTTGAACGTAAGAGTGTAGCAGGTACCCATCGAGATAAAATACTATAGAGTCACAATCGTGCCAAAAAAATGTCCGAACCAAAACTCGGCGCACGCTACGAATTGCGCAGAAGTATATTGAATTATTGATACAATGTACGTACAATGGCGCTCGGACGTTTTTCGACTGTTTACACTGAGAGAAACACTTCAGTGAAATATTAAAAGAACATGTTTTTATGCAGCTTTTTACAATTTTATTGCAGCTATTGGTTATTGGCTATTTATAAATTGACGAGTATTTGACCAATTTATGAAGATATTGAATAAAATGTTAGGTATAGAAATTATGACTACATCCATAAAGTTACAAACTTTACAAACTTTGCTTACAAACTTTTTTTGTTTCGAATTGAGTTTCAAAAGACCCAATTTTATACGAATACTAATGAAACGTTTAAATTTAGGTCACTCTAGGTGATTTAGACAGACAGAAGGGTAGAATAAGAAAAATGATTTTCAGACTAGGCATTGTATTGTATATTGAAACAGCTATAAATACTTACCGTCTCTTCCTGCTGATACAAGTAAACAAAAAAATAAAACAATGTAAACAAGTGAACCAAGCATCTTGCCAAATTAATAAAAGAAAGTATGAATTGTTAAACTTACCATATATTTATACCCATTTAAATCGTGAACATAAAAGTTATAGGAATTAATCGCTACGAAATATAACTTTAGTTATCTAATAAAATTTATTGGATTCATATTCGTTAGATAAATGTAGAACAGAAACAACTTCTGCATAATTTTGGTTTGACTAAAAAAGTATTTTTTCAAACACTGTTTTAAACTATCACGGTTGTTCACTAAAGTTATATGAGGAGGAGGAGGAGGTTATGTTAGGGAGCTCATTCCACAACCTTACCACGGTAAATATCCCGTAAATAATCATATAACTTTATTTTTGTCAAATTTAAAGGCTGTAGCTTCACCAAGATAGCCGCTATATACAGTTTCAGCGCCCCCTATCGGAATACCTTTAGTTATAGGTAATATAAACACTACAATTAAAATCTATTTTGATGTGGTGGAAACGGGCATTTATTAGTAACTTATTTTTCGTGTCACTGTTAAATATTTATAGTTCTTTATAGCGCTCAAATAGAATGCTAGGTAGTAAAGAGTAAGTAGGTATAATTGTTATATATAGATATTTATTGCCAGCAAGTAATTATTAAGAATATGGCAACATGATAACTTTTTTATACAATGTAGAAATGACGTTAACTGTTTGCTCCATAATAAACCAAGCCAGTGCTTTAGGGTCCGGTGATTACCTGTACAAAATTACCGTTTGCATTCAACCCTGATCTTATCTCTTAAATTGTTTACATTGCTAATTTTGGATAAGGGGTAGGGATTTGGGGAAAGGGAGTGCGTGTCTCAGAGTGGGAGGATTGTAGCAGTAAGTATATTGTGTGTGTCTGGGATGTGGATGTGTGCGAGTTGGGCACACAGCGATGTCAATAAGTGTTTTACCTACTCAAGTTAGTCTTCCGTTGATTAGACACGTTTCGTTGATCCACCGGTAGAAATGATGTGTAGGACTGTAGGTATTGTTCATAAAGTGAATCGATCAAATGTTTGATATGCTGCAGTGCTCTATCATCATCTGTGCAAGAATTAGGTAACTGCTTCAAACTGAACTGAAAACTTGCCAAAATGGCGATAGTTGATTTTCCACGTTATTTCCATGGTTAGCTGCAAAGAAAAAGTTAGGTATATCAATTAAAATATATGAAATAATTTTTACGTCCTACGACTATAACATTTTCATACCACTGCTTTTTCGGTAAAGGAAAACGACGTGAGGAAACACACATGCTTGCATACGTACGGAAAAGAATTTTTTTTTTTTTTTTTAGCCAATGACGTAAGTAGGTATGTGAATCAACAACTCTCAACAGGGCCAGCGTGGTGAATATGACCCAATTGCCCTTTCACGGTCATCTGACCCTATACTAACCAAAACTTGTACTATATATTTCAAGGGTAGGTCTAAGTCCAGCAATGGACTATTAAAAAAGGTTGAATAAGATTTTATGCATCTTAAACGTTCGAATACTGGTTTTGGTTTAAAACTCTATAATAGGTACTTGCTATAATTGTAATAGCCAGTTATACATTGTATACTCACGACATTCGGGATAAGGTATGCAGCTTCCCTTATTCCTCCAATATCCCTTTTTACACCTGCACGCTGGTCTGCATTTCACGACTACCAAGATGTGGCCAAAAATTGGACATCTTCCGTCGACCGTGGCCTGCGAGCAGTCATCGGTTGGGCAGTAAGCAGGACACGACATGTATTCCTCGTTAGGACGAGTGCACGGAAAAGCAGCTGTGGAATAAAAGTTCCGTAAAAAACGGGTTCGGGAATTTGTTGGGCGATCTGTCTAGTCTTAACTTAATATAATAATATTCTATGTAAATCAATTGCTGTTCGTTAGTCTCGCTAAAACTTAAAACTGCTTGACCGATTTTTTTTTTGTTTTATTATCCTCAATGGTGGGGTGGTATAGTTGAAAAATAAAATTTGCAAATTTGTCCGGAAAAATTGGGTAAACTGAAAGTGCTATTTTCTATGGGATTTGGACAGGACAACGTTTGTCGGTCAATTATAAGTTCTCAATACAAACTCAATAAACCCGACTTCAAAATTAGTAAGGGCTCTAACAGAATTATTGCTAAGTAGGTATTAGGTACAAATCAACTCACCTAGGTGCTCGATCAATATTTTATTGACGTACCATTTTATGTGAAATAAACAAATTTGAAACTTGAAATTTGAAAATATTATTCGTATTATTAGGGATAGTTCAAAAACGACTGAGCCAAAGTTAATGAACTTTGTGTGGGACCTCCTCTGGAGAACCTCCTGCTTTAGGTCGGTTAAAAAAGGAGCAGGTGTCATCAAGGTTCAGAGAGTAACTGTCCCATTGAACTTTTGAAGACATCATGAATGCAACACTTAGGTATACCTACCAATGTTTCTGGTGGGATACTCACGGCACTCCTTGGTTGATATGCAGGTGCCATTATTGGCTCTACTGTAATTGAATCTACATTTGCAAGCAGGCGCGGGGCATTTATTCGGCTTTTCACAAGATCGGCTGTAGTTTTCATTTTTGGGGCAGATGTCCACCGCGCAATCTGCTGGGCAGCTATCTTCCACTTCGCCAATACCACATTTTAATTCTGTAAAATATATTCGTAATGTTTTTGATAATTCCTTACTTAAGGAACATTTTATCAATGCTAGCAATCGCGATGAGCCCGTGTTTGACTACCAACTTGCCAAAGATGAAGCACGCAGACTTAGAAGATACCTGCACTCTGTTCTTCAACAAGGAAGCCGGTAGATTGTTAAATACCTCGCCTGTAGGGGTTAAGAATGTAGAATTTTGCTCTCTCTTGTTTTCACATGTGACAATTTCCGTCATAAAGAAGTTGACAGGATTTGATCTTACAATAACAATAGCATAATCTCAATACAAAATCAATAAAATGCATAATAATAGCATAATATGAATTTTCCTCACCTGCAGAGCAAGTCGTGATGACAAAAACACCAAAGATAATAAACGCAAATTGCGTCATGTTTGGTCCGAGACTGGTCGAGAATGAGTTGAAAATGAAACTGTTTAGCACATTGTATATGTACCTACATTAATCAGACGTCAGTGCCTTATCTAGGCTATTTTATTAGTAAGTAATTTCCCGCTTCCTTGGTTTTCGTTTGGTCAACCGCACCGTCTTAAATTGAACAACCGAGTGACATATTATGTCTGAAAATCCCATATAAATGTTAATGAATAGCACTTGGTGAATAATTGAGTATGACTAATACCTACTTCTTTCACCTGAATGTAACTGGCCAAAAACGTGTCCAGACACGCATATGGTAGGGTTCCGTAACCAATTGTAGTCACAATAATAGTTCAGAAATTTGTAGTATTAGAAAAAATCGAACGAACGCAGTTCTTTGGCGCTAGCCAATTCAATAATTTTGAATGGATGTTGAATAATAGTTTAGAAATGCAGGGGGCAACTTTTTGCAACTTTGGCGGGCCATATTTTGCAAAGGATAAGTACCTGATGGTTATGTATGAAACCTTGAACATATTCAACGATACGAGAGACAAAACATTTTCTCATCCCCATTTCACATGTAACAGAGCTAGCCATAAATTGCAAAATTATTTTTGTTTTATATACTAAAACTGTCGTAAAAACTATAGAAGTTAGAGGGTTCCAAAAATTTGAACGGATGAACAGACAGACAGTCTGACGGACAGAACGAACTTGTAAGGGTTTCTTGTAAGACTAAGTAACCCTAAAAACAGCGAGGCATCGTTTATATTTTATCCTAGGTATTTCAAAGGAATTTTTCCACCTGTGTAATTCTTGAGTAGCTTTATCTGCGCCTGCGTCTGTGATTCAGCTTGGAATTTACTATTTGCGTTTTATCGACTCAACCGTTTTTGACCAGTTATAATTTCAAGACCACATTCCATACCTTATGTATCTGATTTTGTCAGTATTATTTGTTACATACAGCCAGAATGGTATTTAAAAAAGGCGTAAATATAGTAGCCTTGACAGTGGGCACATGTTTGACCCTTTTGGGGTCGAAACTTTAGGTCCGAGGGTCCTCGGACCTAAAGGGGGGGGGGGGGGACCTCGAGGGGGGTCGGGTGCCATAAATATTTTTAAAGAACTATCTATACGTCTGGTCTATGTATCTCGTGACTAAAACGCTGGTCGGTATCTTGCGAAACGTGTTAGTATTGCAATACA
Source organism: Agriopis aurantiaria (assembly GCA_914767915.1). Classification (NCBI taxonomy): domain Eukaryota; kingdom Metazoa; phylum Arthropoda; class Insecta; order Lepidoptera; family Geometridae; genus Agriopis; species Agriopis aurantiaria. Next base: position 14,093,360 of record OU611989.1, on the reverse strand, counting down.
ACGCGGCAATGCGACTAGCATTTTGGCATTGAGCCTACGGGCAGCGGTTTATTAGATTAGTGTAGTTTAATATTTTTATTTTTATTTATCTAAGATTGTCTTTATTTAAATTTATGTAAGTTTATCATGTTTCCAAATATGTATATTTCTGTAATTTCAATAAATTGTTTAAGCAAAATATAATATGTAATAGAAATCTTTTCTTCTCTTTTTATTCTTTTTTTCCATTTAAACACAGACACCAAATTGATGATAGAGTTAACAATTGCTTGAATGTGCGGTCTTAGGAATCAAGAGTTGATAAAACGACAGGTCTGGTGACCCTTGTCACGCAGTTGTCGAACCAATTTAGATTTTATCCTGCCTACTTTGGACCCAATGACAAGATAACTAGATATCGTTAACTTGCAGCCTCGATTTCATCAATATGCATTACGTTTTCTAAACAATAGTTTATTTTAAACTTTCGTGATTTGAACACATTTTTTTAAATGTTTATCGAGGCTTATCACGCATTATATTATTAACATTTAAAATATGTTTTATAAACAGTTTATCTTATTATTTTTTAGGGTTTCGTACCCAAAAGGAGAACATATTACTAAGCCTACGCACTCTGTCCTATTTTTTTACTGCTGTATCGACATTTGTATACCTACATTTCTGATAAGCTGAACAAAAGGAGGCATTAATTTGCAATGAACAATTTTTTTAGATAGTAAGGTCGGGCAAGAAAAATCCCTGTTTCATGGTTGATATTTCGAAAACCAGTACGAAGATTCTCATTTTTCCACTTTTAATGTGCGAATACTATACGCACTATAATACGCTGCCTGAATGGGAGTTCTCTGGGTGTATTCGAGTCGCGAGTGAATCAGTTTTTTCCAGGCAACCGTGATCCATCGTAGACCGTATCATCGCTTAACATCAGGCGAGTTGGCGATAAAGCAAAGTCAATTTTCAATTTAAAAAAATCATGAACGAATCTTATTTAATGATACTTAAAGTTGTAAGGTACTACTTGGCTTATAGTATTACGATGAGCCTTCTGCTTTTTCTAACACGCATCAAGAGCAAATATTGAAATCTCAACTTGAAACGTTTCTCTTTATATTTAAACAAGAAAACTACACATATTTGGATAATAAAAACAAAAATAAAACCTAAAACTACTTACAAATAAATAGACCTTGAACTAAACTAACCTAAAAGCTCCTTGGTGGAAATAAAAGTAGTCAATATACAGGCAGCACGTTGAAAGGCAATGCAATTTTTTTGGCCAAAGTATGCGCCAGCATTCCGGCTGCCTCCACCAAACGTTTGGCCAGTCCCTAAACTGTTTGAGAGCGGAATAATTAGCTTGGACATGTGGTTCCCATTTTACAGACTTTTGTAGTTTATCTTTTTGAAGTCATCAACGCATTTTTATACTTCTCCAATTAAACCTATTCAAGAAACTGGAAAAAGCCGATAATGCTCCAAAGCTTTCCTCCCCACAAAGCGATTAAACGTTCACCCAAACAAAAAGCCTCAAAATGACAAAAGACTTTACAAAACATTATTTTTTCCTTTCATAAGAACAGACAATTACGCGAATACGGCTTTCCCCTAATCTTTGTCCTTCTTCATTTAATAATAATAATTAGGTGAAAGAGTTTTGACAAATACAAAGGAATGTTAAATTAGGCAAAAATTTAATTATAACCAAATACCGTAGGCATTTTTATTTAATTAGGCATGTTTTAATGAATTGCCATGTTTTTACCTAACTTTAGAAAGGAACAAACATGATTAGAAAATTTAAATATATTTTGCAATCTTCACTACTGAACAGCTTACATTAATAGTTCTGAACCTACATCTATGGCCGTAAAAATATTCAATAAACTACCAAATAAAACACAACACAGAAAAAGAAAACATATTAACTACTGTTCTAAAAATATATATTTGAATCCAAATACTACACCATGGACGAATTTTTCAAGGATAATTTTGACGATGTTCAAATAGACCGTTCCGTTCTTTGCCATACCCCAATGATCTAATATATAATCTCATTGCCATACCCAAAACAGGGTCATAATTATGTACTACATGTAATTTAAGATGTAGAAAACCGGCCAAGTGGGAGTCGGGCTCGCGCACTGAGGGTTCCGTACCACCACAAAATACAATAATTATCAATTTAATAAACCGACTCAAAAATTTTAAAATATGGCATTTCGAGTCGGTGAGACGAATGATAAGGTCCTCTAAGTAACGCCGAATACGTTGCTTAACTTGGTAATGAACAGAAATTTGTCACCGACTCGCACTTCTGGCCATTATTTATTATTTATTGTTAAACTTTAGAGTCCTTACTAGCATCGTGCCAAGTTTGAAGCTTGTACGTATTACCGTTTTTACACTATAGCAAATACAAAAGTATGTTTATTGTATGCATGGAGACACCCCCCTTTCATTTATATTTTTTGACTTATTTATTATTTCTTAGTTAATCCGCCGTAACATTGCATATTCTGTGAAAATATCAACTGCCTATCTATTATGGTTCGAATACGGCCAGTTAAAGGTAGGACTGACAAACCGACAGACAGACAGACAATGTAAGCTTAGTAATAGGGTCCCGTTTTTACCCTTTGGGTACGTAAACCTAAAAATATATGTTTTTTAAGGTCTGCCATATGTCGCAATAAACTTATTTAGTATTGAGATTACAAAAAGGCTTAGGTATATATCTGTTCTCTACGGCCTTGCAGCGGCTTTATTGGAAATCTACAATACACGCTTGGGGATATGTCCTCCATACTACAGTCTCTTGTATATTGCACAATGGGGACAGAGACTGAATAAGTGAAAAGACACTTGCGTCGCGCGTGTTAAGTTTTAGAATAAAATTATACTCTTTTTCAAATACTGAAGAGTCACCCCTTCAGCAAAACTTGAGAGGATCCTTAATAATGATGGAATTCCATTAAAATATTTTCATCATGATCGTGACAAACATAATTTCAAATCTCCCGATCTCCAAAAGGGCCGGTTGGAAGCGGCCTGCATCCAGCGTTTTCCTGCAGTCTCTTTTAGGTTGTCTATCCATATTGTGAGTGGACGTCCTACGCTGCGCTTACCGGTCCGTGGTCTGCATTCGAGAACCTTTCGGCCCCATCGGCCATCGTCGTCAAAGATACAGTCGTCAATAGAAGGATCAAGGACGGACAAACAGACAGACAGACAGACAATGTAGGCTAAGTAATAGGGTCCCGTTTCACCCTATGGGTTAAGGAACCCTAAAAACACGCTCACATTATTGGCCTCATTTCTGCCTCATATTTTATTTCTGTCTGTCTCTCAGTTTCGCTGTTTTTTCTTCGCACTTTTGTTTTTATTTTCTTGTTTAATCGTCGTTTTCTTTGTGTTGCTGTTCCCAGTCACTTGTTATCTTGTGTGTATTCATTTTTGATCCCACGAGTAGGGGACAATTCAACAGGCCTCCCCCATTGGCCGTGTAGGAGGTCAAGGTCAAGGCTAACTACAACAGGGTTGCGCCAGTGCCCTGAGGTAACTCGTATGACATAGTCAACCACCCTTAACCATTCAATCCTCAGAACTTTTTTCATCTTGGCTTGGATGGGTTTCGCGATAACATTAAAACCAGTCAACAAACCCAAACTTGACGGGTTTCTATAGTAGCTATTGAAGAGTAGGTATCAATATCTTTGCCCAGCTCCATTACCCGAACCTATTCACCAAGAGTAAGAGTAGTAGAAATTGATGAATGCCACTATCTTTCTTTCGGTTCCATCATCAGACCTTTGTCACTAAGTGTGATGTATGACTCGTTAAAACAAACCATAAATTAGCTCAAATTCAAGAGGATTACAAGTAACAATTGAATAATTACACTACAATACATATATAATTATATATATAGTATGTAAGTGATACCTCTTGGCTCGATTATCAGACCCTTCTCACGAGGGTAGATCTTTATTATTAGGTAAAAAAATTAAGAAACGCTCAAAATTTGGTTTTCAAATAAGGAGTCGCCCAGCGCCAAACAATCTAAAGTTTCTATGCTTGATTATAATAATAAATCAATTTGTAGGCAATTACAGCCAGTGCGAGGGGCTTGCTGTTTTGTACAAACTTTCCACGACTCCCAGTACAACCTGTACATATATTTTTAAACCAGAATCTACGATATCTACATTATTTACAGTTACCTACCTAATTGAATTATGTTTATGATATTATAACCAAACCTTGTAAAAATTAAAATAAAAATAAAACTGCCATCTTTCCAGCAGGTTGGCTCATTAGCTATTATAACTTGGCCCAGCAATGTGACAATTAAGTAAGCTTAGTTTTACCTACAAGTGAGGACAATAGAGCCTGCAAAGCAACAAAGTTCTGTGATTGTCGCAGACCCATTCGCGGCCAAACCGTGTAAACAGCATTTAACTTTCCACAGTCTGTGTAAAAGCCATTTAACTTGTTCTGAAGTTTTTTAACATGAACAGTCTGCTCCGTAATGTGCTGCTTTGTGTTTTATTTTTATTTTATCACACATATTTTTCATAGCTGGTGTTTCTAATCTAGCATTTTATGTGCCACCAAGTTTATAGTGCATTCTGATTTTCTAGAGTAGATTGCCAAAGATTTTAATGTCATACTGGATCTGTCATAGAGTTCACCTCGTTTTTCTGGATAACGTTAATAAAACAATTACTAAAACTGTTTGATACACGTTTGTCACACTGGTAGGTACTGATTTGACCCAGTTTTTCTGTAGGTAGTAGTTTTCCAAAGACTTTTAGCAAGGACTATTTTGATAATGTTTGAAACATTTAGGTTATGTCATATGAACACAGATTATGATCCTGTTTTTTGGAGAGATTTTATTTTTTTATGATTAAGAGGCTTGCGTTTGACCACCATCACGCCTGATGTTAAGCGATGATGCGGTCTACGTTGGAGCACGCTTGTCCTATATAAAACTTATGGCATGGTCTTTTCATACTGGCACTGATTTTATCCTATTTTTCTAAAGAAATTTTCTTAAAACTTGTGGCATATACTTTTTTGGTACATACTAGGTACTTGTCCACGTTTGTCGCTTTTAATGTTATACTGGTACAGATTTAATCCTGTATTCTAGAGTTTGTGTGCTGTGCTCTAGCACATTTAAAAAAAAATGGATTTTTCATACATATTTGTTACATTTAATATCTTCATAGATTTGATTTGATTTTTTCTAGAGAAAGACCAAAGAGTTTTGGCAAAGGCTTTTCTGATAGATTGCATTGTTTTAAGTTACTTTGATAGGGCTTTTTTGATACACATAATATGGCATATTTAATAGCATTGGTACTGGTACAGATAAGATTTGAATAATATTTTTTTTTACCAAAATACTAATGTTTCGAGGATTATAAAAAACTTTAAAAAAACTTATATCTACAATTATCTCATATTTTAATCATGTCATTGTCTTTTACGTGGTTTACCTAACAAAAAATTATAGATTAAATAGATAGGTCTGATGTTGACTGTACCGAGCGGTAGCAGCAAATAGTGTAAAAGTTTTGACAGCGGTCGCAGGGGACCCAATTGAGGTAAAGTTTGAGTGTCATGGTAATTTTTAACTAAATATTTTTGACGGATTTTAAACAAAACAGTATACTTAGCCTATGCAAAACAGCAACCTACATGATTTACTTACACAATGCACAGCATCAATGCCTACATGTAGTACACGGTTGAAGCACAGATATACACAACGGTTTAAGTGTGGACGATATGACAGATCATATTATTTTGACACAATTTTTTCCGTTCGACGAAAAGTCACATATACCTGCCAGCTTCCTTGTTTCCTGAGAGATATAATAATCTAGGCCTTTTCAAGGCCAGAGTGAATAGGTATCTTCTAAGTTGTTAGTAATTTTAATTGTGTATTGTAATTTTTTCTTCTTTTTTTAAATGTGACTGTAATTCTTAAATTGTGAACATATAGTATGAGTATGGTATGAGTTAATTTACTTGAAATAAATATACTAATAATAAGTCTGCGTGTTTCATCTTCGACCACATCGTCACTTACCAACAGGCGAGGTGGTGGTCAAACGCGGACTTATCCGCGTTAAAAAAACTTACTTCTCATACTCATCGAGAATTCGTGGAGCGGTAAAGCTTGTATATGAGGTTTACTGCCTGGTAAAAAAATCATTCAAATCGTTAACCATAATGTGTTAAAAAAATACAATTTCTCGATGTTATTGCTGAGTGAGACCGTGGTGAGACCATATTTGTTGGACAATCGTCTTCCCGACGGATTATCCAGAATCACTCAGACAAAACCAATGATATAACCAAAATAACAAAAGACTAAAAAAAAAACACAAGTTAGACAATTATAGGCACGTCTCCAAGTTAGTAGATCTCGGATAGTTCCGTTTAACAGCAATGTCCACTCAGCGGGTGAAGATGGATGGCGCAGCCTTCTAAAGTGCTTGTCGAACAACTAAATCGAAAGTGTCAATCTCCTCAATAGACAGTTTTTGACCAAAATGTAGTTGGAGTTAATGAGATTAAAGTAGGTACCTATACGTTTGCACAAGATTTACCAGCCCAAATGAGCCCTGTGAGTTAATTTTAGTCCACATTAAAACCTCACAATTTTTTGCTGCATAGTTTACAGAAAACACTATAGGAACACTAAGTAGTAGTATTACCTTTAGTGTTTGTGTGTTTCTACTTTCATGTTCGATCAAAAAATAAGCACAATAAGTAATTTGGGATCATCATCAGCATCATCATCATCATTTCAGCCGTAGAACGTCCACGGCTGGCCTCTCCCATCGATCTCCAAAAGGGCCGGTTGAAAGCGGCCTGCATCCAGTGTTTCCCTGCGGTCTCTTTTAGGTCGTCTGTCCATCTTGTTAGTGGACGTCCTACGCTGCGCTTTCTACGCTGCTAATTTGGGATCAATTATTTTAAACCTTCAACGGTCTATGGACGGTCTCTTTTAATGTTAGTGTTAGCTTGCATTTTGATTAGTTAAAGGCACTTGCCCTATTAAGGAATATATTATTTTACTCTACTAAAACTTTTAATGATGCTAATTTAGCTTAACCTGAAACAAAAATTTATTACATAAAAGAGAAAATTATAATCTTTGTTAATGATACCATATGGTGTATAATTGTTAGAAGATTTTCATTCATAAAACGATAATTACTGTACAAGTTGTCCACATGCAAATGTTTTCTCAAATCTTACTGTTTAGCCCCGAACCGTACGTGACTTCGCAACCCCTATATCTTTATAAACTCTAATCTGATTTTACTCATATTTAAGTTTAGACATTGTATTGAAATGAATTACTTGTCTACCGATGGGGAAGAAAGGTTCTTGAGTGGAGACCACGAACCGGAAGACGCAGCGTAGGTAGGCCTCCCACTAGATGGACCGACGACATAGTAAGAGTCGCTGGCATCCAGTGGATGCAAAAGGCAGGCTGCCGTTCAGTGTGGAGGTTAAAGGGGGAGGCCTATGTTCAGCAGTGGACGTCTTCTGGCTGATGATGATGATGATGACTTGTCTACAAAATTTCATAAAGACTGGAATATCGGTACACAATTTATCGTTAAACAAATATACAAACGCGTATCAGTTCCCGTAGTCGGATGCTTTTAAGTTAAATATGTCCTGGGAATAGAAATTTATAAACAGCTACAGGGAGTTCCAAGTCTCCAATGCTGAGCCTACAAGATAAATAGAAGGTATAAAATATAATATGACTCTCAGGAGATTATTCGCTTCCCAAAACAATTTAGGAGTATCATCAATCAAGTCAGTTACTTAGCAATATCTATTTTGGAGATTCCATAAGATGCCGTCTGCCCTGAAAGCTGGAGTCACTGTCAATTATACGAAAGTAGATATTTTTAGCAAGTATAACCAGCACTCTGTAATTAGGCTGGTTGACTGGTGTTTTATTTATTACAAATAACAGGCTTAGCGAAGGATATAATTTTATTAAATATCTACATTACACATACTGAAAAATAATTTGAATTGGCCGATATATTTCTGAGATATAAGCGTTTAAAGTTTTTGGTGGGGATAAAGAGCAGATGCTCGGTCCCTCTCACGTAAAGCGTTTTAGTATAGCATTTGTATGGCGCGCGCACGGCTTGACGTCATAACGTGCTAGACTGCGCTCTAGCATGAAATCTCTCTAGCTCTAGCTCTCTGTCTAGCATGAAATTAAATTACTTATAACTTATTGATTTCTGAACAATTTCAGTTTTGTTTTCGTTGATAACTGTATTTAATTATAGCTTTTTAATTAGGTAAAAATTGGACACAGGCTTATTCTAGACCTGTGGTCGCCTTTTCTAGACTATAAAAGATCTTGGTCTTGAATCCCATCTCCAGCGCTTCACACTGCTCACAATAAGGACTTTGAGCCGTCATAGTCGTATGACTATGACGGCTCAAACATCACAAAGTCTCATACCTAAATGGCGACTTTGTCTGACAAAGTCTTTCTTTACGTATCTCCCATCGGTTGACAGCCCTTAAAAGCTTGCGTTTTACGGTTTTACTTACAATGATCCACATTTTCAGGCATTATTTTCAGCTTAGGCCAAAGGATAACCTCTTGACATTTTCTTTGTGATAACTACTTTAAAATCTTACTTAGCTAAAAACAAAAAAAAAATGCGCTTTATATAGGTTCGTTATTTTTTTTATATTCTTTCCAGATATTTTTTTATCTCTTGCCTACACGCCTCGTTGGCTTTTGAGATGGAAGCGTTTAATTGCGGTAAAAATATACGTATTTTTCCTGGAATCCGATAAGAAGCGTTTTTTCTTTTCTTCTGAAAGTTATTTTTCTCGGTATCCTTGATGAACTAGTAATATAGCATACCTATAGGTAGGTACTACAGCTTGGCGGTTGAATAAATGTCAAAGGTTTGGTACTTCCCCAGGCGAACAAAATGGGTATGCCTATTGGGTAAGATTGTTGATATGCATAGATTGCATAGGTAGAAATATGCCATAAAAATTAGACACTAAATAATTAATTTATTATATAACTAGCTGCGCCCCGCGGTTTCACCCGCGTAGTGATGAAAAATGGTGATGATGATGATGAAAAGTCTATGCCACTCTGGCTCTTGAACTATACCTATGCAAAAAATCAGGTCGATCCGTTGTTCCGTTGCAGCGTGAAAGAGAAACAAACATTCATACATCTAAATACATCCATACTCCATACATACAAACTTTCGCGTTTATAATATTAGTATATAGGATGATGGTGTTAATGCTGTTGTATAATGTTGTCTTACCTTATGCAATCTCTCCAACATTCACTAATGGAACTCTGTTTCTTTAAATATCCAACCCATCCCTAAATAAGAAAAGAGGCAAACAATAAGGAAAAAGATAATTATTCTTTCAACCCTTGTATCTCTGCCGTAAGTACCTTGCAAAGACGTAAATAATACCTTGGGACAAGAAATAATGTCTTGGGACCAGAAATTATGTTCACTGTACCGGGTGCTTTACCTACGCATTTGCGTAGGTAAAGCGCTACACTTTTAGTAGATTCTATTGTTAGAAACAAAAAGCTTGTAAATTTTTACGGCAAAAGTTGAAGCTTTTAATGTGGTTGGAATATTAAGTTTATTTTGTTGCTTTTCACAATTAAAGAATGCTTCTTTATTACTTGTCAAATAAATAACATATTGGCGTTCTCTATAATACAGAAGAAAAAAAACAAAATTAATGGATTGGCAACTTGCTATATTACCAAATTTACGAGTAAGTTTCTTATAATTGAAAAACTACAACCTCCACCATCATCATCATCAATATTATTATCAGCTTATCGTGTTTCAACTGCTCACAGGCTCTCTCTCAGTGTGTGTGTGAGAGAGAGAGAGAGAGAGGATGGGCTATATATAATCCACCATGCCGGGTCAGTGCATGTTGGGTTGGTGAATGTCATATGTCTTTGAACTATTGAGGTTCTTGGACATACTGGTTTCGTCACGATGTTTTCCTTCGCCGACAAAACAACATAAAAAACGAAAAAAAAACTACACTACCTGCATGACATTTAAAAAAGACAGCCGTTATTTGACCTTCGTTCTTCTCAGTGATATTTTAACCTCGATCTATATTTAATCATCTACATTGTAAGACATAAACCTAACGGGGGAAAAAATTGGCAACCCTAAAGGTAGCATTCCTATCATGGCGACCGCGACCGGTCGCTTGCATTGTTAAGCAGATTTGCACGACTAATGTCAAAACAGAAAAATTACCAAAGCCAATGTCCAAAAGTAGAAATGTCTAATAAGTACTTCATATAAATTCATACTGAGCAGTGGGGTCGCGCACGTCACGGCCGCAGCCACCGGTCGCGGTCGCTGGTCGCAGTCGCCAAGATCGGAATGCTACCTAAGATTGATTGTTGGACAGAACACGCAAAAAGAACAATGCTTTTTGTTCAGACTAATTGAGGTTTTGCGAGACGTAATATCTACGATATCATGCGAGCTCCGTGGGTGGTTGAGTGGATTTCTTGCGATACGAGAAATTGTTACCAAAATGTTGGTATTTATGTTAGATTTATGTACTCACTGGCAGTGCCCCGCAGCATGGTCGTAGCATTTTGGTTTGGGGGGGCATTGGGGGCATCTTAGGTTGTCATTGTGAGAGTAGCTGGCATCCAGTGGATGCAAAAGGCAGACTTTCGTTCAGTGTGGAGGTGAAAGGGGGAGGCCTATGTTCAGCAGTGGCCGTCTTCTGGCTGATGATGATGACTCTTAGGTTGGAAAGCTCTTTGAACGTTTGAACGAGCGCTTACCTATACACTCTCATGGGAGGGGGAGCATCTGCCCGTACTTTGCTACGCCATATTTATTATTATTCACTTTATTTATTTTGAGTCTTGATTTTTAAGTTTTTTACATCTAATAAATAATAAAAAATACATAAAAAACATAAAAAACTTAAAAACTAGGGTGCCACCGGCAGCGGGGCAGGGCCCAAGCTACCGGTGGTTAGGGCTGCAGAGTGAGGAACCTCCTGACAATGCGAGCCGTGTCAAGGATTACTGCCTTCTTATTATTATTATTATTAGTAGTCAAATAATTTCAAAGGTCTTCCGTTATTTTAACGCTTGCCTTATTAATTATTAATAAGGGGAAGAGAATAATCCTTTCCAGTGAGTGCTTAAGCCGCTTAAGGTCACAGAATATTAATTAGAAAAGAGACACCGTTCTAACCTCAGATCAGACAAACAAGGGAGATATTATGGCATAATATCCACGTTCCACGATAATTATTATCGTCCGTGTTGAAATGACTCTATTTTACATACACGTCTTTTACTATACCGCTAAACTGCTCACCACAAAAACTGTAAGTAGGTACGGCTTATACTTACTAATTTACGCAAACTAAGAAACTTGTAGCGACACCAATGTACTAACTAATACTCCATACACAAAAAAGGGTGACAAGCAAGGTAGTCTGCTGCGTGAGTTCGACTAAGTCCAAGTCGACCTCACCCAGTCTGTTAGTCTGTGGAATGCGCTGCCTGAATGGTTGTTCCCCGATAGATACAATCTGGGTGTCTTCAATTCACGAGTGAATCGGTTTCTTCTAGGCAAGCGTGCTTCACCGTAGACCGCATCATCGCTTTACATCAGGAGAGTTGATGGTCAAACGCAAGCCGTATATCAAATAAAAAAATATAAAAAAAGTCCAATTGCTCAATTATAGTTTTGAGATAGATCACAAAAAAATATATAATTTTGTGATTAGGGGTGGCTCTATTACACGTAAAATGAGGCTGACTATTTTGTTTTTGGTTCACCCTCTCTTGTGGGGTGTAATAGAATAGCTCTTTAAAAATAAAGGCATAGTAAAAATATAATAGTATGTTATCTTCGAAGAAAGGTACATCGCGCGGCTTGTATGTGCGCATGCCTGTACGCACGCACTGCAGCACGCACACAAAGACAAATTACTGGGGTGCAAGGGTATTTCCATTCGGGGCTATGCCGGTACCCAGCCAGTGTAAGTAAACACGTATACACACGACACATCACCCAGGTGATCAAAGTGGAATAGACCGACTGTACTACGCTGAAAGGAGGTTATTATACAGGGTTACGCATATAGATTGTACTAAGCCGGAAGGAGGTGGGTTACGCATATAGACTGAACTAAGAAAAAAGGAGATCATTATACAAGGTTACGCATATAGACTGTCCTATACCGAAAGGAGGTCATTAAACACGGTTACGCATATAGATTGAACTAAGCCGAGAGGAGATCATTATACAGGGTTACGCATATAGTATAGACTGTACAAAGCTGAAAGGAGGTCATTATACAGGGTTACGCATATGGACTGTGCTACGCCTAAAGGAGGTATTTATACACGGTTACGAATATAGACTGTACTAAGCTGAAAGGAGGTCTTATACAGGGTTAAGAATATTGATTGTACTACGCCGAAAGGAGATAATTATACAGTGTTCCGCATAATAGACTGTACTACGCCGAAAGGAGGTCATAATACAGGTTTACGCATATTGACTGTACTAAGCAGAAAAAAGGTCATTATACACGGTTACGGATATTAACTACTATATAGATAGGCGTGACACTTACCATCAGGCGACTGACTAGCTCGTCTCGCACTCAGTTGTATATTTTAAAAAATATACTCACAATATACTGACATAATATAATCGTAGTAATGGAGATAGCCGAGACCGATGTTTGTTGAAGAATAAAATTATACTTATACCGGGTCGTAGATACCCGCTACAAACAATGATTTATTTCAAGAGTATGTACCTAATTATTTACAATCGTAAAATCCGTACATCCGTATCTACGTATTGTTGTTTCATTATAATAAACATAGGTACAGCTATAAAACTCAGAGACACTGACAACCCTGCGTGTTCGGGCATTAGTAGGTATTTAAATCTACGGGCCTCGAGTCAACTTACTATTATATTTTTACTATGATAAAGGAAAGATTCGATAAAATGAGTGACCGTGAAAAAGTGGCCGGTCGAAAAATCGTTATAGACATTTAGGTTTTTCTTTATTGGTCTTTTTGCTTTGTTTGTATATAGGTAGGTATACAAACAAAGCAATGATTCTTATAGTATAGTAATGCTCGAGTGTATCATTTGTATATTCAGAACTACAACAAATCGGTTTTACTAGATTGAACAGTTGCCTAAGCAGCACCAAATCAGTGACCGTACTACACCATTAATTACAGCGTGAGTGCCAGTTGACTATTGTCCGGCCGGGAACCTATTTCATTCAGCATTCAGTAAATAAGACCTCTATCGTTGTGTCCTGTCTCTCGCTATTGATCTTTCAATTCAAAGTCTATGTACATCTCTTATGTTATTGCATTATTTCTAACTATATATCACTAGCTGACCCGACAGACGTTGTCCTGTCTTAGAACTAACAAACGCGCGAAGTTAAAATCTTAGTTAAGTTTTGAAAAATTTTTCAATTTTCTGCGCAGTTTTAAAATTTTTCTTTCCGTTCTTCTTCTTTCGAGTCGATGTTCCGCAAAATACAATTCTATTTTCAAATTCCGTTAGAACCTTCTACAGAGTAAACGAACAAAAACAATTTTTTTTTAATGAAATTGCTTAAGTTGTTTTCAGGGTTATGGCGTGAGCAAGGTAAATAGGGATTCATTTTGATATAATTATATAGATTATAACAATTGTTTCTTTGTGATTTCTTAGTTTTAAACCATTCGAACCAAACCTATTTAATTAGACTAACAGTCTATTTATTTAAATGGCGGTCGGAATTGTGTTGACTCGGGAGTCTCAGCAATAATGCGAACCAAGAACGATTGTCTGTGGGTAGGAAAAAGAGAATGCGGTAGGATGTTGCCAAGAGGGAGTTTAGTCTGGCTTGAGTTGAGTTGGGCTTGAGCGTTCATGGCGAAAGCATATTTGGTCTGAAAACTGTAATAAGTAAGTACTGATTAGTAATAGTTATGAATAAAGTTATTTAAAAGTGAGAACTGAACTGTGATTTACCACAGTAGTTTGACCTTTAAATCAAAATAACTGGAAAATTCGAAATTTCATATTTAACAAATTTTGTTAATTCGTTTTTTTATTGATAATTATTGTTCACTAAACTTGTTCTTTTTAAGAAATCAACTACCTGTCTTGCCATATATAGCTATTGTCTTTTTCTTTGTCTGCATATTTGCAATGAGGGCGAAGAATACAATGTTCCAAAGAATTCACGAATGTTAAACCTTTGATAATGTAGAGCTGCAAAGTACGATGCAAATCCCAACAATGTGTGCGGTCGGTGCATACGCATAATTAATGCAATTAGAGCGCACTGTGTACCGGGCGTTAGATGGACAAGTCTCAATTTAGTGTCCACACCCTCTTTAAAATAAACAAATGAGCTTAGTCTTTCTAACTAACTATAAAACTCAAACAAGAAGATAAACCTTAGTACAATTTATGGTTCGTGTTCAAATGTCTCCATTTGACATTGAAAATGAAATAAAAATCGGGGCATTTTTGCCCACTCGGTCATCTGACCTCAAACTAAGCAAAGCTTATACTATGGCTGCCAGATACTGATATATATTTTTTTATATACAAACTTAATTAGATATTATAACACCCAGATATAGACAAACATTAAAAAAAAACACTACAGCTCAAAAAAACTCACAAATTTTTACGCATACTAATAAACATGCCACGACACCACTAACTAATAGTCTACACATAAAAAAGGTCTGTAGAGTGAGTTCGAATGCGTTGGCACCCGCCACGCCACATTTCCCTATACCATATCTCCCTTGTTTGTCAATGGAACAGCTGATATTTTTTCGTGATTGTAGGGTTTGGTCCCATAGTATAAAAGTTATTCATAGTGATGGGTATCATGGCCCCCTTTCGGCTTAGTACACCATTTCCGCGTATCCCTGGATATCATTTATGGCGTGAACAATTAAGAGTTATCGTCTATCTACGTATCGGTCGTTCCGAGTCAACTTCAGGCTGTTACAAAAGCACCAAAGAATAGAATAGATGTAACGTTTTATCTATCCGCCACAGTCGAGTTCACCCTGGCTGGCACCCGTTAGTGAAACGGCTCGATTAGTCCCTTCGTATCTCCGGCCTGTTCGGAGCCACATCCAAGTGCTTTATATCGGGACCGGACTTATCGAGTCGTTACCAATTCGGATATCGATAACACTAAATGTTTTTGTGCTATCGATACCTTTGTAAAACATTTCGGTACGATACAAATTACAATAACGGCTACGGAAAATAAACCATCGTATTACAACCACTCACACGCACGCACGAACGCACGCACGAACGCATGCACACACACACACACACACACACATACACACAGAGAGACAAAAAGAAAAATCAGAATCAGAATCTTTTGTTCGTGTAAGCTATAAAAGTAGACAATACAACACTTTTCAGTGTGAACATCGAAATACTTTTTGCAATATCAAAATATTATATTTCCTTTCTCCTCGACAAATTGATCTAAGAACTTGTTTGAAACTGTATGATTGTGGGCGGGTGCGATAACAATTTACGCGAAGGAAACTTAGGCAATAAAAGTAGTACCTGCAATTCAATAGCAGATAAATTGCGGTTGACACTTGTCTAACTGTTATCTTGCAAAGTTAATAGCTCGGCTGCAAGTTGGAGACGAATTCAAGGTATGAAACGGAGTCGGTATCGAGTTATCTGTGGTATCGTTCGTACCTACTTCTTGCTGTAACTATGCATCGTAGTTAAGTTATGTAGACTATGTAGAGCTTTGACTTTTGTGGCATACTAACAACGTAAAATGAAACGTTTTCGAAGTAAGCATAATGTACTTATCTGTGATATTTATAAAATGCAGTTTCCCTTTTAGCACTTGTTATGAGTAGAATTACTTAACACACAGTAAAAAATGGAAATCGGAACACCTTGTCTTAACGCTTTTCTTTCTCAATTGTACCAGTAGAACAACGTCGAAGGCACGTTTTGTTTGAAAGTTTTGCTGTAAGAGGAAATTTTGATAACCGGTTCTGTTCGTCTGTGTACATGGTGTTCAGTTACATAAGGTACTTTGGGATGGTATCCAGTACCTAATTATGAACCCAAAAAGCAGCGACGGCCCTGAGGTAGAGCGAGAGGAGTGGTCGCTCTAGGCACCAGATACCAAGGAGCGCCATAATAAGATAGATAAGATAAGATAAGATAAGATAAGATAAGATAAGATAAGATAAGATAAGATAAGATAAGATAATTTTTATTTCTAAGAGTCAATTACATGAACATTTACACAGCTATATGAAACATGAGAAGAAAATTACATAAAGTTATAAAGATAAATAAAGAATGAAAGTTTTTACATTAATTAACACATTTAAAAATTATAACGAATTCTTTAAACACTTTATAAACACCTTATATTCATATAAAATTCATATTCATATAAAAGATCAGGTTTCAAATATGCAGTGGCCCCACACTAGGCTCCAGGCCCGAGCCTAGATTATAGAGCCTAATTTATTTATTTACGGAACACAAACAGCTTTTACAACATAAAACATAGCAAGAAAAATAAGAACAAACAAGCCTTAAAAGTTTTCACAAATAAAACAGAGATACAGTCCAGTTCCGTGAATGTTGTTATTTTTTTTTTAACAGTAAAAATAAATAATTAAAAATATTTATATATATATGTATATAATCAATGGTTGAAAAGTGAAAGCCATATCAATCTAACTATAAAAAAGTATATATAAATAAAAAATTAAGTGTGGAAAAATAAATTAGACTACTCAACAGAACTCAAAAAACTCAATCAGAAGAAAAAAATATTACAATACATAATGCTAAAAGCAAAAAAAACTAAGGAATAATCAAATTCTGATGGCGCCTCGTACCGCGGGGCGCGGGCGGCGGGCACACTTGCATTGATTTTTAACCAGCATAAAATTAAAATTAAATAAAATAGTTTACACCCTGGATCACATGGGCTACTTTTTATTCCGGTCTACATGGTCGATTCCTGTACGATAGTTTTCAGAAATGAAACGCGCCAAAAGACAATCTTGCTCTACCCTGATCAAAGGCTAGCGCCGGCGGCGCTGCCAAATGGCAGGTCAGACGGTGGTGCCACATCCACGGGTGCGACGTATGGCCACTCCATTGTGTCTAGCTAGCGCATGCAATATTGAGTGCCTTATGACCACGCTCACTGCAAGGGCTATATATCTCTTTCGCACATTTTCAACATTTTAATTGTGTTTTTTGATCGAAGATGTTAATAGATAAAAAAATTAAGTAGGAATATAAATTGCTCTGCCAGTAAAGCGCAGCCTTGTGACCGACCAGGTACCTAACCTAACTTCACATTCATTTCCTTGGATCTACGAATCCTTATCTTATATTCTCGAAATTGTCCTTCCTTAATCCGAACACCCTCTATAATTTTAACCACTCAGTTAAGGTTGATTGGAACAAGTGGGGCTATCAAAATGAAATCTTTTGAACTTAATAACCTTTCTATCGATAAGCCTACCCCGTTTTTCGGGCAATAATGTGGTAGAGAGTATTGTCGACCTTTCGAGCGCTTTTTCACGCTTTTATATAGTAACAGTTTGATTTCATGAAGACTGTCATTTCACAGGCTCTTTCCGTCTATTAGAACTGATTCGTTCAACCGTTGAACTGGTGGGAGTTTTAGTTCCAGTAGTTTAACTTCGTATGATTTGCACAGAGCATCGAGTTAAAATACCTATAGATATTCAATGGTACAGAGCTACAAAGTTTTTGCTTTGCTTTAGTAATAATTTCACAACAGCAAGCTCAAGGTTTACCACACCACTAAGAGCCGAAACTTCGGACTACAGCTTGGCACTTTGGGAGAATGGTGAACCGAATTACCACAAGTTGTTGGTATCGTAAGTGTTTCTATTGTGTTAGTATCTAGTCTAGTTAATGTTAACTAGGGAATTAGGGAATTAGACGATGTCATGAGCACTTTGGTATGCATTATGTCTACATAGATCGTCTATGTCCTTTTAATAGAGAAAAGTGCTGAAAATTCTATTTACGTCTAACAAAAGATATATTGTTAAGAATAAATGAAGCAATCAGAATAGCCATAGTACATTACTAACATGTTGTGAGCAAGGAACCCTTATAAGTTCGTTCTGTCCGTCCGTCTGTTAGTTTCCTTTCGTCCTAATTCTTTAGAACCTTCAACTTCTATAATGCATGAAATTTTGCACAGTTACAGTTTTACTCAATGTCAAAAGTACCGATATTTTTTTTTTTTGCATTTTAGGGTTGTTGCGGGTACGTGTGATTTGATGATGTTTTTTGCTGCACCCCCAGTTTTTGGGGTATTGTTGACAAGCTATTTAAAAAAACTGGACAAGTACGAGTAGGACTCGTGCTCTGAGGGTTCCGTTAGACGGAACCCTCAGAGCGCGAGACCATAAAAAAACTAACTGAAGTTAAAATATTGTAAGACAAACTTAAGTTTGTAGTTTTTATTTACTGGGCAAGTGCCTTTAATAACTAAACAAAATACAAGCTAAAACTAACACTACAAATACAGTTAGACTGCCCATAGACCGTTGAAGGTCTAAAGACAATCCAAATGCTCAAGCCCACTACCAGTTGGCAGCGTACCCAACATGCTAGCGGCATTACCACGTTGAATGGCAATGCTAATGCGTTGAGCCAGAAACACGCCAGCATTTTGGTCACGCGTCGCATTAACCAGGCGCTCTGAAAGATTAGCGATTCGATAGCCCGTTGGTCCAGTTGGTAGTGAACCTGCCTGCGGGCCTGGGGGCGTGGGTTCGATTCCCATCTAGGACAAACATTTGTGTGATGAACATTTGTGTTTGTTCTATATCTGGTTGTTAATATCTATTTAAGTATGTATTTAAAACTATATATGTATGTATATCAGTCTCTGGCAGCCATATCACAAGCTTTGCTTAGTTTGGGGTCAGATGACCGTGTGTGAAAAATGTCCCGAATATTTATTTATTTTTGAAAATGAGGTGAGCTCCCGGTCCCCTAGGGCCCAATGTCTCGACCCCAAACGCCTCAAATATGTAACCACTGCCGAGGTTAGCATATTTGCGACGCTTGTGCTGCTCTGCCGAATTAGCAGCCGCGCCAGCCCTACCCTGTGTCTCAGGAAGATGTGACGGCGCCAAAGTATCGACACAAGTTGCGTCCCATACAAGGGGCCGCCCCAACCTCCAGGGCACAAGTGTCATACCGTCAGGCCTCTTTCCATCGTCACGCGCAAGACCACTCGGTTTGAGCACAGCTGCGACATTGGCGGTGGAAAGTGCCCTGCGTATGATGTCGTTCAGGCTAGCGTGTCGGCCAATACGACCAGCGCTTCTCGAGCAAGAGAGACCATGGTGACCGAGCTGGTCAACAGCAGTACCACACTGACAGCGATGGGCCTCACAGCACCTTGCACCCAAGCGTAAGCTGACAGCTAGACGAAATGCGGTTGGATCTAAAAGGCTACCGGTGTTAAAAGAGGGCATGGCTTGCAACCAAAGTCCCGATTCCCAAACAGAGACAGCAAGAATACGAGCGCGATCTGCAATACTAGGACACGTATCTAGTAGCGATTTCCATGCTAGTTCGCAGATCGGCCGATCCCACAGTCTCTGGGAAGACAACTTTGAAGTTTGTAGTTGACAATAAGGTTCTTCCATACATCCCAACTACAAAATGTAAGTTTGTAATAGCAAAATAATTATTTTTAAATACCTTCAAATTTATAACTTTTTTTTTTTATTTTTTTTTTATTTATTAAGGAACAGTAAACAGCTATATTATAAAATGTACAATAATGTGGATAGATTAATAAACTTAATAATAATACAGCCAACAACACTATTCACAGATTACTTACAGAATTATATAAATTTACCGCTAGAAGTAGCTAGCTTGCAAAAAAATAATATTTAACTATACATATGTTTTTTGTTTAATAAGCCCTAAAACAAACAAAAAATTAAAATTTATGGTTTTATAAAGTTTAAACAACTATTAACTAACATAATAATAACAATATTGTTTCAAAATATGTACTGAAGTTATGAGGAGAGCTTTTGAAGTACTGCTGCTTTAAATTTACCAGCAGTGCAAGCAAAAATGTCAATATTTTGAAAAGAGTCATTATACGATTCCACCATCCGACGAGTAGGAATGCGCAGTCCGGCGTTTGAGTGGCAATTGCCCAACGCAAATAAGCGCCCTGCGCGCACCTCCCGTTTATAAATTGTTCTAGGTACAGCATAACATACATTATTAACCAAATCCATACAGTCAAAGTGATTGTTAACAATTTTAAAAAGAGTAGTAGCTTCAAGGTATTTGCGTCTTGATTCAAGTGTGGGCATGTTATATTTGCCGAGCAATTTAGTATACGATAGATATCGTTTATGACATCTGTAGTGCATGGCACGTAAGAACTTTCTTTGAACCTTCTCAATAGCTTCCTTATACTTTTCGTAATAGGGGTTCCAAATAGGTACAGAGTACTCGAGTTGGGTACGAACTAGAGTTTTATATAAATATAAATATGTAGATGTACGTTTAAAATCTGAGGATGACCGCATTATAAACCCATACATTTGAAAGGCTTTATTAACGATGTTATCTATATGTATGTTTAGGGATAACTTAGAGTCGAGCTGTATTCCTAAATCCCTAAGGGATGCAACATTTTTCAAGGTGACGTTACAAAGGTTATAATTAAAACGTGTGATGTTCTTATCTACTTTTTTTGTAAAATTAATGTAATTACATTTAGGAATACTCAGCTGAAGTTTGTTCTTGTGACAGTAGGTAGTAAGTCTGTCCAGGTCTTGGTCAGGTACTTTCGGATTTATTCCTATATATGTACTATGAGACCTTGCCTCTTGCCAAATTTCATGATTCTAGGTCAACGGGAAGTACCCTATAGGTTTTGATTCCCCTGTGAAATCGCAAAATATACGACATAAAGGAACCCTAAGAGCGCGAGACCAAAAAAAAAACTAACTGAAGTTAAAATATTGAAAGACAAACTTAAGTTTGTAGTTGACAATAAGGTTCTTCCATACATTCCAACTACAAAATGTAAGTTTGTAATAGCAAAATAATCATTTTTAAATGATATACCTTCATATTTATAACTTTCGGATTTATTCCTATATATGTGTTATGAGACCTTGCTTTTTGCCAAATTTCATGATTCTAGGTCAACGGGAAGTACCCTATAGGTTTTGGTTCCCCTGTGAAATCGCAAAATATGCGACATAAACGTTCATATCTTTTGATTGCGTTGACTTACAACTTTTATTTTTTTACAGCCGAAAGAAACCGTAGACCCAAGTATTTAGTATAAATTTCAACTTGCCACCTTTACGCGTTCTTGAGAAAAAGGGTCTTGACAGACGGACAGACAGACAGACAGACGGACAACGAAGTGATCCTATAAGGGTTCCGTTTTTTCCTTTTGAGGTACGGAACCCTAAAAATGAAGTTAAGGTTTCATACATCTCATTTTAATCATGAGTATTCTTTGCGAAGTATGGCCCGCCAGCGTGACAAAAAGTTGGTCTTTCCTGCATTTCTAAACTATTAGACAGAAACTAGCAACTTGCCATGCTGATAGGTCAATTAAAAGGTTTTATTCAAAATTATTTCGAACATTAACAATAACTTTTTGAGTGATAATGATAAAACTAATTAATTCAAGAAATTCTAGCCCAAAGATTATTGAACTTTTCGTAAAATTATCTTAACAAAGAAACAATAACAAGTATAATACATATTAAGTCGGATGATACATTTTTGAAATTTTGTTAAGTCCGCACAGAGCTTCGTTCGTTCGAAATTTTAATCACCACCATTTTTTTATATTATGCTATGAATGTGACCACGATTACATGGCTTTAGCTACGGAACCCTACCATATGCGTGTCTCGACACGCCTTGGTCAGTTATTTTTACTTAGCTGTTCTGATTGTTTGTCTCGATTAAAAGCTAATGCTGAGAAAATTGCGACAGTCTTGTAATTAAAACTTTCCCTAATCTACTTCTAATCATTTTGCACTCTAACTAATTAAAAGTACGAACTTGGTAAAAACATCAACAAAATAATTCAAATCGTAAATTGTACGAATTAAATTAGAACTTTACAATAAATGTTTAACTTAATAAGTTAGTAAGTACATTTTAATTTATCCTTATTTAGGATTTATAATTTTCTAGGATTCATTTACTGATTATAAATGTAGCTAAACCTTTTATTACCTACAGATAGATGATAACTCTTTATTGTTTACACCAGAAATTACATACATAAGACTTTCTAATGAGGCTAGTAGAATCAGACACCTGTGACATATGTGGAAGCCTCGAGGATGTTTATCATGTCCTGGTGGAATGTTCACGAACGCAGTCTGTGAGATCTGCCATGCTCACTCAATATGGTGCAAATTTCCTCGATGTCGGCGTTATTCAAAGTGTCCTGTCCGCTCCACTGAGTGATGCGGCACGATCACTCTTTAAACTGATGTGTAATATATATAAGTAGACGATATTGAATGTACATAATAGAGCTGACATAGTCGCAAAGCGACTCAAGCTACCAAATAAATATAGATTAAAAAAAAAAAAAAAACATACATAAGGCAAAAACAATTTAAAACCAGTGAAACAATTAGCGGCCTTATCGCTACAAACGATCTTTATTTGTTTATTTATTTTAGTGAACGAAAATGAACCATGAAGTTTATTGTAATGTATTTTGAATGAAATAAAATGTCGCTACTGGTTTCTTGTTTTTTTTTTTTTGTTTTTTATTACAGACGACATGAGTGCTACATAAAATAATTTTATTGTAGAAACTGACGTGGTTTTCACACATTTTATTTATATTACACGGGAATTACTCACGTAAGATTAAGCCGGTCACTCCGACTATAGACTAAATGCTTTTTTAATTATGTCTTTAAATCCGTCCAGATGTTAGTTGTCCTTGCCGTTGTATATGTTCTTTACCATCTCTGACGCTGGAATTCTAGTGCATGGGGAGCTATGAGTGAAGCATTTATTTATTTTATATGAACACATTTTATTGGTTATGAGTAATACGTGATAATATAGTCACAGGTGGGTCGAGACACGCGTCACAAAAGGAATCTCTTACAAAGACGCAGCCACTTAAGCTAAGAGGCTTTTATTCCTCGACTTACCTAGGTTTTTTTCGACTCTGAAGGCATAAAATGCTGCAACCTGTTGTTGTACGTTTAACCGTCTATGCGATATATTTGTGTAAGTAAAAATTATCAGAGTTCCTCAATCGGAACTCTGATAATTTTTAAATGCGTTTTGTATACTTACTTACTTACTTACAAGAGTGATGCATCGACCCAAAGCCTCCGATAGTAAAAAAACGTCACCACTTCTTGCTCTGTGCAATCTACGTTTTGTATAGAAAACGAATGCCACTGTTATGATGGAGAGTGTTCTAACGTGGCTAATGATACATTATCATTGTAAAATTTTCATTGCTTACCATATTTACCAAAACGAATAACCTTTGTCATTTCCGTTACTTAATTGTTGAGCACGTATAATGCTATGTATGTGTGGGATATAAATATAATATAATATATGTTACATCAAACTAAAACAACATGTTAAACGAAATCTTGTAAAAAGTATGTAGAGAGACAGAGATTTAAAATACCTAACTATAAAAACTAATCATTAAAACCTCTACTTATGCCAAAATGTTCCTAAAATGCTTGCTTCATTACCACGTTTTGCATCGACAAGACGGAAAAAAATTGTCATGACGTCATGACAATTTTTTTTGTTCCGCATTTATAACTTTAATATAACGAACTCGTCATGGCTAAACCTGAAAATTAGAATATATTTTAGTTCATTTAGCCCACTGCCCACGAACCGGAAGACCCAGCGTAGGTAGGCCTGCCACTACATGGACCGACGACATTGTGAGAGTCGCCGGCATCCAGTGGATGCAAAAGGCGGGCTGTCGTTCAGTGTGGAGGTTAAAGGGGGAGGGCTATGTTTAGCAGTGGACGTCTTCTGGCTGATGATGAAGCCCACTGCAGCAGCCTCTTCTTTCGCTAGTCAGTTTGGCGCTAATCTCGTTCACGATTTAACCGACTTCAAAGTGTTCTCAATTCGTTTCTTTTATGTTTGTTACCTCAGAGGCCTTATGGCCAATTCCTTACGCGGTCTCAGACTAACGTTTAAACCGCGCAGTTCGGAAAATCACGCGAACGTGAACCTTAACGCGACTAGATACGGTATGCGGTCACGCAACATCACCTAAACTAGATTGCTTTAATCAGCTAGCCGTAACCCAGAACTCATTTACAAACCGATTTAGAAAATTATTTTTTATATCAAAGTATACACTTTCAGATTGGTCCCATAGAAATTTCATCAAAATCGGTATAAAATCAAAATAATTGGTATATTTCATCCAAGTATAGGTAAACGAAATTGCGTATGTACAAATTTTAAAGGCGGCTTTTTTTATAGATTATTTCGATTGTTCTTAGAAAAGTAACAATCCAGGAATGTGTTTTGAATTAAAGTAAATCTTAGTGCCCCTGCATAATTCTTTCCATTCCCACTACAGCGTTTGCGGAGACAGGCTCAGAATGAAAGATTAATGAGCGCAGCGAGTACGAGCAGGTCGTGCTTAGACAAAAGGTTGAAAACGCCTAACGCTCACCAGTGGTACTCTGGGAGCTATTGTTCGTATTACTCGGATGGCGCAATGATGTTGTCGTACAGTTAAATACCCTCGAAATACTATTCATTTTCTGAATTAAATGAACAAAATACAAGCTAACACTACAAATACAGTTAGACTGCCCATAGACCTTTGAAGGTCTAAAGACAAGCCAAATGCTTAAGCCCACTACCATTTGGCAGCGTACCCAGCATGCTGGTGGCATTACCACGCTGAATGGCAATGCTTATGCGTTGAGCCAGAAACACGCCAGCATTTTGGTCACGCGTCGCATTAACCAGGTGCTCTGAAAGATTTCCTGAAAAGTTCTAGGAATGGAAATTAATTGATTTAAATATTCATACTTAATCGTATTCATTCATATTCATTCGCATTCACTCATATTTCTTTTTAATTGCATATATATTATGTGGGGATTAAAAATAGATATATAGATAAAACTTTATTTTTATAGCACAAATTACATACACACGATAAACAAATAATAAATATAAAAAAAATAAACAAAAAACGACAGTCAAAGGAGCGCCATAATCGAAATTTCGGTAAGTAAAACGCATTATGGTTTGACGGACTCTACCACTTCTTAAATGGTAGAGTCCCACAATAATGCGTTGGGTAACCCAATAAACTTGAGTTGTGATTATATTGACAAAATAAGAAGAATGTTTTAACAACAAACTTTTTTTTTACTAAGTTATTTGTTTCGTCCGTCGCACTTAGTCTATATTTTCAAGAAAGTCATTGGTTGGTTTTTTCTTGCTTATTTGTGAGAAAAGAAAATTCATACAAAACGCGAGGGAACGGGCACAAAGAAACTTCTCGTTCTCGATCTACCTAATCATTAGGTTAGTAGGTACAGGCTACCTTATTAACCGACTTCAAAAAATAATTCGGTTTTTTTATCGTTTTCAGTACCGTTTTTATTCATGACTTACCTGGATCGATTTGTTAAGCGCTTTCGAAATATCAAATGTGGGTTGTTTGCACGACTTTCCGTTATTGAAATATAATGAAACAAAAGGGTTATGTTTTTCATTACCCTTTGTTATTACTCTTCGACGATGAACAAACAGGCTCGATGGCAAATTTTATTGAAACAATCGTGGCTACTGCACATACATGGTATTTGTTCTGTTAGGATTGTTTTACACAAATTGGTTGTTAGCAATAAACAAAGAGTTTTTGTACAAACAGGTCAAACGTATTAATACAAAATATAACATACATAGGATCCCAAAGTTTGTAATAGCCAGTAACTTATAACCACCATCTAGTGAAGCTTACCAACTGGAAAAAAGGTCCTGAAAAGCTAAAATTGAAACGAAATGCGACGCGGTGCATTTGCATTTGGTCGCGTTCGCTAGGTCTGTCGCTATTCGGCAATTGGCATAAGTATGCTAGCATCTAGTCTACGCTGTTGCCTTACCCTGTTATTGCTCGTACGCTCAACTTCTCCGACAGATGTGAAAATTATTTAGGAAGTTAGATCCGGCAATTACGAGTTTACGAGTTAAATATGGCGACAATCTACCTCATTGTTCGTTATTTACGTTTGTTTAGTTTTATTCGGACGAAAAAAGCCCAAATCATAATTACATCTTGACCATCATCCTCGCAACTTTTTCGTCCGAAGAAAACTAAACAAACACAATCTCAAAATTCATTTGGTGTAATGGCTATGTCGCAGATGGATTACCGAATCAGCTGTTTTACATAACCTCTAGCTATTTTACAAAACAGCTACGTTATGCAAAACATCTGAACAGCGTTCAACTGTCGCTATGTTTAACATAACTGCTACCCAAGTTTAGACGTAATGCAGAATGGCTTATCAGTAGTTACAATAAGCATTTGGTGTAGGCCCTACACCAAACCGAGTTATTTTAGATGTAGTCATACTTACTGAGCGATGGTAGGCGAGCGCATGCGTTTTACAATCTGACGGCACCCGGTCGAACCAGATGCTGTCGGCCCTGCACCAAAGACTTATTTCAAATTCAAATTCAAAATTCAAATTATTTATTTCACGGAACATGGGGTGTTACAGTTTTAGTAATTGTAACAGTGTGTTAAGGTAAGGTTACGTTCGCCATGTTCCAACCGGATGGTGTGCGAAATTGATGACATATTACAGTTAATACATAATATGAGTACCTAAGTATTGTTTATAAATGGTAAAAGACTTTAGGTACTACAGAAAAGGCTTTTTCAAACTAACATTCAAGATCTTAAGACTAATAATACACTCATTTCAAATTACATTATTCCAATTAACATGTCAGTTTAGATTTATTTCAAATTATTTAGTAGTTAGTACTTAATCATACTAATATTATAAATGCGCTCCCAACGACGAAGCTAACCACGGTAAATATCCCGTAAATAATCATATAACTTTAGTGAACAACCGTGATAGTTTAAAACAGTGTTTTAAGGTTATTTCCATAGTCTAGAAGTAGACTATTCACCCACTCAAGTTAAACTATTAACGAATAATTTAATTTCCCTGGCTCTTCAAAAGTTCATCTCATTCAATCAGCTATGCGATTGGTATGCAAATATTTCCTATACCTACTACTGAAATGTAGAGCTTCCCTCTAGCCGCCGCGCCGATGCATAAGTTAGTTACTTAACACTGATAAAACGGGTCAGATTCAAACCACTGCAATTTTATGAATGTATGTCACGACCCGAAATAGTACGTATTTCGGCAAGAAAGTGTTCGCTGACGAAAACCATTAGCCAAAACTATAGGTTTACTTACTGTTTAGCAAATGGCTGACGCCTGAAACACAGGATTACCTAGTTCAGGCTCACGTGTTTTATAGACCTAATTATGTTTACTTATGTTTTGTATTTTTGTCAGACCTTTTTATATTTTTGAATAAATAATGACTATGATTATTAGTAAGAATTATTATGCTCGGTCCAATCATTTATTTGCTCTGACGGCTGAAATAACATTGTAAAAAGCTGAACAAAATTACAATTACAAAACAGTTTTAGTCTCAAAAACCTAGCGAAAGTGATCAGATTCGAGCCCACTTTTACCTACATCAATGGATTCGAGGTTTCAAATTTGTACAATGTTGCAGCTGTCAGAACAAATAAATCATTGGACCGAGAGTAGATTTGATTGACACAAAGAATTGGGATTTGTTACTGCATCTTCAATTCTTTGTTACATACCTTTTTTGATTTGGCTCTTTTGACTCGCGGTTTTAGCTCAAACATTTCATCACCAAGAAAAAGAGGCCCTGTTGAGTATAACAATACAATATTGAATGTGGGAATGGGATTTTGATACTATTATACGGTACAGAAATGAAATATTCTGGGCTGTTGTGATGAATTTTGATAGAGATTTGCACTGGTTTATGGAATGTGAAAACAGCACTTGCCAATTTTATGTCATTACACAAATTGTTGAGGCAGTGGATGAATTGCAATCCACTATAAATGCATTTTATTGTAATCAGAAGAGCAATGTTTATTATGATCATTGCTAGATTTAAAAAACTATAATTATGTAATTATACCTACTTAATTATAGTTACGATCTCAAGTAAATACAATTTTCATAATTCTGGCAAATTAATAATAGAAGTCAATAGTTTTGACGTCTCAGCAATAAACATAGAATAACAAGCGCATTATCTCAACAATGGTCATAGGATATAATGCCCCGCTTAGTTCGTCAAGAATCAAATGTATGGGGAACCAAGCTCATTATATAATACAAGCAGTTTATTTCATATTTTTATTGAAACGTTCAAGTTTGGCTTTGTCATTCAACATTACTATTATTTTGCATTTCATTGTGGTATTTTTTAATTACCTACTACATCCATGTTATAAAAGCACAGTCAATCGGGCAATCTGGGTGTCTTCATGAATGATATAATGATGGACGATGATGGTGATGATGGTCTCCATCGTAGACCGCGTCATCACTTAGCATCGGGCGAGTTGAAAGTCGAGATTTCAGAGTTGCCCCCATAGTAAAAGTCGTTCATAATGATGGCTATACCCATCATCATCATCATTGCACCAATGGTGCAAACGGTACATCAGGCCCCTATCGTCTTAGTACACCCTTTGGGCGTAACACTGTATAGTGTATTATATGCTTAGGCCCTAACAAATCTTTGTATCGAAACATGAGAGAAAATCACCTGAAAAGGCAAATTTAACTAAAGTATTGCTATAATCTATACTAATATTATAAAGAGGAAAGATTTGTATGTAAGCATGTTTGTAACGAATTGTCACAAAAAGTACTGGACCGAATAAAAAAATTCTTTCACTGTTGGGAAGCTACACTATCCCCGGGTGACATAGGCTATACTTAATCCATACCCGTGCGAAGCTGGGGCGGACCGCTAGATACTTATACAGTCTCTCAGTCTCTTGTCAGTGTGTCCTCTTAGTGAACATTTTAAATTAAATGGCTAATAAAGCAAAGCAAAGGCCCCTCCGTCGTGGCGGGCATTGTTTCTGGTACTTTGTTTGTAATGTTACGATAGACACCAAGACATAATTTTGTTACTTTTTGGAAATTCACACTCATTGATTTTATATCTTCAATAATGTGAAAATGTGCGAAATGCGTGAAAAAGCTGCAGACGGTATACAGGCCCCTTAATTGGTAGGACAGACAAACAGACAGACAGACAGTCGGACAGACAGACAGACATCGTAGGCTTAGTAGTAGGGTCCCGTTTTTACCCTTTGGGTATGGACCCCTAATCCCATCCTCATTGCAAAATTTGCAAAGGTCACGCACGACTACTCCACTCCACGTAATATCCGTCGGATCTTTTGTACCTTGAAATTAAAACGGGCTCCATACAAACAAAGATTAGGTTAGATACCTACTCCATAAATTGGTTCATAATATATTTTGAATAAACCTTATGCCACAGCAGCACCTATTTCTGTGCATTTATTATAACGATAATTACTTTTTACAAAAAGTAATTAAAAGGATTTTTTAATACCTACTACCTAGGTACATCCTCGTTAGCTTAAACTACTGCTATTTTTATCCCTACAAAAATACTTTTGTATAAATAAATGGTAATTTAAAAGGGAATATAAATTATTCCCGATAAATTTTCAAATAATGAAAACGTAAGTAAATTCACAAATATGATTGAACTGTAATATAAATAAAACGAAAATGAAAATGAAATGAAATGAAAAGGAAATGAAATGTACAACGAAAAAAAAGAAATGTAACAAAATAATATGTGAATGTTGAAATGTATGTACTTTTTTAGATACATGTAAATATTTTTTTACTGGTTAGTTAATAAAGGCATTTATAAACCAAACAAAATACTAACACTACAAAAACAGTTACATAGACATAGACCACTAAATAAGCCCATAGACCGTTAAATGTCTAAAAATAAACCAAATGCTCAAGCCCTCTACCACTTGTAAGTAATTGTCATTTAGAATATCAAAATAAAATTGCAATATCCCTAAAATTAACCAATCTTTAGATATCTTGTAGACCTTGTGTACTCTTTTCAAATAAATCCAAGGAACTACCGTGCCTACTTGTAATTTAAAAAGTTAACCGGAATTGAAAAGACGGATGCTAAAACAACATTGATTCACCTCTCGACAGCTCTGCGTAAATATTTTCTTTCCGCGGGAAACAGACTGAGAAGTATATTTATGTTTCACACAAATATAACAATATACATTTTTTAAATTGCTAAAATTCACTGTTATGAAGTACCTAAGTTCAAACAGTGTCCCGGTCTGAGTCACAAATGGGTAAATAGATTAAAACGGAGCTGGTGCGGGCGACACTGAAAGCACTAGCGGCAATATGCCGATAGTGAAAGAGCTGACACGCGGGCGGTTTCAATTTGAGAGGCGGTTAGCAGCATGAATATTTATTTATTGTTGCATCAAATGATGATGATGTTATAGAAACACTCATGAAAGCAAAAGATGGAGAATCGTGGCAAGTAGCTCTCCACTTGCTACGATTCTCGTCATCTCTATGTGGTCTTTGCCTATTCCAATGGGAAAGAGGCGTGACTGTGTGTATGTGTACATCAGATTGATTTTGACTTTAGACACCATAATATTATGCTCTCCTGTGCCGGAATAATCACTATTATTTGTTGCCGAACTCAAGTCTTGAGATTAATACTTGTGTTATAGCCTAATAGTAGATTGTAACATGAGGGAGCAAAATAATAGTTTTACAGCGAGGGCGCTTTTTTGAATTCAGAACGAAGTGAAGGAATTTAGAGTAGAATCCTGAACGTAGCGTCAAATTCAATATACGTCACCCGAGCCAAAAAAATATTTTGCGCCCGAGTGATACACTCAACTTTTCATCACCCACAATGAGAAAATAAAAGGCGCCTCATATTTTATTGTAATATCATTATTTAATAAACCATAGAGTAACAACTAAATTGAAATTAAATAGTATCTAATAATAAAACAACTAAAAACGTATATTTACATTTGAGACATATGCGCAATTATGAAAATTTATTGTTAAACAAAAACATGAATTTCTAACAATCCGTGAAAATTGCTGTAAACTCGGGCTGTAGTTCGCTCGTTTTTAATTTAATTTCTTTTTTTTTTATTCAGCTGGCGGCGCGACTATGGGCCGTCGTACCAGCCAGTCTTTATTCAAACAATATTTGCGTTATATTTCTTTGGCCTGAACACTAAGAAGCTGTTCCAAATTCAAAAAGTGCGTGGCTAAGATAATTGCGGCGCACTTATAAAGAGGATTAAAAACTCATTACTGCCCGCTTAAAGTATCTTACAGAAAACAGTGACCTTTGGGTGCACTTAAAGGCGAACCAAGTCGTCCCTTTCGAACAGATGGGATGAAAATAAATTTACCGGCTATTAACGGCGTGAACGCATGGTAGGTATATACCACAAAAAAAAGTTTAGCAAAAACAATAGGTAGTCACTTGTTTTTTCTTTCTTTCATTGATTCAAGTATAAAACAAGTGATATTGAAAATATTCTATGACTCAAATAATTTTTTAACTTTGTAATAACCATTTTTTTCCTGCTATTTGTACGCCACACCTGGCAAGGACATGAGATATGCTAACCTCGGCTGTGGTTATACATTTTAGCCGTTTGGGGTTGAGAAATTAGGCCCTTGGGAACCGGAAACTCACCTCATTTCTAAAAATCTTTTAGACCTCCTGGTTAATGCGACTGGTTAATGCGAATGCTTGCGTGTTTCTGGCTCAACGCACAACGCATAAGCATTGCCATTCAGCGCGGTAATGCCGCCAGCATGCTGGGTACTCTGCCAACTGCTAGTGGACTTAAGCATATTGATTGTATTTAGACCATCAACGTCTATGGGCGGTGTGTTTTTGTAGTGTTAGTTAGTTTGTATTTTGTTTAGTTAATAAAAGCACTTGCAAGGTAAAAAAGGACGCAAGATACAACATTTCAATTTGTACGTCCCTGTATGTTACTTTGTATGTTTGTGTAATTGCATCATCAGCTTTACTTTGTATTTAGCTTAGCTTGAGATTGAAAAGTTTATGCATATCTATACTAATATTATAAAGAGGAAAGATTTAATTGTTTGTTTGTTTGCATTGAATAGGCTCCGAAACTACTGAACCGATTTGATAAATTCTTTCACCGTTGTGAAGCTTCACTATCCCCGGTTGACATAGGCTACATATCTATACCCGTGAGAAGCCGGGGCGGCCTACTAGTACTTATAAATATTAACTTATAAATTGATCAGAATCAGATCACGATCAGAAACGAAACCTATGTATCAAAAGGTACAGTAATTTTGTACCAACAACTCATCGCAAACACTGAAGCTCTTCAACTAGACCTCCGATACCCGGGATAATTGGCTCCCTTTTGAACGTCGGAGCAGTTCTTGAAACTGTTTCTACTTACGTTCTGTGTGTAGCGTGGAGTGCTTACTATGACGATGGAACACTTACCTACGAATACCTTACTGTTCAATCACTAGCTCTGTGGTTTCATCTTCACGAACCGCATATTTTTCCGGGATAAAAAGAATCCTATGTCAATCTCCGACCCTCCAACACTATGTAAATATGACGTCGATCCGTTGCTCTGTTGCTGCGTGAAAGAGGAATAAACAAAGAAACACAAATAAACCAGCCAAGTGCGAGTCGGGCTCGCACACTGAGGGTTCCGTACCACCACAAAATAAAATAAAATTATTTGTTAGTTAATCCGCCGTAACATTACTTACATATCCTGTTAAAATTTCAACTGGCTATCTATTACGGTTCGAAGACAGACGGACAGACGGAAAGACTGACGGACGGACGGACAGGTGGACAGACGGACAGACAAACTTCGTAAGCTTAGTAATAGGGTCCCGTTTTTACCCTTTGGGTACGGAACCCTAAAAATCACGTTTTAGTATCGAAAGCCAAGACCAGCTCAGAGCGGGTGCACCAACGAAGTTTCTTGCATAAGAGAAATAAGAAAACGTATTTCCACAAATCATCTTCAAACACAATTGTAGAACAACTTTAGTTTAATCATTTAATGGATAGATGAACTAACAACACCATTATAATGAAACTGTATTGGCGAAGTTCACACGTGTTCGTTGACAGTTGACAGTCTTTTGTCGACTGCCAACGAACACAGTATATAAGTGGCGGTTGCATTGCAATCACTCTCTTTCTTTGCTCGAACCTCGAAACGATAACAAGTGTAAACGAATTGTGTGTAAAACAGTTTAAAAGGTGATTTCTTGGCTGAAAAGCTAACAAATCAGAATCGGGATTAATAAGTTACAGATGTCTTCTTATTTTCCCATGTCCACAGAGTGTAATTTGTCTTTTGTTAAGTGGTTCAAAACCTGTTTGCTAGTCATGTTTTTTTTAGAGCCCTAATTAATAGTTATTTTACAAAGTGGCTGTTTTATTCCTTGCGTTTTCTTGATTATAATTTATTTACTAATGATTAATTTAATACTAATTACTAAATAACTGTGCTCATGTTAAAAGTTCTTCAGATTATATATCCGATTAGTGTACTTATTGTTATATATGCAAATAACTGCCGCCGATTCTGCGGCTGAGCCTGCTGTCGAGCCTGCCGTTGAGCCTGCTGTCGAGCCTGCGGCTGAGCCTGCTGTCGAGCCTGCGGTCGAGTCTGCGGCGAAGCATACAGTGGAGCCTGCAGTGGAGCCTGCCGCGAAGTCTGCGGCTGAGCCTGCTGTCGAGCCTGCGGCTGAGCCTGCCGTCGAGCCTGCGGCTGAGCCTGCTGTCGAGCCTGCCGTCGAGCCTGCGGCTGAGCCTGCTGTCGAGCCTGCGGTCGAGTCTGCAGCGGAGCATACAGCGGAGCCTGCAGTGGAGCCTGCTGCGGAGTCTGCGGCTGAGCCTGCTGTCGAGCCTGCGGCTGAGCCTGCCGTCGAGCCTGCGGCTGAGCCTGCTGTCGAGTCTGCCGTCGAGCCTGCGGCTGAGCCTGCTGTCGAGCCTGCGGTCGAGTCTGCGGCGGAGCATACAGCGGAGCCTGCAGTGGAGCCTGCCGCGGAGTCTGCGGCTGAGCCTGCTGTCGAGCCTGCGGCTGAGCCTGCGGCTGAGCCTGCCGTCGAACCTGCCAGCTGAGCCTGCAGCGGAGCCTCCAGTACGCAGTTACGTAAGAGACATTGTACGCAGTTGCGTAAGATCCGGTGTACGTAGTCGCGTAAGAGCCGATGTACGCAGTTGCGTAAGAGACATTGTACGCAGTTGCGTAAGATCCGGTGTACGTAGTCGCGTAAGAGCCGATGTACGCAGTTGCGTAAGAGACATTGTACGCAGTTGCGTAAGATCCGGTGTACGTAGTCGCGTAAGAGCCGATGTACGCAGTTGCGTAAGAGACATTGTACGCAGTTGCGTAAGATCCGGTGTACGTAGTCGCGTAAGAGCCGATGTACGCAGTTGCGTAAGAGACAGTGTACGCAGTTGCGTACTGACTTAACTAAACCAGATTCGGTTTTAGTCTGATATGATGTGCTTTTCAGTATGCAGTTGCATTCTGATATTATGTAACATAAAACGATAGTATAAGACTTCAAAATAAGATTGTAAAGTACACATTTAATTAACACGTATAACGTCTATTATCATATAATACATGACACGTATACACGAGGACGTGTAATTGAGTCGGATGGCCGAATGTAGAACAACTTTAGTTTAATCATTTAATGGATAGATGAACTAACAACACCATTATAATGAAACTGTATTGGCGAAGTTCACACGTGTTCGTTGACAGTTGACAGTCTTTTGTCGACTGCCAACGAACACAGTATATAAGTGGCGGTTGCATTGCAATCACTCTCTTTCTTTGCTCGAACCTCGAAACGATAACAAGTGTAAACGAATTGTGTGTAAAACAGTTTAAAAGGTGATTTCTTGGCTGAAAAGCTAACACAATTCTTGTGCTAATTCATCACGAGTCACGACGCAAGTACGAGAAACGCTGAGTAAGGTCAGTCTCTACTTATACGGTAATGACTTGTGGAGAACAGTCGCCATAATTATATACCTATAAAAGGCGTATGTGTATGTTAGTATGTTCCCTACGGACTCCGAAACAGCTGCACAATTTAAATGAAATTTTAAGGCAATCTTCAAATTAGCCCAGCGAGTGATCCTGTGAATTTTGGTAGCGATCGTATCAATAGAATATTTATTTGGTGTTATAATATTTTTCTCTAAGTACGTTTCCCTACGAAAAAAGAGAAGTTTACATATACAATACAATACAATAAATCTTTATTAAAATACCACAAAACAAGGATAACATAAACATTACAATAAAAATATTATCATGGGCTTTTAACAGGCGGCCTTATCGCTAAAAGCGATAAGGTCTAAGGATAAGCATATTACATCAGGGGTGGCCAAATTTTCGAAGTATGCGGTCTACCATTACAATTCAAAATAACCTAAGTGGTCTACCACACAGAACAACATTACCCACAATGAGAATGGCTGTTTTAGTGAATTTTCCCCCATACAAAGTTGATAGGACCTAATCCACTAACCTACCACCAGTAAAGTTTAAAAAAATTAGCGCGCGCGACAGTAGAATATGTGACGTCATGGCCTCACCTGTATTATTCGTATTATTGTGTATATCTGTGGTATTATTACATCATAGAAAGAAAAAAAAACATCTAAGTCAAAGGAGGTTGTTTTCGCTACCATGGAGGTTGCTACAAGGAGGTATTAATACAACGCAGGTGAAACCGTGGGGCGCATCTAGTTACTTATATATGCAACACCAAAATCAGTTGCGAAAAATAATATTTTTGACACAACGGTCTTTGTTCGGTAATTTTTATCTCAACTAGACTTTGTCCTCCGTCTGAACTTCCTAAAGTGCAGTAAACCGTAATTAAATGGGTTGAAAGCTTTGAAATGTCCCCACGAGGTACTAGCTCTCCTTACTAAGAAGGAAATGAGACATTGTTAATAATATTACGCTATTTTTTTCACTTTTTCACTAACGTGAAATAGTATTTTTTTTATATACATTCTTTATTATTATTATCATAATTATTACGTAGTTTTAGATGTAAGGTAGTTTTTCTACGTGCCCATTATTGTTTTTTCTTGCCAATAAAGAAAACTTTGAAAGCTTTTGCTAATTTGAGTTCTTGATGAATTTGCGACAATCGGTTATCATCAGCGATTACAATGTTACCTTTAATCGCTTTTTAAACAAAAGTAATTTGTAAATTTCTAATCTTACACAGCTCGTATATCAAACCGGAAATTATATTGTGTCCCGGAACGTACATCGTATCTTATGTGATGTTACAAAGTCTTTAAATTGAAAGTTTTTAGCCATAAATATTTTGATACAGTCTTTATAAAACTCTAAATAGAATCTGATGCCTTGTTTGGTTTTTTATTTAATTTTTTTAATATTAGGTTTGCGTTTGGCCGCCGTTTCACCTGATGTTAAGCGATGATGCGGTCTACGATGGATTACGCTTGCCAAGAAGAAACAGATTGCAAAAAAAGTATACAAAAATATAACATAAATAGGTATTAAAAATTAAATAAAAAAAGAAAAAATTATACAAATTTTATGCGTTAAAATTCTGTGGTTACTTGAAAAGCAATTTCAATACGTTTGTATTAGGTAAGTAAACATGCTTGGAGAGTACACTCGAAACTATATGGCTTGTATTCGTGTAGAGGGAAATTGAATCGCGTGGCCTCGTATTTGCACAAAATGAATTGCCCTGGGCTAGCGACTAACTGTCCGGCTTTACATCCGAAATAGCTGACCTGACCTTAAATTACATTCCCTGGCTAACATCAGCTCGAGAGTGTACTCTAGAGCGGAGCACGTTGTTTACCTTTGCATTCATATTATTCAAGATCAGTAAGACCAGAGGGCTGTCCATGTCCAAACAAGATTGCTTCGGAGTTGAGGTCGAAACAACTAATATATACGTACCTCAAGTCTCGACCTGGCAGTTTTGGCTCCGGTCGAGAGGTACTCTTTTTAACCAACTTCAAAAAAGGAGGGGGTTCTCAATTAGGTTCTATTTATTTTTTTATATTTGTCACCTCAGAACTCTGTCATTTTAATGAATCGATTTGAAAATATTTTTTCGTATCAATCTAAACCAGCTTAGTAGATTGGTTTTAAAATCAAAATAACTGGAAAATTCAGTTATTTGCATAACAATATGGTCATCCAAATAACCAAAATTGCGTATTTCACTAATTTTGTAAAGTTGGTTTACTAAATTGATAATTATAAGGATAGGCTAGCGTTTGACCGCGATCTTGCCTGATGAAAGCGATGATGCGGTCGAAGATAGAGCACGTTTGCCCAGTAATAACCTATTAACCCTAGACTTGAACACTCCAAGATTGTAATGGTGCGGAAACACAGACAGGGGCAAGGCGTTCCATTTTTTTGCTGTTCTAATTAAGAAAGTGGAGTCAAAACGCTTGGTGCGAATAAATGGCATTTCGACCAAGTAAGGGTGACGCCTTGCCGTTCGTCTGGACGTTGCACACTCTCCGTGGCACACTCCGTCTTTATTGTACACCCCATAACTTTTCATACAGATGCCAAAGAACTTTTAGAAATTATTGTAACAACTAGCGGCCTTGTCGCTAAAAAGCGATCTCTTCCAGGCAACCTTAGGATGGAAGTGATTTATAGAAGACAGGGTGTGTAATAGAGTATAGACTATGCAATTATTTTATATAAACCTTATACATACATTCTAATATATATTAATACACGAACAGACACGCTTAACTGTCTGCAGACTCCACCAATTGTTATATTAGTTTTTAAGAGTTTTTAGGCCTCTGTATCAAATTTCATGATGTGAACAATAAAGAGTTAATCAATCAAACAACCAATATCAACGTCACAGTAACCAAAGAACATACCTCGCCGTCAACGATGAAAAACTTTACCCCATGTCTAGTCTATTTTTTGATTGAATAAAGGATAACCACCACTAAAGTCTATTACAAAAGGAATAAAGGATTCCAAATTTACTTAAAATTTGATGCTGTGGGATCCTAAAATTAGACAGTAGGATATTTTTTTTATAGGGATAAATGTCTTTTTTAAATAAACAAAATACAAATACAGTTAGACTGCCCATAGACCATTGAAGGTCTAAAGACAATAATATTTTAATTGACTGCAGATTGCATTAGAAGGAAAGTTAGGTTTTTAGGTTGTATGTAAGGTAAGGATATACCTAAATTTTCAATTTCTATTGTGACCTTTTGTGGCCTAAATTGATATCTATTTTGCAGTTCTGCATTTAAAAAATCTTTAAAAAAGTACTAATTTTTAAAAACAAATTTATTATTTGAAAAATATTACGAGTCTTTTAAAGCAATATTCATGTTGTTGTATATTGTATATTTTGGTAACCTATAGTCCTAGAGGCCTAACTTTAATCTGGCTACAATCGGCCTTACCACGCACTACGCACGACTATATTTACAGACTAGGTAAAGCTACTACGAGTCTTTGACTATACTCGTGCCAAACGCTAAGTTGCTAAGACTTCACTGACGGACTAGATTTCCTCACCGCTCTTGCCAGATTCTGGCTACACGCCCTTGCCTAAGCTTTATTTACTTATCAACGTACGTGCGAAGGTTAAGGCTCTGTGAAGCTATAAAGTTAGTTGGGCAGCAATATGGACTGGGTCGACCGTTTTATTTCTTACCATTCTATTTTACCGCAGAACCTTGCTTTTCCCTAAATAGCAGTCAAATGTCGGTTGTCATAAAGGCTGGAACAGAAAGGTTTTTCTCTATTTGCCAGCCAGTAAACTTATACGATATAATTTTCGATATTACTATCTGACCCGCAAACGTTGCGTCCCATAGAAAAAGTTCCCAAATTTTCCAATCTTCCAGGTTTTTTTTCTTATAAACATCCCTTGTATTCAAGCGAGCAAAACAAAGAAAAAACAAGTAGGTCAAACTGTTTTGGAATTTAAACGAGACTAACGAACAACAATTGATTTTTATATATAAGAAAACAAGAAAATTAACAAAATATGAGATCATACAAGACGGTGTAGAGGCAAAGCAACCGGTGCTGAACGATATAATGCATCGATGGTTTATGCATTAATTAATGACTTAACATTATACTGCTGTTGTACAATATAGGCACTAACGTCTATAAATAGGCAACAAGATTATTTTAGGCTAATTTTGTAAACGAGGCCTGGTAACCCTCTTTCAATTAACCTCCATGTCATGCACACGTCTGTCATACTAATAAATCATTAGTAGATACGACATCTGGATAGGCCCCGCCTTCTACCTCCTGTATGAATCCTCTCAAACCTAAGGTTACCTGGAAGAGATCGCTCTTAGCGATAAGGCCGCCGATTGTTGCACTAGGTTTTAAGTTGTTTTATCGTGTATATGAAATTTGTGGTGTGAAGAATAAAGAGTTTATCTATCTATCTAGATCTAAGACTATAGAATAAACAAAACATGTGATAGAAACAGTCTGGGTACACGTTATAGATAACGCCTCAAGACTACATTCTCCATTAGACATTAATCGAACGTTATCCGAGTGCATCCGCTCCGGTAGTCTAACCATCTCATTTGTTGAACGTTCGATTGAATTACCAGGCGATTAGTATTCTATAAGCGATTGTTTTACGACTATTGTTATGGTCCAAAATTTGTTTCTGTTTTAAACTGAGCAAGAAACGAAAACAATTTCTTCGAACTTTAAATCCGAGCACCATTTATTTTAGTGTACCTATATTCTTTTGTTCTTTTGTTTCTTGTCTTATCCTTTTATCTACTGTGTAGATTTTTTACAACACCAAGTAAAATATGCATATTTGTTTGTTGATTTTCATGACTAAGGCTAAGCTAAAACATAAAAAGACAAAGGTATAAAACAACAGTGTAAATAAAAGCCATAAGTAGAAATAAAATTAGAACAGAATAATATTTTTTTATTAATCATCATCATCACAGGCGAGAAGACGTCCACTGCTGAACATAGGCCTCACCCTTAGACCACCACACCGAACGACAGCCTGCTATCTACTTCCACTGGATGCCCACGACTCTCACGATGTTGTCGGTCCATCGGTCGGTCGGTTTAATTAAATTAAAATATACAGAAACGATGCGAAAAGCGTAGTAGGTTCTACGCCGTAGCAATTCATCCGTATCTTCGTAGTTGCATTCTGTTTTACATCGTACGGTAGTGAGACCTAAGAAAGATTGGATAGTTTTTGTAAATTATTTACTTTGCTGAAAATGTTTTTTTTTTTAATAGTAAAAAGAGCGATAAACAAGCTTGCGGTCCGCCTGATGGTAACCAGAAACCGCCGCCTATGGACACCTACAACACTAGCGGTATTGACGGTGCTTTGCCAGATCGGAGAGGTAGTTATAGATATCTTTTTTGAAACTCTTCATGTTGAAGCTCGGCGGGAAGACCTTTGGGGGAAGGACATTCCACAACTTGCAGGTCCGCGGAAGAAAGGAGCTAAAAAATCGGACAGTGTGGGATTTCCAGCAAGATGTGTGGGGTGAGCTTTTTGACGGTATCGGGACGTGCGGTCAGGATTAAACTTTAAACTTAATTTAATTTAACATTTAATTTAACTGCTAGTCTGTGGAATTCGCTGCCTGAGTGGGTGTTCCCCGATAATTACAATCTGGGTGTGTTCAAGTCGAGAGTGAATCGGTTTCTTCATGTGCTCCATCGTAGACCGCATCATCGCTTAACATCAGGCAAGTTGGCGGCCAAGCGCAAGCCTATGTACTAGCCAATGTTTTTTATAAATATATTGTAAATAGGCTTGCGCCATCAAACAAACGGCTGGTAAGTTTGTACGAAGAATCACGGATTTCAAAATTATGAATTACAAGCAACAAATTATTAAAACCATAATATAAGTAAAAAAAATATATGTTAGTAATGCCAACATATTCAGAGAGCATTAAACTCAATTGAAAGTTGGTGATTTCAATCCAATTATGAGCATGAATAAGGTGCGGTAGGTATACCATTACCATGACACATGCATTGGAACGGTTTTAATAATTACTGAGAATAATTTGTGTTTATTGAATCAGCATTATCAGCCTATCATGTTCCCAGAGAGAGATGATGTACCCTAATCTACCATGCTGGCTATCAAGTTGGTGAATTTCATGTCCTTGAACTTTTGAAGTTCTTGGACAATGTTTTTCCTTCACATATTTTTAGCGATAGCGTCGAAACTGCGCATAAGTCATTGGTGCCGGCTGAGGGTCGAACCAGGTGTCGTCAGATTGTAAAGCGCATATGCTACCACTCGGCCACCATCGCTCATTATATTTATTGAACAAAATATGTCAATGATATGTTTTTTTGTAAAAAAATAAATAGATATTTAATAAAATAGAATACGATACTACGATATTAGAATATTGTATTGCTTTTTTTATTTTGGCAGGTGCCTCTATGTGTTAATCGTCAAGTGATCGGCAAGGACTCCCATAGACCGTTGAAGGTTTTATTACTTAGATTTGAAAAACATGTAAATGATATGGACGGATTGGATGGATATGACAATAATAATTACGTGTTGTCATAAAATTATTAATTTGCTTTATCTG
The DNA here is from genome assembly GCA_914767915.1 of Agriopis aurantiaria. Taxonomy (NCBI): domain Eukaryota; kingdom Metazoa; phylum Arthropoda; class Insecta; order Lepidoptera; family Geometridae; genus Agriopis; species Agriopis aurantiaria. The sequence goes on along the minus strand of OU611989.1, from coordinate 14,051,274 downwards.
TGGTCCAGACATTGTAAAACGGAACACACTTTCTATCTCAGTTCACTACCGTTATATGCTTATTAACGGGATATTTACCACGATAAGATTGTGGAGGAACTGTGCCAAAATATCAGGAGCTCCATCCACCACATCTAGTATATATCTCGTTATTACTCTTACCCTGTAAGAACGAATAACATTATATTCCAGGCTTTTCCTGAGCAGCTAATGAATGAACTCGTTTAGTTATTCAATTGAGAACGTTGACAAGGGTTTTAGTAAAAAGCACATTCCCGGCAACGTGCAGGCGAATGACAGACTGGAATAAACACATCCTCTCCCGCAGTAAACTCTCAGTTTCACGATCATGTTTTTTGCCTAGGCCCAGTTTTATCAACGTTCTGTATGGGTTGCGCTTACAAAAAACATATTATTTGGAAAAGGACGTTAACCCCAAACGCAAGCGTAAAAGAGCTAAATTCTGAACATAACAAGCCTTGTGGAATTATTTGATTGTTAACGTACAACTCTTGTTATTTTTACTTGATTAAATATAACATATTTAAAGATTCAATATAATTTCAAATGTACAATTAAAATATACGTTATACCTTTGAAACAATGCAATCATTATCAACCTATCGTGTTGGGACACAGGCCTTCTCTCAGAGAGAGGCAAAGAGAGAGAGAGAGAGGATGGGTCCCGATCCACCATACTGGTCCAGCAAGCAATTATAATTATCTTTTTGAATAATATTAGGTTGAAACTCTGAAAAACATTTCCTTCAAAGCTGTATCTTTGACGTATCTCTAGTGTATTTCTGTTTTAAATCCAATAAGGGATTTTGGAACACACCCTCTTTGGGCATTATTACGATATATCAATGTAAATATACCGATTTCTAGATTAAATAATTATGAATTTGATAACGAATATTGGTCCTAGTGTGTTGTAACACACAGAACCAAATCACTTGATAGGCCATTGCTGCAATTTTGACATTTTATACCACACATCGTATTTGAGTGTACTAACTCTTACTATTGTAGATTTATAAAAAAATGAAAATAAATTATGTTCATAAGCAATAAAAAAAATTATATTTAAAATAATAAATTTTATTAAAATCAAATTAAAGCGTCAACACAAATAAATCCAAAATATTTGGAAAAAAATTGCTTTATAAAAAAATTGTTTTAGAGATTCGTCAAAGAAACAGTTTTGAAGATGCACTTCCACAAAGTAACGCCTGATTCAATCAACATGACGCCTTTATTTTTATTTGTAACATATAAATTGTCTACAAATCCGTTTTTTTTATAAAAACATTGCTATGATGAAATTTAGAGCAACGCAAAACGTCACCGGACTAATCGTAACGATTAGCCAGTAATCGTAACCTACTTTTGATGAATATACAACAAAGCTTTTATGTACCTTCATTAAAACTAAGTATGGATATTTTGGCACTGGTTCAATTCTCGGCCCTGCACCAATGACTTGTCTAGTACTTAAATAAATTATCTGCTTTTTCTATGCCATCACTCAAATACAGGGAAGGAAAACATCGTGAGGAACCCGGTTGGAACCCGGTATGCCCAAGAACCTCAATATCATAGACATATGACATTCATGCAGCATGTTGCACCATGTTGAATAAGGACCTACCCTCTCTCTCTAAAAGAAGGCATGTGTCCCAGCAGTGGGGTGGGATGATAGGTTAATAATTGATGATGATGGATATTTTACAATTACATAGCTGTTATATTTTTTGTATAAATGGACTATCCTATGAGGATATTATATGAGGATGCTACATTATGGTAAAAAATAATGGTTTCGAATCATCTTTTTTTGAAAAATCCTTAAATAACAGGATAACTTGTAAGTTTTTCTAAGTGGTCTCACCATGGCACGTTGCCAGCGACTCTGAGGGAATTCGTGAACAGATAAATTTGTGCGCAGCCTCTCTGGCATGGTATGCTTTTATGGCACGGGAGATAGAAGGTACAATGTAGTGTATTATACAATCAGTGTCAATCAAATCTAGGTAAATAGTTAACAATAGAAATATTTATACTGATGACGAGAAATCATTGTAAGTGAACCTTGATTGCATAATGAAAATAAACCGGCCAAGTGCGAGTCGGGCTCGTGCACTGAGGGTTCCGTCATCATCGTCATCATAATCAGCCTTTTAACAGTCCACTGCTGGACTTTTAGCCTACCCCCGAAAGGGTGATTCCGAAAGGGTTCAGTACCACCACAAAATTCAAAAACGAAATTACCAGTTATAACTTGGTAATAAACAGAAACTTGTCACCAACTCGCACTTGGCCACTGTTTATTATTTGTTGTTATACTTTAGAATCACTTTAAGAGTGTGTACGTACTATGATCATGCCAAGTTTGACGCGTGTACGTATTACTGTTTTTACATTAGAGCTAATACAAAAATACGTTTGTTGTATGGGGTGTACCCTTTTGTTTTTACTTTATGACTTTTTTATTATTTCTTATTTAATCCGCCGCAACATTACATATTCTGTGAAAATTTCAAATAGCTATTAATAACGGTTCGAAAGATACAGCCACTTAAATGTAGGACAGACAGACAGACATCGTAAGCTTAGTAATTTTACCCTTTGGGTATGGAACCCTAAAAATACCGTCAAAAACAAAATGAAAATAGAGACCACGTTTGGTCCGCGCATGAATACAAAACATCGGTTTTGTAAAAATAAATGTGTGACCGAATGCATTTAAGATGTGGACTCTCAGTGAGATGTTCAAGATTCCATGGACTTTCACCTCAAATGCGAAGGTTCTAGAGAAGGTCAACCCTAAAAGAGAGCTCAAGTCCATAGTCATGCGATAAAAATTCGGCTATTTCGGACACATGTAAATATGATCCTTCAATTCCCACGGCTGATCCTCGAGGGCAGAATTCCGGGAAAAGACCAGCCTAGCCCAGGACGTAGCGGATTAAACTGAGCTACAAGTATGTAAAGAACATGGCATCTAATCGCAATAAGTTTTGCCTACTGACCTCCAAACTTTAATATGAGATGGCACCCAATGATAAAAAATACAAAATGGGGTTAGTAGTGTAATGCGTATGTTTTGAATATCTTTGTATTTTAGTCGTTTCAGTGCACTGACAAATAAAAAAATATAGGTATATGTGGAAAACATGCATGCTCTCTGTACAGCTGCAAAACTTCCAAGTTTGTATCGAACATGACTGCATTCGCTTTAGAACTTTTAAACTCGAACATAGTCTGAAATCTTGTGGGTACAGTATGGCCAGATGGCTTTAAAGATATTTCAATAAAAAAAACAAGAGATTGTAATTAATTTTCATTTTCTTTGGGAAAAATTTAGCGAACAACTCTCTGCGCTCGCTTGGTGAAGAATTTGCTGAAACTACCTAGAAATATTTCGTTAAAATATTTTACCTGTTTTCGTTCTAGAGATGTTTTCAACGGGCGACCTCCATCTTGTTACTGTGCATTACCGTAGAAGAGATGAAATATTTTTATTCTTAAATTTCGACGGAGACGTTCCCACGCTGAAAAGGAAAAGGCAAAAGAATCAAAAATGTGTGTTGAAGAAAATTAGCCACAGATCGTTGTTAGCCGGATCATATATTTTCCCTCAAAATCTATCTTATTTTGATACTGCTTTATTTTAAAACGTAACTTTCCTTGTTATTTTAAAACGAGAGAAATACTATTGACTTTTTTCCAATAATTTATTTGGTGCAAATTAAGCAATCTTTCAAACGTAGCCAATATTGATTGAAATTAAAACCCAACAAGAAGCTTTTACGTTTTAATTAATAATGCTGATTCCGGTATTTCAAACGGGACCGAATGGAATAGGAATCGGAATATTACCGACCTGAAAATCGGCAGCACCTACAGTTCAATGAAGGCGACTTTTCATCCGGAAAATTTCTAATTTGTGTTCGGAACTTATCTGTTCACCGCAGACTGGCCGGATCTCGCTCGTGAAAACTATTTTGTGGTTTTAGCTTCTTACTATCTATGTAGCTTTGGCACATTATTTAGTTGCATTATTTAGTTTCTTTTTTAAACATGGCATTTAATGTGATAATTATTTGAAGAACCTTCTTCTACGAAAATTTTACTTTATGGTCTCGACATTAGGACATTAGGATAATAGGAGTTTTTTAAAGTACTAATAATTATTTTTGAAGTAGGTTTTATTTTAAATTTTTCTGCATTGCAAGATACATATGCGTCTCGGCTGTTTTTACTTTTACGTTTATTTGTGAGCATTTTGCTTTTCCACCGTTTACTTATCTTGTTTTCAGTTTGTCTTCTTTTTTTTTATCGATTAGGTCTACGTTTGGCTACCAACTTGTCTGATGGTAAGCGACGGTGTGACCGAGGATGGAACTCGTTGATCTAGAAGAAATCTATTCACTCTGATGTATGTCTATGTCTAGATTGTAGTTATCAGGAAACAAGGAGGACGGCAGGGAGTTTTATTCTTGGTCAGTACGTTTTTTACTCAGAATACAGAAAAAACCAGAAGGCGTAAACACACCCAATAGTGAAGCGACACAAACTACTCTAGTAGAGAGTAGTTTTACGCGAACGTGATTAGTTTACTCTGTGACCTTAATCGTGCGTGACGTGTTTTACCGTTGCAATATTATTTAAGTTATGCCTTCCTGTGTCGTCCCAACGTGTAAAAATTCAGCTGGGCTACAAAAAAAACAACATGGGATCACATTCCATACGTAAGTAGCGCATTTAGATGTTGTATTATTTTGATAATTGAATAAATTGTTGTCTTTCATTGTCGTAAGTAATGATACCTCCATTTTGTCGGTGTGGCCAAATATCGAGAGTTGCAATTTTCCCTAGAATGAAAACTTTTATTGGTTGGTAGTTCTATATTATATAATTATTTTCAAAAAATCTTAACATCTTACAACTAGTTATACAGGGTTACTGGTAATCACTTAGTCAGCGTGCTTTTAGGGGAATGTTGTCTGTACAACTTTTGTTCAGCTACTTTTGAAAATTCTACTGAAGAAAAAATCTACTGTCCCATACATTTTGTCGGATATCAGTGATTTTTTTTTATGGGGCAACGGTTTTTTACCGACTTCCAAATGGAGGAGGTAGTATGTTCGTCTGTATGTATGTTTTTTTTTTTGTATGTTCAAGATATTTTCGCCAATTGTGAACCGATTAAAAAAGATTTTTTTTAATTCGAAAGGCATGACATGGCTGCTGCATTCAGGGTTTACTTCCGGCGAGGGAACTCCTCAACGGTGAATAGTACAGACACAAAATTTTGTAAATGGATTAAACCATAATAGCCTGTTTTAAATTCCATCATTACATGGCTCATGCACAGTGAATAGGACACAGACATAATATTTTTTGTACATGGATTTAATTACGATAGCCCGTTTTAAACTTAAACAAGAAACTTACGCAGCTGAAAGGTAATTAAATATTTTCATCGAAACCTTGTTTTATTTTAAAACCATTGAGATTAATAGGTAAGTAACAATAACTAAGTTAATTTTACGTTTAATTTGCAGTACACGGGTTGTCCGGGGTGCACTAAGCCACCAAAAAAGAGGTACCATTGTGCTCACCATTATGAACAACAGATTTTTTTCTATGAACAGCTGTTTTTCCCGCAATTTCAAGTACCATAGTAAAAGTCGTTCATAAAGATGAGTACAATGATGATGATAATGATGAGTACCCTTTCAGCTTTGTACACCCCAAACATACTATAACCTTGTATATGTATAAAAAGTAGTAGCTAGTAATTATATTTTTATTTACTTATGTTTGTTTTTGTGTCAATCCGATCAGTATATTGATTTAATTAAAAGTGTGTGTGAATAGTATCTGACCTAAAACATTTAACCTAAAACGGGTAAGTAATGTCTAAGCTGGCAACATTACGCGGGTGGAGGTGAGACAGGCGCGGGACGTGGGTTTTGTTTTTTGGACTCAGCGTGCGGCTTGCAATCACAGCTTAAGGCGGGTTCTGGTTCTTTCTGTATTCTGAGGTTTTTTAATGCCATAGGTGACAAACAAGCAGACGGGCCGCCTGATGGTCGTTGTGTACGAATCTTTGGAATTTCCACAAGGAAAATGTGGTAGTGTGGAGTCCTTCTACTTGTCCTGTAGTAAAAGGAGGAATGGAATAGGGTCATGAAGCTCTTGCGCACACTCGCCGAAATGTATCCGATTGTAAATAGACAGACAAGCTACTTTACGGCGGTGTTCGAGGCTTTGCACTTTTTTGGCGACTAGTTTGCTGTCACCACTTAGCGGCATAGCACGCTGGTCTACCGAATCTAAAGCTTCCAGCTGGTATTTGGCTGCTTCGTCGAATAGGTGGCAGCCAACGATAATTTATATCTTCATTGGTGGCAACAGTACTCAATACACAATCGGTCTTGTGCTTGATACAAGTGAAGCAACTGTAATAAAAAATTATAAATTTCACTATTATTTTTAAATTTCGCCCGCCCGAATTAGCAGTGCTCATTTTATATTGTACCTACTTATTGCTGATCATGACACGCGGCAGCGCCAAACCAAGTGAAGCACAGCGACGGGCCACGCCAGCCGTGTGTATATTTACACGTTGGCAAACCACTTCACGCCACATTCAAGCCTTCCATAATTCAAAATGTAGAAAAGCTTGCAATATTGTACATCTCGTGAGTCGACAAAAACCACTTAAAACTAGTGACACAATATGTGGTCTTTTCGCTATAAGCGATCTCTTCCAGGTAACCTTAAGACCAAAACTAACCTTAGGAGGAGGCCGGACAGTGCTCTGACCCTCCAACTAGGTACTTATCACTGTGCAAAAAATCGCGTCAATCCATTGCTCTGTTGCTGAGTGAAAGAAGCTTAGAATTAGTATGATTTAGTACCTATACCTACATTTAATTTAAATAAAACTACATAGTCTTATACAAAGATCAATAGAAAATGCTGTCCATATCAGATAAAATGGACAAGGCTGGACGTACCTAATAGAATCTACATTAGGCACCATTAACAATTGAAACGTAAATCTCTCATATCAAACAAATATTTTTGTTCTCTTAACCAGGCACGAGCCCAATGAGAACAATTTAATGCAGGCCCCGTAACCATCCTAATAAAGCGAGATAAGGAAGTCCGGTATTTTGACAGCTTGCCGTTAGACAGAGTGCTAACTGGGGCCTTACGGACAACTGCTATTACAGGCACCTAATCCGCTCAGTTGGAAAATCACGCGACCGCAAACCTTATCGCGCGCAGATACGGTTTGCGGTTGCTATAATTTCCCTATAAACCATTGCTATAATTACCTACATCAATGACTATAAACCTTAAATTATCATCATCACTATCCACATCCTTCCTTATCCCACTGTTGGCTATAGGCCTCCTCTCTTGCTATGCCATCTGCATCCATTAACTATCAGCCTATTATGTTCCCTCTGCAGGGACACAGGCCTTCTCTCAGAGAGAGAGAGGATGGGCCCTAATCCACCATGTTGAGTTAGGGCTTGTTGGTGAATGTCAAGTCTTTGAACTTTTGAACATACCGGTTTCCTCACGATGTTTTCCTTCACCGTTGTTGAGCGATGGCATCGTGACTGCACATAATTTATGTAAGTAACTAAATAAATAATTGGTACAGGACCGAGGATCGAACCGCGTGCCATCAGATTGTGAAGTGCACATGCTACCACACGTCCACCATCGCTCGTATATACCTAATATACAAGCTCGCGTATATAAATATTATAAACTAGCTGCGCCCTGCGGTTTCACCCGCGAGTTAAAATCGTCGTTACGTTTTCTGACACTTTCCAATTTTCTGAGCGAATTTTCTTAATTTTTCTTTCCGTAAGAACCTTCTACAGAGTATTAGAAAATTTAAAAAACAGATGAATGAATCGGTCGTTCGCATAACGGATTATACGTTATTATAGAACTCGCCAGCCCTGATGACAAAGTTTTTAGGCCGTCCAAAGGGCTCCAACAAGGTTTCATATTAGTGAAAACCAAAAGAGTAGATAATGTAACACAATCTCTAACAGTATAAAAGGTATAACCGTGATAGGTATCATAAAGGCGGCAATAAAAGTCCTCTGCTAATATCCCCTCATTTAAAATGCACCAGCGCTCGGCGCCGGCGGTCTCGCTACAATCATCTATAACAAGCAGATTATGCTCGCAATGTTCTTTCGAGCCCATTTTAATCTCAAAGAAAAACACCTATTTTTTTCGTTACATAGCTCTGAGTGAAATAAGTGTTAATAAGTACTTAACGCTTCAATTAACTTATGGCTTTGTAAAGTTTACACCTTATCTTCACAATTAGAACGGTAGAAACTGCCTTCAGTGAACTTAATTATTATAGTACATATCTTCTTTCTATATCAAATGAATCCCTATTTATCTTGGTCACGCCATAACTTGAGAACGACTTTACCGATTTCACTCATCTCTTTTTTTAAGTTTTCTAATACTTTGTAGGAGGTTCTTACGAGAAGAAAAATTAAGAAAATTGCGCGGGAAATTGGAATATTTCAGAAAATATAACGGCGATTTTGACTTCGCTCGTTTGACAGTTCTAAGACAGGACAACGTCTGTCGGTCAGCTAGTAAATAAATAAATATTCGGGACATTTTTGCACACACGGTCATCTGACCCTAAACTAAGCAAAGCTTATACTATGGCTGCCAGAGACTGATTTACATACTTGTTATATATTTTTTAATAGATATTAACACCCAGATATATACCAAACACAAAATATGTTTGTCCTAGGTGAGAATCAAACCCCCGCCCCCAAGCGCAGAATGCAGTTTCACTACCAACTGGGTCACAAGGGCAGTCAATATTGTAGACATTGTAGTGATCTTCTACAAGAATCGAGAGTTGCATCTACAAGCATTTACAATTTGCGCTGAATTTTGACTCAGTAAAACACAAAAATGGTAAGTTACCTTTTTTATTTTTAAAATTACTTTAAACCTGAAACCGCTAAAGAATGCTTGTGACAGTTGCCATAACATTGTAAAAAGCGAACGAAAACAATAAATTCTGATCACTTTTTACAAGCTTTTTGAACGTACGATTGTAGCTGGTAGCCTATATTATATAAAGAATGTTAAAAAAAAGTGTTTTGATTTAGATTTTCACAATGTTATTGCAACTGTCAGACGCAGAATGGCGGAACGGCAGAACCTTCAAAAGATGCCCAGCTGTATTGGGGTGTAGCCGGGCTATGAGATTGTACCCACTAAAACTCCCTCGGTGGCCGACTTCTGTGCCAGACGGAAGGCACCGGTACCCTCCTAGCTTACTGCCTGAAGCAACACTCCCGAGAAATGCTCAGGGCATTTCCGTTCTTTTCCTTTACAACGGTGTGCAACGACCACGCCGCACCGTTGTCTTCCCTTGGCTTGGTGAATGGAGGTCAGATCCCCAAATCAGACCACCAACGAGCCCAAAAACCCTCTTTTAGTCGGCTCTTACGTAACTAGTAAACCTAACAAAATGTTGAGAATAGAGCGAATTGGAGAAGAGAAGTTAAGAAGGCTGACCACACCAGTGTAGGATTCATAATCTAGAAGAGAGAGAGAGATAGAGTAGGATAACAAAATGAAAAAGGTTTACTTTTCGAGTCTTGCTAGGTCTAAATTATTTATTGAGTCGCCACATTAAACTTAATCTGACCACACTAAAGGTAAAGAGAGTAATTCTATTCTTGCTCATACGGCAAAGTACACTCAACGAATGTGGTAATATAGTACCAGAGCCGACCAAAATGTTTGTCTCATAGTATTACTGCCGGGTTTACCAAAATACTGTTTTTAAACATTTTATGTCGCGCAAAATGTCAGAAAACAATCATTTTTATAACAAAACACAATAAAGAGTTTCTAAATAATAATACCGTGTGAAGTGTATTTTTGTCTTTGCTATATTGTAAAAACGGTAGGCAATACGTACAAACCTCAAATCTCGGCATGATTATGTACAACACACTTCTAAAATAAAACAAAACAATAATAACCACTGGCCAAGTGCGAATTGGATAACTCTGTTCGAAATACGGTTAATAACACAACTTCAAGACTTTGCTTGCACCTACTGTCGATAAATGGCGCTGTAATCGCTTTGTATCACAATAGGCATGATGACTAATATTTTCTTATTACCTTATAAAAAAGCTGATTATAAATAGAGCACACTTAGAATAACTACACAAAGAAACAAAGTACATTCGCAAAACTTAAGCCATTCAAATGGTGACATTTGTATGGCTCCAAAAAATATATAAAAATTTTACTATGACAATTTGCGCGGTGAAATCGTACCACAACAAATCAGAAAAGCAGCATAAGAGTTATGGTGTGACATTCCACAGCTAATCTATAAATTTTCTTGCTTAAATCGTTTAAAATACCAATTGAAACGTAAGCTACAAAGCGAATTTGTAGCTTACGTTTTGAGAAGGCGTTTTTTGGAAACCTACCTTCTCTGAGTAGTTATTCTAAGAGAGCATATCAACAAAAACAAAATTAAAATTAGTTCAAAAATAAACAAGATATAAGCATTTTAATTTAATTTAATTTCATGCTAGACAGAGAGCGTACTATACTGAGCCGTGACGTCACGGCTCAGGAGCGCCATACTAATGCTATACTAACACACGCTTTGCGAGAAAGGGATAGAACATCCCCTCTCTATCCCCACCTAAAACTTTAAATACTCATATCTCAGAGATTTATCAGCCAATTCAAATTATTTTTTTAGTATGTGTAATGTATTTACTTATATTCATCGCTAAGCCGGTTATTTGTAATAAATTAGACATTAGGAATCATGCCTATTGTATTTTGTGGTAGTTGGTACGGAACCTTCAGTGCGCGAGCCCGACTCGCACTTGGCTGGCCTATTGGACATATCAGAAATGGCTCCAACGCTACTTCTATATTTCTGACCGTTAATATTCTATGGGTTCTATGGTTAGTATGGGTGGGGGACCAAATGTAATAGTGAGTATCCGTAGACTCCTCAAGGGTTTAAGGGGGGGGGGGGGGGGTTCAAGTGGAAAGAACGGATACTGCCCACCTAGTCCGGGATCGTTAGATCATCTAATCTAAAGTTTTTATACGGTTTTTGCCATAAAACTATGAGACATGGTTTTGGTCGTGGGCTCTCATACTACAATGAAATGTACTTGTTTTCAACGGAGCCAGCGTTATTGCCTGTATCAAGTTAATGGACTGGTTATCCAACACCTTCCTCTTTATTGCCCATTAGGAGCTACGATAAGTTAACTATAATGATGTTGTTTTGCTTGGGAATTGTATAATTTTATTAGGTACTCACCACCCGACAGATCCGACAGACATTATCCTATCCAAATTTTAATAAATTTGTTTGATTTATTGTTTACTAGCTGACCTGACAGACGTTGTCCTGTCTTAGAACTGTCAAACACGCAAAGTCAAAATTGTAAATCGTATTTTTTTACACCTTGGGTTACTAGAGTTTTTAGGTTTATTAGAGTTTTAGTCAGGATCCCTATTTTTTTTGAAAATAACATATAGCATATATTATTATTGAATCATTTCATATAGAATTGTTTTTGATGATTCTTTTATTTAAGACTAGCGGTCCGCCCCAGCTTCGCACGGGTATAGATTATAGCCTATGTCACCTCGGGATAGTGTAGCTTCCCAACTTCACAACAGTGAAAGAATTTTTCAAATCGGTTCAGTAGTTTCGGAGGCTATTCAATGCAAACAAACAAACAATCAAATCTTTACTCTTATTGTTTTTAAAAAAATCTCATAGAAAAACCACTTTCAGTTTTACTCTAATTTTCCAATTTTCTGAGCAACTCCACCAACTTTTCTTTTCGCATTGTGCCGACTTTTGGTTAGTTTTAAGGCAACCGCGATCCGACTACAACCCGCGAGATGCCAGTGCTACGATGATATAACGGACAAGCGACGTTGAACACTATGCAAGCGATAAAACGTCTAAATTGGAGTCAATGTGGCATTACGAACTATTCGTTTAATTGATGTGTAGGTATGTACAACGACGTTCGGACGGTTTAAGACTGTTTTCACTTGGAGATTGTGACTCTATAAGTAGGTATTGTATCTCAATGCTTTTTACCTATCAATCATCCTGCTTTTAAGCTCAAAGATCCACTCAATCTCTCTGTAAGCTCGTTTTTATCAAACGCTGATGTAGACTACTATCTATCTGATGTCACTGAGATCGATGGGACAATATTAAGGCGCTATCTGTGCAAGCAGAATGATCGCAGCTAATAAGAACAAGGATAAACACCGCATTTAAGATATAATTTGGAAACTATCCTGAAGAAAAAATGTTTCTCGCATTTTTTATGCTAGTCGCTTGCCTGATTGTAAGCGCCACGCTCGCACATAACGGTTGTCATACTGAATTTAAAACTAAAAAATCAGTGTGAATAGATATCTTCTTAGTCTGCGTACTTCATCTTCGACCGAATCGTCGCTTACCAACCAACCAAAGGCGAGTTTGTGGTCAAACGCACCTTTATCATCAGCATATCATGATCTCACTGCTGGGATACAGCTCTCAGAATTAGAAGATAGGCCCTAATCCACCATGCTGACCCAGTGCATGTTTGTGAATGTCATGTGTCTTTGAACTTCTTGAGATTCTTGAGGGTAAAATCGGTTCATCCATTTGGGGGCTACGATGCCAAAGACAGACACACAAATACACACGTTAAACTTAAAACACCATGCTCTTGGGTCGGGGATAAAAAAAATACATAAATTTATTAACTCTATATTTTAATCCATAAAAAGAAAACATTAAAAACAAAACAACAAAAGAACAATAACTTGAAAGTAGGTACAAAAGGTGGTCTTACCGGTAAAAGCGATCTCTATGTTGAGTCAAATTTGCTTCCAGACATAGCCACTAAGTAAGTACTTATCGCAAGGACTTAAATCTCCAAGTAACGATCCCTAATATTAAGATATTACGAACATCGCTCAAGGGCTTAAATTTTAATAAAAATATTTTCGAGCTTGTCTGCTGGATAATGTAAAATTATCCTGATTACAAAAATGTGAGAGTATCAATTTATCTTTGAAATTAAAAAGCTCCATTTTCGTTTTTAGGCTGCCGTACCCAAAGGGTCAAATTGGGACCCTATTTCTAAGCGTACGATGTTTGTCTGTCTTCTGTCCGTCTGTCTGTCTGTCCTACCTATTTTTCGAACCGTAATAGATAGCCAGTTGAAATTTTCACATAATATGTAATGATACGGCGGATTAATTAAGAAATTTGTAGGTTATGGTTTAAAAGGTTTATTCTGAAACGATTTTCCTACAGTTAGCCTAAAAAATGGTCTATCCTAAATTCAGATTTTCTTGAGTTGTTACCCAAAAAAATTGTTCTATCTTCGTCCAATAAATCACCGCGTAGGTTTTGTAATCTAAAAGATCCAGTCAGCCTTTATCTCTTTGAATATTGTAGAGGTCTAGCAAAAAATACATCTTATGCTGGTAGAGGGCATCATTTTGAAATAGCTTTATCACTTCTTATGCTCGTAAAGTTCTTGTTTATGCCCGGTATAAGCGACCAAATTCCCTTTTTATGTTTTAGTATATCTACTGTTTATGCACTAGTGCATAAAAAATTTTACTCTTTAAGAATATTCAAAAAGGCTCAGGTTGTATATTTCATGTAGGAAGTTTAATTATTATATCCATAGATCAGGGTATTATTAATGACCCAGTCATTTAGTAATTTTTAAACTTTAGCGGTTTGAACACATGTTTTAAATGTTTATCGGGACTTATCACGTCATCGAGTCGTCAGTCATTTAGGTTCGAATACTTTATATATACGTATAATTGCCGAGAAATATGATCTTTATGTATAGAGCATATATGCCGTGGGGTAACGGCAGAGTAAAATAGTACTTACCTCTAGTAACTGGTGCCGTAGGAGCGACTGAGGTGATTGATGATGTTGCTGACTGCTACCTCCGTAAGGCATCAGGTCCAGAAACAGCAACCGACCCGGGACCCGTAGTGATTCCATACTCTTATGGATATTGCCAGTTAGGTCGATAGAGTGAGTGGCAGCACCGGTCCTGGGGTTGAGCGGGAGGAATGGTCGCTCTAGGCGCGAGATAGCTAGGGGGACCCAAAATGCCAAAAGAGAAAAAAAATGATCTAAAAATATATTTTTTGGCGTCTGTGCAGTATAGTGTTCCGTGGACTCTTGCCTCGGGGGCGGAGTGCCACACTTGTGTTGTTTGTAGACAGCATAACATTTTCATATGGAAATATTTATATCCTGGATTAGCACATGGAATGTTTTTTATCCCTGGAATCGATTCATAAATATATAGTTTTCAGAAAAGAATCGCGCCGAAAGACAATCTCGTTCTACTTTGATCGAAAGCTAGGGCCAGCGCTGGTGAATGGTTCTGAGCACGCCTGCGTTACCTAAATCTTGATGATGAAATGATGATGTGGCGTCCGTGGCAAAACATGTGACCGCATACGTGGCTCCCGAATTAGCTTATAAGTATTGGATGACTGGTTAGACAGTGAAAATATTCGGAGATATCATTGTACTCATCATTATGAATGAGTTAGTATTAGAATGGTTAGATCGCAATTTACAATGGGACCAAAAATGAAATCACGTAAAAAATTTGCTGTTCCATACAAACAGTTCATTGCCTTTCGAAAACCAACTATAGTAAAAAAAAAACATAATGATATCTCTGAATATTTCCACTTATACAGTATAAATAAATAAATATTAGGGACATTTTTGCACACATGGACATCTGACCCCAAACTAAGCAAAGCTTGTGATGGCTGCCAGAGACTGATATACATACATATATCGTTTTTAAATACATACTTAAATAGATATTAACACTCAGATATAGAACAAACACAAATGTTCATCACATAAATTTTTGTCCTGCGTGGGAATCGAACCCATGCCATCAAGCGCAGAAGGCAGGTTCACTACCAACTAGACCAACGCGCCATCCAATATGTATAGCCATGAGCGCAGATATATTTCAGCTACATAAATCATTTCTTGTAAATGGATATATACAAATAATGATATTTTACACACGTAACCTATGCTCAGCAGTGGGGACTGCGGACTGATGATGAAATAATGATTTGTGTACGATTTCAAGCATCGTGAAATCATCTATTTCCATCATCTAAGTTCCCTATCTTCTGTGCCTATACCTCTATTCAGTTATCTCAAACCGTTCTAAGTACCCACTGAACAGAGAACCTCGCGTGATTAAAATATACTCGTGTGCTTTCAAGCGTGTTGCGCCAATTACTCGCCCGAAATTTATCACTTTCCGTATCAAAGAGAAATTCTGTTCTCCGTATTCATTTGAATTCCGTTGTTGTGTTTTTGTTAACCTTGTCAGTGTTGTCATAATTCAATTTTAAGATGGATTTGTACAAGAGACTTAATTATCTATACTGTCTATACTAATATTATAAAGAGGAAAGATTTGATTGTTTGTTTGTTTGTTTGCATTGAAGGCTCTGAAACTACTGAGCCGATTTGAAAAATTCTTTCACTGTTGGGAAGCTACACTATCCCCGGGTGACATAGGCTATAATCTATACCCGTGCGAAGCTGGGGCGGACCGCTAGTTTTATATAAAAAAACACATGTCTCATAAACAGCATTTAAAAGAACGCATTATATTAGTTGACACCTAAGATCTTGCATTGAGACAGACAGAAATAAAATATGAGGCAGAAATGAGGCCAATAATGTGAGCGTGTTTTTAGGGTTCCTTAACCCATAGGGTGAAACGGGACCCTATTACTTAGCCTACATTGTCTGTCTGTCTGTCTGTATGTCTGTTTGTCCGTCCTTGATCCTTCTATTGACGACTGTATCTTTGACGACGATGGCCGATGGGGCCGAAAGGTTCTCGAATGCAGACCACGGACCGGTAAGCGCAGCGTAGGACGTCCACTCACAATATGGACAGACGACCTAAAAGAGACCGCAGGGAAATGCTGGATGCAGGCCGCTTCCAACCGGCCCTATTGGAGATCGATGGGGGAGGCCTATGTCCAGCAGTGGACGTCCTACGGCTAAAATGATGATGATCATATTAGTTTATCAAAATAGGCTTCGATTTTATTGTTGAAATTTTTTTACATAGAATTTGACTTTTTTTAATTTGCGTAAACTTCTCTTGCGTTTCACGTTAAGTGTCTCCGAGGAAAATGTTATAAACAAGTTTTTAACGAGTCATATACAGTATGTTTAATTATACGGCTGTAAAAAGTTGTTTTGTCGTTGGCATTTTACCGCGCTATAAAGTCAAAGTTGGCAACTTTTATATGACTACGCTTGACGATTACACACGGCCAGAAAGTTTCAAATCGTTCTTACGTTTCATGAAAAAACATTTAAAATTAGGTATCTTTTCTATCTGCAGGTAGGAAAGATACCTAATCAGATACCTGGGTGTCCTCAAATCACGAGTGAATTGGTTTCTTCTAGGCAAGCGTGCTCTATCGTAGACCGCATCATCGCTTAACATCAGGCGAAGTGGCGGTCAAACGCAACGGTAAAGTTATTCTTCTTCCTTTCGCATGTTCTTTGTTGTTTATTTATAATAGAATTTACATTAAGAATTTGAAGAAGAAACCGATTCACTCGCGACTTAAAAACATAGATTGTAACTATCTGGGAACATATTATTCACTATTCAGGCATCGGATTCAAGTCTAGTGGTTCGCACAAAATCGAAGCGTAGAAGTGGAATCAAAGCGCTCCCTAGAAGCTTACAAAATCCCTAGGAAGCGCGTTGATTCCATATCAACCATGAAATGGTGTCGCCTTTCCGTGCCCATCCTGGCTGTCCGATAGAAAATGGACAGGGGAATTAAATCATGCAGAATATAAACACCAGATGTTAACTTTATGAAACACTTGCTTGTAAAACCGTGTAAATACACGCTTAGACCACCCAGTTAAAACCAATGAGGTAGTTTTACCTCGTTGGTTTTAACTAGGTAACCTTTATTGTGAAATTGGCAGCTTTCTACTTTCTCTCATCCGCAATATAGTAATTTATTTATTAAAGAGTTTTTCTATAAGTACCTAAACGTCGGCGTCGGTTACTTAGTACTTTCAGGTATACCTAAACCCTTATTTGCAAGAATCTATAGCCACAAAATGTAAGTTATACACACGCAAAAGCCTTGGAAATAACGTAGGTATAGTAGTTACATTTTAAAGGGAAATAGTATAAGGGACTCGTTACACCTCCTGAATTCGTAATGAATTGGGTCTGTATGGTAGCGGGCCGATTTTACTACGGATCAGCAGTTTGTGGAAAAATACCTACGTAAAAAGAATTTATGTATTCCAAATGCTTTCATGCCGTTAAAATTAATTAAACGAGGTTACCTGCCCAGACTTGAAACATTCGAAATAAGGTTGATCCTCTTTCTCCGGAAGTTAGGTCAAGTGTCCCTTAGACCTTAAGAAATATGAAAAGTTTTATAAAATAAGCTGGTATAGAAAACCATCCATTCAACAATCGTGAATTTGTAGAAACTCAAAAACGGATAAAAAATGTAATCGCTACAAAGTTCCTGATTGCTATTCTCGATGTTCCTGCCTGTCAGTTTTAATTTTCCCGGCTGTTCGAAACTTTGTTTATTTCGTAACTAAGCTCAGATTTTAAATAATCTACTTTTTACTTTATTTCTTTGTTACCCTGTGGCTTATTTGTTGTTCATCACATTTGCTTCCATGTTTGTCGTGCTTTTAACCTAGTTTAGTGTAAACATCTTGACATAGATACCAACCAGTGATGTTTGTGAATGTGATGTATCGACGCGGATCGAGTGTCGAGCTTGATGGAGCAGATAATTTGTACCTACGTAGGAATTTATCAGAATTACAAGAATTTCTTCGGTGATATCCCGTGTTCCTATATTTAGATATTCACCTTTTAGGCCCGGTTGTTGTTGGTCTTGTGACTTAGTCAATGAACAGTTAAATTGAATTGATACTCCACGGAAAGGGTTGTTCAATTCTCTGAAGAAAAAAAATTAAGATTCACCGGTAATTAAACTCTTGACATCTAGCATTTGACTCAAAACCATTTTAAGTCAAAATAATTTATTAATAAACATGAGTTCGCCTTCGAGACCTTTAAAATCAATATCTAAATATGAGAAAAATCCTGAAATATCCCTAAAATTGTAAGGATAATTACCTTCCTCCTTTGTCATTGATAACTTTGATACTCTTCTTCTCAGGAGAGTATATAAAAATCCTAATACGTATATTATTATTCTGTATCATTCATTGTATCCGTAATTACTTACCGAAAATTCGTCTGCAAAACCATGTTCTTCCTGTCAAGATAATACAGCGGAATTTTACTAGATATTCTTTTAAGGTTGAGATATTTATAGGAACAACATCTTCAATCATTTGTTTTTCTAAAAAATTACATAAAGAACACTGTTTGAAGTTCAAAAACGTGTAATAATATGTACTTAAAACTCAACTCAAATGAATGCGGGTCATTTTAAATTGAACCGTACTTTGCCGCTGGAAATTTACACAAGAAATCCATTTGGGTATTCGATTATCAAAGGCATATTTGTATGGGCTGTTCAGGCTCAGAACACTGAATAAACAATATACAACCGTAATGCGGTACAATGCCGCTTTGGAAAGTGTTTGGCCTCGAACAATAGATAGAGTTAGCTATTAGAATAAATACTTAATTGTTTGAATAGTTTAGTTTAATCTATCAAAAGTTTTTTTCTTTATGTCCAAATATTTTACAGCAAACTAAGAATTCACTTACCTTGCTTGGTGCCCCAATATTCTTGGAAGCAATCCCGCCTTTACTGACATCAAAAATCGAAAATTTTATTAATAATTCACACCGCCTTTTCCAAATTAAACCACACATGGCAATCTACATACTTCGTCTCTGTCTTTTTACGCCGAAATTCACATATTTGTTGCGTTGTTGTCCTTTGTGGTACTTTCACTCCATTACTGATTTGGTCGATTTTACATTGAAAAACACAGTTACCAAAATTCTAAACATCCAGTTTGACAACCGCTCGTGGGCGCAGGCTACCCTTCCCATTTCTTTCGGTGGGCTGGGCATTCGACGCACCTCTAGCGTAGCACTTCCGGCATTCTTAGCTTCCAGTCACGGTTCGCAGACCCTCATCGGCATGATCCTTCAGAGCCCAATAGCCGATGTTCGGGTTGCTGGCCAGACGGAAGCCTTGGCTGCCTGGTGTGCATCATGCCCAGGTGTCAACCCGCCCACCGATATGGGGTTGCAGAAGTTGTGGGACCTTCCACTCACCAAACTTACGTATACAGCCCTACTGGATCAAGCTGTGGATGACATAGATCGTGCGCGTCTCCTGGCCGTGTCAGTAGCGGAGTCCAGTCACTGGCTGCGCGTACTCCCCTCTGACAATTTGGGTACCGTCCTCGACCCCAGTTGTCTTCGCATTGCGGTGGGTCTGCGTCTAGGTGAGAAGTTGTGCGAGCCTCATCGCTGCCAGTGTGGACGAGCCGTGGACCAATTTGGACGCCACGGGCTATCGTGTGTGAGGAGTGCCGGCCGACTATATCGTCATTGGGCTATTAATGATTTGGTCAGGCGGGCACTCTCCACTGCTTCCGTGCCCTCGACACTGGAACCGAACGGTATGACAAGAGACGATGGCAAGAGACCAGACGGAGCCAGTCTGGTTCCTTGGTGTCTTGGCCGCGCCTTGGTCTGGGATGCCACCTGCGTGGACACCCTGGCTCCTTCTCATGTCGCCAGTTCTGCTCGCAGTGTCGGGGCTGCGGCCGAACAGGCCCAACTAAACAAACACAGGAAGTACTCACAGCTCAGCGCACATTATGAGTTTGTTGCGCTAGCTGTGGAGACCTTGGGCCCGTGGTCGTCCGACACAAAAAAAATCTGCAAGGATATTTCGACTAGGCTGGTCCTCGCCTCGGGGGATCCTAGAGCTGGCGTATACTTTTCACAAAAGCTAAGTATTGCTATACAGCGGGGCAACTCTGCCAGTGTTCTGGGAACCCTGCCGCACGGTGGTGATCTCGACGGCGTTTTTGTTTTGTAGTAGGTAGTACATGTTTGTATATTTTATACAATCATATTTTAGTTTAATTGTACCTTTTATTTAGTTGTTTTAAGTTTTAGTTTTTAGTTTATATTTTAAGTTTTCATCAATTTGTTTTTAAAATAGCAATCTAAATAAAAATTGGGTGGTACATATTTATCCAAATTTCTAGATAATTTGCTTTTTGGATAACTTTAATTCTACGCATTGAGTTTATTTTATTGTTGTAATCGTCAAATTCGATAAAATGCCATTTGATAAGTACTTGCTATGATCAATTCTATGGCATTTTATCGAATTTGACGATCGATAAAGAATGGTACTTGCACTGCTGGTCTGTGGTTATACAGATGTGTATTCTTGCTTATAATTCGATCAACCTTAGATTTGCAATTCGTGTATGTCTTGCACTTTGCGTTTTTTGATAGTTCCTTGCGTAATTTGAAAGCTTCGGTCAAGCAAGCATTTCACTGGGGTAAATTTTGAAGGTTTTGTTAACACCATTAAACTAACTAGAAATATTGCTGTCTTTTTTAATTCAGGCTACGAAATAAAGACAACAACACTTCCGATTGTCAACTAAACCTTTAAATTCGATCCAATTGACGAAATAAGTTGACCTATTCAACAACGCAGACTGAAACCCCGCCGACCGATATTCACATTCAGACAAAGACTTTCTACATTGCCATCATCATCATCAGCCCTTAGTGACCCACTGCTGGGTATAGGCCTCCCTTTGTTTATGCCACTCTCCCCGGTCTCTCGCTATTCGCATCCACTCGTTCCCGACAGTATTTTTGATGTCGTCAGTCCACCTCATGCTCGGTTGGCCTGGGTTCCGCCAACCTAGTCTCGACCACCACGTGGTTACTGTTTTACACCACCTCCCATCATTGCGACTGGCCATGTGTCCTGCCCAGTTCCACTTAAGTTCCTTCACCCTTTTTACGACGTCTGAAGCCTTGGTGCAACGTTGTATCTCCGTATTTTGGATACGGTCCTGCAATTTGATGCCGAGCATGGCTCGCTCCATGGCTCTCTGTGCGAAGGCTATCTAGTGCACAGTCTTCTCCGTGAGCGTCCATGTTTCAGCACCATAGGTCATGGTGGGCAGGACACATTGGTTATAGAGACGAGTTTCCAGGCACTGTGGTATCTTTCTATAACTAGACA
This sequence comes from Agriopis aurantiaria, assembly GCA_914767915.1. Lineage (NCBI taxonomy): Eukaryota > Metazoa > Arthropoda > Insecta > Lepidoptera > Geometridae > Agriopis > Agriopis aurantiaria. The sequence continues at coordinate 14,029,863 of OU611989.1, read as the reverse complement.
TATTTTCAGTCACTACATCTGATGAAAACGTCTTATGTAAAAACACGCCCACTGAAGGTATCACTGAATATCAAGCCTGCGATCCGTCAACGTTTCTACGCTCGTCTTATAACCTAAAAATTTAAATCGTACTTAAATATTAACACCCAGATATCGAACAAACATAAATGTTTGCCCTAGGTAGGAATCGAATCCACACCCCCAAGCGCAGAAGGCAGGTTCACTACCAACTGGGCCAACAGTTCATTGATCATTGTATGTATCTTCATTGATCAGGGCGTTATTAAATCCTTATTGTTTCTTAAGCCCTTGACCCAGTAAAATTACATTGTAGCTCCTCAGGAAGCAGTGTCATAAACGCATAAATCTGATATATTTTATGAGTAAGTCGTACATAAACCCAATCTTCAATATTTTCTTGGGAATTTATTGCCTATTATTTCCGCTGTAAACCAAAACGGGAGATTGTAAAACATTTACGCCCTCTTTAAACCATTCCTTTTCGGAATAACGTTTAAAAAAATTACATGGTGTTTTTACAACATTACATCACTTCATCTTATTTTCGAAGATTTTACTCGGCACTGCGCCTTGGAGCTAGTTAAAGCTTTCAGTTCTCCAAAGGTATTTTTGAGATATCTCTATGATTGGTAATTACTGGTTCGCACGGTATTCGTATGTTTAGTGTTTGGATACTTTAGCTAAACTTTTTTTTCTTCCCCATTTTGAGATTCAAAAACTGTCATCTGCACATTGCATTGCAACATAATTGGGTAAAACATTTTACAGAACAAAACAACCGACTTCACGAGAAGTTTAAGAAACAGGATTTATTCCCTAATTTTCCTCCCTTAGAGGTAGAATATTTTCTCCCAATATAAACCACTTTCGCTCGAAACACAGGGTGTGTTATTCAATAAAATAAAAATCACTAAAATCGGTTTATAATCGAGGAAGATATCGCGTAAAAAACAAACAATCGAAATGAAAAGAATAAAAGAAAGAAAAAAAGTTTATTTGTGACCAAATTACGTTTTTTTAAATAGTTAAAAAAACAGGTTATAAGGTCACAAATCGGTCCCAACTCAGCATAATGCCGGCTGTTAACCAGCGCTGGTCTTCCGTTGGAGCTATTTGGTGATGTCTTGGTATAAGCACACATACAGTACACCACTACAAAATAAAAATAATATAATAAATAAACCAAATAATAATATAATAATAAATCAGAATCTCGGTTTGTGAAATCAGTTGAAAAGAGTATGTTTTGTCACTTACTAAGTTTGCTTGGCCTCCTTGAAGGCCTCCGTCAATAAAAAGCGATCTCATAACGCTCAGGCCGCTGGAGTTCAACCAGATCCCTATCCACCCGGCCAGCGTCAGGTTTGCAGGTTTTATTACTCCTCTGAATTTAACTCGTCTCTGAATCATAGATATAAGGACTAAACAATAGTATAAACTGATTTGAGGTCTTTTACGCTCCCAATCGTTTGCAAAAACAATAACTTTTTAACATAAACATGTTTCTGCGTTACAGAAAAATACAATATTTTTTTGGGTCAGCTTTTTCAATTATTTTATAAGAATTTGTGGAGCTTCTAGCAAAAAACTTACGCCAGATGGTTTCGTCGATTTATTCCTCCAAATACGAGCTAATAAACTAGCTGCTTGCGGCATATCAGTATTGATTGGTAAGAGCCGCCCGATCCCTGAAAATCGAGAACGTAGAGCATTCGAGACCAAGCCAATACAACATTCTATACACAGACTAGGTAAAGCCACTACAACTATACCATAAGAATAAATACTATTAGTATTAGTTTAAAAAAAGTCGTCTGTCGTAGTTTGTTAATATTGACATAATTTTAATATATTTCTAGTAAAATATAGTCACACTTTTTTACATTAAAAAACGTTGTTTTTTTTTTAAACTGATATACCATTATAGATGTTATTTTTAATCGTATGGTAAAATATATTCATCATCATCATCAGCCGGAAGACGTCCACTGCTGAACATAGGCCTCCCCCTTTAACCTCCACACTGAACGACAGCTCGCCTTTTGCATCCACTGGATACCCGCTACTCTCACAATGTCGTCGGTCCATCTAGTGGGAGGCCTTCCTACGCTGCGTCTTCTGGTTCGTGGTCTCCACTCCAGAACCTTTCTTCCCCATCGGTTATCGGGTCTTCGAGCGATGTGGCCTGCCCATTGCCACTTCAGCTTGCAAATTTTAACAGCTATGTCGGTGACTGTAGTTCTTTGGCGAATATCCACGTTTCGGATCTTATCGCGCAAAGAAACTCCGAGCATAGCTCTCTCCATTGCCCGCTGTGTGACTCTGAGCTTTTCCAAAAGGCCAGTAGTTAAGGACCACGTCTCAGTACCATATGGCAACACACACTAGTCAAAGACCCTCGTCTTGAGGCACTGTGGTATCTTGGAATAAAAGATGTCACGCAATTTCCCGAACATAAAATATATTATACAGGTTCAAATGCATACATTCCTACGTAAGATCAAACCTGCAAACGCTTAAATAAATACCTAATTGGCAAATTGCAATAACGTTCGCATACTTGCTAGTAAAGAAACAAAACATTCTCAAACATGAAAGAACATATCGTATAAATATTTATGGAGTCCCGGGCTGCATTAGGAATTTATCGGTATGTTGGTACAAATGAGAGCGTGTCGGTACTACGTGCCGTCGGTTTAGCAAATTAGGTGCAAATTCGATGCTAAATGTGAACGGGAAGACTTTTTCTTTGAGATAAACGTATATATTCGTGAGCACGTCTGGATTATTCAATACGATATGTGATGGTGGCTTATCTTTTACGGCGATTCTAAAGATCCATTCAGAACGTCTTTGAATGAACGGCTCAGTGAATTTATTTAGTTTTACGTGAAACTGAAGTAGAATTAAATATAATATTTAGCTGTTTTTTCCCCACGTCGTATTTAATTTTGCCTAACCCAACGGAACCTATGAAATAATAAAACTTTGCCTTGGTCTCCTGTAGTATATTGGCCACAGCAAAATAGTAGTTATTATTTCGCTGATTGGCCATTAGTATTATGAATTTTTATTTTTGATATACTGAAAACCATATTTGAAGGAAAAAGACGACCAAGGAGAACATTTTTGACCAAATAAACAAGAAGGCAAATAATTATCAATTCATATAGGAAGATAAAAACTCTGGCAGAAGACCGTGAAACCTAAGAATTATTTCACCAACAAGAAGAATTGTTACTTCGTGATAAGTAAAACTGTGGCCGCTCCGCCAAAAAGACTAGACTTTTTGAAGCAGCCTTCAATCCTTCAATTGCATTATGTTCTCAGGTGCTAGTAGTGAATTTATTCAACCGTTAGAGCACCTCATTTGTACCGATAAAGTCCTAAATATCCACTCTAATGGGGCCCTCGGCGCACCTAATATTGATGGCGAAACGTTTCTGCTAATTTACAGGATATTTAACCCATTTGTATGTCAATGTGAATCGATTTGAGGTCTATATACTCGCTGTAATGTACCATTTTACGAGTATGGACTCAAATAATCGTTTATATTTATGAACTAGAATTGAGTATCCTTTTGTTTTGTTTTGATACATACGATATCACACACACCCCCTCACGCTTTTTTTTTTGCGGAGAAGGTTCAAAAATTTGTGGTTTATTTTTAGAATAGAATGATACTAATATTATGAATGCGAAAGTGTATTTGTTTTTTACGCTTTTTAACGCAGCAACAGAGCTACAGACCAACGTCATTTTTTGCATAGGGACAGTTGGAGGGCCGGTAAAAAATATGGTTCCTGAAGAATTGGTTCAGGTGAGTTGTGATCAAACGCTAGCCCATTTCATCATAAAAAAAAACCCACGCGGGTGAAACCGCGAGGCGCAGCTAGTGTACAATATGTATATGAATAAAATTATAATATATAAGCTGCGTGAGCTTATGAGCTGTTTGTAACGCTCTATGAAACGGTATGACCGTTGCGATCTAAAATACTTGTCAATCACGCGAAGTGAAAAAGTGAGAAGTGAATTTCTTACTGCGATGTGTTTTCCTCCTTCACCTTCATCTATAAACGCCACGTGTAATATCAACCTTATAGTAGGACGGTATTTAATACGAAGAGCAATTGCATATTAAGACGTATATGACGCTGTGCCGGCCGGGATCGTGAATTGTGCTGACGGGAGCTGAAATGCGGTTGAGCCTTTATTTATGCGGTTTCACTCTCGCCTTTATTAATTTTGTGCAAATGAAGGGAATTGTGAAACGAGAATGTATTTTGTTTGTTATAATTTTAGTATACGTATTTAAAAGAAATAATACAAACATTTTGATACACAATAATTGCTTGTATTTCTTGCTGTCACAAAAAAATAATATCTATCTAGGTTTGATTTCATTACTATTTTACTTTTAAATCCTGTTCGGATTAAGAAAATAATATCGCGACTATCCTTTATTACAGCTAATTACGTATTTAAATTAGGGCCTTTTCATATTCGTTGGTAAGCTTGTCTTGAAGAAACATGTAAATTTCTTGCCACTTTAACAGGCCTACAAAGTTTCTTTGAGCGCTTAAGCGATTAAACTTGAGATGAGGATCCCTGAGGCCGTTATACCAAATTTCGACGTGAAGGTAACGTTGGCGTTGTCAAGTAATCAGAATCCCTTGGGGACCAACTCTGTACCTATCTTTACCTGTCTTTGGTTTGGTTGTGTTTATTTCTAGTTCTACCTTTTTACCTGACTTGTTACCTTAGGGATTAATTGTCCAATGTCCACTTTTGCATCTAAGGTATAAGCGTAGAAAAATTAAAATATTTTTTTTTTCTCCCTCGGCCTTGCTGCGAAGGGAATCTGCTATTTCTCCGCTCTTCCACCCAGCACTTCCAGCACACGGACCGCTTTGCGGAAGTGGAAGGGTAGAATTCCGATCAGTGCTAGATCAACCCGTCTATTTGCCAAAGGTTCCGTGTATGACTTGCCCTATCAGGCTGTATTGTAATTATAACAACTTAAGAGCGGGCAACGTGGGACTTCAGCTTAGATGCTTTCTTCGCATGCTGCCTGGCCCTCAGTTGCTGATCTTGCGCCTGTGGCTGCTTTTGCAGTGATGCCGATGGGGCATCGACATCCCTCCTCCTTCTCTCCATTTTGTTTACCTTCAAATCCTCAAGCACCCTCAAGCATAGCACCGGCTATGGCAGGACAGTGCTACGTCTGGGATCACATTTGTTCCCAGCATACTCGGTTCCAGTAGCGAGCTTGATGGGCTTCAAGAAACTCCTTCCTGCGGTCCACAAACACGGGGCTGCCGGAGCCACGGCTTTCTAGAGGTCGAAAGTGACTTTTGCGTGTTTCCGGGAAAAGCCGTTCTCCCATCTCTCTTCTATTTTTAATTACTACACGTTCATTTAAAAAAATATCAGGGCACCTCCTGAGCCCACAGTTGAACTCCACAGGCTAACAATAACAACATGTCCAGAAAAGAAAATTATCAATCATAGCTGCGCTACCGCAAAAATACAAGGTACATAGAAGAAACTAGTTCCTGCAACAGAGGCTTCGTTCAGTGCAGGGAGAATCCATCATGATGATCATACATTTTGTAGCGATATAGTAGCTTGGTAGTTTGGTGCGTTCAAATTCTGGTCCGAAGGATGTGGGTTCAAATCCCAACAGTGAATTTGAGCTGCCGGTACGGAAAACATCGTGAGGAAACAAAAAACCATAGCATGATGAAAGAGTCCTTTCTAATGTCCAGCTGGCTAGCTATCACCCTCAAGTTAGAAAATCTATCGCCAAGCACTTCCGGCAGCCTCACTTGAGAGCCAGTTCCCATTTTATGCTGGCGTGTTTACCATCTTGGAACACATTCTTAACATCACGTAATTAAACGCCGAAGCCTGTAAACCATAATAATATATATAAATATATAATCTTTTTGTTACAACCTAGTTAAGTTAAATACTTTTTTTAAAAACGCAGTTGTACCATTTACATAACTTCCCGGGTCTCTCACTGTGGCATAGCAAGGGCTACTTAGCCTCGAAGCTAATTACACCCACCTTATTACCGAATAAAGCCTGCTTCCGACGCATGTGGATTTCAAAGCAAGTTTACTCGTGTATAATTAAAGTATCTAACTGGAATGTTGTTAAACAAGTCAATTACTTACCTACCCAAATAGGTAAATTAGCTTTTATTTTAAACAAATTATGTTTTCAATAACTTTTAAATACATATTCGCTGTTTCAACGATGCAACGTGCAACGATGTTTCAGATAACTACTAGTTTAGAGATGTTCAAAAGTTGAAAATACCAGAAACATCCTTTACATTTTTAGGGTCCCGTACCCAAAGACACGGCTCTGCCGCGTTTCGGGGTAGTTTCAGGTTTAATGCCACTAAATGCTGGAACTCTTTTCGCTACTTTTGCCAAGTTTGACGCGTATTACCGTTTTTAAATTAGAGCTAATATAAAAATATGTTGAAAAAATACGTTTGTTGTATGGGGACCCACCTCCCTTTACCTTTATCTTTAAGGGGGGTACCCCCCTTTCGTTTTTAGTTTTTGACTGTTTTATAAATTTTTAGTTAATCCGCTGTAACATTACATATTCTGTAAAAATTTCAACTGGCTATTACGGTTCGAAAGGTACTGCCATTTAAAGGTAAGACGTAGAGACGCACGGACGGACAGATAGACATCGTCGGCTGAGTAATAGGTTCACGTTTTTACCCTTTGGGCACGGAACCCTAAAAGAAATATCAGCTGTTCCATAGAAAACGGCCTTGGTACGGAAACCTCAGTTCGCGAGCCGATTCACTCGGCCGACGGCCGGTTTATTTCGTGATTTCAGCTTTGGTACTATAGTAAAATTTGTTTAAAATAAGTTAAAAGGACCACTTTCGGCTTAGTACACCCTTTCCCAGTAACCCTGTATATATATCTACCATAAATTGATGAAAAATAATATTTAATAATATATGATATTTTACGGACACAATGCTCAAAAGTTTTCACCAAAATGTTTCCCTACTCCGTCCCCATCTAAACGAACACGTTTGTGAACATTTCCATTTTTCACCTACAACGTCGTTAGTGGTAACGTAACGACTCGAAAGCCCTTAAAACGTTTTGAACGGTGTCAAATGTCATACGATAAAAATATTTCACTTTTCATGTCCTCTCACATTTATACAGGTTGGAAACATCACACTGATATTGTTATTGTGAATGTTTCTGTGTGTTTCGAATGGAGACAGCTCATACCCTGGATTAACACAGCTTACCGTGGATTAACACATAGCTTACCCTGGATTAACACACATATTAGCCTGAATTAACACATAATATAGCTTACCCTGAATTAACACATAATATAGCTTACCCTGAATTAACACATAATATAGCTTACCCTGAATTAACACATAATTTAGCTTACCCTGAATTAACACATAATATAGCTTACCCTGAATTAACACATAATATAGCTTACCCTGCATTAACACGTAGATTAGCTTGGTTAGTTTTTAGTTAGCTCTTAGTTTATCTTGGATTAACACATAGCATACTTTTTATGCCTAAAAAACTTACGGGTCCTTTTGGATAGCTGGTGAAATCACGGGGCGCAGATAGTATTTCAAAAAACATCATAAGTATCATAACTACTCATCATAAGTGATGGAAGATGCAGCAAAAGCAACACGTTGGGTCGTTTATAAGGTAATATACAGATTCTAGTTTTTAACTGCGAAATCAACCTCGACAAATTTATTATTTTCCGTTGATCCTTCATTCTCAATACATATTTAATATTTACTGAAAAAATTATTTGCTTAGAATATATATACATAATATGAAAGACTATTAACCTCAGAGCGCGAGCCCAACTCGCACTTGGCTGGTTTATTGTTGATTATAGATAAGTTCCTACTGCCATAAGACTGAAAAAGGCTGATTTGATTATAAATATATAAGTTTGTGGATTGTTTTTACATTTTAATAAATCTTTGTGAAAAATTTGTAAATTTTAGTGTTCTGAATTTTTTAATGGTAATACTGATAAATAACTGTGATTGAAGAACTAAGAACTGCCTATGTATGTACTTTTGTAAAAAAATGTGTACTTTTTGAAAATGAAGAAATAAAATCCATAATGTTTTCCTAATTGGAAAAATCTTAGGTTGAAAACCCGGTGCGTGAGACAGAGCGTCACCGAATTTGTAAGCCAAATTCGCGTCACCGATGGCGGGTTAACCGCGAAATCAACTTCGACAAATATATATATAATATTATTTTCCGTTGATCCTTTATTCTCAATACATATCCAATATTTACTGAAAATTTAATTTGCTTCGCGCTCGTATTCTTGCTGTCTCTGTTTGGGAATCGGGACTTTGGTTGCAAGCCATGCCCTCTTTTAACACAGGTAGCCTTTTAGATCCAACCGCATTTCGTCTAGCTGTCAGCTTACGCTTGGGTGCAAGGTGCTGTGAGACCCATCGCAGTCAGTGTGGTACTGCTGTTGACCAGCTCGGTCACCATGGTCTCTCTTGCTCGAGAAGCACTGGTCGTATTGGCCGACACGCTTGCCTGAACGACATCATACGCAGGGCACTTTCCACCACCAATGTCGCAGCTGTGCTCGAACCGAGTGGTCTTGCGCGTGACGATGGAAAGAGGCCTGACGGTATGACACTTGTACCCTGGAGGTCGGGGCGGCCCCTTGTATGGGACGCAACTTGTGTTGATACTTTGGCGCCGTCACATCTTCCTGAGACACAGGGTAGAGCTGGCGCGGCTGCCGATTCGGCAGAGCAGCACAAGCGTCGCAAATATGCTAACCTCGGCAGTGGGTACATATTTGAGGCGTTTGGGGTCGAGACATTGGGCCCTTGGGGACCGGGAGCTCACCTCATTTTCAAAAATCTTTCAGAGCGCCTGGTTAATGCGACGCGTGACCAAAATGCTGGCGTGTTTCTGGCTCAACGCATTAGCATTGCCATTCAACGTGGTAATGCCGCCAGCATGTTGGGTACGCTGCCAACTGGTAGTGGGCTTGAGCATTTGGATTGTCTTTAGACCTTCAACGGTATGGGCAGTCTAACTGTATTTGTAGTGTTAGTTTTAGCTTGTATTTTGTTTAGTTATTAAAGGCACTTGCCCAGAAATTTGCTTAGAAAATATATACATATGTGAAAGACCATTGCAAAATTCATTGGTTTACATAAATAAATTTTGAAGACAATGCAAAAATTTGGCGACCGGTACACGACGATGACGTGAAAGAGGAAGAAAAACACCACCCTAGAAGAAACGCATCAGTTTTGCTTGCTTTGCTTGGTTGTTAAGAATCGAAATGTCGTAGACATCATATGCTTTATCTCTATGAGAGACGGAAAATAGTGGACATTGATAATAGCACAATCTCAAATTGATTCTCTTCATTTCCTTTCTCTGATAAGTCTGTAAAGACATATCATAGAAAGGAAATGAGAGCCCCTACAAGTTCCGTCAGACATCCTATTAGTCTCCATAATTCCATATCCCTCATAGTTCTACAAACTACAGACAAAACTCTTTTTTCATAAGGCCAGCAAACTGTGTCAACAGTCTGGATAATTTTGCCAAATTCGATTTATTTTATACACCTCCACACAAATTCAAAGCTGAACTGTATCTAAGAACTGGTTTGGTGAGAATTTTTATGTCTCGTTTGTAAATTATGTGATTACTAATCTGATTTTTAGATTAACCTAGACCTAAGGTAACTTTTTTAGCATAACAATTACACTTTTATATGCTAAGTTACCCAAATTCTTTTGAGTATATTAGTTACTAGCTGACCTGACAGACGTTGTCCTGTCTTAGAACTGTCAAACACGCAAAGTCAAAATTGTAAATCTTATTGATTTTACACCTTAGGGATCCCTATTTTTTTGAAAATATAATATACCCTATGTTTCCCGGGGATAGTGTAGCTTCCCAACATTGAAAGAATTTAGTAGTTTCGGGGCCTATTCAATGCAAACAAACAAACAAACAATCAAATCTTTCCTCTTTATAATATTAGTATAGATGTATAAATTAACGTGTCTTAATTAAAACATATATAATATATATATATATATATATATATATAATTATAATAGTAATAATTTGCAAAATGCTTTCTTTGCAGCTGTGGAAGACATGCAGCAATGTCAGTTTTATTTTTTTAAATAGCCAATATTTAAAAAAAAATGTGTTACCGTTAAATATTGAATTTTTACTCCAATTATGTTGTTCCATTATCCACTATGCGCCTCAATAACCTAATTGTGAGAGCAAGAAAATTATTCGGTCCAAACCTCGGCTCCCTAATTTACTTTGGCCTTTGTAACGTAATTTTATAAGCTCGTAAATGTGAAAAAAGTTAAAAAGTTTTTTCAATTCTGCTCGACTTTGGAACACGCATTTTTATAGTAAAAGGCACTATCTATTGTTCCATGGTACTCTATGTCGGTTAATAAAGTCGTATTGCAAAGCTATGTTTTAAAGATAGAGATAGATAGATAGTAGATTTAGTGCATGTATGATGTATGTACTTATCGCGTTTTTTAACTAGCGACCCGACCGCCCGGCTTTGCACGGGTGTAATTTCCATGCGAAGCCGGGTCTTGTTATATATATAAACCTTCCGTGAAAAATTATCTAACTGATGGTGAAAACCGCATCAAAATCCGTTGCGTGGTTTAGGAGGAGTTAGCGGCCATACAGACAAACAGACAGATATAACACACAGATAGATATAAGTACTTATATAATAATACATATTTGATATGTTAGTATTTATTGATAGGTATCATTAGTGTTCCGGAAGACGGAGCGTAAGTAGGTCTCCCACTAGATGGACCGACGACATCGTGAAAGTCACGGGCATCCAGTGGATGCAGATGGCAGGCTGTCGTTTAGTATGGAGTTCGAAGGGGGAGGCCTATGTTCAGCAGTTTTTGGCTGTATATGATGATGATCATTATTACTAATGATTCATGATTACTAATGATTCATCATCATAGTGATGATGAGTGATTAGTGTTTATAATATCCCCGTCTATACCGATACGTAATTCCTATACATCTAATGGTTTCCTGGCAGAGATCGCTTTTAGTGATCATGCCGCTACACTAGTGGCACTAACACTAAGTTTCGTTGTCTGTATGTAACTTAAATTTTTGTTGTGTACAATAAAGAGTTCCTATCTATCTAAAGTATATCCAAGTATTTACGACAAAAACTTATAATAATTTGGAAAGGAAAAAATATCGTCTTCAAAAACTAAAAGAAATCTGCGCGAGCCGCAAACCTTTCTCCACTTATCTAGGACCTACAAAATTGGGGTTATTTCTCTTATCCCTCAGAAGCCCTATGACGGAGTGTGACATCAATATCCCTTGTGCCAACTCTATTTTGGACGTTTCATATATTTCACAGACTTACCTGATGCGGGCTATCGTTAATCTCAACTATACTTATATAATTTAAGGTAAAAGAAGGAACTATATTTTGTATACTAGCTGCAACTCACGGTTTTTGAGGTTTCCTCCATTTTTCTAAATTGTAAATAGCTATTTATATTCTGTGTAACGGTGTCACCTATTCGTGCCCGCGCTATGGCCGTCCGATTGAAAAATGGGCACACTCTCCGAAATATAAACAACAATAGACACTTAAATTATTTTAATTTGTTATTTAATATATTTTTTTATAACGGGATGTTCTAAACCATGTAAAACTAGTAAGATAGCAAAATAAATCAAGAAATGTAAATTTTTCCTGTTTTGGCGGGTCAAAGTGGTGTGAGAATTAGCGCGTGTTTCCATCTAATAAATATGAATATTAAATATTATTGTGAATACATTTTTGGTAAGGATAACAATATATTATAAGTCACGTAGTGACATGTAATTTGCCATAGAAAAGATAAATAGGAAAAACTTAAACCTATTTAGTTTCGATAAAAACAAGCGCCGTGAAACCAAATTAGCTCTCCCTGTACCCAATTTAGTATCTATAATAAGTTACCAGATACCATAAAAAACATTTTTAAAGATTGCTCATTTAAAAACACAGTCAAGTCAAAACTCATTGAAAAGGCCTACTACAGTATACAAGACTATATGGACGATAAGTGGTAGAAAATAGCAAATTTAGCAATAGATAATTAAATATTAAGCTTATAGTTTTATTTTGTTTTTATTAATAGAAACGCTTTTGTTTTATAGTTATTATTATATTTTAGGATAATAGTATATAATAGAATATAGTTATAAATTATGTATATGTGTTAAAATAAGTTAAATTGCAGCGCCCTAACAGGGTCTTTGTACCGACATGTAGTTTTAAAGACCTCATGTAATGTGTACACTGGCAAAATAAACAAATAAATAAATTAAATTAATTACTTTGTAATTTGCTGTATAAACACGGTTTCTCGAACACGATTAATTTTAAACAAAAAAATCTTAGGTAAATAAGACAAATATTCTGAAGTATGAAGTGTAGAAGTACTACGTACAGTGAGGATTATCTATTTTGAACGTCGGGTGTTCTGGCCATCCGTCACTCTGAGACATGTTTATAGCCTTTGAGATCTGATAGCCTTTTATCATGCTATATAACGGTACTAAAAGCAGTGCCTAGGCATCTTATCTTAATTGAGTTTGACTATAGCTTCTGTTTATTCTAAATTATTATTAAAATTATATTTGCCAAAAATATTTTGCATTCGGACTCGTCTGATTCTTGAAATTACGCCTACACAAAGTTCTCATGATAATTTCAGTCCCGAATTTTCTTAACAAGTGGAGCGGTAGAGCGTACATCTCAAGTTTTATAAGCGTGAAACGTTAATTTGGATCCCAGCGGGATTCGGCTCAATCATCGTGCTCATAAAATGTTCACGCACTTTTTTCTATCATAAAACTTGGCGTATTTTACCAACGTACCACTCTCGCAATATGAGTTTTGTTGCTAGTAGTTAGTAGTTAGACGACTCCATCTAAGCGCTCTATGTCGCAAAATTTATTCACAGAAAATTAATGGGTTTTACACTGATCATACAGATTTAATATTTAGTTCCCCTATTTTTCCATTACGCGGCAAGTGAATTGTTTGTTATAGAATAAAATGTTTAGCATAAAAACACGTGGTCAAAAATAATATTAATAGGCTGGTAGGTGGTAAAACACTGTTTTAAACTATCACGGTTGTTCACTAAAGTTATATGATTATTTACGGGATATCAAATCTACACACACAACACAAAACAATCCACAATCACAATCCACAATCTTACCACGGTAAATATCCCGTAAATAATCATATAACTTTGGTATGTGGTATTTCAATAGAAATAATTCAAAGCAACATTTGAGACGATGGCAAAGAACCATTTGAGATAGATTAATGCGGTGTTAGTCACGATCCTCAGACATGAGAGATACGACTCAAGGAGGAGAAGTATACTACTACGTGGCAGGGTTATTGCTTACTCAACTAATATGATAACAAACCTCAGTATCCGTAAATTGTATCCCATGAATATTAATGACATTACGTACCTACTGCTCTCAGTTTGAAACGGAATACTAAGTACCTGTACACAAGTTGAAATTTGAATTACTACGTGTCACATGAATGTGACTGATGGTCACATGGCGCATCTAACTAGAGAAGGAAAAACATAGACTTATAATTTTTTTTTAAATTGCGTAGCATGCTGCTTTTACTTTTACGGATTGCTATTACGCAATATTATAACTATTTTGTTTTATTTTTAACCGACTTAAAAAAGGAGAAAGTTCTCAATTAGTTTTTTAGGGTTCCGTACCTCAAAAGGAAAAAACGGAACCCTTATAGAATCACTTTGTTGTCCGTCTGTCCGTCTGTCGATCCGTCTGTCAAGACCCTTTTTCTCAAGAACGCGTGAAGGTATCAAGTTGAAATTTATACTAAATACCTGAATCTACGGTTTTTTTCGGCTGTGAAAAAAATAAAACTTGTAAGTCAACGCAATTAAAAGATATGGACGTTTTTGTCGCATATTTTTGCGTATTTTGCGATTTCACGAAAACAAATCAATCAAAACTTATAGGGTACTTTCCGTTGACCCAGAATCATACCCAAAGGAACCCTCAGACCATGAGTCCTATATACTCGTACTTGTCCGGTTTTTTATATTTGTTATATGTGAACTCCGTCATTTATAAACCAATTTGGTTTTTTTAAAATGAAATGATACACTTTTAGATTGTTCCAACAGAAATTTTATCAAAATCGGTTAGTAGTTTGGTTACTGGATAATTCGTTTATATAGATGACTTAATATTGTGATCCACGTAAACGAAATAGCAAATATTACAAATTTACGATTCGGTTTTTTTAAATTCATAGTTTAAAGTAGTTATGCCTTATTGTTTTTGAACACAATAATTCTAATTAAGTTACGGGACCATAATAACTTCATTTCGGATAAGAGAATAATTCCCGTTGATGACAAATCAGACTTACCGTGAAAGTGTCTTGTTGTGGTTTAGGAGGAGTTAGCGGCCATACAGACAAACAGACAGATATAACACACAGATAGATATAAGTACTTATATAATAATACATATTTGATATGTTAGTATTTATTGATAGGTATCATTAGTGTTCCGGAAGACGGAGCGTAAGTAGGTCTCCCACTAGATGGACCGACGACATCGTGAAAGTCACGGGCATCCAGTGGATGCAGATGGCAGGCTGTCGTTTAGTATGGAGTTCGAAGGGGGAGGCCTATGTTCAGCAGTTTTTGGCTGTATATGATGATGATCATTATTACTAATGATTCATGATTACTAATGATTCATCATCATAGTGATGATGAGTGATTAGTGTTTATAATATCCCCGTCTATACCGATACGTAATTCCTATACATCTAATGGTTTCCTGGCAGAGATCGCTTTTAGTGATCATGCCGCTACACTAGTGGCACTAACACTAAGTTTCGTTGTCTGTATGTAACTTAAATTTTTGTTGTGTACAATAAAGAGTTCCTATCTATCTAAAGTATATCCAAGTATTTACGACAAAAACTTATAATAATTTGGAAAGGAAAAAATATCGTCTTCAAAAACTAAAAGAAATCTGCGCGAGCCGCAAACCTTTCTCCACTTATCTAGGACCTACAAAATTGGGGTTATTTCTCTTATCCCTCAGAAGCCCTATGACGGAGTGTGACATCAATATCCCTTGTGCCAACTCTATTTTGGACGTTTCATATATTTCACAGACTTACCTGATGCGGGCTATCGTTAATCTCAACTATACTTATATAATTTAAGGTAAAAGAAGGAACTATATTTTGTATACTAGCTGCAACTCACGGTTTTTGAGGTTTCCTCCATTTTTCTAAATTGTAAATAGCTATTTATATTCTGTGTAACGGTGTCACCTATTCGTGCCCGCGCTATGGCCGTCCGATTGAAAAATGGGCACACTCTCCGAAATATAAACAACAATAGACACTTAAATTATTTTAATTTGTTATTTAATATATTTTTTTATAACGGGATGTTCTAAACCATGTAAAACTAGTAAGATAGCAAAATAAATCAAGAAATGTAAATTTTTCCTGTTTTGGCGGGTCAAAGTGGTGTGAGAATTAGCGCGTGTTTCCATCTAATAAATATGAATATTAAATATTATTGTGAATACATTTTTGGTAAGGATAACAATATATTATAAGTCACGTAGTGACATGTAATTTGCCATAGAAAAGATAAATAGGAAAAACTTAAACCTATTTAGTTTCGATAAAAACAAGCGCCGTGAAACCAAATTAGCTCTCCCTGTACCCAATTTAGTATCTATAATAAGTTACCAGATACCATAAAAAACATTTTTAAAGATTGCTCATTTAAAAACACAGTCAAGTCAAAACTCATTGAAAAGGCCTACTACAGTATACAAGACTATATGGACGATAAGTGGTAGAAAATAGCAAATTTAGCAATAGATAATTAAATATTAAGCTTATAGTTTTATTTTGTTTTTATTAATAGAAACGCTTTTGTTTTATAGTTATTATTATATTTTAGGATAATAGTATATAATAGAATATAGTTATAAATTATGTATATGTGTTAAAATAAGTTAAATTGCAGCGCCCTAACAGGGTCTTTGTACCGACATGTAGTTTTAAAGACCTCATGTAATGTGTACACTGGCAAAATAAACAAATAAATAAATTAAATTAATTACTTTGTAATTTGCTGTATAAACACGGTTTCTCGAACACGATTAATTTTAAACAAAAAAATCTTAGGTAAATAAGACAAATATTCTGAAGTATGAAGTGTAGAAGTACTACGTACAGTGAGGATTATCTATTTTGAACGTCGGGTGTTCTGGCCATCCGTCACTCTGAGACATGTTTATAGCCTTTGAGATCTGATAGCCTTTTATCATGCTATATAACGGTACTAAAAGCAGTGCCTAGGCATCTTATCTTAATTGAGTTTGACTATAGCTTCTGTTTATTCTAAATTATTATTAAAATTATATTTGCCAAAAATATTTTGCATTCGGACTCGTCTGATTCTTGAAATTACGCCTACACAAAGTTCTCATGATAATTTCAGTCCCGAATTTTCTTAACAAGTGGAGCGGTAGAGCGTACATCTCAAGTTTTATAAGCGTGAAACGTTAATTTGGATCCCAGCGGGATTCGGCTCAATCATCGTGCTCATAAAATGTTCACGCACTTTTTTCTATCATAAAACTTGGCGTATTTTACCAACGTACCACTCTCGCAATATGAGTTTTGTTGCTAGTGAAATAAGATTGAGAGTTATGAGGGTGGGTGGTTGGAAAGGTCGTTGCGGCAGTTAAGCGCTAGGAATTGAATGCGCACGTAAACTCGACAAGATTCTCAAGATAAAGTCAGCATTTTTTACACCTAAAACATGTTGTGGTTTTTACATTGTACCTGTTTTTAGCTACGTTTATTGTTTATTTGAGAAACTAAACCAGAAACAAATAATCCACCGCTGTGCATACATACGCTTACCTTAGTTTGAATGTAAAACTGTAAATAGTTCTAATTTTTTCAGTGTCTTGGACGGCAGCGTTCGTCCCGTTCAGAACACAAACTAACGCGTACTTATTAAAATAGGGAAATTCGTTAATTAACCTAACAAAATCATCCATATTTGGAATCACAACGAACTTACCTAATTTAGAATAAATATAAAAATAAAACTACACTAATCTAATAGACCGCTGCCCGCAGGCATAGTTCCTAAAATGCTGGCCGAATTGCCGACAATATAAATAATATAACAAAGTAGGTACAAAATAGTTCCAGTGAATTAATCACTGATCTAAACGCTTGAAATGAATCGTAAATATTAACTTACGACTTTATGCCTTGAGCTCGCCTCAAGAGACCCAATATCCCTAACTTTATAATATTTACCTGCTATTCGATACCAACTGCTTATTGGTAGGAACAACGAGGAAAACAGTTTTTAAATTTCAGTTCAAATGTTAAGTTATGATTATAGTTTCAGTTAAATTGTTAAGTTACTATAATAGTCTTCATGCATGAACTTGCTACGCTCCGCAATTTTCGGGTAATCCTGCATTTTCCAATTTAAATAATGTCCGTCCTAATGTTGCATACTTACGTCTTGTGAAATTTCATTAAGTCGGTTCAACCACTTATAGACGGAAAGCGGACAATGAGACAAGAGTCACTTTTGCATTTACGATAAGTAGTAAGATGTGATTAATTCCTTGATAGGTTATCACTTCTTATAGTATAGTGTAAGAAGCGGACCGAGAGCGCAGTGATGCTTTTAAAATGGTGCTGGAGGAGATTGATTTAATACCATGGACAGCATATCAGACTAACGTATATTCTATACTACAAATCAAGGCTGCGATAAGACTTTAACCATCTATCTCAAATGTGTCCTCGGGTACTTTAGCTACAATGCCAGTAAACAAGTCGACAATCTAGAGGAGATAATAGTGACAGGTAAAGATCATGAAATCGCAGTCTAATGCTTCAGTCCGAACAGATTCGCACCGTTAGACGACTCCATCTAAGCGCTCTATGTCGCAAAATTTATTCACAGAAAATTAATGGGTTTTACACTGATCATACAGATTTAACATTTAGTTCCCCTATTTTTCCATTACGCGGCAAGTGAATTGTTTGTTATAGAATAAAATGTTTAGCATAAAAACACGTGGTCAAAAATAATATTAATAGGCTGGTAGGTGGTAAAACACTGTTTTAAACTATCACGGTTGTTCACTAAAGTTATATGATTATTTACGGGATATCAAATCTACACACACAACACAAAACAATCCACAATCACAATCCACAATCTTACCACGGTAAATATCCCGTAAATAATCATATAACTTTGGTAGGTGGTATTTCAATAGAAATAATTCAAAGCAACATTTGAGACGATGGCAAAGAACCATTTGAGATAGATTAATGCGGTGTTAGTCACGATCCTCAGACATGAGAGATACGACTCAAGGAGGAGAAGTATACTACTACGTGGCAGGGTTATTGCTTACTCAACTAATATGATAACAAACCTCAGTATCCGTAAATTGTATCCCATGAATATTAATGACATTACGTACCTACTGCTCTCAGTTTGAAACGGAATACTAAGTACCTGTACACAAGTTGAAATTTGAATTACTACGTGTCGCATGAATGTGACTGATGGTCACACGGCGCATCTAACTAGAGAAGGAAAAACATAGACTTATAATTTTTTTTTTTTAATTGCGTAGCATGCTGCTTTTACTTTAACGGGTTGCTATTACGCAATATTATAACTATTTTGTTTTATTTTTAACCGACTTAAAAAAGGAGAAAGTTCTCAATTCGTTTTTTAGGGTTCCGTACCTCAAAAGGAAAAAACGGAATCCTTATAGAATCACTTCGTTGTCAGTCTGTCGATCCGTCTGTCAAGACCCTTTTTCTCAAGAACGCGTGAAGGTATCAAGTTGAAATTTATACTAAATACCTGAATTTACGGTTTATTTCGGCTGTGGAAAAAATAAAACTTGTAAATCAACGCAATTAAAAGATATGGACGTTTATGTCGCATATTTTTGCGTATTTTGCGATTTCACGAAAACAAATCAATCAAAACTTATAGGGTACTTTCCGTTGACTCAGAATCATACCCAAAGGAACCCTCAGACCATGAGTATTATATACTCGTACTTGTCCGGTTTTTTATATTTGTTATATGTGAACTCCGTCATTTATAAACCAATTTGTTTTTTTTTTAAATGAAATGATACACTTTCTGATTGTTCCAACAGAAATTTCATCAAATCGGTTAGTAGTTTGGTTTTTAAATAAAACTTACTGGATAATTCGTTTATATAGATGACTTAATATTGTGATCCACGTAAACGAAATAGCAAATATTAGAAATTTTCGATTCGGTTTTTTTAAATTCATAATTTAAAGCATTTATTAAAATAGTCTGCCTTGTTGTTTTTGAACACAATAATTCTAATTAAGTTACGGGACCATAATAACTTCATTTCGGATAAGAGAATCATTCCCGTTGATGACAAATCAGACTTACCGTGAAAGTGTCTTGTTATGTGAATCTGCATCCACGACTATTGTTCCGAGCCCGTGACGTCATTCCGGCGACGCGAGACCTGTCAGTTATCACTGTCAAGGCTGTCCCCATAGATTCAGTATAAGTACCTCTACGGCTGTCCCGGATATTACGGCCAAAAGAGGCTCAAGGCAAAACAAGAGCCGGGTTGGGTGGATTTCTACTGAATTAGTATAACAGATTGATATTACGAACGTGCATTTCTACAGGGTTACGCATATAGGCCGAAAGGAGGCCCTTGTACTCATCGTTATGTTTTTTTTACTATGGGACCAACCCTGAAGTCGCATTTCGTTTCGGATGATATTTTCGTGCGAAATGATCGCGAGCAATTCAAAAATCAAGCCCCGGGTTTCCACAGGCGGCGATTAGTGCCACTTAGGTACTAACGGGAGGACCGCATGACGGTTTGCCGCTCTTTTTATACCTATATAAAACATATACGACACGCGACTTGATATGATTGCTAAATATTCGACCTTTGTGTCGGAGTGATAACAAAATGAAGCAGAGAGCAAGACAATTCAATTAGCTACCGACGGGTACTGAGGACGGTAGGTAAGTGAAGACAAAGTCTCTTACAGGAGGCAAATTATTTATTAGAGGAGTCACTTTCGTTATATCTCGATACTTATTCTGTTATTTGATTTACGTATTTTGGAACAAGAGGATAGAAATTGAGATTTTATTATTTCATAGTATGTGGAATTTACAAAAAAAAACTGACTGTAGAGTCAGTTTTATTGAATTTCATCCACTTTCCGTAGGGAAAGTGGATGAAATTCAATAAAAGGGATTAATCTCTTACCCTCTTATTAATAAACGTGGAAGTAGTCTTGGAATAGTTATGCAGTGTTTTGTCTTTTTGTCTCTTTCAAAATTTGAACACGATCGAAAAAGACAAAAGACGGAGTAACTATTCCAAGGCTACGCCACGTTTATTAATAGGGGTACTAAGTTTTATACCTCTAGAAGTAAATTATTTTCTTAAAATTTGACCACTGTTGAGATTTAGCCTATTGGTATTATCAAAGTTCACGACCAAAATCGAATAAAATAGAAACATTCAAATACCATGAACTCGAAAAATATCTACAATATAACCGAACTATATTAATATCCATCTGATTTTTGTAATGTAGTCAAATGATAAATCCAAGATACAGAGAATACGTTTTCAGACGTGCTTAGAGTAGAGGGTATACCCAGCAGACCATTATAAATTTGGAAAATTTTGAAATTTTGGTTATTCTGGCAGCCATACAAAAGTTTTTTTTTAAACAGTGTTGCTTTAATATAGTGCATTTAAATGTTAATATTAAAAATGCGCTCAGTCTTAATGCGTCGCGCAGAATGTCTGAAAATAAACATCTATCATAAAATTTATAAATGTATATGTATATTTTCAGTATCATACGTAATGAGTTAATACCATGTGCCTATTTTTTTAAATAGCAGAAACGGATGCCTCTTCGTGACGCGTTTGCTACATTTCTGACCGTTACTGCTCATCTAACCAGGTTTATTATCATCTAACGCATGATCCAAGAAAACAAGGTCTAACGCTCTGGGAGATGTACCGCAATGACGTCACTGTCCAGTTGCCACTAAACTTTATTGTAACAAACACAGATACTGGGTTAAAAAAAACATGTATTAAATAAAACACAAAAAACATTTAAATTGTCGTTTGGTTTGTCCGCTCAAGCAAGTTAAGCACGAATTCAAAACCACATTGATTTATTGGATTCCCACAGGTAATATACCTCCGGATATTGGGGAGTTATAATTTCACGCTACTGTAACACAGAAAATCATAGAGAGTCCGCCATTGTTTCGTGTATCGTCGTGTCTCTCTCGGACTTGTTGTAAATTACTTATTCTGCTCTTGCTTATGCACGTGTATCCTGTATCCATGTCATTGACGACATCATTGCGGGACGCCCACGTGAAATTTTTCTCGGAGTGCAATACCTGGCGGAGTAAATTATTATACCATGATCTAACGATTTTTTTACGGTTTCGCCCGTAAAACGCGGAGATATATCTCATCGTGGGTTCTTGGACTATACTTAATTTTATTTTTTTGTATTAAAGTTGATTCACAATCGGCGAAAATGTCGTGTAAGATGCACACAAATTCAAATTATCAAAAAATTTATATCTAAATTAAAATTTGAATCTCTTTTTTTTATTGGTTGAAAAGGTATACGAAATACGGTCAGCGAACATAATTTCAGATTAAGATAATAAAACATATATAATATTTAGTAAAACATTTTATTATTTCCTTCATTTATCATTTTCCTTTTTTTATAATAATTAGAAGAACATGATTTTAAAATTCCCTATATTATTTCATAATAATTTATCGTCTTTTAAGATATCTTACAAACTAACATCATAAGTTCATTTTATCATGTAAAATAAAGTAAGTATACATAAAAGTGTATATTATTAAGAAAAATGTAAACGGGACGATTTTTTTCTCTAGTTATGTACAAAAAATACAAATGTGCTTACATTATGTTTATTGCAGAAAGGAAAGCAAAAGAATATTCCATAAAAGTTGTTTGTAATTCAGAGCTATGATTCTTGTTTATATTGGCTATTTTGCAAGCTTAAAAATGGCTATTAGGTTTGCAACTTTCTGTTTTACTGGAAAACTTAAACGGTATTGAAAAATATAACATGAAATCATCTCAAAATTACGAAATGTTGATGATGTCTACAAACTGGTTAAAACTGACTCCGCTACAAATCCAATAAAAATATTATTTATTTTTGAACATGAAACAATGAATGAATATCTCCCAATCAAAGCACAATTATTTATCTTTAATACATAAGTACATAATTAAAAGATCAGATATGTAAACATCAGAATAAAAAAATATTTTCAATTTAATAAGTAGTTCATTTTAAAATTATTCTTATTCTATATAAAATTACAGTGCATTATTCACAAATTTTGTCGTGATGGTTTTTGACGGTTGTACCCTACCAAATCTGTCCAAAATCGTAATTTCTCTACGTTAAGCCGTCGTCGGTACAAAATATGTGAATAGGGGATAAAAACATAGATTAGAATGAATATAAACTATCTTAAAGCATGGTTTTCCCACTTTTAGGCAACGCTTGTTATTACAGATGACCATAATGAGCTAGATGGCTTAGAATAACTACTCCGAGAAGGTAAGTTTCCAAACAACGCCTTCTCAAAACGTAAGCTACAAATTCGCATTGTAGCTTACGTTTTGATTGGTATTTTAAACGATTTAAGCAAGAAAATTAATGGATTACCTGTGGAATGTCACACCATAACTCTTATGCTGCTTTTCTGATTTGTTGTGGTACGATTTCACCGCGCAAATTGTCTTAGTAAAATTTTTATATATTTTTTGGTGTCATATATGACACCATTTGAATGGCTTAAATTTTGTGAATGTACTTGGTTTCCTTGTTTAGTTATTCTAAGCTAGATGGCTTATAATGTCGCATTTAGTGGAGCAAAGCCATGGCGCTTAAACACAGTCTCGCTACATCTATTTTTCTAATATTTTTCTTAAAGTATAGTTTTAATGTAAAATGTACCTTTACGGTTCTCTCCATAATTATGAAATCAGTGTATAAAGATATCGTAGACATCATTTAGTAAATAAGTATTTAAATGAATTTTAAAAAAAAACAAGGAGAAAAGCGCAAATCAATATTACTTTCATATTTTTTTCTGTCGAGCGAAATATCCTTAATCCTATTTCGGTCTTTACGGATTCTAGATAAAACATTCAATTTTGTTATGACACCATTGTTATAATTTTAAGCTAACCATGGAAGTAGACAAACTAAAACTAGAAAGACAAATTTGCTACAAAGTGGGAAAAGCGGGCCTTATGTTTCACAACATTTAACGGCGAACAGACGAACGAGGTTGTCTTAATCTAATCTTATTAACTATTTGCACGAATGACAAAGAGTATGTAAATAATGCAACAAAATATACATCACTCTTGAAATTATTAAACAAACTTTTTACAAAATTTGTGATAAAGATAATTATAACAAAGTCACGAAAAAATAAGATTACCACAAATCAACGAAAATATATATTAACTGAGCGCTATTGGCACATTCCAGGATAATCATGATCTACACTTTATATAATTATCTATAGGTACCAGGTACGCGTACTTTACAGCTTTATTGCCATTTGCTAGCCTAAGACATAAAATCTTATTGTGAGAAATGTTGAGTACTATAAAATATAACATAAACGTTTACAAATTTAATGATTACTTGATTTAGATTAGTATTAATTAACCATTTCTTATTTTTTGCAATTGTACTTAAACCAATATTACGTAGCTTTCTCTGATTGAGTACACAAATGCAACATTTGGCAATTTTTTTGGCGTGGCTTTTCGGATCGGAAAGTACAGTACCAAATATACAACAGACTTTTTTAAACCAAAAAATAGTTTATAGTAAGAGTCCCTAAATTCGATTTACGGTCGCTCTCACCGGTCAGATCACTCTTTCGCCTAATTTCAACATTTAAAAAAACCGAGTGAGAATTAAAAACAATAACGAATGGGCATTATCTTGAGTGTGATAAAAAATCATTTTCGTGTCGATATAAAAAAGCAGCGGAGGCGAAGAAAATAGAATTAACTCGAAAAAAAAGTTTGCCATTAAAATAAAACATATCAACACAAAAGCGAATACGTACGTTTGCAATATTATTTAGTAATAATGCCTACCTATTCCTTTTCTTTTATTCCTACTGAGCGAATTTTGTCGCAAAAAATTGAGCAATGTGCGAATGCGATGTATCTGGCCGGTGAGCTTTAACAGATCTTTTGCTTTATCACCTAGGGCCGATTTTTGAATAACCAAGATAAACCAAGCTTTATTCCATTGATAGCATGGTTTCGTATTTTTGATATGACTAGCTGACGTTAGATGTTATCTGCTGAGTAAAACCTGTAACTGAGGAGTTCATTTAACTGTCTCTTCATGCCTCAGTTAACAGCTTGGTCCTGATTCTGTAACTACAAACACACACGTAACACGCCGTGTTAAGTTTACCTCTAAAAGTTGGTCTTTATTCCTAGGGAATACAGTCCAAATTTTAAGAGGTTAACTTAACGCGGCGCGTTAGGTGCGTGTTAAAGTTACGGAATCAGGGCCCTGATCTGTGGAATAAATGTAGTTTTTGACGTTTGTTTATTGACATTTGATTAATAAATGAACTTTATGACGTTTGTATATACACATTTGATTCGGCAATGACTTTGTCTTTCTTTTATACGACGAGCCAGTATGTTTTTTTCTGCATTGGCGCCAAAGCTCTTCTTATCATGTGGTAATTTTTTACGCGTCAAAACCAACGTCAAACGTTTGAAAATTGCTGCTTTCTCTCTACCATCTGCAACTTTGCGTAACTGGGTCTCTTTCACACGTGATTAGTGTGAAGATAGTAACAAGAAATCCACAGATAGCTATAATATGATCGGTAACAGAGCATTGATAAATCGAAATCTTTTTATTCGGTGGTTAAACGGACAGATACATTTATTGATTTGTTAGTTATCTGACCGTTTAACTGCGGATTCAAAAATAGGCCCTCAGTCTACTTTCCAGTTCGTGTAAGTAAAACTGCGCACCGCTATACAATAATTGATGATTTCCTAAAAAGTCCAGATAGTTGACACTAGGTTTCCCTGTATGATTCGGACTACAAAAGGTCTACCAGGATCCGTGGTCCACAAAAAGGTAGGTACATTTATTACGTGAATCTCAAACAATTATTATTTGAATTATAGGTTACTTCAAATGAGCTACTGCGTTTTTATTATAAAACTATTCACATTTGACACATTTTAGACATTACTTTTTCTAGTTACACTTTTTGTATTATTATTGGTGTTATCGCTTAGTTAAATTTATTTCATTATTTAACTATGGACTCACAAAAATATAATATTTCACTTATAAAGAAATAGCTAAAATAGTTTTTATTCAACTACCTAACTACTCGTAAGTGCTTTTCTAAATAATGTAGACGTGCATATATTTATGTATTTATTCCAAATAGACAATTGTATTTTTACTAGAATTGAGCATTCTATAACATCTTTTTTCAAAAATGAAATTAGTAAGTAGTAAAGATTACAGATATTTTGGTACAGTTTCCACTTTATATGAGCCACTGAGTTTATCTATTTGCTAAACATTTTTCTATGCAATAAATCTATGAAGAGTAACACATTTTCACAATGTACACCAAATCCGATAGTTGTTTAAGGATGCGAACACAAGAATGTTGGTAGGGATGATGATGGCTGCCATATTGCAGATATGTGCAGGCAGTGGAGCGCAGGTATCTCTAGCGGCGCGAGGCGCGCGGCGCCGCTCAGATCGGCTGGAGCAGCGGGCTCGGCGAGCGCGGCCGCCGCACGCCGCCGCCCCACGGCTCCATCATATCCTCGTCTCCCTGCACACGCGCACTCGACATACTCTCAGCGTCACACTCGTCAACTTCCCAACTCTGAGATCGAGATTTCATTAAATAACTAAGAGCAGGATCTAACCACTAGCGGACGGGGCGTACACGACGTGTAGGCAAAGTGATAGATCTTCTACGGTAACTATGGGAGGTGTGCAGGGTTGTGCAAGATTAAACCACGTATTACGGTGTCAACACTTACATATAAGAGGTAATTACCATCATCGTGTGAGGCGCAGGCGGCCCAGAGGGCACAGGCGCGCTCTGCAAGGGGGGCGGTGGCGCAGGCGGGGGCTCCGGAGACGCCGCCGCCGGTGAGAACGACGACGGTGCTAGTGGAGACTGGGCTGCAGACAACCAAGAGACCGTTCAATTCGATCCACCCGAGACATTTTTCAACTCCCACCGTCTACACTGATTGGATTTTGTTGTTTTATTCCAACCAGTGAGATACTGAAACTTCAGTTCCCTAGACATCTGGCTGCGACACTGTAATCTTGGTGCAAAACTTAAGCAACAGAACTAAACTAACATGCACACCAAGCTACCAACTTCACTACTCGTACTCACAAGGCACTTGAAAGCCAGCTGTTTTCACACCTCGGCAACGTCGAGGATGACGGAAGGTTGTCGGCTGAACCACGATAGATAAGACTACTCATCCGAGGCATTGAAGTCCTGCACGTAGGGCTCCCAAGCACGAAGCATCCACAAGACAAGTGCAGTGCAGCCCGTCGCTACGGTCAGTACTGCGTAAGAAATCGACGAGATGTGAACAGCGGCTGACCTTTCGCTACATTCAGGGGTAAAACGGCTAATTCACGACATCCAACACCACACAACTTAACACAAAGCAGCTCTCGACGAGAAGAACCCAGTTATACATTGACTGGCAGTTGGACCACGTTCACTTTGAAGAATTTCTAATTGAATGTCGATATTCGGACGAAATAGAAACCGGCAAAAACAAGCGAAGGCCTTTCGGTACCTAGCTATATGATCTACCAGTGCTTTATTAAAAATAGGCATCATTTCAAAACCTTGCATTCTTGATAAATTGAACGTGATCAAACTGCAATATAACGATTAGCTGCAAAAACCAATAATACATGCGAAGAATAATTCGGCGAATAAAATTATATCCAACATATTATAGTTGAAATTTATACATAGTTGAGAATCACCTTTGAAATATTGATAGATTTTCGACGAATTAGTCGTCACACATCACCTATAGGTACAAGATCTTACCAGCTGCTGTGAGCGCCAGCACGAACTGGCTCCAGTGGACGCAGCACCCGCAGCACAGCTGTAGTGCAGCCCTACGCAGCGCGCGGTGGAGTGCCATGAACAATAAGGGGTTCACTGCCGCGTGCACGTACGAGATATGCAGCGTGATTTGGAAGTACATCTGCGTATACGAAGTAGATTTAAAGAAATACATTTGTATGTTTATGAATTTATATGGGAGAAAATAATCTGTCCAAATGAACTTATCACAGTGGTGGTGCTACAATTGGGCTACGATCTACGAAAACTGATTTCATATATACTACAGCCAAAATCTAAATTATCTACATGTATAAAAAAATTAAATTTATGATCTGTCTTTGTTTCGCCTTCACTGGTTCACTTGTTAATCATTTAATTTACGGTCATTGAGGAGGCAATCAAATCAAATTCCTGTTGAGAATGGGGGAGGATGGCAATGTTAAGGCGTATGTTGTAGTGCTTAATGGCCACAGACTCATCGGCCAGCCTAAATATCACTGGAAAGATGCCGTAGAGTTGGAAATGCGCGAGCTGCAAGTATCCGACCGGCGAAAGGCAGCGCGATACCGAGACTGGTGGTGTTCTCTTGTGTCGGTGGTCAAGACTCACTTCAGGTCGCTGTGCCAACGGAGTAAGTGAGGAGGAAATCTCGACACCTCTTGAAGCATACGTCATTTCGTTTTATTAGGCCAAGCACGGCATTTGGCTAGCTCTACCTACGTAAATATATTTTATCACTATTGCATCTGACTTTTAAGGCTCGACTATTGTGGTTGGTCTATTTGTTTGTAAGTTAGGATTAGGGATAGTATTAGCGACGCGACATTACGTGACGATCAACGATATAATTAAAATATACTACTTGCTGTGAGACGGCAATCGCTGATTTAGTAAAAGTAAACTCGTCCAAGATCTACAAAGTTGATATTTCTGATCAAAATGTTTGGTCAAACATCACTTAAATCAATATCACTTACCTCGTATGCTATATGTGACGTCAACGTTGGATGATGCAGCAGAGTGATGATAAATAGAGGTCCCCAAAATAGCACGTAAGCAGCAGTGATAACCAGGAACATGCGGACTCTTCGGACTCCCTCTCGCTCTACCCTAGCCAGGTAGCCACGGAGTCGACGGCCCCCGCCCAGGGGCAGGTTGCCGGAGGGTCGGCAATGGCCCTCAGATAAGGTACCATCAACAGTCTGCAAAAATGTTTAACGATAGTCGAAAATATTGATAAAAAGGGAAGAAGGAAAATAAGACAATTATAGAATTTGAAATAAGTATTATACAGGGTTACTCGAAACTGTGGTACGATAATGGCAAAAAGAGGTAATTTTACTCATTATTATGAACAACTTTTACTATGGGGCCAACCTTCAAATAATTCAATAATCGTAAAAAATTATCATAATAGGGAATGGAATGCTCTCTTTTCCTTTTTCTTCCTTTCCTTTTTCAATGTACCATGTAATCATTTAATAGAAAAAAGTATGCAAAAATATTGAACCATATAACAATATAACAAATTATAAAAAAATCTAGAAGTGCGATTGAAAGTGAATAATTCCGATAGGTGAATCGAAATTTAAAAAAGAAATTACTTTCGTATCTATTTAGTTTGAGTTAAAATTGATTGCCAAAGGTTCTGTAGGGAACTTTCTCCTTACATACGGTAGGGAACTACAACTATTTGTATTCGGAAGTGCATTTACGTCACATTGTGCATACTAATAATACCGTGTCAAATCTACTGTTTATCAGTCACTCAATTGTCGGCGTTGCAGCTGTCACAACCACAGAGAATTAAACTAAAACATGAACTGCTATCTCTGATGTATGAAATGAGAGAATGAGACGTAACAGTAGGCTTGATTTGTATGACGATAAATCCAAGGCACATGCAAATACTTACCCTCGGTCCAACGCTGTTGGGCAGCGAGTCCATGCGCCTGTTGTCCCCAGCCATGCTGACAAGCGTAGTCACTAAACCAGCTACTCGAACTGCCTCTACGTTAGCCTGCATGCGATAAGATTTAAATTTATCGAGCACACACCATCGAATCACAAATTGGCAAACGCACTTATACTCGTATTCAAAAGAGCTCGTTTAGAAAACTGGATATAAACGCGGTTCCGGGTTAGCGCCCTCAAAACGACTTCGGAAAATTTAAATCTTATTTGCGGAGTGCCTCAACGAATATTGGCAAGGTATCAACAAAAATACCCAATCTGGCCAACGTGAGACTAGTATGCACATATTGTATATGGCGACTTGGATTAATGTGGATGGCTTCGAGTGTTTACGACATTCAGAGCGTTCTGGTTTGAAGTCTCGCAACTGTGAACATCTTAATATGAGCGTTTACTACTTAAATTCAGGAGTCCTAGCTAAGTCACGACTTTTCAATCATAAATGGTCATCAGAATCTATTAAGAAAAAAAAATAAAAATGAAAATGGTCAAAGAATAATTTTAAAGAGAAAAATTATTTTGGTTTGGTTTTTAGACGAAAAATAAATGTAACACTAGGCTAGGGCCCCAACGCATTCTCGTTCTATCATTATTTGTTCACAAAGCAAAGGATGAAGTGATAGTACTGCTTTCAAATGACCATGGAGAAGTTACCAGCATGAAGATGGGAATGGTCAGAGACGCTGGTACGAATAACATCAGCCCTACGATTTACCTCTCTATACCATTTGTATGGCTCTCATATTACTATGAATGTTTAAACCAAGTGCTTATTGTGGCGGTAGACACTAACCTGCATTCTTGTCGAAATAAATATCTGACGAATTTTCCATCCTACGTTTTCACTAAATAATCCACAAAAATACATAAACTTATTAAAAAAAGACCTTGAATTAGAATCACGATACGAATCCCGCCAGGTTGGGTCGTCGGTTGTCATATTAATAGAAACTATAATCTTAAATCTTCGTCAAATTAAATACAACTTCGTCATTCGGTACATATTTCACTCGGAAACTGTACATTGTCCACCACAATTAATCACTTGGTCCTTCGAGCTAACATTAATAACACAAACCTTAGTGAGGTCCCGATGGAGTTTCTTCAAGTGGAAAAGTGTCAACCCGACGCAGACGGCGTTCACGCCTATCCAAAGTGCGTTAAGTACATAATGCCTAAAGGGCCCTCGAACCAGCGGGCACGAAGGGGACGGTCCGTATGACCCGTAGGAACCCGCGCTAGCTGCCAATGCTCCAGATAGGAAGGTTGGTCCGAGATTTATAGTGATCGATGCAAACCATATCATGAATGATCCGAACAGGACACACTAAAACAAAAGCAATTAGTCACATTAGACTGTTGTTTTGTTTGTTATCTGATAAATTGTTTACACAGGAATTTAGTTAAAAGGGCCGCTCGTCAGACGTTGTTACTTATGATTGCTATCACCATGCATCACCTCATTTGGCACAATTTCTTCATCATTTTGCCTGTCACTTAAATTAAATAAGTCCATAAAAAAGGTTGCGTCTATTCGCAGAAGTTTTGCAACTGCCTCGAGGGTACCATTATAAATGTAAGGACATTATCAAAATGGAGATTATGTCGTGCCATTTTTACCTGGGGGCTGTCCATCAGTAATGGAGCAGATAAATCAGCTTGCTCCTCCTCGTTTTCAGGGAAAATGGGACTATCGTTGAGGACAGTCGTAAGCATGTTTACCGTCGAAACTGTCACCTGAAAAGAATTTCCTTATGAATTGCCGTAAACTCGTAAATACAAATTTTGGTAATTTAACTAACGACAAAGAACGTTCTACGTGAAGCTTTGAGAATATTTTTACCGTGGAATAAGAACTTATGTAAAGTTAAGTAAGTTGTTTCGGTATTTTGTCGATAAACAACCTGAAACTGGTGTGCAGAAGACCGACCATTGACAAAATGTAGGTATCAAAAATAGGCATATTTAAAGACCTATCAGGGCGACTGGTCGAAGCAACTCGTGACCAAAATGCTGGCCTATATTTTGCCCAAAGAATAAACATTGCCATACAACGTGGCAATGCTGCCAGCATTTTGGGAACGCTGCGCACCGGTAGTGGATTGTTAGATTACTTTTATTTTTAGATTAATTTTAGTTTTAGATTAGTTTTAGTTACAAATTTTAATTTAAGATAATAAGAGATTAATGAAGAGATACTTAAGAGAAAATTTACTTGTAATTTTTATGGCATACGACCAAGACAGATGTTATAAAGTGACGTGAAAGTTGTTATAATTCACGCAAAGGGTTCTATGTATTTTGACCTTTTTTCTATTTAAAAAGCTTCTAAGCAAGTTATATCATATAGGTAACTAAATATATTTCGTCTCCCGCCTCGAATGTATTTTATGATAGCACAAACAACTACGAGACCATAAACACTTGCGTTAGGTATATACGGAAATTCTTTCTGAGATACCGCCGAAATTAAGCGACAAGATTACTCTCAGCTTCTTGGCTGCTCTCATCAATCTGAAGTCTGAAGTTAAGTGCCTATAAATCAGCATTTTAGCTTTCAAACTTCGAGTTTTCTCACAATTGCTATCCAAACAAATGTATGCTGTCCCAATGGCTTCACGTTAGCTTTTTAACTCTTAATGTCAAAATTTATTGCTTTCCACATCACGGAAGGGGGAGAACTGTGCTTTTGGAACTAACATTAATACACAATAACAGCTGTGAATTTGCCTCTGATCTCAGAACTAGGGCAGTTCTGAGATCAGAGATCTAAATTCTCCAGCAGTTCAATGGGTAGAGTAAAATCGATAAAATATTTGGGGGCAATAATAGACGAACGGCTTGCGACAACAGAACAATGCGCTTACTTTTTACTTTAAATTGGAGTCGCTCAGTCTCTCACAATTTTGTTACTCTTTGCGTTATAAATATGCGTCAAATTGATGAGTTACAGTCTGAAAGCTATATATTTAAACTTTTGTAATGGCTTTTAAGGAATGATTTATAGATACGAGTAAAAGACCATTGTGTGGAGACGGGTGAAAAATGGCAGCGCACCGATGTGTAAATTTTTGGATCATCCCGTTTTTTATTATGTGACCCCAGAAATCGACGTGCCGCAACCTATAGAATTTTTTGTTCGCACTTATTACTTTCAATCACAGACTATGTAAAGCTACTACGAAGCCATCTTTGCTTTTAATATAAAAAGTGATCAAAACTCGTCTTATTCTTCTTGATTTTGCAAAAGACGCATTATCGAGTTCCTCTTCTGTCCGGAAGAAAAATTGCAGCTGGATAGCCTTTGTTGTAATAATTGGAACGGTGCATTACTAAAGGTATAGTGCAACTATGGAAAGGAAGGTTTCTTTTAATTTGTTTCATGTACTTCCATGCTTGACTCGTGCTTTTTTGGTTTATCCACGTCTTAACTCATTTATTTTCAAGCGCGTTTACTTTCTGTTAGGTCCATTTCCTGACTAGTTTTACTTCATTCACTTCATCGTACCGCAGTCGAACTATAAATTGTATTTATAATTCAATGCATGACGGACCCGGGTATATCCTAAAACTGCGACCAGAACCACCGGTGGGGGGCAGCAGCGTCCTTTCAGTACACAGTGAACGTACTGCAATCCTCAAGCCACCTGCCAAGCGTGGAATTATGGCAACACCCCTCTCTAAGAGGGAGGAGGCTTTTGTTCAGCAGTGGACGTTTAATGGCTGTTGATTATGATAATTCAATGTTAGGGATGGAGAGAGAAAATACTACAAGGAAAAGAGGAAGGAATCTTTCAATTCTCGGCTCTTACATTGAAAAATGCTTAGCTTGTGCTGGTACGATGAATTATTTAAAATTTAGGTACTAAACAAATTACGACTAAATAAATTATACTTTTAAGTTTTAATGCCTTAGCTCAAAAATGGTGAAATAAAACATCGTAAGGAAACCGGTATATCCAAGAACCTCAAAAGTTCAAAGGCATAATATGATATTCACCAACATGAACTGGGCCAGGATTAGGCCTGGAGGATTAGGGCCAATCCTCTATTTCTCTTAAAGAATGCCTGTGTCACAGCATTAGTAACATGATAGGCTGCTAATGATGATGATAAATTATACTTACTAATAAAAGGAAAGCAGTTTCCACTAATGAGCACTTATATACAGGCTGGCACTTGAACACAGCTATGCCCAGCGGTAGAAGGATTGCCGCTCGAGCGCAGTCCACCATCGCTTGATGAAATAGAAGGCCGTGAGACCACCTGTGTATAAAAACGGGGTATCATAAATAATAATTAAAACATGTTTCAAAAAAATTATTTCCGACTTAACGGAAGTTTAATAAACGGGATTCATCCCTTTATTTCCATTCTTAGAGGTGGATTTTCTTCAAATTGAAATGGAACCACCCTTGAGATATATCTCTTATGAGATATATATATCTTATTCAATAAATAAAGAATTATTAAATCTGTTAAAAATCGGCGATTTTATCGCGTAACACAAACAAAAAAAAAAAATTTGTACGAAGGGTTTTTTGATTCGTTTCAGCAAACCCTTTCATTTGATACCCATATCATGGGGGTGCAAAATAACTGGTCCGCCATATTTGGGAGTCCGCCATATTGGATTTAGAATGACGCCATTTAGCTAACCATGCATTGTCATTCAAACTAAACGTGTATCTACACAAAATTTCAGCTCAATCGGTTGGGAATAAATGTTTTAAAGTTCCGTTGCAAGATTTGCCAAACTAACAAGGCATATAATAACAAGTTAAATAAAAGTAGAAATTTACAAATTGAGAATCTTGTAAAGTTTATACAGGAGCACAGAACTCGGACGCTGATTGAAAATAAACATAACAATGTCGAGCATATTCTTTTCAGTTACATCTACTCGGCTCGTACAACATAAGCGGATTAGGCTAGAGCAAAATGAGAAATAGCTACTCCGTGATGGCAACTATACACGTTTGTACGATTTGTTACTACACGCGAACGCAACATCAGTGGACTACGTAGTAGGCAATGCGCTATAGAACCATTAATTACAGTCACTTTGATGAGAATAACACGACCATACATTTTTATTTATGCATAAACGTCAACGGGTAAACACACACTATGGAACTCGATTCACGCGATCTATTTTGACACTTTCAAAATGTGGAATGAGCTAGCTTCCGCGGTGTTTCCGAGAAGCTATAACAAGCGGTTCTTCAGCGAGTTAGTAGATTCTTAAGGGGTCGGCGGCAACGTAGTTCGGACGGTGACTGCTTACCATCAGCCCGTCTGCTTGTTTCCCAAAAATGGAATTTAAAAAAATACGGGTCGAACCCTTTTTTTTCGAAGTCGGTTAATAAAAACTCAAGTACGTCATGATAAAGAGTACCAATTCTAGCTTTTGTTATTAGATCTTCATGCGCTGCCTGGATGGGTGTTCCCCGATAGTTATAATTTGGATGTATTCAAATCACGAGTGAATCGATTACTTCTAGGCAAGCGTGCTCCAACATAGACCACATCATGGCGAGATCATGGTCAAACGCAAGCCTATTGTTAATAAAAAAAACTGTACTGTTTCTGTACGTTAGATACAATCTTAATTCTAACTAATCGTATAAAAGCGAAAGTGGCTGTCTCTCTGGCTCTCTGGTATCTCTGTCTGTTTGTGTGCATTTCACGACTAAACGGCTAAGCCGATCTTAACGAAATCTGGCAGCAAGATAGTGTGCATCATGAGGATGAACCCAGCTTTTCCCCCCAGAAATGTGGAAAACTGGGATTGAGCTAGTTATACATATAATAAAAAAATACATAAACCACTTCTCTCAATCTACCAACTAAGAAAAGATTTCCTTTGGCACGAGCAATTTATCAATCATAGAAAATGTCAAGAGAGAGAGGTCCTTTTAGTGAGTGACGACCCACAAAATGTCCCAAGGCGACGCGTTTCCTCGAATCAGGTGAATAATATAACAGAAGCATAGAATAATAATGATAGTACATTTATGCGATGCTATGTTACATTTTATCGAGTTGTTACTCGGTTATCTTGTAACCCGAATCATCCCAACAAAAACCTACGCCTCATAAAAAGAAAAATACAGTTCGAATTCGAACTCTGTTTTCGTTTGATGAATTGGTATTGCTATCATGAAACTAACAATACGTTGGGGTACAATTTATGTTTGTTTCGTAATGAAAATAGACATAACCCCTGTTTACCATAATTCTAAATTGTTTATTGTGTTTTACGACACTGGTTTATTGTGTGCATATATAGAAATCGTTATATTCAAGTCATCATTTGGAGTGCGAGTTTTGTGCTTTGTTCCTGTAATGGCTTTTGTTGGTCAGTCAATTGTGAAAGGAATTCGGTCTCCAACTCCTCGGACGTGAATCTATAATCTGCATTTTGCGAGTCTGGACTAGCCTTCGGCATCGTTGTCACTCATTGAGTATAATCACGGGACGGGGAGACTACTTGAACCGTACCCCTCTGCCAAAAAGTGTGAACGTATGACCATGCACACAAAATTATATAGTTACGCTATATTTTATAGCTGCACGTTTCAAGTCGATATTGCGAGATTGTTACAATGTACATTCATAAAAACATGATTTTGTTTTGCGCTAGTGTATTTATTTCTGAATGTGTTACAGTGGTTACACTAGTTCCTAGCCCTCGCAATAAGTGTCAAAAAACGTTAACAGATTATTGCGTTGGCATCTCCCGTGGTTTAATACTTAAAGCTGTCGCTGTATAGAGCTAGACCAGCCCAAATGGATCATTCAGGAGTGTGCTAGAAGATACATTTTTGGAGTAGAGCAAAATTATTGGTCGATGTTACTTACTAAACTTTGTAACTTTTTTAAACTACAGCATCAAGACCGCATTCTTTTATATCGTTATATTGAAATTGCAAAATGTTTTGAGTATGAAGATCTCATACCTAGTTGCCTAGTGCATCCATCTGTGTTGTCTTAATACTTACTAAACCTATAAATTTTATTGTATTATACAGTTCTATAAAGACAACGTCGAAACGAGAAAAGAAAGATCAAGTTTTTTCTTTGTTGCTCAAGTGTTCGTAAATTATTCCTCAACTTTATCGCCGGCCCAGATTCAAGATGTCTCAATC
Organism: Agriopis aurantiaria; assembly: GCA_914767915.1. NCBI lineage: Eukaryota > Metazoa > Arthropoda > Insecta > Lepidoptera > Geometridae > Agriopis > Agriopis aurantiaria. The sequence continues at coordinate 13,993,220 of OU611989.1, read as the reverse complement.
CCTCTTCCGTGCCGGAGAATCGAAGATTGACACGATTAGAGGTGAAAAATTATTTCGGAGCCGCCTATTCTCGGCCCTCAGATTTTATCCGGGGTTTCTGTACATTTTAAAGCATAAGTAATGTTGTCATTCGATATTTTTTTTACTCTTGGCAGTGAAAATGAAATACCGTCATTTCGATTCAATTTTGAAATAAAAGTATATCTGAAGTAGTTTAAGCAAACCTTTCTTAATTTGGAATCATCTTGGGAAAATATTTGTATGTGGAAATTTAAAAGGTTCTACAATAATGTCATTAACATTACGAGTTTTTTTTTGAGTCAGTTAAGTGGTACACTTGTCTTTTATAAGGTTAACAAATATAACCGTATTACTGCAGTTCTATCACTCCCATATACCTACGTATTACTATACTAAGAGGGTTACTAACTTAGGCAATGTATTGCATAACCTGTTCGTTCTTTTCTTCTTCTAGTATAATTTTTGTGGAGTCAATAAAGTGCAATTGTATTGTAGTGAATTAAAATAAAATCGTAAACATTTATTTAATTTATCTAAATGCCATAAAACTTCCTTTTCTTTTTGTCACAATTTAACAGAAATAACCGGGTACTCACCGGCCTTTTCTCGACTTAATAGTACGAGAGCCACCGAACAAAACCATGTCTCATAACTTTACGTTCATTATAATTAGTATATACCTATATTATGTATCGTTATATTAGAAATTCTAATCTATTTAATATGGGTTTGGCTTGCATTCTCATTAGATGATCCTGGACCAGACTAGGTGGGCAGTAACGATCAGAAACTTGGATCATATAACGTAAATGCAGGTAAATTTAGCTTAACTGTATTATAGCAACACAGTTTAAAAAATATTTTGATTGGCTGCTGGGACCAAAATACTGTTTTAAGACATTTTCTATGACGAATATAGTTCCGGAGTCGCCCGTCAAAAGCTTCAGAGTTTCGTGGAGAATGATTTTGATGACGACGTTAATCGTGAAGAGGCTGACAGTGATTAACAACATTAACATTTTGTCACTTTCTCTAAACAGTATTTTTTAAACATTATCACGGTTTCCTTTTTGCAATTGAAAAGTCCTTCAAGTTCAGTTCGGCAGTTTCAGGTAAGCTCTGTATTAATCACTACCGCAACTTCGTTCGCGTGAACTTTAAAATAGGCCCTACAGACGAAATCGCCAGAAATTGCAGTAATTGGTTTATAAGTATCGTCAAGTTGCGTAATTAGTAAGTTCTGCACTAAATGTGATTGAATTAAATTTTTTCGACATCTGGGTAACTTATCTTATTATGTCCAATAATTTTGCACAACATAGCATTTGTATGTTGTTTCGTTCGTTTTAGTAGCATTTTTCAGATGATTTGCTATAATAATATTTTGTCTCAATCTTGTAGTGAAGTTATTTGTATACATTTTTTCAAATGGTCTGCTAACCGCCGGAACTCACTATGAAAAACATATTTGCGATACTTTGAATTTATCATTCAACTGTATTCCAAAATTGGACGGAATACTATGACATATTGAAAATGTGGTCAGGTCAGAGGGTCCGCGGAAAATATATAATGTCTGAAAATATTTTTTGGAAGATCGTATTGCTATAATAAGACACAAATTTTGATCGTGGGCTCTGGTACTATAAAGGGACAACGAAAATACACCGATAAAACAAAATAAAAGGGCTCGTTCTTCGTAGTACCTTCTGCTAAAAGCGTCCAATCGGACGGTCTAGTTGTAGAAAACGGAACTTGCACCTAGTACCATGTAATATAGTAATGTTCTAAATTACAAAAATCTACCTTCTCAGTTGCTTTTTGCTCAGTATGACAGTCATCAGGGCCAGGTTCGCCGACATGCCCAAGCCCGATAGCGCGAGCAGAGCTGCTGCGCTCGCTGCGCCCCCTGGCGGGCAATGCCTCGTGTTGTTCAGGATGGAGGAGTTGGACGCGCCGGCTGACCCGAAGCGGAGGTTCGCGCCGATCATGGCAACTGCTGAACCTGCTGGAAAGTTCAAATTATCGTTAGAGAAAACCTCAAATTGTGTTATCAAACAGCATGTAAGAATGTCGTTTGCTTTACTCGTTTTACGTTGGTATAAGTTCACCAACCAGGTTGAAGTGAGACCGATCTTTGCTGGATTTTTATAAGAAACTAGCGGCGCCCGCGGTTTCACCCGCATGGATTACTCCTTATAACATCAGCTATCTACCAGAGAAAGTCCCGTCAAAATCGGTCCAGCCGTTTTTGAATCCATAGGGACATACATACATATTCATACATATAATATTATAATATACATACTTGCATACATACATAGTCACAAGCAAACACACACACACAAACACACACGCGCGCGTGCACATACATATGTACACATCGTCTTTTATATAGGTATTATAAGAAGAAGAAAGAAAAAATATATATTTGGATGGGTTTTAGTGACGTGGGGTATTGCTATAAATAGTGAGCTTTCAGCTATAACATGCAGAACTCCCAATAAAGCATAAATCCTAAAATGTTCATATCCTGACCCGAAAGGGTATAAAACTAAACATTCACGACCTCGCAGATGTCTATCGCAGTTGTAACCATTTATCATCATGATTTACAATTCCATTCCAAATGAAAAATGACGTTCTTCCATTCACAAGTCATAAACAGTCGAGGATTGAGAATTTGCATGAAAATAGCGGAATGTAAATTACCTGCTGACATTTTGGTGTCCAGACGTTCGCTCTCAATGAGCGTTCGGCATCGAATGCAATGAATCACACTGACAGCCAATCAGATCGCCTCCCTCCCCCCCACCAGCCCATTGCATTTTTGCACGAATCGCGTTGTTTTTCACTGACATTACAATACAGTTTGTATTTTATTGAGCCATTTGTCTATTTTCCAATACTTTTCACGGGACACCGTTCACTGTTGTTTTGATAACATGTTATGTCCGTAGGCTGTTGCGTGTTGCGTCGATGCATTTAATCGCCATTGACTCTGCAAAAAACACTAATATGAAACATTTCGAGCAAATTCAGTTTACTATCGAAACGTTTTAACTAGGCAATGTATCAGTATGCTTAGTACATATAGATATAGATGCAGGCTGCGCGTCATGGTCAACACGCGAAATTTAAAACAAGGAACATAGCAGCCAATGTACACATCGCGATATTGTGCTCGCCATTATTTTAGGACCAGACCAAAATTTAACGGGATATTATCTAATACTTACATTGCAATGATAAAAGGAAATGTTAAGTGTACAAGAATTTTACTGTCGTGAAATGGACACTGGGTGATAAGAGATGGTGGCCAAGCACTTATTTAGTACTACTTAAATAAATTATGTGCAGTTCGATGCCATATCTCAAAAACTGTTAAGGAAAACATCGCGAGGAAACCGCTATGTCCAAGAACCTCAAAAGTTCATAGACATATGAAATTCACCAACAAGTTCAGTGCATGTTGGTGAATTTCATGTCAGCGATGTTGGGCCCTCTTTCTCTGGGAGAAGGATTGTGTGCCAGCAGTGGGAACATGATAGGCTGATAATGAGATGACATTAAAATACCCGTACAAGATAGATTATCTGAATTTACAGCGTTTTCTCACTTTCTTTTAGTTGTTCCATTTTCGCAGAATTTCAGGTTTTCTTTTGCAAACTACGCATGGGTTTACAATTTTAATGAATTAATGCGGTGTGTCAATCTGAGCAAAACCATCGTTAATAGTTAGGTATTTTTGATGAAACCCGCGATGTTTTTGCTCTACTTGGTAAGTGATTGATATCCAAGCCATTTGTTAAGAAAACTGTTTATGTTCCATTTTTCAAATAGACACTTTTGGCGTTATTTCAAGTTCGTTATTGATGTGACATTTCAATCTTGATAAATGTGAGATTTTTATACAAGTTAGAGGTGCCCTTGAAATTACCACTTAACTGAAACTCGAATAGCCTAAATAGATTTTTTTGGTTGCAAAAGATAAATAATGTAGACTAAAAAAAACTCGACTAAAAATACTCCAGTCAGAATACCTTAGGCAGCAATTTACTCCTATCACGGCAATTTTACAGAAAGTAATAGCATAAACGTATTTGCCTTCAATGTTCCATAAATTTTAATACTGGCAAGACCTGATAGATGATCTGTACTCGCGTTGCCATTCAGGGGTGCGTTTACGGCACATCCAGACTAAAACTTATACTAGATAAACGTCAAAACACCCGTTTAGAGACCCCACGAGGTGAAAAATTAAACCGGTTAAAATTTAAACTGCCCCGTTTACGGGTGTTCGCTAGTATAAGTTTTCGCCTGACTAAATAAAATTTTATCGACCGTTTGAGGCCGCTTATACACAACCAGATCGGCAATATATTTTAGTGTAAGAGACAACTTGATATGGCTCAGCACAAGTACGAAAAGGACATAAATAGATTTTGTTGTCCTTATCGGCGTGACCTGTTTTTGGTACCTCAAGTGTCAAAATCTGTAATAATCAGTGACAAACAAAACGGGTCTGAATTATATTTATTGCCTTTTTTTGGTGATTTAATGTGATAAATGCGTGTTTCCTCTGAGAAATAATTGTAAAAGATATTTTACAATGGTTGGTTGTAGCATTTTGGGCTGCAAGAAGCGCAGTGAGCGAAAATACGATGAAATATCATTTCACACGTAAGTAAACATATAAAGCTTGTAACGATCACCTAAATAAATTCAGGATATCAATTCGCAAATATTTTATTCATAATTAGTCAGTTTTTAGGTCGATTTGTGGTCTAATTCTATGAATGTTATCAAATTATTCACTTAGAAAATAAATTATGAATGTTGCCAGTTTATGAAAGAAATTACCCATCGCAACTAACATAAATTATTCGTTCTGCAGGTTTCCAACTGATCCTGTCACATTGCTGAAAAAAACTGGCACATTGCAAGAAGTGCAAAATACCGACCCTTTTATGCCCATATGAATATGGTGAATGTTAATATTAAATATATATTAATGAGGCCACAGTTATGAAGCTGGAAAAGCAAAAGGCGATTTCGGCGAACCGATTCAAAAAGCTACGCGCTGTTCGTGAAATTTGTACTGTAAACATTAAAGAGTCTATTTATCTAATTATTTGGAATGTTATACATAATTCCATTCATGAAAAAACTAAACTGACCAAGCGCGAGTCGGGCTCGCGCGCTGAGAGTTCTTTACAATCACAAAATACAAAAAGTTGTGCAAAAAGACAACATCACGCCCAGGCTGTCACCCATCCAAGTACCGACCGCGCCCGACGTTGCTTAGCTTAGTGGTAAACAGAAATTTGACACTGACTCGCACTTGGCCAGTGTTTATTATTTGTTGTTTTACTTATGTTCACTATAATCCGCTAAATTTGACGCTTGTACGGATTACCGTTCACAACAAAAATCCAAAAATACGTTTAACGTTTGTTGCATGAGGGACCCCCGTTCCGTTTTAACTCTGACTTTTTAATTATATTTTATTAATTATAAAAAATCATGCTATGGTTACTTTACAACCTTTTTTCTAGTACTATATTCTAATCCTAACAAATAATTATAATAAAAACGCAAGTAACTTTCTGTCTGTTTTTACGAGGAAATGGCTAAGTCATGGTATAATAATATACTCCGCCAGGTATAGCAATCCGAGAAAAAATGTTTACGTGGGCGTCCCGCAATGATGTCATGATGTCAATTTACAACAGGTTCGAGAGAGATGACGATACACCACGTAACAGCTGATTGAATAAAGTGGCAACTGGACAGTGACGTCATTGCGGGACCACTCTCAAATTGCTAGACCTTGTTTTCTTAGATCATATGGGCTAAGTCAAATTTTGTCAGGACGATAGGGGTGTGTCATGAGGACAGACAACGTACTTTTCTTCCCAGAAAATTGCAGGTAGCTCCGTGGGTTGCAGCAGCTAGTGTATAAAATATAAATATTTAAAAGGTAGTATTGTTTCCAAAGTATTCATTGAAGATTCACTACCCATCATAGTAGGTAAATTACCCTAACTTATAGCAAATCATTTTAATGTGGCAACACACCTTGTTTAAGCGAGAGGCACTGAGCTAGCCACGCTCATTGAAAATCTATAGGTAGTAGATCTGTGAGGTCGCTAAATTTTCGTCTGCTGTCAGATTGACAGCTGGTAGGTTGAAGCATTGAGCTATTTGACATTATTAAGTTTGTTTTGTTCGAATCTTATTGTTGTAGACGTCACTATTGACATAAAGCTATGACACCGTTCAGCGAACCTTAATTTAATTTAATTTTTATCTGGTGAAAAATTTCGACTCCGTAAACGCACCCCAGGCGATTGAATAATGTCATAACAGACTTCAGAACTGAGCTCAGGATATAAGAAACTGTAAACTATTTTCAGAGACTTCTCATAGTCTCCTGTGGTTATCGTAAGTTACGTCATCACCAGCACAGTTCGAGTCATAGAACCGTAGACGGATATTTTGCTCTTTATTTAAATTCTTAATTCTTATTCTTAAATTCATATTAAGTGAGCAAATATTTCGCTAGCAACTGTGTTAGTTATATTCTATCGTTACACCATTACCTACTGGTGCACATGGACATTGTTGCTGTAAGCTTATAAAAAAAAGAAGGGACGTTACTTACTAGTCAGTTAATTTTATATACCTTTATTTCAAATAGGTATTAATAATTATAATTCACCTTTAAAACGTCACAAAAAATGCAATGCTGAAATTAAAATAATTTCTCGTTGTATATTAGTTACTACCTCTAAATCCCTTTAATGCGTATATTCTTCTTAGTAAAAACTTGGCTACATTTGGTCCAGAGTCGTTAATATGGTGTTAACTCTTAAGTTAGTGGGAGGCTATTTGAACGAAATTCACTCATGTTTAATCAACTCGTGATATTTTGAAGTACCAAAATCAAACTAATAACGATAATCCAATCATAAAAAACGGAAAAGCTAACAACAATTTTAAAACACCAAGCCGTAGTCCAAATAGAAGTATAATCGTAGTCCTTCGAGCAAAAGTCACCCATGTCGTTAGTTTTCTTCTTTTCCAGATTCCATAGGCACACATATTTTTCATAAACCCGTTAACCCATCGTTAACCGCTCGGTGTGCCATAGACTGGCAGTTCTTCTAGGTGTTGCCAACAATAGCAAGAAATAATCTTATCTCAAATGAACGAGGGCGCGGGCAGAAGCTGGCCTTTTTTAAAGATTTTCATCGAAATACAGAGTTACTTGACATTCAACGATATTCAAATTTTCTAATATGTAAAAGTCGTGAGACCCCCGTGGTGCGTGGCTTGAGCACAAAGGGACTATACGAATACGTGTCAGTCATGGAATTACGACATGTGCTATGCCGCGGAATTGCCTACCCTCGTCACTGCGAGATCTACCATCTGAGAGAGCTCGCATCATATAAATTTTGAGCCTTATTTCCCGTATTATCTATTACGTATTTATGTATTTAAAAAAATACGTCAATAGTTCATTATCAGCCATTCATGCTCCCAGTGCTGGGACACAGGCTTTCTCTCAGAGATAGAGAGAGAGAGAGAGAAATAGAATAGACCCTAAACCCTAATCTACCATAATTGCCCAGTTTATGTGAATATCATACATCTTTGAACTTGTGAGGTTCTTGGACATACCGGTTTCATCCTTCGACCAAAATAAAATGAATGGACGGGCCATAACCATTGAACTTGCTCAGCAAAAACGAGTCGAGAACGAGTTATTCTTGGTTATTTACAAGTTGCTGTATTTATATATATGTTTTGTACTGTACTTTTTAATTTAAGTTTGTATATGTCGGTATAGACATAAAGTCGGTATTTTTTCTTTTTAAAATTTACATTATTATTTGTATAAAAGTTTATAAATACTCATTAGGTACCCTAAGTACTCGTTTACAAACGTCTGCGTACTAGATGACGTCTGTCAGACTGTCAGTTGATCAATAAAACTTGTCTCGACCTTGAACCTTCTCCAACAAATAGAATAAATCTTGTGTATCTCCATGGAATGGAGATACACAGCCACATCGATAGACATTGTGCTCACAAAGCTTCGGGTCTGAAGAAAGGACAACACATTTCCATTTCTTTGCTATACTTTACGAGTGAACCCGGCATAAAAACAAAATAGAATGTATCAAGTATTTATTGAGCATAGGTAGTTATTTATTTACGTATATCTATTTAGACACTTATGATTTTTTATAGTTAACGGTATATTAATTTGCAAGTTTTTTTTTGTTTTTTTTTTCAAATATATATAATTTTAAATGTTAATCGGGACTTATCACGTCGAGCGTAAGGTACATATTTTTTACCTAAATTAAATAATATGTTAAGTTAAGTTAATTAAGTTAAGTTTAAAAATTATTATATATAATTTTGTTGTGTTTAAATAAAACTATTATATAATATAAAAATATTCGGTACATTTTTGCACACACGGCCTACTGACCCCAAACTAAGCAAAGCTTGTAATATGGCTGCCAGAGATTGTTATACATACATACATATATATTTTTAATTACATACTTAAATAGATAATAATACCCAGATATAGAACAAACACAAATCACATGAATGTTTGTCCTAGGTGGGAATCGAACCCACGCCTTTAAGCTCAGAAGGCAGGTTCACTACCAACTTGACCAATGGGGCTAACATTATTGATCGTAGTTTACTGATACATATTTATGCCTATTATCAGTAAAAAAAAAACAATTCTGTATCATTTCTAAATTAGCTTTGCGTTCAATTCATGTAGAAAAGTGTCATAAACTTTATCTAAATCACTAGAAGTAAACATGGGATACATCTTTGAAGAGGTTTTGACTTGGTTAATTTACTGTTCAGTAGGTACGGGCCTTGTGGGTAAACCGCAACTAAAAGCCGGGAACACCTTCAAAGGTTTCAATTGCGAAGCTACCTGCGTAAAGTGGTCGTCTCTAGGAGCTATAGCTATCGCAACTTGTACTATGTAATGTACAACGCAAAGCCAAAAGGATGTATCGTATTGTAGTTAGCGTGTATCTATGTATGAATTTTTGTATTAAATGAGGTATCGATAGTTTTATATTTTTTCTTTTTATTGTTTTCTTTGCAGCTCCACAGATTCCGGGGTCCGTGCTCTTTGTCAATTTACACAATTTATTTTGTCAACTATTGCTAATATAATTTAATGTAAATAATAGGCATGATGACTAATTTTTTTTTAATACCTCATAAAAAAGCTGATCATAAATAGAGTCCATCAACGAAAACAAAATAAAAATTAGTTCAAAAATAAATAAGATATAAGCAGATATAAGCATTTAAATTTCATGCTAGACAGAGAGCGCACTATACTGAGCCGTGACGTCACGGCTCAGGAGCGCCATACAAATGCTATACTAACACACGCTTTGAGAGAAAGGGATATAGCATCCCCCCTCCCTAACCCCCCCCCCCCCCCCCCCCCCCCCCCCCCACCTAAAACTTTAAACGCTCATATCTCAGAGATTTATCGGCCAATTTAAATTATTTTTTCAGTATGTGTAATGTATTTAGATATATTCCTCGCTTATTTGTTATAAATTAAACATAAGGACACATGCCTATTATATCATCTTATTACTATGTTGCGGGTATACACCGAACAGTCCAGCTCCCGCAAGCAGCACTCGTTGACAAGTTGACGCATGTGCCAGCCATCGTTTAGAGGGAAGAAGGCGACCCGCCCCACAACACCGCTGCAAGAAGGATCCTTAAAGATCCTTATGACTTGAAGACACCTTTAAGATTGTAACTATCGGGGAACACCCATTCAGGCAGTGCATTCCAAGGACTGCAGTTCGCACATCGAAAAAACAAAGAAACGTAATTTTTTAATATATTTTGAGTTTTTAAACTCCTTTATAACCGAAGCGGTAGAAGCGTTACAATGTTATCTAGTTACAATTTCAATAAACCGCTTCTGCAATTTGATCCCCATTTTGACAAAAATAATCCGAGTGTTTCCGTCAGCTCTATTATGCGAAGTGTTTTCCTGTTTGCGGAGCCGTATCGACCGCTTTTATCTTGCCTTATCACGTCATGGATCCATTATAAGAGTAAACTGTCTTTATTATAAAGAGAAAAAGAGCTTTTTGCGGTTTATCGAAGTCTGTCAAGTGAATGCCCCAGATGGGAGAGAAAATCTCGTTTTTTTTGGGTCAGGGTTATAATAATTAATTAGCTTCTAATTCAAGCTGTCTGAACATTAACGTGTCGGTTTTGTTTGCTATAATATTCGATAAAACTGCTACTAAGTACTATACGGATATCAATATGTTTAAGCACAAAATTTTGTGGATATGTTTTTGCACCAATGCCAAGTATAAATAGGTATTAGTATATCGTACGTAGTAACTTACAACTTGTTTGCTGTGAAAGCTGATTTTGTTTTTCCTCTTCTGGTACGAAGAAACCTCATCTATATAAGACAGTCATTTCTAGATTCTTGAGAATCATGCTACTAAATAGCATGCCTGTAAAAACATTGCTATTTTGTACTTGTTAGAAATGAGCATGTGTACCAAAAAACTGGACAAGTATTAAACCCCTGGGGAGCACGAGAATAAACAAAAAAAAAAGAAATATCGAAAGACAAACTTAGCATTGTAATGGACAATAAAGTCCTTCCATACACACCAACTACAAAATGTAAGATTGTGTTCTTGATATGATATAACTTCAAATTAACGACATTCGAATTTGTGTGCCGTGAGACTTTGCCTCTTGTCAAATTTTATGATTCTAGGTCAACGGAAAGTACCTTATAGGTTTTGATTCCCTTGTGAAATCGCAAATTTTGCAAAAATATGCAACATATACGGTCATATCTTTTGATCGCGTTGATTTACAAGTTTTATTTTTTACAGCTACAGGAAGACACTGTAGGCCCAAGTATTTTATGTAAATTTCAACTTAATACCATTACGCTTTTCTGAGAAAAGGGCCTTGACAGACAGACAGGCGGACAACAAAGTGAACCTATTTTCCGAAGGGTTCCGTTTTTTCTTGTACGGAATCCTAAAAGTCAATAATTATTTGACTTTTGAGCATGCTATACTTGAGGCGCAGATGAAAGGGGGTGTATCACAGAAAAGGGAAGGGGTGTATTTTATGCGAGTCTAAACTAGGTTTCTATTAAACAAGCATTATAACAGCTGATGAGAATGCTAATAAGCATGTTATTTAATGAGCATGCATGTTTTTATTTGTTTTTTTTTTTATGTTTATGTCTGTCAGTACCTTAATGCTATTTTAAGATTGTGCATGTATCAAAAGATGGCAATTCATGGGTACTTTTGGCTTAAGGATCAGAACCGGGTGCAGCGATATCGCTCGCGCATTAAATATAAAAATACTGTCTAGTTTTGAAAAATGTCGTTCAGTCATTTTGCGAGGTTAATATTTAAAAATATTTGGAGCAATATTTGTTCCAAAAAAATTTAAAATGAACTTAATACTAAACGGAATACTCAGTTTTCCGTTTTATTCTGAAAAAAAAAATTTTTCTTGTTACAGTTTATTTTTTCTTCAAAAATTTCTTTTCTTTAACTATTATATATTTATAACACCGGCTTTCAATAATTATTGCAAACAATTATTGCATTATTGCTTGCTCATAATAATTTATAATGAATCCCCACGCGAGTTTTGATGAAGCGATTGTCAATTCTTATAAAAAAAATATTGTAATTTTTAAAATGTAATTTATCATATTGTCGTATTAAGAATTAATTGTATTTTCTGGCAATAATTCTTAATATTTGGTGGTTCATGCGTTGTTGTTGACTTAGTACGTAGTTGTACTTTTATTAAAAGTTAATAAACTAAGTAATTTATAAAGTTGTATGATTATTTACGGGATATTTACCGAACAACAACGAACGAACGAACGGTTTAGTGAACAACCGTGATAGTTTAAAACAGTGTTTTAAGTAATTTATATATATGGCCTAACTCGATAGATTTGTATTCTAGTATTTCTATGGTTGCGTGTTTCACTGTCGGTGTAAGGTTCGATTTCATGTTTTCCGTGCATATTCAAGGTAGGCAAACGTTTTCACAAACTTGCCGCGGATTATTTGAGCTTTTGAAAGGGTTGTAAAGTTTGAATTTGCTGAGAGTTGTTGGCACTCGGTCGACCTAGTGACCCCCGCCATGAATGGAGGCGCGCCGAGCTCGACCTCCACCAGGTGTAGGATTACGAGAATTAGAATTAAATTTAGTAAATTTAATCAACGCTTCATCTGCAAAATATGCGAGTTGCATTTTTGTAAAGGCAAAAAATACTCAAACATTTCACTCTCGATGTAACTTCGCTTTGATCGCACTGCGCAGCGATGACTGCGCTTTTTACTGTCGGAGGGAGAACCTACTTTGGGGTCACAGTGTCAGCGTAGTAATTTAATAGTATACCTGCAAATGATACTATTTGTAGGAGAAAATAAAGTTATTTATAATAAATATATTTAAATAGTTGTTTGTCCCTCGGCATCTATTGAATTGCTTTGAAGTTCTTGTTTCTGTTCACTAACCCCCAAAACAAAACTAGATAAACAGATAAAGGATTGTCGTACCCGGCTTCAGGATGGGCAAAGCAAAATCGTTTGACGTCCTTAGAACAGGGTTTACTTTTAAATCAGACAAGAATCAAAACACTGTGCGGAAGAATTACCAATTCGACGCGTAAGGCGTATGTTCCAAAAAAAAATTATTTTCTGTGGTTGTAATCTCTATTAGATACCCGACTCAAATGTGTATACGTTTATAAACACAAAGTTTTCTTGTTTCAGAGTTACGTTACAAAGAGAAGAATGCCTAATTATGTCGCTTTCAGTGGTCTTGTTTGTATGGTAAGTCTCTTTCTTTAACGGTCGCTTTGCCAAGAACTCTTTGGCTTAGCTCGTAATAGTTAGCTTATTGGCCAGATGTTTTAGTATGTAATTTAAATTGTAGCTAAATGCAATACTGTATCCAATACAAAAACCAGTCAAGTGCTAGTCGGGTTTGCGCACTGGCGGTTCCGTATAAACTTAATAACTGTATCATACCTACATACACCGAATAATATTTACCCTCCTACAGTCGAGTAAATCGGGGTAGAAACTTAATTATGCTTTTTCGAACGGTCTAAATCAGTTAGTTTTCACACAACATCATTTTTAAGAAAAAATGTTATTGTTAAAAAAATTACGACAACAAAAAGACTTCAAATAATTTCAACTTCAAACGAAATAATAACTTCAAATTAACGACTTTCGTTTTCTTACTTTACCTTGCTTTTTGCCAAATTTTATTATTTGAGTACTTTATTATGAGTTGTGATCTTTAATTTGTGATCAAAATATGTGACAAATCGCCGTATTTTTTTACTGCTTTTTGACTTAGAACCTTAATTTATTTACACCTCCATGGAGTCGTGGACCTTAGTACTTATTTAATATTTATTTCAACTTGTTAACTACGCGTTTGCGTACGCGTTTCTGAGAAAAGGGGGCCTTGACACACGGACAGATAGACAGGGGGACAAAAAACTGATTCTATAAGGGTTCCGTTTTTTCCTTAAGAAGTACAGAACTCTAAAAAATCATTCATATTTAAACACGCTAGGCCGATACAATTTACAAAGTGTACGGTAACCTGTTCACCGCCACATTGCGTTGTGCCAATGCGTGAATTTATGATTATAGCATATTGGCCGTAACTCCTTCGGGATAACCGTCAAAGGCGAAGCGGGTATGTTTTGTATAAAATTTATGTGGGTACGAACGTTGTGAGCATTTCCAAAGGTTTAAAGCTGTATTGTATTGTTAACGATTGAGAGCCTTTGTATTACATTATGGGCTTATAGTTGATTAGGATACAGTTAGTCCTTCCCCACAATGATAGTAGATAAGGTCTTAATTGAAGTTGGATTGCATTACCTCTTGTAATATTTGTTATGAAATGGAAAATATTTTTTCTCTGGAAATTATCTTTACTAACTAATTAATGCATGCTGGGTACGCTGCCAACTGGCAGTGGGCTTGAGCATTTGGATTGTCTTTAGACCTTTAATGGTCTATGGGCAGTCTAACTGTATTTGTAGTGTTAGTGTTAGCTTATATTTTGTTTAGTTAATACAAGCATTTGCCCTACTAAATAAAATACAAGCTAAAACTAAATAAATACCTACACTACATATACATAGCCTTATTATACATAAACAGTTATATTGCCGCTAATATTATTAGTAATCTTACATCATTGTCTTTCCGTATAGACATACATACAATTTTAAATAATCACTTATGTTTGAATCACATAGATACAATAAGTAGGTACATTGAAATCATAATAAATATAAAAAACCGACTTCTAAATTAGTAAAAAACGCCATTTAATTTAGTTCAACTAAAAGTCCAAGTTTAAAAACCAAACTACTGAACCGATTTTGATGAAATTTATGTGACCAATCTGAAAGACTTTCAAATAAATAAAAAATCCATAACGGTTTATTATTAACTAGCGGTCCACCCCGCCTTCGCACGGGTATTATTGGAGTTCTAGAAAGAATCCCAATTAAAAAAAAAAATATAATATAGATTATGTTACCCGGGGATAGTGTAGCTTCCCAACAGTGAAAGAATTTTTCAAATCAGTTCAGTAGTTTCAGAGCCTATTCAATGCAAACAAACAAACAAACAAACAATCAAATCATTCCTCTTTATAATATTAGTATAGATTAAGGAGTTCTGAGGTAACAAACATTTAAAAAACGAATTGAAAACCCCCTTTTTTGGAAGTCAGTTATTTATTTTTAATTATAATTTTTATTCATATCTACATCGAACTCTACTTTCACAAATCAATCCATTAGATACACATTACATGACTAATATTTCGATCATTTCAAGAAGTTAATCCATTCAGACTTCTATAGGCGCGCGATATCTGAATAAAATATCTCAGAAAATATATGAAAGCCGTTCGGGTTTACGACGGCTGTAATAGAGTAAAAGCTCTAGATGTCTGTAAGTTAGCTCTTGGTTTCAGTCGATATCGCTACACTTTGTGTAGCTCGTTTTAAGATTTCATCTAGCGTGAGACGGCATGCTCTCGCAGTATTTTCTTAATTAACTTTTTGCAAATTATACATTCTTTTTCATCTTACGTTTTGAACTCTATCCACAAATAAATCTTCTATACTTAGAAATAGTGAGATCAAATAGTTTTAGTAAGAATGTACAACATTGAATAAGTAGGTTTCTTTTCAAATCGTTATACATTATGCCCAGTACCTAAGCTGTCATATATTATGGTAGTATTTTTAGCTGCACTCCGCGGTTTCACCCACTATTTCACAGGATCCGCATTACCAGATATTTTTTTATCTGGTAATGCAGAATATAAGCTGTCTCCACTTCAAATTGCATCCAAATACGTTCAGCCATTTCAGCATGAAGAAGTAACAAACCGCCGCCCTAGTGCTTGAATGTCCAACAGACCAATTCCACCCAAAACAACATTTTTGTTTTAAAATTAAGAGAAAAAAAATACACTTTTTACCATATTGATTATTTTATTTTATTTTCTATATTAGTCGTACTTTTTGCAAAAATAAAATATCCTATCTCCGTAATTAAAATAGTCTTTAGTGCTTGTATGGCCTAACTCCATAATTTGCTCTAATAACCGCATCCAAATATCAAGCTCCGTTCTTGTTTGTCCAACCTCCATAGGCCAACCAATCACAGCTAAGTATTTACGCTGTGAGCTGTGACGTTTCGCCGTCTTGTTTGCATAATATTAGTTTTGTCAATGATTTAGCAACGTTTCTAAGATCCTGTGATAAATAAAAGAGTTTAAATAGTTTTTAAATGAGTGCTAGATGAGTTAGATGAGGTGCTGATGATGAGTGTTAGATGTACTTACGTACGTACGTACAACTGAATTTAGAAAGAAACGTTGGCATATAATTTGTTTAACAGTGAATGTTGTATGTCACAGTATACCTACAGGCTGATTTAAAATCTAATGAATTAAAGCAGTACATTCTTCGCTTAGTATATATGTAAAAAAACAAACACGCGAGTGCATTTTATCCTACTTCCAAAAAGAGGGTTTTCCATTCGATTGTATTTTTGTTGTTGTTATGTTACACGATAAAATTAATAAAATATTTTTTTTTTAAATTATTATTAAACAATAAAATTATATATTATATAATTTTATTAATAATAAGGAAAATTTATTCATGATTAGGAATATTTAGGAATTAGTATATGCTAGGGTTATGTTAGGCTTTTGATAAGACTACGATATAGATTGCTAGTAATGTATTGTAGATATATTGTGTACTGGGGCCTTACGGACAACTGCTATTGCGGCACCAAACTAACAATAAATCCGCTCAATTGGAAAATCACGCGACCGCAAACCGTATCTGGGCGCGTTAAGGTTCACGTTTGCGTGATTTTCTAACTGAGCGGATTTAACGTTAGTTTGGTGCCGCAATAACAGTTGTCCGTAAGGCCCCTGAACCTTGCGACATAATATGGAACGTTAAAATATACTCATTTGAATAGATTAGAGATAAAACTTGGTTACAGTGATATGTTGGCTTAACTAGCTTAGGGTTCAAACATCGTCTTACGCTAGGTATTAGTCACATAATTCGCTTACAGTACATAGCACTAAATTGCCATGGATTCTAGCAAGTTCGTCTAGGTAAATAATGCGTCATCTTGCGGCTACCTGTGGGTCCAAACTCAACGGTACATTTTGGCAGGGTGCGTGTAACTGGACCTTACGGGACTCATAAAATGCCCCATCTCCGCTTTCTCAAGAAAGAATTATACCTGGACAGAATAAGTGTCCTATTATCTTTGGGCAAGTATAAAAATTTATTGCCGTTCTAACGGGATTGCGGATGTACGGAGTTTGCGTAAACTTCCAAAGACTTTATCAAAACTCGTATAACCATTAATAATAACACCTATTATTATTATGTACCATAGATCACCTCAATCCACCACTACCACCATTCAATTCACCATCCAGTCACCTCACAAGTCTCAAATTTAAATGCCCACCATACCCAGTTTTTTTTTTGTACTCATCTAAATTTAGACTTTCTTCAGTCCTGGCCCAAGGGGGACACAAAGTACCCCACGAGACCCTAGGGCTATAATGTAAATATGCTCTAATTAAATTCATTAAAAAGTTGAACATGCTGTATACGTCTTGATGGTAGATAGGACAAACAAGCACTGAAATCTCTAATCATTTTCATGGGCTATCTCCATGTCGTTATGTCCAACCTCCAGTTACATAATTTCTACGGAGGCATTTTGTCCAACCTCCACAAATAAATGAAAAAATATCGGTTTTATGCTTATCATATTAAAATACAATATAGACAATCTTATAAATATATACAACATTATTCCTAAATCATCAAATATTTTAATAAATATCAGATACATTAATAATAAACTAAAAAAAACGTCTCCTGTAAAATTAGGTAAATGGTTGCTTGGCCATTCAAGCACTAAGGCGGCGAAACATACTCACAAACATTCACATTTATAATATTAGTGTGATCCCTTGTCTAGGTACATACATTCTTTCTATCCTATAGTAGCCTTGGAGAGATCGCTTTTAACAATAAGGCCGCCACTTGGCTGCTAGCTCGAGTAGTTAAGCTAGTTGCTCTATCTGTATGTAATTTTTATTTCTGGTGTGCAGAATAACAGACCCGGGCATGTCTTAAAACTGTAAACAGAACCACCAGAGGATGGGCAGCAGCGTCCTATTAGTACAAGGAAAGAGTACACCACCTGCCAAGCGTGGGGATTATGGCAACAAGAGAGGAGTGCTCTAAGAGGGAGGCCTTCAGCAGTGGACTTTTAATGGCTGATGATGTGATATGTAATGTGTGTGCAGAATAAAGAGTCTCGATCTATCTTTATAATTTTATTATAACACACACTATGTCAGGGAATCCGTTCAATTAAAGCACCGAGATTCCTCATTGACTACAGTTTCGAGATTCATATATTAGCACAAACTGTTAAGTCAAGCACTGATTCGTGCACAATGTTGTGAAGCTATGAAGCTACCAGTACGCATAGTATAGTTTCATCTACGCAATTCCAAATCATATCCAGATAGTAGGTATACGATTTGAGTAGGTACTTGTATAAAAATTCAAATCTAAGCTAATAAACTTGATAATCGATTTAGATCAGTGTTACGTCCATACGTGATTACTATCTGTCAAGTCATAGTTGAATATGTGAAAGATAAAAAAACAAGTATTTCGTTTATTTAATAAATAGTACCAACAAGAACGCTATGACTACAGAGAAGAAAAAAAATCGTTTAAATGATATGACAGACATTAATTTGTGGCTAAAAACACAATAATACAAATAATCGCCTTTTTGATGAGCGTATATAAATTTCTTTAGCTTTGTGACGTATGACGCTGATGCCAGCAAACCATTACAATAATAATTTACAATAATGTCAATGTGTAAGTGTACGCTTTGTACTTCATGCCTACGTAAATATTTTCTTTTGAAGCTGTGACAAAGATGCCGCAAATAGCCTGGAATATCTGTTCATATAATAATATAATAATATAATAATTGTGCAAAAAGCTTAGCGGTCCCACTTACAATTATCTATAGGCGCTCATTAAATGAAGGAATAGTACCCTCGATATGGAAGTCAGTATATATAACTCCTATACATAAAAAAGGACCTAAAAATGATATAAAAAATTATAGGCCTATTTCTAAACTGTGCGTTTTTGCCAAAATATTAGAAAAAATTGTATACAGACAACTCTATCATTCGCTTAAACATACGTTTAGCGCTGAACAACATGGGTTCCTTAAAGGCAGATCGACTACGTCGAATCTTATCCTATGTAGTGAATTTCTGTCGAAACACATGTCTGAACCCTCGCAGGTGGACATAATTTATACAGACTACAGCAAATGTTTCGACAGGATAGATCACGTCATCTTACTGCAGAAACTACAACAGATCGGCATTAGAGGTAATCTGTACAGGTGGTTCTCATCTTACGTGCAAAATAGATGTCAGACGGTTGTGCTTAATGGTTACACGTCGGTTCCAATGAACATTCCTTCAGGAATTCCCCAAGGCTCATTGCTTGGGCCACTCCTTTTTATTTTATTTATTTATGATATAACTTGCTGCTTTCAATCCTCAAAAATTCTTCTGTACGCAGATGACATGAAAATTCTTTGCCCTATTCAAACTACTGAAGACACATTGCGTCTTCAAGACGACTTAAACCGGTTTCAGAATTACTGTATTCTTAATAAATTAGACTTAAACGTATCAAAATGTTATATCTGTTCATTTACACGCAAGCCTAAACCTATTGTTGGCAATTATCAATTAATAAATTCAACCTTAAATATTGTCTCTAGTGTCACTGATTTAGGAGTCGTTTTTGACTCAAAACTTTTATTTGATAAGCATGTCAATACTATTATTAAGAAATCATCGAAAGCGTTAGGTTTTGTCCTACGAATGTCCTCTGAGTTTCAGTCAATAAAAACCTTCAAAATACTCTATTGCGCGTACGTTAGAAGTCACCTTGAGTATGCGTCTCAAGTTTGGAACCCGTGCTACAATATTTACATTAACCGCATTGAAAGTATCCAAAAACGCTTTCTCCGTTATTTACAATTCCGCTCGAAAACTTACATAAACAGTTATAATTCTCGCTGTAAAAAATTTCATCTACTTCCACTACAGGAGAGGCGACGTGTGGCAGACGTTGCTTTCCTTATCAATATAGCGAATGGCACGATCGATTGTCCCGAGCTGCTCGGACAGATAGGACTAAGGACCCCCGCAACTATAATTAGAAAACCTAATCTAATTCACATTCCATTAGTAAAATGTAGCTACAGGCAGAACAGTTATTTAATTAGAGCGTGCAGGTGTTATAATACATTGGCCAGAGAAATTGATGTAGATTTGTTTAATACATCGGCGTTCGGACTTAAGCGACTTATGAACGATTGTTTCTTTGACTCGTGATGGATGAACTAAATAAGCTAAGTAGTTTGTTTGGTTTATCTATTGCGGGTCGAGGGGGCAGTTGTTCGTAGGTCGCTTCAGTCTAACTAATATGTTATTTTTCTTTTCTTAATTTGTTTATTCCCTTTTTTTTTTTAATAAGTTTCGTACACATCTACCATGGACAAATACAGTTCCTATATGTGAAAACTTTTAATTAGCCTTAAGTTATGTATATATAATCAAATATGTTTTTTAAGTAGCTGTTAGTTTTCCGAATAAAATAAAATAAAATAAAATAAAAAATAAAATATAATAAATCAGGCGTGTATGTGATGGAGATATTTTACACGGTGTTTACACCGCATTCAAATGGGGCGGAATAGAACTGAGAAATAATGGAGAAGCGTGGGACATTATGTTCTCTTTGACTTATGATGAACGGAAAATGATATTTTCGGTTGTGTAAGTTACTGTTTCTTAATGTAAATATTAGGTCGCGTTAACTTAGACAAACGTATATGTTTTAGTCTAAAAGCTTTTATGTTGTGCTTGCTAATCTTGAGAAGCTTGAGATCACAATCAGCTTGAGATCACAATCTGAAGTGAAATATTAAAAACTTTCTGCTTGATTTCCTTTCTGTCTTGCCTATGTTGATTAGTTCTTGCTAGATGATACTCGAGACACCACTGGTCAATATTCTGTATATATCTTAGCCACTTCATTGAACATCTTATCTAAAAGATGAGATTAGAGAAAATATTTACCCTACAAAGTGTTTAGAAGATAATCAAACACTCGTAATGCAACTCTGTGAACATTTGTTTAAAGGCACACAACACAAAATTTGGTCAAACAATTTAAAGCTATTGTAGACGTTATAATTTTGAACTAAACCATATTCCTAAATATGTATACACATATTTTTTTTTTTAATGCAGTTTTTGGTAAATTATTACAAACAAATTTATATAAATAAACTTAGCTACTTTTATTATGGATTATGAAAACAATATTTCGTATATATTTTTTGAAATGTATTTTTACTAAAAATATCAATAGAGTCATGGTGGTCCTTCAAAATTTCATTCTTACTCATATGGTACACCAGATTTGATACCGTCCCATAGTCATTAAGATTTCACAGACTGTATCAAGTTGCCTCCATGTTTCTCATATTTATGGCCTGGCTGAACACTGCGCTGTAAATATCATAAACTTTATCTCCAACAGGATCTTAAAATTCGTGCGGTGAGGAAGTTTGGAGCTAACTTGAATTTAAGAGCCATTATGAACTGTATTAACAAGTTTAAACATCCTAAGATATAAAGTTGTATGTGTGCTGCATACGAAGCTCTGAAATTTTCGCCACTATTATCAGACCTGGACTTAGAGACCCAGGGTATCTAGGCACTTGACAGTAAGAACTCCCAGGACATCTTGGAACTTAAACAATAAATCAATATTGAGTTTTACATCGGCGCGAGAGCGAGATAGGTCGACGATATTGTTAAAATTGCTGATCGAGCCTGGGTCAGATTATATCAGAACTGAGGCAGATGGCACAGCAAGAGAAATATGCCTAATGAGAATATGCCTATCCCAGCAGTGGGATACGGATCATGATGATGATGACGTTGGTGGTGATGATGATGATGACGTTGATGATGATGTTTTAATTTAAACCCATTTATATGAACTGAACATATTAAACTTTACGTAATAATTATGTTAATACAATGAGGTTTCCACGACACGGGCCTAGAGCCTAGTGTGGGGTCACTGTATATTTGAACTTGATCTTTATATGAATATGAATAAAGTGTTTAAAGTGTGTGTTTAAGTTGTACATCGTAACCTCAGCTAACAACACATGTAAACTCGAAGATGCAGATGTGCATTCTGAGTAAGCTTCTCGGATCCTTGAAGGACGGCTCTTAATTCGTTAGTTCACAGTTCAAAATATTTATTTAGTTAGGGTGTTTTTCCGCTAGAAATGTGAGTGGTAGCAAGGAAGATAGACGAAGCTATCTTCCTTGGTGGTAGTTAAAAAACAATCAACCGAATAAGAGGCGAGGCGATACGTAATGAAGCAATCCTATTAGTATTTTTTTTTCACTCATCTTATTTGCACATCTCTGGTGGAAAAAGACCCTCATAGTTGTCAAAAAGTGTCGATCATAATTCTGGGTAGTACAATCAAATTAACACTATAATAAAAAAGACTAACTTTCCTTTAACTTTGTAAGCGTATCTGCGCAGTGGTGCAACCAGCCTGTGGTAACGGTGACAACACTGTGCCTGCCGAAGTGTTTGTCATTTCCCTTGACTTTGTCGCCGACGTTTAACATTTCCTATATAACTGTGTAGCGACTGCCGGGTCCCAGGTCGCTGAATAGTTGATTTATATCTATTATAAATTTAGACCTGAATATAGCTGCTGAAGCTGGTACCATTTAGCTATAAAATAACGTTTTGTATTATCAGATTAATTCGTACAGATATTTTAATGTAGTCAAACTGGATATCTATTGGTTTCACGAGATAAGAAAATTCAAGGAATAATTTGCAACTTAAAAACTATTCCAAGCTTGTATCAATGTTCGTTTATGTACTATCTACAAATTGTATCTTTTCTGAAAGTTCTTCAAACCAAATTATCGAAACGTGGATTGAGAATACAAAGTTGTTTTAATGAAGCCTGCTCTAGAGACATAAAATTCTAGACATTGGAACATTCTCCTATTTTTTCCTGTTTCTTATAGGTATAAATAAAAAAGTTGATACAAAAGAATTCTTATAATAAGACCATACAAAGAATGTATTTGAATCAGTTTGTTTATTAAATTATCCTTATTGGGTTTCGTTATCGGTTGAATGGTTTCTCGATACTATTCTTGCGCAGTTTTCTTATAATTACGATAGCTTTTTCATTAATGATTATTGCTCTTAAACTTATTACATACTAGCTGCGCCCCGCGGTTTCACCCGCGTAGTGATGAAAAATGGTGACGATGCTGATGATGTCACTCTTCGGCCCTTGAACTATATCCATGCAAAAAATCAGGTTGATCCGTTGCTCTGTTGCTGCGTGAAAGAGGAACAAACAAACCAACAAACTTTTCGCAATTATAACGTATGGTTTTAATCTTAAACCACAAGTCTGTTTGCTAGTGTTAGAATCATATTGGATTACGTAAATGTAACTAATATATAAATTTATTTCACACACACATTAAGATCACACACAAGTACCTACTACATAGGTAAGCATAAGTAGGTAACTTAAAATAGTAACTTAACTTAATAACCTCATTTCACTTTCCATGATTAATTGGACTTAAAATGATTAAATAGATTTGTGGAATTGCATTGGAATGTGAAATAAAGCAGAGCTAATATTTAATTAGTGTATACTATACCTACTATAACCATCTTAACAAGTATAAACGAATCTTGAATATGTAACGTACTTAACGTAAATATTGTAAGCGACTTTATAATAAGCTAAAAGAACTGCAAAGTATTTAGATACATTTTGTAAACGTTTCATCTGTTTTGTTTTTAAATCCAATATAACAAGTAAATTTTGATTATTTATTATAAACGTTATATACCTACTATTATTATATTATACATGTCTAATTGTTATGTCTATTCACTTAATACGTGTCTATTTAATATTATTATTATTAATATGGGACATGGGTATAACTGTGCCATACGAAAGAGGTGATTTTAGGAGCAATTCTGCGTATCACTTCTAGCAAACTTACTTGTCACCTGTATTACTTATGAAAACAGCACACAGGCTACGCTCCCACGCTACCCAAGCGTTTCCTATCAACGAATATGAAAATACAGAAGTTCGAAAATTCGGTTAAGGCGCTTTCATTTCAGGCCTGAACAAACACTGAGGCACCCAACCGAATGAGATTGTACGAGCTTCTATTGAAAGCGTTCTTAGAGCCTGCCTCTTCTGAATTATCCGATATAAGCTATTAGTTACTATATACTAATATTTTTTCAAATACTGTTATTGTTTTAAATTGACTATAAAATAAGCAAAACTTTTGTAGCCAAGGCACCACCAAGTTATGCCGAACGCACTCTACGTTCGCTAACTAGTCCGGTCAAGCTGTAGAGGCCAAGAGGCCAACAGTAAAAGTCACTCATAAAAAAATAAAAAAAGTAGCCAAGGCAAGCAACAAGCAACTCTCCGACACTTTTTTGTATATCATGTTTTTAATTTTATTCACAATATTTGCGACATAAACGGTCATATCTTTTGATCGCGTTAATTTACAAGTTTGATTTTTTTACAGCTGAAAGAAACCGTAAACCTTTTTGATATAAATTTCAACTTGATACTTTAACGCGTTCTTTAGAAAAAGGGTATTGACAGACATAAGGACAGACGGACAACAAATTGATTCTATAAGGGTTCCTTTTTTCCTTTTGAGGTACGGAATCCTAAAAATTGTGAAGGTAAACATCGTGAGGAAACCGGTGTGTCTGAGAACCTCAAAAGTTCAAAGACGTATGACATGCACTGGGCCAGCATGGTGGATTAGGGCCCATCCTCTCTCTGTGAGAGAAGGCCTGTATCCCAGCAGTGGGAACATGACAGGCTGATAATTTGTGTGTCTGTGTGTGAAGGATAAGGTGCTCAAATAAATACTTCATACTATATTTGCAAGAGATCCCTCAAACAAAAGATTCATCAAAATTCCCGCACACAGCGACTCAGAATATTTCACACAACACCATCACTGCGGGAATTTACGAGAACCCTCCGAAACCATAAAACCGAACAGTCCATTCGTGCGTGAGAAATGCTCAAAAAACATGATGAGCTCGCCGGAGATATTCGTTTGACATACGCCTCGTATGCGGCATGAAAATGTAATAAGGCCGTTTTGAATTTCTGCTATGGAGCTCTCAGAGGGTTGCTTAGCAGAGGCTT
Organism: Agriopis aurantiaria; assembly: GCA_914767915.1. Lineage (NCBI taxonomy): Eukaryota > Metazoa > Arthropoda > Insecta > Lepidoptera > Geometridae > Agriopis > Agriopis aurantiaria. The sequence goes on along the minus strand of OU611989.1, from coordinate 13,968,102 downwards.
TACAATTGTCTTAAAACAGTAATGCTTGGTTTTGTGTTTGTTTTGTAAAAAGCTCTGCAGAAGCATTGAGAACACGTCACTGAATAGCAGCTAACCTATGCTTATAACAATGCGCCTATGTATTCTATCTATATATGAAAGCGAAATACACTTATTGACTGACTGACTACTCACGAAATAGCGGAAACTACTTGACTTGTTCCTATATATGTTATTTTTAGGGTTCCGGACCCAAGGGGTAAAAACGGGACCCTATTACTAAGCATATGATGTTTGTCTGTCTGTCTGTCCTACCTAGAAGTCTTTTTGCACAACTTTTATGTACTTTAGTAGCTACCAAGTTATGTGGAGGTACGGACCTTCAGTGCGCGAGCCTGACTCATACTTGAGTGGTTTTATTTAATTCTAGAATAGCTTTTTTTGGCTTTCTTTTATTACGCCCTTTCATATAGTTTTGTTATGTTAATTTGTTAGGACGCTATACCATTTTGAAATAGTGACACTATTCAAATACCTAATACATTTACTTTTTTTCATAGGAATGTAAGAAATTAACAATCTTAACTGCGGTACTTTTTATTTTATTTTGCTTAGCTCTAAGTGTGCCAATTACCTTTTTCCTTTATGACCTTTACCACCAGCTTCGATTAAAATGTCGTACTGGATATTACGAGTCTGATCAATATTATAAGCTTAAAATAAGGGGATTTGGGCAATCTCAGCCACGGTATCGCTCCCCAAGGGCAGTTCACTTTGTGATATGGAAGGGACCTCATTATTATGTACAAGCCCAATAACTGTGCGTGCCAAATTAGTTCTAGAGCTTCTGTGTGACTTGCGAAATCGATACCTCGTTATAGTTATTATCATTACCATTGTAAACACAACACAACACAATGCACCGTTAAAAATACTTTACGCTGTCGTAATGAAGGTGCGCTCTAGTAAAAAAAATACATTAAATTACATTTTAGGCATTATTTAAGTCACAAAATGTTGTTGATGATTTACATGCACCTTACATGTTGAGGCATTGCGTGCGAACGATGATTAAAAAAGAGATTATCTCAGTTTTGAATATCGGAAAGACTAATTTGACTGCCCGGTGGCCCAGTTGGTAGTGAACATGCCTTCTGCGCCGGGGTCGTAGGTTCGATTCCCTCCTAGGACAAACATTCATGTGTGGTATATCTGTCTCTGACAGCTTTGCTTAGTTTGGGGTCAGATGACCGTATGTACATGAATGACACGTTATTTATTTATTTATTTGATAATCTAGATTTCCAAGACCTTAATAAATACATTTTGAATATGAACGCGTCATCACATTTTCTTACTCAAATTTTCCTCCGAATAGTGATTTTGTTGTTTTATTTCAGTCTATCGAAATGTTCGCAAAACTCCCCTTTTCGATTACGATTCCGATAACGCCACGCAAGCGAAGATGCACTGGACTGATAAGAGTAATAATAATTAGATTTAAAAAAAAGTCTAAAAAAAATTGCCCATAGTTTGGTGTATCACTTTCTTCTAGGCAAGCGTGCTCCATCGTAGACGCGTCATCGCTTAACATCAGGCGAGTTGACGGTCAAGCGTAAGCGTATTTTCAGTTTGAAAAAAGCACCTTATATTTTCACCATAACCTTAACTATAACAATAATAAAACAAACCAGTCAAACGAACAAAAAAAAGGAAGCATTAATTATTCGAATTATGCACGAATGATTTCATCAGTTATCGAAATAAAAAACAGGCCAAAAATTTCGAATAAATCGACGCTAAATTATAACAAAGCGAAGAGAACTCAGATACAGAAAAGAATACTTAACTTATTTTATCGCTGCCCTTCAGCCGTCTTTGGGAAAAACAAAAGGGCATTAAAAGATCATGGATTGGTCATTCGGTCAAATAATTGTGTCGTAAAATTCTTTATTTGACCGAAGAGCAACGTAACGTAATTTCCGATTCATAAGCTGTCACCACTGAGGACTCGCAGAACCGAGAGCATCTCTTTATATGCGTAGAGTACATATTTCAGTCTCTTTGTATTTTAACCGACTTCATGAAAGGAAAGAGTTCTCAATGTGGTGTTTTTTTTTGTTTGTTCTTAGAACTCCGTCATTTATGAATCGATTCGGAAAGTTTATATTTTTAATTGAATGTATGCATACTTTTCGATTTGTCCCATAGAAATTTCATAAAATTTAATTTAGTTATTTGGCTTTTAATTTAAAATAATCATATTGTCGTCCAAGTGACCAAAATTGCGTATTTTATACTAATTATGTGTGTGGATACGTTGGTTTTTTAAATTTATAATTATTTTACTACAACATGGACTAGACAGGGCATTATGTAAAAAAAAAAAAAAAAAATTCAAATCATTGTACCCCACGCATCCGTACGCGTTATCAACATTCCTGAGGTAGGTGGAAGTTTTATCTAATTTGTGCACGTTTCTGTAATGGACCATTCTCGTATCCCTTTCCTTTGGCGACGAAAAAGTTCTACAAGCTTTTATTTTATAAGTTAGACAATTTGAAACTGGTAATTTTAGTTGGCTATAAAAGTTTGGAAGGTTTCTAGCGAGCTTACTTTATTATTAGCGGTTTGAAAAAGCTTCCATCCGGTAAATTACTTGCAAAAAAATAATGCCAACAGAAATGGGTCTGCCTTTTCTTTCGTGAACATGTTTCGATGTTCATATTATCTATCTTACCTATATATAAATCAATTGCTATGCGTTAGTCTCGCAAAAACTCGAAAATAACTTGGCTGATATGAATAAATATGTTTATGTTTTGATCGCCTCAATTCGATGGTGGTGGTGGTTAGAAGAAAATATTTGGTAACTTGCCCGGGAAAATGCAAAATTCAGTTCTTTTTTTCTATGAGTTTTTTTTATGAACCATAACTCATTGGACAGGACAACGTTTATCGGGTCAGATACTGTTAATATATTTTTCTGGCTTCACGCATAAGCATTACCATTCAGCTTGGTAATGCAATATGCATGCCACCAGCATGCTGGGTACCCATATTGGGTGCAAATAGATAGGGCTTGAGTATTTGGATTTTCTTTAGACCTTCAACAATCTATGGGCAATCCAACTGTTTTTGTATAATAGGATATGTAGTTTAGGATTTAGTTTTAGTTAGCTTGTATTTGGTTTAGTCTATAGCATAACTATTGTTCTACATAAAACATGTAGTTGTAGGTAGGTAAGTACCTAATACAAACAAGCTAAAAAAATTGGACTTCGAAAACACTTTGTAACTTTTGACAACTGAGGCTGAAAAAGCTAGGCACATTAATCATACAACAAATCTAGATCTACTCCATTTCTCAGTCGTACTTTATTGTGAACTGTAACCGTCTTAAAGTGCATCCACACTCTATCGTTCTGGTAAAATTGATCACGGTGCGTTTAAGGAATCTTCACACCTGCAAATGTGGAATAAGTCCTTGCGATATTTCCGAGAAGCTATATAACATGTTCTTGAAAAAGGCTAGAGACAAAAGAATAAGATAAGAGGCATAAATGTATCAATCAGTCGGCAATGTATCAGTGGCGCCATTGGTGTTATAGGTATCTATGGGCGACAATGATCACTTACCTTCTGACTGCCTGTTTGCTTGTTTATTTATTTATTTTTTATTTGTTTAGAAGAAAAACTACTTTTGATATTTGAAATCAGTTTGACATATTGATTCTTTTTCGTTTCAAAAAGCGATTCGTATTCAAACACATTGTTTCGTGTTCTCTCTACAAAAGAACAAAATAGTTGTGTCATATAAAAACACACCCAAAAAAAATCTACCCACAGTGACACCGATGACATGAATGTTCAGCCGAAACCATTCCACAAAATCATGAATCGAACCGATGAAAGATTGATGAACCTTTCAATGTAAAGGTATACCTTCATAAATACGTAGAGAGAATGAAAAAGTAACGGAGCAACATCAAAGGTTTTTCCTATTGGAATCTCGACGGATATTTATTAAATTTGCTGTGGTGAAATCGATGATAGATAATTAGGAAAAATACCTCATTGCCTGTGCTCATTACAACAGATTTATAAAATGTGTTAGTATCACACCATCACACTTACCTTTCTGTCTACTTGTTACATTTCGGATGCGACGTCATAGGACGAATATGATTTTTACATAACTAAACGGCTGGACCAATCTTCATGAAATTTCTAAAAAGAGATAAGTAGGTCCAACCACAAGAACAGCGATAGAATACTTAAAGCTAAAAAAATGCAAGGAAACGGAATCGGATCGATTCATGATGGCTAAATTTCCCGTACGCAGCTAGTTTCTGGAAATATTATTAGGTGATAGGTAAATTAGAGTAAACATATTCAGCCTTTTAATAGTCCACTGCTGGACTTTTGGCCTACCCCCAATGGGTTATGGTAGGCCATATCGACCACGCTGGCCCAGTTTCGGGTTGGTGGATTCACATACGCCATTGAATTTCTTCTCCGTACGTATGCAGGTTTCCTCACGATGTTTTCCTTCACCAAAAAGCCAGTGGTATGAAAATCCGTACATAATCTCCAAAGAGCTCATTGGTACGGACCCGTGACCTCACGCTTTCAAGTCTAGCGGTCTCTCAAATAGGCTACCATGGCCTTTAATTATAGTAAACGAGTACTAAATTAACAACGAATGACGAAATAACATAGTTTGTACTTACGATTAGCAATGTACTCTAAGTATCATAATGTCGAGGAGTTAGCGACAAACAACCGCTATGCTCCCCAAAGTCGTCTACCTACTATATCAAGTACAAAGTAGTACAAACAAACATAACGAAGGCGGGAACCCCTCGCCCTTATCTCAAACTACATAGTTAATCGCAGCTAGGGGCGTACACTTACTTAAAGCTTAAAGTACACTAGCGCATTTTGGCTGCAAATTTTTATATTAGAACTGATAAATGTTTTAGTAAGTATATTGTTTTGTTTCAATAGCCGATAATCTTGAAATTTTTCATAGAAACGTATTGCACTTTCACAGGTGTAGCTGTGCGTTATAAATATGAATTTATTTGCTCTAAAAGACTTATTTTAGGCTGAGAAAAGTTCAAAACCATAAACTCGTTAAAGAATTCAGTCAGAAAAAGTTATTAAATGGTTTTAATAACCAGCATATCTTAGACCACTGCTGAACATAGGCCTCTCCCAATGCAGTGCAATCCACGACTTTTCACTTCCAGCCACCTCCAGCTTCTTTACGTATATCGTCACTCCATCGATTTTGTTGTCGCACGCTATGTTTGCCGATTCGTGGTCTCCACTCTTCCAAAGTCAGTTGGTAAATTATTTTTATAAATTACTTTACTTAAATGCTTTTAGGTGTCTTAATTATTAGTCTAAGCTTGGTCATGGGTGAATTAAATAAACACATGGTTGAATGACATGTGTCATTGGCATAAAACCCATCACTTATTTTACACTTATTAAAATGACTTATTTTAGACCGCATTGCAATTAGATAAAGATCATTAATACGATCGTCTTCTTTAAAATTGTCAGTAAATCATCCGCATTCGTACGACGTTGCCTAGGGATCAGACCATAGAACAGTACAGAAGAGGTGTGGGTACATTACGTACATTACCTACGTTTTTCTTTCCAAACAGGTACAATTCGGTTACAATTTTTTACAGGGACAATCAGTCCCTGTGCAATCAATCAAAAGTGGTTAGTAAGAAAGAAAGAAAGCAAGAAAAATATATATTTATGACAAAAACAAAATATACAGACATTAATAAATTAAAAAAAATAATTAAAAGATTCAAAAAAAAAAAAAATTGTTTCTGTCACAAGCCGATCCCAACTCAGCGTAGTGCTGGTTGTAAACAACCAGCGCTGGTCCTCCGTTGGAACCGACAGGTGACATCGCGCACGTCAGACAGCAGGTGTGCGTTGCTAACACAATATTACAAATGAGACACATACAAACACGAAAACAATTTTATCAATACCTACTCAAAACCTAAACATAAAACATATTAAATAAACTACTAATAAAACTTGTATATATAAGATTGAAGCAGAATGAAATGTAAAAATATAAATATTGAAAATTATTTAAAGTTTAAATCAAGTTTAAATTGCGCTGGTGTCGTTCCTTAAAAGCTCTTCACTTTTTTGATGTTCATAAAAAAACTTTGAGTTTTGCTTTAAAACCGTATTATAGATAAGTATTTCCTAGGCAAGCGTGCTACATCTTTGACCACAATCATCGCTTTCCATCAGCTGAGATTACGGCCAATGCTTAGTTCGATTAAAAAAAACACCTAATTAACTAGCTTCAAACAAGTAGCTAGGACACACTGTTACTTTTAATAAGTCTAAGCGTATACACAGAAAAATACTATACGACGTATGTTTATACTTTACTGTGACGCCAGTTTATAAGCTCTTAAGGGCGACCACTTTAACTTAATCCATTCATTAAACCGTCGTCATTTGGGAGTAAGTTGTGCAGTTACACTGTGATGTCACAACCCGAGTTTTGTTTTAATTATAAAGCTTGTAGGTTTAATCAGGCGCGGCTTTAACTCGATTGTATTTAGTATAGTCTATTTATCGAAGTAATGCGGTTGGTTGTAAGCGCTTTAAATTTTAAATAGGTTGTCGAGTGTTGTAATTTACGGCTAATCGAGTCGTTGGTTGTAATGTAAGGCCGTGTCTTCACAAGGGTACAGGTTGTTTATCAGCGTGGAAATGTTTGGGCAATGTTTCAAATAAAGCAAATATATGAGAGCTTTTATACCTTATTTTCACTCCATTTGGCTGACCAAAACAAAGCTCTAACACTATCCTAGAAAAAATTGTGGCCAGGTCAGGCTGTGCTTTCCTCCGACATTGCTGCGAAAGATATGTACCAGTAGGTACCATTGCCGGAGATAAAGTACTAGCGATTATATAACACATAGACATCTGACTTCATATTGTGTTTTTTTATATAATTATATGTTTTAACTTAGTGTGACTTCATAACTATTTAATAAGAGACTATATCAATTTTTTTATGTATTTTTTTTTTATAATTGTTATATGTGCATTTATTTATTTTAATTCTGACAATTATTTGTAGTATCTTTTTTTTTTTATTATATTTGATTTTTAGTTCAATGTGGTCGAATGTAGTGTAATTTTATTTCAACTTGTGTATATGGGCACGCACAGCGGGCTATCTCTCCAGCATCAAGCAAACGCTGACCCTGGCGGCAAACTTACTCAATTTACTCATATCATGGGCCCAACGTGCACAACCACTCTCCAGAAAATGTTACTGTGACTCCAAGCCAGCAATGTTTTAAATCACGCCTACAACGTTGGCTTATTGAGTAAACATTCTACAGTTACGATGAATTTTATATATGATTAGCGGTCCGCCCCAGCTTCGCACGGGTAAAGATTATAGCCTCTGTCACCCGGGGATAGTGTGGCTTCCCAACAGTGAAAGAATTTTTCAAATCGGTTCAGTAGTTTCGGAGCCTATTCAATGCAAACAAACAAACAAACAAACAATCAAATCTTTCCTCTTTTTTAATATTAGTGTAGAATACGTTAAATGTAGTAATGTTTGTATAGAGACATTTTTTTTTTCACACCTTAATATGCAAACTGGCTTTATGAATAAAATTACTATGAATAATATGGGTAGTATGAAACTGAAATAAATGAAATTGAAAAACAAATAAGTTCGAATATAAAAAATATATATTTAAAAAAAGAAAATAATTAATTGTATATAATAAGTTGTTGTCGTCGTACATTAGAGGGTAGGTAAAACAATATTTTCAATATCTGGCGGTCTGTTCACTCAATACGGCTGGCGGCAGCCGTAGATATTACAAAGACATAGGAGTCGCAAGGTCACAGTTTGGGGCAAACTACTAGTACTTTTTGACCGAGAGAAGCGAAGTACTCAGAGTGTACGGCAACAGATCGGCGTTTGTATGTTATTCGGCGTTTGTATGTTTGAGGTTAAAGGGGGAGGCCTATGTTCAGCAGAGGACGTCTTCTGGCTGATGATGATGATGATGTTATTCGACTATAGCTTGCGTACTGTTGATCCCACAGACTAAATCCAAGTAGACTTCATAAGCTGGGACACAGGTCTTCTCTCAGAGAGAGAGATGATGGACCCTAATCCACTATGCTGGCCCAGTGCATGTTGGTGAATGTAATTATCTTTTTAAACGTTCTTGGATGTACCGGTTTCCTAACGATGTTTTACTTCACCATTTTTGAGCTATGTAAGCTCCATCGAAACTCCTTGTAATTTATTTAAGTTTTGAATAAGTCATTGGTGTCACAGTCAAGGCCGATATCAGTATTCTGATTTACTGAATGAGTATATGGACACAACACAAACACAAACGGGCTAGATTAAAATGTAATAAGATGTAATAACTTATTACATTTTAATCTAGCCCGTTTGTGTTAGATAGCCCTGTGGTCCAGTTGGTAGTGAACCTACCTTCTAAGCTTGGGGGCGTGAGTTCGATTCCCACCTAGGACAAACATTTATGTGATGAACATTTGTGTTTGTTCTATATCTGGTTGTTAATATCTATTTAAAAATGTATTTAATACGACCGTGTGTACAAAAATGTCCCGAATATTTTTATTTTTATTTTATCTTATTGGATGTATTAAACTACATACAATCTGAAATTAGGGGTTTGGTGTAAATCTCAATGACTAGTCACGTCGTACTAAGAATGATCTACGATCGTAGACAAAATGAGCTACGGCGTAGATGTAGAACGTTTACAGCGTAGACTGTCTACAGCGTAGACTGTCTACAGCGTAGACTGTCTACAGCGTAGACCATCTACGGCGTAGAACTTCTACAGTTTCCCCAATTAGAATGTATTATAATCACGTGCAGTGGTTTAAGAGATTAGAGATGTAAGTTACCTTATTAGCACCTTATTAGTTACCTTTTACTTATCACATTATATCTTCACGGATATGTTTAGATGTGTTTAGATTTTATAATTAGCCGTGTACCTACTACCTAAGTGGAAGATACGTGGAAAAAGCAATAATTTTTAGTTCAATGCTAACTTCTTTTATATTTAGACTCTCTGGCACTTGCGTAGTATGACCAAGGACATAACGTATAAGGGTATAACGTCCTTGAGTATGACCACCGAAAAGAGAAGTTTTTTTCATATTCATATTGTTATTGTCTCTCGTATTTTGGCGTCGCACGTCTTGTGCATTTGGCAGGGTCAAGTAAAGTAAGTCACGTTCAACTCTGAGTCATACCCTTGTAAAATGGTAGAGGTTTTGCTAGAGGCTTCTAAGGAGTTCTAGAAATAACACTAAAGTCAATATATGTTTTACAATATATTACCAGAATCGAGCACGTTCCCGAACACTTAATAAAAAATAATCTCTAATTATTACACACTAGTGGGCCGCCCCGGCTTCGCACGGGTATAGATATATGGTCTATGTCAACCGGGAATAGTGCATATAGCTTCCCAACAGTGAAATAATTTTTCAACTCGGTTCAGTAGTTTCGGAGCCTATTCAATGCAAACAAACAAACAATCTAATCTTTCCTCTTTGCAATATTAGTATAGATTAACACTCGAAAATACACAAGTTTAAGAAAATAATACCACAGATAATATAATGAGGCGACATGTTGTTCTCACATCATCATCATTTCAGCCATAGGACGTCCACATCTGTACATAGGCCTCCAACCCGTTGTTTTCAAATTGGCACCAAACAACCAAAAAAACTTTCTTAACAGTTAAAAACTCGACAGCGGTATTTTAAAAGATCTTATTTTGCAAACAGTACACTTGGTTAAAAATAATGTATCAAACCTTACTTCCATATTATGAAAACTCCTATTTAATAATAAACTCTAATAACTACTACAAAGCTGCAAGGAGTCTTGTTCATACAACCTTATGAAGAACTTGTACTATTGGACCAACCTTCAAATCGCGGAAAGATTTTTTTGCTGTTCCGTAGAAAGTTGTCATGCACACTCGACAAAATGTATGGCTCAGCTGATATTTTCTGGTATTTCTGAATTGATCTAATAGCCAAAGTTGTTCATAATGATGAGTAGAATGGACAACTTTTGCCTTTCCGCGAAGCCCAGTAATTAACCAATTCAAACACAAAACACAACCATTTCATCAAAACTCGCGTGAGGATTCATTATGAATCCGATCGTTTCGACCGATAAAAACATAATCGTGAGTGCAAGCCGGTGTTATAATAATTTACAAAACACAACCTTTTTTTCTTTTTGTGCCTCAAGACGAAGGTCTTTGACCAGTGTGTGTTGCCAGTGATGACATATGGTACTGAGACGTGGTCCTTAACTGTTGGCCTTTTAGAAAAACTCAGAGTCACACAGCGGGCAATGGACAGAGCTATGCTCAGAGTTTCTTTGCGCGATAGAATCTGAAACGTGGATATTCGCCAAAGAACCAGAGTCACCGACATAGCTGTTAAAATTTTCAAGTTGAAGTGGCAATGGGCAAGCCACATCGCTCGAAGAACCGATAACCGATGGGGAAGAAAGGTTCTGGAGTGGAGACCACGAACCGGAAGACGCAGCGTAGGTAGGCCTCCTACTAGATGGACCGACGACATTGTGAGAGTCGCGGGCATCCAGTGGATGCAAAAGGCAGGCTGTCGTTCAGTGTGAAGGTTAAAGGGGGAGGCCTATGTTCAGCAGTGGACGTCTTCTGGCTGATGATGATGATGATGATGAACCTTCTTTTTGATTTGCGTCATCAGTTAAAAAAACAAATTACTGAATCTTAACTGAGTCATCTCTTAACACAAAGCTTTACAGTAACTAATAAAGTTGACTTTTAACCTAAGAGGGAAATCCCTCTTCATTTCCACGACTTAAAGTAAGTTAACTAGTTTCAAACATCTGTGTTGGATGCCTAAATTGAAATTCTCAGTACTACGGTTCTAATTAAGAATTATTAATTAAAATGTCCTTAGTAGAATTATTGCCGGAGCTACATCGCTTAACGTTAATTTGGCGTTTGATGACGCACCATCAAGATTGGCTGCCGGATATCAAATATAGGGCAAGATCTCCCGCCTCCTTCTACCCTAATTGCAAGGGAGGCAAGGAGGACACTTGAAATGTTTGCACTGCTCAGCTGGCTGTGAATCAACGCTGCGACTAAGCTGATCACAGAAGTTGCCACAAAAAAGCGGCTAATTTGTAAAAAGAAAACGACCGCTGCGACTACCTCAGCACCATCCTCTATCTATGTGCTACATCCTATTCCACGTCTTTTCTTGACATCAAGCATAAATAATAATTATCAATAAAATTACTTCCCAAAATTTGTAAAATACGTTATTCAATTACTTGTATGACGGTTGTATTTTTCGAACCGTAAGTAAAATGAGTATATACTTATATAGCCATAGTTGTAATTTTCACAGAATATGTAATTTTACGGTGGATTAAATAAAAAGTCTACAAGTAAAAACTAAAGGGAGGTAGGTCACCATACAACAAAGTTTTTTTTAAACGTTTTTTGTATGAAAAAAGGGTAATTCATTTAAGCATCGAACTTGGCATGATTATAGAACACCATCTAAACTAAAATAATAAATAATGGCCAAGTGCGCGTCGGTGACAGATTTCTGCTTACCACCATAGATAAACATTATGGTGGTAAGCAGAAATTTGTCACCGACACGCAGTTGGCCTTTAAGCAACAACGGACACGGTCTATAGGTACTTGGATAGGTGACCGCCTGGGTGTGATGTTGTCTTTAGCATTACTTTTTATATTTTGTGGAGGTACGGAGCCCTGAGTGCACCACTCGCAATTGGCTGGTTTATTTACTTTATCCACAAAAATTCCATTGTTAGTTTGGTAGCGTAACTACCAAAATATGTTGCCTCCGCAAAACTTTCACTAAAATTCAAACGCAAGGCGATAACTACACTGTCATTAAAATTTCATTGGGTTGCCAATATTTTGTCGCCGTGACTGGATTTGGCTGCATGGGTTGCTATTGCAAATATTTGGATTCATAACGAATGTTAGTATTATGCAAACAGCGAAAATGCTGCCGCAAGGCAGACTTAACAAATCATAACTTGTGCCGTTGCGATTTTAGAAGGTGAGAATTCGTAAATTAATAAAACCTTTTTACATCGGCTATCTAAATAAACTGGCCAAGTGCGAGTCGGGCTCACGCACTGAGGTTCCGTACCACCACAAAATCCAATAACTTGGTAATGAACAGAAACTTGTCACCGACTCGCACTTGGCCATTATTTATTATTTTGTTGTTATACTCGTGAGTGTTTACTATAAGCATGCCAAATTTGACGCTTGTACGTATTATCGTACGTATCGGTTTTTACAATAGTGCTAACACAAAAATAGGTTAAAAAAATACGTTAAGTATACGTTATATACCCCAGTTTGTTTTTACTTTTTGACTTTTTTATTATTTTTTCATATTCTGTGAAAATTTCAACTAGCTACCTATTACGGTTCGAAAGATACAGCCGTTTAAAGGTAGAACGGACAGACAGGCAGACAACGTAGGCTCAGTAATAGGGTCCCGTTTTTATCCTTTGGGTACGGAACCCTAAAAAAGAACAAAGTTCCAAACATTTCATCTTAGTCAAAGGGGTTTGCTGGCATTATCAAAGAGCTTTCTTCAAGGAGATATAAGTATAGCGTAGGTGAAACCGCGGGGCGCAGCTAGTATTATATTTATTGTATACTAGGCTTATTTAATTTAGTTTGTGCCAGTACGATGCGCAGTAACTGCGGCCGCCCCAATTTGAGTACGTTTTCGTGTAATTCGGAAACAATAGCAAATTGGGTTAAGGGCACGCCCCGGCATTGGTTTTCTCGTATCTTTGAAGTTTGAAACTCAAGAACCGCTTGTATTCACAAAAATCGCTTACTTAATCTGCTAGGTAAGCTCTCAACTCTAACCCGATTCGAATAGTTACAAAAATAAATAATCTATCACAGGAGGTTGTAGTAAAAAAGAAAGCTTATGTAAGGTAACTGTATGTATGCGCTCTCTTATTTTTTATGTCTCTTTTTTCTCTCTCTCTCTCTCTATAATAATTATTAATCCATAGCTGATTCTATGACAATTGCCATTGTTTCTGTCCACATCACTCCCAAAAATCTTAATAAGATTGATCATCATCAACTGCCATCATCATATTGAAGTTACGGCAAAAATATTGCGTAATTTATTCCAGGACATATATCGCACATAACTAATATCGCAGGTGATTAATAGTTCGATGGGGACAAAAAACAATATTGCGTGGCGACAAAAGTAATGTCTATTGCCCAGAATAAAATTAGTTCTCTGTAGAACTGTGTTGTAGAAGTTAAAAGGTTTCGAAAGAACGCAAGTACGTCTAAAAAAAAGTTATTTTCACAGTCTACGGTAAGCAATTATGCATTCTGTTTCTATTTTGGTACGTTACAGAAGAACAGAATGACTAATGGCCATTCTGCCTCTACGTGATTCTGTGGAGGGCGATGATAATGGCATTATTCCGTTTTCGGAAATATGCGTCTTTTCCTCATTGTATCGATGAAGCGCTCTGATTGGCTGAAAATATATTATTCTGAATAATATATTTTTTACCACAAATATATTATGAATAATATTTTTAATGATTTCTAATAAAATGTCTAGTAGGGCTGTATAACTGGAAATATTAATATTCTTGAGTACCTTGCTAAACGCTAGGAATATATTTTAAAACATACACATTACAGCTCGTAAGTGTTTTCTATCTGTTTGTAATTTTTATTTCTGGTGTTCACAATAAAGAGTTTCTATCTATCTATCTATTATTAAGCTAAGTAAACTTTCTCGTAAGCAAACGTTAACGCTTAGTTCACATTATAGACGCATTCCACGTGAAAATCGCTCCGAGGTTGTCAAATCTCAGTCATACTAAAGTTTCCGTAGAAGTAAAATAGCAGTACTGTCAAAATACGCAACGTGCAAAAGAGACAAATTGGTTTACGATTAAACAAATACCTAAGATGTTATGGCCGATTCAAATAGGAGTTAACAAAATAAACTCAGTGAGTAGAACAAATCCACGCTTGAATCAAACGCGTGCGTTAAACTAACACATAAAACAGCATAAAATAAACTCTAAATAATTACATATATCGCGCGTGAATTGGTGCCACGCGGCTGTGAAAGAAACCCAATCAAATAAAAAAGCAAATTTTGTGTTTGTCATATACCTACTGAGTCTCGAATATTGCAGGTGGAAACACCAAGGGAGGTCTGGAGCAGTCCTAGGTACGTGAGTGCTCTGCCTCAGATTTTGATTTCTCGTAACATTGACAAATACGTGTAAAATGTTCCCATAATGTAACAGTAAGCCACCGAGCTATTTCATATAGGTGCAAGCGACGTTACATATTTATTTTTGGTATTGTCAACGGGTTCTAAACTATTTAATCTGGAGAACGTTAGGAAAAGTAATGCTAATAATATGACTGATCATTTCTCCGAAGTTTGCGTTACAGTTACTATTCGCTTCCCATAAATTCTTCATTCATATTTTACTACGGGCAAAACTTCGGGCAATCACAATAAATGCCGTAAACTCGTGATATTGTTGATTTTGGAGCCAAGTTTGCCGGTTCGAATGTTATTTATAGTAAAGACGGCTACTTGTTTAATTTTGTACTAATATTTATTGTATATCGAAAGTTTGTTTGTCGCCTGAATGGTTTTAAATTAAAATCGGTATTAATTTCTGGAGTAGGTACCTAGCTGTTTATTTATGCCATAGCTAGCAATATTGCAGTCACCGTCGCATATAGATACTTGTAACACCAGAGGCATCACAAATACGTTGCCGACCCTTTAAAGACTCTATTAACACTCTATTGACTTTTGAAGAACTCCATTTTGTAATTTCTCGGAAACACTGCGCGAAAGATCGTGTGAATCGCACAGTGTGTGATTTCCAGTGATCTATAATAATTAGGTTACACAATATTGAGAGAAATATTAGGTAAGTTAGTAAATACAATAGTCAGTTCAAATATGGGTTTCATGCCTGATAAAGACATTTTATTGAATTTTTATTATTTTATTAAATAACCCGATAATTTTGGCAATGGTCTATTATTTATTGGCAGCTGTAGGCTCTAATGATGAGATTATTGATGACTAATCAGTATTAAACGGTGCGTCGAATGCAGCAACTAATAAGATTTTTATTTTAAATTATTCACGGTCCATTTTTGTACCTATTTGCTCTGATAGCTGCAATAATATCATAAAAAGCTGAATAAAACCATTTTATTTTATTGAAATATGTATATCAGGTACCTGCTACAGTCTTACGTTGTAAATCCTAGCGAAAGTGATTGGAATTCGTGGTTTTATTCTAGCTATCAGAGCACATAAAAGATTGAACCAAGTTCAAATTTAAAAATCTTAGTGTGAGTCATCAAAATCGCATTTGAATTGAGGATTTAGATTTGTATAAGCTGCGACAACTTAATTATTCAGTTACAAAACAAACATACCTGTCAACCACGTATGTGAGCTAAATAAGTAAAACTATTTTTGATTTTAGCAAACTCTTTGCACCACTTGCAACAATACAAAGGCCATTAAATTAAAAAGTTAAAACTACTGGCACATTAATAAACTGCATAGAATAAAATACCTACTCCAAATTCGAATAATGATTTTAGTAAGCTCAGATGGTAGAACGCGGGCCTATGCCGATTTCGGGAGCCAGGAGTGGCGCGAGCTCCCGTTTTGGCGGCCGGGTGGATACTGCCGTTGCCGCAGGAGCCTGCGTCACAGCCACTGGACCTCGACACCTTTTTGCGGGACCCTAATTAATAACAGAGCGTGACGGGAACACGCGCGGCGCCAAATCTCAATTCATTGGGCGGATCTCGTGAGTGTTAATGAAACGGGTCTTGATAGCCATCAGCAAACACCAACTTTCATGGCGAACTTACATTGGACAGACCACATCGCAAGCAGTATTGTTAAGCAAATTGACAGCTATTTATATAATATTTTACAATTGCCATGTTTGCGTGGGAAATACAATTGTGAAGTCTTGTCGCCTGAAATAAACTGAGTAAGAATTAATTATATTACGCGATGTTTACTGGTAACGAGTTTTTTTTTTTTGCAATTTTCATCCTTCTTGAAATCACAATTGGTGGAGTTGAGGCTCCGTAAACAAGACATTTTGCTATTGCATTTTGCATGTATTTTTCTGTTGTTTTTGACTTGAATCCATATTAAAGTATCGCTCTAGGCCAGAAATCGGGTCAGGCAAATCACATCAGAATTCAGTTGGTACTGGTATGATTTCTCAAATTTCCATATCATATAACTTCTATTATCATACGCATCTTCCCTGGCTTTGGTAGAACAAACCTTGGATGTGGAAGAACGAATTCAAAACAGGCTACTTTTTTCATTTTAGTCGTAGCTTCGAACCGAACGTCCGCCATCGCCCTTCTGTTTCTTACCTAATTTGTATTTGACTTTCATAAAAGAGAAGAATAGACAACAGCTTTCGCAAAGATAAACTTTTTATAATAATATAACAATTAATCTAAAGCGCGGGATATACAAAAGAGGAGTGGCGCCGGCGAAGTGAAGACGCGGCGCACGCGCCGCGCAGTAAAGGTGTGCAAGAGGTGAGGATGAGGCTAGGAGTGACGTATTTAGGGCATTCTGGCGTTTGATTTCGATACAACAACTGAAGACGAAGATATTTTAACTCTTACGCAATTGGCGAATTTGGAAAGGATCGGAAGGTATTCAGTGCATCCTATATAGTGAGCGGGGTAGGCACAAAGAACTTTTAATGTAATTAAAGATTAAACACTATCCGGATCGTTTTATCGACGTGTATAAGAAATAATAATGTTTAGTTATATTATTGTTTAATAATGTTTAATTTGTCATAACGTTTTCACCTAATTATGACCAAAGTAAGATATCGCTTACAGAAACAGTACACACATTGGAAAATATGTACCTATATCTCCAGAAGAGAGGCTAATCATTACGTTAAGGTAAGTGAAACTGTTTTATTAAAGTGCAGAATAACGGGCATTTTATGTATATTTGTATGTTTGTTTATTTCTTCGACAATAACTTATGTACCATTGATCCAATCATCATGAAATTTTGCATGCAAGTAGTTTATTTCAATAGAATATTGAATGTTGTTACTGTTTTTATGTGAGCAAAATCGGCTTAGGGGTTGCAAAGATAGGGGTCGCAAGGTCTTCGTTTGGGGCGAACTACTAGTAATAGTAGGTATGTGTAATTCCTTCGCGATCACTTCCCATGCTTTGTCCTGCACACTTCGGATACTATACTATATGTCTCGAAATAATTTCCACTAACTCGCAAAAATGGATATTACATTCAGTATAGTCGCGCATTTTCACTCCTTCCTGTATATTTCACGCGGCGTGCCGCTGCAAACTATGGCGCAGAGTTTCGATCAAAATAAAATGAATGGACGGGCCATAACCATTGAACTTGCTCAGTAAAAACGAGTCAAAACCGTCGGACATATACTTCAACGCTTCATTATAACCATGTAAAGTACATGTTGTTACAAAAAATAGGTAGCTGTTCTTTTTTTTTTTGTGTATTTACACTTCGGGAAAGCACGCGAAGGCATAACTTTGTCAGATGTTTCGTTATCATGTAACAATAGTCTTGTGTTGCACTTCCTACGGCTAGAGATCGACTGAAACGAAGTGAGCACCGGCGCCCATTTTGTAATCTTCGAAAATGCTCTTCTTCTGGGTCGGGTCCATTCATTTTATTTTGGTCGAAGGCGCAGAACGGCTAACGATGCAGTGCATGTACCTCGTCTACGCCTTACCCGCGCCGCACTTTCTGTGTATATCTTGCACCCCGTCGTCGCTTGCGTACATTTTGTATGAAATATGGAATGAGCGGCGCCGCGCCCGCGCTGCGCTGGCACCTCGCTGACGATCAACGCCTCGCTGGCGATCTTGTGTATAACCCGCGTCTTAGTTATGAAGCCTTTATTTTTTCGGTACAATTTTTATAGCACTTAACTTCAGTCCAAAAAAAATATCTAGTATTTCTCTTCACGTCTGGTCGATGCATCGCGTGACCAAAATGTCAGCCTCTACTTTGCTCAAAGGGTGAGCATCGCCATACCACGTGGTAATGGGGCCAGCATTTTAGGAACTGTTCCCACTGGTTACGGTTTAATAGATTAATAGTTAGGTATTAATTTGTTGTTTTTAATATTAATTTTAATGTTATGAAGTAAAAGATGGCATGTTATTTATGTTCCTTAATAAACAATACTTAGTCTACTTCAGTCCAAAATTTAGAAGACGGTTAAATGTTATTTTCAGTAACAAGGGACATTTACCATTGTTGCAGCGTCGTCTCTATATTTTCCTTATCTCCAATGTCATCAGTATAAGTGATTGCGACTAATACATTAATAAATAGGTCTTATTTGATAAGTTTCCCATTTCTGGGTAAAAAATTTACATTTCCAGGATATGCTCAGTTAGGCATTGTACACATCTGTTTTTAATAATAATTGTTTTACCCTCGTTTCATTGTTTTAAACAATTTACTGCTCATATGAAATGAAGTGTATAGACCATAGTTAAGTTTCCCCAAGCAGCTTATATTTTCCTGAACGATAACGTTTCCCCAAAGCCAAAAATCAATTTTTCTTTAAAGTCGCCAATAACTACTGGCAAACCTTCATTACATTTAAATTAAATAGTAAAATACTCTGATAATGTTATTTCGAAAGTTTCATTAATAACGAAAAAAAATTTAATATTCAAAAAACTGAAACAATCCTAACAACTGTTTCAAACTGCCTTTATAAATTAGGTTAAAGTTTCTTCATATTTCAAGAACGTCGGTGAAACTCGGCGATAGGCAGAAAATTGGCAAACACTCAACTTAAGAAATGGAACGTTTATATAAATGGGAAAGACTTGCGACATTTTGTACAGCACGAAAGCAAGTCTGATAAATAATATGATGCAGTTGGATGCACGTTGGGTTTTATATTAATAATACTGAAGGACAACATTTTTACTTATAGCTTTGACACAGTTTTGTTTGAAACTTTCTTTATAGTTAGGTACTGACTTTATGGATGTAAGTAGATCTCTCCAAAATTGCTACAATAATAAAAACATAAATCATCATCATCATCAGCCGGAATACGTCCACTGCTGAACATAGGCCTCCCCCTTTAACCTCCACACTGAACGACAGCCTGCCTTTTGCATCCACTGGATGCCCGCGACTCTCACAATGTCGTCGGTCCATTTAGTGGGAGGCCTCCCTACGCTGCGACTTCCGGTAAACATAAATAAGGATCTAGAAATCTACTTTCTAGTGCATTTACATAAATTTAGGCACAGAATCAATAATCAGCTTTAGGTAAATCATCTCACCTAAATCACATGAGATTTAGATCAAACTACAATAGTTGTATTGGAAATACCCTTCAGTCCCCAAATCCCAGACTAGTCCTAAAAGTCTCAACGAATACAAGTTCTAAGCATCGAGTTACATACATAGAACGTAACGTTTTATTTCCCGACACACCACAACATAAATAGTTTATCTTCAGTGCCCCTTGACGACGAGGATCGTAATGAAAAGGGACGAAACTAGAGTGGACCCGGCGAGCCAATGAATATTTTTGTTGGAGATAAATTGGCCAAACTAGTATATTTTCTTTGTAATGGAGGAAAGCTGGAACAAAGCAGCTTTCCTAACTTTCCTATTCTTCTATTAATTAAGAGCTATCTTTGTGTTTATTATTCTAACTGATTTCGTAAACAACTTAAAGATTTAGAAGAAAGTATTATAAGTTAATAGCTGAGAATAGAATGCTAATTATAAGAAGTAGTTGAACGGAAGTTTATAATTAAGTAGATGAGATTGTCACTGCTGGTAGTTAAGTTACCTATATTTTTTTGTAGGTATATACAGAGACGTAAGCTCCGATAATAGACTGATAATTATACTAAATAAGGGTACTATTTTAACAAAATTGCCTTTGACTGATATCGCACGTTTTAAAGATTTTTAAAGAATTGTGTTTTTAAGTTACTTAATCATTATTATCTTAAAGCGATTCTCGTGTTGATAATAGGATGGTGGAAGAGATAGTGTTTTTTCGAGTTTTTTCGATCTCCGCCATCACGTCACCACGTAAATTACACTGTGACTGGAATAGGTCACATCAGTAACAAATACTGCAATGTTCTGACTACTTCTGTCATGTCAATTAATGTGCAGATACTCTCATGTAACACAACACCAAAACTCGTTCTAACATTGCAGTGGCGTCGAACCGCAATCACTTAGTTTGCTCTACGTAAGGCTAAATGCTTACAGGAGCATTGTCTTTACAATCAAATCTTATATGCCTGTCAATTCTACCGTATGGACTCATTTCAGTTTTATTTTCCCATTTTCTAGTTCTCATTTTCATCGTCTGGGTCACGACTTCAATATATGTTACTGACATAGAAAATGTTCGCGTTCAGTGTATCGTTCAATAAGGAATTTCTTCGACGACGTCTCTTTCAACGACATTACTATGTAAGATATTGTTATGTGACGAGTACACGTATGGACTATCAAGCGACGATATTACTTTTTTTCTAAATTTCAACTGGCTATCTATTACGGTTCAAAAGATACAGCCGTTAAAAGGTAGGATAGACAGAATGCATAGACTAGTAATAGGGTTCCAAAACCCCTTGAGTACGGAACACTAGCAAAAAAACAACAAAACTCGTGTAAGGATTCAATAACAACTAAACTTAATTGCTTACTTGTCGGGGGCAGGCAGGGACGAGGGTGGCGAAGGAAGCAAAGCGCGCGGCGCTTTTTAATGAATTTTTTAGAATCTGTACAGGTTAGACGTGGTAGAAATATTCAGTCTCAATCAGTTAATTTGCTATACCTACTCAATACGATTTTCCAATGAGAACGAATCTTTACCTCGAAACTTTACACAAACTCTCCCGCCGGCGGCCGGGCCGTTCGCTCCAAATGGTAAAGTTCCAACTTAACGAAACACCAACGAATATAAACGTGGTGCAAACCAGTTTTCGTTAGTAATATTTTATGGCAAGTAAAGTTTATTTGATGAGCCAATATTTAAGCGGTCAGTGTCCTTCTGTTTTTCCTCCGAAGTATAATTTTAACTGCTTCAAACGAAGGGTTAATAGAGCTCTCAAAGGTAGGCTACGCACTGACAATGCCCCGGGTATTGTAGGTGTCTATAGTTCGCGGTGACCACTTACCATCAGGTGATCACCTTGTATGCAACTTGTTCTATTTGAAAAAAGAAGAAGTGCTCCACAAAAAATACTGTCACAAAAAATAAATATGATGAGAAAATTACCAACTTAGTTTCACATCATCAGCCATTAAACATCTAGTGCTGATCAAAGGCCTCCTTCTTAGAGAGAGGTGTTGCCATAATCTCCACGCTTGGCAGGTGGCTTGGTAATCGCTTCACGTTCACCGTGTACTAATAGGACACTGCTGCCCATCCTCCGGTGGTTATGGTCACAGTCTTAGGACATACCCGGGTCCAACTTAGTTTATTTTGATCAAAGAGTAAAATTTACTGAAAGGCCGCCTAAATGCGTAAGGCTACCTACCATATCGTACAGACGCACGCATTAAATTTGTTGTCATTTTACGCTAAGTGCTTAACAGCTGGATCCTGCTATTCCGCTTGCAATATGTTTGATTTATGCTGCCCTGGTGCTAACAAACCGTTCCAACAAGTTATACGACGATTTTATAGGCTTGCCAATAAATACACGCTGCAATATATAAAAGACAAATTTTAAAGTTTCAACTTTAGCTACATATATTTATTGTGAATTATTTGGTAGCTTGCAACCTATAAATGCAAGTGAGTTTGGATTTATAACTGTTCGTTGCTTTATTATGTAAGTGGTTTGTCATATTATTGAATTTTGCAAAGCTCTGTGATTCATTTCTAACTAATTAGAATAAGATAACTAATAGGTATTAAATAAATAAAAACTGTAGGTATCTGTGTTAATATCTGTGTTTTCTATGCTAGTTCGACCCTAGGAACGATAGGACTTGTACGGTTGTTTTTCCTTGTAACTGGGTGTTGCAGGCCTGTACCCGGCTAAGTAGGTCTGGCCTGGTGGTAAGCGCAGATAGACCCGCCTGCTTCAGTACAATGTCGACTAACAGCATTTCATGGCATCGGAAGGACGAGGATAACTCAAATATATAGAGACGGTATAACATTTAAATTTTAAATGTTATCCTACTATAATAAATCTTAGTCCAAGGGATTAGTCTAGTCTATTGTATTCAAAATATCAAATTGAGGAGCATTTCTTTACTTCGGAATGATTAGGTACTCAAAGTTATAGAGACAATTTGTCTTGTAAAAAAATAACAGTTTACATCTTCTTGAAGTAATAAGCACCATGACAATCGTCTATTTCTGCTCAGTGAATTTTGTGATGTCTAGACGTCCGTGCCAAGTGCAAACAGCTGAACCGTAAACTTTAAAAGTGGAACTGTCAAGTGTCGTTATTACAAATTCCAAAGTATTAATTAATAATTTCATTAGGCCGATTAGGAGTTCCACTAGACGGCGATAAATTACGTTAGTAGGCACATAAAAAATATCATTAGGGTCAGAGGGGTGGCGAAGCTGTCAATGAAATGAAAAGCCCTCCTTGAGCCCTAACTTATTTCATTGGCGATACAGCTGCTTTTTAGAGCGCTGTTATGGATATTATAGTAAAATCCAGCGTTAATAAAATATGGAACCTTTATAGATCCACAAACCTTTGAAAATTTGTATTCTAGTAATTATTATGTAGTCTCCAGTGGTCTAGTAGTTTGTTAAAGGGCTAAAATCACTAAAATCTCTGCTTTAACCACGCCTATCAAGTCGATCTTGTTTTTTTAAACACCTCTACGATGCTCTAGAGTTCGTAGCAACATAGCCAATGAATTTGTAAGGACTTTATGTCGGTTCACCTCAGTAAATACTTTATGTAAGCTAAGCTCAGCCGGAAAATAAATATTTGAAGAGTGTAAGGACCCAATCTTGATAAGAAGCTGAGAGTGAAGATATATAAAAAGACAAATCTAGCAAACTTTGAGTTTGTACGTTGACTAGAATATTTCGTAGTTTTATAGCCATTAAAACAAGTTATTTAAAAGTGCAACTTATTTAACTATATATGTATGTATATCAGTGTCTGGCAGCCATATCACAAGCTTTGCTTAGTTTGGGGTCAGATGACCGTGTGTGCAAAAATGTCCCAAAATATTTATTTATTTTTAAAATGCTAAACAAATGAATAAAACAGCGACAAAGACAACCAACCACGTAAGAGTAAATAAAGCAGAAGCTACCATAACAGGCACGTAAGTGTAGACATAAAATTGGATTAGTGCCGCAATATCAGGACCGCAGATGCGGCGTTATTAAATAATCTATATTTCTCAAACTAACCGCTGCACGGTCACTGGATTGTTTTTGTAATTCAATTGAACTTTGTAACAGTTTTGTACGCTTTTGAGGCCTGGAAGAGAAATTGCAGTGGAGAAAACATACCTTATTATATTAAATAAATAAAAAATAAAAATATTCGGGACTTTTTTGCACACACTGTCATCTGACCACAAACTAAGCAAAGCTTGTAATATGGCTGCCAGAAACGGATATACATACATATATATTTTTAAATACATACCTACTTAAATAGATATTAACACCCAAATATAGAAGAAACACAAATGTTCATCACATGAATGTTTGTCCTAGGTGGGACTCGAACCCACGCCCCCAAACGCAGAAGGCAGGTTCACTACCAACTGGACCAACGGGGGCTATCAAAATATTGATGACCACAGAAGAAAATCCAGAAAGCGGTGGAAGAATGATGTCGAGGAAGATCTTTGAAGTTAGACAAGAAAACATCTTGGCGATTGGAGGCCAGATGCAGAGCGAAATAAAAGAAAATCGTTGCGGAAGCAAAGATAAGGGTTGTAGTGCCTAAGGAATTTATTATTATTTTAATACGCATTGGAGTAGAGTACTACTGCTGTGACGTATATTATCGAAATATATAATACATTCTGAAACACTAATATATTATTATCATAATGTATCACAGAATAAATATTTCAAGTATCATGATAGCCAGAAATTCGTGGCGCATGGGATTGTCGTGCGCTGTGCCAGAATATGAAGTAATTTCTCGCCGCGACAACGATATTTTTATGATAGTTCTCCGTCAGCTTACTGACATTGCATTGTAAGCCCGTATTCTTCAATCAGCTTTCAGTGAGGCTAGCTTATGCCGCATTTACCAAAATCTTTATCATTAACCAAAAAATTTAAAATGGTGGTTACAAGTATCAATGATATTTACTTGTGGACAAACGTAAGGACAGTTGAGAGAATATGGACAGATATAATGAAAATAAAAATGAGGATTACGAACTAAATTACGTGTAGTCTTTATTTGGTATCAGACAATTTGGTATTAGAAAGCATTTTTCGTTTTTCTTTTTAATGTACGAAATTGATCAATCGGAATAATTCAAATAACCTTGAAAAGATAAGTCGAATTCTATTCCAACTCAGTAGAAGCTACAATATCCGTATCCGTATGAGCTTTTAAAAAAGTTGTTTATTCAAATGGCTCCGAAAGGTTTTTAAAGTCCCTTTTTCTTCGAACTTGGCAGTTAGTAAAACCTTCAAGCTTCGCCTTAAGCTTTAAGAAAATAAAAACGCCCATGTGAGTTTTCGCAAAGATCCTTCGCAAAGCGAATTTGAAAAGATAATACAGAACATTTTGTACTAAAACTTTTTGTTGATTCTGAGACCTCATCATACATCACGATAGTTATGATGACCAACAATAACATCACTTTTAATCTCATAAATATATTTATTTATTTATTGTATAAATTATATGTTATATTTGTAACATTCAAACTAATATACTTATAATCGTGCTCAACTTGCTCCAATCATAGATTTATTTTTAGTTGCTAATGGAACTTGATAACTTTGTACTAACTTTGACGGTGGGAAACGAACGTGAGGTCAAAGTTTCAGCTCCCGGTATAGTCCCAAGTCGATACGAATGCTTAAGTTTGTAACAGTACTAAGCAACTTTTTTTTACTGTTTGCCAATATATGCCTAGCTTGTAAGTTTACCGATAGGCCCGAGGTTGTTATATACGATACCCTTGTGGTTTTAAAAGTGTTCAAATATTCTCATCCAGATCTCCAGAATCTTGTAATCACGCATATATTCATCATCATAATAAGCTTATACTAGTCTACTGCTGGACATAGGCCTCTTCCAAGGCACGCCATTCAGCCCGTTCTTCGGCTTTTATCTTCCAGCCAATGCCAGCTGCATTATCCTCTTAAAACCCAGAACTCAATAATTGCTGTACTCATAGAGAACCATAAAAGTACAGAAAAGTGGTACCCTAGGTCTTTATGAGTTCAAAGTCAGGATTAGTGTTGGGCCTGACTGGAATAAATAATTTCGTACGGTAATGTGTACGCGGGGTCTTAGTCGGCTAAGTATATTGTCACTTCAACTAGTTTCAGCGCATCCTAGTTTGCGTTTACCGATTCGTGGTCTCCACATATCTACCGCAACGGTTATTATCAGTTCTGTGATAAATATGACTGCCACTTCAGCTTGCTAATACTGTCGGCGAATCATTCCGTTGCGATACTCATAAGGTAAAAACTTAATTAAAATGTGTGGAAAGAGTATCCAACATGAAAAGAATTACTATCATAAATACTAGATACACTAACAAGCACAAACGCTCCCCGAAAACAAACCGCGGTCCAACAAACGCAAGTTTCAAAACTAATAGCCTTTTCTTAGTTTCTTCAGCTCGAAACTAACATGCCAAACAAAAACTTATCGGCAGCCAATTTAGCTCAGAGAAAGTTGCTTAGGCAACAACGTAAGAAGGTATTCGGCAACACGCGCTGGGTAACTAATACGTGCTGAGTCCACAAGGGTCGGCACGTGCCGCCCTGGCCAGTTATTGAAACCGACTTCGATCCCAAATGTCGTTAGTGCTCACTTTGCAAAAATCTGCAGGTAAAGTTCGCTACATAAACTTTATGAAATGGTTTTACACATCATTTCAGCCATAAGACGTCCACTGCTGGAAAAAGGCCCACCGATCTTTAAAAGGGCCGGTTGGAAGCGACCTGCATCCAGCGTTAAATAACACATAGCTGCGTTCGTGCAAATAGTTTTACTGTCGGTCAAAATCTACGCGATACGATACTTTTGACACACATTTTGTAATTTACTTGTATTCATATTTAAATTTTGATCACGTACGATTATAAAATACATTTCCGCTTTGACCACACTTGACCACATCGTCAAAGTCTTAAAATCTTAACAAGGAAGCCGGCAGGTTGTTCCATTCTTTGGCTGTAAGGATAAGAAAAGAAAATTGACAATATATTTGGGCTACTATGTCCAATGTGTTTTTTTTTTTTCAAGTAGAAATGGAGTCGTGTATCTCCGATGCATATTCTCCGTTAATTTAATCCACGTACCTACATACCTACTTCTACAAGAGTCTAATCGAAAACATTGGCAATTTCTGTGTATCTATTCGAAAAGTCTGCAATAGCCGTAATAACGGCCAAAGATGGGGTGCTTAGATCCCTTCTTAACTAACTCAGACCGACACTGAAGTTTGACCACGAATATCCTCTTAGCCGCGCCGCAGCTTAATCTTTTGCAGAACTAAGCTGAGATAAGCACAAAGTTACTGTCTCTTATTTCCAAATATATTGCTTCGGCCATTAATTCACTCAAATATAAGAGTAAAATTTTACAAAATTTCCAAAAATCTTTGTTAAATACTGTTTGTTTCATCAATCAGTTCTGTACTGATATAGGTATGGACAGCTTTTGGCGGTACTACATAGGTAGCTATTGTCCGTCATGGGGGCAGCGAGGTAGATTAGCGACCTCACTCTATTCAAGTGACAGAGGATTCATGGTTGAGCTCCCATTCCACCAGTCCTACGTAAATATACTTATTGATTCCATTACTCTTTTCCAATAAACGTACCTATTTTTACCGGGTGTTAGTATCTCTAGACGACGGACATATTCAAGGATAAGGCTGGGGCGGCAGCCAATTCGGCAGAGCAGCACAAGCGGCGCAAATATGCTAATTTCTGCAGTGGTTTGAGCCGTTTGGGATCGAGACATTGGGCATTTAGCGACCAGCAACTTGCCTCATTTAAAAAAATCAGAGCGACGCCTGACCAAAATACTGGCATGTTTTTGACTCAACGCATAATCATTGTCATTCAGCGTGGTAATGCCGCCAGCATGCTGGGTACTCTGCCAACTGGTAGTAGGGTCGAGCATTTGGATTGTTTTTAGACCTTCAACGGTCCGTGGTCTTCAAATATTTTTGTAGTGTTAGTGTTAGCTTGTATTTTATTTAGTTTAAAAAAGCAGTTGCCTTTTAAAAACGATATCATTATACCTACTCATTAAAAAAAACTTTGAGACCAACCCTTAATCACGTTTTTTTTTTGTTGTTCCATAGAAAAGTGTTATTAACACTCAACTAAGTTATGGAACAGCACCTTTTTTGTGATAATATAATATATTAATATATTATCACAAAAAGCTGCTGGTTGGTCCGTTGTTTATATGTATGAGTTACAATGATATCCTTGAATAGCTTGAAGCTTGTAATAATGCACTTCCATGTCGCTTTCGCTGATAAGTTCGATCTTAAAACACCCAATTCACTGTTTGAAATCTATCTTGTTCGTGCATCGGTTATACGAGTAAGACAGGGTATTTGCCTGCGCCCAAGTTGGTTTTCAATCTCGCTATCTCGTCTCGAGCCGGATTGAATGCGAAAAAGGTGATATATTCAAGACAGCCAGCTATAGGTACCATTTAGTCGTCGAGATGAGGAAATGTTTTAGTTACACGTGGTTTGACACCTAGAAGGACGTATTCATGATTTCTTTTTCGAGCCAGCCAATCCTAGGCGCAAATTGTATGAATGACTTTTCGAGTCCCCAATCAGAAGCGCCATTCAATATCCTCCCGCGACCGACGTGGCTTACTCGTGCAAAAGCAAATTTTGACTTCATGCGCGATCAATTGGTTACACGTTTATCTTTGTACACAATGGACGTTCTTAATCAGCAAGAACCTCGATTTTTGAATAGTTAGTATGACTTTGCACAAAAATATCAAGTGAAATATTAAAAATATATAATATATTGAAAGAAAGCAAAATATTGAATGGTTCAAACCACTCGTTGCGTTATCGAGTGATAATAGTATTTCAAAATGCGATTTTTGTTGGGAATATCATTCGAAACTCTGTCTTTTCGCATGATATTTTCGTGCTTAATATCATAGCAATTCAATAATCGAGCCCCGCTTTTAACATTTAACATTCCAATAAAGTTCCTCTTTTGTATTTAGTCCCGTCCCAAGCATGTACATATTCGCGTCAGACGTGATGCGTCACGTCTCGACGTAAAACTTTTTATTGCCTCACAAGTACAAAACTGCCACTAAGAGTTTCCGCTAGAAAAGCGAGAAAATTACAGAAGAGCAACAAGAACAACTGAAACTCTCATCAAGCGAGATTGATGCACAACATCCGTCGTAGACGCTCGACAAATCGCAGACGCACAAACAAGTATTGAACTAAAAGACCCAAGACGTAAAAGCAATAGTAATTTTTAAACTTTCGCGATTTGAACACATGTTTTAAACGTTTATCGGGACTTATCACGTATTATTTAATATAGGTAAAAAATATGTACCTTTCGCTCGATGTTTCGACCATGTTACAATGGCCGTGGTCACGAGCTGACTGATTATATTAAATAATACGTGATAAGTCCCGATAAACGTTTAAAACACGTAAAAGCAATACCTGGAGATAGCATACGTGACATGTTTGTAATCTGAGCTTGCTCTAGTATTAGTTGAAATAAACAATCTATTTTTAATTTGCCAGAGCACTAAATAGGAAGAAATCCCAATGTAACGAAGGGATTGAGCAAAATCTGTATATTTGATGTACCTATAAACTCTGCGATTTGATGTAAACTTCTCCTATAGCATTGAACGTTTAAATGTTTTATTATGTACTAGCTGACCCGATAGACGTTGCCCTGTCTTAGCTATGAATGCCTATAACGAATTTAACGTTTCCTTGAGTGATCTGGATGTATTTAATGATTCTTTATATGTTTTTAAAAACAAAATAGTAAAGTCTCTAACTAGAGACAAATAATATTAAGAATATCATATAATTTTGTTATTAGATTATATAGTTTTTAGTGTCTAACCACTTTTTTGGCGAATGTTGTATACGCCTGTAAAAGGTGTTCATATCAGATCTATGTATGTATAATTATTTTGTATTTTTTAAGAATGTGTAATATGTTCACTGTTGGCGTATCTCTATCAATAAATAATAATAATAATAATAATGAATGTCCAAAAATAATAAGATTTATTAATTGGAAAAATACTTTTTATAAGCAAGCTTTTTTATATTCTTCTGAGCATGCCCTTTCATTTGATGCTCATATTATGATGGTAGATAAGGATATTGTGTCCGCCATCTTGGGGCGTCCGCTATATTGAAATTATCACCTAGGACCAAAGTGCTTGGGAAGACAAATCTAACGAACCCAATCTCGACGGAATTATGTCGTTTTGTTTAATAGTTCCTATGGTCACCTTCTGTCTCCATGATCAGACCACACACACATCGCCTTTTATATAAATAGTGTGTTTGATGATTTCTAAAGTCATAAAAAATGTGACATTGAAAGTGTCAACTTCACTGAAATCTAGCCATTGCCTCTGCAGTAGCCTTAGCACGTACAGAGTTCTCAACAGTTTTTATACTCTTGCTGTCATGCTTTTAGACGGAGTTGCATAATTATACGAATACTGGGAGAACACACGAAATTAGTTTTGGTCCTGTATGGCCTGACCTCGGTGGCGGTATCCTCAAAGTAAATTAGTGCTAGCCCAACTCGTAAAAAAAATTCATGAGCTTCATAACTCTACTTTCTGCACAGTTTTATACCTATGTTCTTTTTGTATTTCTGAAGAACATTGCAAGTTAACGCAATCAACTTTTGATTCGTGCAAAGTTCTTGCCTCAGAATTTTCAATTGCATTAAATTGAGCCGAGCAGATCTTAACAAGCCTATTTAAGAACAAGCGCCATCCCAAATGTAAGAAGTGATTGATGCACCACATTTGCCGCTGGCGTTTACCAAATTGGCTGAAGTTGGGGATTTCGCCAAAATTACGGAACTCGTATGAAGGAGCAAACATAAAAGCTAACGACTGTGGGAACTGTGAGTTGCGAAGCCAGTTCGAGTTTGTAAAGGGACCTGAAACCTGAGTTTTAGACCACAATTCGGGAGTGAAAGTTCGACTTTTAGCTCTGTTGCCGCGTTATCGTTATATTTTTTAAGACAAAAGTTACTAATTATTGATTTATTTTTCGTTTTAACCATGACCTCTGTATTACTTGATAATTTCACGACAAGATTTGTTGTAACTTGGCATACCACGGATTGGAGCAATAATCGACTCGCTTTCGTGTTTCTCTCCACGTGTAACTAAATCTTGCCCATGAACGTGTTCCGAGATATTGTGCACGCTCCCGGTTCCGAAATTGATTTATTTTAAGCACATCTCTCTTGCACGTACGTGATGCTACACTCTCACCTAGATTAGTGCCTGTAGAGCTGCTACTTTGCGCTTAAAGGTAAACCGCGTCTCGCGCATTACCTCATGTCGTCGTCGTTTCAGCTAAAATTAGTTTTTTTTTTTGCTAAATAAAAACGGGATTCATTCCCTAATTTTCCACTCTTATTAATAGAGGTAGAATAAGTATTTTCTTGAAATTTAATTTACCACTAAAATATAATAAAATCAATAAAATCGGCTCACAATCAGCAAAGACATTGCGTAACATACACACATAAAAAACAGGCCAACAAAATCTCCTCTTCTTTTTTTAAGTCTGTTAATTCATAATTAAGTCTGGCGGGTGGTCGCACTGTCTGGAAAGAAATGGGGGAGACCTTTGCCCAGGAGTGGGACAGTATAGGTTAATAAAAAAAACATAATTAGGTAATTGCTAACACTTTTCAGCAATTTATTTATTTTTGCTAATGAAAATAGTACTATGGTGCGGAACGAACTCGAGACTGGCTTCATTGTACCAGTAACTTAAGTACTCGCACCACTCGCACGCACATTTTAGACACGATCAAAAACGAACATGTACTTAATAATTATGCTTTATTTGATTCAATTTATCGAATAATTTTGTACTTATTGCTCTTGTCCTTTTCAAACTCCTCGTGAGCGGAATAAAATATTTTCACGTCAAAATTTAAATATCGCTCTTAATTTAAACAATCAGAGAGTATTTCGATCCGGACAAGAATGTTACGTTTAATATATTATTTCGTCTCAACTTATTCAACGAATGTGACCCGTTCATGACATCGTTCTCAACAACTTGGTAGAATCTCGCGAGCTCTTACTTCCCTTTGCTGAAATTTCATTCGAGCTGCGCCTTTTAATCTCTTATGTCTTTTCAATACTTCAGTGCGAACATTTCTCATTGAAATAAATGTATTTTTACGTAATAGCGGGCTTTGTCGATGGAAACCGCTAATGCTTTCCAAGCTAACGAGTTTCTTTTGTGAGGATCATGGCGAGAGCGATTTAACCAGTCTCTTTATTCTAACTTATTTTATAAGTTTTAGCAACACAAGAATCTGATTTTCTATATTACCAACTAGCTGACCTGACAGACGTTGTCCTGTCTTAGAACTGTCAAACACGCAAAGTCAAAATTGTAAATCTTATTTTACTACACCTTGGGTTACCTTATTGGAGTTTTAGTAAGGATCCCTTGTTTTTTGGAAAATATAATATAGCCTATGTTACCCGGAGATAGTGTAGCTTCCCAACAGTGAAAGAATTTTTCAAATTGGTTCAGTAGTTTCGGAGCCTATTCAATGCAAACAAACAAACAAACAAACAATCAAATCTTTCCTCTTTATAATATTAGTATAGATAATATTAGTATAGATAACGAGAAACCGTAAAATATTATTCCCAGGCTTCGTTAACAATTTTTTTGGGTATACTATGTTAATAAAGTAAATATTTAGAAAAAAGAAAAACCGACTTCAGACTCCACCCACAAGATGGACCTAAAGACCTAAAAGAGACCGCAGGGAAACGCTGGATGCAGGTCATTTCCAACCGTCCCTTTTGGAGATCGATGGGGGAGGCCTATGTTCAGCAGTGGACGTCCTATGGCTAAAATAATGATGATGATGATGATAACTTCAAGACTATACTTACATGTACCTACTACCTATTTACTTACATCAATGTGTACTACATAATTTTTAAGTCGTTTGACCTTTTTATACAGATATGACAGTTAAAACAGAGATTGAAAGTCCACAGACGAAAACGTCATCTATGTTTATTTTTTGGTTCTGTTGATTTTTTCAAAAAGCTTATGTATCAATTTAAATAAAATTTTATAAAGGGCCAACCTTCTCTGACGTGTGACCTATCAAACAAAAAAGCAATTCATAATTGGAGAATTAATCACGTAACAAACATACAAAAAGCAGTCGAATTGAGAACCTCCTCCTTTTTTGAAGTCGGTTAAAAGGATAGCTCATAAGATTCAGCTATTTTAGCATGTAACTGTTTACACACTGAAACAAACACATTTTTGAGGTTGCGCAAAGTAAAACAATAACAATGGAACTTTGCAACAACTCGTCCCGGGAGTTACCAAGGCAATAAATAGTTTCCCAAGTTAGTGCGGCGGGTAATTCGCTCACGTGCGTGTATTTATGAAGGCTCTTAATTGAGAGCCAGTTCCTGATAGTCTGGCAAGGAGAGTGTGATATTGAAATGATTTATTACCCTAGGCTTGGATGATGCCATCGTAATAAATGGCTCTATTGAATTGGAAGCTTCGCTTACTCGCGGAAGCGTGGCGTGTTGTGGACTTCGTCATTATAATCTATACTAATATTATAAAGAGGAAAGATTTGATTGTTTGTTTGTTTGTTTGCATTGAATAGGCTCCGAAACTACTGAACCGATTTGAAAAATTCTTTCACTGTTGGGAAGCTACACTTATCCCCGGGTAACATAGGCTATATTATATTTTCAAAAAAAATAGGGATCCTTACTAAAACTCCAATAATGTAACCCAAGGTGTAAAAGAATTAGATTTTCAATTTTGACTTTGCGTGTTTGACATTTCTAAGACAGGACAACGTCTGTCAGGTCAGCTAGTTCATAATAAAGTTATTGTATCTTGTCTAAGACTTCTGTTAGAATTCACAACCTACTTATATTATAGATTTTTTTATTAAAAATCTCATTTTTTTTTAATCAATATAGCTATCGATTTCACGTTTTATTACCTACTAGCGGTCCGCCCCAGCTTCGCACGGGTATAGATTATAGCCTATGTCACCCGGGGATAGTGTAGCTTCCCAACATTGAAAGAATTTTTTTAATCGGTCCTGTATTTTTGAGCCAATTCGTTACAAACATACTTACATACAAATCTTTCCTCTTTGTAATATTAGTATAGATTGGTGTAAAACAGTTTTATTATATTTTTTATTTTCCATTTTTCATGCACACACAACTCAACACAACCTTTTTTACACTTTTTACACTAAGAAATGTTTTATTTATTAAAAAAATACTCTTTAATACAAGTTTTTTCGTATTCTTCTTAGCAAACCCTTTCATTTGTTACCCATATCATGATGGTAGATAAGAACATTTTGTCCGCCATCTTTGGGCGTCCGCCATATTGAATTTATCATCTGGGACATGTGCTTGGGAAGACAAATCCAACGAACCCAAACTCGATGGAGTTACGTCGTTTCGTTTAGGAGTTCCTATGGCAACCTTTTGTCTCCATCATCAGACCAGCTCGATGGTACCATAATAGTGCTAACAGACGCTCAAACGCGGCTGACCTCAACCGCCGTCTGACCAATGGGAGAGAGAGAGAGGGAAATATTATATTCTCACTCTTTCTCTCCCTTTGGTTGGACGGCGTTCCGTTAGCCGCGTTCCATTGCATTGTCACCGAACTTACATAAGTATGCCAAATTTTAGCTCAATCGGTTGAAGATATCTGCTTCAAAATTGAGTTAAAAGATTTCATTCCACCCGAACAAACATACCTACATACATTGTAATTGAAATAAAAGCTTGTAACATAATGTACCGTTTGTCTATGCTACTACTAAATAGTTAGGTAACCATATCTACACGAAATCCTCCCTATATTTACTTACAGACTATATATAGTATTTATTAAGGAATATGGCGACAACCCATAACATTTTCTATGGTCTTCAATAACCGTTAGGAATAAAAAAAGTTGGGTGAATACGCAGCGCAAATAAAAAAGAGATCACCAACAATATTTTCCAAGTGTTCTGAGCTTAAAATCGAATCACCTCATTAAAACAGAGCTAAGATGTCAGACTGAAATACGTATATTAACACGCCTCATAGCCTCCTTAAGCGGTTACTGGACAATAAAATGCTGGTTGAGTGCGGTCTTCCCGATATAACACGATAAATTCTTTATGGGCATATCATATGAATCGCTGAAGCTGCAAACGGCCCGAAATATAGAGTTCATCTAGAAATCTGGCGTACATCGCATTATTTCAGTTGTATCTTGAACTTGTCTCTCTCATTCTACTATAAATAAAGTGAGATAAAAACCAAATAAGCTTAAAAACGAATGCTCAAAGAGATAGGAGTAGCCTGGGTCCTCGTCACTCTCGTTAGCTGGTAGATGTTTTCGTTAAAACATTGTACCTATAATTATGTACAGACAAATATCTTCTACGTAGGCATCTATCAATGTGATCAATTTCAATTACCTACCTTTTTTATATTTACCGGCCGAAGGGTTAAGAACGCTAGCAAAAAGGTCTTGACACTTCACATTTTAATCTGCAAAAGCTTAATCTTACAAACAGATGTTACAGGTCATTAAAATTTTAATGTTATTTCTTATACGTACAGAACAAATCCGCCACTGGTTTTTGCTAAGCTATAATAAAAGTAAGCTGAAAAAACGGGGCTCTACAACAAACCGTTTCAAATCAAATTACTCTTGTACGTCTGTAAATTTAGCTTTGAAAATTTTTCTCTGAAGAAATTGAACTAAACTAACTTTTACTCAACCTCGTCGTGTTTTTCTTGATATTATTTTAGTAGGTACTTAATTACAAGCCTTGTTTTCACCCGCGTCTTTGCTAAGCTATAATAAAAGTAAGCTGAAAAAACGGGGTTCTACAACAAACCGTTTCAAATCAAATTACTCTTGTACGTCTGTAAATTTAGCTTTGAAAATTTTTCTCTGAAGAAATTGAACTAAACTAACTTTTACTCAACCTCGTCGTGTTTTTCTTGATATTATTTTAGTAGGTACTTAATTACAAGCCTTGTTTTCACCCGCGTCTTTGCCCGTGTTGTTCTATGGAAAAATACTGGAGTTCTTGTAAGCAGAGAAAGAAGCAATATTTTAGGATGCTAGTGTATGGGCTATCCCTTGGACATTGACTACCGATATGGCTTAGTAGTAGACCGGCTGTCTTATGACCAGGTCCCACATTAGATTCTCGGCCGGGCAGATGTATGAATGATGAATTTAATTGAATATATGCTTGGGGCCTGGGTGTCAGTTGTCCGCGTCTTTGTAGGTTTGTGCCATGTTTTGCAGTAAAATTGCCTGAAATTATCTAAATAAACAATTATTGTCGTACTCGTCAATCTCCTGATTATTTTTCTTTGGCTGCTGAAGATAAAATCATATCACAATTGCATATAATATTTCTCGCGACATGTTCCGTTAAACACTTTCGCATGAAAGAATGTCGCCTTTGCTGGACACTTGCATTCCTGCCCATCATACCACGCAACTTCTAAAGAGAAGTTAATTTTTTCCGTTAGCATGAAAAGTACATCAGAGACGCAAAATTATATCATTCCCTTGGCGATCTCAGACATGAGGACCCAAACGGTGAGATAGGAAGACTTAGGGAGAAACGCCCCTGCGTCGTTAGTCGATGACGCTGCAACATGTCAGCTCCACGGAACCCTTGTTGCTTCAAAAGAGATATTCTTGCAGGAAATTACGAAAAACTTTGATCCATTTCCGAAGAAAACGTCTTAATAAAAATTAAAACTTGCCCGAGCAATTTATTTTTTATATTTTTGTTTCTATCTGTGTACTGTGTAGGTATTATAGCAAAAGTTGTTAAAAATAAAATAATTTCATCCATTCATTTGCGTTAAGTTAACCTTTACGAACCTTACTACGGTCACTGTGTTAAACCAGCATAAATTTAAATATAGGTACTACATCATACAACTACCTTTATTGATATGACTTGATGATTTTTTGTGTTTTTATTTATTTATTTTCAACCGACTTTAAAAAAGATTCTCAATTCAATTGTTTTTTTAAATATGTACTTACTCCACAACCTACTCGATATCTTCGCTACTTGAGAACAGTTTTTTTTTAAATTACATAATGTTCCCGTTTAAATTCGGAGAAAATGTAATACCTACTCTGATGTTAAATGTCCAAGTTGTTAAAACCTGTTTATTAAACTTTCCGTGATGGGAATGTTTTTTTTTTCGTGAAAATGTAAATTGCTTTGATTATCAAATAATTTTTAGCGTTTTTACTAGCAGTAGAAGAAACACTTTCATCTGAATAATAAATTATTGTACCTTTTTCTTTGTGATTATCATAATTATACCTAATCTAATATTCATGATATTCTTATTGACGCAGTAAAAATTTTCTTTTGTCTTAAAATCAAATTGAGTTGATCTTATAATTTTTCATATTTAATAGACATGTAGTAAACTCAATTGTTTTCAATTAAAAATTCAGGTTTATGGACATTTATCAAATAGTTTATAGGTCGTTTTTCCTACGAAAAAAAATCTCTCTTCTGTGGTTTTACTAATAGCTTGGTAACAACGATTGTGCATTTATAGCTGTATTTCAGAACAGCCGCAATTGCTGTGCACACGGCGCTGCGGTTTGGCTTTAATCGAAAATCGGCCCGCTAGCATTAATTTTATGAGATATTGCCAGTATTAAAACAATGTAAAGCAGATATTGTATGGTACGGTATGCAAAATAAAGTTATTAGATAATTGGTGTACTTTATATCTATGCCTGAATCTCTGAATGTCTGTCACAGGACGAAGAACATCTACAGGCAGATGCATTTAGGTCGCCGATCAGATGACATCGCGAGAACGATAGAAAAACAGTGGACGAGACTAGCAAAGTGGTGAAACAGGTTCTGTACCGAAGAGGAATGCTAAAGTAGCTACTCAGCAGTAGGTAAAACTGATTGATGATAATGCACACACGTCACGCAACGAGCTATGGAGAGGCCTATGCTCGGGGTTTCTCTACGAGATCGAATCAGAAATGAGGAGATCAGTAGGCGAACGAAAGTACCGACATAGCCTACCGGACTAGCGGAAGTTGAAATGGCAGTGGGCATAGCACATAGCACGCAGAACAGATGGCAGTTGGGGCTTGAAAGGTTCTTGAATGGAAACCACGGACCGGCGGTAAGCGCAGCGTAATACGTCCACCCACAAGATGGACAGACGACCTAAAAAAGACCGCAGGGAAACGCTGGATGCATGCCGCTTCCAACCGGCCCTTTTTGGAGATCGATGGGGGGGCCTAAGTCCAGCAGTGGACGTCCTACGGCTGAAATTATGATGATGATGATGATAATTGATTTATCAAGGTGTATATAGTAGAAGACCCAGGGGCCTCAGCCCAACAAAATGGACCGACCAAGTATCGAAACAGCTCAGCACAAACATCACTGAGGCGATGTACTAGTTTGGACTCCGTCAAAAATTGAAGCAGATTTTTCGCCATGTTACAAAAGATCGGGTTCGGGAGCAATTCGACGCTCAGCAGTGAGCAAACGAAGTAAGGATGAGAAGAATGATGATGAAATATTGCATAGCTAGTTCACTCTCCCGGATAAAATCATAATTTGAATAACCGTCATCCATTTGTGGGTATTAGGAACAATAGCTTCTGAATAATACTCCCATTTAGATGCAAGTACACCCAGGTACGAACGTTTTACCTGTCTCGTGGTTTAGTCGTCGTAGCCAGGTTGTTCACCCACGAATTTTCATTTTATCTTCACCCTTATTTCACCAATTTTATGACTTATCATCTGCATAACCGAAATGCAGCCCTCTTGGTTCAGCATTATACGAGACCATCTGGTATAATCACTGTGCCAAAGCTTTATAATCCTCCTCCTCCTTTTTTATTCATTTCTCTTGAGATGATTTTGGAGTCGCACGTCTTGTGCATTTGCCAGTGTCAAGTATTGTAATATTTTCAAGTTGTTCTAGGTATCGTCAAATAAATCATAGTCAAACATAGATGAGTCAAACAGAACAAGTAACGGTCGAGTCAATCATCCATCATTTTACTAGGACGTAAAATGGTGTAGGATTTACTAGAGGCTTGTATGAAGTTTTGGATCCAACACTAAAAGACATGTTTCACCTCGAGTACGTCCACTAATACTTAATTAATAATCATCATCATCAGCCTATTTGAAGTTTGACTACCCTGTATTAAAATACTTATGTTAGCTTTATCACCATTCGTAAAATTTTAATTTATTCACCACATTGTTTACACAAAATAGCTTGTGTGTTAAGTTTTATGAAAAATCGTAAATATTAATTATGCTATTGTTCGTGAAACAGCTGCTGGTGTCGCAATTTATTTAAACTAACAAATCTTATACTTTAAATTGTTCGAATTTAAATAAAAATCGTTATAAATATAACACGCCAAATGTAGTCATGCATAGACAGTAGACAGTAGTGGCAATGGGCAGGCCACATCGCTCGAAGAACTGATAACCGATGGGGGAAAAAAGGTTCTTGAGTGGAGACCACGAACCAGAAGACGCAGCGTAGTAAGGCCTCCCACTAGATAGATCAACGATATCGTGAAAGTATCGAGCATCCAGTGGATGCAGATGGCAGGCCTTCGTTCAGTGTGGAGGTCTAAGGGGAGGCCTATGTTTGGCAGCGGACGTCTTCTGGCTGATGATGATAGACAGTATAATAATATAATAGTAGTAGTAATTTATAATAGTTCAAAATAAACATGACACAAATAAAACTACTATTAGATGCAAACTTGTAATTTTCATGGTACATATAGGTGATGGTTTCCATTACTAGGGTTCCCGGAACTCCCGTTTTGATCTTATTTCTCTTGGGTTTATGTCTGAAAAATAATAATGTTTGAAGTAATGTGAGTTAATAACCATAAAATTACACTATTTTTATAAACAAGCTGCGCCCCGCTGTTTCACCCACGCGAATTACTTCTTATATCATCAGCTATCTGCCAGTGAAAGTCCCGTGAAAAACAGTCCAGCAGTTTTGGAGTCCATAGGGAACATACATAATTTTTACATATACACATCGCCTTTAATAAATAAAAAGAAATGAAAGTTTGTCAGTTTTTCTTATGTTCTTTACCACGGAGTAGGTACGGGTGAGCGAATTTAGATTAAATGTGGTATGATAATTTAGCTGAAGTATTTCGTAGCTTATGTCCTAGCTAGATTAACATATTGATTTTACCCAAAAAATACGGTTCCTGTAGGATATCGAGTGCAACCTCTGCTAGTTCATTAAAAAGGTAATAAATTACTCTATTCATCCCGTCAAAAATCGCAATAGGATCAATCAATAATCAATAAACAATCAATCGCAATCAATATGATATAATAACTGGTTGATATTAAATGTATTTTAATGTTACTCACCATCTGGACTATCCCAAATGGTCTCTACGTAATCTACAATCTCGGTACCATTTGCATAGTGATGGATCGTGGTTAACCTCTCAATCAGCTTGGGTTTACAGTGTACGTCGTAGATAGAGACTGCATCAAACGCCTGTTCTCCTTTCGTTACCTTATCCCAGAAGTTTTCATCTGGACGGAACCAAACAACCGGTTTGTCCACAACAGTTTTTAATTCCGAATCATCTAGAAAATATAAAAAACAATCAGTTCCTAACAATATAACATTTTTAATGCTGAATTCTGGCTTGATTCTGGCTCAATAAGCATTGCCGTTCAGCGTGTTAATGCCGTCAGCATGCTAGGTACGCTGCCAACTGATAGTGGGCTTGAGCATTTGGATTGTCTTAAGAACTTCAACGGTATATGGGCAGGCTGGCAACAGATTTTTTTTTGTGTTAGCTTGTATTTTGTTTAGCTAATAAAGGCACCTGCGCGGTAAAAAAAATGTTTAGGATCAGATAAATATGTAGACGCAGTTTCCAAACCTGGCCAGTCGTACACGTAGAGGTCCTTCGACCGCTACGTGGATTTATTTATAAAAAGATGAGTCATATTTTTCGTTGGTTTTGATAGTTTTGATATACCACCAAAGCTCATCGTTCGTACATCGTTACAAAACTTGTGGTCAATTGAACTGTGAGCCATTTAGCGAAAATAAATGCTGGCTTACCAATTTTTAGGTCTTCTCTTAGTTTAGTCTGTTCTCGTGAGATTGCTGTATCTCTTTTATCCTGGTAATTTTCTGTAAAAAAATATTATTTAAGTGATCATGAAACTAAAAATAAGTTGAAATACTAATGCAAGTATTACGTGTGATTAGACTTGCGCAAAGTTGCTATGAGATATTTGTTCATTGCATCCAATATTAATGAACTAACCGTTTTCTAAATCTCTTTTCTCTTCATAAGTATCTGAAAAAGCTGATACTGGCATTGACTCATCTGTTTGTCCTTTATCAGCATTATTATCATTTAACGTTTGTTTTGCTCCATCATAATATGCTGCTGGGTTATTGTATTCATAACCTGTTAGAATTTAGAGGTAAAATAAAATTATAGTGAGATGTTTGAAAATTGCATTAGAAAAACGAGTATATCTGTTTAATCGGTATACCTTACTATGGTTAGACGGTTTTTACTATTTACTTACTAATTTACTGACAAGTTTTCATTGTTTTAACATCTTGTGATTTTTTTCAAATAGTAGTAACATAATCGTCTTTATAAAATGTCATGGTTCTTAAACATTTGAATGAGTTGAGTCTCATTTGGTATTTTTATTTTG
The DNA here is from genome assembly GCA_914767915.1 of Agriopis aurantiaria. Classification (NCBI taxonomy): domain Eukaryota; kingdom Metazoa; phylum Arthropoda; class Insecta; order Lepidoptera; family Geometridae; genus Agriopis; species Agriopis aurantiaria. Next base: position 13,926,614 of record OU611989.1, on the reverse strand, counting down.
TATATATTTTTTTTTTTTAAAGGTGACATTTCGGAAGAGTTTTTAACGTTATATTTATTTTAGACAAGTGACAAAGTTAGGTTTAATTTGGATTTGGAATAACCCATACCTCTCTTATTAAATGTCCATTTAGGTAAATTGCTCGACTGTATCGTGTGAAAACCGTCAAAACTGTTTCCTTGTATATCTTTATCAGTTCTTGAATTCTGCTGTGATATATATGATTTAGTGTTTGGAGTATTGTATTTGGATTCCTCGTTGTAATCATTTTCTTCGTAATCATAATAGTTATTAAAAATTTGAGCTCTTTGAAGTATTTCAGTTGTTTGTGTTGTGAAAAGATATTCTTGTTTTTCATCATTTGTGTATGCTGTAGAATGTTGTGACGTATCAGTGGGAGTAGCAACAACAATATTAGTAGTACTGTCAACAGTACTGGCAGTAGTGCTATCAGTAGTACTGACAGTAGTACCATCAGTAGTAATATCAGTAGCATTCATAGTAGTTCTATCAGTATAACTATCAGCAGTACTAATAACAGTATTTTCTGTAGTAGATTGCATGACATTTTTGATTGTATCAATGTTGTCATTTGTTATTGTTGTCTGTGGTGAAAAGTTGGTAGTGCTGTCGATAATATTTTCAGTTGTCGATTGTATTGGCATGATATATTCAGGTTTAAAGTATTGCATGTCATATGTCGTATTTTCTGTTGTCATCTGTGTTAAAGGGTATTTATAGTTTTGAAGCGTACCAGGGTGATCATGATCGTTTGGATTCCAATCAGTATCCCTTGGAATTTTGGTAATTCCTGTATCGAATGGCACTTCAAGAGATGTTTGACTTTCCGTTTCATCGGTCTCTTCTACTTCTATTATAGCGTAAACATGATTTGGTGCATCTTTGGACTTAATGTGAGCAATATTAAACTCGTCCACTACAATATCATCTAAGTTGTCGACGTGCTCATATGTTCCATTCATGTGTACAATAATATAATGTTTGGGAAGAATTATTTGATTATTTACTAGTTGTTGCGATGCTATTATTGGTTCTTGGCCGTCTAAAACAATATTAGATTCAATAAAAACAATGTTTTTATGTACCAAAATTATTGAAATTGCAATGTAATTTTTATTACTAAATTACCTGGATGTACTGGTTCAGACGAATTTATTCCAAGATCCTCGCTGGGGTTATTTTCAGGTGGCATATTGGATTCGTTCGGCTTCATTTCAGCTAAGTTAAAGTCTATTGGCTGCGCTTTCTCATTATCAGGTACAAGCCATTGATGATACTCGACGGGGCTAGGCGTTGATATATAATTGTATTGGTTTTGAGGAAGCCATCCTTGCTCGTAGCTGTTAAAATTCTTAAGAGGGTTTGGTGTCATCGGCCCTGCCGATTTATAGTGTGAATATCTCTGATCATAATTGCCTTGATTCACGTATGGCTTGACATAGTTTTGAACAAAACTGTTTGCTTCATACGGTCTTCCATAAAACTGACTCTGTTGTGTATTGTGTAACCCTTGATTATTCCACCATCCTTCAGAAAATACATTACTTGTGGGTGCCGGAGTTGAATGTTGAGGTAACAAGGCATTAGACCATTGAGGGTAGTATCCATTCTGTAGCGTTGCTACTGGTGTAACATTATCGTAACTGTTAATTGGTTGTCCATAGCCATAAGCTTTTACCGGTCTTGCGAAGTTACTGCTATCAATTTGTTGTCTTTCCGGGTTATTATAATTGTGATGATTCCACACAAAGTTTGGACTTTGTATGCTTTGCGATATTTCTTGATATCTAGGCCATAATGGATTTACATTTTGGCGAAGTGCATATATGGGATCGTTTTGCCGGACGCCTGTTTGATATTCTCCATCTCTGCTTCCTTCAGGGTATGGGAAGGAATCTAAAAAAAATGTGTTTATTTTTAACGGATACATTTTGGGGAGTGTGCATAGGATCTGCATGATCACATTCCTTCCTGCCTAATTTATATTGGACGGCCAGAGCAGGCACAAAAATACGATACCGTTTCTTGGTTGATACTCCAAAAATCCGAAGGAAGCGCTTTGATTACACTTAGGTAGAATGTGATAACCGCTAGACTTTGGAATGCGTCACGAGTGAATCGGTTTCTTCTAGACAAGCGTTCTCCATCGTAGACCGCAAGGCGAAATGGTGGTCAAACGCAACCCAATTCAATAATAATATATAAAAAAATTGTTAGTTAGGTACCTAGTTGATAAAGTAGATATGTATTATGCAACTATTTCCTCGAGTTCTACAAGAATTATCTTTGAAAGTTATGTCACTAACACTATATTAAAAGCAAGCATAGTTTATAAAAAGGCTGTTAAAAATACACCAGTTTTGACAGCGTATCCTTGTTTTGGAATTGTTATAGCGTAATAATTTTAATAGGCATCAAAAATCTTTGAAACTCACCGACCAAAGAAGAGCTTATAACCAAAAAATAAAAGAAAACCAATTTGTACCCCATTTCCGTGCCACATGTGTGCTGTAGCAAAAGTACCACACCACTGCCAAATCGATTTCCTGGTGAATAACGCACTTAACCACAAAATAACAAAATGAAAGCTGTTCAAATACCTGTTCATAGAAATATATGTAGGTATACAATGTATGAGTGTGCATACAGACATTCCTGACGTCACAATATTGGATCCTATTGGCCCAAAGGTACTGAACAAACAAAAAATATTAACAACCATACGTTATTTATTCGACTGCTTTTGTTTAATCTGTTAGATCATGTAGTATACGAAATTACGAAATGAAAGTTTTCATTTCAGTTTTAAACAATGACTAAATTAAATAGAAATATTTTTAACGTCAGGTTACCTAAAATCACTTATTATTATTGTATGTTTGCACTCGGAGAGTGTACAGAAATCAAAAAATAACTGTGCAGAATCTTGTACTTAGTTACGTATACCTACCTAAGACGAAGCGTAGCTACTTTCTTTCAGTAATTGCAATGCAACAACTTTAAAGGTTCAACTTCTATTCCTAGATACTACAGTTAGATTAATTGAAGCTTAAACTACCCTACGCTTCTTCGAAAAACGTACCTACCTACTCGTCAATTCGTGTACGTCATCCCAAAATGGGACGTAAACGGAAACAACAGATCTATTCGTATAACGACAGGTGGTAACAAGTTACCTTGTTACATTTTCATAATAATGTACAAATATTTGTTTTGGTCTATTATCGTAATTTATACTGTTTACACTTCAAATATTTTTACCTATTTATATACATCCAATCTTACCGGGTGTACAAGAGAAAAGATCCCGATCCCGAAACGCTATTACTTCTTATACTATCTAAACACAATCGAATACCAGTATTATTCATATACTTGTTTTAGTGCCGTCACATTTTTAACACAAATCTCACAAAATTACTGATATCAACAATACATAAATGTGAGACGCTAAGTGGTTTGTGAAGAGCAATTTGTAGGCTGTTGTGGGATTATAATACGTATTCGCCCCTGCATTGCACTATTTAGGCTTTATATGTATTGAAATATGTTTTATATGTTTTTTATATGTATCGGGCTGTCGTTCAGTGTGGAGGTTAAAGGGGGAGGCCTATGTTCAGCAGTGGACGTCTTCCGGCTGATGATGATGATGATGTATTGAAAAGGTTGTTTTCTCCCTTTTTTTATAAAAGTGCTTTATTGAGAAAACCTTTAACTTCTTGTTTAAAAAAAAGGTCCAACTTTAGATCAGAAAAACATTGGATTTTCGACCCACCAAGTGCACCGCCAACGCTCCAAACTAGAACGATAAGAACAACGTCAAGCCGTGCGCCGTATCGCACTTTATACCCACCGAACACTCCAAATCATTCTAGCGGTAGATCGAGTTGTCGCATGACTATAGTCTCCAATGTTGCCCGTTGCACTTGACTATTTTATAATGTCGACGGCGGCGCCGTCATATACTTTTCAAAACTAATAAGCAGACGTGCTCTTCTCTTTTTAACCGACGAACAAAGGAAGGGGTCGTCAAGTCGACGCGTATTTTTTTGTTAATCTAACATCTTATTTTGCACAGATAGGTATGTATTAATATATACGTAGCTGGTAGGTAGGTATGCGATGATAATTAAAATGTAACCTACCTCATGTGAAGCTGTTGTGCAAACAAGGAGAACTTAACAAAAATAGTTTTGGATTCACTATTCATTGTAATATGGTTTCCTTTGTGTAAGAATATCATTAATTGAGATATTGTTGCAACTGCATTTGTGTTTGTTTTTACAGAATAAACAGAGACGTAAAACACTAGATTCTTTCCATTATAAAAATAAACTGTCTATTTCACGACATGCATAAATAGTAGATTATTCAACAAGGGGATGAATAAAGCAGTCTTAGGTCACGGGCGTCATATTGAATCCCGAGCGTAATAAAAGCACTGATTCAGATCAACGACATAATAATCACGGCTTTTGTAGTTTTCCATCTGCAGAAATCGTCGAAGGTTTTCATTTATTTACCTGTCTTCTTTGACTTTTCTGGGAGCAGATTGCAAACAATGGCGTCGATTCTGTCATACCACTCACTAAACTAAACCAATTTGACAGGACTAAAATTATCTGCCTCTCTTTTCTTTGAGAGAAGGATGGCACCAATTTTAATGCTGTCAAATTTAGTTTAGAGAATCGATGCCATTGCCTATCTACGGCTTCGGATTTAATGGAATCCGGAGTCAAATCACTGTCGTCGATTAGAAATAAAAAATAAAAAAAATTATCAATATTTAGTAGCAGTAGTAGGATTCGTAGTATTAAACAAACAAATATTTATTTGAATGTTTAAAACTACAGCCATTTGAAGCATTCGCATCTTTTTTTATATTTTTCACACCACCCGCGTATAAAACTCCCTAGGGAATAAAGTGATTTGAATTTGGAACGTCAAATTCGTGTGGAAACTCGTGGAAAACTTTTAGTAAAAAAATGCCCATAAGGCATTTCAAAGAGGTTTGTTCGAAAATCGAACTGTCCACCATAAGAATATCCCAAAAAAAAAAAGGTTTAGGTACTGTGAGGTATACAAAGAATGTAAACCAAAGGCGGTGTTTGGTGCTGTGATTTTTAGTGAAACCTAGTTTTTTATTGTCTCGCAGAAGGTGTGAAAAGCAGAGTATCTCTGGAATAAAACCTGTCTTCGTCTTGGGCAGCTTGAACCGCCGCCCAATATGCCGCCCGCGACGTAAGACACTGTTTTATTCCCTTAGTGCATTATCTACTACCTATTTCGTAATTATGTATGTTGTGTTCTTATCGTGGTGGTTAGTTTTATTTAGTGCAGTCGTTATGGTAAAAATTGATACAAAATAGTTGAGGTGCCAAAAACTCAAATAAACTAAATTCAAATCAAATTATTGACCAGCGGGCTATAATTAAATTCAGTACAATATTGTTGCCCGGCTAGACCGTATAGGGCAATAGTTACTTACTTAAGGTTTGGTTTGCATGACATACCTATAATCCTACTTCCTACTAATTTAAATTATAAACGCGAAAGTTTGTATGTATGGAAATATGGATGATTGTTCCTCTTTCACGCTGCAACGGAACAACGGATCGACCTGATTTTTTGCATGGGATACTTCAAGAGCCAGGGAGTGACTTATATAGGCTACTTTTCATCATCATCGCCATTTTTCATCACTACGCGGGTGAAACCGCGGGGCGCAGCTAGCTAGTTAATAATACAATAACGCAACATATTTTTTTTTCACGTTGGCGCCAAAACTTCTTTGTTTCATAAAGAGATTATAAACATAATATTTCGTTACAACGCTTCATTAGGACTCTTATCCACATAATACTTACACTGTATATTCCAATAAATTATTATATTCTTATAAATTATCATATTCCAATAAATTATTATATGCCAATAAATTATTACATTTCTATAAATTATTATATCGGCAATCTGAGTAAGCATTCTACGTTTCGTGATTATTTGTTTAAATGGCGTTGAAACAAAATTGTAAACTATAAAGAAGCTAGGTAGGTAGGTATGTCTGTAGCCAAATTCATAACGATCCCAAAACTAGCAAAGGTTCCCTGAACTTTTCTCAAAGGCTCCTAAACTGTTAAAGTTCCATTTACGTACTTGAAAGTATTAGTTTGGTCGCACAGTTAACAAACTACAAACTAAGTTAGAGAGTTCCTTTTGACGTAAAATTTTAACACTACTACGGCTTAAGTTGTGGATACTGTCCGTTGTTGTAGATTTATGGTCACACCACGAAAAAAGAAAATACTGGTTTCATCATTGCTAGACACCGACCGTCTAAAACGTGTTTTAAAAGAGTTAAAATTGTGGAAGTACTCATAGGATATTATTTTTAACGTCGGCAATAGAGGAGAGACATGTAGCAGAACCTCATTTTGTGGAGCTCTCCTGATATTGAAATTCCTCCGCCGTGCAATAAGTATTCTCAGTTATGTGGTAGGTATTCCTGCCTGGAGATAATAAAACAACAGAACAACGCTGTGTTAAATCACGTAGGTACCTACAAACAAACCGTGAACAATTACTTGTCTCTCGAAGTGTATCGGGGCCATTTCTCTCGATCAGACATACCTCATGGGTAGTACCCCTATTACCAGTGGCGTAGCTATCGGAGGGCTAGGTGGTGCTATGCACCTCTTATTCATTTAATTTTTTATAATAATATTTTTACTTTATTAAAACCTAACCAATTTAGATAGAGTCCCAATTTTTTTGCACCGGGGCCTTTTCTTTCCTAGCTACGCCACTGCCTATTACGGAATTTATTTTCGGGTTCGGGTCTAGTCCAAGCTTTTGAGAGGTATTGGTGAGGCCGAAGCCAACACCAAGTATGAAATGTGTGTGAAAGGGAATATGAAACAATTTTTTGTACAGTATACCTATGCATTGATTTTTTTTTGGCTATTGTGGCGAGTTCTTGATTGCATTGTATCTATGGTATGAGGTGAGGTACACATCATCAGCCATTAAACGTCCACTGCTGAACAAGGGCCTCCCTCTTAGAGAGGGACGTTGCCATAATCCCCACGCTTGGCAGATGGCTTGGGGATCTCAGTACGTTCACCGTATAGTAATAGAACGCTGCTGCCCATCTTTCGGTCGTCCTGGTCGCATTTTTAGGACATATGCCCGGGTCCGAGGTGAGGTACAGCATCCGCCAATAGGCATGATGACTAATATTTTTTTATTACCTCATAAAAAAGCTGATCATAATTAGAGCACATCAACAAAACCAAAATTAAAATTAGTTCAAAAATAAATAAGATATAAGCATTTTAATTTAATTTAATTTTATGCTAGACAGAGAGCGCACTATACTGAGCCGTGACGTCACGGCTCAGGAGCGCCATACAAATGCTATACTAACACACGCTTTGCGAGAAAGGGATAGAATAAAATAATAATAATAATAAGACCCAGACCCCTGGCTTGCCTTAACCGGCCGTCTGGGGGTGGAAACCGCAAGAGCTAAAAACCTAAGCTCCAGGGTGGAAGTGTTAAAGGGCATAACGCCGCTAGTAGCTCTTAGTGAAAGTGCAGCACACCTCTCGACACCCTAAGCCACCCACGTCAATGTTGCCCTTCCGGTGCCAATATGCGGCAGCCATTATGGGGGGCCCATTTAGTGAGTGGCAAGTCATCACCTGCCTAAGTATTTTGAAATGAGGCATAATTGGCAGGTGCCGTACCTCATACCATAGATCTGTTATCCCATCCACAAGTTGTTCACCTCAATAGCCTAGACATTTTATATCCTATACTGTACAATAGTTTTATAATCCATTTTATACACATTCAATAATATTGTATTTTATATTCAACGGGGCCTCTTGGTGTTGGCTTGGGCCCCACCAATGCCTACCAAATGTCCGGGCTAGACCCGTGTTTATATTGAAATAAAGTGAAATAATAATAATAATAATAAATACGCAGGGGCGGCTTTATGGCGAGCCGTCGGTGAGTGGCGACACCGCGTACCCCGATTCCATGGGTCTAAAACCCCAGAGACCCAGACCCCTGGCTTGCCTTAACCGGCCGTCTGGGGGTGGAAACCGCAAGAGCTAAAAACCTAAGCTCCAGGGTGGAAGTGTTAAAGGGCATAACGCCGCTAGTAGCTCATAGTGAAAGTGCAGCACACCTCTCGACATCCTAAGCCACCCACGTCAATGTTGCCCTTCCGGTGCCAATATGCGGCAGCCATTATGGGGGGCCCATTTAGTGAGTGGCAAGTCATCACCTGCCTAGGATTTTGAAATGAGGCATAATTGGCAGGTGCCGTACCTCATACCATAGAACTGTTATCCCATCCACAAGTTGTTCACCTCAATAGCCTAGACGTTTTATAACCTATACTGTACAATAGTTTTATAATCCATTTTATACACATTCAATAATATTGTATTTTATATTCAACGGGGCCTCTTGGTGTTGGCTTCGGCCCCACCAATGCCTACCAAATGTCCGGGCTAGACCCGTGTTTATATTGAAATAAGGAATAATAATAATATGAATAGAATAATAGATCTCCTTTCCATCCCCACCTAAATCTTTAAATACTCATATCTCAGAGATTTATCAGCCAATTCAATTTTTTTTTCCAGTAGTGTAATGTATTTACATATCGCTAAGCCGGTTATTACTTAGGTACAGTTTAGCAATACAGTGAAAAAATATATGAAAAATTTGACATCTGAATACGAACGATAATTGTAAGGCATATCTCCCTTGTTTGTCTGATCTGAGAAAGCAAGCTATGCTATGAGGGTGATACTTAAAAATGTGAATCAATTGCAAATTTTGCTATACCCTGCTATTTCACCTTTGATTAGGTAGGTCTAGGTAGGTACCTACCTAGTCTGTTTACCACAAGCAAAGCGACACACAAACAACGGCGGCAAAAACAATGTCAAAAGTAGATAACTAAGTACTTTTCCAATTTCGTTTATCTGTTTTGACGTGATTGAGAAGGTAAAAGTGAAACAAACATCCAAACTTTTGCGTTATATTCATAAAATATGGATAACTTAGAACCTACCCAAGTGTAGAGACTGTATGCTGTAGGTAGACAGCATAACAGTATTTCTCACGAATCCCAATTTATTAGCTAAGTGTGCGATATTCCCGCGAGTGCCGGTATCCACGTCGATTTGAGATACATTTTTCCATAACGAAAGATCTCTTTCTTTTTGGCCGCAAAAAGGCCGTTTATAGCTCCCGAAGGATTCTCTCTGATCCTAAACACGTGCGCATTGTCGTAACAATAATGACCTCGTATCGTCACGTCATAACTTGATGTATAGTGGGTTGATAGTAAGTAATAATGTTATTAATTATTATAAAGATAATAGGCATGTGTCCTCATGTTTAATTTATTACAAATAACCGGTTTAGCGAGGAATATAACTAAATACATTAATAAATAATAATATTCGGGACATTTTTGCACACACGGTCATCTGACCCCAAACTAAGCAAAGCTTGTGATATGGCTGCCAGAGACTGATATACATACATATATAGTTTTAAATACATACTTAAATAGATATTAACAACCAGATATAGAACAAACACAAATGTTCATCACACAAATGTTTGTCCTACGTGGGAATCGAACCCACGCCCTCAGGCTCAGAAGGTAGGTTCACTACCAACTGGACCAACGGGCTATCTAAATTCATTACACATACTGAAAAAATAATTTAAATTGGCTGATAAATCTCTGAGATATGAGCGTTTAAAGTTTTTTAGGTGGGGATAGGGAGGGTTGGGATGCTCTATCCCTTTCTCACAAAGCGTGTGTTAGTATAGCATTTGTATGGCGCTCCTGAGCCGTGACGTGATGGCTCAGTATAGTGCGCTCTCTGTCTAGCATGAAATTTAAATGCTTATATCTGCTTAGGTATATCTTATTTGAACTTATTTTAATTTAGTTTTTGTTGATGGGCACTATTTATGATCAGCTTTTTTATGAGGTAATATAGTTATTTATGATACAAGTGCGGAAAGTTGGTTATTACAAACGAGTAGACGAATGTAAGCCCGAGACGAAGTCGAGGGCTTACCATAGTCACGAGTTTGTAAAAACCAATCCGCACGTGTGCCATACAACGTTTTACAACACATTTGCGAGAAAAAAACAAAAAATGGAAATTAAAAAAATACCGTAAAGTACACGCACGGTGCTATACAACGGAGCGTGCGGACAAATTCATTACAGCACGCTCCGTTGTATGATCCGTAATGTTTAACTTTCGAAAGATGTATTCAGGCTTCGTAAGTGCACTTTTTGAGCAAATGTGTTGTAAAAAAAATGGTACCTACCTACGGCACACTTACTTATGTACCAAAGATTTTTTACTTAGATGTTAGGTAACTACTAATTTTTCACGCACTCTAAGAAAATTCAAGATAATAGTTTGCTGACCTAACGGCAGCGACCTGACGGCCAACCTCCAGTAGAGTCACTTAGAAAAAGAAACTTGCAGCGACACCAATGAACTATATTATGATAGACCACATGCAAAAAAGGGTGGCATGGTCGTCTGCAGCGTTAGTTCGACTAAAGGCATCAAGCCTGATTTAGCCCTGATGCGTTCGCACCCGCTACGCCACCTTACCATATTTCCCTGGTTTGTCATTACATCCCCTTTTAACCTTAAAACATCGAGATACAATTCCTATAATTTATGTTAAAATCACCCTCATTTAAAAAAAAAAAACTGTTAAGAACTTATAGTGTTTAATTGTGCCGTGCGAAGAGCCGTGACTCATACCTACAGCTTAACGCTCACAAAGTTTATCGAAGGATAATATTTTTGTATCTGAATTTGCGTGGCTGAGTCGTCGTGCGCTACGTAAACATGAATTGTGCTGCGTGTTGCGGTAGCATAGCTAGCGAGGAGGAGTACTTGCGCTGTACAGTAAGTAGCTGTAACAAAACTTACCATCGCCTATGTACCGGAGAAAAAGCGCTTAATCATTTGAACATCGCATCTTGGGTCTGTCCAGAGTGTCGCTGTGCCAATAAAAAAGGTGGGGATAACAGCCTGACCCCGGTCGGAGTTACTAAAAGACACCGAGATGCTAATGTAACAATTCGGCAGAAAGTAACGCGTCTGCATGACGGAGGTGAATCAGCTCCAAATGAGCTAGATATAAAATATGAAATTCGGGACTTACGCAATGAAATGACTAAGATGAGGGAACAACTTTCCCAATCAAACTCCCTTACGGACATGTATAAAATGCAACTTGAACATTCCGTCTCCGTTATAGCGGATTACGATAAAAAACTTTGCCAGTCTGTCTCTGTTATCGTGAACTTCGAGGCTAAGATTGAGACATATGCAGGCCAAATGGAAAAACTATTCGACCAGCTCAAGAAATATGAATGCAGTGGTATTCGTACGAGCTCCAATACGCTCCAGACGCATGCATTGCCGTCTTCTAGAATTAAGACCGGGGTGCCAGGCGCTACCGCACAGTTTCCCCCGCGGCCTGCATCTGCGCCTGTTCCGGAGTCTCCCGCATCTACGCCGGCGCCGCAGCATGCGTCACCGCTTAAGGCTGACCACCCGCCCGCGCTCACGCCGGCGCCACCGGTTGCGCTCGCGCCTGCGCTGGCGCCATCGCCGCCGGCTGCACTCACGCCTGCGCTGGCGCCATCGTCGCCGGCTGCACTCGCGCCTGCGCTGGCGCCATCGCTGCCGGCTGCGCCCGCGCCTGCTCCCGTTCTGGATCATGCTCCTCGACTATCAGACCGTGCAAACATGACCCTGGCCAATGTCATCGCGTCGGATAATGAAAATTGGACAGAAGTTCGATATAAGAAACCACGCCAGTCCATGTCTCTGCGCTGCGTTGCGGGGCCGGCGGTGACGTCTCTTAAAGCGGCCGAGCCACGTAAACATATCCATCTATGGAATATGCTATCTGGAGTGAATGAAGTCAAAACATACATAAGCGCCCTTTGCCCGCAGAGAACGATCACTGTAGAACAGCTGAAGACCTCGAATAGTTACAACTCTTTTAAAATAGGAGTGCCAGAAGATTGCTTCGACAGGTGTTTCTCGATAAACGTGTGGCCAGAAAACGCGCGGGTTAAGAAGTGGGTGAATTACAAAAAGCGCACCCCTATGACCTCGGAGACTCAAACATTTCGACGGGAGGTCGGCTCACAGTAAGCCGCGCACCGTGCTACCCGCATACTTTGGCGTCTACTACCAAAACGTCAGAGGATTGAAGACAAAGTTACCCACGTGGCGTGCCAGCATGTTAGTCGCGGATCAAGTGCTGGTCGCCGCGACCGAGACGTTCCTCGACGGCTCGGTGGAAGATGCTGAGGTGGCGCCGGACGGTTGGACACTGCTGCGTCGCGACCGGGTGACGCCTTGCGGGGGCGTGCTGCTCGCTGCGAGACCAGAGGTTGCCGTATGCCGCCGGCGGGAACTCGAGTCGGAGCTCGCAGAGGACCTGTGGGCCTCCGTCACGTACCGCGGTATCTCTCTTGTAGTATGCGTCGTTTATATCAAGCCGAAAGCTACCGATGCCGTGTATATGAATCTATTTTGTAAGATAGAATCTTTTTTAGCTACCTCGAAATGTAAATTTTTCATTTTAGGTGACCTAAATATGAATAGTGCCTCTAGTGATATTAAAAATTATTATTGTTATTTCTTGACCTGCTGTAACTTAATAGACTATAACGACGTAATTAATTCTCACGGAGGTACCCTTGACGTAGTGTTGGCGCAGGAGTGCACTGAATCGGCGTCGCAGCCGGTATGCGTGCGCGCGGCCGCCGACGGGTTCGTACAGATCGAAGAGCGTTACCACCCCGCGCTTGAGATAGCCCTCACGCTCCGTTCGCAGGACGATCGTGCCCGACTGCAGCCGAGTAACATTAAGTCATCGCGTGATTGGAATTTCAAAAAGATGGACATTCCTCTTTTTCTCTCGTTGCTTGCAGAAACCTCATGGGCGTCCGTGCTCGAGTCTAATGACGTGTCAGTCGCGACTGAAGCTTTCTATCACAGTATCTATCAATTGTTTGATTTGTCAGTCCCCAAAAAGAAAAGGCAGAGTTCACAATGCAATAGGTATCCCGTTTGGTTTAATGCGGATATTATTAAAGATATTCAGAGGAAAACTAGACTGCACAGAGCTTGGTTGCCTACAAAATGTATCGCTACATATAGGAAATTTTCGGAGTTACGGGCCAGTTTGAAAGTCCGTATTTCCCAAGCATACAAATCGCACATGACTCATATCGAAGAAAAGTTGTTACAGTGTCCACAAAATTTTTGGAACCATGTGCGTAGCCTTAGATCTAAGGGGGGTTTTGAGCCTTGTGTTTCTTATAAAGGTGACTTGTGTACTGGGGTGGAAGCCGCCGAGGCCTTCGCGGACTATTTCGCTAGTGTTTTTCTAGATGAATTGCCAGCACTGAATGTCAACTCGTGTATGGGACTGGACTGTTCCGGCGGCAGCGGTTGCGTTAGTATACCAGCTATATTTCCCGAAGACATAGAACGCGGTCTTAACAAGTTAAAGATAGGTAGCTCACCGGGCCCCGATAACTTGCCTAACTTTATTCTAAGGACGGGTAAAAAACATCTTATTTCTCCACTTTACCATATTTTAAATATATCTCTTAAAAATGGGAAGTACCCTGACCAGTGGAAGTTATCCAGGGTGACCCCGATTCCTAAGAGTCGTAATAGAACTTCGGTTGAAGAGTACCGTCCAATAGCGATTCTAAGTGCGCCCGCTAAAGTTTTCGAGTACATCCTACATAAGGAAATATATAGACAGGTGAAACAACAAATAGGTGAAGAGCAGCACGGCTTCAGACCGGGTCGCTCCGTAAATACGAACTTGTTAGGCTTAGTTGATTATATATCAGATGCCATGGATCGTGGTTCTCAGGTCGACGTCATATATTTTGATTTTCAAAAAGCTTTTGATAAAATTTATAACGATATATTGTTACAAAAGCTATGTGACCTCGGCTTTTCTCCCAGCCTCCTAAATTTCTTTGCGGACTTTATGAGAGACCGGCGACAGTATGTTAAGCATGGTATCCACGTTTCAGTGCCCTATCACACCAGATCTGGTGTAAGCCAGGGTTCCATCACTGGTCCGTTATTATTTCAAATAATGGTCCACGATCTACCTAAAGTGCTTACTACTGCCAAATGTCTCTTGTATGCCGACGACCTTAAGCTTTTTCTCGAAATAAAATCTCCCCGCGACTGCCTAGCCTTACAAGAGGACATAGATAGTATCTGTGCATGGGGCTTGAAAAACAAAATGACATTTAATGTGACCAAGTGTAATGTAATGACGTTTGACCGCAAAAGAAATCCCATCAATTATTATTATCAACTTGACAATCTATGTATAAATCGGGTAAATAGCATTAAGGATCTGGGAGTGACATTTGATCGTACCCTGAATTTCCATGATCACATCTCTGATCTCGCCAAAGAGGCCTATCGTCGTCTGGGCTTCGTATTACGAAATGCCAAAGATTTTGAAAATCCGTTAGTTATTAGAACATTGTACAACTCGTTAGTCAGAAGCAAGCTGGAGTCGAGCGCATGTGTCTGGAACCCGCACCACGTCACCTACGTGCGGATGCTTGAAAAGGTTCAAAAGGCTTTCTTAAGATCGCTGTATAAGAAGCTTCACGGTTATTACCCGTTCATGTACCCAACTAAATTCTTGCTCGGCCAGCTCGGCTACAACTCACTAGAAGTGAGAAGGATGTCGGATCAGCTTGCTACTTGCTGCAAGGTGCTCAGAGGATCGGTTGACTCTTTGCATCTGCACAATTTATTGTGCACTTTGTTTGTGCCAGATAAACCCGGGGTTCCGGCTAATAGGCGTGGAAAATTGCCCAAGTTTTTCCACGTGGATCACAGCCGCACCGTGGCGCGCTCCATGTCTCCGCTGATTCGCGCCCGCCGCCACTTCAATGCACTCCTTTCCGCCAAAACTGATTGTGATATTATTTGTGACAATTGGAAAACAGTAACGAAAGTGTTTTTAACTTATTGTGAAAATTTAACTGATCAATGGGACAGGGGCAAAAAGGCCGATGACTATAATGACAATTTGTATGACATACTAATTTTATGTTGACATATTTTTACAGCAATTTGTTGTATTTATTATATTAGTAATTTTATAATATTATTCCTATTTTTACTAGGAAATCTATTTTAGTTTTAACAGTATGTGAGATAAATGTTAGTGGAATTTGTCCGTTTTTATTCTCAATAAATAATTTGTATTTGTATTTGTATTTGTATGTTATCTCGATGCCTTAAAACTACAAAATAGTATCGAACCCTCGCCGCCGACGCCCCAGCTCGTTTTACTAGGTTACTTGTTTTTTGCCCGTCTTCTCCGCCTATCTCCACGCGTCCGTATTGTCACGAAAGTATCTATTCTATCCATCCATACAAAACTTCCGTTCAATCAAACCATCCGAGGTAAAGCCTATAATCCAACTTCCGTGCCATTTGTTTTCAATGCCAGGAGCCCTTTGTGAAGACCTTTGCACGGATTTTGTTAATAGTTATACTCCACCTTTAGTCCCCCTTTGAGGATAATGGAATGGGAATTCGGGATCTTCCCGAAACTTCATTTTCCTCCTCATCATCATCATCATTTCAGCCGTAGGACGTCCACTGCTGGACATAGGCCTCCCCCATCGATCTCCAAAAGGGCCGGTTGGAAGCGGTCTGCATCCAGCGTTTCCCTGCGGTCTCTTTTAGGTCGTCTGTCCATCTTGTGGGTGGACGTCCTACGCTGCGCTTACCAGTCCGTGGTCTCCATTTGGTGATTTTCCTCCTATGTAGTGGAAAAACTGCACCTACGAAAGCTTGCTATGGAGTTTTGGAAACAACACAAAAAAAAGTTGCACCTTATCACTAGGTAGGTAGTTAGGTACCTCATAGTCTAGCATCGATAATATTCTACAATTATTACACATTAACACCCGAAAATACACAAGTTATAATGAAAATAATAAATATTAACATTCACCCCAATGAATATACCAATGCCAATATACTTAATACCTAATTTCCAAGCATATTTGAGAAAATAAAGTTCTGAGTTCTGGGTAACAATATGAAATCTTTGGTGACAATGTTTAGGAATGATAACGCATCGCTTCTTATAGTGAAAATATAATTGCGCCACTTAAAAAATTAAATTAGGTAGGTACCTACGTTTGGAGCATAAAGGTACCTATAGAAAACCACTACTACAAATAGATTACCTACAATCAATATTATTATGCACAACAGAAAATTAACGAATATTTAAAATATTAACTAAAACTTAAAATAATTATCAGTAATGAGGAGATCCGTAGACGATCAAAGGTTACCGACATAGCCCACCGGATTTGCAAATTGAAGTGGCAGTGGGCAGGGCACATAGCACGCAGAACAGATGGCCGATGGGGCCGAAAGGTTCTCGAATGGAGACCACGGACCGGTAAGCGCAGCGTAGGACGTCCACCTACGAGATGGACAGGCGACCTAAAAGAGACCGCAGGGAATCGCTGGATGCAGGCCGCTTCCAACCGGCCCTTCTGGAGATCGATGGGGGGAGGTCTATGTCCAGCAGTGGACGTCCTACGGCTGAAATGATGATGATGATGAAAATAACTAAATAAAAACTAAAACTTAAAATAAAAAAATTAAACCTAAACTAAAAGGCCATTAGTGGAGGTCCCAAATGCTGGCGGCATTGCGACGTTGAATGCCAATGCTCAATTTATGTGCGGAATAAAAGCCAGTATTCTGGACACCTGACGTCTCCACCAATCGCCTGGCCAAGTCCCGATAAAGCCCCAAAGCAGCCGGCCCCCACGGCCGGTCTCAAGAACATGTATGAGCGAACATGTACCTACATACTTACACCCGGTCAAGGTATGCATATTTGCGCCGTTTGAGGTTTTCGGCAGCGCTGGCCTGAATTGATGTAGTAGAAAGAAAGAAAGAAAGAAAAGAAAGAAAATAAATTTTATTCGACACCTTTACAAAAACTTAGGAAGGAAAGGAACTAGGAAACTTAGTAGGAAGGTGAGACGGAGCTTAGACGGAGCCATTGTGTCTACTCATGTTGCATCCCACACCAATGGCTGCCCCACCTTCCAAGGTATGAGTGTCATCCCGTCGGGTCTTTTGCCGTCCTCTCGCATCGTAGAGGGTGAAAGCAATATAATTAGCCCGTAGAGGGAGAAAGCACTTAGCCTATGTCTCGCATCAATCCATACTGATGGGACGCCGGCACTGACTAATGCCCGACGGATGACGTCATTCAGGCTGGCGTGCCGCGGTATGCGCCCAGCACTTTTTATACACGACAAGCCTTGGTGGTCGAAGAGATCTACTCTACATTATCGCCACAGTTGCAGCGACTAGGTAAGCTGCGCCTATGCTAAACAAAACGTAGGTTAATGTGACAAATATATAAATAGGTATTTATTGTACCTACTTGGGAAATAGGGTATTTGACTACTTTTGGGAAACTATTGCACATTATTGTCTGATATAAAATAATGTATACTGCATTTATATTTTCTGGATATCAGTCGTATTTGCGATATAAATCGATGTTAAAGTTTGAATAAAAAAATATCGCGCCAAAACGCATACCTGCGTCATAGCTCCGGTCGAGCGACGATTGACGTCACACAAAACAAAACAGCTGCAGCCAGGCAGGAAAAGTTTGATGATTAATTAATTTCTAATAGAAGTAATGGTTTATAAATATTGTGTAGTGCCAAAATGTACAAATACTTCCATAAAGACACCGGATAAAATATTTGTTCCTGTTCCAATGCACCCAAAACTCCCCAAAACTCGGAAAAAGTGGTTGGAACCAATCTAAGGTTGGAACTAAGTAGCTCGTAGAGAACCCAAAAGTATTGGAGCTAATTCAAGTGTTTCTATGTGCGAAGATCATTTTGAGGTACATATTTGAGTCTATATATTTCTATTATAATTTGTGTTTTTATTGCATTACTATTTTATGTACTGTTACTTTCTTTTTAAACATTGTAAAGCTCGACATAACCTAACAAAATAGTTATATCCACTTACTACAACATACTTTTTGTACAACTTGATTGAATGTTTTGCTTGGAGAACAATTAAAAATAATACTGACATTGTAGTTTTTACGTTTTGAGTTCTGCAGCGTAGAAACAATGACGTGGACTATTATTAAAGAAATATGCAACCATAAAAACATTAATTTTGGGTAAGTTACTGCTGTCTGCTTGCACAAAATGTTTCTCCATTCTTCTCACATTTAACCTCCGGAATGTTTTTGGTGAAAATTTCTGGATAAATCGCTATCAAAATAGCTTTACAACATTAAATTCGCAAATATCAATACAAAATCTGTTTGTTTAGATTTGTGTGACGTCACTAGGGATGAAGCCAGTTACAGACCGTTTTCGATCACGTGATCAAATGTCGAAAATACAGTTATTTTATTCGCGTTTTTTACAAAAAATAAGCATATTTTTATCAAAAAATCAATGAAATATGCTTTTTCATTATGTCATGTTTATGGATGGCGTCAATTTGCATAATATTTTTAATACAGTCAAGTACCCTATTTTAGTTTTAGTATAGGTTAAAATATAATAAAGTCAATACCGTCAATCAATTCCACACAATCAAAACTTGTTGTGTTTTGTAGGTAGGTAGGTACATATTTTTCTTAGAGTTAAATACAGTAACATTATTAGACAGACTGTATATAACAGACATACCTATAAACATATTTTAGCCCCAGCAAAGTTAAAGAGCGAGGAAGAAGACGACGCAGCGTTAACGGTTAGATTATCTTCTACCGTACAGCAAACAGAAAGCGATTCGTCCTTTGTCTCAAGTGTCCAGCTCCACTGAGACACGAGAGTGCCCTATCTGATAACTCCTAACTAACCACCTGATACCAATTCGGCAGAGTACCAGAAGTAAAAAGCCCTTAAAATATGGCAATTTTCCTGTGACAAAATATTTATATATATATATAAATATTTATATATATATATTAATTCGACTCGAAACTGGCCAAATAGACAAGATGTTTGAGGCCAAAACTAAAAAAAGTAGCTGTCAAAATCCTTGAGTGTTTTTTTTTTTTATAATACTGTAATTTACTTGTAACCACAGATATAGTAGATCTGTGCTTGTAACCTATGCTTGTAACAGAGAAAGATGTATTGAAAGTAAGTAAACTAAGAAAGATGTATTGATAAAATCAACTAGTCAAAAAGAGATAGATATAACTTTATGCGATATTACAGCATAGACGACGTAGAAGTGGATGGAACATAATTTCAGTCGAGAAAAAAAATACAACGAAAATTGATTAATTTATTTTGATGATACACAATATTTTTTCTTATTTTGCCATATATATTTTTCCACAAGTTGATCACCAAGTAACTTCCAACAGTGACAATGATAATTCGACTTTTAATTTGTTGTTAAAATATGTCAGAGACGGAGAAGCAAGTGCAAGAAAATTCAAGTGTTGATTTCGATCCGATTTTGCCTGATACGGGAGTGTTATTCTTTGAAGAATGTCAAATTGAGTACGAAATCGAGCGGCCTAGACTGTTGGCTTTGAAGTCTGCGACACAAACACGCTTCGTGCAGCTGCAGCACGAAGCTGCGAGGGTTTGGAGAGAGAAGCAGAAAACTGCTAAAACTTCGAAGAAGAACTAACCTACCCGTCAGTCAAACCAGTTTGCAAAATGGTTTACACGTTGTTCATAATAGAAATCATATCGGCGTTTATACTAGCCGCTACTCTGCTTTATAGATATGGAGACTGCTACAGAAATCACATAATAGTAACAGTATCTGTGCTCACAGCATGGTACTTTTCTTTTGTTATTATGTTCATTTTGCCATTGGATGTGTCATCGGTGAGTGTACTTCTTATTTAGATCTATAACAAAAGTGTTTTTGCATCTTCTCCTTGTCCAGTTCTACTCTAGATTGTTGTTTTTGACTTTTTCTTTACTTATGTTCAACTAAATTCTGTCCAAGCATTTATTTGCTCTGACAGCTGCACTTACATTGTATAAAGCTGAATATTTTTCACTGAACTTACCAGGTATATTATAGCTACATTTTTTGTTTTTTTTAAGATAATGGAAAAGTTTAATTATTAAAGCGAATTATTATTAAGACAAAGGTTATGTCAAATATCCATGTTGTGCCCACCCCAGTATTAGTTGGGAACTCAGTTCTTGAAGCTGGTGACGCGTACGTCTATCTAGGACAAACAGTCAAACTAGGTAGGTCCAACTTCAAGAAAGAGGTCAATCGGCGATTCTAGCTCGGCTGGGCAGCTGGCTTCGCAACGTCTTCTCGTCCAAAATACCTCAGTGCCTTAAGACGAAAGTTGAAGACTTGTGTGACCAGTGTGTGTTACCAGTGATGACATATGGCACTGAAACATGGTCTCTCGCTATGGGCCTCATAAGCAAGCTCAAAGTCGCACAATGAGCTATGGAGAGGGCTATGCCCGGGGTTTCTCTACAAGATCGAATCCGAAATGAGGAGATCCGTAGACGAACGAAAGTCACCGACATAGCCCACCGGATTAGCAAGTTGAAATGGCAGTGGGCAGGGCACATATCATGCAGAACAGATGGTCGATGGGGCCGAAAGGTTCGGAAATAGAGAACACAGACCGGTAAGCGCAGCGTAGGACGTCCACCCACAAGATGGGCAGACGACCTAAAAGAGACCGCAGGGAAACGCTGGATGCAGGCCACTTCCAACCGACCCTTTTGGAGATCGATGGGGGGAGGCCTATGTCCAGCAGTGGGGGTCCTATGGCTGAAATAATGATGATGATGATGATGAAAGCAAATTATTTATAAATAGCTTAACACAGTAATGTAAAGAATAATCATTGATTTTTGCAAATACTGTGATCAACATGGACAAATAACTGTTTGAAATTAGCTATGGTTAATTTCTGGCATAACTAGGTTCCTATTGCAAAGATGCCGATATGAATGTCGCCATGCTATGCAAACAGTTGCTTGGCGGCACAAATTTGTCCAATTGGTGGTCACTAGTCACTAACTACGGCCATGGCCCACCACCTGTAGGGTGCTTGATTTTAACCACCCATGGAGCATGTGTGTGGCTTGTAATAAAAGTATATTTCCGTGGTTGAAGATGATTCGGTCTCACTTCATATTGTCAGCCTAGGTGTCCACAAATACATTGTAACACTAACCAATTTATTTTTATTTTCAGACAACATATCGACAATGTCTCCAAGAGAATGACACTACTGTGTCTCAGATGCTGCAAGTGGCACAAAGTAATGTGACGAGTACAGCTGTGCCACCTGGCAACCAGTGCCACCAGCCATGGAGCTTTGTGCCGGACAATGTGTTCCCTAACTTGTGGAGGATTGTGTACTGGACTTCACAGTGTTTGACTTGGTATGTACTACATCTATTAGACACTGTCTGCTGCATCACAGCTAACGCTAAAGCAGCAGGCAGGGTTGCTTATTTTTCTGGATCTATGTTTAACAACAATAAATTATTTTGTATTTGTATTTTGTATTAGAAATTAATGGGGTACATGTCTACCATTCAAGTTTTTTTAATGGTGGATTTATGGAAGGAAATATGGGAGACCATTGGCCAGCAGTGGGAAAAAGAAAAGGATAAATGTAGTGCTTAATTTTCACACAAGTTTAAGTACCAAAACTTGAAAACGTTACCTTTTAAGGGGTACTACAAGGAATCCTTATAAACCGCTTCACTCTGTCCATTGTTTATCTGTATATCCGTCCCGTCCATCTTACTTCTTTAAAATCAGTAGTCTTCTAACTACTATGGTTGTTAAGATAAATCATGAAACTTTGCATAATTACAGTTTTAGTATAGATCTAATTTTGTACTAAAATAAGCTCAATTTCCAAAGATATAAAAAAATATGCTTTTTTAGCTAAGTCTACCGAGCTTCATTCATTCGCATTTTTTTATACCCACCAATTTCTGAAATTTATGTGTTCACAATAATTATATGGCTTTGGCTATGGAATGGCAAATAGCTGGTGTTTTATTTTGTCATTTCTACTATTTTCACATAATCAAGTATGACATGTCCTTAAAATTAAACAAGATAACCTCAAAATATAGTAATTTCATATTGGACATCTTTGATTATGTAAAACTAAACAATGCAACCCACAATGTCCAACCACAAGATGGACAGATGACCTAAAAGAGACTAGGAAAATGCTAGATGCAGGTCGTTTCAAACTGGCGCTCTAGGAGATCAATGGGGGAGGCCTATGTTCAGCAGTGGATGTCCTATAGCTGAAATGATGATGAAACAATGCAATACTGCAATGCTGCAATAACTTTAGATAGATAGAAACATTTTATTGTGTACACCAGAAATAAAAATTACAAGCAGATAGAAAACACTTACGAGCAAGTCCCACAAGTGGCGGCCTTATCGCTAAAAGCGATCTCTACCAGGCAACCATTACTTTACAATGTTATTGCAGCTATCAGAGCAAATCATTGAAAGGTATAGTAAACCGTGTGAGTTTAATAGTAAGTACTCATTATGCATCCTGTTTTTTTTACGTGGAGAACAGATACCGCCAAATATCTTGCAAATAACTTTTTTTCTGCAATATTCGAATTTTAGCACGCTTTAGCGGAGTGAAGGTGGGGGGCATGACCTGATTTCCACATTTCAAATATGTTTTTATCTCTTTTTTTTACAGGCTCATTATGCCTATGATGCAGTCATACAGCAAAGCAGGTGACTTCACAGTAAAAGGCAAACTAAAATCTGCTTTAGTAGACAACGCTATCTACTACGGATCATACCTATTCATCTGTGGCATACTTCTCATATACATAGCCTTAAAACCTGGGATATCCTTAGACGGATCAAAGATAAAGGCTATAGCGTCATCAGCCAGCAACACATGGGGTCTGTTCTTGCTAATTTTGCTTCTCGGTTATGCATTGGTAGAAGTCCCGAGGAACCTATGGAATAACTCAAAGAAGAACTATACTTTGACATACAGCTACTTTAAGATTGCTAAATTGAGCACGGATAAGTGTGAAGCCGAAGAGAGTGTGGATGAAATTTTGGATGTAAGTATAAACATTCTAGAAAGTATAACCCTAAGAATTTCCATATCATCTTTGTTTGTTTTTTTAAGTTTTGTATATTAACAATCTTCTATCAACATCAATCTTCTTCAACAATCTAATGGTCGTCTAGAAATGATTGTTTATAGCGATAAGAAACCCTTGCTCATCTTGTGGTGTCAATAAAGTGGTATTGTATTGTATTAACTCATAGGTATTTAAGTGACGTTGTATTAGTAAGGATGGGTCAAATTAACTAAAACAGTAATATTGCGAACCGAATACTGTCAAAGTTCAATTGCACTATATATTTATATAGGGCAGGATGTGGTGTAAACAACGTCACCTTTTTTTTTTCAATTTATATATACATCCCAAGTTTCATCAAAATTGGACGAGTTAGTGTCTGAAAATTTTGAGTAGTATATCTAGTAGGTATATATTAAAAGTATCTAATGACCCAAGCTCTAGTCCCACCTTAAGCTCTTAGCATCTCATACTGTCTGAAGCATCTATCATAGACAAATGAGGCCGTATATAATTATGTAGTATATAGATGACAAACATGTAAAGATTTGTTTCTTCATAAGTTTCAAGGCCATCAACAATGGGTATTAAAGCTATAAAATGTATATATAAATATTCATGGAACCGTTATTGATTTTGTTCACACTATCAGATGTCCTTGGCATGAAATACCATGAAATGGTTTAGATTTGAACTTCCCTTGCTGCATTAAATTCTACTGATATTATATATGCCAAAGTTTGTATGTAACTGACAGTAACTGTTTAAGTTTGGCCGCACTTAACTTCGTACCGGTAAGTATCTTATACTGAAGAAATAAATAGATCCCGTAGAATAGAACCGCGTGGCGCTGCTAGTATCCAGGATTTCGGGGGGGGGGCTTTCAGACAAAGTGCACCTAAATCAAAGCGAAAAGTGTTGTCGAATGTATGGAATCGCTAGGTGTTTGCCCCCTCCCCCCTGGATCCGCCAATGCTAGTATCTTTAAAATTATTTTCATATGTGTTAATCTAAAGTTCAACTTTGCTTCTATTTCATAGTCAACATTTTGCAGCTGCAATTATTGGTCATCAAACTTTCAATCTTAACTTTACCTACTTAGAGTTTAAAGTCTATCATTGCGACCATTGCTCCTTTACCATCTTTATCGTTATCAACCCCACTGCTAATAGGCCTTTTTGCTAAGCCATCTGCCTCGTTTCTGTGCTAATTGAGTCCATGACTATCATACTCCAGAAAATTTTAATTTTATTTTCCCTTTACAGAGTCTAAACTCGATAACCGCGGCAGTGGGTCCGGGGCACCCGCTACATCGACACGTGGAGACCATAGTCCAAAAGCTGCCGGTGACGCTGCGAGATAGACTTAACTCTAAGGCGCCGCCCGAGAGGCCCGCCGCACCTTCCTTCAAGTCGCTTGTTAACTTGCATAAAAAGGTTAGTGTGAACCATGCTGGAGGTTGAAGCATTTGTTTATTCTAATGTCAACCCCATAATCGGGCTGAACCCGGGCTGACTGAGGATGAGGTGAACTGACGACATCAAAAGAGCTGTTGGATATGAGTGGATGCAACTGGCGAGAAACCAGGGAGAGTGGCATAAACAAGAGAGGCCTATGCCCAGCAGGGGGGCATTCAGGGCTGATGATGATGACCCCATAATACCTGCTCGTTCACCTCACAAGAACTGAAGAGTCCCTTTGACTTGGCCGCAAAATACTGACATGAGTGACAGACCGCGCGAGTGAGTGAGTGAGATCAAACGAGCGCGTGTACACTCTCGGTCTGCCTTAGAAAGAAAATACATTTATTGACACTACTACAAATACTTATATCTAGAGGAAACAATTAACTAGAGCTTCTTAGCTAGAGTGTAGCTGGCATAATAAAACATATTATATGAGCAGGCGACCGACGACGTGAGACCGTGGTCGCACTACTCACATGCAAATATCCACCATAATCACGATCATAAGGTAGAATTCCGAATCGTGTAATGCGGTTCTCGCCTGTATCGGAATACAACCACTGTGTGAAAAGTCAAGTATTTACATTGAAGATTTGCACGCAGCCAAGTCAATGATCTCACGACTGTACATCGAAAAGCCACCGTCAAGGGCATTTCCTCACGGGGCGACGCAATATCGATGCGACAGTCCGCGCGAACCAATCTCTGCTTTATTATGTTATAATAAAGCGCGGTTTGGTTCGCGCACTGTGCGATTGCGTATCGGTCGAACGATCGCTCGATTTGTCAGTCTCGACAAATGTGAGCTGAATTGTGCTTTATTGCATTGTAACAATGCACAGTTTTGTTCGTGCGGACTGACAGTCGAATCAATGTCGCGACAAATGTTTTAAAACTTCTCAAATGTTTAATACTTTGTGTGAAAAATGTTTGTTCCATCATTTGACCAACTCTACAAATAAGTTGGTCGCTACGCTACAATGACATACTTACAGATAATAATCGATGTATATTACATCCATTTGTTCTGCGAAAACGATAATATCTAACATTATCACCTATTTATTTGCCTATAAAAGATAAGACAATCTATGGCTGCAAACAATGAAATTATCATAATAATAGGTCATAAAGGAAATTCGTACATAAAGCTAGTC
Organism: Agriopis aurantiaria; assembly: GCA_914767915.1. Lineage (NCBI taxonomy): Eukaryota > Metazoa > Arthropoda > Insecta > Lepidoptera > Geometridae > Agriopis > Agriopis aurantiaria. The sequence goes on along the minus strand of OU611989.1, from coordinate 13,900,689 downwards.
AAACTGCTGACGAATGAAAAATTGATGAATATAGTACAAGAAAAAGCATGCCAATCGAAATAAATATAAGGTTAGCCGGATAGTGACATAGAATCCCACCGCAAGTCACTTTGCGGCTGTCTAAAGGCCCCCCCATACATGCAACACGTTCGAAATAGTTTTTTTTTGGCTCCGCACCCACGGACATGCCACCGTAGCGGTAGATTACGAAATAACAGCATTGTAGTGGGCATTGCCCAACGTAAGGATAGATGGGACTAAACGTTCAGATTCAGATCCGAAATACTAAGAACTAAGGCATGTTTTTTGTAACGGGAGAAATCTTCTATGGCTGAATTGGGATCCAGTCTGGTTTTGGTTGTACTGGGATCTCCATAGGTGCGTCCCGGTACCACCTAGGACGTTTTCTGAGGCAAGACTCACAGGAAATGCTAGGAGAATACTCCCTTTATTACCTTGCGGGCCACACCATGCTGTTGTCTTACCTGGGCTCACATGAATGGAAGTTCAGTTCTTTAAATTTGACTACTCACTTAAGCTCTATTCTAAACACTCCAAGGTCACGTGTGACTGGCCTAACATACTCGTTCTGAAAAATGACATCAATCCTCTATTATGATTTGAGAAAGGTGTGTTTTGACATAAATGCTAAACTTTTGTTGTTAATTGTTATTTACATGTAAATATTTTGGCACATGACTCTTTTTGAAGCAAAACTCGACAATAATGGATTTTCAAAGGAAACTGCTGCTGGCAAAAAATCGCCAGCAATGAAATTCCATACAACTTTACTGGCGCCTATTCGGTTAGCGCGGAAAGGTCGACTTTGCTCAAAGAAGGTTGTCAAAATAATGACCCCATTACAAGCATTTTTGAGGAAATATAAATGCGGTTCTTTTTTCAGACCATCAAAGCTCTGCACGTGGTTCAACGCACGGAAACGCAGTGGGGTATAATGATCGAGCGCATATTCCACCTGGAGGACGTGGCGGCCAACCTGCGCTCGCCGGACCGCCGCTTCCAGCACTCGTTCCCCGCGCCGCGGCCACGGGTGCAGAGGATCTTCTACCCGCCTTTACTTGGTCAGTGGACAGCTAAACTTGTCACAAGAAAACAAAAGGAAACTACAAAATACCTTCGATCGCCTAAACGTTTCTCAATGCCAGTGAAATTACTGGTCATAAAGACATTTTAACATCTAATGTCTCAAATTTCTGGGTGGCACTGAACTGTTATGGGCAAGCGTGACGCTTACCATCAGGCGAGTGACGTGCTTGTCACATCACTTACGACACTTTTACGTGAGTTTTAGAAAAGTACTATACAAGCCTTGTTGGCAACTGAGCATTTATGGACTTGCATATGCCTCGGGTACGGTTGGGTCAGCGTTGCCAGTTTTTTTTACCAAGGCGGGATTTTGGCACTTTTTGAGTGAAAAAAGCGGGATTCTGTCATCGAAAGCGGGACAGCAAAAAAAACGTATCAAAACAGAAGTTTTTAAATATTTATCTTTTTATTTGAGTTCAAATTATGTTTACGTGACAATAGATAGCAAAAATAGCCATAGAAAATTTATTTTAATAAAAATATGATATTTTAAATCAGATTTACCCTATCGTTAAATAGTTGAGTCTTAGCGCTTATCTTCATAACGCGCTGGGCGGGCGGCCAGTCCACTTTTCTGTGCCGGTCGAGTTATCTCCGTAAAGCGGGACTGAGCCTGTCCCGCGGGACATTTAATTTTGATTTAAAAATCGGGACGTCTGGCAACGCTGGCTTGGGTCCACATTTTCGCGTTCGTCCATAAATGCTTCTGTTGCAGGCCGCAACGTCTGAGTCTAACCGAGTCCACCCGAACTAACCGAACTAGCCGAGTCGTACCCTATATCCGTCCTTATGATGTATACTATCTCACTAATTATCTTTCAAATTTCGTTAAGGTCGGCCTAACTGAGCCTAGTCGGGAAAAGCGAACAAACAGAGAGACAGTTACTTTCGCTTTTATAATATTAAGATAAAAATTAGTTTGAGTAAAAACTACATTACTATTTAATTATGATACATTTATTTCAAACATCCTGTGAAGACAACTTCTCATTCGTCGACTCTTGTTGACCATCGTCTGCACAAAATGCCTGTACGTTAAGGTGGTACGATTCACATATGGCGGGAAATTCAAATTTTAAATAGTTTTTTGGTTCTAGTAGCCAGACCAGGTAATTATTTTTAAATAACACAGTGTTTGCGCAAAATGTTGGCTGTTCTGTACAACTATTTAACAGTAACGCGCCATATTACTTAATTAGTTAATAATAAATAATGTGCATTAGAGATTTTTTTTTTTTTTTTTTTTTTTTTTATGCCATAGGTGGCAAACAAGCAGACGGGCTGCCTGATGGTAAGCAGTCACCGTCGCCTATGGATACTTGTAACACCAGAGGCATCACAAATACGTTGCCGACCCTTTAGAACTCTATTAACTCGCCTTTTGAAGAACCCCGTGTTGTAACTTCTCGGAAACACCGTAGAAGGTAGCTCATTCCACATTTTGCAGGTATGAGGCAAGAAGGATCGTGTGAATCGCACAGTGTGCGATTTCCACTGATCTATGATGTGTGGATGAGCCTTCAGGCGGTGGCGGCTAGTGCGATGGTAAAACCGCGACGCCGGCATCAGATCAAACAGTTCTTCAGAGCACTCCCCGTTGTAAATGCGATAAAAGATACAAAGAGACCCAACGTCTCTGCGCATGCTGAGTGGCTCAAGGTGTTCAGCGAGCTTGGGATCGTTGACAATTCTGACAGCTCTACGCTGTAATGCATCGAGTGGGTCAAGCTGATACTTGGGTGCTCCATTCCATAGATGGGAGCAGTACTCCATGTGAGGTCGGACTTGCGCTTTGTAAAGCAAGAGTCTTTGTCTCGACGTGAAGTACCGCTTCGCCTTGTTGAGCACACCAAGTTTCTTAGATGCGAGCTTGGCCTTACTTGCGATGTGACCGCGGAACTGTACATTCGTAGAAATGTCGACTCCAAGGATTCCAATGCTTTCTGAAACCTTGAGGGGAGTGTTTTGAAAATGAGGAGCTACAACAAATGGGGCTTTTTTAGCGTTGAACGCGCAAACTTGCGTCTTTGTTGGGTTAAACTGAACCAGGTTCAGTTCACCCCAGACCGAGACCTGCTCAAGAGAGGTCTCGACTTCAGACAAAAGTTTACTCCTACTTTCTTCAACTACGGCATGAGGGTTGTTAGCACGACCGGTATACTGTGCATCGCCCGTGCTATCGTCCGCATAACAATGCATATTGCTCGAAAGCAACATGTCATTGATGTGGAGAAGGAAGAGCGTTGGCGATAACACAGAACCCTGTGGGACGCCAGCGTTGATAGGCATGCTGTCGGAGCAAGAACCGTCGACAACGACCTTAATACTCCGATCAGATAGGAAGCTGGCGACCCAAGTGCATAACCCCTCGGGAAGGCCGTAAGATGGTAGCTTGGATAAGAGTGCCCTATGCCAGACCCGATCAAAAGCTTTGGCTATATCCAAACTAACTGCAAGCGCCTCCCCTCTACTCTCAACGGCTTCAGCCCAGCGGTGAGTGAGGTATACCAGAAGATCACCAGCTGATCGGCCGTGACGAAAACCGTACTGGCGATCACTGATGAGCTGGTGTTCCTCCAGGTATCCGAGGAGCTGGGTGTTTACCACACGCTCCATCACCTTACAGAGTAGGGAGGTAATAGCAATGGGCCTGTAATTAGTCGGATCAGACCGATCTCCTTTTTTAGGAATCGGATGGACTAGGGCAGTCCTCCATGATGACGGCACACATCCAGTTGAATACGAAAGCAGGAAAAGACGCGTTAGGACCGGAGTCAACTCAGGAGCACAGGTTTTAAGGACGATAGCCGGAATGCCATCTGGCCCACTCGACTTACGCACATCAAGGGACATGAGTTCCTTCCGTACTAATCTCTGAGAGAAACGTACTTCTGGCATGGAACTCGCACACCGCGGAATGTTGGGTGATGTGGCGCCCCCGTCGTCGAGAGTCGAGTTTGAGGCAAAGAGAGTACCAAGGATATCGGCTTTCTCCTTTGCGCTATGGGCCAATGTGTCATCCGGCCTACGCAGGGCTGGTAGAGAGGACTGACAGAAGTTGCCTTCAGCAGCCTTGGCTAGTGACCAAAAAGCTCGACTTCCAGTTGGATATGACGCAAGTCGGTCGCCAATTCTGCTGATATGGGCTGCTTTGGCCTCGGCAATAATCCTTTTGCTGGACCTGGAGGCAGCATTAAGTTTTTTCTTCAAGGCGGAGGTGTCCGAGTTATGACTAGCAAGTGCTTCGGACCATGATTTAAAGGCGGTTCGCTTCAGGCTTGAAGCTTCCGCACAGGATTTGTTAAACCATGGGCGACTCCGCCCACCGACACGCACGACAGAACTTGGAATAAAACATTCCATTCCTTGAAGCACGACATCAGCGACAGAGTCAGCACAAGTGCCAACATCGTCTGAAGAAAAACAAATCCGCCTCCAGGGGTAGGATGCGTAGAACTCACGCAATCCGTCCCAGTCCGCTGACCGATAGTGCCAAACATTGCGCTTACCAGAAGGAACGGTACGAGCGCGATTAAAGAATGGCACTGAGGTATGGATGAGACAGTGATCAGAGCGACCAAGTGGCGCTTCGACCGAAACCTGGTAATGGTCAGGGCGTGAGGTCATGAAGAGGTCCAGCAAAGAAGGATCATGGCTCTCAACATCAGGAATTCTAGTAATTCCAGTGACTAGTTGAGAGAGGCCGTGAGCCAAGGCAAAATCAGATGCAGCACGACCCGCGTGATTAGTGGCTTTAGAGCCGAGCCACTCAGAATGGTGGGCATTGCAGTCACCAAGAACCACTAATTCTGCGGAAGTGTGCTGTTATATAAGATAAATAGCTTTACATGATTTTGTAAAGAATAATAACCAATTAGCGTAAACATCATGATCGTTGACAATAATTACCCGGCCTAGCTACATGGACAAGAAAACTGTTTGAAATTTGAAATTCTTGCCATTTGTGAAATGAACCACCTTAAGACACTTTTTTTCTGAAAGACAGCATGAAAACCATCCATTTAATCAGCAAACATTTCCGAGGCGCTTATTTAGTTTGGTTGGTATTTTGCAAAGTACTTCTCTCTAAAAGTAACAAGTAGTATGTATGATATCAACAGCTTGAAGTTTTTGTACTATTCTTATGATGTTTGTTGCAGAATGGTACTGGGAATGCTTCTTCAAGCAGTACTTCCTGAAGACGATGGCTTTGGTGACGGGCGTCATGTCAGCGGCTCTCGTCTGGTCGGAAATGACGTTCTTCTCTAAGGAACCCGTGCTCTCCATATTTGCTCACATCATATCAGCGGCGAAGGAAAGCTACAACTACACTGCTATTGTTGTAAGTCAGTCTTGTTTTTTTTATTAGTAGCAAGCTGACCCAACAAGACGTTGTCCTGACAAAATTTCAATTGAAGTTATGGTCTTGAGTTCATGCATTAATCTCATTGAAAAAAGTATGTTCAATTTTACCGAATTTGAAACTTACCTAATTTGGACTATTACGAACATTTTAAAACAAAAAATATCCAAATCCGTCCAGCCATTCTCATGTGATGCGTTTACCAATGAACATTGATTTTTATTTATATATACTAGCTGACCCAACAGACGTCCTGTCTTAGAACTGTCAAACGGGCGAAGTTAAAATCGTCGTTAAGTTTTCTGGTATTTTCCAATTTTCTGCGCAATTTTCTCATTTTTTCTTTCCGTAAGAACCTTCTGCAAAGCATCAGAAAACTTTTTAAAAAAAGATGTTGAAATGGGTAAAGTCTTTATGAAGTTATGGCGTGACCAAGGTAAATATTAATTACAAGCCTATTAATCATTAAAAAAAATGCGTTTCATTTTTATATATATAGATAGATAGATATAGATACTAGCAACCTTAGACTTTATGACGTAGTTACTACCACTTGCTTTGAATTTAGAGACGAGTGGCAAGTTATGTGCTACATCACGTGTCACGTTTCTTAGGACGCTGCGCCTTAGTTCAGTGTCGCGCTTATTGTTATATTGCACAGTCTCGCCAAAGCTTGTAAAAAGATGTGTGAAGTGCGAAAAAGGTGTGTCTGAAATGTTGCATACACGTCTAGTTTGGATGACAATGCATAGTTAGCTAAATGACGTCATTCTAAATCAAATATGGCGGACTCCCAAAGGTGGCGGTTCAGTTATTGTTTATGCACCCTCATGATTATGGATATCAAATGAAAGGGTTTGCGACACGAAAAACTGACGTCACAGAAAGCTTGTTGGTAAAAAGTTTTTGTTATTATTAATTATATTTTAATTCTAGACGGTGTCAACAATAACAATAGGCTACATGTTCTACTGCGCGTATTCGACCGTCCTCAAGATCCGTCTGCTGAACCTGTACTACCTGGCGCCTCACCACCAGACCAACGAGTACAGCTTGATATTCTCGGGCATGATGGCATGTCGGCTCACTCCGGCCATGTGCCTCAACTTCCTTAGCATCGTGCATATGGACTCGCACGTCATTAAGGAGAGAGTCATGGAGACTTTTTATACGCAGGTATTTAAGTGTCTCTTTTTATGGCTAACAGGCTTTATGTTAGACTCACCTAGTCAGTGTTTGACCACAATCTTAGCCTTGAACCTCGGCGCAATGCTACTAGTATATCTGTTTTTACCGTATACATTTTGGAAAGTGCGCATCATAATTCCATCTTGTAATTTTTTTTATCAGACGGCCAGACGAAAACCTTACGAAGCGCTTTGATTCCGCTTTTATTGTGCGTACTGCTAGTCTGAAATTCGCTGCCTGAATGGAAGTTCCCTGATAGTTACAATCTGGGTGTCTTAGAGTGAATCGGTTTCTTCTAGGCAAGCGTGCTCCACCGTAGGCCGCATCATCTCTTTACATCAGGCGAGAGGGCGGTCAAACGCAAGCTTATCTATCAAAAAATAAGGCATTATTGACTGACCAATATTATTTCCTAATTTCTCCCAGATCATGGGGCACATGGACGTGCTGGGCATCATCTCGGAAGGGTTCAACATCTACTTCCCGATGCTAGTCGTGCTGCTGTGTGCTGCTACTTATTTCTCGGTCGGGAGCCGTCTGCTGTCGCTCTGTGGCTTCCAACAGTTCGTGGGAGATGACGAGTTAACAACTGACTTGGTTGATGAAGGCAGGGAGATTGTTAAACGAGGTAAGTTTCAACTGTACTGAATAGGCTAGTTGACTGGTGTTTAATTTATTGCAAATAACAGGGAAGGATATAATGAAATATATTACACATACTGAAATTATAAATTAAATTGACTTATCAATTTCTGAGATATAAGCGTCTAAAGTTTTTGGTAGGGGGGGGGTGCTCTCTCCCTTTCCCACAAAGCCTGTGTTAGTATAGCGTATATATAGCGTGCGCAAGGCTTGACGTCATAACTTGCTATAGTGCACTCTCTGTCTAGCATGAATTTAAAATACATATAACTTATTTATTTTTGAACAAATAAAATTTTGTTTTCGTTGGTTAATTCGGAGTCTTTTTATGATCAGTTTTTATGAGGTAATAAAAGTTGCGCACACGCCTATTGTGATAGAGATGAAATTTACATGTCACTATGCGCTTGCACAAGACTTCTCGATAGGCAGTACGATTCTATTGCCATATGACTTTTAACAATATATAGAAGAAATTGTTTAACGAGACTACTAAAAGGCGCTATTCATATTGATCTTATCACAGACCTTTATCAATATAGACACCGCGTGCACGTCAAGTTCTATAAAAACTCAGGGTGTCGGATTTTTTGTTCCTACTATGTACTTCACGAGTAATTTAGTGGTGAATTAACTCCATGCGCTCGGCCAACTGTGTTCGAAAAGCTTTTACAGTGGCATACTATATGGCAATGATTGTATTGACGTCCGACGTGTTATAGCCGAAACGACGGAGATTGATTTGAATAATGTGGCGTACTTAGAGTATTGATCCAACCTAAGACTGGCCACTGACACGCAAGATATCCGAACTTGTGGGATCTATCCTAATAAAAGTCTATGGGTCTGTGTGGTATGTATAGTCTGAACAACTTATTTGAAGAGTTGTATGGGGGAGCCACTTTCCTATTTTCGGAACAAAACTGACTGCCATCTATAGAAAGTGTTTTAGTTCTATAATTTGGTTATTTCGAAACACTAGTTGATCATAGGTATAACATCGCGGGAGGCAAGAAGAAGGAAACCACTTTGATGTATTTTGAAAGCATTTATTGGAGAGTCATTGCTTCGATGCAGCTTCGGGATCGGGATAAACCAAACCTGTTGAACGATAACATGGTTAAAAAATTACCTGGATTTTTCAGTTCTGACTGCAATAACATAAATAACTATATGTAGGTATATAGGCTACTAGCTTAAAAAAAACTCAATCAGATCCCCAAATCTGACCATCCACAGGCCCAGAGGTCCCGATTTTTCGATATGCAGGGAATACGGAAGCCTTATTATAAGACCCCGGCTCCAGGGTCACTTTAAAAAACCTAGCAAAAGTGGAAAGAATGAACAGCTTTCATTCTGCTTTTTAGTCTTGGTCCTAGTCTTGAGCATCGGCGCAAAGTTGCTAGTCTATCAGTTTATTTTAATTTTTTATACATTTCTTATAGTTTGCGTCGGATCTGCATGATCAAATTCCCTCCTGCCCAATTTTCTCTCGGACTGCCAGAATAGTTAAGAAAAATCGACACTACTTCATGGTTGATATTCCGATACCCGAACGAAGCGCTTTCATTCCACTTTTTTGTGCGAACCCCTAGTCTGTGAAATGCGCTGCCTGAATGTGGGTTCCCCCATAGATACAATCTGAGTGTCTTCAAATCGCAAGTGAATTGGTTTCTATTAGGCAAGTGTTGAAAGCATAGCATATACGTCGACGCATAAATTTGGCGAAACGCTTTGATTCCACTTTTATTGTACTGACTGCTAGTCAGTGAAATGCGCTGCCTGAATAGGCGTTCCCCGATGGTTACAATCTGGGTATCTTCTTATCACGAGTGAAGCTGTTTCTTCTAGGCAACCGTGCTCCACCGCAGACCGCATCATCGCTTAACAACAGGCAAGTTGGCGATCCAACACTTAAGTTTCAGGAGTTGTACTATTGTTTCGACTTTTATGTGAGGCGTTTGTGACACAGAAAATGTTAAGACTCTGATGGCGTCAATAAAAGCAAAACGGGCTTGATGAAGATTTCACCTTGTTAAATGCTCAGTCAGTGCAAGCAAACGAAAGGCAAAAATTACCTAAGGCTGTTCGAAGTAGTGTTGTTACTCGTAGTTTGAAGCTGTTTAACAAAAAACACAAATCATTATTATAGTTTTATAACTTTTAAAACAGACCCAAGCTGGACCCTAGGCTAACTGCGAGGCTCAACTAGTTGAGCCGTTTGGACTTTTTTTCCCTTAGGCGCAACTAGTTGTGTCTAAGGGGAAAAAAATTACCCAAGGCTCAACTCGGTCCCTAGGCTATACTGCGAGGCTCAACTAGTAGAGCCGTTTAGATTTTTCTTTTCCCTTAGGCGCAACTAGTGTCGATTAGAAAAAAAATATCGAAGGCTCTACTCGGTCCCTAGGCTCTACTGCGAGATCAGTACCACTAATAGATCAGTACTACTAACACTACGTCGCTAGTACCATCAATGGTAGTAGGACCGTTTATAACCATTAAAAAGCTTCACCAAATCCAAGTACCAGGAATGCATAAACCATGAAGAGGTTTTCCCCTTCGCGACCCATAATCCATAATAACACTTTTTGTGAATCTAGAGTGAAATACCTCTGCATCGTTTCTGTTATCCTGGTACCTGGTAAGGCAAATTGGGCTGTTCCACTTGTCCCTACCAACGTAAACTATCATCATCAATTAGCCTACTCTTATCAGATGGACTTGGGCCACTCTCTCGGGGTAGATGTGGGCGTTGACAGCTGTCAAACTTGGTATGACGATATCTCAGAAACTGTCAATCCTGGACTAGCAGTTTCTTTACAAAAGTGATAGATCGTAGATCTCGTCGTCGTCGTCCCCCGCCCCCTTGGTGAGGTTTAAGACCATTGTTTGTGTATTGATTGTGATATTTCGTGATTTTTGCTAAACCCCCTGCACCCCTTTCAAGCCTCATGTGATTAATGGACGGTCCCTATGTTGTAAAAAAAAAACTTTTTTTTTAGTTTCGCTATAAAAAAAGTCAATATAGACATTCAATAATTTCATAAGTCATATTTTAGTCGTACATTATCGATAAGTTGTATATAATATGTATAATTTCCTTGTGTAAATAAATTTCATAAGTATAGATATATTCAATATATAGCTTTCGCTGAGAGCGGCGTCCATATTGAATTTAGTGTGATGTTATGTTAAGGTACATCTTTAGCTTATATAGCTATATATAGCTTATTTTATAACAAAATTTTGTTTTTTGCTGACATAGAAGGTTAAAATTGTATTAATAACAAATTTACCCAGTGGCTGTTCGAAATTGTTTCTATTCGAACGTCGAGCGAAGTACTGAAATTAAATTAAAACAATTTAGTAACAGATCTATTGATTTTATGTAAAAATATATATAATTTTATCATCATTGCGAATCCAACTACTGTGAATCGGGGAAAAAAATAAAGCATGCGATTTAAAGTTTAACTTACACGAGCGTTTTCTAAGTTGTTGTACACATCAAACTGCTGTTGATAGCCATCCTAAATAAACAAAAAATAATAATATACAAACTTGAATCGACCTATTCGATTACGAATTACGACGTCCAGACACCTGAAACAAAAACTAAAAAACGAGCAGGCTGAATGTCTCTACTGGAGCCGTACCGACACCTGTTTTAAGCGATTCTGTTTAGGGGATTGCGAAAAGTTGTGCGACCGCAAACCGAATCTCTGCGTGTTAAGGTTCACCTTCGCGTATTTTCCGCAATCACCTAAACTGAATCGCTTAAAACTGGTGACGGTATGGCCTCTGGTATGGGTGTTTTTAGATCTCGCTTGATAATGATAATGTACACAAGTACGAAGTAATTGAAAAGGCAACGCATGGGTAAAGCTGTAAGAATAATTATAATAAACGTACCCGACGTTTTGGCGCCCGGCGAGGGCTCTGTGTAAAAAGACAAGAAATAAATTATTACCGATTTTCTCCATTTCATGCATATTAAACCAAATCCGCCCTTATGTTATACTCTATTGCCTTGCCAATTTTCATCAACATCGGTTCAGCCATAAGTTATGAAAAAGAACTAGTTTCTACTATGCTACTTTCGCGTTTATAATAAATAATAATCAAACGAACTTACAAAGTTTATTTTATTTATATTCGGGACATTTTTGCACACACGGTCATCTGACCCCAAACTAAGCAAAGCTTGTGATATGGCTGAAGTTCGATTTCAATTTTATTGTGTGAACGGGTTTATTCGACGCTATTTTTGTTTACAATGTTGTAGTTATGCCCTCCACGTACCAGCCCTCAACACGAATTTTACCAAAGATTTAATTTAAATTTTTAAGCGACTTCAACTCATTTTGTTAATGTATGTATATCGATTACGCTGACACCTACGAACCAGCAGTGCAAGTACCGTTCTTTATCGATCGTCAAATTCGATAATATGCCATAGAATCGATCATAGTCAGTACTGATCAAATGGCTTTTTATCGAATTTGACGACCTCAACTGTCAAACTTGATGTTCGATAAAGAACGGTACTTGCACTGCAGGTGTGCCAAACACATCGTGTATCTTTTTTCATTATGTATAGAGGTCAGTGTCGAAGTGGTCCCACAAAAATTTCACTTATTTTGGCTCAGTAGTTTTTAAATCAGCTCCAATAATATGAATAATTTTGCTTGAGCGCCTACTAATTTGGCATAGCAAATAGCTACAATAGTTTTGTTATAGTGCTAACAGACGAGACGCACTTGGTTGACGAACCGCCGTCCAACCAAGTACGTCTCGTCTGTTAGCACTATTAGAGTGAGACTATAGATTGCAATTTTTTATAAGCTTTATCATATTGAAGTCGGTTTTTTAAATTGATAATTATTATTACATAAAATATATAAACCCTTATAAGTTCTTTTTCCGTCCGTCTGTATGTCTGTCCGTCTGCCCATCCATCCTAATTCTTTAGAATTTTCAAACTTTTATAGTTGTTAACATAAGTGCATAAAATTTTGCATTTTAGGTGTGGCTCTGGTACATGTGAAATAATAGGAATAAACATTGAAATTAAAATTAGAATAAACGTTTTAAATTTCGTTTATAGGCAGGTTTAGTTGTTATTTATTAGATAAGTGTAGTTTTAATTAAGTACCCTTGTAACTTACTAACCCATAAATGAATAAGTTATAACTTCAATCCTGTTATAAATGTTTTTATATAGTATGTACCTTCTTATATGTAATTATATTAACCCCCAACATAAAAAGAGGGGTGTTATAAGATTAACGATTGTATCTATATCTGTGTCTGTCTGTGTGTGTATCTCCCAAACGGCGATTTTGACTTAGTTTTTTTTTTTTGAGACTTGATCATGAGTGTACTTATAGCTATGATTCAAGAATTACTGTTTAGCCGTTTGAAGGTTCAAGCTCTTTTATCGGGGTTTTAAAAAAAAAGTATACTTGTTCGTTTTTTAAGATCAATGATTGTTTGTTGCAGAGAAACGCAAGCGGCAGCGGCAGGAGGAGTCCCTGAGCCGGCGGCGCGACTACAGCGAGCGGTTCGCGAACTATCGCACGCGGGACACCCACGACGGAGGTAACACTCGCTCACTGGCGTATTATTACACCAGACCTATAGTTTATATTTGCGCGAACGACGAGGTGGAAATGCGGGCCGCACCTGCTCCCATAAAGATCGCACATTTATAATAAACTAGCTGCGCCCCGCGGTTTCACCTCGTCGTTCACGCAATTATAAACTTGGTGATTACTCCTTATGTTTTTATTATAACAACAGCTGTCTGCCTGACGTAGTTGTGTCCAAATTTGTGCAACAGTTATGGCTCATACGAAAAACCCATAGAAAAAGGACGTTGAGTTTTTCCCGAATTTTCCTATTTTCTGGAAATCTTTTTCAATTGTTCATTCCATAAAACCTTAATTTGGACTATTACGAACATTTTAAAACAAAAAATAGCCAAATCAGCCCAACCGTTCTCATGTGAAGCTCTTACCAACGAACGGCATTTCATTTTATTTGTATAGATGTGAAGGTTTCGGTTCACACGGTTCGGTGAACCGGTTCGGTTTGAAATTCGTAAATACTGCTTTACAAGCCTTTAACCACCGTCTCGCCTAAAGTCAACAAAACAAAAAAGTTTGTGAATGTTTGTTCCCACATAAACTCCGTCGAGCCTGAACGGATTTAGATGAAATTTGGCATGAAGGTAGGTTATACTCTAGAATCTATATATAACCTACCTTCGCCCGAATTTTACCATCTGGTAAGGAGGCGCGTATTTAAAAAATGTTGAAAAACACTGAACATTGATTACTTTTTTTAGGATTATTGTGGTGGCAAAACCGCGGTGCCCTGCTAGTAACCCTAAAAACACGATGGCAAATAAAATGGTTTATAGTGTTTTCAATATTTTAACAGAATCTTTAAAACTAAAACTGTTAAATTGTATGCACAGAGCCACTGTTATTTATATCCCATAAACTTCTTTATCTATTGGTTTTCTTTAACTAAGCTCTTCCCTTGTACCTAACATTATATTTTAGATATCATTAAATTAATACTTTGCACTACATTGTCATCATTGGCACTACTTTTTTCGATTAAACTATTGTGATTAAGGCATAGTCTGTGACAGTTGTTTCTTAGACTTTTTTGATCTATGTGTACTTTATCCAATAGTAAGTCAATAATCTGTTTTTTCCCCGTGAGCAGAGTCAGAGTTTGCTAAAAAGGCAAAGTTACCGAATTTACCAGATTAAACTTACCAAACATTATGAGACTTCCTTTCCCCTTGTAAAGTAATTCGATTTATATTATACTAGCGACCCGCCCGCCCGGCTTCGCACGGGTGTAATTTACGTGCGAAGCCGGGGCAAGTCGCTAGTTATATATATAAACCTTTCTTGAAAATGTATTTAACTGATGGTGAAAACCGCATCAAAATCCGTTGCGTGGTTTAGGAGGAGTTAGCGTCCATACAGACAGACAAACGCGGAAAGCAACTTCAATTTATACTATGTAGAGATTATCAATGCCTAGTTGACAAAATCAATTGTATAAATTGCCAAAGGGCATGGAGACCCCGGAGACTGGGGGACAGCACAACAATAAAATTAAAGTTGCCATTATGCATAAAGTCACTTATATTACCACCATTTATTAATTATTTGCGATTTTACCAAATAAGATTTATGTCTACTTACGAAACGTCTCTCCATACTGTCGTCATCTCCATTCGACCCGGCTAATAGAGCCAGGAACAGGACGCACACGAAAAACACTGAAAATTATACTTTTTTTTAATTTTATTTATCACTATTATACGTATGTGGGTTTCCTAGATCTGCAATATTAATTTTGCTATCGTCACGCTCAATTGTATCGACATAAGTGCGACGGAGACAATATCGCATGCGAGGATAATCGGTCCGATGTTTGTATTTGCGAGTTCTGGCTTGCTTCCGAATACTATAAAACTAGATTTTTCATCAAACCTGATATAAAACCTTACCGTGCGTAGACCTTCAAGCCGTACTCAAGGTCTACGCGCGTACGGCGACCGGAGTGATGAGACTACGACTCGGGGTGAAATATCTTCTCGAAATTTATTGCTAATAACAGGCTTAGCGAAGGATTTAATTAAATACAATCCAAAAAAAAAAAAAAAATTTTTTTTGCTGATAAATTAATTTGATATTTATAAGCGCTTAAAGTTTTTGGTGGGGATAAAGAGCGGATGCGCTGTCCCGCTCCCGCAAAGCGTGTGTTAGTATAACATTCGTATGGCGCAAGCACGGTTTGACGTCATAACACGCTATAGTGCGCTCTCTGTTAGCATGAATTTAAAATACTTATTAACTTATTTATTTTTGAACAAATTTTATTTTGTTTTCGTTGGTGAGCTCTATTTATGATATATTTAAGCTTTCTATATGAGGTACATAATTAAAAAAGGTAGAACACAGGCCTAGCTACATTGAGTTTTTTTTTTATAGATATATTTACCACTACTTACAAGCTGAAGTCTTCATGGTACAATCTCTTAACAGCAACAATCGAAGAATAAATAGAATTTGCTGTTTATAAACAAAAATATCTTGTTATTTTCAATTGGTCACAACACTATTAAATGAAAAATTTGTTCTCAATTCGTCATAAATATATTAGACATTTCTCTCAATTATTTTATAATTTCACGCTAATACTTTCTAGAGCTGATGAAAGGTGACCTTGTGCTCTTACGTCAGAAGTTAAAACTGAAGATTAGCTAGAGGGCAATGTAGCACAGTATTCTCGGCATCAATAGAATCTACTTGAGTGGAACGCGACGATTCGCTCAAACACTAAAATTGCCTACGTATTCCTTGTTTCCTGAGAACTACATATTATAACACTTTTTAAATATTGTATACGGTTGTCTTGGAAACTGTAACATACCGCGATTTGGGACTTTCAGGGGCGCGGGGGGGGGGGGGGGGGGGTCACGGTAGCCCGGGGGGTGGAAGAGGTGATAAAACATCGCTATAATGACCATATTACAGTAGATAAAGGTACTCTATATATTCATACATTGAAATTTAAAAAGCTGTAACCACTATATTGTAGTTCAAATAGCCAGACTATGCCTTTTTTTAATGTAATGCTTTCTGTTTCCATACTCACTAACGCCACGGGTTATTGTGCATGTGTCCACTTTCCAGCCCACACCGGGCTCCTACACGACGTGGACTCAGATTACTACGTGACGCCGAGCCCCGAGCGCGGCCACGCCACCGGCTACCAGCGCGCCGAGCTGCCTTACAACAGGACGGTGGACGATGACATTGATCGGAGGTAACATACTTGACGTTCCACGTCACTTCAGATCAGGCAAACAAAGGAGATATAGCAAGGTGGCGCGGCGGGTGCGATCGCATCAGGCTTGATGCTTTTAGTCAAAATTACCAAGCGTCGGCCTTTTTTTTGCATCTGGACTATTAGTAGTGTTGCTCAAAATTTCTTAATGTGCGTGAAAAATGAGTAGTGTACCATAATTAGTTTGTAACACGGATACATTTGAACACGAACGATAATTTATTGTACTAAGGCATATCACCCTTGTTTGTCTGACCTGTGCAAAGATGCGGTTTAAAGAACAATATTAAAACGTAGGTAAACGACCATTCACAAAAACTAACCATATTACTATTCCCTTGCGTTCATTTTTGTGCATCGATGTTGAATCTATAGTTTAAAATATATTTATTTAAAGAATACTTAAGTGGGTGCAACAGTTTAATACCTTCCAGCGCAATGCGTTTGCAATCGCTCCTGTAGAATGACGCGCAAGGGCTCCGGGCGTTCGGTAGACGACGGACTTTGCCGGTGGACGCACAAACACTCTTTTAAGGAGACTTGATCTAAAGTGTTCTTAGCTATGATTCATGAAAATCTGCTCAGCTCTTTTATAGGGGGGTGTTTTAAAATTTTCAAAACGTATACTTGTTGGCCCTGGTATGTCCTAAATGTCATTGTATGAGGATAGGCAGAAGCGTCCTATTAGTACACGTACACGTACTGCGATCCCCAAGCCGCCTGCTAAATGTATGGATTATGGCAACGAGGGGTGTTGACATAGGGGAGGCCTTTGTTCAGCAGTGGACGTTTAAAAATACTGTTTCGCATTTATAATGTTTGTGGGGTTGGCTATACTCATAACATGATGAAACTGGGCACAGGTTCGGCGACAGCACGCTGCCGTCGATCCGCAACGAGTTCGAGGAGCGACGTCGAGACAAGATGACGATGCCGCCGCAGGGACTCTTCGATGACGTATAGACCATGCGGGGAGTGCAATATTACATATAAAAACTTTTGGGCAGTTCTGTGAAGAGACTACGTGAATCGTGTATAGTTTAAGTGACATTTCTTATATTAACTAATTCTCAATCACAATTAGAAGAGATAGCTTTCAAAATCTCGTGGAAGAATCACCCTCATAGACAGGACATAATAATCGTATCGTACTTGGAGTTAATTTGAATTTCCGAAAATACGCTTTAATTTTATTTTCGGATATTCAAATAGTATCTTGTTATTCTCTGTTGTATTGGTTAAACTAGCCGGGTTTTTTTCTTGCGGACTAAAGTCTGTTTTGAATGTATGGCTTCAATTATTCATGCTTTCACAAAAAAGGAATGTTGCTTTTCTTAATTGAGCCAGAAATTGCTCTATCATGTAGGTATAGTAATATTAGGTTGTAAATAGTATAGTGAAATATTAACGGCAGTTTGTAGTTTTGTACTCTAAAATGGGCCTTATAAAAAGAAACGCTTTCAATTATTACTCTATTTCAGAATTATAAACCACTTGATGCAATAAGTAAATAATTTCTAGCGCCACATAGTTTTGCAACAGTAAATAAGACGAGTTTGTAAGTTGTACAGTTAGATAATTAAGTGCTTTAAGTTTTGTCGTATGTTCGGTGTTCAGATTTGGAATTAACAAAGCACTTTTATGTCCGAGAGTACATTTAACTCGCATTCACTATGTACCTACGTGTATTATTATGAAAATATTATGGCGCGGTACATAGAGAAAAATGTACCTATGAATTTGTGATGAGGTCATAATGTAGTTTATTTATGAAGTAATTTAGTAAAGTATTTTTTTTTATTTCTAAAAGACCTAAGAATTGTCCAAAACTTGTTAGCCGCTTCGGAGACGAATTTAGCAAAACCTAGCTCTATTGTAACATATTTTAAGGACTATTATTTATAAAAAATTGTAATTGTGAATATAATTATGTTTTATGTATATGAAATATTAAGTTTGTATGTGATTGTTTTGTACAAATTGTGTTGGCATTGGCATACAATTTCTGAGGTTGCACTATTTTTAAATGGCCTGGTTATTAAGTTACACCGTAAACAAATTTTGATAAGGAAAAAATTACTTGCATGCCTATACAAATTATTTTAATTTGACACTCAAGATCAGCTCATATTAAGAGCCGGCCCATAACAAAATCCACAAAAATCACTACGATTAGATATAACCTACGGTTTCGCCCGCTACAGTACCGGGATCCAGGGCAAGATGACAAAGGGGTAATCTTTGCCGTCTTTGTGCAGCCACCCTATTCTTTGCAGACTTGCCCATAAAGTGAGCTGAGTGTGCGATACTAATCAATAGCCAAGATTATTGACATTCAATTTAATCAGTTTTGACGTTAACTCTTAGTATTTTATTTGTTCTATGTATACGAAAGTTGTGATATCAATGCATTGTACCCGCTGCCCATTTTGGCGTAATTGCAACAAAATTATGTTTTTAAAGTTGATTAAAATTTCTCTTAATTTATTTATGCCACCATTACTTCGAAACGCCTGAACTGATTTTGAAGTTTGTGGTATAGTTAAAATCCTTATATTATTACGGGTGACCAACTGGTGACAATGGCGAGGTGGAAAAATAAATGTGACATGAATAAAATTGTTTTTGGAAGAAAAAATCAATATAAAATCCAAACAAAATCAGAGCATGTGCATAATGATCGTCTAAAAACCAATGAGTAGGTTCCAAAAGTTTTAACACCACTTCAATACCCAGAGGTTTTCTTAAAATAGGTTTTTCTATTATATTTATTTTAAACGCCGTCAATTTATTCAGCAGTCGTGTAATAATATTATGTATTTATTTTCAAATTATTAGCTTGTTATTGCGTACATGTATTTTCAGTAGAAATGAATTTAGTAACAAGTCTTGCATATTATTTGTAATTTATTACTTAGTGTAGGCACTATTTATACATATACGTCTTAAATTTGTTGATTATTTTTCATTCCATAGATTTATTGTATGCAAATAGCATTAAACACTGATGTGATATTGTTTACATGTGTTGTTTTATTTCTGCCTGAATATATTCGGAGTCCGAACCGAACTAGAAATCGTTTCTCTATTTCTCGGGTTTGTCCCTCTGGTGGGGATTTCGGGAGTCGGTAAATGTGTCCCTACCGCGGGATATTTTAATCAGATAAAGCAGGACTACAACTTGGATCACCATTTCTACTTCTGTAAGAAAAATAACCTAGTATTTTCTAATTCCCATAACACCTAGGATCTTCCTACAAATTTGTTTAATATAGATTGATATGCGAGCCTTTGATTGGAGATAATTTTAAAATAAGTCATGGCAGTTTTTGAAAAACCATAATAGGGTTAAGAATGTGATTAAAAATCTTAGATGAAATAATTAAGTACGTGTTGAGCAAATCAAGAATTTTGTAGTTCTTATCCTATAAGTACTTTTTTTGTTGTTGTTGTAGCTAGGGCTGGTAATTATTGTAAACAACGAACAAACAAACACAAACGATCTCGGCGTTTGCGAAAATCGATGATAATTCTTTACATTAATCATGTGAAGCTATTTATCAGGCACGCACGTTATTACTTTTCTCCATTAACCATTTAAAATTGAGAAATATTATATAAAATGCCGCCCCCGGAGTCCGCCACGCTCTACGGACGACGCTCAAGAATAGACCGGTCTATTTTGTGCACTTCTATAAGGTGATTTATTTCACTTCTATTTGGTTCGCCGCTTTGATGGACACCTGCCCCAAACACCATGCATGAAGAAATAATATTGCGATAGAACCACAAAAAAGGTTAACGAAGTTATAATGACAGAAGTTTGGATTATATAGATAAAACAAGTTTAAATTAAAATGTCTACTTTATTTCCACATTTCATACAATTATTTCATTAGGTAAATAAATACTAACACTTATTTGAGAAGCACTTTAATGTCGTCCAGCTTGCTTCGTATTTCATGTGACGAGTCCTTCGACAAGTCTTGTGCGTACGTTTGGTAAATGTCTTTCAACTTGTTCAGTTCTTCTGCTTTATTGAGATCTGGAAATAAATACAATAACCTGTAATAAATACAATACAACTATCTGAAAATGTCGCCTAACTACGCCTAACTGGCCTAACCAATCATCTAATGAAACTCTTGACTCACATAGTGATTATTTCTTCAGTGCTTTGAGTAAACAGTGTGCCATTTTGAACAACTTTTACTATGGGACCAACCCTGAAATAGCGAAAAAATATCAGCTGTTCCATAGAAAACTATCCTTGATACTCGACAAAATGTCTGGAACAGCAGATTTCTTTCGCGATGTCAGGGTTGGTCCCGTAGTTAAAGTTGTTCAAAATGATGAGTACAACGACCTCTGATTAGTACAGTCTATATGCGTAACCCTGTATAGATTCATAATGATTTCTTATATTTTTCGCTATTATTACACATTGAACGGATTTTATCGCATATTTTTTTCTTATATTTTATTTAAACATTGTTGTGTTAATTATGAGTATAGATTTATCTTTCCAATTTAAATATTCTTATTAAGCTTTATCACAATCGGACTAGTAGTTTCAGAAAAATAATATTAGCACATCTGTATGACAATGACCCGACCTTCAGAACCAAACCAACTTTACCTTTCAATTTCTTGATGAGAATTTCCATAATGTTGAGCGCGTCTCTTCTGTGCCTTACTTGATTACTGTTTTCTGTGAAAATATAAAAAAGTATACATAAAAAAATAAAAAACTGATAACATTTAAACGGCTAAACAGATTTTCTTGTATCATAGATATCATATAGAGCTTAGAATACTCGATCAAGTCACCTTTCAAACAAAAAAAAAAACAACCAATATCGGTTCAGCCGTTTAGAAGCTACGATGCCACAAACAGACACACAAATAAGCACGTTAAACTGATAACACCCCTTTTTGCGTTGGGGTTCAAAAATCATCATTGAAACAGTACTGCGTGTAGTACGCGTACGCACAATGTCGGTGGGACTTTACAGTCATAAACACTAAGAAAGTAGGCAAAATTACAGGGTAAAAAAATAGATAGATAGATAGATAGAAACTCTTTATTGTGTACACCAGAAATAAAAATTACAACACGATAGAAAACGCTTACGAGCTAGTGCCACAAGTGGCGGCCTTATCGCTAAAAGCGATCGAATAGCATTGTAATCTAAATTTCAGTGAAAACATTGCCCTTCAAACTGGAACACAGTAATGTTTACGCACTACTGTTAATATATAAATAACTTTACTGGCAAAGGTGTGCCCTAGGCGGACTCTGCCACTACAAATACAAGGTTATAAGCTTGGGGTGTTCGTAGCCGAACGGAGGTCATTGTACTTGTCATTTTGAAAAACTTTTACTATAGGACCAGCGTTTCTATAGAATTTTTTTATTTACACTCGAGGAAATGTATATAACATAGCTGATATTTTTTTGCGTCTACAGGGTTGGTCGTGTAGTATAAGTTGTTCATAATGATAAGTACAATGACCTTTCCAGAGCCAAATTTTAAGCTCTGGAGGCCTGGGCAACAAAGGAGTGAAGACCCCTAATTATTTTTAAATAGGCTAACAAATTGTTTCATTCAAGTGTTAGACATCCCTCTCCTGTGGAGGCCCCAGGGCTGTAGCCCCGGTTGTCCTCCCCTAAATTCAGTCCTAATTTTTTCGATTTAATACACCCCAAGCATATAACCCTGTATAATCACAAAAGAGAAACTCACTGAGGGTATAATCGAGGACAGAAGCCACCTTCTCGAGCACAGCCGCGACGGCCTTGTCCCCGCTAGTGGCGGCGTCAGTGTCCATGGGCTCGCCGGAGTCGGCCAGCACCGCCAGCCGCTGCAGCACCCGCCTCATGGACGTCAGGATCGCGAGCTGGCTCGAGCGCGAGCTGCTCGCGTACGAGTTGGCGCAGTGCTCGAAGAATAACACCTGGTACGTCTCTGGAACAACGTTAACATTTGATGACGAAGAAGTATTAATTACTACTGCAGCAAACTGCCATAGAATTATGTTTCTATGAAGAATTTTTATGGTAGTTATATATGGTGGTATATTTACATAATTATATTATATATAAATAATAATATAGCTATGGGCCTCATAAGCAAGCTCAAAGTCGCACAACGAGCTATGGAGAGGGCTATGCTCGGAGTTTCTCTACGAGATCGAATCCGAAATGAGGAGATCCGTAGACGAACGAAAGCCACCGACATAGCCCACCGGATTAGCAAGTTGAAGTGGGCAGGGCACATATCAAGCAGAACAGATGGCCGATGGGGCCGAAAGGTTCTCGAATGGAGACCACGGACCGGTAAGCGCAGTGTAGGACGTCCCCCACAAGATGGACAGACGACCTAAAAGAGACCGCAGGGAAACGCTGGATGCAGGCCGCTTCCAACCAGCCCTTTTGGAGATCGATGGGGGAGGCTTATGTCCAGCAGTGGACGTCCTATGGCTGAAATGATGATGATGACTGAGATAAAACGACTTACAAAACGCTGTATACACAAATTCATTGTGATTCAAAATTACAAAACACTGTAAAACACAGTTCAAGTTACTTGAAAAGAGAAGCACAATACCAACTGATTTTATCAGTAACTCTTCTTTTTCTCTATCAAACGCCATTTTGTACTGACGCTAGATACAACCTTCACGCTGCAATGGTTCGAAATAACTAGAGACGCGGTGCAAAGAGTTTGAACGCCACCTACGACGTCCACACGCCGACTTGAGCGTGTGAAAGAGACCACAACAGTACATTTAGAAAGGAAAGAAAGAAATACTATAGTAAGTATCGTGACGCGGCGTACAGCGTGACGCTGTAAGCGGCCCATGGCGTTTATATAAATTAAATAAATAAATATTCGGGACATTTATTCACACACGATCATCTGACCCCAAACTAAGCAAAGCTTGTGATATGGCTGCCAGAGACTGATATACATACATATATAGTTTTAAATAGATACTTGAATAGATATTAACAACCAGATATAGAACAAACACAAATGTTCATCACACAAATTTTTGTCCTAGATGGGAATCGAACCCACGCCCCCCAAGCTCAGAAGGCAGGTTCACTACCAACTGGACCAACGGGCTATCAATGATTGCCCGTTATGAAAAATATGAGACCGTAGCCTTAAGTACCTTGTGTATCCGCATCTTTAGACCAGGCCTTCCCGAGCAGTTCGTAGGCGGCTTCCTTCAGCGCCGTCAGTTGTTCCCGTCTCTGTCTCGCGCCTTCGTTATCCTCTTCGTCGGAATCCTTACTCATCGATAACTCATCCTAAAAGCAATCGAAACATTGTATCAATACAGATAGTCCCAAACTCTATAATTATTGTCGTCCCCTTTACACAAGTTTCTGGAAACAATTTTAGAAATCGCACATTTTCATTTCGGCTGGTCTTGTTTACGTTACGCGATGTCTTCCCTGATTGTGAACCAATTTTAATTAATAGCCTTGTGGTCGTCCCATTTAAATTAAAATAAAATATTCCACCTCTAAGGATGGATAATTAATCCAGTTAGTTTCAGCCTCATTAGTTCCTTTTTTTTTTTGCAAAAACTCACGTTTAATTGGACGAGTTTTAGACAACGCACCTTTTCGTTACTTTACTAACGCAGATTTCTCTAATTTTATTGCGTAACACGACGCCGTGATTTGTGATGTCAGCGAGCAGTGTTACCACAAACCGATACGCATCCAATGGGCATAATAACAATTTTTTTTTATTACCTTATAAAAAAGCTGATCATAAATAGAGCACATCAACAAAAACAAAATTAAAATTAGTTCAAAAATAAATAAGATATAAGTATTTTAATTTAATTTCATGCTAGCCAGAGAGCGCACTATACTGAGCCGTGACGTCACGGCTCAGGAGCGCCATACAAATGCTATACAAAACACGCTTTGCGAGAAAGGGATAGAACATCCCACTATCTATCCCCACCTAAAACTTTATAAATACTCATATCTAAAAAAAAAATATATAATATATATTTGTAATATATGTAAATGTGTGTTAAGTTAAGTGTAAGCTCAAGGGTTCGTCTGAAAACCGGCGCTGATAGTCCTTGACTATCAGCATTAATGCTGAGACGGACCCATTCGACACTGAGTGTATCCTTTAGATATAAGTTTTTGTAAAGATGTCGAATAAAATTTATTTTCTTTCTTCTTTCTTTCTTTATCTCAGAGATTTATCAGCAAATTCGAATTATTTTTTCAGTATGTGTAATGTATTTACTTATCGTCATCGCTAAGCCGGTTATTTGTAATAAATTAAACATTAGGAATCATGCCTATTGTTTGGGGTTATTGTACACAACAACAGAGATGTCGATTCCATACAAAGAAATTAACTGGCCTGCCACTGAGATCAAAATTACGTCCTTAGACCTATATTATGATAATCACTGACCTTAGACAGTATGACTTTAACAATTTCATAGACACGTTTGAACGTGTCCGCGTCGGTGTCGTGAAGCGCGCGAGCGAGAGCGGTTAGCGCGTGTCGCTTGTACACCATCTCTTGCTTGCGAGCCTCCGTGAGCAGCGCGGATATGCACTCCGCTTGCATCACGGGAGACAGCGGGGTCTCGCCTTCTTGGACACTGCGGAGAAAGGATTATCAATCAATCAATCATTTATTGGGATCATAGTAACGGTACATTTTATATATTGAAGCGTCTGTATCCCGAACTAGTTTGCACTGTATTTCGGGATCCAGCGTCTTCTCCCATCTATGGGTTTGATAGAGTTACAAATATTTTTACACAGCATATTAACTATTGTGATTATGATAATTAAGTACAAAAGAATATATACATATATTATACATATATATAGCACAAAATCTAAATGTGGGTAATAAAAAAATTATTATGATGTTATTATTTGACAGTCAATGTTGTAGCTATAAATATTATTAGTACCTAAATGTTACAAGTCTATCTCAAAGAATAAACTATACTAAATAATAGAAAATCTTAGTAAATAATCTGCAAAGGAGTAAAAAAACAAAGTTTGGAAAAAAAAATACATTATGAGGGTACCTAGACATTACATTTTGCAAATAAAACTTAAAACCATTATTGTAGCTACATAAGTACAAAGTATAAAATTTTTTAGTTGATAAAATATTAAAAGAATAAAAAAAAAATACAAAAGGTTCGGCTCTCACGTAAATATTGGTGTTGTCAATATTCACATGCGCGTCTGCCCGGCAGGACCACCAACAAAATGTACATGATAACATGAAGCATTATTGATGGTATGGTAAATGCAGCGCTGCCTGCGTAAAAAAAAAAACACTCCTAAAATATCATCATCATCATCAGCAGCAGCCATTAAACGTCCACTGTTGGACAAAAGCTGTTAGAGAGGGGTTTTGCCATAATCCCCACGCTTGGCAGAAATATAAAAATATATAAAAAGTAAAAAATATTACCATATATACTGGGAAACATTTATTTATAAAACACTATTATCGAAACGAAATGTACGTGTTACTGAAACAGCTTTTTTTTATTAATAAAATATATTCGAGACATTTTTGCACACACGGTCATGACCCCAAACTAAGCAAAGCTTGTTATATGGCTGCCAGAGACTGATATACATAGGTACATAATATATATTTTTAAATACATACCTACTTAAATAGATATTTACACCCAGACATAGAACAAACACAAATATTCATCACAGCGATGTTTGCCCTAGGTGGAAATCGAATCCACGTCCACAAGCGCAGAAGGCAGGTTCACTACCAACTCAGCAAACGGGGCAGTCATAAACAAAAAACCTAACTTTCAGGTTATTTTTGGGAGTAGCCTAGCAGAGCTTTCGTTAACTCTTCCGTTAAAAATGGCTTTCAAGAAAGACTGCCGCAATACACTGTCCTATTCTTGGTGACGTATTTTGAGGGTAGCTAGCCAGCAGAGTACTAGATAGAATGCTTTGCCCAGACCTGACGTCACTTCCTTGCAGATCGTCTTTATGAATGTGTCACTTGTGGGAAGGTAATACTGACTTGCACAGTTCTGCGAGCGCCTCGACGACGTGTTGTTTCCCTTCGAACGTCTTCCCGTGCGCGGCGGCGAGCAGCGCCCGTGCCAGCGGCTCGCGCTGCGTGCTGAGCCCGGACGTCACTTCTTTGCAGATCGTCTTTATTGCACACGCACCCTTTAAACAAGTCACGGATAAGTAGGATATGTCATTTTATAAAATAGCACTGAAAACTATTACATCCATGGCAAAGCTTTGTCAATGCTGTTGAAGAAGTGTATTTAGTGAAAGTTAAGTTGTGGAATATTTTCTTGAGGGATTCTTGATCTAGATCTTGTACTCTGTTTTTAATATTTGCCATATAATGCGAAATTAAACATTAGCGGGTAGTTTAGATAAAAATATTTGTATCCATTTATCATCATTCTCAGCCTATAATGTTCCCACTGCTGGGACACATGCCTCCTCTCAGAGAGAGGGTGGGCCCTAATCCACCATGCTGGCCCAGTGCATGTTGGTGAATGTCATGTCTTTGAACTTGTGAGGTTCTTGGACACACCAGGTTCACGATGTTTTCCTTCACCATATTTGAGCGAAAATGATGAGATTTAATTATGACTAACTGACCTGTACTTTCTTCCCCCAGCTGCTAGAGTTGAGCGCGTCCTCGATTGCGGCGCGGATGGCCGGCAGGTGGCGCTTGATGCCGCTCTCGCGCGTCGGACTTATGTCCGTCCAGATTTCTTCATACATCTCTACTGTTGTCGATTCTGCCAGATTGAAGATAAAAAGGAGTCAGTTAAAACTTTCACCAGGAATCATTCCACTATTTACTATCTTAAAGTTGATTGAAAAGTAACTCAAGACAATGCCTGTTTCAGTGTGTGCAATACGTGTTTACCTCGCCCTTTCAGTTCTTAGCAGACTTTTTTCGGTACTAGCTTGAATTTAAGGCAGGTCCAAACTATAATATTATCAAAGGTGCCTACTACGCCGTATAGCCATATTTACGGCGTAGTAACAACACAGGAAGTATATTTACCATCATCCTTAGGGCCGTGCATGGCCAGGAACACCATCGGCGCCAACACTTCCTCGTTATCCTTGATGTGCTCAATCTTAGCTTTGGCAATAGACTTGAGAGTTAGCGCGATGGCAGAGCGGGAGAGGTCGTCTTCTTTCGTCTCGTATAATGTTACTAGTTTCTTGGATAATTTGTCTATTGATTGAGGCTGGAATTAAAATGTTATATTTTTACCGACTTCAAAAACGTCATTATTTTTATTTGAATTGATATACTTTCAGATTGGTCCGAAAGAAATTTCATCGGAATCGGTGCAGTATAGTTTGATTTTTAAATCAAAATAACTGTAAAAAATATGTCATCTAAGTAAACAAAATTGCGTATATACTAATTTTTAAGTCGGTTTTATTAATTGATAATTATTTAAGCGAATGACATAAACACATTGGCTTTTGGCTCACTATCGGACAGGTGATTAATTTGTTAGACACAGGCTTAGTGATAAATATAGTTAAAAGTAATACACTTACAGCCGCACTCAGAGACGTTACTTAAGCTAAGGAATACTTAAAATTGCTCTGTCAACTTCTCGTTGACGGAAATTGTCACACGTGAAAACGAGACAGAGCAATTTTAAGTATTCCTTAGCTTAAGTAACGTCTCTGAGTGCGGATGTTACTGAAGAAACTATTTAATTTGGCTAATAAAGTTTTGAGATATAAGCATTTAAATTTTTGTTCGCATTAGGAAGGGATGCTCTGTCCCTTTTACGCAGTGTCAGTATGAAGTTTGTATGATGTACTTACCAGTGACGTCATTTGAAAGAATAGTGCACTCTCTGTCTAGCAAGACAATAAAATGCTTATATCCTCCTTAATTTTGAACACATTTCAGTTTTGTTTTTGGTGTTGGCTCTATTTATGGTCAGCTTATCAATAAGACAATAAAAAAATCTGTCCGGTAGCCTATATCAATAACACTTATATTATGTAACTAACCTTAGCGTACGCCGAGACCTGTCCCAGCGCCTCAGCATAGTTCTTCCTCACAGTAGCGTTTCTATCGAACGTTCCATTCAACATATTGTTAATGATCTTCCCCGCAACCGGTTCTAAGTCGGCCCTCAAGTAATGTGCGGCGAGCACTATGAAGTGGCAGCACGCGACTTTAGTGCCGAGTTGAGGAGACTTGGTGAGCTCGAGGATCTTTGGCAGCATCTCCTTCATTACTTCTATGTCGATGAAGGGCATGCACTGCAATAGAAGAAAACTTGTTTAGTTTATTTTGTTTTCAATGGGACGTGCACAGATCTGTATCAGAATAGATTTCTCAGCAATTTCACCTACTTTGCGTGGCTATACCTGACACTGTGCTAATTTAAATGGAAAGTCTTAAATTGGCTCAGTAATATAACTTAATTCAGTTCAATCTACAAAAAAAAACACAACCCTTTCAAAGCAGCTGGCCGTGCGACTGGAATTAAACTACCACTGAAATACTCTCGCTGCGTACAATAAATGCGGCACGCTGGGTTTTAATACAGTTTGACGTACTTGCGGCATCAACATGTAACATGTGGATACAAATACAACCATAAAAAGTTGTGCTCAAAGCTTTTAAAGAGATACAACTGAAGAGAGTTTTGCTTCATAGAACAAGGGCAAAAAAACTTTTGAGATTCTTGGACATACCGGTTTCCTTACGATGTTTTCCTTCGCCGTTTTTGAGTGATGGCATCGAAACTGCACACAATTTACTGAAATACTTAATAAGTCATTTGTGCAGGGCCGAGGAACGAACTGGATGCCGTCAAATTGTAAAGCACACATGCTACCGCTCAACCACCATGTTCGAAAATAAAAATATCTAATCAATATGAAATTACCTTGACAACAGTATCAGTGGTGTAATGATGCTTCGCCGCGGTGGCTCTCATGTCGTCTAACAGCTCTCTGGTCCCAGTGTCCGCCAGGGCCGTACTCAAGTAGGATAGCTTGGCGGACTCCAGCTCGCCCGCGGCCCCGACCAATGCGGGGATCAGTTTGGGCAGGAAGGGCTTCAGACTTTCCCCTGCCGTTTGGACTAGCTTCGACACTGTCTGTAAGCTGAAATGTCACGTATAACATTCAATGAAGCTGAAAGTTTGTAGTAAAAGTAGTTCTGTAGTTAGATCTCAGAGGTCACAAAAAAAACCCTTACAGTCCAGCCCCTGGGATGTTAGGGCTAATACAAAAATACGCTGAAAAAAATACGTTTGTTGTAAGCCCTTTTTGTTTCTACTTTTCGACTTTTTTATTATTTCTTAGTTAATCCGCCGTAATATTATATATTATGTTTTTTTTTTATCGGCTATCTATTACGATTCGAAAGAGCCAGACAGACAGCCATCGTAGGCTTAGGGATAGGGTCCTGTTTTTACCCTTTGGGTACAGAACCCTAGAAAGTTAACATTAGTAGGAGTATTTATTTCATACCAGCACCAAATGCATGTGAATGATGATCACTTGACCATATTACCTGAAGCTGTAATAACATTCACTTCATCAAAACTCGCGTGGTTATAAATTATTATAGCACCAGCTTGCACTCACGATTGTTTATCGGTCGAGACAATCGACCGGTTTCGGAGCCATTAGAGCCCCTTCATCAGGCAACAGGGTCAGGATTGGGGCATCACGGTTCATTTTGCAATAACATTGTAAAAATCTGATTGAAAACATTTTCTTTTTATCTTTTACTGTAGTGTCTAGCGTGTACCAGCTACAATCCAAAAACCTAGTACAAGTGATCAGAAATTACTGATGAACCTACTAAGAACTTACTAAGAAGCCACAACACGCTGTGGTGGGCTAATTTTTCAATCAATGATCAGTTTAGCCTAACATCAATAAGCTAAGTTAGTATGTTTAGAAAGACTTGGATCGTGGTTGAATGGACAAATATCCCATTAAATAACTCGCAAATTCACTCAACAAAACAACACGATGGTAGGACAGCTTATGATAGCTGAGTTTAACATTTTTCAGAGGGCAGAGGCGGATTGCCATTTAAAATTCGTTCTAGTTATCTCTTTGGCCAAGTCCTTGGCCTCTTTTTGAACAGACTAGCATAGTTTTTAAGCTTTTATATCGTGTGTAATTGTAATTTCTGGTATGAACAATAAAAAGTCAATCTATCGATAAACGCATAGTGTCCCGTGGAACAATCGCTCCGTGTTTTATCTATTTCGATAGAGTCGAAAAATACCAAAGAGAGAAGAGTAAGGAGGCTGTGAATTTGTAGCTCTTGGCTTTTGCAAATTTAAAACATTACCTGACGCTCCGCACTTCTTTCACGAGATTGGTGATACCAGTATCTAGTAACACTGGTAGAACAACTGAGACTATCTCCTTCCCGTCTTTGCCTTGACTTACGTCTGATGCTCGAATGCAAAGCTGAAACAAACATCACACTGATATTACAAATAGTTTGTTACCTAGGAGTATAATTTTAAACAGCCTATTTTTCTACATGTGTTTTTGGCAAATCAATGAAATCTATAGAAATTATCAGTGCTTCATGTATTAAGCAATGGGTTTGGTATGGAGGTAGTATGGTTGTTAGCGTTTTGAAACATTTTGAGATCCTGAATATAAATCCAAGTAATATATAACCTTTTTTCAACATAGGCTAGACGGAAATGCGGACGTAATGTTGCATACCGCGGTTCTACCCAAGTATTTTGTTTAGGATTGAACCAATGAACAATGTACTTAGACGAAGCGTGACCAAAGTACTTCACTTAAGATTGAACCAATGAACGATGTACCCAGACGATGCTTGAGCAAAATGCTGATGTGTATCTAGCTCAACGCACAAGCATGACCATTGAGCGTAGTAATGCCGTGTAGCATGCTGAGTACGCTGCCAACGGACAGAGGGCTTGAGCATTTGTCTATTAGTCTATGGATTACCTTTAACGGTCTATGGGCAGTCTGTGTTTTTGGACAAATACTTTAGGTTTTTAGTGTTAGTTAGCTTGTATTTTGTTTAATTAATAAAAACATTTGCAATTATTTTTTTACCCAGTAAATTTGCCCACCATACAACGATTAAGTAGCTTTTGAAATTAAAAACCAAATGGATTTAATCGTGCATATTTTACATTATTTTAATTCCTGAAGTTTCGAACACTTTGCAGTGACCATGCAGACTAGATGACGGTTCTAGAGACATGTTATAAAATTAGTTACAAGTACCGCCAATGATTTTAAATCCAAACTTTCCCGTACGCATGCTCACTTATGGCGTCTGAATATGAGATTTTATCAATTTGTTGACAAGTAAAGTTGTTGAGTAAGTTACCTTGGATAATACAGTAGCGGTAGAAGTGGCGGCTTGCCGCGTGCCTTCGTGAACGTCGTCCATAACGCGGAACAGCTGCGCCCAGATCGTAGGCAGCTGGTGGAGCGACACGTGGAGACTTGTCGCTCCTCTGACAAAATAATGAGTAGGTAAATACGCAACCTTTGTCAAATTGTACGTCAGAAATTATTAGTTTCAAGTCCAAATCGATATTTTCTTCTGTTTGTATGCCCGAAGGGACAGAGCAGGGGGACAGACCGGAATAATCTAGATTCGCTACGAGCCTTTTTACCGACGTAAAAAAAGGACCTATACCTATTGATGATATTGATATCTATGATTGATATTGACCATAATATACATACGTACCGTAATAAATCAGCTAATGCGTTGCAGCAGGACATTCTGACGCGCCACTGGTTCGCCGTCAGGTTCGCGACCAGATCGTCTAATATCTCTTTGTGATATTTGTGAACCTGGACATACCAAAGTAACTTTGTAGTAGGCTCTTTGTAGCTCGAAATACAATTTTAAAAACCGACTTCAAAAAATTTTAAAAAACGCAATTTCGATCACGTGCAAAAAAAAAGTTATTTTGATTTAAAAGCCAAATTACTGAACCGATAAATTGATGAAATTTCTGTGGGACTGGTGTGAAAGTATAATATCTTTTCAAATAATAAGTTTCCCACATCTGTTTGTTTAATGACGGGATTTTCGAGATAACAAACATTTAAAAAAACATCCTTATTGGGAACCCCCTTTTTTTGAAGTCGGTTAAAAACATGCGGTATTCGCACATTTATTCTGAACATTGGTGTAACACTTACGTCAATCCTGCACTATTCCTAAATTAGTCTGATAGGATCAAAATAATCGGCGTATCTTTTCATGTCAAAGAAAAAAAATTGCAGTTCTCGAGTCTAGCTCAACTACTTACGGTGGCTTGCGTATTAGGTACTATGGCGTGCCAAATGCTGGCCATGGAGTTCTGAATCCGTGGCGTGGGATCGAATCGGTATCGGTACAGCCGCGGCACTATCTTGGGCAGATGCTCCGACAGCTGCGCG
Organism: Agriopis aurantiaria; assembly: GCA_914767915.1. NCBI lineage: Eukaryota > Metazoa > Arthropoda > Insecta > Lepidoptera > Geometridae > Agriopis > Agriopis aurantiaria. The sequence continues at coordinate 13,868,020 of OU611989.1, read as the reverse complement.
CCTGCTTGCATCGCTATCGAGTGGAAACCGAACGCTGCACCTAGAGTTATAAAAAAATTGCACATTAGAATTTGATTAATACGTGTTCCATCGCAAACCATATCATGGCCGACCATTTTTTATTAATATCATTAAGTACCCGACCAATTTTCTTTTAGGAAACCTGGGGTATAACTCTTTAGAAGTTAGAAGATCGTATGATCAACTAGTGACGATGTGCAAGATCTTACGAGGTAATATTGATGCACCTGATCTTAAATTAGCAGACTTGACGCCCAGGGCGTCAAGTCTGCTAATTTATTTAAAATCCCATTGGCCTGCCACTCCCACGACACTCCACTGTGATTCTATTATGAAAGTGACAAAAAGGGTATTCTGCTAAAACTTCAGTGGCCTTTCAACGGAATGGCGTGGGAGTGTCAGCCCAACTGCGATCGATGTTGCCTGTCAAAACCTACCACAAGTTGTATTATTTAATACCAAACTATTATCTCCTTTTTTGTTAATGAAATTGCTATATTATAGATTGTATTGATTGTACAAAACTTCCTCATCAATAAAACACACCAATTATAATTATAAAATGCGTTTAAAGGAAATAAACAGTAAAAATACCGATGACGAGGCGGTATGGCCTTAAAAGTTTTAGCTTGCCCAAAGAGCAAAAAAAGTATCCTGTCTGTGACATAATTAGAAAAAAAACGAAACCAAAACGAAACTAAAGCGCAGCGCAAAGTAAATAAATAAATTAATATCCATAATTGTTATTTACCTAGTAATTTATCAGTGTAAATAAGTATCTGATTGCTGTGCTAAAAGAGCAAGAAGTGTAAGTATTTATTTGGGATTTATGTTCAATAAATTGTGTGGTTTGAAGTCTTTTCCAAGATGTACATCATAATATTATCAATCTTCATGAAAACTTTTACTTTTTCAGAGAAGATACTGCAGAATTGTGCACTCTTCAGACAGCGACTAACCTCACCTAAGGACCTTCCAAGTTTTGGATCAGAACAAAACAGTAAGTAATTGCTATAATAATTATTAACCTAATATACCATTAGAGTTTCTGTTTTCAAGATGCTGCTTTTATTGACTTCAGGCTATGAACTATAAAGTTTATTAAGTAACATAAACATTTATTTCTGAAACGCTTTTACAATATCACATCTGCGTAAGTTATACGTGAAATAGAAATTAATTAGAACAGAAATTAATTAGATGGAGCAGGGATGTGTAGGTATGTGAGGGTGGGAAGAGTAAAGTGAACTAAGTTTGAAGCTTTACAAGATCTTCAGTATCTCTGTAGGTAGCTGATAATTATTATTAAAGAATAAAATGACTATGGACTTGAATCTATCATGAAATTAAATAAAACTGTTTTAAATAAAAGCTATTTTCAATAGTAATTTATATTATGCTTATTGTATAATCGCCGCATCTCCAATGTAAATGTGCACCTGGAATCTGTAACAAAAATATTGTTTTTAATTGTGATGTTTTAGTTACTAATTATTAAATATCTCCTACACTGTCATGCAAAGAAATATAAAGTAAATAGAAATGTATGCATGTTTTAACCCATGACGTGACTGTATAGGTATACTTACATATTTTTAAAGTCTTCTTTCTCTCCACAGCCTGTCGACGAGAGCCTGTTGCAATGCGCGGCCCGTTGAAGTTCGGGGTTGACACGGCGGTTATGCGGATTCTGTGTCGAATATACTCTCCGCTCCAGATCTTAATTAATCTTTAACCTATAGGAAGCAGAAAATGATTAAAGAAAAGTTTTTTTAATACTATCGCCTCTAGTATATAATCTTTGATACTATCGAGTAACGAGAAGTCGCTCGTCTGATGATAAGCGCCACGCCTACCCATAACAGTTACAGTGCCACCCAGAAACTTGGTTGCAAACCTGCGCATCACTGCAATACTCTCGCTATCTTTAGACGTTAGCCAGTTTTTAATGTACTGAGGTTACGAAGGAGTATTGTGCGGCATATTTGGATTTAATTTCTTTTTAACCTCTTTAGAGTGTGGTACACGTATGTAACTTGGATGACAATGCATTATAATAGTACAATGGAGCTTTTCTGATGATGGAGTCGGAAGGTAGGAACTAATGAACGCAACAAGATAACACCATCGAGTTGTCCCCATAAATGCTTGTTTAAAAAAATGTTTTTACTATTAAGTTAAATTATTAGTGACTGATTGTGAGCTGTAGATACATAACAATAAAGACATCACACAATACAATATTTTAGTTTAATTTTTTATTTGAATATGTATGTACTTACCAAGCAAAAATAAATTCGAATTAAAAGCATACCTCAAGTACATACAAATATAGTAGTTACCATAGCAATAAGTAATCCTATGTAGGTACTCACCTTGCCTTAATTTGATACCTTTCTTGACGCTGCATTGGCCATACGACATATTTTTTGTAGACAGAGGGGTGGTTCAACGCTTCTGTGTCTTGTCTCACAACCCTCGTAACTGTGGTCTGTAAGACGTTGTGAAACACACTCTGGCCAACTAGTGTCTGGTAAGATCCAGTCGCGTAGAACCTCAGGTAGATCCCGAAAAGGATCTATAGTAAGCCTTAATAAAGCGCGGGATTTCCGGCGCTGGAGCAGCAGTTGGCGTCGGCGGTCACTGACGTTGGCTAATGATAAAATACGCCAACGTAATGTTGGTACTGCAGGCCTCATTTTGTAAATCAACTTTCTTTTACTTTTTAGGGCTCCTGTGTTTATTTAAAGCCCTTAATAAACACTTGTCCCCTTGCACTTTCACAAAAAAAGGTGTGTCTGTCCAATAGCAACTCAATCGTAGTTCGATGTCAAAAAGTCCATTGGAAGGCCATTGAAACAAACGTCAAATAACGAGCAGAATACCAAATGTTCAACTATTGAATTTACACTGATACGCCACTGAAGAACAGAATACCAAATATTACAATGGCAGTTCGATGGAAGGTCATTGGAAATCCACTGGTCTTAAATAACTAGCAGAATACCAAATGTGTAAAACTATTCCAACGACACTCTATCGACACTCCATTGAAACATTCATAAATTAGCAGACTTGGGCCCCTGAATAGTGAACTATGTCGTTTGTATGTTCCCGATAACTACAACCGATGTAGACATCACAAGCTGTTTGCAACCTCTATAAATCGAACTGTTGCTCGCTCGAAATCCCCCATACCGCGTACTCTCGCCGCACTCAATGCCCTTCTGAACACCAACCCAAACTGTGATGTGTTTGCCGATGAATGGAAGGTGATATTGTCTGAATGCATGACGTTTTGTGAGACTAGTGTGTCAATGACAATTAAATTAGACTTTACATTTATGTTTTAATTAAGTTTAACATTTTATTAATTTGACAATTTTTTTTGTTTTTGACATAATTTCTATTTTTAAATTGTATTCTTTTTTATCTTTATTTAATATTAATGGATGTTATTAGTGTAATTGGTGTAAAGCCGTGCTAATTTAATAAACAAATACAAATACAAATACAAATGGCGCAGCCGTTTGACGGGTTAACATCGTGCATAACAGGTACGATCAATCACAAGCTTATTGTGAATTTTTTTAATCTGCTTTCTTTATGACAGGCATTTGACCACAATCTTATATACTTGACTTTAAAGTATAAGTGACGATGTGGATTAACAATGTGGGTAAAAATGGTTAAAACACCTAGTCTGGATCGGAAACTAGCTTTCAAGAGAAGCTGTCGTATTTGCTACATTACAATTTAATGGTAAATAATATTTATTGTAGATAGATAAGTGTCCTTAAAAATGTGGACGAGCCTGATAGGATCTACAACAACATGGACTCTATCGGGCACAGCAATGTTTCAAAAGATAGAAGGACGATTCAATTAAGAAACTTTTTGGTCTAAATTGTTTTTGTATAAAAGCAAAGTTTGTGTTTTTGTAGTAGCTTAAATACTCAGTAAATTTCAAAATATTAAAAAAAACAACTACCCTTACCTTTTTTCGAGTTCCAAACAGAGTTATGATGGGCAAGATGCATGAATTTGTACAACAGGTCAGGCTGATTCAAATCTGACGCTAGAGAGCACAGTTCCTTGTATGTGGACAGATTACCCCTGGAATAAAAAAAACAATTTAATTTAATAAAATATCATTTAGTGACTCTTTGTGTAAGAGAAACAACGGAATTTCACAGAAGAATTTATGATTTTAATGATAAATTATTAGCAAAGATGTAATCAAAGAAATGTCAAAGTGACAGTTATTGTAAAAAAAAAATAGGAAGAAAAAGTTATTATCAAACAAGAGTATGACGCAAAATATAAGAAATTAGTGTTTGCGAAAATGTAAACATACTTTCAAGTTTTTTTTTTGTAAATTACCATGTGTACAATATTAAGGAAGATAAGTATATGAGCATTCTAATGTCTTGCGAGAAATAGAGAAAGAAAGAAAGAAAATTTTATTTGTGACAAAATTACGTTTTTTTTTTTTTAAATAGCTTAAAGACACAAGGTGTAAGGTCACAAATCGGCCCAACTCGGCGTACTATACTTACGAATGACGTCATCTATAAGTACGCCATACTGACACTCAATTTGCGGGAAAGGGGCAGAGCATCCCCAATAGTCCGACCAAAAATTTTGGACACTAATATCTTAGGACTTTTCTCTAAGCCTTTTATTTTTAACATATCAAACACCTGTCCGATAGCCTATTAGTAGTCAAATAGGCTATCAGACAAGTTTCCATTCACACAGGGTTTCCATATTCATCTAGCGGGACCTCGCACTACAGCGCTGAGCGTACCCCTATTGCCAAACATTGTTTCTCCTTATGTTTTTAATAGTATATGTCATTGTTTTTGTTTGTTTTTGGCAATAAATACATCTCTTATCTATGGAAACGATGATCCAAAACAGTCTCTATATAGTCACACTTACCCAGTAGGTGCTTTCCCTAATTGTCCCTCCTCAAAGATCTTAGTGTCCTCGGTGACTTGCGCTACGGATCGTTTCCCGCTGGTCAGCTGCTCTATGATCTGGCCGACTAGCGCTTGCCGCTGGCTTTCGTCAGAGTTCTGGTACACCAGGCTGAGACCCTTACTCGCTACGTCTTGCACTATGTCTGTGAGTAAATTTAAAGTAGACTTATTCGGACTATATTACGAATATATTTAAAAAAAGTTATATGATTATTTACGGGATATTTACCGTGGTAAGGTTGTGGAACAACCAAACACGGTAAATATCCCGTTAATAATCATATAACTTTAGTGAACAACCGTGATAGTTTAAAACAGTGATTTAAATAAAGGTAGCCAAATCAGTCCCGCCATTCTCAAGTGATGTTATTTTTTTATTTATACAGGGATATAAGGAAAAGGGTTCGTTATACTCATCATTATGAACAACTTTTACTATTATATTTTACTTTTACTATTAACAACTGAAATAGCAAAAAATCATATCAGTTCCATACATTTTATCGAGTGTCAATAACTATTTTCTATTTATTTATTTATTTATTTATTTTATTTATCCATATATGTTCTATATATATGTTCTATGGAACAAATGATATTTTTTTCGCGATTTCAGGTTTGATTCCATAGTAAAAGTTGTTCATAATGATGAGTATATCCCCTTTCGTCTTAGCCATACCCTTTCCTTATAACCCTTATAGATTTGTATAGCCTCCCAACGCAGCTCTCGTCGATAGATGTTGCATTCTTAAATCAAGTAGCTGCAGTAGTGTGATTATAACATATACAACAGTATGTAAGTATAATAATTAAAATTACGGCTTAATAAACTTACTACCTTCTTTTCTAATTTTGAAGTAATTTCTATCGCACACTTTTTTAACGACTAATAACTAACCGCTATTTTCCGATATGAAGTCCATAAACACATCTTGTAACAATTGAAGCTTGTTATTTATCGGTTCACGTTCAGGGCAGTTCTTCAGCAGAGCCAACAACCAGATACTGGTCGCCTGTAAACATAACACGATAACACATTACTGCAGCTGCAGATATAAGAGATTTAATTATATCTAAGAAAAACCAACAGCCTTTAAAACCTTATAACCTTAATAATGAGTAAAAATTGGAAATTAAAAAAGAACCGAACAGAAGAGAAAGAGGTGAAAGATGGAAGAGCTGATAATTTTCAAAGAGATGAACAGTTTTTTTTTATCATAGCTAGCACTTTCGATCGAGTCACCTGTCAAACTAAATCAAAATCGGTAAAGCCGTTTGGGAGCTACGATGCCACAGATAGGCACACCGATACACACGTTCAACTTATACCACTCCTATTTTTGCGTCGGGGGTTAAAAACAGAAGCCAATTACAGGTCTTCGCGGATAAAAATAAGATCGGATTTAGTGTAAACACGCAGTTACTGGATAAAAGTATTTGATGAGAAACAAAAATAATATAGATTTAGTGTTAGGCTTAAACAAAAACCTAGAATAAACAAAGAAAGAAAACACAAAGAAAAAAAAAACTATTTGTTTGCCTAAACTTATAGAATTCTTTACTCAACAGCTGTATAATCGCCTAAAAGTTCTTGCTCACCCTCAACAAGTAGGTCTATTATTAGTATCGGAGAAACGAATAGGCTCAAGTCAAGGTCGAGACACGCATGGTCAATGAGCTAGAAATGAATTTATTCGTTTTATCGCTATAACTCAAAAAGTTATAACCATAGAATGTTCGAAATAATTTTTAATAAAAGTTTATAATTAGACCTATAAACAAAGCAAATTACAAGTTTCTATGTTTTTAACCAGTTCCAATATAATTTTTTTTTTCAGCGCCTGTTGGTTCTGGAATAAATAAAACAATTTAATCGACAGAAATAAACAGGACTTAGCATTTTGTAAACATAAGAGTCACCTGTCTAGAATGTGGATGAGGGTGTCGGCCAATTTTGAACAATTCTTGCATCAACCATTCGAGCAACTCGTCGTTTTCCTTCAACGCTTCTGCATTTCTAGCTTTTTCCGCACCCTGAAAATCGATCCTTATAATTATCACGGCACAGTTCAGAATGTAGCATTAGATAATTAATGGCAGTAATTAAAATATTCATCATAAAATCAGTTTTCATTCTTTCGGAATAAGTTTAAAAAAATAACCTCTCTTGGCAGCTCAGTCCATAGATCCCTATTTTCATTAGAGTTTACTCCTTCCACGCACAACACTAGAGATTCTCCTATTTGTAGATGTATTTCGAATTCTTTACTCTGAAAATAAAAATAAAATATTATTAAAAATATGCAGATATAAAAACCGTGCCAGTGGTACAGAGCTGGATCTAGCCATTCATCTACTCTGTTGGAAACAAAAAGGAGTCTTAACTGTACTACTTACTAAATTGCTGTGTTGAAGCTTGTTTAATTTTTTTATAAAATTTGTGAATTAAAAAAATGAAACAATAAGTATACTATTGACAATGTCTTAACGAAGCATGTAGGTGAGATGAGGTGATTGTGTCAATAGGTTGTGGGTGATTAGGCCGTTCTCTACTTACATCTTTAGCCATCTGCAAGAACCCCATCATAATCTGCTTCGCAAACGGCAGTCGTTCCCCGCAACACAACAACCCCAGCGTATACAGCGCCCTCTCTTTCACTTTGGACGGCAACTTCGCATTGGCTACGATCCTGAAAAGTACATTTATAAAGTTTTTACTTGTAACACAAAGGTTTTTATACAATTATAGAGTTTTTTGGCGCCAACGCGGAAAAAACATGTCGGCTCGTTGGATTATTTTCCTAAACTTGTGTATTTTCGAGTGTTAATGTGTACTAAATGGTGAATTATTATTCATTAAGTGCTCGTAAACGTGCTCGAGTGTGGGCAAGTGATATAACGAGGTGAAACGTGTCTTTTCGTGTTGTTTCCAAAACTCCATAGGAGCCTCTTGTAAAGTCTCCACCACTTTACAGGGGCATGAGCTCGACTTGACCGTGACTTACTTAGCTTGACTCTGACTGTGACTATGACTTGTTTGACGCTATTAAGACAAAGTAAACTGTTTATTATTACGAGTAAAGGACACTGAATCCACGCTCATGAAGATTTAAAAAAAAAAAAAAAAATATACAATTATAATGCAAAGAAAAAGTGAATTAAGACATAGATATCACAAATTTATGAAAAAATCTCATGAACAAAAAACGTCTTAACATATTTTAGCTAGCAGCGAAGCGTAACTAAACTTCATAAATATTAACACGCGCTACGTCAGACGAGACTGATAATGCGCCGATGGTTGTTGGTGATGGTTGATGGTAGTGATGGTTGCAGCGCTGGTTGTAGATCACCAGCGGGGCCGTTGCATGGTCACGAGGATTCTGTGTCACGGAAGGTTTTGTTCCCTAGCTAGCGTATTCAGAGTTTAATGCTTTAGTGTATACTCGGTGGAACAGTCGATCTGCTTCGCTGTACTTTGTAATGACTTCACCAGAGTCAACGTTTGCAGCGCAGAACGCCTGGTCGGTTTGTAGCGCGTCTTGTCTTGGTGACAGCGAGCAAGTTTCCAGCGAATGTTGATGTACTCACTTGAAAAGTCGATCTGCTATGCTGTACTTGGTGATGACTTCACCAGAGTCGATGACGTTTGCAGCGCTGAATGGCTGGTCGAGTTGTAGAAACGCGTCTTGTTTGGGAGAGGTGGCGGGGAGTGGTAAGCCGCTGCAGGGCGCAAGTAGAGAGACGGCTGATGTTGCTGTGCTGACAAGCAGTGTTTGCGGGCTCGACAAGAAGTTAGCTGTAAATATACAGAAGCATGACTGTTATGTGCAGTGCTAGGTACAAAGAATGCACGAAGCTACGAAGAGTGCAGCATGGTGGATTGATTAAAAAATATCTTTAACCGTTGAAAAATAACATTGTGTGAGTAATTAATGAAGCATACGAAAATACCTATCTCTGTCTGTGTTTGTTTCATAAATAATTATAATTATTTTATTCATGTGATTACCCTGTCATGTGATGTTATCTGGGTGTTAATTTAGGTAATTTATTTAAGAATGTGTTTAAAATATACTGTATGTATATCAGTTTCTGGCAGCCATATTACAAGCTTTGCTTAGTTTGGGGTCAGATGACCGTGTGTGCAAAAATGTCCCAAACATTTATTTATTTTCATGACTAAGCAGCTGAAATAAAATTTGGCAAAGAAACAGTGAAGAATGAGGTCCGATTTTGGGTTAGCACACAAATCAATTGACACAAATTGACTCAACGCGTAAGCATCGCCATTAAATAATAAATAAATAATAATAAATAAATATTTGGGACATTTTGCACACACGGTCATCTGACCCCAAACTAAGCAAAGCTTGTGATATGGCTGCCAGAGACTGATATACATACATATATAGTTTTAAATACATACTTAAATAGATATTAACAACCAGATATAGAACAAACACAAATGTTCATCACACAAATGTTTGTCCTAGATGGGAATCGAACCCACGCCCCCAAGCTCAGAAGGCAGCATGGTAATGCCGCCAGCATGCTGGGTACGCTGCCAACTGATAGTGAACTTGAGCATTTGGATTATGTTTAGACCTTCAACGGTATATGGGCAGTCTGTTTAGCTTTCTTGTTTAGATAATAAAATAACTTGCCAAAAAAAATACACAAGTACAAACATAAAAAAGTATTAGAACTTACCCAAACAAACAGCTCCTTGCTGATAGGGCTCCCACTCGGCCGCACTGAAACCCTTCCCCCCAAACTTCCCTCTCTTCGCAAGCACCACACACCGCTCACACATATGTGAAAACGCACACATATACCCACACTGCGCTTCCAACAACTTATTACCCGTTGCTTGTTCGACAAACTCCTTTATCTCTTTGTCTATTGCAGCTTTATCGCTAGTGTGGACGGTTATGATCGCGTAAATGGCTGACGCGATTTCTCTAACGTTTTCTTTGGTGCTGGTGGTGAAGAGATTGCGTAGAAACGGTAGGAGATTGGTGTACTTGGAGGAAATAGGCTCGGGTACGCAGCCTACTATGTCGAGGAAGCATGTGAGGGGCATTACATCTGTAAAGAAAAAAACTTCGTAAACACGCTTATCTTTGTGCGTTACTAGAAAGACTGGAGCATCACACTATTATAAATGCGATAGTTTGTACGTATGTATGTTTTTCAAGTGAAAACTTCTGGCGTGCTGAGCACTTTATTTTGAGGGTATTTAATGACACTGAGCAGTCACGCTCGGCTATGTAACGCTCGTAGCGCGTAGGTAGGCCTCCCACTAGATGGACCGACGACATTGTGAGAGTCACGGGCATCCAGTGGATGCAAAAGGCAGGCTGTCGTTCAGTGTGGTGGTTAAAGGGGGAGGCCTATGTTCAGCAGTGGACGTCTTCTGGCTGATGATGATGATGTAACGCTCGTTCGGGTAAACTCGGCTCGAGTCGACCAAGGGAGCGAGAGAGATATAGTTATTAACCTCGCCTTGACGAAGTTTTCACTTCTGTCGGGTGGTCTTAAGTACACACCGTTTTCGTTTTTATCCGGAGTTGCTCAAGAAAAAAGTGAACTGGTATTTCCTAGGCAATCGTGCTACATCTTTGCTTTCCGTCCGGTGAGATTATGGTCTAAAGCATGGGTAGTCCATTGTAAAAAAATATATTATATATTTGTTCCCATTCAAATTCGTAACAAACAAAGTTTTATAAAATTCTTGATCCAGAAAATAAATGATTGCTAGTAGGATAGCGGATCAATAGCGAACCCAGCTAGTTTTAGCTATGATACAAGTTGATATTAGTTCTGTTAGTTCTCACAACTAAGACTAACCCGGTTAGCTTTATATTTTAAAGGCAAATGTAATTTTACTAGTCTTATTGAAGGGTGAACAATATAGGGTTACGCGGAAAAGGTGTACTAAGCCGAAAGGTCATTGTATGACATTTTAATGACATTTTATTTCTAATGACATAACAATTTATTTTTTATGTATTGATTTTTATTTGTGACTTAATTGTGTGTGAAATGTGACCTGAATATTATAAATTGTCTACTGTTTTGCTGTGTATGGGTTATAAGTACCTGAAATAAATGAATTTATTTATTATTATTATATATTGTACTCATTACTATGAACAACTATTACTACGGGGGTCGGACCGAAAATCGCGAAAAAATACGTTCGTCGCGCTGTTCCATACATTTCGTTGAATGTGACCAAGGATCCGTTGCTCTGTTGCTGCATGAAAGAGGTACAAACAAACCAACAAACATACAAACTTTCGCAATTCTTACAGGATGATGAGAGGAAAATTTCAAGTGCTTGCTAGCTGTACTCCACGGTTTCACCCGCGTGGACAATCCCTAATAAGCCAATTTTTTTTTCGGGCTATCGAAATATTCATTTCGACCCATTCTTTTGCTGCGTGAAAAGGACAAACAAACCAACAAACACACTATCGTATGATGATAGGAAAGTTTCAAGTGGTTGATTTGAACTTACCTGGGTTAGCATTCAAGAGTAATGTAATCATATTGAGGTATCGCTCGAGCACTTCTGTGTGGAGCAAGTTGTCGCGGAAGTACGCCGCTAGCAGTGGAGACATGGCGTTGGGGTGGTTCGAGCAGTCCGAGAGGCGCGCGTCACGATTCAAACACATGCGTAGGTAACGGAGTATCTGAAATTTAGGTATGAAATTTAGCTTGGATTATGGAGCTGCTGTTGTCGTTGGATTTGTGTGGATTTGGCAGTCGTGCAGAGTGGCCATTTCGGCATTTTATTCGCAACTATTATTGAGGTTGGACGGGGTACGCTCGAGTATTGGGCGGACAAAAACTATTCGGACATCAATGAGTTGCAACAATGTTTAGCGCAGAAATATTACACCGATTTCATATTTCATAGTTACGATGACACCTAAACTGGCTATAAAAGTAGGTTACTCTATTTTTGGGTACAATGACATTACTCTGAGATTCCAACTCTCTAAACTGCATTTTTTTTTACTAATAGTCATTTTTTTTTACAAAAATGGTCAACCCATGACCAATTGTATTTTGCTCTGAAAAAGAAATGCTTTAAAGTTTTTTATCATGTTATTGAGACATGATAAAAGGCTTCAAAGCTTTTCTTTTGTTCTTCACTTTAGTATATTGTCTACCAGCTACAACGTTATGTTCAAAAACATAGCAAAAGTAAAACACGGTAAAACACTCATTCCACAACCTTACCACGGTAAATATCCCGTAAATAATCATATAACTATAGCAAAAGTGATCAGAATTAACGTTTTCATTCTACTACAGATGTTAGAGCTAAAAAAACTTGGACCGAGTTATTTCTTTTTTAAATATAGTTAGGTACAAAAATAATCAGCAAACTATGCTTATAAAATTTAAAACGAGTAGGTAGAGAAAAAACATTATAAATTTGCTAATCCAAACATTGTACACAGCATTGTTAATACATTTTTATTTTTACAATACAACGTCAACTACTTAAATATTTGTACTAAGTATTTTTTTTAAATTAAACGTATGTATAAAACGTACGTAATAGTATGCATAGATACATAAGTGATTTACCTCTTGATAAGTCGACGGGTGGAACTGCAACACTTGGTTACTTATCACGAATCTATGCTTAGCATTAGACCCCTTCTTCCTCTTCTGTATTTGATCCCAAACGTAGTTCAAGATGTCCTCAAACTTTGGCACTTTTAACTCTTCCTCTTGTGTCGTGTCCCTGAAGCTCTTGGAAGTGCTTTCATCTATGTTGGCTGTTGTCGTATCTTTCTTTGATACGTTATTGACTACGTCTTCTATTTCGGAGGAGCGTGATGTCCCGTACAGGCATTTGAGAGCTTCGTTTGATATTTCATCTTGGCTAGAGGAGAATAGAAACATTTTGAAGCATAATTAAATTAATGATTTACAATGTTCAGGTAGTCCATCACGTGGCCTATCGCTTGTTTTTCTACTATTACATACTATTAAAAAAACGGCATATCAATTTTCAGTGTCTCAACCGTATGAATAGTAAAACACTGTTTTAAACTATCACGGTTGTTCACTAAAGTTATATGATTATTTACGGGATATTTACCCGTGAACATGGTGCATGTAACTGCGCCGAAATATCAGCTCATTCCACAACCTTGCCACGGTGAATATCCCGTAAATAATCATATAGCTTTCGTATGAATAGTGCTTTTATAATAGATTTTTACTTCCTTACCTATCTCCGCTGGCCAGCAGCAGTAGGTATCGGGAGGGGATGTAGTCCTGCGGGAACACAGCGGCGGCGTACCGCGTCGCTATGTACCGGATCATTGAGTCTTCGTTGTGCATGTAGCTGGAAACATACACTTTATTCATGACATGTAAACATCACATTTATTGCTAACAAGTATAACTAATTTACCCGGGACCAGGGTATGTCTTAAAACTGCGACCAGAAGTACCGGAGGGTGGGCAGCAGCGTCTAACGACACCACACACACCAAAGTCGGTCAAGCCGTTTAGGCTATTAGAGGTAATATTGAAACATTGAAATCAAACACTTTTTACATATTTAAACTTTGTTTTTAGGGTTCCGTACCCAAAGGGTGTGAACTAATCCCTATTACTATTACTAATCCTACGCTGTCTGTCTGTCCTACCTTTTACCTTTGAAATTTTCACAGAATATGTAAAAACGGCGGTTTAACTAAGAAATAATAATTCAATCCAAAGTAAAAACGGTAACGCGTACAAGGGTCAAACTTGGCATGATTATAGTCCACACTCTAAAGTATCACAACAAATAACAAATAATGGCCAAGTGAGAGTCGGTGAAAAAATTCTGTTCACCACCAAATTAAGCAACGTCGGGCACGGTCAGGACATGGATGGGTGACCGCCTGGGCGTGATGTTGTCTTTTTGCACTCCTTTTTGTATTTTATGGTAGTTCAGAACCCTCAGTGCGCGAGTTCGGCGTCGCACTTGGCCGATTTACTCTAACTACTTACTGATCCAATAGAGCGAAAAGCGCAAGAGCCTGCGGTTCTTCGAATGGACTGCCTTTTCCCTTGGCCTCTGATTCGTCCACATCCATCTTTTCTGGTTGAGACGTACTTGCTCCTTCAGGTGACGATGCAGGCGCTTTATCTTTGTCTGAAATATAAATGCAACATTTATATTTCAGAAATGTTGATTACACATAATTAGACACCGATATTCACGCCGTATTTTTGGTCAGCGGAGATTTACATAAGCTCTATTCCACTTATACGTTGACTATTGTTGACTGAGCGGGTTTGTCAGACTCGATCAGAATTTACATATCTGAATGTATCACACAAAAAAAACTACAGGTTAAATTATTTTTTGTTGTATTAAAAAGTTTTTGTAAGTCAACCGACCACGAAACAGTACAAGGGCCCGTATTCGCGTTAAGTTAACCTATAAAAGTTAGTTAGTTGTTTAGTTAGTTGTTTAGTTAGTACGTTAGTTTGGTTAAACTTTAACCCCTTTACTAATAAACGTTGAGTAGTCTTAGAATAGTTACGCCGTGTTTTGTCTTTTTCTCTCTTTTAAATTTTGAACTCGATCGAAAAAGACATAAGACGGAGTAACTATTCCAAGGCTATTCCACGTTTATTAGTAAGGGGGTTAGAGGTTAAAGGGCCCAGGGGCGATAACAGTAGTCTATTCGGGAAGAAGTCAAAAAAATAAAATAAACTTGGAAGTCGATTTTAATCTACTTCTAATTATTGTTGTATGAAATGAAACGATGACGGCGGAATAAATATTTTTAACATAGTTTTGTTTCAAGCGTAAAGACAGTAATAAGTAGTAAACAACAAAATAAAATAATAACCAAGAGCGAGTCGGACGCGCGCTACAAATCCGGAAATTAATGAATGAAAAACATTTTTTGGATGCGTATACCCTCGGTGCGCGAGTCAGACTTGCGGCACTTGGTCGTTGTTTATTTTAGTTTTTAAACAATAATAATTAGACACAAACAATTTTTTCTAACAAAGAATTTTGAGTATGAAATATTTACCTTCAACGCGTATCTTATAAGCGACCGCCATTTCAAGCAGAGCGTCTCTGAGCGCGGTTTTCATCTCTGCGCCGGCCGCCGGTATCTTCTTCACTAGCTCTTCCAGAAGATCAAACTGGCTGTTTACAGTTTCCGGGCACTTCATAGCTAAACGACCTGGAAGATAAAATCACATTAATATTGAGATTATGGCAGAAACAGCTCTATTATCTTCTAAGCACATTTATTGTGCGAACTGCTAGTCTGTGGAATGCGCTGCCTTAATGGGTGTTCCCCGATGGTTACAATCTAGGTGTCTTCAAATCACGAGTGAATCGGTTTTTTCTAAGCAAGCGTGCTCCAACGTAGACCGCATCATCGCTTAACATCAGCGAGATTGTGGAGAAACGCAAGCCTATTGTTTATAATTTTTTTTTTAAACGGCCATTTCTGTGCGCATACTAAAGTGAAAATACGAACTACTTTCGAGCAATCGTTAGCGTAATACATGCATTCTGTACAGAAATTAAAAAGAAAATGCCCTTTAACATAACACTTATAGCAGTACTTTAAATTTATAGATCCCACGATTGTTATTTACTAATGCGACTGTTTGCGAGTATGACAACAGATTTATGAAAGAAAATTTAAGTAAAATTTTAATTTCACATACCTAGACACATGTATGCTTTGGGTTGATGTTCAACATGCTCCTCAGATCTGATGAGTTTCAGAAGACCTTGAAGAAATACTGTCGATACCTTCTTAAGTTGTGTCTGTTCGCCTCTGAAATATAGTAAGGTAGTTAGTACAGAGTAGTAGTAGTTTAAAACACATCATACATAGAGTTTATTTATTTATTTGTTTATTGTTGCCAGTGTACACATTACATGAGGTCCTTAAAACTACACGTCGGTACAAAGACCCTGTTAGGGCGCTGCAATATAACTTATTTTAACACATATACATAATTTATAACTATATTCTATTATATACTATTATCCTAAATTATAATATTAACTATAAAACAAAAGCGTTTCTATTAATAAAAACAAAATAAAACTATAAGCTTAATATTTAATTATCTATTGCTAAATTTGCTATTTTCTACCACTTATCGTCCATATAGTCTTGTATACTGTAGTAGGCCTTTTCAATGAGTTTTGACTTGACTGTGTTTTTAAATGAGCGATCTTTACAAATGTTTTTTATGGTATCTGGTAACTTATTATAGATTTTAACATATCGGTATTCAGGACTACTTTTATATATTTCTAAATTGGGTACAGGGAGAGCTAATTTGGTTTCACGGCGCTTGTTTTTATCGAAACTAAAAATGTTTAAGTTTTTCCTAACAAATATGACCACTTCGAGTATATAAAGAGAGGGTAGGGTAAGAACTTTTTCTGTGATAAAATGGGGTTTACAGCTTTTCCTTTGTTTAATATTTACAATAATTCTAAGGCATTTCTTTTGTGCAATGAATAAATGTTTCGCTTCCGAGCTATGGCCCCACATGACAATGCCATAGCGGAGCCATGCGTATGCATACCCGTAGTACGCGGACATGGCGCAATCTTTTTTAGTGTTTGTTTTTAATACACTAAGAGCATATGTAAATTGTGAAATTTTAGAGCGAATTTTTTCTATGTGGGGTTTCCAATTGAGGTGAGTGTCGAGGGTCAATCCTAATAAGTTACATTCACTGGTTTCTTTTATTTTTATGGTCTTAGTTATTGGTTTAAGGTTTACGTTTTTTTTCTGATACGGTTTGAATTGTAAAATGTTAGTTTATTTGTCGTTTATTTCAAGGTTATGGTTTTGGAGCCAGAGTTTCAATGTATTGTAGGTTTCAATAATAGTCGAATTAGTGTCTGTGGAGTTATTAGGGCTATTGAAGAGTAGGGAAATGTCGTCAGCAAATAGGACACAGAGAGGATTACATATTTTGGGCAGATCGTTAATATAGATAAGAAATAATATGCAACCTATCACACTGCCTTGGGGAATGGACCAGTTTGTTGTTAGTTTATCTGACAGTACAGTTAGTACTTCTCTTACATTCTCATCTAAACTTTCAATTTCCACACATTGTTGCCTATTAGAGAGATATGATTTTAGCCATTTTAGTGCATTTCCTCGCCTTTCCTCGAGTTAACAATAAATTACACATAATACTTAGACTTTATATTTTCTTAGGAAAATGCAGACAGAGAATAAAAGATGTCATATCAGCGAAATTATGATGTAATATTAGTGGGCTATTTTAGTGCACATAAAAAAACTGGTTTCTAGAAATGGCATAGCCCGTCAAACGGGCGGGCGTCAAATGAGCTACCTTCCATGGTGTTTCCGAGAAGCTACAACATTGGGTTCTTCAAAAGGCGAGTTAATCGAGTCTTAAAGAGTCGGCAACGTATTTGTGACGCCTCTGGTGTTACAAGTATCCATAGGCGACGGTGGCTGCTTACCATCAGGGAGCCCGTCTGCTTGTTTGCCATCTAGGGTTGTTTTTTTTACGGAATTTCCTGGGTCCTTATTCATTATATGTACCTACTCCAAACACGCTCGTAACGCGACGCGATAAGTTAATCTCTAAAAGCTGCCTCTATTTCCTAGAGAATAGATATTGATGCAAACAGACACGGCATATGCGGAGACACAAATGCCTTGCTGTGTTTGGATGCAACTACACATTATTAAAGAGTTAAAATACTTCTTACCCATTAATAACGTTGAGCAAAAACATAAGCGCCATATTCCGTAGTCGGGAGTTGGTATTTGGATCGAACAGCGAAGAGAAGACTACCTAATAAGAAATGTATTAGTAAATACGAAACAAACCAAGTTCTTAATGGAAATAAATTTTAAATAAAATAGTAAGTACCTACCTGAACGCAATGTGGAAACATAATTGCAGGACCAGTAGCTTTATTTAAATACTGAATCAACTTCAAACGCAATCTTGTGCATGCTGGGACCTGAAAATATACAGATATAATTAAAAAAACATGCTTATGCAGAAATGTTCTAAAAGCAAAGCTACGTGCTGGCTTCTCGCTGATGAGAAATGTCACGCGGGAAAAAGAGAAACAATATTTTAGTAGGCGTATTGGACATTTATAAATAAAACTACATATTAATTAATTTTTTAAACTTTTCTAAAGCGAAAATGAAGTTTACCTTGCGGTCATCTGGGGGCACCTTGAGACCACCCCATGTACCCAAATACAAAGAGTACAGTGGAGCTACGACGGACGGTAGAGACCAATCCACAGAACTAGAAAGAAAGAAAATCAGTTTTACTTAAAAATCGACGGTAAAATGAACTATAAATTATTATAGAACACAATGAACTTTACGGCGAAAATCCATCTAAATTCTAAGTGAAGTAAGTGACACATGAACTGTCAATTTTCTTTGTCCGTAACTACTTGCCGTAACTGCTACTTGCCATTTCAGAGAATTGACCGCTAATAAAACCGCAGGGCGAAAATGCTCGAACTGTTGAGGTCATGAGTCTTACCTGTTTACCCTTATGAGAGGACTGTTCGCATGATTTGCGACACTGAACCTGGAGTCGGCTGCAGCGACAATCAGCGTTAGTAGGACATCGTTCATGTTGAATATATCCTTGCTTATGAAATTCACTATGGACAACTTCATCTGCAAATAAATGCAAGGCAATGTGTTAGACATGACCATTGGCCACCGTCCCCGCTACTTCAAAGAGTTAAATGCTTTTCTGCCAATTCACACGGCGTCAACAGCGCTCAGCAAATTTCGGGACATTTTTGCACACACGGTCATCTGACTCCAAACTAAGCAAAGCTTGTGATATGGCTATCAGAGACTGATATACATACATATATAGTTTTAAATACATACTTAAATAGATATTAACAACCAGATATAGAACAAACACAAATGTTCATCACATAAATGTTTGTCCTAGGTGGGAATCGAACCCATGCTCCCAAGCTCAGAAGTTAGGTTCACTACCAACTGGACCAACGGGCTATCCAAATAACATGAAGTAGCGCATTGAGGCAGGGCGACGCCCTATTTCCGAGCCAGTATAGTAAAAACAGTATCTTACCTCTTCAAGCTGATTAGGGTTGAGTTGGTTTTTATCAATGATTCTCTTATATGTTTTCATGCTCATACCGGGCGGTACTTGGAACTCGCTCTCTCCAGGGTTTGGCAGTGCTCTAAAAGAAATACGAGTCTCTTTACAATTAAATCATACTTTGCATGTGATTTTATATAATAAAATGATCTCTGACATAGCAACACTTTATTACAAAAACAAAACGCAATGTCGACTTCTCGGTACAACCCATAAGATGCATATAGCCTATTCAATAAACAAGTATAAATTGTATAAGTATAAATTGTTTTTTTTTAAACCCCCGATAAAAAGAGCTGATAATCTTCAAATGACTGAACAGATTTTCATAGAACTCTATAACACTAAGAACAGTCAGGATCGAATCACCTTTCAAACAAAAAATATACATTAAAATCAGTTCAGCTGTTTGGAAGCTACGATGCTACAGAAACGTTAAAATTATAACACCCACACCCAGTGTTTGGGGTGGGTTGGGGGTCAAAAAGAACAATTTAAATCGGTTCACAAACGGCGAATATTTACACACAAAGAGTCAAACAGAAAAACTTTTTATAAAGTCGGTTAAAAATAAGTACAATTAAATTCTTCACTTAGTTTGTGTGACTAATAAATTGGTACTATTGATAAAATCAAATGACGCTGTAAAAAATGTATGCTTCTTGAAAATTCAAACAGATTTTTAACAATATTTTTGATAGATAAGTCATATAATAGATTACTTACCTGTATGGTAACAACAGTACATCAGTGGCAAACTTCAGTATGAGATTTGACACTTTGGGTTTCTCCTTCAAATTTAGATCCGCTTCTTTGATATCGCCGAGTAGAGGCATGACTAGCATCAAAATCCTAAAATAAACATCACAACACAATTATAAAATCAATGTATAAATCATTTAAATAAAACAATATGTATTACCAAACCACCAAACGTACCAAATATTTCGATTCTACATTTCTAATCCGTACGGTCAAGGATTGGAACAAACTGCCAGCTTCCTTGTTTCCTGAGAGATATAATCTGGGCCTATTTGAGGCCAGAGTGAATAGGTATCTTCTAAGTCTGCGTGCTTCATCTTCGACCACATCGTCGCTTACCAATAGGCGAATTGGTGGTCAAACACAGACGTATTCGCGTTTAAAAAATAAATAATGTGTACCTTAAAATGTCTAAGGCTTGTCTACATACAATCCATTAAAAAGTATAAAATATACAATACACAATAGGTGTCAAACAGAAGCGTGTAGAAAGTACACACCTGCAGCAGTACCTAATGGCTGGCAATGCTATTGTAAGCCTAGTTTATATGATCAAGACCATTGGAGTTGTGACCAAAGCCACGCCCAATTTCGTTACTACCCAGCTATCTCTTATACTTGTTCTTATGGTATATCTCCTAATTCTATTCCTATTACTTATTCTTATAGTATTCAACAACATAACAAGCATTCTGCTTGTTATGTTGAAGTTTGCTATAACTTACTGATCCTGGTGGCCCAAAGGCTTGTTTTCCATAGCGTTGATGAGAGATGGTGTGAGTGACAGCTGCTGTTCTCTTGGCAACCTCGGGAAGCCCATGGTTATGTAGATGATTGAGAAGTTCTGTAACATTTTCATGATGATGCAGATGGTTGGGCCTCATGTTATAATACTACTCTGCAAGTCTTTATTCCGTGCCTACATTGTACAGCTAGAGAATGGACACATTGTTAAGATAATGGCAAAAGAGGTCTGTGTTTACTATTTTGGGAATGAACAAAGTTTGCAATACTGAATCCACACTTTTAAACTTAATTTGTGAATCTACTAAATATTTGTATGTTTAATAAAGTTCTAGCAGCAGAGTCTGGAATACTGAATTAGTTTAGAAATTGGTCTGTTATAGTTCAATTTATTTTCAAGACCTAGATAGACGTAGAGAAGTCATTAAAGCAAGGTTGCTTTAATGACTTGCAAACATTTCCTGATTTTTGTGTTATATTTGAAACCAAATTCAAATATGGCAGAAAATGTTGTCTACTTACAATGATGAAACTATTAGAAGTGGTGTCTCCATATAGCTGCAATAAAGTCTGCACTGGCAACAGCACCTCAGAACGGCATTTTACTCTCTTGTTCACATGTATCAATAATTCCATAACCTTCTTCCGAACCTGTATAAAAATTAGGTTTTAAACTGATACAAGGCACATACTATTGATATATTAGGTCCACACTCAGTGATCCTAGGTAAAATTTTAGGTGAAGGGAGATCTCAAGCTAGCTGCTTTCCAAGCACAAAGATCTCTCTTTATGCAGTAGCTTACTTGTGGTAAGTTTAGATAGACACGTAAGGGAATTTAAATACTTTTACATCCACAAACACTGACCATATACTAATGTAATTGAAGTTAGGGACGGATGAGAGAATACAATACTTGTTAGACAACCTTTCATTAAACTTTAATGGTATACTACTACGCACACTAAAAGAACATGTTAGCGAGTGATGGATAGATACATGTATTTCGCTTCGGGGTTCTTCTTCCAGTTTGAGAGGTAAGGAATTAGCAAGGTGTTTTGATCCCTTTACTTTTTTTTAAGGGAGGCCTGAGTAGCCTGTTTTGAGTATGTATCAGTCGATAAGAATGCCCAAGTACTTTAATGTAGCATTGCGCAGATGGCATTGTTGTGAGTATAAGCTTAAAGATGGAACCTTCGTGCCCACACCCGGTTAAAAGCCTTCGAGGAACACGGCGAACTTGTCTGCGAGATGGTGAATTTCACACATCGACTGGAGCATGAAAACTCCGTCTTTCGTGAGAAGCGTAAACTGCTCATCCCGGGTTGTGATGTGGGGTTGCAGTCTCTGCAGAAGCAGTTATTTAACAGTTTAGCAGTGTGCGGCAGTGTGATGGGACGGTTGCTGGCCGTCTATCGTCTGTCCTTGCTGGGCTTCGGTCGGATGATCACATTGCCAGTCTTCAATAATGAGAGGATAGGTATGTCCAGTTCTGATTCCATTGCAGAGCGAGTCAAACAAACTATATCCCTCTTTGGCATTTCCTTGTGTTGACATGGTCCGAGACCATGTCAGTCTAGAAAGACTGACCTATACCAGAAATGAAAAACCGCGGCACATCTGTCTATAACTTCTACGCTAGGGTTCTTAGTTATAATAAAATTAGGCAAAGATGTAGAGTAGAACTTTCTGAAAGACAAAAGATTGAAAAGGACACAGGTTAGTTCATAAAAAACTGAAGTGTCAGCATAACAAAATAATCATAACCTGTTCATGAGATGATGATAATTTAAGGATCACTGGTGGTAGGAACCGGTTTAGGCAACTCTCCAGCTGCGCGTCCGTGTCAGCATTCCCGAGACGAAGGAACACACGATCCAGTAACACTAGAAACAAAACGATTCACTAAAACATCTGCCTCAGACTCCCGGTTTAAAAACTTGAGGTTATCAACCATATATAACAAATGTGGTCAAAAATAACTTAGTAACTCACACAAATCATTTGAGCCATCGTTTCCACTTTCCGTTACCTCCATTTCAGACATTATACCCCGTAAATAAATTTATAGTTTCGTTAGATATTTTTTTGCAAACGAGATGACAAACAAAAATATTGTTTGTTGACACTTGAATGACAGTCAAAACATTTTGTTTATGTTTTTTCACCCATCACTAGACAGGCTAAAGTCATTAAGATCATTCCGCCTCGTCTTAGTTTTTCACTGTCATACATAGCATGCCTCTGTAAGGTAAGAGACTTGAGGCTTCTATGGAGTTTTAGACACAACATGAAAGTACACGTTTCATCACAATATATCAATTTCCCAGACTCAAGCACAAACTTAAAAAAATTGTTATCACAAAATTGCTTTAGAAAATTGTAAAATGTTCTGCCCCCCGATTCTAATAAACAAATTATCGTTAAATTGTAATTGTTGCGATTTTAATTGTTATATAACTGCCTCAAAATTGACAGTTTTTTTTATATACTTAGTTATAATAGTAGGTACAGGTGGTTGTATTTTTCTAGTATAAAAAAATATTTAAAACTGTCAATTAAGAGGCAGTTATTTAATATATAAAATCGCAACAATTACAATTTAAAAACAATTTCTTTAGTAGGGCCCTGTAATGTAGATTATATAATAATTAACTGAAGATTGAGACTAGGAACAATAAAATAAAAATAGCAACTAATATTAGTCTCAGAAAAAATAAGTTAACATGTTTTTCTTTTATTAAATTAAGTTTCTTTTATTAAAACTCCATTTTCCATTCGATTCTCCTTTAAGATTCCATTTGTACGACCCTGTATGCTACTTTGTATGTATGTGTTTGTGTACATACCAATGATTTGATTTAAATATTTACCAGTAAATAAAGTTCCAAGCAGTGTCGCAACGAGGACACGCGAGGCAGCGAGCGGGGTGGCTTTTGTCACCCAGAGGTCATATTCGATCTTGTCGCCAACTACATAGGTAACTAACTACCAAAGATAGACAGATAGAAAGAACTACCTACGTAAATGCTACGTAAGCATTTTGAAAAAAAATATAGGAATTTAAACAAAGAGTTGATGGATCTAGCGCCTAACTAACCTACGAAGTGCCTACGAAGAATAATAAGCTAAGTACGTTTATTCCATTCTGTCCGACTAGTAGTTGCTAGTAGTTTGATGACCTAACTGTTTGGATTAAAAAAAAAACAATTTGTGTAAAGCGACTGCAAAAAGTTGAAGCCTTTTTTAGCAATGTAGGTAAGTTAAACTATTTAATCCAATGTACATAGTTGCTATTTATATATTTATAGAGCTATTTTTGTTTAATGTATGATTAGATTAGGGTGGAAGTAGAGGTCAGATGACAAAAACAAGAAAACAGCAGGATAGGTTTTCGGACACGTACAAAATCGCTAGCAGCATCTAGTAGTAAATATATTAACTCATTCAATATTAATAGAACTTCACTTTACTTATTGAAACAACAAAGGAAAAGCCTGTAATAACTTGTACTATTGCCTGACAGGATTTCTATTTAGGTAGTGGAAAACAATGGATAAGAAAACGATCTAGTAATTTAAAAATAATTCAGTTCGTATATTAATTAGTAGGAGATTGAGCTAACTACATTACCCATTTTTACACAAATCCTAAAAGATCTTCATAAAATAAAATTTTTCATTATAATTCCCAACAGGATGAATAACACAAAGTATAAAAAACATAGTCACACTTTAAAACATAACACAGCACTCAATCACTAAATACAAACATATTACTGGCAAACTTATCAAATATTTTACAAAAATTCTATCAACTAAATTATAATTTCGTTTATGCGGAATGTTTATCCAATTATGATATTTTACCTAAAAATTTAAATAATACTATAACACAAAACTTTGTAATATGATTCGCCTCATAATGTAAATTCAAAATACATATACACATTAAGAATTGTAAAGAATTTCAAAACTATGTCCATTGGTTTCCATTTGGATCAGTTAAATATGAAATAATAACTGTTCCGTAGAAATCCTAATAAAAAAGGAGTACTTCAAAATATAATATTTTTTTTACTATTGACCTACCTACACAGTAGGTAGGTTAATGGAGTAGTTACATTTTATTTGTATACATGAGTTAAATCCATTCAATGCCAGTCTCACTGTATGAATGCGAATGTTATCTGTGGCGAAATATCAGAGATGCCACCTGTAGCCAGGCGGTTGGGCGATAAATTGGTTTGAAAAAAGAGCTACATAAAAAAAACATACACTCGAATTGATAACCTCCTCCTTTTTGAAGTCGGTTTAAAAGCGCTACATTCTTCTAGTAAGCATTTTTTTAGTCTTGGCTAGACATGATTTATAAATTTAGTCTGTCAAGAAAAAATATTGCATGCCAGATGCATACCTAGGTTTACAGAATAATAGACTGTTAAGTAAATAAAAATAAAACTATAATATTTTATACTGTAATTAGATAGAAGCTAGAGGAAAGAATTTTATGTTACATAATGGGTGTAGCCAGGGTGGGGTTTTGGGGTTCAACCCATCCCCTCTAATATTCAAAATATTATATTGAAATAAGGAGACGCAAGGACTCAATTTTATTGTTTTATTCACTCCCCCCATATTTGAATAATAAACGCTTTTTTCTATAACAACTACTAGCGGAAAATCTAGAGCTTTTTACCTGACTGCCCAAGAAGGAAGGTAACTTTTTTCGGGTGTATATAAGTTTTGTGCAATGAGCTCGTGAATAGAGCCAGAGTACTTTTTCCTTAGCCATTTTAAGTTGCTAAGAAAAAGGAGTTAGGTGACCTGAAAAAATGTTCGAACTAACTCTGAAAGCGCTATGGTGGCAGAACGGGTAAGTTCAATATGCAATCCATGTTTATCTCTCTCTTTCTGTCTCTCTTTCGTTTAATGAGAATGAAATACATCAACACATGTTATGTCAAATTTCAATGCCTATGCTATTAATTGAAATTTTGCTCACTTAAATATCCACCATATTCACGTGAGAAATGAAATTAATATTCAGACAATATAAATGGCTTAATATAATAGTTGAAGTGGCAGTGAGCAGGGCACATAGGACGCAGTACAAATGGCCGATGGGGCCGATAGGTTCTCGAATGGAGACCACGGACCAGTAAACGTAGGACGTCCACCCACAAGATGGACAGACGACCTAAAAGAAGCCACAGGGTAACGCTGGATGCAGGCCGCTTCCAACCGGCCCTTTTGGAGATCGATGGCCTATGTTCAGCAGTGGACGTTCCTATGGCTGAAATAATGATGATAAATAGCACAATCATGCCAACTCACTCCTGTTCCTTAAGTCCTCATTCTCAGGTGTACAAGATGGATATTTGAGTGGGCAGGTTATCAAACCATCGCATTGCGATTGAATACAGGCATAAAACCAATTCACCTGCAAATTGTGTTATATTCCTGACATCATTTTACTATAGAAAGCACATTATCATCCGATTTGTCGGGTCATAAATCATTATCTGTCTATCTCGCTCGCACTTACAGGTCTTATGCTATGACGTTTATTGCTCGACGACTCAGACGATAATACGTTAACTATAATCGATTCTATGCTACAGTCTATAATTTTACACATTTCTCAGTTGGCGCATAATTTTGATATTTACTAAACTAGATTTATATGATTAACCTATGGATTTTTTTGATTTTGTTTGGATTATTTACCGTGGTAAGGTTGTGGTCTTCCCGTGAACACAGTGCACGTAACTACGCCGAAATATCGGGAGCTCATTCCACAACCTTACCACGGTAAATATCCCGTAAATAATCATATAAATCTAGTGAACAACCGTGATAGTTTAATAGTGTTTTACTAAACTACATTCATAAACTAGAATTATTATCTGGATCATAGATCAAAGCGATTTGATACAATACATGTACAAAGGCATTAAATTAAAATTAGTATAAAATTACTACTAATATAGATCTAGCCAGCTAGAAACATTTTATTGATATAAAATGATTAAATCATCGATTCTAACGGATCGTTCGCAAAATCCCACCTCGATTGGCCCACCAGTGGGGATATAACAGGAACACACAAGTGTATGTGTAAATTCGTTGCTCAAATAGGTATTTTTATGTAAGGCATCTCAGGAGAACGGAGCATAAAGAGGAACGCAATTGACACTCTAACACTGTAATCAAAGACTTACAACGTCTCCTAAAACCGTCAAATGAACAGGACCCGCCAAAAATAATTAAACATTAGGACACATGCCTATTCTGTGATTTCAATCAGTAAACATGGGCTCCGGTTGGACTCGGTTCGGCTCGACGTACGAATACATAGTTTAGAAACTCCCCGACAGAAACAACAAGGCACAGGGATTAAAAGCAGTGATTTGCTACAATATTTGTTCAAGCGAGACATGATTGGCCATCGCGCGGAATTGAAGAGACGCAAATAAGAAGTGAAGCAAATAATCTATACCTATAAATAAAAATTAAATGCTGTTCGTTGGTAAGCCCATCATTTGAGTACAACACGACCATATTTTTTTTATGTTCGTAATAGTCCAAATAAGGTTTTAAGGGACAGAAATATTAGAAAGGAAGTCTCCTTCTGTTTGAATCCTTCATTGCATTGTGGCTATATGCTTGATCCCCACAGATATAAACTGCTAGCTCGCATTTTGCCACTTCAAACAAATATTTTCCAGCAACATTTTTGTCTGGACACTGTCACTCCTTGGCTTACGTTATGTGTCACGTTTCCTATAGGCCGTAGTCCCAAGTGTGATATTTGTTTCACGCCGTAGCGTCAAGTGTCATGTTTCCCCGCCACACTAGTCGTTATTCGATGCCGTGCGCGAATATCATGACCAGCCCAGGTTCCACCATCATGTGTTCGTCGACGTGCGTGTTGTCGCATTGAAGCACTAACACCGCTTGCTTACCCGGCACTCGCTTGCATACATATTTCTCGTACAATCTGGGGTCAACAATTAAACACAGTGGTTACATATTTGAGCTGTTTGGTCGAGACGGTCGAGACATTGGCCCCTCAGGGACAAAAATCTTTATTAGCGGCTAGGGATGCGACGCCTGACCAAGGTGTCTCTAGCTCAACGCAAAAGCATTGCCATTGGTAATGCCGCCAGCTTGCTGAGTACGCTCTTAACTGATAGTGGGCTTGAACATTTGGATTGTCTTTATACATTCAATGGTCTATATGCAGTCTTAATGTTTATGTAGTATTAGTTAGCTTGTATTTTGTTTAGTAAGTAAAACAGTAATTTATTGATAGGTATAATTTGGCTGGCTATGTATGCGTGTGATATTATTTTAGTCCCCATCCCACTTATGTCAATCCGAAAAAGAGTGGCAGTGACAAACTTTATATCGCAGGTCCTGGAAAAACCATTTTTTTCCTTGTCACTGTAGACCAAGAAGCACCTTAGGTAACTCTACCTGATCGAACATCTTCTCTTCTGAGTGTAGAGTGTCTTAAAGTAAATGTTAAACTTTTGCCAAGTGAACACAGTCAGTTTTTGACCATGGCCATTGTAACATACCTCTAACTTTCTCTTGCCTTTTGAGGAGCATTGGGCTAGGCCATTCCGGTAGAAAAGGGTATTATTCAGCAGAGTGCCTCTAGCTTGTTCGCTCGACGCCTTTGTAATCGAACTATGTCGTTCAATAAATTACCTTCTGTTATTCTGCCTGGTTTCAAGCGAAGAGAGCCCTGAGGGCCACCGCCGCTCGTGGCAGTTCTCCATGAGGTCGTCTATGATGTGAGGTGGACAGCCCGACTCGGACAGGGTGCGCTTTATCATCATCTGGAAGATGCATATGGAGAGGGGTTACTTTCACTGCCTCTAGAAGGCAACAAACTTAACTCCGGAGCTCAGTGCGAACAGTAGTAAAGTACGCGAGAAAGTTTATGACCAATCTGTGCTTAGAGATAGGATAAATCATAGCAGCGCAATGTTTTTTTTTAATGTAAGTGATGATATTGTTAGGTGCTTGATTCTCTCACTGTATTAATTTTAATAGCAATTCGTGTGAAATATATGTAATAGGTATTCGGGACATTGCACACACGGTCATTCTGACCCCAAATTAACTAAGTAAAGCTTGTACTATGGCTGCCAGAGACTGATATACATATATATTTTAAATACATACTTTAGATATAAACACCCATATATAGAATAAACACAAATGTTCATCACATGAATGTTTGCCCTAGGTGGGCATGAAACCACAGCTCCAAGCGCAGAAGGCAGGTTCACTACCAACTGGGCCACTGGGCCATCTGATCGCAAATGCCACTGTCGGTCGCGCTGCGTCATCAATACTCACGACATGACCGCGCCGGTTTGTGCTTTGTTTGAATGAAATTTTATTAAAACACAATCGCAGCTAGAAAACACGTGGTTTACGTTAGAGTTCCGTAGTACTTATAAGTTCGTTACGTAATACAAGGAACCCTTATAAGTTCGTTTTGTCAGTCCATCCTTTAGAAGGTTAGGTCCCAAGGTAGGTGGGTGGTAGGTAGGTGTTGGTACCTTAATAACTAGAAGTTAGTAGTAATTGATTTGAACACATAAGTCCCGATAAACATTTAAAATATAGAAGTTAGTATCTACTAAGTAGTGCATGTAACTGCACAATTACAGTTTTGCAAACGATCTCAATATTAAAAAGTATATAAAATATACAGCTCTAATAACAGACAATAGTTAGTCCCCCCCCCCCCCTGCATTTCTAAACTATTAGACAAAGAAACTTATAGGCTAAAAGATTATTTTAGAAACCCTAATTTAAAATTGTTTGGAACATTTTGTGACACAACCTTTAGAGAGATAAACTGTAATAAATTCAAGACATTCTAGCTCATAAGTCCTTTTCGTGAAATGATGTTAACAAATAATGTTTCCCAAGTAGTTTTCTCTTTGGCTTTGGCTATACCATAAAAAGTATATACGTTATGCCGAAATGATACATCTCTGAAATTTGGCTAAGTCCTCTGAGCTTCGTTCGTTTCAATGTATCTAAAACCACCAATTTCTGAACTATGAATATGACCACTACGATATGGCTTTACCTAAGAAACCTTACAATACGCGTGTTTCAACACGCACTTGGGCAGTAATTTTTAAACCATCTGTATGTTAACCAACCTGCCTTTTAAAGACAATAAGTTTTATTTGAAACTGTTGTCTTAATTGACGCGTCTTGTGTGGAATGCACCTATTCCAGTCCTCATCAGCTTCATCAGCCAGAAGACGATCTCTGCTCCTTAGATTAGAACATAGGCCTCCCCCTTAGACCTCCACACTGAACGATAGCCTGCCATCTGCATCCGCTGAATGCCCGCGACTCTCACGATGTCGTTGGTCTATCTAGTTGGGAGGCCTACCTACGCTGCGTCTTCCGGTTCGTGGTCCAGTCTTATAATTTGTTAGATCTTGGAGTATCCTCCGTTCAGGAGAGGCTTTTTTAGGGGCTTTCTTTTCATTAACATATTTGTTAGCTCAGTCGTTTTCGTTAAGTTGGACGTTATTTTTGTATTTCTTCTTCCACTGTAGGCATTTCCAGGTCCTTGTGCAGTCTCATTTGTGACATGGGTAAGTGAAAATGCGTTTTACTTTAGATTGAAATCGTTGCAGTATCGTTGATTTTTTTAAGTCCACACTGATTTTAGATTGTTTTGTAATTAAGTAGCTTGTTCTCTAAAATTCGTTTTGATTGTGTTCCCATCCACATCCACTATTTTCGTAACTTCAGACTAAGTTATTATTTTTAGATTGTAAGTGTATGCTAAGGTATTTTGTTTCATCAACTTGTAGGAAATAGCCCAGACAAATTAGGGGTTTCATCTCGGAATGAGAGATAATTAGCTGTAAAAATGCATACATGCTGCTACTCTTGACATATTGGTTACGGGGCCTACCACACTTCCCTGTGGTACGCCTCACTTGATGATGTTGAGGTTAACTTGTGTAGCTGCGGTTATTTAATACATTGCGACGTGCCGCGAGCAGTGAACGGTAATGAGTAAAAGTGTTCTGGTGAATCAAAGACTACCACTACCTGTAGCACGTCATCAGGCGTGGAGATCATACCGCCCCAGCGCGTAACCCGCGCCCGCGAGAGGCTGTTGGCCCAGCGAACCACCTCCTCGCGCTCCATCTGGTCTGCCAACGCGCGCATCGTGGGGTTTGACACGCGCATCGCGCGCATGAATTCCTGAACAAGACAAACACATTTTGTTTATATAACACGGGAATTACTCACTTATGATTAAGACGGTTATTTCGTTGTTAGTTTCCAATCGCACACGGCGGTCTTTTTCAAGGCGCGCGCTACTGACTTTTTTTGCTATTTTTGAGTATGCGAAATCCATGTCAGTTTCCATAATAAGACAAACACACTTTTAATGTACCTATTTTGCTCACTGTTTGCTAACTTTTCAAGGCAAAACCAAACTCGATATTATTATATT
The DNA here is from genome assembly GCA_914767915.1 of Agriopis aurantiaria. Lineage (NCBI taxonomy): Eukaryota > Metazoa > Arthropoda > Insecta > Lepidoptera > Geometridae > Agriopis > Agriopis aurantiaria. The sequence continues at coordinate 13,836,807 of OU611989.1, read as the reverse complement.
ATAATATATTGTGGCCTAAACAGGTAGTACACCCGCAAAAAAGTAAATCTTTCCTTTCTAAATTTCATCCAAATCCGTTCAGCTGTTTCAGTGTGAAGAAGAAACAAACACATTTACGCATTTTATAATATTAGTGTGATGACGATTTAGTATATTTTTTAACTATGTATTTCCTGTTTTCTGCGATCAGCTGGGCCATGACCAAAAGTGCATACGTGTGGTGGGACGATTCAGATTGAACTCATATTATCACCTCATTCGCTTGCACACATATCAACTCGGAAACGAATCATCACCGCCTCATCTCGGCTTCGGCTAGGCGAGCCACGCTTACGGCTCGCAATCTAGGCTTCACCTGGGGACGACTTGACGTCACCGGGTATACTACCTCAGATCAGACAAACAAGGGAGATATGCCTTAGTACAGTTATCTATCTTGTTCAAATGCCTCAAAAACTGAGTACAGCACACTTTTTTTTACGGATACTAAGAAACTTGCAGCGACACCAATGCACTAACTAGTAAAACAAGTCAACATGCTAAAAACGGGCGGCAAGGTCGTCTGCAGCGTGAGTTCGACTAAAAGCAACAACCCTGATTTAGACCAGATGCCACCTTATCATATTTCCTTTGTTTGTTTGATCTGAGTATACTTTCAGTTAGTTTGATGTCAGCCAGACGGCGAGACGTAAGTGCTTGGACTGCGACGTCTGCGACTTGACCACGTACTGCTTGCAGTTCACGAGCTCGTCCCGAGGCGAGGTGATACTATTACGTAGTTAGCAAGCGTTGTAGTAGGGAATTTCCTACAAAGAATACTGAACGGCTCGAATTGAGGAGGTGATGATCCGTTTCCGAGTTGATATGTGTGCTTCAACCTTTAGTCTGACGTAATTATAGGGATAGCCCTTTACTACAAAAGTATATCGCAATACTGTCTCTGTATCATTGTTGTGTAGATAAAAATAATGATATCACCATTATATATACAATTACAATTAGATATACAAGTTACAATCTGTAGTTACAATTAAGTACAAGATGTTACAAGTAAGTTACTGTAGTGAATCGGTTTCATCTAGGCAAGTATTCTCCACCGTAGACTGCATCATCGCATAACATCAGACGAGTTGGCAGTCAAACGCAAGCCTATTACCATGATCCAAGAAAACAAAGTAGGCTAAAAGTCCAGCAGTGGACTGTTAAAAGGCTGATAATGATGATGATGAAGAAAACAAGATCTAGCGCTCCGGGAGTTGTCCCCCAATTACGTCACTGTCCAGTTGCCACTGTCCAGGTGTCACAAACACTGATATTGTGAAACAAATTTGTTAATAATCTATTAGATACAATACAAAAAGCATTTCAATCGCCAATTTGGTTTGTCCGCTCAAGCAAAGCAATTCAAGTTATATAAGCATGAATTTAATATACTAAACCACATTGATTTATTGCATTCCCACAGGTAATATATGGAGATTGGTGAGTTATAATTTCACGCTACTGGTAACACAGAAAACCAGCTGTCTCATTGGGTTTCCGCCATTGTTTCCAGTATCGAACTTGTTGTAAATTAGTTATTCTGCTCTTGCTTACGCACATGTACGACATGTACGTGTATCCATGACATTGATGACGTAGTTGCGGGACACCCACGTGACATATTTTCTTGGAGCGCTATACCTGTCGGAGTATATTATTATACCATGCGTATTACATATGTTTATCTATGGTATTACTAAATATTTGAAAAAAGTTGTTACCTTAAGTAGTGTGAGTTCCCGTTTGTGTTCATTAATAATGAGTCTTTGTTCGTCCAACTCCTGCCGGTAGTCGGTGAGTTTGCCTTGCTGCGTAGCGATGAGTGCGCGCAGTTCGCGCACACAATTGTGTTCGGATAGCTCATCCTTCGGTATCACTAGCCCGCACCCCGCCTCGCATGGCATCGGCCTTTTGGGGTTATATTCACCTGGTAAAATGGTAACTCTTTTTAACTTTTTACTGTGAGTGTCTTCAAATCGCTGAGAATTCAGTTCCTACTAGGCAAGCGTGCTCCATCGTAGACCACATCAGAACTTAACATCAGGAGAAGTGACGGTCAATCGCAAGTCTATTTAGTCTATTTGTATTGAAAATAGTCATGCGCTTGATGTTAAGTGATGATGCGGTCTATGATAGAGCATGCTTACCAAGAAGAAGCCGAATTCACTCGGGAATTGAAGACACCCAAATTGTTACTATTGGGGAACTTCGAAAAATTGGCAGTCAAGCAGCGCATTCCACATTCTACTCTTTTTTTATTTTATTTTTTTATAATTAATAGGCTTCCGTTTGACCACCATCATGCCTCTTCTAGTGGTTCACATAATAAAAGTGCCTATTATTCTTGTTTACACAAAAATAGAAGTTACAGGGATATCATCAAAATATTATTGTTTATTAGTCATGGCCATTCTAATTATAGAATCATTGACTGTGGTAAAGCTAAATCAGTATTCTTACTTATTTACCTCATATATCCTACCTATGGTGGCAAAACTTAATTGGTTTTTCCTAACATTACATTGAATCTACAAATAACTGAGTTGAAATAACAAATTAAACTGTATTTTGTATTAAAAATTAGCTGCGCCAGCTGCTGCGTTTCACCTGCGTGGATTACTCCATATAACATCAGCTATCTGCCAGGCAAAGTCCCGTCAAAATCGGTCCAGCTGTTTCGGAGTCCATAGAGAACATACATACATCGCTTATATAAGAAGATAATGGCTTAAAATTTTGAAAAAACTCAACATAATATTAACTTATTGCCTCTTATTTATACATGCAGTTTATAGAAAACTCTCAGAGGGAAATTTCGAGAGTGGATTTATTTTTAATGTTATATTACTTTTTTTATATTCGTCTTGACCATTTTATGCCCGAGATATCTAAAATTAAATAATGCATTTTGTAATATTTACAAGAGGTTTTGTTTATGGGAGGCCTATAATATGTATAATCGGAGTCTACTATAGGTAATTCTTATACATCGCCAGTCAACAGAACAGAAGCTGACCATATTTTGAAATGTTTTTACGTACATTCAACTAAATGAGACGCCAACGAGTCCAGTTTGAGGATGGTGGTGCATCCGTGGGGTGCGTTATCACAGGTTGTGGCAAGCCTGCAAATATACAAGTTCAAATCAGGTTTCGTCATGTATAGTTAACTAGTAGTGCTCTACACCACCCACTTTTCTAGAGGAACCACACATTCACAAAACATCATCATCAACATCATGTTGCATATAGTAAGATTTACAATGATCAACTATGTTACTTTGCCCATGTAAAACAAAATAGAACAACTTTAGGACTGTGGGGGCCGGCCACTCGCTAATTGTATAGGATCCGTGCCAAAACTTTGACCAGGTGACCAGAATGCTGGGCCCGTGATCGCTAACTACAAACATGCACATAATAAAATGAGAGGCCTCTCAATTCAATTTTAGAGGTAAAATTAGCGCGCCGCGTTAAGTGTGTTTTTGTGGTCTACTTTGGCCATAAAATGAGCATTGAGGTTCAGTGTGGCAATGCTGGCAGCCTTCTGGCTACTTCCACCACAGGGCTTTTTAGATGTCTTTTTTAAATCCTATATTTAAATTTAAAGTAGTTTTATATTTTCATTTTGTTTCTTTCTTTGAACAAATATGCAGCTACTTGTATATTTGCATGCAGTGTTTAAATGACAAACCTAATGAACATTTAAAGTTTGCCCTTCTCACATTTTTCATATCATAGTCCAGAGACAATTCCCAGCCAGTGCAATGTGAATCTATCTTCATTGTAGTAATATTTATGATATCACAGAGGATGTGAGTCATGTAACTATTTAATGTTACAAATGGATGTGCTATACTATGCTTACAATCAGCTGCAACTACTGAATGCTTGTAAATATATTTGATGTTTGTATCACTATTACGCAATAAAATAAACTGGCCAAGTGCAAGTCATACTCGGGCACAGAGGGTTTTGAATCACCACATCAACTTTTAACTAATAAAGTACAAAAAGAGAGCAAAATTACAACATCACGCCCAGGCGGTCACCCATCCAAGTACCGAACCCGATGTTGCTTAACTTGGTGGCAAACAAAAAATTGTCACCAACTCGTACTTGGCTATTATTTTTATAATTGGTGTTTTACTTTAGAGTGTGTTGTGAACTATAATCATGCCAAGTTTGACGCTGGTACGTTTGTTGTATGGGACGTTTGTTGTATTTTTTTTTAGAACAGCTGGTATACAGACTTTCCACAATTTCGGGCTGATCCTAAAATAAGTTGTTTTTAATGATAAGTATAATGGACCTCTTGCAACTTAGTACACTTTTTCTGCATAACTCTGTGAAATACTATAATAGAAAAAAAGCTAGCAGTTTAATAAATTCATGAAGATTTGTTTGTTTACATTAAAAATAATCTGCAACTAATGTATACTAGATCACTGTGCCTTATAAATATTTATAAAAGTGTAGCATTATTCAAATGAGTTTATAGATAAATGTCTCAAGAGTATTTGTAAATATAATTTCAACATCATTGCTTTTTTAAATGTTTCTATATGCATGTATACATACTAACTGATATACTACTGATTACTGTTAGCTCTGTTAGATAGGTTTTAAAAACAATTTTAATTATATAAGAACAAACAATGAGGTGTGTGACCTACAAACCAATGAAATCACTTCAGTGATTATGAAATAGAACTTGCCTGGAAAGCAGGTTGCGTAGTATTCTCGGAACTGGTCTGAGCTGGCTAGCGGTGACAGCCTGGCGGTCTACGGGGCAGGTGGGCTGGCGGCTGATCCACTCCGTTATACAGGCGCGACAAAACGCGTGCTCACAAGTGGGCGCCTAAACATCCATAAAATAAATTTTCCTCTAATCAACAACGAAGTTCACAAGCACTAACTAATGAATCATCATTTAAACTAAATTTCAACCACAAACCTGCAAAGGATCTTCGAGAACTCCGGAACAAATAGGGCAAATGAGCTCTTCATCAACGTCACCTTCAAATCTCTTGATATCATATCCCATGTTTGTTACTTTCGTAAGATGCTGATAAACATTTGCATGCAGTAATCTATACGAAGGGATTTCGCAAATAATAGTGCAAAACAACAATAAAATTCGGAATAAACAAATAAAAACTAGGATTTACTCAACTCCCGTTGAGAATCATGCTGTGGTAATTTAGAACATGCTGTGGTAATTTAGAACATTAGTGGCGGAACGCTCTAAGGCTGCTGCCATCGATCCGCCCCTAACCAAAAAGATGAAAGAGAATGTAACTCGACGCTACGCCTAACTAAACTAATTAAAACAACATAACGTACTGTGTCAATATCCTCTGGTATAAGTGTTCTGTGGTCAATATCATCCATCAAAAATGTTTCAAAATAAAAAACATAACGTCAACAATAATTATTCTTTGAACATTATTAATAATTAATTTATATTTTCTTCGATAAATTTCACGGTAATATCTCTAATTTTATCAGTAGAGTGATTCAAAGTTTCTGTGAACCTATTTTAGTGTTAATTTGAACGCATGTGCCACCGTTTCAATTTAGCTACCTTCGAACTGAGATTTCATATTTTACTACGTATCGTTGCCCCCCCCAAAGATTTCATACTATACTACGTGCCCCCGAACTGTGAACCCATAATATATTTGTGCTAAGCTTTGTTCAAATTTCGGAGAAAAAACTCGTGCAGTTATCTAGGCCACGTAGTACAGCTTGAGTAAAGCCCGTTGCAGACCTTGCGAAGTACAGGTGGCAAGTACAAGTAGCAAGTACCTACTAGATACTAGTTAGTAGATACTTGCTACTTGTACTTCTCATGGTCTGCAATGGCATAATACTTAGGTGATAATTTGAATTTAGTTTAGGAATCGTGGTAATTTCTGGTAATAACTGTGATGATTACTTGTTTTGCAGTTGTTTGAACACTTTGAACTGATACAGGACTCACTACCTATATTATTATCACTGTATTGCAAGATGTCATTCAAGTTGCTGGTTGCAACGTGAGCGATGAAAAGGTATTTTCATATTAAAACTGTTAACATATTCGTGTCCTACAACGAAAGAGAATGTAAACACAATGGTACCGTATTACTAATGACCATTAACCCAATGAATAGACTTTTCGAATTAGCAATCCAAGGTATTTATTACTATATAATTACGATTTACCCTTAGTCTCAGATATGATAGTTTTCGAACACTTTTTTCGTTTACGTATTGTTCCATACATTTTAGTAAAGCGCCTCCAGCGGAAACGCGAAAGAACTAAAATCGGTAGTAAACCGCGGTATAGATTGCTTCACTATAGTACGAAAAAAATATCGAATACCTTTCAGCCCAGCAATGTATGGAACAATACGAAAACGAAAAAAATTTTCGAATACTATCAAAACTTGTACTATGGGTAGAACAGAGTAGATACTTTTAAAGGTTTCGTACGGCGTACTGTACCCAAAGGGTGAAAACGGAACTCTATTACTAAGCTTACGCTATGTCTGTCAGTCCGTCCTACCTCTTAACGCTGGTCGGTTTTTTATGTTATTTCAAAAAGCAAAGAAGTTTAAACCACTGCTGGAACACAGGCCTTCTCTCAGAGAAAGGATGGGCCCTAATTCATCATCATCATCAAACTTGCTTGGGCGATATCTCGGAAACTGTCGATCCTGGACTAGCAGTTTCTTTGCAAAAGTGATAGATCTCGTCGAGATCTTCATTTCAGATGACAGCTGTCAAACTTGCTTGGGCGATATCTTGGAAACCGTCGATCCTGGACTAGCAGTTCCTTCGCAAAAGTGATAGATCTCGTCGAGATCTTCATTTCAGATGACAGCTGTCAAACTTGCTTGGGCGATATCTTGGAAACCGTCGATCCTGGACTAGCAGTTCCTTCGCAAAAGTGATAGATCTCGTCGAGATCTTCATTTCGGATGACAGCTGTCAAACTTGCTTGGGCGATATCTCGGAAACCGTCGATCCTGGACTAGCAGTTCCTTCGCAAAAGTGATAGATCTCGTCGAGATCATTTCGGATGACAGCTGTCAAACTTGCTTAGGCGATATCTCGGAAACCGTCGATCCTGGACTAGCAGTTCCTTCGCAAAAGTGGTTGATCTCGTCGAGATCTTCATTTCGGATGACAGCTGTCAAACTTGCTTAGGCGATATCTCGGAAACCGTCGATCCTAGACTAGCAGTTCCTTTGCAAAAGTGATAGATCTCGTCGAGATCTTCATTTCGGATGACAGCTGTCAAACTTGCTTGGGCGATATCTCGGAAACCGTCGATCCTGGACTAGCAGTTCCTTCGCAAAAGTGATAGATCTCGTCGAGATCTTCATTTCGGATGACAGCTGTCAAACTTGCTTGGGCGATATCTCGGAAACCGTCGATCCTGGACTAGCAGTTCCTTCGCAAAAGTGATAGATCTCGTCGAGATCTTCATTTCGGATGACAGCTGTCAAACTTGCTTGGGCGATATCTTGGAAACCGTCGATCCTGGTCTAGCAGTTCCTTCGCAAAAGTGATAGATCTCGTCGAGATCTTCATTTCGGATGACAGCTGTCAAACTTGCTTGGGCGATATCTCGGAAACCGTCGATCCTGGACTAGCAGTTCCTTCGCAAAAGTGATAGATCTCGTCGAGATCTTCATTTCGGATGACAGCTGTCAAACTTGCTTAGGTGATATCTCGGAAACCGTCGATCCTGGACTAGCAGTTCCTTCGCAAAAGTGATAGATCTCGTCGAGATCTTCATTTCGGATGACAGCTGTCAAACTTGCTTAGGTGATATCTCGGAAACCGTCGATCCTGGACTAGCAGTTTCTTCGCAAAAGTGATAGATCTCGTCGAGATCTTCATTTCGGATGACAGCTGTCAAACTTGCTTGGGCGATATCTCAGAAACCGTCGATCCTGGACTAGCAGTTCCTTAGCAAAAGTGATAGATCTCGTCGAGATCTTCATTTCGGATGACAGCTGTCTATAATAGGTAGAGACTCTGGCAAAGCTATAGTAATATTTTTGTGTTTCAGGCATGCAATCTCAACCAAACGCAGGACTTACAAATGTAAATGATACAAGTGCTGCAATGGTTCCTAATGAATGTGGTGTAACATCGGATACACAAGAAGAAAAAGATTTTTAAGAAGATTTTCGAGATTGGTTTGTGTTTGCAATCTCAAAATTATGAGATTTATAGAAAACAATGTTGCTTGATTTTTGAAGTTACCAAAAGAATGTGAAGAAACTGCACATCTTTTGATGTTCTTCGATAAATTATTTGATTCGGTGAATGGATCTTACAGTGAAATTCTGGGAAGACATTTTTACTTTGCTGCTGTAACGCCGAAATCACCACATCAGAAATTTTGGAGTGAAGCTCTTCCAGTTTTAAGATCGTTACGATATTTAAATGACGGGAGGGAAAAGGTTGTTCGGTCCATAACAAGCTGGATTAAGACTAAAGAAGGATTCCAAATGCTTGTAAATTCTTTACACAAAAATCAACTTAACTATATAGTTAATAAATTTCAACCACAGGATGACAGGACCCATTAGAAAATATGTTTGGCTCCATATGGTCACTGAGCATATGCAATAGAATGCCTGGTGCATTTGTTTTTGAAAGCAAATATAAATCACTTTTAATAAATAATTTATCAATGGGTGATTCGCAAGGAGCGAATTGTGAAAAAGATACTTCAGCCGGCTTACAAACAATACGCGATTATTTTGATATTTGAGCTCAAAATCAAATGAAAAAGAAAATATCGAAATTGATGAGGAAGAGTTTATAATGAGGATCAGTAATCATCATCAGCCGGAAGACGTCCACTGCTGAACATAGGCCTCCCCCTTTAACCTCCACATTGAACGACAGCCCGCCTTTTGCATCCACTGGATACCCGTGACTCTCACAATATCGTCGGTCCATCTAGTGAGAGGCCTCCCTACGCTGCGTCTTCCGGTTCGTGGTCTCCACTCCAGAACCTTTCTTTCCCATCGGTTATCGGTTCTGCGATGGGCGATGGCAATGGCAATGCGATGGCAATGGGCGATGTGGCCCGCCCATTGCAACTTCAACTTGCAAATTTTAGCAGCTGTCGGTGACTCTGGTTCTTTGGCGAATATCCACCACGTTTCGGATCTTATCGCGCAAAGAAACTCCGAGCATAGCTCTCTCCATTGCCCGCTGTGTGACTCTGAGCTTTTCCAAAAGGCCAACAGTTAAAGACCACGTCTCAGTACCATATTAGTAAAGTAGTAGCAAATTCAATAGAACTAGTACTCACTTTATTCTTCATGACATATCTTTTTGAATTATCCAAATCGGACCATTACTTACGAAGATATTAAGTAATAAACATTATGCCGTTGCTGCCGCTAAAAGAAATGTACGTGGGTGCGTATGACGTCACTGGGACGGTCGCCGCCAGCTACCCGTTGGCCGCTAAAAGGCGCGCAGTGTTTTGGGTGGTTAATTGTGACTTTGATGCAAATTAAGTGCCCGATTTGTGTCTAATATTAGCTTAGTACAGTCTATACTAAATGCGTAACCCTGTATATAATAATGATCTCCTATCGGCTTAGAACAATCTATATGCCTAACCTTGTTTAATGACCTCCTTTCAGTATAGGACAGTCTATATGCGTAACCTTGTGTAATGACATATTTTTTTTGCTTAGTTCAATCTATATGAGTAACCCTGTATAATGACTTCCTTTCAGCTTATTAGTCTATATGCGTAACCCTGTATAAGACCTCCTTTCGGCGTAGTACAGTCGGTCTATTCCACTTTGATCCCTGACTGAAAATACCATTGTACCCCAGACATTTGTATTTGTTTGCGTGCTGCGGTGCGTGCGTACAGGCATGCGCACATACAAGCCGCACGATGTATCTTTCTTCGAAGATAACTTACTATTACATTTTTACTACGGTGGAGTTTTATCATCTCTTTTTACAACGGAGTACCATATTTTACGAAGTAGTAAAAAAAATAGTTTTTCTGGCGTTTTAATCGAGCGTTTTTATTTGTTTGTACATTTCGGCACTATTCAATATTTGTACATAGTTAAAAGATCAATAGGGTACTTGACTGTATTAAAAATATTATGCCAATTGACGCCATCCATAAACATGACATAATGAAAAAGCATATTTCATTGATTTTTTGATAAAAATATGCTTATTTTTTGTAAAAAACGCGAATAAAATATCTGTATTTTCGACATTTGATCACGTGATCGAAAACGGTCTGTAACTGGCTTCATCCCTAGTGACGTCACACAAATCTAAACAAACAGATTTTGTATTGATATTTGCGAATTTAATGTTGTAAAGCTATTTTGAGAGCGATTTATCCAGAAATTTGCACCAAAAACATTTCGGAGGTTAAATGTGAGAAGAATGGAGTAACATTTTGTGCAAGCAGACAGCAGTAACTTACCCAAAATTAATGTTTTTATGGTTGCATATTTCTTTAATAATAATCCACGTCATTGTTTCTACGCTGCAGAACTCAAAACGTAAAAACTACAATGTCAGTATTAATTTTTAATTGTTCTCCAAGCAAAACATTCAATCAAGTTGTACAAAAAGTATGTTGTAGTAAGTGGATATCACTATTTTGTTAGGTTATGTCGAGCTTTACAATGTTTAAAAAGAAAGTAACAGTACATAAAATAGTAATGCAATAAAAACACAAATTATAATAGAAATATATAGACTCAAATATGTACCTCAAAATGATCTTCGCACATAGAAACACTTGAATTAGCTCCAATACTTTTGGGTTCTCTACGAGCTACTTAGTTCCAACCTTAAGATTGGTTCCAACCACTTTTTTCGAGTTTTGGGGAGTTTTGGGTGCATTGGAACAGGAACAAATATTTTATCCGGTGTCTTTATGGAAGTATTTGTACATTTTGGCACTACACAATATTTATAAACCATTACTTCTATTAGAAATTAATTAATCATCAAACTTTTGCTGCCCGGCTGCAGCTGTTTTGTTTTGTGTGACGTCAATCGTCGCTCGACCGGAGCTATGACGCAGGTCTGCGTTTTGGCGCGATATTTTTTTATTCAAACTTTAACATCGATTTATATCGCAAATACGACTGATATCCAGAAAATATAAATGCAGTATACATTATTTTATATCAGACAATAATGTGCAATAGTTTCCCAAAAGTAGTCAAATACCCTATTAGACACAAATCGGGCACTTAATTTGTATCGAAAATCACAATTATCCACCCAAAACACTGCGCGCCTTATAGCTGCCAACGGTTAACTGGCGACGAACGTCCCAGTGACGTCACAAGCTATCACGCCGGCCGACCAGTGAATTTCGCTAGTAATTTGGTCATAACTTCGTTATTTTTTGTCGTAAAACAATATTTTTGCACTGTATGTTAAGGATTTCTTAGCTCTATAAATCTGCATTCTCAACTAAAAACGTTACTGATCCTCATTGATCCCATCAACACTCAATCAATGATGATGAACGCAGAGTAGAAAATAGAAAAAAAATAGTACTAGTGATGTAGAAAATTGTGCAGCTGTTGGTTATTGCAGTGGATGGATAGTCAGAAAGGAAAAAAATAATATTTAGTTAACCACTGTAAAACCTGCAATAAAGACCTCGAAAACCATGAGGAACTACCATTCGTGGTCTCCACTCAAGAACCTTTCTTCCAGTTTATCGGTTCTTCGAGCGAAATGGAACATAATTATAATACATAATATTAGCTATGATTTTAGACAAACACAGTAATTTTTTTTAAATCGCAGAATACATACAATTGATAATATCTATAAATGTAGATTTAAACTTTTTAAAGTCTAAATTGCACAAACAACGCCTGCAGAGTTTTTTAATATCGATTGGTGCAAACTAATCTTAAACATATTGTCAGGAAAATCACAGAGACGGAGATTGTTAAAGCTGCTTTTGATTATTATACAAAACATAAAACAAAAAATTTAACGTAATCAGGTGTTTTTTTTTAAATAAGATTTAGCATAGTATAATGTTTAATTAAAACCAATGCATTTTTAACGTATTTTTGTATAAGCTCTAATGTAAAAACGGTAATACGTACAAGCGTCTAACTTGGCATGATTATAGTACACACTCCAAAGTATATAAACAAACAATAATAAATGACCAAGTGCGAGTCAGTGACAAATTTCTGTTTATTTCTTCAAGATATAATTGTGTTACATTATAGCGTATTCATTTGATAATTGTATTTATGAGTTTTATAAAACTGTACAGCCGTTCAATAAAATATTTTATTAAAGCTCGCAAAAAAGCTTATTATTTCTGAAGTAGACGGAGCGCTGCAGCCAAACTTATGCTTAGCGGACTTAATTTTTACAGTAGGCAAGATGTTTTTTCTACTATGGAAAATGATTGTAGTTTTTTACGGAATGTATGGGATTGGTCACGTGAATTTTTCACCAGTTGTGTAAATCTCATACATTTTGTATAAAACTACAAGCGTTTTCTGTAGTAGAATAGAATTAATACAACCTGCTATTCATCTGTAGGTTAAATGTAGTACCGTTAGTGGCGGATAGATGGAGGCACATATAATTGATTTCAAATATGGCTGAGTTGCCAGTCTATCTCCGTATATATATAGTAGTCTTTGTTGAGAATCATCAAAAATATGCTTTAACTTTTTTATTTTTTTGACAGTTTGACAGAATTGATTTGACAGCTATTTAACGTCGATGACACTGACGTTCCGAATCACCAGTAACGCCGCAACGTAATAATACAAATAAGAACAACAGAAAAAAGAAAAAAAAAAAACTTTTCTGTGGTCTTCACTGGCACCACACTGGCACTATTAAGCACTATTCAGACGTGTGGATTTGGTTGACGGACCGCCGTCCAATGTTACGGTTACGGTCCGCCGTAATGTGCCATACGTTACATTGCCAGCCCTGTAAATTGCCGTCCTATCAAAAATATATCAGTAAGTTTAGTCCTAGATTTGATAGTTTTAGAAAACTTTTTTCGTTAACGTATTGTTCCATACATTTTAGTAAAGCGCCTCCAGCGGAAACGCGGAGGAACTAAAATCGGTAGTAATCGGCGGTATAGATTGCTTCACTCTAATACGAAAAAAGTTTTCGAATACCTTTCAGCCCATTAATGTATGGAACAATACGTAAACGAAAAAAGTTTTCGAAAACTATCAAATCTGGGACTAAGCCTACTGTTTTATTCTGGTAACAGCAATTTTGGCGAAATTAAATGAGTACATATTAATGTAACATGTATAATTTCGTGTATACTTAATTACCACTACTTTTTAGTGCTAACAGTTGAGGCGGGACTAACCAACGGGAGAGAAAGAGATTTTTTCTCTTTCCCACCCATTGGTTGGACGGCGGTTCGTCAACTAAATCCATACGTCTGTTAGAACTATTAGTCCTCCTTCTTCGTTTCATTAGATAAGTTTTTGACTGTTTTTCTGTCGAATCTCTTGTGTATTCCGCTGTGTTATTTTAGTTGATTAAAGCGATCATTCTTGGTTATTTCAGCCACTAAACGAATAACACATTGTAACACACAGTAACACACATCAAAAGTCAATCGATTAAATTATTGTCTATGGTACTTTTTATTTGGAAATGTTACCATAATCACAGATCCATACTCCTTTTTTTAGGGTTCCGTACCCAAATGGTAAAAACGAGACCCTATTACTAAGCCTACGATGTCTGTCTGTCCATCTATCTGTCTATCCTACCTATTAACGGATGTATCTTTCGAACCGTAATAGATAGCCAGTTGAAAGTTGTATTAGTTCTAATATGAAAACGGTAATATGTACAAGCGTCAAACTTGGCAGGATTATAGTACACACTTAGTATAACAAAAAATTATAAATAATGGCCAAGTGTGAGCCAGTGTTAAATTTTAGTTCATTACCAATTATAACTGCTAATTCCTTACCTGCTTTATCATTTCACCGGATTGAAATGCCAATAGGGTGTTTGACTATATTGAAAATATTATGCCAATTGACATCATCCATAAACATGACATAATGAAAAAGCATATTTCATTGATTTTTTTATAAAAATATGCTTATTTTTTGTAAAAAACGCGAATAAAATAACTGTATTTTCGACATTTGATCACGTGATCGAAAACGGTCTGTAATTGGCTTCATACCTAGTGACGTCACACAAATCTAAACAAACAGATTTTGTATTGATATTTGCGAATTTAATGTTGTAAAGCTATTTTGAGAGCGATTTATCCAGAAATTATCAACAAAAACAGTCCGGAGGTTAAATGTGAGAAGAATGGAGAAACATTTTGTGAAAGCAGACAGCAGTAACTTACCCAAAATTAATGTATTTATGGTTGCATATTTCTTCAATAATAATCTACGTCATTGTTTCTACGCTGCAGAACTCAAAACGTAAAAACTACAATGTAAGTATTAATTTTTTAATTGTTCTCCAAGCAAAACATTCAATCAAGTTGTACAAAAAGTATGTTGTAGTAGGTGGATATCACTATTTTGTTAGGTTATGTCTTTACAATGTTTAAAAAGAAAGTAACAGTACATAAAATAGTAATGCAATAAAAAAAATTGTAATAGAAATATATAGACTGAAATATGTACCTCAAAATGATCTTCGCACATAGAAACACTTGAATTAGCTCCAATACTTTTGGGTTCTCTACGAGCTACTTAGTTCCAACCACTTTTTGCGAGTTTTGGGTTCCATTGGAACAGAAACGAATAGTTTTTCCGGTGTTTTATGGAAGTATTTGTACATTGTGGCACTACACAACATTTATAAACCATTACTTCTATTAGAAAATTAGTGATTATCAAACTTTTGCTGCCTGGCTGCAGCTGTTTTGTTTTGTGTGACGTCAATCGTCGCTCGACCGGAGCTATGACGCAGGTCTGCGTTTTGGCGCGATATTTTTTTATTCAAACTTTAACATCGATTTATATCGCAAATACGACTGATATCCAGAAAATATAAATGCAGTATACATTAAATTATATCAGGCAATAATGTGCAATAGTTTCCCAAAATTAGTCAAATACCCTATTATCTTACTAATTTTAAAGATAGTTTTTTAAAATTAATATTTATTGTATTTTGTGGTGGTACGGAACCCTCAGTGCACGAGCCCGACTCGCACTTGGCCTGTTTATTTATTGGATAGCTTTGAAGCGCCACCGCGAAGATATAATGTTCTATGGTGCGGTGGACGTTTAGTTCTCTTTTGGACTAGGTCCAACTTACTTGTAGGTTAGCAGCGTTACAAGCGTTTTACGTTTTTGACATCCACCCTTTCTCCATCCTTTCCTTATTTAACTGGGAAAATTTAATCACATAGCAATTTTTGTTTTGTATTGCTTAAAGTGTACTTTTTTTTTTTGTAAAAAATTTTATGACCTTGGATTCAATGTCCTTTAGTCGTAATATTAATCAGTTTACGGTCTTAATAGCGTCAAACAAGTCATAGTCAGAGTCAAGCTAAGTAAGTCACGGTCAAGTCAAACTCATGTCCCTGTAAAGTGGTGAAGACTTTACAAGAGGCTCCTATGGAGTTTTGGAAACATCACGAAAAGACACGTTTCACCTTGTATCACTGCCCACACTCGAGCACGTTTACGAGCACTTAATGAATAATAATTCACCATTTATTACACATTAAAACTCGAAAATACACAATTTTAGGAAAATAATCCAACGAGCCGACATGTTTTTTCCACGTTGGCGCCAAAACTCAGTACTTTTTTTTTTTTTTTTTTGTTAAAATCTTCTTGAGCGTGGATTCAATGTCCTTTACTCGTAATATTAAACAGTTCATTTTGTCTTATTAGCGTCAAACAAGTCATAGTCACAGTCAGAGTCAAGCTAAGTAAGTCACGGTCAAGTCGAACTCATGCCCCTGTAAAGTGGTGAAGACTTTACAAGAGGCTCCTATGGAGTTTTGGAAACAACACGAAAAGACACGTTTCACTTCGTTATATCACTTGCCCACACTCGAGCACGTTTACGAGCACTTAATGAATAATAATTCACCATTTAGTACACATTAACACTCGAAAATACACAAGTTTAGGAAAATAATCCAACGAGCCGACATGTTTTTTCCGCGTTGGCGCCAAAACTCCCAGTACTTTTTATAAACTGAAAGTATTGCCATACCTTGCCTTTCGGTCATGGTAGCTGTCGAATCGAATGGCACGGCATCTGTCAAGTCAATTCTTTTTTCTGCCATTGTAAAATGGACCCAGGCAAGGGGTGCTGATAAAATTTATCCTTTTTTTCCTTTTAGTTTCAACAAAATTTACAAAATTACATACCCAAAATGAGTGTCTTTAAATCAGCAATGGGCTACTTCAGCTCAAGTGGAGCTAACGGTGGTAGTGATAATGATTTCGTCGGTCAATTTGTGGAAATTGGAAACATGAAATTGAGAGTGAAAAAGGTGATCGCAGAAGGTAAGGAATAAGATGGTTGTTTTAAATCGTCTTCCCGAGAGTTTTAGCTAATTCGTCATATAAGTTTGTAATAGGTATACCATTGTCTGCAGGCGTAGGGACCATTGTATGGGTCGCTACACTGCGTACGTCATAGCATATTGGGGGCGGAAGGTATAAGGACTTGTCATGATATACTCCATAAGCTAAGGCTTTACACTATAAACGAGTACCTGATACAGTGCCATATTTACTATTAAAATACTATTGATAGTGAAACTAGGTGAGACATGGATTCTTGATGAAGCTTTTTGTTATCATATTGTGACAATCATACTCTCCTAACGCCGCACACATTGGTCGTGTATGCCCATCATTCTTATCGGGCAATTTCTTTTCAGTGCCTAGTATTCGACCTATCTTATTCGACACTTAAAATCCTGACATCAAATTTCAAAGTCTAACTTTTCAAGTTTCATTTAATTCAGACAAGTCAGAAACGAAATGTAATAAAATAAAACAATTTTAAGGCTAATAGCTGTTAAAATTTGCAAGTTGAAGTGGCAATGAGCAGGGGGGATAGACAAGAGCCACACACTGTTAGCGTTAACGCCTGCGGAAAGATGAAATTGTATGAAAATGATATTAGCTTGAGATAATTTCTCTCATGCTAATGTCAATGTCATTTTCATACAATTTCATCTTTCCGCAGGCGTTAACGCTAACAGTGTGTGGTTCTTGTCTAGACCCCCAGGCCACATTGCTCGAAAAACCGATAACTGATGGGGAAGAAAGGTTCTGGAGTGGAGACCACGAACCGGAAGACACAGCGTAGGGAGGCCTCCCACTACATGGACCGAAGACATTGTGAGAGTCGTGGGCATCCAGTGGATGCAAAAGGCAGGCTGTCATTCAGTGTGGAGGTTAAAGGGGGAGGCCTATGTTCAGCAGTGGACGTCTTCCGGCTGATGATGATGATGAGAAGGCTCACACAGCAATGTGTGCAGTATTAGGTGACGCTGATTGGATTAGAGGGTAATATCTGGACCGTTAGTAACAAAGGTCATCCAATATTGAAATGAAATACTTTAAAAATAATTTTGCCCTATATTTTACATTATTCTAATTCCTAACGTTTCAAACACTTTGTAGTGTCCCTGGTCATAAGTAGACTAGATGATGGATGTCTATAGAAATGTTATTAAATTATTTACAAGTTGCTACTTGTAAATAATGATTTTAAGTTGAAAGATTCCCTATGTATGCTCACGGTGTGCAGAGGTCTTGCAGTGCTACGGCGCTCAGGGCTTGAGATTTTATTTATTTGATGACTGGATCCCATGTATTGTGTAAGTAATACTTGCTAACTAACCATCCTCTGTATTAAAATATGGGTGTTTTTAATTTAAATACCCCAGCATAGCTGGGTATAGCGGTGCATACTCAGCTTGGTATACACCGGTTCTCCTTGGTGAGGATTTGAGGATTATCAAAACGAATGTAGTGGTTTGGATTGTCAAGGGTATGCTCACAACCTGCAGATTTGGTTGAGCGTCTTTTTCAGGTCACCTATATAAATACAAGCCTAAAGACCATACTGAAACCAATTTGGACAATGTCATCCAACTGTGAGGTTCTGCTTGCATCTCAACTCAAAAAATCAAAGAGTACAAAATGGAATATTAAAGAACATATCACATGCACCATGGTTTCTTTAAAACACAGAATTGCATAATATCCTACAAATTAAAACAGTTGCAGAAGAAATAAAGCAACATTCAAAGACATAATAAGGGAAGACTTGAAAACCATCCAAATGAACAACTGTCAGCACAACTAGTTCAGAAAGGATACCCAAAAAGACTTTAAAAAATAAACATCTTTGATGACAATCTCAACACATTACAAAGACAATACAAGAAAAGTTTCCAATGGGATACCACCTCTGTACGACACAAACTACTATACCAAACCTGCTCAAAGTCCGGAAACTGATTGCAGATAGCAATGAAACACAAAAAAAAAACTATATAAATATACTGGTAATATATGGATACTGATGCTTACGCTCAACCAAGTCTTCAGTCCAAAAAATCATTAGCAGCACTTTTAAATAATTTCATAAAGCTACTATAGACATCCGCCACCTAGTCTACCTGGGCACTGCAAAGTGTTAAAAGCATCAGGAATTAAAATAATGAAAATACACAATAAAATTTGTTAAAGTTTTCTATGTGCATTAAAGATGAAAACCTATGAAAACATTAAGGTCATCCAAAATATTTAAACTTAAAGGTTATCATAAATATAGGCCATTCTATGTCGAGAGGTCATCTGATGTTATGAGAGGAGGCATGATAAAACGTAATTAACATATAACCATAGCTATATTTAAAATCACAGATATTGATTCAGCATTCAAAAATGTCTACTATCAAAGGGGACTAAAACCATACTACCTGTTAAGTTAAATAATCTGCATTTATTATATAGTTATTGCTCGCTAAATTAGACATTGTTATAACAACATAGGATTTGAATTAGTGTGTTGGTATTTAAATAGGCTCATATTTCAGTAAATCTAAGAGGACCTCATACAAAAAATAAAAATATGTAAATCAGTGTGCCATGTTATGCCCCTTTTTTGCAGACGGACTTGATCAAACAAAGACGATGATGACGAACACATATAATTTTGTTATACCATGTTATATGTGATAACATAGTGACAATTTGTCTTTGTGGTCAATAAAGTTCTCTTAATCTAGACACTGCTGCTAATAAATAAATCCAACGTTGAACATGCATGTTTGATGTTAGATGAGAATTATGTAGCTCAAGTGGAGGTGGGCAGGGCACAAGACGAATATGGCCAGTGGGGTAACCACCTGACAGATGGTAGGGTAGTATTGTCAGGGTATGGCATGATGGGGTTGAGATTGGCGCATGACCAGAAAATATGGAGTGTTAAATAAGAGGCCTATTTGCAAAATGCATCTAATTAAGAATAATCTAAGGAAGAATATACGTCTTAACCAGATATGGGAAGCAAGGGTCAGATGATCTCCACAGGGTTTATGTATGCTTAGGTACAAAGCAGTACAAGAAAATGGAAAGGAAATTGCAAGTGAAATCTTAAAATGGTTCTGTGAAGAAACTAAGATTACTGTTGATGGTTTTTTTTTCATTTTTTGCCATGCATATTTTTATATTTCGCTTACTTTGAACAAAATCTTGGTTATGCCCTTTGAAAGTAGTGCACATAATGATAGCGAATATAAAAAAAAAATAAAAAAATGCTATTACTTAACTGAATAAAATAATTATGGAAAATGGTTGTTGCAAAGTGCAGTATTAATGTATGTTTTTAAATGTTATAGACAATAAAAAAATCTAACGAACGGCAGGATTCGAACCATCGGACCACTTGCACTTGCACCATCGGGTATATGCCCCGAGCGCTCTGTCCACTAAGCTAGGGCCTCCTGAGGGCTCCATTTTTTTTTATTGTCTATAACATTTAAATAGGCACGTCAAGTTTAGAACAAAACTTCAAACATTAAAAAAATATGTATGTTTGTTTTTCTTTAGAGCTCTGTAAATACCAGAAAGTTCTTGCTTGATATTCACTTATATATATATATATATATACGTTTGATAAGCGCTTGTTTTGGCGTATATGAAGACACTTGTGTGCGAACTATGGTTTGGATTTTAGAACATTAAACCTGAGGAGTGAAAAAGTAGCCTTACACACAACTTAAATTCCAGGTGGTTTTGCTTTCGTGTTTGTCGCTCAAGACGTGTCCACCGGCACAGAATACGCCCTCAAAAGGCTAATGGCGGCCGACGAATCCGCAAACAAGAACATTATCCAAGAAATTAGCTTACTCAAGAAACTCTCCGGGCACCCAAACATAATTAAATATATAGCTGCATCATTTATCGATAAGAGTAAAACGTCGCATGGTATGGGAGAATATTTGCTGCTGACGGATCTATGCAGTGGTGGGAGTTTAATGGAGGCTCTGCAGAACAGAGGGACGGCTTTCCCACTCCCCACTATATTGAGGGTGTTTTACCAGACATGCAAGGCTGTGCAACACATGCATGCTCAAGTGCCCCCTATAGCTCATAGAGATCTCAAGCTAGAAAATTTCTTAATATCTAATGAAGGTAATTATTTCAAATTTATAATTTACAGAGATTCAGGGATGCAGTAATCAAATTAAGAGATAGAGGCGACCTTTGCTCTGCAGTGGGATAGCATAGCAATGAATAAAGAACGCTCTTAAATTATGAATTATATATAATTAAGAATTATTAAAGAGCCTCTTATTTTTAACCATTATCATCATCATTTCAGCTATAGGACATCCACTGCTGGACATAGGCCTCCCCCATCGATCTCCAAAAGAGCCTATTGGAAGCGGCCTGCATCCAACGTTTTCCTGCGGTCTCTTTTAGGTCTGTCCATCTTTTGGGTGGGCTTATTTTTAATACGTCGTATTTTTTATTGAGGGCCTTGAAACTGTTTTACCTCATCCTTGTTAATGCTTTAATGGTTGGCCGAGAGAGAAGGTGGTGGATAAATTTTTTACAGGTCCAGAGGTACATTACGAATATCGTCATTTTTTATAAAGTCCTTGTCATTGCAAATTAAAATTATGACATATTCTAAAAAAACAAATTTTAGTAAGTATTTGAGACTAATAATTATCGTTTATGTCAATGTCGGTTTCCTAGAGAATAATTGAGTTATCAGGGGTCATACAAAATTTGTATAATTCATTTGATAATATGGTGATGATGACATAATGAATACTTGCTCTGGACACAAATTGTCCATAGTTAATTGATCATACTAGCATTTCTATCATAGTCATTATAGTTTATTAAAATAATTTGCCCTTGGCGTCCCTTAATTTGCTTAAGTAATTTAATTCTAACTTAAACTTCAACATATTTAATTTAAAAAGAAACTTGAATAATAATTATTATCTATAATTAAATAAATAAAAAATAAATCTTCGGGGCGTTTTTGCATACGCACGGTCATCTGACCCCAAACTAAGCAAAGCTGCTTAGTTTGGGGAGTAGTGTAATTTACTAAATAAGGACAAGATACTTAATAAATAATCACAGAACACAATATGTGGAATGAACTCCCATCTGCAGTAACCATGAGGTTCATCAAATGGGCTGTTATTAGTGTATTTAAAAATGAGCAACGTATCTATATAAAGGGCATCAGCCCCTGTTACCTTACAGGTATCCATAGGCGACGGTGATAGCTAATCATCAGGCGGCCCATTATCTTGTTTGTCACTTTTTTTACTTGTATAATAAGCCTGTTTGACCTCACCTCGCCTGTTGGCTGTTGTTAAGGGATGATGTGGTCTACGATGGAGCACGACTTGGCCTGAAGACACTCAGATTGTAACCATCGGGGAACACCCATTCTGACAGGAATCCAAACGCTTCGTACGAGTCGCGTTTTGCGTTCGTGTGTCGCCTTTTTGTGCCCGCCCTGGCCGTCCGATAGAAAATGGGTGTGAGGATCTATGGCATAAAAACATTTATTACCCTGGAAAATTGCTGGTAAAACCAAGGGACGTGGCTAATACCATTATCAGACAGTCTTACCAATATCTTACAATCGGTATGTGTAATTTATACTTTGGTTTTCAGGTACAATAAAATTGTGTGATTTTGGCTCAGCCACAACAGATGTCTATACCCCCAATCCGTCGTGGAGTGCTAATCAAAGGAATATGTTAGAAGAAAATGTAAGTTTTTACTCTGATTATGTTTTAAATTGTTAATCTCACTTTGCTCACTGCAGGGCTACATAATATTGTATGGCTTAGCGGTGATATGACGCGAGATGTATCTTGCTCGACTTATTTATTAATCATCTTGAACACCCTTTAACACGACTTATCAGAGCAACTAGTTTACTACTTAAGAAAAACACTTCCATTTCCAAATAATTAAAGTTTCTTTTGGAAAATCCGCGAGCATCTGTCAGAGCCCCGGATGTTCGTGACCAAAATGCTGATTTCTTATATTTCCGTTTTATAACTTAAATTTCAGTGCTCTTTTAGCACTATTGGAATAGTGCCAACTGATAGTAGGATATTTACAGCTAGGGTTGTCATTTTGATATTTAAAGAGTCCAGACAAAAACTCGCACATTTGCTAAAAAGGCCGGATGTTATAGAGAGGTAAGGGTGATAAAATACAGGTGAATGTGATTAATATAAGGTGATTTGATCTACGGTAATCTGTTGTTCAGTATTAGACAAATAGGCTACACAAGTAATGCATACGCATTGCATTTTCTTTAAACCAGCGATAAAAAAGCTGATAATCTTCAAACGACAGAACAGATTTTCTTGTATCATAGCTGAGAATGAGACCGACCAAATAAAAATTTGTTAAGAACTTAGTGAACTTTTGACAATTAGCAGCATAACTTAAGAGCCAGTTCCCATTCCAGGCTGAGCGTGTTAACCACCTTCGACTACACTGTCACTTAACATCATGTGAACTGTGGGCAAACGCCTAGCTAACTTTTTTTTTATTATCATTCGTATGATTATTGATATTATGGTGATAATTATGTGTATTATATTTTTTCTGTAAAGAACATGTTAGTCACATATCAAGACCGATATTAACGATGACTATTATCAGCGCCGGCCCTAGCCTTTGATCAGGGTAGAGCGAGATTGTCTTTCGGCGCGTTTCATTTCTGAAAACTATCGTACAAGTATCGATCATTTCCCGGAATAAAAAGTAGCCCATGTGCTAAGCCAGGATATCAACTATTTCCACATCAACATTTTATGCTGGTTACAAACAATGCAAGTGTGCCCCTTTGCTCTAGCGTCCCCGCCCCGAGGCGCCATTTTTTATTTTATTTTGGCGCCCCTTGCTATCTGGTGCCTAGAGCTACCGCTCCTCTCGTTCTACCCCAGGACCGGCGCTGACTATTATTTGAATACGAGCTGCGCCCCGCTGTTTCACTCGCGTAGTGATGAAAAATGGTGATGATGAAAAGTAGCCTATGTCACTCTCCATCCCTTGAACTATACCCATGCAAAAAATCAGCTCGATCCTTTGCTCTGTTGCTGCGTGAAAGAGGCACAAACAAACCAACAAACTTTTCGCATTTATAATATTAGTATTTGAATATTACCGAGTAATAGGTATGATACCCTATTATCTGTAAAGTGTACTCTGTAGGATTATTGAGAAATGACATTAGTCCGTAAAAACCGGACATGTATTTATCGTGTGTTTCGAGCGACTGGTAACCCTATCTTCAACTCAACATTCTAACGACCTGAATGTTAACGACATCGTCTGTGTAAACATGTAAACACTTCATAATGTTCCTCTTTTTCAGTTGGCTCAATTTACCACACCAATGTACAGGGCGCCAGAAATGCTAGACACATGGGACAATCGGAAAATCGACCACACGGTCGACGTATGGGCCCTAGGTTGCATTTTATACACACTGTGTTACATGCAACACCCTTTCGAAGACTCGGCCAAACTGGCTATATTGAATGGCAACTATAATTTGAACCCCAATGATCAACGCTATAAGTGTTTCCAGGAAATTATAAGTGAGTATCTTGTGGAAGCTATGTATTTCTATATCAGCCTATCGTGTACCCACTGCTGGGACACAGGCCTTCTCTCATAGTGAGAGGTTAAGACCTAATCCACCATGCTGGCCCAGTACATGTTGGTGAATGTCATGTCTTTGAACTTTTGAGGTTCTTGGATATACCTCACGATGTTTTCCTTCGTCATTGTTGAGCGATGGCGTCGAAACTGCATATAATTTATTTAAGTATTAAATAAGTCATTGGTACAGGGCCGGAGAATCAAACCGGGTGCCGTCAGATTGTACAGCGCACATGCTACCGCCTGGCCACCATCGCTCAAGCTATGTGTAACTCGGTTAAAATAATCACTGGTTCTCTATTTACACGGTCGGTACCTTCGCGGCAATCGGAATCATGTTTCATTTATTGCAAACTAGCTGCGCCCCGCGGTTTCACCCGCGTAGTGATGAAAAATGGTGATGATGATGATGAAATATGCCTATGTCACTCTCTGGCTCTTGAACTATACCCATGCAAAAAATCAGGTCGATCCGTTGTTCCGTTGCAGCGTGAAAGAGGAACAAACATCCATACATCTATACATCCATACATACAAACTTACGCGTTTATAATATTATAAATAGAATAGAATAGAATAGAATAATATTTATTTACCAAAATAAGTACAGAGGTGCTTAAATAATAGATTTAAACATCAGTAGTTGGTGGTTCCGTACTACGTCTGAAATATGTTGGCAGTGAACCCCAAACTAGGCACAAGGTCTGTTTCTTGGGGCTCGAGTGCGCGGTTACCAGAAAAAGTACAGTGTAAATTGTTTAAAATAAGAAAAGATTTGCTATCAGATCTACATGGGCTACTTAGTCTGACACAGTACAAAAACTAAGTTAACAAAACCAAACAAGTTATTATCTATATTTAAAATTCTACATGATATAAAGTAAAGAGAGAAAAAGAGTTTTTGATTGTGAGTATGATTGTTATTATTCTTTATAGCTTTGTGAATCTATTGAGACTTTCTGCTATTTGAATTAAATGTGGTATAGGTACATTCAGTTCTTCAACACTATTCTCTATATAAACTGTGCATAAGATCTTCCGTTTCGTCGTAGGATAGATTTAAAAGCCAGTCTTTGAGCTTCTTTTGAGAGCATATTTCGTAAGATCCTTGCAGTCGCTTAGCCTCCTTCTAACGCTAACATACGTACAGAGAAGCGAGTAAGCAGGAGCACGTTTTGCAAGTAATGACCGAGTGCGGGGGAGTGGCAGTAGATTAGCTCTAGTCGCTCGCTTGGACATCAATGCTGCGTAGTCTTCTCGAGATTTTATGCCGGAGTGGGTTTTTAAGACAGCTATGTATATAAATAGTTGACGAACTCTTAGAACCTTGAATTCGGTATAAAGTAAATTTGTTGGAAAACGAAAAGGTTTACGTAGCATAACCTTGATCAGTGCCCGTTGTGCTCTTTCAACGCACTTGAGGATAGTTTTACCAGCACTGCCCCAGATTGTGATACAATACTGAATTATCGACTGGCACAGCGCGGAGTAGATTTGCTTTAGAAGTGGTATGGGAGCGCAGTCTCGTAGATTTTTCATTATGTGAATAAGCTTGCGTGTGCGAGAAGACAATTCAGTAATGTGTTGTTTAAATGACAGGTTTTCGTCTAACGTTACCCCGAGGTATCTAATGCTGTTAGTTCTATCAATTGTGCCACATGAGCAATAGAGGGGTCGAGTCTGGGAAACTGATGAACAGTGGTGTATTTTAAGTAGTAAGTGAGCAGGCGGACGAGAGACACAAGTTTTGGAGAAAGCTATGTACTTGGTTTTTTTAGTATTCAGTGTTAACAGGTTTTGGGCAAGGGTTTCAGCAATTACAGCCAGACCCGCCTCGGCTAGATTGAATACGCGGGACCATGTCTCTCCATGGAAAATAATAGCCGTATCGTCAGCGTAAGTGATTATTTCAGCGTTAGGGAGTCTACTGTTTACTATTTCATTAATATACAGAAGAAACAGAGTAGGGCCGAGTATGCTGCCTTGCGGAACGCCATAAGTAATTGATAGATGGTCACTGGAATGATCACCAACTTTAACAAATTGTCTACGATTAGATAAGTAACTTTTAAACCATTCCAGTGCCACACCCCTTACACCAGATGCGTCCAGACGTTTTAAAAGCAGGCCAACCGAAATAGAGTCAAAGGCTTTCGCCATGTCGAGAAAGACACCGATGCATCTATCTCCGTTATCGACGTAAGACGAAACCAAATTAACTAGAAGTGTCACTGCGTCTTCGGTTGATCTGCCTCGACGAAAACCGAACTGCCTATCTGCAATTAGATTGTGTTGCTCTAAGAATTTAACTAGTCTGACGTTAACTATTTTCTCTAGTATTTTGGAAACCACACAGAGCAGCGCAATTGGCCTATAATTATCTGGAGAACTTTTCAAACCATTTTTGTAGATTGGAGATACGGCAGCGAGTTTCCAGGACTCTGGAAAAGTGCCGGTTTCCAGGCTTAAATTAAAGATGTGACATAAAGGAATAACAAATGCATGAAGCGACGTTTTAATGAGTTTAGCAGAGATAGAATCAGGCCCAGGAGCACTATCAGTTTTTAGGCTAGCAACAACTTTTTTTATTTCGTGTGGGTCAGTTGGGTACAAAAAAAGAGAATATGCACTAGAAGGATTAGTACTATGAGAGTCAATTAAAGAGTTTTCCGTCAAGCTAAGTTTCGAAAGGATTGCATCAGCGAGGTTCTTCCCAACTGAAACGAAGTGTTCATTGCAATGGTTAAGTGGATTGGGTACACTATTTTCTAACAACTCTGATGAACCGCTGTTTTGCTTAGAAGTATAGCAGATATTTTTAATTGTTTTCCAAAGTTGTTTAGGGTCACTTTTGCTTCGTTCTAATAGTTGAGCATTATACTGAGCTTTAACATTACGTAAGAGCTTACCACAAAAGTTCCTGTACCTAGTATATGTGAGGCTACGTTGAGAATCATTTGGGTAGTTTCGACAGTCTAAGTGAAGCTTGTCTCGGTGACGCATACAACGGACTAATCCAGGTGTGATCCAAGGCTTCAGAGTCACCAATTTTCTGCCTACTTTTACAGACTTAGTGTGCTTAGCTATACTGCTAGAAACGATGTTATTGAAGGCAGTAGTCGCATGGTTAACACATAAGCTATCAGTCACCAGGGACCAGTTAGTGCTATTTAATTCTGATGCCACGTCATTGAAATTCGTTTTAAGATGGGTTCTCAGGAAAGTTTTATTACTCTTAGGCCATTGAGGAATACCTACAATAACAATAGAATGGTCGGTAACAGAGGACGTGCAGATCAGCCCGGTTGACTTCGAGTCGGATTTAACAAATATATGATCCAAGCAAGTTTGATTCCGGGTCGGGGCAGTAATAGCAGGTAGAAGCCCGTGCGACGCCATTACACAGAGGTATTTAGAGACCTGTTTGTCTGAGAAATCACACAAATTTATGTTGAAGTCACCCGCAATGGCAAGATATGGTTTACTATTGAGGTTTTTGAGAGTATTATCAAGAGAAGTTAAGAAAGGGTCAATGTTAAACACCGAGGGAGAGCGATAGATTCCTAAAATGATTGTACTATCATCGATCTGTATCCCCAAAGAGTCAGCATCCACTATTTTAGTCTCGAGTACTACAGTACGAAAAGAGTTTTTTACATAGACAATTATTCCCCCATTTTTGTTTAATTGTCTGTTAGAGCGAAAATTATTATAACCAGGTAAGGGGCGCAGTAGGGTACTATCAGTTAGCCAGCACTCGGTCAGAACAATAGCGTCAAAAACAGTGCCGAAACGACTTAGAAAGACTAAGAAATCATCGAAGTTGCAGTTATAACTTCTTATATTTACGCATAAAACTTTGAAGTTATAGTGTGGGTTTGCTGATAAGAATGAGCCACAAGATTCGGCCGACTCGTGACTGTGACAATCAATCGAGATTGTATCATCAATATCATCTGTGATATTAACTGAAACCATCGATATAATCATTGAATTGTGTGAAGTTTAATGGCAGAACCTTGTGTGTCACTTTGGAGGGAGAGTTAAGTAGTGGCAGTAGGACTAAATACATATTAGACGACTGTGCAGTGAAAGTGAGTACGCAGAAAGATAAAATGAAACAAAGTATGTGGTGAAGAACTGAAATGTTTGCAAACAGCATAGCGAGATTAAATGCATGATAACTAAAATTAGAGCTATTATAATAATTAAAGATAACAGGATAATTAGTTGATCGAGGGTGCAGGCTGGTCGCACAAAGTTGGGACCAGGTAGCGCTCCATGTCAGCTGTTGATTTGATAGGAATGGCTGAGCTACCCTCTTTCCTTCGGGCGAAAATTGTGCCATTTCTAATCCAGCAGAATTGAAATCCGACGTCGTTGCAGCGCTGCCTCGCGGACCGAAATAACTGTCTATTCTCTTGAGTGAGTCGTTCGTTGAAGTAAAGCTTTCTGTCCGGCCCATCCACTCCAATATCAGTGCTACTCAGCGTTCTACGGCTCTTAGCCGCTTTTAAAAAGTCTTCGCGCTTTTGGCGTCGGACAAAACGAATGACAACTGGCCGGGGGAGTTTAGAATAGGGGTCGTCACTTTCTGACCGACGGGGGCCGACCCTCATGACGTAGTCAATGTCTCCATCTGCCAAGTCAACGCCAACTTTCGTAGCAGTCACGCGAGCCAGGTGCGTCAGATTTTCGTCCTTACTTTCATTGATTCCCGATAACTCCAGCTCATTCTTGAGACTGTGTTGCGCCCTAGAGATGAATTGTTCGCGTAATTCAGTCACAGTCAGCCGCAGGGAGCAAAGTTCGCGTTCACGTATGGCATCCCGCTCCTCAAGCTCGCGGCATTTAGTGCTGCATTCGTCCAGTTTGGCGATCGTATGGTCTGTCAGGTAAGTCATCTGCTTTTTTAGGTCCCCCATGTCTTCCCGCATAAGTTTCATCTCCGCAAAAAGCATTTCCAACGGATCAGGATCCGGAGTTGTAGCGGGTGAACACGCCGGAGTGTTTTTACGGCTGCCCGCACTTGTAATCGGCAGTGTAAGGCGCAGTTCACCGGGCGCCACCGCGCGGGCAGGTGAGTTTGTGTTATCGAATTTTGGTAAGCCACTCTTACAAATAGGACAGACCCAGGCTGCCTTCACCTCTTCGGCAACGTTGCGGATGTCAGGGACATTTACACACATGGCATGGAAGAAGCTAGAACATTTAGAGCACTTCATCTGCTGCACCGTTCGGACTGACTTAGTGCAAGCAGCGCAGTGAGAAATCGTTTTGTCCGGAACGATAGGCATTGTACAATAATTAAGTTGCAATGTAACTATCAATTATTCAAGCTCACAACGCAGCGTAGTTGATGCGGCGGCAGGCGTAGCTCGTAGGTATCCTAAGCTCGTGGCGCTGGAACCGGTTCTCCCGGCGACCGCAGGGTCGGTGTTAGACAGAGAAGAATTATGTAAATCAGAGTCCGTCTCTTTTCCGCGGGCTGCGGTGAAGCTTACCTCGGCAAATGGCGTGGTCAGCTTGGCTCACGTGGAACTGTGTAGCACTAAGGTTCATAGATGGGTTGCACGCTACAATGAGGCCACAGCGCGTTGGAATTAGGGGTATAGTTTCGTACAGTAATTGGCAAAACTTTAGTACACCGCAAAATACGTCCACTCTCTAAGCTAGTCAGGGTCGCACTCAAATAGGAAAAGCGTTTAAAGTTTATGGTGGGGATGGAGAACGGATGCTCTGTCCCTGTCTCGCAAAGGAAGTGTTAGTATAGCAATTGAATGGCGCGCGTGCGACTCGACGTCATAACGTGCTACGCGCGCGCGCGTGCATGCGTGTAACGTGCTATAGTGCGCTTTCTGTCTAGCATGAAATTAAAATACTTATAACTTATTTATTCCTAAACAAATTTTAATTTGGTTTTTATGATGCTATTTAGTATTAGCTTTTTTTATGAATTAATAAACAAATTAAGACAAAGGCCTATTGGCTAACCTAGCGTGGAACGTTCTGACACTCGATGGAGTTTGGATATACGTAAGGCACCTGGCAGTGGCTGAAAGCGAAAAGCAAAAGATTAAACTAAATGGCGTGCCTTGGAAGAGGCCAATGTCCAGCAGTGGACTAAGAATATGATGATGATGCTTTTTAACCCTACTACGGACGTGTAAAGCGACAGCGGGGATGAGATTTTACTCCAAGCTCCAGCTCCAAGTTACTTATTATTATAGCGAAGTTTTCTGACAATCCTATTTGTTATTAATTTCTCTGGTATGTTTTGTTGGACATGTAACCTATTCACCGAATACATAAGTTTTATTTAAACACTTTGTTTATCTGTACATAACATTGTTTTAAACTATCACGGTTGTTCACTACAGTTATTTGATTATTAACGGTGTAAACTTTTCGACCAACCTCCCGAATTCTTCAGTCCTCCCGTGAATGAACATGGTGCTTGTAACTGCGACGAAATATCGGGAGCATCATCCACAACCTTATCACGGCAAACATCTTGTTAATAATTATATAACTGTACATAACATATTTCACGAGACCAAATTAAAAACTATGAACAACCTTAAAACTGTGAACGACCCTATGAGCGCAGCTATTAATGTGGCATATACATAATGTCCAGCCAATTCGCTCCTGCCCATTTTTCTATCGGAATGCCAGAGCGGGCACAAAAAATCGACACTGCTTTATGGTTGATATTCCGAAAACCCGTACGAAGCGCTTTGATTCCACTTTTATTAAGCGTACTGCTAGTCTGTGGAATACGCTGCCTGAATGGGTGTTCCCCGGTAGTTACAATCTGGGTGTCTTCAAATCACGAGTGAATCGGTTTCTTCTAGGCAAGCGTGCTCCATCGTAGACCGCATCGTCGCTTTACATCAGGCGCGTTGGCGGTCAAACGCAAGCCAATTATAAAATTATTTAAATTAAGTGTATATCAGTAGAAAGCATTAAGAATGTGGTGTTGTTCGCAGGTGGTTGCTTAACAGTGAACCCCGAGGACCGGCTGGCGATCAGCAGCGTGCTGGAGCGGCTGGCGGCGATAGCAGAGTCCAACAATGTCAATCTCAAGCAACCACTCAAATTTGAGCGTAAAAAAGTTGAACAATCTGTGGCCACTAGCTCGCCAGGTAATAAGAAGTCAAGTAAATATTACACTACCATATCCTAAGAGAAGTTCCGCGCGGCTCGTTCAGACTTCGATCCTTATTATAATCGTCTAAAGTCTAAATTTTACTCTACGATCGCGCGACTCACTTATCCATTAACTTTACGGTCCATCGTTATGTTCTGTTGCATTTAAAACTCGAGCTAAAAATGGTCAAGCATTTTTTGACTTTTTACACTCAAATTTTTTTAATCCATTTTCTTATTTTGATTTGAATTTCTTAGAGAATGGTTATCGTAAAACGAAATGTGAGATTTGTTTACATTCCAATAACGATTATTCGCCATAAATTGATCATCACCAAAGGTAAGGCAATGTTGAATGAATTGTTCCCTGAATTGAAATAAGGTAGTATAGCATTTATTTGACTTTAAAAATATTGTTTAAAATTATGTTCAAAGAATGTTGCTTCGATGCTGGAACGCGTCACGATAGATACGTAATTAGATTTTGTATTAAGAGGATCATGGTATTCTAAGAACAGAGGCTCAGTCTGGGCGTTCACATTGAGTGCAATATTGACGTCACGTCACTCCCACAAAATTACATTAGAAGCTTTAATTTGTTGAATAAGAATTGTCCTTGAGAGACACCAATAAAAAAATGGAACAGCGAAGTCATATATTTAGAAAATAATATTAAAAAATCACGAGACTCAGTCGCAAACAAATCTTTAGACTTGTCTATTCTATTAAATATTATAACCAAAAAAGTCAGTGTGCATTTATAAAGTGCATACCATTATTAGTTATAGGATACCCTTCGCTAGATAGATTTTTAGCTATATAGAATGTATTTTACATTCCTGTAAGTATATATAGGGTTGTAAACATTTTATTTACTCGTTTAATTATTATATCCATATTTTTATTTGTGGTTACGATAAATACGATAGAAGAATAGGAGACCAATCAATAGTTAAAATACTTTAATTCAACACACTTTAAAAGTGTTGTCAATAATTTTCATGATTCAATCACCACAGACGCGTATTTTCTTGTGCCTCCATTAGTCGTCTTAATATTTATTGAATTAAAATTACTTGAGGCAATAAATCCTCATTAGTTTTGTTCATTAAAATTTATTTATTTATTTTCTCTGTGACTAATTAACCGAAACTCGGTCTATGGACACCACTCTATTATACCTGTCTCCCTGGTCCTGTCACTTCAAAGACACAAAGATCTGCTGTGCCTACTGTACATGCATAATTTTTAGGGTTCTGTACCCAAAGGGTAACAACGGAACCCTATTACTAAGCCTACGATGTCTGTATTCTGTCCGTCCGTCTGTCTTTCTGTCCGTCCTACCTTTAAACGGATGTATCTTTGAAACAGTAATAGATAGCCAGTTGAAATTTTCACAGAATATGTAATTTTACGGCACATTAAATAAGAAATAATAAAAAAAGTAAAAACATACAACAAATGTATTTTTGTATTAGCTGATGTAAAAACGGTTATACGTACAAGTGTCAAATTTGGTATGATAATAGTACACACTCTAAAGTATAACAACAAACAATTAATAATGACCAAGTGCGTGTCGGTGACAAATTTATTTTATAATAGTTGTAGTGGAGCGTTACTGTAGCAAAAATAACTATGTGACTGCGTGGCAATTGTTTCGATGATTTTGGAAGGCGTTAACTGGTAATTAGGTTACTTGGACGACCTTATTGTATTTTGTGCTTACTTTTGGCTCGCGCACTGAGGGTTCTGTACCACTACAGAACCCTCAGTGCGCGAGCCCGACTCGCACTTGGCCGGTTTATTTATAAACCTGAGACCTATAATGCCTCATTCCTCAAATGGATAGTCTTCAAATTATCGGTTTCAGCCGGTTTTGGGAATCTGAGTAAAGACCACATAGATAATAAAATTAGTGTCCGATTTCTCCCATAGGAGATGAAAGAGTTCTGTGTTTGTATTAGATTTTCTTACAGACCGAAAGTTTTGCAGTTGTCGATACTAAAGCAAGTTATCACGTCGTGGTTTGATTTGAAATTCTTAACCAATCTATCGAAGTAATACAGTGGAAGATGTTTCGAGACACATTCCACGGGATTATACTATAGTTATATTAATTTATATTATCCATTTATTTATACTAACAATTCTTATGAGAATCACAGCTAACAAAGGTAAAAGTCGCAAAAACTTATCACTAATATTGGTGGCTTGGTCAAATCTAAATTGTATTATTATTAATCGGGTTGTATTTATTTTATAAATCAATGTGTACACTGCTAGTCTATTGCTTAGAACAACATATTTTATACAAGAGATAATAAACATAATCATGGATAATCCAAACTTCCTTGACAATATAAGGAATTACTGTGTGGTACAACTACTTAGTATATTTATAAAAATATAAAAAATAATGTTAAAAGATTCACGTCATCGGAGTTTTGTATCACTCTAGATTTTATCATGAAATCATCCTAGCCTTTTGATTTACTCATATGTTGAAGCTTGAATAGTGAAATAAACATGTATATTATTCACAACCATGCTTTTTATTTCTGAATATAACAAGGACACAGCAAATTTGATGAAAATGGGAGCACTCTAGCAGTCGTTGGATAAACATGGGTAATTTTATAACATCATTTTATATTAACAGAATATGTGCTTTGGGAAGTACTAACTTAACTGTAATATATTAATTACGTTTCTTTGACGAATCTCTAGTTCATTTCCGCATCAACACACACTAGAGATTGGTCAAAGAAACAGCTTTGAAGGTCCGCACGAATTTTGAACTTTCGCAAGGTAACGGCTCATTCAGTCAACTGTTGCGGCAATCCACATTGTATTGTAGCCAATTTTTGTTAAACTTACATAACAGTTTTACTATACTATGGTATTATAAGATAGTATTAAGAGCTAACACTTGGTAACTAACAATGCACAAACTGGTTCGGAATGAGAGTGCGCGAGGCACCTGCAGCCCCTCTAAACTTCTGCACATGCTTTGAGTTATCAACCGATTTAAAAAAAGAGGTCGTCTTCAAATCGACTCCCTTATTTTTTTTAATTAATATTTTTTATGGAATTGTCTACGTACATATCGAGGGTGGTCCCATTTTAATTTAAACAAGATATACCATCTCTAAGAGTGGAAAATTAGAGGATTAATGAATCCCGTTCATTGACTTCCCGTAAAGTCTCTTTTTATTTGTTTGATTTATTAATCATTTACCTTTTTACTACTATGAACGTAGTTCCCAATCTGTATAATGCTGAAAATGCGGAAAAACTGGGAAATTGTAACGGGGGTAACAGAGCGGGGTTCAGCTAGTTGTTTTATAATTTTAAGTCAGTTTCACAAGTTTAGTAAAATAGAAAAACACTTCATTTTTCATTTTCTTTAATTTAATCCAATAGCTTTGTTGACTTTATACACTGAAATAACATCGGGTCTTATTACGAACTTTCATTACATGCATGGACGTATAAAACATATTTTGTGAACAATTTCTCGTATTAGGACGAGATTCTGGCTTGTTATCTTTAGATCTATATTACCAAATATTACTAACCAGGGTGGAGTCATGAGCCATTTAGCCATTTATAAAACTTCATTGAGTTTATATCTATCTTTTATTTATAGTCGACTGTTCCATTGGCTTATTATTCCTTCACATTTTGTTTCATCACTTTTATCATATTAAATATTATGACCTAGAAAAATATGTATGTATATTAAAGCATTTCCCAAACTATCGAAATAAATCTAGTCATTTTATGATTTTAATTAAATATAATGAGCACTGTACATGACACGTATTTTCTCTGACAAAAACTTATTCTATCTATAGTTAATATCTTTCTAACTTCTAATCTATGTAGGGAATTAATTTATCAATTAATTGATTAGGTAGATAAAATATTCGTGGGCTTTTTATCGCATAGCTCGGCATGTAGTCATGACTCAGTAGGTTTTTAGAGTAAAAGCTAAATGATGCGTGAAATAAATTAGTCACAAAATATGGCACGCAGGATAAATATACCTATTTAATGAAGTAAATTTAAAATTATTGCCGTAAATTTTTAAGGCGTGAAATTTTTCTCTTATTTCGCGTAACGCATAACAGAATTTCAAGACACGTCGCGCGGTGCCATTATGATAATTTTATTATTTGCATTTCTGCTGTATGATAAACGATATTAAGGTCACATTTCAATGTTTATCACCACTGCCACGACTCTTGGTCAACCAGGCACACGTCTAACTTACTATAATGCTATACGCCCATAAAATTATCAGGTCTATAAACATAAAGCAAAAACTCAAATTTCTGCATTTATTTTGTCAGGCTGCCATATATTCTGTCTCGCTATATAAAATCTTCAATTAGATGATAATTTTGAGTCTATTACATGTACATGTACATCTGAACACTATTAGTTTAATCATATAGATGCATGTACTTATACTTGTTGTGATTAGTAAATCGCTTGTTCCTATTACTTTGAATGACCAACTCATTGCATGTATGTGTCAGTGCATTAGACTTTGTTGAGCTCTTGCGCCTTTCATTTAAACCCTAGCACTTTAATTCTGAAGACTGATTTATATTGTAAGTAACTTGAACTTTTTTAAATATTTTTCTCAATGCTATATTTTTTTCTTGAGTTTGTAATAAAAGGTGCAAGATCCTTAACCCACAATGTTGTTTTGAACGTTATACATATCACGTTTTCTTTTTCATTTTAGGTGTTTTCAACTTTTTCGGGTGCCCAATAGTTTTCTCGTTTAAATGACCTGCGCATGACCCTTGACCTTGCATCGGATACAAAATGACGCTTGGATATGCTCGCAATGATGAGTATTCATTGTTTTTATTTATTAGAAGCTTAGTTATTTATTGTTATTGCACTTTTTAAATGTTTAACGTGACTGCTGTGTATTTAAACCAAACTATTGTTTTGTGATAAATTTATAAAAAACCTTGGGATAAAGGCAGCCTTGACCTGGAAAAATAGCATGCTCTTCATGTATTTTTGATCGGGACAAATTGCATGCTCTTTAATAGGTTTTCTTCAATCGGGAAAAACGGCACGCTCTTCATTTTTTTATCGGGAAAAATAATCGTTTAATTTTATTTATTGGGAAAAATAGAATGCTCTTCGTTGATTTCTCATTGCATGTAAAACACATTAAACGATAAACATACGTGAATGGAAACTATTGATCCTTAGGATTATACAAAGTCAGTATGGATTATTACTACAAACCACTTTATGGACTGAATGCTCTATGGCTTCCTTTATCCCTATTTCGTATAATATAACGAAAATCTTATGAAAATATATTTTCAATTGATATTTAACCATCTTTCGAATTTAATGTAGATATTATGACAATAACTAACTTTTATCTTAAAGCTTGTTGATTTAACAGGGTTTAAAGACTTCTATTACTCTTCTACTTTTTACCTTATTTATGTGACAATAAGGTTCGAAAGCTTTTAAAATATTTATACAAATTGCAATTATGCATTCCAAACATGTTACAAATAATAATTCGAATGAGTTATAGTATTAACTAGTTACCAAGTTGTTATACATTTATCTAAGGGTTATTTATTTGAAGTATTTTTTCTTCTTACAGTATTTAATCATGTATTTGCTAAGTATTCCCAAGTTTAGTGAAAATGGCTGCTAATAGTGTCTCCCAATTAACTATTTAATGTTTACAACTTTTTACTGTATTATAATATTATACTAGGACAGTATGGACAAAGTAGTTTTCGTGAGAGCAAACACTGGACCAGACTTATGTTGGTACAACAAAACCATATGCAGTAACCTAACTAAATCATCCTGAACGGGTTATAAACGGGTGGTTATAAAACAGCAAAACACCAAAAAAAAATTCATATTGCTAGAAATAATATCCCAAGAAAGCGCAGAGCGCAGTGCAGTTCAGCAAAGTACCTATAAAATAATTCTGATCTGATTCTGCAAGTGTTGATAGGACAACGTCTTGCAGAATATCAAAAGCTTTTATTCATACCCATATGTTACTGTGCATTTAAAATATTTAAACATTTATGTGTCATTAACAACCAAACAGTTTGCCAAGTTATTATGGTGGTTCTGTACAATTATGGTGCTATTTCTCTATTTAATGCTTCTTTTAAAGAATCTATGCCCCAATTTTTTACTAATTGTAGACTTGAAATCTATACTATTGCTAGATATTCTGCTTACATATACATTCCAGTGTTTACTCCTTTATTTTATCTATACAAAAGTTTTGATCTGTTAACTTGAGTAATTAAGTTATGGTAACGATAATAGGACACCCATTAGTTACGTGAGCTCAAAATGGGAACAGGGGAGGGGGTCTAGTAAAATCTCATCAAATCTCTTTTAATCTGAGAGGGACATAGTTAAAAATCTCACGTCAATTTCTAAAGAATACACATTATACAGAGAATAAAAAATTATATTTTAATTTTAGTACAACCAATACAAAATAAAATGGTAATGATTGATTTTATATAGAAAATACAGTCCACTGATCCGATCATATGCCCAAACTAGATAAAAAACTGCATTAAGGTCGCTGTCTTCGGGTAAGGTGCCCAAAAAGTGTTACATATATACTAACACATGTATATATTATACATTAACTTTTCCTTTTACTTTTTTGGAGTGTCCCATTCTCACGTAACGGGGAGAGGCGGTCCCAAACCTCACTAAATCTCACCAGGGGGTCCATATTAAAAGAAAAACAGAACACGTTATTAATGGATGCTCCCTATTTTGTGGAGTATTATTTATGCATTGTTTATTTAATATAAAAATTATCCTAAAGCCTTCATGATAAGTATTTCTTTACATTTATGGATGTTATTTTCGCATCCCACAAGCAAATACTTAAAATTTAGAGAACTTATGCTTACTAATTTATGCTTAGAAAAAGGCATTTTGAACGAATTTTAATAAGTATTTATACAAATATTTAAAAACTGCTAATTATCACCTCCTTTTTTATAAGTAGGTATTAGGTAAAACTTTTTAAAACAATTTTATGTACATTAATATACGTAAATGATATTCGATTTAAGTTTTACTCGAAAAGACATGATTTATTAATGTCCAAAAATAATCCTTTTTAGAATATTATTTGAGATTTTTGTTTTGCTGGCTTGGCTCAAACTCAAATGCGATATATTAAATAACACTCGTTTCTAGCTAAATATATATTAGAAAATATATCAGATCCAATTTAGGCTAATATAAAAATGTTAATAAGATTATAGTTATGTTATTCCATCACATCAGGGGCCTTACGGCTACCTGTTTTAAGCGATTTTGTTTAGGTGCTGAGAAAAGTTGCACGACCGCAAACCGTATCTCGGCGCGTTAAGGTTCAAGTTCGCGTGATTTTCCGATTTGCGCTGTTCCAGCGCTAAAAGAATTAGCCATAAGGCCCCAGAACTCATTAAAACTATTCAGAAAGATAAATAGTTTATATTCGAGCAATATTTTTGTTACTACTAGTAATATTAAGACAATTATGTAAGATATTTTAATTTTAGAAATAAATGTCAAGTAAATATTATATTCGTGTTTTAGTGAGTTATACACCAATAATATACTTACCTGACTTAGATTAACAAAATCTTTATAACTGTTATACTACAGCACACACAAATCATATTACAAAAACTAATATTTCAAGAAAATTATATTCATAAACATTTTAAGTATTCATTTCACATACATAATACAATTAAAATCTTTTGCACAATATTTTTTATATTGTGTTCACAATTCTTAAAACTATCTATGTAGGAAAAAAATTAAAGACAGGTTCACACCAATCCGTTTTCTAAAAATGTACAAAACTGTCAAATATTTCGAATTGGTAACCAATAGAAACTCAGTTCCTTCACTATGAATTCTACTTGATTATTATTCCGCCATGTTTGTTTACTCTTGGAAAAGTTAAAAAAAACAGAACCTCTTTTTATGTTAACTAATTTGCAATTTTGTGTGGAGCACTTTAGCTTCGCTAAACGTGCGGAAAGGTCTTTAATATGGAGATATTAATATTTAATACTCGCAAAATAGTTTGCAAAACATGGTTCAAATTGCATTGATAGTAGGGTTACCAGATCGGAAATTTAAAAGTTCAGAGAAAAAGCCTGATTTCCATTGAATAATCCTGAGTTTTTGTCGTAATTTGCGAACTTTCTCACAATCGTAATTTACAAGTTTGTGAGAATTCAAAATATTATCGGTTTTTCACTTATTTGATTATTTTTTGTAACTCTATTTTATTGAAAATTCTGCCAAAATTCTGAAAAAAGCCTAAAAAGCTTCAGATATGGTAACCCTTATTGATGGCGAATAGTTACGTCACTATTGAATTTGATTAGACGAAACGTTTCGCAATGTTTTTTTATACTTAAACAATTCAATAAAAAAACAGCTATAATAAAACTTACTACCAATTTTGACTGTTGACAGCCGATTAATATCTAACTTTATTTGCAGTGGTAAAGGAGCCAAGTGCCAGTACGGCAGAGGTGGCCAACTCTCGGCCTCCGGAGCCGGCAAGGCCTCCGCCGCCGGCTCGCCCACCCGCTGCCCCGCACTACCAGCCCCCGCCGCCGCAAGCGCACCCTAATGCGGCACCCTCTGGAGGCCTGTTCTCCTCTATACGGGGCGGGGCGGGGAGCTTCTTGAAAAACCTAAAGGATACCTCGTCGAAGGTCATGCAGACAGTTCAGCAGTGAGTATCGAACACAGCATAATTGTATTACTTATATAATCGCTTTGATTCCGTTGTATCATCGAACAACGAATCTGACAGGGACATTTCTAAACATATCTCGTCTCTGTTCATTAAAACAATGGCATTAATTTTAGAGCTGCCAAGTCTAGTAAGAAAAGTGCATATAAACTTATGCCCTGCCATTGTGGCGTTTTTTAGTTAATTTACTTGTGTTAGATGATACAACAAGCCTCTGTAATGTCTCAACACTTTACTAGGGCATGATTTGGACATAACCGTGACTAAGTTTGCTTGACTTTGACTAATTTGACAATTTTTACTATAATTTAGAAATATTTAAATACTTGATACTGGCAACTGCACAAGAGTGAGCCGACAAAATCCTCAAAAAACGTCAATAATGGCGTCAATTCTGTTTTACGATTCTCTAAACTAATCTGACAGGAATAAAATTATCGGCATCTCTTTTCATTTCAATACGTCAGAAAAAAACGGCATCAATTTTAGGGTTGTAAAATTTAGTTTGACAACAACATTTTGTATGGTACAACAGAATTGACGTCGCTGTCAGTCGTCGCCCGGAAAGTTCCTAATCATAATTTGAACTAATTTCAGATCGATTGCTCGGACAGATTTGGATATAAGCTATATAACAAGTCGCATAATAGTAATGCCGTACCCGTCAGAAGGGTTGGAAAGTGCATATAAGACTAACCACATAGACGATGTAAAGGTAAAAGAACCTACTTATACCCTTTAACACCACGACACCTTGCCCTTTAAAAGATGTGGAAACCATATTGTGAGATGGTACTAACAGATATAAAAAATTTATACTTGAAAAAAAAACACTCATATTTTTTTTTCATTTATAAACATGGATGTTGGATCTGCCTAAAATTCACGAAATAAATATCATGAGTACATTTGGAATTAAGATACATTTTAGAAAAATCGACAAAATTAATGTAAGCCATATTTTATTTATATTACACGGGAATTACTCACGTAAGATTGAAACTATAGTCGGAGTAACCGGCTTAATCTTACGTGAGTAATTCCCGTGTAATATTAATAAAATATGTGAAAACCACGTCAGTTTCTAATGTAAGCCTTTTGTCGTTACAAGAATGTCTAGTTTCGCTCGCAACAAATTTAGACTATCTTAATAGTTCATATAGTTTTAGTCTACTTCTAGGTCGGACATTTTTAAGAGAGGATCCGATATCCATAGTTTTAAATAACTTTGATTTGTGTATCTATAATAATTGCTCATCTTGTCTTAACTAAGCTCTAACGAGAAATCGCACTAGGACCCACAGAACTATCTTTTATTTTGCCTATTTTTTATTAAATAAGAAGGCGTTTGAATGCCACCTCGCCTGATGTTAAGCGATGATACGGTCTATGATGGAGAAGGGAGTTTTTTTTTGGTTGGGAAAATTGTAATCTGGAAGTGCTGCTAGCTTTATCCTGAAAACTGTTTCTTAGACGTATTTCTAGTATATTTCCGCTTTGTCGTATGAATAAAAATAAGGAATTAGGGATCAATTATTTGTTTCACTTTACATAACTTTGTTAATAACCTCTTTTATGTTAACATTTCCACAGGCGTATCTAGAAAGCCGTCACCCGGGCGGTAAATACACCGTTTTCAACGCGTGTCGTGGCGTACGGAACAGCTTCCCGCGTCACGTGGTCATTTCCGACTGCAGTCACGCGCTCCACCCCACAGAGATG
The DNA here is from genome assembly GCA_914767915.1 of Agriopis aurantiaria. NCBI lineage: Eukaryota > Metazoa > Arthropoda > Insecta > Lepidoptera > Geometridae > Agriopis > Agriopis aurantiaria. Next base: position 13,794,847 of record OU611989.1, on the reverse strand, counting down.
CTAGCCTCTATCTACAACATCGTCAAGCAAATGTACCAGTGCCTAGGGCGAGACGACAAGAGCGCCATCGTGATTACATGTCAAGTAAGTATGTCACGTGGAATAGGCTATCAGACTGATATTTATTGTCTTACTAGCTGACCCGACAGACGTTGTCCTGTCTGTCCTGTGTCAAACGCGCGTCGTTAAGTTTTCTCAAATTATCCAATTTTCTTAATTTTTCCTTATGGTTCCGTAAGAACCTTCTACAGATTACTAGAAAACTCAAAAAATTAAAAGATGAATGAAATCGGTAAAGTCGTTCTCAAGTTATGGCGTGACCAAGGTAAATAGAGATTCATTTATATATATAAGATAAAAAGTTTACCATAACCGCTTGCGGTTCGTGATCGAATTTCGGTTACTGCGCTTACGTCTCGTCGACTCTGAGATGGCGCGCATACCGCCTGTAGTTCCCCACGCTTGTAACATGCCTTCGCCATGCCCGACGTGAGACACCAACACCTCGGAGCTGCTTAGTCGCCACTGTCACAAGGTCACGTTCGGTTGACGGCGAGTCAATGCTGATCCGGTCCCGAATTCACATGTGTGCTGTGACTTTTAACCCTTAACTACTCGCATGGGGTCAACGCACATTTACGCGTTTTTTATTTATTTTGGTCGGTCAGACAAACAGGTCGTTGGAAAATACGCACACGTTGCTGCACTCTTACTGTGTGACCCCTTGCAAGTAATTACGTTACTTTTTTCGTTCGAGGTAAGAATTTTGAGTCTGAATTAAATTCGCATGAAATGATCACACTAGGATTTGTTGTCTATTAGTTATTAATTTTGTTGTCGTTTTGAGGTTATAGTAAAAATATTGTATTTATCTCGTATTAAGTTTAATGTTTAATTCCATTACTAGTTTAACATTGTAATTTAAGTAGTCAATTTAATCTCTAGTTTAATTTAAGTAGTGTATTAATTATTACTATTGTATTCATTCATGTGCATGCAGTGTTCACTTCTAGGAGGTCGTACATTGCCATTTCTATATGTATAAAAAAAAACGAATTTAAAGATGTCACGGCCAGTTTAGTGAACTAATAAAAAAAAAAAATTATGAACCAAATTTTGGTCTCGGGAGATCCCGTGCGAACAGTTAGTGATTTTCTTAGTGTTTGTAGTTAAGGGTTAAAAAGTTTAAAGCACAATAAAATTTTTGTAGGACATGGAGATCGCGGAGCTTACGAAGGGACTTCACTTTGTTATCAGTCACATGGCAAGACCCTTTTCTCTATCACTGTCCCACTCTGGAAACCTAGGATCTCCTATCTCAGTTAGTAATAATTTAAATCTCCCCAGGACGGCAAACAATACTCGTGTCTACTAGTTTGTGCGCTGCTTCTATACGCTAAACTGGTGACAGTGCCGGAAGACGCATTGCAGCTATTCGCCGTCAAGCGATCCCCCATCAACATAGCGCCCAGTCAGCTTCGTTATTTGTACTACCTTAGCAATATTATTAGGTGAGTTTGTAAATAACTTATAATCACCCTAATATTACAAATGCAAATGTTTGCGAGTGTATGTGTGTTCCCATTCAACTCTGTAATGGTTAAGTAGTTGGTATGAAAGTAGCTTAACCGTGGAAACATATCAGCAGTCTAGAACGGGCCGTGGACAAAAATCTTGCCACCGTTTTTATCCCGCCAGAAAGAGACAGATGTGTCTATATATATATATATAGAAGCTACAACATGGGGTTCTTCAAAAAACGAGTTAATCGAGTAAAGGGTCGGCAACTTATTTGTGACGCCTCTGGTGTTACAAGTATCTATAGGCGACGAAGACTGTTTACCACCAGACAGCCCGTCTGCTTTTTTGCCTCCTCTGGCATAAAAAAAATCTAGCTATGTCGCGTCTACGCGCGGATAAAAACAGTGGAAAGATAATTTGTCCACGACCCGTGCTAGACCTGCAGGGCAGGCCCTTATTCTATGTATCACATGAGATTCCTTGCCTTAAACGCGTGACGTCATAAAAAGAAAATGTAATAGAAAAATTCCTACTGTGCCCTGTCTCTATGACCACATAAACTAGTAACGCAACCGCTTTACGTTATATGCGTTATTTGTCAATGTCAAGTTTGCCAAAGCGAATGATTTGTCGTGTTATTTGTATTCATGGCTACCGTGTTTTAACACGTTTGTGGCGTGTTTCATACAGAATAACTGCCCAGTAGGCTTACTATCTCAACCATAGTGGTAACCGCGGGGCAGCTAGTAATTTGTAACTGATTCCGACTTAAAAAGTGAACAGCTTTCACCCCTGGCGATATTGATTTTATTTGTGTAATATATTTTCTTTCAGGCCAGAACCTATATTCCCGCATTTCAAACCAGTTTCTTTGGTGTCACTGACAATTCAACCAGTGCCACTGTTCACTAAAGCAAGGTATGCTTCTATGCTTCTATTGTATGCTAAGTTTTTAAAATTATTTTGTAATGAAATTCACGTACAATAAGGCTAGTTTACTGGTGTTACATTTATTACAAACTAGCGGTCCGCCCCAGCTTCGCACGGGTATAGATTATAGCTTATGTCACCCGGGGATAGTGTAGCTTCCCAACAGTGAAAGAATTTTTCAAATCGGTTCAGTAGTTTCGAAGCCTATTCAATGCAAACAAACAAACAAACAATCAAATCTTTCCTCTTTATAATATTAGTATAGATACAGGCTTAACGAATGATATAATTAAATACATTACACATGCAGAAAAAAATAGTTTAATTAGCTGATAAATTTCTGAGATATAAGCGTTGTTTTTGGTGGGGATAGAGAGCGGGTGCTCTGTCCTTTTCCCGCAAAGCGTGTATGAGTATAGCATTTGTATGACGCGCGTGCGGCTTGACATCATAACTTGCTCTAACAAGATTGATAAATTTTTTATTTTGTTTTCTTTGATGGGCTCTATTTATGATCAGTTTTTTAATGTGGTAATATAAAATAATTAGGACACATGCCTATTTTCCAGAGATGGATGTCGACCGTACATTGAAATTTACAACGAAGATAGGCTCCTTCTGTCTACTCTTCAAGACTACGACAGGTTACATCTCTACACCATGGCTGAAGGCAAGGTAAACATTGTCGATATTCTGAAAAGTGCATTCTACTGTGTTTTGTGATTCCTCGTACTATACACTGTGCATCATCGTATAGTAGTTAATGCACAGACCTATAGCAGTATGGATACCGCGAGTTCAGTGCTAAGTATGAGCAATGGCACAACATAATTCAGTTTGATCATCGTCGTCTTGGTAGTTGCAAGTCAAGATGTCAAATTGACGTCTTGATATAGTACTCATTATCGTCATTATTAGCCTATATACTTCCACTGTTGGGACACAGACCTTCTCTAAGAGAGAAGTCAGCCACGATTAAAAAATTGGTCTACCAAGATAGTCTCCGAGGCACTGGAATATGCCGTTCTTCAAAATCCTCAACCTTACCCAGAAAGAAGCCCCTCTGGATCTGATGACGGCAAAGAAATCCGGATCCCGTGCACCGGCGAACATGCCCGACGCACTGCAATAACGAGCTTTCCTCATGAGTATGCGAAAAGCATCATTGTATTGCAGCCTTATGGTGTGATACGTCATGTTTAAAATAAATCCACAGATGGCATGTGTACAGGCAGAAACAATTTAAACAATTTTGTTTTTACCTCTGTTTTGCAAAGCGTCGCTTCAAGCGCTTTATCATTTTATTTCCAGGTGACGCTTCCACTTGATACGACAGTAGTGGGCGACGTGTGTGTGAGTGTGTTCCACGCGCGGCAACAGCTGGCGCGCGCGCTGGCCGTGCCCGTACTGTCCGTGCGGCTGCACACCGGCTCCTTATCTTACACTCAGCACGCTGTTAAATACACTAGGTAGGTAATGCATTCATTTACATACACATAATGGGTACGAAAGTGTTTAAGTACTTATATAAATTTATATCTTGTAATTTTTAAACTTAAAACAAATACAAACAATTCAATACAATTTGTTTTACATTGAAAACAAATGTATATCTATTTTAGAAATACCAACAAACTGTCGCAATGAAGTGTCCCACACTTTGGGATTTATTAAATAACTGTTAAATTCGACGACTGGTAGGTTTCGTTCCTTCACAACGATCCGGGTAAACGCTCCCATTGTAGAAGACAGGAAACCAACAATAACTCTGCGGTTAAGAGCAATGAAGACGTGTACCCGGATACAAGTACGAATCCAGGTCGTAATTTTTTTGAATCGTCTATCTAAACTATTTAATAACTATCCTATATTTCAGTCAAAAATAGCCAGTAAGTTGATAGCAATAAATTTGCGCTTCAATCGGTTAAAAAGATTCCAAAGTGCTCAATTTATAGTAATTATACTAATATTGTAAATCCGAATTTGTGTTCGTTAGTTATTTCACTCTGCACGGGATCGACGTGATTTTTGCAGAGATAGTTGGAAGTTCGGTTCCCGAGGGAATCTTCCGTGGGTAAAGCCGCGGGCGTAGCTATTATAAAATACACTTGCACATTTGCGGCAAATTCGCCTGCTTAATTAAGCTCATCCTAAAATATGAATTCCGTAGGTCTGAAATCGACGGCATTGACGAGTCATCCCCCCACAATGACCACTTCTCAGCCAACACATGCGTGATCATCAGCATGGTGGTGCAAAACGGGGAGCGGCGCAAGCCCGGCAGCGACCCTTGGGAGGAAGACCACTCCTTTCCGATACGGACACCTGATGTGCTCTTTTCCACTACGTTGGAAAGAGACGAGACTATTGATAACTTTGGTACGTAACATTAATCTGAATTCTAAAACAGTATTGAGTGGGGAGTGTTGCATGCCTGGGAGCGAACACTTGCGGACACTTGTACGTTGTATACCCTGCATATAAGGATACCGAATCCACAAAATCAGTGTATATAGGTGGCGCTTTTATATACAACCATCTGCCCGGGAACATGAAACATGCAGCTTCCAACAACATATTTAAGGCCAGATTAAGACAATTATTGATCGATAAAGCATATTACTTTGTCAAAGAGTATATTAATGACAAATTATAATTAAATATATTAGTAACTAGATGTACCTTATAACTTACTGACGTGTAAATTCTAAAATTTATGAATAAAGAATCTGTATCAGTATCTGTACCGTAGGTGAGTCCAAAGATAATATAACCACATAATTCATAATTATACATACATAGCATAGTCATAATTTGCTTGTGCAATAAGCCACGTTGGTCGCGGGGTTATCGTATGGCGCTTGTGATTGGAGACTCTGTAATTCATTCCATTCGCGCTTAGGACTGGCCCACTCGAAAAATGTTAAGCTGAAAAAGTGTAACTCTGGCTTACGGCGGGGTAAAAGATGAGCATTCAAGTGGTTATATCGTCATTAGGTGAGTTACATCACTAGTTCAGCTAAGTGCTTGGCCGATAACTTGTACACAGTCACGCCACCTTACTCGTTAGTTGTGATCAAGGCGTTAGGTTCTAAAATATAGTGTAAAATGGCAAGAGCCGCAAACAGCAGTGATCCATAGGAGGACGTTTACTACTCCCCCTTTCATTCACCTACCCTTATCTACAAGTTTTTTATTTCATCGATATTTTGGTTTAGTAAGGTATCAGTGGATTTATATGTATGTTTATTCCCTGTATTATTCTTAATAGTGGTAACTACTATACTTGTGAGTAAAATATCTTTGATCTTTAACATTATGAATGCTATTTTTGTATCTATTTGTGTATATTTGTATTCACGTAGCCAAATCTGTTTCAACCTTTCTTACCAGTTGACAGGTCATCTCTACTCAAACCTAACATCTTATAGATATTGTAGAAAATATTTATAAACAGTATGTATGTAACATTCTCATGATGAATAGATTATACTTAAAAAGTAACGTTATTATGTAGTATGTTTCTTTTGAGGTGCCCAAACTATGTAAACAAACATGGCGGACAGGCAACCAATGATAATCACGAGCGAAGAAATTCAAAGCTGTCATTGGTCGAAAAACGCCATGTTTGTCTTCATAGATGGACATCGTAAAAGATAAACTTTATAGTATTAGTATTTACACGATTTAATATGTATTGTATAATGGTAACATGTAGTATATTTTATTATACAGCTAACCTTCGAAAAAATCCGGCCACAGCTCCGAAGACAAGTATGTCGCGTAGATATCTGTAGTGTAGTGATTTGGTTTTACACTAACACCAGTAAATGTCACTGACCATTCATTTTCAAGAAACACATATCTTTCACTTGACACTTTACGTCAACAGCAATCAAAATCTGTAATATATTAACTTGTAGAACTTATTGTATTGTAATTACTTATGAAAAAGATTTTTTAATTGTGTTGTGTATTTAATATTAATTTACTGCATGAATTTTGGCTTTTCCTTTGATCTTATTCATGGTTATCATGGACAAGTGTGGTGCTTACTATTAGATGTTTCTTTCGTCTCGAAGATCTCGAGTGAATCGGTTTCTTCTAGGCAAGCGTGCTCCAATGTAGACCGCATCATCGCTTAACATCAGGCGTGATAGTGGTCAAACGCAAGCCTATTAATTATTTTAAAAAAAAATGTGGTTAAAGATGTTTATTATTCTCATAAAGAAATAAATTACACTTACATGAGAATATAACTTAAAATAAAAAATGTTTTTCGTCGTATATAAGAGGGAAGCTAAAACAATCTTATCAATATCGGGCGGTCTGTTCACTCAATACGGCCGGCGGCGGCCGGTTTCTCCGGGCTATAAAAAAATATGTATAAAGAATTAGTAGTTCCAGAGATTACCTTCAACAAATATATTATAACCTTAAAAATATACAAACGTTACCTCTTTATAATTTTACTGTACAACCGAACTTTCATTTAAATTATAAATAAATATCCGTCGCTTTAACACACAATAAATGCCACTAAAGTTATACTATACAGCATCAGTTTAGTATAATTTTGTTATCGCCACTATCAAGTTTCTATTGCAAGGCCCTTGATTTTGATGCTTCCATTTCCCCCTCGCTAGCGTTCAGCAACCTTTGCTATCTAACATCTTTGTCGTGAAATATTTCATACTGCATTCATAATTTTGATAGATTTAATTCTTTATGTAGGTACTAAAAGTGTTATTATTTTCGTTTATTAGCCTAAAATGAAAAATACAACGCCATCTTATACTGTTTCTATATTATTATACTAATAGATATTTATGCAAATTATTGTTCATCTTCTATATATAAATCATAACACGCCGCTACAAGAACATTATCTGAGGCACCCAAAGTAAGCCGACGCGCCTGTAAAAAAACAACTGACACAGAATTACAGCTAATCAATGGCTATAAGTCAATCCGATTGGTTGTGTGTATAGTAAGCCATTTGTCCGCCATTTCGTGACACTCCGCTCACTCAGAGAAGCTTTCTTGCTACCGCTGGCCCGTATTCCAAAACGACGCTCAGTCATGAATCGCTTAGTGTTTCAGCTGTATGTAATAGTGCTAACAGACGCTCGAACGCGGCTGACCTCAACCGCTGTCTGACCAATGGGAGAGAAAGAGAGGGAAATATTATATTCTCACTCTTTCTCTCCCGTTGGTTGGACGACGGTCCGTCAGCCGCGTTCGAGCGTCTGTTAGCAGTAGTTAGCACATAAGCAAAAGTCCTTCCCATCTTTTTTTCTTCTTCTAAATTCTTCAATACAACTACGTTTCACCCAACAGTGACGGCAGACTACCCAGAAAAGGAGCCGGAACGGCCGCCGCGCACGTCTTCCCATCCCCCGCGCCCGCCACCACCCCGCCCTTCACCCCGCCCTTCACCTCCTCCCCCTTCCACTGCAACCGCGGATTTCCTAAACCTCAGCACGGGAGCGCAACAAGAACCGCCCCTAGCTAAACCAGGGAAGAAGTTAAAGAGTGAAGATTCGTTCGACTTCTTCGGTATGATGGAGAAACAAGATGATGCTTTCGGTGACTTCTTGAGTGGGACAGGTGGAGCGGCTGTCGATAATCCACAGGTAAGAACTCTTCAATAAATGTCATAATGCCTTCTGAATTCTTACACATAATTTATCGTTTTTTATAGTCCCAAAATGCTTGATTAAATGCACCCTGCACTTATAACTGTCATTGTTTTTTTATTTCCGTATTATTTCTGCCTTTCTTGAAATTCTCTAATTCTCTAATTGAATTCATCTCTCAATGAAATTGAAATTTGTAAGATATCCAAGTTGTATCGGTTTCCACACTAATTTATTTAAAATATTATAATGTCAAATTAACAAAACGCAATCCAACCGGAATCTGACCAAATTAATAAAAAAAAACTGCTTCCATCTAAAACAACATAGCGTATATTTTTGTCTGACAAATGCGGATTCTGACCAAAGTGTATTAAACTAAATCAATTGATTTTACAGCCGTTCACTTCGGAACCAATATTCAGTGACCTCCCGGCGCCTCCGACGGAAACGGAAAAGAAGGTCAGCTCCAACGAGCCACTATTCGATCCGTTTGGCCTCAACGAACCTCTGCCTAAACAGGAGCCGCTGCTGACCCCACTATTGGCGCAAGATGAAGGTAATGTTTTGATAAATATAGACAAAATCAAGCTTGCTCTATCGTAGACCGCAACTTCGCTTAACACCAGGCGAGGCAGCGAAACGCAAGTCTATTGTTTAATAATACTTTTTTTAAACCTCTGCCTTGAAAAAGTTAGTAGCAACTAGTGGAGAAGATTAAGGACCTGCGTAAGACGGAAAATGGAACTATAGACGGAAAATGGTTGATAGTTAATATATTTTGAAAAGAATAAGAACAACCGACTTCACGGGAAATTCAATAGACGGGATTAAATGGATTAATAAAATATACGTGAGAGTCCCACCCTCAAGATACAATAAGTCTATTCAATTAACAAATAATAATTAAAGAAAAAATCTAATTAAAGCGTCAACACAAATAAATCCAAAATATTTGGAATTCACTAATAACTAAACTAATAACTATTCAAATAACCCACCCCTAACCGTTCCCGGCGCAAAGGTACCCAAAACGCTCGCTGCGTTACCGCGTTGGATGGCAATGGCCAACCTTAATAATTAAAGTCAGTTCACAATTATTATTGGCGAAAATATCGAGTATGTAATTGATTAAAAATCCTGAAGTCGACCTGCTTGGCTCAGTGGTAGCATTTTTGCATCATGAGCATAAGGTCCCAGGCTCAATTCCCGGCTGGGAAAATGTTTGAATGATTTGAGTGTTAATTGTTCGTTTTTTTTTTTAATCGCGAACAAGTCTTTGTTTGACCTCTAACTCGTCTGTAATCAACGTGGTCGAAGATGAAGCACGCCGACTTAGAAGATACCTATTCACTCTGGCCTTGACCAAGGCCCAGATTATATCTCTCGGAAAACAAGAAAGCCGGTTTGGCCGTATGGATTAGAACCGTAGAATCGAAACATTTGGTATATCCAAGGAAAATCCACTATGTATGGGTGCTAGTAGGCCGATTTCCTACTTGTCCTGTAGTAGAAAGGGGATGGTAGGATAAGGTCATGTAGCTCCGAAGCACATTATCCGTAATGAATCCTGTAGAAAATTGACAGACTCGCTACTTTACAGCGGTGTTCTAGACTGAGAAGTTTCTTAGCTACTAACTTTTCATCGCCTATAAGCAGAGCAACACGCCTACCGATTCAAGAGCTCGGAGCTGGTATTTGACTGAACCAAGTATTAAATATATGGTATATGTGTCTTCGTGTTTGCTCCCCGACACAGGGCATCCTAGTGGGGAGCTGAGAGTTATTAATATGCTAGTATGTTTTGGACATACCTGTTGCTCCGAATTCGTGTTGGCCGTTATTTGCTCTGTCATTGTGTGTTCCTTGCTGCCCTTGCATTATGTGCTCATAGTGCGAAGGTACTCCAGGGACTTAGGGTATAGTATGTTCTTACTTGTCGCGTCTGTATTATGTGTGTTTATATATATATATATATTATACTATGTATCATTTAGTAGTATCTATTTAATGGTAACATTAAAAGTGTTTTAGCATCCCCCGTCGATTCTGTTACGTAAATTCTTTCCATCTAATGGTTGCCTGGAAGAGATCGCTTTTAGCGATAAGGCCGCCACTTGTGGCACTAGCTCGTAAGCGTTTTCTATCATGTTGTAATTTTTATTTCTGGTGTACACAATAAAGAGTTTCTATCTATCTATCTATCTATCTATAATGTTTTAGATAGCCCGTTGGTCTAGTTGGTAGTGACCCTGCCTTCTAAGCTTAGGGGCGTGGGTTCGATTCCCATCTAGGACAAACATTTGTGTAATGAACATTTGTGTTTGTTCTATATCTGGTTGTTAATATCTATTTAAATATGTATTTAAAACTATATATGTATGTATATCAGTCTCTGGCAGCCATATCACAAGCTTTGCTTAGTTTGGGGTCAGATGACCGTGTGTGCAAAAATGTCCCGAATATTTATTTTATTAATGTTATTATTTATTAAAAGCTGCCAGCTACTCCGCTTACCCGGAGCATTGTTTCTCTATCACTAAACTTCTAAAAATGTATTTACAGGTCGATCACAAAGCGTGCCGTTAGAACAAGCGCAACCGACCCGGAAGGACCCTTTCGCGGATCTAGGCCTTCTCGGCGATGCGGTCCCCACCACTGCTCCAACCCTCGCACAAAGTCAGGGGAATATATCTACCATGTCGATGCCGGGGCCGGCGCCCGCGCCTGGGCCCGTGGGCAGCACGCCGCTGGTGACGCCGCTAGTATCCCCCGCGCACACTCCGGCGCATCAGCCGCATACGCCAGCGCGCTCGCCCGCGCACGCTGATTACAAGTTCGTATACACTTATATCTCAACAAATCGATGTCTCTATGTATGTTCGGATGTAATATAATGTTCAACGGTAACTAGCGTACCGTTAATCAGATTTTTAATAAATTTCTTTGGCAAGTAGTTTATTTAAAATTAAAATTTATAATTTTGTAATAGGCTTGCGTTTAACCGCCTGAACTCGCCTGATGGTAAGCGATGATGCGGCCTACGTTGGAGCACGCATGCCTAGAAGAAACCGATTCACTCGTGATTTGAAGACACCTAGATTGTAACTATCGGAGAACACCCATTCAGGCAGCGCATTCCACAGACTAGCAGTTCGGCAAAATTATTGCCATTAATGGCAAACAAGTAGATGGGCTGCCTGATGGTAAGCAGTCATCATCGTATATGGATACTTATAACACCAGATGCATCACAAATACGTTGCCGACCCTTTACTCTCTATAAACTCGCCTTTTGAAGAACCCCATGTTGTAGCTTCTCGTAAATACCGCAATAGGTAGTTCATTCCAATACAAGTTTTAAGTTTAAATATGTTTAAAATCGGTACAGGGTTGCGAAGATATAGGGATCGTGATGTCGGGGCTAACTACTAGTATGAATAAGACGAAAATTCTAGGCCTCTTCGGCAACATACTACATGATACTGTAACCTACACATAAAATAGTCTTTTTGATTTACTCGAATTAAGACACCGGCTATATGAAACCAAAAACCAAAGCGTCAAAACCAAATCAGTTTCCATACTAAAATTGTCTGTTTTTTCATAGTGGTGAACAAGACAAGGATAAAAACACTTTTAGTGATATCAAACTTAGTTCTGGAACTTTTGTATTACCACATTATATACCACACGATTGTATTTTATTTTCTTTTTTTTCTAGCCTATTAGGCCTCAAATAGGGCGCGTAACGAATCAACGCCAATAGTGTTAATAATCCAACAACAACACGTCACAAAGTTAATTTCTTTGGGATCGTGTTGGTTGTCATTTGGGCTGGCGTCGTTGGCATTAATGGTGTAATATTACGAAACGCACCCTAACCTACCTATCTACAGGCTCGCGGTCCACTAAACTGCCCGTCTACATCAGTTGGCTCAATAGTGTAGCATAGACGTCATGGGAGTCATGCATGACGATGACGTCTGTCCTATTGAGCCACATAAAAGCTCAATGGCACATTTAATAGCACGTGGCATTACGAGAAAGGCTCGATGGCAGTTGCGACTCTAACTTAGTCTAGAGTCCAAATTAGTTTCGCAGTATTTGTCAAGACTTTAAACAATGCTTATCTTTATATAACCTTCAGCCGCGCTCATTTTGAGCCCGCCAAGACCCCCGCAGACGAGAAGGTGAAGAAGCCCGCGGACGTGTTCGGAGACTTGCTCGGCAGCCAGGGCTACCAGTTCACGAGCAAGCGCGACCAAGGACCGCGTACCATGAACGCTATGCGGAAGGAGGAACTCGTGCAGACCATGGACCCAGAGAAACTCAAGATTCTTGAATGGGTAAGCTCGATAAAGATAGCCGTTGATAGCCCGATAGTCTAGTTGGTAGTGAACCTGCCTTCTGAGCTTGGGGGCGTGGGTTCGATTCCCACCTAGGACAAAACATTTATGTGATGAACATTTGTGTTTGTTCTATATCTGGTTGTTAATATCTATTTAAGTATGTATTTAAAACTATATATGTATGTATATCAGTCTCTGGCAGCCATATCACAAACTTTGCTTAGTTTGGGGTCAGATGAACGTGTGTGTAAATTTTTCCCGAATATTTATTATTATTTATTAAAGAGATAGAGTGTAAAAAAGATCGTATCTAAATAAGCACTGTAGTTTGAGCGTGCTATAGGTTGTCTCGAACTTCCATAAGCGCTGTAGTCAGCGTACGAAAGGGTTCTACAAATTACCGTAGCGCTAGTATCGCAGTCAAGTTTCGCAACATTTCAAGAGAATAAAGAAAAGCACCATCTACTTGTATGGGCTGCTTTTCGCGATTTCAGTGATTATGATAAAAGTTGTTCATAACGATGCCCTCCTTATAGATTAGTACACGCTTATAACCCTTTATACTGTGTAGATAACCACCTAATGAGGTACTTATCTACATGATGTACTTCGTTTGGTTGTAGTCGGAAGGTAAGAAGGCGAACATCCGCGCTCTAATGTGCTCGCTGCACACGGTCGTGTGGGAAGATTGTCGCTGGGCGCGGTGCGACATGTCGCAGCTGGTGTCGGCGGCTGATGTGAAGCGGGCTTATAGGAAAGCATGCCTCGCTGTGCACCCCGATAAGGTAAGATTATATACAACTCCCCACTATCTCTTCTCTTCCTGGGGCCTTACGGACAACTGCTATTGCGGCACCAAACTAACGTTAAATCCGCTCCGTTGGAAAATCACGCGACCGCAAACCGTATCTGGGCGCCTTAAGGCGTGATTTTCCAACTGAGCTGATTTAACGTTAGTTTGGTGCCGCAATAGCAGTTGTCCGTAAGGCCCCAGGTTGTTTGGAAGGAATCCTGACAAAATGTCGTATCAATGCTAAGCGATGAGACCGCCTTTTGTACCAATTTTTTACCCCCGACCCCAAAAAGTAAGCGGGTTATAAGTTTAACGCGTGTGTCTATCTGTGGCATCGTAGCTCCCAAACGGCTGAACCGATTTTAATCTGGTTTTAATTCATTAGCTATGATTTAAAAAAAGTTCATAAGTCTTCCCGTGAACATGGTGCATGTATTTGCGCCGAAATATCGGGAGCTCATTCCACAACCTTACCACGGTAAATAATCGGATAACTTTACTGTTCGTCCGTTTGAAGATTATCAGCTGTTTTATAGGGGGTTCTAAAAAAACAATTTTACTTGCTAACGTATGACCACGCATAACTACTTACAGAGCATTTTAATGTTTTTTTCTTATTATTCTGTAGGTAAACTCATTGTAATCATTTGTTCTACAGCAAATGGGCACTCCAAACGAGAACATAGCCAAGATGATATTTATGGAGCTGAACAACGCTTGGAGCGACTTTGAAAACGACGCGAAACAGCAGAACTTGTTCCAGTAACCTGTGCCATTTCATTTTAAAGACTCTGTATCAACGAAATCTGAGTTGAATGTGGCAGCGAGATTATAACCAATAGTAGTGCACAAAATTGACATTTTATGTGACGACATGTCTATTTCGTATGATTCTATTGGTTAACAGCTCAGTTTCGGTGGACGTGACCTAATACTGGAGGTGGTAAGGGGGCGGTGATATAACTACTTGTTATAGATATTCATTTAAGTATGTATTGTCCTATTCTGCTTCAGCCACCAAATGTTAGAAAAGCTCTTAGCGGAGTGCAAACTTAAAACGATCATGTCCCGTGCAGCAGCTTGGGGCCCTGAACATGGCACGCCGCTTTCTAACTCGCACGTTTGATGTTTTTTTTAAATATTATGTTTTTGTTTGAAAAATCTGCTTCGGTCATTTTGCAAAGTTAATATGTCAAAATATTTAGAACAAGTTTTTGTTATAATATTTTTTATTATGACCACAAAAAATGGGATAAACATTTTTCCACATTTATTCTGGTCGTTATAAAAAGTATTGAAACAAAAATTGTTCTAAATATTTTGAAATATTAACGTAAAATGACTGAATAGCTTTTTTTTAAAGTAATTTTATATCCCAAATAAACATCAAATGCGCGAACGAGATAGCTGCATAATATCCACATCGGTGTACGCGCGCCACACCTACGCTTACCATCAGAATCTGGTTAAACATAGATCAATACCATGTATTTCTAGATGACGGACATATTCAAGGATATCATTATATTCAGTGCCGGTTTTAGCACTATCAGCGCCCTGGGCGAGATTTCTACGGCGCACCCGGGGGGTGCACCGAACCCAAACCGAAAAAAGGCAAATAATAGTTTTTTTTTTAATGCATGAGGTATTGCGATAGAGTGGCGGCGCCCCTTTGTAGGCCCTACACTGACGCCGGTACTGATTGTACTCATACACAACGTATACTTTGAAAGCAACCCTGATAAACGCAAAAAAATTATAATATGGTCCAGAAAAATTACATTAACACTCAACGAAGTGTATGGAACAGCAGATTTTTTTTTTCCCCTTTTCATTGTTGGCCTTGATGAGTACAGTCAATGATATTCTCGAATACAATGACAATTTATATTATCTTTGCTCGTATATGTCCTGTCTAAAGAAACTCCCCGAACTGGAAACCGGGATAGAACAGCGGATTGCGGCGATCAGCAGCCGACCAATCATCATCTCTGACGTCACCGTTTGGTAGAGAACGCATCGCCACCGCGTGATCGCGTTTTGTTAGCTCCGCTGTAGATGCTATAGAAAATTTAAAAACGTTTACTATGGTTATACGACCTCATCGCAGGCTGGCCCTGTCTAAGAATTGTTATCTCATCTCACGGCTTATGTGTATCTACTAGTTATTAACGCACATAGGGGAATAGAAGCAAAAAGAAAATATCATCAGTCATCAAAATTATCTTATTGCATAACTTATAAACTTGGGCTCCATTTTATTTAATAATGTGCAAGTCCGTATTCTGAAATCTTCAGCTGAAATTATCGCGGGAATGATTTACATTATTACAAACAAAGACTCGATACACACTTACGTGAGACAGGCCGATACAAACAAACAAAGAGTAGCGTCCCGCGTCGGCAGAGAATGTGAGACAAAGGAGTGACCTTTTATGTTTTGTATCGTATGAAAAGGACACAGGTTGTTTTTATTTTTATTGTATCCATAAAAATATATGAAAAATTTAATGTATGTGCTTTTAAATGCACCTGGTTACGCGCTCTAACTTATGTGTTCTTGTTTCGAATACAAGTAAAATTAAAAAATCGGAAGAGATATAGAAAGCTAGACTGTATTTATAACAACAAAAAATAATTTAACAGTTCAATAATATATATTTTTTGATTTTGATTTTGATATTCTACAATATTTGTAAAGTGAAGCTGGAGAAAGCAAAGCGCTGGCTTGCGCATTAGATATTAAAAAGGAGCTCTGTTTTTTCTTAGTTTAGACTAGGTCGGATCGATATAAAATACTTACACACTTCTTTATGATGCTGTTGATCTGATACTCTCCACAAAGGGTTCGCAGTATTAAATATGTATCCACCCTAGTGTTTATAAAAAAAACCTAAAAATTATAGGTAGAGTTGATGCAATGCTTTAGTATGTTAATTTTGATTGCGAAGGCACCTTATTTTTTTAGTATATAATTATAAAGTTTTCTCTGTGAAATGTGGTTCTGATTAAATTTAAATGCTCTAAAAATTTAAAGTATTATAAAAGAGACTATAAATATGTATCATACTAACATCTCGTCTTTTAGTTCTGAAATTGGTGTTAGGCTTATATTAGTAAGATACTTTTGAATTATAATAAATGACTACATGACCTAATAGCTGATAATTCCTTACATAGAAGTTACTCAATAGGCCTGTGTCCAATATTTTTTTATAACTTCATAAAAAAGCTGATTATAAAACAAAGCCCAACGACGAAAACAAAATTAAAATTGGTTTAAAAAAAACAAGTGTTTTAATTTCATCCTAGACAGAGAGCGCGATATACCAAGCTTTTTTTTATTTTAGTACAATTTTTAATTTTGTTTTTGTCTATGGGCTCTATTTTTGATCAGCTTTTATGTGAGGTAATAAAAAAACAAGACATAATATATTATGCTTAAGTGCACTATAAGCATCGACCATGCGAAAAAACGCCTTTTATTCTGAAAGATGTTATTGAAAACCAACATAGTGGCTGTAATATAGTCTAAAGTATCTTAGTTGAAATTCAATTCTAAAAATGTAGGGTATTTCTGAAATCAGATTAGTCTCGAGTTAATTTTATTGTCTTAACTTTAAAAGTTAACAATGGGAAAATATACGAAGTAGATTCGTTAGGTTTTTTTTTACATTCTTGTATTGTATATGAGCTTATGATAATGTTAAGTTTGTACATTCCTAATTTAATTAGAATTAAATATGTAACGGGATATTTTTAAGTTGGCTTCCTTATTACCAGGCTGCGTAAATATGTTAAGAGTTAAATAAATTGTGCATATATAAATATTACTACAGCAATAGTCGAAAGTTTTTGTACAAATATAGTTAAAACTCGGTCTAAGTATTTATTTGACATTGACATTGGACATTGTAAAAAAGCTGAATGAAAACCACGAATTTAGATCACTTTCGCTAGGTTTGTAAACGTAAGACTGCAGCAGGTACCCGATTTACTTCAGTGAAATGTTAAAAGAAAATGTTTAGATTCAGCTTTCACAATGTTATTGCAACTGTCAGAGCAAATAAACGAATGGAAATAGTGTAAAGCAAACAAATACTGTTTATAGTACTTATGGTTTTATTCGTGCATATACTGCATATATACACAAGTCCGGCCGGTGTAACTAGTTACAAATGGCAACAATATTTTTGCGATATTCGTGTACAACGCGATACAAGTCTGCGGTATCAGCGATTTAGTTCAAATAGCCTCCTAACTTCTATGTGTATTTCTATCTTGCACTACTTTATTATTGTTTTTGTTCGGTTTATGCATGAAACGATGCTGTTCAAGTCGCTGAGTGTTGACTTCGCGAACGAAGCGCCTTCTCCCATCGGAGGTCGGTTTTCCCTTTCGAGTTGCTATTTGTTTTCGTGTAGATGCAATTAGACAACTGCCGCTCACTTCACGTATATCTATAGCTCTATTGTCTTCTCTATTGGTTTAGCCTCATAAATTCGCCTGAATGCAGCCTTTATTTTTGTTTGTCAGTTTAGGAATAAAGGCAAGACAAAGATAAAGTGCAAATGAGGTGATAAGCTGAGTGAACTTGAATGTTTCACGGGACGGCACAAATAAATTATGCTTAGTCCCAAATTGGCTCTCATTAGCGCTGGATATTATTAGCGCGGATTCAGAACGCGCCCCAAGTACACCGTACATATAGTCCGAATAGCCTTTGATTATATTTTAAAAGCACGTACTTACTCAGAGTTAGTTTATTTTTGTAGATCCATTGTGTTCCTGAAATTGTAACTCTTAATTTTTAGACTGTAGTGCATTATTCATTGAATGAAAATAGTAATATTTATTATAGAAATCAGTGATTGATAGATGTATGCGTTTCGAATAATACTGTGTATATTTTGCTTAAAAATTAATATTGTATGACCCAAAAGAATACATATTGTTCGGAAATAAATGATTGCAAAAGTAAATAAGTTTCACTTAGCACCTTGACCCTCTAGTTGAGCTTTGCTTTAATCCCAAGGGAAGATTTACACCGAACAGGGGCCTTACGGACAACTGCTATTGCGGCACCAAACTAACGTTAAAAGCACTCTGTTGGAAAATCACTCGACCGCAAACCGTATCTGGGCGCGTTAAGGTTCACGTTCGCGTGATTTTCCAAGTGAGCGGATTAACGTTAGTTTAGTGCCGCAATAGCAGTTGTCCGTCAGGCACCTGGGCGCGTCAAACTGCATTTTACACTTGTACAACTGTACCGTTCGGTGTTAATCGTTACTAAATGTGAAAGTACAGTTCATCATCATCATCATTAACAGCCAGTAAAGTGCTGAACAAAGGCAGCAGCAGCAGCGTCCGATTAGTACACGGTGAACGTACTGCGATAAGCCGCCTGCGAAGCGTAGGGATACATTGATACGCCATTGAAGTACACAGAATACCAAATATATCAAGATGGACAGTCATTGGAAAGTCACTGGTCTTAAATAACTAGCAGAATACCAACTGTGTAAAACTATTCCACCGACACACTAACGAGACTTGAAACATTCATAAATTAGCAGACTTGGGCTCCAGGTTCAGCTGTTTGATGATAATCAGCTCTTTTATCGGGGGTTTAAAAATATTTAATTTGTTTATTTTTTACTAGGGCAAGTGCCTTTTTTAACTTGACAAAATACAAGCCAATACTAATACTACAAATATAGTTAAGACTGCCCATAGACCGTTGAAGGTCTAAAGACAATCGAAATCAGCCACTATCAGTTGGCAGCGTACCCAGCATACTGGCGGCATTACTACACTGAATGGCAATGCTTATGCGTTGAGCCGGAAACGCCAGCATTTTGGTCACGCGTCGCGTTAACCAGGCGCTCTAAAAGATCTTTGAAAATGAGGTGAGCTCCCGGTCCCCAAGGGCCCAATGTCTCGACCCCAAACGCCTCAAATATGTAACCACTGCCGAGGTTAGCATATTTGCGTCGCTTGTGCTGCTCTGCCGAATTGGCAGCCGCACTACCTTGTGTCTCAGGAAGATGTGACGGCTCCCAAGTATCGACACAAGTTGCGTCCCATACAAGGGGCCGCCCTAACCTATTTGTACTTGTTCTTATAATTATATAGTTCGTAGCCCAGAAAACTAATAAAACACAATTATAATTAGAGAAATATATCTTACATTTAATTATCCTTATAACTAAACCAACTCTCTCGGTCAGCTTCCTTCCATCTTCACATCTAAACATCCGTACTTTTCTAGAAGTTCCTGCTTCTTTCTTCTGAGAAGTGCTTCTTCTATGTCCTTTTGCGAGGGCACCGCTACGTGTGACGTCATCGTGGAGGCTACTGGCTCGTCGTCGTCATCAACCCTCTTATCTTCGGGCTGGAAAAGAAAAAAAAAATACATGAAAGCACATGGAAAAGGCAAAAACTGCCGCTGGACCTCAGATAAGACAAACATAAGAGATATGCCTTAGTGAAATTACCGTTCGTGTTCAAATGTCTCCGTTTTTCACCCACTTTTTCAATACACCAAATCTTTTATTGCAAACATTTTAAGTGCGGCACACTTGCTCATTTTTTACGCATCATCAACATCATCGTCGTCATTTCAGCCATAGGACGTCCTCTGCTGGACATAAGCCTCCCATCGATCACATTTTTCACGCATGCCATAGTGAAATTGTCGTTCGTGTTCAAATGCCGTTTTTCATCCACTTTTTCAATACACCGTATCTTTTAATGCAATCATTTTAAGTGCGGCACACTTACTAATTTTTTACGCACACTATGAAACTTGCAGCGACACCAATAAACTAACCAATAATAGCAAAGCATTCTGCAGGGTGATGGCAGAATCAAGCTGGATTTAGGCCAGATGCGATCGCACCCACCACGCCACCTTACCATATATCCCTTTTTTGTCGGATCTGAGCGCTTTACGTGGCGCGTGGGTAGCGGGAACTATCAAGCTGGATTCCGCCGGCCAGATGCTGAGAATTTTTACAGCTAGCAGTAGTACCAAGTACCTAAAAGTACTTACTTTCACAGGTAAGTAATTTTTGGTACGAAATTTTTTACACGCTTGGTTTTCATACAGTTTGGACCGCTTCTGAAGTCTACCTAGATATAGGTCTATGCGGCCAACTCTATTTGTGGTGTTCTTACAACTCATTATTGCACAATTACCCATTTTCGTTTCACACTGGCACGTGTTGTCATGGCACCGATTGAGCAGACTAATTTTAGCCAGACTCTATTACGACGATTAATCAGAACTGTATTGGAAATATGACGTGCAAGGTAGGTCGACTTGTTGCGTCTACTTGGATATAGGTCTGTGGCTAACATTGTAACGAAATACTAAAGCATAACTCGGATCACTTCAACAGCAGATATCTTCATAGAGTGACGATGACAGAATGATTGGAACGTAATGTGCCTTAAACAATACTTACGTCTTCTGGATAAATATTCTCCTCTTCAGGTATATCTTGGTCTTGATTCTGTTCCTTATTTTTCTTCCACTCTTCAATTGCTCTCGCGATTGCTGCAATAGTAAAACGAAGTAAATAACATGCTAAAACAGATCGAATCTATTTCAACTGATACTGCAAGCTACAAATTACATCGGTACCACTAACACATCTGTGGGGAAAAATAAGCAGCATTCGTAAAATAAACGCCATTCAACTCTGTAAGTTACCTAAAGAACTATGCAAAAAAAAAACCCGTCATGACTCCACACTATAGTAAACGCATTATCATCTAAGTCGTCAGGTCATAAATCATTGTCTGTCTGTCTCGCTCGCACCCACATGTCTTTCTGTCTATCTCGCTCGCACTCACAGGTCTTATGGTATGACGTTTATTGCTCGACGACTCAGTTGGTAACGCAGTGACTATAGCCGATCGGATACTATAGTAAACGCATTATCATCTGAGTCGTCAGGTCATAAATCATTGTCTGTCTATCTCGCTCACACCCACATGTCTTTCTGTCTATCTCGCTCGCACTTACAGGTCTTATGGTACGACGTTTATTGCTCGACGACTCAGTTGGTAACGCGGTGACTATAGCTTCGCTGCTTGTACGATCCTAGTGCATTGTGCACTAAGTAAAATCAGAGCAAGCGCATAAAAAAGCAATTTAGTAAAAAACACTTGTAACACTCGCATCATGGTATGTGAAATAGAGTATAGTTTGACAAACTAGCTTCGTGTAACCTGCGCGATATGGATTCTGGGTTAAGGAAGGCTAGGTATGATGGTGTTACCTATTTCCTGTGCTTCCTTCTCGAGCGGCAGCAACAGTCCGTCGTCGTCGTCCCGGTACCCGTAGTAATCCGCGTCCACGTCGCGCATGAGATCGGCGCGCGTGCGCCGCGGCGGCGGCGGCGGCTCCTGCTCGAACAACTCGCGCACACCTGCACATAACACCACACCACTGTAGATATATAAGCTAAAGCAGTAGTTTGACTCGAAAGTGTCCTTGAATTCAATGCCTACTGTCGGTCACAGGGCTAGCGTTGCTACTACCTTACTACTACGCAACCCGCGCTACTACTTGCGCTCTGAACGTACCGTGAAATGTCGTAGCAGGCGTTGGAAGAGGCGCGCGTTTGATTTGTTTAAAGTAATGTTTACTGCTTTAGCTTATATATCTACTATGCCACAGCACTGTAAGGGTGTTACCAAGTACCTTTAGCATATGTTACGATCACCGATAGATGCCATCGATCGATGGTAGAATAAGATCAATCAACGAGAAACTGTCAATGTCGATCAACAGTTCCTACTACACCAAAGCGATTTGCTCAATAGACTATTATACTGATAATGTTTAGATAACTTTAGAGGTTCCATCTTTAAGAGTATTATAAATACTCTCTACAAATAAGTTGGTTTTCAATATAGTAGTATAGAGGGCCTATCTTTAGGAATAATATAAATGCTCTCTATACATAAGTCCGTTGAATTGTACTTACGAACCTACCCAGTAAGTTAGTTTATATCTATTCATCCAAGGTTTTATTTACCTGGTAAGTCTTTAGCAGCACCAAAATACTTGTAGCCCCTGTTGCCCGGCACCTCCTTGCCGTCTTGGTCGAGCATCCTAGGCCCCACGCGGGCGTGATCTGGTCCACCCAGAGCCTTGATCTGCACCTCCCAGTGACGCTTCTCTCGCATCAGTTTGTTGATCTCATCGTTCAGATCTCGGATGCGAAACTCTCCGAGACCGGCTGGAGAAATAGGTCAATTATAAAACATAGATAATCATGAAGCCGCCTTAAATAGAACCTAAACTTATCCGTTGAGTTGAATGAGGGCGGGGGAATGAGATAAACTTTTCATATTTTCTGATCAAAAATGACGCCATTTGTAGAAATGTTTTAGTTCCATCATTCGGCCAGTAAGCAGAGATGATCGCACAATTCATATAGTAATAAATTAGAGTAATTAGCTATGAACAATATCACACAAGGATAATCTATAATCTATACATTCGTATACTAATGATTAAACATTGTAGTTGAAAAAATAAACTACACACATATATTATATATATATTTATTTTATTGTAAATGGTTACATTAAGGTTTCACTTTGTTTTGCTCTTTTTCTTAGTTTTCCCTGCTTTTTCTTTTTTCCCTTTCTTTCCGTCTTTCGATTTCTTCCCCTTCCCTTTTAACTTGGTAACGTCTCCAGTACTGCTCTGCTGAGCAACGTCATTCTGGTTGCTCTGAGGTGCTTTAGGCGTTACCAGCTCTATTTCCAGGTCGGTTTTCTTATCTTTCGTCTCAAGTTTTTTGCCTATCTTCAAGATGAACACGTCTTTCATCGGGTGAACTACTTTCTGCATCGCTACTGGCACAGGACAGTTCGTCGGCGTCACATTTATTATCTTCCTATTTTTTGTGTCGCATGTTCTGTTGCATCCATTGTAGGTGTACTTCAAATCAGCCGTAAACGGCTTATGACTTTTATCAGGCCCGCAGGGGTCTGAAGGCATCGCGAACTGGATCTGGTCCCCCGTGTTATAAGGATTGGCTTCACACGTGCACAGTTCCTGGATTTTATCGTATTTTCCCATCCTCTCTACCCTGGTGCTTTTCGGAACTTTTATTTTTAGTTCGTTTGAATTTATTGTTGTGATAATTTCGTCATATCTTGATACACCATCTGTAATTGAAAAAAGAAATTAGGGTGCTTCTTTAAAGTTATTTGCAGAAAAACTTATCATATAGGGATATTTTAAATTTTCTTACCTGCTTGATAATTGTTAATAGAGTACTGCACTGGACCGTAAGATCTCTTTGATGACATGATAGTGGAGAGCTGCGATCGAGGACTGTCGGTACCACGAGTGGGCAATGTTCGAGAGTAACATTGCGCTGGTTTCTTAGTTAACGACTCTTCATCCAAGAGTACTTTGCCCATGTCATCCATTTCTACTTTTGTGCAAGAGTACATAGTCATTCCATTATCTTCTTGGCTAAGTAAAGTCGTTCCTTGCGGTTTTGGGCTGGCAGTGAAAGCTGTCGTGATCTCTTTGCCAAGGAAAGACATCCGAATTGTTACTTCTATAATGCCTATCGAGTCTTGATGGTCGATGTCTCCGCAGGATAAATAGTACATGTTTTTAGAAAGGGGTGTGGACGTCGTGCACAATATATTGTCTGTAGGTTGTTCTTGCATCCACTTCTTGCAAAGCTCTTCTCTGAGTTCAATAAATTCGTTCGTGTAGTCCATGTGAGTTTCGCCTATTCTCGTGACGCAACTTGAACACGGCGGTTGTTTCGTCAGCTCTATGACGATCTCGAACTCTTTGATGGAACATATCTTGTCGTAAGTCATCGCGAACAACATAGATTTCCCAACATTCAATTTGGTGAAACTCTCGATTTTTCCGTACGATGCGTCGTAAAGTACGATGGGCTGCTTTCCCAAGAACGACGCAGATATTATCAAATTGTTGTAATCAAAGTCGAAGCATTCGCATTTCATGTGAATTTTGTTGATGATTAACTCAATTAGAAATAGATGATAAGGAAAGCCGACGTCCTCTTGGCAAACTACGGGTCTACATTGGCAAAGTTCCTTTTTGGTCCTTACAATATCTTCCGATAAGCTTTTTATGGATTGCCTGAGAGCTTTAGCTTCATTTGTGAGGACTTGACTCATAGTCGCTATTTTATCTACATTGCTGACGACGGTTGGTGAATGTGGACCTTCGATGCCTTGTGAGAGTTGTTTTACTGTATCGGTCAATTCCTCAAGGTGTTCACTAATGTTTAGACTTTTCGGTCCAAGATTAGAGACTTTTTCAACTAAATCTTGCCCTATTAGTCCTGATTTGGTACTTTGATTCTTGGGGCTTTTCTGGCTTAACTGGCTTTTGTTAGATACTCTGTCTGCTGCCGAGGTAAAGCTTTTAGTGGGGCTGCCTTGTCGCTGCGGAGATTTTAAAATTGGTGAAAGAGATGGCGAGGCTGCTGTTGGAGTAGCTGGAGGTGGTTCACTAATACTCGTTTTTTTGGAAAAACTTGGTTGAACATCTTCATTCTCAGTTTCCTCCATTTTTTTATAATATAAGTATAGTAAAATCTAAAAAAAATCACATGATTTTTTCAAGTATTTAAAAATAAAAGTTTTGAAAGCCATGGCCCATTGGAAACATAACAAAAGAAGTTTTTTTTTTTTACAGGAACCCATTATCAGCCAATGTTATTTTTTTGAACTATGCAAGCACAGAATATAAAGGGTACAGAAAGTCGGCTCCGGCTGTCCTTGATTTTAATAACCTACTCGTCGTAGCGCTAGGGTACGCAAAGCAGCTATATATAATGTTGTGTTTATCGGGCGAATTATCGCGCGAAACTGTAATTACGTGTAGTGCCCTCGCGACTCGCGTCGACCGATTCGATCCGAGATCGCTGTAAGTGCGCGTCTTTGTATGCGTGCGCCTGTTTACGCTCGATGTATGGAGCAGACCTTCTGTACTGTTCTGTGGTAGAAGTCTGATCTCACGACATCTAGGGATCAAATTTTATAGAGAAAAATATTCTAATGAAAATGTATGTCAGTTTATAATAAAGTATATTCAGACATATAATAAAGTCACTGGACCTCAACCTGTAAAATTACCACTACACCAGACACCACACGCGTACATTAAATACTTCTGCTCATGGCCCAGCCGATCACACAAAGAAGGAAATAATACACTTTAAAAAAAAACCACTTGAGAAGATTTTCTGATAAATAACTGACTCCAAATTAATGTTTACTTAGCAGCAATCACACTCACAGTAATAAAATAAATAAATTCCAAGCAAGACAAGTTTTTTACATATTATGGCATCATTTACAAACGTTAGTTAAACAATGCTTAAAATTGCGGTCTTGTTTTTGCGGATAATAATTTTCGTCAGCGAGAAGTACTAAGCATTGTAATTAAGGTCTTCTATTTCTCCTAACCTCTCCATGTATGAATATCCTGTTTTGCTATTTAAGAAGTCATATAAGCGTGTTTTTTTAAAACTAATTATAATTTTTCTGACTAACCATTCTGTATCTGCGCAACTTTCTTAGCGATCTCCCGGACGATCTCGAGCCTCCATTTCTCGGCGCGAGGCAGGTCGTTGCATTCTGCCGCAATGAAGGGCCGCCGCTCGCGCTGCCCGCCCGACTCCTGGACCTGCGCCGCGCGCCATCGCGCTAATGTCGTCCTGAATGAGAAAGGTTTCCATGTAACTTTTAAACTTTCGCCAATACAACACAATCGTTTTTAATTGCTTATCAGGACTTCAGGAATTCACAAATCAATATTGCTCTGATAAGGAAAGATCGAGAGCATCACGACGCTCAGAATTGAGCAATCGAACTGAGGAGGAGGAAGGCAATGAATATCAAATATGATGTTGTCTATTTCATTAGAGGCAACGTCAAAAACAAGCGCAATGCTTGGAGTGCATGGTCGAGATGACCCCTAGAAAAATAGGAAAAAAATAGGGTCAACTTGGCCGCGCGGTCGAGTTTGATGCCGCCGAGTTGATTCCTAACTCGTGTACCTACGTTTGGTGAATCGGATATGCCTCACGGTGGGGTGTGTTACACACATTTCTCTCAGCCAGTATCTTACCGAGCATAATTGTCTTGGACGAATTAATTTGTCAATTAGGCCTTCAAACTCTTTACTCATTTACACCATACTTTACAAACACACTGTTTCTTAACAAAGCAATATAAATGATCATAAATCTACATTTATACATTTCAAGAAATAAGTTTTAACTTTGAAAGTTATGTTGATCTCTCATTAAATTGTTACTTCAAACGATAACTTGACCATTTTTTTTTGTGTGACATGCGGTTGCATACTTACATAGCCTTTTCTGCATTTCGAGCCTGAAAAAAATAATTAAATAAATAACTTTGTTTGTATTGAATTAATAGGCCACTAAGGTTAAAATTGCTTTGAAGGAGTAACTGTGTCGACGCCTTGTCTTGTGAGTGCCTTAGTTAATAAATACACTTCAGTTTACTTCTTCAGTTCAAGGAAGAAGTTGATTAGGTGATTAGTTCAGTTAGCTCAGTTTAGTTTGGTATGACCCTGACTCGACGGCACTCTAGGTGGGCTCCCACCTGCTCTTGCGATCGCCCCTAAGTGTTGCTTCGCCACACTCAGGACCTCCCTTGAGCATCTGGATCCCGCGCTTTTTAGGTTTCCGTACCCAAGGGTAAAAACGGAGCCCTATTACTAAGCCTACGACGTCTGTCTGTCTGTCCTACCTATTTTTCGAACTTAACGTTAGTTTAATACCGCGTTAGCAGTTGGCCGTAAGGCCCGAAGCGGAATTGTCACCCAAAAGCTTAAGTAGAAGTACTGCAACTTGCATTGTTCGTTTCGAATCAAGCTAGCAAAGAAGTAAAGTAATTCTACTTACTATTGGCTAAGTAGGTAGTAGGTACATCGTTCAAATGTATACATGGGGTATAAATACACTGATATTTTGATAAAATTGCAAAATTGCTGAAACTTACCATCTTTTATTTTAAAGCACTCCCACTATATAAATCGTTTACGAAAGTACCACCTCTGCGTATTACTAATTTCTTCGGTTAACAAATGGAATGGAACGGGAAGAGAATCAAGTAATTGTAAGGAATTTGAAAAATAAAATAACCTCAATTTTTTTTACAACACAACACAATTTTTTTATGTTATTCGCCCATTGCATCGCTTGAGCAGGCTAAAGCTAAAGCCATTATGGGCATACCGCCCCATCTTCTGTATTTTACTAATTTTTACTGTCATGAGGTGTATTGCCCCTGATTAATGTGTATTAATCAAATGTATTAATGGTGAATTATTATTTAATAAGTGCTCATGAACGTGCTCATATGGGTAATTTAGCGAGCCTCCACCACTTGTTTAATATTACAACTGAAGGACTTTGTATCAATGGTTAAGGTTTTTTTTAACAACTGTCAAAAATGTCAATTGTCAAATAAAATAACATTAAAATCGTGTATATATTACTCTATGTTAAAATCTGATAATTGCTGCTAAATGCTGTAAATTTATTAATTTCTTATTTCCAATTCAGCTAGGTATTAATAAAGAATATAATCTTCTTGAGTCTGTGAGTGAGAGAAAGTGTCTGAGTCAGCCTGTGTACGAAGTTTGTTTTTCTTTTAACTTTGTACCATAATTGTATTTATGTATATTTTAATATTTATGCGTGCGTCTTAGTTTCATCTCCTTGAGTATCTAATAGTATTCCATGGTTTTCATCTCCTTGTGTTGTGAGTAATATTGTTGTTGTTGCACTTTGTTATATGTAGCCGTTTTTACTCGTTCGAGGTTGAACCTGGACTCAATTAGCACAGGACCGAGGCAGATGGCATAGCAAGAGAGAGGCCTATACCCAGCAGTGGCATAAGGAAGGCTGTGGATGATGATGACGATGTCACCTTCAAAGTTAATTGTGCAGCAGACATTAATCTATATGTACTACGTGTGCAGATAATTCGGTGTTTTATTCGAAGAATTGATAAGTAGTTAAGAGAAAAAAAAAAATTGCTAAAAATAACCTTAACCTATCTTGGTTCTTCTTCTGTCACAGGAAGGTTGAAGAAGGTCTTTCAAAAA
Source organism: Agriopis aurantiaria (assembly GCA_914767915.1). Taxonomy (NCBI): domain Eukaryota; kingdom Metazoa; phylum Arthropoda; class Insecta; order Lepidoptera; family Geometridae; genus Agriopis; species Agriopis aurantiaria. The sequence continues at coordinate 13,766,443 of OU611989.1, read as the reverse complement.
ATATAGTCTGTGTCTTTTCCGCTAGATAGCTCTGTCAGTATGATTTGATTGATTGATTGATTAACTCTTTATTGTTCACACCATTAAATTGGATACAGAAGGCAAAAAATTCTTTAAAAACTAGTTTAACAACTGGCTGCCTTATCGCCACATAATTGAAGAGTCCCACTTTCCGCCTCCTAATCCTTATCAGATCAGTTCGATTATATCAAACTATCATATAGTCTTTCTTTATTACATAGGCTTGCAAAGATTTTTTAATGTAGAATATGTCCACCAACTCACCTGATCAAATAAATGAAATCTTGATCAATCCTGTTTTGAATCAATACAACAATCAGAAGAAAGTTAAAATTGACCAGCAAGATTTACGTACATAGTTAGATTATAAAGCGAGTAAAAATAAGAGTTACCATTAATGAATATTTTGGTTTGTTTTCTCAGTGTCCTGTTTGTTTCCTATAGGTACTAAATAATGTTTTTGTTTTTTAGCTGTAGCATTTCGAATCACCAATTTTTTACCTTGCTCTCAGGAAGAAGCATGACTCCATCACTCAAAGTTGACCCAAAAGAAACTTCACCGAAAAAATTACACACTATCATAAAACACCAGGAAAGCTGCATATCACAACAGAAACTGAAAATTAAAGCATTGCATTCACAAAATCGACGGCTTCAGAATAAGATAGACAAAATAGAAACATTATTAGAACCTATCCAGGAAAAAATTGATGCTCTTAAAGATGTCAATTTGCAAGCACAAGCTCTAATAAAAAGACAATTTAAGAAAGAAAGTAAAGGTGATAAAGAAGAAAAGCATATCCCTGATGATTAAAATAATATCTTCCCTATTGAATCCAGATCTAAGTGTTTAAATAAAGGTATGTATTTTACCCAAATTATTATATGAGTGCTTGTTGAGTCATAAAGTTTGATTCACACTGAACCCGTTGTCTGGGTCTGATAGACATTGAATTTGAGCCCTATTTCATGTCACATCACAATTTCAAATCAAAAACTTTGGATCCCAGTCTGGTATTCTGATACTTTCACATGGAAAATGTGGCATATGTTTACCAATGATGGAATGAAGAAGGTTAGACGGTGGTACTAGTCGGTGGTGGTTAGACGGGTTGACATTTGGGGTGAGATGTTATATGTATATTACAATTATTGTTCTCATAGGTGGGCCGATTTAAATGCGTTTTTTTTTTTGCAGTGGTTCATAGCTATGTTTGATCACAATTTGTCCAACAGCACCACTGTAACTGACTATAAAAGACAATATAGGCTTACAATTCAATATCTTTTTAAACACATTTCAGGTCAGGTAAAATGGCAGTACTTAGTAGACTTTCTATATAAATTTATTATGTGATGTTTTTTCCTCAGTATAGAATAATATCTTTTCCAACCCTCAACTGTGGCAAGATGGATGTAAATGAAGATCAGGAACAGCTCTGTCCTTCCTGGGATGACCTCCCCACAGACTTACTTCTGTTAATCTTTGAGAATATGCCTACAACTTCACTGGCTGTTTGCATGTTTGTCAGTCAAACATGGAGGAGTCATGCGGAACATATAATTGAGGTAATAAACTTGTCATTATTAAGCTGAATACAATTTCAGACACGTCCGTAACCTGCGTCTGGCGGATAAGATCTAGTGAATACATTCAAATTAAACTGCATACAATCGGTCTTAAAAGAACTGTCTGGAGGTTTTTGACAGCCGAAGATACCTTCGTTTAGGTCGCTGGCATGACTGGCCACCAGTATTTCACCAGGTGTTGTGGTATTGGATACTTGTCTTGTAGTTTCTACAATGAGTCCCAAACTTAATATTATGCTTTCTGTGGCCTTGCACTGCAGAAGAACATGGTCCATGGTCTCATTTTCCTGTAGACAAGGCACAAGGCCTCGGCACAAGGGACTATCTGGAGCTCCAATTTTATGCAAGTGATAGTTTAGATTACAGTGAACCTATCGTTAGATGGAGGTCCGACCAAGTAGAAGAAGAAACCTAGTAAAAGTAGTAGTTCCTAGTAGAATTGAGTAGTTTGTAAGTTACTTTCTTATATATAGATACATAGTCTTATTAGATAATGTTTTTTTGTTTCAGGTAAATAATAAGTGGCAAGAACTCTTCGATAGTACCGAGTTTAAATTGAAATGTGATAAATCGCTTGATGTGCGACAGATGTATTACAACAACATCCTGTGGCACAGTTTTCCTAAAGCTACAGTAAACTTAAATCAGGTGCGAGAAGTCAATGGAATCAAAAAAATTAATATCTATCGAGGTAAGCATGCTCATGAATCATACTAGAGATGTCTAACTAATATTATTAATGCAAAAGTTTGTGTGCATGGCTGCACCATTTAATTCTGTAACGGCTGAACTAATTTGAATAATATTTGGTATAGAAGTACCTTCATATCCTGGAGTAAGATTAGAGGCAAATTGTTTCTCCTGGAAAAATGAACAGTGAACGTAGAGGGAGAAAGCAATACTGAATCTATGACAGTGAAGGATAGTGAAGAAACGTGATGACAGTTGAAGCCGCCGAGCGCTGTCAGTAATAAATATAAAACATAAAACATACTATTTTGAATTTTGTAAACTGTAAGTTACCATGAAGCAGATACAAAGAGGTGTCACATTTCTCTTGACAACAATTCATGACACCTAATGGGGTAAGAGGTCTTTTCACCGTGCTTCTACTTGATGATGATGATAGATGGTGGGTATATTTAACCATGTTCTAACACGTGGTGCTACATTCATCATAATCATGTCAGCCGTAGGACGTCCACTGCTCGACATAGGCTAAAAGGGCCGGTTGGAAGCTGCCTGCATCCAGTGTTTCCCTGCGGTGCAGTGCTACATTGTATGAGTAAAAATTTAACTAGTCTTCTACCTTACCACGGTAAATATCCCATAAATAATCATATAACTTTAGTGAACAACCGTGATAGTTTAAAACAGTGTTTTAACTAGTCTTTTGTTGAATAGTTATATGACTACGACATGTTGATGATGACCTCGGGCGGACCAGTTGCTTGTGCCATCTCTTTGTATTTCCTCTGTGGAAAATATTTAAGTATGTCCATACGAATGTAAACTTGCAAATTTTTATCTCTTATTGCAGATCATTTGATTGCAGTGTCCCAGGAAAATGTACAGTATTATGATGTAAAGACCTTAAACGTACAATCAACTGTAGAGTGGCTATCATGTAAGCACAGATTGTTTCCTACTAGCGGCTTCCCACTATTTATACCTAGACTTTCATAATAACTTTCAACCCCTTTTTGAGCCCGTTTATATGTTACTGTAGTAAAATCCTTTCTTAACAGTTGTCTATCCACACCACATAAGGAATCTACTTGCCTAAAGACTTTCATATAAGCTTTCAAGTCCCTTTTGAGCATCCTAATTAATCCCTGTCGTAAAATCCTTTCTTAGCAGATATCTACACCACATGAGAAATCTACATGCCACTTAGTAAGTGAGTATTTCTCAGGAAAATGCTCGTATATAGATTTGTTGTGTAGGACTTATTTGTGCTTCTGTATAAAAAAGTTACTATTTTAAATCACGATATTCTGCATAGCCCGTATTTATACTAAGGTCTTATGCCCACAGGTGAAGATTATTATGAAAATGACGTCATGGCTGTGGAAGTTTTTAAATCCGGGAAATATCTCAAACTACAGCTTCTCCTAAAATTTGACTCAAATGTGATCTACATGACTCAATTTGATGCACTCACTGTTGATAATGTGATATGTTACAAGTAAGTATGAAAATCTTGTCATTCTAACATTTTATCCTCGACCACAGAATACATAATAGTACAAGTACTCAACTTAAATATTCGCCTTCGGCTCGTGGCTCGGGCTGATAACCGTCTCAGCAAAAATGACTTTATGCAGTTGTGTATACTCTACTAATGAAAAGATTGAAAACTGTGGTAATTAAAAAACAATGTTTACTTACAGAATTCATAATGACGAGTGCCATGTCCTGGACCATCGAAATGTACATTCCATGTACACCATTGTAGATGGGAGATGGCGGAAAAGGAAAATCCTTGGCCGTTATTACGGGAATCCGGACGATTCGTGCGTCATAAACGTGTTTGAGAATCAATTTTATCTGATGCTGAAAGGCGGCTTCATATTGTGGATGGACCAGAACAACCGTCAATATAAAAAAATGACACGAATCACTGTTTGTAAAAGGTCACGAATCTGTGATTTGAATATGTCACGACTCAGTGAAAATGCGGAAGTTATTCCCCGTAAAATGTTCCTCTGGTGTTGTATGCATGATATTAAAGGTAAGAAATAAAGAAGATACTTAAATGGGTTATTGGTGTTAGTTTGTTATATTTTTTACTTTTTTTAAATTTAATAATACGCTTGCTTTTGACCGCCTACTCGCCTGATGTTAAGCGATGATGTGGTCTACGGTGGAGCATGCTTGCCTAGAAGAAACCGATTCACTCGTGATTTGAAGACACCCAGATTGTACCTATCGGGGAACATCCATTATTCCTTTTACTATTGTGCTTCATGTTTTGTTGTGTTAACTGAATCGGTGGGAAAAATGGCAGTGGAACGATACTCCACGCTGCTGACCAGCAGGCATACACTGCGAGGCTACACCATTAGGGAACTAGTTTAGAGACTGCAGGGACGCCCGAGTCCGAGCATTTCCCCCTACCAGCATCTACCCGAGCCAAACCAACTCCTTGAAATATCGGAGCGAGCCTCTGGGGTGCTGAAACAGTAGCTCTAGTGGTGTAGTTAGAAGTGTAAATAATGATGATGAATAATAGCAGTTTGTAGTGAAGTGGATGATAATGATACCTCATGCAACCCGGTAGCGATTCTATTTCCTTCTTTGGTTTCACAATGCCACAACACATACTCTACAGTTTCGTTCTCCTTCTTGCAGCCACGACACAGTGGACTGTCCGTAGGTCTATGTTTATAGAAGTGACTGTTCCAATTACAATGACCGACTTACTAGCAGGCGAAGGTCCTGTCGTTGTAACTTCTGGTGGTTGTTAGACTTGTTAGTGATCGTCTCGTCAAGATTGGGCTTTAACATGCTTACAGTCGTCTTTCTTGTCCCACATATTCTGTTTTTTTTTTCGGTGTGGCGCTATGGTTTGCATCGCTAATGGTTTGCAGTCTCACTACATCATCATCATCATCATCTCATTTACCTGTTTCCCAACAACCTGTTTCTTTAACAAGGGTGTCCGCCATTTTGTTACCTAAGAAGGATCTGTGGCTTTTCTTCCAGCCCTCCAGCAGGATCTGTGACTTTTCAACCAAGCCATAAGATCTCAATAGTCTTAAAATTATTGTATGTTCGATATTATATAAACAAAACTGTAGATACTAACATTTAAAACAGAGATGGTACACAGTGTCACACTGTTTACACATTTCACAATAATACGCATTCTATTCTTATCCTGAATAATCTGGGCATTGTTTTGTTTAACAGCAAAATACCTGCCGCGGTCAGCTGAAGAAAAGGATACACTCACAGTACTTCGTGAGCACTATGCAGATATGCCTATGTGACATGACATTATATCAAAATGCATGGCAGCATGTCGGAAAATATATGGAAAGCCTAGATCAGTTGAATGGGGTTGGACGCAAAAACATTTTAACGAGGCGCTAGTAGTTCCTTTTTTTCTTCCCTCTTGAGAGGAGTTTGGCGTCGCAAGTCTTGTGTATAGACAGTGTCAAGTATTTTTAAATATCGACGAACAAGTCAGATTCAAGCAAAGTAACTCACGGTCAAGTCCAAGTTAAGCTTTAGTAAAGTGGTGGAGACTACTAGAGGTTTATGTGGAGTTTTGGAAACATCATGTAAATACCTCATTATTACAATTACATTACTTGCCTACACTCGAGCACGTTCACGAACACTTAATAAACAATAATCCACCATGAAATAATACAAGATTAGGAAAATAATATAATGAAGAAACGTTTTTTTTACGTTGGCGCCAAAACTTTTCGCTACTTTTTATAGAACGCTTTTTTGTATTTGAAAAATGACAAATGTGATACTTACTGAAAATTGCTAGCGCCATTTAGACAACAGTCAACCCCATTTAGCATCCTAAATTGTCTGGAAATCTGGAAGCATAGCAAAATTTTGTAATTTTTAGGATGTGAATTTCGTCACCTGATATAGTTTCCAATCTCATAGCATCATCTAACCTCTTATTAGTAGAGAAGGGCCACACAATTCTGCTAGCTGAAATGCTTGGCAGACGACCTCAGAGTCGACCATCTGGGTACGGGTACAACCCAAGAGTTGCAACTCTACCAACGAATAGCTACATGTCATGAGTTTAGTCATGATGTCACCAAACGTGACACCTTAAAATTTATACCGGAAATGAATTTTTGGTGCATCTTGTCAATTCATCATCATAATTGGCACTTCATCCAGCCTACTGCAGGGCACATTCTCCTTCAAATAGTCCTCCTAATACTATGGTCAAAATTTTACCGGAGACTGCAATAACTGATGTGAGAGGCCAAACCCATGTTAAAAATTGAATTGAATGAAATTGAAAAAAAAGACAATAAAAAATTGCTCTCCAATTCGGAGTGCATAATTCAACTGAACTAAACTCTCTCCAAATATTTTCCAACATGCATCATGTCATGTACTCAACTCCGCAGTGTGCTCACGGACTATGGAGAGCAGCAAAAGCCTCCGCGTTGAGCGCTGCTCATCGTGGTCCAATCCAACGAATGAAACAATAATATTCGCTTACAAAGTCCGGAATGTTTCCTGCATGCTCCTACATGGCGATTTACTGTTTCTTGGTCATTTGGACGGCACGGTATATGGTTATTTTCTGTTATTTTATCATTAGGCAAATTTACCTTTTTAGGGAGACATACCCAATACATGGCATTCAAACGCAAAATAATGAATGTATGCATTCTTCCATCTTTGACCTATGACCTCGTATGGTGCCTAAACTTGGTCAGTAAGTTCAGAAATCCACGTTGAAGGTAAAGCCAAAGAGATAGGAGCGCAGTATCCGTTTCAGATTGAATATATCTTTATTGTTCAAACCAATAAGCTGCGCTCCAAAACGTGGATATCACGCAATCGCAAAGCTGAAGTAGAGCTAAGTCGGCCGATTGCCACAATTACCACTAAGTGGAGTTCTAGCTCGGGGCGGCTTCATGGCAGACCCTGCAAAAGATGACGCGATGAACTCGACGTCTTTAACAGATACTAAAGTGTCAGCAAAAGAAAACTACCAATACTGGAAAAGTTGTGTGTATCTGTATGACCCCATCCAGCCTTTATTAATAAATTAATACTCCCCTTATTAAGTCCTCATAAACTATAGTTATAATAAAGGTCCATACAAGATGAAGATAATTCGTTGTAGGGCCCAGGCTAAAGGATCGAGTTTTAACCGTGAAAGGTTTTTTTTTTAAACCTATATAGACCTTAAAAATAAATAGACCTATAATATCGTCTTGATTTATTCTTTCCAGGTGGAATCGATAAGTTCGCGAGATCTTTCAAGAGACCTTTCTAAAACGGAGCCTCTGCGTCGTTTCAACGTTAAAGACTTCAAGAAGGACATTGCAGACTTGGCAGTTATATCGATAGACATCTACGAAGAGGAAAGCATCCAACACATGTTTGTTGCAACTAACACACTCATCTTACATCTACACATCACTTATACAAACTGTGGAGATTATATGTGGAGTGACAAAGCATGTAAAATAAGTCTCATGTCTATGCCTGTCCGATAGTGAGAGTGGTTGAACATTTAGACAGTCAAAGGAATTGTTAAAAAAACTGGATTAAATGGGACTCTATACTACTGTTTAATGGATATATAATAAGGGTATTATGTATTATTTTAAGCTGGTACAAAACAAATAAAAACAAAATTGATGTATAATTTTTATTATTTCAACAAAATGTTTTACGTACACGATATTAAATATCTGATATGCAAGGGTGTATGAGATTCATAGAACACTATTAACATATTATTGGTAAGTAGGTACATGCTTTAGTATTAAAAGTATTTATACGTGAACGTCAATATAGTAGCCACTTTGAGAGCGGTTAATTTTACACTCATTTAAAATACTAGCTGAATATAAAAAAGAATGAGCAATTTGTCGGCATTTTTTAAATACTTACAGGCATCTATTACTGGATCTTAAAAACACACCCTATACAAAGTAGATACCCTTCAGTTCTAATATTTCGGAAAGCCTAACAAAAACAAAGACGCATAACAATTTTCTTACAGCTACAATACAAATTGTGTACCAGACACGTAATTATGTATAGAAACTCATTTTATAGACGTTCCATTGATGTGACTTACACCTATTATAGAATACAATCAATCGTCTACAGGTGGCATTCGAATGTTGGGTCACCCGTACGCGAATATCCACCCTAACTACCTTGCATTAAGGTAGCAATTCATAATTTTTCGATTCACATTATCTACCAGCAGTAAACGCTCCGTAGATTTAGAACTCCACTATTGGTTTTCTACTGACTGACAACAATCGTTAACTCCAAACCTTCTATGGAACTCATCCGTGAAGCGTAAGGGAAATTCGACCATGACCGCATGTGGTTAAAGTTCGTGTTAGCGGTCGGTGGCGTTGGGGTTGGTGTATGAGAATCCTCTGAACGGTTCTTGGTCCATGGAGCGGAGGACCTGGGGCTCGACTGCGGTGAGGCGCGGCCGCTCGCCTGTAAACGCTCGGTCGAAGTATTGCGTGTCCAGTGGATGCCTCTGCGAATGGAAAGATTGAATAAGCTTCCTTCACGAATCATCCATTTAAATTTTGGTCTTGCTGAAGAGTAGGTAAGTACGACTGAATAGCGAGTGAAAATGCTCTAGATAAAAAAAAACTCGGGGCAAGTTATTTTAACATTAACAACACAACTGTATGTAGCTGAATGAAGTATATTTAATATTTCACTGATGTACTATATTAGTTATCAGCTACGAAATCTATAGTCTCGAGTGCGGTGCGGTGTCGTTTGTCTCTACGTTTTGCAGTCAGGTTTTTTGTAACACCTCTTTATTTCTTCCTGTTTGAAATGCTTACCACGCGAGGTCGGAAGGGCGCGTCGAGTTCGCGTCGCTCCAGCCGATCCCAGTGTATCTGGTGGAAGAAATCCTGCTCCCGAATGTCGCCGTGCATGCACTCCACGCCGCCCAGTCGCGTGCGCGCGTCTTTGTCCAATAACTGCAAACAAATTGATTAATGAGACGATTGGTTTGGCTCAGTGGTCGCGTCTCTCCCTTAAGAGCAGCGGGTCCCGGGTTTTCGATTCCCGGCCGGGAATTTGTATCTGCTCTGAGTATGGGCGTTAGTTGTACCTTTGTGTGTGAACGATGGCACCTCGTATATGCAGATTCCTAGCTATGAGTTATTTATTTATTAAAATAGCTTGCGGGTGACCGCCAACTCGCATGATGTTAAGTGATGATGCGGTCTACGATGGAGCACGCTTGCCTAGAAGGAGTATTAGAACAATTTAAAGTAAAAAAATAGCCAAATCGGTCCATGTGATGCGAACGAACCAACGAACAGTGCCTGTTTCATTTTTATTTATATAGAAGATAGATTCACTCACTTTATTATGTACTTACTAACTTTAACTATGAATTTTATCCAGCTTACCCTAGTGAGAATGTTGAGAGCTTCTTGCGAGAGGAAGCGTGGGTAAGACGGCATCTCGTTGCAGATGGACCAGAACAGCTCGTCTTCGTCGCAGCCGCTGAACGGACTCTGGCCAATCAGCATCTCATAGAGCAAAACTCCGAACGACCACCAGTCCACTGTCTGACTGTACTTCAGACCTTTTATTATCTGGAAAGGATACGTTTACATTTTACTCGTAAGTTTTATTAATTTAAAATTATTTTAAAAAACTATCCCTACTATAGGTACCTACATGTACCTACCAAGACTGTAGATGAAAAATACCTATCTGACAAAAAATTAACAATTATGTTTTTTTACCCGACTGCCCAAGGAGGAGAACAGGTGGGAACGACCCAATGTTTTTCGGGCGTACGTATGTATATTTGTTTGTTTGATTCCCATACCCTAAACGGCTTGACCGAATTTGACGTGTTGGATTCCTCTTTAAATCCTAAGTGTCATAGGCTACATAAAAACTAACAATATTACTTTTTAAACTGAGATCTATGTCAACAAACAACGTTAGATGCTGTGAGTGACTTATAGAAAGAATGAACCGTAAAAAGAGAAATTGCACCGCAGTGAAAACCCCACACAGTCCTGAGTCCACACTCAAAAAGGATGGACATCCATCTGTACAACTTATATCTAACTAGCTGCACCCCACGGTTTTACCCGGGCGGACTTTCCTTCAGGAAACGTAAAAAAATGGGATAAAAAAGAGTAGGTATGCTATCGTAGGCCGGAGAGTGACCTCCCTGACTCTTCAACTATCTCAATGCAAAAATCAAATTGTTCAGTTTATCTGTTACTGCATGAAAGAGGAACGAAAAAACAAATTAACTACCTAACGTGATGTTTCCGAGAAGCTACAACATGGGGTTCTTCAAAGAGGCGAGTTAATGGTCGGCAACGTATTTGTAATGCCTTTGGTGTTATAAGTATCCATAGGCGACGGTGACTGCTTACCATCAGGCGGCCCGTCTGCTTGTTTGCCAACTATGGCATTTAAAAAAAACGCAATTACAAAATTTATATTTTTGTGTCTACTTACCTCTGGTGCCATATAATCAGGTGTACCGCAGAAGGTATCTGCAGTCTTTTCTAGATATATCTGTAGCTTGCACATGCCAAAGTCTGCAATGCGCACGTGCCCGTCGAAATCTAGCAGAATGTTGTCCAGTTTCAAGTCCCTGAAAAATATGAGTCACATTTATGTCAACATGTCATTTTAAAAACATGTTTTTATTTCTTATTCTACATCACCTACTTATCTATCGTGTTGTATGACTAATGGCCGTGTCACAAAGAATAATAAAATACAGGTAGTAATTCGTCAACAAAAAATAATGTATGCTGTTTTTGTTGGTATAAATACATGTAATGATAGCTCTTCTTTCCGTCTTCAGGGCGTGGGTTCAATATCCTGGCGATTTTTGTGCGGACTTAATTTTACACTCACAATTTAGTTTTAGTGTATAGTATTTATTTTGTTTTACATAAAAGTAATGACTCATTTCCGAGCTGTCACGCAACTTCAGCTCTGCTGACGCTTTTACAGGTGGGCGGCAAAACCTTGACAACTCAAGACTATGTTAATTGTTTAAGCTACCTGTTAGTATCGAAGTTTTTTCGATTAATTTATGCACTTAAACTTACTTTACCTAAACAACTTTTTGTAAACTTTAATGTTAAAATGACCTATTGAATGATGGTCATCATCATCATCATCATCATTAACAGCCTATCATGTTCCTCACTTTGGAGGAGGCCTTTGTCGAAAGACAAACTGTAACATTGGAAATACCGATTGCCAATAAATAAACATTTAAAAAAATTATAAATTTATAATTTAATTTAGTAGTTAATATTAAGGAAATCATTATTAAATACAGCAATAAAGGGTTATTTTACTTTTATTCATGTTCCTACTGCTGGGACACACGCTTTCTCTCAGAGAAAGAGTTTAGGGCCATCCACCATGCTGACCCAGTGCATGTTGGTGAATGTCATTATGTATTAGAACTTTTTGAGATTCTTTGGTTTGGCTAGGTATACCGGTATCCTCACGATGTTTCCTTCAACGTTTTTGAATTTGAATGGTGTTAATGTCTAACTATAATATGTTTGTGTATTTTTGTTGTATAGAGCATGAATCGACAAATAGTCGTAGAGAAAGTTACCTACCCAAGTTGTGACATTGATAATCACCACTTTCAGGCTATCCCTGTATTGCCTACTGCTGAGCAAAGTTATCTGTAGTTGTCTGTATCCCGTCGTATCCGCCGCCCTAGTTTTGAAACACTACCTGTAAACGATTCCTCTTTTGTGCAGGAACTTGAGTCCGGAAACAATCTCTGCCGCGTAGAACCTGGCCCTCGCCTCGGGGAACCGGCCGCTCTGCTGTATGTGGAACATCAGGTCTCCGCCGTTCAGGTACTCCATCACGAAGAATAGGTGAGACTGGAATTAAATACCTACTTAAAATACTATTTGATGAAGATATACCTAATTATATGGCGCCCAACATGGGACCGAACTCCGTAATGATAAGATAGGGCTAAATTGTAAAAATGTATAGTTTGTCCCAAATTCCGTGCGCTAAAACAAGAATCTTTAGCAACCAACATAATATTGGGCTATACTACTCGATTAGTAAATTAGTAGTAATAAGTTTATTTATTTTTATTTATTAGTAGGCTTGCGTTTGGCTGCCAACTCGCCTGTTGTTAAGCGATGATGCGGTCTAAGACGGACCACGCTTGCCTAGAAGGAACCTATTCTCTCTTGATTTCAAGACACACAGATTGTAATTAATGCGCTGCCTGGCAGTGCATTCCACAGACTAGCAGTTCGCACAATAAAAGTAGAATCAAAGCATACGGGTTGTCGGAATATCAACCATAAAGCGGTGTCGCTGTTCTAAGTAGGTATTTATTTTATTATATAAAAGCGAAATTCTGTCTGGCTGACTGACTATTAACTCATAACGAAATTTCGAATACTTTGACCTACGATGCTGAAATTTAATGAAATAAGCTGACAGGTAGATTCCTTTGAGGAGTAGAGATCCGCTAAGGATTTTGCGAAAAGACTAAAAGGGGTTTGAAAATGTATATGAAAGTCTACGCGTACGAAGTCGCGGGCAACAGCTAGTAAAGCAATAAACACTTCTAGTAACTTTCACGGAGGTGATTGTGTTTACACTTTCTTTCAAGAAAATCCAAGGCATGCGAGGTCAAGACTAAATCGTCGTAGTAAGTGTTCTAAACAACTTCTACAAACAGTTCATAGTAATTTACGGTTCACTTACGTCAGTCTGAAAAGTGGCGAATAGATGGCACAGGTACGGGTGGTTGGTGCCAAGAGCCAGGACTTTTCTCTCGATCAGTGTACACTCGACGTCATCGTCTTCTAACACCACGTCCTTCTTCAAACATTTTACCGCGTAGTAGTATTCTGTGTCACGCAATTCTGCTAACAACACCTGCCGTGCGGAAATCATAAAAAATATTCAGAACATAAAAAAAACAAATAAAAACATGTGAATGTCACTAAATTATTAGATACATATTCCATCAATTATGACGATTAGCATAATCTCAACATAACAAGTAGTTAATAATAAACTGGACAAGTGCGAGTCGGGCTCGCGCACGGAGGGTTCAGTACCACCACAAAACATAAAAAGTTGTGCAAAAAGACAACGCCCAGGTTGTCACCAATCTAAGTACTCTGACCGCGCTCGATCTTGCTTAACTTGGTGGTGAACAGAAATTTGTCACAGACTCGCACCGCTCCATTATTTGATTGATTGGTTAACTCTTTATTGTTCACACCATTTTTGATACAGAGGACAAAAACTCTTAAAAACAATAGTAACAACCGGCGACCTTATCGCCAAAAGCGATCTCTTCCAGGCATGATTTATTGTTTTACTTTAGAGTGTGTAATGTGTATTATAATCATGCCGCTTTCACAATCGTTTGACGCTTGTACGTATTACCGTTTTTACACTAGAGCACACGTATACAAAAAAACGTTTGTTGTATGAGGAAGTTTAGTGTTTATTCCCCAACCCCCTTTAAGTTTTTACCTTTTTTTAAACTTATTTTTCTTAGTTAATACGCCGTACATATTCTGTAAAAAAAACTGGCTATCTATTACGGTTCGAAAGATATAGCCGTTAAAAGGTAGGACAGACAGAGAGCGTAGGCTTAGTAATAGGTTTACATCCTTTGGGTACGGAACCCTAAAAATTATCGAAATAAGAGCGGTCGGTGAAACAGAAATGAAATTAGTTTTTGATAAATGTAGCAGGAAACGACTGTGACAACCGTGCGACGACAAGATTTCATTTTATAACGCAAATAATATATCGTGCTTTCTCCGTATTCTTGGCCCGGTCTCAAAGGCAAATTGGGCCAAACATCGCAACCAGGAAGACGGCTCAACCTGGCTCGCGTAATGAACGAATAATATTCACTCGCTAATAAACATCTTTGGAATAACATAAATCAATTTTAGCACTTCACTAACGGAATCAATAATTGCTTTCTGGATGCCAACCTCTTCAAGAAGACCGTTAAATTTAACAATTACAGATCGTAGAACGTAAACTAGGCGGAGTTATAAAAGCTAGAGAGGAATGACCTGAACAAACAAAAGTTTAAATTATATCCGCATATACTGACTCCGTTAACGAAAGATGCTCAAATAAGAGACAGTAATTGCGTTGAATTTGGCGATAGTCTCGGGAGCCGATGCCACGTGCTCACTGACGCTGTAAAGGTGGCCAGTGATGTAGGTACCAGAAATAGAGTTGATAATCTAGGTACAGTAGTGCGGGCAGGTGAACAGCGCCGATTGCGCGACGATGCAGGTGGCACGCTGCCACTGCACGCTGCGCCGCGCTGAGGTTACGGTCAACACGATAAAGGGCTGTTTTGTGTCGTGTAGTCGGTATAGTACATCACAAAGATCGGCGTGATCACGTGCGTTTGTGTAGATGACGTAGATAGAAAAGCTCTGATACCTATATTTTTAACCATGATGTCACAAAACCCTAATCTACTAGACGTAGATGTTGTGTATGTCAATTCAGTCAGTTATTCCTATAAATATTTCAGCGGTTAAATAAACTCTACGTCTGTTTCGCAAGTTCATTGCTCTTTACGCTGCCATGTATATTATTTGATATTTCTTAGTCTTTGATGTTCATCGCGTCATAATCTTTCTTAGCAGCTCGTCTCCTGCCGTTTTGTGGTTGACCCGAGGATCAAATAGTATTTTATCGCCATTTGTCTAAACAAACGAGCCAGATAATTTATTCTTTACGTCGACTGGCTTATATCGCAGTGGATATTAGAAGCCATTTAGGAAATCACAGAAATGCGTCAGTAATGATTCTAGAAATCTCGCATTGTGCTGAATTTGTTCTTGATTCAAGGAATCACGTTTATTTCTGCTCTTGTACTCTTTCATAGACAATAGGCACCAGACATCCTTCTTTGTTTTATCACTTTTAAGGACACAAAGTTTCGCAATGTCATCCTAATATTTGAAACACTAAGCGGATATTCGCTGACCTATTTCATAGTCTATTCTAGTGAGAGCTCAGGTATGAATGTCTATTTCCACTTGGTTTCTTAACACTTTGACACAATTTTCTCGCGCTACGATTTTAAGTGTGGAACCGGCGTTAAAATTTGAGTAGTTATGTGTTGAAATATAGTGGGTGTAAAGTTCCAGGGATTTGTCTTAGAGATATGTTGTTGCAGCAATACTGGAAACTAACAATAAATTATAGACTGTTCCATATTGGTGCCAATCCTCTATTCTAGAAATGGCGATGGAGAAGTGCCTGCAAAATTAATGTTATTACTTCACGTTCTCTAACAACTTGGCTCAAAATGTAACGAAGCCCTTAATTTAGTTTTCCACGTCGACTAGACGAGTTCATGTGACCGCCAGTTCTCCTATTTCAAAGTTGTAATTACTGATCGGTATTACCTTGAAGGCAATGCTTTTGTTTACGTTGGTAAATTTAAAAAAAATCCGTTTAAAATAATTTAAGGCAGCGTCAGAAAACGTTAGCGTTGTCACGGAATTCAATATAGCACCCTCCATCAACAGCTAAACGCTCTTCTTCGTTCTTTGCAAATCATCATGTCTCAAACAGTACAGTACAGACGATATTTTCTTGGCAAAACTTCTTGTTTCAGTTTTTTGTTTATTTCGGGACGAGATCGCTTCCACTTTGTGTCATCTACAAATTGTGAATAGCTTTTCTTGTAATTAAGACCAATTGGCCCGGAAGAGGCACGAAAGTGCTACAATTGCTATATTGACACTCTGCTGAAGTGCACTTTCTTACAACTAATTTCAATACTCAATGTTATGAATATTATTATATATTTTTTCACAGAGAAATGGAATTGAAATAGTGGACTCGAACTCCTACAAATATTTTTATAAATAATCCTAAAGTCGAAAACAATTTTATTACTCAGCATGACCATCGGGCACTTAATGTATTTTGATGTCTTCATTAAAAACATAAAAAGGGTTACTGTGGTCTCTTTAGAACAGTTACGTACGTCAGTTTTTTCATTTAGTTGATTTATGGAATTAAATTAAACTCGGTTATTGCATCTCAATAATAATAGTTTGATAAAGAGAGTTGTCTTTGTCGTTTCGGTGCAGTAACGTCGTTGCGTTGATTTCTGGCACACGGTTCGATTGTACACAATCTGGGTCACCGAGAAAAATAACACTAATCGCTTCTAGGACCTGAAACCACGACACATATAATAACACAGCGAGACGTAATATCGCTGTAGCACATGCTACTTTTATATGCCTCTTAATACACTATAATATTATAAAGAAACAAAATTTGTATGTATGTTTGAGGTAATTTTTAGAACTACTGATACGATTTTAAAAATTGTTTCACTGATAGAAAGCTAAACTAACCCTGGATAGTTTGTTTACAAGCCTGGCGAAGGAGACATGAGGTCAATAATAAATAAATATTTTCCCCCACAAATGAAGGGAAATAATTATAAACCAGCTAGTGACATGACAAGCGGATGATTGTGTCAAGTAGCGTTCTCTAGAAGACCGTAGGCAATTCAGCGATGGATTTACTAAGGCTCATGAGGACTGGCTTTAAAACACGAAATAAGCAAAGATATGTGATGCGTACCTTTCCAAAACTTCCTTTGCCCAACACTTTAATGAACTGGAAATCTTCTATCATGTATTTCCTGAACCGAGGAATCGAGCGCGCCGGCGGCGTGAACCTCCCTGTTTTCCGGAAGATTCCGTACGCAGTCGATTGTTCTGAAAAATTAAAATAAACTTGAAAAGCTCTGCCTGTTTTCTATGAATCGAGAAACATAAATCAATCTGTCAACTTTCTATAAAGAATGGTGGTGATTGATGAAAAAAACTGTCATATGAACTGGAACGAATAGGTGATATGAATGTGATGTTAAAATAGATTGCATCAGAGGAATTAGCGGGCCTCTCGACTCCGGAGTCCAGATTTATGAACATATTAAATTTTTCCGGTAACTATACTTATATTTCTGAGTTCGTATTTTATTTTTATTTGAATGTAATGAGATTTTTGTGTTAAAACAACTGGTATGTCCTCTGGTCTTCACAAGTCCACGAGGCGTTGACACCTCAACAGGTGAAAGTACTGAACTGGCTTCGGAAGATTCCATAATAAAGTCTGCAAATATTATTTTCACTCTTATTATTTATTTAGTCATTCATATAAAGTCTGGGATAAGTACTATAACTATTATATCAATGATTTATTCGTTTATGATGTTTTTCTTACGTTATTTGTATTTAGGTAGTAAACATCTTTGCTTTATTAGAAATAGTACCTAATGGCCATTGATGTAAGTAAATAGGGGGCTAATGGCTGATAATTTATTAAAGCTTCATCATCAATCAATCGATTTATTGACTTGTTCTTATTCAGTCTACTACGAATATATTATTATGCTCTACATTATTTTCTGACTGACCAAGATTGTTTGGTCTGATGGGGTCGACGGCAGTTATAATGATTCAAGTTCATGATTGTTTATATTCCGTTCTGCCATCGTAGTATGACATAATTCTCGTACAGCATGTGCGATATATTAATTCTCTTTCACCTCGGTTGGGATCGCGAGCGTCGTCGCTAAAAATATTAGCTCCGACGGACCAATATCAAGGTCGTCGCGATAATTTCAGATCATCACGGAATTTGGGCGCAAAATACATTCCATATCTAAATAAAACTTTCGCTTTTGCGTTTCTCTACATAAGTCCCATGTTGGACAGGCTTCTTCTAACTTTTTCTTGTCACGTTTTTAAATTTATTTTAGTATTTCGCAACACTCCATCAAGTCACAGAGAGTCATCCACTACGTTTATCTATTTACAGTTTTCATATTCAATATGAAAACTATGAATAGATAAACGTTTGCCCAACGGTTATCGATTCAGCGATAAAATAACCGTACCTCTCTCTCTCTTCTAATATGATCAGCGTTCTCCTAATGCTGCTTTTACATTACTTCATCTAACCCAAGCTTTATTTTGTATATCTATATCTGATTCATTCAGAATGAATCTCAGTCACTAATTAATGAGATCAGAAATCAAACTCAAAACGTGTTTCATGTCGTTAATTAAACGCGTTGGTGCAGAGCTCAGTAATCTTTTAGCACTATTTCATTCCTTGATTCTATTTTACGATATTTTGTATAATAGTATGTATGCAGCATCGGTGTTGCAATTACTTGTGTCCTAACCTAATAATTAATGACTCCAATTAGTTTATTTGGCAATGGTTCTATCTGTTTAGTGCTTGCCGATCTCTACGTACAATACAAATTTAGAATAGAACATTTCGCGTCGACAATATTTCGTGACGTAGTATGGTTTGTAAGCTTTGCGTAGGTAAATAATTTTAATCGCCTAGTAGTCTGGGCGACGAGGATAGCACTTTATGTAACAATTTATGACGACTTTCGATTATAGCATCTAGTCTAGTATGTATAGTATAAAGGTCATACGTTCCCTTTTGTATCAAAGTTTACTATTTATGGCCCCGTTTTATTCCTTCGATTCCTCTGCGTTTTCTTTTAAACATGTGTTTATTGTAACACCCTGTCTTGTTTGATCTATGTTGTATGTTTACGTGTTACCTGAATTTTGCATTAGTATTTCGGTTTTCCGAGTATAAGCTTCAAATTTTCCTGTTTACGTAACATTTCCCGAGAAAATTCATCGTCGTTTGATGAATATATAATTTTTTATGTATATACCAACTTTTTTTTTTTTTTTTTTAACACAGATAAGTCCGCGTTTGACCACCAACCTACTGCATAGTATTAGAATAAAAATACACATACATCTACTTTGTTTGCCCGCTTTTAAAATATTTTATAGCTGTAAATTGTCTCTTTTTGAAATTATATATTTAATATAGGTACACAAAAGAAATAAATGACGCTGATCTCGTTAATGTTGTATGTTTGAAAAAAAATATGTCTCCAAAGACAAACAGGTTCTCAAAACTTCTTTAGATGAAATAGTTCTTTTAATTCCCTACATATAAAAAAAACACATTTTCGCCCTCATTATGTTGCGTTTATGAAACGTACTAAAGAATTGTTTAGTGCCTTCTGTTACCTAGCTGTAAACAGCAGCAATCATTCACTTTGATGAGTTATAACGATACAAGGCCTTTGTAACGTGCCGTGGTTCCGCCCTGAGAACTACTGAACAATATTTTACCGATCGTTTTATTTTACTCATGGAGATTATTTCACATTTTATTATTATTTATAATTTGTACGGATTTTCTTATTAAATTAGGAGTTAGAAGTGTAATATAAATTGCCTCGGAACGCGGACTTGTAAGCTTGCGGGTATGATCTGGAGCGCGCTTGCATCGTATCGTAATATATTCAGAGAAAGTCCTGTTATTTGTGAAGATATATTTTGGGATGCTTTCGAAACACGATTCGGCTATTGCCAATTGTGCCGGGAAATAAAAACTCAATTGTTAGCAATTGAGAACGTTCTTGATTTAGAATTTATTGAGCGTAGCTTTGAATAAAATTCAGTCGGACCTATTTTAATGAGAGATAAGCCTTTATATTCCTTCTTACATAGATGGTACATTATCACATTTTAGTTTAAAATTAGATAAATGAACATTAAATGTTATGTGCAAGGAATGTAATAATCATGATATGAGAAAAAAAAACATACATAAAACAAAATCCATTAACTGAATAAAGTCAGTCGCTGCAAGCACGAAAGTTACTCAAGGAATAGTCTAACTACACATATCTAAGCTTAAAACATGCTGAATGCACACAAAAAGCAAATCACATAAACCAAGAAGAACAAAAACCAGTGAAGGATACAACAGAAGATTTCGTATTCATTTAGGTCTCACCAAGCTCTTGTTCTAAGATGTCAGTGGCAGGCAATTGCGTAGTCGCATTGCTTGAAGATGGCCCCGGACTGTCGGCACCTGTACATGAAAAATAAAGTGATCTGCTCGCTAAAATAAAAGCACAATGTTACCAAAATACTTATCAATATTATACAAATGTTAAAAGGTATCACTGAATCTTCTTTAAAATTTTAGGAAAAATATGGTAATATAAATCTTATATGTTTGCCAGTTATTTTGCAAAGAATTATTAAGTGGGCAGTAGTATTATTTTATGCCTCGTTTTGTTGCTCGTCGTAATAGCTTGCTGACGGAATCGGACGATAGTTACGAGTAAGAAGTTTTATAAAGTATCTAAAATTTATAGATATTATTGTGTGTAGAATTTAATATTTTGCGTATTGCAGATATAATAAAACATGAACATAATCATTATGGAAAAAATACAGTTATGCAGAGAGTATATTATGCTGTTGAAAAACGATGAAAGAATAGTTTAAGATTTCTATGATTTTCACTTTTTTGTTTCAAACCCAATATTTTGTTATTGATTCGTTTTTTTTAATAAAAATAATAATTGAACACTGCTAAATCCGTACAGACCAATAACTGTGACAAAATTTAATAACTCTGCATATGACACTATTTGCAATAGGTCGATAGCGGAACTATCTGGTAGGAAATAAATAGTGAGTGGACGTTTGAAATCCGGCCAAACCAATCGATGTGGATCGATCGATCTGGTAGTCACGAGGCGCGAATAGTCGTCATTCATCTGTGGCATGTGGTAATATTGATGACTGATTGGATCGGTAACATGTTGGGAAAATACCTGTATTACCTGGCGAATATAATATCGATGAAATATAATAAGTGTCTACTTGCGTCGTTAACTCAGTAGTATTTTCAGTCACTATTAATTAATTGTCTAGTTAAATTGGCACTCTCAATTGTAATAACATTTCGATTTTTAAAGAGCATTGATAAACGATTTCTTATACATATACCAAACGCGATGGAATAGTTGATCTACGTCCATATCTTATATGTGGCAGAGACCACCATGTTGTAAGAAGTGTCAATTATCAAACCTAATATTTTCCTGTAATGTCTGTTTTGGTTTTCATTTTGCTGACTACGGTGACTTTAATAAAGTTTTCACTCGTTCTTAATATTGTTTCATATTAGTTGCACGAAAAGAAAGCAGTGGCCTTCGCATCTATAATAAATCGAATGAGATCATTTACGTCTATAGTATTTTCACCTGGAATTACTGCAATTGATTTAATTCATACATGTGATTGGTAAAAGATTTGGCCGATGTCCAGACAGTCTCACACCTACGCACAACTGTACCGCAGAAAATAAACAAGTACGCAGTATTTTCTTATTCTACATCTACACTGTAGAAAATAAATAATTAGAGGTAAATATATATCAGTGGTCTGGACTGGAACACTAAATATGATTGGGTGCTCAATAGCAAAAGATAAACGGCTTTTTTTTTTTTCAAATCGTCGATATGACTGAAATTTTGGTTGTAAAATGATTCATGCAATTTTACCAAGCATTTTAAATAACATTTCGATTCCATCTAAAAATAACAAACGTTCCCCCTACCTGACTAGAGAGTAGAGACTAGCCAATAAAACATTGCTTTATTTTGAGCGAGACGTCTGACGTTGCTGTGACGCCACTGGTTCCATTTGCATTAATAACATGAACATCTGTGATATCATCAGAAAAAGTACATGATTACAAACCTTTCTTCGATGCAGTTCGCGTTGCCAAAGCTTCCACCAAGAGCCGCTGGTTGACACCGCATAGATTGGCAGTCAGCTTTTCACATTTACGATGGCAGTTTACATCACAGTCTAGAACAAAATAACGGCAACTCCTGGTATGGTCGCTGGGGACTGGATCCGTTTATACATCTATGTACATGGTGTGAGTTTTGCTCGAAGCCATGCAAAAGCAACATGCATCCGTGAAAGTTATGAATAGATTAGTCTACTTATTGACATCGGGTCAGGTTCTCCAATCTAAAGGTCCGTCCGTAAGAATGGGTTTTTATTAGGTATTTAAAATTTACCTTTTTTTATTTGCATGAAAGAGGCAGGTGACGTCGGCGCCGAAGAATCGAATCCTGAGTCGTTGGATCCAGTTGAAGTTCGTCCATCTGCGTTGTTTTCACATTCGAAAAACTCCGTGGAACCTTCACTGTCTGATTCTTCTTCTTCCTCAGACGATTCTTCTTCAGAGGATGAATCCGACGAATCCGAGGAATTAATTATTTGAGGTACTCTTTTCTGCAACGGTCGTGGAGTCGCTATTAGTGGTTTAAGTGCTTTTTCTTCCTTTATTGTTTTTTTCGGACTTTGCGTCAATTCCGTAGAATTAGTTTCAGATAACTGCTTACTTTGGTTTAGTTGCTCAATGTTTGTGTCAGCCTTGGGTTCTTCGGTCTTTTTCTCCGTTATTAGTTTGTTTTGTACTTTTTCTGAGTCTTTATGCGGACCGCTTTTTGGAATGTAATCAGAGTCTATTGCTATGGGCATTTGAAGGACAGCAGTGCTTAGTGTATCGTTAGGCACCACGGTATTATCTATTGTAGTTGTGGTTGGTGTAGATTCCTGTTCAGTCTTCGTTAATAATTCCTCTGGTGCTATTGAGTTTACTTCAGCCGGCAGTTTACTTGTTGACGTTGGTTGATCGTCGATTTTCGTAGGGACATTCGCTGAACCAACATCAGTCTTATTTATAACACCGTGCATTGGGCATATTTTAACAGTTTTGGTATCTTTTAATTTAGGTGACGTATTTGTTACGTCTTTTTTATTTAAGCTTTTCGGATCTGTTTTTTTAGCTGACTTAAGTTTTTTAGGCACACTATTTTTGTCTTTAAAAATTGTTGGTTTTGTATCAGCCACAGCCACCGCAGCTGGACTGTCTATATTTTCGTCACATAACGACACTGGCTCTTGAATTGGTTTGGTAACAGATTCAAGCTTTTTGTCTTCTCCAAAATGAAGTTCCAGTTTTATTGTTGTTGGTGAACTATATTCCTCTTTTGTGTTCTCTGGGGTTATCTTGGTAGTGTCATTTATTTTGTTATCAACCTTTGCATTTTCTTTTTGAAGTTTGTCGAAGTCAGACTCTTGGGATTTAGCTGATATTATATTGGATTCTTTTTCTGGGTTTTTAGCATTAGGTTTTTTCTCAATTAGCATATCATGCAAGCCAGCTTTAGCAGTACCATACTTTTCTTCAACAATTTTTGCATTTTTTATAAGGTCACTTTCGGATCTCTCTTGGAGTTTGGTGGCTGTTTTGTCGATTATCTTTTCTGTGTTTTTTAATGAATTAGTTTCTTTCTTAGCTGGCATTTCTTTTGTAACTGTCCTGGAAAGGTCATTTATTTCATTGTTTTTTGGTAGTTCACTGATATTATTTAGCGAAAAGTCAGTTTTGTTTTGTTGATGTCTATTTGTGACATCATATTTTTTTTCGTTTTGTATTTCTTCTGACGATGAGATTTCTAAACAAACCGTTTCGTGTATATTTTCAATTAACTTAGGTGGTTCTTTTAAGCCATTATTCGTATCTTGGATATCCTTAGATTCTGATGTCTTTATTTCACAATCATTGATCACCGGTTCTGGTGTATTCTGCTTGATTTTTAAGTCAGGTTTCAACTCCAAAGTTGTTAATAATGTAGAACCCTCTTTAAAATGTCTTATGTTTAGAGAATCTTGTTTTTTCTCGTTCAAGCAATAATTGTTTTCTAAAACACTTTGAGGATCTTGTTTATGGCAAATATTCAATGTTTGGCTCTGTTCATAATCGATTTTATTATCTGCAGTGTTACTACCTTTTAAATCAGAAATATTTCCAAGTGCGACTATTTCTTTATGATCTTTTTCATGTGCCTGTGTAGCATTTAACTCAGAAGAAATACTGATATCACTAGAAATATCTGTATTTACTGCATCATTGCTCTCTGTAGAGTCTTGAATTTCTGCATCCCCATCTTCAGGAAACCAAAACAATGCACGTTTGTGCTTCTCTTTCGCCTCTTCAAGATTTTCTTTTCTTTTCATCAGATAAACAGTTTCTCTTTTGCCAATTTTATCCCAAAAATTACCATCTTCAGGTTCTGGCGATTTTGGCTCAATGACACTTTTAGTTTTTCGCTTAACACTTCGCCGTTCTTTTGTTTTCGTTAGAGGAGTTTGTAAAGTGATTTCTTGTGTGGTAGAATCTTCCACGGTACTGCTGTAAATTATTTCTTTTTTAGGCAAATGTACTTTTTCTTCTACTGTCACATTTTCGATTCTAAATTTTAATGGACTAGCTGGGGGTGATATTTCAACTGATGCTGTGATTTTCGTTTTTAATTTTGGTTTTTCGTTGGTCTTATCAATTTTTATTGGTGTTCGGTTTTCTTCTATTGCTGGTAATTCAGCCTGTACTGGATCCTTGGGGAACTCTGTGATCGAATCCAGTCTGCTAATACTGCCACCAGAAAAAGATTTTTTCAAACTTCGTCTTTTACTGAATGATTTCGTATCCTTGCTATGTTGTAATAATTTTAAATTTTCATGAAGCGATTGATCTGATTTTGTGGTTTTTAAAGGATTTTCCCTGTTAGCAGACTTTTTCATTTTTATCGATTCGATGATAGTTTCAGGTTCTTCTTTAGCAGCACCTACTTTACTTAGATCCAATGGAGCTGAGCTTAGATTTTCTTTTTTTATTAGTGCATCTAATACACTAGCTTGTTCTGCTAAAAGCTCCATAGAACATCTTCTATCTGGAGATTTAGATGTTATTGGCAATTCGTTGCTTGGCTGTAGTGTGGCGGGTAAACTTTGAGCTGTTATTTCTGTCCTTAAACTGTTGCTCGCTATTTTAGTTTCAGCTTCATCGCTTACATTTTTCACTAGATGTGTTTCTACAAATTTTGTACCCAGTGATTTCTTTTCTCTTTTTTCTGGATAAGTTAAATCTTCCGAAAGTTTTTCTCTCCAATTTTTCGATTCATTCGTTTTCGTTTCTACGTCTTTGTCACGGACATCTAATGAATTTTCTACGCTAGCATTTTGTGCCACTTGCGGTTCCGCTATCTCTACAGGTTTCCGAGGAGAATCTCTTTCCCTTCTTTTTACTGTATGAAGTCTCACTACAGTTCTTCCACGTTTAATTGTACTTCGATGATCACCAGGCGAAGAATCAATACCTGTTTCTGGTTTGCCATCAACACGAGGCATAAAAGGACTTTTTTCTTTGTCATAGATAGAAGGTTCCTTTTGTAGCGGTGGTTTCGAAGCAGTAATAGGTGTCTCAATTGATTTACGCCGGTACCTATGTTTAGAAACGTCAATGTCAGCAGTGTTTATATTTATAGGACGCTGAGTATAACCGGAGGTTCCGTAACTTCTCTTCGATATCGGAATCCTTCTTGGACTGTTTATCCTTACCGGACTGGAAGTGCCTCTCTCCGATATAGGAGTCAGCATCGGCGAGTAACTCCTGTTCAATCCTGGTATCCATCTGGAAGTAAGTGGAGCACGAGAGTAACTGCTAATCGAAGAATGGTTGGTGTAGCTTCCTCCTGGGTTCAGATATGATGCACTGTACGAGGTACCGAGCGGAGAAAACGAACTGGTATAACTACTGTACGGGCTAGAGTAGGAAGGCGACCCACTGTAATACATGTTCGATATGTGTTCGGAAAAGAGCGGCATATTGACGCGTTAGCACAGCGCGCGGCGTCCGACGGCAAGCGCGCGCGCAGACTGACCCGCGCCGCGCCGCCCGCGGTCAGCGCGTACTTCAGGTGCGCGGCCGCCCACCGCCCAGCATCACCGCGCCCGCGCTGCTCGTGCACGGTACAACACCAGGTGATTGATTGACGGTATGCAGACAATAATAGACACCTGTGACACTTGCTTTGTTTTCGGAAGGAAGTTTTTAGTGGAAATTCGTCGAACAATGTATTTTTGGCTCCAATTGTGTGATAACTTGCAATTTATTGTAAATTTTGTCCTAAAATATTTGCAAATGCAGTCCAAAAGACGTATACAACAAGATCTAAATATAAAGCTATCCGCGTGACAGTTTATTTTTAGACCGTGATAGTAGGCAGATAATATTGTCAACGTAGGAGTTCGCTCTTCTAATAAGTAGGTTTCAAAATAGCATGCAAGCGATAATAGCTAGGAATGTTGTGAATGGTTGCATAAGCATTACATTTTATGAGAATATCTAAACACATCGTCGCATAACTTAGGCAGAATAAAAAGTAGATATTTTTATATTAATTTTACAGGAGTAAAGCATCTTCTAATTTTTATATTTCTACATACACTGACACTTACAGTAATGTATGCTATTTATGATAACTCTCAAGTTTGTCAAACAACAATAGAGAACAAGAGCGAAGGTGGCCGGGCGGTAGCATGTGCGCTTTACAATCTGACGGCACCCGGTTCGATCCTCGGCCCTGTACTAATAACTTATTTAGTACTTAATTATATTATATTTATACAGTTTCGATGCCATCGCTCAACAAAGGTGAAGGAAAATATATACAATCACCAACACAACATGCACTGGTCCAAAATGGTGGATTAGGGGCTAGGGCCCCTAATTTATCTCTGAGAAAAGGCCAGTATCCCAGCAGTGGGATAAAATGATAGGCTGATAAAGATGAATAAATAATGAAAAAACAACAATAGCTGGCCATTAAAATTTACCTTTTTATTTTAATTTTACATAATTTCTATTAGAAAATGGTATATAACTTTCTTAATCAGAAACTCACTAACTCGCTGTTGTTTCATTGGAGTCAGATGCAAATCAATTAATACTAAATCGAAGATAGTGGTAAAAATATGCCTACGTCACTACTAGGAATTCCTTTTTTAGTTACGTATCTTTCTGGTTTTAATTCCGTATAGGTACGTGAAAACATATTTGTAACTAAAATTAACTTGACATCAGGCCTGTCAATTTACAGTAACAGCCTTTTCTCGGCAAATTCGCCCTTCACTATGAGTAAATACTGAAAGTTAGAGCCAACTAGAACCAATAGTTAGTGTTTCATCATTTCAGCCGTAGGACGTCCACTGCTGGACATAGGCCTCCCCCATCGATCTCCAAAAAGGCCGGTTGGAAGCGGCCTGCATCCAGCGTTTCCCTGCGGTCTCTTTTAGGTCGTCTGTCCATCTTGTGGGTGGACGTCCTACGCTGCGCTTGCCAGTCCGTGGTCTCCATTCCAGAACCTTTCGGCCCCATCGGCCATCTGTTCTGCGTGATATGTGCCCTGCCCACTGCCATTTCAACTTACTAATCCGGTGGGCTATGTCGGTGACTTTCGTTCGTCTACGGATCTCCTCATTTCGGATTCGATCTCGTAGAGAAACCCCGAGCATAGCCCTCTCCATAGCTCGTTGTGCGACTTTGAGCTTGCTTATGAGGCCCATAGTGAGAGACCACGTTTCAGTGCCGTATGTCATCACTGGTAACACACACTGGTCGAAGACTTTCGTCTTAAGGCACTGAGGTATTTTGGACGAGAAGACGTTGCGTAGTTTACCGAACGCTGCCCAGCCGAGTTGGATTCGCCGATTGACCTCTTTCTTGAAGTTGGACCTACCTAGTTCGACGGTTTGTCCTAGGTAGACGTACGCGTCAACAGCTTCAAGAACTGAGTTCCCAACTGATACTGGGGCGGGCACAACATGGATATTTGACATAACCTTTGTCTTGTCCATGTTCATTTTAAGGCCCACCTGTTGGGAGACTCGATTGAGGCCTTCGAGCATCATGCTGAGATCTTCCATCGATTCTGCCATGACCACAATATCGTCGGCAAACCGAAGGTGAGTGATGTACTCGCCGTTGATGTTGATGCCGAGTCCTTGCCATTCCAGGAGCTTGAAAGCATCTTCCATTGTGGCAGTGAACAGTTTCGGAGAGATAACGTCTCCCTGTCTCACGCCTCTTCGCAATGGAATTGCCTTCGAACTCTGCTCCTGTACTCGGACCGACATGGTGGCGTTATTGTACAAACACTTCAACACTTCGACATACCGATAGTCAATACGGCATCGCTGGAGAGACTCGAGCACCGCCCATGTCTCGACCGAATCAAAGGCTTTCTCATAGTCCACAAACGCTAAACATAGTGGCAAGTTATATTCTTCGGTCTTCTGTATAACTTGGCGTAGCGTGTGGATGTGGTCTATGGTACTATAGCCTTTTCGGAAACCGGCTTGTTCGATAGGCTGGAAGTCATCGAACCTGCGATCGAGACGATTCGTGATGACCCTCGAAAACAGCTTATAAACATGGCTCAGAAGCGAGATGGGTCTGTAGTTCTTCAGCAAGGTTTTGTCACCTGTCTTAAAGAACAGCACCACCACGCCTCTGTTCCATGCTTCTGGCGTTATATTTATATTATTATATTATATTATATATTATATTATATTATTATTATTAGTTATATTATAGTTAGTGTTTACCATTTCTTAAATCTTATCAAGCTAAGATCAGTGCCAAGTTTTTATGCCGTACCCGTTCGTATCGTAGAAGGCCGAATATCTAGCGCCCCAGGGGGACTAGACAAGAGCCACACAATGTTAGCGTTCACGCCTGCGGAATGAAATTGTATGAAAATGACATTGACAATGACATTAGCATGAGATAAATTATTTGAAGCTAATGTCATTTTCATACAATTTCATCTTTCCGCAGGCGTGAACGCTAACAGTGGGTGGCTCTTGTCTAGACCCTCTGAAGTAGTTGTCTCCGTAGTATTTATATTCTCTTTGGTTGTCTCCTGAATGTACCTAATGGGAAGCTATAGCCTAGTTTTGCTATATGGACTACATAATATGCAATCGAGGACTATATATATATGCAATAATGATAACATTGTTAGTTTACCCACGTAACTTTTCGAGTTAGTTAAAAGCGAAAAAAAGGAATAAATTCCCTTTAATTTAGGACTAACAAGAAGGCGAGTTTATTATATTGTGGTACAATCAAGCCATGTATGTAAATGAAATGTTTGGTTTAAATGTGTTATCATTTATTAGGTTAGATACAAATAAGGCGCAACAAGCTTCAGGCACACACCAATCCAGTCCCCTTAGACATTCTAAAAGGACAATGTAAAAATACCGCGCCCCTTTCAGTTTTGGCTTCGGTACTAGCTCGAGTTTAAGGCAAATCCAACCTGTATATTATCGAAGGGCTCCATATTATATACTACGGTATTAAGTTCCATCCCTTCATAGGATTCATCGACCTTAATTCGTCATGAAAGTACACGACCTTACCACGTAACAAATGGAAGGAACTAACTACCTAGACACGGGTTTCCAACACCCAGCTTGGCAGTTAGAGCCAGTAGTAGGTAGGTACATTCATTTGGTTCGAAAAAAAGAGGTTACTTGGTTAGTTTTCCAAATGGGTAATTTTATAGATTACGATGTGCTCTTACCGAATTTCAACTTTGCCAACACGTAACTATGCCGCTCGTGCCACCATATTGGACAAATGGCGCCTAATAGCAGTTTTTTTTACAAAATCTCCTTTAAGACTAATTTTACGATAAAAACGTTAAACATAATTAAACTATATTTCCTACAATTTATGTCTTAACATATTTTTTTGTAAACTCAATAGTTTTGGTATACGAGCGCCGCAAACCTATTATACCATTCCCCCTCTAAAAAGCTTATAAGCTGAAAACAGTGAATAAAATGCCCTTTTAATCACTATTTAGGTGTTTGAATTTAGAACACCAATATAATTATTCGACCTCCATCTCAATGCTATACAACCTCCTTGCGCAAAAAATACTCGATACAAACTATTTAAATCTTTCTTTTTCTCGTAGTCATGGTATAAAGTATAGTATGCAACTCTTGAATAAAACAGATTTTTATCGAGGACCATGAATCACTCGCTTCGCTCAGGATTCTAACACTTGAATAACTTGCTATGCTCGTGATTTAATCACCATGAATCACTTCCTACGGCCGTGATTCAGTCAAATCAAATAAAAAACATTTGTTAGGCAAAAAATTTAGCACTGCAGAGAATTGTATGTGGGCCCCTCGGCTCAGCCTGTGTCTTGGGTTCCGATGAGCAAGCAATTCCTGTTCTGACATATCGCACGCGCTTACAAGTGGGATTCACAATATAAAATATGAATTAAAAATACATTAAACTATAGGTACCTACAGATAAATTAAGCTAAAGTACATGCCTATAATTAAAGGGAAAAAAATAAGAAATCCATTACATACAAACAAAATTATATACCTAACATTGATTTTATAAATATTTATTTACGACCGCCTGTTATGAGTGAGTGTAGGTGAGTGGGGTGTGTGTGTGTGTGTGTGTGGGGTGAGTAGGTGAGTGTGCGAGCTGGATTAGAATTTTTAGAATGTTAGTCGTTAGAATCCTTCACTTGCGCGTGATTCATCTATGGCCCTCGCTTTAAATCCGTCCTTTATTCACTAATTGCATAATATACTATTGTTATCGACTTTTCGAAATTCGTGGAAAAAAAAAACGGCTGTTCCATACAAAAAACAACATCCGCTTAACAAAATGTATAAAAAAGCAGTTTTTTTTTTTGCTAATTTTGTTGTCTTAGTTAAAAAGTTTTTTTTTTTGACGTATTCAAGCCGCCTTAATAGTGCTAACAGACGCTCGAACCTGGCTGACTTCAACCGCCGTCTGACCAATGGGAGAGAAAGAGAGGGAAATATGATATTCTCACTCTTTCTCTCCCGTTGGTTGGACGGCGGTCCCTCAGCCGCGTTCGAGCGTCTGTTAATTAGCACTATTAGAGGATGCTAACTAATTACCAGTAACCCTGTATATGCAAGTATTTATTATGTTTTAAATAACAATATTTATCAAATTAGTAAACATGAAAAGTGATCATTGTAAAGTAGGTAGGCAGTAGTAAAAAATATTTTTTTTCTCTTTCCCTTGCTGTAATTGCAAAGTGAAGCTGAACAACGCTTATTGCAGACTTGCAGATTCGTTTCACAAAATTGGGCCCAGATTTTGAAATTCAACTATTTGGCGTTCGTATACAATACTTCTTTATTACGCACCGAAAATACAAATGAAACATAAACTAACATAAAAAACAAATATACGGCAGTATAATGGGCGGCCTTATCGCCTTAAGCGATTTCTTCCAGGCAACCTTTGGATGGACAGGACTAAAGAAATTGAAAAACGGTCCGTGGTGTACATAAAATAAACCTAAATAAATGTATATATCCCTACATTTATGTATACAATAAATACATAATACTACATACATACTCTAAATATATTTACTTTAAAAAGAATGGCACGGCAATCTTATCTTTGCCAGTTCCGTGAAGTCTTCCAACAATTCAATTCTATTTTCGTTCTACTTTCATAAGTTTTTTTCTTGTTTTAACATTTTTACAGTATATGTAGAGATATGTGCTGGGAATAGCATTTACAACTAGTGCCACCATATTTTGATTGGCACGTAAAATTGTAGGTTGTTCTAGAACAATAATCTTTATGCTATGTCAGATAGATGACAAGTCATCAAGCAACTCTATATAGATACATACTTAGGTATGTCATATATAAGAGTGGCTAGAATCACTCATATTCAAGATTAGGGGCTTGGAGTGTAGATATTGTACATGTCCCTCAGCCAAGATTATCCGAGCCAGCCCAGCTCCTTAAAATGCCGTGATGAGGCGAGGCGCTGGCACAGTTTCTCCAGTGTAGATTGGAGTGTAGAGATATGTATGACGAGGCTGATAGTTCTTAGACCACCTGAATGACACGCATAAAGATTGTTGTTCTAACAAACAACCTTCGTTTTACGCCGCCACAAACATAGTTACACTAGTTGAAAAATTAACCCAATAACCCAATTAACCCAATTTTCCCGAAATGCACAATTTTGGAATGTACGTCGCGTTTGCGCTCCAATTGTTTCACAAGATAGCCGCGCGGCGTTTTACAAGTTTACGATTCGAACACTCCTTTGCGCTACATGATTAAGACTCAGTCCAATGTCAAGGATCGTCTAGCCCGAGCCCGGTAAGACCGCGTTAAACCAACCATAAAAATGTGCTTCGTGCTTGTACCTTCACATTTGAGCTCGGGTTTGAAGAAGCCGTAGAGCAAGCCTCCGCAGTGGTCACAGAATGTAGGCGACACGAACTGGTGCGCGCGGAACCGATGCGGCACGTCCACTTTAAACCGCTCGCGGAGGTACTGCAACAATGTCAGATCATGGAGTACTCGAAATTTTATAATTATAAGTTCCACCAGTCTTCACTTCATCAAAATATACGTGAGCGTAAGCTGTTTTGGCATTGTGTTAATTATCCAGATTGACCGAGTATGGCTGTTGCTTGGCTTGCCTCCGTGACCATACCTCGACTGGGAGCCAAGGTTAGGTGCAAAAAAATGATTATATCTCAGCTGGCTTACTGACTCGAATCTCGCTCGGCTCGGCTTGCAAAGCATCCCACAATCCACATCCCAACATTCTGCCTCGAAAGACATGGCACGGATACGGCAAGCCAGAAGTCCGAGCCTGGCTCTTGAAGCGTAGTTACTCAAATAGCTTTAAACTTTCGCGATTTGAACACATGTTTTGAATTTTTATTGGGACTTATCGCGATGAACATAATATTCATCATCATCATCACCCAGAAGACGTCCACTGCTGAACATAGACCTCCCCCTTTAACCTCCACTGCACATTATATTATTTAGGTAAAAACAGGTTAGGTATTACGTATATAGTCGGTCTGGAGCATAGATGCTTAGTTGGTCTGGACCCTACTAAACCTGGTATTCAGGTGCCGTGTGCTTCAAAATCGAGCCACAGGAACTAGTGAGAAGTCAGAACTCACATTCAAGAAGCGTTTTTTTAATACTTTTAACAAAAATGCGTAAACCTATGAATTAGTATGAGATGAGTGCTCCTTATTATTACTATCTCGGGTCGAACCTGGACTAGATTAGCACAGGACCGAGGCAGATGGCATATCAAGAGAGAGGCCTATACCCAGCAATGGGATAACGAAGGCTGTGGATGATGATGATGATGAGAACTCCATATTATTATGCTTGCCAGCTCTAACTCTCATATTCTAACTAGTTAGGAACCTACTTGATACACACATCTTCAGTACCACAATCATAAATAGCAGTTACTGCTTAATGCTTACGTACATGCGTGCCTTTGCATGCCATTTCAAGCCCAGAGTGAATAGGTATCTTCTAAGGCGTGCTTCATCTTCGACCATATCTTTGCTTACCAACAGGCGAGTTGGTGGTCAAACGCGGACTTATCCGCGATAAAAAAATATCATGTCATGTCAATATACCTACTGATTTAGCATTTGTTATTTGGTCACGCGAAATATGCAACATATATTGACGCTTAAAATTCTTCTGTACGCAACTCTGGAGCTGTCAGTATCTCAAAAATTGAGAGGTTTTTAAGTAACACTGTCACATGTCTATGCTCGTCAGGGTTTGGATCCCGGGCCTGGTGTATTTTAAGCCAGGCTTTGTCTTGAAATCAGAGTATTACCACAGTAGCGTCAGACTGCGCCGATGAGCCCGGGCACTTCCCCAGCAGCTTGCTGTGGCATCTCTTGTGAACGGCAGTCTGGCACACCGCGCAGCGGTACCCTACAATATAATTACATAGAAAATATAGTTAGACAAATCACAACAATATTATACCTATACGTGTAAGATTGTGAGTAAGTGTGTGTGTATTTTCGTATTCAGCTCCGTAACGGATGAACTGATTTGGATGAAATTTGGTATGAAGGTAGCTTAAATCCTGGCTATACACATAATATGTTTTTATACTGAAAATTTTATGGTTCGTGTGGGATAGCAGCTAAAACGGAAAAGTCAAGCATAATAAAACACTGTCAAGTCCAAGTCACGCTTCAGTGAAAATTTTACTAGAAAATAGGCTTCTATAGAAATTTGGAAACAACACGAAAAGACGAGTTTCACTGCATTATATCATAATAACTTCTGCCCGCGGCTTCACCTGTTGCCTGTCTGTCGTTCCCGTCGATGCAGTGACCGCCGTATGCGCGAGCGAGACGCATTATATTTACGCGGGAGCGACAGAGACAGGGTCTGGGTGCTAGTTGTCCACTTCTTTGTATTTGTTCCAAGACATCCCCGATACACGAACATTCCCCCCCCCCCCCCGCCCCCCCACAAAACACCTAGCAATTCCATACATTCGACTCAATTTTTCGATTTGAATCCCTTGAACCTTGGCAGAATGCCCCCCCCCCCCCCCCCGAAAATGAAATCCTGGATCCGCCCCTGTACACGAAATCCTAATAATAGTCCGATCAGCTGCTCTATGTAGCATATACACATTATCGACCTCTTCTGGTTATTTCACTTTGGCTGCTAAAGATGAAATAAAATGTTGTCTATCGATAAGCTAGCGGCCAAAATAAATATAGATTTCTCTATCCCCGACTTTTTCCGAAGTTCACCCCGTTGCGTTGTGCTTTTTTATTAGTTATCGCTAAATATCACTTCCTATTAAATTTTACCTCGCGACCGCTTCCTATAAGCACTTTAGCTTGAAATAAAGTCGAAAAAGTCAAAGCTTTGACCCCCTTTATAAAACCCCTTTGAGTGGGAAATTTCCAAAATAATTTCTTAGTACGCGTTTTCACCCCTCTTTAAACACATCCTCTAAATTTCATGTCTCTAGAACCAACGGTTTAGGCTCTGCGTTGATATGTCAGTCACGGCGTTGAATTTGATACTTATGATATTTGATTTACCTTACATAGATGCCTCGTGCACATTATAGTTCTTATTGGTTACAATCGAAAAACACAGGTTTTGGAAAATAATACAAAGCCCGCGATAAAAAAAACACATTGGCGTCAAAACCTTTAATAGGTCGCGGCACTCATGACAGGAAAAGAGATATGTTCACTCTAAAGAAAAGCATCTAACATTTTGACTAGGCAGGTAGGAAGGTGTATTCATGTGCCAAACTGTTGCAGCAACGGAATTCGATCTCTGATTCATGATTGACATGTTGAAACGAATTTGAGAGCGGGACGATGAAAGCTTCCGAAGCAATGTGTCGGAAATGAAAAGAAATGTTCATTTTAAATTGTGCTCTGAAGCTAACAAAGTCGGTGATCATATTCGCAACCCGAATAATGGAATGAATAAAAGTAAAAAAAAGAATCTAGGTACAAAAGAGAAGGCAAATGACATCGGACAGGGATGTGAAAACGCTAGCAAGAGACAGTGAAGCCTGGAAGTTAATTCATCGACAAGAGCTACGCTCTTAAATGATGAATGAAAGACAAGGCACAGTGCATTTTTATGCAACCAACCGTGAAATTTAAGTCGACAAACGGACTCCGATCAAAGCCGAGAAATCGCCAGGCAGATGAAGACATTACAAGGCCTTCTAAAAGAGAACGATAAAATAAATTTGGTTAAGATCGGTTTTTATACTGGATATCAAAATTTCATTCTTTATGTATCATCGGTTATTTTTATTCTGCCCTCTTCTCTGTATGAAAGAAACATCATCTTAATCATATATCATATGAGTACACACCTTGCTTGCCAAACCCCCACAGGAACTCTTTGCAGAACGCGCAAAATGTTGGCTGCCGAAAGAACTTCGCTACGAAGCGATGCCCGTTCACTTCATGGACTCTGAAATCAAAGAATAGACGCGTTAGTTCCGAAATAAATTAAAAGAATTTTGTTTTCGCGAAATCTAAGCTGTAGGATTTAGAGTATTCTACGTCAGTACTGCGTGAATGCGTAAAAATATGAAGCATTATTATTCTTATATACACAAGAAAGTTTGTACATACTGGCTCATGATCTTCAACAATTTCTACTTCATTTATAGGATTAAATTCTATCTTGTAAGTGTGAAACGATGTTAAAGAAATACGAAATGGTAGTGATGTTTCCGAGCTACAAAATAACAAGACGGGAATGACAAACAGTGATGGATGACGCCCATTCGCAGCTAGGTATACCTAAGTAAACTACGTACTTACACTAGTTATATAGGTATACACAACACACTAGCCAAAAGAATATTAAACCCATGACGCGGTACATTCAGCGGTGTATATACCGTGACAAAATATTGCTTCCGAAAACGTTTTCACTCGGAGTAATTCCCACACGAAACATCAGTAGGATGATCATAGGATTTGTTAGACATTATATATGCTCGACGACGAAGTAAACAAAAGTTTGACTCAATTTTACGATGGGTATTTGACCTTAGGAAGTCTACTCCGCAACAGGTCAAAAATAGCAGAATGAGCGATCCCTTCTCGTTTATGATAATGTTCCGCATATTTCAACTGGCACGAGGTGCCGATGTTCGAATTACGATGTTGTTGTTTTGCCTATACGTAGTAGGTACGCGTATACTTAGTAAATGCATTCTGCCTTACACTACAGTACACTTTGTAGTGGTCTAGATGTACATAGAACTCTTTGTAGTCCCTTTGCCAGTTACCCAACCGCTAAGTAGTGTGTAAACATTTCTGTGTTCTGGATTAAAGAGCAATGAGTCCAGTGAAAGTATAGGGCTTTTTTTATTAACTTATACTGTCCCACTTCTGGGAAAAGGTCTCCCCCATCTCTTTCCAGACAGTGCGATCTCCCCCCATACTTGACTACTGTAGGTATTCGGAACGTATCGAGGTCATTGCGCCAGCGTTTCCTCGGCCTGCCTTGGCTCTTTCGTCCTTTTTCAGCAAAGATAATTTTTATTGTCATTGGTTTTCAGG
Source organism: Agriopis aurantiaria (assembly GCA_914767915.1). Taxonomy (NCBI): domain Eukaryota; kingdom Metazoa; phylum Arthropoda; class Insecta; order Lepidoptera; family Geometridae; genus Agriopis; species Agriopis aurantiaria. Next base: position 13,729,313 of record OU611989.1, on the reverse strand, counting down.
CACCCACTGTGCGATCCTCTGGGCTCATCTGTGGAGGCACTGAGCTGTTATAGGCTCGCGAGACGCTTAGCATCAGACTGCTCGCTCATTTGCATAAAGAAAAAATTTAAGAGAATCATGAGAAACCAGGTAATGAAAAAGCTTAGAATTAGGCTGTTGCTGTGGTTTTGAATGTATAGATGCTTCATGCAATCCAGTAGCGATTTTGATTTCTTCTATGGCTTTGCAAAGTAACTAAGTAAGAAAAGTAAGCATATGCAGTCAAAATTGCAAATTTTTCATCATCTCCATGTTCACCCACACCCCTGAAGCAGCTGTGCCATTTTACACTCTGATAGGCACTTTAAACCCATCCAACTTTTTTAGTATGGAAAAACAACGTGTAATGAATCAGAATATTACAATATACAGAATGACGCAAATGATGGTAAGTTCTACTTACTTGTGATGCTTGATGGCCCCGCGCCGCTGCGTGATCCGCTTGCCCCGCGAGCGGCGCACCAGTCCCTCGCCGCCCTCGCTGCAGCCCCCGCCCGGGATCCACTGAAAACGACGCAAAGGCACACATCAGTGTTACTGTTTCAAGTTACACCCACTCTGGGCGATAAAACATAATGATGAGAAAAATCTAAGAAGTTTAGTACGCTTTTCATGATTTCATACAAAATCCATTGAAAGCGTTAGTACCTACTACCTACCTATTAACTATTATCAGCAGTAGTATAGTAGGCATGCTACTGCTGCACCGTTTACGTTTTTTGAATTGGCTAACGGCGGGATTAGACCCAGCAATGATCCAGAATATGTCGACAGCAATTTTATGCGTACTAGAATTCTGCAAATGTTTGGAAAACATTCATGGCGTCTGCAAATTACAGTTAGGTACCACAAAATTACCTAACTAGTGAAATGATCGAGATTCTTAAAATTATTTTGAAGTCCTCCTCTAAGCGATATGTATCTAAAGCGTTTTGCACACGGTGCGTCTAAGTTGCACAGACTGAAAAGGACGCACGTATCATTATATATTATGTGTACCCCAGCTCTCGCGTGCACGCCTTTGTTCTAAGTTGTGCAGGTTACTTCTCCGTGTGCAAGACGCAACATATCATTCCAATTATTGTTAACGACCGAAGGAAAACTTAATTCCTATAGATATTACCTATCATTAATCACCTACCTACATGCTAGTTGCATAAAGGATAAGTTTTCTGTAGGTACATACTTTGTTGTAGAGTATAATAATTTCTTATATCCGACTCCATGATTCGCCTCTCCTTTCGCTGTCTGTGACGGTGCCAAAAGATGAATCATTAGACTGCAGCGGACGTTCAAATGGACTAGATTTTATGTTAATTTAGTAACCCAGCCCAACATACCACCCACGTACCTAGGTACTTAACCTACGTGCTAGGTACTATTGAAAAGTAAAGTAGTCTTTTGATTTCGTGCTTTAGTCTTCTGTGATTGTCAAAAATATTCAAACGTAGTATACAGCATATAAAAGTAAGCGCGGAGTGAAATAACGGTTTTTTTCATGCATTTTGAACAATAATGCGCTAGGCAGGAATGTGTAGTACAATATTACAGCTACTGCTAGGAATAATATACTTAGTTCTTATCATGTAATAGTATGCTCTCGACGCTGTAGTTTGAATAAGAAAGACGTTGATGTAAATTCCCACCTTTATAGTGACGCGAGAGATTATTGGCTACGCCTGGCCGCGGCGATGCATTGCCAAATCGACGCACCGATTCAAACGAGCACAATAGAATTCGATTTGCATTGTTCCGGCCGACACGACGCCACGGTTTTGTTTACATAAGCTGCTACAGCGCACATGTGTAGTGTACCGCGGCTCAGACGCCGGACAACGTTTCGTTTACAACAACACCACAAACTCGCTCGAAGCCAATTTTTTTCTCTCTGTGCTAAATCAGAAATTGGACATACCCGAAACCACGATGACATCGCAGTCTGCAGTTGGATCGCCAACTCACACGTCACAGGCGGAGGCGGGCAATTATGCCATACTCGATAAACATAGATTTTTATATTAATGTAGCACCCTTTCAGCTGAAGGGACACAACTAGATCGGATGGTATTTGCATAGAAAGCGTCGTGCTCAAGGCCCGCAAATTCCCTGGCATGAATTCGAATGATTACATCTGTAAAATATAGTATGTATGTCAAATCGCCAAAATTGAGAGCCAGTTTGTCATATGTAATTTGGGGTCGTCACATGATTGATTGGTGACTCATGGTAGGTACGTAACAGTATTCAGGAATATTTCTGTTATACCCATAAGCAATAAGTATTCCCGATCTCGTAATCGTTTGATTTCGTGCTTCAGTCTTCCCAATGTCTGAGTGATCGTCAAAAATGTTCAGACGCATAGATGATCTTATTTAATACAGGTAAAATGACGGTAAAATGAAAATTTAATATCAAATCCTATGGATATGGTATTCTGTGTCTAAAAAAAAGAAGTCTAGGAAGATTGCTCGCAGCTATGGCTTTTTGATTACTAAAGCACCTGCCTCTTTACCTTCCTGTTATCAGACTGCTTTTATTACCAAGTCCTTTGCTCAAGATCAAGTCTACGTTTATATTCGTACCTATTTTCAATAACAGGTATGTTCCATCTTATTTGCTCGAGTAAAGTTATTCGTAACATAAACGTTTGCAGGCCAAATAATGGGAGGAATCAAACGAGCATCAAGGTTGAGTGGCATGGTATCGTACGGTAAATGCACGGCTATAAATAGAGGGTAGCACACCGTGAACGCGCAATACGGTTCACACGATGCCACCGTTGTTATGTTTCTTCTATTGGATACTTCATATATAAAGACGTCACAGCTCATTCAAGATGTTGAATCCTGTGGCATTTTATTTTTGTTGACAACGCGGTAGTTAGTATGTTACTGTTACACAGGTGGGCAGGGCACATATCACGCAGAACAGATGGCCGATGGAGCCGAAAGGTTCTGGAATGGAGACCACGGACCGGTAAGCGCAACGTAGGACGTCCACCCACAAGATGGACAGACGACCTAAAAAGACCGCAGGGACACGCTGGATGCAGGCCGCTTCCAACCGGCCCTGTTGGATCGATGGGGGAGGCCTATGTCCAGCAGTGGACGTCCTATGGCTGAAATTATGACACAGGTGTTATAAGGTACACCTACATACCGAGTTGATCCTTTAGGTACTCTAGTTAGTTTAAGTATCAAGACAAAGACTACATTCACAAGACCAAGGACAACGTCTAGAAAATATTTTAACATAAGGCGGTAGTTTTCCCACTGTTTCGTTTGTTTATTCCGACAAGCTTAAAGAGTCTTAAACCGAAGGTTAGAAAGCGTAAAAAAAGTTATAGAGCTTAAACTGAAAACTGACTGAAAGCACTAAAGCTCGTGAATCGTGAGCTTTATAATGCTAAGTGATCATAATACAAAAAAACCGGACAAGTACGAGTAGGACTCGTGCTCTGAGGGTTCCGTTAGACGGAACCCTCAGAGCGAGAGACCAAAAAAAAATCTAACTGAAGTTAAAATATTGAAAGACAAACTTAAGTTTGTAGTTTTTTTTTTACTGGGCAAGTGCCTTTAATCATCATTTCAGCCGTAGGACGTCCACTGCTGGACATAGGCCTCCCCCATCGATCTCCAAAAGGGCCGGTTGGAAGCGGCCTGCATCCAGCGTTTCCCTGCGGTCTCTTTTAGGTCGTCTGTCCATCTTGTGGGTGGACGTCCTACGCTGCGCTTACCAGTCCGTGGTCGCCATTCCAGAACCTTTCGGCCCCATCGGCCATCTGTTCTGCGTGATATGTGCCCTGCCCACTGCCATTTCAACTTACTAATCCGGTGGGCTATGTCGGTGACTTTCGTTCGTCTACGGATCTCCTCATTTCGGATTCGATCTCGTAGAGAAACCCCGAGCATAGCCCTCTCCATAGCTCGTTGTGCGACTTTGAGCTTGCTTATGAGGCCCATAGTGAGAGACCACGTTTCAGTGCCGTATGTCATCACTGGTAACACACACTGGTCGAAGACTTTCGTCTTAAGGCACTGAGGTATTTTGACGAGAAGACGTTGCGTAGTTTACCGAACGCTGCCCAGCCGAGTTGGATTCGCCGATTGACCTCTTTCTTGAAGTTGGACCTACCTAGTTCGACTGTTTGTCCTAGGTAGACGTACGCGTCAACAGCTTCAAGAACTGAGTTCCCAACTGATACTGGGGTGGGCACAACATGGATATTTGACATGACCTTTGTCTTGTCCATGTTCATTTTAAGGCCCACCTGTTGGGAGACTCGATTGAGGCCTTCGAGCATCATGCTGAGATCTTCCATCGACTCTGCCATGACCACAATATCGTCGGCAAACCGAAGGTGACTGATGTACTCGCCGTTGATGTTGATGCCGAGTCCTTGCCATTCCAGGAGCTTGAAGGCATCTTCCATTGTGGCAGTGAACAGTTTCGGAGAGATAACGTCTCCCTGTCTCACGCCTCTTCGCAATGGAATTGCCTTCGAACTCTGCTCCTGTACTCGGACCGACATGGTGGCGTTATTGTACAAACACTTCAACACTTCGACATACCGATAGTCAATACGGCATCGCTGGAGAGACTCGAGCACCGCCCATGTCTCGAACGAATCAAAGGCTTTCTCATAGTCCACAAACGCCAAACATAGTGGCAAGTTATATTCTTCGGTCTTCTGTATAAGTTGGCGTAGCGTGTGGATGTGGTCTATGGTACTATAGCCTTTTCAGAAACCGGCTTGTTCGATAGGCTGGAAGTCATCGAACCTGCGATCGAGACGATTCGTGATGACCCTCGAAAACAGCTTATAAACATGGCTCAGAAGCGAGATGGGTCTGTAATTCTTCAGCAAGGTTTTGTCACCTTTCTTAAAGAACAGCACTACCACGCCTCTGTTCCTTTGCCTTTAATAACTAAACAAAATACAAGCTAAAACTAACACTACAAATACAGTTAGACTGCCCATAGACCGTTGAAAGTCTAAAGACAATCCAAATGCTCAAGCCCACTACCAGTTGGCAGCGTACCCAACATGCTGGCGGCATTACCACGTTGAATGGCAATGCTAATGCGTTGAGCCAGAAACACGCCAGCATTTGGTCACGCGTCGCATTAACCAGGCGCTCTGAAAGATTTTTGAAAATGAGGTGAGTTCCCGGTCCCCAAGGGCCCAATGTCTCGACCCCAAACGCCTCAAATATGTAACCACTGCCGAGGTTAGCATATTTGCGACGCTTGTGCTGCTCTGCCGAATTAGCAGCCGCGCCAGCCCTACCCTGTGTCTCAGGAAGATGTGACGGCGCCAAAGTATCGACACAAGTTGCGTCCCATACAAGGGGCCGCCCCAACCTCCAGGGCACAAGTGTCATACCGTCAGGCCTCTTTCCATCGTCACGCGCAAGACCACTTGGTTTGAGCACAGCTGCGACATTGGCGGTGGAAAGTGCCCTGCGTATGATGTCGTTCAGGCTAGCGTGTCGGCCAATACGACCAGCGCTTCTCGAGCAAGAGAGACCATGGTGACCGAGCTGGTCAACAGCAGTACCACACTGACAGCGATGGGCCTCACAGCACCTTGCACCCAAGTGTAAGCTGACAGCTAGACGAAATGCGGTTGGATCTAAAAGGCTACCTGTGTTAAAAGAGGGCATGGCTTGCAACCAAAGTCCCGATTCCCAAACAGAGACAGCAAGAATACGAGCGCGATCTGCAATACTAGGACACGTATCTAGTAGCGATTTCCATGCTAGTTCGCAGATCGGCCGATCCCACAGTCTCTGGGAAGACAACTTTGAAGTTTGTAGTTGACAATAAGGTTCTTCCATACATCCCAACTACAAAATGTAAGTTTGTAATAGCAAAATAATTATTTTTAAATACCTTCAAATTTATAATTTTCGGATTTATTCCTATATATGTACTATGAGACCTTGCCTCTTGCCAAATTTCATGATTCTAGGTCAACGGGAAGTACCCTATAGGTTTTGATTCCCCTGTGAAATCGCAAAATATACGACATAAAGGAACCCTAAGAGCGCGAGACCAAAAAAAAAACTAACTGAAGTTAAAATATTGAAAGACAAACTTAAGTTTGTAGTTGACAATAAGGTTCTTCCATACATTCCAACTACAAAATGTAAGTTTGTAATAGCAAAATAATCATTTTTAAATGATATACCTTCATATTTATAACTTTCGGATTTATTCCTATATATGTGCTATGAGACCTTGCTTTTTGCCAAATTTCATGATTCTAGGTCAACGGGAAGTACCCTATAGGTTTTGGTTCCCCTGTGAAATCGCTAAATATGCGACATAAACGTTCATATCTTTTGATTGCGTTGACTTACAACTTTTATTTTTTTACAGCCGAAAGAAACCGTAGACCCAAGTATTTAGTATAAATTTCAACTTGCTACCTTTACGCGTTCTTGAGAAAAAGGGTCTTGACAGACGGACAGACAGACAGACAGACAGACGGACAACGAAGTGATCCTATAAGGGTTCCGTTTTTTCCTTTTGAGGTACGGAACCCTAAAAAAACGGGCATTTTTTTTTTTAATTTCCTTCATGTTAATTTACTACTTAGGTAGTAAAGACGAGTATAAAGCTTTTCTTCCAATTAATATTATTGGAAAAAGCTCAGTGCTGTGAGGTGTAACGGTCGAGAGAGTTTTACAATCTGTTTTCTTTCATGGTTTATGAAACTTAAACGTACATATCTACTACACAAAAAAACGATAACGACAGATAATTTGCATATTTGTGCAAAAATATAATGTGAGTGAAAGTTCGTTAGCGTCGAGCAACGACTCTAGTAAATAAACAGTCGTTAAAATGATGACAAGATCATAACACGGCTATCGTATGCGTAATTAATCGCGTTACGTCTCATTAAGAGTTTGTTTATACACAAGTATTAGTAGAAAACGGTGAAACTCACATTGTCCGCGAGAAGGCGCTGATGGGCGGGCGGGCGCGGGCGCGAGGGCGCGCGCGCTTTCGGCGCGGGCGAGGTGCGGCGGCGCGCCCCCCCGCCCGTGAATATCATCGGCGCGCGCGCATGCCTGGACAGCGCCTGCGACGCCGACGCCGCCGCCGCAGCCCTACGCCACCTCTGCCGCCGCCAGCTCCCGACACACGCCGCTCGTCAGCCGCACGCTTCCCGCGCACTCGCGTATTTATAAACGGAATTCCACGCGCGCTATTCGGAGCCGGATACAACTTTTTACACGACTTTCGGCACTTACGTCGTCCGGAGCACTGAATAGCCGGTCTCGGGCTCCCGGCCCGTCTACGTCTGCCGGAGCCCGTGTGACTCACACCGCCCGCACCTTTACACCTAAACTTAAATACGCTCAAAAATAAAGGTGCTTAAAATAATTATTCGGCAGGCGCGAACGATGCAGCGATAGAGAGATAAAATAAATGTTGATATATTTAGACGCCCCAAATGTTTATTTCTTTACACATTCCGACAATAGCAAATGAAACATCACTTTAGTGAAGATTGTTTTGAATTGTTTGGGCCGTTTCTCCACTTCGTAACTTCTGTATTCGAGTTACGCCGATTGACTTTAGTGTGTATTAGGAATCTAGTCTCTACCTATTACAATATTTGAAACGTTTAGGAATTCATTAGTGATAACTTACGTAGTCGGTCACAACAGATCAGTGAAGTTCAAGCGAAGGCCACCTTAAACCCATCAGTATTAATTTATGTAACATTCTCTATGGGTACCAACGACCTTGCCTAAAACGATTTTAGGCATATAGAAGCCCAACAAAAATAAATTCAATGATTACAATTATTGTTTTTAGTAAATATGATACCTATTTGATTTGATATTTTATATTAGCACTTAAGTTTTCATTTAAATCAATACACACAAAACAGACATAACAGTAAACAGCCAAAACAGAATAACGATGGGAGAGCGTGATTAGCATTCACATTTCATAACTACTTATACCTCAATAAGCCTCCAACTGATGAGCACGTAGAAAAAAGGGAAATAAGCTACCTCGTTTATCTTATTTCCCGAGACCTATTTCTTTTATCTAAATTTCTTTCAAAAACCCGACGAAGTAGACATATATTTAATCACAAGTAACTGCCTAGATATATCTTCGAATGCACGGGGTAAATACGGCTTTGGTACCCCCCTATCTACCATAAGCACCGATTATAAGGGGGATCTTTGGGCTCGTGGATTTGGGGATCTGACCTCCGATTCAAGCGAGCCCTGGAAAGACAACGACAACGGGGAAAGGACTGGAATGCCAGCATTTCCCGGGTGTTGCCTCAAGCTACGTGCTACAGGATGTTTCGGACGTCGGTGCGTTCCTATGGGGATCCCAGGCTACTGAAGAGGTTTTAGTAGCTACAATCCTACATCTCCTGGCTGTACTCCAATACAGCCTGGCAGCTTTAGGAGATGAGAGAGAAAGATAGCCCGTTGGTCTAGTTGATAGTGAACTTACCTTCTGAGCTTGGGGGCGTGGGTTCGATTCCCACCTAGGACAAACATTTACGTGATGAACATTTGTGTTTGTTCTATATCTGGTTGTTAACATCTATTTAAGTATGTAATTAAAACTATATATCTATTTATATCAGTCTCTGGCAGCCATATCACAAGCTTTGCTTACTTTGGGGTCAGATGACCGTGAGTGCAAAAATGTCCCGGATATTATTATTATTTCTTTTCCGATACAAAAAAGGCATATTTTTTTTAAAAGTTATTTTAGATTCTAATTTAGATTAAAATAGCCAGACTTTCTCTCATTTGACACAAGTAAATTTTCCTTAAATAATAAATTAAGCCCACGCTTTATTTACCTTCTAGATGCGCCCCGCAATATGCCCGCGTTCAAATTGATGTTTCGCAAGACTCTCAAGTGAGGATCAATAGGTAACTGATAAAAAAAAATGCCTATGGGTGATTCCAGAACGTAAACTATCTACATTCAAAACTTTATCAAAATCGGTTTAGTAGTTACGGAGATAGACGTGGTAACAAACGATCACACAAACTTTCGCGTTCATAATATTAGTAGGATATGCACAGTGAAAGTAAAACTAATGTCGTCGTATATGATTCTGTCGCTATTCCAAAAGCACTGGATACATCTAAATCTGTTCTCCATTGAACAATAGCCATAGATAATAGCCACAGAACTGAAGCGCCGAAGCAAGCCAAACGACTCCTAGACGTCGTCATCTGGCTATGAAACACCAATAAATATTCGAACGATACAAACATCGGTCAATTTTACGACCGACCTTTGCTATAGAGCGCTGCGCAAACAATCCATTTTAACCGACTTCAAAAAAGGGGGTTCTCAATTCGTTTTTTTTTTACGTTTGCTCCTTCATTTATAAACAGATTTGGAAAATGTTTTTTATTACAAGGATATACTTTCAGGTTGGTCACAGATATTTCATCAAATCGGTTTAGTAGTTTGGTTTTTAAATCAGAATAACTGGTTTAATCCGCTTTTGACCACCAACTCGCCTGTTGGTAAGCGACGATGTGGTCGAAGATGAAGCACGCAGACTTAGAAGATACCTATTCGCTCTGAAGATAATTATTCAGTAGACGAGATTAAATAAAAGAATAGATGTGGTTACAACAATCAAGAAAACATATTTAAGTTCTAATAGTTTAATAAGCACTATGTCACTAAGCACTAATATCTATAGACGTATTCAAGAAATCAACAGGATAAAACTGTGGATCTTCTAACGGCTCGTAGCTATTGCCGATCCAGAAAAGTAAACAACGTGTATGAAGATTTCAAAACCTGGAAAAGGAAAGAGCTTTAGAAACTAGATGAAAAGAACTTATAGTGATAACATTACAAATGTTAAGTTTTTTTTTTAATATTTTGAATATTTTTTTTTTCATCCTCGGCCCTTCATTCGCTTACCATCGGGCGAGTTGGTGGTCAAACGCAAGCCTATTACTATATAGGTGATTTTGTATTTTTTTGTGCTTACTAGAAACTAGGTGGCCATATGCAAAGTTTTCCAAAAAGAAAGAGTTTGGTCTAAGGTTGTTAATGATTTAAGATTAAAAAATATCTGAAATAGAGATAAAATTTATAATATGTTTAAACGTAAAAAGTGTTATAATTTTAACTTGCGTCTTGTCTATCTGTGGCATCGTAGTTCCCAAACGGCTTAACCAATGGATTTCGTTTTTTTTTTTTGTTTGAAAGGTGACTTGATCGAGTCTATTCTTAGCTATGTTTCAAGAAAATCTATTCAGCAATTTGAAGATTATCAGCTCTTTTAACGTTATTTTTTTTTTTACTTTTCCTTGCAATGATGCGATCTACGATGGATCACGCATGCCTAGAAGAAACCTTTTTAATATTTAAAACGCAACTTTTATTTTCGCCAAAATTTAACGATGTTTTGGATATTTTTTGTTAGGTTTCACTTTTCAAAGATTTAACGAACCTATTTCCGAGCGGGTATAGTAAAAATAAATGAAAACTGCATAAAGTATCTAATATGAACTTACTGAAATATATGTTTCGAGCGACATGGGCACGACGTTCGCGATCCTCGGAGCAATGGGGCGGCAGGAGGCCTGCATCAGCACGAGCAGCTGGCGCCGGAACCGCGGCGACAGAGAGAGCCACTCGCTGTTGTACACTGACTGGTTCACCAGCTCACTCTGTAACATTTTTATTTTATAGACTAGCTGACCCGACAAACGTTGTTCTGACTAAATTTCAATCTTTATCTCTGTATAAAACAAAGTCGGGTTAATTACACCATTTAAAACTCAAGAATGGCTAGACCGATTTTCATGATCTTTGATTTGTTGGATTTCTTTCCGCCCCGAATAGAATAAAAGTAATCGTTTTTGCAAGACTAACGCACGGCAATTGATTTTTATATAGATATAGAATACTGGCTCCGCCCCGCGGTATCACCCGCGTGGATAACTTTTTTTAAACTCTTTATTAGCATCAGCTATCTGCCGGTGAAACTCCCGTCTAATCGGTCCAGCCGTTTTGAAGTCCATAGGGAATATACATATACACACGTCGCCTTTTATTTACATAAAATATAGATAGGTAGATGTAAAAGGCATAAACATAATGAATGCTTGTGTGTTTGGCTGTTGGTTTGTTTTGTTCCTCTTTCACGCAGCAGCTGGGCTATGGATTGACGTGATTTTTTTGACATATTATGATACCTACTTTTTATACCGTTAATTGTACCATTCCCGAGGGAATATCCACGCGGGTAAAGCCATGGAGCGTCAGTATAAAATAAGTTAAAACAAAAAGCAGAGACAACAAGTTGTTCAGACTGTAGAGTTTAAAAAGGCGGTATTGTTCTATTAGCTCGGTCCATAATTACTTCACGCAGAACAGATGGCCGATGGGGCCGAAAGGTTCTCGAATGGAGACCACGGACCGGTAAACTCAGCGTAGGACGTCCACCCACAAGATAGACAGTCGACCTAAAAGAGACCGCAGGGAAACGCTGGATGCAGGCCGCTTCCAACCGGCCCTTTTGGAGATCAATGGGGGAGGCCAGCAGTGGACGTCCTATGGCTAAAATGATGATGATGAAAATACATACCTCATATTTTAACTGTGTCCCAAAATAACAATAAATGAATAACTGAGCCAGCATACAACCCAAGTACATAGCCATTGACACAAACTCTGCAGAGAGGAGGCTTAGCTGAAACAATGATCATATAAAAGTATTGATAATAAACCTTATGTAAAATGCATTATATTCACCAGATAACAAAGTTGCCGACATAGCTCAGCGTATTAGCAAACTAAAGTACCAGTGGGTAGGTCATATCCTTCGCAGAACCAATAACCGTTGGGGTAGACGTGTTCTAGTGAAACCACGAATTAGCAATCGTAGTGTAGGACGTGTCTTGGGAGAGGCGAATGGCCAGCAGTGAAAAGACTTTACAGCCATTTTTGCAACGAGGTATTTACTTACGCCAACAATTTTATAAACGGTCATACAAATCACCCAAGCCATAACGAGAAACTGCCATGCCATTGCTTCTGCAAAAATGGCTCCCACTTCTTTGACATACCTGGAAAATAGAGGAATAAGACAAACGATTCTAAACTAAAACTTGTGTAGCGAGTAGGTAACACAGTAATAATAATTATGTCTACCAAAGGGTAAGATTTCGATCTGAAGCAATATCTTGCTGGTTGATTAGATGTGATCATACCATATGATAAATACTCTTATTTCGAACTGTTTAGTAGCCAAATATTCTAAAATATAAAGTACTCGTTATTACCCAATAATCTGTTTATAATGTTCCACGCATCGTATGAAACGCCTCTGCAACAGAATTCTTTCGTCTTCATTGTTTCTGTAGACGTTCTGTTTATTGTGTCTCCCAATTAATCGGTCGTTTATTTTTACACCGTCGACGAGTTGTTCGAGATTATGTCTCAGCATCTGTATCTGGGTTTTGGCTTGTGAGTAAAACGCCACGATCGTGCAGTCCATAGTAACGTTCCCATACGCCTGCAGAGTTATCGCTATGGACATGTAAGCGTGCGCGAGCGCATATCTAAAAATGTTAAATCATAAAAGCAATAAAACATCAAAAGGCACTTAGATCTCAATTTGTATGTGTACTGGGATTACGTTTTATTTTATACGACACGACATGAAGGCCGCGGTCTAGAAGCACTCAGAGAAAGATAAATATTTTTTATGCGAATGTAACGAGTGGAAGTTTGAGGAGATTATTAACATCACACTAATAATAAATGGGAAAGTATTTATTTATGTGTTCCTATTTCACGAAGCTACAGAGCAACGGATAGACGTGATTTTTTTTGCTTTGTTATAGGAAGGTAGTTGGAGAGCCGGAGTGACATAGATACGCTAGAGTTGTGCCGGATGAGGTAGTGAGGTCGTTTTGTTTTACCACTACATTCCTTGTTACAATACGGCACGGAGTTGTTCGGCAGGGCAGTAGACTGGGAGCGTGTTTTCTTACTGCAAAAGCGCGCTGTCCGAGTTATTGCGGGGATCCCACAGGATGTCTCCGTACACCTACATTTTAAGAGGCTATGGATCCTGACTGGTCATATTCCAAGTTGCGGTATATGTCAGATTAATTATAACATATTTCTATAATTTTTTGCTTTAGTAGATACTAGTAACAAATATGACCTGTAATTAGTGTTACCAATATAATTATCATGATGTATCCCTGAAAATGTAAAGTTCCTGAAGATTCCTTCAGGAACTTTGAACTTCAGGTCCACGCGGGAGAATGAGCGAGGCGTAGCTAGTTTTAAAATAAATTATCTTGACATTGAATAACCGTCCTCCTCACTCCTATTGTGTTGTGCCCGACAGGGTGTCCATATGAAACTATGTAGCTACGTGCTAATTTATGGAATATGTATGGAAGCAATAAAGAATCTTAATCTGAAACTAACTTTTTCATACAGTATGAAAAAACACAGTATGACGTCACAAAATGTGTCGAAGCACTCACGCTACAGTCGGGGTAGTGTCAAACGGAATATAACCAGTGAACTGGTCCGGTTGGCCCTGTAGCCTGTTGATGACCGGGTAAGCGGACCACAGGGCGCCACACATAAACACCGCACAGTGATACAGTTTCAGGAGGCGGGACATCAATACGGCTTCGCGATTTATCAGCTCCACGTGGTGTAGGTTGGTGGCGGAGTAAAGCTTTCCTGACAAAAAAGGGGTTGTCTGTAAAATCGGTTTACGGGCGATCATTTTACGTGATAACACTTAGGCCGATCGTGCCTCTCTATCGCTAGTTCCGCGCTCTCGCTTGCACGCGCGGCTCAGGCACGTGACAATCTTACGTGCGTGCAGCCGGCGTTCATCGATTCATAAGACGTTATCACGTCAAAAAAATTAGAATCAAAGTATCTCCGATCAGACAAACACGGGAAATATGGTAAAGTAGCGTGGCGGGTGCTAACGCATCGACCTAAATCAGGCTTGATGCTTGAAAACATCGTTCACACCTCGATAACCTTTCAATTGTTTTGCCATGACTTTCCGCACTCTGCTCATTACTACAAATATACAAAAAAAAAACATACAGTCGAATTGATAACCTCCTCCTTTTCGAAGTCGGTTAAAATACCTGATCGTTGTCGGGTCAAGACTTGAGACATTCGACGAATCAGCAGATAGAAATGCTAACCGTTTGTGATGCGGATGATGGTGTCGACACGTTGGCTCCTTAAATTGAAAGCAACTTGTTTCCCGAGGGCGTTCAATGTAGTCAAGAGGATGAAAAGAGAGTCCACCAACAGGTCAGTGCTGTGACGAACCTGTAGGCAGAATAACAAAACATTTCAGGTTTTGGGAACTACCTGTAGGTACCTACGTGCATTTTTTAATGGTGTTGGTCGAACTATCAATCAGATAGAAGAGTATAATATAAAAGAATAGAAGATAGATAGAAGGGATATATGGTACGGTGTGCCACGACACCGTACCATATATCCCTACAAGTGGTGGCGGTACATGTTTCTTAGTGTGCGTGAAAACATTTAAACACAAACGATAATTATAGTAAGGCATAATCTCCCTTGTTTGCAATTTACCCATCCCGACCTCTGGCATCTATTGGCTATTATTATTTGAGTGAGACACAAAGTGAGCTCAGGGTAGTCCCTCGGAGAGCTATGCAACGTGCAATACGTAAGATCGTATCTGAAGTAATTCGCCAAAAGACCAAAATTCCAGAACCGCATTGGTTAACTGAAGCGGCTTGCCACAAAACAGATAATTCTTGGTGGAAACGCGTCTTCTGTGAATAGAGTGAAGAGCACGGATCGGCAATGCACGAAATGAGTGACGATTGGACTGCGGAAGGCAGATTATCTCCTTTCTGCGATCGGCTTGGCCATGAGAAGTTTATATGTGTGGTGGTCGTTTACGGGGAAAGCAGTGACTGGTAAAGTCGAAGATCAACCCAAGTGGTGTGCTTTGGGAAAGGCCTGTGCCCAGCTGTGGACTGATAACGATTCGAGATAGAAAATGACACCACACCTGAACTACTTTGATCAGATGCTGCAAGTTGTAAGAGATCAACACCGTCCATATCACGACACGGAATGCGTGGTGTAACCCCAGTTGCGTTGGAGTGCGATCTCTCAAGACAAACTTGAAGTAGCCCACTCTCGCCAAGGCGTCAAAGTGAGGCCGCAAAGTACTAAACGTAGAACACGAATTAACGTCCATCTTTCAAAATGTCTGGTCTTTAGAGAAACTTAAACAGAACAATGAAGAAGCAAATAAGTCAATGGGTACTTCGTTTGTTTTAGTTTTAGAAAATTATTTACTGTTTATTTGACTCTAATTAGTGTATACACCTACAGGATGATTTCAAAAGTTATCATTTCTAATTAGAAATGTACCGAGTTTTTACATTAGGTACCGATGTTCGATGCCTTTCGAAAGTTGACTTCACAATATGGATTTAGTAGCAAAACTATTTGTCAAAATAATGTTTTGTTTATAAAACTGGACAAAAACGAAAACTTCTCTATAATCTGCCTATAACTATGTAATCCAGTTTTTTTTTTGTTCCAACGATTGAGCAAAAAGTGTTTGGTAATAACTGCACTAGTACAAGCTCTAAAAGCTATTAATTCATTATGAAACAGAAAATACAAACACCCTATATAATGAAACAGTAAGCTACCGCTTTACTTAGGTGTTAATTTTGTGACAACAACACACTGTACGGAGTCATTATCGGCCAATTATGTCGTTTGGATAATAAGCAGTTATGATTCCAATAAATGATTGGGAACAATACACATATAAGTAGAATTGCTTTGCAAGCACATAGATGTTGTCTGGTACAGTATTCACGGAAAAGAAAATCTGAATTTGCCTATACAAATGTAGATGAATAGAAATACCGACAAACCATGGAAGTAGTATAGGGTATACAAAATCCTTGCGACAAACTACTTAAATGAAATCCTATTTCGTCAAAATAATGCCTAATTAAGCTTGACATGCAATTTTCGCCTACACGCACAGAATATTTATTAAGTACAGTTTTAGTCTACCTTTGCTTTGGCTCGGACATTTTTGAACATCGACTCAAAATCTATGCGTTCGTAAATCTATGGCTAAAACAAATGACAGAAAATGGTACTACTGCACAGAAAAGTTAATCGTAAGTACATAATTACTACTGAAATGACACTACTATAATTTGCAGGAATACTATAATAATTATTTACCTTGTTTACCTGTTTTAGTCAGCACTGTCAAAACTTCCGTATCTGTTTGACACACTCCATAGAAAACTTGTCTTCAAAATAACATTTAAAAATATGAATCTAAATTTGTCTATGGGGTATATTAGATCACTACACAGGACAAATTAATCTCTAATGACAAAATAAATTATGTTTTAAATATTTATTGTTACAAAGAAAAAATAATCCACATCAGTTTGTATTTGGTATTTCAGCTCTGGCCGAAAGCGATCATTCATGCAACGAATGGAATGTTGTTTAAACCCTGAGCTTCATGAATGCTATGGGCATAGTTCATTTGTACTAAAATATAAAATGCCAGTACGGTTATCAGAAATGGTATCCCCATTAGTAATAATCAACAATGCTGCATAATGCTATATTAATTTAATCATATTAATAAATATGTCTACAAATTATCTAGTTACATTTACAACAAGATTTTCGAAACCCAGAGCTTTCAGATTGAATAAAAGTACTGTCCACATTACCTTTTTATAAACCGGAAAAGAGATGACATTAGCATGCATTATACTGGTCATTATTTCATATCTGAAGAATTATACAAAATATACAGTTACATAAAGAATCGAATAGAAATTCAAAAGAAATAATGTAGAAATCCCTTGACATGAGATCAAAAGTTATACATAGGCACATAATGTTACATAAACATCCACTATATTATCATTTTTACATATCTGATGTCATCCCCTCCCCACGTAATTCACGCGTCTTGGAGTCATCACTCTTTAGTTGTCTCCGAACACTGCCGTTTAGGTGACGTCTCGTCATCTGGCTGTTCTTTCCTCTTGAGCGATCGAGCCTCGTCCTCCTTCATGCCGTCTACATTCGATTCGTACTCTTCAGTCTGGTGTCTAGTGCTTGGTTCTAGTCTATCGATCTGATCTGTGTCTTGCTTGTCTGTTTTAGCGTCTGTGGTGTCGCTGTCGGTTTTGTCGAGGTAGTCTACGTCGTCGGCGGCGGCTTCGAGCCGTTCCGCGGCTTGTTGCGAGGTGGCGTTGATACTGCATGTGCTGGTTGGGACTGTCCGCTTGCTCACCGCAATGCGGGTGGTGAGGGCTCGGTGCAGATGAGCGATGTCCACAGGCGCGCCCTGGAATCGAAGGAGACATAGACATAGACATCATTTATTTGTGGCAAAAAAATACAATAGTAAGAAAGGTAAAAAAAAAAAAAAACAAACAAATCTTAACTAGAGCTTATCATATTTTTTTGTCACAAACCGGCTCCAACTCAGCAAGATGCCGGTCGTAAACAACCGGCGCTGGTCTTCCGTTGGGACCGGCTGGTGACGTCACGTACAAACGTACCACACGGCACGCGCACAAGCTACTCCATCCGTATACTATAAAGCTCAGAGCTCGGGCATAGCACACACACACACACAACGTACACTAACCACTTATACAAAAACTCGTGCAAGGATCACTAATTTACTTAAGATTAATTGCAATTAATTAATCGATACTCAAATACATAAAAAATAAGTACAACATACATATTTTGATATTAATTTTGTTGATCATATAGCACTGGTGTCATTCCTTAGCATTTGTTCGCCCTTTTGATGAGCGAAAATAAAAAGCTTTAGCTTTACTCTAAAACCATGAATACTCTGCAGGTTCCTAATTGGCGGCGGAATGTTATTCCAACACTTAGAGGCAGCATAACGGAAACTGCCCCTGAATGAGGTTGAGCTATGCCGTTCCGTCATAAGCTGCGTCGAACATTGGCGACTCGGCTTACGGCTCGACTTCCATGACAACTTGTCATACAGATAACTTGGAGATTTATATTTAATGACGCCAAACAAAAGACACGCCAAGTGAAGTTTGCGCCGATGCATCATCTTCAAAAGAAGATGCTTATTAAGAAATGGGGTCACATGTG
This sequence comes from Agriopis aurantiaria, assembly GCA_914767915.1. Classification (NCBI taxonomy): domain Eukaryota; kingdom Metazoa; phylum Arthropoda; class Insecta; order Lepidoptera; family Geometridae; genus Agriopis; species Agriopis aurantiaria. Next base: position 13,711,049 of record OU611989.1, on the reverse strand, counting down.
ACCTCAACGGAATATTGAAGCAGAAACGGGCACAAGCGTTCTGTTCAGCGGGCACAAGGATAGATCATTGTAACGGTTACCTTGATAAGTTAAATACATTTGTACTACAATCATTCGCCTTGGCTGTCTTGCTGGTCAACTTCTCATCTTGCAATGATGTCAATTATCTATTTTTTGTCAAATTCATTAATTATTATACTTTTGTTATTTAAATATTTTAAATTTAGATATTTATATTATTACTAGCTGACCCGACAGACGTCCTGTCGTAGAACTGTCAAACACGAGAAGTTAAAATCATCGTTAAGTTTTCTGAAATTTTCCAATTTTCTGTGCAATTTACTTAATTTTTCTTTCCGTTAGAACCTTCTACAAAGTATTAGAAAACATAAAAAAAATTATAAATGAAATTCGTTTTCAAGTTATGGCATGACCAAGGATATTATTATATACATATATATAATATAGATAGATTAATTAGTCATTGCCATCAGCTCCGCTGTTTTCTTTCCAGCTTGCCTTCTGGCATAGGCATCTTCCTGGGACTTTCCATCATGTCTCTTTTATGCCATCTATATTCCAATTTATGTTAGTTGTTTCCAATTTATGACTAAGTAAATGAATTATAAAACAGAAGACAATGGTTTTTTTTTGTTGCTTATAATATATTCATAAATAGAGCTATTATCATTATTACCATGAACATCAAATCATATTTTAAGCATAGCTTCTGCCTGCAGTTTAGCCCGCGTTTGTCTAATGAAAAATCTATGGATTTCATGTAAGCAGAGTAGCAATATTTTAGGATGCTATTGTATATGCTGTTCAAATGCCTTATCCCTCTGCTATTGCCGACCGGCATAGCTCAGTGGTAGTGCGACAGCCTTATGAACTGGAGGTCCCAGGTTAGATTCTCGGCTGGGCAGACATTTAAATGATAAATAGTTATAAAGAGACAAAAAGTAGCCGATGTATTAATTCAGGGTCTCAATTCAGGTTTCATTCATAGAAACTAAATCCACACAAAATTTAACTAAAATCTATTAAGCCATCATGGAGCTAAGTGATTACAGTTATCTTACAGGAACAGTACACCAGGATCTGATGATGGAATATCCTCAATTGATCATTATCAATAAATTCTGAAATACTTGTTTGTTTATTTTATCTCAGGAATAAATCCATTCAAATCAATTCAAATCAAATTTCGTCTGCCTAACATGAACCGTGTCGGCAAAATAAAGGTTTGATGATAAAACTTTGACCCCCTTTTTAAACTCTTTCATTATCATCAGCCAGAAGACATCCACTGCTGAACATAGACCTCCCCTTTTGACCTCCACACTGAACAACAGCCTGCCATCTGCATCCACTGGATGCCTGCAACTCTTACGATGTCGTCGGTCCACCTGGTGCCCAACTACGCTGCGCTACGCTTTTGAAGACTTTGGGATACGAATATTCCAAAATCCTTTCATATTGTGCGTTTTCACTTCTCTTTAAACACATCCTCCAAATATCAAGTCCCTAGGTACATAGATTTAGGCTGTACATTGTCTGTCAATCAGTCAGGCACTCAGGACAAAGCTTTTTATATATTTATGTTGTTCTCGTAAGATCTCAACTAGATTACCTAGCATTTTTCTTAAAGCATCTTAGAGCAGAGATGTTTCGTGTTATGCATCTTGTATTTGGGTCATTTGGCAGTGACAAATCTAGGAAAATTAATAATCACAGGCAAACTATCTTAAGGCCACAGCTCCACGTGTTGCTGACCAGATTCACACCACATAATACACATTAGTGTATAATGCGCTGCATTCCCGATCACTACTCTGATATGAGGAGCATGAAGAGAGGAGTTGATCATCGCGCTTCTCTCATTACCGTCTGCCGTCGCCCTGCAGCCGCCGATGTCTATAATGCGAATAACTCACCATAATGAGGAAGAGTTTGACAGTGTTATGCGCATCTGCAGCTGTGATCCTGAGTGACTTAGTCCCAGCTCTGTCTGCCACCATGTCGGGCCACAGCTTGGTGTTGAGCACGACGCGCAGCGAGCCCGCGACGCGCGCGACCAGCCGCGCGCCGCCGCCCCCGGCGCCGCCTGCACAGTCGTTCAGCCGCAGCACGCCGCGCCCGCGCTCGCGCCACGAACCGCTCTCCCACGCGAACAGCCGACACGAAATCTGCAACCACAAACACAAAACTTGAAATGAAATAGTTTATTCCAGATTTACATCCATAATAATCTATATACGTATAGTCGTGTATAAAAGAAAGTCGTGTTAGTTACACTATTTATAGTTCAAGAACGGCTGAACCGATTTGGCTGAAAATTGGTGGGGAGGTAGCTTAGAACCAGGAGACGGACATAGGATACTTTTTATCATTTTTCATCACTACGCGGGTGAAACCGCGGGGCGCAGCTAGTTACAAATATAAAAACGTCTGTACGACGTTTAGACTATATGAAGTCGTAGGTATAACGCTTTATGTGGTTTCCACCCCCAGACAGCTGATTAAGGCAAGCCACGGTTCAGGGTCTCATTTACCCCCATGGGATCGGGGTGCGCGGTATAACCACAAAGCCGGCCCTGTATTATACCATTAAATTCAGCTGTGTGACATAAATGATATAGAGATGCATTTCAATGCTTTGGTGTTAGTCGGCTCACACTTAGGGCACTTCACCCCCCCCCCCTTCTCTCTTAGTGAAGGCCTGTATCCCAGCAGTGGGAACATGATAGGCTGAAATGATGATCCGAGTGCAGGCGCGAGGTGTGGTGGCGCGACATGAATTGCGTCGTCAAGGTTACACGCGCTACACTGACGCTACAATATTGTTGGGTTGTTAGGGTGAATATCGGGAATCGCTGCTGTCACACACAGTAACTAACCTGTAGAACATTGATCTCGCCCTCCTCGCCGGTGAGGTTGAAGCTGGCGGTGGGTAGTGGCGGACGCGCGTGCGAGCGCTCGTACTCCGCCGCGGCGGCTGCTAGACCTGACCCACTGCTGCCCGTTGGCACCACCGACACACTGCTACCTTCCTCCTACACAGAAATATACACAATATTATTATTTTTTAAAACATCCAAACTTGGACGAATGGTCGAACATGGAAGAATAGCAGGGCAATTCCTTATAGGATGTAGATGCCAAGGATTTTGCGAAAGGGACAAATAAGGGGGACAAATGAGGGTTGGACATTTGTATAAGGCACATGACAAATCACACAATTAACGCAGGAATATTGGAATGATTCACTTCACGATGCATACGAAAATGGCTAAATAGCCCCCTAATGTCAAATAACATACGCAAACGTTTAGGATAGAATTATATTACTTATTCACTACTTTCTTTCTTTTATTATTACTTTTTTTGAATGGCATCGAAACTGCACATAATTTAAGTGCTGAGGATCGAACCGGGTGCCGTCAGATAGTAAAGTGCACCAATTGGCCTCCATAGTTTGTTCGGTTGGCCACCATCACTCTTTCGGCCACCATCGCTCACTCAGCCACCATCTCTCGCTCAGCCCCATCACTAGCTCGGCCACCATCTCTCACTCAGCCATCATTGCTCGCTGGGTCAGCAACAATTGCTAGCTCGACCATCTTCACACACTCCGCCACCATCACACTTTCTTTTGTTTGGCCACCGTCGCTTACTCGGCCACCATCACACGTTCGACCACCATAGCTCTATCGGCCACCATCGCTGGCTCGTTTACTATCACACGCTAGTTTATTAATTATTCATATTTCTAAAATGTATCTCGGTAAACTCAGCATCTTTAATATTAATTTTGTACTAGATTTGACATCTATTTGTTCGTACAATATCGATGAACAAACCTGATTATTTTCCTTAACCGATGCAGCAGCACTTGTGAACAACAGCTCAGTGCCATTAGTGGAGCCATGATCTACCTTCGCCTCTCCGTTATTTGCCTCCCCATTATTCACATTCTCCATGACTACTCTGGCACTCAAGTTCTGCCCAAAAACAAAAGAAGCACTTGATGTGCTTGATGTGGAGTGTGCAGGGGCAGGAACTTGGTTACCCGTACGGGCATTTGCATTTGACCCTAACGGGACAAACTTAGGAACTTCTGCCTCTTCAGCCTCCTTTAGTCTGTCTTCGTTGGATGGCTCTTTTTTTGTATCATCCAGATCTGAAGTTGCTTTGAAGGAAGGATTGACAGTGGGCTTCAACTGTGATGGCCGTAGAACAGATCCTGAAAGTTTAATTTGGCATAAAAATACTCCTCTGTAAAAAGTACCAAAAAAATATGGTTTTCGTTGAATCAATTTTTTTATTTGTTGCTGTCAATGTATGACCATTTCTCTATTGTTTACAAAATACTCCACCAGTAATCAAACTTGTTCTCTACAATATAGTTTTTATACAGGCTGATTAAGATATGACTTTGGGCTTCTGGGGCAAAATTCCTGTTTCATTTTAATGAAATAAAAAAATTGATGATAAAAACCTTATTTCATAAGGATGTTTTACATATATAGCTAGGATTGCCAAAAAAGTTGTAAACTAAAATTTATTTTAACGAATAATTTACTTCGCTTTACTCACTATACAAATCAGGCATGTACAAGACAAAGGACTACTTACCAAATGGGTTACTCGTTTTATTAGAACTAGAAGCAAAACTGGATGAACCGAAACCACCAAGCCGTGGTTTGGCCAACACCACACGGGACTGGCTGGATCCATTGTAGAAGTCTTCTGGAGCTTTTCCTGCAGAAGTATGTATTAATGATAATGAAAGTGAAGAAAAAGGGTGGTCAAAATGTCAGGAGACACAATACAAATTTGGATAATTTTATTTAAACATACAGCTTACAGACTACACAATCTACTCGTCGATGATAATTGAGCTCTAGGTGGAAAGATGCAACAATTATGACATATGCTTTACATAGAAAAACACATCATAATTATCGCACATATCGTATTCCTACGACATCGACAATGTACTTGAAAACGAAAGGCAACATTTTGTGGTTTCGTTTTCTTTGTTACCAGTTGTATACAGTTCAACAATCTACGCAATAAATTCAACTAATAGCATGTTAATTGTTAAATAAACTAGATAACTTTCGTGTAAAGGCTTCAGACTAAAAGATAAATGAATAAAAAATACGTTGATGATGCAGCAGGACGACAATTGCTTCAGGGACACTATTGGAGCAATATGTGGATTAGCCAATAATCTTTAAGTAATAAATCAATCGATGAGAAGTAATTTAGATTCCAGAAGGCCCTGTTTTCATGATTATTTAATTGATTTTTAAAACCATACCTTGCTTTGCGTCTGCCATGACCGAAGATTTACTTTTAAAATTTTATATTATTCAGCCACAGATTCACAAACACAATTTTTTAAGTTAATTATCACATGTAACAATCAAAGTCAAAAATAATTTAATTTTCAATGTCAACTATCATTTTCACAAACTGTAATTATTTTTTTTCCATTCGGTCTCTGACGTTTTTGCGCCAATATGAAAATATAAACTGCCACTTGCACTAAGCAAAACGATGCAGACGATGCGTAGTAGCTACTTGCTACTTGTAATACACATCGTCTGTGAGCGACTCTAACTTGTTGAGTCTATCTAGTAAAAATGAGATCTGTGTAGATTATCCTCTTCCTCTTCTCGAAAATATCTCATGCAGCCACAGATCTAGTGTATGTCTGTTCATGCAGCTGACTTGACTTGTAATGTTATCAGTTGTATTTGGCAGAATGGCTGCATGACCAAAATGTGGTAGTTGTTTTGTCAACTTGTTTTGTTTTTGTTTGTAGTTGGTTGCTCACTAAGATAACTGAGATTTTCGAAAATATTTAGTAATGATGGATTATTATTATGGAACATACTCAAGTGTGGGAGAGTGATTTATTGGGGTAAAACGAGTATTTTAGTGTCGATTCTCCTAAATTATATTACTAGAGGCTCAATAAATAGAAGCAAGGAATATAAAAATTAAGAAATAAAATAAATATTTGGGACATTTTTGCACACACGGTCATCTGACCCCAAACTAAGCAAAGCTTGTGATATGGCTGCCAGAGACTGAAATACATACATATTTATATAGTTTTAAATATGTATATACTTAAATAGATATTAACAACCAGATATATTAAAGAACAAACACAAATGTTCATCACATAAATGTTTGTCCTAGGTGGGAATCGAACCCACGCCCCCTAGCTCAGATTTCAGAAGTTAGGTTCACTATCAACTGGACCAACGGGCTATCTACTATACTACTCTCTATCGAGGATAGAAGCTTCTAATGTCACCGCACTACTTTACTGGGGCATATTTAAAATATGGCCCCTCTGTCTCTAGCTAATTATTAACTCAAGTTTCTCTAAGATAATAATAATAAATAAAATAATAAATAATGATAGTAAAATACGGAAGACAAGGTGGTATGATTTTAATGGCTTTAACGTGCTCAGTAATAGACGAAAAACCGAAAAAAAAAAGTTGTCAAATTGTCCACAAGAGTCAAAGTCAAATTTGTCAAAAATTCAAAATAGTTCAATAGCCAATGTATTGGTGATTCCAATGTAAATTCACGTTCATTAAAATTAAAATTAGGATTAAAACTTTATGAAACAGTACATTCCGCCCCATCGACGCATTAATTTATCGACACGTAAGACATGCAACTTTAGCAAGTTTATGTTTGTATCCTAAATTTAAAATGGTTCTCTATTTAAATCTGCACTCGTCTTACTTTCAGATTTTCAAGACTAATATGTTCCAAAATCTTCACGGAAGTAGCGTCGGGTGCATTTATTATTTTATATAATTATAAGAGAATACAAACAAATAGGTAAGCTATTTATGTATACTAAAAATCACATAATATCTTGACCATATTATTATTATTTGTTTCACCTCAAAGTTCCTAATATAGAAACTTTCTAAAATCTTTCTTAAAAAGGCTGGTACACAAAATTAATGCTGGGCTATTTTACGAGAGAATTTCATTGCCTCATTTTATAAGTCATCCATCATTCACCAACCTACCTGAAATAGTTTCAAAGATTGCGATTAAAAACTATTGTACAGTATTTATCTATTGTGTGCTCATACTAGACCAGTAATTACCAGTAGAACGTTTAAAACAAACAATAATTCTACCTCTCATATTAATTTATAAGAAGATAGTCAACAACTGTAGGACAGTTATAATCAAACGACAACACTCTTATAATTTCCACTATATAGTAATGAAAATGCTTAAGTTCAAGTACAATGCCAATATTACGTCACATTAATATATATATTACATTATAGATTCTTAATCTGATGAATGACTTGTAATACTTACACTTTTAGGTAGGTATTGAAATAAACATTCTGTGATAATAGTTCATCCGGAACTGTGACCTTGCAACACTTATATCTTTACAACCCCTAGACTGATGTTGCTCATAGTTGAACTCGACAGTTGTATTTGAGTAAACTACTCGCCTTCAAATTTGCACAAAGATCTGATCTGAAAGACTGAAACTTTCACTTCTCTTGATCAAAAAAGAGGTAAACCTGTTGAAAGCTTGATTTTAAGACTTAACCGATTTTGAAAATTTTCTCATTGATAGATAGCTGCACTATACTTATATAATCACTATATAATTTTGTCTTACATGCTCATTAGCTGAGAGAGTGAGACAATCCTCAATGTAAGATTAATACAAGAATGCTTTTTAAGATTCCGTTCCATTGTACGTCCCAATCTATCAAAGCATTATAAGCAAATTTACAGTCAGTAGCCACGGATCCCGGTATCAGACTGAATTAGCCAGGGATCCCGGTGAGCTGAATCCAACTATACCGGGATACGTTACTTAAAAAAAACTAATGCTGAACTAATACCACAGAAAACAACAAATATGGCAGACACAATGTATAACAATATGGCGATAGCCACAGTATACAACTATGAGTATTGTATCGCTTAAAGCATAGCCTGTATAGGCATACCCTTAAAGAAATAAACATAGAAAGCCATTATATAGTATAAGTATTTGAATTTCATTGAATTGAAGCATTTGCAAGTTGAAGTGGCAATGGGCAGGCCACATCACTCGGAGAACCGATAACCGATGTGGAAGAAAGGTTCTGGAGTGGAGACCACGAACCGGAAGACGCAGCGTAGGTAGGCCTCCCACTAGATGCACCGACGACATTGTGAGAGTCGCGGGAATCCAGTGGATGCAAAAGGCAGGCTGTCGTTCAGTGTGGAGGTTAAAGGGGGAGGCCTATGTTCAGCAGTGGACGTCTTCTGGCTGATGATGATGATGATGATATGAATTTCACAGCTTAAATTTGTACTTAGCTTTTAGTGCCACCTATCTCCGTACCATTGTACATGTAAATAACTAGCTTTAGACTGTGGCTTCATCCGTCAAGTGACATAGTATATGTAACTCAGATATAGTGTAGCTTTGTGCAGTGAAAGATTTTTAAGAATCGGCTCAGTATTCCAGATATTACCTTCTACAAACATACAAAAGCACTAACAATATATTCATTATTATTGAATATTTTATTTAACTTTCGCGATTCGAACACTTTTTTAATATGTTTGTTGGGATTTATCGTGTATTAATTAATTTAGGTAATAATAGGTACCTTTCACTCGACGTTTCAACCATGTTACAATGGTCCTCATCACGAGCTGACTGAAAACTGTGGGTGAGTCTGGCGAAAAAAGCGGGTGTTTTGTGCTGCACTTGATGTTGAAAAATCACAGGCATGTCAATGTGCAATAAGTCTCGATAAACATATAAACTATGTAGATTATATTCCTTTGATCATGTACATAATCAAAGAGAGATATATATATATATATATATATGATTGTGGCCACAGACTGCAAATGTTAGGTAAAATGATACTCAAATCTTTTAGGTATTTTACCTATATATTTGTTTAAATTTTCACAATTCATTCGGATAATACTCGTGGGTACATAATCAGGTATTTCGCAGTTTGACTTACGACTTTCTGTGCTTGCTCGCAAACCAAGATAAAAATATAGGTATACATCCACTTGATGGCATTATACTCATGCCAAAAATCAGCAATATCAGTTACAACCGATTGGTTGTAAAAATATGGTTGTAAAAAACATACAGTCGAATTGATAACCTCCTCCTTTTTGAAGTCGGTTAAAAATCAGACAGATGCAGATACCGTTAAATTTATTTTAAAAACTTTTATTAAAATAGGTAGTATTTAAAACGTAAATAACTATCTATATTCGAATTTTGACTTTATTTGTTGGCAGTTAAAAATTAAAAAAATTGCTTACACACTTTAGCAATAAGTATCCAGATAGTTATATTTACACACTAGGATGTATGTTGCAAACAATCCCAAGGAGTGCTCCTTTTTTTTGTATCTGTCCTGTTATTCTTGTGTCATAAAATTATGTTATGTGTGTAGAGTCGCATTTCTAGATTACGCTATTATTCAACACGGGACTGCATTCTACTATCGTTTTATATATATTAAATTGTGTTAATGTTATTCTCTTGTTGAGTCATCGTGAAAAGTTTGATCGCAAACAGTGACGCGATTGGGACGGCCACTCGCCTTGTCTCGGGCGGGCGCGAGTAGTCGCTGACAGCGCGCCTTCGAATCACTACGCAAAGAACGTCTAACACCAAATAACACGCCGTACAGTAATCGCGCGCGAATCTTGCGCTTCGCGCGCCCTATGGATTGAAGTGTTCTGAGGATCAGTTTTAAACAATAAAATTTATTCTATTCTATTTATTCTATTCTATTCTGATCAGTTCTATCTAACAAGTCAAAGAGAGAGAGTAGTGTAGAGTTCAAGTGATCTGTATTACAACTTACAAGCTCGAGTAAAAGTGATCTGTAGAGTCAGGTGATAGTGATCTCAGTTAGTGATGAGTTTAGCGATTAGTGTTCTGTAATCTAAAAGAAAGTGAAACGATCTGTGATTATTTATATTTTTTGTTTAGTTAAGTGAAAAATGAAATTTGATTCCAGCAATATTTTTGATTTCAAAAGATGCGGGGAACCATATAATGGTACGATCCAAAATACTCTATATCATTATGACCAACTATAATATATAAATTTCAGGCAAGCAATTCTACTGGAACCAGCTTGATAACTAAGAGCAAATACTAGGCTATGAATTGTTAAAAATAACAGACTTAGTTAAAACACAATACATGTATACTGAAAAAAATATTTAAAGCGTTTAAGAAAGTTCTGAGATATAAGCGTTTAAAAGATTTGGAAGAGATTATGCTCTGTCACTTTCCCGCAAAGTGAGTGTCAGTATGGAGTTTGTATGGCGCACATGTACATAAGTGACGTCATTTATAAGTATAGCGCGCTCTCTATCTAGCTAGACATTAAAATGCTTCTTAATTTTGAACACATTTTAATTTCGTTTGCTCAGCTCAGGCTTCATATTAATAATCACCTTTTTAGTAAAATAATTAAAAATATCAGTCCGATAGCCTATTATGTATAATATATTTCTATAACTGTTTTTTTTTTAGGAAATCTAGGGACGTAAGGATTTGAAATTAGAACATTCCACTCTTACTTAGGAGTCTGTCCAATAGAATTGGCCTTAAAAAAGAAGACTTTTACAGGTAGCGTTAGCCTTGTGAATTTTTTAGGGTTCCGTACCTCAAAATGAAAAAACGGAACCCTTATAGAATCACTTCGTTGTCCGTATGTCTGTATGTCTGTATGTCTGTCTGTCTGTCTGTCTGTCTGTCTGTCCGTCTGTCAAGACCCTTTTTCTCAAGAACGCGTAAAGGTATTAAGTTGAAATTTATACTAAATAATTAGGTCTACGGTTTCATTCGGCTGTAAAAAATAAAAGTTGTAAGTCAACGCAATCAAAAGATATGAACGTTTATGTCGCATATTTTGCGATTTCACAGGGGGAATCAAAACCTATAGAGTACTTTCCGTTGACCTAGAATCATGAAATTTGGCAAGAGGCAAGGTCTTATAGCACATATATAGGAATAAATCCGAAAGTCATAAATTTTAAGTTATATCATTTAAAAATAATTATTTTGCTATTACAAACTTACATTTTGTAGTTGGAATGTATGGAAGAACCTTATTGTCAACTACAAAGTTAAGTTTGTCTTTCAATATTTCAACTTTCTTATTTTTTTTGGACTCGCGCTCTGAGTGTTCGGTTGGACGGAACCCTCAGAGTTATACTCGTACATGTCCGGTTTTTTGTATTTGGAAAATGTCACATAAATGTTAATGTCAAAATTTACATATCTAAGGTTCACACTATGCTAGCGCCTCTTTGACCGTTGCCAACCCTGAACCTGATGGTGAAATTTTTTTTCGCTCTGCTACCAGAATCCTTGCATTGCAGGGGAGATGCCAGTTAAAATTAAATCCCAGTTCGTCTTCTCTTCAATATTTTATATAACCTTTGCCGAGCAACTTAAGCCTAGGACTAAAACAGATAAGTAATAGTCTAGAGAAAGGCACAGAGCTTCTGTGATTCTATCAGGACTTTTTTTGTCTTTGTACTTAAATACGTCACGTCGTCACACGTATATTAAGGTAAGGCTACAACACTGCGGTGCGAGACGCGTCGCAAAAACGACGCTGCACCGCAGTGCGATGGGTTGACGCAACGCAAAAATTAAATCGCATACGGCATCGTATGAGAAGACTCGGACCATTCGTTTGTTTTCTAGTGAGACATGGTTTGATTGGACATGGAGTGTAGATTTTTACGGTGCGTCAACGACGCACCGCAGTGTTGTGGTCTCGCCCTTACAATGTCTATTAATATTGCACTTACTTCAAGACTCATTTCATGTTTGTATCTAGTCATCTTTGCTAATCGATTGCATTAACTTATCTTGACTCACCTCGCTTATCAGCCCTCTGAATGAATCGTTATCATTTTAAAAACTCCTCAATGTGAGACAGAAAATCTTTTAGCACTAGTAAGGCGTCATATATTCAAATCAATTCTTCTTTAAGTTTAGGGACAGTCTCCTGGTTAGAGCCCTTTCATTGTAGACGTTATGAGTAGCACAGCCAGCACAGTAGTGCGCCAGTAGCACAGTACAGGCGCCAGCCAGTCTCAGACAAACAACAATATTTGTAATGTTTAATGTAGTCCTAAGATGTCTAATTTCTCTTTGTTGAAGTGACAATCACTTCAACTTGCAAATGTTAATAGCTATGTCGGTGATTCTGGTTCTTTGGCGAATATCCACGTTCCAGATTCTATCGCGCAAAGAAACTCTGAGCATAGCTCTCTTCATTGCCCGCTGTGTGACCCGCTATGTGTTTTTACAAAAGGCCAGCAGTTAAGAACCACGTTTCAGTACCATATATCATCACTGGCAACACACACTGCTTAAAGACTCTTGTCTTGCAAGTGATGCGGTATTTTGGACAAGATGTCACGTAATTTCCCAAAAGCTGCCCATCCTGAGTTGGATTCTTCGGGCGATCTCTTTTCAATCAGCTAGGACTTTAGTCGATCATAGATTAGCGTTCATATCAAATAGTTTCCTAAATGATGCAGCATGACAACTATTATTTTTAATCTCCTTTTTATATGTAATCTCGTTATCTTGTTGTTGCGGAGTGTTTTTTTACTGAGTCTTTGTTATTCAGAATCAGAAGTTAACGAATGTTGGAACGTTGGTCACACAGCACACGTCACAATGAATCAAGGTTTTGTACATTCTTGATTTTTTAATTGATGATTTTGAATCGTACATTCAATTTCTTTTAACTTTTAGCTCTTATGCGCAATATAATTTAATTTTTATGATCCAATGCGCAAATTCCTAAAAGATATCCAAGAAAATCTCGTGATTCTCCAAACATATTTGGTCAGATAGACATAACATACAATTTGGTAACTAAGTTTTGTCGCGTGCAGAGAAGAACTTTTATATACTTCCTTTCAGTTCCTTTTCCCACGTTATTTGGAAACAACTCTTCTGTATTGTTTTGGCGTTGTCTTAAATATTTACAGATCATTATACCCCTTCTTATATACAAGTTGATAGTGGTTTTGCTCTTCCCCCCAGTTACGTAGTAGGCATTATTTACCCCTGTAGAGTTATTTTTGTATGGATATTGACATGCTTGACGGTAAAGCTAATGTGACTTTCTTAATTTATTATTCTTGCAAATTATGTTTCTTTTTTCGCACTATTGAGCGTCATAATGAGGAATTCGCTGACTTTGTAATAAGCGCTTTGCCTTCCCATAACATTGACAATGCCACACAGAGTTTTGAGCTTCAAAGTCTTGCACTGCGCTCGTCAGTGTCACATCTCGCTATGCCCTGTAACTTATCCCTTTGTCTGTTGTTCCAGGCGACGGTATGGAGACAGATGAGGATGTGTTCCGCGGCAACATGCTGGACGACATGCCGCCGATCAGCTGCGAGTCGCTTCTTGAAGGCTCAGTCGGCACCGGCTCTAACGATATCGGGGACATGACCTTCTGCATGGGCAACTACCTTAGCGATTTTATGCGGGTAAGTGAGCTGATCTAACAGCAATATAAGTCATAGAATCACTGGATCTAAAGAAACGTAAAACGCAAATTAACCCTCAGTGCTGCTCAGGGCTTTGAACTTCCAAATTTTGGGTGACACTGCAATTACCATGCAAGCAAGCGTAACTCTTTCTCCTTGGGTTGTATACCTATGTAACTACAATACCTTCCCATGGAGGAAGCTTGGAAGCTTGGCGTGGGAAGAGCCTTTTATGACGTTGTGACATCTGTCTTGATGCTTCAACATATTTAGAGCAAACCCACAAAAAAGGTACTGGCTATATGTCAGTTTTTAACTTAAATCTATTCCGAGTCTGTGATGTGTTTACAAGAATAACTACTTTCACAGATAAAGAGGTAATCATCGTTTAAATTTTTTAACAGTTTTATTACTAGATCTTCCAAAAGTATTGTCATTTGTCAACATTGCCGTTGCCCTTTGTTTTATAAAACTATACAAACTTTGGTAAAATGCTACCTGAGTTAACAAGAGGATGCTTGTATGTAATGAAACATTTGCATTGCTTCCATCTCTACCTCTGAAACTTAGACGCTCTGTGTGCAACACCAAAAATAACATCAACAAAAGTCCAAAAGTCACATGTTATTTTGGACTTCACTCAGCAATTTACTTATCTTTATAACTTCTCCGCAATAATGATTGTTTTTGCATGACCATCTTGGACATGGTCATTGTGATTTAGATTGAGCCACATCACTTACATACATTTGCTGAAGCACGTTTTGTACCTGGGTCCGTCTTTCGCACATTTACAACATTTTAAGACAAAATTTTGCTGAGTACATACGAATAAAAATACATTTTGGCTTTTTTTATTGAGTAGGTATAGGCTTGCGTTTGACCGCCAACTCACCTAAGCCATGATGTGGTCTATGATGGAGCAGGCTTGCAAGAAACCGATACCTGTATAAATAACTATTACTAACGTTTTAAAGTATTTTTTGTTTTGATATATTTTATTGTAGTAAACTCTTCCGCCGAATAGAAAAAAAACTATAGAAGAATATAGAATAAGTAATCTAACAAACTCTCGCGATTTTAACACGTTTTATGTTTTTATCGGTACTTATCGCGCATTATTGTTATACGAAAGGTACCTATTTTTACCTAGTAAAATAATAAGCGATAAAAATTTAAATTATAACACAATGTGGAATAATATAGCAAAAAGAAGTAAAAAATATAGTCCGTGTTCAAGTGTGTTCGTGCCCACTTACTCATTTTTCACGCACACTAAGTAACTTGCAGCGGCACCGATGAACTAACTAGTATATATTTATCTATGCTAATAGTCAACGTCATGGTAAAAAACCGGACAAGTACGAGTAGGACTCGTGCTCTGAGGGTTCCGTTAGACGGAACCCTCAGAGCGCGAGACCAAAAAAAAAACTAACTGAAGTTAAAATATTGAAAGACAAACTTAAGTTTGTAGTTTTTTTTTACTGGGCAAGTGCCTTTAATAACTAAACAAAATACAAGCTAAAACTAACACTACAAATACAGTTAGACTGCCCATAGACCGTTGAAGGCCTAAAGACAATCCAAATGCTCAAGCCCATTACCAGTTGGCAGCGTACCCAACATGCTGGCGGCATTACCACGTTGAATGGCAATGCTAATGCGTTGAGCCAGAAACACGCCAGCATTTTGGTCACGCGTCGCATTAACCAGGCGCTCTGAAAGATTTTTGAAAATGAGGTGAGCTCCCGGTCCCCAAGGGCCCAATGTCTCGACCCCAAACGCCTCAAATATGTAACCACTGCCGAGGTTAGCATATTTGCGACGCTTGTGCTGCTCTGCCGAATTAGCAGCCGCGCCAGCCCTACCCTGTGTCTCAGGAAGATGTGACGGCGCCAAAGTATCGACACAAGTTGCGTCCCATACAAGGGGCCACCCCAACCTACAGGGCACAAGTGTCATACCGTCAGGCCTCTTTCCATCGTCACGGGCAAGACCACTCGGTTTGAGCACAGCTGCGAAATTGGCGGTGGAAAGTGCCCTGCGTATGATGTCGTTCAGGCTAGCGTGTCGGCCAATACGACCAGCGCTTCTCGAGCAAGAGAGACCATGGTGACCGAGCTGGTCAACAGCAGTACCACACTGACAGCGATGGGCCTCACAGCACCTTGCACCCAAGCGTAAGCTGACAGCTAGACGAAATGCGGTTGGATCTAAAAGGCTACCTGTGTTAAAAGAGGGCATGGCTTGCAACCAAAGTCCCGATTCCCAAACAGAGACAACAAGAATACGAGCGCGATCTGCAATACTAGGACACGTATCTAGTAGCGATTTCCATGCTAGTTCGCAGATCGGCCGATCCCACAGTCTCTGGGAAGACAACTTTGAAGTTTGTAGTTGACAATAAGGTTCTTCCATACATCCCAACTACAAAATGTAAGTTTGTTATAGCAAAATAATTATTTTTAAATACCTTCAAATTTATAACTTTCGGATTTATTCCTATATATGTACTATGAGACCTTGCCTCTTGCCAAATTTCATGATTCTAGGTCAACGGGAAGTACCCTATAGGTTTTGATTCCCCTGTGATATCGCAAAATATACGACATAAAGGAACCCTAAGAGCGCGAGACCAAAAAAAAAACTAACTGAAGTTAAAATATTGAAAGACAAACTTAAGTTTGTAGTTGACAATAAGGTTCTTCCATACATTCCAACTACAATATGTAAGTTTGTAATAGCAAAATAATCATTTTTAAATGATATACCTTCATATTTCTAACTTTCGGATTTATTCCTATATATGTGCTATGAGACCTTGCTTTTTGCCAAATTTCATGATTCTAGGTCAACGGGAAGTACCCTATAGGTTTTGGTTCCCCTGTGAAATCGCAAAATATGCGACATAAACGTTCATATCTTTTGATTGCGTTGACTTACAACTTTTATTTTTTTACAGCCGAAAGAAACCGTGGACCCAAGTATTTAGTATAAATTTCAACTTGCTACCTTTACGCGTTCTTGAGAAAAAGGGTCTTGACAGACGGACAGACAGACAGACAGACAGACGGACAACGAAGTGATCCTATAAGGGTTCCGTTTTTTCCTTTTGAGGTACGGAACCCTAAAAAAAGGGTCAAGTTCGTCTGCAGATGCAAGATGCCTGCCAATGATATCTTACCATATTATTATCTCCTTTGTTTTTCTGATCTAATGTTCAAACATAAATTTTAGCTATCCATAGCAGCGAAATTTCGCTGATCCACTGTTCAATTAAAAAAAATAACTAGAACTCTCCAACGCCTTGAACTAATTATGCAAATTGGCCTATTTCATTTTGGTAGTAGGTAAATACACATTTTTTAAATGACGGTGCACTTTGTAGGTAAAGTGCTTTTCGTGAAAGAAGTTCCACGGCAAACAGCGGAACTAAATTTCCATTCTGTAGTTGTCAGGTGTTGTTCCTGTGTTTGGACGCTAGTGAGATTTTTATTAATTTGCCATCGTTAAAGAGTCGTGTACGATGCCTAAGGTTGTTAAAAGTGGTGCTCGAGAAATGATACTGATAGTGGTTGATACACGATGACAGCGCCGCGTCTGGGGGACTTCTTTCATGAAAAGCACTTTATGTGGTGTCGAGGATAACACCATTTTATTATTATTGTGATAATGAAGGTACCTACTATAAATGTAAGGAGTTGTTATGGTAGGAACACCTAATCTAATCACGTGTATGTTGTGCTATGAAAACTGCACTGTAATGATGTGGTTCGTTAACTAAACTGTTTACTGAAAAATGTTCCTGCTCGGATGAAATAAATAAATAAATATTCCATCATCATCATCATCATCATTTCAGCGTATCGTGTTCTCATTGCTGGGACTCAGGCCTTCTCTCAGAGAGAGAAGTTTAGCCCTAATCCACCATACTGACCCAATGAATGTTGGTGAATGAACTTTAGAGGTTCTTGGACATACCGGTTTCTTCACGATATTTATATATGTTTTCCTTCACCGTTATAGAGCGATGGCATCGATACTGCACATAATTTATTGAGGTACTATTAGGCCCTGCACCAATGATATTATTATATCATTGGGTTGATTATCGAACCGGGTGCCGTCAGATTGTAAAGCGCACATGTTCAGTCAAAAATCAGTTCCATACATTTTGTCGAGTGTCAATGACCGTTTTCTATGTAACAGCTGATTTTTTTCGCGTTTATATGGTTGGTCCCATAGTAAAAGTTGTTCATAATGTTGAATACAATGGTATCCGTCGTTCATTAATAACCCTATATAAGTATGTACCTACCTCATTCATCGCAGTCCAAAGATCTTTCTATTGTTATGTTCAGTCACAATACTCACGCTTACGTGATGAGCTCCGCCATCTGCCATTACCTCCATTCTTGGCCTACTACCGCTTGGGTAAGGCCAAGGTGTCTTGAGGTTTGTTCTCAAATATTTACTATCACCGTTCAATATTCGAACATACCTACCTGACCAACAATTTGCTTTCGAAGCGCTAACAAACACATAATAACCCCGACCTACATGGTTACGTCACATATTTGCGAATCATATTGAAGCCTGCAACTAGATTAATCAAATCTTCTCTAGTATGAGCAAGTTATCTTTAAAATTAGGTAGGGAGTCACCATCGTATTTTATATCGAAAATATTACTCAAGTACCACATTTGAACACCCTGACCTCTAAGTTGGTTGCGTCGTCGCTCAGTTCTAATGTGTAGTCTATTGAACTAAATTGATTTTCTTTCCTTGTGAAGTTGGCGATAAATGAAAGATATTTCGAACAATAAATCGTGTTTCCAGTTAGTCAAAATTGAATGTCTACTATCTACAGAAATGCCATTCATTCACTGACTCATCAAGAAATCTCAAAAACTATTTGACCTATGATGACCGATGATGGGGCATGTAGATTCTTTAAGAGGTGTAGAGAAAAAAGCCGAGTCAAGGGGGGCAACAGGGTGTTGTAAGTTTATATGAAAGTCTAAGCATACGAAGTCACGGACAACAGCTATTTTAATATATGACTATCGTATCTACATTGAACCTATCTACCCAGTCACTTGCCTATATAGCTTGGATTTACCGAATTGCTTTTATTTTCGCCCATACATTTTGACGTAAGCGTGAAAACAGAATGTAATCATAATATACTGTACATACTCGTATGTAATAATATGCCGACGGTACCTATGTATATATCGTCATTGCTATGTATCGTATGTTATCGATGTCGCTCGCTATTTCGCACGCGCACCGTGCGCGGTGCCGGGCCATGACACGGCAGAATTCGCTTAGAGGTTGGAACTAGTTATAAGTTATTCTCGTCCTACTTCGACACGGGCCTCCGGCGATCTACGAATAATGATCTACGTTACTATTTTCTGTATCAACTATCGAGCCATTACATACCAACATACGAGACTCCAAACGAGATCTGATAAAAGAATTCATTTTTACGGGGGCCGAGAAACACACATCACACTAATACTAGTTGATAGTATAACATATTATAATACCATTGAGTTGATACCCCCGAACTGGGACCTGACTACTCACGACCGCTATATCTACGCAAACCCTGGACCTATTTATTAGTTTTTTATTTATTTATTGAAATGAACTGCTTGCCTACAAATGTTCATGAAGAGACCTACTCTATGCTCAGTCAGTTATAAATGCGAAAGTTTGTGTGTATGCTTGTCCGGACTCCACTCCGTAACAGATGAACGGATTTAGATTTTGGTAAGCACTTAGTAAGTGGGCTGTTATACCATGGATTATTAACACATGTGGTATTTTAACTTTCGATGAAATCGCGCGGCGCTGTTAGTTTATGAAAATCCTAGTCATATGAACGCACACTATAACAAAAAATACACACAATAATTAATACAGCGTAACTACACAATGTCGTGTGCTTTTGGTAGTACCTATGTTTACA
This sequence comes from Agriopis aurantiaria, assembly GCA_914767915.1. Lineage (NCBI taxonomy): Eukaryota > Metazoa > Arthropoda > Insecta > Lepidoptera > Geometridae > Agriopis > Agriopis aurantiaria. Next base: position 13,691,475 of record OU611989.1, on the reverse strand, counting down.
TTTTTAACACCCGACGCAAACAGACGTTTTAAATCCTATCTATCTGTCTGTAGCATCGTAGCCCCCAAACAGCTGTGCCGATTTTGAGTTATTTTGTTTTGTTTGATAGGTGGCTTGATCTTAAGTTTTCATAGCTATAATTCAAGAAAATCTGTTCAGCTTTTGAATACTATCCGCTCTTTTATTAAAAAAAACGCCGTTTAAAAAATTATACTTATTGGCATAGGGTTTACATCTCGTCTTGTCCCCTTGGTTAAATGATTGAAAATCAACTCGGTTTCTTTCGAGATTAAAAGAGATTTCGTCAGTGCCTTCAATTTCGCTTTATTTTCTGTCAGCGTGTTGGCCTCTCTACATGCCTTTTGCCTTCGGGATTATTCAGTCTATTAACTCAGCTACGTCGCTTTATGTTAATTGGCCGATTGCATGTTTCATTTATGAAAAAACGCCCAGTCTCTACCTACTTGAGAATTACTTCGATCTATTTATTAAAATTCTATGCATTTTGTCTGATTAATTTGTCAGGGAGACCTGTGTGTATATTTTAGGGCAAGCCGCACCGATCTAATGCCGATAAGAAGCTTCTAACGAAATACTTTCTTGAATTTTCTATAGAAACTGAACCCTAGACCAAAATTATTTAGAAACCATTTCATATTCTATTAGCTGGCTGAAACCGCGGGCCGCAGTTAGGCCTGTAAAAATTAACGCAGCCATACTTTTAACATATTTTTAAAATAAAAGTTTTTTGAGTTATTTAGTTCTCTTACCATAATGAAGTGCACTTCATTATTAATGTAACAAACTTATGAAAATAAATTACGTGCGAAAACCTAGCAGAAGTGATCAGCCTTCATGTTGACTACAAAGTCCCTAAATCACATTTTTGGGTTCTGGGATGTTGTTGTTTTCGTTCCGAAAAAACTGAAACCATCTATATGCATGTGCCATCAGACTGATTTTATAACTTACTAGCTGCGTACCGCGGTTTCACCCGCGTGGATACAAGCCTCTTGTAAAGTCTGCTCCACTTTAATAGGACACGACTTCGACTTTACCGTGAATTACTTTGCTTGACTCTGATTGTGATTTTGTGTTATTTTTATTGTAATGTTTATGTTATCCTTGTTTTGTGGTATTTTAATAAAGAGTTTGACTGGTTTAATTAATGATATTTTTTAATTATTTATTGAGTCAACCTCTACTTCTTCTTCTTCTTCTTTAGGCTTTCTTCGTCCATTTCTGCACATAGGCTTCTCCCAATTTTCTCCACGACCTGCGATCTTCTGCTTTTAGCATTCAGTCGTGACCTGCGTGTCTTCGGATATCTTTAATCCAGTGTTTCGGTGGGCGACCTGGTGGTCTGGTGTTTGCCCACAGTCTCCACTCAAGGATGCGTCTCGATTGAGTCAACCATTGTTACAAATCTAGAAAAAAAACATTGAAAAGGAAATAATTTGCATTATCGGGACACGTTATACTCTCTATTCTAAAAAAGGCGATACACTGGAAAATCCTCTTGAACTAACCGGGCACAACGTAATCTATATCACTATCACTACATAGTATAAAACAAAGTCGCTTCCCGCTGTCTGTCCGTCCCTATGTATGCTTAGATCTATAAAACTACGCAACGGATTTTGATGCGGTTTTCACCATCAGTTAGATAATTTTTTACGGAAGGTTTATATGTAACAAGCGTCCCGACCTGGCTTCGCACGTAAGTTACACCCGTGCGAAGCCGGGCGGGCGGGTCGCTAGTATTATATAAAAATGAATCCCTATTTATCTTGGTCACGCCATAACTTGAGAACGACTTTACCGATTTCATTCATCTTTTTTTTTAAAGTTTTCTAATATTTTATTTATATTACACGGGAATTACTCAGGTAAGATTAAGCCGGTTACTCCGACTATAGTTTCAACCGCATTAGGTGAGTAATTCCCGTGTAATATAAATTAAATGTGTGAAAACCACGTCAGTTTTTAAAATAAAGTTTTCTAATACTTTGTAGAAGGTTCTTACGGAAAGAAAATTTAAGAATATTGCGCAGAAAATTGGAAAATTTCAGAAAACTTAACGAAGATTCTAACTTCGCGCGTTTGACAGTTCTAAGACAGGACAACGTCTGTCGGGTCAGCTAGTCCTACTAATATTATTATCGCGAAAGTTTGTATGTATGGATGTTTGTTCCTCTTTCACGCTGCAACGGAACAACGGATCGACCTGATTTTTGCATGGGTATAGTTCAAAAGCCAGAGAGTGAAAGGGCTTTCCATCATCATCATCACCATTTTTCATCAGTAGGGGCGCAGCCAGTCGTGAATAAATAAATGAAAGCTTTTTTATCCTCTCCACATACTGAAAAACATATTATAAGAAAATGCTGACGTTGAAATGTTCTCTCTGCAGATGATGTTCACGATGCGATCCCACCACATGCTCACCGACGTCGTTTTAGAAGTCGGCAATGAGCTGTTCCATGTCCACAAAGTCGTGCTAGCGGCGGGCAGTCCTTATTTTAAGGTGAGTTTCATGTATTTACCAAGTGTTTGGTCAGACGATGACAATGTACTTATCACTATAAACAACTTTAACTATGGGACCAACCCTGAAATCACAAAAAAACAGATGTTCCAACATACAATCAGTATAGTTACCTGATAGTTACAATCTGGGTGTCTTCAAATCACGAGTGAATCGGTTTTTTTCTAGGCAAGCGAGCTCCATCGTAGACCGCATCAATTCATGGCTTAACATCAGGCGTAATGGTGGTCAAACGCAAGCCTATTATTGAATAAAAAAAATACTCAACAAAATGCATTGTTTATTGGTTTAACGTACATTTTAGGACGCATGTACGCATGGAACTTCTGATTTGTTTTTGTCGCTATTTCAGGGTTGGTATAGTAAAAGTTGTTCAGAATTATCAGAACAATGATATCCTCAAATATATCCGTCGTTTTACCATACACCCATATACTAGTAAAGACCTTTGTCGCACTAGAGACCCTAGAGTCGGCCAAATCGCTAATAAATAATAGTAAATAATGAGTGTGTTCGTAACAGCTAAAGATGTGAAAAATTAAAATACAAATTTTTATGGTGCAAAAACCCAATGTCTCGTTCTCCGATACTAATAGGACCTTAAAATCTTGCTCGTACTCATGGCAGTAGCTTAATAGTTCATAAACAAGTGTACATTTTAAAATCTTTATTCTTTTTACATTACTCCCAATCGCCCAAAGTAGAGTCTGTTATCACACTGACTGGCTCAACTTGAATTTATTTTCAACTGTGTATTACTTTAGTTGGGTAATGTTATTATTAACAAACCCAATGAATCCCTGCAAGTAGATAATTTTAAAATGTAGTACAAGTATTTATTAGGTAATTTTATTAGTCAAGATAACTTTTATTTTAATTTAATTTGGCTTCAAAACTGTTTTCTGAGTTTATTATGAGTTGTTCGTACATCGAATAAAATTTTCTTAACTTACTACGAAATTAAATTAACACTGTTAACACCGTGTATGTGTATCTATTCTGTAACAGTGGAAGTGAGTCACTGGAAAGCCTTTGGAGATTACTTGCTTGTTTCAAACTGGTTAAAACTAGTTGTTTGTGAATTTTGCTGACCTCGTTCATTATAGTGCAATAACTTTACTAAACTCCAATACAATTCACACTTTTTTTATTATCCTTAGTTCAGAATAGTTGAGATAATACCTTCTGCTCGTCACCGTGACTTGCAATATTCCGCTGCAGACTCGTGTTTTTGCTTCGGCCGTAGGTATTACTAATACCAACTCGAGCACGTCTAATGCAAAATCCTAATACAGTAGCAATTAAAATAAAAGTAATTAACATCAGCCAGTATGTATATAAGTTGTTAACTGGTGAATGATTAAAAGCCGATCGTTGATTTACATATGGAATTTTAGTTTTTGAATTCATTGTTATTATTTTTCTGTGTTACTATGTGAGGTTGTAATTGATCATATCGTTTTTATCTCAATAAAAAAAATTAATTTAATTGTTTTTTTACTGTACCTACTCAGAAATTGGTTCATTTAATATTTGAAAATACATTGTATGAAAGATAAAAAAATTGTGGTTTAAATAAAATAAAAAAACACATATTTCTTTATTGATTACATATGTGGGTTTTCTTATTATTATGTAATGAAAAACGCGCTTTTGTCCTGCATGCCCACATTTAAAAAAAACTTTATCTAAAGAGGTTCTTATAGTTTTTTAAATAATTCATGTGGTAAAAAAAACATGAAAAATTCTTCAATTTCATCGTAGGTATGGTAAAAAGCACACAATACTTGGTGAAAACTACAGATTTTAAACTCTGGTAAATAAGACCCTCGATACGCTCGTAGCGCAAATGCAAAATGAAAAAAAGCGTTGCATTCAATACAATACAATACAAAACTCTTTATTAAAATACCACAAAACAAGGATAACATAAACATTACAACAAAAATATTATCTAGGCTTTATCGCTTAAAGCGATCTCTTCCAGGCAACCGTGCCATTCAACCACGCCTATTATTGAATAAAAAAAGTTAAAAATAAAACATTTGGGCGAACGTGTAAAATAACATGACTGTCACAAAACTTTGTAAAGGAAACATTGAATATATTCGAGGAAATATCATGACAATAACGAACAAATTTTCCAGAATAAGAAAATAACTTAGTGTTGGTCTTGATGTAATCATGACAATGCTACATTGTCATGTTGGTAGAAAAAAATTGATCTAAAAAAGGGTTCATATTCCAAACAATGAATGCCAAAAAGACCGTGTAGACGGAATACTTAGCTATTAGTATTGGGTTTGACTTCGTGGATTTGTTTAGTTTAGATTAGTTGGGAGGAAAGCATACTAAACGTCCCCAAATTTAATAAGCAGAAGGCAGAAAAGTAGGTATTAAGAAGGTCGAGTTTTTCGGTTATATCGAAAGCTTGAAGCGTACTTTAAGAACACAACTACAACAATTGTAGAGCATTAGACTAAAACTATGTTCTTCTCCAATATACTCCCATTAATTCCTTGCAGTCAAATCCAAAACTTTAAATGTTTTAATGTAGAAGTCTTCTTGCACGTTTAAAGTGTAAGTGTATTAACAGAAAATGTCATTTTGATTTCGGCAGCCCAAAAAGAAGTGGCCCAACATTGTTTAGTATGCTAATGACAAACTTACGTCAGATACAGCATAGTTGGCTTACTCATTCATTGATACTTTAAAATATTTATGAGAATCAATTCTACCTGCTACGAGTATGCTCATCTTTTTGTAAAAACTAAGTATATAATATATCTTTACGTTAGATTTAAAAAAAATCTTTAATGAAATCGTAATCACTTTGTTTTGAATTGCGATTATCACATGGGTAAGCTTGCTTTTTTAATATTTTCAATAGTTGTTTGTCTAGCGAGGCTAGTGCGTCACTGAAATTTGCATTTTCCATACCTAACAAGACAAGTGTAGTCATCAACAAAGTAATTTGTTTCAATATTTTGTACGCGTCATCATAACATAATATTTGGTATTCATTATTATCTTGCGATAAGATAATTAAATGAAAATAACGCTGGATTCAAGCTTTACTTAAATTTAAATTTCACAATAAATAGTAAGCATAATGGATTAGCACATTTAATAGGCTACTTTTATACCACAAAAAATTATGGTTCCTGTAGGATTGTGGGTGAAACCACGGTGCGCTGCTTGTATTAATGTGGCACGTTTCACCTATGGCGGGAAATTCAAACTTCAAACAGTTTTCTTGTCCATGTAGCTAGGTCGGGTAATTATTGTAAACGATCATGATGTTTGCGCTAATTGGTTATTATTCTTTACAAAATCATGTAAAGCTATTTATCTCTAATGCATATTATTACTTACATTTGTCAATAAACTAATTTTTGCTATTTCAAACGGTTTATTGACAAATTTGTAGTAAATATTGTAAGTAATATGCTGCGTTACTGTTAAAAAGCTGTACATGATAATATAAAGAACAACCAACGATTTGCGCAAACACTGTGTCATTTTAAAATAATTACCTTGCCCAGCTACGAATACCAAAAACAGTTTGAGATTTAAGTTTCCCGCCATAGGTGAAACGTACCACCTTAATGTAACTACTTCTAACCCTGTTCATTGTGTTCGCAGGCAATGTTCACCAGCGGTCTGAAAGAGTGCGAGATGTCTCGAGTACGGTTACAAGGAGTGTGTCCCTCGGCGATGGCGTGGCTGGTCTACTTCATGTACACCGGCAAGATCAGGATAACGGAGGTGACCGTCTGCCAACTACTACCCGCCGCTACTATGTTCCAGGTCGGTATATAATGCTTGCATGTTTTTTTGTTATGATTGACTGATAGTAGGCGTCACGCTTGCCCAAAACAGTGCCACCCAGAACTTTGAACATAAACATTCTGCATGGCAATGCACTAAGCTCGTCACACTGACATTAGAAGTTTAAATCTCTCTAAGCCACTTGAAATATTAATTTTCACTGGAAACATTGCCCTTCAATCTGGAACACATTTACGTTTGCACACTACTGCTTGGCGGTTCAATAACTGGCAAAGATTTGGTACTTCCCCAATAGGCATGTGACCTAATGTTCAATTTATTACAAATAACCGGCTTAGCGATGAATATAACTAAATACATTACACATACTGAAAAAATAAATTAAATTAGCTGATAAATCTCTGAGATATGAGTATTTATAAAGTTTTAGGTGGGGATAGAGAGGGGATGTTCTATCCCTTTCTCGCAAAGCGTGTGTTAGTATAGCATTTGTATGGCGCTCCTGAGCCGTGACGTCACGGATCAGTATAGTGCGCTCTCTGTCTAGCATGAAATTTAAATGCTTATATCTTATTTATTTTTGAACTAATTTTAATTTTGTTTTTGTTGATGTGCTTGCTCTATTTATGATCAGCTTTTTATGAGGAAATAAAAAAATCATCATCATCAAAAAAATTAGTCATCATGCCTATTTTGAAAACCTGAAGTTGTCAAAATAGGTTATGCCACAAAATTTGGAATGAGGCCCCTGATGTTCAGTGACTCGCTTAACCTAGCCCTACGTGGTTTAATGAGACAGATTGTTGTTTGCTCATTGTTACCCCGCAATGGATATTTTTAAATAGTTTGCGGAAATCTTTAGTATACAGTATCTATAGCGATAAACAGCTGTGAATTGAAACAATCTAATCAATGACCGCAATCTAATAAGAAATTCGCTTGCCTCTGGTCTCGTGAAACGAATTATTGGCCTCTTGTCTATCGATTACTTTTGGGTGAAGACCGGCAATCTAATAAATTATTTTTATGTTTATCTCACGTTATGCAATCTTGTTTTAAAATCAGGAGGAAAAGGTTGAAGATGAAGGCAGCGTTCCCAACCTTTTATATCAATATTCTATTGCAAATTTACTCTCAGTGGAAGTCGCCACAGCCTAGCAGGTCCAAAGGGCATCACACACGATAAGATAGTAATGACAGGCTTTATTTACATTACGGCATAAGTATTTCACGAATTCCCTTCCATATTTATATCTTCTATGAAGTATACACGGGCAATGGGCAAAAATATAGTCGATTACCGCGTCTGTCTGTCTGTATATCCGCTAACTCCTCCTAAATCACGCAGCGGATTTAGATGCGGTTTTCACCATCAGTTAGATCATTTTTCAAGGAAGTTTTATATTTCTAATACAACTTACACACATGCAAAGCCGCGGCGAGTCGCTAGTATAATAATAAATATCTGCATCGCTAATTATGAATGTCTAATCTGCTGATACATTTGCGGACAAAGGTTGCGCCGCCTCCGTACCTCTCCCTAGAACTATCACAGTTTAAATAATAAGTGTATGATATTTAACATGCGGGCATCTGCAGATAAAATATGACATTATCTTAACCGTGTGATTTGCGCGAAACCTTAAACAGAGTTGTCTTGACTGAATCCCCGCTTGCGTTTCTGAATCCCGCAAGCAAACCACAATTATTTTAGCTGTGTGCCGACAGATATCGAACGTCATAGACGCGTGTTGCGCGTTCCTCGAGCGACAGCTGGACCCATCAAACGCCATCGGAATCGCAAACTTCGCAGAGCAACACGGCTGCGTCGAACTCAAGAAAAAAGCTAACCAGTTCATTGAAAGGCATTTTACACAGGTAAATTTTATTAGGTGCTCCGACGATATTTAGAAAGGCAGTAGAATGCGAATTGAGGACATTGCCAAGGGAATGATGAGAATGGCATAATCAAATAGAGATCAATGCCCAGCAGTGGGTTTTTAATGTCTGATGATGACCAAACTTAACAAATACTATTTATCAACTTCTCATAGACATGTAGACATTATTACATCAGATTCATTCGCAATGCAAGAGAGTTCTGAAAACTATTTAAGGTACTAATCGCTGATTGGTCCGCCTAAGATCGCGGCGGATCTGCTGATGTGTTTTTGATTAAATGGGATTTACTTCAGGGTTATTTGCGCTAATGTGTTGACTAAAACTGCTTATAGATCATGTTAACTTAATGCGGTCAGCTATTGTGAGAAACGCACTGAGTAATATTAGTGTTATTTTTTACAATATTTAAATTGTTTTTGTGTTTGATCTCAGCTCATCAGATGAGTGATGGTGTATCGAGCTCTGTAATGCTATAGTTTCCTCTCGATGTTTTCCTCCATCAAAACCAAAAAATTAAATGCCTACTCCGTAGTGTGGCCTACCAGTACCACTCTACTAGACAACCAGTATGATTCAGTGATAGCGCGTCTGCTTTATAAGCAGGAGGTCCCGAGTTTGATTCCCGACCAGGCACATATTTCTATGATGAATATTTAATTTTGCTCTGGGTGTGAGTGTTAGTTGGCCGTGCCTTTGTGTGTGTGTGTGTGTGTGTGTTTCACAGCATCTCTGAAACAAGGAATCTTAGTATTATTGCTTGAAAAGCAACATTTAATTTGATCCAATCCTGACCTTACGTAAGTATCTAATTATAAACGCTTGGTGTAATGTGGAATCTCTATCAATAATTGAGTCACTTTATGTTTAATTACCATTATCTATTTATCATTTCATGTTCTAAGAAAAGAGCTGACATGATATAAATATGTTGTAGTCAAGTACTTTATAATTATATTGTACAATTGTTTCACAACATTGTAGTACACATGTACTTATTATTTTTACCTATAAAAAAAACCATTTCTATTTACGGTATGTCCTTACTAGTATGATAACAAAATAGGTAGACTTATTTCTGGTGTGTCTAAGCTGTGTGCAAATTAAGGCGCTAAGTTAACTCCGTAACTATACCAAACTAATTTGCAGAAGTATATACTATCTTATTGAACAAATGTAATCAATGTTTACGTACTACTATTTCACTTCCGTGTATTTAACTAAACTGACGATACTGATATGAAGGTATCAGAAACGCGCCAGCCGTGATAAAGAATGGGGTTTGTTTGGGACGATGCGGTAAGAACTTACAACTTTAAATCAAACAAACACTCACTGAACATTGCGACTATCCTTGTCACACCCACGTCCATTTCATTAGAAGTGACGGTGACAGAAATAATGGTTGTCTCAAAAAAATCACTCATCTCATTCCAACTCTTCCTTGTATCGACAGCTGACGAACCAAATGTCGTCGTACTTGGTATTAACAATTTTATTTTTATCAACAGGTTTGTCAAGAAGAAGAATTCCTACAGTTAACAGCGCAAGAACTAATATGTTTAATTCGGAAAGACGAGCTTAATGTACGGGAGGAACAAGAAGTCTACAATGCAGTTATAAGTTGGGTAAGCATATCACCCGTTTCGTATATTAAGAAAAAGTAGAAAGAGAGGAAACGAAAAGAGAGAAAAATGCGTCATAAACAGTTTTCTTTCTATTTACATACGTTCAATAAGATAATCTAATCTACAATGAGCTGTCACTTTCTCGCTCGTAAATTATAAATTTGTTTTGAAATTAAGTTTTTAGACCAAAATTTGGCCACCCCTATGACACTCCACGTGGCTCCATTCGGGTCGTCTAGTGTGCAGTTTGTAGGACACGCTGCACAGTCCATCAAGTGTGACATTGTCTGAGGGTTCACACCACAAACACATTCGGTATCAAAGTTATATAACCCCACTTTGCAATGTTATCCCGACTTGGGACCTAAGTCGGTTCAGGGTATGTCATTGTACTCATCATTATTAAAAACTTTTACTATAGGACCAACCCTGAAAACGCGGGAAAAAAACAGCTGTTCCATAAAAAACGGCCATTGACACTCGACAAAATGTATGGAACAGTAGATATTTTTTTCGCGCCTTCAGGATTGGTCCCATAGCTAAAGTTGTTTATAATTATGAGTACAATGACCTCCTCTCGGCTTAGTACAGGGTAAAAACATAACCCTGTCATCATCATCATCATCATTTCAGCCGTAGGACGTCCACTGCTGGACATAGGCCTCCCCCATCGATCTCCAAAAGGGCCGGTTGGAAGCGGCCTGCATCCAGCGTTTCCCTGCGGTCTCTTTTAGGTCGTCTGTCCATCTTGTGGGTGGACGTCCTACGCTGCGCTTACCAGTCCGTGGTCTCCATTCCAGAACCTTTCGGCCCCATCGGCCATCTGTTCTGCGTGATATGTGCCCTGCCCACTGCCATTTCAACTTACTAATCCGGTGGGCTATGTCGGTGACTTTCGTTCGTCTACGGATCTCCTCATTTCGGATTCGATCTCGTAGAGAAACCCCGAGCATAGCCCTCTCCATAGCTCGTTGTGCGACTTTGAGCTTGCTTATGAGGCCCATAGTGAGAGACCACGTTTCAGTGCCGTATGTCATCACTGGTAACACACACTGTACAGAGTTTCTTTTGACCTATTTCAGAAGTCGCTGAGTGGTATCAAAACTCTACCATCAGGGCTAGCCACTCAGCCCGTGTGAACTTACTTAAAGTTACTTACTGAATGAAACTGTTTCAAAATGCGAAGCCAAACAGTTATAAGAAAACGTGTTTTAAATATCAAATCCAATCCAATCTAACCCAATGCCACAGTCAAGTCCAATGTCAAGTTCAACTTAAATTACATTACCAAGTTCGTTGTATGAGGTAGGTCTGATTTAACATAAGATTTGGCTAAGTAGGTTACATTAAATTTGGCTAAGGTGGTAAAACCTCTGTCTCGTAAATATACCTACCTTTGTATTTTCTCTAAATATCTGATACTCATCCATTAAAATCGCACACTGTGTGGGTTCCGCAATCTTTGTTGCCTCAATCTGCAATATGTGGAATGAGCTCCCTCCATTCGCATTTCCGAGTAACTATAACATGAGGTTCTTCAAAAGGGCTGTTAATGGAGTCTATAAAGGTTGGCAACGGTGGCAAAACTGATGATATGGTATATTGTATTAACATCAGATATTTGGATAAAATTGACAGACGACAGTAATTTTTTTTAAACTGGAAATATTTGTTGGTGAAATGTGAGATTTAATAATCCTTCTACAGAGGGCATAGGACTACGGTATAGTAGGGGGGAAATGCGTTCCTCACCCCGGCTACAACTTTTTTGTAAATAAGGATAAGTAACGTGGTGCGACACTTGCGTGGACGATGACGTGAAAATACTTTGTCATGCAAGGCATGGTAATGATGACGAATGATCGCCTGAAAATCTAAAAGCTTTATTTGCTTTTTATTGGAAGGTTGTATTAAATCGTGATTAAGGCTATGATTAGTAAGTTGAAATGGCAGTGGGCAGGGCACATATCACGCAGAACAGATGGCCGATGGGGCCGAAAGGTTCTGGAATGGAGACCACGGACTGGTAAGCGCAGCGTAGGACGTCCACCCACAAGATGGACAGACGACCTAAAAGAGACCGCAGGGAAACGCTGGATGCAGGCCGCTTCCAACCGGCCCTTTTGGAGATCGATGGGGGAGGCCTATGTCCAGCAGTGGACGTCCTACGGCTGAAATGATGATGATGAAGGCTATGCAAAAAGGCGTGACGCCTGAGTAGTCGATAACGTGAAAAATCCTTTATGGATTAATTACGAATGATTGGCTGAAATTGTGGAATGTTTGTTCGCTTCTAGTTAAATGTTTTATTACATACACATAATTATGTTGGAATGGGCTTGTGACAGAAACTATTATTTTGTTGTTTTTAACTTGTAATGTGTATGTATATTTTGTTTGTGTTATAAATAAATAATTGTCTTTCTTTATATAAATAAATAATTATTGTCTAACTTTATATAATTAATTAAAAGTTTTGTGCTGTTCGTTGGTAAGCGGATCTCTTAAGAAAAGCTGGACCGATTTGGCACATATTTTTTTTTATAATAGTCCGAAAAAAGTTTTATAGTTACAATCTGGGGTTCAAATCACGAGTCAATCGGTTGCTTCTAGGCAAGCGTACTCCATCGTAGACCGCATCGTCGCTTTACATCAGGCGAGTTGGCGGTCAAACGCAAGCCTATTATTGGACATAAAAAATAAAAATAAAATATATAAATTGCCAAGTGGAAAATTGAAATATTTAAGTCCTTTTTTCAATGGGATTTGTATGAACTCCAGACCTCAACTAATAACCACTTCTTTAAATTAGGTCAGGAACACATCTATCGGGTCAGCTAGTAGACTTATTTATAATTTTTTATTTAATACTGATTTTACCACTTCCAAATTATGTAGAATTGCACAAATGGAGGACTCAATGCTAAACATTTTATACCAGTCATCCACCAGCTTGGAACAAATGGTTATAATAGACTTAATGCATGGATAAGGACGAAGCTGTTGAAACCGAACCTATTTTAAGACCTTACATAATATACCTACACAGTTTGGCAATACATTAATTCTGATTCTTGATATTGAAGTTACGTTTCAATAAAAAAAAACTATAGATATCTTCTAGGTAGATCGACCTGCTCCATTTTCGGCTACACCATCCATTATCACTATCACTATCATTACATAGTATAAAAAAAAAATCGCTTCCCGCTGTCGGTCCGTCCCTATGTATGCTTAGATCTATAAAACTACGCAACGGATTTTGATGCGGTTTTCGCCATCAGTTAGATATTTTTTTACGGAAGGTTTATATATGTAACAAGCGCCCCGCCCCGGTTTCGCACGTAAGTTAAACCTGTGCGAAGCCGGGCGGGCGGGTCGCTAGTAATAATATTATAAATGCGAAAGTTTGTATGTGTATCAACTATCATGTATATGTTTCTTCGCACTCAACTCCGTAACAGCTGAACGTATTTGCAAAGAAAACATAATAGCACAGCATTTAAATGAAACTAGGTATGTTAGTAGTTATACCCGGGATTAACGCATGATTTTTATCCCGGAAAAATCATGGTAGGATTGTGGGTGATACCGCGGACCGCTACAAGTTACCAATATTACCATCCGGCGTATTAGTATATATTTTACAGCCAAAGTAATTAATCTAGATATTATGTATAATATCCAGCTATTATATATAATAGGTGTTATTAATAAAGATTTGTATTTGTATTTGTATTTGTAACTACCCAATTTAGATAAAGTCATTAATGAGATATAATTAATCACATTATCTAGCAAGGTTTGGATAGAGTAATAAATGTGGATAAACTTAAGTTTATTTTATAATTTTGAGGTCCTGTGAGCTCCTTAGTATCTTCTTTTGGTGTTGGCAGAGCCTCAACTCCACTTAAAACAACCCATGGTGATAGTCAAACGTAGATCTATTTTCCGTAAAAGGGTTTAGCAATCGTCTACGCCGTTTATGATATTCTTATATTCATTTATTAATAAAATGTTATTTTACATGTCAAATAAAATTGTTAAAATAATACAAATCAAATAATAAATAAGATCAACCAAATAATTTAGAACTAGACTAAAATAAAAAATTATATAATAGAATAGAGTATAAAAACTAACGTTATTTTTTTATAGCAATGAGTAATTCGGTAAATTGTTTTATTATGCGATTGTCAAGGTAATATTGTTGTGCGGTCGTTGGCAATAATATGTTTGGTTTGTACATATCGTTGTTGAATCTATAGCTATAACATTTACCTTGATCGGTCGCTAGCTTATTATTTGTATGTGTGTTTTAATAGTGAAAAAAATATAGATTTATGATTGTATTATTTTTTTACTTTTCTTATTTATTCTACTAGATGATGCCAACGGCACCAAGCTAATGATTTGATGGTCAGTCAGCAAATTCTTACCAATGCGAAATTAAGACCTAGCAGCACTTGGGGTCTATGTAGAAATCCATTCAAGCGTATTCGATTCTTGTTGATGATGATGATAAGATTACAATTCTAGGAATTTGGTATTTCCAGAAATCGCAAGAAAACAATATTATACCTATAGTCTGATACTCATATGCTATTTATTTGTTTTGTTTACGTCACGCGGCCGAGTCGAATGATTCGTTGTATTTTATCTTTCTTTTGTCCAGATAGGTAGATATAGAGCGAACTCTGTGACTTGCAGTTTGTATACAAAAAGTAGACAAATAGGTGTATATCATTGTATTCACTATTATTATGTGCTAACACGCACATTATTATTGATTTCGACATCCGTAGACTTTGGACTAAGTACAATAAATCAAGGACGTGTGAGAGATAGAATGTGAAATACTAAGACATAGTCCAATATTACAGGGGACGCCATGTTCAGTTGACAGACGTGGTAGCCTATTTGGGAGACCGCTAGACTTGAAAGCGTGAGGTCGCGGAGGGTCGCGGGTTCAAATCATACACTGGCTTTTTCGGTGAAGGAAAACATCGTGAGGAAACCTACGAAACCGTATACGTATGGAGAAGAAATTCAATCGCGTGTGAATCCACCATCCTGCAACTGGGCCAGCGTGGTAGCTATGGGCCAATCGTCCTTACAGGAGTAGGCCTAAGGTCCAGCATTGGACTATTAAAAGGCTGATTATGCGGTTATGCTGTGTTCAGCAGTGGACGTCTTCTGGCTGATGATGATCATGAGTCCAATATTCTCTCGAAAGCTAAAGTATTGCTGTTTGCTGACGTCAAAAATTCGTCTTTAATTAATCTCAATTACTTGCTTTTTGCTCAATAAGAGGCGTGACCGTACGAAACGACTTTACTTGGATAGAGTTGGAATACCGTAACATGTGATAAAATTTAGTAAACGTTTAAAAAGTAAGAGTCATGCTGCACGTGTTTCTGTGATGTGTATGGCACGTAGGAAAATTTCAACAGAGTTTCAAAACAACCGGAAAACATGCATAAATTAAAAACCTCCGACAAGAGCTGGTAATCATGAAACGGCTGTACAGATTTTCTTGAATCATAGCTAAAAAAAACTCTCGATCGAGTCACTTTTCACACAAAAAATCATTTTTTTTCGTGGGGGGTTAAAAACAAACGACAAATAAGGTTTAATTCGACGCCTATATTTCTTTTTAATACCAACTAGCGGCGGCCCTCAGTTTTCACCCTCCATCCTAAAAGAACAACAGTATGTGTTAATCCAGGGTAAATGGAGAGAAAGAGGGTACTTAATGTTTTTCAGGCGCAAGTATGAAATATAAAAAAATTACATAAGTCTTTTAGTGTTGATCTAAACATTTAAAAAAAATCGACTTCATATGTGCCTTTTTGAGTTAGCGGATGTGAAAATGAAAATGTGCCCTCAGAGCATTATGTATTTATTTAGAATAAGATAAGATAAGATAAGATAAATTTATTCACACAAAAAAGAAAACTTACATAGAAAGAGCAACTAATTAGTAGACAAATCTCTTACGATTAAGAGTAATTTAGTAAGACATCGTGTGGTTGGGTCGGTGAGCTCCAAACTAAGCACGCGGCTTGTGTCTTGGAGCTCGAGTGCGAAGTTACCTTAGGGGTTTTGTTACGTCTGTAGCTTCTGTCTTAGCAGAAGATATTTGTTAATCTTTAATAAAAGCAAAAAAAGAGAAAAAACGTTATATAAAAAATTTACGTGTAAACAAGGATGGCAAAGTACGTCCTTGAGCGAAGTTAAAATTCTCTGTGGCAAGATAGTTGTCCCAGAGATGCTGGGGGTGCAGTGTCTGTGTGTGTGTGTGTGTGTGTGTGTGTGTGTGTGTGTGTGTGTGTGTGTGTGTATGGGTGTGTGTGTGTGTGTGTGTATGTGTGTGTGTGTGTGTGTATGGGTGTGTATGTGTGTGTGTGTTGATACCATGTGTGGAGTTATAATAGATGCAAGAAGGTAGAGTATGTACGTATGATCCTGCAGCTCTAAGTATCCACTACTCGCTGTATATGCTATGAATGAGGACTTCAGTTTCGTCACGAGACAACTTTAGAAGCCAATCTCTAATTTTCTTCTTGAAAGCAAATTTAACAAGATTAGGGGTTAGGCAAGCTCTTTTACAAATGCTATTGTACACGCATGGAAGAGAGTAAGCAGGACTCCGCTTAGCCATCAGTGAGGTAGCTCGAGGGATCGGTAATCTGTAAGCTCGCTTATTTATAATAGTATCGTAGTCAGGGTGGGTTTTCAAACTTGAGTGGGTTTTTAGGGCCAAGTCGTACTCGCAATACTTTGAACTCGTTGTAAAGGGAGTCGGTAGGGAAGCGAAATGGTTTGCGTAAAATGACTTTGATCAATGCCCGTTGTGCTCTTTCTAAGGTTAGGAAGATGGTCTTTCCAGCGCTGCCCCAGACAAGAATACAATATTGTATAATAGACTGGCACAATGCAAAGTAAATTTGCTTTAAGAGGGGTATTGGGGCACAGTCTCGGAGATTTTTCATGATATAAATCAGTTTTCGAGTGCGTGATGAAACGTTGATTATGTGCTGCTTGTAAGACAAGTTGCTGTCAATTGATATACCGAGATACCTTATGATATTAGTACGTTCAATAGAACTGCATAAGCAGGGAAGGGACTGGGATTGAGAATGATCTGAGCAGTAGTGAATCTTTAGGTCTAAGGTGGCAGGTGGAAGGGAAACGCAAGTCTTTGTGAAGGCGATGTACTTGGTTTTTTTGGTGTTTAATGTAAGTAAGTTTCTGTCCAGGATTTTAGCGATAGCAGACAGGCCGTCTGTGGCATGGCTGTATACTTGTTGTAATAAGAAGATACTTGTTGTAATAAGAAGATAAACATTTAAAAAAATTTGCCGGACAGCCCTTTTCTTCCTGATTCCGAATATGTATTTAAATGAATTTTGAAAAAAAAAAACATTAGATGTCCCTAAACGACTAGACAGATTTTGATGTCTGCGTTGTCGTTAGATTAGAGAAAGAAAATGGCCAGATTGTCATAGCCAACTTTTTTTTGATTGGGGTATTTATTTTATTCTTTTAATAATCAACTTTTTTATCCAAACTATCTCTACCTTTTTTCTTTTTTTTCTATTAAATTTTTTTTTCTTCTGCTTTTTTCTTTTTTTTCCGCATTGTTTATAATATATCTCTTTCAATAAAAATGAATTTTAAGTAGTAACTACATATTATTGAACGATTGTCATAATTGTCCTCCAGGTGAAATACGACGAGGATCGGCGTCACCCGCGCATGGAGCACATCCTGCAAGCTGTACGGTGTCAGTACCTCACGCCGAGCTTCCTCAAGGAGCAGATGAGCACGTGCGCAGTCTTGAAAAAAGTGCCCGCATGTAGGGAATACCTCGCTAAAATATTTAAGGTGATTTACATTTATATACCTACTAATAAGTACCCGTCAACGATCTTTAGTGCGCCACACCGGCCACTGCGGCCACAAACTGAGTTTTCTGCGTTAATTGTAATGTATGCGATACCTTGGCCCAGTACACACTGATAGCAGTCAGACAGTGACGGGTTCAGAAGAAACCCCGCGAGATTTTAGAACTCTAGACCACTTGCTGTGAGATCGGCGCCTAACAACCTATAAAACCGTACCAGCGGTGACTCGTTTTGAGTCGCACGCCTAAATGTATAATGGCATTTATTGCCCATTTGATGACGATTGATATTAGGTTGATCTGATCTGCTCCAAACCACTGTTCGAAATCTGTTCCAAAGCAAAGGGTAACTGAGAAGCTAGATAATAACCAACAGAATTGTACAAATTACCCGTAGACGCCTCGATGTCGTTTCTTCATTGATCAACGTCTCGCCGCTTGTAATTTTTCTGTTTTACCGAACTTTCAATTAAAAAGCCAATGATCAAAATTGGTGCCATTTTTGTTTTGTCGCGGCCATCGATCATACTGTGGTAATAAGATGCAGAATAATATGACTAACAACAGTTATCCAGGGGTATCAAACCTTACATCACTGTAAAATAAATTATATCGACTTTTTTAAAGTGATATAGGTACATAATTAATATTTGAAGTCAAATATCTCATCTCTGACTGCGTTTGTAGAAAAAGTATTCATAAATTCATTCTTCTGGTAGTCTTTTTCAACGTCGGCCTTAAGGTTTCAACTATAGCCACGGAATAAAACCAAATGCGCCACATCCCATAGTGATTTGATCATTGTCTTTTGTTGGCAACAAAGTAAATAATGAACCAGATAATTAGAACTGAACACTAATTGGTTGTATTAATCTCAATCGGACCCTGATTGGCCACTTTATTTTGTAGTGCCTCCATTAGATACGTAAGCACAATTTTATTCGGTCTTTACTAAATAAGTAGAATCAAAACTTAAGTACACCGTCCAGTTCTATGATCTACGTCATACCTGGGTCATTAAAGTAGGTGTAAGTACTATCAATGATTCATCTGTTCATCACGAAATAAAACTAATATATGACAATAGAAAGCTTTCGAAATGTGCTTAATCATTTTAGTGGAGAAATATAAGCCTTTAATTTAGCCAAATTATATTAATTTATTAATATAATTTGGTCTATTCTTTTTTGCAAATTAGGAGTCCGCCTGATAGGTATTCACACGTTATGTACACGTACACGTTACGTATTCGGTAAGACAGCATTATAAACGAAGTCGGTTAAAAACATAATGTGTATCTACATGCTTGAGTTCGCCGATTTGCTTTTAATAAATACACGGTTTGTATAAGTGAAAGGGGTAAGTTGGGTAAGGAATGTTTGTGTATGGAGGTTCATTATCAACCCTACTTTAATACTACTTTATCCAAGAAATACTCGTAATAGAATTGAGTAGTTGGACCATGCAGTCTTTTCAATTGATATTAAACTCTTTTAACGGATTCTATCGCGTGTATTTCATA
Source organism: Agriopis aurantiaria (assembly GCA_914767915.1). Classification (NCBI taxonomy): domain Eukaryota; kingdom Metazoa; phylum Arthropoda; class Insecta; order Lepidoptera; family Geometridae; genus Agriopis; species Agriopis aurantiaria. The sequence continues at coordinate 13,672,177 of OU611989.1, read as the reverse complement.
TTACGTTTCGAATACTTTGCAGTGTCCCTGGTCACAGGTAGACTACGGTAGACAACTTCTAAAATCATAAACCCCCTTATTAATAAACGTGGAGTAGTCTTGGAATAGTTACGCCGTGTTTTGTCTTTTTCTCTCTTTCAAATTTTGAACTCGATCGAAAAAGACAAAAGGCGGTGTAACTATTCCGAGGCTACTCTACGTTTATTAATAGGGGGGTTAGAGTTTAATATCAATGCGTAATAATCGCAAAAACCTAAGAATCCTGAACCTAGAAATCTTTATTTTTCATGGTTTGATACTAGTAACTATGCTGTGTTAAAGTTAAACGCTGTGTTATCCCTTTACTAACATTGCTTGTCAGGAACCATCTAGTGAACGTTATCAGGGTGACTTGCCATTTCGTAATCACGCTAGGTTGCATATTAGGCAAGTCAACGACCAGCCGGCACGATGGTAAGAGGTTACCTTGATACAACCCTGTATATTGATTTAATTTTTTTACCCAATTACTTTTAGCTTTGATGTCATATGTGCATCTTTGGGCTTTGCTTCATCGTGCTTACTGTTTCCATCGACTAAGGCCTGATTGCTAAACTAGAATCTGTACCTGGCTCGAATCGCTCGTATGATATGTCGCACGAAAATCTCATGGGAAATGACTGATTCTGATTCGAACAAAATCCCAATCAAAAATCGCATTTTTAAACAATCATATCACTCGCAACGAGTAGTTTGAACCATTCGAATTTGCTTTCCATCAATAGAAAATCTTTAATTTCGCATATTTTGATGTGAAATTATCATATGAGCTTTTCAAAAATCGAGTCCCTGTAGTCTTTCACAGTAGTTTTAGGGCCCGCTCCCAAGCCAACTCTTTTGTACATCTTAAAAAAATTGAGGATAAAAATCCCTAAAAATGAGTTTTAGAAAACTCATTGAAACGGACCATATTATATGCAAATGTTGTAAACTAATTAATTGCCAAGTTGCTCTTTTTCATTTTGGCAGAAAAATTGCTTTAACTATTTGCATTGTTATTCTAAAGGTGATGCCTAATCTTTTCTCAGTAATATTATATCTTTAAAAATTATAAAAATGGGAGAAAGAGATAGCCCTGGCCGTAAGCGTGCTCTAAAGTACGTAAGGGAACTTTTGGTGCGTCCGCATGAAGGGCCAGAATACCGGCTGCAGCGATCTCGCTCGGCCATTTGATGGTTTTTTAAGATATAAAATAACTGTGTATACTTTGAAAAATGTACTTCGGTAATTTTGCGAAGTAATTTTTATATATATATATATATATGTTTTTATTACGACCACAAAAATGGGACAATAAGTTTTTTCTCATTTATTCTCGTCATTACACACAAGTCATGGTCACAACTATGACTAGTATCAGTATTTTTAATAAAACTTAAAAATATTTCAATGCTTGGCAAATGCACATAACGTAAGACGCTAAAATCCTCTCAAGGATAGAAGAAAAATAAACGACTTGTATGCTTTGTTCCAGGATCTGACATTGCACAAGAAGCCGGTGGTGAAGGAGCGGCGGCCGAACACACCTCGCATTGTGTACGTGGCGGGCGGCTACTTCCGACACTCGATAGACATGTTCGAGGCTTTCAACCTGGACGACAACACCTGGGCCACGCTGCCGCGGCTCACCGTGCCCCGCTCGGGACTCGGCGCAGCGTTTCTAAAGGTAAAACTATGAACATTCACGTTTGTCTGGGTCCTAATTATGTATTAAATTACGTAGCACGCCAATATAACACCATAAACGTGTTATAACACGTTAAACAACATAAACAAATAAAACGCGTTCTTATATCATCGGATTTATAATAATATTAGTGTGATTTCTCCTGACCTTTATAAAAGCATGTCTCTAACTCCTAAAAATAACAATAATATTTTTCATGGTCTCTCTTTCCATAATTTGCATTTCTTTTAAACTGCAAAACTTAAGAATCATCGTTCATAAACATCGTATGAAAACGAGCATTAGATTATTTCTATTACTTGCGTAAAAACACTAGTTTTCAAAGTCAATGTCGTTCGCAAAGCCGATGCCCCGGTGACCGTCAAGCGATACGTTGTCGCTTCACCAATGATATCTTGCACAACCTTCATTGCGGATTCCGTTCATTCGCAAAATTTTACGATAACACATTATAGTGCCGCCATCTATCGAGCGTGCGTGTCAAACATGCCAGCGTACGATGTGCGTACTCGGTGGGGTTTTTCACGTATTCTTGAGGAAAGTAGTGCTTATATAGTAATGCAGTATGTTATACTACGCCAGATATATGCTATTCCGAGACACAAAGGTCATGTGGGCGACACAAGCCTACATCATACATAGACGCTGTGTTATTAGTAAAATAACATGAAATCATGACTCCCCAATCTTCGTGTGTTACCTGTTGGCAATCCAACAAAACTATTTCGTGTTTAACTTGAATTGCTCAGCATGAGCGGACAAACAAAATGACAGTTGAAGTGCTTTTTGTATTTTATTTAGTTGACTATTAGATTTGTTTCTAAATTTCTGTGCTTTTTTGGAACCAACACAGAATTTTAGTACTGTGCTGGACAGTGACGTAGGCTTGTGTCACTCCCGGATTATCATACCTATCATGCGTACACAGTGGTTGTTTTTCACGTATTCTGATAGTCCGTTGGTCCAGTTGGTAGTGAACCTGCCTTCTGAGCTTGGGGGCGTGGGTTCGATTCCCATCTAGGACAAACATTTGTGTGATGAACATTTGTGTTTGTTCTATATCTGGTTGTTAATATCTATTTAAGTATGTATTTAAAACTATATATGTATGTATATCAGTCTCTGGCAGCCATATCACAAGCTTTGCTTAGTTTGGGGTCAGATGACCGTGTGTGAAAAAATGTCCCGAATATTTATTTTTTATTCTCGTGAAAAATAGTGCCTTATATTCCTAGGTTACAAACAATCTCTCGAACGTATTTCAATAAATGTATTGTCATGATTTCTAACTATATATTATTATTTCAATTGTTTCTTTGTGATTTGTTGGTTTTAAACCATTTGGTATCTAATTTGACTAAGTCTTTTTATTAAAATGGCAGTAGGAAACATGTTGACTCGGTAGTTCTCGACAATAGTGCTAACCAAGAACGATTGTCTGGGGGTAGGAATAATTTAATGGAGTAGGAGGTTGGCAAGAGGGAGTTTAGTCTGGCTTGCGCGTTCATAGCGAAAGCATATTGGTATGAAAACTGTAATATGTACTGATTAGCATGGGCGCCGGCAGCAGGGTGCAAGGGGTGCACTTGCACCCATGAAAGAAAATATGCACATAAAAAAATACTTTTTATTTATATTATTTTGTTTTAATAAAAACTGAAGAACCAAGAAAATACATTTATCTACATAGTATAAATTAAAGTTGCTTTCCGCGTCTGTCTGTCTATCTGTATGGCCGCTAACTCCTCCTAAACCACGCAACGGATTTTGATGCGGTTTTCACCATCAGTTAGATACATTTTCACGGAAAGTTTATATATATAACTAGCGATCCTCCCCGGCTTCGCACATAAATTACACCCGTGCGAAGCCGGGTGGGCGGGTCGCTAGTACATGTATAATTATATACAATACAATACAAAACTCTTTATTAAAATACCACAAAACAAGGATAACATAAAAATTACAACAATAATATTATCTAGGCTTTTAACAGGCGGCCTTATTATATTTTATATTGGTTAATAGTATAATGTGTAGATGCAGATGCACCTCCCTGGAAGTAATCCTGGCGGCGCCCATGCTGATTAGTAATAATTATGAATAAAGTTATTTAAAAGTGACAATTATGGATAGTGATTTGCCACAGTATTATCAACGTATCTTTAACCGAAAATCTTTTCGCGTGATCTATTAACAAACATTTCACATTAACAAAACGGATAAAGAATAATGTTTAATACTGAAAACACGTCTTTTGGGCTACGTCGTACTACACGTGGCTTGCTGTGCGCGTTGGCTTCGCTGTAAGCACAGCAAGCATTTAAACTTAAATAAAAAAATTAAAAAAATACAGATCACGCTTACAAAATATGTATTGTTAAACGCAGTCACCATTACTTGCAAAATTAATGTTTTCATATGCGCCCGTTCGAAACTAAGCCTTGTGCATTTGCAATAGAGTTAACAATTTAGTTCTACTAATTCTAATATAAATAAACGGTTTACCTGAATGTATAGCTGGAAACAAACCATGACATAAATAAGTTATTTAACTTACTAAAACTGTAACTTCTGTACAATAATCACGACTTGTACATTTTAACTCGAAACCGAAATTTTCCTTTAATTATTATTTACCAACAAATTGACATAGCTGTTAAAATTTGCAAGTTGAAGTGGCAATGGGCAGGCCACATCGCTCGGAGAACCGATAACCGATGGGGAAGAAAGGTTCTTGAGTGGAGACCACGAACCGGAAGACGCAGCGTAGGTAGGCCTCCCACTAGATGGACCGACGACATAGTAAGAGTCGCTGGCATCCAGTGGATGCAAAAGGCAGGCTGTCGTTCAGTGTGGAGGTTAAAGGGGGAGGCCTATGTTCAGCAGTGGACGTCTTCTGGCTGATGATGATGACCAACAAATTTAATATCACATGTATTAGATATGCGATAAGTGCAACTCTGCGAGAATACGGCTATATATAATACAGGCTTTCACGTCGCACAACTATAAAGATAAATATGTATTAGATATTGGTAGTTGTAAAAATTAACAGAGACGCAATGATTTCTTGTCTGCTTTACCAATTACTTTAATGTACCTACCACCTAGTTAACTTACTAGCTAAACTAGTCAAATTTATCTATAAACAGTTCAGCCCTTTTGTCATGAAAAAGTAGAATTAAGAATAACTTTCTTTGTCTATTTGTTACTTTTCTTTGACTAAACCGGCTGAACTGATTTTGATGCAATTTCTGAAAGTAGTAGTTTACCTCATTACGATATTTTTTATCCCGGAAAGAACCGTGGGCGGTAAATGCACAATTATTGACATAATATAATTATGTAGGTGAAATATAACGACTGATTCCTGTGTTATCCTTCTAGGGTTTATTCTACGCGGTGGGCGGTCGCAACACATCGCCGGGTTCCTCATACGACAGCGACTGGGTGGACGTGTACAACCCGGCGACAGAGCACTGGCGCCCTTGCAGCCCCATGTCCACCCCGAGACATAGGGTAAGTTTACTTCAAATTCTGGAATGTATCGCACTATGGATCTTAAGGTGCATACAGAATGGTTTGCTACGCATACCTCAGTCTGAAGCATGTGTGGCAAACCAATCGCGGCGCATGCCTCGCAATGTCTGTATGCGCCTTTAGATAGACATATAAATCAAAACATTTTCTTTTAATATTTCACTGAAGTAGTAGTACCTGTACCTATATCGGGTACCTGCTGCAGCGGAAGTGATCAGAATTCGAGGTTTTCATTCTGCTACTTTACAATGTTATTGCAGCTGTCTGACAAAATAAATGTTTGGACCTCGTTTAAATAATTTCTAAAATATTGGAAGTGTGGGGTCTATTATAATTACATAATACATACATACATAGATATGGTACATAATTTGCTGGATTGCTGCAATTTCAATTATTTGTTTCAATTGTCACTTAGCATAGTCTTTTGATAAGATAATTATAAGTACACTTTTGAAAAGTCATAAAACAAAGTAAATCCATCAAAAAAATCAACTCACCATACATGGAAAAGTACCAACACCTTTTCAATGTTACGAATTGTGCGCGCAGTGGGTCACCACTGCCAGTCATGGCAGGAATAAAAAATGTTTCGAAGAATTTGCGTAAGTAGTATACGTGCGTTTGCAATACACGCAAACTTTTTTTTTCTAGCTCCAATTCGAGCAAATTTTTTACAACGAACGCGCTGTTTTTTGTGCCCCACGTGTATTGTGCGTTTGGTTATATTATTTACCCAAAAAATTGTTTCATCCGCCAACTAAGAAACCTGTCGTATGCGCAGCGCAGGCCTATAACTGAACTAGTATGTCATAGTCGACAGTGTTGTATATAGTTTGTCATATTGAAAACTTTAGTGAGTTCACATTTTTTTTATTTTCAGGTAGGTGTGGCAGTGATGGACGGGTTACTATACGCCGTGGGCGGCTCAGCTGGATCTGAATATCACAAATCTGTAGAATGGTAAGCTATTAAAATGCCAAAACCATCTAAAGGTGCACTTGCCGATGTAGGCGAGGGGTAGCGATATTCGCCCGCACGTGATTATCTAACCACCTATCGATAAGGCAGCATATATTGGAATGTCACCACAAGGCGGTTAGTCGAAAGCTAGGTTGGACGTCGTTATTTTTAGTCGTCGTTTCACTATATTAGATTATGGCCGCAATTTATGCTTTAGTCAAAATATATTTCTAAAAATAACTACTTTAACGCTATCTCTTAGCTTTGGACCGTCCACCTTAATATGGGTATATTCAATAATACATATAAAGAATGTGTTTGTATGAGAGAAAGACGTTGCTTTACTAGCATTCAGTTAATGTTGAGCTGTGTCGTGCTGTGGCATGGTGTTCACTTGCTCTGCTGTAATTAGAGTCGTAAATAAATAATACCTCTGATGAATATTGTATGGTATTTATATATTTGTTAGAGTTTCTATCTATAATATATTTGTTGGTAGTTATGACCCGGAGCGCGACGTGTGGACGTCAGTAGCGTGGATGAGCAGCGCGCGACTCGGGGTGGGCGTGGCCGTCGTGAACCGGCTGCTGTACGCGGTGGGCGGCTTCGACGGCGCGCGGCGCATCGCCTCCGTGGAGTGCTACCACCCGGAGAACAACTGCTGGACCGAGGTCGCGCCCATGAACATAGCCAGGAGTGGCGCCGGTCAGTATCACTCCTTTTTTTCAATTCCACATGGTGGTGGAGTCAGCCTTCCTTACCCTGGGGACACATAATCACAAGAACGCTCGTGTCGGGTTGTCGCAATAATAACTTCGTATTCGTTATCGGCGATTTTCTTGTCATTAGCTTCTAATTAAATATCATTATGGTTCAAAACTCGATTCCATTTTTAAAAGCTTTTGACTCGCTCCAATTTAACAGCCGTCGCGATTTGACGAACTATTCGGCCAGACCTAATGACGACTTATATAATAATATTTGGCCAGACATTGTCTGTGGCCACATCATTACTTTTACGACTAATTATCAATATTATATTTAAATAAGAATGGAGTACGCATCTGGATATGGGCTCATGGGATGAGAAAAACCACTACTGTTATAATGATTATATAGCTACCTCATTCGATCTAATTGCAATTCTGGTTTATTTGTACTATTATCATGATTTTATGCAACAGGTGTGGCGGCATGGAACCAGTTCATCTACGTAGTGGGCGGATACGACGGGTCGCAGCAGCTGGCGTCTGTGGAGCGCTACGACACGGAGCGCGACACGTGGGAGCCGGTCGCGGCGGTGCAGGTCGCACGATCCGCGCTCTCGCTCACCGTACTCGATAACAAGCTCTATGCGCTTGGTAAGTACACTACCCGGGCTTACGATAGTCAGGCCTCCTTTATAGAGACGCGGGCAACACCAAACTCCTCTGCGTAAACGGTCTCATAGTATACGTTTGAATTAACCTCACGACGCCCCGAGTCTCCGATAACTAGGCCTCAGGATTCCAGCCGCCTAGACTTATCAACTGACAAAATGCCAACAGTCTACATCTAGAAATCGAGCGAGTTGCACAGACCTGTCTGTCTTCCACCACCAATCGATGTTAGTGCTGATCGGGCTGCGCAACAAAGTTAACCTAGTAAATGAGAGCCCACCATGTTTCTTTTTATCTCTACCCACATGAGGCTTTGCACCAAACACTGACATTAGATTTAGGGCATGCAAGCAACGTAAACAAATGACGACCATTCCTGTTTAACGTAACGTATCATTCTCTTCCAGGCGGCTACGACGGCACGTCATTCCTCGACATCGTGGAAGTGTACGACCCGGCGACTAACTCGTGGACGGCGGGGACTCCCCTCACGTCCGTCCGCTCGGGGCACGCGTCCGCCGTCTGCTACCAACACGTAACGCCACACTCTGACCACATAGAACACGTACCGACAATCATAAGGAAACTCGGCAAACGACCCTCCGCTTCAGGATCGTCTACCGCATCCACTTCAACGTCTACGCCGTCTTTATCTCGAAGCGATGACATACCGATGGCCAATAATATCATAGGGACGTTATCCAACGCCAGAAATGACTGTATATGATATGTCAATAGTGCCTATATATTCCAATTGTGATAATTGTAAGAGTCAACTGAAACATCGCGTTATGATAAGCGATCAGTTGTTTCCGCTAGTTGCTGCCTCACAATGAGTAGCAGCGGCAGTATTGCAAACAGTCAAGTGCATACCATGGCACGCATATGGTAGGGATCTGTAGCTATGTTAGAAATAAATATGTATACATAATCAATAATCATAGACAGAGTCGAGTTCTTAACTTGCAAAATGGTTATAATGGTTTTTTGAACATTTGTTTTACTCCCCATTAGAGTCGGCTATATCTCTTTGTTTGATTCTGGTAAGTTTAAATGCTAATAAGCAAGCATTTTTATTTTTTTGTTGTTGTTAAAGATAAAAACCTTGACTGACAATATGAAATCGAAAATGACCACTGGCCTAATATATTAAAAGTGGCATAATTATTATTAAAAACAATTTTTAAAACATCACAATGATTTTAACTATAATTTTCAATGAATTCCTACACGATAGGGTAATTTTTTCATTCCTGCTTTCTCCTTTTTAAAATTTTAATATTTTTCCTAGTGGATATAAAAAGTAATGCGTCCAGCAGTGCAAGCAACGAAACTTTAATTTTAAAAAGGGCGTGCGTGCGAGAACGGCGTACACGTATGTACATAAAAATATGATAAGAGATAGATTTTTTTTTTTTTTTTTTTATAATTAATAGGCTTGCGTTTGACCACCATCACGCCTGATGTAAAGCGCTGATGCGGTCTACGTTGGAGCACGCTTGCCTAGAAGGAACCGATTCACTCGTGATTTGAACACACCCAGATTGTAACCATCGGGGAACACCCATTCAGGCAGCGCATTCCACAGACTAGCAGTTCGCACAATAAATGTGGAATCAAAGCGCTTTGTACGGGTTTAGATAGGCGCAACATAAATGTGCCGTGTGTAGGACGCATAGGAGTCAATAACAGTACGTTTAATAACATTCAGATGCGCTGCAATGATTCGTTTCGCAGACTCAACATGCAAAGTAACATCAGTCGCTGACTGATTCAGTGCAATTTACAAGTGATTGTTTAAGGACAGATATTGATATCGTTTTTATCACAATATAGATGTAAATTTAAACGTATTTGTAGCATAATTATGATTCCGATTTAAGAAATATTTTATTAGCATTTTAAGTTATAGTAAAATCACGTTAAAATATCAGGGGCCTTACGGCTACCTATTTTAAGCGATTGTTTAGGTGAGAAAAGTTGTGCGACCGCAAACCGTATCTCGGCGCGTATAGGTTCACTTTCGCGTAATTTTCCGAACGCTGTTTCAGCGCTAATTCGTCATAAGGCCCCTAGACAGTGTGGGTCAGGATGAGCTTGTAAATAAATTGCAAAGGTTTGTACAGTGCGACCAACAAATCTGTGGAGAGGTAGCCAAATGAAGGAACTATATAATGCCATGGGAAGCTGTCAATTTTGTTCATTACTGTACAATATGATGGTGGCTCTTCACTCTACATAATAGTTGGTCGCACTGTAATGGTTACAAACTTTGTTGGTTCCTTTTTATAGCAGGTAGGTATTTAGTTGTATCAAATTAAACTTTGTAGTTAGCTACATAAGACAAAAGAGATAAACTATCTCTCGCATTGTTTAAGTTAGCAATAAAGTAGTTATAATCGAACACATACTAAGTATGTGTCTAAAATAATCCACGTACTCTAAGAGTGTATTTGTATTTTTAATTATTTTTATGTAATTGGTAAATAAATAAATATGCAATTTGTAATAAATAGATATGTATTAAGTTGTTATGAGTTTTGTAAATATATTTTAGTGTTATCTTAAGGAAAATAAAGACTGTTATGGGCAAATGAAAAGTTTTTTTATTTTGTATGTAATACTCAGGTATCTTACAAAACAGTAATTTTCAGAATACTTATGCTCGTTTATGGAGATGCAGGACGCGCGCATGCTTCTACGCGGCAATGCCATTGGCGGATCCAGGAGGGGGGGGGGGCGGGCATGGGGGCATTCCCCCCCCCCCCCAAACACCTAGCAATTCCATACATTCGACTCAATTTTTCGATTTGATTCCTTCGAACCTTGTCAGATGCCCCCCAAATGAAATCCTGGATCCGCCCCTGGGCAATGCGAAACGTTTCTGAGTGAACACTCATACATAGCCATACTCAGAGAATGAAGCCTGGGGGCTTACCACAATCTCAAAAACATTCTTATATTAGGGCCGGCGCTCACAGATGGCGGGGCGCGGCACGGCACGCTTCAGCATGCCGATGGATGCCATAGGATCCTGTGGCATCCCATGTGAGTTAGATTAAACATTGTTTCAATAACTTAGCACTCTCATTCCTTTAATGACATGAAGTTACCTTTGCGAGACACGTGATGCAGCGGCGTGCCGCTGGATCCGAAGGAATGACGCGATGTGCCGTAGCATCCTTGGGAATGACGCGACGTGCCGCGGTATCGCGCGAGACATGTAAGTGCTTACTTCATTGAAATGAGGTTGAAAAATCATTTATCACAACAAAAAAAATCCTTTGCCTTGCCGTACCGTGCCTCGCCGCGCCGTCTGTGAGCACCAGCACTTAATCTCACGTTGAGCTTTTTGTCGCTCTCTCGGCTAATGAGAGAGCAAAATTAATGTAATATTCAAATAAGAATGATTTAGGTTGTGGTAGCCCGGGCATCTTAAGGTTGACAAGTTCACTGAGCCATTACATAAATATAGGTAACATATATATTGTTTTATAATATGGTACACTTTACACAAATTCATAAACATCAATAACTGAATTTATGAAAAAAAAACTAAAAACTATTATTGCTTTATGCATTAAACTAACAGGACTGAGTCATAAACATAACATAGTCTACAGTACATACCTAGATTATTTCTTAACAACTTTCCTTCTTCTCTTTACAAATATTCGAACATCAGGTACATTCGCTTCGTTAGTTTGAGACTCCATTGTGTTAGAGTCGGATTTATTCATAATTGCAGTATTTTCAACACTGACCATATGACTATTATTATTGGAGTTGCAACCTGAATCAGGTAGCTTAGTTTCTATGTCAGCCATTACTACATCTGGTTGCCATATTTTATGTGGCGTTGATGTGGCTAAAGCTTTCAAGCTTACGTCTTGAATAGTCTTTATTAGTGGCTCCGGTTTACTTGGAGGCACTTGTTTTTCATCTTCAAGTAAAACATGTGGTTGAACTCCAGAAGAAATTATAACAGTTTTTACCACATTGTCTACTTCTGGAAAACTAGGCTCTAGATTTTGGTAAATGCTTTTTATAACATCGTCAGTCATTTCAGTTTGTACATCATTAGACCTATCATCAGAATTCTCTATACTATCTTTTTGGCTTACTGTTTTGGCCGTGTCTATTTTTGGAACAGTAACTTCATTATGTGGTTTATTTTCTACATTTGACTTTTCAGGAGGGATGGCATCTTTTATTGCATTTAAATCGCCTGCATCTATTGCATCTTCAAAAAATGGAATACATTTATCAGGAAGCCGCGTGGTGTGTGCTGGGACTGCAGCTAATCCTAGGTCTTCAGGAGATATCAAACTGCTACTGTCATCAAATAGTTCACAGAATTTTGTTTTAATTTGTATCGACTTTGTTTCTTTCTTTTTTTCTTTCTTCTTGGCTGGTTTTTCAAAGATGATAGTTGAATCTTCATTTTTACTTGCTTCTTTAGTCTCTTTGTGTTTAGATTTCTTTTTAGTTCTAGATTTTTTAGTGTCACCTTTAAGTGTCTTATCTTTACATGGATCTAATGTTACCTTTTCTGAAACATCTGTAGATTGTTTTTCTGTTTTAGCATTATAGCTTTTATCCTTATTTATTGTTTTATTTTCACCTTTAGGTGTTTTATCTTTACATGGATCAAATGTAGCCTTTTCTGAAGCATATGTAGTTTTTTTTTCTGTTTCAGTGGTGTAGCTTTTATTCTTATCTATTGTTTTATTTTCCAGTTCTATACTAAAAGGTCCTTTTGTGACATGCTCTGTTTGTTCTTTATCATCACAGTTATCATCACTCATTTCCAAATCACCTTCAACTACTTCTTTGGCAGTAGAGTATTTTTGTTCAAACGTGTTAATGGTGCCAAGGAATGGCAACTGATTCTTGGTCTGTATAACAAAATTGTCCTGGTAATAGCCTTCAGGTTCTTTTCCCCCCTTTACTGGCTGTTTATTTACATCAGTTTCTTTAATTACCACATCTGAAATCTTAGCACACTTAATACTAACAGTGGTATTATCTACTGGCTTAATTTTTAATGTGATTTCATTAGAATCTTTACTACTCTGTTTATCATCTACAGACTTTCGTTTGGGGATTTTATAACTATTAATATTTTTTAATGGTTTCTTTATTTCTTTAGAATCGTCAAAATTTGTTACTGGTACTGGAGGCTCTTTTCTGTCGCTGCTTGGAACTTTAAGCTTGTAATCTTTTTGGGAATAATTTTGAGTATTTATATCTTCAAGATCAGAAATCTCCCCAGATTCTAAAGAAATGTTTGCGGGATTTTCGATTTCCATGCATACATCACTTCCAGATTGTTTAGTTTCTTGTGGCCTTTTTACCAAAGCTTCTGGCATACTTACTGGCTTTATGCCCCATTCCATTTTTCTAAGAGGCACTATGTCAACATTCCGTCCAATAGCTGTAGATAAAAGGACTTGGCCATCATTCTTTTTGAGAACATATTTTTTGCTAGAAATTCTTGGATCATCCAGTTTTATTGAGGCTGTGAGTTTTATCTCTGAAAAAGAATAGCAAAATTTGAGTAAACAAGTAGGGATTTGGTTGAATTTAGCAAACATTATTTATACTTTTTTCTGTGGCTATTAATCTTAGATGAAAATAAAATGTGTTTAAATATTTGAATCGACAAAATTAAATCACATTTTATTACTGACCTTTAACATGTTGATTAGGAACCTCTCGATAGTCATAGTCTGGCGATTCACAAGAAGAAAATTGAATTTCATGTGGATCTGTTATGTAATTCTTATCCATGGGTTTTCTCTCATCTCTCATTTTTCGATCTTCCTCAAGATGCCTGGAGCGAGACTCGATCTTTAATCTCTTATTATCTAATTCCATTTTTCCATCTTCTTCAAACTGCCTCGCGTGTGGCTCCATCCTCACTCTCTTATTTTCTAATTCATCATAACTGTGTTCAATTCTACGTTTCATAACATATCTTTCTTGACTTCGGGGTAATCTTTCATGTCCAGAAGGATGACTTCTCTCATAGTTGTTTCGGTGTAATTTCCGATTTGATATCCGATTAAATTTATCCCTTTGAGGGCTGTCTGGTATTCTACCTTTGGCCCTATACCTGTCATGTTCAGACCAATGGTGGTCATGATAATCTCTTGACCCACTTTGGTACTTATCTGGGCTTTGTCTTTCATACCTATGTGAAGACTTATGTCTAACTCTGTACTTATCATTTTTATCCCTATCATATCTACTGGATCTTTGTTTGTGACTTTCAGATAACGGTTCATAATATTCAGATTTTTTCTCCTCTGTACTAGAAGTCTTTGATACTCTAGATCTTGGTCTCTCATGAATGTAATCTATATGTTTTTGTTTTTTGCTAAACTTGTGTTCTGTGTTAGTTTGTAAAAGGTTCTTTGAACTAGCAGCACTCTCCAAGTCATCATCATCACTAAACTGTTCCATTTCAGTACTGAAAAGAAATAATTATGACAACTTAATGAGGGACAGTAAGGACAGCACAGGAAAACGGTCCAAGAAGGCATTTAATGGGTTTACAGGAAAATGGTCTAAGAAGGCATTTAATGGGTTTATGAGTCATTTTGATTGGCATTCAATTTTGGATAAAATAAAAATGTATTAGCAAAAAAAATTTGGTTAAGACAAAAAAATACAATGATTTTCGAGCCTGATCCTCACATTGTTTTTTTATATCAGTAAATGCCAATCGAAATGTCTTAAAATTCCATGGAATGTCTTTTAAGATTGTTGATACGTAGCTTTAATGGTTAAACTTGGTTTGACTTGTAACTATGGAGTTATTAATAAAGAATTGTATTGTTAGGTGAAAATAGTTCATTTTCCAACCTTTAGGTTTATTGACTCGCATAGGTATTCTTCTATTATAATTTAAGGGCGCGTTTCCATTCATGCCAGCAGTACCTATAAACAACGCCAACAGCACTTTCTTCGTGCTGTGTTTGTTCTCATTAGCGCTGCCGGCATTGTTAGTGCTGTTGTCGTAATCCGAAACACGCCCTATGATTTGCTTACCATAAAGCTGGCATTGATTTTCTTCGGTTTCCGATAGAAGCTCTTGCCTTGAATGCATCACTTTCTCTTTTAGGTTGAATTATATTTTCTTTTACATCACTATTTTTCACAGTTTTTGAATCATGTTGTTGACCCCTGTGTGCTAAATTAAGTAATTTACTTCTGAGATCTGTATTAGGACTAGCTGTTGTATCTCCAGAAGAAGGCTCATCTTCATTTCTAAAAAAAAAAAAATTAGATGAAGGAATTTTTTGAACCTTTGTGACAAGTTTATGCGAGCATTTCCACAGACGCTGAGATGAACAAAACAGAGAGGAAACGTACGGGAATTGACTGATCACACCGGTTGAAATTCATATTTCATCTTCATTCTGCTCCAATCATAGCTTCCAATGCTTCAATCATGGAAACAGTAATAGCGGAGAAGAGAAAAATTGTATGCAGAGTATAGTGGTACTAACTGGGACAGAGTACAGCTGTGTGAAGCAGGTTGGATATTGTGTTATGCGAGGAAAGTGGGGTATAGTGGAGTACTCGTCTTTGCTTTAATGGAAACAGCCCACTTTTTGCAGCTCTGCTTTGCCATACTCTTCTCTGCTTCAGTGGAAACGGACCCTAAATTTAAAACAGTGGCTTTCAATACAAAAATAGACAATTCCAATACCTTTCACTTGCAGAGTATGGTGACGATTTTCTACCTTCAAACTGTTTTAGTTTCTCATCTTGTTTAGTTTTCTCATGTTTGTCTTTCTTGTAATTTTGTTGTACCAATGGATTATCATTAACCCTGGTTTTATACACAACACCTGCATTTTTATTCTGAAAGGACTTGAGAACCATCCTGTCTTTCCTGGAAGTAAGAAACGAATCATTTGAAAGATAGTATAAACCAAATTTATAGGTAACCATGTGGCCAGTAGGTATAATAGGGAAAACTGTTTGGAATAGTTGCGGCAATGCTTTAAGACCGTCCTGTGGACGATAGTGGTCAATGCTATGAGAAAAAAAATGGAAAGAAAGCATGAGTATATAATATGACTTTTACTCACTCTAAGTTGAGATTAGTTATTATTTGAGTTTTCCTTTCAATTTCAGCTTTGGCAGTTTTTAGTAAAGAAGAGTAATTCAGTTCCAGTTGCTTGTGCTCCAATGACAGCTTGTCAAATTCCTGCAATATATCCTACAATCTCAATTCTCAATGTGAATCCATCCACAGAAACTTAAATAAATATTGGTTGAGTATTAATAATGAGTTTTACATTGTCATACCAGCCTATTCGTTAATGTATTTTACTCACTTTTTGTAATTTGCTCAGTGCTAGAGCATATTCTTCTAGCTTGGATTTTAACTCTTTATTTTCCGTCTGTAGCTGTAATAAATAAAAATCAGGTTAACACAAAAGTATGCATCGATTTCATGGATATTTTGTTTTTTCATTATATTCTTACCTCTGCAATCGTATTCTCTTCATTGTAATTATCTAAATTGTCGTACAAATCGTCCATTTCAAAGACGGGAACAGCTTCGAAGTGTAGAATTTAGGTAGATTAAATTATATCAACAATTTCTCTCAATCTTTCGAAAT
The DNA here is from genome assembly GCA_914767915.1 of Agriopis aurantiaria. Lineage (NCBI taxonomy): Eukaryota > Metazoa > Arthropoda > Insecta > Lepidoptera > Geometridae > Agriopis > Agriopis aurantiaria. The sequence goes on along the minus strand of OU611989.1, from coordinate 13,655,924 downwards.
TCAACTATTAATACTAGGGCTTTAGCGATAGTACTACGCCTTTACGTACTTTTTGTACGTGCGTAATTTTTCTTTTCTTGGTTTTTAATTTTTATAATAACTTGCAATGCTATGCGAGATGCGAATCATGTTTTTCGTTGGTCTTTCGCTGCATTTTCGCTCCAGAAATGATGACATTGATGTTTGATGACAAGACATACATAGACAATTAGACAGTGACAACGATAGCAAAAATGCTGAACAGTTATTTGACACTGATAATGACATTACTGTGGAAACCACAGAGTGCTCAAATATAAAAGTGTTGATAGCACAGATCTACTACCTATAGAAAATACTACTACCAACATTGACTAAGGATAGGTACCTACCAAAGAGTAAAGTAATATCAAAGAGTAAAACCTAATACCTATTTATCTATGCTAATACTCGCTCTTAAAATAATAATAATTACGAAAGTGAGATATATATGAACAACTTCGTGAGAGTGAGCTGTGAGCAGGACAAAGATTATATTTATTGTTCCTTACTGGCGTTTGCGATTCGTTTGTCTGCCCCAAAGCTCAATCGGAGCAGACAAACTGGTCGTGAATTTTTTTTGCTTGTGCTTTATTTTTTATTTTTTTTTGGTTGAAAATGGAACTTTATTATGCACAACAAAAATTGTGCTTTATTAAATATATTTTGAGCGTTTTTACCTGCTGGTTTCTAGTGAGTTCTTGTAAATGTGACCTTTGCTATTGGTGAATAGGGTGTTTGACTGTATTGAAAATATTATGCCAATTGACGCCATCCATAAACATGACATAATGAAAAAGCATATTTCATTGATTTTTTTATAAAAATATGCTTATTTTTTGTAAAAAACGCGAATAAAATAACTGTATTTTCGACATTTGATCACGTGATCGAAAACGGTCTGTAATTGGCTTCATCCCTAGTGACGTCACACAAATCTAAACAAACAGATTTTGTATTGATATTTGCGAATTTAATGTTGTAAAGCTATTTTGAGAGCGATTTATCCAGAAATTATCACCAAAAACAGTCCGGAGGTTAAATGTTAGAAGAATGGAGAAACATTTTGTGCAAGCAGACAGCAGTAACTTAACCAAAATTAATGTATTTATGGTTGCATATTTCTTCAATAATAATCTACGTCATTGTTTCTACGCTGCAGTACTCAAAACGTAAAAACTACAATGTAAGTATTAATTTTTAATTGTTCTCCAAGCAAAACATTCAATCAAGTTGTACAAAAAGTATGTTGTAGTAGGTGGATATCACTATTTTGTTAGGTTATGTCTTTACAATGTTTAAAAAGAAAGTAACAGTACATAAAATAGTAATGCAATAAAAACACAAATTGTAATAGAAATATATAGACTCAAATATGTACCTCAAAATGATCTTCGCACATAGAAACACTTGAATTAGCTCCAATACTTTTGGGTTCTCTACGAGCTACTTAGTTCCAACCACTTTTTGCGAGTTTTGGGGTCCATTGGAACAGAAACGAATAGTTTTTCCGGTGTTTTATGGAAGTATTTGTACATTGTGGCACTACACAACATTTATAAACCATTACTTCTATTAGAAAATTAGTGATTATCAAACTTTTGCTGCCTGGCTGCAGCTGTTTTGTTTTGTGTGACGTCAATCGTCGCTCGACCGGAGCTATGACGTAGGTCTGCGTTTTGGCGCGATATTTTTTTATTCAAACTTTAACATCGATTTATATCGCAAATACGACTGATATCCAGAAAATATAAATGCAGTATACATTAAATTATATCAGGCAATAATGTGCAATAGTTTCCCAGAAGTTGTCAAATACCCTATTGCTGTATAAGCAGCACGGAACGAAAACATGAAAAAATAACTTTCACATGGAAGTTTTGAATTTTCGAGTCCATTACTGAACAGTTTTGCATGAATTAGAGTCTGGCCAATGAAAGTAGAGACTGAAAAAGCGCGGCTTTAAAAATATCAGCATTGAAACCCGAAAATTAGTGTGAAATTCCTGAAATAATCTCACTTGATACTTGTAAGTTATTAATTTTTATTGTAACACAGTCAGAACACAGTAATGTTTGCATTTCATATTAATTTTGGGGTTGAAATGCGGATTTTTTAGATCAGATTAATCGAATTTTAACCATATTTTATAGGAAAAGTAACAATTACCAAAAATTATTGCTATCTCACAGCTATATGCTAGCTATACGTCTCTATACCTTTCTCTCTCTACGTTTATGAAGTAGGTTCATGTGTTAATCTGTTAACCTCGCCCTTTCGGTTTTTGGCAGACTTTTTCGGTACTATTTTAGCCACAGAAAAGATAGCTCGAGTTTAAGGCAGAACATGGGTAGAACCAAGAGCACCACGATTTTTTTTATATATCGCGTCGGTTCGCTTTAGCGCTGTCGGCTTTACTGCTGCTATCAGTGCGATTCGGAACATGCATGCTGTGTCTTTCATTCGTTGGTTCATTCCACTGTCCACAGGTTCTATAACGATATTTTTTTCTTTTCTGTGGGTTCAATATTTCAACATGGGCTGCCAACTTAGTGGTAAATAAGCTAGGTGTAGCTACTTTTAATTAGCCATTAGCAACTTCTGACTACGGTGGTGCTCATAAATTATGAGTCATAATGTAACTCGAGGGGTTCATAACCATTAACCAGCTTACCATTAATGAAGATCGGATCAACGGTTATAGGTAAAAAGATCTAGTAATCCTCGAACAAACTTAGATAATTGAACATTTACAAATATTGTTTCTGTAAGACTCGTAGACCTTCACTTTGCACAGTCAGAACAACATTAGCGTTGTAAAAAAAGCTGATGAAAACCCAGAATTTAATCACTTTCACTAGTTTTTTTAAACGTAAGACTGTATCGTAGCAGTTTCCCGACCTACTTCAGTGAAATATTAAAAGATATGGCAATTATTTTTTTACAATATTATTGCAGCTATCAGATCAAATGAATGCTTGGATTGTACACAAAAGGCGTACCTATACTACGCGTAGTTAATATTTTTTCCACTTACCATTGGCAATGCTTTCTAGCTATTTTCAACGAGCAGCAAATGGCAATGGATTTTCAATATGTCAAGTTTGGTTTGGTGGTGAAGTGAAGTGAAGTTTGTGCTGTTTCTGGCGTTTTTGCTTTTGCGTATTGCTCCGCCGCCAGGCATACTCGTTCGTTGTCGGGTTTTATTGCCTACTGTTTAGAATAATTCTAGTGTAGAAATGTCTTTTTCAAGTTTAATATTGTAATATATTAGTGATTCGTATAACTAGTGATAACAACTATGCTAGTGTTTGTGAACTTTACTGAATGATATCCATGCGATAGTGCAACAGGCGATTGAAAGAGGCTTTAGGGCCCGTGTAAACAGAAGGAAACAAGCTCGCATGATGCCCACGGATTCGGAATGCGAGGTCGACTCGGTGTCGAAGGAATGGCTGTTGGCAAAGCTGCGTTCCGACGAGCGGGATACGATACTGATAGACTGTCGGAGTTCGAACGAATATGCAGTATCTCACATACGTTCAGCAGTGAATTTCTCGATTCCGAGTATAATGCTGCGGCGGCTGGCGGCGGGAAAGATCGAACTGGCATCAACAGTGCAATGCAAGGAGCTAAAAGCGCGCATCTCGCACTGCCGGACGCGCGGTATCTTCGTGCTGTACAGCGACGGAGCGCCGCGCGACCCCGACTCCGTACACGGGATCTTGCTCAAAAGACTCAAGCAGGATGCCGTGCAGGTCGTCTGCCTCGACGGTAAGTCTTAACAACCTATACTTTTTCTTGTTTTCCTTTATTTTAGTCCTCATGATCCACTAATTCCTTGGCAAATATCATCAAGATTGATTTAGCCTTTTCATGACTAAACAGCTGAATCGCTCTTGTGAACCATGGGGTAGTGCTCGACAAATCCTTTATAGTAAACAAACAGACCAAGAGAAGAGTTCATCATCACCAACCAGCCCATATGTCGATCTATTGTTGGGTATATCAATCCTCTGCCTCTGGAAAATTTCATCTGCATTTGACCTACGAATTACCATAATATTTTACTCAGTCAAAGTTTATTTTATCTCTGACAGCGGTAGAAGTATATATATAGTGTTTAGTTTATCACTTTCACTAAGTTTTTGATATTAAGAGGATAGGTACCATCACAGGTCACTGTTAGTTGAATAATAACTTGTACAGAATTGGAGCCACAGACATGCCTCTGTTACGAGGCTGTCTACAGGAAATTAAGGCCGTGGAGTATGTACTACTGCATTGCAAGGCCATAGAAGACAAACGATTAAGGTCGGATCTCCTTGAATCTCAACAACAACAAATCTCTAATACCACAACACCTGGTGAAATAGGGGTAGAACAGTTTAGTCTGCGACCCAAAGCCGTGCTCTGTTATTTTAAGAAGCTCGGCAGGTTTGTGTAGACTGGCAGGGCTGACTTCATCATTTCAGCCTTAGGACGTCCACTGCTGGACATAGGACTTCCCCATCGGTCTCTAAAAGGGCTGGTTGGAAGCAGCCTGCATCCAGACTTTCCCTCCGTGGTCTACATTCCAGAACCTTTCGGCCCCATCGAATACTTGTATTTATAAGGTTATTTTTTAAATGCTCAAAAAAATTTTTTTTCTGTGATTACTTGAATAATTTAATCATCATATTCATCAGTAAAATCATCTTCCTCTTCTGGCTCCATTTCATCCTCAGATGAAAGAGTGAGAGAGGAATAGAAATGCGGAGAGAGAAATATAGGCATCATGCAGCACAGCTGCACGCATTAAACTTTATCGACAAATTTTTGTTACGTTGTTTTTGTATCGCTGTTTGTTATTTTTGTTCGTCAGATCATATATTTTTCGTTATCCTTGAATTATTTCCTTTAAAATAAAATTGCCACACTCGATAATGTCGGGATGACTTTTTTTTTACAACTTTGTAGCCCTCCCCTTTCTTTACGTCACTCTCAAATTGTCAGATTAGTGGAATATACACTATTTAGCGTGTAAATTAACACACCCTACCTTAATCTGACGCGCTCGAGAATTTCTGATGATCAATATTTTTTTAGTAATCTGATCTTTTATCCTTGACGGGCGGCCTTATATATACATAATTAACTCTTAACAAGAGTGAAGAATTTGTTGTATAACTGAATCAGAGAACTTTTTGAAATGCAATTAACACCTCAATGTTTATACTGTAAGTCACTACAGATTTTGTCAAATTTAACAGTGTTTTCACATGTTGTAATGTTTCGTTTTTACTTTTTTATTATTTGTTAGTATTATGTTTTTGGCATTTGTGGACACTGACAGTGAAGCTAGTCCATCGATTCAAAGTTGCTCAGCGAGCTATGGAGCGAGCTATGCTTGGCGTTTCTTTGATAGATAGAATCAGAAATGAGATTATCCGACAAAGAACTAAAGTAACCGACATAGCTCAAAGAATTAGCAAGCTGAAGTGGCAATGGGCTGGCCACATCTGTAGATGAACTGACAACCGCTGGGGTAGACGGGTTCTAGAGTGGAGACCGCGTATCGGCAAACGTAGAGTAGGACGCCCGGCAGCCAGGTGGAGTGACGACCTGCGAAAGGCGGCTGGTGGCAAGTGGATGCGAAAAGCAGAAGATCGTGGCTTGTGGCGTTCTTTAGGAGAGGCCTACGTCCAGCAGTAGACGAACATTAAATAGGCTGATGATGATGATGATGAGTTAATCCGCCGTAACATTACATATTCTGTGAAAATTTCAACTGGCTATCTATTATGGTTCGAAAGATACAGCCGTTAATTACTCAATGTCTGTAGATATAAATCGACCTTAATAGGTAGGACAGACAGACAGACATCGTAGGCTTAGTAATAGGGTCCCGTACCCTTTGGGTATGGAACCCTAACCTTGGTATGAAGATTAATTTTATAATTTTTATACCAGGAAAAGAAAAACGGGAAAATCACAAGCAAATCTGCGAGGTGCTGCTAGTGCTACCTACGACGTATTCTTGTACCTATGTATACTTTCTGTTGTTTCTGAATTGCTGGTTGTTTTGATACTCTTAGGTTTATAATTCAATAACTAACATTATGTAATCCTTTACATGCCCATAAAACGTAACAACACAAAACCCTAACACAAAACTTGATATTTAATTAACATTTGAATACCAAATCTCGGTAACAATGCTTGTTCCCACAATTACAGTCAGTCGGCAAATTACGTCTTAAGTAACCATTAAAAGTAACACAGTAGGTATTACCCACTCAAAATTACTACTGGTTTCATAATCATCCATTGAGAAAAATCTACATCTTGATGCTCACCAACAAGATGTAAATTTTATTTAGGTTGTTTTGTTTATTCCTATTTGAAGAAAAAAAAAAACGTTAGGCGCATTCTTCGATCTACCCGTGAACATGGTGCATGCAACTGCGCTGAAATAACAGCCAATCAAAATTTCAGAAAATCGTGTCGAATATCCCGTGAGTGCTTTATCTACTATCAAATTTAATGTAATGTAACAATGTCACCCAAAATTCTGAACTGCATCTGCTCAAACCCCTGCATTGCACTGTGCTCGTCGCCCGGAGTGAGATATTACCACTTTATGGCCTGAAATTTAACCGAAAATATTTCCAGTAATTATCTCTACCTAACTACACATCTCAAGTGATAAAAATAATAGTAAAAAAAAAAAGCCTTATTATGAAGACCCATCCGAAGACTTCCTACACTTACACATACAATGCTGATGGTCAGTTGCACTGTGCGCCTTGCAACAGGACCTTTAAAACTAAGTTTGGTTTTGCTAGCCATATACGCACTCATAACCGGCGCTAGTCAGGTTCGCCGTTGACGGACACGTCAAGGAGGCCGATATATAAAAGACTGCTAAGCGATCAAGTGATAAACATGAATTAATTAGTCAAAACACGAAAGTGTGGTCCTTCATCGATGTGCTCGCAATAAGTGGTATAACCCGGGGCTAAGACCGGCGGAGGTCGCCGCGCCGGTGGCATCCGCCCCGCCAAACGTGGGAGAGGAAGTCGTCTACTTATTGTGCTCCTCAATGCGAGACGGCAGATTAAATCACCCACCAGACACCAGCACGAACTCGAAACAAAATACACGCTTGTTACCCGGCTGCCGAAGGAGGGTGATGTTTTTCGGGCGTATGTATGTTTGTGTGTATTTTTTTGTATTTTTACATTATCTCTTTTAATCGGCTTAACCGATTTTGATGAGTGTAGATGGATTCGTCTTTATGCCCAGAGTATCATAGATAGGCTACTTTTTGCAGTCGAGTATTTTGTTTTTCTTTTAATTGTTTGTCTTGATTTGTTGGTTATCGTGTTCAATGCTCTAAAATATACTAGGTACTGTTACATATACATATATATTTCTGCATATATTTCTTTTTTACCATGACACGGTTAAGTTACATTTACCTAATGTTTGTTTTCCAACAAGCTGTGTGCTTGTAGTCAGTTTCCATTGCCACTAACAGCCAACAAGCGGAAAATAGTGAAAGGGACAATACTCTACCCTATTGCACCCCTAAACGAAGCGGCCGCCGTTGATATTCGAGCTAAAATTGTTTGAAAAGTCGAATAAACGCTTCTTTATAAACAAAATATTATGAACCTTATAACCATAGTTCCGCCACCACAAGTTCAATGCTATAAAACCATAATAGCACTGCATGGCACTGCTATTTCTTAGTAGCAGCATTCTAAACGGTAATGGGATACAAGAAAAGAAACTCGAGATGGCCATAATAAATCGTTCGATATACAAACTGGAAGAACGGGCAGGCCGGATGTACCGGCTCCATAGCTGCTGACTCGATGTCCGCGCGACGGAAGAGCGCCGCAATTTTATTAATAAGTTCCCGTTTCACGCACGTCCTGCCAATTTCATAAATGTGTACCTAACGCTTTGATACGGCGGACGTATTAATGAGTTCCTGTATCTAAATGCGTGCTTTCGTTTCGACTACAGAAGACAAGTAGCAGATTTCATCAAAAATATTGAAAAATTTCAAGAGAGAATCTGAACTATACGCAAGCCACTCGATCAACGATAGATACTGATACTTGACTGCAGAATGCAGATGGCTCAACTGATGATTGCACGTTTTGTAAGTGTTGTTATTCGGTTTGATACTAATCGAATTGCTTTACACCGACAAACAAATCAATGAAAGTTAATCGAAAACATGCTATATGAATAAGTGATATCTATATAGTAATATAATGACACATCGATAGTACACCTATCCATTCACAGCGCACGAATTCGATATGAATATGGCGATGGTCGATCATAAAATAATAAATGGCACGTGCTTCTCTAGAACAGGATGTTGTGAACTCCGCGATGAATGTAAACTGTTCGCCGGAACATTTATAACAGCAAAGGAAACGGGTCCATCTGGCTGCGGTTAGCGAATATAGAGCGGATTACAGAGGAAAACGAAATGGGAAAGGGAAGCGAGATCACACAAAACAAGATAGCGCTTGAATTAACCCGCCGGGTGGAAACAATTACACGTGTCACGTGTGCATATGTCGGTACAACTGACGACACTCATAAGGAAAATGATAATGCCTACACCTATACCCACTCCTATATATCTACCTAAGTGAGCACATACCTCTCTGGCTAGTCTACAATCATTGATACGATAGGTATCCTTATTTATGAATGTAAAGTGTCGATGAATGAAGAACAAACGAGTACCTTCGAACGTGTAGCATTGGCATTGACAGTTTTTATGCGGTGATGTAATGTCTAATCCGCAGATCATAATTCAGCGGCACGCATTGTATTCGGATTTCGTCTCGTTTCGGTACAGCGAGCTCGAATAGAATAGAGCATGTAGCTCGCTAGCTTGTTATGCCCGCGCGGTATGTAAAGGTCGCCAATTTTGACTATTTATGAGGGAATAAATTATAATAGGAATGTCTTATTTGATCTGAGGGGTATTTCATGAGGCTGTGCGGCTGTACGGGTATCGGTAGAATTATCTAGCAGTGCCGCCGGCGCCACACTCATTATCGAGTTGAAATCGGGCCGACCCTCAATTAGTTCAACATGCACTGACCGTCGGCGTCGATGTTTATTTATAAACGCGCATACATCGAACCCAAGGAAAACCACAAATGGCAAGAAAACAGTATCATTTTGTTTTAAACTCTGAACGGGTTGTTTCCGTATGTCGTATTACCATAACTCTTCGCTGTTATTGAAACGTGTAAAGTAAACTTAAAACATGTAAAGTTCGATATCTTTAAATTGGGATTATTTAACACCTGTTGACCGTGTAGGAGAAATCAACCAGCTCCTCTGCTAATAAAGCTTTTCTATGAAACCATGAAAGCTATTTTCGTAATCACGTTGTTTTAACATCCAAACTTCATCCGCCGATTCCACGAAACTGAATCGAACTCGATCCCGTGACGTCAATGCTAACATTCTTGAAACATGGCTCAAAGTTATTGTAACACATTTACCTGCTACCGCTCTACGCCTGGAGCAAGATTGTAAAAGAATTAAAATTCTAATAAAAGCACGAGTACATCCTAACCACAATTATTTTGATTACACGCCCGAAGGTGATACAATTACAGTTAATAGAAAATCTCAGAAATATAAAATGTGTATAAAGCAGCTAAAAATAATTACAAGAAATACTTCTATTTTCAGTTATCAAATTTAAATTGCGTCTCATAAAATTGTGATTTAAAACCAGAACCATCAATGACTAAAGCCAGATTGGGACAGACGAGCGTAATGGGTTCTTGATGTTAAACGTAAAACTGGCTCCGAGATACCAAGAATACCAATCAAATAAAGGAACAAAAATCTTTTTTTACTCTTGATTGAGTTCGAGTTCTGATAAATTTAAAGTTTTATTAATATTGGCGAAATACTGACTTGCAAAATGATAGTTAACTCGTTCAATAGATTTAATTGACCTGACTACATTTAGAATATCAGAGTCAATAGAGGCCCATCCATGTGCATTCGTATTAGGCGCCCACCGAACCGACTTCTTCAAATTGTCTCAATTTGTCCCAACAGGCTTGATTAAAGTCTATTTGTGGAGACATAAGGTTTAATAAGTTACTTAGTGCTGGCAGGGATAAAACCTTGAAAAGAAGACAAGTAAAATTATTATTAAAAATAAATCAGTGCGTTGGAATTTAGCTGGTCACTTTTACACTTTCATAAGTTTATTCTATAAAGTACACTGCTATACCACGACCACTGCCCCTAAAAATATGATCGAGTTTAAATTGGGTTCCGGTTTTGATTTTTGAATTTAAAATTTTTAGATGTTAGGACACCTATGGGGTGTTGATTTCGGAAGTGGTCAAACTTGACCGGATGGATCTCTGTTTTCTAGTTCTATTAATATTTAGGTGCCTACCTAATACTTTTTAGATTAGTATTTGGTAGTAAATTCTGTTTAGTTTTTACTCTAATTGAATGTTATTGTAGGTTTTATGATTTCATCGCATCTGTATGTAACAATAGGTACTTTAGGTTAAAGACAATTCCAGGCTTGAGTTATTCTTGGAATGATGAGTAACAACGCAGGGTATTTCCTCTCCATTGTTTGATTGATGGAACAGATCATTGACGAGACCGCAAGTGGCAGCTCGTGGCTCGGTAAATCGAGCAAGGTTGTTGGTAAACGGCGCGAGAAGGACACTGGACGGGCCAAGGCCTCCCGCCTCCCTCCCTCCTGCCTCCCACGCTCCACCACACACCCTGCGCTCTCCACATAGCGTAAGCGGCATAAGGCCTTTTTCGTCACAACCTTGTGGCATGCCACGGAGCCGTTACCCGGCGAACATCTAAAATGAATATTTTACGTATTTTTTGCCTCTAGTCGAGGTTTCTGTGGGTATAGGTTCGAGTTTTTCTTTATAAATTAAATATTTATATAATCGTCCAAAGAGGTGGGCGAGGAGTGGGTGTCGTGCTTCGGCGGGCGCGTGCAAAACGATCACGTTCGTCATGTGGGTGTAATAGGCTGAAGGATTGGGTTCACGTGGCGAGGGTGAATTTTATGGAGTCCTTGGTAGCGAGGAGTCGTGCGGGGTGAGGTGGCGGGCGCGGGGCGTACGGCGGGTTCATTGAGAGCGGCGGATGAATGGGACGCGATGAGTCATCGGATCGATACCGAGCGGCCCGCGGCTGCGTGATGCCAGCCTTCGCTCCTCCTCGACTGCTCCGAGCTTCTGAAACGATCCAATACCTTTTTAATAAATGTACATAGTGAACAGACAGACTGCTCGACCGATTATGTAGCGTTACCGTAGATGAGGACATTAGACACACTTTCGCGCTTGTGAACTCTACTATTATTTTTCATTCAATTTCGCCTTCGAACAGGCACTAGTTTTTGTCGAACTTGATGGAACTGGTTATTTGTAAAGTCTTATCTGTACCATAATTAAGTACTTATTATGTTATATCTACTTACACATAATATACTGAATTGAGTTAAGCTAATTCAAATCGAAGCTATTACCTAAGCTACGAAACGATTCTTGCTCAATTGTTCTTAGTTTAGCAATAGGTAGTTTCATTCCGAGTAAAATGTTGGAAACTAGGCAAACCGTCGTCTACCTCGCTGCCAAGTTTGGACTCTATTGTATATGACGCAACATCTGAATTTAGTATTCCTTTGTAATTATTTCTGCGTTGAGTTATTGAAACTTGTTCGATTGGTTATCGAGTTGGTTGGAGATGTTATAGTTAATTGTGAGGTGGAGGCTAAATGGCCGCCAGGGACGTATTGGGGACGGCATTAGCATCACAATGCAGTGCTGAGCGGTGCGAGCGCTGGACGGCCGGAAACGGGCGACGGAAACGCTTTGACGCACCTAATGTCCGCCGCTGATCGCCACCTGCTTTGTGTGGGACGTACCTACTTTATATTCCGAGATGTCGTTTGATACAACAAACGAGTGGATGAACTAATCAAGCCGGGTATAAGCTGGTACCATCACCGCGCTTGATTGGAGTGGCTGCCCACGCGACTAACAGCCATAACGAGATTAATAGTTATTCATTGTACTAGGCCGCAAAGTTGTTATTTGGCGCGAGTGCATGGTATTGAATCCTGAGCTAGCGGAGGAATCTAAGGTTTTAAAAGTAGATACGTTAACGTAGCGTTGAATTCAATTGGCACGAGACGCAAATAAGTTTTTGCAGCTGATGGAAGACACATTTTTTTCATATATTTTTTTTATCCAACCATGTGTTTGCGTTTTACCGCCAACTTAAAAAAAAAAAAATTATATATACATAGCTGACACGACAAACGTTGTCCTGTCTTAGATTCTGTCAAACGCGCGAAGTTAATAAAATGGTCGTTAAGTTTTCCGAAATTTTCCAATTTTCTGAGCAGTTTTCTTTATTTTTCTTTCCGTAAGAAGCTTCTACAAAGTATCAGAAAATTAAAAAATTAAAAGATTTATGAAATTGGTAAATAAAGTCGTTCATAAGTTATGGCGTGACCAAGGTAAATAGGGATTCATTTTTATATTTATATATATAGATAAAAGTAGATCTACGTTTGGGCACCAACTCGCCTGATGTTAAGCGAAGATGCAGTCTATGATGGAGCACGCTTGCCTAGATGAAATCGATTCACTCATGATTTGAAGACACCCAGATTGTAACTATCGGAGAACACACATTCATCTCACCCAAAGAAAATTTATTTTATGTTAAGTCCTTGAATCAAATGAATTAAATGAATTAATTAATTTCGAATTTTCTTTCCGCGCTAGCGGATAAAAACTACTTTCGCGCAGATTTTAAACGATAAAGAAAGCCTTTCCGAGCTGGTGCGATGTAAAATACACTTTGCGAAGATCTCGCGGCCGCTGGAAGCACAGATTATTGGTGTGAAGTAACTAAGAGAACGACAGTGTACCAGAGCCACCTCTTGATTGTCCTGTGTTGAGTCACGCGTGCATCCGTTTATCTTTATCACCTATATCACCTTTTGCCAACACATAATAGACAGGGCAACGATGAGGATAATAATTAAATAAATAATACATTAAGGCCGCGCTCACCGGCCAGTGCCGTTTCTTTCGCAAATTTTCAACATTTTATAAGATAAAAATCCACCAAGAATTAATAAAATAAATAAGATTTTTCGATTTCCTCTGCTATCCTAAAAATAATGCTTTATACCATTTGCAATATCTATACTAATATTATAAAGAGGAAAGATTTGTATGTAAGTATGTTTGTAACGAATTGGCTCAAAAAGTACTGGACCGATTTGAAAAATTCTTTCACTGTTCGGAAGCTACACAATCCCCGGGTGACATAGGCTATAATCTATACCCGTGCGAAGCTGGGGTGGACCGCTAGTTAGGTTATAAAAAGATAATGACCAAAAAGATTTTTTAATTCTCACCTAGTAATTTTTTTTATCTTCAAAAATATTGAAAATATACGAAATAGATAGGTCTGGTCAATGAGCGCGGCCTTTAATGATTATCCTCATCGTTATCTTCTAAATGCTTACAACGATTCCGTCGTAATCGTATTTACTGTCATTAACTAGGTAAAAGACAAGTCACCTGTTTCTACAATCTTACGTTGTCACGAGTGTGAATGAAAGAATATACAATGAGGCACGAAGTTTGAATGAAGCTAGTTTAAGTGAACTTGGGAATAAATTAGCTTCTGTACACCGCGTCTTTTGCGTCAATAGTTATCACCTTCAACTCACCTACTTGAGTCAAACAACAGTTCATTAATGTAGATAAGTATAGAATCAACTTTAAAACTTTATTGAACTTAAAACGCTTCGCAAGTGATTGAAAAAAAATACTAATATACACTTAGATCAGACAAACAAAGGAGATATGGTAAGGTGGAGTGGTAAGTGTGAATGCATCAGGCCTAAATCATGCTTGATGCCTTTAGTCGAACTCATTCAGCAGACGACCTTGCCGCCCCTTTTTTGTATGTGGACTATTACTTAGTTCATTGAAGTCGCTGCCCGTTTCTTAGTGTGCGCATAAGCAAGAGTGGCATACTTTCAATTTTAAGCGGTTTAGCGGTATAGTAAATAAAACCGGCCAAGTGCAAGTCGGGCTCGCGCACGGAGGGTTCCGTACCACCACATAACCTTGTTAGCTACTAAAGTAAAAAAAAGACAACATCCCATCAACGCCCAGGCGGTCACCCATCCAAGTACCTACCGCGCCCGACGTTGCTTAACTTCGGCAATCGTACGAGAACCGGTGGTGAACAAAAACTTGTCGCCGACGCATTTGGCCATTTATTATTTGTTGTTGTTGTACTTTAGAGTGCGTACTATAATCATGCCAAGTTTGACGCTTGTACGTATTACCGTTTTTACAATATATCAAATAGAAAAATACCCCCTGTAAAAATACAGGGACCCCCCTGTATTTACTTTTTGACTTTTTTATCATTTCATAGTTAAACCGCCTTAACATTACATATTCTGTAAAAATTTCAACTGGCTATCTATTCGGTTCGATAAACCCAGCCAATCTAACGTTGTAGCCATTCATTCAGCCATTCATGGTTCAGCCGTTTAATGGTAGGACGGACGGACAGACAGACAAACAGACAGACAGCGTATAGGCTTAGTAATAGTGACTCGTTTTTACCCTTTGGGTACGGAACCCTAAAAAGTGGGTGAAATATGAAGACATTTGAACACTAACGATAAATGTCATCATCATCATCATCATCATTTCAGCCGTAGGACGTCCACTGCTGGACATAAGCCTCTCCCATCGATCTCCAAAAAGGCCGGTTGGAAGGCCTGCATCCAGCGTTTCCCTGCGGTCTCTTTTAGGGTGTCTGTCTATCTTGTGGGTGGACTGTGGGGATTATAATGTGGGTAGACTTAAGTCATATTCAATATACCAGTCAGTTGTCAACCTCGGCCTTTCATTGACGTTACATTGGCGACGAGGCGATTTCACGCGTGTTTTTTTATTTTTTTTTTATTTTTTTTTTCGCGTCCTACGCTGAGCTTACCGGTCCGTGGTCTCCATTCCAACGATAAATCTACTACGGCATATCTCTCTTGTTTTTCTGATCTGAGGCTATACATATGATTGGTTGGTACTGTAAGTAGATGATAAGTGTGTAGTTTTTCTGATGTCTTGTATATTATTAACCATGTTTATATCTTATCCCTTGTTCTGAGAAATGGTACAGTACATACATACAAATCGTATAATGACTCTTTTCAAAATATTGACATTTTTGCTTGCACTGCTGGTAAATTTAAAGCAGCAGTACTTCAAAAGCTCTCCTCATAACTTCAGTACATATTTTGAAACAATATTGTTATTATTATGTTAATTAATAGTTGTTTAAACTTTATAAAACCATAAATTTTAATTTTTTGTTTGTTTTAGGGCTTATTAGAAAACAAAAAACATATGTATAGTTAAATATTATTTTTTGCAAGCTAGCTACTTCTAGCGGTAAATTTATATAATTCTGTAAGTAATCTGTGAATAGTGTTGTTGGCTGTATTATTATTAAGTTTATTAATCTATCCACATTATTGTACATTTTATAATATAGCTGTTTACTGTTCCTTAATAAATAAAATAAAAAATAAAATAATTTAGTGATTTCCACAAAATGGCTGATATGGATGAGTACAGCTAAGTAATATTTCTTTAATAATAAAATAACCATGTTTGGGATTCCGAGGTTCTGTTACACTGAAGAATAAAATACAATTATGAACTTATGGGTTTACGCAGAAAGGGTATACTAAGCCAAAAGGGTACCGTTATTAAGTACTCATCATTATAAGAAACGTTTACTATGAAATGACGATAAAAATATCAGCTGTAATATTTATCTATACTAATATTATAAAGAGGAAAGATTTGATTGTTTGTTTGTTTGTATTGAATAGGCTCCGAAACTACTGAACCGATTTGAAAACTTCTTTCTCTGTTGGGAAGCTACACTATCCCCGAGTGACATAGGCTACTATACCCGTGCGAAGCTGGGGCACCCCGCTAGTTCTTCAATAAAGTAGAACCTCGGAATACCAAACATGGTAATTTTATTATCAAACTAGCTGACCTGACAGACGTTGTCCTGTCTTAGAACTGTCAAACATGCAAAGTTAAAATTGTAAATCTTATTTTTTTACACCTTTGGTCACATTATTGGAGTTTTAGTAAGGATCCCTCCCTATTTTTTTTGAAAATATAATATATCCTATGTTACCCGGGGATAATGTAGCTTCCCAACAGTGAAAGAATTTTCCAAATCAGTTCAGCAGTTTCGAAGCCTATTCAATGCAAACAAACAAACAATCAAATCTTTTTCTTCTTATTCTTTTTTCTTTTTATAATGTTAGTATAGATTAAATAATTCATAATATCATAATAATGGGTATTATGGGCCCCTTTCCGCGTAACCCTGTGTATTATAGGTGTATATCAACTGCGTCATCTTCACTAACAGAATACCGTTTGCTCGAGGTGGGAAAGAGGCGAAGAAAATCGTAGAAGTAACGACGTATAGATCACATTCGACGTGATCGAGATCAATATTGTGATAGGTAATCACAATATTGATCCAAGTTAGTTATAGGAATATAGACAAAGATGTGCCCGGAGACAAGCAAGCTAGACATAAGTCTAGCTTGCTTGTCTCCGGGTTAGGGTTACCCCGTCCGGGTTTGTCCGGACATGTCCAGGCTTTTAGACCTTCTGGCATTGTGTTATGTCCGGCGTTTTTTAGCTTGGGCGATGTAATACGAGTAGTAAGTGTAAGTCTTTAATCTTGATTAATATCACCCTAAACACAAAACAAACGGCAACAACTACATACTATATCCGGACTTTATTTATTCCGGATATACTTTATACTTTTTTTTTTTTTTATATTTCGGATTTTTTCCCGGAAATATTCGGCTTTAGGCATCGAGATACAACATATATAGTCACAATTATGGCAAAAAATTTTCCGAACCAAAACTCGGCGCACACTTTGAATTGCACAGACTTTTTGGTTATAGTTATAAGGTAACCGAGATCCGACTACAACGCCGCGCGACGCCAGAGCTACGATGACAAACTGACAACTAACGTTGAACACTATGCGACATCACGTTTAAACTGGAGTAAATGTGGCATTGCGAACTATATAATTGATACAATATGTACAACGGCGCTCGGACGCTTTTTGACTGTTTTCACTGAGAGATTGTGGCTCTATAGGAATTGTATGTCGATGGATTTAGGTCAGGATTTTTCAAATGTTGATATGGTAATCCTATTTGGGGTTATAACGGAGACTACACGTGTCGCTGCTGTTTTTCCTTTCCTTTCCATTACAATCAATCATTTATCAGGCCACGAACTTGCTTTCTTTTGCCAATTTTTCGGCTGCATAACACAAATCGAAAGTAATTTTTATATTTGTTCCACACTTTAATATCTGCTATTTAAATGTTATAAAATATACACGATTGAAAAAAAATATAGGACCGGCAGGATTCAAACCTGCACTTTCCGGGTTTACGCGGCGCATCCGGGTTTTGGGGCGTAAAAACGGATGACGCAGGTTCGAATCCGGCCGATTTTTTTTTAAATATTGTTTAATTATAACATTCAAATAATTATATAGCTATCAAGCGATAGTGGCTGAGCGGTAGCATGTGCGCTTTACATTCTGACTGTGAAGGTAAACATCGTGAGGAAACCGGTATGTCCAAGAACCTCAAAGTTCAAAGACAATAATATGACATTCACCAACATGCACTGGACCAGCATGTTAGGTTAGAGCCCATCCTCTATCTGAGAGAAGGCCTGTGACCCAGCAGTAGAAACATGATAGGCTGATAATGATAGCTATCGCACTGGTATTATATGTGTATATGTATGTCCGCCGCACTCAACTACGTAAAAGCTGAAAGCTGAAGCTGGGTGCAAATGGTGTAGAGGTAGCTTATACTCTGGATTAACACTCTTTATCGCGGAAAAGAATCGTGGTATTCCTGTAATATATCAAGTGAAAACGCGAGGCGCTGCAAGTCGCAAATAAATAAAGTATGAATTAGAATCCAGTAGCCAGTAGCTTGTGTATGTTTTTTTTTATTAAACTGAAAGGAAATTGCGATTGTTTAACTTAACTAATTACGGCTTTATGAACAAAGGGCCTTTTATCAGTTATAATTATACCTAACAAAGTGTTGTTTTTGTGATGTAACCATGTTCATGTTATTGTTGTCAGGCGATTTCGCGGAGTTCCATCGAGCTTACCCAGAATGGTGCAGCGAGGCCGGACCCCAGCATGTACCACATCTGCCGCTAATGGGATTAAGGTCAGTATCTAACGAGAGTCTGAACGTTTCTGCAGGTTTCAGCTGCAGGTCACATTGATTTTATGAGTATACCTCTGCTGAATTGACTAAAAAGTGTATCAAAATTTGTCGACGCAAGATTTGCATATATGTATGCGGATCACATGGTGTCTTTGGCGACTTCGTGTGTTAGAATGATATTGCAAAAGTGTTGGCCTTAAAAATGTTCCTCAAGTTAATCTATGCTTAAAACTGCTCTCTCAACTTCTCGCTGACGGCAATGGTCACACGCGAAAACGAGATAGTAATTAAAGCATAGATTTTTAAAGTAAGGCCATATTATGTCAACGATAACATTCTGTCGTTCATAGTAATAAATTAACCGGCAATATTCTATAACCAGGTCCAGAGAGATAATTGATGGAATCGATGGAACTAGCTCGTGGGAATTCGATTTCATGCGCGTGAGAGGCTGTTGGAGAGGTTTTCCGTAATCACCGACGGCGACGGCAGCGCACCGGAAAGCGCCAATGCCGAACCGATTCCGGTGTACCGGCGCGACTGGATCATTCTTACTTTCTCGATGACGATCGCATTGATAATGGACTCGCCCGTGAGAAAATAACCACTGATATAAGTGATAGACTTTATGATGAATACAGCGAGAAACTGCACCTCGCTAGACTTTGCCACGAGAGAATGTTTACTCAGAACGAATCAGAAACCTGAATTCCGAGAAGTGAATGAAAGAATGGCGTGTGCGAAGCCAGTTTTTCGCATCTCGGAAACGCGCTGTTAAAGCGATGACTAACAAAACATGCGGATGTGCTAACATCATGTTAATAACTATTAATTTTATTTACTGCAAACCATCTTAGACACAATGCTGTGTCGTTATGGAATGATAAAAGCTTCATTTGACCTTTATTGTCCGACAGCTCCGTGGGTTATATTTATTGGTCGTTGGCTGCTTAGTATGGCAATGTTTCTGCATGGCTTCCTGGTAAATCTTGCGTAAGCTCATCATAGTTCGGATACGTACTTAATTACTCATTCTACATAATATATCGTTATTGTTTATCTTTTCTGAGTTTAGAGAAAAGAGTTATATGTATACTAGGAGTAATTTCAAATTACAAAACGATCGGAAAACTGGACCGGTTAATCTGGACTCCCAGAATCTATATTATGGATAAATTTTGATATTTAAGTATCGAACAAACATATAGGGACTATAAATATAATAAGTCCCTGGGCGACCGATCTTCGCTCGGTTTTTACAAGAAATACAACTAGTATTAGGTAAACTTAAAAAGCAAAAACAAATTATTAAATTCTTTCAAAATTCTCAATCTTATTACAAAATTTCATCCAAATCGTTATATTATGTGAATTGCACGTTTAAAGTTATTAGAAAGATAGATTTATTTCAATAAATATTTAATTTTATATATATGTAGTAATGTATTTAGAGTTTTCCGAGATAAAAAGTAACAGTTTCGACTGCCCCGGTGGCCCAGTTGGTATAGTGAACCTGCCTTCTGCGCTTGGGGGCGTGGGTTCGATTCCCACCTAGGACAATGTGTTTGTTCTAGATATCTGGGTGTTAATATCTATTTAAGTATATTTTTTTTAAGTATGTTTATCAGTCTCTGGCAGCCATATACAAGCTTTGCTTAGTTTGGGGTCAGATGACCGTATGTGCAAAAATGTACCGATTTTATTTATTTATTTGTCCTTCCTGTTTATGAGCTTCTTTGTAAAATTTCGTCAAGTACAAGTTCAGTGGTTTAGACTAAAAAGTCTGTCACTTTTTTCTACACAGTACAGAAAAGTGACATACAGTAACACTTTCGTAGTTTTTATTAAACGACGTCTAGCAGGTTCTTAATTCGGCCCGTTATAACTTCTTCTATGTCACCGTTTTACTCCGTTGTCTGTGGACCAATTTACGTTTACGCAAGGGTATACAAAGTCCGCTTCGGCCATATTCGAAACCAAGTTTCGAAACTAGTTTCGAAAAAAGAAAAAAGATTCTGTTTCTGAAACTGGTTACCAAGTAGGAACTATAATTCTGTTTCCGAAACTCGTTTCGATAAAAGACTTATAACTCTTCTTTCGAAACTCCTTAGGTCCTTGCGTTTGCGTGATTATTTTGTATGTAGACAAATCTCTCGAGGTGGTTCCATAAAAAATTCATTAACTATGGCTTAGTCGATTTTAGGGTTCGGTACCCAAAGGGTAAAAACGGGACCTCAGTGCGCGAGCCCGACTCGCACTTGGCCAGTTTTATTTAACCAGCACCAAATACGATTTTTTTTACTAACGATCCTTTAATTTTTTGGGAATATAAATAATTTTGTTCGAATGCTTACTAATTTTGAAGTCAGTTTTTTGATGTGAAGTGTTGTTATTCTGGAAACTACGATGTAACTGAAATGGAAATGATCCTTATTCAGTTTGCATACAGTAGCGTTATAATCGTCCTTCAAACGACCCGGATCTGCAATGTCAAGGACGCGCGCTTAAGGTCATGATAAATTATTATCGTAGACAACTACCATAGACAGATTCTCTTCATAGCACACACCAGAAATAAAAATTATATAGATAGAAAAACTATGTGTAATTAATTGATTGCGATATCTATGGAGATTTGATAATAAATTATGTAGCCACAGATCTGTATCCAGGTTAGATGCCATTTTGCGAGTCTGTTTTCAATAACATTAATTAAAATAACAAAATATACAACCGAATTGAGAACCTCCTTTTTGAAGTCGGTTCAGAACTGTAAAAACCTTTTGAAAGCCACTGCATTACGTCATCACGGAGTTAAACTACCACTGCATTACTCTCACGACGTACAAAAATGCGGCAAGCTTGGTTTTCATATAATTTGACGTGGTCGCGGCTTCTAACTTGATAAAGATATGTGTTCCTATCGATACGTAAGTTGGATCGAGGCGTGGGCGGCATCCGATCGAACAAACAAGCCAGACGGTTCGCAGTATCAGCCGATGACAGAGGACGTTAGTCACATCACGCAGGTTCCTTCCTACTCGATCTTTGTTCCTTCCATTACACTTGTGTATACGTTCAGGTATTTATTGCGCTGACTAATACAATACAATCTTAGTGAGTTAGTACCTAACAATTCATCATACTAATATTATAAATGCGAAAGTGTGTTTGTTTGTCGGGTTGTTCGTTTGTTTGTTCCTCTTTCACGCAGCAACAGAACAACGGACAGACCTGTTTTTTTTCATGGTTAAATTTTAAGGACCGTAGAGTGACATAGGCTATCATCATCATAATCAGCATCACTACGCGAGTGAAACCGCAGAGCGCAGCTAGTATACGTATAAATGGCTGTAGCGAGCTTCGTAAATACAATGTCAAATATTCTATTCAGTTAACCCTGCGTTTGTTCAGCTGGATCTATCGTTTATTAGTACGACAGCGCTAATGTGTACATAGATGCTGAAGTAGCGAGCAGAAGATAATTTTTACTGTATTAACAACTTGCGTGTGTCACCTTGACGCCAGCCATCTCCATTGATGCACAAGTCTCCTCCATCTAGCGCCAGCCCTGTTCATATTCTATGCCTGACGATGCACTGTCACTGATAGACTTGCACGGTCGATTGTTTTTAAAAATGTTTTCAATACATATTGTTACAAAACGCGAGCTCGTATGTTCATCTCAACTAACCAAAGAGTATATAACCGCTAAATTTGAAAAGGTGTGACTTCGATACAGTTTTTTTTGAAACCGGTGCCTATAATGAAATGAGACGCATTTAAAGACAAGCTTATACGTTAGACTAGTGTAAAAAACGTAGAAGTTTGATTTCGCACCCGTTTCATACATTCGAGAGTTTGTATTGAAATTCAGCAAAACAAATAACCTTGCAACTGCGAACCTCCCGCATCCCCTCGTAAATAGCTTCACCTTGCCGCATTGCAGGCGGTTAAAGAGTTGGTGAATAAACTCATTCATCAATTTGATTCACGGCGGTGTCTCGGTGTCCATGTAACCGCAGCGCACTCTCCGTCGCCTACCACAGTTTCAGCACCAGTTAGTATGCCACCGACCACAGAATAAGTAACAACGAACGACACCGCCGTCATCATAAAGTATAGTTACCTAAACATGTAATTGGTGTTGCATTAGAGCCGGTGAAACTGTTCCGCGGCCTGCGCTGAATGGAGTGCTCCATTCATGCAACATACGCGCCGCGCGTGCGCTCAGCGAAACGTTCACTTCATTGTTACGTTATTGTTTTTCAATGCGCTAAATCGATTCGATAGCCATGAATGTAAATCGAAAACAACTTAGTTGGACATTTTTTGTTCGAGTTTCATTGAGAAGCGGATGAAGTCGAATCGAAATGGCAATCAATAAAACGGAGACAATAAGAGTACAAGACTTGACTTGCCTCTGCTACGAATTTCGATAGCGAGAATAAATTCAACATCCTTTGCAATTTTGATGTTTGCAATAACGAACTCATAATATTGCAATATCATTTTCCTCGCAGATGTGGAGAGACAAAATGACAGTTCTGAATGGCAAACGGTACCTATCAGTTGCGAACTTTTTTCCCATCGACTTTGATTTGTTATCATTTATCGGAGGGTGCGTGGGTTCGCTGACGGCTCCCTTTCGCGATATAGTATCTATGCTATAAATAGACGTATTCTTTATGGCGTAAATTTAATAACACCCACGCGCAACGCGAGCAGCCTCGGGGCTGGGCTGCGGCGCGCGGGCGCGCCAGCGTGGCCTCCGAGCGAACCTAACCACCATCGTACTTAACAACCAAAAACATTTTTATCAACTGCGTAATTTACGTGGGATACGTAAATAAAAGACGTCATAACTCGGGAACATCTAAATGTCAGAAGATATTAAGCCTTGAGACAGGAGAGTCGCTATTTTGGATGCAAATTGTTTTTCCCCGCAGATTTTTGGTAGTTATATAAAATTTTCAAGGTACAAACATAATATGTGACTGCACCATATATTATATTATCATTTTTCGTAACAACGGATTAATGAAGCAACCAACAAATATGTCCAGTGCTGTGTCTAGGGGACAAGATAAATCGATTGAATAAACTCAATGTTATTGTTTTTCTTCCTCGTGCAAAAATCGAAGGCAAAGATAACTTAATCAAGCCGGTAACAGCTCAACCGAAACCTGCGTGGGATTAATTTCTAAAGATTCTGATCTAAAAATTAATCGTCTAATTTTTTCTAAGATATCCCTTTTATTATCCTGGTGGGCACATGGCTCTTTGTTCTATTTAGGTAACGAGTTGGCGTAGTGGTCGGGCTCGGTCATCCGGTCACGCGATGGCCCTCGACACGAAGCTTCGGGTCCCCAAAACTTGACGTCAGCTACTCGCACGTCATCGAGTTATGTCTCAAGCGGATACGGTCTCGACTGACTGGCTCCAAGGATGCGCTTTCACCGTACAAACTTATTTCGAGACAACACCCTAAGTTTAAGGATATCGATATTCTTTTAAGATAACTGTGTATGATGTAGCTGTGATTTGCAAGTCGTTAGATGCCATTTTGGCCTTATTTAGTGAATAGTGATGTGACATAAGAAGTAAAAATTTGAACATTACTGTCACATCGCAAAAAGCCGTCCATTTTATAGGCTGCAGACAAAACTGACGTAACCCGAAAATCTTACTCATCAGCAATACGAATGACACATATTACGTATAATGAATCATTTGATATAATAATTATGCCGTACCTCATACCATAGAATAGCTCCACCCTATCAAGAATTCATATAGTCCAGAATTTTTCAATCCTATACTGTACAATAGTTTCATATTCCGTTTCAGACACATTCCATAATTGCATTTTTGGCTTCGGTTCCGCCAATTCCTCACAAATGTCCGGGCTAATATTTAATGTTTCAACTAACCACACAACTCCTTCCTACCTTGTTATTGTCAGGATGGCTCCAACTGGAACTAAGTATGTCGGAAAAAAGAAAAGTATTGAATGAGTGTAACTGGAACGAAATACATGCTGCACTTAGCAAAGCACATAAGAGCATTATCTTATTTGCAGGCTTAGTAGTCTGGTTATCACAGTGGCACATACCATCCCATACCCTCTGAGTAGTGGCGCATAATTACCAACGAACGCGTCGGCATGGAATTGACGCCTGTCAGGCGGTCGGTCGTAAAAAAGTAATTAAAAGTGTGGAAACTTAAACGGCAAGATGGAATCCGATTGTCCTGTGCCACCTATTGGAATAAGGGCACGAAGATGACGATAACTTTCTGGTTATCACAATATGCATCACAGGCAAGCAGACAACCCAAGCCAAGCCTTAGATCAGGCGAGTTGGTGGCCAAACGTAGATCTATTCTGTATAAATCTACAAACAAGCCGTTCTTAACAGCTAAGCGGTATACTGGAAAAAGTTGGAGAAACACGGAGACATTTTAACACGAATCATAATTGTACTAAGGCATATCTCCCTTGTCTGATCTGAGATTCCAACAATTCCAATTTATAGGCTTCAGCTACAATTTGACCGGTTTGATGGGTGATGCGCCGCTGTTTGTTCTTACTCACAGACAACAAACGGAAGGATATGGCGTAGAGAAAATGTCTTTTCAGTCTAAATAGTATGTGTGCCAAGTCCAAGTGTCGTATGGCTATAGATCCTGATCGTCAGCGGCAGGTTTATCGGCTGACGTCACGCGCCTGACGTCAGGAGTTCGTGAGTTCATTCACGAATTTATCCGTCCACGGTCACGGGCGTTGACGGAATACTTGTGTATATTTTAACTCACTTTTACTACTTTTTTACAAGCTTTTATTGAACTTGCCCTGTTAGTACGTGTGGAACAAATCTTGCAACTGAATTTCAGACCACTTATCCTCAACCGATTGAGCTGAAATTTGACATACTTGTGTAAGTTCGGTGACAATGCAATGTTATGGTACCTTCGAGCTGGTTTGATGGTGGCGACAGAAGGTGGCCATAGGAACTCATATTTATATATATATATATATATATGAAAGAAACGAAGTAACCCCGTCGAGTTTGGTTTCGTTGGATTTGTCTTCCCAAGCACTTTAGTCTTGGATGATGAGCGCATGCCCAAAAGATAGTTTAAAAAAAGTTTTTTAAAATAATAATTTATTAGTGTTAGAAAGGGTAGACTTTGTTACTACTACAAACACGCAGAATTTTAGGATTAACTCCAACAACGACACCCGAAGACTATTGCTTCATAACACCTTGCAAAAGTACAATCTTTAATTGAAAATAGATAATTTTTACTACCTATAAGGAAATTAACGTTACATTTTGGTGTACAAGGAAAATCAAACAGTTGAAAAGTTTGAATTTTGATGCGTGATACTTTTATCTAGTTTGGATTTTACAATGTGCGATAATCTGCGACATAGATAAGCATTAGCGCCAGGTAACAATATCTTAGATTAGCGCAATGCGTATAGACTTGGAATTTATCTTATTACCCGATGGCCATCCAGTCAGACTAATCTGCACCAATTGATAACCTGTTTGCATATTTACATACAGACAGGACGTTGCAAGATAGGTAAGTACAAGTAACCAACCAGTTCTGAGAATCTCATTAAATTTTGGATGTTATTGTAACTTCCCTATTTGATTCCACAACATTGATCAAACTTTTCGTTCATTAAGTCGTAAAGCGTTCATATAGTCACGCCTACATAAAACCTCCGAAGTTTTTGCTAATTGAGCGCTCCCTTGAGGCGCAATTCTTAAAATAGAGCGTTGTTAAATTTACCTCAACACTTATAGGTACATCGCGTAGGTGCAAAAGTGGCCTGCGCGGCCTCGACACACTTGCTAAAATACAATATCAACCAATGCTTGTCCGCAACGAGCTGAGGACGGAATGTGTATAAATATTTAACACTTTTAAGCTAATCTAACCGTCGCAACATAAACTCGCATCGATACTCTTTTGTCCGGCCGTCTCAGCTCGTTAAAAGTCCTGCCAGGACGGGAACGCATGAGGCTCGCGTCCCGACGTAAAAAACCGTCCCTCGCAGGCGGTCATTGGCAGCGGGTGGGTCGAGCCGCATTCCTGCGCGCCGGCAGCGGCCGCGCAGCTCACGCACTCGCACGCCCACACGCACGGCGCGAACCGCTACCCGACCGGTGCAGCGCGCGGCGGTGTGGCTTGCTGCGCCCGCGCCGGCTCCGACCACGGGCAGCCGCCTCCGCCGCGCCGCCGCCCATACGCGGAGCACTCGTTCATTAATACACGGCCGACCGTGTCACGGCTTCCGGCCTCCGCCCCGCACCCATTCAAATAAGAATTGTATTCGCATGAATCCGATGCCGTCGGCCGCTTACACAATGCATTACTACAAGTACTCACTGTGTTGCGCATTTAAATGAACCATTCTCGTTCATTGTTTTAGCTGAGCGATATTCTCAGTTGTTACATCGTCGCACCTGCGTGCCGCTGCCGAGGATGTCGCGGCTTGCGTAATAAAAAATAAGCTGGATCCGTTCACTGACAGGCAAAATAGGTAGGTAGGCAAAATAAACCTAAACAGGCGGCATTATCAGATCGGTCGGAACGACAACGCCGCGACGGCGCACAGGCGGGCTCCCTTGAATGGCCGTGTCGGATGGTAGTCGCCCACGCGACTCTACCCACTCGTACCTATAAAAAAATAAAAACATGACAGCCTCGTGTCTAGTCCTAGTACATACATAAATGTACACTATACCTCATCATCATCAACCATTCTCCACCCACTGCTGGGTATAGGTCTCCTCTTCAGCGCGCCATCTTTTCCGGTCCTGTGCTAGCCTTGTCCACTGCTTTCCTGCTGCCTTAACGATGTCGTCCGACCAGCGGGCTGGTGGTCTGCCCGGTGGTCTCACTATACCTACATATTATTAAACAACACCGGCCACTGAAAATAATTATTTCGAGGGTCCACTCACGCGAAGTTAATCCAATTTGTTTCATGCGAGTGCCTGTCTGCTACAGTTCATTGATGAGTGGCTCATTTCATATTCAATGAACATTTAGCCAACTCGTTTGTTGAAGTGGACACTAAATACCTAGGTACTACTGATTTTCCAGTTTTTGCGTTTGATATATCAAACGATATTAGAGTAGGTATAATATATCTCAACTCGACGTTCAAACACGCTAACGCTTATAAAATCGTCTGTAGTCTAGTCAGTAGCACAGAAGATACCACAATCATCAATGATTGAAAATACGGCGCAAAATATAGGCAATAGGCATGTTAACTAAACAGACTGTTTACTAGTTTAGGACTAGCTGAAGTGTTCAAAATGTATACCAAATAATTTTATATCTAACAATAAAAATTAAAGATCAAGCATTAGTTAATAATTATAAATTTTTGACTAGGTTAACAAGCTATGGTTGAAGATGATTGTCAAAATCAAAATCAAAATCAAAATATATCAAAATAACACTGGTCACTGAATTTCTCTGAGATAGAAGTCCGACATAAACATTAAAAACCTATTAATGTGAATTAATGCATATTTATTTGTATGTATGTACATATCAGCGTTAGTAAACCATTGTTTTTTTGGCAATAGCGTTACAACTCTACTTATCTCAGCCTACCTACAATTACCTTCAGAAGATTACCTTCTAAATTTAATGGAATAAGTAATATGTAATATTTTTTGTGAATGTGAAAACTATATGGCGTTATAGTCTCCGTGGCGGCCGTGTGGGTGTAAAGTCGCAATCGGTGGGAGCCCACTAATTTGATTGCTTTCAAACAGCAAACTGAATGGCGACGATACGATTGAGAGGGAGAATTTGGGAGAAGTGTCGCGTGGGAGGCAGCGCGTTGGCGGCGCAGGGCTGCGGGAGGGACAAGGAGCGGCGAGGGCGGGCGGAGTAAGAACGAGGTGCGTGGGCGGCCATTGAGCCGCGGGCGCGGGCAGGTGGAGGTGAATGGTGCAGGGTGGCGAGGCGCCCGCCCCACCCCATCGAACTGCCCGCAGCCGGCGATCGATCGCTCTCCGCCCGCGCGCGCCACCCGCCGCGCACACTCCTTTAAACCTATGCATTTTCATTGTTTTGCGACTCTCAACGAACGTCGATTTAAGGATTGAATCACATTATACATCTGAATGAACGACTAGCTTTCATAGACAGACGACTCTGATACTTTTATAACAATCCACTATCGGATTACGAGACCCAAGGCCTGGTGAAATCAAAGTAGCCTACGCAATAATTCGATTCCAGTTCATTGTAATCCGTCGTGAACATTGAAATGTAAAAGGTTCTCATAGCAGCACAGCTCCATGAATGATTGATGGTTTTATGTAGGGCAGATGTGGGCTGAGTAGCCGCCTACCGGACCTTCCTAATGAGATTAACATTTTCATTTTGCTTAGAAGTCCTGTCATAAGTCGCCGTAAGGCTTACCTTTTGTAAAATGACCGCTACTTAATATTTCACTCCCTCTCTCTTTTGAAGTAAGTTTTTCAATACTTATTATTGACGACAAAAACGTCGTTCTAAAACGGCAATTTGTAGTAAAAAATTCATGAGACTATTAATTTTGCGCCTTAGCTCAATGTTGTTCAACATCTTCAAAGTGCCTTGAATTCGTAATTGTGTATTTATAATGCCGATTTCCTTAGCAAATGTTGTTTACTGAGCAACAGAGTACTCATACCTACTCTTGCCTTATTTGGTTAGCTACCTTTTACATCTTCTCTCCATTACCTTCTCATCCTAGGGGTGCACAGAAGCAAGCTCACACAACGAGCTATGGAGAGGGCTATGCTCGGGGTTTCTCTACGAGATCGAATCAGAAATGAGATCATTAGACGAACGTTACCGACATAGCCCACAGGATTAGCAAGTTGAAGTGGCAGTGGGCAGAGCACATATCACGAAGAACAGATGACCGATAGGGCCGAAAGGTTCTCGAATGGAGACCACGGACTGGTAAGCGTAGGACGTCCACCCACGAGGTGGACAGACACCTAAAAGAGACCAAAGGGAAACGTTGGATGCAGGCTGCTTCCAACCGGCCCTTTTGGAGATCGATGGGGGAGGCCTTTGTCCAGCAGTGGACGTCATATGGCTGAAATGATGATGGTGATGATTAGGGGTACAATGAAGGGACATTCCTTAGTTTGGGGTCAGATGACTGTGTGTGAAAAAATTACCCAAATATTTATTTATTTATCCCCGAGCGGCAAATACGAGTGATAACTATACCCGTACCTGGTGCACCCTAGACCAGCCGGTATCCTCACCGATGAATCCTTCAACCACAGCGGTTTGGTCCGAAAACGGCTCTTTTCACAACCACAACCAACCTTTTCAGAGTCATCTACAACGGCACTTTTCAGCTTCAACAGCCAAAGTTTTTAAAACAGTTACATTTAGAATTGCTGACTCGAAAAGAAGACCGTTATCTCTACTACTGAGGAAATATAACTGACGCAGTTGAGTGTATATTTCCTCATCTTGTGCGAAACGTAAAGCTGTTCCACGCTGACAATGCTAGTCCGTTCGCGGATGTTTCGCAACCAAGACTTCTTTGATGCGCGCGTGAATAAAGTGGGCGCAGTATTCCAAACTATCTTGGTTTGAGATACTAAAAACGATCTCTCAACAAACAAATCTCTAGATATCGCAAACTCGTGTCAAGCATTACCATCGAATTTTTAAATGATACTTAATTGAAAAGATCGCTTATAGCAATAAGGCCACCAGTGGTTTCACTAAACTTAATCCAAGCATTTATTTGCTCTGGACCGCTGCAATAACAATGTAAAAAGTAAATAACAAGTACAAATGTATTTTTAACCCCCTTAAAGGAGCTGAAAATCTTCAAACAGCTGAACAGATTTTCTTGAATCATTGCTTAGAACTCTCGATGAAGTCTCCTTTCACGACCGCTAATCTATTTTTATTTATTCTGAATTTTGGACTTCTTGGACCGAACTTAGTTTTTGCCTTATGTGTGTAATTTCTGGTGTGTACAATAACGAGTTGTCTATCTCTCTATTTTTGTTGTAAAGTGCATATGTTTGTTGTTTTCAGATCGCTCCGCATCTCGGGGTCTGGTTGCGAGGAGGCGCTGTCGTCGGGCTCGTCGTCCGAGTGCGAAGACACGCACACACACATGCAGCAGGAGTTCCCCATCGAGATCCTGCCCAACCTGTACCTCGGGAACTCTACCAACAGCGAGGACTGCGACGCGCTCGCTAGGCACAATATAAAGGTAACAAGCTATTCAGGCTCTTACCGTCTGCAGTTCTCTCATTTCACTCGTTATCAAATTTTTTCTTATGTCATAGGTGGCAAACAAGTAGACGGGCTGCCTGATGGTAAGCGCAGTCACCGTCGCCTATGGATACTTGTAACACCAGAGGTGTTACAATTACGTTTACTACCCTTTAAGAATCTATTAACTCACCTTTTGAAGAACCAAATGTTATGTTATTGAAGATATAAAACCACTAAGTGTGAATTTTCATATAGTGACAAAACCTTGTTTTGCTGTCCTTCATAACATATCAAATAAAGAAATGTTTGTTTTAATATAATAGTAAAATGGTAATACCGATATTTTTGCTTGTTGCGAGAACTGCCGACTGGAAGAGCCGGCTTATGGAGGCAACTTAGTACCTTATCACGCGTGAATTTGAATCTAGTAAGATTACAAAATAAACCCAAAAACAAAACATTATATTAGTGTAAAAAACTTTTAAAAAAACTCACGCTGATGTGGCTCGATAAAGCGAACCAAAGAAGACAAAACTCGAGAGGTTTACTGGTAGCTCTGGAAGAGTCTCCACATTCACCTCCCGGCTCAATCGTCAGAATCTTGTTACCAGGTGTAATGAATGGGACTCATTCAATTCAAACAAACGAAATGAGAGGACTAAAGACGGGTAGCCATTAAAGAGTTTCACCATCCACCTTCATCAGCTACCAAATTATTGTATTGTTATCTGGCCTACATATACTTGCAAAGTTTTAAATTGATATTACAATCAGAAGTAGGTTAAAATCTACTTCCAAGATTTGTTTTACTCCCGTTAAATGAACTGATAATCTTCAAACGGCAAAACAGATTTTCATGATTAATAGATGTTCATATCTAATATGAACACGATCAAGCCACCTTTCAATGAAAAAAAAAACTAAAACAAAATCTTTATTTGATTTCGATTTTTTGTTTAGTTTTGATGAGACAAAGTAAAGCCATTAAAGGTTGGCAAGCGAGCAAGCGATTTGTTTGTTATATTAGTCATCGCTACGTCGTGAAGTGTGGGTTCAAATCCCAACAGCGAGCTTGAGCTTCTCGAAAGCATAGTGATAGCCTATATGTGACAAACTAACGAGGAGTGTTTTTAATTCAACTATCCCACCACAGAACACGACATAACGACTGACTCGATCTGGATGTTTAGCAAGCTAGTGTGCATTATACATATGTACATTTGTACATAGCGTATTTTTTATCCCAGTAACATACGGGAAAATTGCTCAACTGCATTGCATTATATTAATTTGTTATTTTTATGTTTTCCAGTACGTACTGAACGTGACCCCAGATTTGCCGAACACGTTCGAGGCACAGGGCTGCGGCATCAACTACCTGAAGATCCCGATCGCCGACCACTGGAGTCAAAACCTTGCCGTACACTTCCCGCAGGCCATACGGTTCATCGGTCAGTACCCGCTCACACCCGCAGTAGAACATATAGAATAAATAATCTCCAGTTGCACCGGTGGTTCCGCATCCATAAATGTGTTTACTTACATTCATTCATGTTCATTATTTGTTGTTTTAATTTAGATTGTTAAATCATGCCAAGTTTGACGCTTGTGCGTATTACCGTTATCATCCTAGAGCAAAGACAAAAATATGTTAAAAAAAATATGTTATAATATCGAATGATATTGCTCGCAGACAATATTTTTTGGCACAATAGCCGACCAGAAACTTTAGGAAGGCGGTGGTTAAACGCAAAAGGCTCCGGGTGCGGACAGCGTGGTAGTTATATGAGAAGCGAGCTTAGACGCCGCTTCTTCCATGAACTGGTTGGCATCCAGATACATGTGATTCCTCATCATTGGCAGCTCATTCAGCCCACTGCTAGGCACAAGCCTCCTCCCTCTTTCAGGAATGCTCCCTGTAGAACGCTAACCTCGTCCCTGTATGTGCAGAGGAGGCGATGTCCGCGCGGTGCGGCGTGCTGGTGCACTGCGTGGCGGGTGTGTCCCGCTCGGTGACAGTGACGCTGGCGTACCTGATGCAGCGCCACCGGCTGTGCCTGCGCGACGCGTTCGAACTCGTGCGCGCGCGCAAGACAGACATCGCGCCCAACTTCCACTTCATGCGCCAGCTGCACTCGTTCGAGCGCGACCTCGGCCTGCACGAGCACAGCGCCAGCCTGAGTAAGGTCTGATTCTATTTCACCTACTAACCGACACAACCACCACGATACCCTAGGGTCCCTGCAGTGCCGAGGAACACTGCCGACCTCTCTCCGGCCCGTACATACTCGCCTCTCTGGCTCGAGAGCGTGGCGATGCGTGAAGCGAGCGAGACCCAAAGTGTGCGTATATACTCATCCGGGATGTCTCGGGAGAGTGTGCAACCCGCATTGGACCTTGTTTAACTTGATCGAGCAGTGGTTCATTAAAATAGCAAGCAGTGTTGGGGAGTGCACTCGTGTAACGTGTTGACGTGTGCGCAGGTGTTGGAGGAGCTGGGTGTGCGTGAGCTGCAGGCGGCGGAGTCGGCGGGCGGCGCGGGCGCGGCGGCGCGCGGCGGGGCGGCGCCCTGCGGGTGCGCTCCGCAGCCGCTCGGCGTGTCGCCCGACTCCGGCATCGAGTTCGACCGCTGGAGCGCCGCGCGCGACACGCCGCAATGACAGTTCTTCTCCCCGCGCCGCCACCCCCCTGCCTGAGCGCCCGCGCCCCGCCGCCGCGACACACTGCTCCACTCCCGACGCCGACGCATAGTGTCGCCCTTACACCCTACCACTCGAACTCCAATACTAGTTCGTCCCGTAGAGAGAGCCGTGCGACCGCGTTCGACTCCACTGGCTTGTATTAGGATTCTTAAAATGTATATTACTATATAGTAAATAAGATGTACAAATGTTACACAACGCACGGTATGGGTCCGAACCGTTCATATTCCAAAAGTACAAAAACGTGTTTGAGTTTTGTTTAAGTTTTTATGTATCGAGCGGGGGCGGTGTAGGCGGAGCCCGCGGCCATAACTCGACTTCATGATAACTCGACGTCCTCTGTAAGCATATCGCGGCTGTTTGTTCGCGCGGGCGTCAGCCGCCGGCGCACTGACGGACTGCGCCCGGTGTTGTATCGACAAATATGTGTAGTTATTTCATTTAATAGCACGTTTCACGAACATAGTTGTTTGAGCACGCTGCTAACTAATACACGTGTAAAACTAGATAGTTATATTTGTAGCGGTGCACTTCGTTGTTATGAACAGAATGTTTAGTGCCACGGAACATAGCATTTAAGAGCATATGGAGTTAAGAATATAATTATAATAGAAAATGTACTTTATACATATTTGTTAAGTCAATTTTTATAAGTTTGATATTGATGTATTTAGGGTATATTGGATACATAACTTGAGATGCATTCCTGACTATGATATCTTCCATTACGCTATGCATTTCCTGTGTCAGATGAAGTAGTCGCTGTAACTAGGTAGTCGGTTGTATACTGATACATTATTTTGTGTTGCTCGTCCCCTCTGTGAGGGCGACGGAGCTCGGGTCGGTGTAATCGCCGACTCTTTTTGTGCCACATTCAATCCAAATTGTTAGTTTGTCTAGGTATTATTTATAAGAATTGATAATTGGTCGTAACCGGGACATGTATATTTTTCATATAATGTTTATTAACATGGGCTTCTGAAACTCTTCCATTGTTGTTGATAATGAATGTCTGAGTGATAGAGCGAACGGTGCGTGTACTCATAGTTTATCATTATCATATTACTATTAATATATTTACAATTTGTACTAATTAAATATTACTTGTCGATGGCTGACCACTGTATTTTATAATCACATACATATTCATTTTGTTAGTGTGTTTAGATACTATATAGTTTATTACTGCAGTGATCGGCAATAAAAGCATTTATGGACGAGTGTGAAATGTGGGCGAGGCATAGCCGAGGCCAGCATATGTGAGTGAGTCCACAAATGCTCTTTTGGTGGTACCACAAATTGTACTTTTCTGAAAAATTGCATTCAATTTCACATAAAAAATATGCATAAATATTTTGGGGTAACTTTCACATTTCATTAAAACGTTTCCACCAAAATTCGAAAAAAAAAACATTTCGAGATGGCTGTGGCTTTGCTATGACCAACAACAGGACACCATCTGGGAATGTAAATTTGTATTGTTGTTGTAAAGTCTAACATCACCTCTGCGCATTGGCCTCTTTTTAGTGGAAAAACATAATCAAACCTCTGCACATTGAAATATTGTATGCTCGTGCAGTATATAAAAATTCTCCACCATAATTACAAAGCTTTAAAGTAAAATTTTCGTAGATGTTTCTTCAAATTATGAACACATTGAATACCATGTTACATCAAATACATATAACTAAGATAGTTAAACCTATGAATATTTTATTTTTCTATCGATGTTCTGTAATCTCTATTGAAAACTCGAATTACAATATTACAATTTAAGTGGTCAGTAAATAGATTTAGTTAGGATATTATAGAAGTCGAATAATAATAAATAATGGAGTCTTGATAAGACTATTTTTGTATGATCGTATTCTGTATAGAACATTGATAGCTACTTGGAGTTTACATGCAGCCGGTCAGATAGTGAACAGCCAATTACGTTTATTCATTCACAAATAACGGTTTCTTATTATTGACCATTGATTTACATAAACCTGGATGTTGGGTCTAGACGAAAAATCACACAAATATTCCTTAGTTTACCTTTATAATTTTAGGTACAGTTTAGAAAAACCGACAAACTCAATGAAATCTACTAATGAAATAAAAACAAAAAAAAAAATTGGTTAGGTTATCATTCTAGTTCTGTAAAGTAAAACGTAAATATTTGATCCCTTATTGTACTTGATACGTTAAAGCGGAAGTTCACTCTAAGAAACAATTTTGAAGAATTTCTGCAAAGTACATAACTCCTGTTTCAATAACTAAATGAAATCCTATGTTGATAAAACAAGGTCTTATTTTGCTTGCAACAAAAGTAGAATAAATGCACAAGTTACCTTAATAGAGTGTGGTTCTTGTCAAGGTTCTCAGACATTTTGGAGCGCTGACCCAGTATCCATAGTTTTTTTAAATCTTTGATCTTAACCATCTAGAGACAATACATATAGAGTCACAATCGTGCCAAAAAAAAAAACGAACCAAAACTCGGCGCACGCTACGAATTGCGCAGACTTTTCGGTTAGTTACAAGGTCACCGCGATCCGACTACAACGCCGCCGTTCGATGCCAAAGCTACGATGACATAGCGGACAACTAACGTTGAACACTATGCAAGCGACATAACGTCTAAGTTGGAGTAAATGTGGCATTGTGAAGTATATAATTTATACAACGTACGTACAATGACGCTTGGACGTTTTTTTACTGTTTTCACTTAAGAGATTATGACTCTATAGGAATTGTATCCCGATGATCTTAACATATATTTTTGTATACAGATCTATGGATTATGAAAAAAGTTTAAAGAAGTAGCAAGCTTTAATATTAAGTATATTATTATAATTATAGTAAATTGTTGCAGTAAACTTGTTATCGATAAGAATCGAGATTCTTCATACTGTCTGCAAAATGCCAATGTAATGTTTCACTGTAGCCTTTACAAGTAACACTATACTTGCATTTCACTTACTTTGTTTCAAATTTAATTTTAGGATAGCAACACCAAAGCTCACATGGCTATTCATAATAGATCTGTGTTTTCTTCCCTGTTGTGTGATCTTTACAACACGTTGGGTGTATATTGTTCCAAAATCATTCCTAAGCATAATTTTTTTGTAGCTTAGGTTTTTGATCGGTCCGGATTACTAACGTTCTGGAAATAAAACTTAAAGTTACATTTTAAATTATATTTCCTGTATTTCTAGTTTTAAGTAAGTCGGATAAGTCAAAAACCGAATGTACTTAAAAATATCCCAAGAACGACCTTGGGACAAACTCGGCCAACATGTGGATGCGGTGTCACATGTAACTGAAATATCGATATATTTGATACGAACCGCCTTTAGCCTTTTAGGTATGTAGTTAAATTAAATATTCCTTGGTTGCACTATCTGTATGTAGTAGGTAGGATAAAGTTATATTCTAGTGCACAAAACCTAATAAATACATGGTCCACAATAACTCGCGTAAACATCTTATTATGATAATTATTAATGATTTAGCAAGAATGTAAATAAATTATTGTAACTATTATGTTGTACCATAAAATTTCATGTTATCTGAAAATGTTGATAATGGTTTAGAAATATTTTTGTGCTTTTTCTTAAAGGTACCTAAAGCCATAAGGCGCACGTAATATTAACCACAAACAAGAATATAAACACTGTTAATTGATAAATATGTTTTATTTCAAGTATACAAAAACCCGTATCTACTTTCCAGCTTTCCATAAATATGACCACATCTAACCTTTTTTTTCACGTCATCCCTCCATCCCGGTTTCACCACCAAACCGGCCGCCATCGCCAGAATGCCATCCACACATTATAGATACATGTGGGCCCCCGGTTGTAGGCATGTCTCGACTCCTTGCAGTGACGATATACGTAGCTGGCAGCGACTGAAAGAGAAAAGCCTAAGATCGGGCCGATGGCGTGCCTTGGAATTGGCCTAGCAGTGAACTAGTACCTACATAAACTTATTATGAGATAGTGATGAAAATTCCAAAATGTACTTGTACTCGATTATTGGGTGCTATAATCGTACATTTGTAGAAGTCTGCAAAACTCGTACTCCGAAATATACGCGATTAAATTCGCGAGCGCTTAAGGCTCACGTTGGCATGATTTTCCGCACTGCGCGGCGCTGTTTTAACTTTCAGTATATAAAAAGTACTCTGTGGTTTTAACGTTAGTTTGAGACCGCGTAAGGAGTTGGCCGTTAAAAATTTATAAGAGGTTTGCTTTTTAACATTTTCTGTGTCTGAAAGAAACCCGCTGTTCATCGGAATTAACCCAAATATAAGAAAAAGAAATTATTTCCCAAGATACATAAAAAAAAGTTGCTATGATTGATGGTGTTTTTTTTTCAGGTAAAAAAGTTACTCATCGGTAATTCGTATTTTTTATTTAAATATTACCAAGTTTCATCGAGATCTGACGACTTGTTTTGCAGAAATGACTCCAGAAGAGCCTAATGCCCGTTGGAGATGATGTATACTGTGTGCAGTACAGTGGTACTTCCGACGAGCGGCGCGCACCGCCTGCAACGAGCCACAACACTTTCTGCTTAGTGCCAGTGGCAGTGGAAGGTGCTTAGTAGTCTCACTCTAAGCAATAAGTGCTGAAGCTCGCCCCAGGCGAAGCGCAGCACTCGCGCGTTTACTGCGCATCGTCTGCAACGGGAATATATGATGCTGGTTAGTTATTAGTATTGAATAAAACTCGACCTTCTTTAATTAATTTATTTCTCAAGATGTAGATGAAATACAATAAAATTGTTAATAACATTACATTTGCATAATATGTACGTGTAATAACTAGGTACATGTATCGAATATGACGCTCCGTTAAATTGTTTGCCTATTGATACAGTAATACTAGTCTAATAATAAAAATCTTTCCTACAAATAAATCTCAATCATTACTAATTGACTATCGTTGGGTGAATACTGAGAATACTCTCAAGAACTAAGCTACAAGTAATTTTTATTTTCAAATAGGCCTCGCGTCCTCCTTTCATTATGCAACTCTCCATATAGTTCATAAATAAACTTTGACATATACAAACCTCAACATAATACTATAGGGATTCCACTACCTACATTATATACAAAGGGTCAGTGCTGATACTTTATAATGTATTACGCAATGTAGATTCTGCCTAGCAATAGTAGCAATAGCTATGTAACCGTCTAAAGGACAGTGTGTTGTGACCTTAACATTTGTGGAGCTGCCTAATTTGCAATAGTTTCCAATTAGTATGCTGACGTTCAACGGGCTTCTGTTAGGACTGAGAGAAGGTAGGGTTCCGTCTTATTGAATCACCATTTCATCAGTTATGGATTATTCAACATATCTGTTACATAGTTGTGTCTGCGAAATACCAGCTAACCAAGTTGGCCCTACGGACATTTATTTATAGTCCTTGTTCCGGACATCTCCGACCAAAGCAATAAACAAGAATCTGGTCCCAAAATATATTTTACAACACATTTGCTCAAAAAGTGCACTTACGAAGCCTGTATACATCGTTCGAAAGTTAAACATTACGGATCCTACAACGGAGCGTGCGGAAATGAATTTGTCCGCACGCTCAGATGTATAGCACCGTGCGTGTGATTTACGGTATTTTTTTAAATTCCATCATAATTACATAAGAATTCCACAAAAGAGTTTCATATTACGAGAATAAATAAGCTGAATGATCAAACCTCCTTGGAAGCGCTTTTGCTCAATACGTTTGTCTCAGTTTAATACTAAAGAGAAAATGAGACGAAAGATGTAGTTCTAATTTTCACCACGTGATAGTGGCGCTATTTGCATGTTCGCGTCATTTTCTTATTATATTATAGAAACTATTGTTGTGACTGATATTAAGTTATAAACAAATTTTTTTTCATTTTTAGCCTTTTTTTCTCGCAAATGTGTTGTAAAACGTTGTATGGCACACGTGCGGATTGGTTATTACAAACTCGTGACTATAGTAAGCCCTCGACTTCGTCTCGGGCTTACATTCGTCTACTCGTTTGTAATAACCAACTTTCCGCACTCGTATCATAAATAACTATTATGATTTTTATCCACAAGTTTCCAAAATATGGAAATATGAAATAATTTCGTATCGAGAAACAGGATAATAACGACAAGGATGTAGTTTTTAAAGCTGCTTTAGTAATAGAAAAGGCTTTTTTTTTATAGGCCGATTTACACCTATATGACAGCAGCCGGTAGAGCAGCAACAAAAAGTTAAGGTGCCGAAAATTTACACAGTGTTTATAACTTTTTTTCCCCTACGTACTTAAATGGTAGGATAGATTAACGAAAGCGCGGTCATAAGGCTGCTATTCTGTGTGAATTGGCCCTATCAGAGGTTTTGCACCCTGTTAAACTATTTGAATACACTTTTGGCACAAATATGTGCTTATACTATTATCACTTAACAAAACTTATTTACAACAAAGGCTCATAAATATCAATTATTGCTTTTCGTTTCCATGATTATGATAGTTCTAGTGTTTCATTAGTAATAAATTGCTAAATAAAGACTAAAGCAAAAACTGTGTGTAACACACAATAAATAGCGAAGCAAAAAGGAATGCAATTCAAAATACGTACTGAATTCATCAGAAAATGGTACCTATATACTCGTATACATACTAAAAGATGATTTAATGTCACAAGCTAGCTATGACTAAAGGTGTATAAAGACAATAATTGGTTTATCTGAAACCTCAATAACATAAAAGTCAAATGAGAACATTTTCTTTTAATATTTTACAGTGGTATATCGCTTTTTTTAAACCTATACTGTCCCTTTCCTGGGCAAAGGTCTCCCCCCATCTCTTTTAAGACAGTGCGCCTTATATACATTACCGCACTGTCTGGTGGTATATCGGGTACCAGTGTATTTTGGTCAGGTGTATTTTTTGATCGAAGGGTACCAGATACAATCTTAAATTCAAAAACCTACCCTGTGATCAGAACGGTTTTCATTCAGCTCAGACATGGAAGAAGCTGGACCGGATGCCTTATTATAGATGTCTTATCGTGATCGCGATCGCGTGCCATCTCACTTACGCACGTGGTGCGAGTAAGTAGATGCGAACGGGACGGCATGCAATCTCGATCACAACCAAACTTCTATAATAACGCCGCGGGTATAGATACCGTTTTCGACGAATCCAGTGGAAATAGAATAAAGAAAACATTTTCTTTGGAATGTTTCGAAGATAGCAGAAACACAATTAGCAACATAGGGATACATACATCGAATAATAACTAGATACTAAACGAGAAAGGCACCGGCCCATTTCGATATCTATTGGTCCTCCGCGAGTATTACATGGCTATTTAAATATAATGTAATTTGTATAATTGTGTATATATAGCTATGATAATGGCACAATGGTCAAACGTCAGTTGCTTTTTGAAAGTGCCGTCAAAATAATACCAAAATATGTATACCTAAAAGGTACCTACAGGGATAATATATTCAATACTTTAATATTATAGACCAATAAAATCACTCTAATATTATAAAATACATAGTTATCTGGTGTTTTAATGGACACAAACAACAATAGCGGAGGAGCAACAAAATATTTGTTGTTACTGTCAATCTACCGCTGATGGTCCAGGAGTAAAATCATTGCACTAGCTGCTAAGGCGACTTGTAAACATACTCAAAATTAACATTACCTAATATTATAATTCTGTTTTCTTTAATAGATACCTACGTACGATTGACATGTGGAAATTGGTGCATTATTTTTAGATTACTGAGCTCTCGTGGCTCCGTTTTAGTCATTACATTATAAATATATATATATTATATATATTATTTTGTAAAAAGAGGTATAATTATCTCTAATGTAAAATGTAACTTTCCTCTACGGTTTGACATTGCTTAGATAATTTCTTTCAAAAGTGATATTTCATGCATTTTTATTTAGCACATCGTCGGCATCAATGGACCGCGTCTATGTCGCGTTGCGCACGAGATATTTTAACCTGCAACAGATAACCGATATTAGTATTTGGAACGCCGGCTCCCGATAACTATTTTACAAGTAAAAATTAAATTATCGTACATTGATTGTGTCATGACGTAATCCTCTCGAAGTGGTTTTCGCGTTCGGAACATCAACTGAATTGGGAGTGAGGCCTTTGTTGGGACATCTGATAAGTAAATTCAAGTTTAAACAAACAGGTCAAAGAGAACCCCAAATTAAGCATTATAACAATCCATAATTTTACTGTTGTATTGTATATTACTTTATTTATATTTTATTAGGAAGTCCCAAGGCAAAGTGTAGGAAGCAATGTGTTTGCATCATTTGGTCAAAATTAGGTAACCAGAAGCGAGAAAAAGCATAGGCCCCGAATTAAACTGTACCCAGCAAAGGCTGTAATGAGGATGAACATGATGATTATGTGAGTGCGACTAGAAGAAACTATGCTAAGTCCAAGTTTATTTGCTCTAACAGATGTAATAACATAGCAAAATAGAGAAAAAATTATTGAATATGAATTTATACATTGACTAAAGTATATCGATAAAAAGCAGCACCCGAGTTAAATATTTTTACAATAAAGAGTTATCTATCTTATTACAATATCTATACCTGTTAGAGCTAAACAAATTTGAACCTAATATATGAGTTTTCACAAAGGTTGCCGGACTATCACTTTTTTAAAACTCAGCTGGCTTGTTTTAAAATTATCTCGGCCACACCGACATTTAACAGCAAGATGTGGTGTGGAAGAAACCAGCCAGTAACAAAAAAAGTTGAGCGTTCCGTTGGACGGATGATAACAAAACACCTCTCTCTACTGTGTCTAGACACAGTAGAGAGAGGTGTTTGTATTCTTCACAACATCGCAAACATAATTTTCAATAGGGATGTCAGTGTTCTTCAACATCTCTCTCTACTAAGAGAGATTTTTGTGTTTTTCTCATAGCATGCGCACAAGACACTTTTTTAAATTACACGCATCATCGCTTATTATCAGGCGTGGCGGCGACCAAACGCAAACCTTTAGCATTCCATGGATGCCTCACGCGGGAACCGGTCAGAGTGCTAACTGGCCGTAAACAAAACAGAGAAATGTTAGCCAACAAAATTGTTGTATAATTCGGTTATCGGTTAGGCTCTTCATAAATAAGTGCGATGCCTTTGAAACTGTTTTTTGACTTTAGTTCCACGCGCATTCGAGGATCTGCCTCCTGGTCATTTTTTCCTCAAAATAACAGCGGAGCACGAACTTTTTATAAAACCCAAAAGTGCATTGACTGTAAGAGAAGTTGTAACTAATTAGAAGCAGTTAAAAACGTGTTGCAACATTTTGATGCTGTTTGTTAAGGTTCTATACAGGGCGACTTTTTTGTAACCAAACAAAAACTAAATTTATGGAGTAAACGCCTATAGTATAAACTTGGCAGAATTTAAAATTTTCATAAACCTCTATTGTATTATGGAGAAGATGATGATCATAAAATAGGGTTTAAAATAATAAAACATTTGTTGCAACAACTGCTATTAAGCGCCAGCGCGTTTGTACGTGTATGTATGGTGGGTGAGCGAGCATGTTACTTGTAACGCGTTACCTTGTCTTTCGGCGTGGACTGGTCGCCGGTCTCGAGCGCGAACATCTTCATCTTCTCCTTGAAGGAGAGGTGGTCGGGCACGGGCGCCGCCGCCGCGCGCGCCGCTGCCTCCGCCGCCAGCCTCCGCGCGCGTGGGTCCCTGCACAACACGCCATCTTGCTAAACTAATTCTGAGGCCACATATCGCGCGAATATTCGGTTATCGCCGATTTTCTTTTCCACATTAGCTTCAAATCTAGTCAATACTATCTCGATCCTATTACCTTGTCTACGTTTTCTTTTGTTTCGTGTTGCTACGTTTTTTATCGCATTATTGCTATGATGTCCACTCGAACAATAGAGTATTTGACTGTATTAAAAATATAATTCATGCTGGAGTAATTCTATATTTTTTATTATTATTTAATTACTAAAAACTAAAAAACTTGACTGCAAGCACTATGTTGGTCGAATGTCCTTATGACGTCACACATAAGTAAATAGAGG
This sequence comes from Agriopis aurantiaria, assembly GCA_914767915.1. Lineage (NCBI taxonomy): Eukaryota > Metazoa > Arthropoda > Insecta > Lepidoptera > Geometridae > Agriopis > Agriopis aurantiaria. Next base: position 13,612,424 of record OU611989.1, on the reverse strand, counting down.
CAACAATTGTATGGAGAGAAGAATTCGTTTGCTTATGTGTGACGTCACTAATGTCACATGACCCCATTAATGCCAAAGGGAGCGTTTACGCGGTAGTTTAATAAGTAATAGTTAATTTGAATTTTGATTTGCCATTTAAAACACAAATACTGAAAATTATGAGGTATAAATCACAAGATTATTTAAGTTATTTATTTATATTTTAATCTAGTAAAAGATTTAAGATAGTTTCGTAAAATCAGTCAAATACTAAGCTAAACAGCTAACTTTAATCTAGAATATAATTATGTGATTACGTACTTGTAAACCTCCTGTGCGCCGATGACGCCAGGCGTGTGCGTCAGCGCGCCGCCGGGCGCGAGCGTGGTGGGAGTCGTGGGAGAAGCCAGCATCGACTCTGCCTCCTCTATGAACTGGTCGGGGTCTTCTACCAGGGGCGGCGGGGAGGTGGAGGGCGGCGCGGGGGGCGCTCCAGCTCCACGCTCGTGGAATGACACGCGTTTGTCACGACCGCTGTTTACTGGCGACCTGGGGAGTAAAGTGAAACTTCATGTTATAACAATTTTGTCGATTTTTAGGCTTCCGTACCCAAAGGGTAATAACGGGACCCTATTACTGAGCCTACGCTGTCTGTCTGTCCTACCTTTTAACGGCTGTATCTTTCGAACCGCAATAAATAGCCAGTAATTTCAAAGAAAATAGATATAATAATAAAGTCAAAAAGTAAAAACTAAAGGGAACCCCATACAACAAAAGGTTTTATACCTATTTTTGTTTTTGCTCTAGTGTAAAAACGTTAATACGTACAAGCGTTAAACTTGCCATGATTATAGTACACATAATCTAAAGAAGAAAAAAACAAATAATAAATGCTGGTCAAGTGCGAGTCAGTGACAAACTTCTGTACACCAAAGTTAAGGCAACGTCGGGCGCGGTCGGTACTTGGATGGGTCGCCAGGGCGTAATGTTGTCTTTATGCACATTTTTTTGTACTTTTGTAGTTTCTCAATTCATGTGGTGCCCTCAGAACCCTCAGTGTGTGAGCCCGACTCACATTTGGCCGGTTTATTTTTTGGTTCGTATCTGTATTCACTAATATTCGTTTTCGGGAGCATTTCCCTTAATCCCTGTATAACATGTATGGCAAAAAAACGTAAAATTAAATCTTAAAAAACATTAATTTGTATTAGGTTTTATATATTTGTAATTTGGATGTAATTTATAATTTTTTTCTTTCTGGTAACTAATTAATCTCTTATGTTAAAGGCCTCGAATGTTTGTTTTCCAATTACTATTTATCTATCCAGGCCCTAGTTGGTGTTGCAACGAGGCGTTTACACGATTTCTAGTTTGTATTAGTGAAAATATGTTTTGGCTTTTGTGTAACTGTTTATCTCATATCTACTGTATTAATTAGCACATGTATGTTTTCCTTGTAAAATAAATTAATATGTGACTCACTGTGGCGTGGAGAGGTCCTGGTGCGGTGCCGCCTGCGGGGAGAGGGCGCGCGCGCGGGACGCCATCACTGCGAAGGAAGAGCCGCGCGCGGGCGGCGGGGGCGCCGACACTGCCAGCGCGGACAAGCTGCCCGATACTTCAGATACGTTGCTCTCCTCGTACGTTTGGATCTGGGGGAATAGATATGGTTAGGACGTTACAATTACTGTACGTTTCTATAGAAGATGTGTCTTAGAAGGCATGCAAAATGTTCTGTAGTTATATTTACAACAAAATGTATCAATAAGCTACCAATACTATAAAACAGACAATAAAACTCGTCAAAAAACACAGCCCCATTTTTTTCACATTGTTATTATTATTTCATTCACTAGCTGACACCGATAGACGTTGTCTTGTCCAAATTTGTCCGATATGGTTCATACAAAAAATCCCATAAAAAATACTACACTGGTTCACATGTTAACGGATAGACCCTAAACAATGCTCGTCGACTTAGCGCTAACAAGGGTCGTTGTGTTAGGTTTTGAGAGGGGCCGTTTTTAGCACGAAACGTCATGGAGAGTGCCATTGAGGTGACGGAATTCTGGTCTAAACTTTTTCTAACATTTGTTACAAAACATCGACTCGAAAAGAAGTAGAAGAAGGCTGCTAGACTGGGGTCTGGATAAAATTGCGCCAAAATATCGGAATTGAAATTTTGAAGAAACACAAATTTACACAATCACACGCAGTACACAACCGTGAAACTTTAAAACAGCATCTACATAGCGACTATAGAAAATTAAGTCTCACTACACTACTCGCAAGGTTGCTTCGACAAAGTACTGGTCGCATTTGCCCAAAGTCCGAAGAACGTGACTACACACTTCGTTGTAGAACTACGAGACGCTTCGAGTCCTTTGACCCGGGTGCAAAAACCGATAACGATCGGATGTTGCCCGAGTCGAGCCGAGGTTGCTCGAAGCGAAAAAAGTGCCCTTCTTCAGTCTCGTATTCGCTTAACTTTGGTCAAGTACGTGAGTAGTGTAGTGGGCGTTGAATCATAAACGGATCTTACCGTTTCCTGCGTGTATCCATTAGTGGTAGCTTGCTCAGTGCGGTTGGTCTTGAGGATCGACTTGGGCGGATGCGGCGAGTGCAGGGCGGCCGCGGGGGCGGGTGCCGCCGCAGGGGCGGGGGAGGAACTGGGCGGAGAGGGGGTGATGTGCTCGTCTTCTTCCACATCTCCGTCGGCCGCGCCGCGCTCCTCCTAAAGTAAAACCAAGTTACCATGTCACTTATGACCTTTGCTGAAAGTGATGGGATACGACATAACTGTCAATCATAAAAAAATATAGATGTACTGAGCATTCTTCAAGAGAGTTAGTGCTTCTTCCTATTTTTTTACTATACAATTGTCTTGCGTTTGATCGCCACCTCGCCTATTGTCGTGATGTTGTATTCTTTAATGCTTGTTTATGGTAATAAATGTAAGACGGCTATGAACATGAATAATTGATATTTTTAAGTTAATTTAAAAAAAAAAAAAAAAAAGCCCCGTATAAAAAGGCTATAATCTTTAAAAGGCTAAACATATTTCCTTGAATCATAAGAAAAATTTCGATATACACTTTTCGAACCAAAAAAAAAAAAAAAAAAATCGGTTCAGACGTTTGGCATCTGTCTGTCATTATAATTTTTGCCATAGAAATACCACTGCTGGTACTGTAGGCCTCCCCCATCTCCAAAAGGGCCGGTTGGAAGCGGCTTGCATCCAGCGTTTTTCTGCGGTCTTCTTTAGGTCGATACATAGATACACATGTTAAACATATAACACCACTCTGTTTGCGTCGGGAGTTAAAAAACGGTGTGCTTAAGACCACAAAAATTAAAACTTCATCAAGGCGAGGTTAATAACTATATCTCTCTTGCTCCCTTAGTCGACTCGAGCCGACTTCACCCGAACGAGCGTTACATAGCCGAGCGTGACTGCTCAACATCATTCAATACCCACAAAATACAGTGCTCAGCGCGTCTAAAGAAGTTTTCAAGAAATGTAAGAGTAGACGGTGATTCGCGAGAGATAAGAGCAGAGGCGTCACCTGGTCTTGCTGCGTGGCGCGCAGCTCGAAGTCCCGCTCGAGCTGCAACGCTCGCAGCTGCTGGCTCTGCGCCGGCGACCGCGCCGCGCCCACCTGCACCAACATCGCGATCGTCGCGTCTCTGCAACACACAACACTACCCGTTACTCCTGGCACCAAACTTTTTTTTTTCTTTTAGCCTTTACTGTCCCCATCTCTTTCCAGACAGTGCGATCACCCACCACATTTGAGCACTGTATCTGGAACGCGTAGAATTTTCTCGGCATGACTTAGCAACAATACTGTAGGCTCTTTACTACAGTTCATTTATTTTAACGAAGTACAGAAATGTCGGATAAACGAATCCGCAATATGCGGCTCATGCGAAATTTTATCGAAACAAAAGAGTATGATCAATAAGGTTTTTAACTAAAAATACAAAAATATCTGGAAATATAGACAAAATATAAGATAACTTTACAGTTTTGGATAGAGTATAACTACCGCAAGGAAAACACATATATTAAAAATGGAATCTTAAAATTATCTATATGTATTTGTAGAAAATAACATAAACACTATTGGTAAACAAATATACCTGCGTGCGCGCGCAGCATTCCGCCTCTGTTCCGCCCGTCGCTCGTGCTCCTCGCGCTGCCAGGGGTTGTGCGCAGGCGCCGGGCCGCGGTCCGCCGCGCCGCCGCCCGCGTAGTATCCCGCCGGGGGCTCCAGGGCGCTTGCTACGTACCGCTCTGGAATATCATACACCACTCATCGTTATGATGCTAGTTCAGGAACCAAATCGGGAATCATGTGAAGCTGTTCAACATATTTTTCAATAACAAAAAATACTACAAAATTGGTAATAATGATATTGCCCTCGAGCAAAATTATTCGTACTATTAGAGTTGCGTAAGAAAGTACTGAGGCAAGGATAATGAAATTTTTGTGAGATCAACTCATCGAGATTTATATCCTAAGGTCACTGGACCACAGCGAGAGCTTCCTCTAAGAATCACGTAAATCAGAGTTCACATAATATGTCGAAGTAATTGGTGCCATACACGTTAAAAAATACGGACTGAATCGAGAACTTCCTTTTTGAAGTAGATTAATTATTAAACAAACACAGTACTAACTAGCGAGGAAGTAACTTTTTCGAGTCAGTTTTTTAAATAGTTTTAGTAGTAACATTCATACACCCATCATTTAAGGAATTTCTATAAACGTAGCACTTCTCCAAATATCTCGTATCGAATTTGGTTTTTTTTTCTGAGATCGTACCTTCATCTGGCTCCACAGTGCTCGTCTGGGGCTGCGGTAGCTGCGCCTGCGACTGGTAATATTGCTCCTCTGACTCCTCCAGTCTTCTAGACATCTGCTATAAGATTATAATTACAAGGTTATGTTTACTTTTGTTAATACATTCTTACAAAAATAGTAATAATCATTAAAATCGGTTGAGAAATCGCGATCCTATTATTCAATAATAAAAAACAAACAGTCAAATTGTGAATATTTGAAGAAAATTTGAAATCTTTACAAAATATGGGACACTACATGCATAAGGTAAGAGGGGTGGTCAGTGAAAGAATAAATTTAAGATTTTTAGTACATCTGTTATAGCCTCCGACGCAAACAGAGGGGTTTGTTTAAAAGGTGACTTGATAGAGAATTCTCAGATTCAAGAAAATCTGACTAGCCGTTTAAAGATTACCTCAGCTCTATTATAGGGCGTTAAAAAAAACAATGTATACTTGGTGCTTTTTACAAGATTTAAACAATAGATAATTTGTAGTAGCTGCTTTGATGTAAAAAGACTTACAACAGTACCTGCGGAAACACTGTTTTAAACTATCACGGTTGTTCACTAAAGTTATATGATTGCGGAAGTTGAGAGGGAAAATTGCATACAGGGGATGTGAGTGACGTTATTTTGGATAAGAAATAATACTTGCCCTAAATGTTGCGGTTATGTTGTTGTTGTTATTTTTTTACGGTAATTGGATAAGCCCACGCTGAATAAATACATACCTGTGGTTTAGGTGCAACAGGTGGCTGAGACCGTTGAGGCGAGGGTGGTTGGTGCCACTCGTACCTAAAACAATACACATTAAGAATGATTAAAAAGATCAAAAGAACTGTTGGAAACGAATGGATGCGACTAGCGAGAGACCGGGGAGAGTGGCATAAACAAGGGGAGGCCTATACCTAGCAGTGGGTCATTCAGAGCTGATGATCTAAAAAAATCAATTATATTATTGGAAAAAATGTCCTCCATTTGTGCATTTCTACATTATTTGTAAGCGAGCAAAAAAATAAATATATATACAGTGTAAACTTTTACGTGTGTATGTTTCTTACGGAAAAAAAAATTAAGAAAATTTAAAGTTGGATTCTGCTGAAAATTGGAAAATTTCAGAAAGCTTAATGACGATTTTAACTTCGCGCGTTTGACAAATCTAAGACAGGACAACGTCTGTCGGGTCAGCTAGTAATAAATAAGTCAGCAAAATATCCTACATTGAGAAAGGTGATAAAACATCAGAGTGTTAGGTTTCCGAAGACGGCGTCTAACAGAGCGAAATGAAAGGCTTAAATATAGGCTGAACTCACCACCAACCACCACCAAGTGGGATACATAACATACTCGTAGTCTAGTAGAGAGAAAGTGAAGAAGACTACTATGAACTTAAAAAAAAAATGTATATATGAAATTACCTTTGTGGTGTGGAATGTTGGTGTTGCGCTGGTGATGGCATATTATGTTGCATTTGTTGCTGCTGCTGGAGTAAGTGTTGCTGTTGCTGTAACTGCTGCTGTTGTTGCTGCATTTGTTGTTGTTGTAGCTGCTGTTGTTGCTGTTGAATTTGTTGTTGTTGTATCTGCTGCTGTTGTTGTAACTGTTGCTGCTGCTGTTGTTGTTGCAACTGTTGCTGCTGGTGTTGTTGTTGGAGCTGCTGCTGATGTTGGTGTTGCTGTTGTAGCTGCTGTTGGCTCGCATGCATCATTTGCGGACTTTGACCTATACAATCATATTGCCGTAGATTATTTCTAAGGTTCGTTTTATAGTTGCATTGTGATATAGAAGCACACATTTAAGTGAGGGTGATAAGCGGAATAAAATACTTCATTGTGGAACTAGCCAAATTGTTAACATATTTTTTATTTCCTCATGAAGGATTTGGCGTCGCACGTCTTGTGCATTTGCCAGTGTCAAGTATTGAAATAGTTTCAAGTTATATTAGATATCATCAAAGAAGTCTGAATCAGAGTCAAGCAAACTAATTTAAGGACAAGTCTATGTCATGCCCTAGTAAAGTGATAGATACTTTACTAGTGGCTTCTATGGCGTTTTGTATTTTCTCTTTCCCATACTCAAGTACGTTTTTACTATTGTAAAAAGCCGGAAAAACTTTTTTTTAATTTCTCTGAAATATATACAGTTTTATATTCAAAAACCTAGCGAAAGTGATAAGAAATTGTTTTTTTTTTTAAATTCAGCTTTTCACAATGTTATTGCATTTGTCAGAGCCAAAGATAATATAAATTGTCATTGGTCAGAGCAAGTAAAGTGGGGACCGAGTTTCGTTGGCAGTGACTGGTAGCGCAATGCCGAAGACCAGACCGAGTGGCTTGCGGGCGAGAGACATGTCCCAAGTGGAGTGATGTAAGTTGTCTCACCTGGTGGCAGCGTGGCTATGTGGTTGTGAGTCCGGTGCTGCAGGTAGGCGGCGGCCTGCTCCCGCCGCGACACTTCCTCAGACATCTCCGCCAGCTTGGCCGCGCGAGCGCTCATCGCACCCGACTGCCCAATGGTACAAACTTTAGTCTCATGTAGTTACGGCTAAAGCATTAATGATAGAACACCTATACACAAAACACCCAAATAGACCTACACAAAAGACACATCACACACGCACAAATACATAGACACACACATTCTTCACATTACAAAAGACACGGTATCTAGGAATGTTTCATGATGAAAATTAACGTGGTGTTTGTTTACACATTCTCACTAAAACACTATGGTAGTTAACTAAAGGGTCAGCAACGTATTTGTGATGCCTCTGGTGTTACAAGTATCCATAGGCGACGGTGACTGCTTACCATCAGGCAGCCCGTCTGCTTGTTTGCCAACTATGGCATAAAAAAAAATAGTTAAAATAATTTCAACAACCATTTTAGTCAGAACGTTTTTAGGCCGAACGATTTTATTTATAAACAAGAGTTAGCCCTAATCCAAAGCGTGGTAATCTTTTTTCATTACCAAGGAGTAAAAGAAACACAATTTTTGTAAATTGAGTCGTTGGCGACCGCTACCAAGAGATACGAACCTTATTCTAGTCAAATAGTTTACGAAATACAGCCGAACAAGTAAACGTTTACACAAACATATGTTTGCAATCTTATGATCATTCATCATCAATTCAGCCATAAGACGTCCACTGCTGGACAATGGACATAGGCGTGGATCTCGACCGACCTTTTTTTATTTATTTTTTCGTTAAAAGTAGATTAGATTAGATTAGATTTTTATTGCTTCCATAAAGTACAAGGTGGTAAAAAACATGAAAATTTACTAGGTACAGAGTTTCATATGGACCCTGTCGGGTACAGCACAGCAGGAGTGAGGAGGACGGTTATATTTATCACAATTTTAATATCAATACAATTATTTATCAGGTCTTATTTACATTTTTCTATGGTTGTTTTGTTTATATTTAATTATGATCTCAATGTCAACTTATCAATTTATTATTAGTCAATTTATTATATATTTATTAAGTCATAGTTAAATTGGATTATTATTTAAGTTTGGGTAATTTGTAAGCTATTTTCGCTCAAATATTCAGCAATAGAATAATAGGCTTTTCGGGTCAGAAACTGCTTTAATTTATGTACAAAGGTAACGTAATTTTCCAAGTTTTTTAAATCGTCCGATAGCTTGTTATAAATATGTATAGCCATAATCAATGTACCAGACCAGTGCATCTTCAGGCGAGACTTTGGTAGTACTAATCGGTTTCCGTGTTGAGGCGTGATGCCTAAGTCCGTAGGTAAAACCTTTTCTAATACAAATAAGTGCTTATTATTTCGTACAAATTTACAAATTTCTAAAATATAAATGCATGTCAAAGTTAAGGTTTTATACTTTATAAAATAAGATTTACAGCTGTCCATTTGATCAATATTTGCTATTATTCGGATAAGTTTTTTTTTAACTTTGAAAAGATCATTCGCAGCGCTGCTATTTCCCCATAAGATAATACCATAACTAAGCCGTGAGTGTGCATTCGCATAATAAGTTATTTTTGCAGTTTTTAAATCAGTTTTCTTCTTTATTTCGCGGAGTGCGTACGTAAGTGTTAGAAGTTTAGATTTAACTTTCTTAACATGTGAATGCCAATTTACATGAGTGTCTATTACAATACCTAGTAGTGTGAACTCGTTTACAATTTCTAATTTAGTGCCATGGAATGTAAAGTTAAAATTAAGTGGTGGTTTCTGATACGGGTGGAAAGAAATAATTTTAGTTTTCGACAAATTAAGTTAAAGATTGTGATGGTACATCCAGTTAGTTATTTGTTCAAGCAATGCAGTGAGTTTAGAGTTTACATTCAAACTATTTTTTGTTGAAGAAGCGAAACGTCATCCGCGAAGCAAACACACGGTTCTGTCATGATTTTTGGAAGGTCGTTTATGTAAATCAAAAAAAGGAGACAGGACACTTCCTTGGGGGATCGAGGCGTTTATAGTAACAGTATCTGAGCGGATATTCTGTATAGTTTTATCTTTATAATTGTAATGGATGATTTCAACAAGCTGTTCTCGATTTTTTTGATATGATTTAAACCACTCGTGAGTCTTTCCGCGGATACCTATCCCATATAATTTATCTAGAAGAATTCCGAACTGGACTTTGTCATATGCCTTAGCCATGTCGAGTAAAATACCTACGGCATACTTTTTTGTATCTATTATATTAAGGACTTCCTGCATGTATTTATAGACTGCCAGGGTTGTTGACCTTTTTTTACGAAATCCATTTTGGCAGTCATCAAAGATTTTATATTTTTCGCAAAACGAATAAACGCGATCACTCATAGCTTTTTCAAATATTTTAGACGCTGAAGGCAATAGAGCTATTGGACGATAATTATTAGTGTCAGTTTTTAAATTTTTACGCTGCGCTTACCGGTCCGTGATCTTCATTCCTTTCGGCCCCATCGACTATTTGTTCTGCGTGATATGTGCACTGTCCACTGCCACTTCAACTTGCTAATCCGGTGGGCTATGTCGGTAACTTTGGTTCGTCTACGGATCTCCTCATTTCTGATTCGATGACGTAGGGGAACCCCAAACATAGCCCTCTCCATAACTCGTTGTGTGCTTAAATAAGCTTATGATGATTGTTATTTTTAACATAGCCCAGGAACTCTAGCATCAGTGTATTACGCCACGCACGCACTCTTGAGAGTTTAATAGAGAGTATGTGTACCTGCGAGTGGAGCGGTGAGTCGGGCGGCGCGGGCGCGTCGAGCGGTCGCGGGCCGAAGTGCGCCGAGTGCGGCCGGCTGCTGCCCGTCGAGCTGCGGAGCGAGGACCATCTGCTCATCAACGGAACACGACACCACGTTAACTTACATTAAACTGTGGCCTCTTGATCGGAACGCACAACGCTGCGATAAGCGTTATGCGGTGTCGGACACTTATTATAGTCCGCGTGGAACTCGCTGGCCACGCCCTAGTGTGAGCGGTAGGACGGGAAGGAGCGGTGCGCTGAATGACACCCCCGCTCCTTCCCGTCCCACCGCTCACATATGTAGGGCGTGGCCAGAGAGTTCCACGCGGAGTATGGGCTATCGACAGATTTGTGTTGTAACAAAGCTGAGCATAAAAAGAGCCAATCACCGAAAACAAAATTAAAATGTGTTCACAATGAAGGAATATTTTTTATGTCTTGCTAGACAGAGAGCGCACTATACTTTCAAATGACGTCACCAGTAAGTGCGGCATACAAACTCCACCCGGACACTCACTTTGCGGGAAAGGAACAGAGCATCCCTTCCTAATCCAAACACAAACACACACTTTAAACGCTTATTATTTCAGAACTTTATTAGCTAATTTAAATAATTTCGTCAATATACATATTACATTTAATTAAATTTCTCAGTAAGCCTAATATTTTTGACAAATCAAACAACTGTTCGATAGTCTATTGTATGAAAAACGTCTAGCAACGAAGTATGCGTCAACGCCTCAGAGGTGACGCTGTGTTAAGTCACTAACCGCAATGGTATGCTTTCCGATGAAGAGACTAAAGCTTTACGGTAAAACTTGAAAGTTTTTGAAGGATAGGAAATATTAATGTTTTACCGAAGAAAGTGTCAAGGAGGGTAATGTTTTTCGAGTGTATGTAACTATGTATTTATGTCTGTCTGTCTTACCTCCTGTACCTAAGCTGCTAGATAGATGTTGAAGTAGGAGATGTCGTCAGATTCGGAGTGTAAGCTACATTTTGCTTAATTTATTTGACATTTAGATTATAAGCCTGACATTAAATATTTATTTTATTGGAATTGTATTTTTGGTATTTATTATTATTACTAATTTTTGTTCTCTGTGTTGTTGTGTGAGGTGAATGTAATTGATCATATCGTTTTTGTCTCAATAAACAAATTAAATTTTTAATTTGTAGTTAGATATTTTTATCTTATTTTCTCTTAACTTTATCTGCACAGCTTACCCGAATGGTATTTGAGGCGTACATTATATTACGGTTTTATTCTTTCAGAATTTACCCTAAACTCTCACTATTTGACTCCTTCTCACCTCTCTCACTCACCTATCGTCTCTTAGTTGCCGGGCCTATCCAGCTCGTCCCAAATCAACTTCACCTCCCCGACTCCCAATATAGGTACAGTATAGTATGTCTGACGTATGACATAGTACAACTCAAGGTATAGGACGTCGTATAGTACGGCCTATGGTATAGGACGTCGTATAGTACGACCTATGGTATAGTACGACGTGTGGTATGGTACGATGTATAAGTATAGTATGATGTGTTGTATAGTACGGCAAATTGTATTGTATGACATATGGTATAGTATCACCTGTCCTGCAGAGCGCGCTGCTGCGACTGCACGGCGGAGAGGTTCTGGTAGAAGGCGTCGTGCGGCGCGCCCGCCAGGTTGTGGCTGCTGCGAGACTTGTGCGCCCATAGAGCGCTGTTGGACGTATCCGATACGTTCATGCTGCTCACGCTATGGTGAAATCAGAAAATATTGGTAAAGTCATCACCTAAAGAAGGTACCTATGGAAGATACACGAGACTAAATGATTTAATCAACAAGATGTACGGAGGAGGATTTCCAGCCCTCCGCTCTCGTATTTCAGGCGGTGACTACCGCTTGCACGTCGATTATAATAAATTCAACGCAGAAATACGTGGCCCCGAGTATGTCCTAAAACTGCGACCAGAATCACCGGAGGATGGGCAGCAGCGTCCTATTATTTCACGGTGAACGTAATCCCCAAGCCGCCTGTTAAGACAACACCCCTCTCTAAGAGGGAGGCCTTTGTTTAGTAGTGGGCGTTTACTGGCTGATGATGAACTATACAGATATTTATATTCAAAACGAATTGTGATTTCTTGCAGCTATTATAATATTTTTTCTTCGTTGATAAGAAAGACATTCACGTGATCAGATTTAGTTTAACTTGTTTCATCTCTGTCACTTATTTAAAAGATATAGAGGATGACAATTGTATGTCATACGGTAGAAGTTACCTTGAGGGTGGCGGATGTGCGTCGTGGTGTGCGTGCGTTGGGTGCTGGTGTGGGTGCGGCGCGACCGCGTGGTGTAGCGCGGGGGTGCTCTTGCTCGGTTTGACCGCTTCAGCCGCCAGCCGCGATGGTAAGTCGCGCTCCGACGCCCGTCGCACTGCGCCCGCCGGACCCGTGGCGCCCGCTAGAAACAACACTCACGGTTACGATTTTTTAATCGTTTATTCGAGATGTGGGCGATAAGTCCTGCACTGACGTCCGGTTTGGGGTGTATTGTGCATTCGCTTAAAAGTCTACGTTTTACCACTAACTTGCCTGTAACATTGTCAGAGCTCATGCTGCTGACGAGCTAACGCTATGGTGGCTTTTATTTTGAGATGTGATGCAACAATGGGTTCATTGAAAGAAAAAGTAACATTTTATACGTTGGTATTTAGATTAACTGATTGAAACTACTATGTGCAAAATTTAATCATTTTCATTACAGATAGAAGATTTAAATGTATTCTATTTTGTCAATATCTGCTATGTTCATAAGATAATACAGTATGGCATTCTAAACTCAATTCACAAAAGTTTAAAAAATAAAAATACATGAAGACCACATACACATAACAAGAAGCTTAAAATTAACATTTGAAGCCTTACAGTGCCTTTTGATGCAAAATAAAAGGCGGAATCAATTAAAAATACAATTACAATAGTTCGAAATATATAAATAACATAAACTATAATGCTATGATTTACAAAAACTATTCAACATTAACAAAAAATATGCTATTCTAAAATATTATCAAAATAAAAGTACGTGACACGAAACAGAACGTTTATAAAGGGGTGTTGTGTGCGTACATCTAATCAGGAAGTCATGCCGAGCAGCTTACGCAGAGAGTGTCGACACAGCGCAGGGCACGAGTGGCGCAGGTCGGGCAGGCTGCGGGCAACGCCGCCGGGAGTCACTCGAAGCACGGCCACATCCTCTACTGAGGGTGCTAGAGTGACTGATTCGCGCGGGGCTGGGCCAGCGCGTGGCGCTCGCTCTTCGCTCTCGCTGGCTCCAACCGAGTCTCGACTTCGTGTCGAATTTACGCTAGATCGGTGTGACTTCAGCCGAATGTTATCCAATGTAATCCGACGCGGACGGTCCTCTATTTCTCCGAACGCGAATGGCGGCGGAGGTGGTACGTCAGAGCAGTCTTCGGCGGGTAAGTTGGGCAGTTCGAACTCGCAGCCGTGCGCCAGCGTGTCCTCGCTGCCACGCGATCCGTATTTAGACCAGTCTTCGAGTTGAATTAGGATGCTTCGTACCTCATCATCGGACATTTTGTCGCCGGTGCCGCCTGCTTCCTCTGTGTTCTCGCTACGCCAAGAATATTGTATATCAGCGAGGCTCGCGCTGGTCGGCAGCCGCCCGGCTCCTTCCTCCCCACGCATGCTCAAGTTCGGGCTCGAGCGGCAGTTCCTCTTGTAGTTCTTGACACAGTAAGTGAGGTTGATTGAGTTGAAGTGTTTCGTGAGCGCACGGACTTTTCCGAAAGCCGGGCGATACTCATCTGGTGACTTCCAAGATTTTCTATCGGCGCTATCAAGGATTCGCTTCGCTCCGCCTTCGACTGGCGAGCAAGGAGCTGCAGGAGTTGGCGCGAGCACACGCTCGTCGGTTTCGCGAGTCGATTCTGACGGAGAAGAAGTAGAAGGAAGCTCGTTATTCTCAGAGTTTATTGAAAAAGTTCTGGTCATGTCGCATAAAGTTCTTCGCAGACGGCTATGAACATGGTGCATTTTCTCGGCCTCGTTTTGGACGTCTAAAGATAAGTCGAGCTTCCTCGCGGCTGGCGTGGGGGCTGGTGGTATCACGGCAGACGGTGGCGGGCCGCGGCTTCTCGGTGGCGGTGCCGGCGCCGGCCGACTCAACTCCTCCCCGAGCAGTGTCAAAGGTGTCTGGCAAGTCGCGTCAGCCGTCTCGGGACGTGTCCGATCGTCGGGTACGTCTAGCGACAGCTGTGGCAATATACGGCGCACTTTCGGCGTGCCGACGCCATCCGGCACCACACCATTCTCGAATATAACTGGGTCTGCATCGGGACCATCGATGTATGGGATCGGTTGCAGGTCTGGCTGCGGCGTGCGGCAGCACTCACACGCGCTGACGCACTCGTCGCGGCCGGTACAGCGCCGGGGACGGTCCGGCTCATGACAGTTGAACAGGTCGAGCGCAAAACGCGGCTCAATGGGCCGCATTTGAGGCGGCAACGGCGCGGGCGGCGCTTCGCCCGACTCGCTCGACTCGCGGTCGTAGTGGTCGGGGGCGGGCGGCGGAGGCGGCGGGGGAGGCGACAGCGACGGGTCAGGCGCGCTCGTCTCGCTAGCTGCGCTCGATTCGGGCGCGTCACAGTCCTCGCACGTGAAAGTGAATATAGGTATAGGTCTCGGTGGTTGTGTTCGTAGTTCAAAGGGGCAACCGGGCGTGTCTGGAGACAGATCTTCGTGCAGTTGGTCGTTCTCTCGGTCCAGCGTGATGATGAGGCGTGGAATAGAGCCGCGGTAAGAATGAGCGTGACACGACACGCTCTCGTCTGAACTCGATTCGGTAGACTCCTCCGTCGGCTGGCAGCGACGGTGGCACGTACGGTCGTACCCTAGAAATGTAACTTTTAGTAAAACAGTATGCGTCATGGACGGACATCGTGAACCGAAACGAAATTTCATGATAAAAATAAATCCAGCGAACTGAAAACAAAATCAAGAACGATTCTGTAAAACAACGAAAATCAAACTGAAACAAAATCAAAACGAAACCACGGCACAAAAGCGAGCTCTCTTCGAGTAAGCTCAACTTAACATGTGCTGAAATATTAATGAGACTAAAACCGTCGGTGCCAAATGTTTTGTTATAGAAAAAATAAATAAA
Organism: Agriopis aurantiaria; assembly: GCA_914767915.1. Classification (NCBI taxonomy): domain Eukaryota; kingdom Metazoa; phylum Arthropoda; class Insecta; order Lepidoptera; family Geometridae; genus Agriopis; species Agriopis aurantiaria. The sequence goes on along the minus strand of OU611989.1, from coordinate 13,597,189 downwards.
TAAAACGGGCCGAAATAAGAACCTTCATCCTTTTTGAAGTCGGTTAAAATCCCAGTTTGTTGTGTCGGTTACGTGTGTGTATATATGTAGTAGTGTGCATGTATATTTGCCTGCAGTGGCGAGCTCGGTGCGCGGCGAGGCGGGGCGAAGCAGTGCCGGGTGCGGGTTCGTGAAGGTGCCAGAGTTGCGCCGCAAGCGAGCCTCGTACTCCACTTCCGGCTCTGCACAACACAAAAACCGCAACACCTCCACAAAAAGACGTCCTCCATTGTTTACATAACAACAGAAATTACAAAGACAGAAATATCTATTGTCAGAAAATCGGGGTCCCAACCTGTTTGCAATCATTATAAGACAAGACGGTATCTATTCTGTAACACAACATCAAATTAATGTTTGATAAGTATTTATGTCCTGTGACCGTCAATGGCTAGGTCATGGTACCTGCTGACGCTACGATGGTTTATTCTGAAATTAACCTAGCACTTGGGTAAAAAATATCCACATAATCTTCATATTTGAAATGAGAATTCTACATATACATAAAATAGATCTCAGTAAACCTGATCATACCTGGTCGTTGGTTGTTGTAGGCGGGTTGATGCAGCAATGTGGCCAGTCCGTGCAGCATGGCGCCTTGCTTGGCCACTTCCAGTGTCACTGTAGGGCCCGTCCGGACCAGGTATTCCGCAGCCTGCGTATAATAATCAACTTTCATTACACTAACCCACATTTACATCACAGGTAACAAGTAGTTTTTTAATTGAAAGAAAACAAAATGTAGCCTATTACACTCTGGGCATGAAGACGGATCTAACACAACGAAATCGGTCAATCCGTATGGGCTAAAGAAGGAAAAAAATAAATACAAACATGCATACAGCTACATTCGCCTCCTTAACACTGTCTTAAACTATCACGGTAAGAGGGTAGATCGTTTTGTCTGAACCTATCTTTGAACTCCTTGACCATCAACCCGCATTCTTCAGTCTTCCCGTGAATATAGTGCATATAAGTGCGCCGAAACATCGGGAGCTCCATCCACAACCTTATCACGGCCAATATCCCGGTAATAATCATATAACTGTATTAGCCTCCTTCTTGGACAGTCGAGTAAAAACGGAAGTCACTATGTATCTCTCTAACAACACACGTCAAAATAATGGTTGAACGGAATCAGATAGGTGTTTTGATTAAAGGGATTGATATATCATTTAGAGAAAAATCGTAAGGAAATAAGACATGCCGAACTTTTTTACAGTCGCAAAGATAGATCGAACTACAATGACCTAACAATTACATATTAGACATTATACAAGTACCTTTTCCTGGGTGATACCGACGAGCGACTGTCCGTCTACGGACAGTAGCTGGTCGCCGGCCGCCAGTCGCCCGTCGGCCGCAGCCGCGCCGCCCGGCACTACGGACTTTATGTAAATACCCAGCTTGCTCTGTCCGGAACCCTGATACATACAAATAAATAAACAAATAAAAATACTCTCAAAACGTGGATAATTTTGATGTTTCTTTTTTTGTATCAGAAAATATATAATTCAGATCTGTCAATGCTCATTTGTTACACTGTGTATGCTCGACGGACATATTTTCAGTTCTCGGCTCCTGGCTCACAATTTACAATCGGCATTAGGACGCGGCGCGCGCGACTATTTCTCTGAGCGTACCGTGAAGTATCAAAGTGGGCGGGGAAAGGGACGCTCGCTTAATTACGTCACTCGATCCGGGCGTTTGTTTGAAGTCAAACCACTGATTTATTTTATTTAATTTATATTTGGATAGCCAACAGCCTTCTTACACATAAATATAGAAATAATAAAAACACCTAGGCCAACATAGGTTATCACTTATAGCAACACATGTCATGGTGCTGGTGCACAAAAGTATAAAACTAAATATTATTTAGCAGATTTATATCAACTGTGGTTATAGTGTTATGGTACCTTGGCGGCGACGATGCTGAGCCCCATGCCGTTGGTGTTCTTGTGCAGGTGTATGATGTGCGGCCTGGGGTCGGGGTGTCGCGGCGGCGCACGGCACATGTACACGGCCCAGTCGCCGCGCGCGTGCGGCTGGTGCGCCAGGCGGCACAGCCCCGCGCGCTGCAGCGGCGCCACGAACTCCGCCAGCCCGGGCGGCACGCCGCGCACCACCTCCGCGCTGAACCCGTCGCACGGGATCATCAGCTCCACGGCCAGCCACGTGCTCTCCTCCAGCCGCACCTGCGCACCACCACAGCCTTGTCAGCTCCAACCGACCACTACAGCTACTTCGACAACATCGGGTAACGTAAGCGAACTCAATCTCCGCTTCGTGATTTTATTCAATTTCGCGCGTTTTATCGAGACAAAATTGTTATATGCTTTCTAACAAGGGTTATTAGCTTGGGGTGTACTAAGACTTTTTAAACTAAGTTTTACTATGGAACCAACCCTAAAATCGCAAAGAAGTACAAAGCTATCACATACATTTAGTTGATGGTGAATTACATTTTTTAATAGGATAGGATAGAAGCTGATATTTTTTTCGCGGTCCCATATTTAAATTTGTTCATGATTATGAGTACAATGCAATGACATCCTTTCGGACACCCCAAGCTTATAGCCCTGTAATTATAACTCAATATAATAATGGCCCCACACAAAAGTACCACCTATAACTATTCTACACCAGCGTCACACGTCGTTCTCACAGACCAACCAAATTATCTGCCATCTTCGTCGTCAGCCTGATCGACGCACTACACGTTATGGGCGTTCTACAAAGATATTTCTTATACATTGTTCAAAATTCGATTGGTTCAGGCTTAGTTGAGATGGTAACAGTTACTTTTTCTCTTTTGCATTTATATGGATATGGGCATTACACTTTAGCATTAACTACTTACTCAAGTCTATTTACAAATGGGGACATAAGACAGACGGGGAATTAGGGCACTTAAGCCGGAAATCCCTTCAGCTCTCGCTTTTGCACTCGTTTTAAGTGTATCTGTAGACAAGGTACCAACCTCTTTACCATCCGCACGGCAGAGTTCATCAGCCAAGCTTCTCGCGTGCCCGACGGCCGCCTCGACCACCTCGGGTGGCGCGAGAGGCGCCAGTAGCGCGCGGACTTGCACAGAATTCAGTTTGGAGCACGACGCGAGTGCGGCCACAGCTTCGCCGGGCGTGCGGTATGTGCGCTGGATCAGACGCGCTGAAAAGAAAAATTCAATTAAAATTACATGCTCAGTTATTTGTTACGTCAAAATAATATCTTACCAATCCTCTTTTTACTAATGAAAAAACTTTCTCAACTTCTGGCTCGAAGGACCAGAACTTAAACATTTTACCTTTTTCGACAGAAGGATTGTGCTAGCGAAGGAACTTTGCTTTTTATTGATTAAATAGTAGATTGCTGGCAACATCGAAAAAAAAAACATCTTTTCCACTATGTTTTTGTTGGTCCTTCAAGCCTTCCATACGCACAACCTGTGTTGCTATTTGATTCATACCAGCTTGATATATCCTAGCGAGTTGACAGTCGGCGGCGATCTCGGAGCCCTGTCGCAGCGCCCACGCAGACAGCAAGGCGAGGCGGGCGGTCAGTGCAGCACCCCATTGCGGAGTTATCATGCCGGGTTCCGTCACCAACTGCAATATTGAAACACTTATAGAAACGCAAATCTTATGCACAGTATGACCTACAACCAAATTTATACGTGCGGAGTAGACTTATCGTCTATGTACGCTGTGTAGTGGACGCGCCACGCATGCTCGTACCTTGAAATTCTGTGTATGTATTCTTTTGTGTACTATTCATGATACAATATAGAGCTAACATTTCAATGTAGTGCTTTTAGCTGGGACGATGTCGATTGAGTCTAAAGGTGCCTACAGATGATCGATTGCTCGATTTTTGACGATCGACACGTGTGATCCAACAAAATCGAGTAAACGTGTAAGCAACAGACGATCAAAATCGTAGTTTTTACCTATCGCCACTATGGAATCATTTTGGTCGATCTATAAATCAACCAGTGATGTCTATCTTTGTTTGATTATTGACGATCGATAAATGAGAGATTATCGATCGTTCAACATTTTGAACAACACTAAAGAGATTGTGTCATATTTTTTCAAGCAACAAAAATTATCAGTATATCTTATATTAGGCGTAACCTCGATATTTATCGATCGTTAACATGCGACAGTATTAATCGAAGAAATCAGTAAGTAGCTGACAGATCTTATTGATCGTCAAAACACAGCATATAAAGCGACAATAACTATCGTCAAAAATCGAGCAAATCAGTAGGTAATGCGATAAACGACAGACGGAAAGATGAAATAACCATGTGCACTCGCCTTGTTGAAGCAGACCGAGTTGATGTAGTAGAATAGAGATGAGAAGAGCTGCAGAGTGAGCGCGGCATTGACGCGGCACATGCGCAGGAGTACCACGGCCGTCACCAGCGCCTGTAGCGTGCCAGCGGTCGCCTCGCCCGCCTCCCCGCCGCCGGACATCAGCACCTCGAGCGCCGGGGAGAGCTCCGCTTGGAAACACGCCACTAGGTTGCTGGAATAACAAGTGCAAGTTTTTTAAAAATAAATAATAGGCTTGCTTTTGACCATCATCACGCCTGATGTTAAGCGATGAATTGATGCGGTCTACGATGGAGCACGCTTGCCTAGAAGAAGAAACCGATTCACTCGTGATTTGAAGACACCCAGATTGTAACCATCGGGGAACACCCATTCAGGCAGCGCATTCCACAGATTAGCAGTTCGCACAATAAATGTGGAATCAAAGCGCTTCGTACGGGTTTAACGTAAGGTAACGTAAGGTTTTGTGACACTGGAACTTCTGTGCCAGCAGACCCGATATTTCAGAAGGCAGGGATGGCTCGGATACACGCTGACAGGGTGAATACATAAATAAGACGTCAGTGCAATAGACATCGTCGCCCCTAAATCGATTAAAACTTAGAATCAACTTTGTGGAATAAAGCTGTCTATAGAAAGCGTCAGTCTACTCACGGACTTTTACCTCGTTACTTTTATCCACGAATAGAGGTGGGTCAAGTGGTCAGGGATCAATGGCGCAAGGGAGAGGAGGCCTATACCCAGCAGTGGGTTGATACAGGCTAACAATGATGATGATGATGAAGTGGTCATGCCTAAATAATATCCAAAAAATTATGCTTCGAAATGTTCACAAATATATTTACTATGTAACGAACCTGAAAGCGGCCTCGACGGTTTGCGAGAGAAGCTCCTGAGCCTGCGTCGAGAATGACGATATGTGTCGATCGTATTTTAAAAAGTGCAAGAGCTCGCTCGCGTTCGCCATCCAAAACGCTTGTGCTGCCGAGTGTTTGCATCTTTCCTGTAACATATAAGGATTTATTTTGTATGTATGTATATTGTATATTATATTATGTAATGACCACAACGCCGACCCTTACTCCTCTAACAGTTATGTCCATCCAAAGATTGGCTGGAAGAAATCTTTGAAGGAGATAATGCCGCTTATTATACTGCCGTTTTTTGTATTAATTTTAAGTTACGTTTGTTTTGTTTTTTATGTATAATAAGATTATATTGTATACATTGTATTGTGTAAAAGTTAATTGACTGATTATTACTAGATACGTCCTGCGGTTTTGCCAGCAATTTTTCAGTTTCCCCACCCTATTTGGGATAAAAAGAAACCTAACTTAAATTCTTATGATGCAAATGTTTGCATTGTCAAATTATATAAAACTGATTACTCGCGAAATGACAGACAGAGGGACATAATGTCTTTAGCTTTTATTATATTATTGTGAAAACACTAGTTTTTTAAGAAAAACATTCAACATATTGAATTCACAAAATATGGAAAGTAATAAAAGTAATTTTTTACTTCTTCGTGGAGTTTTATTGTATTTGAGCAATCACGAAACTCTAGAGTTTTCTTTGAAATAACTTCATTGAAAAATTAAGGTTATTTAAAAGCTCACTATTTTATATTATCTACGATATTACATCATACAAGTAGGGTGCATGTTGCTGCAATGTAATTATACAACGCTCAAGTTACGATTCTACCGTTAAAAACGAGCAGTGACGGATTTAGCATAATAAGGCAAGACTAAAAAAACACTAAAAAAAAAAAAAAATATGAAAAAAAAAAAATGAAATGTGTGAAAACCACGTCAGTTTCTATAATAAAATAAGGCAAGACTAGTTTGTAATATATATAGGCGGTAGGCTTCAATGGGCAGTGGATAAATGACCTTACATTTGCAAACAAAAAACTAGGTGTAATGATTTTCTCGAAGTGATTGATAGATGACACAAATTCAAGTAACCTACCTCTAAGAAAAATGTAAGCCCCGGTACAGAGTGGAGTGCAAGTAAGATAACCCTTGAAATAATAGCATCATAGGAAAACAAAATACCGGCGTACAAAAATACTTAGCACCAGTATGGATATATATCGATATACGTTACTAGGAAAATTAGCATGATACCTGAACAGTGGCGTGTATGAGGTAAGCGACGTGATGTAGGAACGCAGTCAGTTTGTGAGCTCGCTCCGTCGGGGTTAACTCGGGCCGGTAGTGTGTCGATGCTCGATATCTGAAATTGTAATTTTTTGTTTATGTATGCGGCTATAATTAAGGCAGCAACTGTTAGATAAAATTACGGCTTAGTAATGAGGGGTTTAAGAACTATCTGAATGACAGATTGACAAAATATCGGGGTATGAAACTCAACGGTTTAAAATCGTACTGTTGTGACATATCGTTTGGCTTAATGCCAAAGCAGTTTCGCAACGCATCAAAAATATAGTGAAATATGGTTGCGTCGCGTCGCATGTAGACATTGTAGAGTCCGTTAAGATTATCTAATCCCGCGGAATTAATGGAAACTATCTTGTCACAGTTCAATTATCAAGTCTCTTACAAAATATGCGACGGAAGCGCTGCGTCTACAGGCCAAGATTAATTGAACAATTTTTTTTTTGTTATTGTTCCTCGTTGGTTACATGTTCTCTCCTGTTACTTGTAGTAGGTAGAGATTTGTTGTGTACCTGGCGCACAGATAAAGCGTGTAGACCGGCGCGAGTTTGAACGCGGGCGCGGACGGGTCGAGACGCGACACCACCGCAGCAAGGAACTGCGCTTGGCCACCTTCAGGGAACTCCAGCACGGCTGGCAGGATAGCCTCCTGCCCGCCGCCGCTGCGGACGCTCATCCTATACGAATAAAAACCGTTTTAGAATTACACTTTTTTTGAGTTGAAAAGCGGGCATGCTTGTTTGCAGTTATTTTCTGGCAGTGAATAATGTAGGTCGTCGTGATCTTCTGGTGCGAAAATTGCATTCATATATTCCAGTAAAATATATTTATAAATGTTATTGATTGAAGTCAATTCTCACACTCAATTAATAAAATATCTAGATCACGATTGATAAGATTCCGATCGGTATAGAATACTTTCGAAATAGGACCCTGTTAGAAAGAAGCTTAATTCAATTGCCTTTCTGCGATAAATTAGCAGAAGTGTCGGTAAGAAATCGTGCTATAAATTATACAACAAAAAGCCACCCAAAGGTTTCTAAATACCTGTTATCGTGGCCTGAGCCTCCACTCTTGGCGCTGCAGATGCTCTTAGTCTCAACGTTTCCATCAAGATCGAATGTGGTCTCATAGTTATCCTTGTAATGAGACGAAGCGGTCCGGTTGCCGGGGCCGCTTTGATCGTACACCGAGTCGGAGTGCTCGTCTCGGGGGTGATCGTCTTTCGAGTCGAGGTGGTGCGACATCACGAGCGACTCGTTGTCGAGTTTGAGCGTGTTGTTGTTGTACGGCTGGGCGTCCGAGTCGCGGTAGTAGTCACGGTCGCGGTCGGGGCTGCCGGCGCGCAGGTAATCATCGCCGTTGGCGTTCTCGTCGGCTCCCAGTGACGTCGGGGACATCGCGCCGCTGACGTCACCCGGCGCAGGCGACCTAACGTGCGGGGGACGTACACAAGCGAATGTCGTGAGCCGTGATGCAAACATGCCGACACAATGATGAACAACATAAAAATATACCGTGATTAGAGAAGCGACGGGACGTGTTCGGAAATTTAGTTCGAAATTATAGAAAAAAACGTAACGACAATAAAAGTTGCAGTGTAATGAAGAAACTATTAAAGAAACGATAAGTTATAAGGTGACTAAAATGTCTAAATTGAACTAGAGGGACTAATCACAACATTTATAGAAATGTGCAGTAGTAGCAATAGATCCGGTCTCACCTGTCGTAGATGGATCCAGAGCCGTAGTGCTGCGACTGCGCGAGGTTTCTGTTGATGAGGGTTTCTTGCGCGGGGTCTACGAAGCGGTACGTGGACACACGCCCGAATTTCAGCAGACACCCGTGCTACGAACATTAAATAAAAAGCTGTAACTCTATCGGTAACAAACAGCGACCTCTATAAATTATGAATCGCGCGCCCCAATTCCTTCAATATCACTCGATCACACCGCTTCTCAATCATAAAACACGCAATATTCGAAGTTACGAGTTACCACAGTATCGAACAGTGATTATAGTCTAACCTGAGAGGTGAAATCGAGTCGAGCTGCCTGTGTGGGTGACATGATACTAAGCAGCACCCGTAACCCATGTAACCTATTTACTGACTACAATTAACCTTGATCTATAAAAAATAGTAACACCTGCGTGCCGAAGCGTTACATCTACATTTATAAATAAACAGCGTAATGGTGAAAGTATTATGCATACAATCCATAATGTATATTTTTACCGATTCATATATTACATTGATTCAGATGGATCTGTATGATCACTTGTCTCGAAATGTTTTCCTTTTGTACGCACCTCATGAAGCACTAAATCATACTAATAATATAAATTCGCAAGTGTGTTTGTTTGTTGGTTTGCTTGTTCTTCTTTCATGCAGCAACAGTGGATCGACGTGATTTTTTTGCATAGATACAGTTGGCAGGCATCACTTGAACGGCAGGACCCACAGATTTGGCAAATTTATGTTTTAAGTGTTCGTAATAGTCCGAATAAAGTTATAAAGGAAAGAAAAATTTTCAAAGTTTTAAAAATTTGTAAATTCGGGATAAAATGAAAGTTTTTTTTTTCTATGGGATTTTTGTATGAATTTAACTTAAACAATATTATTGAATTTAGGTCAGGACAAAGTCAACTAGTTTCTAAATAAAAGTTTTTTTTTATTTTTATGTATAGGCACCGATAAACACCGATTAAAATTTCAAATTTGAATAAGATTATGTTTTAGTTACAAAATAAGCAGATGTTTTTATGTGAATTTACGATATAGTATCATTCCCTTAGTCACTTTTTGTTTTTTTAGTTGCTTCGAAACTTTATTTAGTTTTAGGAATAAATAATAACTTCATTTGATTTTACTAAACTGATTGATAGTGTCGTGTCACTTATGATTTCAACGTCATACAAGTTTCAAGAAACGTGTTTTGTATTGAGCTATTATTTATCTTCCGAGAGATCGTGGTATCACTAAATTTCATGACATTCCTGGTTTCGTCATTTCCCTGCGACATTATACACCTTTGGGAAAATTCATTGCAAGAATTCGTAGGCTATTTCCATCTAGGCTAATGGTATTCGCGAAACCGTAGTGGCAATAACATGACCTAGAAATGTATATTTCCCGATTGACCTACTACGATGCATCAATAAAGCGTTTACAGGTAAGTATGCTACTACATATAAAAATATTTCATTGGTATGATAGAATAATTGCTAATCATTTTTAATACAATTCAGAGGCAGTTGCTACGCCGCGCCGCAACATACTTTCAAAAAATATAAAAAGTAATATAGATTCAACGTTCAAGCTAAATTTAATATATATTCGGCACGCGTAAGCGGATCATAGCTATGACAATGACGATTCAAATTCTATCATACCAAGCTTATCGCCTTGTCCGTATTACCCTTTTCACATTTTAGCTTTAGAGATTGTATTCATACGTTATATACTTTTACTTTCGTTAGTACATATACATATTACTTAATGCATACAACTCACATCAGTTCCTAATTGCTCGATTATATTTTACTTTACAAAACCCGTTCGTTTTTATTTCGTCCCTGAATTGCGAGAAGCAGTGACGCATTCAGGGCCGGCATTTGATGTAAACATGTTATTTCACGCTTGTAGTAAAAAATGCCGTCCCCCATTATTAACGTCAAATGCGATAACTTCTTGAATGTCACGATGTCATTACACCCTTCGGTTCCGACCAGCGTGGCTTCTATAAATATTTCTGTTAGTTTATAAACGAAAGCGAATGTATTTCTGAGGACGATAAAATTGGTTTAGCTATGAATACGGCGCGAGTTAGGACTTTTGTTCACCGGAAACGGCACACTTTACTTTTAAGGGTCACTTTAAAATAATGGAATCACGAATATTTTATGCGGAAAATGAGAAGCACATGTCTTGATGTTGCGTAATTTTATATGGAAGAGACGAAACATCTTTTTCACAAAGTATAAAAGAAAGGATGAAAATACACTCGCAATAAAACGATTCGCCTGCGGGCTGTTACTCGTGAAAGCAAGGATGATTGTCACACATTTAGGACTGGCATTTCAAGTAGAATTTCTTTATTTCTTATTTTCGCAATGTTTAATTTTTCGACATATACTTTTTTTTTTTTTTTTATTTGTTCATCATCGTTACGGTCAGATCACAATTCGGTATGCTAAAAAAAATTAACCTATGCCAATTCCAAAACCATTTCGAGATTTTATGTTACCAACCCTTATTTTTCTACTCTGACTTTTTAAAACGATAAGATGCCATTTATTTTAACATAAAACTAAGAAATCATTCGACTTTCATTGACCTCTAAATGACGTCACATTGTAGCATTTTATTTTCTGTGCCTTTTAAGAATAAAAATATTATACATTTGACACACTGTTCGTCACACAGAATAGAATATTTTTTCATTTCTGTGGTTTGACTGTCTGGTTTTTTTCAGGGCTGCCAATATGGGGTGCTTTTTTAGGCTTCTCAATGCAACGAAATTTTGTGCTATATGGTGACGTCACATAATTTCAATTTAAAAAAAAAAAAGTAAAATAACTACTTAATAGAAAACAAAAATATTGAAATTAGTTTCTTAAAATAGCCTTAAAATCTACGAAATAAAAATATATAAAAAATACAAAAAAAAAACTTTACATACCGAATTTCTTTATTTCTTATTTTCGCAATGTTAAATTTTTCGACATATACTTTTACATTTTTTTTATTTGTTCATCATCGTTACGGTCAGATCACACCAGTCCACAGTTCAGGTGACATATGCCTCTCCCAAGGTACGCCATTCAGCCCGATCCTCGATCTCCCGTTGTAAACAGTTGTTTTTAAGTAACAAGTGCGATAATTTGGGTTATTTCTACGTTGAAGCCACGTCGTGAATGCAACGTGATGATAAATTAATAGATGATAGATTATAGAGAAACTTTACATTAGGATTTAACACGAAGCTTGTTATGTAAATTAAAAGTCTAAAGGATTTGTGGATTTTAGAGGAAAAAATATTAGGTACTGTCGCAACGGCAAGTTATTAGAACAGAAAAACGTTGTATGAACGATGAAGGTACCTTGCAATTCGATTTATTTATCGATGTCGGCCCACTGATGGATAGGAAACCACCCTTCGGTCATTCATACTACGTATTTATTTATTTTTTCTTACTAGCTGCGCCCCCGCGGTTTCACCCACGTGGTGATGATGATTATGATTATGAAAAGATTAGCCTATGTCACTCTCCGGCCCTTGATCTATACCCGTGCAAAAAATCAGGTCGATCCGTTGCTCTGTTGTTGCGTGAAAGACGAACAAACAAACACACTGTCGCATTTATAATATTATGATGAAATGGGCTAGCGTTTGACCACGATCATACATACTCATCTGATGGTAAGTGACGATGCAGTCATTTATTTTCGCTACTACTAATCGACCTTGATGGCATCGAAGTTGCTCGTCCACAATAGCAGACCATGTCACTAGTCATCTCTGCATTGCAACATAAAGAATATTGGAGCAAAACACAGATAAAAAGGAACAGTGAGCAATAAAGAGTGGTAGCTAACACGAGGTCGTCCGGTAGAGCGTCATATGCATCGCTGATCTGATGCCGTGACATCTGCTCAGGCTTGACTAGAATGTAGTCATATTCTGCCGCGGCTTAGTCACCCACTAAATGATAATCATAATTTTCAGTGTATGCAGCGCTGAGCCAGCTAGTTACCTGCAGACGCTGCGTGTTGTGCACGCGTTGCCCGTTGAGGTAGACGTGTGCGTCGGCGTGCAGCGGCGTGACCGCGTACCCGCCGCCCTCTGCCGGCGCCACCACGCAGTGCCGCGCCTGGATCGACGGCCCGTACAGCTGCAGCGTCACACCGTTGCCGGAACCCACCTGCATCATAATATTTTTTTTTATGATGTGTGTACCTCTAGCTTGAAGGTTGTGTATTCATCACATTTAACATCGCAAATATGTATTAATTTTAAAGACGTGTATGACCAGTTTCGTCCTTAGAACCTACAATAACAAAGTGTTTGCTTAAGACCACACAACAGAAGGTCTACTACGTTGGTAGGAAACTTCATCAAGGTTGACTATATATCTCTAGCTTCCTTAGTCGACTCGAGGCGATTTTAACCGAACGAGTATCTGAGCGTGACGCCAGTTCGGAGCTTTTCCCCCCCATCCCAAAAAGTGCCCAAAGTGCCTAAAGAAGTTTTCACTTCAAAAAAAGAACGGCAAATAAGCGTATATACAGCTCGCCGAATGGAATGGCGTAGCTGCCGCTTATGAAAACAATACTTGACGTATGTTGACGCGTTACTTCTCCAGAGAAGTATTTGTAAATTCTCCTCCATTTTGTATCTATGAGGAAAGGCTTTCGCAGAAGATCTTTCATATTCTCCAAGTATGAGGAAAAGGTAAAACGAACAGACAAAGACGAACAGTATGGGATTTCCATACTTGGAAGATGTGAGAGTACCTAAGCCTTTAGGCGTTGGATGGGATGAGCGGTAACGTATTTTTTTTTTACGTTTCCTACACCCGAACCTATTGGTGATAGATGGCTCTTTAAAATAAACTTTTAATTCGCTATGGTTTGATTCGCGCCTACCTGAAAATACCTATTTTTTACCTAAATAAAATAATGCGCGATAAGTCCCGATAAACATTTATTATGCCATAGGTGGCAAACAAGCAAATAGTAAGCAGTCACCGTCGCCTATGGATACTTGTAACACCAGAGGCATCAGAAATACGTAAAGTACGTACATTTAATACAGATTGCTCTTTATTAAACACCGCATAGTTGTTGACAACACACAAATACAACAGAACTATGGACTAAGCTTCTATGCAAAGCAAGGATTAAGCATAGATCTCATAAGAAAAACTATCATGGAGAATTAAGTTACACTATCACTGGTAAAACATTTCGTAAATACACTGCAACGAAAATTCTGCTGGAAATAGCGAATGAGTCGCAGAAGGTCGTAAGAAAAGAGATAATATATAGGTTGCAAGGTGCAAAATTGCTTTAACCTCACACGCAGTTGATATGGTCCATAAAAAGAGCACATCACCGGTCGCAATCCTATTTTACGTAGATGGTAATCCGTAAATCCATGCCGGATAACTCCTAAAAGCCATAGCGGGCCGTTAAAATGTCGATAAAGTGAAAAGATTTATCGTCGCTCTGTGCTTTCGTCTTCATCCGAGCATCCATCCAATATTTACTCGTTAAATCCTCATAAACTAGTTTATGAGGAATTACATACATTTTCACGCAGTTTTAATGCAAATGGACACCTAACCGCCTTCCAGGAACGACAATGGCAGCGCAACTATCATGGTAATTGGTCAATCAAATATGTATGAAGCGTGCACACCAATTCCCTAGTGGGAATAGCCAGCGGCCATTATAACCCCGTGCAAATATTCTACGCTATAATATCAAGCTTAAGCGAATAAATGAAACTCTACGGGGCAAGTACTCGTATTCGTATAACAAGATAATTTATTCGTCGATTAAAAATGCACGCGTACTGTAGGCTTTGATCACAGTAATGAGTCCGGGCTCACCCGCTAACATCATAATACAGGGGCAGCCTGAACACAAAGTAGATCGTATCCACATTAACCAGAGTAATTCGATTGCCAGAGATCGCGAGCTCACTCGAGAGACTTGGACGAGTGCTCCACTGCTAGTTATCGAATCACACCCATTAAGGAAATGCCAGGATTCCATCGGAAATTACGTTAAGTTATCCTTTACGGCATGCACAGTAACCTACATATTGTCGAATATAATCATGTATAAGGTTACACAAAACGGTGGTACTAAGCAGAAGGCGGTCATTGTACACATCATTATGAACATCTTTTACTATGGGACCAATCCTCGAGGCAAAAAAATCATGTACTAAAAAAAATTGTTCTATGAGGAATATAAACCTCCTTTCGGCTTATTACCACCGTTCCATGTAATGTAAATATATAAAAATGAATCCCTATTTTCCTTAGTCACGCCATAACTTGAGAACGACTTTACCGATTTCATTCATCTTTTTTTAAAGATTTCTAATGCTTTGTAGATTGTTCTTACGGAAAGTTTTTTTATATTAATATAAATAGGCTTGCGCTTGGCCGCCTACTCGCCTGATGTTGTTAAGCGATGATGCGGTCTGCGATGGAGCACGATTGCCTAGAAGAAACTGATTCACTCTCGACTTGAAGATTGTAACTATCGGGGAACCCACTCAGACAGCGATATCCACAGACTAGCAGTTCGCACAATAAATGTGGAATCAAAGCGCTTCGTACGGGTTCATTAAGAAAAAAAACAGTGAAATTGGAAAATTTCAGAAAACTATTAAATTCGCGGGTGAAACCGCTGGGCGCAGCTGGTGTAATGTATAAAAACTAGTATAATTTATAACACATTTTAGTTGAAAGCATATCGAACGGTAGGCAATACATGCCTGTTCCTAACATACGACAATATTAATTTGTACGAATGACATGACGTGGAATTAATGTACCACGCCGAATTCTAATTGAATTTTGTGGCTTATGTAGAAATTATAACAAATATTAAAGTCGCCGTAATGCCGTACGATACTGTGCGAGGATATAATTATGTCTCGATTTTCACAGTATTTAAATACGACTACATTCTTTTTTTGTACATTCGGCAATTTTTTCCAGAAAGATTCACCGCTACTGCTTACCATCAGGCAGCCCATTTGCTTGTTTGACACCTATGGCATAATAACAACTTTTTTTTGATTTAACTATATTTCACTCTGTAATCTCTACAATTGGAAAGAATGCTCATCAAGCCCAAGTTTTTAAGGTCTGATAGTTGCTGTAAACGGTAATAAGCTACATGAAAACAGTGAATCCTGATCGTATTTGATAGGTTTATATAGTAAGATTTCAGTTGATAGCCGATCTTTATTAATTAAATAGTATATAAGGGGGCATCTTATTTAACTCGAATGGAAGTATCATATTTTTTTTAATGTTAGAATCGTGGAAAATTGTGTTTTCACACAGAATACAAGTTTTTTTTACCGCGTTTTTATAAAAGAAAAATCCGTTGTATTCTAATCTTAGTATAGATAATGACTAAGAAAATCTTAAAAAGTTGATTAAGAAAGTTGCCTATGGGAAATCCCATCGGGCAAATGGCTAGTAAAAATATATTTCTTTCATCAATGGCATTGCAGCTATCAGAGCTATTAAAAAGTTGGACTGAGTATATCCTAGCTTGAGCTTATTATTTTCCCGATAAATACAATGTCCCTGCCTGTGCCGAGTGTAGCTGGGAAGGTACGAGTAAACCGGTACATGTCACATTGTCACATGTTTCACGATGTGAATAATAAATATATAAAGGCACTCCGAGGGCGCTTTTCAATCAAGTACTGTTTCGAATTGTCTAAAATATCTTAACATCTAAAGCCCTAGGCCTAGCCTATAAATATTTACGTTTTATTTACGAAAATATTTCGATCAAATCAATGTGAAAAATACTGTGAATAACAATTTTGATACAAAAGAGGGTTCGACTTTAGATTGACATTTAAGAAATGATGCAGTCCACGTTCTGTCTCTTGAGATCGGCGCATCGTCCGTAATATTGTAAATCGATGCCGAGTCCCAGTTTCTCTTTATTGTACATCTAAACTTTATATCTCTATGATTGCAATGGAATCCCAATCCCAATAGCGCTATCATATAACGGAAGCCAATGGCGATAGAATAGGGCATGAAGGTTGTTAACTTGCTATTATATGGCTGGTGGAACACATTTTTGAACTGCTTGTTGGTTGAACTTTGATTTGAGTACAAAATGTCTGGGGATCTAGAGCATTCGGTAAAAACTAAAATAAGTCAACGATATTACTAGAAACTACACAAGGCGAGTGCTACTGTCTACACGTTGGTCAAGTTTAATAGAGCCAATACCAAAATGCGGATACGACTTGCCGAGTGCAGAAAAGCGTCTTTGATTTGTGCAGAAATCGACACTGATCCGAAGTGAGAAGCGATCGATACCGAACAAATCGTATACACTTTGGTGTTGGTTTGCCAGCTAGGCAAGCGACGACGAACAACGGAGAGCAAAGACAAGGCTAGGCAAATTGGCTATCTACACGTTGGTACTCGCCTTCGGTCGGCGAACTATGGCCAATGTCAAAAAAAAAAAAAAAAAAAATATATATATTGCCGGCTATAGAAGGAAGAAGTTACCTCTACAACGTCCGTGATGCGGATCCTTCGTCCATTCTCGAGCGGCGAGGCGTCGGGCGCGACTTCCAGCAGAACGGGCTCGGTGCCGGGCCGGCCCGTGCCCGCGCCCGATCGCGCCTTCTTCTTGGGGCGCAGGCGCTGCTGCTGCGAGTCCGTCGGCCGCCGCCGCACGTGGAACATGATGGAGCCTGTAATACAACCACTTATTAATACTATGGCCACTAAACATCAAGTGAGCTGTGGTCTAACGCACAGCCTGTTAAACATTACCATTGCTTAAAAATTGGTTGAAATTAAATTGCACATTTACCAGTTACAGTTGTTTTAATTAATGTTTGTCTTTTAATTAGACGTAGAAGTAATTTCTGCAGGCCGAGTACGTGCGCCGCAACAAAATATGTCGACTCTTTTATCGTGCTAAAGCGAGACAAACGTATACGTAAACGTTGCCTTGTCACGTTTTCGCTCGGCAAAAAGTGAGAACATGTCTTTGCCGTGGCGCTCATGCTACTGGTGTGAACATTATAGATTATGGTGCTCGTCATGTAGGCTGTTCAGTTTGTTAGTCTTAGTTATTTGGCCGTCTGAAGTCAAGGCCTAACGGCTGTTGTTCCAAATAACAACTAAGACTGTTGACCCGATACAGTTAAATGGATTAAGTGATGGTTCCGACCAGGCTCTGATGGCACAAAAAAAATATATATTTTATTTAGCCATTTATCAATTCATAATTGCTTTTCATTTTGAGCCATGAACTTCCATCCGTCGATCTAAATAGGTACTATCTACCTCTAACTCTCTAACTTCTACCAAAGAGTAACCGAAGCTCAAGACGGCTCTGAAATCACTGAGTACCTAGTGATGTTATAGTTCGTAAAATGTAGCTCGAGTCTTTTGACAGTTCTCAGTGACATGCCTAGGGCTAGGAGGATGTTGTAATTGATTATTGTTAGTATTCTTATTGATACTGGAATAATTTGTTAAGAAAGATTTCATAACAAAATTAAACAAAAGACGGAGGAAGTTACTTAATAATATCTTTATTTATTTAAAGGTGCACAACCCAAATTATCATCAAAATAATCGGATTCTGCATCGCTAGAGCAGTCCTGCAATTTAATAATGAATTTATGATCGCTTATTACGTTTTCATAGTAAACATCGCGATCAAAAACATGATAATAATAAATCGCAAATCTAGAATTTGTATATAAAAAGAATAGTTTTTTCGATTTACTTTATTTTCAAGACCGATAACATTTATAAACTGATGTGGTTAGGATAAGATGAGGAACGTCACGAGTCGTTTCAACCAATAAAGCATGACATTGTCTTGCGTACATTTAATTTTAACGTCATAAATACGCAACTTGATGGGCGTGATTTCGGTGGAGTATAGTAACACCAATTGTAGTGTCTAAAATAGTTTCCACAAAGAGTTGGCGGGTGGTAGACAACAATAATAAAATATGTAATGCTGGGTCAGTTTCTAGACCCATTCATAACATTGTATATCGTACAAATTATTATTGAGGGCATTAAGGTCACACAATCACCTCGACCTTTTAATTTATGAAGTTTCCAAGTAAAACAAAAATCCAGTATTTACCAACAACTGTTGACAAAGAAAGTTCTTTGTATTTTCAACGACGCAATCTTGTTAAAGGTCAACACAAATTATGATAATGGGGAATGTGGGGATCACCGTACAGAACTTCGGAACAAAACGGATCAAAAGCGAAACAACAAAAGTATCGTTTGTGTAAAACTTCAATTCATTAAATATGTATAGGGATTCTGGGAACTCATCGAATAGTTATCCTAACTGAAAGTCCCGTGGGACCGCCGAACTACGAGTAGAATAATTATCATGTTACAAAACCTTTAAAAACAGGCTTTCTGTTTGCCATCACATGTCCTAATAATGATAACAAAACAAATGTGCCCAAACTAGACGTGTCTAGACCATTTGCTATTAGAATTCCAGTCGCCATTTTCAGGTTTCACCTTCTTGTAAAGTGTTCAAGATAACTAAACAAATGAATTCAAACTGGACGAACCAGTCATTGGTAATTAGGAAATTCCAGTTTTCTCCCGGCACCATCATCAGATCAATGGTACCATAATCATATACATCGGAACCATACATGTGGTATGTGCGGTTCCGATGATGAGGTCGACGAGGCACTGGGACATGGTCGAGAAATCAATTACAAGATGAAATGGAAAGACAACATAATACTCGTAAGTATCCATATCTATAAAAACTAAATACTACTCACTCACTCATTTACTGACTGACTGACTGAAAAGCTTTGAAGCGTTGATGTAAGTAAATAGTCATTGGCTAAAAGGCAGACAGATTCCCTTTTTTAACCGACTTCAAAAAGGAGGAGGTTATCAATTCGACTGTATTTTTTTTAATTAAATTTTTTACTCATTCCGGGTAGGTTGGCAAGAGGTGGCGGAGGACCGAGATTCATGGAAGGAGATGGGGGAAATTTTTGCCCAGCAGTGGGACAGAAATGTTTAAAAAAATAAAATATGTTTGGGGTTTTAGTCGCTGTGCGATTATGCCAGCCCTGAGATAGATTCCTTATGAGGTGTAAGTAGAGGTCTGCCAAAACAGGATCTTGCGTAAGGGCCGAATCAATCGGGACAAAAAGGATATGAAAGTTTATTTGAAAATCTACGCGATCAAAGTCGCGGGCAATAGCTAGTACTTATATAGTTTGACAGTGAGTACGTAAACATGGCAATCGTAGGCAAATTTTTATGTTTTTACCCGACTGCCCAATAATGAGAGTAATGTTTTCGGGCGTATGTATGCATAATGAGTTACGCGGTAAGGGTGTACTAAGCCGAAAAGGTCCATAGTAGGTACACATCATTATGGGTACAACATCTTTTACAATGGGACCAACTCTAAAATAGCAAAAAAATATCAGCAGTTCTATATAAACCTGTCATTCTCACTCGACGAAATGTATAGAGCACGATTATTTTGTTGTTGAGATTTTAGGGTTGGTCCATAGGTAAACGTGTGCATAATGATGATCATAAAGGAACCCTTACACACGCGCCCTGTTTAAAAAAAAAATATTTCTTTATTATCTCTTAAACGGCTTGACTGATTTTGATGTGTGAGGTATCATTAGATTAGTCTTCATGCCCAGTGTCTCATAGGCTACACTTTGCAGTCAGGTTAATTGTTTTTCTTTGTAACCTCCGACGCAAAATAGGGGTGTATACGTATTGATTAAATTGCTGAAACGATATTGATTTAGTTTTTTTTGTTTGCAAGGCGACTTGAATGATTGTTCTTAGCTATAATTTACAAAAACCTAATCAGCCGTTTCAAGATTATCTGCAATTTTATGTTGTTTTTTTAAATTCTTATTAATTTACTTGTTGAAGTAAAACGTTTTAATACAATTGCTTTGCGAGTTAGACTAGAACTAATGAGTATCCTTACATTAATTTGACAGTGGTTTTCTCCAGCAGGTAAATATTTATCCATCCAATTGAGCAAGTTTCCCCCAGTACGCCCTTACATATACTCGAAAAGCAATTTCACGTCCCTTATTAGGAACGTAATAGGCTCTTTATTTTCGCAAACAAAATCAGGTGTAGGTACGAAAAACTAATCTTGTGAAAGCGTTTAGCAGAGCGAAAAGAATTAGCGTATTTCTACAATAAAAGTAAGATCCTCAGATCATTACAACAAGGGAGATATGGTAACGTGGCGTGGCAGGTGCGAACGCATCCAGTCTAAATGAGTCTGGAAGCCATCCTGCATACGACCTTGCCGCCCTTTTTTGCATGTGGATTATTAAAGTAGGGCCAATTTAAGAGATCACAATATTTAACACCTCATCAAAATTCAACAATATAATATATATTTTTTATGTATTATAATTTTTTTCAAAGTCATAACTGGACAATTGCTTAACTTTTTTCAGTTAAAACTACAAATTTATTGTAATATTGACAAAGAAGGTGATTTTCCGACTTACTTTGACTGTAATAAACAATAGACTGACAGATGTCAAATGTGATATATTAAATTGGCCCTACTTTAGTCAGTTCGTTAGTGTCGTTGCATGTTTCTTAGTGTGGGTGAAATTTTTTTAAGTGAGCCGTACTATCCGTTTTTGCGTGAAGCGGTATAGTAAAAAAATGGGTGACATATGTACACGAACGATAATTGTACTAAGGCATATCTCCCTTATTTTTCTGATCTGAGATAAGATTATATAGGCGGAGTTGCCAGCCTTATGGTCGGGCCGTAATTCTATAACATGACTTTTTAACAAGTTAAAACAAAATACATTATTATATTGTGTGAAGGTTGAGTTGAATCCGACTTCGTTTTCATCACAAAAGGCAAATAATTGAAACGTTCAAACCAAGCTACGTCGACTCAAACTGGCGAACCTTTCAAATTCAGTTTTCAATACAAATATGTGTTCAAGTATTTACAAGGGACGACAGTCGCCGTCGCATCTTTGAAACAAGCGTCATAGAATTCGTAGAGCACTCATGAAGCGGACGTTAAAATGGCATAACACAATTTAAGAACATCCAAAGTGGCACATTGGGAAGTGCCGTGTGATAGGTAAGTGCACTCGAAGACTTGCGCGGGGGTGAGGCAGCGAGGTGCGGGGGCGGGAGGCGAGGCACGACAAGCCCGCCTGTAGTGTCAACATCATTAGCGTCTACATTGTCGCACCGCTCTCTACTGGAGCTACGAGAGCTGCTACGAGCTACAGCTTTCGTAGCAAATCCGTCTTGTCGAAGAAAATTATTGACATAGCATTTTCTCAAATGCGTACCTTCTACTACACTAAACCTATATAATAGTTGCAGCATTTTAGATTGCAATTTATGAAAGTTTAAAGGTAAAACGGACTGACGGACAGACAGACACAACTCACACAGTGTAGGCTCAGTAATAGGGTCCCGTTTTTACCCTTTGGGTACGGAACCCTAAAAATTATATCCCATTATAATAAGAAATTATACATATTATTTTAGTCGTATTGTGTTTTTTTTTACATATAATGTTTGTAATTTATAATGTTTTTTTAAGAAAACGAAACTTAGCTAAATCTAATTCTAATTCGAAGTGGGGTGGTAAGACCTGCACTGACATCCCGCTTGGGGTTATTGTGCATTTTCCCTTGCCTGTTTTGTGTATTGTGCATTATCAATTTATAGCAAATTTAGCTATAAAATTTTATATATGAAAAAAAAATGTTGTTTATTGCGCAGAAACTGTAAGTGATATAGCTTTTGTATGTATTGAGAGTAGTTACAGTAGATAGTTAATTTATCAAGGATCATTTGATAACTATGTATCGTGTACGGTTTTCATTAAAACTGTAACAAACCGCGGTTCGGGACACTTTCAGGGGCGCGGGTGGTGACGCGCGCCCGGGAGAGGGTGGAGGACTTGATAACATTTTAACTTCGCTCTATAATGAACATATTACAATAGATG
Source organism: Agriopis aurantiaria (assembly GCA_914767915.1). NCBI lineage: Eukaryota > Metazoa > Arthropoda > Insecta > Lepidoptera > Geometridae > Agriopis > Agriopis aurantiaria. The sequence goes on along the minus strand of OU611989.1, from coordinate 13,574,831 downwards.
AATGTAGTCCATATATTTTGCCAAATATTGAGCTAAAATGACTGAACTATAATATTTGTGTTGCGAATCAGACATGCTCTTTATCCGAGCCTACGGAGAGGTAAAGACATTATATTAGACTGAGGGAAAACTTATCATACTGGGCTGCGCTCACAAGCCGAAGCTACCTCTTTCGCAAATGTGATTTTTTTAGATTAAAAAAAAAGGTTTATACCTTTGTATTATCTAGTAAAATATTTTATCACAAAATTAAGGCCGCGCTCAACGGAATAACATATTATATTTTTTTTTTATGTTTGTGTGTTTATCTTCACTTAACTTCGTAAAGGCTAAACTAATTTGGATGTCTGTTATGGTAAAATGTGAAGGGTAACTTATATCCTACAATAAAATGCGAAGGGTTCCGTATCTGTAGAGTAAAAAAAACCGAACAAAATTTACGATTCCAGGAAGCTAGTAGATAAAACCCCTGAAAATAGTTTTTGTACAAGATAACTAGTATGTTTGTTAATGACAACATTTGTTGTATTGCTCATAAAATAATATCCACACGTAGAGATTTCGCTTCGTACCCAGCAATGATTGAGAGCGTGCCCTCACCCGGCATACTAAGTATATAGGATCAAATCAATCACCGCAGTCCCGCTAGTTACTACCCGTGATCAATTTTACAAACAATAACAAAAACCGATTCATCATCTAACTCGCTTATATCATAAATCCAAAAACGACTCACACACTCAAACGACAAAGAAACACTTAAATTATCTGATTTCAGAACTCACCTCAAATATTCACTTATTCGTAACAGCATTATTTAGCTATAGCTTTTCGCGACTGTGAACAGATTCTCGTTCGTCACAAAAGACCCATGTCATTTGAATTGGAAACTAGGTCGCCAAATTTTATTAAATATAAATTCCCTTTGTTCGAGGCCCGACTTTCCGCGATGCCGCGTCTGCGATAACACGTTTAAACAGTGCATTTGAGTCAGACTGACGTTAAAGCTATCGTAAAATCAATAGGTACTTACTGTTCATTAGAACATCAAGTATTGATGAAGCTTTCAAGTCGTAACGATCGACGATTCAGTCAATGTTGAGTGGCGAACATGAAATTATATTTATTTTGTCACCGTCACAATTTATCAACCAATCCTTCGTAAAGAATAACTAATAATAACTTCCTGAACATTATTTCAGAAATAATAGTATCCCAAGGATGACTTATGGTGTAATTTCTATAACTTACTGTTATACCGGCAGTTCAAATATGCACACGAAGAAAGATGTTAGTGGGATGATCATGAGATTATGTGCTCATGAGGTTACATGCACGTGGGTGTAAAACTGTATACCTTGGACTTCGTAGCGTAGTTCTATCTCTCTCTATCACACATCAAAACAAACGCATAATTTTTTCGTAAACGAACAGACAGACACGTGCACAATTTAGCATACCAAGTACTATTTCCTTATCGCTGTTCCGTAAGCGAGAGCTAAATGATCTGCTGAACAGCATAATATTCTTGTGAGGTGTGTACGTGAGCCATCACCCTCGTATCGCGTGGCGCGTACTTGCACAAGTTCAAACCGAGCGGCGGTCTAATTGTAACTGGACTATGTGCCACTATACTGGCGGTACCGGCACTCCAGCAGTCTCGACCACCGCCGCCGAAGCCGCGCCCGACTATCATCGTCAAGGCGGACACAACTCTACTCGGGGCGGTTTAATCACATACTACATTACAATCAACGATTGTCTGCTTTCGGTATCGGTGTACCTCGAAATATTTGCGTACTCGAGTCCCACCCTCATAAGCGTATAGTGGAGTTCTGTTAAAGTTCGATTTCAATTAACTGTTGAAGTGTTTTAGCAGGTCATAAAAAGGTAGGCGTGGTCAGTTGAGCAGTAAGATCTTTAGGAGTGCACTAGCAGTTGGCTTAACATTATCATTAGATGTTAATCGTTTAATTTCAAATAAACTATGCAAATATACGTGTAGCCAGTGCCCGGCGTGGCCGCCCAGCGAGATCCTACAAGAGTAAACAATACAATATAATGATAAGATTTTCCCCAATAACTAAATATAGTATGAGATAGACTCCAATCAAGCCAATGAAGCTACATAGCTGCCGCTACCGGTTATACGATATTCCGACATTTCAGGAACAGAGCACATCGTTACTATAGCTGTTGTGGAGTTCAAAGGCGGATCGCATACCATGGCGTAGTATATAGGACGTGGTCGTTGTCTAAACAGCGGCCGCACCCGGCCCGGGTTTCGCGTCGCGTGACCCACTGAAATTGTATAATTATTTCACCTGTTGCCCTAAAACTAATAGCTAACCGATATTAAAACGCCCTCAATAAAATTTTCAGGGCTAATTGTGTGAGACGCACAATTACGCACGTGAATCACGTGTGAGTTACCCCACATGTCGCTCGAGTTCGCGACCTCAGATTATCTTGATGAGCCGTTATCAACGGCATTAATATAAACGTATACACAAGTATACGGCTGCATCATACATGATTGTGTGAAAACATTAATTTTCCTTCTCTGTGTGAGAAACCGTTAACGACGCTTTTGGGACTTTCAGGGGCCTTTATTTCATTCAGCACCATCGCTATGTCTATGATTGTTTGCACGATATGTTTGTGTTATTTGTTAATTAGGAATTGTAATGCTTTATATTATATCGTTGTAATTTTACGCGTCGCCTTTATATCCTACCCTGTAAGGTGAGTTGTGTATCAATTCTTTGTGGTAAATCGGCTGTCAAATGTAAACGCGAAGACTACGAGTACAATAAAGCTCTGGAATCCTTTCAGTGTACAAATTTACACGGAAGTATAAGAGTTAGAATGTAGATATAAATCGCTTCGCTGAAACGCCACTCCGCATTATAACGAGCGACAACCCTCGTATAGGACCTCTGGGATGAGGAATACAGAAAATCTGTTTTCGTAAATTTTTAAAGGTTCACGAAAATTGAAATTTTACTTTCTCACTCTTATAGGTACTGAAAATGGGTATATTTAACAAAAAAGTGACGATCTCACACAGTGTTAGTGGATTAACAGCCGCACTCAGAGACGTAACTTAAGCTAAGGAATACTTAAAATTGCTTTGCCAACTTCTCGTTGACGGATATTGTCACACATGAAGACGAGACTGAGCAATTTTAAGTATTCCTTAGCTTAAGTAACGTCTCTGAGTGCGGCTGTCAGAAACGTTTCTTAAGCTAAGAAATACTTAAAATTGCTCTGTCAACACAAAACAGTGTTCTGTGGTCAGAGGCTTTGTGTGATGGTACAAAAATAGTGTTTGTATTAAATATGAGTTAACTAAATAAATAAGAAATGTACATGTTCTGTTTCTCGACGTGCCAAAAATGAAAAGATCGCTAGATCTCGTTGAGAACACGTGTCGCGATAAGTGAGAAACAGCACGTAATGTTCAGAATATTTATGAATACAGAGTAAAATATCAAAAATATGTGTATGAAATAAAAGAACTGGCTAGTTCTACCGCTGTGGGTTCTAAAATGAAGTCCCACTCGAGCCACCTGACACTGCGCTAGAATGCAGGGAGACATGCACTTCACCTCCGCTTTCATATGGAAACGTTTTCATTCGTCCATTTCTGAATAAGGATTTGAAATGTAGTAACATAGAGCTATCCGAATTACTAAACGCCTATTGCTAAGCGCCCGAGTTTCGACGGGATAGGTTTAAATCGAGTTATCGACGAACGTTCACTCTACATGTCATTGGCGATTGAACATGGAAAATTGAATTAAGCATCACTCTACAGAGGGATCATATCAGTAGCTATGGAAGTGTATGGACATAATAAAGGCCGATAACATCTGAAGGTGGGTGCAGCGATATATGGCTCCGGAGTAGAATGGCACGCAATGTCGCCGCTGTGCGTTCGACGGTAGGCCTTGCGTAAACAATGGCCCGCATGGGCTGGGCTCAGCGGACGGACATGCCTCAACAAGTACCTCGCACAATACACGCCTCCCGTACAAGCTGTCAGCCACGTCTCCAGAGATCACAATCTCCAATCTCAAAAGGGAGAAAAGATTTTGTTACAATCACCATTGTAGAGCAGTGGGAATGGGCCATCGCACTGGGACCTTTTAAAAGGACGGACGTGTCCCGATTTCTAACTGACGGTTCTTCGAGTTAGAGAGTTTTCCTAAAGTAGACCAACAAAATGATATATAACAACAGCTCGTATAAAAAATATTAATCTAATTGAAAAGCTGTAACTGTATTAAACTTATTATGGCTCGGTGGGTTAGCTTCTTTGAAATAGTCGAGTCGGTATATTTTGACCGGACCGGAGACGTAAAACATTGCATTCAAATGAGGTCCATTGTCAGATCTGCATTCAACACGATTTGTATGCAAGCACTTTGGCGATAAAACTAGGAAATAAATACTTAAAAATCTAACTTTTTAACCGACTTCAAAAAGGAGGAGGTTATCAGTTCGACTGTATGTATTTTTTATTTTATTTTTACTTTTCTAGTAATCTTTATAAAAAAACGAAGTTTGAATTTAGGTCAGTGTATAAAGCGATGATTCACGGTTTCTGAGACCCGTTTCATTTTCAATTCACGTAATCTTTGAAGAATCTAATAGGACTAATGGACGTTGTAGAAAATTAGCCCGCCTTTCATTACTCGGTCGTTCATTGAACGCTGCGGATGTTTGCTTTACACTTAAGATAAATCTATTCCGATTTAAAAATAAAAAAAACAATTTCTACAGATGTACCTATAGAGCTGCAAAATTGTTTATTTGTAACTTAAATGTTTGGGTATTTCAAACGATTTATTGGCTGGGCAGCGAATTAAATGAAATTCACATATAATTTACTTAACAATTGAATAATTCTTTACACTCGTACCATAGTACTAGGATCGGTCGGAAATGCTATGGAATACATAAAAAGACACGGAGACCTGCCAGAGGAGATATTACATACAGCTCACCGGCCATATCTAACATGGCGAGACAGACTTGGCCGGTAAGCGCAGCCTTAAAAATCTGCCCGGCCGGGAATCGAACTCCGAACCTCCTGCTAGAACATAGAAGTCAGAGCTATACCGGTCGTCGAACTTGAACCATACAGGTTGTAGAATTGAATCACATGAGTAGAAGAACTTCCAATATTCCTTCCTACCAGAGTTTGATCGATCAAACATGACACATGCAGTGTTTGGGACTGTCATTTGTTGTTATAAGTATCTATTAGTTATTTATATCTATTGGCGTTTCACTATGCAGGAGCATATTGTATATTGATTGGGGACTTGCTTTCCACTTAATGACTGTATAATAACAGCTTGTCTTTTATGGGTTAGTACACCCTCTGACGGTAGTAAAACGTAAGTAATAACTAGACACGGGCTAATGAAGATATTTAATGATGTCTATAACGATTATTGACAGCGATTTATTATTATAGATCGATGATTGCATTATATTGTATTGATGATCTAGTCCAGCTTGTGGAGAATTTTTTACCTACCTCTCTACTCTACTAACCCTTTTATGCATAAATGTTTTATAAGCTAATTTATTCAATAAATAATTTTATCTCGCTTTCACGCGTGACACGTCCTCATCAGCAAGAAGTTGGCGGATCATTTTATAGCATAGATTAGCGTATGCAGAAGAGAGTAAGCATATATAATTAAGGGGGAGCTATATGAAAAACGGCCCCCGATTCTACTAAACAAATTGTCTTTAAATTGTAATTGTTTCAATTATATTTTTAAATAATTGCCTCAAAATTTACAATTTTAAATATTTTTTTATACTAGAAAAATACCACCACCTAATATTATAGCTTAGTATAAAAAAAAATAACTGTCGATTTTGAGGCAATTATATAAAAATTAAAATTGAAACAATTACAATTTAAAAACAATTTGTTTAGTAGAATCGGGGCTCTGGTCACTTTCGCTAGATTTTTGAACGTAAGACTGTATCTTTTTATATAGCTTTTTATATATGTATAATGTTATTGCAGCTGTCAGAGCAAATAAACGAATGGAAATAGATTTGTAAAGGATTTTTCTGGTACGCAATGTTTATACTATTGTAAGGTTTCGAGTATATTTCTTAACGGCCAGTTATCCGAGTCGCGTAGGCCACAAAACGCTCCCTCAGCCCCCGCCAAGTTATAGCGACGATGTATTTTGCTACCCAAGAGTCAGGACGCCCGCGGGGGGAGTGCAACGACAAAAACGAACATAGGTCCAACCTCGATGACGCCTGGCGCGGTACTGAACGCGGTGCGCGCAAATTCTCGCGACCTTATTACGCTTTTAATTTCACATAAAAACTAAACTATTCACTATCAAAATTCTATCCAAATAAAAAAAAATTAATAAAATTGCCTTTCAGTACATGCAATTTCTAGGTTGTTACGAGCTTTCATTAGAGCATAAAACGAAAAAAATAAACTGAATCGACTTTGTTTCAGTTTTTTTTTTTTTATCGAGTATAGTTTATTCTATCGTGTTTTTAACCAAATCATAAACTCAAACACAGATGTATCTGTGACATGTTTTTTTTTCCAGCTCAATATTGTAATTTAACTGAATAAAATTGATTTAAAACCGTCAAATTACTATAAGAGGCCGTTAACATTAAATGTTCTTTCAATGTTTAATATGCACGTGTTACTTGTCTAGGTTTTAAATTTAATTAACAAATAATTGTTGCCAGTGGCAACACCAAAAGAGTTTGTTAAAGAGTAGATTGACTATTGATGATTTTTATCATCAAAGTAAAGAGTGGGATATGAGAAAGTTTAGGCGGGTACGCCACTCGGCAAGCACCATTCGATCTTTGGCATTCAAGTCCGTTAACAGGCATCAAATAAAAAGATGCTTAGTGAATTGTGATAAAATGTACAATGTTATTAGTAAATTCGTTAATGTTGTTAATAAATTCAGTGTGGTGAAAACGACGTACATGCGGAGTTTTTTTTTTTGGGACTTTACTGTTTCTATTTGTTTTGGTGTGAAGATTTATAGCTATAGTTCCATACGAGGCCTTTAAATGTAATAATGAGTGCAGAACCGTACTCCTTCATATCTACATTGTAATGTAACAATTTCAATAATGATATAACATAATGTACCAAAATTAAATATCATTTTCGTTCAAGTGTTTGCGAAATGTGATCTGTCAAAATACCGTTGTCGAGTTTTTCATCTGAAACTTGTATGTTCAGTGGAAGACAGGTGGTTGACTACCGCTGTCGGCCTATTGGGCATACATTAGTCCATTGCTATTACGTCTACTTTTGTCATAAGAGCATGTTGTAAGAGTCCGTTTTAAGTAGGTAATAATGCATTTTGCCTTCTTAAGTGCATCCAACCATAGAATGGCTATTCCATCACTTATGAAGTCAGGTAGCATAATTTTGAAAATTCGGAATTATTTTAGTCATACCGATCATCAATTCAGTACCTATGAAACAATTGATGCGATATCACAGAATACATATTAGTACAAGCAGCGATATGGAAAATAGTGAATTTAAAATATAAAGATCAGATTCAATAAAAATGCAAATTTATTTTTTGAGAAACCGTCATACCGAGTTGCTGAAGTTGAACGTCGTAAGACGGTTGCTTACAAAGAGCAATCACTGTTGGTTCAACGCCAGAGATGAAGCTACGTAGAGTTTGCACAAACTTCAAGGTAACTCGACTGTAAATCAGCGAGCGAAAACTTAAGCAAATTACTGCTCTTAAATGAGAATACAAACGTGTTAATTTACATAATATGTATAGTTTGTTTGATCAAGCACAATGTTGATGATATAAATCTGGATGAGGCTAGTTTTATCTGATAGCTATACTAATCTTCATGCTACATAGAGTGTTATTTTACTAATTCAGATACGCTACGTAATTATGTATATGTTTTCTACAAGTAAACTGAATTTTTGCGCGTTATCGTAGTATAATTTTTACTTACTTTTGTTCAACTTTTGTCTAGAGCAAGATATTTCTAGTAGTTTTAACGATGTAGACGATTTATAATCATGTTTTTGAGAGCTGTTGGTAAACCTAATAAATAAATAACTAATGACTGAGGTAGGTTATCTTTTTGCTTATTACAAGACACTAATGGATGTGACGACGACGTGTGAATGTGACCTATCACGGCGACTAGTTTTATGAAACACAAATTCGAAACTAGAAATATAAACATTATTCGAGTATGTATGTTTTATTAAGTCTTGAACGGATGAAAATGTATGTTAGTCGTATTCGTATCGATTCGTTACACCTACCGTAGTACATATTAAAAATCAAAGCTGCCTATGAAATGGTGACCTACTTTATTAAGCTTCAAGTGAGACCTATAGATACAACGCGCTTTTGTATTCTAGTTCACTGAGCAGAAAACATGATCTCATTATGCATAAATGCCGCGATATTATATGCAAGTCAAGTATGTTTATTTTAAATAGAGCCGGTTTCAGCAATTTAAATAAGATGTAGCTTTTAAGACAAAATATAACTTTTTGTTCTAACTTTGTTCTGTCTTTTTGCTCCAGACCGTATTAGTTCGTGAAAAGCTCTTACCTATCTCATGTCAGACTGTAATCCAACCCCTATAACTTATCTTCAACTTCGCCTTTTTTTTCTCCGCACGTCCAATGAAGGCAATCATTTGTCTTCCCTAACAAGTCTCAAGGGATTGGCCCCAATACTTGATAATGTTAAAGGTCACATTACTCTTAGAGACCCTTTTTATTGGCTTGCAATAAAAATGCTGTTTATCGCAACACTCTCTGCGAAATAAAACCGGTTTACGAGACAAAAGAGATTATCGTTTATGTGAGCGACTGCATGAAATGTTTTAGAAAGTCCAAAACTTCCGCATAGAACCTGTAAGTACTGATAAATGTTATATGAACGGAACAGCATCCGAACAGCAAAACAAGTTTGAAACTTACGTTCCTGCAGCGACACGAGTACACGATGTAGGACATAAATTCCCAAACTCACAGAACAATACGTAAACTCTGCCTTTACTGTTGCAAAATTACAGACTTTCAAGGACGATTTTATGCATATCGATTCCGCGAAGGAACGGACATCGAACCGCGAAACGAGTTAAAAATACCGGCACCGGGGCCAGTCGACCGGCATCTGCGGGCACACCGGTCGGACTACTCCGAGTGGCCACATGCGTTTGTTTACTATCAGGGGCGATCGCGTTGGTGAAGAGTGCCGCAGCACCGGGCGGCCGCGGCTGACCGGCGCGGCGCAGCTTCGCCGGTCACTACCCAGCTATCTGAGAAAAAGTTGGAGACGTGCAAAACTTACGGCGGATGCCCCAGTCCATGTCGAAGCGCGCTGAGTGGCGGCGCGCGGCGCGGCGTCTACCAACCGACTGCCGCGTCCTGCGCCCGCTCGCTCCCGTTCATATATTCCCATTGGAAGCCACGCCGAGCATTGTCCGACCCCAGAGGAACCTTCTCGCGGAAATTGCGGACTTGTAGACAAATTACAATAAAACTTCGCTGGATACACTGCCGTGCGTTTGATGGGGCTATTAACCTAGTCTCTGACCAATTACCTTTGTACGATGTGACGGACGACAATGTTTAGTTTGTCTGACAAAGAGACGTTTATCTACTTTGTATTGTGTTACCTGATATGTCAATTCGTATTGAGAAACTTTGAAACTCATTTCAAATTTCTAATCACAGAACGGACTCCATTAAAGAACAAATTTAAACTGTTCCCCGTATAAGTTTTGACTCCTGTATCTGGTTGAACAATGTAGAACAGTAGAATATTACGTTAGTGTTTCGCAACTTCCTAAATCAACTATGTAACATGTAGTACAGGCACATGATGTTGTAGAATATACAGCTACCTAGTTCGTCGGTATCGCTTTCCAGTCCGCGGCATCGTCAAACTCCTGTCTGCTAATGGCAGACGGCTATCGGACATTTGTTATTTCCGGGTGGAAATTAAACCACCAACACTTTTCACGTAAATACGTACTGTGGGATTAGATTTTTGCACGATGAATTTTAATACAGCATTCTGAGAGAGATTTGTACGATATCATAAAACATAAGTGCTGCGAACTTTTTACCTCTAAACTGGATAGAAGTTTCATGAAGTTTGGCATACTTTCCGTTTGTTTTGCTTTAACTTTGCAAAATCGGGAGTAGGTACTTTATAATGCTTTGCATAATGTATAGTTGTTTTGAAGTTAGCTAGCCTTCGTAGCCGACGTAAGTACGTTATTATTTGCCAATCTCGAATTTTTTACAAGCTGTTAAGCGCCTGTTGCGGGAGAGCTTATTAATTTCTTCTGCGGTCAGATTGTTTAACATGCGCTCTCATTTCCGGCGAGAGTGAGAGACGCCGGCTATTTCGGTACAAATCTATCAATACTTTAACACGGATCTGCTTCCTGCGTATATTTGCTAATCACGCGCACACATTCTACTGCACTGCTGAAGTATGGTAATAGTTATTTATGATACAAGTGCGGTAAGTTGGTTATTACAAACGAGTAGACGAATGTAAGCCCGAGACGAAGTCGAGGGCTTACCATAGTCACGAGTTTGTAATAACCAATCCGCACGTGTGCCATACAACGTTTTACAACACATTTGCGAGAAAAAAAGGCTACAAATGAAACAATTTTTATGGAAATGGAAATAAAAAAAATACCGTAAAGTACACGCACGGTGCTATACATCTGAGCGTGCGGTAAAATTCATTACCGCACGTTCCGTTGTATGATGCGTTTCATTACCGCGCGCTCCGTTGTATGATGCGTAATGTTTAACTTTCAAACGATGTATACAGGCTTTGTAAGTGCACTTTTTGAGCAAATGTGTTGTAAATAACATTTACCTTCTATTTACATCAATTTGAAAACTGGCTTTCTAATGTGTCCATCTAAGGAAAAATGCCAAAGAAAACCACATCTATCAAATTTTTGTAACTGCTCCAGCAGGATTCGGCTGTTCATTCATATATCTCGAACGTAATTACCAATATTTCATAAAACCTACACGAAAAACTTTTCCGTACTTTTTTAAATCTTTACGTCTGAGTGAAAAGTTCCATGATTGATGACCATAGGATATCAATTCGCAGATCAAATAGAGGAAACAAGTTTTATTGAATTATTAAAAATAATATCGAAGATCAAATCGAAGTCTAAATATGGGCTTTGGTACGCATTGGTCAATATAACATGACATCTAATTAACTTAGACATCTTTTACGAAATGACATTCTGGATATTCCTAGAACGTAATTTCGTAAAACTAATAGAGGTGTGGTGGTACTTACATAGGCTTAGTACGGCCGAATACTAGTTTCCTGTGTTATAGAATCGCCTTACTGTAAGGTATAATGCCAGCGATATACATATTTCGAGTTCACTGTGTAAGACTACTACATAGTTGGAAATAGACTTAAAATGGTAAAAAAATCTTCGCACATAAATAGAATAATAATTATATTTATCTATTTCTATGATAAAAATTATAATTATTGAGAGTATTGCGCACACAATTACGTCAAAATATAGCTAAACATATATTCTCCAAGAGCTTAGTACTCTACCATCGATGTTTGTATGGAACACTAGAAGTTCTTCAGGTTGGTTGGATCAGATTTTGAATTGCTTTTATTATCAGTTTGATATGTTACATCGGTGTGGCAAGATTTAACTTTTTTATGAGCAACACTCTGCCAGGTAGCCACATAACAAAATATGCACAAAGACCAATCCACAAATATGCACAAAGATCCCCCAATAGAGTACACCAGCAAACCCTTGAAGAAATCGAACGTTGATAACGTCTTCTACTTTTTTTTACATTGGACTAGGCTAACGTTTGACCGCGACCTCGTCCGATGGAAAGCGATGACGCGGGCGAAATGGAGCAGGTTTGCCCAGTAATAACTTATTAACCCTAGACTTGAACACTCAAAGATTGTAATGCTGGGGAAACACAGACAGAGGCAAGGCGTTCCATTGTTTTTCTGTCCTAATTAAGAAATTATACGTACATGAACACTTAGAAAAAAATTGGGCTATCGGGCTGTTTTTTTTTTATTATCTTATTAAAAATACTGACAATAGAGCCGAAACAGAAAACAAAATAAAAAATTGTTCAAAATTAAGGAAGATATAAGCATTTGAATGTCTTGCTAGACAGAGAGCGCACTATACTTACATATGGCGGCACATGTAAGTATACGCATCCCTTCCTAATCCTAAGAAAAACTTTAAACGCTTAAATATTATAACTTTATCAGCCGATTTAAATATTTTCTTCAGTAAATGTACATCTAATATATAAAAATATCGTATCACGGTGGTGATGGTCGCACGCCTCCGAAACGGCTCGACCGATTTTTATGATTTTTTAATATTATATTTGGTAGGTATGAGAATAAGTCGTAAAATATATTTCATACCGCTAGGTGTAGTAGCGTACGAAGTAGCGGGTATCAACTTAGTTTAATTATATTTTCCATGCCTGTTATTTTTGACATATCAAACACCTGACCGATATTCTTTTTATGATTTTAAAATCAAGTCAGTTTTAAAACCAGTTTGTAGTTTCTGAACATAGTTATTAATTCTGCTTACAAACTAGGCCAAATTTATAGTCAGTTTCGGTCCCCGCAGCGTACAATAGGAGCGATTTACATGAACCAGATACCTCGATGTAAATTAACCTTGTAAGTATGAATGGCGAACCCTGAGCCGATTTTATCCGCGACATGCCAATCGTTTTGTCGAAATGAATTGCAATGTTATTATTTATCGGCTTGATTACATTCGGTCAAAGTTGTTAATTGCCTCGAAACAATACTGTCAAAGTTATTTATATAATTTTTTATGGGCGTATTAGTATTGTACAAACATAAACAACTATTGTAGATGTATATATTTATATTGTGTGTATTGAAAGAAAAGAGGCCTCGAATAACGGTATTTTCAGTTTAATTTTAACATAAATGGTAGCTCTAACAGCCGCAGTAGATTGCAAAAAGCTAAATGAAAACTATAAACTCTAATCTTTTTTGCTAGGTTTTTGAACGTAAGATTGTAGCTGGTACACAGTACTCAATAATTTATGAAATTGATAGAATGAATGCATATTATGAAGTACACTAAAGGTAGGTATCACATAATGACCCTGATTGGGTATGGCGTCAAAGTGCGGAACGAATCGATTTATTCCATAATTGATAGTACCTAAAAGACTTCATCTTTTAAGTACTTACTTATCTAGGCTATAGTAACATTTAGCGAGCAGTACACCTACTCAGCAACAGCTGCCGGCAGTATGCTCTTAGGGGTTTGCCAAATGTATTCTCATTTCTGTACTGGTAGATGATATGTGTAGACAACATTTTGATTTAGGGTTTAAAATGTTATTGTATCTATAAGAGCTAAAAAAAAAGACTTTGGACACAGATATCGTAGCCCCATCGTAGAATTTGCCATATCATGAATGTCTTCAGCACCATTATTGGTGCAAATTCCAACCATTTTACGATTGGTTCAATTATTTCTTGGCCATTTCGAGAAGTGGTCAAGTGTATCACGGCTATTTCGTAAAGTGCCCAAGCGAAGATTTTCTAATACTATTATTGAAAAACTATTGGTACTCTATCGGTTGGGCCAAGGCATATGGCTAATAGACAGCTAAAATTTCATGAAATGTCGCCATTTTATTAAATAACCGTACCCGATATTACGTTTGGGATATGACATAAAATATATTGTCTATTTTAACTATCCGCTGCACACTGTTTCAAATTTTGGTTCAAAGTTGTATGAAAATTAGGTGTTGGTTTATCACCTTATGTAAAACTTCAATAATAAACGCACTTACTTCGTGTCATATTCATTAGAGCGAGCGGGCACTCGTCATCTTCCAGAATGTACTCTGTGTTGTCGGACTTGTCCTCCTGTTAAAGAAAATTGACATTTAGTCACTAAGAAATATAATTTTATTTTGCAACATCGGTAACACAAGCCGCAGTGCCTACGTTACCGCTGGTCAGGGCTACAAATTAAGGAACCTCCTGACAATACGCGCCGTGTCCAGAATGACTGCTTTCTGCATCTGACCATTGACTCAACCGTCTAGCTAGAGGTGTTAGTTGCGGTTTATTCCTACAAATCGGTTCACCGTAACGATTATCAGGACGATGATGTTTGAGTCAGGATCCAACAAGGCGGTAAGGATAACATCGTGAGCCAAGTTAAGATACTTACTGAGTTGGTCCTTCTCAGCCATCACGAGGTTCTCGTGAGATGGTGATGCCGACGAGCATTGTCCAGCGCTGGGACCAGTCTGCCATCACGATATCAGGTTTATTAACGACAATAGTCCTGTCCGTGATGGTGGAGCAGTCCCAATAGAATAAAGCACGAACATTCTCTAGAACTTGCGCTGGCACGTACAGTTACGGCACCTCGGGCTCGACAAGGCCTTATTGAAGAGCAAGTTACTGGAGGATTAACATAGCCACGTGGTATTAAAAAAAATACGAGCGAGAGATAAAGCGCTTTCTTCTTCTTAAAGCAGATCCTGAACTGTCAGGTGCTGTTCGAACGCAGGCCCGCGAAATTTGCAAAACAAAGGAAGATATAAAAACGATATGTCGCAAGCATGTCAAGGGGAAACCGGAGCGTTAGCGACGCCTTAGCGAGGCATAGCCATTGTTGGAAGAATAGAAAGAATAGGAGCGGTCGTGTCAGAAGTAGCGCGGTTTAAAAACGTTTCTGGTCTTGATGAGCTCGAGCATGATACATTTTCATGTCGCCCCGCTTCTAACACTAGAACGGTAATAATTTTATGATAATAATTTTGTATTGAGGTGCATTAAAGCATTTACTATGCAAATGTTATTGACAATTCAAAGATTCGAGGACCGGCAGGATTCGAATCTGCGCAATAATCTGTGTAAGCAGCCATTGGTCTTAGTCACAGAACTGCGGCCAAAACCTGCCGATGATAGTCGAATTTTTAATCGTCTATTCTTTACTTACTATACTATAAGATTAGTTAAGTTCCAACCCTCTCTACTGCAGTGATTTTGACGCTGCGTTTCATCTTTGACCTGCTTTGAAATGAATAGGCTTGCGTTTGACTGCCACCTCGCCTGATGTTAAGCGACGATGCGGTCTACGATAGAGCATGCTTGCCTAGAAGAAACCGATTCACTTGCGATTTTAAGACACCTAATTGTAAGTAACACAACTTGCTGGCGAAGCTTTGACTAGCTAGTCAGTTTTGATGATATGTTAGAAGTTACCTGCACGATGCAGTAGTGGTGCGGGTCGTGGTGCGCCATCCCGTACTTGTCGAGCGTCTCTCGCAGCACGTTCGCGGCGCTGTCGTTCACGGACAGCAGTAGAGTGATGTACGCAACGTCCGGCCGTAGCACGCCGCCGTATATCCGCAGGGTGCCGCCTGCGAACCAATCAGCATCATCAGGTCTATTATACCGACGCCAGACATAATAAATGTCCGTATATATATATATATATTATATATGTGTCATATATGTATATGTAATATACTCGTATGTCATAGAAATATCGTATAGTGTGTACATGTGTGTAGTATATTTTATTTATATGACACGGGAATTACTCACGTAAGATTAAGCCGGTTACTCCAACTATACACGACACTGCACGTATTTGACGGAGATGTGATATTATTATGTATTTTTAGCGTTCCGTACCCAATGGGTGTAAACGGGATCCTATTACTAAGCCTACGCTGTCTGCCTATCCGTCCGTTTGTATTACTTTTTAACGGTTGTATCTTTGCTGCTCTAGTATTAAAACGGTAATACATACAAGCGTCTAACTTGGCATGATTTAAGTACACACTCTAAAGTAAAACAACAAATAATAAAAACCAGCCCAAGTGAGAGTCGGTGACTCTGTTCATCGAAGTTAAGCAACGTCGGGCGCGCTCGGTAGTTGGATGGGTGGCCGCCCGGCCGTGATGTCAGAATCAGAATCAGAATCAGAAAACATTTATTGATCAACTGATACATTATTATTATGCTAGATGTTAGTGCAAAAACTGTATTCATCAGTCTACCCACATCGGGCATTCAATATTTACATTTACAAAAATAATACAATTTAATTTTAAACAATTTCTTATATGATTATGTACATACTTTATATGTCTTACTTTGTATGTCTTTTATGTACATACTTTAGTAATTAATAATCTTAAGTTAGATCAATGTTCCAACCAGCACGCCGCATAATTCAGTTCGATCTCCGTCGCCTTGGTACTAGCACTTCAGATTTCAATACAAAAAAATCCAAATTGCGCTATGGTGAACTGTTCACTGTTCGAGAGCAGTTGGCTATGCGAATATAGTTAAACTAACGAATTGACGTCATAGTAGGTACAAAAAATGCGGCACGACTTGACGCCCTCGAGGGATCTATCCTCATAAAGTCCTGTGGTAGATATATCCCATCATATCCAATTGACATTTACAAATATCGGTACCATTCTTCGTAGAAAACACTACTACTGTCTAACTGTCTATTTTTGCAGTAATATATGACTATGATGTTTTAATTTTTTTTGTAGACTGACCAGTGTCGGGGCCGCCGTCTTTAGACTTGAACTGCTGCAGTTTCCGGCCGAGCTTCTGCTGGCGGCGGCGGCGCATCACCGCCTCGGGGTTGCTGATACTGCGCATGAATGATGATTCGGGCAACTCTGGGAGTGAATTGAACATTTATTAGCGAACAACGATATAAACAGTTAAATGTTTTTAGGGTTCCGTACCCAAAGGGTAAAAACGGGACCCTATTACTAAGCCTTTGATTTCTATCTGTCCGTCCGTCCGTCCTTCTGTCCGTCCTACCTTTAAACGGCTGTATCTTTCGAACCGTAATAGATAGCCAGTTTTTTTACAGAATATGTAATGTTACGGCAGATTAAATAAGAAAAAATAAAAAAGTCAAAAAGCAAAAACGAAAGTGTCCCAATTACAACAAACGTATTTTTTTGCTTATTTTTGCATTAGCTCTAATGTAATACGTACTTGCGTCAAACTTGGTATGATTATAGTACACACTAAAGTATAACAACAAAAAATAAATAATGGACAAGTGCGAGTTGGTGACAAATTTCTGTTCTTTACCAAGTTATAACTGGTAATTCCTTACTTGGATGACTTTATCATCACTTTTCTGTTCTTTACCAAGTTATAACTGGTAATTCCTTACTTGGATGACTTTATCATCACTTCTGACGTTTCATCGAATCGAAATGTTATATAATAATATATATCATATGTTAGGCCGCATCATCGCTTAACATCAGACGAGTTGGCGGCCAAGCGCAAGCCTATTTATATATTTTTTTAATGTTAGTAAAGTCTTGAAGTTTGAAAGTTTTTTTTTTAATTGTTAATAATTGTATTTTATGGTGATACGGAACCCTCAGTGCGCGATTGGACATTATCTTGTATCTAACACGATATAGAACTCATTGTTCAGTGTTAGGGCCTGTCTGCACCCAGAGTACATCTAGAAGACCCAGATGCAAAACCAAAATCGTCCAAAGCCTTGCAAGAGCCTTATTATGCAACTAGTTTGTTTTTTGAGACCAGGCGAGCAAGGCCTGATGGTAAATTGCGCACTTGCCCATAACAGTTAAGTGGCTCCCAGAATTTAGAACTTCAAAACAATGCGCGTCAATCCACTACGTTCGTCACCCCGAGATGATTAGATTTTATGGCAAGTCATTTCACTGGAAACATTGTCATTGAATCCGGAATACCGTAATGTTTGCACACTACTGCTTAGCGGACGAATAACTGTGGCAGTTTCTCAGCCGGGCCCTGTAAAGGCCTACTACGACAAAAACTGACTACACCAATACCGATGGCCAATTGCATTATACTGTAACCCCGACAACCGACTATTTAATCTAGTCACAAACAATAAACCATAACAAGCCGTACGCGCAGCGTAATGAACCCCATATCTGCACCCATCACTGTTTGCCATTGACGGGCTTGTCAGGGCCTTAAGTTCAGACGATATTTAAATTCCAATACAATGTTTTATTTATCGGAAGATTTGAGAGCAGAGATGCAAATCAGCTTTTAAATAACAGACCTTTATTAAGATAGACATCGCGAGCAGGTCATTTTGAATTAAAACTCAACGTGTCGCATTTTTTCCTACTATGACATCAACATGGTAGTTTAACTCCATTCGCACGAACAACGACTCTCGAAGAGTATTTTTTTCATTATGGCGCAATTAGATTTTGTGTTGACGTCTGACATGTTACTGCCAAGACGACGAAGAACGAAATTAATTATGTGGCATGCTAATTGGATCATTAATCCAACTTAAGACAGGCCACAGACATGCAATAAGGGTGACCTCGCGGGGTCTATCCTGATAAAAGTCTGTATTTAAAATATTATCAAGAAATATCAGTAACCTGTATAAAGTTTTATTATGAAAACTAACCTGTGTAAAGTTTTTCAGCCACGGGTCTGTTCTCGTCGTTAGTGTCGGATTTAAGGCGGGAGAGCTTTTCTTTCTTTTTCAGTTCCTTTTTCTCTCGTTTCGACAGTTTTCTCTTGAAATTCTGGTCTCCCTTTTCACTAATCGATGAGGGGATCTGCAATCAAACAAAAGTTCACAATAGAAACAACGACATAAACTTTTGTGTTTATCAATTAATTTATTTTTTATTACAGTCGTGGTCGTGCCATTGCAGGGCAAAGGCTTCCCTTCCTTGCTTCTACTCTTCTCTGTTCTGCGTTATGGTGGACCAGTCTTTTGTATGGGAGTTAAACTCGTCCCGCCATCTTCTTCTGAACCTTCCAAAAGGTTGTATGGCATGCGGGAGGGAGCCATTCGGTGGTGGTTCTTGCTCACTGCTTATCCGACATTATGTGACTGAGCAAGTAAGTCGGCCACTTTAGAGGCCGACTTAGCATATAAAGTTTATAAAAGAAATACTAAACCAAACTGCAAAATGTAGCCTATCTATGACACTCCGGATATGAAGACGAATCTTACGATATTCCACGTTACAAAATACACTATGTCAAGCGGCTACTGAAAGTAATTACAATCACCCGAAAAAATTACCCTCTCTCTAGGCAATTAAGTAATAAACCGGCCAAGTGTGAGTCGGGCTCGCGCACTGAGAGTTCTGTACCACCACAAAATTCAATAATGAAATAATTACCAGTTATAATTTGGTAATGAACAAAAACTTGTCACCGACTCGCACTTAGCCATTATTTGCCCACATTTTCACGTACGTCCATGAATGCTTCCGTTGCCAGCCGCTCCAGTTATGTACTATTTATTCAGACCGTGTGTCTTAAACTGATATTTCTAGAAATAACCTTTGTCAAATATACGTGGAAATAACATTAAGCCCCCTATTATTTATTAGACACTTTCAACCCTTTGGACTATACAATAATGTTCCAAATAAAAACAATCGAAGAGAGCAGAATTAGCGCCAAAGCTTTCCAATCACAACATCAGCCAGTAAACGTCCACTGCTGAACAAAGGCTCTTAGAGAGGGGTGTTGCCGTAATCTCATGCTGCATGCCACGCTTGGCAGGCGGCTTGGGGATCGCAGAATTTCAATAAAACCTTTGAAAATCTAAGCCTACATAAACCACCTACGCGTGTTTTCCACAGCATTATTGTTCTAAGCCAATGCAGCCTTGAATATGCCTGTAACATGCTAGTAATAGCTATTATGAGTTTGCGAAGCCTTTGAGGGATTTCTCTGAACGATATGAATGCTACAATGGCCTTTCATAGTACGAACGGAGTTGGTACAGATCTGTGTGTATCGAATATCGATTAGTAATAGTTTGTTTTTCTTCACCAATGAATGGTTTTTTTTTCAATCTCAGTTCAAACAAACAAGGGAAAAATGTTCCTTCCTTTATAGTTTCCTTTAGTATAGTATAACTTCCTGTACTGTTTGTACAGGAAGTTACAAGGAACTACTTGTAAGGAACTACTTATAGTATAGTATACTGTAGTACTATACTACTATTATAGTAAAGTATACTATTATAGTTAGTAATCATACTTCGCGTTCAAATGCATTCATTTTTTCATTAAAAAAATCACTATTCCACTAAACCGTTTAACGCAAAATCTGTAAGTACAACTCTCTTACTAATTTTTCACGCATACTAAGAAACTTGTAGCGCCAATTAACTAACTAATAGTCCACATACAAAAAAGGGCGGCAGGATGAGTTCGATCAAAGGTATCAAGCCTGATATGAGCCTTATGCGTTCGCACCCGCCACGCCACCTTACCATATCTCCCTTGTTAGTCTGATCTGAGGTTCACATAGGTACAAACCACTGTTTAGTTAAGAGTAGCTTGGTAAGTAAGACGAAAGTCTTCGACCAGTGTGTGTTGCCAGTGATGACATACGGCACTGAAACGTGGCCTCTCACAGTGGGCCTCAAAGGCAAGCTCAAAGTCGCACAACGAGCGACGGAGAGGGCTATGCTCGGGGTTTCTCTATGAGATGGGGCCGAAAGGTTCTCGAATGATAATGATAATTTTATTCATAATAATAATTACATGTCAACATTTAAAAATACATGAAAAATACATCGTAGAAATAATAATATTAAAACAAAATAATAATAATAAAAATGTAATTCTAATTATAATTAGGCATGGGCATGGGCATTAGGGCATTAGGCCATTAGGAATGGAGACCATGGACCGGTAAGCGCAGCGAAGGACGTCCACCCACAAGATGGAGTGTTCCTGATTCAACAAAACATGTTCAGCCGTTTGAAGTATATCAGCTCTGTTTTTTAGCGGGTTTAAAAGAGTACAATTAATGACTTGTATTTTTTTTTACTATAATATTATTCCTCTCGTTCCTCATTGTTACACCGCATGTTATACCAGTGTAATGACGAGGAAAACCCTCTTCCTCCAAGAGTCTTCATTCCAATCGGGTGCCCTACGACACCTCTCGGCCTTTTTATTTTAATTTACTGTACCTATGGCACTTTGTCAATGCACGTTCTATCTGGAGAGTCAAGGACTAGTTGGAGAGTCTAGTACTAGGCAAAGAGGCTAGGAGTAATGTGCGTACCTCATTATCAGTAAGGCACTTGAGTAAGAAGCGTCCCTCGCGGTCCTCCGCGTGCCAGTTGAGCTGCACGAGCAGCGGCTTCTCGTGCGGCTCCAGCTTGCGCTCGTCGTCGGGCCCGTGCGTCTCCCACAAGGAGTACGAGGGCAGAGACAGCATGCGCATGTCGGGACGGAACTTCTCGATCAACGTTTCTGGAAAAATAAACAGACTTCAATAATAGTCACAGAAAATGTGTATATCTTATTATGTACCTTGTTAACATTTTCATTTTGGATGACAGCTGTCAAACTCAACTATTCCTATTCCTATTGGCTATTCCTCGGAATCTATTGAATGGCAGTGAGTGCTTGCGCAAGTGAAGCTTCGTTTTCCCGCCCTGCTCGTGCGACGCCCACTGTGCATTGTTAATCTCGTTCGAACACTCGTGCGAGTACGTATTCGCACGCGAGTTATGCGCGTCCCCGCGTGAATGGCAACTTTGCGTTTACCGCCTACTTGTATTTGCTACTTCTACTTGTTACTTGTACTTACAAGCTACTTTGCATCGTCTGTAAGCGCCATTGCCCTAAGCTAACCGTTGCAGACGATGCGTAGTAGGCACGTCTTGCTACTTGTACTAGGCATCATCTGCGTCTGAAAACTACACTACACTGAAATCTTTAGATGACTTGTCTGACGAAATTTAATAAAACTTGAAAATATAATGCTGAATGCACTAGACGTGTAACGCCAAAATTCTCTCGGGGGAAAAGAAAAATCGTTTACGTGTTGGGTGGCGCGGCATATCTGAATTGTAACGCGTTCAGACGGACGCCACAATTACTTCCGCATTTATTACAGTGATGTAATTATACCTTTTACTATACAATGATCGAAATAAACAATCTCATTTATCTCAGTTGTATTGTCTGAGCGTGTTATTGATTCATATATTTGAGCCCATTGTCACAAGGTTGGTAGGGAATTATCGTACTTTTATAACACGTATTACGTTGTGTGCGATTGCAAATTCTACAAATACAGTACGACTAATGTTCTAGGATTTCACTATCGTAAACTAACGACAACAAACAGCTTACAAGCTTCGTGGAGGTAGATATGGGAAACATAAAATGGCATTTCTGTTGACATTGCCTAGCTGAGAAATTATGCGATGTGAACCGCACAGTCTTAAAAGGGCCTTTTAAAAAAAACACACGATTTTGATATTTTCTATATACTATTAGCTACACATAATCAAGGGCATGGCAGAGCATGTCCCTGATTATGTGAAGCTAATAGTACATAATTATGACAAATCAAAACAAAATAGGTAGGTATACTTTTAAGTATTTTGGATACTTGTAAAAATGCGTTGCTTAAAAAAGCTTTGGATTTTCTTTTGAACAACTACTAGAGTGAATAGTCGAAAGCTTAGTGGCATTTTATTGTTCGATGAAAAACTCAAATCGATTGTTAGCTCTATAATTTCACAAACGCTCGAATAATGGTCATCCAAAATATATTATTCTGATAATATTTTTTAATGATTCTAGACAACAAGTTTAAAACAATTTTTTGTTGATTCGCTAGTGTCCTTGTTTAACGAAATGTCTGATAAGATTTTAATGAAATGATATAGAAATAGAGGTAATACGGACGGTTGTATGGAGTACCTCCGTTTCTATGTGAAATGTATAATTCCATAGATAGAATGCTCATTACAAATACTAAGTTCTATCAGCGGTTTAGAGCGAACTGGTAGAATGTGATGGTGATGAGAATTATTATACCATCCTCTTCCTCCTCCATCATCATTATTGCATCTATTAAAACGAATTCTGCAAATCAAGTGACATACCCAATAAATTAAAATCATAGTGATACATTAAAGTGATGTCACTGTGACACTCACAGCTGTACTTGTTCCAATAGACAATTTGAGTCATATATCTGTTGCTAAAGTTATCTCTAATGATTCAATGTTTTACAAATATGTATATTAAAATGGTAAATAATACGACACTTAGTAGATTTTAGTTTGACTTTTTAGAAATTCAGTTTTTCCGATATAGGGTTCAAATTCGATGTCAGGGCCCAGACGAAGCCAGGTGTAATGTGGGTCAATTAATAGCTTATAGCTCAACTAGTGGTTTGGTTGTTTATTACGTCCTGTAGACCGCCCGAAATCTCTAACATAAGCTAACGATATTACTCGAAATAAGATCAACTTAAAGATCAACTTACCGATAACGTCGCTGGCTGTGGCGTCCGACGCCACCCGTATACATTTCGTGGCGATCTTCTGGCCGGAGTCTTGGAAGTAGAAGCGCATCACACCATGGAACTCCAAGTTCTGAAAGTGAATGCCCCATTGTTAAATCCTTGAAAATGTCCCCTTTTACAAAACAAGTTAATCCTTTCCTTCCTTCTTATACTATTTCCTTCCTAAGATTATTATTAACGAATAACGGCCTAGGCATTTCTTAATAACACTTGTTAAGAAATGCCTAGGCCGTTATTCGTTTACAACGATTTCGATTTTTACGATTTCTTGTTATTTTTAGAATTAGTCAGCGACTGTATCAGAATATATTTTCGGGAAGGTCAAGGCTGTACCTTCAAGTGACAATTTAAAGCCGAACCATTTCCGAGAATTAAGAGAACAAGCGTTAAAATTGAAGAAAAATAAAGCTGAATAGATAAGTCATACATAAATATTGACGAATCGGTATCAACAGTTTTACTTTAGAACCTATTTCAATATTGCAAACAAATAACCGGAAACAGAATTATCTTAAACAATGGCTCCATGTATGATAAGGATATCAATGCAAAATGTTTGACAAAGAAACACACTTGCTGACTCATATGGCCATAGTACTAAAATTGCGTTTCTAGGGCACGCACGTCCGTTTCATAGGGAGTAGGTACAATATTGGTCCTAGACTTATTATTCTACTGGCGCTGACGCACAGTCATGCGTTTCAGTCGTGCGTTTCGCTATTTTCTTATATTTTTCGAACATTATAGCTGTAATGTAAAATGTACCTTTAAAGTTACCTCCATAATTATGAAATCTGTATATTAAGATATCGTAGACTTAATTAAGTAAATAGGTATTTGAATAAATCCAAAAAAATAGGGGGAAAAGCGCAAATCAATGTTACTTTCATATTTTTTCTATTGAGCGAAATGTTCTTAATCGTGTTTCTGTCTTTACGGATTCCTAACTAAAACATAAACTCTTTGATAAAACGCCATTTTTATATTTTGACCCTAACCTTGGAAGTAGACAAACTATAACTAGAAGTACCAAAATTACTAAAAGTAGGAAGAGAGGGTCTTAACTATACTCGTTCAATTTCATCGTTCCATAGCAATTTTGATGAGTTTAACAATGATCTCTAGTTCTGCGTAACTGTGTGTATGGGTATAGAGAAGTTTCTGTTGATATATATATATATATATATCGACGTTATTATTTATTTATTTTATTTTATTTTTTATTATCTTAGAGAAACTAACACGCTACACACACACGCACACACACACACGCTATATATAAGACGTTATGTAATTTTAGTGTTTAAATAAAACCTATTGCCTACATGATTTCAAGTGATCCCAATGAAACAGAATGCCAACACCAATTTAGTTATTTTATGAGTCACAAGGCAATCTATATGATGCCTAGACGTACAATAGATAAAGTAATAAAATTGCCAATGATGACATGATAAAAACACGCAGATTGGTTTCAATAAAGAACAACGACGTTTTGTATTGAAAGAGATGATTTACCATCAAATCGCTGAACCTGTGCTAAAAGTAATCCCGAGGTGTATTAAAAAGCGTGTTTTTTTTCTTTATTAAGAAACTAGCGGTCCGCCTCAGCTTCGCACGGGTATAGATTATAGCCTATGTCACCCGGGGATAGTGTACCTTCCCCACAGTGAAAGAATTTTTCAAATCGGTTCAATAGTTTCGGGGCTTATTCAATGCAAACAAACAAACAAACAATCAAATCTTTCCTCTTTATAATATTACTAGCTGACCTGACAGACGTTGTCCTGTCTTAGAACTGTCAAACACGCAAAGTCAAAATTGTAAATCTTATTTTTTTACACCTTGGGTTACATTATTGGAGTTTTAGTAAGGATCCCTATTTTTTTTGAAAATATAATATAGCCTATGTTAACCGGGGATAGTGTAGCTTCCCAACAGTGAAGGAATTTTTCAAATCGGTTTAGTAGTTTCGGAGCCTATTCAATGCAAACAAACAAACAAACAAACAATCAAATCTTTCCTCTTTATAATATTAGTATAGATTATAGTATAGACTAGCAACGCACGGCGGCTTCACACGGGTGTAAATCTTAATTTTTAACACCTTAGGTGACATTATTAGAGTTTTAGTAAGGATCCCTATTTAAAAAAAATATAATATAGCATGTCACCCGGGGACAGTGTCGCTTCCCAACAGTGAAAGAATTTTTCAAATCGGTTCAGGAGTTTCGGAGCCTATTCAATGCAAACAAAAAATCAAATCTATCCTCTTTATAATATTACTAGCTGACCTGACAGACGTTGTCCTGTCTTAGGTTGTCGTGTTTGACAAACACGCAAAGTTAAAATTGTAAATCTTATTTTTTTACACCTTCGGTTACATTATTGGAGTTTTAGTAAGGATCCCTATTTTTTTTTGAAAATATAATATAGCCTATGTTACCCGGAGATAGTGTAGCTTCCCAACAATGTTTTTTTTTTTTAAATCGGTTCAGTAGTTTCGGAGCCTATTCAATGCAAACAAACAAACAAACAATCAAATCTTTCCTCTTTATAATATTAGTATAGATTATATATTATATTACTAGCTGACCTGACAGACGTTGTCCTGTCTTAGAACTGTCAAACACGCAAAGTCAAAATTGTAAAACTTATTTTTTTACACCTTGGGCTACATTAATTATTGGAGTTTTAGTAAGGATCCCTATTTAAAAAAAAAATATAATATAGCCTATGTCACCCGGGGATAGTGTAGCTTCCCAACAGTGAAAGAGTTTTTCAAAGCGGTTCAGTAGTTTTGGAGCCTATTCAATGCAAACAAACAAACAAACAATCAAATCTTTCCTCTTTATAATATTAGTATAGATAGTATAGATTATTAGTTAGATGAATCACTTAAATCAAATAATTAAATGGCTGACTGGACTACCAATGAAATTACGACCTCGAGTCGAGATCGAGTTTATGGCATTTGAGAATATGGCAGGCACGAAACGTGGACACCGTTTCATTGTTGATATTCCGCAAACCCGTACAAAGCGCTTCAATTCTACTTTCATTGTGCGAACTGCGAACCGCTAAACTGTTGAACACGATGCCTGAATATGTCTTCGCGACAGTTACAATCTCGGTGTCTTCAAGTCGCGAGTAAATCGGTTTCTTTTTGGCAAGTGTGCTCCATCGAAGACCGCATCATTGCTTAACAACAGGCGAGGTGGAGGTCAAACGCAAGCCTATTATACAATTTTAAAAAAGTGGGTGAGTGCACTGGACTGACCACTTTAGTAGGACCCAGCTTGTCAGTCATCAATGACGAATGACAAGCCAATGACGGCTGACTGATTGTCGTCGTTTGTTGTGAGTGTTGTTGGCTTGGCATGGGGTGTGTCTTGTTGTTCTCTTTACATAATCTCTCTCTTTCTCTCTCTCTTCTCTTATTGAGTGTGATTAACATACTTCGTTGGGCTCGCTGAGGGCGAACAGATCCAGCCTGTTGGCGTTCCATTGCTGGATCATGTTCCGGAGCGCCTCGCGCTCCAGCATCCGCTTGTCAGCCGCGTCCATCGTGTCACCGCATCAAGTCAGCCTGGAACACCAACATCACATCATTAGTACACCATCGATGATCCACACGTGGATTGAGTTTAGTTCCATGGGTATTTGAACCTGGTCTCGTGTCACATTCTCTACCTTACACAAGTCGCAGGACTATAGCGTCAACGGGGCGGTGTCGAGATCGGAGGTGCCTACGTATGCCGCACCTTAATTGCAAAGGGGCAGGTTCAAATCTGCCAGTCGTAATTTTTTTAAATTGTCGTTATCATTTACTTGAATACTTTTTATGGTATAACCAAATTATATATTCGGGAAATATTCTTTGTTAAGATGATTTTATAAAAAGGTCAATGACTATATCTAAAGATTTTTAAAGTATCACTATTATTAAAAATGGTATGACAAGTAACAAGATTCTTTATCTATAAGTATAGAAATGCAGATGGTGCAACTTAGTGCCACTTTGGCAGGCCATATGTGCCATATATTATATACACTTGATAAAAAAGTGACGTATAAAACTTTACTTTCATTAAGACCTATTCAAAGAAACCCAGAGGAAGCAGCAAAAAAAGTACCAGAGTATTATTTTATACTAAGTAATAAATAATCCTTTTAAAACTAAAGTCTATACTAAAACTGTTATTGTGTGTGTTAGTGTGCTCAGTAAAGAAGTTAGAAGGTTCTAAATAATTAGGACGGACATACATACGGACGGATGGAAAGAACTAATACTCTCTCACTCTGTTAGTTTACTATGATATAATTTATTATCTGTACTTTTACCACGCTTAGTTTTTTTTAAATAAATCTTCCTATCTACGTATTTTAGCGTTGCGAAAGCAATCTATGAGCTATACTAATCACAAATGTAGATAAGCAATAGTCTGCTGCAATACTATTGTGTCTTCTGTGGCAATACCTCTAATTCGTTAATTTGTCACGACTGGAATACATCGGCTCGACAAGTGTTGCGTAAGTGTATCGAGCCAATAAGGGTAAATTAAAAGAGAACTTCTGACGAGGACCTGTCTGAAGCACAAAGACTAATTTAATGTCATGACCCCCAGATCAGACAAATAAGGAAGATATGGAGAGGTGGCTTGACGGGTGTTAACGCATCTGGCTTTCTTCTGGCATCAGTCGAACTCACCCATCAGGACGACCTTCTCGGCCTTTTTTGCACATTGTACTATTAATTAGTTTATTGGTGTCGTTGCAAATTTCTTAGTGAGCATGAAAAATTAGTAAGTAAGTGAACCGGACAGGATAATTTTAGCGGTATAGTGAAAAAAGTTGGTGAAACATGGAGACATTTGAACACGAACGATAATTTTACTACGGCATATCTCCCTTGTTTGTCTGATCTGAGGTTACACTGAACGGAGGTACCAAACCGAAAGAAACTCATGGTACTTATTACTGTGAACAACTTTCTGATTCGGTAGTTCGTTTGATTTGTGATCAAGTTAGTGCTAAATAAAATGAAGAAATCAATTTTATTTTTTTAGTAATAAAATAATTGCTTAGGCGTGGCCAGAATATTGAGAAAGTATAGGTAGTAAGTAGTATAAATAGTAGAAAAGGAATGCAAGAAGTGTACGACCTTATCAACAGATAAATTATCGTTCATAAATTGGACGGTATCAGTAGTTAAGTTACGGCAATGATAAATAGTACTAAACAAAGAAAAATATTTGGGTGCATACCTCAGTAGATCAAACAAACTCTTCGAAAAATTATACACATCATTTTTTGATCGAAGATTGTAACCAAATTCGTTCGATCTTTAGGTACCTATTACCTATGCGTTTTGGAAAGTAATTCATTACCTACTCAAATACTGGGATACACGGAACGGTGGTACTAAGCCGAAAGGAGCTCATTAAGAATATTTTGTACTTTATGGGACCAACCCTGAAATCACCTGAATCAGTTGTTACGTACATTAAGTCGAGAGTAAATTATTTTTATGAACTATTTTTATGAACTATTTCTATGAAGAGCTTATATATTTTTCGCAATTTCAGGGTTGGTGCGATAGTCCCCATAGTATAAGTTGATCATAATGACGAGTACGATGACCTCCATTCGGCTTAATAAACATCGCCGTTCCGTATAACGCTGTATTAATATTTAGCTTTAATAAGCAAAATAATTAAAATTTTAGCGTCAATCTCGTCTCGGTTAAACTGAAAATCATATAAACTGAAAAGAAAATAAGTGGGCGGTTTCTGGCATACATCATGCGCAGACGCATCGCCTAAACAAATGCGAGCGCATCGATACGGTAAAAATAAATAACGTAAACATATGGCCCACCGGTCATGAAACTGCGACCGCCATCCGTTAATTGAGCAATTTGAGTTATTTCAGAACAGGTGAAGCACATAAAATATAAACATTACTAAAACGAAAAGCGTTAAAAATTGTAGGCAAGGTCCCGATATCGAGAGACGACTTGCTTGTCTTGACAACACCAATCGATATCGTAACCCGAAAAACGTTCTATGAATGAGCATTCAAACAGTTAGGTAAATACGAGCAAAAACGCTAAGGCAAATAATATGCAAATTACGTGAATATACTACACAAATACAAGATTTTCCAGTCTACTTTCCAGAAAGTACCTATTCGCTCGCAAAATCTCGAGCACTTTGAGCGCATTTAGATTACAACAATGGATATCGTTACTCGGAAACGTGTTCTTATTTCATTTCAGTTTTCACTTGAACCCGGTTTATTAGTGTAGTATAAGGTGTCAGAAACCGAAACAGCCGTCAGCGTTGTTATGGTTGGACACGTTTCCGCCTTCGGCTGGCCAGCTTACACCAGAACTACAAAAATGGAACTACGCTGCACTTGAGTTCGGTACGTGATACCAACTATTACACGATCTGTGTGACGGTGGAACGAGGAACAGTGCAACACGGATGGCCGACTCGTTAAAATAAACACGCATCGGTAGTAGTCCAAATGAAAACGTAATGTTTCTTACTGCTGCTACATACCTAACCAGGCGTGCAAGTCGTGCAACCGATGAGCAAAAAAACATGCTAAACTATCGTTAGAGTTGTAAGGATTATGAGGTTCTCTGTTAGGCTGTTTAAACTCTAGAAGTCAAGAGGATCATGATGACGATAGTCGATACGTTTGTTTGAAACAGACAAAGGAAATGTCAATATAGGTGGCGAGCTTCACGCTTGGATGCCGACCTTGCCTCTTCCTGTGGTGTACGTTCCGATCCTACAGACTAGGTCGCAGATACTACCTCCATTTCAGTATCTTACATACGCCAAACTTTAGTAGAACGGAAATTGCTAACGTTCAATTACGCTATAATGATGCTGTAATCAGCTAGTATGCTCTGGAGCGTTTATACATTATGCACTATGAAGGCTTTTTGAGCTCATCATTAGCATGCTTTTGATATTATAGGCACTCGTGCATATAAAGTTCAATTACTACGTATTAACAGTATAAGCAATTAACATTATATGCATCGAGACAAACAAAACGCAATAATATTAGTTCCCATTGAACGCCATTGAACAGGTTAATTCTGATTAAGTGCGGTGTCGGCGGCGTGGGAAAGCGTTCAGTTTTAAATAACAAGTGGGTGCAAAAAAGTACGGGTTAAGCACCGACCCATGCCGCAAGTGCATAGGGGCGGAACAAGTGGGCCTATCCCGCGCCCTGCGGGGATGTGAATGTGATACGTACCGTTAAACTCTATTGCCCACACAAAAACCAACGATAGTACTTCCAAACTTGTTGAAATGAAGACTCAGTCTACTCTTAATAAAAAAATACTTTAAATAATCAGTCACAGAACTTTGTTCCTAAAGGAATTTAAAATAACTGAACCGCTAAAGAGTTTTAAGCAAAATTTCAGATAACAAGTGGGCTGACCTATACCCAAAGGTGGCATTTAATGGTGATAAGAAATACCAAAAGCTATTAGGTGCGTATAAGTGATTATTACCACCGCGAGTGGCTGTTCCATTTACGCTATCAACTTAATTGATTATTAAAATACATTCCATTAGAGTTTTAACAAGGAAGTAGAAGCTATAGTTTTAGTTTGGAGACAATGAGGATGCGCTCGCTAAGTAGATCGGCTTACGGGAACCGTGAAACATAATGTGCTCGCGATTCGGTTGATGATCGCAAACCGGCGCGGCGCGGCGGGGCGACGCGGCGACACAGCTCTGAGAACTTTGTCCCCTTGTGAGAAGGCTCCCATGTCTGTTATGTAAGTGAACAGTACTGTTACATGCACGTAACAATGCTAGGCAATTAACGGCCGAGTCGACGGGGTTTCATCTTCGCATCACATTGTGCGGCCGAAGCGGTGTCACCCGAGTCTCGGTTGTCGCGCCTTATCTCGAAAACGGCAAAACATTCCAAAACCGGCTCTTGTGACGCTGCAGCGAAGCCTGTATGTACTGCTCGACATAGTATTATCACATTTTTCAATACAGGTGGGTTTTTTCCCGCAAGTAGTAAACAGAAGGCCAACTCTGAATGTTACCGTTAGTTTTAGAAGATTCTGTATAAGCTTTTAATCTATGGTCCCCATGATGAACGATTACCAATCCATAACTATTCATAAGAAGGCAGAGTAGTTAATAATAAATGGAATGCGAAAGCACCAAGCTCAAGGCATTGCCATGAGTCACATGGAAGGTATGCGAGACTCGCAATAATACTCGCACCCGCTACGATCCAACTTGCTTGCTACTGGCACTTCGGTGACTTGTTTAGGGACCTCAGTGCCCAAGCTCACCTAAAACATTTACGGAAGTAAGAAAGAATTTTAAATTTTTTGAATACCCCCAATTACCTATTAAACGAAAACAAAAAAAAAACGATTGCACAAAACTAAAGTTGGGCCAATTTAATAGATCATATTTGACACCGTCAAAATTCATCAACGTAACCTTGTACTTAACTATATTATTTAATTTTTAAAAAATCCAACTGCACAATTGCATTGCTTAACTTTTTTCAGTTAAAAATACATACATAGGTCTTTGACTATGTACATGTCATAATTATCTTTGATGTCATCAAAGACATAGGTATTTATTGTAATAATGACAAAAGTAGGCAATTTTACGATTTACTGTGTACACTATACTAATCTATACTAATATTATAAAGAGGAAAGATTTGATTGTTTGTTTGTTTGTTTGTTTGTTTGCATTGAATAGGCTCCGAAACTACTGAACCGATTTGAATAATTCTTTCACTGTTGGGAAGCTACACTATCCCCGGTTAACATAGGCTATATTATATTTTCAAAAAATAGGGATCCTTACTAAAACTCCAATAATGTAACCCAAGGTGTAAAAAAATAAAATTTTCAATTTTGACTTTGCGTGTTTGACATTTCTAAGACAGGACAACGTCTGTCAGGTCTGCTAGTACACAATATACCGGCAGATGGCAATATTGGCTCTACTTTAGGCATAGATTCAGTATAGCTGAATCTATGACTTTAGGTAATTATCTTGCGTTGCCAGTTAGTCTGTTTTTTTTTAAATGGCACATTTTCCAAAGCGGTATTAATAAGTCGAGTTATGCACTTGACACCGAGGGTATGTGCACCTGCTTCTGACACGTACGATCGTCATAAACGAGACGTGACTTAATTCTAGAGTCAAATTACAACTGGCGCATGGCGTTGAGATCACGAGGTAGAAAATACATGATTAATGTTCACAATTTGAATAACTGTTTTAGTCGGTTGTATCGAATTCATTCAAACTGGAAAAGAAACGTGGTGAGAGAAGGATAGAAATGTTGGCAAAGTGATAGTAGGGCAGCGTTGGCAGCGTGCCGTCCGTGTCCGTTTGATTGCCGGTTCCACGTCTGCCGTCGAACGCTGATGGGAAGATTGTGACGTCTCTCCGGTCTCTCGCGATCTCCATCGAAGTTCTCGTTCTAACAAATGACCGTGACCGGAACCGCGCTCACTCTCGATGAAAACGAGACAAGCGCGCCGCGCCGTCGGCAAATCGGCGTCTCAGATCATTATTTCGCTTATTTGATTGACGTTTCGCGAGACGACAAAAAGTTTGCGGCCATTCTCGGATAGGAAGGGGCAATATCGGGGTGCGCTATAAATTGACATGTAGCTATAACGGCCACAGGCACGTACGAGGGGAGACCGGAGCCTGGCACGGACTGGGCCAGGCAATACCAACCGTTCCACCTCACGCAGACTCTTTTGAATAGTGAACCTGACACGAAAAATACCATACTCGCCGCGGCCCAATTTCTTATCGGTACCGTTACCCTTATTGTTGTTTATTTAACTTTCATACCTGTGCAACCCCATTTAAAACTTTCTTATATTGTTTCTCATACACGTCCAAAGATTTTGAAAAATACAAGGGTATTCTTCACCTGCTGATCAGTTGAATAGTTAAAAGATAACCTCGAACGATACCAGTCTTACACCATTGATTTTTAGACAAAGCAAGATGCATCACAAGCTATTGTTTACTGAATCTGTTTTGCAATGTTAACTGTTCAACTGGTGTGAGACACTCTTACACACTTAATACATTGCATGATGTGTAAGCTTTCATGTATAAAATTACCAACCAGAACATAAAAAGACCGTAGGAAACCAGTGGATGTGATTGGGAAAGGATCACGTAGAATAACAGAAAGGCTTTCTATTAATGGATAATTCAGAGTGATGACGATGATGATGATAACTACCATGCTATCAATTTATCATCCACAACATTTCGTTGTTTTTTTTTTGTATCTATAGAACAAGGTTAATTCATCAAAATATATACCCAAAATCAACGTTTGTGGTTAAATAATGAAAACCAAATCTTATTAGGCCTCCACAATTTTTTATACATATTGCGACACTGAAGAATATAATCAATAATTTGATAGCATCTACTTCATTAGATTATCTTGTTAGCCCAATGCCTCTTAATCCGAAAGTGGACACCCGAGAGCCGGGGCCAAATGACGAAAACTACCAGAGCATGTATGAGTGGTGTAAGGTAAGAACAGTGCTATCTACAGTGTCCAATGACAAGACTGGTAAAAAGACAATGAAATCCGATATTGATGGCAACGTTCAGTATTTTTTTCTGCGTGAATAACAGTTAAAACCAATAATTTGAAAATTATGATAATCATGGTGGGTGCTTTGATCGTTAGATGTGAAATTACACGTTTGAAACTTGTATCCCTAGATACTCTCGAGAATCTAAGCACTAAGCTTGGCACGCCCGCTAGGTGTCTTACCTATAGTCAGCTAACCCCGTTAGTGCGAGTATATCCATCATTGATGACGACTCAAGGGTATGAATGTGTCATCGTCAATGAATATAATTTTCTCTTCGTTGATATTTAATATGTACTCTATCGACTAGAGTTTTCACAAAATTGATTACTATTATCTGCTCATTCGTTATCATTGATGGCTGCGGTATCTCACATTCAGACGCAGGCAGGCCAAATTGAACTTTCCAAAGCTTTCATTCACGAGTACCTTACGTTCTCACGGAATCTCGCAGTTTCATAAGCAAACACAAGTACTGCTGGTATTTTATTACGTAAAGGTAAAGCAAACGTAGAGAGTGCGTACAAGGCGGTCAGTCAGAGCGCTAAGCGCGTTCCACTTGCAATCTAATTGAATTAGAAGCAATCGGCTCCAGTGCGCCAGAGCTAGTGTCGCCACCCTCATTCAAGCGCCCTAAGGTCAATGGTCCGTCCCACGCACTCATCAGCATTTTTCTCTATTGGCATCATACGCCACCAAAGCTACTATAAGGGCACCTTTCAAAATGAAAAATCATATGCACGCAATTTTCGCAAACCCATTGATTTAAATATAGATATATTTTCAACAGAATCGCGCTAACTTCGCAGGTAGGTATGTTTCCAGCCAGTTTTCTATAATTACATGTGGAAATCGTTTCTCCGGTAGCTTCGACGTAGCCCGGCAAAAAGAAAGTAAGAAAGCTTCGTAGTTGTAAATAAAAAAACAACCGGTTTTAGGTAGTTATTTTACCATTTATTGCGAAGGGGCGTGGTGAAAGTTAAAATCCAGCTTAGAAAACTGGTTATTGCATTTCTGACCTACATACTCGAGAAAAAACACATAATCCAGACGTTGTCTGTCCTCGTTGCAGAAGAGCGCTTCAGGCGAAGTATACACGTACGCTCGTTTCTTTTTCTTTTGGAAAGGATCCTTGAAAGAGGTTCGCCCTGAGGGGTGGAACGGTTCTGTGCCTAAGCCAACACAAGCTCAAGCTTTAAATTTTGATGTAAGACGAGGATCCCTGCAGGCAGTCCGCCTCTTTGACACAGCGGGCCCTCGTGGTGAAACTGTCGCCGTGAGAAAGTAAAAAGACGCAATCAGCGAGAGAAAAGCGCACATAAAGCGAGACCGCGCGGCGTAATCGAGTACTTAAAAATTCAGGACGTCGACCTACTGACTAAAGGTATTTAACATCTTAGTTAGCACTCGCTACTGTACGCGCGATAATTGCAATTGAAACATGCATTCTGACTATGACTTCTTAATTCAAAATGAAATTATTTCTTCTTGTACGTGCCAAGATCATTTTGATACAATCCCTACAATATGTAGATATTAGAAAAACATGTAGTTATTGAAAAACCTATTATTTTCGATGCATTAATCATAAAATATTAACGAATGTCAGTATTAATAAATTAGGCACAATACAATTGCCGCAATTTACTGTAGAGCCACATACGAGTACTATGTTTGTCTTTTTTTTTGCTTTTGTGTTACTATTTATAGCGTATTTACCGTGTTTGATAGCCGCTGTTTGTTTTCCATGTAAAATAAAATAAAACATTTGGGTTTTATGGTTCCGTAGTAATCTACTACAAGGAACTCCTATATTTGTTCTGTCCGTCCGCGCGTCCGTCCTAATTCTGTAGAACCTTCTGACTTCTATAATTATTAAAGTAAGTGCATGAAACTACACAATTACAGTTTTATATACTTAGATCTCAAATTAAAAAGTATTTTTAAAAAAAAACAATTTTAGGTGCTCTGGCACTTATGAAATGCAAATAGGAGTTTTTTTTGCTGCTTTCCCGTTGTGTTTAGAGGTCTTATGAAATGAAGGTATGGTTTCAGTGTATCCTTTGCGAAATATGGTTCGGCAAATTTGCCAAAAAGTTGTTACCTGCATTTTGAAACTATTAGACAGAAACTTGTAATTTGCCATGCATAGGTTATCCTTAACTCCACATTTTTTCGAACAATCTGTTAACTGTTCTGTTCTTGTTGTTGTTCTATGTTTCTGTTAACTTTTAGAGTTAAAGCGATAAACTGTAACACATTCAAGACGTTTCTAACTCAAAGTATATTATAAGGTTCAAAGTTAATTTTAAATGTACCTACCATAATAAAATCAAATTTAAATTAGTTAAATACTTCAAAACAGGAGGATATTCTAAATTCTTTTTTTTAATATGTTTGTTACGCAATTACTCCGCCAATTATGATGAACTAGCTGAAACCCGCTACTTCGTACGCGTAGAGCTCGGCCTTCGGCCTCGCTACTACAACCCGTTATAGCCTATGTGTTAATCTAATGTATAAGCTATATTATTGTAAACTTTCATTAAAATCCATTCGGTAGTTTTTGCCTGAAAGAGGAACAAACATCCATACATACAAACTTTCGCGTATATAATATTAGTAGGATTATGAATATTTTTTGTTTAAAAAAAAAAATACTTTATTGTTTTATCTAATGACTGTGATGTGCACAGACTGGGTATAGCTACTACAGTCTTTGGTGATGTGCACTACGACTACGATCATACTGAATGTTGTCAGAAGTAAAATTACGGCTGTAACCTCATTATCGCTTTAGAGCACCAGCAAAAGTCACGAATAAAAATCTGAAGTTGAAGTTAAAGAGAGACAACCATTATGCATTCCATTCATCAAAACGTGCCTCGGACTGTCGGTACTTTGACATCATCCGTGGAACACCAGATTATGACTACCTAGTACCTGAGATAATGAGAAGTCTTCTAGATTATTTTATTAATCGTCTACCTGAGTCTTCATTGTTCTCAGGTACGTTGAGGTCTGAGTCAACCTAAAGAGCACAGTCAAGTAACGGAGACCGCGCGAAGTGCTTGAGTCACTGAGGCAACGACCTGGCTGACACTAAATACCTAGCAGGTAATTCGTTCGCCATCTATGTAACCAGATAAGACCTACTTGTACCTACGTGAAGGATAAGACTACATTCAGCTACTTGATAGCGCATGTTTACGGTAAACGAGCAAGTGCATAAGTCCTTTCCAAAAGGGAAATCGGTGTGGGTCTACATTCTGATGAATTACGTGCGGTAAATATCAATAAAACAATCGCTGCACTATGAGTTTAGTAACGCCCTTTGTAATGAATTCCGAAGCGTGTATATTCGAAGGCTCGATCACGAGCTGCGACTGCCGACCGCCCAACGGCTTTAGAACTAATTGATATGTGTGAGTCGTAGACGCAAAAGGTATATTGACTCAGTAAAAAATACACCTCGACACAAATAGTTTAGCAGCAAAAGTACAATGCTGGTATACGAGTCACGGTTATGTGAAGCTGTCGATGAACTGGCCAGAACCAAAACAGCGGCAAATTAGCAAATAATACATGGAAGATAGAATAGGCTATTGCCGCTATCGGACTGATATTTTTTATTGTCTTTATATACAAAAGCTGACCATAAATATAACCCATAACTGAAAACAAAATTAAAACGTGTTCAAAATGAAGGAAGAATTAGGAAGACGGAACATTTTAATGTCTTGCTAGACATAGAGTACACTATTACTTATGACTGACGTCACTTGTAGGTACTCTATACGAACTCCATACTGCAACACACTTGATACACTTTGCGGGAAAGAAGCAGAGCATTTCTTCCTAATCCGATAAAAAAACGTTGAACAAAAAAAAACGTTGAAATCTCAGAACTTAATTGGGTGATTTGAATATTTTTATCAACAAATTTTAACAATCAAACATTTTCGAAAGCCTATTATGAATTAGGTCGTCCCATGGCAAGAGAATCCAAGTAGAGAAAGAACTTGCATCTCTAGATATTTGTGGCCAAGAGCCATGGTGGTGAGCGGAGCAATCTGACGGCACCCGGTTCGATCCTCAGCCTGCACTCCGACTTATTTAGTACTTACATAAATTATATGCAGTTTTCGAACGGTAATACATACAAGCGTTAAACTTGGCACATATGATTATAGTCCACACTTTAAAGTATAACAACAAACAATAAATAATAGCCAAGTGCGAGTCGGTGACAAATTTCTGTTCATTACCAACTAACACGTTATAACTGGTAATTTCGTTATTGAATTTATGGTGGTACGGAACCCTTAAGTGCACGAGCCCGACTCGCACTTGGCCGGTTTATTACATTAAAGCTAATACAAAAATACGTTTGTTGTTCATTGCCCCCCCCCCCCCC
Source organism: Agriopis aurantiaria (assembly GCA_914767915.1). Lineage (NCBI taxonomy): Eukaryota > Metazoa > Arthropoda > Insecta > Lepidoptera > Geometridae > Agriopis > Agriopis aurantiaria. Next base: position 13,536,259 of record OU611989.1, on the reverse strand, counting down.
CCCCAGTCGTTTTTACTTTTTGACTTTTATAGTGATAGTGCAGCTTCCCAACAGTGAAAGAATTTTTCAAATCGGTTCAGTAGTTTCGAAGCCTATTCAATGCAAACAAAAAAACAAGCAAACCTTTCCTCTTTATAATATTACTAGCGGTCCGCCCCGGCTTCGCACGAGTATAGATTATAGCCTATGTCACCCGGGGATAGTGTAGGTTCCCAACAGTGAAAGAATTTTTCAAATCGGTTCAGTAGTTTCGGAGCCTATTCAATGCAAACAAACAAACAAACAATCAAATCTTTCCTCTTTATAATATTAGTATAGATATAGTATAGCTATTAAGTATGATTGGTATGATAAGCATGGCTACTTTAATTATTGGGAAATCATTTGACCGAAGGTGTGTTTACAATTTAAATGTTTTATGAACTATTCAATACAGGAAAAGTTGTTGAATATTATACAAAAATATATAGTTTAATGATACTGATGGATTCAGGACTTTTGCAAAAAAAATCTTATCTATTTGCTACTTTCTAGTCAAGTAGGCTAGAGATATTGGGGTTGATTCAGTCATACACTAAACTAAACCAATCTGACAGAACTAAAATTATCTGCGTTTCTTTTCATTTCAATATGTGAGAGAAGGATTGCAATTATTTTAGAGCTGTCAAATTTAGTTTAGTTTAGTTAGATAATGAATCAATGCCAGATAATGAATGTGTTCCACTCTAAACTAAACAAAATTAACAGCTCTAAAATTGTTGCCATCCTTCTCTCACATATTAAAATGAAAAGAGAGCCAGATAATTTTAGTCCTGTCAGATTGGTTTAGTTTAGTGAGTGGTATGACAGAATAGGCCTCCAAGTCATTGAATCAAAATCACTAAGATCATACTGACATGAAAAGGAGAAAAAGACGAAGGCTAAAGGTCTTTTAACCTATCGGCTTTCCGGATCTCTATTATTTTTTCATATCATTACAAAATTACTAACTAGTGTAGAATATTTTTTTTTTCGGAATTTTAATGGAATTTGGTAGGTATGGTATAAATATTGATATTAATTAGCAATATAAATGCTTGTAACAATCACTGATTGTTACAAGCTTGTGATAACCACAGTGTTTTCCGTATCCAAAGGGTGTAAACGGGACCCTATTACTAAGCCAACGCTGTCTCTTTGTCCTACCTTTTAACGGCTGTATCTTTCAAACCATAATAGACAGCCAGTTGAAATTTCCACAGAATATGTTTTGTTACGGCGGATTAACTAAGAAATAATAATATTAAAGTCAAAATGTAAAAACGGAAAAGTCCCAAACATATTTTTACACCATATTTTTGTATTTACTATGGTGTAAAAACAGTAATATACATACAAGCGTCAAACTTGGCATTATTATAGTACACACTATAAAACAACAAATAACACAAATACAAATACTGGTCAAGCACGAGTAGGTGACAAATTTTTATTCACCACCAGTTTTTAGTACGATCACCGAAGTTAAGGCAACGTCAGGCGCGGTCGGTACTTGGAAGAGTCATGAACGCCTTTGGATGGGTGACCGGTAATGGGTGCATGGTGGTGAATGTCATATGTCTTGGAACTTTTAAGGTTCTTCATCATAACATTTTTCTCACGATGATACCCTTCACGAGCGATGGCATCGAAACTGCACAGTTCTTGTTAAGGTTTATTTATAAGTAGGTAGGTACTTGTAAACTATTACTTATAAACAAACAACAAATCTCTAGATTTGTCATGCCAACACAAAAAATATCACTAAGGTAAAACATAGAGGTACCTACTCTTAGGTTTGTTTCATTTTGTGGCTGATAATGATGATGATTCTGTGTAAATGTCAAGAAGACAACCCCAAGGTTACACGTGCCGCGTCAGGAGAGATAGAGCTATGTGATAGAAAGAGGGCTTTCTAGTTGAATATAGCGAGCGGTATCCAGCACTGTACGAGTTGAATTACTGCTTTATTGCCTCGTAGATAGCATGCTTATTTATAAAAAAAAACTTCGCGGAGTGAACTTTCTGTGTGCTATTATGTCTTCTGTGCCATAATTGTATATCTTAGAAATACAGTTTTGGTAAACAAGTTTAGTATCGATGTAAAATTTATATAATATTATAGCTAATTAGAGCTATGTTTGTATATGAAACTGTGGACTTTTTTACTAAAATTTTCTACATTTTGTGTTTGTGTATAATTTTTCGAAGGTGTTAGCAAATTTTTTTTCGGTACTTTTTATGGTGCTTCCCGAGGCGTGATGCTTTAAGCAATTGCTTAATTTGCTTATGGGCTAATCCAGAACTGCCTATAGTCCACCATGCTGGCACAGTACATGTTGGTGAATGTCTTATGTCTTTGAACTTTTGCGGTTCTTGGCCGTACAGGTTTCCTCACAATGTTTTCTTCCACTGTTTTTGACGTGACAACGTCTAATAAATCGATGAACGCCGGCTGCACCCACGAAAAAGGATGACTACAGCGTTACGATCAGAGCGAGAGCGCTACACGAGCGAGCGAAAGGCACGATCGGCTTGAGCGTTCGGCATGCGCTGCACCTATCTCTCTTCCACTCGATTGGTCTATGCGTCCGAGAAGAAAGACAGCAGCAGCACACAACTTACATCTACACATGAACTGTTTCGTCGACTGTTTATAAAGTAATAAACATATTTGAATTAATAAGTGTAAATAATTAGTAAATTTATCAATTAAATTGTAGATTTCATTTCACTCCTTCTTTGTATCCACACAAAATAATGATAATTCAGTAAAAATGATTAAATTTTATTCATAAAAGTATGCAATCATTTCATCAATGTTTTGTTATGACGTTGTCACGTTAAACTATCATCGGTAAACCGACTTTACAGATAACCAATTTTTTTTGCGATGGTATTGAAACTGCACCTAATTTAATTAGGTTAGTCATTGGTGCAGAGGCTCGTTTTTTTTTTAAATTAGCGACTTTTGTTTGTTATTTCTTTCCAAAATTTGTCATTTCACATATTATTTTAGTGCTAAATATCATAGTAGTGATTAAAAAATCGAGCTCCAGGGGCGAAAATCAAACCGGGTGCCATCAGATTATAAAGCGCACATGCTACGGCTCGGCCTCCATCGCTCCCACCAATATCCGTATAGTCTTATGAATGCTAACTACACAGATATAATATAATTCATTGGTAAGAACTAACTACAGTGGAGGGCTTTTGCCTAGCAGTGGGATACTAAAGGCTAAAAACTAGAAATATAACTGCATATTTGATTAAAATTTCTGTTGAATTCAGAAAACTTTAGACTGACCAAATCATTTGACTACCTACCTATCTAGTATGAACAATAATCAGGATTTACTGTCATTAGCGATAGCAGATTAGAATGCAGCTGATTGTACTAGAGAATTGTCTGCTAGGTACTACCTACCCTATGTTTGTAAGGTCATAATCTACGTAAAACGTAGTCGTAATAAAAGAACGATACCAACCTTTGTATAACTTGAAACCACAGATCCAGTTAATAAGGCACATAATTTACAATATCTAAACCAGTTGCAGTAACAAACACTTCACAACAACTTTCAATTGGCCAAAACTTAGATGACACTATGGCACCAACATGAACACATTTTAAAAGTTCACATAGTAACTTTTATATCTTTATCTATATCACACGTAGTCATTTGATAAGTTGTAGAAACGAAAACGCTTAGTAAAACACACGAATATCTAGTAAACAAAGATTTCGTACTTTTAATTAGTAATACTAAGATAGTTAAGGCACGGGATACGTGTTTCACAAAATCACAAATGACGCTGACTAACTGACACTGAAAAAGTACTCTTTGACACTGACAGACATCCTGACAGCAATTGACAGGACAGGATAGAAGAGTTGCCAACGCAATTTTTTAGGAGATCGTACGTACCCTATACGATATTGTATTTTGCTAATAATTTTTAAAAAAATGTACGCATTCAATAAAACAAAATTGAATGATTATTTATGATATTATTATAACTTGAAATCAATATTTAATATTTAGGGCACAACAATTAACGACAATTTTATAGTGTTAGTATGAGCTTGTATTTTGTTCAACTAAATATAATTGGCACTTGCCCCATTAAATAAAATTTAACACCTACAAAACAAATGTGTCACAGACAACTAAATCCACGCAATCAGACTAACTTACATAGCATAGTTTCTATGGATGATTTCTCTCCACGTCATATAATTTTTTCTCTCTCGTTTAACAAAATGTGCTTACGTGATGAGTCTTTAAAATTTTACTCTCAATTCTCGTTCGCTTAAATATTTTATTTTATTTGTCTATTTTATGTAAATTGAAGGTTTGGAAAGATCGTACGAATTCGTTTTTTAATTGCGTATGATTTCGAATACATGATCGTACATCGTATCCGCTGCCAAAAGGTCGTTTAAAAACGATATAAATCGTAACGGTTGGCAGCGCTGGGATAGCGTGAACGTTGTTTTGGCGGCAACGTGGAAAAAAACACGTTGGCTCGTTGTATAATTTTCCTAATCTTGTGTGTTTTCGAGTCTTAATGTGTACTAATGGTGAATTATTATTTATTAAGTGCTCGTTATCATGCTCAAGTGTGGGAAAGTCATACAACGAGGTGAAACATGTATTTTCATGATGTTTCCAGAACTCCATAGAAGCCTCTTGTAAAGTCTCCACTACTTTACTGGGGCATGAGTTTGACTTGACTGTGATTTAACTTTGATTGACTCTGACTGTGACTTGTTTGACGCTCTAAACTTGTCTGATATTACGACTAAAGAAGTTGTACCCACGGTCATCAAATAAAAAAAAAAGTGACCGTAGTGGAGGAGTTTTGGCGGCAAGGTGGAAAAAACATGTTGGATTGGATCGCTGTATTATTGGCCTAAACTTGTGTAATTTTGAGTGTTAATGTGCAACAATTGTGTATTATTATTTATTTTGCACGTGAATGTGCTCGAGTATGGGAAGTGATATAACAAGTTAAAACACTTCTCTTAGTGTTGTTTTCAAAACTCCATAGTATCTTTTTATTTATTTATATGATTTTGACTTGACCGTGACTTAATTTTCTTGACTCTGACTATGATTTGTTTGACGCTATTGAGTAAAAATAATATAAATGATTATGAAATAAATATTAAACTATAATCTCCACAGATCTACTATATATCTGTGATAATCTCCTTATTGGTCATAGAGTTGTGTATATTGGTAAAATATGGTTAGGTTTGAAATGAAAGCGCTGGGCTGGGCACCGTTTGTCTTGTCTCTTTCTTTTTAGATACGTATTTTTCTCTCACTTGTGAGTGCGACAGCGTGCACGCACCTCGCCGATTGGACTAGCAAGAACAAGAAAAGAAGTCACCATTGCAAGGAATATACTACTCTCTTGCACCATTGCAGAAGATTACAACCACTATGTGATCTCACTAACATCCATTTTGCACATAGATTCAGTGTCGCCAACTTGGGGGTTTTCCCCCTAAATTTGGGGATAAGTTAGATGAAGAGGGGTATTTTTAGGGGCCATATTTTTTTAGGGGCATACACTAAGGTATAATTTTTTTTACTTTTTTAACTATGGTTCATGTGTCAAATTCGTTCCTTCCGCCCGTATGCTCAAAATGTTCAACGTGAACATGTATGACTTTAAAAGTAAAGCGCAAAATGACAGCGAAGCCGATGATTTCGGTGGAATTCTCGATAGCTTTCCTGACGTCGATGGAATTTAAAAACAAAAAAATGTATTACGCGTTTTTTTATTAAGCTTTAAGTATAATATATATGTTTAAATAAACCTCCTTTTCATTGTTCAAGTGTGTATTTTCTTTTTTTCCTTTAAATTTGTCGTTGAAACAAGATGCCTATTTCGAATAAGAATTTTTTTCCAATATAGTCTAGGGTGATCTTGAGTTAGTGTTAGGGGGAAAGAGGGGGATTTCGAGACGACGCTAGGGGGGGACGCTTAGTCGAGGTTGGCAACACTGCATAGATTTAAATCCGCTTGTTTCGAGCTCTAAGCCGTTCTAAGTTTTGTACCAATATTTTCATACCAATATTTCAAGTTGCCCACGCCGCGTTCTTATTATTTTTATCAAAGAGATGAGACGGTTTATTATTTCTAATAAAACGAAACAAGATATGGCCAACAGAACCCTAGACCATTATCAAATCATGCCTTGTAAACGGTCATTGTCTTAAATCTTCGTTTTTAGAAGGTTAACCAGGGGCCTTACGCCCATCTCCTTACGCGGTCTCAAACTAGTTCGGAAAATCGCACGAAAATTTTACGGTCGCGCAATTTTTTAAATCACCTAAATTGGATTGCTTTAAAACAGCTAGGTTTTAAAGCAAGGCGAAGCAAAGCAAAAGGTAAGGCGTAAGGCCCCAGGTTAAAAATTAAAAGTCTGAATTTTTAAGATTTATTTAAAATTATCATATATTTTTCTAAAACTGTTCATTCACGCACATACACACAGTAATATTGACAGCCAAAAAGTAAGTTACCTGATAAACTATTACAATACAATATCATAGCTACGTGATGGGGATTAATACTAATATCTAGAGGCACTGACTGTAGTGCATCAACTAATTTGTGTAATTTCAAATAGGCCAAAATAATATAGAAAAAAATATTTAGTTACTATTTCTTTATTAGAAAAAATAATACTTGATTTTCAAGTCAAAATAATGTGTAAATCTACAAAATTGTTGTTTGTCTTATTATAAATCAAGAGATTACAAAATACCTATGATATAATAATAAGAATCTACATAAAAAGAAATCTTACAAATTAATCTTAAAGTTGTACATTACTAGGGAGAGCTATTTTATTCAAAATTTACTTATGCGAGATTAGATTTAAATTTAACAAAATACCTATACCAAATAAATGCGTGTTAAAAAGGACAAAATGATTACGAAAGCTATTTTTTTATCTTACATTTTGCTTTCTCACATAAATAAAGTTTGAACAATCTCATAATGAGACTTTGTATTGCCAAGATAACCCTTTGTGAAATAATATCATTAGTGATATCACATACTAAAACAATGCTGCCAGATGTAAGAGAGACACAAGGAGAGATCTTGACAAACAAATTACACTAACATTGAGTGCGCAGTTTAGTGAACTGGAACACTTTACTGGTCAGAACCCTCGTCTTCTTCATCTTCGTCCTGCTCTTCCTCTGTGGAGGCAGCATCTTTTTTAGGAGGCGCTTCTTTGCGCGGTCGCCCGCGGCCCCTGCTCTCAGATCCACCACCAGTCGCCTGCAAAATATAGTTATTTGTCACTAAATTCCATAAAAAAATAGTATTCCACATATACACAACCAATTAAGCAATAATGAATTTGTACACAAACCTTTTTGGCAGGTGCCTTCTTTTTGGTGCCCTTAGGCCTGCCTCGTCCTCTCTTTGCTACTGGTGGCTGCTCATCGTCAGATGACTTGGCCGCTTCTTTTGTTTTAGCTGCCGCGGGTCGACCTCTTTTTTTAGTATCAGCCTTGGCTTCCTGTGAAAGGCCAGTTTATAAGGATAGTTCTACTAATGTGATCAAGTCGGAAATGTATCAAAATTAACTGCCACTGATTTATTTAAATGACTGGAGCTTGAAACATCTCATCGCACAACAACAGGCATTTTTCTAGCCACAATGACTGTTACAAAACTATCAAAGATGTCGATGCTCCAATTAGCGAGCTACTAAATAGCTCTTAAACCTTGACCCCTGTGCAGATCTTAGCTGTATGGTGAATTGACATTAACAGATAGGTGTATCATTAAAAATTAGTTTATTCATATAACATTTAAAAAAAACTGATTAACTCACAGATTGTGTTCCATTGGCTTTTGGTCTACCACGCCCTTTCTTTTCCACAACAGTTGATCCATCATCAGACATCTTGATATTTGTGTGAATCAGTAAAATTCTGAAATTGAAAAATTCACGTTTAATTAAACCCAAAGAGGAGCCAAGAGCCTGAGGCCTGATGGCATGAAGTTAGTTCCCTGGAATCGTGGGAGGCCGTTAGTATGGTGCGGAACTTGCGCTGACACGCTCTCAGCCTCCCACCTCCAGAGCGGCTGAAAACCTCAAATGGAGGAAATATGAATCTCTTGACGAGTGATACATATTTCATCCACATGTAGTTGAAACCATCGGAAGTCCGCTCGAGATTTGGTTAACTTCTGTCCAAATGTGACGAAAGGGCTGGCACATCTTACTGGAAGACAGCGACCTAAATGCAGTTTTTTATTACAAATTTTAGATAGTCAATTTGATTTAGGGACTTATTTAGTCACTTCAGTTAATAGTTTGTTTTTAAAAATGATTTTCAAAGTTAGTTATTGTAGTGTTTCTAGAATACCTATGATTATTTAAATCCAAAGAAAAAGGTCCCTACCACTATGATGGGCCCTTACACTTCATTATTTACGAGGTGATTACTTATTATTGTAACTTAAGTAATCTAGGTTTTGGTTGTTGGGTAGTCATGTAAGTACTTATATTTGTATAATTAAGTGTAAGTACATAGTAGAAAGAAACGTTAAGTACATATGTCATATACCAAACTCGCGCGACATGGATCACGTTCCTACCATAGGTATTTATAATACCTGTGAGATTAGAACTCGCAACAAAAAAAACAAAATTATGAAAAGGAAATGTCAACAACCGCATAAAAGGGAGGCGGCGGTGGCATCGCTAATTATTTTTTTACAAACGATAGTCGTTGCGATGACGTCCCCCACTTGTACATATAAATAAAACACATAAGCACACTATACAATTAAAATGAATAATACGCACATTAACGCTACAGCAAGAGTAAAAAATCACTTTAGCTTGGCTGTGTAGTACTTACTCCCAGCAATGGAGTCTCTTTGTAACGCAATACAATCTACTACACTCCAAAATTATAGACACGGTGATAATTAAACTGAAAAACTTGTGGCATCAAGTTCGTGCAAATAATTACTAAACAACCTGCTTTTATAATAAATTCTTACCAAATTGTTTACGGCAAGTCAAGCGCTAACGTGATCGGTCGAAAGCAAGGAACAAATTATTTTTATGGCGGGCAGAGCACACAGTTTACCACGTTTGTTTGGCGTCTGTCTAGAGGGCGCTGACGTACTCAATAAAGTGATATCTTATTTCTAAATTTATTCATCATACAATAAATGAAATAGACCAGTAGTGATCATTATCATTAAAAAAAATCACACTAATTTGCATAGGCTTATGGAACAATACTAAAATAATAGAATTTAATACAATACAATGACATGGTATTATTATTTGAACTTACCGCTTATTTTCTTACGTCAAGTTGATTCCATAAAAAAAATTGTTTTGCTGCCGGAAAATTGACAAGTACAGTGAGTACTTACAACATTTGCCTAGAAATTACAATAATAAAATATTACGTATATTTATTTGCCTAGTTAGTGCCTAGTTAGGATTATTTAGCAAGTTTTTTCCATGTTACTAAAAAGGATTAAAAAAAAAAATAATTAAATAATAAAAAAAATCTTGCCATGAACAATATTTAATAAACTAAAAGTTTTTTTTTTATTCTTGCCTCTGTGAGGATTTTGCTTTAAAGGCTAGGGCTAAAGGCTAGGGTATACAAAGCATGGAAGTCATGAACATAGTATCTATGGACAGCGTGAAAACTTGAACAGCGTGGTCATTTTATGTTGGTGTGCTTATCTAGAACTGCTTGAGTGTGCGTGAGTAGGGAAGTGACTGCTAGTGCAGATCTATCGATAAAAAGGTTCCCAAATGTAGTATTTTAATATGTTTTTAAACAAATATACGATTATTTTACATATCAGAAAATATAATTTACTTACTGCAAATTTATTACAAAATACAATTTACTACAAATTTATTAAAAATACAATTTTAGAGGTCGTCCAAGTAACCGAATACGTTGCTTCTTGGTAATTAACAGTAATTTGCCATCGACTTGCACTTGCCCATTTTTTGTTGTTGTTATACTTTAGAGCGTGTACTATAATCATGCTAAGTTTGACGCTTGTACGTATTACCGTTTCTACACTAGAGCAAAAACAAAATGCGTTTAAAAAATACGTTTGTTGTATCCCGCCCGGACCCCACTTTAGTTCTTACATTTTGACTTTATTATTATTTCTTAGTTAACACCGTAACATTACATATTCTGTGAAAATCCCAACTGGCTGTCTATTACGGTTCGAAAGATACAGGCGTTGATAGGTTGGGCTGACGTACAGACAGACAGACATCGTAGGCTTAGTAAATAATAGGGTCCCAATTTTACCCTTTGGATTCGGAATCCTAAAAAAAACCTATTTGTTGGAACACAGCTTAAACCCAGCTAAGTGGTCTATCGTTACTAAATCTTATCATTATCCGTTCAGCCATTGCAGAATAAGAAATAACGGTCAAGGTTTCACTTAATATGTATAAATTTTATATGTAGGATATACGCAAGAGTACTTATGTTTAGTTAAATGTCGACCATAATATCGACGAGGTTTGAAATGGTGGTACATCACTAGCAGGAATACGTAAAACAATGATTAAAGCTTTAATTTATAACTATTTATCACTACGTGGTAGTTATATGACGACTGAGATGTATGTGTTTTAAATGAAATTAATATTTTGCTTTGAAACTGGTTATTTTACGTAATAAATGCTACAAAAGACTTACGTCATCATCATCATCATCAGCCAGAAGACGTCCACTGCTGAACATAGGCCTCCCCCTTTAACCTCCACACTGAACGACAGCCTGCCTTTTGCATCCACTGGATGCCAGCGACTCTTACTATGTCGTCGGTCCATCTAGTGGGAGGCCTACCTACGCTGCGTCTTCCGGTTCGTGGTCTCCACTCAAGAACCTTTCTTCCCCATCGGTTATCGGTTCTCCGAGCGATGTGGCCTGCCCATTGCCACTTCAACTTGCAAATTTTAACAGCTATGTACGTGACTTTGGTTCTTTGGCGAATATCCACGTTTCGGATTCTATCGCTCAAAGAAACTCCGAGCATAGCTCTCTCCATTGCCCGCTGTGTGACTCTGAGTTTCTCCAAAAGGCCAACAGTTAAGGACCACGTCTCAGTACCATATGTCATCACTGGCAACACACACTGGTCAAAGACCCTTGTCTTTAGGCACTGTGGTATCTTGGACGAGAAGATGTCACGCAATTTCCCGAACGCTGCCCATCCGAGTTGGATTCTTCGGGCGACCTCTTTGCCTAAGTTAGACTTACCTAACTGAACAATTTGTCCAAGATAGGTGTAATGGTCAACAACTTCGAGAGTATCGTTCCCAACGACTACCGGCACGGGTTCAACATGGACATTGGACATAATTTTTGTCTTGTCCATATTCATCTTAAGACCCACCTGTTGGGAAAGGCTACTGAGGTCGCTGATCATCGTATTTAGGTCCTCCAGCGACTCTGCCATGATGACTATATCATCGGCAAAACGAAGGTGAGTGATGTATTTGCCATTGATGTTGATGCCTAATCCGTTCCAGTCCAAGAGCTTGAAAACGTCCTCCAATGCGTTCGTGAACAGTTTCGGAGAGATAACATCTCCCTGTCTCACGCCTTTCTGCAATTGGATTGGTTCCGTGCTCTCGTCCTGTAATCGGATCGACATGGTGGCGTTTCTATACAAACACTTCAACACTTCGATATACCTATAGTCGATATGACAACGCTGGAGGGACTGTAATACTGCCCAGGTCTCGATGGAATCAAAGGCTTTCTCATAGTCCACAAACGCCAGGCATAATGGCCGATTATACTCCTCAGTCTTCTGTATAATCTGGCGGAGGGTGTGTATGTGGTCTATGGTGCTCCAGCCTTTACGGAAACCGGCTTGTTCGGGAGGCTGAAAGTCATCAAACCTGCTTTCGAGACGGTTCGTAATGACTCTAGAGAACAACTTGTACACATGGCTCAGGAGTGAGATGGGTCTATAATTCTTCAATAAATATAATGTATTAATATATATCAATTTTTTTTAATCACCTTTTTTGAAGAAGAGCACCACCACACTCCTGTGCCATGCTTCAGGCGTAGTACCATCGAGTATGACGGAATTAAATAACTTCTGGAGGACTAACAGTACCGGTTTTCCATCCGCTCGCAGTAGTTCTGTCGTGATTCCGTCATCAGCATCACCCGGTGCCTTGTTGTTCTTAAGCTGTTTCAGAGCCATTCTAATCTCGTACAAGCTGATGTCTGGGATGTCCTCAGTGTAGTGTCGGGTGTCGGGTCAGTTTAGCTCTCTTGTCCTGAGCTGTACTGACAATAGGCTGTTGTGTCGAGGTGTACAACTGTCCGTAAAACCTCTCAAGCTCTCTCAGAATCTCCGACTTTGACGAAATGATACTGCCATCCTCGATCTTCAGCTTTTACGAAAAAGTTTAAAGACTTACGTGTGAAATGATAATTCTGGATCTTTAACTCCTCCTGTAGTTGTACTTGATGGGCAAAACACAGCACAACACGACATAATGTCACTATGTAAAAGAGTATTCAGTCTTTACAGCGATATTTATGTTTAATTTAACTTTTAAGTATGACGCGTCGCAATGTTATGGCCTACTAGTCGGTCAAAAGTGGACACTGAGTGCGAGGTTGCCAATCTTACAATAGCTTTCTCGTGCACTCTACGTTACGATCCATATAACAAAAAGAGAAACATGACAGTGTGTTGACATGATGAACGTCGGAGCGGCAACGCCGTATGGCTCGGTCTATTGATACTTAGTTTATGATGGAAGTAGTATAGGGACACAGATCTAATGTGTATAGGGAATACAAAGTCCTTGGGATTTTGCCGTTGAGCTCTTAAGCATTTGCCACTGTCAAGTATTTTTTTGTTAACCTATACTGTCCCACTCCTGGGCAAAGGTCTCCCCCATTTCTTGCCAGACAGTGAGATCCAGACCTAACCACTGTATCTGGAACGTGTCGAGGTCATCGCTGCCACCACGCGCGTAACGCGGCCACGTTAAGTTATCTGCGTGGAACATTGAGTAAGCTTGGAGCATTGATTAATAAGAAAGTTCTGAATACTCAAAGGCGTGGATTACATAAACGTGTCGAGTAGCGTTACGCGCATGTTTTGAACTGTCAAAATAACGTGATTTGAACTAGCGTGTTAGAGGCGCGTTTGGGCATGTTTAGTCATTTTGAGGTTACGTTTGATTATGCTATCCCCAACTTATGTACGGGTTTAGTGAAATTGGGCTGTTAGCCATTGTGGAATGAATACCAATTACTGAAAAGTCAGCCCACAACCATAACGAATTCCAGGGTTATGGTCAAAGTTAGGTAAGTATGGTCAACTCTCTAAGAGGTGAAGTTTGTTGAAATGTAGTCAAATAAGCACAGTCACTCACAGTCAGGGCCCTGATTCCGTAACTTTACCACGCATCACACGTAACGCGGCGCGTTAAGTTAACAATTTTTTTAGCTCTTTTTTATAAGAAATAAAGGACAAGTTTTGGTTAACTTAATGCACCGCGTTACGCGTGCGTTTGAAGTTCTGGAATCGGGCCCTTGGCATTTCGTTCGCAAGTTCAGACGCAATGCGACTCCTGCAGCGCAAGAACGTTGTATACATAGTACGTTCATGCATCATATACTTCAATGAAGCTCACGGAATCCTCATTTTTTAAGTTTAGTCAGTTTTAGGTTAGTTTAATAGTTTTTGTGAAGTTGATTTTTTCAGTTGTTGATTTGTTGTTTTTTGTTTTTAGTAGTTTAGTATTTATGTTTTATAATTCAGCCGATTTTATTTAACTCTTATAACATATTCCTTGTAAAAGTGACTTGCCTATAACGTTTAATATTTTTATGGCCAATAAATATTTCTGATTTCAGACTTACGTTGCTTGACTCTGACTGTGACTGACTTGTTTGACGCTATACTACTAACTTGGTTAATATTACGACGAGTTGAAGTAGAATAATACGACATTTAAGACCGAAGGACTCTGTATCCATGGTCATGGAAAAAAAAGTGAGAAGGTGGTAGATTTGGCGCCAACTTGAAAAAAAACATGGCGTCTCATTGCATCAAGTTTGTTTTTTATGCTTGTGTATTTTCGAGTGCTAATGGTGGATTATAACTTAATAAGTGGACGTGCTCGAGTGTAGTAAAGTGATGTAACAAGGCTAAACATGTATTTTCATGTTGTTTCAAAGCTTGTAGCCTCTTGTAAAGTCTCCACTAGTTTACTAGGGCATGACTTGGACTTGACCGTGAATTACTTTGATAGATAGACTATGACTTTTTTGACGCAATTTATTTACCTCCTGAATCATAATACTATTCCGAATAAAGGATTCTGTATCCATGGTCATGCTTGAAACAAATAAAATTAACAAAATAATTCTTATCTATATTATTCTGTGAAAGGAGTTTTGGCGCCAACGCGGAAAAAACATGTCGACTCGTTGGATTATTTTCCTAAACTTGTGTATTTTCGAGTGTTAATGTGTACTAAATGGTGAATTATTATTCATTAAGTGCTCGTAAACGTGCTCGAGTGTGGGAAGTGATATAACGAGGTGAAACGTGTCTTTTCGTGTTATTTCCAAGACTCCATAGGAGCCTCTTGTAAAGTCTCCACCACTTTACAGGGGCATGAGTTCGACTTGACCGTGACTTACTTAGCTTGACTCTGACTGTGACTATGACTTGTTTGACGCTATTAAGACAAAGTAAACTGTATAATATTACGAGTAAAGGACATTGAATCCAAGCTCATGAAGATTTTAACAAAAAAAAAAAAAAACTGAAATAATTTTACCAATTTTATAATGACGTAAAGAATACTTCTTTTCTCAAAAGGTTTTTTGCATTTTATTCTCAGACTAAATAAATATCAATGATTTTATTCAATCTAACAATAAGAATACAGAAGACAGTGACTCAACTTTTAACACACATAAAAACGATCTAAATAATGTTTATAATACAAAAATGTGATACCTACATACCTTGCTGTGTATCTATTCACTATGATAAGTAATCAAGTATGATTCAAGATCCTAAAATTGTATTACTATTAAAATGAAGCCACCGATTGAACCAAAGAAAGAAGATTGCTGCAACAGTGGCTGCAACCCATGTATTTTTGATGTGTATGACAAGCAGCTTCGACTTTACAAATCATACATTGAGAGTGGTGAAACTTCTAATCTAGGGTTGGAAAATGCTATGTCTCAATTAGAGTACAAACAATACTATGTAATAGACAACATTGATGTTTGCAAACAACACAGATTGTTATTATTTAAAATAAATGATTTAGAGGCTGTTAAACGAGTATTTTGGTATCCGGGTGAACATTTTCTAGTAAAATATCAGTCTGAAAAAGATACTTGCACTCGTGCTTATACACCAATAAAATTTGAACACCTGGTGCTAAATCGTGATTATGATTTTGCAATAATTGTCAAAAGATATATTAATGGACTTGTATCAAATTATTTATGTGATTTGCAAGTTGGAGACTCCAGTCTTTGGCGCGGGCCATATGGACATTTTCAGATAAATTCTGAAAAGTTTTATAGATTAGTTATGATTGCACAAGGTACTGGCATAGCACCCTTATTTTCTGTCATAAAACATATTTTGAATGATGAAGACAATATGACGAAGATAATTTTACTGTATTGCTGTAGATTTGTAGATACCATATTGTTTAGAGATGACCTATACTCACTAAAGTCTTATTGGAACTTTGATTATGTAATATATTTAAGTAATTGTACAGATGTTCCTGTATTGAAATATAAAGAACCAATTTTAACAGCGAGACTTACTGTAAATGATGTATTAGATTTGAAACCATTTAAAGATAAAGATCAGTTTCTGTTGAGTGGTTCTGACAGTTTCATGATACAATACAGTGAAATTCTACAAGAATATGGTCCATGTGTAGACATTGTTAAATTTTAATAAAATGAATGAGACAAATTAATATTTATTTTTTACAGGAATACCCAACAAGGAGTGTTATGTTTGATAAGGTTCGTTTAATGTAGCTATGTGGATTCTACCATAACTCCTGACTGCCAGGGGCTTTACGGCTTACGGCCAACTCCTTACGTGGTCTCAAATAGCGCTAAAACAGCGCAGTTCGGAAAATCATGGGGAAGTGAACCCTCATGCTCCGTAAGAATGTAACATGTTTAATTCGTTTATGCTAAACTAACTACGCCCCGCGGTTTCACCCGCGTTGTAGTGACAAATGGTGGTGGTGATGATGATGAAAAGTAGCCTATGTCACTCTGGCCCTTGAACTATATAGATCAACTTGAATAAAAATTAAATTAAAATTATAAGATACGTTGCTGTGCTGCGTAAAAGAGGAACAAACAAACAAACACACTCGCATTTATGATATTAGTGTGATAAGCACTACTTCTATGCTACTTATTCTGTGAGTGGCACTCGTATTCAATGTCAGTTTATATGCGTAGCGACAGAAATAAGGACTAGTCACAGATCTACTACCTATAGATTTTCAATGAGCGTGGCTAGCTCAGTGCCTCTCGCTTCAACAAGGTGTGTTGCCACATTAAAATGATTTGCTATAAGTTAGGGTAATTTACCTACTATGATGGGTAGTGAATCTTCAATGAGTAGTTTGGAAACAATACTACCTTTTAAATATTTATATTTTATACACTATCTGCTGCAACCCGCGGAGCTACCTGCAATTTTCTGGGTAGAAAAGTACGTTGTCTGTCCCCATGACACACCCCTATCGTCCTGACAAAATTTGACTTAGCCCATGATCTAAGAAAACAAGGTCTAGCAATTTGAGAGTGGTCCCGCAATGACGTCACTGTCCAGTTGCCACTTTATTCAATCAGCTGTTACGTGGTGTATCGTCATCTCTCTCAAACCTGTTGTAAATTGACATTATGACATCATTGCGGAACGCCCACGTAAACATTTTTTCTCGGATTGCTATACCTGGCTGAGTATATTATTATACCATGACTTAGCCATTTCCTCGTAAAAACAGACAGAAAGTTACTTGCGTTTTTATTATAATTATTTGTTAGGATTAGAATATAGTACTAGAAAAAAGGTTGAAAAGTAACCATAGCATGATTTTTTATAATTAATAAAATATAATAAAAAAGTCAGAGTTAAAACGGAACGGGGGTCCCTCATGCAACAAACGTTAAACGTATTTTTGGATTTGTTCTAGTGTAAAAACGGTAATCCGTACAAGCGTCAAATTTAGCGGATTATAGTGAACATAAGTAAAACAACAAATAATAAACACTGGCCAAGTGCGAGTCAGTGACAAATTTCTGTTTACCACTAAGCTAAGCAACGTCGGGCGCGGTCGGTACTTGGATGGGTGACAGCCTGGGCGTGATGTTGTCTTTTTGCACAACTTTTTGTATTTTGTGATTGTAAAGAACTCTCAGCGCGCGAGCCCGACTCGCGCTTGGTCAGTTTAGTTTTTTCATGAATGGAATTATGTATAACATTCCAAATAATTAGATAAATAGACTCTTTAATGTTTACAGTACAAATTTCACGAACAGCGCGTAGCTTTTTGAATCGGTTCGCCGAAATCGCCTTTTGCTTTTCCAGCTTCATAACTGTGGCCTCATTAATATATATTTAATATTAACATTCACCATATTCATATGGGCATAAAAGGGTCGGTATTTTGCACTTCTTGCAATGTGCCAGCTTTTTTCAGCAATGTGACAGGATCAGTTGGAAACCTGCAGAACGAATAATTTATGTTAGTTGCGGTGGGTAATTTCTTTCATAAACTGGCAACATTCATAATTTATTTTCTAAGTGAATAATTTGATAAAATTCATAGAATTAGACCACAAATCGACCTAAAAATGACTAATTATGAATAAAATATTTGCGAATTGATATCCTGTATTTATTTAGGTGATCGTTACAAGCTTTATATGTTTACTTACGTGTGAAATGATATTTCATCGTATTTTCGCTCACTGCGCTTCTTGCAGCCCAAAATGCTACAACCAACCATTGTAAAATATCTTTTACAATTATTTCTCAGAGGAAACACGCATTTATCACATTAAATCACCAAAAAAAGGCAATAAATATAATTCAGACCCGTTTTGTTTGTCACTGATTATTACAGATTTTGACACTTGAGGTACCAAAAACAGGTCACGTCGATAAGGACAACAAAATCTATTTATGTCCTTTTCGTACTTGTGCTGAGCCATATCAAGTTGTCTCTTTCACTAAAATATATTGCCGATCTGGTTGTGTATATCTGTGGGACTAGTCCATTTTCTTAGCATAGAGAACAGCTGGTGGGCGCCTTCACTTCTTAGTATGATTTTTGGCGCCAATAACATGGAAAAAAACATGTTGGGTCGTTGTATTAATTTCCTAAACTTGTGTATTTTCGAGTGTTAATGTGTACTAATGGTGAAGTAAACTTGTCTAATATTACGACTAAAGGACTCTGTATCCACGGTCATGAAAATTTTAAAAAAAAAAAAGCCTGATGGATTTTGGCGCCAACTTGGAAAAAAACATGTCTGCTCGTTCTATTATTTTGCTAAACTAGTGTATTTTGGAGTGTTAATGTGTATTATTGGCAGATTATTATTTATTAAGTGCTCGTGAACGTGCTCGAGTGTGGGAAGTGATATAATGAGGTGAAATATGTCTTTTCGTGTTGTTGCCAAAATTTCCTATAAGTTTCTTGTGACTCCACCACTTTACTGGGACATTTGTCAAAGACTGTGACATGAGTTTGACTTGACCGTGACTTACTTGCTTTACTGTGGCTATGACTTGTTTGACGCTATTTAATACTATGTAAACTTGATTGATATTACGACTGAAGGATTTTGTATACATGGTT
This sequence comes from Agriopis aurantiaria, assembly GCA_914767915.1. NCBI lineage: Eukaryota > Metazoa > Arthropoda > Insecta > Lepidoptera > Geometridae > Agriopis > Agriopis aurantiaria. The sequence continues at coordinate 13,517,274 of OU611989.1, read as the reverse complement.
ATGAAAAAAAATTACTTGTCAAAACGTAAACCTCCTCATCATAAAAATTGTTTGCAAGTGTGTTTGCAAGCATGGTATAATAATAATATACTCCGCCAGGTATAGCGCTCCGAGAAAACGTGTCACGTGGGTGACTACCACTGAGGTCATCAATGTCATGGATATACGTACAGACGTACACGTGCCTATGCAAGAGCAGAATAAGTAATTTATAACAAGTTCGAGAGAGATGACGATACAGCTGATTTTCTGTATTACCAATAGTGTGAAATTGTATCGCCCCAATCTCCGTATATTACCTGATAATCAATGTGGTTTTGATATAAATAATCTAAATTCGTGCTTAACAGGCTTAACTTGAATTGCTTTGCTTGAGCGGACAAAACAAATGACAAGTGAGATGCTTTAAGTATTTTATTTAATAGATTAGTAGCTAATTTGTTTCCCAATATCTGTTTGTTGCAATAAGTGGCAACTGGACAGTGACGTAATTGAGTGTCAACTCCCAGAGCGCTAGACCTTGTTTTCTTGGATCATGATTGCAAGCACTACGTTCGTGGAATGAATACTTTGAATAGGTATATAAGTTAAATAGCTACAGTACATGAAAATATTTTAGTACTTACCAATTTTAATTTTTGGGTGTAGCAACACTGGCAATCTCTTTAGGTATGGATTATTTCGCGCCGGCGCGAAACGTGTTTGCTTCTAATTTCATAAACATATTTCTTATTATCACACGTAGTGTTTAGAAATAAAATACTTATCACATTTACTATGTGAAAGTTGCTCTACCAATAATAAAAAACAACGCCACCAAGACATTATGTGTAAACATAATTTTAAGAAAAAACCTATATCATGCATGCTGTCGCTGATGTAAGTCGATAAAGTCGGTCGGTACAGAGACAGACTGAACTAAGTGCGCTCGATAAAAATGGGTTCCATAGTGTTGAAAAGCTTATCTATCCTTTTAGGAGTGTTTTTCATTTTTGTTGGAATAACAAAGCTATCACCATTCATTTCTAAGGAATTGCACAAAGATTTGGTGAGTTTTTATTACTAGACTAAAACAGAAAGGTCGGACGGTGCATTGAATTTTTTTGTAGCAGAGCGATGTGAATAGTTATTTTGGTATTTGGCTTGCGGCCTACTCCTACGACTGCTCGAGCTGTCTTCTTTTGATAACGAGACGCGTTTGTTAATTTAGAATAGAATATTAATAATCATGATAGGTATTGCATGAATAAGAACTATATTATTGCCTGCAGTAGCATGATACCTGTAGACTTAGAAGTATATCATGTCTAGTTAGTTCTAGTTACACGTTATTTATTTATGCAAGCTATTGCCCGCGTAGACTACAGATGATCTTAGCAGTGATAGCAGTTGACTAACAGCTAGTCACTCCACCATGGTCGGCGTACCAAGGTGCAACCGATGATTGAGTGCGACTATGTTTTGAACAAAGTTAAACAATGTTGATACTTTGAATTGTTTGAAATATAATATGACAGATTATCTTAACTTTTACTTAATCTCTTTAATGGTCTGTCTACACGTTTGGTAGATAGGTACCTATTTCTGGGTACCTTTAAAATCTTTTTACTAGTTCTATTTATTTATTTAATACTTATTTGCACACTTACAAATTTTAATAATGTAGATATGCACAAATATACCTACTTATTGCTATAAGCCTGTTAACTGCATTTTTTATATTTTCCAAGTATAAAATCGTAATCCTACATAACTACGGCAACAGGCATTAGAGGCATTTATGGGCAAACGTCAACATGTGGGCGTCATACTACAGGTCATACGTTAGTACCTATTGGGCCGCCAAGGCTTGTATAGTACTTTTCTCGAACATTGCGTGGATATTTATGTAAAAATGTACCTAATGCAACTACAGTACGCAAGTCTTTATGAAAATTACCTATCTGATTTACGGTGCACCTAGACTGACTTCACACTTACCTATATATACTTATATACTGAGACTTTCCCATACCAAAGACGGGATAGACAGCAGCAGCGGCGTTTTGTTATAGGAACCATGCACTAGATAGGTACAACAAATATACCAAGGTATCCATCCCTAGACGACATACATATTCAAGGATATCACTGGATATCAGTCTAGCTTTGGGTCGTATCCATTTGTTTTCTTTTACTTTGGCACAAACACTGATATCGCGAAAAAAATATCAGTTATTTAGGGGTATACTGTTTATCCCAATTTTTGTGGTCATAATAAAACAAATGTTTTAAATATTTTGCTTCGCAAAATTAAGCCACTCCGACGCATCCGACAAACGCGTACGGCTGCAATCGGCCGCGATGCACGGAAGTCTACCTTCAACATCAGGCGAGCTAACGGTCAAACGTAAGCCTATTTCTAAATAAAAAAAGTGCGAGTCGAGCTCGCGCGTACCGTACCACCACATAAAATAACAAAACTTAATATAAAACATAATTATCTTTTTTAATTTGGCTGATAAGCTACTTAAATTATTAACTACTAGCCGACCTGACAGACGTTGTCCTGTCTTAGAACTGTCAAACACGCAAAGTCAAAATAGTAAATCTTATTTTTTTACACCTTGGGTTACATTATTGGAGTTTCAGTAAGAATCCCTTTTTTTTTGAAAATATAATATAGCCTATGTTACCCAGGGACAGTTTTTTCAAATCGGTTCAGTAGTTTCGGAGCCTATTCAATGCAAACAAACAAACAATCAATCAATCAAATCTTTCCTCTTTATAATATTAGTATATACTAAAGTAAAAAAAACCGGACAAGTACGAGTAGGACTCGTGCTCTGAGGGTTCCGTTGGACGGATTTTGAGAGGGCGTGATCAAAAAAAAAAAAACTAAAATTGAAATATTGAAAGACAAACTTAACTTTGTAGTTGACAATAACGTTCTTCCGTACATAACAACTACAAAATGTAAGTTTGTAATTGCAAAACAATATTTTCTATATGATATAAGCTCACGGATTTATTCCTTTATATTATGTGCTGTAAGACCTTGCCTCTTGCCAAATTTAATGATTCTAGGTCAACGGCAAGTACCCTATAGGTTTTGATTCCCTTGTGAAATAGCAAAATATGCGACATAAACGTATATCTTTTGACTGCGTTGATTTACAAGTTATTTTTTTACAGCCGAAAAAAACCGGTTCAATATAAATTTCAACTTGATACCTTTACGCATTACCTTTACAGACGGACAACGAAGTGATCCTATAAGGGTTCCGTTTTTTCCTTTTGAGGTACGGAACCGTCAAGCCCAGGCGGTCACCCATCCAAGTACCGACCACGCCCGACGTTGCTTAACTTAACGTAGGTTCTATTTCTTTTTACAGCGAAAAGAATACGTGAGGTATGCTAAAGTGTTTCCTCTAACTGACACATTAGATTTCAAATTACCGTCGAAATGGTACAGAAGGACTGTGGGCTCACTCGAAATAATTTTCGGGTTAGCTTTAGCAGCATTTCCAAGCCGTAAGTACATATACTAAGAAAAAATAAGATAGTATGAAGTTGTATAATAGTAGATCGGGCAATTAAATAACAAAACTACTTGCAATAATTACTAGTCATTTACATCTATCAAACCTTGCCAACTTTGCTTCACCTTGGTAATTAAAATGTACCTACCTTTAAGTAAACTGAAAACGAATAATGTGGTATTATTGCTTTGCGTTTTACCCGGAATAAAGGTCATCACCCATTAGACCTACTCAACACCAACTCGGCTAAAAGCATTGAATTGTTATTCAAGTCCAATATCAGAATTTAAATAACAAACAAGGAGTATACGACGCGACGCCGATGTGTTGTATTAGAATATAAGTACGGCGTACTCAGCTGCATTTACACTTGTAAATTTTGTGTATGCTGCATCACTAGGACTTACGGAAGTAACTTACGACTGTATTTTAACATGAACTAAACTGGCTAATAAATATTTACGTAAAATGTCGCGCGTAAGTGCTTCATTACATTTCAAATAATTTAGGCAAGTTGAGGCTAAAACCGTAAGCCGAAGAAAAAATTATATTATAGAAGTGTTTACACTTTTAAATATCGTAAGTTATTTACGTAAGCTATAATTATATAAGTGAGCAAAAATACAAGTGTAAAGACGTCCTTACATTTGCAGACAAAATAAGAAACACAGCCAACATAGGCCTTCTCCTGTTGATGGTTTTGGCTGCGTACTCCCATGTGATGGTGGGCGATCCTTTCGACCGCTGCGCGCCGGCACTTGTCTTCTTCTTCATGCTCAGTGGAAGACTCGTCGTGTGGTAAGTAACAGGACAAACTAAAACCAAACCAAAAAACCAACCAAAACAAAACCACCAAAACCAAACAAACAAAAAAAAACACCAAAAACAACCACCGAATGAAAACTATTTATTGCAACCATGCAATTTTACCCGCGATTTTCGGGTTTTCCGTATTTTGGACGCAGGCAAGATTTCGAGTCCCATATAGTACGGTATACGCCGCGTAAAGCGTGGGCCACACAGAAAAGACGTAGGATTCGTAATTAAATTAAAACGGATAGAGCGTCGCTTATATTTTCCGTTTTGCATCTCCTGTGTAAATAATTTTTTGCAAGAGCCCAGAGACCCTCACAAAGAGCTTTGCTAAGCAAAAGGCAAAATAACTACTACATGAATTCAAGCATTTATTTGCTTTGACAGCTGCAATACCATTGCAAAAAAAGCTTCATTAAAACCACGAATTCTGAAACAGAATACAGATTTTATTAATAACACCAAAAATTACAAGTCAGATCTCTTTCGCTAGGATTTTGTAACGTAAGACTGTAGCAGTTACTCGTTATACTTCAGTTAAATATTAAAAGATGTTTATTTTATTTTATTGTAGCTGTCAGAGCAAATAAATGCTCGGACCGTGCATAGGAACCAGACTTGTTCTGTACGGTTCATAGTACATAACTCAATGTATTATAATACTCAAAACTTAAACTATTAATAATAACAGCAATGTAAACAAACCTTGCTGCCAAAATGTCAAGTTTATATATACATATATATACAGGATGGAAACTTTAATAGCGACAGGTGCAGCAACCGTTACATGAATAGCTCGGTTTGATAAGACATAACATGGATTTTAGAGATTTAAAAAAGGCCATGAACAAAGGTGATTTTAAAAAGTTATCGATTCTGATCAATTTAGGAATCAAACTATGAGACCAACTTAGGTCAGAGTACTTGAAATTTCAGAAAAGTTTCCATCTAGTGTGGAGAAGTGGTATAAGAAAGACTTAAAAGAACAAACAACTTCAAAAAATAATAACACATGTTTGTACTTTATAATCTGCGAACATAAATTGTATAGAGGATATTGGGACACATATTCATCGCGCAAATAAAAATGTTCATTGATGTCATCATCTAAAAGCTCAGTAAAGAAGTGGCGGAGTATTCGCCATAGTCACAAAGAGCACATTTTTGACCACCAGACACACTTTTTTTATTTATTTTTTAACTTTTAAATTTTTCTCTTATGTTTTTAAACTGTTTGACATCAGTCATAAAATAAGGTTAACTCAATGCATCAAAAAATAAACTTTGTTCTAGCAGTGTGCTCGGCTGCGTGATCTAAACAAAACTAAGATTCATGTCAAAATAAATTGTTGGTAACTTTATAGAGGTATTGAAGAGGCTTTACTTAGAATATTTAAGCCCTTTTAACACAAACATACTTTTTGTCATTTTATATTATTATTTCAATACAATATGCGTTGGTTTATCAAATTCTCGCAATATTTTATGAAATGATAGAACATCTAAATGCACCTTGACCAATTTTGTATGATGTAAACACTATAGTTACGAAATAAAATTAGTGGCTTATCGCATTTGCACAGTCGAATGTTAGGCTGGCAGCGCGCCAAAACCACCATGACGAACTGCCGTGTCGTTCGTAATGTATATTCCAGTCAATCGGGAGTCGGGACCAAAATATCCAATTCATTATGTATTAATTGAGCCTTGAGTCTTTAAAATCTTAAACATTATCGATCTACACGCTGACTCGACCCACCAAACTGTGACTAGCCAAAAATACTGATTTCAATGTCATCATTTTGTGTATAACAATCCTGTAGGCGGACAAAAATATTCCACATTGTCTGATGAAACGTTTGATGACCGCATTTTTGTCATACCTTCGCCATGATATTTCACCAAATGATTTTCTTTCAGGTATCAGACTAGCCGCAGGGAAGAGTTAGAGAAAGGTGCGGCCACACAAAACGGCAATGGTCTCAAGAGGGACTAACCCAAGATTCTAGAAATAAAATTTATCAGTCACACGTGTCTAGTTGGATCATGAACATTTTATTTTTAAATATACGAGTAATTCGGTTGAGATAGGCGTGACTGGTTTTGAAACCCGGTGAGTGAGACGCGCGGTTAAAGCCTGTCGCGCACGGGTGACTGTTCGTCAGACTAATCAAGTCTATGAAGATAATATATGGAGGTGGATAATACAATACATCTCCATCAAGTCGCAAAACAGTCACGGTGAAAAGTCACCTGTGCGCGTTAGGCCTATAGTAGAATAGGCATGATTCCTAATGTTTACTTTATTACAAATAACCGGTTTAGCGATGAAGTAAGTAAATACATTACACATACTGAAAAAATAATTTGAATTGGCTGATAAATCTCTGAGATATGAGTATTTAAAGTTTTAGGTGGGGATAGAGAGGGGGGGGGATGTTCTATCCCTTTCTCGCAAAGCGTGTGTTAGTATAGCATTTGTATGGCGCTCCTGAGCCGTGACGTCACGGCTCAGTATAGTGCGCTCTCTGTCTAGCATGAAAATAAATTAAATTAAAATGCTTATATCTTATTTATTTTTGAACTAATTTTGATTTTGTTTTCGTTGATGGGCTCTATTTATGATCAGCTTTTTTATGAGGTAATAAAAAAATATTAGTCATCATGCCTACTGAAAATCGCGGAAATGTTCTACAACTTATTATTATTAAAAATCACTCTGTGATTCAAGCTAGTCATTTGATCTTTGTTTGCTATAAGGTCATTATTATAATTTAATTAGTTTAAATTGATGACTGCAACTTTGTAAATTAAACATGGGCCATCTGATTGTCTAAAATTTGATCAAACAAAACCATTTAGTTTATATCTACCGCTACCTCTGTAGGTGAATGTGCCGCAAAGAGTATCTGTAGTTATACCTAAAAGTGATATTAATTTAAGCGATACATGATAGGTTCATTTTGTAAGCGTGAATATGTCGTTTGTGTGAGTAGTAATCATAAATGTAGGATCGAACCACCCGGGCCCGCTTATTGGAGGGTAGTTGTAGCTAATGTTAATTGCACGATAGGAACACTTATTTAATAATAATACTGCACAATTTTTATGATAAATATAATTTGCTCAATTGTAGTAAACACGTCCCACTGCTTTTTAACAATAGTTAACAAAGTGTGGCGAGAACCAAAGCTTACATTTTATATAACAAAGCAATAGTTTCATTTGATTGTATTAATAATTTACTTTGTTATTATTATATTACGAATTTATATGCTTAAATACATCTTAATTTGTTAATTTATACAACGTTTATGTACTTATAGGCGAAAAACATGTATGTGCGAGTGTGAGTGTGAATTTTTAGTATAATATTTATTCTGTGTGATTGATTGTCAATGAATAAATGATTGGAGTACTAAATATATTGTTTTATTTAACATAAAATTATTTTTTTATTTTATTTTATTTTCATAGGAAAACTTACAGCTAGGTACAAAATTAAGTAAATAAATAAAACTAGAAGGCCAATTACAAGTTTTCACAAATAATAGAGGAGATAAATAACACTGTAGAAAACGGACTCGCAATAAGCATACAATAACAAGAAAAATTAAATACCTACATAGTGTAAAGAAAAAATAATACTATTAAAATATATACATACAAATCAATAAAAATAATGTAAACAAATATATAGGTATACATTAATACAGAGATCAAAATTAAGAAATACTTTTTTTTTTTTTTTTTTTTGTTAACCTATACTGTCCCACTCCTGGGCAAAGGTCTCCCCTTAGAAATACTTATTTAACAAAAAAAAAAACACTTATTTGAAATACTTTACGTTTACAAGCTGCTTCAGTTTAAACGCAGAGGTATTGAACAAGTCAATGTCAATTTCCCTAGCCAGAGTGTTGAATGTACTGCATGCCCTTATTGAAAAACTATTTTGCCTGTAATTGCAACGCACGGGTGGGACGTATAGGAGATTCGGCCTTCTTATCGTGGTGGCGGGTGTGCGTAGTCTCAGCTGCTCGAGCAACTCCGGACAGTCAATTGTACCATTTGCTATATTCAGGAGGTAAGCCATGTCTGCTACTCGTCTTCTTTCATGAAGCGGTAGAATATGGAATTTTTTGCACCTGGTGGAATAATCTGGTAAGAAAACTTTAGCACGATACTGTAGATATCGTAGGAAACGTTTTTGAATGCCTTCAATACGAGTAATATAAATGGCATAGTTCGGGTTCCACACTTGAGAAGCATATTCAAGGTGGCTTCTCACGTACGCGCAATACAATATTTTGAATGTCTTAAGAGATAGAAAGTCTGAAGACATTCTTAAAACAAATCCTAAAGCCTTTGAGGCTTTATTTACTGCACTGCCAATATGCTCATCAAAAAGTAGTTTTGAATCAAAAATGACTCCTAAATCCTTGATTGTAGAAACTCTCGATATGGACGAGTTCTGTAGACTGTAATTAAAGCAGATAGGCTTTGGCTTGCGAGTATAGGAACAAACAAAGCATTTGGATACGTTAAGGTCTAATTTGTTCAGCAAACAGTAATTCTGAAACCTATCTAGATCTTCTTGGAGACGTGAAGCGTCAACGATAGCCCGTATCGGACAGAGAACTTTCATATCATCGGCGTAAAGAAGGATCTTAGAAGATTGAAAACAGGAAGAAATGTCAAACACAAATATTATAAAAAGGAGGGGCCCAAGCAAAGATCCTTGAGGAATTCCTGAAGGAATGCTCATCGCCGCAGATGTATAGCCATTGAGTACTACGGTCTGACATCTGTTTTGTACGTACGAAGTAAACCACCTGAACAAATTTCCTCTGATACCGACCGCTTGCAGCTTGCGCATCAAGATCACGTGATCTATGCGATCAAAAGCTTTACTGTAGTCAGTATAAATAACATCTACTTGGGATGGTTCAGACATGTATTTTGACAGATATTCGCTACATAACAAAAGATTAGACGTAGTAGACCTGCCCTTGAGAAACCCATGTTGATGTTCGCAAAGTGCGTGCTTAAGAGATGAGTATAGCTGCCTATATACAATTTTTTCCAGCACTTTGGCAAATATGCACAATTTGGAAATTGGTCTATAATTTTCTATTAAATCTTTTGGCCCTTTTTTATGTATGGGTGTTATGAATGCAGTTTTCCATATCTTAGGTACTGACCCTTCATTCAACGATCTTTGGTATAGCAATTTTAACGGTATCGCCAGACTTTTAGCGCAGCTACTAATAAATATTGGAGGCACGTTATCTGGTCCTGCAGATTTATTGAGGTCCAATGACTTCAGAAGTTTTAATACCTCCGACTCCAGTACATCAACAGAACCAATGTCAGTGGGAGGGTCAAATAAATCGAAGCCATGTGAAGTGAAAACACCATTATCTGCAGAAGGTTGAAGAAAATTGGACTGGAAGTACTCCCCAAACATATTACAAATATCTTCACCTTGATCAGAGGAGCGTTGGCCAAGTTTCAGCACTGACGGATACGCGTTAGATTTCTTTTTGGTTTTTACATAAGACCAAAAAGCTTTAGGGTTATTGACAATACTGGATTCAATGTTTGCAATGTAGTCTTTAAACATATTATTTTCCATGACTTTAGCCCGCTCCCTCAAGGTACTAAAGGAGTTGAGGTCACTCATGTTGCCATACTTCTTATATTTTGTCCGGTATTTATGTTTTTCACTCAAGAGTTTAATTAAGGGTGTTTTATACCACAACGGATATTTACGCAAATGAGTCACTATTTTAGAGGGAATGAAAGCATCACGGAGTTCATTTAAAGTAGAGTAGACGAAACTAACAGCATCATCAAGGCACCTATTATGAACCTCGCTGTGCCAGTCTATTTCGTTAAGCTTAGTTGAGATAGCCTCATAATCACCCGAGTGATACAGATACTTCAAATATGGTTTACATTGCAATGAATGAAATTCGAGAAAATCAGCGTTTATGCTAAGTGATTTGTGGTGGAGATCCTCCGGTACTAATGGACTGTCAGAGTGCTTAACTGAGACATCATTATTAGATAAAACTAAATCCAAAATCCTATTATTAGTATTCGACACAGAATTGTACTGAGATAAATTACATAAAACAAAATTATCAATCAATTCGAATTGATACGTACCTTCAATATTATAGGGCTGATACGAGCAGCCGTCATCAGAAAGCTTGATGTTGCAATATAAACATATATATTCAATTCAAGTACCTACATTTTACTTAGTTTTTCATGGATTTTACCAAACATAATAAAGTATACAATTGAGAACGAAATATTAACTTTCTTATTCATATTAATTATGCTTCGTCAACTTTTCGCTGAAGAAAAGGTGGCACAATGACATGCGCTAAATCAGTAAGCACATTTGACCAAAGCAAGTAATAATATTACCTTTTAATACGTTGGTTTGATGAAGTAAATGTATTCATACTGTCATAGATAAACTGTATAGCACTGCAAGCTAAAAACTGAAGTTGCTCTAAATATAAACCCCCTGAAAACTCGCAACATGTCATAGGTCAGTGGAAATCGCACACTGAGTGATTCACGCGATCTTTCTTGCTTCACACCCACAAAATGTGAACTGAGCTACCTTCCGCGGTGTTTTCGAGAAGCTACAACATGGGGTTGTTAAAAGGCGAGTTAATAAACATAAGGGATCGGCAACGTAGTTGTGATGCCTCTGGTATTACAAGTATCCATAGGTGACGGTGACTGCTTACCATCAGGCGCCCCGTCTGCTTGTTTGCCACCTATGGCATTAAAAAAGATTAAATAGACTCACGGTGGGGCCATTTTATCTAACCAAATTATAATCATCTGCATATAAATAGAATATTAACTAACATAAAGATCACATACGCTTTTAAGCCGGATCACGGCCTGTCTGAAGCAGTTCCAGACCATTCTTCAAGTTTGTGATGGCTGTTTTTACATCATCATAGTTGAGGGCACTGCTAGCCCATTTACAGTATTTCTGTGCCTTAGCTATCTGATCGGGGGATAGTTGTGGTATAGCAGAGGAGCTATCACCATACAATGGAGTAGGAGGTGCTGGTTGGGGTTGTTGAGATGGATCATAAGGTACGAAACCTCCAGGATTAGGATCGGGAGTGTATGGCACAGGTGGAAGTTGAGATGCAGCCTTCATTGCAGCACTAGGGTCTGGGAAAGAGTTGCTGCCGAAGCTGCTGGGTGCAACAGGAGGTGTAGCGGGATCCACGGTGAACCCGGGCACTTGAGGTGTATTTTCTGGTGGTGGCTGTATGCTGGCTGAATCGCTGGTGGAGTCTTGGTCACCGTCTTCTGACTGCATTGGACCTGAATACAAAAAGATTTTGAAATAAATAAATTTATTATGTACATTTTAAATGGCCTAGGACACAGCTTGGTTGATTCATATTTCAACTGATAATCAAATGGCTAGGGATCAGTTGACATGACTGCAACTCCTTACATCATCAACTATTAACTTTTATTATTGTTGACTCCTTATATCATCAACTATTTGCCAGTGAAAGTCCTGTCAAAAATCCCTTTCTCCTAGACTCTGCGATCCTACACACATCGCCGTTTATATACAAGATATATATATCTCTTATATTATTAGTATAGTGAATTTTATATTCTGCATTTTGACTTGTGTATTTAATAATAATATTTAGATAGCCTGTTCGTCCAGTTCGTAGTCAAACCTGCTGTCTGCGCTTGGGGGTGTGGGTTCGATTCCCAAACATTTATGTGATGAACATTTGTGTTTGTTCTATATCTGGGTGTTAATATCTATTTAAGCATGTATTTGAAATATATAATTATGTATGTTCTCCGGCAGCCATCTCACAAGCTTTGCTTAGTTTGGGGTCAAATGATCGTATGTGCACAAATGTCTCAAATATTTATTTATTTATTTAAAAATAATGATAGATATGTATTGACATGGAAATAAATAAAGAAAATGTACTACATTAGCAACCAGAAACAAACTGATCATAAGTTGCAAATAAACTACTACACTAGTTTTCCTTATTAAATAAAATCAGAATAGTAATAATAAGGATGTAGAATAATCAGTAAAAATATCAAGCTATAAATATAAATACAGTCAAAATACAGCCCACAAAAGCACCCAAGTACGTCTTTCTCAAGTAACAAGCAAGTGTGTGGAGCCTGCACTGTGACTTGCACATTTTGTCCCTTGAGAAGGTGCACAAAGCTATTTTGACAATGTATTATTAAAACACCTGTGGTTATTACCCATGTCTTTATCCCACTCATTTCTTGCTTGGCCAATTAGAGTTAAACTCAGCTTAGAATCGGTTAAGACCGGCTGCAAGGAGTGCAAGATACGGACAGGTGCCATAGACTCACTTGTCCTTTACGATCGTATGTGCGCTCTGTATATACTCGATAATTATATCTGGTATAGGTCCATTTTTAGAAATAAGCTCTTTTCCACTAGCTTTAGTCATACAATGCTATTCTAAAATTTGCTTTGACTTTTTGTGATCAATATTTTATATGACTGTAAATTGTAGGAATACTATATTTTAAACTTATTGTAATATTTATAATAGACATCAACATTGTCTACTTGGACTAATTTTATAATTTGTAATAATGTTAACTACATAATAAGTGTAAGTGGCATCAGTCGGTCTTGTTAATGTTCAATAAATAAATAAATAATGACTTCAAAAAATCATTGGACAGGAGAGTTGCACCACCGTTCCACCCCTAAGCTGTTTCTACACATCCCGATACTAGCGTGGCTTCGAATTTTGTTGCTTACATATTTTGTCTTTCTACTGGTTCAGTACTAACGGTTTCGTACATAACCTAAAATGTATTCGTACCAAACTGTTTATGCAGAAAGTAAAAAAAACTTACAAAAATCATTATTGAAAATTGATTGGTTAGTGGTTTCATGGTGGTTGTTAAAAAACATACAAACAAGCTTATTTTATGTGCTTTTGTAATACATACCAGGCACAGGAGTTTCATTATTTTTCAAGCAGTTGTGAATGTATGCAGCTTTCCATTTGGCATACTTGCAGTTCTGGACAGCTTCATCTGTCAATTCTCCAAATGTGGTGAGCACATCGTATATCATGCCAGCAGTGTAAAATGCTTTCACAATATTCCTGTAAGACAAAAATAGGCTTGATAGTAATTTTCAAACAGTTTACTAACAAGTTCTTACGCAGCTTCTATAAAAAAAAAAAACTATTTACTGCTCCAGAAATTACTGTTTGTTTTATTTTTATTTTGCGATTACACATTGAAATTCAACTCTTCCAAAATAGTTGTAGTGTGGTTTTTCTATAGACATCCGTCATCTAGTCTACCTCTGACCATGGACACTGCAAATTGTTTGTAAAATCAAGAATTAAACTTGAATTTTTAAAAAATACAGAGATGTGAAACTATGGTAATCTTCGTAGAATAAACTTGCACTTATTTGGCTTACTTATTAAAGTTTCCTTCTCTGTCCTGTTTATCAGCATACATAAAAAGTTTTAAGGCATAGTTCTCAAGATGTGCTTGTGCAGCTACTTCATTTGAAATTGCTTCATTATCTTTGTTTATTTTCTTGCACTCTTCTAACCAGTCCATTAGAGCTGAAAAAAATAAGATGTAGGTGGGATGTCAATTATTGTTTTTTTTTCAGTGTGTTCTTGCTAATGTGTAATTCTTACCCACTAAAACTTTTGTTTCTTCTGGCGTCTTCTTTGTAGTAATTTTTAGGCCAACTTGCAAGGCATGTAGTCTGCACCAGTAAGCCACAACAGGGTCTCTGGTATCGTGTTCTTGTGAAGTCTTCAAGTAGTGCTGTATAGCTTTCAAGCTTGGAGGACACTCAGGAATAGAAGCCATTTTGACGACAGAAAAAACCCTAAGCAAAAGAAGAAAGTGCCTGGAGGTAGATAGTGTTCCTTTCGTGAAACCCCAGATAACAACTATACTAGTCGAATACTTGAAACGATATCTGACAAGTTCACAAAATTATCCTACTATACGTATTGCTTTTGATTGACTCATAACTTAAGTATGATTTATTTAATTTTATTTTTAATTATGTTTATTTTTACCACAGTGCGGAGCTGTCTTGTCCATGCTGTGGTAATTTAGAACATTAGTGGCGGAACGCTCTAAGGCTGCTGACATCCATCCGCGCCTAACCAAAGAGATGAAAGAGAATGTAACTCGACGCTACGCCTAACTAAACTAATTAAAACAACATAACGTACTGTGTCAATATCCTCTGGTATAAGTGTTCTGTGGTCAATATCATCCATCAAAAATGTTTCAAAATAAAAAACATAACGTCAACAATAATTATTCTTTGAACATTATTAATAATTAATTTATCATTTCTTCGATAAATTTCACGGTAATATCTCTAATTTTATCAGTAGAGTGATTCAAAGTTTCTGTGTACCTATTTTAGTGTTAATTTGAACGCATGTGCCACCGTTTCAATTTAGCTACCTTCGAACTGAGATTTCATATTTTACTACGTATCGTTGCCCCCCACAAAGATTTCATACTATACTACGTGCCCCCGAACTGTGAACCCATAATATATTTATGCTAAGCTTTGTTCAAATTTCGGAGAAAAAACTCGTGCAGTTATCTAGGCCACGTAGTACAGCTTGAGTAAAGCCCGATGCAGACCTTGCGAAGTACAGGTGGCAAGTACAAGTAGCAAGTACCTACTAGATACTAGTAGTTAGTAGATACTTGCTACTTGTACTTCTCATGGTCTGCAATGGCATAATACTTAGGTGATAATTTGAATTTAGTTTAGGAATCGTGGTAATTTCTGGTAATAACTGTGATGATTACTTGTTTTGCAGTTGTTTGAACACTTTGAACTGATACAGGACTCACTACCTATATTATTATCACTGTATTGCAAGATGTCATTCAAGTTGCTGGTTGCAACGTGAGCGATGGAAAAGGTAATTTCATATTAAAACTGTTAACATATTCGTGTCCTACAACGAAAGAGAATGTAAACACAATGGTACCGTATTACTAATGACCATTACCCAATGAATAGACTTTTCGAATTAGCAATCCAAGGTATTTATTACTATAATATAATTACGATTTACCCTTAGTCTCAGATATGATAGTTTTCGAACACTTTTTTCGTTTACGTATTGTTCCATACATTTTAGTAAAGCGCCTCCAGCGGAAACGCGAAAGAACTAAAATCGGTAGTAAACGGCGGTATAGATTGCTTCACTATAGTACGAAAAAAATATCGAATACCTTTCAGCCCAGCAATGTATGGAACAATACGAAAACGAAAAAAGTTTTCGAATACTATCAAAACTTGTACTATGGGTAGAACAGAGTAGATACTTTTAAAGGTTTCGTACGGCGTACCGTACCCAAAGGGTGAAAACGGAACTCTATTACTAAGCTTACGCTATGTCTGTCAGTCCGTCCTACCTCTTAACGCTGGTCGGTTTTTTATGTTATTTCCCAAAAGCAAAGAAGTTTAAACCACTGCTGGAACACAGGCCTTCTCTCAGAGAAAGGATGGGCCCTAATTCATCATCATCATCAAACTTGCTTGGGCGATATCTCGGAAACTGTCGATCCTGGACTAGCAGTTCCTTCGCAAAAGTGATAGATCTCGTCGAGATCTTCATTTCGGATGACAGCTGTCAAACTTGCTTAGGTGATATCTCGGAAACCGTCGATCCTGGACTAGCAGTTCCTTCGCAAAAGTGATAGATCTCGTCGAGATCTTCATTTCGGATGACAGCTGTCAAACTTGCTTGGGCGATATCTCGGAAACCGTCGATCCTGGACTAGCAGTTCCTTCGCAAAAGTGATAGATCTCGTCGAGATCTTCATTTCGGATGACAGCTGTCAAACTTGCTTGGGCGATATCTTGGAAACCGTCGATCCTGGTCTAGCAGTTCCTTCGCAAAAGTGATAGATCTCGTCGAGATCTTCATTTCGGATGACAGCTGTCAAACTTGCTTGGGCGATATCTCGGAAACCGTCGATCCTGGACTAGCAGTTTCTTCGCAAAAGTGATAGATCTCGTCGAGATCTTCATTTCGGATGACAGCTGTCAAACTTGCTTGGGCGATATCTCAGAAACCGTCGATCCTGGACTAGCAGTTTCTTTGCAAAAGTGATAGATCTCGTCGAGATCTCAATTTTGGATGACAGCTGTCAAACTTGCTTAGGTGATATCTCGGAAACCGTCGATCATGGACTAGCAGTTTCTTTGCAAAAGTGATAGATCTCGTCGAGATCTTCATTTCGGATGACAGCTGTCAAACTTGCTTAGGTGATATCTCGGAAACCGTCGATCCTGGACTAGCAGTTTCTTTGCAAAAGTGATAGATCTCGTCGAGATCTCAATTTTGGATGACAGCTGTCAAACTTGCTTAGGTGATATCTCGGAAACCGTCGATCCTGGACTAGCAGTTTCTTTGCAAAAGTGATAGATCTCGTCGAGATCTCAATTTTGGATGACAGCTGTCAAACTTGCTTAGGTGATATCTCGGAAACCGTCGATCATGGACTAGCAGTTTCTTTGCAAAAGTGATAGATCTCGTCGAGATCTTCATTTCGGATGACAGCTGTCAAACTTGCTTGGGCGATATCTTGGAAACCGTCGATCCTGGTCTAGCAGTTCCTTCGCAAAAGTGATAGATCTCGTCGAGATCTTCATTTCGGATGACAGCTGTCAAACTTGCTTGGGCGATATCTCGGAAACCGTCGATCCTGGACTAGCAGTTTCTTCGCAAAAGTGATAGATCTCGTCGAGATCTTCATTTCGGATGACAGCTGTCAAACTTGCTTGGGCGATATCTCAGAAACCGTCGATCCTGGACTAGCAGTTCCTTAGCAAAAGTGATAGATCTCGTCGAGATCTTCATTTCGGATGACAGCTGTCTATAATAGGTAGAGACTCTGGCAAAGCTATAGTAATATTTTTGTGTTTCAGGCATGCAATCTCAACCAAACGCAGGACTTACAAATGTAAATGATACAAGTGCTGCAATGGTTCCTAATGAAGGTGGTGTAACATCGGATACACAAGAAGAAAAAGATTTTTAAGAAGATTTTCGAGATTGGTTTGTGTTTGCAATCTCAAAATTATGAGATTTATAGAAAACAATGTTGCTTGATTTTTGAAGTTACCAAAAGAATGTGAAGAAACTGCACATCTTTTGATGTTCTTCGATAAATTATTTGATTCGGTGAATGGATCTTACAGTGAAATTCTGGGAAGACATTTTTACTTTGCTGCTGTAACGCCGAAATCACCACATCAGAAATTTTGGAGTGAAGCTCTTCCAGTTTTAAGATCGTTACGATATTTAAATGACGGGAGGGAAAAGGTTGTTCGGTCCATAACAAGCTGGATTAAGACTAAAGAAGGATTCCAAATGCTTGTAAATTCTTTACACAAAAATCAACTTAACTATATAGTTAATAAATTTCAACCACAGGATGACAGGACCCATTAGAAAATATGTTTGGCTCCATATGGTCACTGAGCATATGCAATAGAATGCCTGGTGCATTTGTTTTTGAAAGCAAATATAAATCACTTTTAATAAATAATTTATCAATGGGTGATTCGCAAGGAGCGAATTGTGAAAAAGATACTTCAGCCGGCTTACAAACAATACGCGATTATTTTGATATTTGAGCTCAAAATCAAATGAAAAAGAAAATATCGAAATTGATGAGGAAGAGTTTATAATGAGGATCAGTAATCATCATCAGCCGGAAGACGTCCACTGCTGAACATAGGCCTCCCCCTTTAACCTCCACATTGAACGACAGCCCGCCTTTTGCATCCACTGGATACCCGTGACTCTCACAATATCGTCGGTCCATCTAGTGAGAGGCCTCCCTACGCTGCGTCTTCCGGTTCGTGGTCTCCACTCCAGAACCTTTCTTTCCCATCGGTTATCGGTTCTGCGATGGGCGATGGCAATGGCAATGCGATGGCAATGGGCGATGTGGCCCGCCCATTGCAACTTCAACTTGCAAATTTTAGCAGCTGTCGGTGACTCTGGTTCTTTGGCGAATATCCACCACGTTTCGGATCTTATCGCGCAAAGAAACTCCGAGCATAGCTCTCTCCATTGCCCGCTGTGTGACTCTGAGCTTTTCCAAAAGGCCAACAGTTAAAGACCACGTCTCAGTACCATATTAGTAAAGTAGTAGCAAATTCAATAGAACTAGTACTCACTTTATTCTTCATGACATATCTTTTTGAATTATCCAAATCGGACCATTACTTACGAAGATATTAAGTAATAAACATTATGCCGTTGCTGCCGCTAAAAGAAATGTACGTGGGTGCGTATGACGTCACTGGGACGGTCGCCGCCAGCTACCCGTTGGCCGCTAAAAGGCGCGCAGTGTTTTGGGTGGTTAATTGTGACTTTGATGCAAATTAAGTGCCCGATTTGTGTCTAATATTAGCTTAGTACAGTCTATACTAAATGCGTAACCCTGTATATAATAATGATCTCCTATCGGCTTAGAACAATCTATATGCCTAACCGTGTTTAATGACCTCCTTTCAGTATAGGACAGTCTATATGCGTAACCTTGTGTAATGACATATTTTTTTTGCTTAGTTCAATCTATATGAGTAACCCTGTATAATGACTTCCTTTCAGCTTATTAGTCTATATGTGTAACCCTGTATAAGACCTCCTTTCGGCGTAGTACAGTCGGTCTATTCCACTTTGATCCCTGACTGAAAATACCATTGTACCCCAGACATTTGTATTTGTGTGCGTGCTGCGGTGCGTGCGTACAGGCATGCGCACATACAAGCCGCACGATGTATCTTTCTTCGAAGATAACTTACTATTATATTTTTACTACGGTGGAGTTTTATCATCTCTTTTTACAACGGAGTACCATATTTTACGAAGTAGTAAAAAAAATAGTTTTTCTGGCGTTTTAATAGAGCGTTTTTATTTGTTTGTACATTTCGGCACTATTCAATATTTGTAAATAGTTAAAAGATCAATTAGACACAAATCGGGCACTTAATTTGTATCGAAAATCACAATTATCCACCCAAAACACTGCGCGCCTTATAGCTGCCAACGGGTAACTGGCGACGAACGTCCCAGTGACGTCACAAGCTATCACGCCGGCCGACCAGTGAATTTCGCTAGTAATTAGGTCATAACTTCGTTATTTTTTGTCGTAAAACAATATTTTTGCACTGTATGTTAAGGATTTCTTAGCTCTATAAATCTGCATTCTCAACTAAAAACGTTACTGATCCTCATTGATCCCATCAACACTCAATCAATGATGATGAACGCATCCACTAGTGATGTAGAAAATTGTGCAGCTGTTGGTTATTGCAGTGGATGGATAGTCAGAAAGGAAAAAAATAATATTTAGTTAACCACTGTAAAACCTGCAATAAAGACCTCGAAAACCATGAGGAACTACCATTCGTGGTCTCCACTCAAGAACCTTTCTTCCAGTTTATCGGTTCTTCGAGCGAAATGGAACATAATTATAATACATAATATTACCTATGATTTTAGACAAACACAGTAATTTTTTTTAAATCGCAGAATACATACAATTGATAATATCTATAAATGTAGATTTAAACTTTTTAAAGTCTAAATTGCACAAACAACGCCTGCAGAGTTTTTTAATATCGATTGGTGCAAACTAATCTTAAACATATTGTCAGGAAAATCACAGAGACGGAGATTGTTAAAGCTGCTTTTGATTATTATACAAAACATAAAACAAAAAATTTAACGTAATCAGGTGTTTTTTTTAAAATAAGATTTAGCATAGTATAATGTTTAATTAAAACCAATGCATTTTTAACGTATTTTTGTATAAGCTCTAATGTAAAAACGGTAATACGTACAAGCGTCTAACTTGGCATGATTATAGTACACACTCCAAAGTATATAAACAAACAATAATAAATGACCAAGTGCGAGTCAGTGACAAATTTCTGTTTATTTCTTCAAGATATAATTGTGTTACATTATAGCGTATTCATTTGATAATTGTATTTATGAGTTGTATAAAACTGTACAGCCGTTTAATAAAATATTTTATTAAAGCTCGCAAAAAAGCTTATTATTTCTGAAGTAGACGGAGCGCTGCAGCCAAACTTATGCTTAGCGGACTTAATTTTTACAGTAGGCAAGACGTTTTTTCTACTATGGAAAATGATTGTAGTTTTTTACGGAATGTATGGGATTGGTCACGTGAATTTTTCACCAGTTGTGTAAATCTCATACATTTTGTATAAAACTACAAGCGTTTTCTGTAGTAGAATAGAATTAATACAACCTGCTATTCATCTGTAGGTTAAATGTAGTACCGTTAGTGGCGGATAGATGGAGGCACATATAATTGATTTCAAATATGGCTGAGTTGCCAGTCTATCTCCGTATATATATAGTAGTCTTTGGTCTTGTCTTGTCAACTTGTCAATGCTCTAAAATGTCAGAGACAGCCTATTTTTTTTTGGCTTGCTATTTTTTTTGGATCCTTTTATCTTTTAATAAATAATATAAAGTACAATATAATATAAAGCAGCAATGGTTAAATCGGCCACGGCGCCGCTTCGTCTGTATTTAAGGTGGTACGCTTCATACCTATATGGCGGGAAATTAATTTTTCATCAAACTTGATAATATTACTTGACGCTGGTAACTGCACAAGCAGTGCGACGCCAAAATACTCACAAAGAAGAGAATAAAAAAAGAACTGTCATCCTCCCATCCCATCCACTAACACCCCCACCCCGGCCACCCCCCTGCAGAAAAGAAAACTTCGTTTTGTCGTGTCGTGTGCGATTTTTTACAAAATAAAAATACAAAATTGTCACTAACTTCAAGTACAAGAGTTATAATTCTAATTAACTTAATTATTAGTGAAAAAAAGTACTCTAAAAATGCCGTCCAAGCAAAGAAAGATTGCTATGATGGGGTATCGCTCCGTTGGTAAATGCCTTGCAGAATTTTGTGCGTCTTAATATCTCAGGCCGCTCTATTAACTTATTTTTATTTTTTTAGGTAAATCTTCTCTTATCATTCAGTTCGTAGAAGGACAGTTTGTGGATTCCTATGATCCGACAATAGAAAATAGTAAGTATTTGTTAGTAAGTACACACTTTTGTGGAGTGTCATTGTAATCCATAGCTCTAAATCGTAGTTTCCTATTGGATAAGTAATATAAATAAGCATCTATAGAATAAAATATGGCATTGTCCAACAAATGACATTCAAACACCTGTAAGTGCAGTGAGATCAATAAACTCCATATTTTAATACTAATGAGTTTCTGCAATCAAAAGTTCCACCAAACTATCCATCCCTTCATTGCAGAGGCTTGTAGTTGCGGGAAAAGAGTCTTGAATTTAATATTTTGTCTACCTACAGCATTTACAAAATTCATCCGCCTCAATTCAACGGAGTATGAAGTAAAACTGGTAGACACAGCGGGACAAGATGAATACAGCATATTTCCACTGCAGTACA
The DNA here is from genome assembly GCA_914767915.1 of Agriopis aurantiaria. Lineage (NCBI taxonomy): Eukaryota > Metazoa > Arthropoda > Insecta > Lepidoptera > Geometridae > Agriopis > Agriopis aurantiaria. The sequence goes on along the minus strand of OU611989.1, from coordinate 13,495,355 downwards.
GTATGGACTTCCATGGCTATGTACTTGTGTACTCAATCAATTCTAGCAAAAGTTTTCAAATAGTACAGATAATTTATGACAAGCTTTTGGACATGGTTGGAAAAATACAGTAAGTGTTTTTATATCCTAGTAAATTTTTAGTCTTATTCAAAAAGAGAATTATTGGGTACTTGTCTTCATCTAAATCAATATCTGTGATGAATGACATGATAAAAAACAATGTTGTAAAATGTGTAACCAACACTTTCAATTAGGGTGGTGGAATGGCTTTTATTTTATTTTGTCCAATGAAAGTTTACCAACAAAAGTTACATTACAGTGTAGATCAGATGTTCACTGTATTTGAAAGTACAGTAAAGTTTGTTGTAAAATGTACGAAAAGAGGACAATACGAGAAACTTTATATAAAAGTAGGGTTACCAAGAATACTGTCAAAAACAATATTATTCTGTTTTTAGCTCTACAATACTATAACTGTTAAAAAAATATGCTAAATACTGTTCATTATCACCTTAAACCATTTTCAAAAAATTTATCTTTCTATACACACACTCTTTTTACGGGCTAATAAAATGTAATTTTGTAGTAAAAAAATTAAATACTGTTTATTTTTCCAAAATACTAAATATTCATTTTCCTTCCATCACCCTAATAATACTTTTGCAAAAAGTAGGTTGTCCTATATGAAAGTAAGTATTTATTACTCATGGAAATTCCAAATATTCCAGTTGGTGGCGAACAGATCTAAATTCAATAGTAAAAAAATAAAATAGATTGAAATTGTTGACGCATATGTCTACAAACAGCCCAACTAGGCGGGTCCAACTTCAAGAAAGAGGTCAATCGGTGAATCTAACTTGGCTGGGCAGCATTCAGTAAACTTTGCAACGTCTTCTCATCCAAAATACCTCAGATCCTTAAGACGAAAGTCTTCAACCAGTGAGTGTTGCCAGTGATGGCATATGGCACTGAAATGTGGTCTCTCATTATGTGCCTTATAAGCAAGCTTAAAGTCGCACATGAGAGCTATGGAGAGGGCTATGCTCAGGGTTTCTCTAGGAGACACTTGTACTAATTGTTCAAAAGGTAGACAAATTTAGAAAGTTGGCAATGGGGACATAGACCTAAATTTTTTGTATGTAAAAGTTGAAGTAAATTATGGCAACAGATGGCCGAGTGAAAAAAAGTCTAGGATATTTATAATATAAATTTATACATTTATATATATAAATATATATATAACTTCTATGTTTCAGTGTACCAATAGTACTTGTGGGCAACAAAACTGATCTGCATCTGGAGAGGAAAATTAGTACAGAGGAGGGGAGGCGGCTTGCAGAAAGCTGGAGAGCGGCTTTCGTTGAGACCAGTGCTAAAAGAAATGAGGTAATTACCTTTTCCTAAATATCTACAGACCATTGTTATGGATCATACTATCACTAATGTACAAGTATTAGTGATGTAACGAATATTCGCTTATTTCTTGATATTCGCATTCGCAAATTGGTTGCGAATATTTTACATATGAGATACTGAATATTCGCATTCGCGAAAGCGTAACAATTTATATTTTTAAAATCACTAACAAAAAGTGTACATTGTTTTTTTTAATCTCCAATAAAAGAGCTGATAATCTTCAAACGGCTGAACAGATTTTCTTGAATCATATAACTCGATCATCGAAGAACACTCGATCACGTCACATTTCAAATAAAACTAAATCAATATCGGTTCAGCCGTTTAGGTGTTACGATGCCACACATAGACTCAGATACACACGTTAAACTTATAACACTGTTTATAACTTATACAACTGTTTGCGTCGGGGGTAAAAAAAATATCAATTATTATATTCTGAACTATCGCAGAAAAACTTGAAAATAAATCATATCTTTTTTAATCCTACCAGTTAAAATGTAGACCGATCTTGATTAAAATATGTGTTTAAAAATTATTTTCAATAAAACTGTCTAATTTTCAGTCGGTGACAGACATGTTCCATGCGATACTTTCGGAGATAGAGCGGTCAGACGGCCATATACCGGACAAGAATGGATGTGTTGTTTCTTAATGAACCAATTTGCTAAACTAAGTGCTTTAAGCTGAAGTGATCTAGATATAGTGTCAATGTGCACAGCTTCATTACTGTAGCGTTGTTGCGTATTGTGTGAAATGGGGCTAATGTGCAAATATGTATTGTGTGGATGAATGTTGCATTTCTTCTTTATAAGGGAGAATGCTAATTGAATGGGAGTTGAGGCAATGGGGAAAAGCAAGTGAAATCTAAACTTAATATCATGTAGCAACAGAGGAATTTCAAAAGACAAACTACGATGTATGTCAAACGCGTAGATCAGCGCTGTTATTGGAACCTTAGATCATTCAAATAAGGGGAGATTTGGTACGGCGTCGTGGTGGGTGCGAACGCATCTGGCCTAAATCAGGCTTGATGCCATTCATCGAACTCGCCCCGCAGACGACTTTTCCGCCCGTTTTTTGCATGTAGACTATTAGTTCATTGTTGTTGCTACAAGTTTGTTAGTGTGCATCTTGTGTGCGTGAAAAATGAGTAAGTAAGCAGTACTTACAGTTTTTTCGTTAACCGATTTAAAAGTATACACGTAGTTGTTGTTTTTTCAAAATGAAATATTTTGGCATTTGCAGTCAAATTATTGCACTGGGGCTTAACTCTCACTCGGTTTGCCTGATTGTTTGCGACTCTTCATCAATTAGTATTCATCTTATACAAACAGTTTGATAAATGGGTTAATCCAAGACATTAATGGAAACTACAGTAAATTTATACAATATTGTTTATATTTTTCTCTAGCCTCCTACTATTTGGTCACCAGTATGCTTTGTCCCAGATTTGATAGTTTTCGAAAACTTTTTTCGTTTACTTATTGTTCCATACATTTTAGTAAAGCGCCTCCAGCGGAAACGCGGATGAACTATAATCGGTAGTATTCGGCGGTATAGATTGCTTCACTCTAATACGAAAAAAGTTTTCGAATACCTTTCAGCCCAGCAATGTATGGAACAATACGTAAACAAAAAAGTTTTCGAAAACTATCAAATCTGGGACTATTGTGGTGTCTGTCACCCCAACATTATCAAGATTGGATGAGAAAAAGATGCAAGTTATAGTGTTAACAAACGTATGGATTTGGTTGACGGACCGCCGTCCAACCAACGGGAGGGAAAGAGTGAAAGTATCATATTTCCCTCTCTTTCTCTTCCGTTGGTCAGACGGCGGTTGAGGTCAACCAAATTCATACGTGTGTTAACACTATTCGACTGCTATCTGTTGAGGTATAAAACGAGTTTTGTACTGTCAAATATATGACACTTGCAGGCTGGTTCTTGGTTCTTGCAAGTGGTCAACTTTCCTGGAGTATGATTATAAAAAACATCACAAAATAATCTTTTAAAATGACTTTGTTTAATACTGTACATGTAGTTTCTATTAATGTCACTTTCATGAAGACATTTATTGTAATGATTTCTTAAGCTTACACGGTTATTACACACTAATAAATAAATAATTTGAATTTGAAAAAAATTGAATTTGGATTTAAACTCTATTGATGGAGTTTATCGCGTGTATTTTACCGTTTCGTACACTTTGCAGTGTCACAGCTAGACTAGAATACGAATGTCTATAGAAATGTTATGAAGATATTTACAAGTATAGGTACCGATGATTTTTAATCAAAACATTCCCTATGTACCTTCGGCACTACGGTATTGTTAGGAAATAAAATAATGTAAAATACACGTGATACATTCCATTAAAAGAGTTTAATTTCAACATTTATTTTTATAAAAAAACTCCAGTTATTGTATAAAGCAGCACTGATCAGGATGTCCCAGCTTTATTTATATTAAACAGTCTGGATATTATCGGGAATGAATAAAGAAAAGAGCGGCATAGACAAAATGTTTATTGTATTATTACGAGAACATTATATAGACCAGTATGTAAAGAAGTCGATATTTGAAAATATAGCATCCTATATATTGGGGGCTTCATATCAAAAGCACATATCCATATAACTCAATTTTTTTTCAGAGATAGCTGACACTCAATTTACTGTCTTTCTTTCGAGATAAATCTTATTTTATTTACATGTTGTTTTGTTTTTGCTATGATAGAATATAATCATAAAATGCTATGGTTACGTAAAAAGTTATGTATGGATAAGTTCAAAGCCATTCTAGTTAAAAATACGTAGTAAATACAAGCTTATTTAGGTAGACAGAAATATAACAATACAAGCAAATTATATCGACAAACAACGGTATGAAATTTTCAGTTACCTCCCGAAAATTAATAGGTACTGTTGTTATAATATTGTGTGTTAAAGCGCTCGTTCGCTTTTACGTTAGCTGCGTTAGTTCTCATTGGCGTTATTGTCAATGTCATAAAAACCGAAAAATTGCATTTAGTGGATATGCCCTTTTTGGCATGAAGCCTGCGATATGTAAGATTTTTTTTTAAATGTATAATAATCTTAGTGCAACTAATCTTTGTAAATTAATTCTTGCACCCAACGGCTTACACCCCAACAAATCCAATAAAAATAAGAACTAAACTCGCGTATTATAGTCGAGAGTTTTTTTAGAGTGAACTGCTATATTTTTTGAAAATATTCGTAAATTCTTATCTCCAACAACTTAACACTGTGTTAATTCACATAAGTCTAGCGCTTGTCACTCAATTTGTTTTTCTTTCATATTCATTCACAGATTTTTTTATACGGGCTGAATTGAGAACCTTCTTCCTTTTTCGAAGTCGGTTAAAAAAGTAGCAAATAGAATGCTCATAAAAAATAGAGTGGAAATAGAAATGTTTATCAATTATTTTGTATTTGTATAACAATGAATATTTTGAAAGAATCATTATGAATGTTAGCTTTCAAGTTAACAACAGGGAGGCGTATTCTGTGTTTTTTTAATAAAGATGATTACAGTAAATTTTCCTAATAATTATATTTACTACTATGTAAGTTTATTGTATATTTGTTAGGTAGGTACGTTTGTATGTAATAACCTCTTTTGTCTGTGTACATATAATTTTATTGTATTATGTTTTGTACATTTTCTATTAAACCTCGGCATATAGAAGTTTTGCATACACACTACGGAGTTCTTAGTTGTAATAGAATAATGGCAGAATTTTTGTTAGTGTAGATTGCATTTAGGTGACACTATTTTGGTTTAACACAATAATTATTAAGTCTATTAGTAATTTTGTTCACTCATTCATTGTATGGAATAGCTGCCAAAATACAAGAGGTCACTTGAGATAACATCGATAAAAATGTACCTATGTACCTATTCATCGACATAACAATAACAAATGTTACTTGATTGGTCAGGAATGTTGTGAGAATTTGAGACCAAGGCTTTTAAAAGGTCTCATATCCGACGCTTTTTGAAAAATCGTAGCTTGGGCGTGAAGTCGCATGTGACTGTGAGATTTAATAAAAAAAAAATGGCCCGGAGCGCTGTTTGTTACTTTGAAATTGGATTTCAAATTTGGCCTTTTTAGGGTTACGTACCCAAAGGGTGTAAACGGGTCACTATTACCAGCTATTACTGAGCCTACGCTGTTTATCTGTTTTACACCTCCACCACTCAATCAGCGAAAATCAGATCACTTTGCTTATAATGATTGAGGATGAGAGCGCTGTTATTGCATAGATTTTTTTGTAACACCTGTGCCCAAAATTGTTCTTGTAATTTGATAGATAAACGCCCATGAAAGTTTGAATTGTTGTTTGGAAAATTTTAATTAAGAAATACGTAGGTATTTGATGTGAAAACACCTATGTTTTATAAAAATTAGTTAATAAAGTTTTTTTTTGATGTTCCCATTAAAGGAATAGTGACGTTCCAAACTATCGAGTAAAGTTTATCGATATGATAACTAAATTATTAATACCACACGAGAAGTATCATTGAATTCCAAAAATGATACAATCTATTCTGTCAATCTGTTCTATGTATATTTTTTCATTCAACAGTGTCGTGTTAATGTTGTGTTAATGTTGGCTAGTAGTGTAGTTGAATTACACATCACATGTTTTAAATGTTTATCTGGACTTATCGCGCATTACTATAAAACATCGCAATTTCAACCGGGAAGATGGATTTAAGATAGCGGCGTCGTGGAATCCCATAGTAAGCAAGTGTACAAACTTGCAACTTTAGAAGATCAAGTGAGGGTAGAAGAACACAGCACTCGCTCTTCTCTCCGGATTCACCCGAAGTTTTCAGTGAGCTCGTGACCACAACCATTATAACATGGTATTCTCTTGGGGACGAAACGTCAAGCGAAAGGTACCTATTTTTACCGAAGTAAAATATTTCGCGATAAATCCGGATAAACATTTATAGCATGGCATCAAACGCGAAAGTTTGTAAGTTACTTACACAACACATTTTAACACTATAAGGGTTTTTAATACTTAAGTAGTACTTTAATTATTTACTATTGTTTATAAGCTATAAATGTAGTAAGTATGTAGTATAGTATGTGGTAAGACACGAAATAGATGCGAATACTTCGTTCCGTGGTAAGAGGTGATTTGATAAAATATATTGAATGCTGTTTTTTTATCAATGGTTTACTATAGGTGTATGGGTATACCACCTATAAAATAATTTATTTTGTTGGAATTACATTGCAGCCAATTTATTTTTAGGTGTACAAAGATATTTAAAACTATATATGCAACATGGTCGCGCCAAAACCGACAGTAAACTGCACTGTTTTTAGAGGCGGGAAACTCTCCATTACTCTTTGTCACGTATTTGAGAAATGTGTCATACCAATATGGTTGGTTTTTGTGAATGGTTGTATATTTTACATTTTCATTGGTAATAATGAATGTTATAGTTTTTAATATCTTTTTTGGTCAGTTTTTTTTTTGGTGGCATTGTACCTATTAGATATTTACTTTTTTTATAAATTTATATAGTGTGATACTACAGTCCGGTCGCAGAGAGAATGCGTCTGACAGCTGCAATAACATTGTAAAAATCTGATTGAAAACATTTTCTTTTCATATTTGTCTGTAGTGTAGCTACAAACTTACGTTTAAAAGGCTAGTAAAAGTAATCAGAATTCAACGTTTTCATTCTGCTTTTTACAATGTTATGGAAACTGTCCGACGCATTCTTTCAGCTGTCGCACTATAATTATGATGACGATGAAGCATCGAGATACAATACCTATTACCTATAGAGTCACAATATATAAGTGAAAACAGTCAAAAAATGTCCGAGCGTCAAGACATCAATTATGTAATTCACAATGCCACATTTACTCCAATTTAGACGTTATGTCACTTGCATAGTGTTAAACGTCGCTAGTCTGCTATGTTATCGTGGCACTGGCATCGCGCGGCGTTGTGGTCGGATCGCAGTTGCCATACAACACAACTAACCAAAAAGTCGGCGCAATGCGTAGCATGCCCAGAGTTTTGGTTCGGACATTTTTTTGGCACGTTGGTGACTCTGTATGTATTGTATCTCGATGCGATGAAGTCATCCTAGCTAATGTGGTTGTTTATTTAATTGCGCTAAGTTGTTGAGCTTGGATGGGTGATAAATTATGATGGTATTACCGTCTGAACTAAATATCCTTACATTTTAAATGTTTAGTTTATTTCTACATTATAACACTAACCTATTAACCACTGCCATGCAAACTCTGACGTGTTCTTGTAATTATGTCTTATAATCATGATGTTATAATGTTACATTTTAACCTAGTACACCAAAACTGTTTCTTTGACCAATATTTCGAATATTTACGCTTTAACTTCGTATTAAATTCAATAAGGAATTGGGGATCAATTATTCATAGTAATTTTTAAACTTTCGCGATTTGAACACACGTAAAACGGCGACGTGACGTATTAAATAATACGTGATAAGTCCCGATCAATTATTCATGTTTAGTATAAAGAAAAATTTGCATCATTGATAAATTTCTGTAGAGTAAAACATAAATAAGTGATCCCTAATTCCTTATTGTAAATACGACGTTAAAGCAGAAATACTCTGACTAGAGATTCGCCAAAGAAACAGTTTTGATTTTGAAGATGAACTTCCGCAATGTAACGCCTGATTCAGTCAACTATAATTATAATTCAATAATTTCGCACATATTGACGAATTTAAATATCTGAACTGGGTGTAGTGGGTGTAAGTTGTACAAAAATATGCCAATATCTACTAGTAAATCTGTGTATTATGCAGTGTTTTCAAAATTTTTAACCCGGTGTTGCAAAATCTGGTTACAAGGGAAAATTCAGTACTCGGCGGTAAGTTATGCACATCGAGCTAAAGAGGGAGATAATCGGCTTCGTAGAGCGTCGTCTCTGTCGCACGTCACATGATGTAGTGTGTGACAGAGACGACGCTCTACCAACTACCGACGCTCCGTCCGACAGAAACCGATTGTTACTCTTTAGCTCGATGTGCGTTACTTACCGCCGGGTACTGTATGATCTATGATCTAGAAAAAGTACTTGTACCAAATTCCATACATTAAATTACCGAAGTAAACCAAACCGGAAGCTTATACTGACACAAATACTTCTTTGATAATAATAATTGTGCCCCTCAAGATGGCGTCTGGCTTATAGTGGGATTCGGTGGGTTTGGCAACTGTTAAAGTGGCGCTACTTAGCTTTTCTTGTTGTGTATCAAAGAAGTTGGACCTTACCTTTTCTACTATAAAAAAGATCTAACTTCTTTGTTGTGGATTGATATTGATGTCGATTCTGTTGTACAGTTCTCTAAACTAAACGAGACAGCTCTAAATTTTTTGCCTTCCTTTTCCGATGTATTGTAATGAAAAGAGACGTCGTTAATATTAGTCCTGTCAGCTTAGATAATAATACAACAGAACTGATGCCATTGTCTATACGAAATTTTTCAAAAACAAAAATTCAAGCCTTTATTTTGTAAAAGCTATGGTAGTGCCATCTGTAAAATGTATACCAGTAAGTAGTACCAACCATATTGCATGTATGCCATTCTCAAGATGTTCCACTGTTTCGTAGTAGAGCATTAGCAAGCACCTAATAGAAAAAGCTAAATATGTTCTATAAAGCTTGTTTTTTTTTCATCTACATAATATCTAAAATCTGAACTGGGGTATCAACACTTTGTAGGCGAAACTATTCAGCCTGTAGTGCATAGCATAGCACAGGAAAGCTGTATGTCAGTTACAGTCTGTGGGTGAAGTACCTACTGATATTGATGTAGGTATGTGGGTACATTTAGAATACAATTCTATACTAATAACGTTCCTAACATTATTAGTATAGAATTCAATATATATATTGAATTCGTTGCGAATTACCTCTAGTATATAATCTTTGGAATTACGTACGTACACATCGTAATTCCCGTTGGCTATCATAGTTGTCTAGCTGACCATGCTTATTTATACTACTATAAATAGCTTCTTTATTGTAAATAATGTATCTTGTATAAAGTTTAATAAAATTACTGCCAATGTACTCGTAATCTGTATTTTTATCAACAAAAGAGGGACAGTTCTATTTTATTATGCAGGTAGGTGCCTATTTATTGGTAACTTCACTGAGTTTTCATATTTAGTGCCTACCGAAGTGTGGCCTTAGATAATTTTATTAACTAGTAACAAGATCTAGCCTCAAATTAATAGATATAGCAAATAAAATAATCAAGTATATTAGTAGAAATGTTCCTAATTCATTGCGCAGCGGTTTTACGCGTAATATTGAAAAAGAGAATGTCGCTGTCTTGACGCTTGACACGAATTAATTTCTTACGGAATTTCATCAGGATCGGTTTAGCCGTATAGTCGAGAAAAGTGACCCCGGTGTATACATTACTCTATGATCAATATCTCCGTAAAATGTAGCTATCGCCATCTAGTGTCAAGTAGCTAAACAATAGAAAATGGTCTATGGTTTTCAAATCTTTTCTTTATTTCAAATCGTTTTTATTATTGGTTTTTATACGAATAGTACCTTATCCTTCCTATCCATGTACCCACAGAAAAGAGAAGTGCTAGGTATACAATAGGGTATTTGACTACTTTTGGAAAACTATTGCACATACTTGCCTGATATAATTTAATGTATACTGCATTTATATTTCTGGATATCAGTCGTATTTGCGATATAAATCGATGTTAAAGATTGAATAAAAAAATATCGCGCCAAAACGCAGACCTGCGTCATAGCTACGGTACGTCAGAGCGACTCATTGACGTCACACAGAACAAAACAACTGCAGCCAGGCAGCAAAAGTTTGATAATCACTAAATTTCTAATAGAAGTAATGGTTTATAAATGTTGTGTAGTGCCACAATGTAAAGTGCCAAAAGACACCGGAAAAACTATTCGTTCCTGTTCCAATGGACCCCGAAATCGCAAAAAGTGGTTGGAACTAAGTAGCTCGTAGAGAACCCAAAAGTATGGGGAGCTAATTCAAGTGTTTCTATGTGCGTAGATCATTTTGAGGTACTTATTTGAGTCTATATATTTCTATTATAATTTGTGTTTTTATTGCATTACTATTTTATGTACTGTTACTTTCTTTTTAAACATTGTAAAGCTTGACATAACCTAATAAAATAGTGATATCCACTTACTACAACATACTTTCTGTACAACTTGATTGAATGTTTTGCTTGGAGAACAATTAAAAATTAATACTTACATTGTAGTTTTTACGTTTTGAGTTCTGCAGCGTAGAAACAATGACGTAGATTATTATTGAAGAAATATGCAACCATAAATACATTAATTTTGGGTAAGTTATTGCTGTCTGCTTGCACAAAATGTTTCTCCATTCTTCTCACATTTAACCTCCGGACTGTTTTTGCTGATAATTTCTGGATAAATCGCTCTCAAAATAGCTTTACAACATTAAATTCGCAAATATCAATACAAAATCTGTTTGTTTAGATTTGTGTGACGTCACTAGGGATAAAGCCAATTACAGGCCGTTTTCGATCACGTGATCAAATGTAGAAAATACAGTTATTTTATTCGCGTTTTTTACAAAAAATAAGCATATTTTTATTAAAAAAACAATGAAATATGCTTTTTCATTATGTCATGTTTATGTATGATGTCAATTGGCATAATATTTTCAATACAGTCAAATACCCTATTAAGGTTATCGATAAATTTAAAACTGCACACAAAACTTTCCCATCACCTATAGCCTACACCTATATATAAAGGGAGCAATTAGATTTTATAAAGTCCTTGATAGAATCTTAGAAAAATTATCAAAGAATAAAATAGATAAGCGCTTTCACATGATCACTCCTTTGATCATAAATAAAGCATTATGGCAGACTGTGACGTATGGCCTTTTGTGCTTTTGGCGCGATTTGGAACGCAGGAAGTATCATGACATGATGTGAATCAAATCTTTGACTTTGACATTTCAGTGTCAACAACTTTTATTGTGAAAAATGGCGACCACCGGGGTTGGCTTTCGGTGGTTAGATATTTTAGAAAAGGAGTTCGATAAAGCATGTGTCGAGTTAGATACCTCTCTAGGTGAGTGTAATCTAATCAGCGAACATTCACGTTTTTTTACAGCAATGTGTTACGTTTCTGGAGGAAGTCGTGCTTTACACTCTTCAGTCTCACTTCTAACTTTCTATGAAAATCATGTTTTCTCGTATTTCCTGTAGTTATGTATGATAGTGATTATATTTCAACAACAATTTACTACCCCTTGTTCAATTAGTCACTTTAGTTTTTAGTTAAATGGGTAAAATACAAGAATACCTTTGTTTCGAATCGAATCATTGTTCACTCTAATGTTACTAAAACATCGTATCAAACTTTTGTCCCTCAATTATTTTCAAAACAAGGCTTTCACGAAACATATTACCGTTATCTACTTTGTTTTTCTCTCCATCATCACCATTTACATCACCGGAGCAACTGTTTCACTGGCCCAGAGCTGTTTAATCTCCGATAATTTAAAAGCTAGGGTGGCTTGGGTATATGCTAGCAAAGGGATATGTACAATGCACCCCCAAGAGGGACGTCATTGCGGTACTTAAATATTGTCCCATAACACTAATAATTCTAAATTTGAAAGTTTATATGTTTGTTTGCTATTTAATGGTTTAGAAAACATTTGTTGTGAAGGTAACTTATGCCCAGGCATAACAGACAAAAAATATTATACCTTTACGATCGGTGGCAAGACAGTGTGTCACTGCTGGTATCAAATAAGAATTAGAATACCTCACGGGCGTAGCCATATAATATTGTAATAATATGGGGGGTTGAACCCCTTAAACCCCCCTGGCTATGCACGTGGTATACCTAACTAACACAGGGGCCTTACGGATACCTGTTTAGGTGATGCAAAAAGTTGCGGACCGCAAACAATATCTCGATGCATTAAGATTCACATTCGCGTGATTTTCCGCACTGCGCTGTTTCGAGCCCGCGTTAAGAGGTAGCCGTAAAGCCCCTGATCCTAAGTTTAAGTAATATTTCCAGTGGAGCTGGAGGCCGAGGAGCCAGAGGTGGTGTTCAATGCTCGGCAGAAGATCGCCACCCTCGGCTCATGTTTCTCACAACTCACGCACAAGGCTCTTACTATATTCCAAAACAGCGCCAAAATGGAGGTATGTTCTTATTTTAGCCTCATATTTGTAACAGATTTCAAAAAAGGAGAGGGTTATCAATTCAGTTGTTTTTTTTATGTTTCTTACCCCAGAACTCATTTATGAATCGATTTGGAAAATTCTTTTTTTACTTGAAAAGATTAATATTTAGAATTTTAAATCATACATTCAGATAGGTCCCAAAGAAAATTCATAAAAATCAGTTAATTTGGCTTTTAAATCAAAATAACTGAAGAATCCTTTTACTTGAATGACATAATATTGTCACCCGACTTGAGTAAACGAGATTGCGCATTTTTTTACAATATATCAATTATATGAAACTTGTGTGTTCATTGAATACTATTTTACTTAGCAATTTTCATCTAAACCTAATTGGTATTTTCCGAAAACACTATGTTGGCATGAAAATGACTGATGTTCGATGCCGCATTAAACCTGACATTTATTTGCATTATTAACATAGAGCAACCAGTGACAAATGTTTATTGGTATGACCCTATAAAATCTCGACCTTCATTATGTTAGCTAAGATATAAAAGCTTCAGGTACTAAGTCAGGTTTATGGGCAATAAATACGACAATTCCGTAGGTAAAGGTACTCTTATAAACAACAGTATGACTTAAAGATTTCACCATAAAATATGGTGGCATTTCGATTTGGTGAATACAATGAGCTCATCTAAGTAACGAAATTACCAGTTATAACTAGGTAATGAACAGAAATTGGTCACGGACTCACACTTGCCCATTATTTATTATTTGTTGTTATACTTTAGAGTGTGTACTATAATCATGTCTAGTTTGACGCAACGCGTAACATACACAAAAGAAACATACAGATTGAAATAAAACACTTTTAATGGATTTTATCATATGTATTTTACATTATTTTAACCTTGTCTTTATTATTTTTAATTTCATCTACCCGTATTCAAAAGGTCAGAAATTAAAATTAAATTAAATACACCCAATAAAATCTATTAAGTGTTTAATTCCAATGTGTAATAATAGCGAAAACCTAAGCTATCAAAAACATACATTTCAATTGAAAATCTCTTTTTTGGAGTCAGTTGAAAATAACTGAAAAACAGAACATTGAAGGATGGAATAAAACATTGGTATTATAAAATTGTACAGTTTATAGTTATGGGTAGGTTTATGTTAGTTTGGTGAAGGCTTTAGTTTTGGGCCGCGGTCGTAGGGGTGTTTGTGCAGATGTCTCCGGTGTGCGGGACGCGCGGTGGTGGTCCGGTCATGGTCGGCAGACCTACTGAGCAGCTGCCGATCTTCCTCCATCATGTCTCCACCGTCGTCCTCGAAGTAGCCAGGCGCGTCGTCTTCCCAGCTTATGAATTCCTCTGATGATAACTCTTTTTCACCTCTGAAATTGTTTTATACTACTTTAGCGTGTTGACAGAAGCAAAGCACTGCATTGCACATTGATTGGAAAAACTGACTTTACATTTACCAAAAAATAAAACTTGCTACCTACATTCGATGAATGAAATATTTAGTTTTTGAGAACCATACACTCTGTCTTTAAGAGCTTAGGTTATGAATGGTTTAATAAGAATGTTTTTTTTAATGGTTGTCAGACCTAGATATATTATGTATACCTATTCTAGGTCAAACAATGAAAACCATTAGGACAATTATTTGTTTATAGTAACCATTTAAAGGCCATATTTTGCACTGATATTAAATTAATATCTGCATCTATTCCTAAAGCACTTGAAGTGATAGTTGTATTTCTGTAGATATTGACTGAAAAGTAGTTCATCAATGTATAATCATATAAGACTACACAGAACGGTGATACTTAGCCAGAAGGAGGTCATTATTCTCATCGTAACCAACATCTTTTAGTATGGGACAAACAGAAATTGCGGGAAAAAAAAGTTTTCCGTAAATTTTGTAGTGTAAATGTTTTTTTTTATGGAACTTACCTAGTTTTACCATAGTTATAAAGTGAATAACGAATCTTAAAGTTGTTCATACAACGACAAGTACAATAACCTCCTTTCGGCTTAGTACCACTGTTCCGTGTAACCCTGTATTATGGCGTCGAGTAAACTTTGAGGAAATAATAGGGAATAATGATTTATATAATTTTTATTCCGTTGATTGAATCGGGCGTTACTTTGCGGAGGTTCATCTTCAAAACTCAGATAGCGGAAATACACTAGTCTAGTGATTCGTCAAAGACGCAAATTTTATTATAATTCCGATTTCTAGTTTCTAGATGAGCTTAAATACTGTAAGCATAAAATAAGTATAGTCAGATTAACCTGAGTATTTAGGAACACTAGCTGCTGTACTTAACTACCTGTAGTTCTATCTAGAACAAAATTTGCGTGTCCAAATTGTTCGACTAGCCAGTATAACAAATTGGAATATTTTGTCCAAACAGTTAGATCATCGAATTAATAGTCGGACAGAATGGAATAAATGCATGATTATCTCTACATCTCTACATAGTATATATTAAAGTCGCTTTCCGAGTCTGTCTGTCTATCTGTTTGTATAAACCGCTTACTCCTCCTTAACCATACAACAGATTTTGATGCGGTTTTCACCATCAGTTAGACAATTTTTCACGGAAGGTTTATATATATATAACTAGCGACCCGCCCCGGCTTCGCACGTAAATTACACCCGTGCGAAGCCGTGTCGGGTCGCTAGTAGGATATATTTTAGAGCAAAGAGAACTTAAATGATCTGTGAAAAGAGTTTCCTAGACAGGCATTAAAAAAATAACATCAAAAAAATAGAAGGGTCAATCATCGTGACTGGCAATGTCTAACGAGAATAAGTGAATTGTAACAGGCTAATACGTACTTGATCCCCTTCAGCTTGAGCATTAATTCATCAGCTACTGCATCAACCTCTGATTTTGGAATCGGTTCGTCAACTTCTTCACCTATTTGCGATTCCAACCGCTGCAGCGCTGCGTCGGCTCGATCAGTCAATGCCACGAACTTCTCAGTCAATTGTCTCAGTTCTGTTTCTTTAAAGATACCGTGAGAGCTGTTGCGGAAAGCGCTTTCGAGTCGATGACACGGTGTCGCATCAGCCTGCAATGATTAAAAACATGTTTTTTTTGTCCTGTGTTTTTAGGGTTCCGTAGTCCAACTAGGAACCCTTATAAGTTCGATCTGTCCGTCCGTCTATCTGTCTGTATCCGCCCATCCAAATTTTTTTGAGCCTTCTAATTTCCTTAACGGCCGGTTATCCGAGTCGCGTAGGCAACAAAACGCTCCCTCAGCCCCCGCCAAGTTATAGCTACGATGTATTTATGAGGACGCCCGCGGGAGGAGTGCGAACATAGGTCCGACCTCGATGACGCCTGGCGCGGTACAGAACGCGGCGCGCGCAAATTCTCGCGACCTTTTTACGCTTTTAATTCCACAAAAAAACGAAACTACTCACTATCAAAAATCTGTCCAAATAAAAAAATGATGAATAAAATTGCCTTTCAGTACATGCAATTTCCAGTTTGTTACGAGCTTTCAGTAGAGCATAAAACGAAAAAAATAAACTAACTCGATTTTGTTTCAGATTTTTTTTTGATCGAGGAATGTTTATGCTTTCGTGTTTTGAACCAAATCATAAACTCAAACACAGATGTTTCTGTGACATGTGTTTTTTTCCAGCTCAAATATTGTAATTTAACTGAATAAAATTGATTTAAAACCGTCAAATTTGGTATATGAGGCTGTTAATTTAAGTGTATGAGACATTGCAAAATGACATAATTTTAATTTGCATAATTATTTGTTATAGTATATAGATCTCAATTTTAAAAGTATACAAAAAATAGTATTGTATTTTAGGTGTGGCTCTGGTACACGTGAAATGGGGATGAACTTGTTTTTTTTTCATTGCACCCCCTCATGTGTGGTATCGTTGAGTAGGTATTTTAAAATGAAGGTAATGTTTAAGGTAATGTTTCATATATCACTTTTTTTATAACCTTTGCGAAATATGGCTTGTCAAAGTGGCAAAAAGTTGGTCCCCCTGAATTTCTAAACTATAAGACATAGAAACTTGTAACTTACAATACTGATAGGTCATATTTAAAACCTTCATTCAAAATAATTTCGAACTTTATCTGATTATGACTTTTTGAGTTAAAGCGATAAAACTAATAAATTCGATCTAAGAATGTTTCCCTAGTGGTTTCTTATTGACTAAACCATACATGTCTGAAATTTGGCTAAGTCCACAAAGTTTCGTTCTTTCGAATTTTTCAATATCATCAATTTCTGAACTATGAATATGACTACAATTATATGGCTTTGGTTACGGAACCTTACCATATGCGTGTCTCGACACGCTCTTGGCCAGTTTTTATTCATGATATGCTTGCGTTTATCCACATCATGCCTGATGTTAAGTAAAGACGCGGACTATGATGGAGTACGCTTACCCAGAAGGAACATATATGTTTACTGGCGATTTAAAAACACATATATGTTGTATTTTTCGGGGAACACACGCCGGCAGATAGTTTTACCTCCCACACCCTTGCTATGCGTATAAAAATGTGGAATCGAAGCGCTTTGTACATGCCCAGCCTAAAACATGTTCCATTGAGAAGAGCGATAGGTAATTTACCTGTGTCGGCGTACGGATGGTGTTGATGACTGTCTTTACAGTGGCGTCGTGGTCGCGTACTGTGCCTTGAATGGTCTTCAACTCGCGGAATATTGACCCAATTCTGAAAACAAGGTAATTATAGTAATTACGATGTAAACTATGTATTGTGTCAAAGCTTAATATAGGAACTGAGATGGTGTCAAAGTGACGACGTTCTCTTATATCTGTAATGGCAACTTGAGAATGAAGTAATGATCGTAGAGTAGAAGACGAGGTTATTGCGCTCAACTCACTTATCAATAAGGGAATCGAACAGTTTGTCCAATGCGTTCGCTACGTGGTTTGGGTCGTCTTGCTGGACTCGCTGGCAGGAGTCAACGAAACGCTTCTGTGCGTCCAATACTTCTTGCATCTGAAAATTTCGTAGAAATAAGTAGGTGTTATAGCTAATATAAAAGCTCACTGATGAGCACATTTTTAAACTATCATTTATCTATACTAATATTATAAAGAGGAAAGATTTGATTGTTTGTTTGTTTGTTTGTTTGCATTGAATAGGCTCCGAAACTACTGAACTGATTTGAAAAATTCTTTCACTGTTGGGAAGCTACACTATCCCCGGTTAACATAGGCTATATTATATTTTGAAAAAAAATAGGGATCCTTACTAAAACTCCAATAATGGAACCCAAGGTGTAAAAAAATTTGATTTGTAATTTTGACTTTGCGTGTTTGACATTTCTAAGACAGGACAACGTCTGTCAGGTCTGCTAGTATGTTATAAAATAGTTTGTCAACTTCTCACTGACCAGAAGTGTCACGCGTAATATATTTGCGCTTTTAACCACCGCTTCGTCGCCAATCAGTTTTGTTGCTCATTTTTCTATTGATCCAAAGCCTCAAGCTGGTGTTTGGCCAGTATCTATTGTAGGTTCCATTCGCGGCTAGTAAATTTTCAAATCTCTTTTACCCATAGACCTCGCTTTTGTTGTTGTTGTTGTTGTTAAATCTATGCCTGTTACCTTCTGTCATTACATTTTTTATGTATACATATTTAGTTTTAGCAAATGTGTAACATAAAAAAGAGTTAGCATATGATAAAAAAAAGGTTTGATGAAGGAAGTTGTAGAGCAACGTCAGCACTACGACTTCAGAAAACACATGGCCAAGATGTTGTGTAAAATATTTTCAGAACTGGCTGGCAAATATTAGCAGTCGCGTATAACTTGCTGTCAGGAGTAAGTATCCCTTGTCTTGTTATTTCTAGAGTAAAATAACCGTCAGTATATACCTTTTTATCTATCTTATAGCTGTTGTCATTAAGTCGTCTCGCAAAGTTTGTTTCTAACTCAGCTGTAGTCATTTTAGCGTCTCGCTGCCTCCTGGCCAGCGCTCTCAGGCCATCTGCCAGCTCGCGCCTGGTCACATTCACGAGTGACAGGCCGTCTCGCATTAAAGCCTCCAGCACCAGCCCTCTGTGCCACGTATCGGCATATGCTCCGTTTACCTGCAATAATAATTAAAAAAATATAACTTAAGAACACGCGATGCATAGCGTGCAACCAACCAGAATGCAAGAATATACTGGCGTAAGCCCTTTCCCTGTATTTGTGTATATTCAAAGTAAATGCTCTTTTCATCTAGTAATAATTATTCTATCCAAATTCTTCAATGCACCAGTCAATGAAGAATCAATACCTTCGGTATTCAACTTTATTACGATAAAATCAAAGTTACAGCCAGGTCAAACTCGGCACTGTAATCAATCTTTACGTAGCCCAGCCCACTGCCAAATCTGTCATTTGTTGGCGTGGTTTTATGAGAGCTTGATTAATGCGCCTTTATCTAATTAAGCTTACCTTCTCCAATAAAGTTTTATGCGTTATAATGTGATTAGTGAGATTCTGGGCCAGCTCCGTTATTTTAGCTTGACTGCGTTCTATCTTTTCACTGCTCTCTTTTATGGATGCCTAAAAATAAACATACATTTTCATCACTAACTCAGGATTACAAAAATTAATTTCTCTAAGGCAACAAGGGCTCTCTAAAAGGCTTAACGTTTTGAGTACAAAAGCTCTAGTAAAACTCACTTGCACATTAGTCTGCAGCATGTGTACTCTATGCTCGAGCCGTTCCGCTGCTAATTGAGCCCTTTCTAGTTTCAAAGTCAATGTGGTCTCCACACGATCTGAAAACAATAAGACGCTTAATAGTTTCCTCGTTAACGAGCCTTCTAATGCAAAGGACCTTTAATTTATTCAAACCATCCCATATCCAAGCGGATCCTTTTACCAATTGATTGTCGCTCCTGTTTGGTCAATTACCACTGGTCAAAAGCCCCGTTGCGAAAGTCTGTCCGTGCACATCGTAAAATAGGATATGACATAATAGATACATACGTGACTCATTAATTCCCGGATGAGATGTACCGTGTCACATCTATGTACTGCCCTTTGCTTTGAAAACTCTTGCCATTTAAGATCTTAGCAAATTTAGCATTACGCTTTGCCTTATTGCTAAACAAAACAGCTCAAAACGTTTTGAACGTTAATGTTGTGGACGCTTTTCTGTTGGGTCATTTACTATTTAGTCCTGGTTTTCACCGAGATGTTTTGTATATGGATAGTATTAGGGTCAAGTAGATTGTAAAGCGAGAGACAAGTAACGGTTTCTCGGCAAAATGACGTGATTTATTTGTCTTGGATAGTGTGCTTACCGAGTTTGTCCTGTATGACGTCGAGGCGGCGCGACTGCTTCGCTTGGACGGCACTCACTGTGTCTAATACCCGTAGGCGTTCTTCTATGTTTGCCAAGATACTGCTAATGTCCTGCAAAAAGGTGAAAGGTCGTGAACCCGATATCCTGCATCGTTAAGTCTAGCTTCCTCACTTTCCAATGGAGCCGATACAAACGCAGTACACAGGCTATTAATTCTGTTTGATAGAGATACTTAGAGTACTTAAGAAAACTCTAAAGCTGCTTATTAGCAGTTACATTTTATTTGGAATGGTTTTACCTTATTAGTGTGAAAGTTCTGGGAGTACAATCGTAGATTATAGGGTTCGGCAGGCGTGGTGCGCGCCAAGCAGAGGCACGCAAGCGCCGCCACTGCCGCGTTTAACATCGCCCCGTCTGAAATGTAAACAAACCATAAATATAACCATAAAATTTTATTACACTGAATTGCAAAAACTAGTACTGATTGAGGAACACAAGCTCAGTATAGCTTATTAAAATGTATATGGACCCTAGGCTTATAAGCCGTTCATGTTAGACCTCCTGCTAAGCGCTTAATGCGGCCTGATCTTATAAAATCTGCACTAATCTGAAGGGCACTATTCGCAGTGATCGTGAGAGATCTAACAATCCTACGGTAAGTAAATGCGTTGCCCATGACGTAATTGCTTAGATTATGCTAATTGGCTTAGCCCAGCTTGATAACGTACACGAAGGGAATGAAATTAGGCACCCATAAACTTGTCCAAACGAACGGTCAACTGTCAACTCCACTCAATAAACCTTATTACCAACTGATTATTTATTACTCATGAGCGATTAATATGCACGCATACTTTTGCCGCCTACTCTTGCTGCAACTAACTGGCCAAATTAGGGGTTTTAACAGCCGTTCATGCTTTTACGATCTTCCGGTTTTGTACTCACTTTGACATAAGAAAGTCACGCCTTAGTAGAAATTCATTGTTATTTATGGACAATCGTGACAAACTCTTAAGTGTTATGGTACTTTCCCAGAGATATGGTACGGCCGAATGTGCAACCGATTTGCATTATAAAGTCGCCAGTTATTTTAGTACAACCACCTGTTCAATTCTCGGTTGACTCTCGGGATCATAAACGATTTGATTTGCAATTTTACAGTGCTTTATCAAGTTTTATTGGTACTCGACGTTTTACTTTCGTGAATGCAATGTTCTGTTATGCTAAATAGACGCGACGGGAAGTCTTGCGTAGATGTGGTCAATGATAGCTACCTACTATTTTAACTTCGGTTTATAACTACTCAAAATTAATCCTCTTAGAAAAGCAGAAAGCTCTCAATACATTCGGCTATTACTTAAATGTAGAAATCATTTAAAGTATTTATGCATGATATTGCTTTTAAGCCGTCAATGGTGTCCTTATAATGGCTTATTGCACTTAAGAGGGGGCAACCGAAATTTTATGCTAATTTGCCATGATATTCTAACTAAACCAAATATCCGATCACCGTAATAATTGATATATGTGAATTTTCAATTCATTTTCTTTCCGCCATTAAGACAGAAACATAATAGCAAGATATTTACTCGATACTTTAATGTTTTGAAAATGGTGCCTTTTTGCTAATTTTTTTGATTTTACTTGGAAAGTACTTCAGTTACATATCTAAAATAAATACTCACCGAAGGAAAATATAGTTTGTTTTCCAGTGTTAAGACAAAATTTACCTAGATTAATTAGTACTCTCATAATAAATTATATTCGATTTGAGACTTACGTCCTTTAGTTCTAAGCAACTATTCGGTCAAACGGCAAGTCCGATATTCAGTCTTATTCTGTTGCGCTTTGCATCTAAATAGCGAAACATGCTCCGTTTAACCTCAGTACCGCACTGTGCCTCAACGGGGAAGGACGCACGCGCTTGCTTTTCGCCTTGGTTTTATCTTCCGAGTGCGATTATATCAACACCTACTGTATTTTCAAACAAAGGATAATATAAAAAATCGATGGCTCGAACGCGACCACTTGATGCGGCTACCAAGTGGTGACAATGACCTTAGAGCACAGACTGGGTAAAGCTACTACGAAAAAATAACATAGATACAAATAAAATGGATACGACTAGGCCCTAACGAATCCATTATTATGTATGCTCAGTAATATAACTATTAGAGTCGGAGTGTTTCATTGTGACAGACAAACAGACAGAGAGAGAGAGAGAGAGAGAGAGAGACGGAGAGAAGCAGAGAGAGAGAGTCAGAAAGATAAAACTAAAAATTAAATGACATTATAAAATAATTTAGATTCATTATAATTTTATAAAATTAAAATTAAAAATCATTTAAATTAATGTGATGGTTAATTTGACTTGAGAGTTCCATCCACATTTTCTCACGTTTTTACGAGAAGCGGCTTTCTGCAAAAGGAGGAAGGTTCTCAATTTTAACAGACAAAAAATAGCTTGGTAATAATGGAAGCAAAAAAACATCTTCTAATAAAAAAATATTTAAATGTGGAAAGTCAAACAATAGGTACTTATGTTTTTAACCGACTTCAAAACAGGGGCAAGGTTCTCAATTCAACCGGTATAAAAAAATACTAGTCGAATTGAGGACCTTCCTCCTTCTTTGAAGTCGGTTAAAAACATAAGTACCTACTGTTTGACCAGTTGGGTTGGCTCGGGTATGTGCTGGTAAGGGGAAATGCACAATACACTAGCGGGACTACTTACCTTAGTCAAAGTCAAATACTACTTACCTTTTTATCCGACTTCAAATAAGGAGGAAGGTTCTCATTTACCTTAGAGTACCTTCAATTCGACCAGTATTTTTTTATACTGGTTGAATTGCAGTCCACCACTGCGGTGCAACAATGCGGTGCAACACTGCGTTGCAACACTGCGGTGCAACAGTGCGGTGCAACAGTGTGGTACAACAGTGCGGTACAACAGTGCGGTACAACAGTGCGGTACCATCTTTAAATATTTTGAATCAGTAGCATAAAATACGAGTTTCTCAGATCAAACGCTAGGTGGCACCACCAGTATTTCAGCAAAGTGAAGTTATATCAAAAAATAAATAGCTATTTTTGAATATTTTGAACTAATTGGTTGGAAACATAGGTGAGTTTTTTTTTGAGGATTAGGTGAGGTTTTGCGTGATTTGCGTGATTTGCGTCCAACACTAGATGAGAGCATTTATATTTCAGAGAATCTTGACTTGTATCGTAAAATATTTCTGCCATCCTTGCATATTTTAAATCAGTAACGGTGATTATAGATTGTTCAGTTCTAATACTAGAAGACATCTTCAATATTTCAGTGAAGACGTTAAATCAGAAAATATTTCAGCCATCCTTGAATATTTTAAGTCTGTGGCATCGATTAATGGCTGCTGAGGTCTAAAGCCAAACGACGGCACCAATATTTCAGAGATTTTGAGAAGTAGCTTCACTAACGAAATTTCTTTATTTAATTCAAATCCGAAAATATTTTGACCATCACTACATATTTTGAGTTTTATTCAGTGGTAAATGATTTCACAGGGTGAGTATTAGGGAACTAACGCAGTATTTTTCATACATTTTGGGTAATGAGAAGCCACAGGCAAACCACGGCAAAACTTATCTCAGATGGCGCCACCTTCGCTGGTGCTGTCATTTGTGGCTTATTTGAGGTTATAAACATTGCTCTTGAATGAAACAATAAAAATAAACTTTGCCTTTAAACAGTAAAATGTTTCTTATATTTCAGAGAATCATGACTTGTATCGTAAAATATTTCTGCCATCCTTGCATATTTTAAATCAGTAACGGTGATTATAGATTGTTCAGTTCTAATACTAGAAGACATCTTCAATATTTCAGTGAAGACGTTAAATCAGAAAATATTTCAGCCATCCTTGAATATTTTAAGTCTGTGGCATCGATTTATGGCTGCTGAGGTCTAAAGCCAAACGACGGCACCAATATTTCAGAGATTTTGAGAAGTAGCTTCACTAACGAAATTTCTTTATTTAATTCAAATCCGAAAATATTTTGACCATCACTACATATTTTGAGTTTTATTCAGTGGTAAATGATTTCACAGGGTGAGTATTAGGGAACTAACGCAGTATTTTTCATACATTTTGGGTAATGAGAAGCTACAGGCAAACCACGGCAAAACTTATCTCAGATGGCGCCACCTTCGCTGGTGCTGTCATTTGTGGCTTATTTGAGGTTATAAACATTGCTCTTGAATGAAACAATAAAAATAAACTTTGCCTTTAAACAGTAAAATGTTTCTTGACAGTGGCGAATCTCAGAAAAAAGTTAATGTTTCCTTAGCTGGTAAAAAAGCGAATCTTTTGGCAAGGTAGGTATGCAATAAAATTATCAATCACTGCGTTGCAACACTGCGGTGCAACAGTGCGTTGCAACACTGCGGCGCAACAGTGCGATGCAACACTGCGTTGCCACACTGCGTTGCAACACTGCGTTGCAACACTGCGTTGCAACACTGCGTTGCAACACTGCGGTGCAACACTGCTTTACAACACTGCGGTGCAACACTGTGGACCAAGTAGACAGAGACACTAAGATTATACAAGTCGCATTGAGAACCTTCCTCCTTATTTGAAGTCGGATAAAAAGGTAAGTAGTAATACCTACTGTTAGACCGGCCGGGTTGGCTCGGGTAGGTACTGGTAGGTCAAACAGTAGGTATATTAGGCCGACTTCAAATAATGAGGAAGGTTCTGTGAAGGATGATGATGATATTTTTTAGTAAATTGAATTGAATGGAATGGAATTGAATTGCATTGCATTAAATTACATTAAATTAAATTAAATAAATCATACTTAAATAGATATTAACAACCAGGTATACTCGTAGAACAAACACAAAATGTTCATCACATTAATTTTGTCCTAGGTGGGAATCGAACCCACGCCCGAAGCTCAGAAGGTAGGTTCACTACCAACTGGACCAACGGGCTTTCGGGTATTTCGTTTCGCGTGTTTCGTTTAGTATAGTATAGCATAGCGTAGCGTAGCATAGCATAGCATAGCATTAGTTTAGTTTAGTTTGATTTAATGTTTAACGATCTCTGACTCTCTGTCTCAAGCGTAAAATTTTAATTTGAAAATTAATTTAGGCAATTTCAATTTAATTTATATAATTTATTAATTTTATATTGATATTGTAGAAAACTTAAAAATTAAGTTTAAAAATATACAACAAACACAATTTTGAAAATTGAAATAAACAATTTACGGTTTTGCGCGCCGCGACCGAACCCAGCTAATCGCCAAAACGCCAACATTATGCTTATCCTGTGTTTATTACTCCTTGCCGCATGACGAGTTCGACTACGCGAGTTATGTGTACTGGAGCTGCGCGCGACTGCCGCGCTGCCGTGGTTGTGTTTCACACTAATGCGGGTGATGCGAGACGCGCGGGTGAAATCAGAAATTTTCCTCGCTTTATACGCACTCTTAAAGTGCGCCATACATATTTTATGGCATTAGATAAACATGAATTTTAATTAAAATATATTGGCTATGGCGTTGGACAAGTCGGTAATGAGGTTTGTAGCGGAACTGTGATGGATCGACGTAATGCGTTTCATTGATCAAAACTAAGTAAGAGTATATGTAACGAATATGCATTCATTAGCTGCCCTGTTCTTATTTTAGTTACGCTGGGAATAACGGTTCTATTGTTCGATATTAGGGTGCTCTATTTTTAATTCACACGCATTTCTTACGCATGTTGCATGTTACAACAAGACCAGTGGTTTCTATGAAAACTGTTAGATAGATAGAAACTCTTTATAGTACGAGAGCTCACGATTTTTTTTTGTCGCATCAAATTGATAGATACGATTATTTTGAACTCAAAAATACCATTCTCAGACATTTTCCGTGTAGGTCGGCAAAATTATTTGACATTTTCAAAAATCCGCTCCGGCTATATGCTACGCGCAAAATGTCTGAAAACAAACTTTTTCGTCATAAAATTATAAAATCTATGTACATTTTCAATTTCATATCAGACGTATTGCTATAATACCGACTGCCTTTTTTTTGACACAGCAGAAATAGCCTCCTTCGCAATTGCTACACTTTTGACCGTTACTACACACCTAGTCTTCAGGGTTCAGAATCATATAATCTGTCAATTTTATACACTTTTGGCCGTATTGCTATGGTACATGGTTTTGGTCGTGGGCTCTCGTACTATTATTGTGTACACCAGAAATAAAAATTACAAACAGATAGTAAACACAAACGATCTAGCGCCACAAGAGGTGACCTTATCGTTAAGAGTGGTTTCTTCCAGGCAGCCATAGAGAACCAATACAGACCCAACCAAAGAGATCCAATGACATGCGCGTATTTTAATAGATATTGTTGAGAGTTATACCTTGTGATATAAAACCCACAATTCACGGGCAAGAGAGATTTCTCATCGTCCGGGATTCCAGAGCAGGCCGCCGATGCGGTCCGTCATTAGGCGCGGAGGCACGATATTGTATTCATTGTTTGTACCACGATAGGCGACAGGTGTTCACTCTCGTCCTGTTTATGCGCATCTATTTATTTGCATTCCGGTGCAGTTCACAGACCCTGCATATCGGACTAATGGTCATTGTTTCTCAGTCAGTCACTAGACACTAGCAACACCCACGCAGGGCTCGGGTTAACCTTTCATCAGCCCCATACTGTGTTCCCGTTGCCCGTGAGGTTACATCATCCTTGTAATAAGTTCCTATTATGTGTTAAGTAAGCCGTAGTCGGCACTTAATCATACGGCTACGGAAAATTTGAATGGAAGATTAGCTTGACACACTAGCTTGACACTGTTACAATGGATAATTTCACTCAACTCTTATCAATGGGGATTGCTAAAATTTTCTGACCTCATAGTTTTATGTTATTTTCTAAAAATATAGACTATTTTAAGATACAAATTTGAATAAATTTGTTTCCTTAGTTATAAAAAATAAATAAGATTGTATTTTTTTTAAATGTGATGACGCCACTTTCGGCCTTATATTAAGTTCGTGCATTTTTTACATAAATCTGTTTGTAAAAAAAAAAAAAAAAACTGTCATATATTCATCTGTCAATGTCATTAGTTGCACAGTGGTTTGGCTTTATTGTTTGTTTGTGTAAACGGCTAAGATAAGTTTCAACAAAACGCCAACGCTGACGTCATTCAAGGGTAACTCATATTTAATCAAAAATATTCATCATAAGTTCTTCTTTTGTAATAAAAAAATATGTATATACTTCAGTTTCAGTGATCAGTAATCAGTAAAGTCAATTGCTCGAAATGGTTTTGTAATTGCAATCTATAAAAAAATATGAACAACGTTAACGGTGATTTCAAAAGCAGTGATTTATTAATTAAAACTAGTAAGGAAGATAGTTCGCATGTAGTGAATGACGTAGACAGTGCCAGTGCTGGTGAGCACGGCGCCGCTTTCGTCCCGGGCGCGCTCTTTTCGATTCGTCATGGCCCTCGGCCTTCCGAAAGATGTGTATCACTGTTAATTGACATCTCACCAGACAGCACTTGCACCGCGCACTATACGACTCAACAAACGCTCTTTCACACGAACACTCCAAGCGACCGCAATCACTGACAGCCAAATAATTATGATCAATGAATGACAATACAGCAATTCCATTCGATGATAATGATGCGTCAATAAAAGAATCCCGCATACATAAAATCGATAACCACGCTTCCAAATCTTTACCGTCTTGTTAAACATGTCATGACAACTAATAAAGAAATATTGTTGCTGGCTGGCAACACAATTGAGGCGCTCGATCATTACATTTTGGTTCCTGCTACATACCTGGGGGCCAATCAAAATTTCAAAAGAGTGAAGGAATGCACGTATTTGGAGTGCGTCGACCTCCACTTCCTGGAAGTCTGAATTCGCAACACAAATGCAGATCGCAAGAACATAGTGCAAAGTTTTTTTTAATTGCGACATGCTAAGTAAAAAAAAACTAGTTTATAGTAGCCAATAAATATGCCAAAAAGCGGAGCAAGACTACTACTACACAACAGAACAACCTTCTTATTTTTCTCTTCTATCTTTACGATATCATCAAGTATTAGTTATTAACGAATAGTATCTCTGAGCCAACTTACGGACGAATTTTGAGTAATTGACATATTCCCTAAAAGTGTGTGTTTGTAATTTCCGTCTCTGCTTTAATTGAAAGCTTAGATAACTCCTCTTCAAAAGCCACTGAAGTGCATAAGACGGATGTGTTACAGCAATTATACGGCGCACCGGCTCCTTGTCAAAGTTCAGTGGAGCTGGAAGCTCGCCAACGCGGCTACGGCGCGCACTTCCAGGTGTTAACATACTAGTTACTCTTTTATTGGACCAATTTATATCACAACACAATCATTAGGACAAGGCATTCGTTTCCGTCATATCCTTGCCTCACCTACATCTACAATACGTTCGAATTGAAAAGTAGTCAATGTTAGCGGCGAAAATAATAGAAACAGTTTTTGTTTTTCCAGAGTCGTTGGCCTTTTAGTCCTTGGTTCGTCTTATTGTAAAGCTTCCTGGTGAGATCACGTTTATTTCCAAGCTCCGGCTTTTGCTGCGATCTCTAACCCTTTGTCTACACGCGAGTCTCGGAGATGTTTGGAATCTATTTATTTCAACAGATTGGATGCGTCGCGCGGTACAACGGTGAAAATTAATCTGATGTCGTTCTTGCTAAGTCACGGTGCTTCCGTTGTTAAATTAAAATGTACGAATGGAAGATGTCCTATTAATTTTTTTTTTCAACATCGCATCGTGATTCGTAGTTTACAGAGTATTGTGTCCAACAAAAGAAAAGCGACAGACCACCCGAGAATGCTGGCTGACTTTCAAGTTTGGCTTTAATTGTTGGGCATTGGTCATCTAAACTTTGTCATGGTCTTATAAGTTTTTAATAGAGCTTATTTAACCTTAAAACATCAGAGAAAAAATCTTTAAAAATTCCGCGTGAACGTGACGTATTTTAATCTGATTAATTTCCATGACTTCTTAAAATACTTGACGTCTTCTATACTAATATTATAAAGAGAAAAGATTTGATTGTTTGTTTGTTTGCATTGAATAGGTTCCGAAACTACTGAACCGATTTGAAAAATTCCTTCACTGTTGGGGAGCTACACTATCCCCGGTTAACATAGGCTATATTATATTTTCAAAAAAAAAAAATAGGGATCCTTACTAAAACTACAATAATGTAACCCAAGGTGTAAAAAAATAAGATTTACAATTTTGACTTTGCGTGTTTGACAGTTCTAAGACAGGACAACGTCTGTCAGGTCAGCTAGTATAAAATATAGTTGCGCTGCGCACCCCATTTCACTAGCGTAGACATTCCTTCAAGAACCGTACATTATTTCAGAATAAAAAAGTATCATTTGTCATTCTTCGGCCCTCCAACTATCTGTAATTCTGTATGCAAAAATCACGTCGACCGTTGCTCTGTTGCTGCATGAAACAGGAACAAACAAACATTCGCACTTTCACATTCATAATATCGATATGATTGTTACATCTGAAAAGTAATTAAATTCTACTAAACATAGCTCCCTTTTAGGTTTGTGGTCTATTTTTATACAAAGGTGTTACATCAGACCCATAGACACTCGTAATCCGCGTTGAATGCCGTCCCCTTAGCCGCGCCTAACTTATGATTGTCGTAGATCTTAATAAAGATAAATAGCAGATCAACTGCAGAGTCTCGCTTGTTAAATCACTTTAAATCCTTTAAGTTTACTATCATCATAAAAATTATACTCTACATTATTGAACATACCGTTCCGTTTACGATACAGAAATAAGGTCAGTAAGACGAAGCTTTCGACGGTTAACGTGAATCGATTGGAAG
Organism: Agriopis aurantiaria; assembly: GCA_914767915.1. Taxonomy (NCBI): domain Eukaryota; kingdom Metazoa; phylum Arthropoda; class Insecta; order Lepidoptera; family Geometridae; genus Agriopis; species Agriopis aurantiaria. The sequence continues at coordinate 13,465,447 of OU611989.1, read as the reverse complement.
TATCACGGCGGTTTCATAAATAACATTTTCCATGTCATCGAATTTAGGGCGGTCTTATTAATATTTTTCCTAATTAGCATTTGCATAAGTTAGATTTATTCAAGCGTTTGGTCGTATCAAGACCGTAGTGCAGCCGACATGCGCGCCGACGCCGACGTTACCTGTCGCGGCTACGCGGGTTTCGAGGAATGCCGTCGAGTAGCTGATTATAAATTTGCCTTTATGCTGTTGCAATTTTGTGACTCACCGCCTTAACATTTTCTTGCCTCCGAGACTCATCAAAGAAATACAATAAAAAATTATAAAAGTGACCGGTAGACTCATCCCTTCGGTATCCCGAATTTAACAACATAATTACAGTTTTTAAATCCGAAATGCATTAAATTTTGTTTCCGACCAATTAACGTATTTGCTGTAGAAACATTTCACCTATTGAAATAAGAGTCTTTTTGGACGTCGCTTGTCATCATAAAGCCGGCCCTCATCAGGCGCTTGATGCATGACATGCGACTGCTGCTATCACGCCCATTACAGAGTTTGTTAATCCACTCGATGACGTATATTTATTTAAAGATATATTTAACTAGACGAGGTTGACGTCCTGACTAGGACTGGTAGCCCTGAAGCTGCGCGATGTTTGCTCTCTTGCAATATCAACACTAAACTGTGTTAATATACCTAAAGATAACTAGGAATGCTCTTAGATCGCGTTATCAGATTGCCTTAGGTCGCTTCGCTGTCCTCGTTTCGGGACTCGTGCCGATAGTTGAATCATGTCAGAAGAATGGAGAGGTGACACGTCCGTCATCACCTGACACATTCACTGTAGGCTCTGTGTTAACTAATTAAATGGACTGTTAAAACGTTAACATAGGTGCCGTGGCCATGCGGTTAGCCAGTAAAAGCCGGTAAATGGCTGTCAAGTGGTTCAAGAGGAAAGTTGAATGCAGTATTTTCAGCGTCATCTTTAAAAAGATACTTTAGCTATTGTCATAAGAATGTATTGGTCGCATCGCAACTAAGTAACTGCCGCGCTAGACGACTGGGCGGCTCGCGCAAACCGGCTGTCAATTACACTCTACTATAGTTCACGTTAATATGATTAAACCAATCATTACACATTTTAGTAACACTCTCCGCTGACATATTCTTCAATTGCAACATATGTTCATCATATTCCAGTAGTAAGAAACGTTACTTTCGTAGAGACCTATTTTCTAATTAACTGAGCTAAATGAATTAATTTAATAGATACTTTGAAGAAGTTAGCAAATGATTGGAAATCGTAAACACTCTTGCGACACCCGGTGTAGATTTTAATTTGGAACAAGTCAGCTGCACACGAAATAAATTATAATTTTATTGACAATTCATTGGTTTGAAATATGAATTAATGATTTAATATAATTATAATAAAACACTGTTTTAATCTATCACGATTGTTCACTAAAATTATATGATTATTTACGGGATATTTACCGTGGTAAAGTTATGGAATGAGCTCCCGATATTTCGGCGCATGCACCATGTTCACAGGAAGACTAAATAAAAATATCGGGAGCTCATTCCACAACCTTACCACGGTAAATATACCGTAAATAATCATATAATTATAATACTTACTAATAGGGCAAAAGCGAAAGATAACTACACGAGCGTACCTATTAATGTAAAATCACAGATATACACAACCAGATCGGCAATATATTTTAGTGAAAGAGACAACTTGATATGGCTCAGCACAAGTACGAAAAGGACATAAATAGATTTTGTTGTCAAAATCTGTAATAATCAGTGACAAACAAAACGGGTCTGAATTATATTTATTGCCTTTTTTTGGTGATTTAATGTGATAAATGCGTGTTTCCTCTGAGAAATAATTGTAAAAGATATTTTACAATGGTTGGTTGTAGCATTTTGGGCTGCAAGAAGCGCAGTGAGCGAAAATACGATGAAATATCATTTCACACGTAAGTAAACATATAAAGCTTGTAACGATCACCTAAATAAATTCAGGATATCAATTCGCAAATATTTTATTCATAATTAGTCAGTTTTTAGGTCGATTTGTGGTCTAATTCTATGAATTTTATCAAATTATTCACTTAGAAAATAAATTATGAATGTTGCCAGTTTATGAAAGAAATTACCCACCGCAACTAACATAAATTATTCGTTCTGCAGGTTTCCAACTGATCCTGTCACATTGCTGAAAAAAGCTGGCACATTGCAAGAAGTGCAAAATACCGACCCTTTTATGCCCATATGAATATGGTGAATGTTAATATTAAATATATATTAATGAGGCCACAGTTATGAAGCTGGAAAAGCAAAAGGCGATTTTGGCGAACCGATTCAAAAAGCTACGCGCTGTTCGTGAAATTTGTACTGTAAACATTAAAGAGTCTATTTATCTAATTATTTGGAATGTTATACATAATTCCATTCATGAAAAAACTAAACTGACCAAGCGCGAGTCGGGCTCGCGCGCTGAGAGTTCTTTACAATCACAAAATACAAAAAGTTGTGCAAAAAGACAACATCACGCCCAGGCTGTCACCCATCCAAGTACCGACCGCGCCCGACGTTGCTTAGCTTAGTGGTAAACAGAAATTTGTCACTGACTCGCACTTGGCCAGCGTTTATTATTTGTTGTTTTACTTATGTTCACTATAATCCGCTAAATTTGACGCTTGTACGGATTACCGTTTTTACACTAGAACAAATCCAAAAATACGTTTAACGTTTGTTGCATGAGGGACCCCCGTTCCGTTTTAACTCTGACTTTTTTATTATATTTTATTAATTATAAAAAATCATGCTATGGTTACTTTACAACCTTTTTTCTAGTACTATATTCTAATCCTAACAAATAATTATAATAAAAACGCAAGTAACTTTCTGTCTGTTTTTACGAGGAAATGGCTAAGTCATGGTATAATAATATACTCCGCCAGGTATAGCAATCCGAGAAAAAATGTTTACGTGGGCGTCCCGCAATGATGTCATGATGTCAATTTACAACAGGTTCGAGAGAGATGACGATACACCACGTAACAGCTGATTGAATAAAGTGGCAACTGGACAGTGACGTCATTGCGGGACCACTCTCAAATTGCTAGACCTTGTTTTCTTAGATCATGGGCTAAGTCAAATTTTGTCAGGACGATAGGGGTGTGTCATGAGGACAGACAACGTACTTTTCTTCCCAGAAAATTGCAGGTAGCTCCGCGGGTTGCAGCAGATAGTGTATAAAATATAAATATTTAAAAGGTAGTATTGTTTCCAAAGTACTCATTGAAGATTCACTACCCATCATAGTAGGTAAATTACCCTAACTTATAGCAAATCATTTTAATGTGGCAACACACCTTGTTGAAGCGAGAGGCACTGAGCTAGCCACGCTCATTGAAAATCTATAGGTAGTAGATCTGTGTGTAAAATATATATATACTAGCTGACCTGACAGACGTTGACAGACTGTCTTAGAACAGTCAAACACGCAAAGTCAAAATTGTAATAAATCTTATTTTTTTACACCTGGGGTTACATTATTGGAGTTTTAGTAATCCTATAGATCCCTATTTTTTTGAAAATATAATATAGCCTATGTTACCCGGGGATAGTGTAGCTTCCCAACAGTGAAATATTTTTTTAAATCGGTTCAGTAGTTTCGGAGCCTATTCAATGCAAACAAACAAACAAACAATCCAATCTTTCCTCTTTATAATATTAGTATAGATATATATATGAAAATAGCAGTAAAATTCTATTGTATATACTAGTAGGTACTTCTTAGTTCAAAGTGAGTGAGTAGAAAGATTGCGTCGCTCTTTACGTTTATTTGTTCACTTCACAGTGGAGAAAATAGACTAGGTACATCGCAGGATTGTAATTTGTAATATACAAAATGATAAGGTTAGTTTGGTTCCGAAAGATAGCATTATTTATGGGAAGGCGGTGCCGGTGATGCGTGACTGCTACCGTCTCGGAAGTATTATTATTCTTTCATGGTGGTAAAAAAATCTTGTGTTGGTATCCTAGCTGCTCACAGAAATGGGTTAAGTTGTACCGATATCATAAAAGAAAGTGGCATCTCCGAAATGGTTAATGGATACCCAAAGCGTCAATAAATTGCGTGAGCCACGCCTTGGGCCAAGATTAAATTATTCCCTAATTCGTCTATTAGATAATAGTGCTTTTCATGTTAAACTACCACGAAAACTAAATTATTTTGATGGATCCACACGCATACCGAAGTCTGTCATTATTTCTTTCACAACGTAAGCTCTGAGAAATGCATCCGGCGGAGTTATTCGTGTTAACGCGAATGACATGAAGCTGGAAGCGAGTGCTCTTATCTCCTCATCGGATACTTGAAAAGCCGGCATGTCTCCCTTGAGAGCCGTTTACAATTGGATTGTGCAATTGCATATATCTAAGCTGCTGTAATCTGGGTGCAACTACCCACATTTCAAGCAACTTGCATCGTAGCACGCGCGCACGTTGCCGCTACTCCCGCCGTAGATTCTAATCAAACGAGTCCCTCCAAAACAATACCTATTGCCTCATGCCGCGCCTTAAGTCGACCTGTTACATTGTCTTGTCTTCTTAACAATTCTTGGTCTGACAGGTCCTCGTGATAAGAACGTTTGATATACAAAAATACAAATACAAATACAAAATTTATTTATTGTTATATAAGAAGCACAAAATACAGGTAGAATCCCTGCCTGCTGCGTTAGCGTGAGCTGTGTTGCAGCAGACAGTGTCTTCCCCAAAATGATATGCATTCAAACTTTTAAAAAGATTTACGAATCCGTTGCGGTTTTATTTATCCGTTTCTAAATAAATGTGATATCATTGTTTGTCGTCAGTTACGAGAGGTGTACAGCTAGGAAAGGTGAATCATTGTTGCGGTGTACCGAGCCCGTGCATGTCATGTCAAGGGGGTCACATTCCAGGTTCAATGTCTCCAGCTTAATGCATTTTGGGTTTAGAAAACATTTAAACAATGTCCCATAAATGTTAAAAGCTCGATAATGTAACCTTTTAAATTTAAGTAGAGAATATAGAAAGGATAAAAGCGTAGGTAGGTACATGCGCTAGTTTTAGCTTTTTTCCATTATTTCAGTCGTTTATGGATAATTGCTCTTATAATGTACTAGCTGACCTGACAGACGTTGTCCTGTCTTAGAACTGTCAAACACGCAAAGTCAAAATTACAAATCTTATTTTTTACACCTTTGGTTTCATTATTGGAGTTTTAGTAAAGATCCCTATTTAAAAAAAATATATAATATAGCCTATGTTAACCGGGGATAGTGTAGCTTCCCAACAGTGAAAGAATTTTTCAAATCGGTTCAGTAGTTTCGGAGCCTATTCAATGCAAACAAACAAACAAACAATCAAATCTTTCCTCTTTATAATATTAGTATAGACTAGCTGACCTGACAGACGTTGTCCTGTATTAGAACTGTCATACACGCAAAGTCAAAATTGTAAATCTTATTTTTTTACACCTTGGGTTAGATTATTGGAGTTTTGGTAAGGATCCCTATTTTTTTTTAAATATATAATATAACCTATGTCACCCGGGGATAGTGTAGCTTCCCGACAGTGAAAGAATTTTTCAAATCGGTTCAGTAGTTTTAGAGCCTATTCAATGCAAACAAACAAACAAACAATCAAATCTTTCCTCTTTATAATATTAGTATGAAAAACTGCTGTGAAACTACACTGTAAATTGCGAAAAATTACTTCATCATCATCAGCCAGAAGACGTCCACTGCTGAACATAGGCCTCCCCCTTTAACCTCCACACTGAGCGACAAATTTACTTACGACGAAAAATTACTTACAGCAATGAAATTGTTCATTTATGTATGTATGTATGTATAATGAAAGTTTATTCCCAAACGCCACGAGTATAAAAAATGTATTCATCTAAGTAAAATTATTGAATTGCTAACTTTATAACATAATTGAAAAAAGTCCAATCCTACTATAAAACATACAACTTTATTCGCTTGCGCATACGAAATCACGAATTATGCGTCGACGCCGACAGGCGACACCAGTTATGTCAGTCTGGTGACATCTTCGCACTCGGACCTCGAAGAACCGGCTTCGCTGCGATGTTATCTTAATTACAATATTAGCATGACGATGATTCGCTCAAACTACACATTAGGTGGAGTTATAGTGGCGACTGCTGCGCTCCATATGCAAATACGTTAGCGCCTTGAGGAGATGAATTGCTTCAGTTGTGACTTAAAAGGACAACTCCTTCGTTAATACAGAAATATTTGTCACTTTGTGAAGGATTTTGCAATCAGTTTTGTTTACCAGAGCAACTCAAACTTGAGCTTTCTGGGAAACTGCGTAATACTCTTAAGACAGGTTCAAGGACTGTTCGTCGACATTTAGCCGTCGCCGTGTCGTTTTGTCTTTGGTGTGGGGTTGTGCCATTACTCCTACACATGTCTTTTCACAAGGTAACTCAAGTACTGGTACAAGGTAACAAGACGTGGTATTGTTTAGTATTGTTACAAGAACTTAACATGTAACAATATTTTCTGAACAAACAAATATTCGGTTTCGATTTTCTTGTTTCAAAAGGGTTACGAAATACTAGTACTTTCTCTCTCGTTTCTCAGCTGATATGGTCGTAGTAAGGAGGTTAAGAAAACAACGTATCTTCGCGTGAACGTTGCATGCAAATCCCTCAAGCGTGTCATAATTCACCACAGTATTTTAATGTAACGCATTTAATACTACCGGTTTTTTATTACCTATACATAAACTGGATCCCTAATACAAAACTAGTTCGCTTACAACATTGATCGAAGGATTATAATAATTATTTGGATCATAGAGATCGATACATAGGCTAAAATAAACCTCGAGTAGCTCGAGCTTTGAATGCTGCGAGAATTTAATCCAAGATATAATTTCCATTCCGGTGAATGAAACTTCGTATGTTTGGTTTACATTACATTGCTAGTTTATCTTTCGGTAGGATAACGTTTGTCCTTATGTTATTATCTTTCTAGCACTTCTCGGGACGTGCCGGGAGCTTTATTTGTAAAGAACAAATACTAGGTGCTTGTGTAGTTGTCGCTGGCGACGTGTTTGTTCACGTTGGCTTGCATACCTCCCGATTTAATGCGGCAGCCCGAGGGAAGCTTTTGAATCCTAACGACAATTGTAACACCTGGGTCCCGGGACGCTGCCCTGAATGACGCCTCTTCTGTCTGCGTAATATCGGTAGTCACTATTATTACTTTAACCTTACCTAAAGGTTATTATAGTTGTTGGAATAAACAATAATTATCTTGATGTTTTATGAAGATAATAAATGATGTATTGTGCACTATTAAGTAGTAAATCATTGATTTAAATCTTGAAGTACATTTCAGTGATCACTGTTTGCAAATGTTAAGTCATTAGAAACACTACTTCGTATTTGCATTGCAACATCAAAACGTCTTCTATTTTTCTCGCATCGTAATTCGTTGCTAAAGTGACATTATAAAGATCTTTTATCGCATTGTACACCAGCGAAAGTTCTTCAAGTTCTTGTTATTCCCGTCTCAAAAACAGGCTTGTTCCGCGTCCGCGCAATATTTATGGCCCTTAATTATCGCACGCGGCATATTGAATTTGCATTGCGAACTCAATATGAGCTTCATCTTTATTTAACCAACGCTTAGAGGTAAATGTGATATATATCTTTTTAGGGTTCCGTACCTCAAAAGGAAAAAACGGAACCCTTATAGGATCACTTCGTTGTCCGTCTGTCTGTCTGTCTGTCTGTCCGTCTGTCAAGACCCTTTTTCTCAAGAACGCGTAAAGGTAGCAAGTTGAAATTTATACTAAATACTTGGGTCTACGGTTTCTTTCGGCTGTAAAAAAATTAAAGTTGTAAGTCAACGCAATCAAAAGATATGAACGTTTATGTCGCATATTTTGCGATTTCACAGGGGAACCAAAACCTATAGGGTACTTCCCGTTGACCTAGAATCATGAAATTTGGCAAAAAGCAAGGTCTCATAGCACATATATAGGAATAAATCCGAAAGTTATAAATATGAAGGTATATCATTTAAAAATGATTATTTTGCTATTACAAACTTACATTTTGTAGTTGGAATGTATGGAAGAACCTTATTGTCAACTACAAACTTAAGTTTGTCTTTCAATATTTTAACTTCAGTTAGTTTTTTTTTTGGTCTCGCGCTCTTAGGGTTCCTTTATGTCGTATATTTTGCGATTTCACAGGGGAATCAAAACCTATAGGGTACTTCCCGTTGACCTAGAATCATGAAATTTGGCAAGAGGCAAGGTCTCATAGTACATATATAGGAATAAATCCGAAAGTTATAAATTTGAAGGTATTTAAAAATAATTATTTTGCTATTACAAACTTACATTTTGTAGTTGGGATGTATGGAAGAACCTTATTGTCAACTACAAACTTCAAAGTTGTCTTCCCAGAGACTGTGGGATCGGCCGATCTGCGAACTAGCATGGAAATCGCTACTAGATACGTGTCCTAGTATTGCAGATCGCGCTCGTATTCTTGCTGTCTCTGTTTGGGAATCGGGACTTTGGTTGCAAGCCATGCCCTCTTTTAACACAGGTAGCCTTTTAGATCCAACCGCATTTCGTCTAGCTGTCAGCTTACGCTTGGGTGCAAGGTGCTGTGAGGCCCATCGCTGTCAGTGTGGTACTGCTGTTGACCAGCTCGGTCACCATGGTCTCTCTTGCTCGAGAAGCGCTGGTCGTATTGGCCGACACGCTAGCCTGAACGACATCATACGCATGGCACTTTCCACCGCCAATGTCGCAGCTGTGCTCAAACCGAGTGGTCTTGCGCGTGACGATGGAAAGAGGCCTGACGGTATGACACTTGTGCCCTGGAGGTTGGGGCGGCCCCTTGTATGGGACGCAACTTGTGTCGATACTTTGGCGCCGTCACATCTTCCTGAGACACAGGGTAGGGCTGGCGCGGCTGCTAATTCGGCAGAGCAGCACAAGCGTCGCAAATATGCTAACCTCGGCAGTGGTTACATATTTGAGGCGTTTGGGGTCGAGACATTGGGCCCTTGGGGACCGGGAGCTCACCTCATTTTCAAAAATCTTTCAGAGCGCCTGGTTAATGCGACGCGTGACCAAAATGCTGGCGTGTTTCTGGCTCAACGCATTAGCATTGCCATTCAACGTGGTAATGCCGCCAGCATGTTGGGTACGCTGCCAACTGGTAGTGGGCTTGAGCATTTGGATTGTCTTTAGACCTTCAGCGGTCTATGGGCAGTCTAACTGTATTTGTAGTGTTAGGTTTAGCTTGTATTTTGTTTAGTTATTAAAGGCACATTTTAACTTCAGTTAGTTTTTTTTTTGGTCTCGCGCTCTGAGGGTTCCGTCTAACGGAACCCTCAGAGCACGAGTCCTACTCGTACTTGTCCGGTTTTTTTAATTATGTTTAACTTAACTTCGTTAAAATCAATTGAAAAAAATACACTCCATTATGCAGTAGTTCTGCTAAATTTGGATCTGCATGATCTATGTAATTTCAGACTGCCAGACGGCTCGAAAAGGCGACACCGCTTCATGGTTGATATTCCGAAAACCAGTACCAAGTGATGATTCCACTTTTATCATGCGAACTGTTAGTCTGTGGTATGCGCTGCCTGAATGGGTGTTTCCCGATAGTCACAATCTTGGTGTCCTCAAATCGCGAGTGAATCGGTTCATATAGGCAAGCGTGCGTCGCCTTGTGTCGCGCCCGCCACGTAGGGAAATTAAAGTGTTCGGAAAGCTCAAGGCCTTTGACGAAATCGTGCTTGTTAGAAACACTCGCATATTATTAATACCAGCGTAATCGCAATTTTATTACGGCAACACGTTAAATACGTAATTAGAAAAAAAATACTTATACCGTTTGAGGTTTTCCTTCAACCGTTTCCTTGACCGGTATGAAATCATCGATGTTGTAGAGTTAACGAGTGTTTACTCTTGTAATGCCGTTCACTCGATCGCTCATCCCACATCGTTGTGCAATGATCGGGCCCCGCAGGCCCAGGGCTGGTCTCCCAGACCCATAGGCGAGCGCAACCGGTAATTAAAGTAAGTTTACGTTGGATCATTGATTATGATATTCACTCGGAAAGCGGCTCTTCCTCAGCTAATACCGACAGGCTAATGCCTTGATTTATACCGCTTTTGTACGTCCGTTGATCCGTTTTAATTCTTTGGAATGAAGGCTTTCTCCGCTGTTATCTTTTCTATCTGATAAATATAATTCTAGGACACTATTGTATCATCAAACCCTTATCTAGCTATTTTTTTTGTTGTCTTGTAAAGATTTATGTATTTATAACCATGGTCTTTTTCGTCAATTTGAATATCTTTCTATAGAGTTGAGCCGATTTCATTCAACTATTTCAACTTTATCAGTTGAAGTGTTGGACGTTCAAAATATCGACCTTTAAGCCTGTAACCAGTCTGGTTGCCCCAGAACTCTGGTTTAGTGGGTTTTGCCGTTAGTACGTGTGTAACAGCATTAAGAGCAAATACTGCAGTATAGGGTTTGGCAACCGGCCTCTTTCCGATCCATTGCGATGCGTTTATTTTCGCCCTCGGAAGTTAATGGTCACTTTCGCTTGAAGTCATGCGTTCTAATTACAGATATGAAATTATTTCCGGTACAATTTTGCTTGATAGATCTGTCCCGAATTCGTGATCAATAAAATGTGTTGATATGAGTAATTAACGCTGCTGTCTAAAGTGATATCGTTCGATCATACATTTTATAGGTCTCAATATTTTTTTATCGCGAAATCAGATTATTTGTGCCTTAATATACCTACTTGAAGAGTGTTTATAGAATAACTTTAAGTTAATTTTTTTCAATCATTACTTATTTGAGTAAGAGCAAAGAGTACATCTAACAGTGATACATTATTACATTATGTCCAATTCCCAAGCAAATTTCTTGTTTCATTCAGTGCTGCCAACTTAATTGTGATAGCACCACCACAGTAGTTTTTGAATAAAACTGATAGCGTCACTTAGAACATTTAGTTTCCTCATTTGACCAACTACTGAAAAGTTGTTCGGGTTGTATCTTACTGACGTTTCCTATTTTTCTGATCGGTTAAAACTAGCCAGTATATAGCTACCTTTATGGTTATATTTAAAATCTATCGTTAAAAATGTTAACGCATTAGCTTAAAATTGTATTGTGAACACCCAAGTGTGGTAAATCACAATCCAGTTCTCACTTATAAATAACTTTATTCATAATTATTACTATTCAGTACTTATTAAATTTTTCAGACCAATATTCTTTCGTTATGAACGCTCAAGCCAGACTAAATTCCCTCTTGCCAACATCCTACCGTTATATCTTTTTCCTACCCCCAGAAAATCGTTCTTGGTTCGCACTATTGCTGAGAATCCCGAGTCAACACGTTTCCGACTGCCATCTATACTATAATCTATACTAATATTATAAGGAGGAAACATTTGATTGTTTGTTTGTTTGCATTGAATAGGCTCCGAAACTACTGAACCGATTTGAAAAATTCTTTCACTGTTGGGAAGCTACGCTATCCCCTGGTGACATAGGCTATAATCTATACCCGTGCGAAGCTGGGGTGGACCGCTAGTAATATTATAAAGAGGAAAGATTTGATTGTTTGTTTGCATTGAATAGGCTCTGAAACTACTGAACCGATTTGAAAAATTCTTTTACTGTTGGGAAGCTACACTATCCCCGGGGATCCTTACTAAAACTCCAATAATGTAATCCAAGGTGTAAAAAAATAAGATTTACAATTTTGACTTTGCGTGTTTGACAGTTCTAAGACAGGACAACGTCTGTCAGGTCAGCCAGTTTTAAATAAAAATACTGTTAGTTAAATTAGATACCAAATGGTTTAAAACCAAGAAATCACAAAGAAACATTTGAAATAAGGTCAAAATCATGACACAAGGAAACCCGATTATGTTTCACAAACAATTATATTTATACCATACATAATATTTCTATTTTTATACTAAGGAAATCTGGAAACTACTTGACAAGTACCTAATAATCGCTAAAATATTTAAACCACCAATTAGGCATCTATTATGTACTGACATACTTGATAAATACAATTTGACGATAGTACGAAAAACTCTCAAGATAAGTTGGTGAAACTATTTATTTGGCAAATAGCAAATTCTCGCTCGTAGCACCTCTAAAGCGATGGAGAAATGACGGATGCATTATAGACACAGCTCAGGAGGGATGAAAAAGACAATTGAAAATACTTTTCCCCGGAATAGCCTAACAAAGAAGAACAAAAAGAAATTCGAATACAAAAAACATAATGTAATTATATTGTTATAGTGGTAACTTTAAATAAAATATATTTCAGCGAAAAATATTAGATTATAATAATATAATTAGAATATTGTTACGAGTTAAATATTTTCCCGTTAAAGAAATCAATGAATTGATGCCATTAAATGTTTGTATAGTTGTTTTGACATACTTACAAGGTACCAGTTATGTTATCATGTGACAGAATAATGATGCAGGAAAAATTACATACCTACACACTGAATTATTTGTGCTTAATTGTTAACAATTTAAAAGTAACGCGAAGCAACGCATCTTCAATACATATTTGCACAACGCGGGGAAATTGCGTGCGCAATCAAAACATGCGATAATGTGATAAGAGGATGATAAAACATTGCGCTACCGACCTAGGGTTAATCCAGATCGCTCAGGCGCAGGTCCTCTAGGGCCGCCTTGTCGTCACTGTCACTGAACTCTCACTGGACATTTCACAGCTTTAATGAAATCGCGATGTTTTGTAGCACGTGCGCGTGTCGAGGGTCGGAAGGTGTGTCGTGTGAAGCGACAGGTGCGTCTACCGCAGCATCCGCGGCGACTCTGTCGAGTCGAGCGCCGCTAGGAGCCGCAACGCGGCGCGCGGACACGCCCCGTGCGTGCGCGCAACTTCCCCGCCCGCCAGGACGCTGAAGCCTTCTCCTTCTCGACTTTTCAGACGCTTTCCACGTAACACGCCTTTCCTTACTTTCTACAACACTTGAAAATTAATTTATGGTCGATTAATGTTTCTGTATTATCATTAAACTTATTTATTACCCGCGTTCTCTTAGCCGAGATAGAAGATTTTAGTTAGCAATTACCAGCGTTTTATAGGCATTGGGGGGCTAAAGCTTCCGAGAAATAGATATTAGCTACCATAAAATGCAGAGGTGTGCTGAATCTCGTCAAGTAGGCTGTAAAGCGCGTGAGAAAGTTCGCCTTACGATCCAATAAACCGTATATTCGACTCTACTAAACGAATCCCGTGATTGGATACTAATTAAGACAACTTGAGAGAAGAAGAAACTCTTTGTATATAGAGACTTTATGGTGAAATCATGTCGCGCTTCAAAACTAGGTGCCTAATATATTCTGAGCACTCGTTCATCAGGCATTTAAAGATTCCCAATCATTAATCAATATTTGTTTATTGCTCGTTACTTCAGTTATATAAATGTAAACTTTCCCTTCATTGATTTGTTGGTGAGTTAAACATGAATCTTAAACATCCATCACTTGAATGACTTTACCTTTAACGTGTCATTGGAAATCGTTGGATGTAAATATGTATTAAAAAGGCAAAAAATTCCTGTATTTCATGGTTCTTTTAAAGTTTACTTAGCTCTTTGTTTTCTAATATTTCTGTTTTTAAAAGACCGTATTACTCGGCTAGGTGTGAACGTAAGTACTATGCGTCGTGTTATTCTTCAATGTTCTAGAAGTATGATGCAATGCAACTAAGACCCAGGAGCATATAGGTTTCCGTTTTAAGTGCCCAAGATGTAGATAGTATTATATTTATGATATTTTCTTTTCAGAAGGCATTATCGCATTTCACACCGATATAAAAACTTTTATAATGCGTTTAAATACCGTTAGTTATACTATACACCTACTGATGATAGTTATCTCACCAGAAATACCAACGGTTTGTTTATATTAAAGAATGCTGATAAGCGATTTGCCATTCTTGTATCATTTACATCAGGTTTTAAATAACGCCTCGATGGCGCCCATTCAACGTGACGGTCCATATTTGCAAGTTAAATACATTTAATCGTACTCGTAAAGATAGTATTGGGACAAAGATAAAACATGGGATGTGAGATTGGTCAATAAATGACATTGACCGTCTAGAAGCGACCGCGGCGTGGTGCGGCTGTGGTCGTACGGTAATTAGCCAATTACAATTTTCGATTACCACGAGCGTGTCCATCCGACCGCAGCCTGCTTCCCGACAGGTTCCGTGGGTTTGACTCTACGGCATGCGCATGTACTCGCCATCGCCATACGGGTGGTCAACTGCCCTTTACCAGCGGATCGACGCGGCTCACTCACCATCACTCATAAAGCTTTTTGCATAAATATCGATTACTTACGGCGTTGTTCCTGGAATCTCGTAATATATTTTCTGTCCAGCACTTCTCCTATTAGATAATATCAAGATTTGTTTTCCGATGGAGTATTCCTTTCAAACTTATCGCCTCGTAGCCAGCTCATCACTTATGAATCATAGTGCGTTGAAGTGGTGGTAAATCTTTGCAATTTATTAATGGTAGCTCATTGTATGTTCTACACTTGTTATTCTCCTATCTGCATTGATTGTAGCGCCGGGCGTCGAATCGTTCGCAGACATAACGAGACCATTAACTTATTGGGGTGGGACGTTGCGCTGCCCTCTTCACTTGAATGAACATTTACGCTTTGATATATTAGCCCGTCGTCGTAGTGACTTGATATAATATATTCGTTTAGTAATGTATGTTACTGGTGAATGGCCGATAATAAATCAATATACATTTAAGCACATAACATAGTGAAGTGCTCATTGCGGCACTTCCTCATTGGCGAAATGTATCGCCGCCATTTACTGGGGTGTTACGACTGAGTATTCTGTAGATTTACAACTCACGCCCTGAGAGCTCGTGCTCTCGACTTTATTATCCTGATTGATATCGTAACGTTTACACACTTGACTTATTGCTGGATCTACATTTATATCGATAAGAACCAAGCCAAAAGTAACTCGTGATAATCGATTCACGATTTGCGATATAGACACCAACGCGAGGTAAACATTCACGTATTCTGAATAGAATATACCTAATAAAGATATATTTCTCTGTGATTTTCAAATAACACACACCACTTGACAGTTACATAAATAGTGTTGTGTAATATGAAAAGCTTACAACCGCTAACAAGCTTCGAATCTAATTTGTGTCATGTAACTTTGATATAAACTGCTTGTTATGCTCACCAAACTGGGCATTTTCCACGCGTTACTTCACTGTAAATAGTACAAGACGAATTGAACTGCCCCAATATAAGGTCGGCTGTTCATTAATCGTCATTGAGTTATTGATAGTATCCGTTGTCAACGCCAAACGAGACCTTACAAAATCGTGCTTGCCCTAATATGCGTTGGATTTATGATAATTACCACGTATGAATAACAGGACCAAGTGCTTTGCCTTGTCTCGAAGATATATTGTGCATATTCGAAAACAGTCTTGACAACTTCATTGGTATGCTTCATTGATTAAATATTTATCAAGCTCGCCTGTCAATAAGGGACTTGCGAAAGTTGACTATAAATCTTCCAAGTGTCAAAACATGTACACATGCTTGCACACTTCAATTTACCTATAGGAAGGTCTTGTAAGGGCAAGCGTACAAAGTACAAGCCTTCAAACAGATTTCTACATGTTTACGGAGATAAGGATTACAAAACTTACTGAAAAAGTATATAACAGAAATATCATTGTCTAAATAATTTCTTAGGTTTACGATATTATTACACTTTGCATTGTCCATGGTGTAGTAGACCACGGACACTTGAAAGTGCTAGAAAAGTCAGGAATTAAAATAATGTATAATAGACGCGATAGAATCTGTTAAAAGTATAAATAATTTTCTTTCGGCACCATGCCTACTATTAGCCAACTAGTAAAAAGTTACTCGGTAATAAAAACCACTGACCACTAATCAGTGATAAGGATGACTGTACTTCGACTGCACTCTTCCTAGAGCTATTAAAAAAATTACTTACATTGCTCGTAAGTACTTGTGTTTATTGATAAAACGTCTCGCGTTTATAGTCCACATAACATAAAGTGATGAGAGTTTCCTGATTGATATTGCTGCTCCTCGGTTCATTGGCACTATTGGTAGGTACTCGTAACTTTTTTTTTTGTACGCAGTCGTCTACAATACAATGTTTCGTAGCTTACAAACTCTAATGTTATGAAAACCGTTGTGTTATCTGGATTAAACGAGCAGACAACTTGAAGTGTTGACTGCAGTTCAGTTCCAAAAACAGAATTAGCTGTCAGAACTGAAATTGTTACATCATGAAATCTTATGACTGCAATAGTCCGAATGTTATCTATCTAAATGTTGTGATATTCTCCTTTATACTCATTCACATCCCTTCAGAATGAGTAAAATAGTAAAAAACACCACAAGACGAACGATAGTACAGTCGGTTATGGCTCTAATAAAAGCTCAAGCATACGTGTAAAACAGAATTTCAATTAAGCCGGCGGCATTCCTCGGTGAGTGCACGCAAGCGCCTCGTTCATCTGCAGAAATGGGCACTCACACTCGGTCACGCCCGTGCTGTGTCCACGATTAGCTTTTAACATGGTAATGTGACAGGTCCCTGCTCGTGGGAATATCCAGCCGCAGGATAACCATATCCATTTAATTATAATCTTCTTGTAGCTTACTGAAGTACGCGCAAATGTCTCGACGTGTTCATGTAACTCCACACTTACGAGATTAGTCAATAACTAAACTCGCCTGTAATCATTTAAATTAACGACTCGAAGTAATTCTATACTACTCTCACCGAATGCCTCTTTTACGTAGCAGTTCCAATCATTCCTACTTGGAAATCTCGGGTTCGACTTACAACATCCGGCAGTTAAAGGAAAAGCTCTAGCTTTTCTGTTGTTGAAAATGCGGACGAGTCACTTACGCAGCCGCCTCCGCCGCGGCACGGCAATCACCTCTAATTGACACATTGTTTGAACTAGTTTAGATTTTTTATTTTGAATTTCGAAATTGATCTAAAATTTATATTGTGATGTTAATTTAGATGGGAGTCAAGGGTTCGTAAGGAATTTCTCGTAGCAATAAGATTACCATAAGCGTCGACTCAAGGTTGCTCAAAGATTTCTTTAATCGGAAATAAATTGAATAAATGACTATCCAAAACAAAATTAATATGAACCCTATTGCATATTATTAGGTTACTGCGAATCTTTGCATCTTCTAGCAATTAGGTTTAACTACGTCTTTAAAGCGTTTTACTGCAGAGTAATGACACATCAAACGCATTTGTGGTAACGCTAGTTAGTGGGGATAGATGTCAGTACTATCGCTAAAACGGGATAATAGAAACGACAGGTGCATGAAACTGAAACTTTTTTCATCGTACAATTTCCAGACCTACGAAATGCAAAATGTACCAAATTATTATTTCTTAGGTTTTCGCGATTACCAACATTAAACACTTTTATTTATACCAATATTAAACACGTTTAGACCTTATCGTAAGCTTACTTATCTAATCCTAAATACTTCCTTGTACCACATATATACCTATGTTGACTTTCGTAACTGCTTTCCCATATTCGGAGTTGCCATGGTGGGACTGCATATGATATTATAAAGTTTTGTGTTGTAGCTTGACGCATGATTAAATTTTATTAATGTTCATGTCATTTAAAGCTCCCGGTTCTCTGCGATTACTATTTATGAGAAAATATTTCTAATTAGTATCACTGTAATTGAAGTATTAAATAAATGTTATTATCGTGGATAAAAGATGATTTTTACATCGATAGAAATCCATTTATGTTCAGACACATAATGAGTGTTCTCGCACATAAGTCCCTTCTTGACAAAAGGCTGCTATTTTCGCAATTACCTTCACACCGGGAAATGGCGGTTTGATTATCGTGAAGACACATTTTGATTACTTGAAACGAATAATTATTTATTGTTTATTACTCTCAAGTATGATGTTACATACCTTTAGTTCTCAGATAAATCTAGAGACTATGGCAATTTACAAATCCGTAATATCAATGCTAATAAACGAATAAATCCAACTATCTGAAACTAAAGGGCATTTACACTCAAGGGCTCATAAATAAATATTGTCTTTCTCATCAGAGTAAATTTCTTCCCTATGTAAATTACACACTTGCAGATTATGGCTTTGCTCATCGAATGAATTGACGTCGTGACGAAGACTGACAGTGAGGATAAATCGTCGGCGGGCTACGTCGAACATGGTCTGCGTATTAACTGCAAACAATTTGCATTTTTGTCTCCGTGAAAGATAATGCTGGTTTTATAATCCACTCGCTGTCGCCTCGGGTGTTGTTGAGTGAAGCAAATTTCAATTATGCCTTCCATCCGCTTTTAAGCATAAATTTAAAATACCCTGAGCCCTAAGCATAGCGATTAACACATTCCCGTGATAGGAATATCTCCTATCGTTAGTAATGCGTGATTCTCTTATTTCGCAAAAACTCCAATCAATTGCGGTTTAATGTGTCGTACGTGACCATTCAATAGATGAGTCGCCTGTCAGTAGCAGATTATTCTCCTAGTCGCATGACATTACAATCCAACAATTCATGTGTGTTACTGTACACCCCTATCTGAATCGTTATTCGATACGGGGCGAGATAATGTGCGTTATAGAATTCGTGTTCTGAGGTTTTGTGGACGGCTTAGCGCGGGCGAGGACGGATGCCGCCCTGCGGTTCACTTTGTGGTGCTGTCGAGCGTGCCAGCCACCATCATCATCTGTCGTCGCGTCGTGACCGCAAACACCGGTGCGGGCGCGCAAACCTGTTCTATTCCCTAGGACGCCTTGTTCGATTTGCGGTTAACTTGTTGAACATTACTATTTCCTCTGGCTATGCGCTTGACATCGCATTGTAATAGAAACTGATCTATGTCTATACGTTCATCAGATATGTTTTTTATATTAGGCTTTCATTTTACCGCCAACTCGCCTGATGTTAAGCGATGATGCGGTCTACGATGGAGCACGCTTGCCTAGAAGAAACCGATTCACTCGTGATTTGAAGACACCCAGATTGTAACTACTATCGGGAACACCCATTCAGGCAACGCATTCCACAGACTAGCAGTTTGCACAATAAAAGTGGAATCTAGGCGCTTCGTACGGGTTTTCGGAATATCAACCATAAAGCGGTGTTGATTTTTTGTGCCCGCTCTGGCAGTCCGATAGAAAAATGGGCAGGAGGGGATTAGATCCGATGCACACAACATCGGATCTGCATGCATGCACTGCAATGTTGTGTATTTCCGTCGTATATAGAGTAAAATACTGTTCAATTACGTACCTATTTCAATATGCGTGGACTTCCGTTGGGAGAAAGATTGATCTTTTGTTAATTTCTTTTAAAACAGATGATGATCTGGGGATACCGAATACCGATGATTCATTTTTTGAGTTCAGTACTCTAATCTCGATGCCAATTTTACTGCTGAGTGGAACACACATAAAACTACTGCATGTGTTTATGACTTGGAATTATTTTATATTTAGCTCCGCCGGTTTTTATGATGTCTGAGTAGGCATTGTTTATGGACGATGATGAATACTTTCAACTTGGAGAATGTGGACATGTGTCATTTTAAAAATACTGCTTGCATGTCTGTGGGTCTGTCTGTTGTGTTGGTTATTCGTCGACAAGTGCTATTAGGGTCATAATGTCGATGGTATTTCTTTATAGTGTGAACTCTATTATGATTCAAAGAAGTTCTGTGTATTAAGGTCACATACATATATAAATTATTGTTCATATAAATATTTCCTTCTCGCGGATAAATTTGTAATATCTATTCCTGTCGCTCCAGACCGCAGAGTTCGGCACCGCTTGCACTTTATTGCAAATAATTTTTAAGTAGGGCACTTGAGCAATTACACACATGTAAATAAGCCTCTCTCATTAGACGAGATCCTAAAGCAATAATCCCTTGATATACCATCAAAGGAGTTTCGCGGTGGCAGAAGGCTAAGCCGCAGACTGATGCAATTTGTCTTCTAAACAAACTTGCCTATTCGAAGGAAAACTTAAAAAAATAAAAATAAGTACCTACTTATGATTAAAATTTTTGACAATGTTCTGTCTGAGATTCAACCTAAAATCGAGGCCGCCTATTACGTATTGAATTCTGTTTGTATACCACCCTGCACTCAGAATATAATTTGAATTTACTAGCTGAACTGACAGACGTTGTTCTGTCTTAGAACTGTCAAATAAGCAAAGTCAAAATTATAAATCTTATTTTTTTTGTGTAAAAAAATAAGTAAGAATCCCTATTTATTTTTTTGTTGAAAATATAATATAGCCTATGTTACCCGGGGATAGTGTAGCTTCCCAACAGTGAAAGAAATTTTCAAGTCCGTTCAGTAGTTTCGGAGCCTATTCAATGCAAACAAACAAACAATCAAATCTTTCCTCTTTATAATATTAGTATAGATATAAATTAGAATAGTTTTTGTGATGATCTTCGAAAAATGTCGCAACAACGCTTCATAATCGGTAATATCGTATTGACATTTTAAGCTAGTAATGGGCCAAAGGCTATCCTAGTTTCGAAAAAATAAAATAAAGCCTACATTCAGTTTACATAACTTTACCATCGAGAATAATGAGTCATCGGTTTGGTTCCCCACGCTCAAGTTGTGGGATGCTCCAGTGCTATACATTGTATGACTCAGAACAATTATAAACGATATATTAATCACACGCAACTTTCGCAAATAGCTTTTCACGCATTCATTAATCACGATTTACTCCCATCAATCTGCTGTAGTTTATTTTAACCCCCGCAAACACGGCTGTTATAAGTTTAACGTGTGTATCTGTGTGTCTGTTTGTGACATTGTAGCTCAGTATTTTTTGTTTAAATGGTGACTTGATAGAGAGTTTTCTTAGCTATGATTGAAGAAAATCTGTACAGCCGTTTGTTAATTATTATTGATTATGAGCTCTTTTATTAGTTTATTTAACATTTTCATGTATACTTGTGCTGTTGTTACCTAATTTCAGACTGCCAATTTGGTTAACATAGTTCACTAAAGTTATATGATTATTTACGGGATATTTACCGTGTTAAGGTTGTGGAATGAGCCCCCGATATTTCGGCGCAGTTACATGCACCGTGTTCTCCACAACCTTACCACGGTAAATATCCCGTAAATAATCATATAACTTTAGTGAACAACCGTGATAGTTTGAAACAGTATTTAACATAGTTCAGTTTCTAGGTCTCTATTCACATTTTTGTAACGAAGGTTTAACTTAAAAAAATTACGAATTTTGACAGATGTATTTTGAAGCTAAATAAAACCGCCATGATGATATTTGTGAAGAAGGGCCCTGCCGCGATGTATAATGCATATTGTATGTCTATAGAAGCATCTTGTAAAGCATCCACCAGTTTACTAGGGCATGACTGGCTTGACCGTTACTTACTTTGCTAGACTCTTACTGTGACTAATGACTTGTTAGACAATATTTCATCAAACTTGAAAATATATTAATACCTGACACTGGCAAATATACAAGAAGTGTGACGCCATAATCCTCACAAAAGAAAGAATTTTAAAAAAGCTTAAAGCTCCGCCATAATGGTGCATGCCTGTTTTATGTGGATAACATTCCGGGGTGAAAGTAGCCTTTGTTTGTACCTGTAGTGTTTTTAAATGGATCAGTTTCAGATAACCTTGCTGGCCGGCTGTTTTGAAAAAGGCTATCTAAAGACTTTTTTGTGGGAAAGATTCCATAAATTGTTTTTCCTTAAAAACGAACAAGTACTCTAACAGCGCTTGACGGCATTTAATAATGATAAATCCACTTCAGTATATAATTTAATGACCGTTATTATTTCAAGAATATATTTTTATTATTTGGCACTAATTATTAAAATAGTTTTTCTCTTACCTTTGTCTGTTAAACAAACTCTCCTTTAAAATAATAATTTTGTTTGTATATTATACAAACAAACTTAAAAATTAAAAACGATATAAAAAAATAATCCCCTACGTGGCTAAAATAGGCCACAACGCTGGCGCCATTACAAGGTAAATTAAATATTTATTTCTAAAGAAAATTTGCGCATGAACGAATTTGATCGAGGTGAACGAAGGATACATAGACATACACATACATAGATTGCACTTGCAATCATAGAGTTATAGTTGTACATAATGTATTCCATAAGAAATTCGGGAACACTTGATCATGTAAATCAGATATCTACTAGGTGCAGCCAGCTGGTGAGTGTTTCTTATAACACGTGACGTAATTCAGAACAAACAGAAACTATCGCTTGCTTGCAAGTAATTGAACACCGGGAATTAATAGGAACTCTGACATTAGCATATCTACATTCGGTGTGCAGAGCTTGTCATGAGCTGCATTGATTCACTTCTCAGAAACATGCGTCGCTAAATCGCAGCAGACAACACGACGGCCGCGCGCTTGCCAGGTGCGATCACGATTGTATGGCTTCTAATGAAATGTAAAACGACATTTGAATACGTTTATTACTTTTGTGTGACATGGATGATGTTCGATTTTCATTGGATTCGAATCCACTAGCCAACCAGATGCCAAGCAATTTAGCAATATCTTACATTTCTTGTCCCGTAGGTAGCGAGCGTGGATTTATTATGACATGAAACTTTCAATAGAACATCGCTTTTGGATTAGCTCCAACGAGAACCGCATTTAATTGTCACTGGTCATATTTGCTAGATGCAATGAAAGGGCCTATTCTCCATTGCTATAACTTTCACGTTCACACAGAGTTATGGTCACATGCGTTAAATGTCCAGTATGTACACCCTAACGAAAATGTCAAGCCTTATTCAGTTTAGTTTCACTTTTACCAAGCCGGGCATCTCGATCTACATAACGATTGTTGACATTTGCCCATGAATACTGTCTATTTATTCCTCGTAAACCGTACATTTTCTAAAGTAACTTAAGTGTAACAATTGGCAGCAGCAAACAGCCGCACTCCATGTTCGTACTTGTGATATTCTCGATTTAGATATTTACTCATATTAAACTCTTCCCAGACTTTCTTTTTGAGGAAAAATGAAGGATGATAATGTTTTCAGTCAGTAGAGAGAGATAGAGTTGTTGGCGCGACCCTGGCTTCCCGCTGCGTCTACATGCCGCCATCCTGATAACATCCATTTCCTGGGTGGCGCTGGCGATCTATCACATTTGTTACTACAAACTCTCACCATTGTTTGAACACACTTGCCTAAACTCTGCCCATTCATACAACCTCTCTAACTGATCACATGTCTAGGATGATCGGTTTTAAATAAATTTTATGGTAATGCATTCATTGCAGCGTTGCGTGTTGTGTAGACTAATAGAAGTTCGGAGATCGGACTCGTGCATTTAATATATGGGTGTCAAGTATCTGCAGCGTGGGTGCATACTTTATCTTGCAACCTTATGGCCCCTTGAACCGCATTCAAAAGAATCACAATAATAGCACAGTATGAATAGTAACGAATATGTTTATACAGAAAATTCCAGAGATGTGGCAACAATATAGAAGAACAAGCTTTCTGCTATGTTAGAGCTGCGCCCGACGACATTTACAGAAAAAGCTGTTATGCATTCAGGCTAGGTGTTCATTACACAAATTTTGAACGGTTTACGCAGCGATTAGCATATTGACTGGCAATGAGGGAAAAGGCGGCGGACAGTTGCGTCGGGAGCGTGATGCGACTGCGGGTGCGGGCTCCTTCCAGACGCATGCAAATGAAGAGTTGCACACGGTGCGGCTCGCCTGCGTCAGCCGCTATAACAATGCATGTGGGGCGCCGCGCTCGACCTGGACTACGATGAAACAACGACCTCATCTAAACCTATAGGTACCGCCTATACACAGATATACTTGCCTACAGAGAATCTTGTGTAGCGCTGCCGGTGTCATTGTTTGTGCGGCAAACTCCATAAATTATATAAATGTGGCAGTAGTATGGTTATGAATCCTTTTTAAATAACTTACCCCTACACCTGTTTATGTGACAGAATAGTACAATTGTTTGGTTGAGTTTGCTTAAAATGCCTCTATTTGTTTATCGCTACTCCGACATAAATTTCAAATATTATTTTATTCCATGCATGCGACCGGTGTGGTCTCCGGTAAATATGTCGCGCGAGGCTCGAGAGCTTTCATGTACAATCCACTACACTAGTAAAATGTGATAGCATGTGCTGTTATTCAAATGAGAATCAAATTTCATGTTGTAAGACAAGCGTGGAGGAAACGTGTCGACAGAGATTTGAAGATTTATTATTGTTGCTGAGCATGAATTGTCTGGTCCGCGTGTGGCTCGCATCGAGTGACGGTAGAAAGGCGGCGCGTGCGCCGGCCGGCCGGTCAAATCGCTCGTGTATCTGAGATGCGTGCAATGATATCGAACAGCGGTGAATCAATCTTCCGCCGGTTGGACTTTATCTCAGATCGGCGCCCACACAAGCGCGAGGAAAGGGCTTTCGTCGACGCAGCGGAAAGCGCTTCATACCATTGCACAGATATTACTACTCAAACTAATTATGAACTCGCTATATTAGCTATGTTATCCACGACCAACATATTGCAATAACTCGTAACTTAATTAGGGAAGAGTCTAATGTAAGTAGAACCGTTGTCGTCAGTGTCGGTATTTAAACTGCCCTCGGCATAAAATAAGAGTATGTTTATCTCGTTTTATTGTGCAGCCTTAATGAGCCACACCCATTGTCTCGCGATACGATTTAACTGTTCATTTATTGTAATGTTTTTTATTGCACATAATATTATTGTATCGGTGGAGAAGGAGGCGTCTTATAACGCGCTTCATAATATAAACAATCAGTCTCGACCACAACAGCACGCCCACTCTCCATTCAGGCGATAATGATCTTGAAATCGGCGTAGGTCGCGTTTATTGGTTGTTTGCTTTACAACCGAGCGTATCCCAAATAATGCATATTTATCTATCTTCTTGAGGATTTCCTACGAACGGCGCGTTGCATAAAATGTCTTTATACGTTTGCGCGTAATAATGTGTGCCAAGGATAATTGCTCAGCGCAAAGGAGTGCCTCTGAAAGTAAAATTCGCAGAAACAAGGTGAACATGACGGCGACGGGATGACGATAGACCACGTACTAAATTATGTTGCTTTGTATTAACTAACTTTGGTTCCTATGACCTGAATTAGGCACTGTAAAGCGTCTAGTGTTCACTTCTGTCAATTAAACAAGCAACTAACGTCGCTGCCAACAAATTACACACAGAGATTTGCGTGAAGGAGGGCCGAGTAGTTTGAAATGTCACAGTGCTGTTAAACTGGTCGACGCTGCACCCGTCATAAAGTTACAGATATTTTTGCGCTATTTGTAAATGATTGCACAAAGAACGAATTTCCGCTCATTTGGTGTAATGCGAGATGGCTTTAGCAGACCTTTCTATTAATTAAGAAAAAAAATACATCGCCTATGTTGAAAAGTGTACGAGTAGGGTACCCATAGGTAACTATAAAGCGTAACTGAAATTACGATTATTTGTAAGATAGACGAGGCGCCTTGAGTGAGGTCCATGTCCAATAGTGGCCTAAGACAGGCTGATTATGATGATGATTTGTAGGATAGAGTCGTCAATCCATTGGAGTTCAAGAATCATCAAGTGCCATCTGCATATAGAATTTTGGAGGTCAGTAGGCCGTAGGCAAAACTTGCAATCCCATGATAGATATCATCAGATGCTGGTAACTCGATCCGGTCCATTTTCAGCCATTTACGTCGCTGGCGACCTGGTCTACTCTTCGCCGGAATTCTGTCTTTGAGGATCAGCCGTGGGAATTCGTAAAGGAATCTTCTTTGCATGGGTCCGAAGAAAGCTATTTTCCGTCTCATTACTGTAGACATTCTCTCGCTTTTGCGGTTAGCCTTTTCAAGTACCCAAGAGTTCAAAAATACCTTACTAAAATGTAATGTTTAGAAACATGGTCTTCAGCCGGTAGAGCAAGACGAGATGGTATATTATTACGAGCGCTAGAGCACCGCTTGCTCGCAGCTGTGTGCGCGCCTGGTGGCTTCCATTTCATCCACTTGAGAGCGCGGCTCGGCTCTGCTGTCGGTACATTACTACCACTTCCGCCTACACTCACTTCCGTACCACTGAACTTGGAATCAGAAATTCCACTGCAAGAGAAATGGCACATTCAAAACCCGCCTTGTTAACGACCGAATCGATCGCATTCCTCAAATTAAAATTTATAGGGCATCGATAACTTTTGTACTAACCTAATAAATACCATCCAAATTTTTATCAAGATGTAGATATGATAGGGTAGACAAATTCTCATCATCATCATCATCATCATCATCAGCCAGAAGACGTCCACTGCTGAATATAGGCCTCCCCCTTTAACCTCCACACTGAACGATAGCCTGCCTTTTGCATCCACTGGATGCCCGCGACTCTCACAATGTCGTCGGTCCATCTAGTGGGAGGCCTCCCTACGCTGCGTCTTTCGGTTCGTGGTCTCCACTCCAGAACCTTTCTTCCCCATCGGTTATCGGTTCTTCGAGCGATGTGGCCTGCCCATTGCCACTTCAACTTGCAAATTTTAACAGCTATGTCGGTGACTCTGGTTCTTTGGCGAATATCCACGTTTCGGATCTTATCGCGCAAAGAAACTCCGAGCATAGCTCTCTTCATTGCCCGCTGTGTGACTCTGGGCTTTTCCAAAAGGCCAACAGTTAAGGACCAAGTCTCAGTACCATATGTCATCACTGGCAACACACACTGGTCAAAGACCCTCGTCTTGAGGCACTGTGGTATCTTAGACGAGAAGATGTCACGCAATTTCCCGAACGCTGCCTATCCGAGTTGGATTCTTCGGGCGACCTCTTTGCCTAAGTTGGACTTACCTAACTGAACAATTTGTCCAAGATAGGTGTAATGGTCAACAACTTCGAGAGTATCGTTCCCAACGACTACCGGCACGGGTTCAACATGGACATTGGACATAATTTTTGTCTTGTCCATATTCATCTTAAGACCCACCTGTTGGGAAAGGCTACTGAGGTCGCTGAGCATCGTATTGAGATCCTCCAGCGACTCTGCCATGATGACTATATCATCGGCAAAACGAAGGTGAGTGATGTACTCGCCATTGATGTTGATGCCGAATCCGTTCCAGTCCAAGAGCTTGAAAACGTCCTCCAATGCGTTCGTGAACAGTTTCGGAGAGATAACATCTCCCTGTCTCACGCCTTTCTGCAGTTGGATTGGTTCCGTGCTCTCGTCCTGTAATCGGATCGACATGGTGGCGTTTCTATACAGACACTTCATCACTTCGACAAATTCTCAGTCAAGTTATTATTTGCGTGCCTAAATAAATAACAAAGATTCTTAGAATAGTCTGTTGGTCGTAATCGATATGGCTTGGATGGCTCATCGAGGCTACATTTCACAGAATTGAATTTGCACAATGTGATGTGGCTATCGTGAAAGATCAAAAAAGATTGTCCTTTAAAGGTTTCGTAATACACTGTTCTCGTCGATTTAAATATAAAAAACTACTATTTGCTCGGTGGCTTCATTATACATGTAATCCTAATGTAATTATTATAATCTCATTGTTACAAAACTACAGTTTAACCTTCTTTTACTGCCGTAGGTGTGCTTCTCTACATCACGTACGCATTAAATTATCGTTAATTCTTAGATTATGATGATACTGTGACTGCAATAGTTTGCTTACGATGTCAAAGCTCCCACTAGGTATGTGCCAATTGACCGTACAATGCTGTACATGTCTAAAGACTGAGATCAGCTCGCGTAGCTATCTCCCAATTGCTGTGGCCTAATTCATACGCGTGCGTGACAGATTCAACTAGGCTAATAAAATAAATCATCAGGAAATATGATTTGTGGGGATCCGATGAGGGCACGGAGCGATAGCGACGATCAAGTCACGCGCGATTCGAGGGCCAGAAGCAGAAGTCAAACGATTTATGTGCACGTGTCTATAATAATGGGACGTTCGCTCGACCACATACCAGTATGCGTCTCCGTTAATTCGGATTTACGCCATTGATTTCGGCTCGAGATTAAATTCTATTGTTGGGCTAAATCACGCCCGTGACATTCGACACTGCTTATTGTTGATATATGATGCCGCGTTGTCCGTTCGTTACCGAGATTCCAATGTCGGAGATAAATATTTTTTTCCTCTATTTTTGCAGGCAGAGCTCGTGGATATGAGGGCTGAACTGATCCAAGCACGCGCGGCGTCAGTCGGTATGTTTTTGTCGTATTTGCTCTAATGTGAATTTTATTGTTGTTTCCCCCAAACCATGAAACTCGATACTATTGGAACCTTAGACGCTCTTAGTGAATAATGCTTTTTGAGATATGTATTAACGAATCCGAAACGACATATTCATTCAAACTGACAATGTCTAGGGTCCTGGAATGTCTAGTATGCTTAAGAGTCTAGTGTCCTATTACGTCCAGTCCCAGAATGTCCAGTGACCTAAAACATCCAGTATCAAAAGGTCCACTTACTAAAATGTTCAGAGCCTCAAAAGATCCCCTTACCAAATGTCCAGTCTTAAAATGTATCTACCTATATAAAACCGTCTATCAAAACAAATTCAAATATCTATCAAATTCCTACTTACCTTTTGTTACCAAGCAGACTTTGGCTTTTCTTCCATAGTACCTTTATTAGCCATAACTCCTAAGGAGTAGTCATGGTAATGTTTCAGGAGGTTGCCAAGAGAGCGGCGACGCGGCCGGCAACGTGCTGGAGGCTCCGCGGGCGCGCGCCGAGGCGGCACAGCTGGCGCGGGAGAACGCGGCGCTGCGTGAGACCGTGCTGGCGCTGCATTCAGAACTCTTTGGAGCCAGGTGAGTTCCACACATACTGTCCTAATCAGAAAACGTCATTCGGAAACATTTCGGAGAGTGTGCATCGGATCTGCATGATCGAATCCCTCCTGTCCATTTTTTTATCGGACTACCAGTGCGGCGACGAAAAATCGACAACGTTTATGGTTGATATGGTCTTCAGATCAAGATTGAATCGGCTTCTTCTAGGCAAGCGTGCTCCATCGTAGACCGCATCATCGCTTAACATCAGGCGAGCGGGCGGCCAAACGCAAGCCTATTACTAAATATTTAAAAAATACATAGCCATGTTTAAGGGATAATATGCTTTGTCAATGCACTTTATAGGATAATATTAACAAAAACTAAACATACTAATATTATAAGCGGGAAAGTGTGTGTTGTTTTGTTTCTTTTTCACGAAGCGACAGAGCAACAGGCCGACGTGATTTATTGCATAGAGATAGTTAGAGGGTTAGAAAAGTGTATGTGACAGAATATCTACGCGGGTGAAACCGCGGGAGTAATTAGTTAATCTATAAACTTATCGAAAGGTTATGGATTTGAGGATTAAGTATTAATGTAAGTTGGTAACGGTTGAGGCTAGATTCGTGTAATATTCAAATAACAACAGCTATTAATAACAGTCGATCCGCTAACCGAGCGTGTACTGCGCGCTTGGAACACACGGAGAACACGCTCTGTTTGTTGTTTGTTGATTTTGTTCATGACCATGGATACAGTCCTTCAGTCGTAATATTAAACACGTTTACATAGTATTAAATAGCGTCAAACAAGTCATAGTCACAGTCAGAGTAAAGTAAAGTCTAAACTGTATACGCTCTGTTAGCGGTTTTGAATGTCTAGTGCGAGTTTTTCCAATAGTGTTTATCTAATAGTAAACGTTAACTACGATTCGTATGAAGTAAGCGCAGCGCCACCCAGATGGCTGTTCTCTGAAGTTCTCTCTAACACATCTTTGTCTCCAGAGCCTAAACACGTGTATTACATACACATACACGTCATACACTCGCTAGATGATTCCCAGCGGA
Organism: Agriopis aurantiaria; assembly: GCA_914767915.1. NCBI lineage: Eukaryota > Metazoa > Arthropoda > Insecta > Lepidoptera > Geometridae > Agriopis > Agriopis aurantiaria. Next base: position 13,435,305 of record OU611989.1, on the reverse strand, counting down.
ATCTACATTCGCTATTCGGAATATTTCGGAACAAATTGACTAATACTGGCTCTGCAATCCAAAATGAGGACTTTAATGCCTGGAGAATAGCCGTATTGAAACGAACCTTGACACCTTCGTATATGTTAGCGCCGCCCTCCCGCTTACAACTTATTGTATTATTCGTATCCGTACACAAAGAGCAATTTAAGTATCGACGTGCTAAAAGCTGTGACGTTCAAAAGCTCACTGACATAAAGGTGATAGTGCCCTTTTTATGTGCGCGTTGCGTCGACTCCGCTAAACTCGCGTAGGCCGCCGGTGACCCGATAGGTCAATAAAGAGACCCATTGCCCAGATTTACGATTCGTTTCACCTATCATAACACAATATAAATAAACGAACATGACAATATTTTTATTATATTACTTCCTATTCTCCATTAAAATTGGATGCTTTATCGAATACATTGAGAATGCACATAGGTATATTAAGGTTTATGGCTGTATTAACTGCATTAAGTTTCACTTTTATTGGACATAATCGCTTAGATGCTTGAATGGCGGACATAAAATATTCATAATAATCGTAAACGGTTTTACATAATTAAGTGCTTCTCGAGTTCGGATTACGCCTCGTCTTTTCTTTCTCTTGTCGCTCTTATTTTATGAGAAACATCAATAAGTAACTAGCTAGTGGGTGGCATTTTACAGTATCGGTGTATTTGTCTCCTAAGAAATGATATTATTTTCATGTTTTAATTTAAATAAGTTCTGCAAAAAATCTGAAAGAAGTCTTATGGAATGTTTTATGTATTAATTTTGCAGACTCGCCACTAAATATCTGGACAAGGAGTTGGCTGGGAGGATACAGCAGTTGCAGCTTTTAGGCAGGGACATGAGATCAGAAGTTAGAGACTCGCTGTGGGCTCAGGTAGGAACTGTTTACCCAACATCATTATTGAATTAACCTTACTCAATAGAAAATAGATAACATCATAGAACGTCGTAAAAGACTACAATCGGCCGCTGAGAGAATTAGTCTTAACAGCTGCAATAACATTGAAAAAATCGGAATGAAAACATTATCTTTAAATATTTTATATATATTTTTTTTTTTTTTTTTATATTTTGACTTATTTAGCTCTACATGCAGTTTCGATGCCATCGCTCAACAACGGTGAAGGAAAACATCGTGAAGAAACCGGTATGTCTGGGAACCTCAAAAGTTCAAAACCATATGATATTCACCAACATGCACTGGGCCAGCATGGCATCCTTTCTCTCTTTGAGAAAAGGCCTGTGTCCCAGCAGTTGGAACATGATAGGCTGATAATGAAAATGCTATTGGCTACCAGCTACAATTATATATTAAAAAAGCTTGTAAAAGTGATCATAATTTAGTTTCCGTTCAGCTTTTTACAATGGCAACTGTTAGACGTATTCTATCAGCGACCGCACTTAGTGTACAACATGTTTTTTCGTCTTTTACTCAGAGATCAATTTAAAAGCCCTATAAGCTATCATTGTTGACGATTATTTAACTGCATTTTATCTACTTTTAAATATTTTAGTACCTACAATTAGAATATAATAAATATTTTTATTATTTGTTTCATGAATGTATCAGAGTGAATATTTTGTAAAATGTGATTGGATACCCGAATCTAAAACTAAGAGAAATTGCAAACCAATTGACACTTGTCGCGGGCTCGAGTTGGTGAGAACTGAAGATGTATATTATTTAGATTTTATGTTCAGATGTGTACCTTTAAAGGTGGCGCTACACCATAATGATGGCCATTTGCATTTACTAGACTAGCACTGGCTGAAAATTGCGAATGATGCCCACCTTGATTTAAATATTTAATTGATTACATATAAAAGCAAAGATGCTTTAGCGATTCCTTCCTACAAAATTATTGGAGGATCTCGTTTGCAGAATATTTATTTATTATTAGCAGTATATCTGTCCATAGTACACAGAGTTATTTTTAACTAACCAGCCACTTTTTAAAGACAGCTTCTTTACGTCATATCAAACAACTTTTGAATGTACGACTTTTGACAAATCGCAAAAAAATACAGCTTTTCCGTACATTTTGTGGCAGGTCAATGAAAAATTTCTATGGAACGGCTGATTTTTAGTAACCCTGTACACGTTTGTGCCCAATGTCCTTTAAATTAAAACCTTAGACTTAAACCTCGGACGATCGGCTTAGTGATTCCACCGGCTGCTATTAGCGATCGCACCCTCTCATTTTCGCGCAATTCTTGGCGGCTAACGCGCGAGTCAGATGACGCTATAGCGAATATTAGCCAGTGGAATAAACGGTTTATGTTGAGTTAATAATAATACTAATAACGAATGTAGAGTTGAATTGCGTTATTTGTTTCGGTTAGGTGGAAGCAGAAATCCTGCTGCAGCGGCACAAGACGCTGGTGCGCGTGTGTCGAGGGCTGGCGCCGTGGCCGCCGCGACCGCCGCACGCCGCGCCCCACGCCGCGCTGCACGCCGCGCCGCGAGCGCGTCCGCGTACCGTGCGCGTGCGCCGCTCGCCCCACCTCGGCCTAGGCATCTCCGTCACGGTACTAAACTACACTACTGTATATTGTGAATAAGAAGATTTTTTATGGTGGTAGCTAGGCGTTTGACTACAACTCACCTGATGTTAAGTTACGTCGAAGATGGTGAAACTGCTTGTTTTGTAAATCAGAGTACAGACTGCGACTATCACGCAGTGACAATCAGCGGACGTCTAATCATCGTCCGTGACGTCACGGGACTGTGTGAATGCTTATTGGTCGGTCGTTGATTGCCATTGTGTAACCGAGATGTGGTACAGCTAACCTTTTTTTATATATACCTTAAAAATACTATTTTGAACTGGCTCAAGGACTATGACTACAAGGGCATTGAGGATATGCTAGAGGGATTTTATTTTTGATTTTAGATTGGCACGTTCACATTCACACATACACACACACACTCACACACACACACACGCACGCACACACTACGCGCACGCACATCCCTCTCCACACACACATAGCCACACTAACACACGCACACACACACACACACACACACACACACGCACGCTGCGCATATAATAGCGCATAATGTTGCATTTAATGGTTTAAAAATTATTTTATCTTATTATTATTTTTCTTTTGGCTACTTATTGGCATAGTAATCAAAATTTTAAAATACTTTGAAATATTTTTTACTTAATTTTAAAATGTTATATTGCTATTTTGGTATAATTCATTGATACATTAATAGGAGAAGCCATTGGCTCCCGTCACACAGTCTTTGACTAGTTCGGGAGCCTCTGGGATCATTACTATAGCTTACTATAAATTATGCCCGAATAAATGATTTGTATTTGTATTTTCTTAACATGTATTAACACATGTATTAAATATAATACACTTAGTTTATATTTTAGAACATAATATATTATATCAAAAAACGACGTTGGGTTTGTTTACAAAAACAAAGATACAAATTATTCATACTTTGTATTTGATTTAGCAAGCAAGCAGCTCTTTATCGTGGTTAAACTAAACATGAAAAGTTAAAACTTAAAATGAGTAACTTCTGTTCGTCGTTCTGCATTTCAACTGCATTGCTTGTAACGATGCATCTAGACATCGCGAGGCATGCAAACTCATTTTTCCGGACTGCACATGCTCAGGCAGAGCCCGCGAACAACCACGCATAATGTTCGCGTCGTGTGCAAAACTACAACAAAGCGAGACGTGCAGAGATCCATCAACACACAACGCACGACATGCTCGCAGTGAGCCACAGAGCCGGAGGCGGCACACGCCTCGCGATGTCTGTATTACCTTAACATGTTGTTGACGTGTAAAATGTGCGTGTATGTGTATTAGGGCGGGCGGGAACACGGCGTGCCGATCCTGATCTCCGAGCTGGAGGCGGGCGGGCCGGCGGCGCTCACCGGACACCTGTACGTGGGGGACGCCATCCTCGCTATCAACGACGTAGACCTCACGCAGGCGTGCCACAAGGAGGCTGTGCAAGCCCTACAGAGTGTGAAGGGCGACTGCGCTCTGTGCGTCCAATTCATAGCTACAGACGACGATGACAGGCTATCTGAAGATAATTATAGGTGAGGAACAGTTTCATCGTCATGCTTTTTACAATTTGGAGAGATATAGTACAAAATTTGTAATAAAGAATAAAGAATAAAATCATAATCTCTAGCGTTTCTTATTCCACTTCTGAAATTAATTTAGTTTTATTATTACTTCAAATCAGGAGGTAGCTTACATATTTGACTGACGCATTGGCTTTACTTTTTATCCTGGCAATATATACAGTTCCTGTAGGATAGGAGAAGACATCGCTGGGCGCTGCTAGTTGATGATATGAGTGGATTGTTCTGCAGGTTCCCGCTGTACCCGGAGGACGAGGGCGTGTTCGAGCGCGAGCCCGACGGCTCGGGCGCCACGCCCACCGCGCCGCGTACCCCCGACTACAACCGGTACGCGACCACTGTTCCATTGTCTGTCGCACCATACCTCCCGTCTGCTTTCCATATCACTTCCCATAGTCCGTGAAATCACACACGGCGGACGGTCAAGTGCTGAGGTTCTTCACACGGTGCGTGCTAGTCTGTGCCAGTTTGTGCTCGAAACAAATGATGAAAGAGAACTGATCGGGCACCTTGAAAGTGACTAAAGATGAATCCACGGGCATTGGAACAGACGTGCACGGACGACTACGAACGCGTTTCTTCCCTCGGTATGTAGTGCGCTAAAAGTGGGAAGACAGCTTTAAAAGGCAATCATGACATAGGACACATCTTTTTATATCCGTAAATATGAACACGAATTAAAAGCAATTTTTTTTTCTTCTTAAAATTTTGTTTATTTACATATCTTGTATAAGCATCCACGCTATAGTTGCCGAGACTTTCATTAGGTAATTTTCAGTGGCATTTGGATTTCTAAAAACCTAAGCTAGAACATCAACATGGATCAGGTTATATTAGACTGGGCAGCAATAAGAGAAAAGTAGAAACGATTTTCTATGCCGCTCCATGTAATCTGCCGCCAGGAACCAAGACCTCCCCTCCCCTCCCCTTTTAGTCGAGAAATGTTATTACAAAGTTAGCGATTTTATAAATGATTTTTTTTAGTAATGACTGCAGTAGGTCATTTTGTTTATCATACAATTATAGTAATGCCTATCTGTTAACTATTTAAATTAATAATATTATATCTTAACTTTTGTAATAGTTTCGACAGTTAATTTAATTAATACTTTTTTATATAAATAATACTTACGGTATGTTTATACTATCTCTCTAGATTTGTACGCCTACAAAACTAGGCAAAACATGATACAAAGTGACAAATATTTTAACCCACCTATTGTGCATGCGTTTTAAAATGTGTGAATGTTTTACTCGTGTTTTGTGCAAATAAATAATCTTTATCTTTATCTCGCCTCTAACGGTACGCTACTGGTGAATTGAGTGGTATGGTTGCATTACAGTCGGTCGGTGTCCGGCGAGAGCGGCGCGGGCAGCGAGTGCGGCGTGGGCAGCGAGTGCGGGCGCGCGCGCGCGGCGCCGCTCGCGCACTACCTCACCGACTACAACAATATCAACAACAACCTCAACATACTCGACATGGACGACGACGAGATCAAGATAGAGACCAGGCTTGAGGTACCTACTGACCATCTTATTTAAATACATATACCTTTGGCTCCATTTTGAAATGTAATTTTTGCGTGACGGTTCTATTTGAAAAACCCTAAGATTATTCGGGAACCATCCAAAGCGTAGCTATGGTTTCGAAATCACTATTAGGGTAGTGACTAAAATCTTACTTTCGTGTTGGCTCATGTCAGATTTGCCTACTTTTTTAAAATTATTGAAATCCATTTTTCATTGTCTCCGACTAAGTTTTGGGCAGGCTGTTCAATTATGAAAAATCTAAGATCGGTATATGAGAAGCACCGAAGCATCTATTCGAAGCTGTGCTTTGATTAGGTGCTTAGGATCTATCGTCTAAAAACATATTTTCGTGATGACCGATACTGCCTTGAGTGATTAGCCTGACATTGTATAATAGTTGTAGAAAAAGGTAGCATTTTCAACAAAATTTGACTGTTGTCTGATTTATCTCCACCCCATTATCTATTGTCATTGACCCATATCAAGGAAGATAACCTTGAACCGGGTACATGTATACAGGGTTACGCGGAAAGTGTGCATTAAGTCAATAGGGTTCCGTTATAATCATCATTATGAAGAACTTGTACTCTGTGATTAACCCTAAAATTGCGAAAATATATCAGCTGTTCCATACATTTTGTAGCGTTTCAATGACCGTTTTCTATTTAACAGCAGATATTATTATTTTTGCGATTTCAGAGTTACTCCCATAGATAAAGATGTTCATAACCCAATGGGTACTATGAACCCCGTTCGGCTTAGTACACCCATTCCGCATAAACATGTTCCATTGAAAATGTCATTCAAACTCGACAAAATGTTTGGAACAGCTGTAATTTTTTTCGTGATTTTAGGGTTGGTCTCATAGTAAAAATTGTTCATAATGATGGGTACTATGGATCCCTTTGGGCTTAGTAAAACCTTTCCGCTTAACTCTGTATATCCATAAGTACCATAAAGTTATATGATTATTTATGGCATATTTACCGTGGTAAGGTTGTGGAATGAACAACCGTTGGTTGTTTAGTGAACAACAGTGATAGCTTAAAACAGTGTTTCATAAGTACTTTGTTCGTAGTTCAGACATTGCTAGTGTGTAGTATAACGGTGAGTGTTCGAATGGTGTTGCAGTGGTCGGGCGGCGCAGGAGTTGGTGCGAGCGCGGGGATCGGTGCACGATACTCTTCAGGGGAGTCCCCGCGCTCCACGCCAGTGCACGCAAGACACAGTATTGGGAAGAAGAAACGGAAGCCACAGGTGTGTAACTAAAGCCTTGTGAACCAATCGGTTCAACTACAATATATTTTTAATCTTGTTATAACGGGATATTTACCGTGTCATATGACTCTAATTTTTATCCGTTTTTGTATACGATAACTTGTTTAGACCAATATGAATTTTTTGTTGAACATTTTAATGTTTTTCTCGAGGTCTTAGGGTTTTTAGATTCTTTGTAAGAACATACAGTCATTTTATATCTTCAGAAATGTTGAAATGTGCGAGCGAGATAGTGATCACACGTTGCATAGGCCCCTAAGCACATTGATAGTGATCTCTATTGTAGATGGAGTCCTACAATCTCTATGATGTTATTGTCATGTCGCACAGGACTGGCGCACGAAGGGTGCGTACCGGGCGGTGGATCTGGACGCGCCCTCCTCTGACGACCCCGCTGCCGAAGCACCCAGCGAGCCGCCGCTACAACCCGATGAAGGTATCTACTACATATATAATTATTTTATTTTTATTTATTTGAATTTTGTATTTTTTTATAAACATACATATTTAAGGGTCAAAGATTAAATTAAAAGTCTTCGCGTCCGGAACTTTCTCGTCCAAACGTGCCGATCAGACTGGCTGGCGGCATTCCCGCGCTGTCATCATCATCATCATCAGCCAGAAGATGCCCACTGCTGAACATAGGCCTCCCCCTGTAACCTCCACACTGACCGACAGCCTGCCTTTTGCATCCACTGGATGCCCGCGCTGTATGGCCAGCGTTATATTTTGGGCCAAGTAGTGGCCTGATCGGGGATCACGCCCTCTCTCCCTCAAGTTGAGTGCCACCAATGGCACGCGTCTCATTGGTTCGCCGTCGCTGTCAGGAGGATTCGTCTTCATTCCCAGAGAGACATTGACATTTTTTTTCTATTTGTTTCCTTATTTGTAGATTCCCCAGTAGCGCTTCCCGCGACGCTGCCCGCGGCACCTGTAGTAGAGGAGGCTCCGGTGCAAGCCCTAGTTGACGTAGAAGAGTCTCCTGCTCTCCCTATCAAGCCCACGCCAGCGCCCGCGCTGCCGCTCCCACTGCTCAATGGAGATCTCAAGCCGCTGAAGAGAGAGACCAAAGGATTCAGGTTAATGTTCTTTTTACTCTCATGATCGATCTTTTTTTGAAGTGGAAACTCCTATAAGCACGTTAGGCGCATTTTGGGATGGGGAAAAGCACTGAACTCGAGTGACCGTCACGCTCTGATACTCGGTCGGGTAAGTCGGCTCGAGTCGACTAAGGAAGCGAGAGAGAATATAGTCAAATACTTTTTTTTGAGTTTTTCTTATCTACATCATAATGACGATGAGAAACTGATGGATGCGACTGGCAGGGACTGGGGACTGGTAGAATCAAAAAAAGGTGCAGCAGCTAAGATCATAGTGAATTCGAATTGGCCAATGGTTAATTGTATGTTGGCCTGGTAGGTGTTTTTATTATTTCTATATCTATGTGTAAGAAGGCTCTTGGCTATCCAAGTAATTTATTTTTTTATGGAGGGTCGATTTCTGAACTAAAGATAATAAGTAACAACTTTATTTTTAAATAAGTATTTTATAAACTTACATAAATACAAATTTAATTTAACATGTTCTGCTAGATATCGTCTCTCCACTTTGCGTTCGAGGTATGCAATATTTTAGTAAGTACCTACGTATGAAACGGTATATTTAACAAAAACGGGTATTTGAACCCCTAACCCTGCTTACGGCCTTGTTTACACGTTCAGCTCTCGCGCGAGTCGCGAGGCGAGTAGTGAGGCAAGAATCTAAATGAGGTGTGTGTATCGTGTGTGGTTGCAGGATAGGGTCGGCGCGGCGCGTGACGGAGGCGCTCTCGAACGGCACCGGACCGCCGCCGGCGGCGCGCGTCACGCTCCCGCCGCGCCTGCGCACCGGTGACGGAGACCCCGACTTCGGCACGCCCGTCTGAACACTACACACACTCCATACATACCACACACTGATCGATTTGGTTTTATTCTTAAGGAATGTATTTAGCGAGCCAATATCCATATAAACATTGAATTATTTAAAAATATATTTACAGTAGTCTCACTTATTCGGCACCCTAAAAACCTGGGAGCGGGATAATTAACATAGAGGTAGCTGCGATCCGCGTGGGTACTGCGGGTATAATCCCTTATGCACCGTATACTTTTCTAGGAATAAAAAGTATCCTTTACTCTCTATCTATCCCTACAACTATCATGGCAAAAAATCACGTCATTCCGTTAATCGTCTGCTTCATGAAAGAAGAACAAACAAACATGCTGTAACATTGATCATATTATAGTAGTTAGGATAGTCATGTTAAACAATGAATTACTAAATACGCCGCCTGGGGAGTCACTGCGACGTCGCGGCGTATAAAATCAACTTAAAAAGAGTTAACTCCTAGCTGTCAAGTGGTTATATCAACAACATTGGTTCCCCTGAGTATTGTTTCAAAAATAACTAAAGGGATATTTTTATTTATTTTATTACTGAGTGTTGTGTCAATCGACGTAGGTATTATGAAATTTAGAATAATGCTGATCTCGAGGCGATGTTGTCGTCGGCCTACCGATAGATGTTAGGATATCCGCTGTCTCAAGCCGAAGTTATTTTGAGTGCTTATTTTTTTATCAATCTCAAAGAAGAGAGAGTAGTCGCCGCGTAGTGTTGCGCTTGTTTGCGCTCTTATATATAATGATAGGGTTATTTTTTTCAATTCGCTCAACGGTGTTTTGCTTCATTGGTATTCGCCTAATATAATAACTTGACGACTTGTTTTATTGCCACTACGAATGAAAAAGTCGTTATCCAGACTGGAGTTGCCAGTGTAGGTAAGAGCCCAAATTCAGATCTGACTCTGTGTTTGTCGTTGTGATTTGTGAAAAGATAATGCCCAAATATGGTTTTCTCGCGTATCTAAATTATTGTTATTTCTAGCCGCGTCCCGCGGTTTCACCCGCTATCCTACGGAATCTGTTAATCCTGTGTGTTAATCCAGAGCCTTATAATCCAATGGTTCTCAAATATCAGAGAGACCCGTAAGTCTATTACAATAAATAAAAATAATAAAAAGTTTTATTGCAGGCACAACCCATAGTTGGTATAATATAAAATAAAATAAAAAAGTTACTGCTACTAATTGTAAAATATCTAAGCTATCCGTGTATTGATTCAGAAAAAAACTCGTTGTATCCACGAAATAACATTTATAATGAAAATATAAGCGGCTTTACTTACGTTGCAACATAAACTCAGCGTTGCCGTGAGTCGCAACCCAGGAACATTCGACCGTTTAATGTTCCTGCGAAACGCCACGCGGCAACGCTGATTTTAGCATTGTGACGTTGCATTTATGTGTGTTGGTCTTGAAACAAAATTGGTTTTGAAACTACCAATTTCATACATTCGTAGGCATTATCCTTTCCTGAATACGACAGATTAGTGGCTGACCAGTATCACCATGTCAAATGTCAATTCCTTTTATGGAAATTTATATTGAAGCGACGAAATCCATATTTTCGTGGGCATTGTCTTTTTCTGAAAACGGGAGTCGCTGCGCAATGTCATGTATAAGCCATATAAAAGAAAAGTGCCCCATTACGGAATGCACAAAGGCACAGTGTTGTTGCCAACTTGCTGATTGATATGGCGGATAACGCCCAAGTCTCCCGTAGATCGTCAACCGTCTCATTGCGTAGCGACACGTGGACTTCTGTATTTGTGCCAACACACAACACGTGTTGGGCTATATTTTATAGAATATGTTTTTATGTTCATGCATTATTTGACTGTTACATAGAAATACCTAGTTTTTTTTTTTAAAGATTGTATCTTATTTTATATGTTTGTATATTTGGAAATCGTTGTATATTTTACATTTTTATGTCATATATAAAATCTATGGGGAATGCACCTTTAAATAAGAGTACATAGGTCAAAAAGTATTACGTTACATTCCTATTTTATCATTATATTGTAAATACATTAATTTATTGGGATTTAATTGTAGTTGCCATGTATAGGTTTTCAAAATTTTCATGTTATTGCGTAAATGTATTGGTACTATTATTTATTATATAACTTAGAGAAAACATGATAATTTTATTATGTAAATTTAAAGCAAATTTTTAAAAAAAAGTGTCAGTTTTGTTCTTGTATTAAATTATGTCTGGGTTTGTGTAAATGTACACCTTACTCACTTTCAGGTTTTTTTTTACATTTATGAAAACTGACTACTTACTTATTACTATTTACTTACCATAAAACTATTGAAAAAAATGTGATTCTTTTGTAAACTTTGAGTGAGTAAGTAATCTATTTATAGTAATGGTGATCTAAATTCGATCAAGAAGAGTTTATGATCTCGTGTATTGATTCGATTGAATTCATCGATAGTTAACTGATACATTTATATGGAAAACGGAGAAAAGTTTACCAAATGATGCAGTTCTTTGGACGTTTATTGGGTGGATACTGGTTGATAGTAATAGTGAATTTAAAAGTGTAAAATATTGCTGCGACCACTTGCAAAGAAATAATAGGTTTTCACTCGCCAAAATTGGTTGACTGCCAGTAGATTGCATCTGCTTATTAGTTGATTTGGTTAGTTTTGATATTGGAAAACAATATTTAAAAAAGAATAACTAATGTCTGAAACGAAACAAGTCTGTTTAAATTTTCTCCAAATGTCTAAACTGTTGTGTTGTGTTATAGTTGGCAAGTCTTAGACATATTAATTGTTCGTAAAAATTTACTTGACGACAATCGTGGGAGCATTTAATAATACATACCAAGAGAGCGCCCGCCGCGCCGTGGTCAGAGGCGCGAGCGACATCTGTGCGAACTGGACCTCTGCCAATCCCGCATCAACACAAGAGTAAACAAATTTTATACATTTCTGTTTTTATTTGGCGCGTCTTACAATATCGGAAATTTATGACTATATTTTGTTTTATTTATATTTATTCAAATCATCGAAGCTTACAAATCGATCGCGTTGACGTTAATTGTAAGCATGATATCTATAGAATTGTAACTGTATATATCAGCTGTACTTATTATATTTTTTCACCTTACGTTGACCTAGCTTATTTTAGACGCGGTCACTTTGTGTACTACCTACGTTTAAAACCGATTTGTTTATTGATTTATGTTTATTAAAATATGTACCTACATTTTCTATCACTTTAATTTGTATTATGTGAACTGAACTATAGGCTGAATTAAATTTCTATATTCAAATAGATTAAAATATTTGTGATTGTTTATTTATACAGTAGTGTATAATAGAATAAGTAGTACCTACGTACACAGAAGAGCAGGCTTTTCTTAAAACTAAATCTTGTAGTGATTTTAAAGTACGGTCAATCACAAACAACAAAAATATTCATTTTCATTTGAAAGCTCAAATTGTTTGTGGCTATATCGTTGACTGTACTAACATTCTGTGCACGCTGCGCTCGCAGAGATTTAAAACATAATTTGCAAAGATAGTGCATGCATTTTGATTTTATATTTACAAGACAATACGCCTATGTAAAATAAATAATTAAATTTGTATAAAATTTATGTACCTTCTATTTTTATTTTATACTAAACTGCGCCCCGCTGTTTCTCTTGCGTGGATATTACTCCTTATATCATCATCTATCCAGTCCAGTCATCATCTACCAGTGAAACTCAGTGGAAGTTCCGTCAAAATCGGTCCAGCCGTTTCTGAGTCCACAGAGAACATAACAACGCATCGCCTTTCATAATTAGGTATATAAGAAGATTTTAAAGAAAATACCCACTTAGGTACGTACAAGGATGTTCTACCGTTCCCTTTAGGGTATATACAACATCCTTGGGTAAATACACTTTTGAAACAAGTTATGACGGCATGATGGCATCAGTCAGAGATTGTACTCATCACAATCACGATAAAGATGAATCAGATTTGCACATCCTACTAATATTATAAACGCGAAAGTTTGTATGTATGGATGTTCCTCTAACACGCAAAAACTACTGAATGGATTTTAATGAAAGTTTACAATAATATAGCTTATACATTAGAATAACACATAGGCTACAACGGGTTGTAGTAGCGAGGCCGAAGGCCGAGCTCTATGCGTACGAAGTAGCGTGTTTCAGCTAGTAATACATATAATGGAACAGTCCTGTCCGCCTACTGTAAGACATGTAAGCGTACAATACAAATGATTCGTATTTCCCGCGTTATAACATCGAAAAACTTTCTATGATGTAGCATTGTTAGAAAAAAGCTACTGTTATAGTAGAAGTTTACTCGAGTGTAGATCAAGCTGCTTTCGTCGCGTCACACAGCCGTGCCTACTGTCAGCACAGAAGACATGCAAGTCTGTAAGTGTACAATACAAATGATTCGTATTTCCCGCGTCATAACATCAAAAAACTTTCTATGATGTAGCAATGTTAGAAAAAAGCTACTGTTATAGTAGAAGTTTATTCGAGTGTAGATCAGCTGCATTTGTCGCGTCCACACAGCCGTGAAATCATTTTTGTTTACACTTTCAACGTGTCTATCGGTTCTCGTGACACTTATCTAGATACAGACGTTGGCGCATTAATGAACAACATGGCCAATGTGTGAATGCAATATCAAGACTATATTCTAAGTTTTTTTTTACCACGGACAATACATCTCTTACTCCTTATTTTAAGCTATCATGGTGTTCGTATCGTCTATCTTAGTGCATCGGCATTGTCAAATATCACGGTCTTATTCCAACGGCTACCTGCCTGACCTTCAGAAAAATCACACTCCTGTCCACATAAATCAGTAGGGGGAACTTTGCCCTTCATTACCTCTACTGCTAAAACCAAATGGACGCTGGCTCGTATCGCTGATTTGAAGAGAAGACAAGCTTGTTTGCTTCTGCAGTTTGCGGAGTTTTCGGTCTAATAGCGTAATTCCTAACCTGGCTGCAAGACATTTATGTCTGAAATTAGCATTCGACTTATTTGGGCACAGGTTGCACAAATATTGCAAAGTGTGCTCGTTATAGAAAAATAGCTTGATGTATTTTTATTCTGTGCTTTTAAAATATAGTAGTTTTTATTTATATTGGTCATGGTAACACAGAAAGTAACTGTCATACGCAAAATTATTATTATTACAACAGATTGAATGGCCAAGCCTATTTTTCTGAAATAAAATATATTCTGAGGCCGATATTTACAATATTTAGCGTAATAAAATAAAGTTTACAAAATGGTTGTCAAAGTGTATGTTAGTGGCATTTCTGGGAACAAAGAGGTGAGTGTAATACTTGTAAATTCCTAGGACGAACGGAGCCTTTTTAATTTCTCCTTTTTGATTCATGTAATAATTGTTTTTGATTACGTGAATATTGATATTTATAGGTAAAAAAGCGACAGCAGCGAGTGTTAATGATAATGGACTCGAAAAACATAAAATATGATGTCATTGACATAACGGAACCAGGAAAGGAGTCTGAGAAAGAATTCATGCAAAATAACTCTACGTCGAACGGAGGAACCGTCAGCGACCCAAACCCGCGGTCCCCGCTGCCACCGCAACTGTTTAATGATGAGGAATACTGTGGAGTAAGTAACTACATTGCCATCTTCATTACAAGGCGTTTAACATGAATTTCGTTACTAAAACCTTGAGCACTCTCTCTTGGCACTTTTCAAGGCTTTAATTAAAACAAGTGCAACATAGCGACCAATCAATAGAAATTGCATGTTATTGTTTACTTAGCACAAAGGAATGTGATGAGTCAGTCACAGTGGGGCTGATTGTTGTTAATAACTTATGATTATGACTAATAAGTGTTATCAGTATTGTGGAGTCAAACAAATAATTGCTTCCAGTTATTACATTCCTTCGATTTTTGGACCACAAACGATTCAAAGGTAGATTAATTTACTCTTTAGAACCCAATAGGGTTTGTGTTTATTTATTGAATACAATAAATAATTAATAATGAGGCGTAATTGGCGGGTGCCATACCTCATATCATAGACCAGAAATCCATACCATCAAGAATTCACCACAATAGCCCAGTTTTTTTTAGTTATACTGGACAATAGTTTCTTCCCATTCACACACATCCTATAATTGTATTTTATACTCTAAAAGGGCCTCTTGGTGTTGACTTCGGCTCCACCAATGCCATTAAAATGTCCGGACTAGACCCGTGATATGTATGAAATTTTAATAGTAATAAACATTCAGGACATTTGCACACATGGTCATCTGACCCCATACTAAGCAACACTTGTACTAAGGGTGACACACATACATATATTATGTTTTTAAGTACATAATTAAGTAGATAATAACACCCGGATATGAATACAAATGTTCATCACATGAATGTTTGTCCTAGGTGGGAATCGAACCCACACCCCAAGGGTTCACTACCAACTGGGCCACCGGAGTGTCAATGTATTCTTAGAACAATTCTTCAATAACTGAATGTATTCTTAGAAGATTATTAAGCGTTTTTGTGATATAGGAAGCCTTTTCTTTATGAATGTTTAATCAAAAAACAATTAAGTGGTACCTACCAAAAATGCTTTTATCACATTTAGGCTGCCCCCTGCGTTTCACCTTTTTAAAATGCTGTAAATTTTTCTAAATAAAAAGTGTATATCAGGTAAAAACTTGATGTTGGTTGGGCTATTTTAATTCACATACCAGTACACCATACCACTTCATCTAGACCAGCTCTTTGTATATGCTTTTAGTATAAGCTGATTTAAGCTTACCTCAAAATTTCTATCAAATCCATAGCAAATTTGTGGGAACAAACACAACAGAAACTTTCACATTTATAGCATTAGTGTGTTGTGTGATTGTGTAAAAAATAGCGCAAGATATCATTTCTTCATTTATTGTGTTTGTTTCAGGATTATGATCTATTTGACCTCGCCAATGAGGTCGACACTTTGGAGCAATTTCTAAAGTTGGAGGTGCCACCTGAGCAGCCCGCCCCTGTTGAAAATGATAAGGTATTTAGATAGAAGATACTTTTACATACACTGAATTGTTTTGAGCTAATTAGCATGTGGGTCTAAATTTAAAATTCATTAAACAGGTTGCAACGTCTATCCAAGTATCTATTTAGAACTTGTTTGCTTGCTTGGAAATGAAATGGGCACATCAGAAATATAATTATTATATTAATGCTTCTTTACATGGTGGGTCCATTATATAAATAAATTTTCATGTGCAGTTATAATTTTTAGAACAGTCTTGTATACATTAGATGTTTTTTTGTGTAAATAAAAAACATCCAAATGAAACTGCGCAATGCGGTTTTGTTTCCAGCTGTCCAAAACCACTGTAAAATCTTATCTGCTAAAGTCTCATGGAGAAAAATAATTGCAAAACCAATCTGAATTCATGGTTATCATTCAATTTTAATTAGCTCTAAATTGTGAATATCAATTTTCTAGGAGGCAGCATTGAATGGTGATGTAAGCAAGGCATCCAAAGAAAACTCACAAGAAAGAGAAGCTACAGAGACTGACAATCCAGCTGAAGAAGAACCAACAAACGAGAAAGAAAAACCACCTGTCAAAGAGACCTCAGACAAAGTACCATCTAAAGAGCCCACCCCTGCAAGAGATGACGGTGAAGAATCAGCGAAAGTAGAATCGGCGAAAGAGGCTACCCCAGAAAAAGAAGCATCGCCAGAAAGGCAAAAGTCGGTAGAAAAAGAAAGCACTCCTGCTAAAGAAGATTCACCCGCTAAAGAAGTTGAAGAACCCACAGCTGTTTCAGAAGATGCTCCCACCGAAACTGAATCTGTCAATGAAAATGGCGCCGTCAGTTCTCGCGAACAATCCGAGGAGAAGGCCGCAGGCGATGCTGGAAATTTTGAAAGGAAAAAAGACCCATCAGAGTTACTCATTGAGAGTGAAATAACTGCTACAGCAGATTAATTGACTGAAGATAACTTGCTTTACAGCTCAAAGCCCTTACTTAGCACTAAGCAAGCACTATTTACTAAGTTCTGTTATATTTGGTAACACTCTTTGGCTTCTTTGACATAATTAGTCATTGTATATAATGCAAAGAAGTATATGTTGAGAGATCCTGTTTTGTAGCGATGTATAGTTACGTTATCTACAGTAAAAAGTGGCCTATTTACATAGTTATTAATGAAATATTTCTATGAGGTTCTATGAGATTTAAGATATCTATTTAACATGTTTTACCTTTATCAAAGCTTGTATTATTCAGAGTATTAATATTTCTTTTTCGTTTTGTGTCATTTTATCTTTTATAACATTGGCAATATTTTTAATGAAGTATTTTATATTAATTTGATTTTTAATTGTGTTATGTGAATGTAACTCGTTAATTAGTATTTTCATTGCTGCCATTGTACTCTAATCAACTGGTATGTGTAGCAATATTCTTAGTGGCCATCCTTGCTCAACATGTACCAGAAAACGGTATTATTTATTATCATTGCCCACTGAACTGTATTATTTTTAGTTAATTTGCACGCTTTTGGTTGTAATGAATTATTATTATCATGACAAATTCAATTATCAATTTATTAATATTTAAAGACATTTTTTAACATTTTTCATACGAATTATATAAAATACGAAAAATTGGCTTTTTTTATTTTGCTTAGTATTTTCTATAGGAATATTTGGACCTTTACTTTCAGCTAGACGTAAAATAATATCATTTATAAGTTTTGGATTGAATATTTACCTAGTATGAATTAGAGACAAATACTTTTTGTCTTTTTTTACCTACCTATTATTGTAGTTAATATAGTAATTTGGGTAATCTAGGGAATAAACTTTAATTGCTATGCAATTTATTGGTAACAGTGACGTTTTTCTGCTCTACGAGTCCTCAGAGTGTTAACCGTGGTGACATGTCTTTTTATTTATTTAGATGTTCATTAGATTTTTATGCAAAACAGAAAGACCGTCAGGCTAATTCCATCGAGATACAATACCTATAGAGTCTCAATCTCTAAGTGAAAACAGTCAAAAATTGTACGAGCGTCGTACATACCTAGACATCAATTATATAGTTTCCAATGCAACATTTACTCCAACTTGGACATTATCAGCCTTATAAAAAAAAAACACCGTCTGAGCATTTTCTTTACCAAGTAATGGTAACAGCCAAGCAAATTTTACTTATAATATAATCTTAAGCGTCATTTAAGTAATCACCATCTTAACGACTTCAATATTTTTTGGTATGGAAACATTGAACAGTTTGACCTTAGTGCAAAGATCTTGTATAACCCTAAAGGGACTTATAATAATTCCATGCCTTAGTGACAAGATTTTGACAGTGAAAACAGTCCAAATATCTTTAGATTTAGAATGTCAAAATCAGTTTGTCGCTTGCGTAGAGGGAGAAAGCAAAAGCCTATGGTCGCTTGCTTATTGTTCAACGGTGGTTCAACGTCGCTTGTCCGCTATGTCATCGTAACACTGGCGCGCGGCGTTGTAGTCTGATCGCTGTTGGCTTACAACTAACCAAAAAGTCGGCGTAGCTAATGCTTTCAGTATATAAAAGGTACTCTTTGGCTAATGCGTAGCGTCCGTGTTATGGTTCGGATGTTTTTGTTAGATATTGTATCTCGATGGCAAATTCACATGAATACGAGATAATAAGCGAAAAAAGTTATATTTCAAAATAGCATTTTGAGCAAATAAAATTTCTTAACAATTTATGCTAAATTTAACTTAACGTTAAAATAAATATTAATGGAATAACATGATATAAAATCTATTATGGAAATGTAAAACATTCAGGTATCTAATTCATTGTAAATAGTGTCTAATTCGACTATAATGCCTAAAAACAGCCTCTATACTATTAGAGTATAAATTAAACAATCAATTTAATCTTTTTCTTATACTCGGTGAAGGTGGGTTGCTGAAATCTAAAATAGGTTCTCCGGTGAACCCCGGTAATAGAGGATCGACGGGTAAATCTGGTATCTGTCGTCGCAGTTCAGCATCGGGTATTTCGTCCAATAGGCAGGCTTGAACGTCCTTGTCTCGGGTGACGAGCGTCTGTCGCTTGTTGTTAAACTCTTCGACCATGCTGAGGTTCCTTTTGATGCCGTCGACGATCTTGACGACAGAGTATTCGCCCATGGCGGCGCCTTCCTGCAGCTTGGAGCCGGCGATCTTGGCCACGGAGGACTCCTTGACGTCGGTGGCTACTTGCACGCACCACAGGCGCAGGTTGTTCAACACCGCCATAGGGCCCTCGTACTCGTTTGGCACGATACCGTCCACTTCCGACTCGAAGAACGAAAGCAGCGGGAACCAGATTCTAGTCCTGAAAACAAAAATAATAATTGTAAGGTTATGCTGAGATGAATTCCACAGGTACCTAGTTGGCTAGAATGTTCTCAGGGCAAAATAAAATAGGTTCATAGCATGATAACTCAGAAACTATAATTACGGTAACACAAGATTACAAAATGAGGTTGATTGATTGATTGATCAACTCTTTATTGTTCACACCATAAAATAGCTGACTGGTTGACTGTAATATAGCTAAGGAACGTTTCGCGAGCGGTGTGGACTTGTCTCAGCCGACAACTGCCCGAGGGAGGGCGCAGGCGCGGAGACTCGTGTCTGTAGCTCTCTGCTCTGCAGCGTCGCTCGCACATATGATAACATAAAAAAGGGGTTGCAGGCATGACCAGCAAATCCCCGTGATACAAAGAAGACTATCGAAAGAACAAAATAGCCGACTGCAAAATGTAGCCTCTGTCACTGACGAATCTAACGACACCCACATATCCGAAAAGCAATGGAAGTCAGGTAAAAAAAAAATAGAATTATCAAAGGATTGAAATTTACTAAAAACCTAACTACTTGTTACTTACTTTTTTATACTATAATTATGTATAAGGTTTCCAGGTAATTAAATGCAAAGGAAAATATTGACTTTCAATTATGTTCACTAACATTTGCACGAATATAATATTTACACAGATTATTTGAAGTCTAAATAAGTTAAGGATATAATTAATCCGTAATTACCATGGTTAATTTTAAAGTAAGTTTAAAGTAAGGACTAGACTAGGCGATTCTAATGTACGCCTGTCGAGTAGTGGTCATGCGCGGCCAGAATAGATATAATATACCATATACCGAACAAAGTAGTTAATCACTAGTGCAGTGTACAGTAAACCTAGGGAACGCGAAAGCACTAGCACTGCATCTCATTTTCTATCAATTAAAGACAGTTAGCCAGAAAAAGTTCTCTCGAACATAAAAAAAAAACATGCGGTAATAAAAAAACAAAACAATTGGGTATTATTTTTACAAAAATATTTCAAATGGTTTAAAGCAATTTTCATGTTCATTTTTTGGTGGAGAAGATCAAAAAGAAAACAAACTAGATAATTTTTTTTGATCTCCTTTGTCACAATAAAAAATATCAACATGAAAAATTCATTTTAACATTTGCAATTTCAGTATTTTTATTGTTGGGGTTTTTTTTCTACAAAAATGTTTTAATTGTTGCGAGCTTGATAGCAATAGCGGGAAGCAGGCTCTTAAATGAGAGAGACAAAACACTTTCACGTGGTTCTCTAGGTCTGGTGCCGTATCATCACCTGTTTTAAGCGATTCAGTTTAGGTGATTGCGAAAAGTTGCGCGACCGCAAACCGTATTTCGCCGCGTTTAGGTTTACGTTCCCGTGATTTTCTGCAATCACTGCATTACCATGTTCACCCAACGTTGTTCATGTCATCTTGTTAATTACCTAGATGAGTCGTTCTGCATGAGCGCTTGGTTGTTGGACAGCGTGTGGTAGTAGAGGAAGAGCCGCGACGTTATGTAGAAGGCAATAAACACGTCTATCGAGTAGTGCTCGTGCGCCGCCAGGATGAAGAATATACCGAACATGTTCATCACCCATGTCAGTATGTGCAGCAGGTACAGGTTGCGAGATGTATCTGGAAACAAAATATGTTCATTCTATTAGGTCTATCAATAAAAAATCTACTTTTACCGTTTCTCTCTCTCTGTGTTATTGATTCATAGAAAGGTTTAAATTTTTGTCGTTTTTAAGGAAGTTCAAACTTTTAAAGTGATAAAGTCAGGTTTTGTGTATTCCAAGGCAACTACGTGTTAATTAGTAAGATAATTAAAATTTTCAATTTATTTATTTTTAAACGACGAATGAAGGATGTTATCTATTCAAAGTGAAAGTTTTTATTTGCTTGCCAATGGGTATTGGGTGCCAAGGTCTACGTCAAAGTCTAGGTTCGACTGTATGTTTTTTTTCTGCATGTTACCTTTTTTAGGGTTCCGTACCCAAAAGGTGTCAATGGAACTCTATTAGTAAGCCTGCGCTGTTTATCTGTCTGACTTACTGTACCTACAAATTTATTTTAACGACTGCTAATTTTGCAGCGTAACAGCCTGTTTTTTTTTTACAGAATATTTACTTACGGCGAATTAACTGAAATATAAGTAACAACAAAATAAAGAAGTACTTTTTTATTGATTAATTTGAGGCTTGCTCTTGACCGCCATCTCGCTTGATGTTAAGTGGTGATGCAGTCTTCGATGGAGCACATTTGCCTAGAAGAAACCGATTCAAACGTGAGATAAAGGCACCCAGATTGTAACGTTTTTTTTTTTTTGTATTGTAGTTGTTAAGATAATATGCGCATAGTACTTACATCAGTTTGTCGGTATTTATAAAATTTATTCAGGTAAGCTAAGGAATTTTTTTTCGTTAATTTTGTTTAACCTAATAGAACAAACATTTGTTTGTAAATCAATGTAGAAATATAACATGCAACGATATTACTCACACAATAAAATGCTTATAGCTATATATATATATATATATATATAAATATCATATTAAAGCGATATAACAGTCCTGACTCATACGACAATAAAGTCTTTGTACTGTAGTTACCTAAACACTGATAAGATTTTAACCCAATGCGAAGATTAAGGTTATCAGTAACTCGCAATGTTAGGGCAATGCCTTCAATGCCAAACCATTTAAGAGAATTCTTTAGGTACAAATGAAACAAGAATAAAGAATCAAGATCACGATACTTAAAACTATGGATTATCCTCAAAAATTTCCAAACCAAAAGTAGACTTCATTATAATCATCATAATTTCAGCCTATCATGTTCCCAATGTTGGGACACAGGCCTATTCTCAGAGAGAGAGGACCCTAATCCACCAGTGCATGTTGGTGAATGTCATGTCTTTGAACGTTTGAGTGTCGTGACGAGCGGTGGTTCTCGTCACGAAAAATGATAAAAAAGGTAAACAAATAAAATTATTAAAAGCAAAGGATATTGTCTATGATATTCTCTATGTATACTCTATGTTTACAACGAACTTTGAGAGGAAAGTTCGTAAGTGTTTTCAGTGCAGTGAATCTATCGAGTTTATGTTTACAAAGCATAGTCAAGTGTTATTCTTAAAAGTGATTGTATCTTCACTGTGATCACTGACCAGCGTGGGCTGCGAAGACCGCTTCCGCACGAGCAAACGAATACCTAATATAACACAGCTAAGTATCGTAACGTCGAGTACTCTTAACTTTTATATTTCTATAAACTCAATATGTATAACGGAACAATGACGATCGAAATGAAAGAGTAAAGAGCTTGGGCTCGGTGTGGAGTCACACTCTCTCTCAAGATGAGAGTTGAGAGAAGGTGACTCCTCATTAATGACCTTCCCTTGTAGCAGAGAAGAGTAAATAGCTTTGGCTCGGCGTGGGTTCACTCTCCTAAGATAGGAGTTGACAGAAGGTGAATCCTCATGAAAGACCTTCCCTTGTAGCAGGGAAGAGTAAAGAGCTTGGGCTCGGTGTGGAGTCACACTCTCTCTCAAGATGAGAGTTGAGAGAAGGTGACTCCTCATTAATGACCTTCCCTTGTAGCAGAGAAGAGTAAATAGCTTTGGCTCGGCGTGGGTTCACTCTCCTAAGATAGGAGTTGACAGAAGGTGAATCCTCATGAAAGACCTTCCCTTGTAGCAGGGAAGAGTAAAGAGCTTGGGCTCGCCTCATGAATGACCTTCCCTGGTAGCAGGAAAGAGTAAAGAGCTATTAGGCTCGCCTCATGAATGACCTTCCCTGGTAGCAGGAAAGAGTAAAGAGCTATTAGGCTCGCCTCATGAAAGAAAGGTTCCTGTATTCTGTTATAACTGATAGGGTGATGGTTACGGCCGCTTATCGTACCAGGTCGTGAACCATCACCAAAGAATAAAGACTACGGCCGCTTATCGTACCAGGTCGTGAGTCGTCACCAAAGAATAAGACATTGAATTGAATATAACTTAACCAAAGAAACTAGGTACTGACGCGATGATACTTAGCTGTCACTCATAGTGTTTTATACTTACAGATACTACGCATAGAAACCATGGGAGAGAGGTACCAAAACTTGATGGCAACAATCTAAAGAGACATAACCGAGAGAGAGATCAGGACGGGACATAGGTAAGAAAGTTGACTATCTATCGTTAGGGCAAACCCAGATGAGAATCATAAGTCTATATAGAAACATTCGTGGGGGTATAAGTAAGCGAAGCAGATTTATCATACTTAGTCTATTTACTATTACCATGACATAACTATACCAATACATACACATAAATAATATATACCCTCCGCGACATGGTGAAGCAATGCTGGGATTAATCTTGAACTTAGTAAGATAGAAAAAAGTCAACTTTCTTATCGTCCCTGAAAATATAATTCTGTTTAGAAACAATTTGAAGACGCGTACCGCCATCTAGCGTTGAAAGTTACCTCTCCCTAATTAATTGGATTGTTTCCTTAAATAATATTATTATAAGCAACCTTTAACTTGGGTATTCAACTAGCCTTGACATAAATTTCGACCCATTCCCTTCACAACTAACCACTTGAGACCATTTTTTACAACCGGCCGGAAATATCTGGCGCCGGGGATCGAATTTCTGGAATTTCGAGGGGCGACTAGCACTCGACACAAAAAAATAATAATACCGTGCGGCGGCGAGGTCTGCAAACGGCACAGAGTTGTGTATATCTGTGGTAAACATTGAACAGGAAAATTGTCGATATTGCGTCATTTTTCGCACTTGCTGTAATGTTCTGAAAATGAATGTAGTACCACATTCTTGGTTCTGAACGTAACCTGTAACTGGCGGGGAAGTCCTGAAGTCCAAGTTACGTATTTTGTCTATGACGGAGGCGGTCCGAATTATGTTGTAGCCTTTAGCTAACTGATTAATCATATTACTTAATCTCGTTCATGTGACTATTTACCTATACTTTAGATAAAAATTCAATAAAACTTGTATTCTGAACATGAATTTGATGTACATAACTATGATAATTTGCACCAATTTGATTATTCGTCCGAAAAAAAATAAAAATAATTAAAAAGTAAAAGTTATGTCTGTTGTGATGTCATGAGCACAGTTATTGTAAATCGGAACACAACTGTCAAGTGGTCAAGTGAACTCACACATTCGTAAGTTTCGTACAAATTTAAAAGTTCGGAGTTTATAAAAACGAAATACGAAAATTTTGTTGTTTCTTTACTACTAAACATTGGAATTATTAGTGTAAAACAAAGTTTTGAGTGTGTATTAAACGTTGGAGTATTGTTCCAGTAGGAAAATCTATAAGGTAACAAAATAACTACTTAACTAACTTTGCATCATAGAGCTAGACTAAAATGACTTTGTAGTGAATATAAGTACACAAAAAACCTGGATAAAACTTCATAGCCACACATCTTAAGATCAAGCCATTAGTCTATATAAGCGTAAGACTACAGGCTGAAGCTGAGCGCATACGATCAATCTAATTCTCAAATACCGTTCTAAGCTGACAAAACATGAGTATAATTATCATCTTTAATTGAAACTTGCAGTGATTCCAGTTCAAGATCACTAAATACTTATCTAGTGTGTCATTTGACATGCAGTGCAAGACCATATCCATGGTGCATCTAACTTGTACAACTAAAGAATTATTGATGACATTTACACATCTTATAAGCGCACATTTGTTCTAAACTAGGCACGTAAATTGCGCTATGTATGTGTGCATGTGTCATATTATAGTATTAATTTATCTGGTACTTACACACGCTATTTATATCAATTCCAGATTGATCAATAAAACATTATGGAGAGATTAATGCTGCAAAGGTTAAGCATTATTACGAATCAAATAGAGCAAGCCACCGAACATGCAATTGCTCATACCAAAAATTTAAACAATATAGAGGAAGCGGAGATTACAGTTCGAAAATTGGAAACCGCTATCAATCGCTTTACCACGGAGCTTCACAATTATTTTCGTCTGAGCACAGAACCATCGGCTGACGATATTTCAGCATTCAGCGAAATTCAGTTAAAGGGTGAGGAGATATTATCTGAATTAAGTGTGAAGTTAGAAAAGAAAAAAGAGCTGAGAAATGAAGATAATCTTAGCGAGACAAACAGAAGCAACGTAATGGTGCAATCCAGTAAATTGCCAAAATTAGACTTGCCTAAATACGATGGTAACATACTCGAATGGCACCAATTCTGGGACCAGTTCCAT
Organism: Agriopis aurantiaria; assembly: GCA_914767915.1. Lineage (NCBI taxonomy): Eukaryota > Metazoa > Arthropoda > Insecta > Lepidoptera > Geometridae > Agriopis > Agriopis aurantiaria. The sequence goes on along the minus strand of OU611989.1, from coordinate 13,409,751 downwards.
TCTAATATTGGCTGTCGAAATTTAACAGACGTAGACAAACTTCTCTACTTAAAATCATCACTAACTGGAAATGCTAAAGTAGCTATAGATGGTCTGGAAGTGACTAACAAAAACTACGTAATAGCTGTGAACACCTTAAAGGAAAGATTCGGAAAAGACAACCAAATTGTTGACGCACATTATTCAGCAATTTATCGAATAAAGAGTTCTGATAAAACATCTGAAGATGCTCGGAGAACTTTAAATGAAGTCGAAAAACATCTGAGGGTGCTAAACTCCCTAGGCGAAGACATAAACCACAACCATCTGCGATTTCTAATAATGGAGAAATTTCCAGAAGATATTGTGTACGAAATGAAAATGAAATTAATGTCAGAATCGATTGAGGAAATGAGAAAGGTTTTAGAGACAATTATATCAGCCCGAGAAGATGCTAACAGGATTGTCCAAGACAACAACAAAAATGAAACGTTTACTACAGACAATCTACACATTAGAGATGCAAATAAACAAAATTTCAGACAAAACTTCAATAAAACAAAACCGAACCAAATCTATAGGAACTCCCAACATCAAAACTGGAATGAAACTACCAAGCCCTTTCAAAATAAAATATATGAGAGACACTTGAGGGAGCAATCAAATATTAGTAATCAAAGGAAGAGACCTCATGAAAATTCTTCATGGAATAATGATAGCGGGCCAGAAAGGAAAAAACTTAGACAAAACTGCATATTTTGCAATGGAACTCACTATAATGACATGTGTCAAACAGTGAAAACACTAAAGGATAGGAAGGCTAAACTAATGGGACATTGCTTTGGCTGCCTTTCTAAGGGTCATACAGTACATGAATGTAAAGCCACAATATTCTGCGTACATTGTCAACAAAAGAACTCGCATAACAGAGCACTATGTCCAAGGTATTTCCATGAATATGAGAGCATGAGTTCTAATTCAAGAGAGCTTATGAATTAAATTACAAAAGATGACGCATGTATAAACAATAAAATAAAGATACTAGGCTTGAATTGGTTTGTACAGGATGATACAATCTAATTAAGAGGCCAAACCACTACGAACGCCAACACTAAGAGAGAAGTATTAAAGTTCATTGCATCAATATTCTATCCATGTGGATATGCTGTAGCACATTTACTTCCAGCAAAATTATTCCTACAGGAATTATGGAAAAAGAAAGAGCTGAAATGGGACACTCGTTTACCTTCTGATTTAGCAACAAATTCTATGGACTGACAGTCAAATTGTCATAGACTGGTACAACTCTAACAAACTGTTGACACCCTTCGTTGCCCGACGAATCGATGAAATAAAGAAAAACACTACTAATAATAAGGAAACTAGTAATAAGGAAGGTACCCACACAACTGAATTCAGCAGACATTGCGACAAGACCGAATCGTACACAAGAAGATAAGCAGATATGGTTATCAGGTCCGAAGTTTTTATTAAACGACTCCAAGTCGTGGCCTTCTAATCGCAGAAGCGATGTATCTTTTTGTGTGGAGAGGATGTAACGAATGAAATAAAACCTGTATCTGAAAATACTAATCATGTCGACACTACGCAACAACAACTCATAACAATGCCTTTGAGACCAGTTGGGGAATCACTAGGACAAGACAATCTAACAACAGCAGAATTACATAAAATTAAGGAAATTCAAAAGGATTATTTTCCGGAGGAGATTAACAGAAAAGAAACCAACTTGAGCCGCAATTTGGGTTTATTCGTGGATGAGAACGGAGTGATACGCTGTAAAGGAAGGATGAAGAATGCAGACTGGCCTTTCTATAAAAAAAAAAATAAAAAAAAAATACCCCATATTAATTCCCAAGAATTACGAATTCCAGCAGTAATAGTTTCAGACAATGCATTACAATTCAAATTAAGCGCAGAAGTGCTGTCTGATAATTATTGTATAAAAAATAAAATAACATGGAAATTTATACCACAACTGTCACCGTGGCATGGGGGATTTTACGAGAGGTTAGTAGGAATTGTCAAAAATTGCCTTAGAAGAACTTTCACAAAACAACTGCTAAGTGAGAGCCACCTTACCACCATCATGAAGGAGATAGAGGCTGTGGTCAATACACGTCCATTGACATGTGTCGGTTCTGATGTAGAAGGAGTCTTAAGACCGGCAGATTTCCTGACCTTGGGCAAGTGTATAACAACAGAGTCATCAGAACAATTCCCACACCAAGTAAGTTCTATGACAAAACAAAACTTGATTGAAAGCTGGAAACGAGGTCAATCAAGACTGAACGAATTTAAGGATATGTTTACGAACCAATATTTACCAAGTTTGCGTGAAAGATTTCAGCATTCACACAAGCAAAATAGAGTGACAAGCTCGAAAGAACCTAAAATAGGAGATATTGTTCAATTAAAAGGAGAATCAAAAAATCGCGAGAACTGGAGAGTAGGAAAGATTACTTCTCTTCCTCTTGGAGCTGATGGTCTTTGCAGAGTAGCAAGGGTAAGAGTTGGAAACGCTGAATTTACTCGTTCTTTGGCTCATCTTTACCCCTTAGAGGTAGAAGATGATATGCCCGCAGTGAAATTAAACTTGCAAAGTGAAAGAAATCAAATTAAATATAATTCCTCGATACCAATGATTCAAACAAAATCTAATGAACAACCACCTGAAGATCCTATGACTGAGTTAAATACTGACGCTCAGACAGCTGACGTTGACATGATATCGCCAGAAGTGGAGGTATCTCCGGAAGCGGAGGCAACTCCAGGGGCGGAGTCAAGTCAAGAAGTGGAGTCATCTTCAAAAATTGAAACACATCAAAGTAATACTCCAAGTGCAGCTGACGTCAATCCCAATGATAGCTATAATGGAAGGAGAGGATCTAGAGTTGCGTCACAACAAGCACGGGAGAAAATCCGGGAATGGACGCGTCAACTCAACTCTCTATTTTAAATTTTCGGCGTCGGGAGTGTCGTGACGAGCGGTGGTTCTCGTCACGAAAAATGATAAAAAAGGTAAACAAATAAAATTATTAAAAGCAAAGGATATTGTCTATGATATTCTCTATGTATACTCTATGTTTACAACGAACTTTGAGAGGAAAGTTCGTAAGTGTTTTCAGTGCAGTGAATCTATCGAGTTTATGTTTACAAAGCATAGTCAAGTGTTATTCTTAAAAGTGATTGTATCTTCACTGTGATCACTGACCAGCGTGGGCTGCGAAGACCGCTTCCGCACGAGCAAACGAATACCTAATATAACACAGCTAAGTATCGTAACGTCGAGTACTCTTAACTTTTATATTTCTATAAACTCAATATGTATAACGGAACAATGACGATCGAAATGAAAGAGTAAAGAGCTTGGGCTCGGTGTGGAGTCACACTCTCTCTCAAGATGAGAGTTGAGAGAAGGTGACTCCTCATTAATGACCTTCCCTTGTAGCAGAGAAGAGTAAATAGCTTTGGCTCGGCGTGGGTTCACTCTCCTAAGATAGGAGTTGACAGAAGGTGAATCCTCATGAAAGACCTTCCCTTGTAGCAGGGAAGAGTAAAGAGCTTGGGCTCGGTGTGGAGTCACACTCTCTCTCAAGATGAGAGTTGAGAGAAGGTGACTCCTCATTAATGACCTTCCCTTGTAGCAGAGAAGAGTAAATAGCTTTGGCTCGGCGTGGGTTCACTCTCCTAAGATAGGAGTTGACAGAAGGTGAATCCTCATGAAAGACCTTCCCTTGTAGCAGGGAAGAGTAAAGAGCTTGGGCTCGCCTCATGAATGACCTTCCCTGGTAGCAGGAAAGAGTAAAGAGCTATTAGGCTCGCCTCATGAATGACCTTCCCTGGTAGCAGGAAAGAGTAAAGAGCTATTAGGCTCGCCTCATGAAAGAAAGGTTCCTGTATTCTGTTATAACTGATAGGGTGATGGTTACGGCCGCTTATCGTACCAGGTCGTGAACCATCACCAAAGAATAAAGACTACGGCCGCTTATCGTACCAGGTCGTGAGTCGTCACCAAAGAATAAGACATTGAATTGAATATAACTTAACCAAAGAAACTAGGTACTGACGCGATGATACTTAGCTGTCACTCATAGTGTTTTATACTTACAGATACTACGCATAGAAACCATGGGAGAGAGGTACCAAAACTTGATGGCAACAATCTAAAGAGACATAACCGAGAGAGAGATCAGGACGGGACATAGGTAAGAAAGTTGACTATCTATCGTTAGGGCAAACCCAGATGAGAATCATAAGTCTATATAGAAACATTCGTGGGGGTATAAGTAAGCGAAGCAGATTTATCATACTTAGTCTATTTACTATTACCATGACATAACTATACCAATACATACACATAAATAATATATACCCTCCGCGACATTTGAGGTTCTTGGACATATCGGTTTCTTCATTTCCTTCACCGTTTTTGAGCGATGGCATCGAAACTGCACATAATTTATTTAGGTAGGTACTAAATAAGTCATTGGTACAGGGCCGAGGATCAAACCAGGTGCCGTCAGATCGTAAAGCGCACATACTAACCGCTCGGCCACCATCGCTCTTAAAAGAGGCTATTAATTAGCAACAAATTGTCGAAAGTGTAACTGTAGTAACTTTGAGGTGCAGGTTTCCGGTTTAAAAAAACTGTATGGTTCGGTACAAGCGAATCGAACAGTAAAAACCGCCATCTGACGAACTGGAGGCCATGATGGTTACTGCAAACCGATTCACCTGTTTTCTTTAGTATGGTACAATTGCACCGATCGGTACTGAGCCGTATAGACTTATCTACACCGAAAACCTGCTTATTTATGTCCGCACCCAAACTGTCTGCAATTTTTGCAAGCTAAATTAAACATTCTTCTGACGAATAGGATTCAAATTAATTTGTCAGCATTTCCAAAAAGCGCTGAATTAATTACCTATGGGATAAGGTCAAGACGTTTTTTTTTGTGAATTTTATACAAGTTACTCACCAAGACCACATTTATACCTAAATGTTTGTAAATCATTAATCAAGATCAAAAGTTCGCCGTGCGAAGCGAACGATAAATGCGATAATTACATCTTTGAATTAATTTGTATCAACATAACACAAGCTCCAAATATCGAGCACATTGTACTTTGACTGGTGCGTCCCTGCTGCATTATTTGACCTACAGACAGAACGGTTTTATCAGGTAAACCGCAAGTTACTTACATATCTGTTAGTTACTTTGCATATCTGTGGCCTGCCTTAAGTTGGATCAATGCTCCAACTAGCTCGTCGTATAATTTAGTTCAATCTCCGTCGTCTTAGCAGTAGCGCGAACGCCAGCCGTTACTACAAAACTATTAAATTATGCAATAGTAAACTGTAAATTCTCCAAAAGCAGTTTGTCGTGCGAACGGAGTTAGACTACCGAACCACCGCTAAATCGACACCGTTTTATGGTTGATATTCCAGAAACCCGTACGAAATGCTTTGATTCCACTTTTATTGTGCGAACTGCTAGTCTGTGGAATACGCTGCCTGAATGGGTGTTCCCCATGATAGTTACAATCTGGGTGTCTTCAAATAACGAGTGAATCGGTTTCTTCTAGGCTCCATCATCCAAGAGTGCATCATCGCTTGGCATCAGGTGAGTTGGCGGTCAATTATAAGACAAGCCAAGCCAATAAAAAAAAAACTAATCACGTATACTTATCAACTTATTAAAATATATCTTTATTATCCACTGAATTAAACATTTCGGCAAGTTAAAAGCCTATGATTTGAGGACCAGTTTAGCTCTATGATAGCATGTCTACCTCATGATCAGACCGAGATCATGAGGCCGACGAGAGGGTTCCATTACCGTCCGGGCAGATGTTTGAATGATTTTAAATATCTGCTCTTGGTCTGGGTGTAAGTTGTCCGTGTGTTCCAGAGGAAATCCTAGTGGGCAACTATGAGTGTAAAGCGTTATTTAATATTTATATCTCGACCACAAAGATAGACAAAGAGATGGTGGAAATATCATTCAAAGGCACTAAGCGTTTCCAATTCACTTTTTATAACAGAACATCAGAGGTGTAGAACTCCATACCTATGTCCGTTTTTCCGAACAGGTACGATTCGGGGTTGATCAAGAAAAAGTAATCAGGTATTTCCTAGGCAAGCGTGCTTCATCTTCGCTTCCTGGTGAGAGGTGAGATGCTTGCATAGTCCGTTGTAAAAAAGGCTACAATAGATTGACGTTCAGAACTTACATTCAGTAATGAAAAAGTTGAGCAAAGTGAGCGCGACCGTGTGCCCAGAGAACATGTAGTCGCCGCACGTCCTGACGCCGCGCACGGACATGCCCGCACCGCTCCAGATGTCGTACGCCTGCCGCAGCCGACGCCCCCACACGGTCAGGTCGTCCGCGGGAGGGTACGAGCGCGGTTCGCACTTCAGATGGGAACCAGGCACTGATAGCGACGTGATCAACATCGTGAAGCAACGGAGGAGGAACACGGTGCCCGCCAATGCGAAGAACCTTCGCAGGATGATGAATCTGAAAATGAAGGCATACTTTCAGATATTCGTTTGATTCTTTGTTTGATTTCTGGAGGCCAGAAGGCTTACCAGTTTTCTTATTTAATTGTCCCGGTCTCGCTAGTATAGAAAAAAGCAAAAGCAGTATAAGATTGAAAAAGAATATACTGAGGTTGTGGTAGTAGATACGAACGACTAACGAATAAGTCATTCATATCGAATTATATCTGTCCACCGCGCCGCTTTGTTTACGTGGACGGATGCTTTACGATGGTACGTTACCTACATTTAGTCAAGTGAGCTGAAAACACCGCAGAAGTAGTAAATTATAATCTCTGAACAAAGGACTTGAGAAATATGGACAATTTATAGTATTTTTAAGTCTTCATTAATTAGGTATTTTTATGGGGTGTAATTAGAGTAAAATGTATTTTGATGACGCAAATTATGTGGACCTCAACCATGCCCCGACTTATCAATCTTTTGCGTCATTCAGACTGTTTGCAAACAATCGATGAACAAAGTTTAGACGTAATAAAACTTGTTAGTGATAATAATATATGCCAGGAAATATAGAACGTATTTACGTTATCTTGAAAGTACATAACACTCGATTCTAAAATATGTTATAAATGTTAGCGGGTATAAAGTTGGTATATCAATAAGTTTATATTTATAGCGATTATTATGCAATTTCTAGAAGATCGTCAAATTCCTAATATGTAGCTTGAGTATTTGGATTGTCTTTAGACCTACAACGGTCTATTGGAAATCTGTTTCTGTAGTGTTAGCTTGTATTTTGTTAGTTAATAAAGGCACTTGACCAGACTTGACCTTGTATTTTAAAAATGTCGCCAATGTCTATACCACCAACCAATGCTACATAGTACTTACCAATGCCTTATTTGGGTTAGTGTACGCTGTTCAACTTATTTAGACCTCTTAATTTTCGGGAGTTAACAAATGTTTCATAAACTAATTCAATTTTCTAGGATTCATAAACAATGTTTTTCAACCTCTACATTTTCGTAAACTAACAAATGTTTCATAAACTGATAAATTTTCCAAGTTTCCTCGCTCCGATATTTCAAGGTGCTGGGTTGGCTCGGGGTGAGGAATGCACAGTACACTCCAAGGGACATCAATGTAGGACTCATCACCCCCATCCCGAATCATAAGAAAATATGCAACTGCAGCGCCGCCGTGGGTGGCAATATTGGCTCACACAATGGTGCCTTTGTCTTTACCACAGAATACATATTAGTACAAGGCTTTACTTAAAAAAAATACGTATACATATAACAATACAAAAAAAATCTATATGTGAAAAGGAGAATCACTGGAATGAAGACATCTATTTATGCTTTTTTCTGTTTATTCGCTGAGTATTACTCATCCATTGTTGTACAAAGAAGAAACGCAAAGTGTTAATGAACTCTGTACATAGTTTACTAAGACTAGAATAAATTGAAAATATCAGAGTTTGAAATAGGTAGGACGTACTAGAATTTCAAATAATGGCTTCATTTTCGATTTTCTTGGTTTCTCATTAATGAAACAAACAACAAAATAATCGAGTCTGGTTTCATAAAACATGGGACCCTATTACTAAGCCTACGATGTCTGGATGTTTGTCTGTCTGTCTGTCTGTCTGTCTGTCCTACCTATTAACGGCTATATCTTTCGAACTGTAATATATAGCCAGTTGAAATTTTCACAAAATATGTAATATTACGGCGGTTTAGCTGAGAATGGAGATAATGATTATTAAAGTTAAACTCGATTTTGACTTACTAGTTTACTCCAAGTTTAAGCATATTATTTTCATTTTGCTCTACTTCAGACTACATGCATTAGTACTGGGTTATTTAGTATTCTCGCTGCCACTAGTATTAGTTCTCATACACGGTGGAAAAGAGGAATAATCGTTCCCAGGGTGCTTTACAGGGAGTATGGGGGCTGCAATCTTCAAAAGGTCAACGGCAGCCATGGTATCAAATCCAGTATCTGGCTCAATGTTAGTTAGTACTCTACTCTCGCACGGTAGGAAGTTATTGGTATTTTTTTGTCTTAAATTACTTATTTGTTCATAATTTTATTTTGAACATACCTGTGCTTGTGGAAGACGAGTACTACGACCCAAATGGCCATAAGGAATGATCCAGTGATCTCGCACATATCGAAGGCCCATGGTATGTGCGGCACATTGTCTAAGAACAAGTCTGGCAGTGGTGGGTACTTCTTCATATCTGGGACCTTGTCGTGCACTATGACCATTACCACGGCCGTCACCCATGTCACCAAGAATACATAACCTACAATTTAACAAAAATATCAAAGCATTATATTATTGAAACTGACGTGGTTTTCACACATTTATTTATATTACACACGTAAGATTATGCCGGTCACTCTGACTATAGTTTCAACCGCATTAGGGGGTCTTTTTCAAGGTGAATGCACGCGCGCCTCGCTTGGCATAGTCGGAGTGACCGGTTTTATCATATGTGAGTAATTCCCGTGTAATATAAATAAAATATTATAGCATTACCTATTTTTCAATTTTAATTTTATTCTCAAAAGAAGCATAATATCTCTATTTTGTGATATGGTCTTGTGTCGATGCATATAGTGTAACAGATAAATACCTATGAGCAGTCAACAAAGTAAACATAATGTAACATAGAAAGTAGGTTGCAACTCATTTGGATCACTTGGAATGAGGCCCAAATGCATATTAAAAAATTGCGCGTCATTGAATCGTTTTAGTCATACCACATGGTTTTACAGTTGGAAAGCGATAATTTTATACACACCTAAAGCAATAGCCGTTTTCCAAATCTCAGGTTTCAACCTGGAAGCCTTCGCATCTGGAGTATAGCTCGCTACACGAGCCTCGCTCCGTGTACTAGTGTAGATTTCGCTCGGCAATTTATTGTGTAGATTGTAACTTAAATGCGACAAGTTAGTCCCAAGAAAATTTATATTTGTAGAGGGATTACTGAGCTGCTGGTCGTCACAAAGTCCAAGCTCGAACATCGCAGTGCGATTGTGTTTTTGTAACTTTTTCACTAGCAAAATAAACCTTTTTCTTTCACCGAGTTTTAGCTTGTGAAACGGGCATTCGTAAAAGTCTCGATCTACGAAAGACAAGAGACACTGTCCGTCGATGTCCTGAGTCTTGCATATTTCTTTTATTGTAGTTGTTATTTTCTCTTTATGTAATAAATCTAACACTTCTTTGTTACTCCAATTTATGATATCAGATCCCATTGTTTCCAGTTTCACTTTGTTAGCACATGTAAAATATATCTTACAGATTTAGTGTTCCATTAATATTAATTTAAAAACTAGAAAAAGGATCACAAGTTATCGGAATTATTGTTATAAAAATTTGTTTGCACAACACAAGCTTGCTGAGAAAACATTGAAATTGAAAATGTATTTTTTTTCAAAATGTGAGAATTAAATATCTTTGACGGTCTGACAGCTTGACAGTGACACTATGACAGCATAACATACTGACATTGACAACAATGTTTTTTTTCTCTTTATGTTTTGGCTCAACACGTCTAGTCTGTATCGGCCACTTTACACTTATAGTATAAAAAACATTAAAAAATGAAAATTTTGAGGCAATTCATAAAAAAAAAAAAAAACTATTACAATGTAAAAACAATTGGTTTAGTCAAGAAATAGTATTTCATGGGTTTAGTAGAATCGGGGCCCTGTGGCCCTGTCCATATATATAATGTGCTCTATGGCCCTGTCCACTCTTACCAAAGAAAAAAAAGATCTTTGACTCTTACGTAGTATATATACTCTTACCCTATAGATCTGTGCTTTGCTGTCCACCACTATTGGCGGTAGGTACCAAAGGTACTTACGCCCGTGAGGCCCGAGGTCACAGATCTACTACCTATAGATTTTCAATGAGCGTGGCTAGCTCAGTGCCTCTCGCTCATCATCGTATTTTCGCTCACTGCGCTTCTTGCAGCCCAAAATGCTACAACCAACCATTGTAAAATATCTTTTACAATTATTTCTCAGAGGAAACACGCATTTATCACATTAAATCACCAAAAAAAGGCAATAAATATAATTCAGACCCGTTTTGTTTGTCACTGATTATTACAGATTTTGACACTTGAGGTACCAAAAACAGGTCACGCCGATAAGGACAACAAATTCTATTTATGTCCTTTTCGTACTTGTGCTGAGCCATATCAAGTTGTCTCTTTCACTAAAATATATTGCCGATCTGGTTGTGTATATCTGTGCCCGAGGTAAACACGTATTGCACACACTGACATTCTTACTAGTTATACAAACGCTTACTTCACTATTGAGCGGCACACAAACGATATAATCAAAATGTAATCAAATGGACGACCAAGGGGGGTTGGCATAAAGTAATCTGTATTCTGAGAAAGTCACGAGAAAGTAATATACCGTGCCACAGACCATTGGCACTAGCAAAATGTGTTGTAGTCCTTTTCATAAAAGAAGTCCCACGGCAAACAGCGGAACTAAATTTCCATATTGTAGATACAATACAATACAATAAAATACAATAGTTGTCAGGTGTTGTTACTGTGTTTGGACGCTAGTGAGATTTTTATTAATTTTCCATCGTTAAAGAGTCGTGTACGATGCCAAAAGTTGTTAAAGTTCTACTCGAGAAATGATACTGATAGTGATTGATACGCGATGACAGCGCCGCGTCTGGGGGACTTCAAGCATGAAAAGCACTCTTAACTCGTTGCAGGCGTGGCGCAGTACTCGCATGAGTTTACTACGCCTCAGGCTTCATCGGCTTCGTCGGGCTTAAAAAAACAACGTAGTATAAGGAAAATATTTATTTTCAATTATCACCGATAGTTAATCGATAGAAAATTACAAAATTATTATCAATAAGAGAGAATTAAATCAACAAGAGCAAAATATTAACGTAATGATGTAGTTAGCAACTTAGCACCTATAACAAGTACCTACTACAAAATAATCATAAAATTATTTATATGATAAAATGAGAACACAATTTAAAAATTAAACAGGTGGGTATTTACGTTTTTTTTTTTAAATTAGTAGAGCAAACTTTAGGCATAAAAGCATAAGCAGCAATGAACCACTGAATGTAATTACATGGTCAACAATAACTGGAACTACTCAATAGCTATTATAGCTGCACTATAATCACAGCACTGCACACTTACTGCTGCTACTGCTGCTATAAGCACACCACTGCATCAAAGCTTATAAATCTCGTCAAGCGGGACGTCAGTGACTTATCGCCGTCATCGCGAAAAACAATAAGACTACAACAGATGTCTTATCTGTTAAACTTATTAACGAAACGAAAAGCTATTCAGTTACAGCGGCACCCGAGGATGGATAATTTTTTACTTTTCATACAAACTCTGTTTTTTTTTTAAATTTACTTATCCGATTTTGATGAAACTTGGTGATTATACTCATGATTTGTCCGAAGAGATTAGCTTTTTATTTAGTTTACATGTAGTAGACACACGGTGTCGCCATCTGCACTGTATTTGAGACTTTTTTTTTTTTTTTTTTTTTTATGGTATCACTTCAACCTTCCTTTACACTTTCAGTGCTCCGCCATTCCGCACGCGTCAAATTGTGTTGCGCATTTATTATTTTCTTATACACAAAAAATCAACATAGTTAAACGTACTCGTGCTGTTTTTCAAAGACAAGTCCATAGCAAATAAAATTAGAACAAAAGTTAATGCGCACACGACGCAGAGATCAACATAATAACATCGTGATCGTCGAGGAGACTGTCAACGTTTTCTTCACCGGACACATCGCGATCGTCATCACGCTCGAGCTTTGTTACGAGTATACGATCGTTATTAGGTACGGCTCCGCAATATTCGTGCTTCTATCGTGTTTATGGCGCCGCAAAGTCACCGCCGCCGCCGGTGCCATGCTGGAATCAACGCCGCCGGACACGCTATGCATAGAAGGTAAATAAATTTTCAAATACCCACATATACGTTTTAATTCAGTATGTTTGTTATCTTCTTGTTAACAAACTTGTTATCTTCTGTCTTTGACGTTATAACATAGTGTTGCGGGTAGTCCGGGTGCGGGTGGGACTCACACTTTACTATAATTAACGTGCATAATTAAGTAAAAGTGATGATGCGGTCATTCTCTGGGAATGTCACTTCATTGCTGGTGCTAAAAGACACTAAACAACAGCAATAAATTATATTCATATTAATTTATTTTAGCATTCCACAATGTTTCTTTTGGTATATTAATTTATTTTAGCATTCCACAATTACTAGCGCGTCTGTAACAGATGTGTCTGTAATAAACAGACGTGTCATCTTGTCTTTTACGTTATAATATAGTGCTGCGGGTAGTCTGTGGGACTATCACTTTACTATAATAAACGTACCTACATAGTTAAGTAAAAGTGATGATGCGGTCATTCTCTGGGAATGTCACTTCATTGCTAATGCTAAAGGACACTAAACTACAGCATTAGATTACTAGTGCGTTTGTACGTGACGTGTACTAGTGTGTTTGAACGTGTTATGTTTGTCTTTTACGTTATAATATAGCGCTGCGGGTAATCTGTGGGATTATCAGGTTGCTATAATTAACGTAGTTAATCTTTTACGTTATAGTGTTGCGGGTAGTCTGTGGGACTATCACTTTACTATAATTAACGTACCTACATAGCTAAGTAAAAGTGATGATGCGGTCATTCTCTGGGAATGTCACTTCATTGCTAATGCTAAAGGACACTAAACTACAGCATTAGATTACTAGTGCGTTTGTACGTGACGTGTATTAGTGTGTTTGAACGTGTTATGTTTGTTTTTTACGTTATAATATAGCGCTGCGGGTAATCTGTGGGACTATCACTTTACAATAATTTTATCAACTTAGGACGATGCGGTCATTCTTTGGAAATGTCACTTCATTGCTAATGCTTATGTACTAAAACACACTAAACAAAAGCATACATAGCAAGCATAGCATAGCAAGCATACATTACTAATGCGGTCAGCTATTAGGCCTGTCACTTTATTAATAATTGCTTAAGTATTAATTTAGAAGGGCGGGCAGCCTTAGGGGCAGTAACTTACCAAAAATATAGGTACTATATCTATGTATACTATTTTAGTCGAGGTCTTTTGGGTAACTTTGGTGTGCCAACACCGTCGACAAGAACCACTGCCACTGTTGCCACCGACACCGCTACCACCGGCGCCGCTATCACCGGCGCCGCACTATTACCATCCACCAGTACTGCGGCTACCGTCAAGCTGCTCTCAGCTGGTGCAGTCTCCCCCCCTCGGGGTACATCAGCACCCGCCACCTGCGCCAGAGTTGATCTGGCGCCATGTACTACAAACCCGACACCGAATCTTGAAGATCAAGATTTGATGACGAACTCCTTTTAATAGCTAGGACGGGTTTGCCGAAAGATATTTGCAGTTAACTTACGGATAAGTATATCATCATCATATCAGCTTATTATGTTTCCACTGCTGGGAATCTGGCATTCTCTCAGAGAGTTGAGTGAGGATGAGCCCTAATCGACCATGCTGGACCAGTGCATATTAGTGAATAACTGGATGGTATGTACTACCGGGAAAATGCACTTTGATTGAAGCACACACTCTCAATCTGGAAGTGGTAACGGTTGTCTCCGAGGCTGTGCTTAAAACAGACAACGGCAGCGAGCTCAGTATAAATAACGCACAGCTACACTATCAGGCTTAGCTACGGCTCTCTCACTATGTGTGTCGTGAGAACTAAAAATACTGCTCTTATTCAAATATTGAAGGACCTACCTACCTACAAGAATCGCCACTCCAACTCATAGAAGTCGTCGTCGCGTCCGGCGCAGAATTGCAACAGCAACCGCCGTTAGACACGATAAAATACAGGGTAGAATTTAACACTTTCGCAATCATAACGTGCGACAGTATTATACTATCTTGGATAGAGGGGGGTATTATATATATACCTTTTTCTCGTCCAGTGAAACAAACAAACGTCCTGCAGCAAGAATGCTTGCCGCTACGGAACAAATTATATACGAACTTGCCATTCGTAATATTTTCACAACTGAAGTCATTGTGAAATGTCAGCTTTTATAAGAACAATTCTTATCTCCTGTAATTTTAGTGCAAAAAAAAAAAAAAAAAAAAAGTAACGGCAAATATAGATTTACACTAAATTCTAAATCATTAAAATAAATTCATTAACACTTCTCAATTAAAGCTTGAGGATAGAACGGCCTTAAAACATGTTTCCAGAATGTTTCATGAGCACCAGATGCTTATTCTTTTCTACGCATACATGCTGCGTAAAAGAAGTATCTCCGTTTTTTCAATTTGACGAGAAAACATATAAATTCAATGTTTTGCCCTTTGGGTCAAGTACAGCCTCGTTCGTTTTCAGGAAGATTAAATTGTGAAACTGCTGATTTTACTGCGATCTTGTGTCCATTTATTAACAATTTTTCTAGATTATACCTCATTAATACCGAATAGTCTAGAATCATGTTTAGAAAACATTCAACGACACAACTAAACTTTTAGAGGCCATAGGTTGTATTATGTCTTCCCGGATACAACATGTAAATTCCTGGGGTTCCTAACCCTATCCTATCCTACCTATAGACTAGGTACTCTAATACTGTAGAATTAGAGAATTCGTTCATCGTTTGGTAAGGATACCTACATCGACCTGCCCAGCCGTCAAACACAGTTGGCCTTATACAAAAGAACTGGAGTGATGTAAATATGTAACCTTGAAAGATGACGAGTATTATGACAACATGAGCATGCCGTCATTAATATTTCCAGGTCTTAAATGGCGGTCTCATACGATAGTTCACCCCAGAACTGACATTAATCAAAATAAGTTTTAAATCTATTAAGATGCCTCAACTACGGGATGGAGAACCTGTAGTGTAGTGTGGGCTAGTGGAATGTGGATGGACAGCGAATTTTTATGACATATGCATGATGAAATAAAAAATTCTGGTTGTCCTTTTCGGATTTAAAACTACAAAATTCTATCATGTCTAACAAATTATTTTACGGATTGACAATACTACTGACGACATTTCTTGCACAACTCGAATGGCAGGTGTCCAGTTCCTTCATATCACAAATGTCACTCGAAAACAAGCAGTGGTGCGAAGAACGCAATCTCATCGTTTTCGCTTTCTACACCAGTTCAGTTGGGAACGATGTCGCCGATGCAGAATCACATGTCCATCGAGACATCGAATGGGATCTGTCAGAAATTGCATTTCAAAAAATATCGTGCTATGCCTTGGCAATCCTAAAGCCGACATATTTGCGGGTAGATTGAGCAAAAAATGTACCAAATACATATCGTGGCAAAGTTTATTATAAAGACCCTGACGTCTTTACAATAGATACCTACATTTACAAACTCGTGGTCAAATCTTTACTATTTCTACAGCTTTCCACCGTTTTCCATAATTTTAAAAGCATTCCGGAAAATAATTAATGAGACATCGGCCTTGTAAGTCCTCTAATAAGTTGACTATCTCACATTCCAACAATCGATATATGCATCGGAAGATTACTCTGGTTCGGCCGGGATGTTATCAAGCAGGACGTCACTCTTGAAAAGAGGTGTCAGCAGCTTGTCAGTTAATGTTAACATCACTTACTGAAAATTTTATAAAGCAGTATGACACAATACTGCTGCATACTGTAATATTATAGCAATTATATATGAGTCAGGGTAAAATACCGAACCTTGTATACTTATATAACTTTGTATTTTAGATCAGCATTTTCTCTGATTCTTAGCCAAGAAATAACCAATGATGATTATATTAAGCGCCTTCACAAGGGGCTTGTTTAGATTGCACCCAACATTACTAAAGTATGATATAACTTGGGATACGCCTAATTGTACTCGACACCCTAACAAGTTGGTATCTAATGAAGTATTACATTTAGAAAACATATATACACCAATGTATAAAAATACAATGCTACTTTATTGGCGCTATCTATAGCACATAAGAGTGCAAACTTTATCAAAAATAAACGCATAATTTCTGTAAAATTGGTTAATATAAAAACTCCAGACCTAATAAAATCTTCTCGTTCTGGGATATCACAACAAGTGCTGATTCTATCCAATTTTCATTTAAAAAATCCAGAAATACTGCAGGGTAGAGCGGTAGCTCCCAAACATTTGCAAAAATTTATAATTTAAACTTAATTCTTAGTGCGAACCATAAGGATACTTTCGCAAGAAATATTATGAGTGATTAATTTAATTAATAAATACTCATAATTGATATTAATTTGTCAATATTACTATTACCATGTAAATATATATATATATAGTTATACATTCAATTTGCTACTAAGCAAACGAAACTGATGTTTATTTGAAAGTTGATATTTTCACTCTCAACATCTACATGTAAACTAAATAAAAAGCTAATCTCTTCGGACAAATCATGAGTATAATTAATGATTAAACGAACTTACCTGTACGTGAAGTTCTATCATAATTATACGAGGGATTTGTCCGAAGAGATTAGCATCCCACCCACCCTATTAAGCATTTCCCTATAATGACATATGTATTATGTATCGTTAAATAGGTTTACCTACATACATAACATCATTCAAACATCAACATTTACAAAAACTGCTCTGAACTAAATGAAGGTTAAAGGAAGGTTGAAGTGATACCATAAAAAAAAAAAAAAAAAAAAAAAGTCTCAAATACAGTGCAGATGGCGACACCGTGTGTCTACTACATGTAAACTAAATAAAAAGCTAATCTCTTCGGACAAATCCCTCGTATAATTATGATAGAACTTCACGTACAGGTAAGTTCGTTTAATCATTAAGTATATTTCAAATATGATTTACTTCTTAGGAAAACAGTTGAACTTTTTATTTTAAGATTGAATAACCCTGTTCGTATTCGCTACTGGTATTTAAAAAAGTTAATTAAATTAGAAATTTCTATTGCCAATTTAAATAGATATCTAAATAGAACGAAGTTTCATCAAAATCGGTCAAGTGGTTTTCGAAAACTATTACTATAGTATGTTTGTATGACCAGATCTCCAGGACAATGTGCCGTTATGTTTTAACATAACTAGAACCATTTGGGGTTTATATTATGTTTACAGAAGTTAGTTTTTTTGATTTTCATATCAAAATAGCTATTATTGCTATTTATCTAACACAGCCAAAGCTTGTATCACATGTCTCTTTAATAGATTAAAGGCACATACTAAAACAAAGGGAATGAATAAGACAAAGCCTATAAAATATCTTCACCTGTAGAAATACCTGTCATTTTGTAAGTAGCTACTTTTAAACATACAGATATAGGTCTCATAGCAAAAAAACCAGACTTTAATCATGATTGATATAAATTTACATAGCCATTTATATCAAAATCATTGGGTTTTTTCAGGTCATGGGATTCTGGCCGACCTAATACTGTATTATATTTTTCATAACATATTATTAGATTCTAACATAATAAGTAATTAACATAACGATAATGGCCACAAACGAATAACAAGCTATAGGAAATGATCCTGTAAGAGTGATTGCTTTTTTGGTAACTCTTTAGTATTTGTGTTTGAACTTCATTTGCAGTAAATACTTGACGTTGACTTGGCCGACGTCATACACGATGAATCTGGTCTTGTGCTAAGGAAAATTTACAGGAAACGAAATTTTACAAAAAAGAGATGTACTAGACTTTCAGTTTTTTTTTTCGGTTTTTGTTTTGCCTGCTCAAATGACAAAGTAGTTCAGACCTTGTGCTTGGTACAATGTGAGCATCTATTCCGTCGTAAAGTGCCGTCGCATCTTCGAAGGAAACCCAACTCTTCGGCAGGCAACAAGTTACCTAACAGGTGTTTTAATTGTTAAAAATAACAGGCTTAGTGAAAAATATATTGACATGTTGTATTACGTATACTAAATAACGGCTGATAAAGTTCCCATAGGTTAGGAAGAGATGCTTTGTTCCTTTCCCGCAAAGTGTAAGTAGGGAAATTGTATAGCATACTTACAATTGACGTCATTTTTGGGTATGTTACTTGATTTTAATTTAATTTTGTTTTCAGTGATCGCTGGTCACCTTTTTTAAAAAACAATGAAAAATAATTAGTCCTGTAGCCCTATTGAGCCATGGACCTAATATAGGAGCATTAGGAGCCAAAAATGAGGGTTGATGTTAGAGCAATGCCCAAGAGAACAAGATAGTTACCAGGGTCTCAAAAGCAGAAGCTGGGTCTTAGCATTAACTTGACCAGTTTAGCATTGCCACAATCGGAGATTGCCGTAAGGGACAAGTTCGTGCGATAGAGGTCATCCTCTCAGACACTGGATTTGAGGTTGACATATTTTTACAGCAATTTGTTGTATTTATTATATTAGTTTTTTATAATATTATTCCTATTTTACCAGGAAATCTATTTAAGCTTAACAGTATGTGAGATAAATGTTAGTGGAATGTGTCCGTTTTTATTCTCAATAAATAATTTGAATTTGAGGTACACTGATATGTGCATTGAATATGTAGCTCTCTCCTAAAGTGCTGTCAACTACATAACTATAGGTACCAAGCAGATCATTGATGTGAAGCCGGAAGAGTCGCAGATAGCACGCCTGGAGATCACCGGCATTGACAGCTATATGATCGGATGATCAATCATCAATGACTACTCCAATCGATCGACCCCTGAGGTCTGTAGCTTCCAAGAGCTTTTTGTTGAGGACATATACCAGTCTTGCAGAGTATGGACGTGACAGATGGCAGAGTTGGTTGCACGTAAGCGCGGAAAGTAGTAAAGTTAGTAGTTCTACAAGTCTACGTCTTCGAGTTGACAAAGACACCGACAGTGGTCTCGCGCCGTCTCTCTGTTTGCGAGTGTATGTGAAAAAAAGCCCGCGTTCGTTTAACGAGTCAGATAAAGCGAGCCGATGCCGATCTGGGGGTCTAGACAAGAGCCACACGCTATTAGCGTTCACGCCTGCGGAAAGATGAAATTGTATGAAAATGACATTAGCTTGAGAGATGTCACGTGACTGTTGCAAAATTGGTAGACAAAATCCCTCCAAAATTCCAAATTCCGCATGCGGAAAAGTTAGCGTTTCGTTACGCGCGACTTTTCATAGAAATGGTAGACAAATGCCATGTTTGACAGTGCTAAATGCTATTTTTTCTTTTCCGCAACACGCTTTATTATCGTGAGCTACCTCCCTGTCGCTACGCTGCGGTTTTTACTCTTCTAGCAATTTTTTGTCAAGATTTGAGTTAAAATGCAAGCTTTAAGATTGTTGTGGGCTGCGAATATCGAGGAATCGACGCAAAGACGCCGAACAAGAGGAAGAAATCGCCAAAGATTGGAAAGAATTGAAGACATGCCGGATTCGGAATTTGTACACCGATTTCGGCTTAACAAAGAATCCTTTAGGATGCTTTGCAATGATCTTAAACGTCATACAAACCTAAAAGGCACCAGAGAAATAAGTTTTGAAATTAAGGTAAGTTAGACCTAACCAAAGATCTTGGAAACTGTTGACCTAAAATAACCTACGAGATTTAAAAACCTACATGTATACCGTTGCTCTATCACCCCTTCTGTAGAACTTTTGTCCTATTTTTTATAGTAAATAGGTAACCTACATACTCGCTAAATTGATAAAATTTGTTTCAGGTTTTGTGTACTCTCAGCTTTTTGGCTACGGGTTCGTACCAACGTATTGTTGGGCTCACGCAACACTTGGTCCAAAGAACGGTCAGTAGGTGCATACGCCAAGTAGTAGAGGCATTAAGTCATCCCAGCATGATAAATAAATGGATTGTGTTTCCGAGCTCGCAACAAGAACGAGTCCGAATAAGGCTTGAGTAAGTTTTACAAAAAACAATTGAATTGATGGGAGACAGATGTCCCAAAAACACTTTTCCATTAGGTACCTAGGTAAATAATATTATACCTACCTATAGTAAAATGATGATCTATTCAGTCATTCCACTCCGACCAACTGAAGGGACCAACTAGTTGAGCGGA
Source organism: Agriopis aurantiaria (assembly GCA_914767915.1). Classification (NCBI taxonomy): domain Eukaryota; kingdom Metazoa; phylum Arthropoda; class Insecta; order Lepidoptera; family Geometridae; genus Agriopis; species Agriopis aurantiaria. The sequence goes on along the minus strand of OU611989.1, from coordinate 13,389,145 downwards.
ATGGAACTTGATAAAGCGTTTTGTTCCAAACCCTGATGAAAAGACTGTAATTTCACTGGCACCCACCCAGCCCATTCAAACTGGAAAACAGCATTGGTAGAATATCATTTGTAAAAATGCTTTTATTTCAGGTTTCAGAGAAGATTTAGACTTCCAGGGATAGTGGGATGCATAGACTGCACTCATGTGGCACTCGTGAGGCCGTCACAAGACGAGCATTTATATTATAATAGAAAGGGTTATCACTCATTGAATGTACAAATGGTAAGTTACCTACCATTATCATTTTACTTTGTGAATGAAAAGGAACTTGTATAAAATAAAAATATTAATAAAAGAATATTACTTACAGGTATGCGACAGTAACATGAGAATCATGAATGTAAATTCAAAATTTGGTGGTGCAACCCATGATTCATTTATATGGGCATCCAGTCGAATGGAAGCATTCATGAGGGAACTGCATCAGAATGGCGAACAAGTGTGGTTATTAGGTAGGTATCTATGTTGTATTTTGTTTAAATTACTTACCTATTCTATTATCTTTTGTCCTTGGGGTACTGAAGCAAAATGGCAATTGGCTTTACTGATTTAAAAAAATACTTTTTGAATCAAGCCTTTTCATATTCTTTTCAGTAAACCCTTTCATTTGATGCCCATATCATGATGGTAGATAAGATTGGATATTTTGCCAACATGGGCCGTCTGCCTTATTGAATTTATCATCTAGGACCAAAGTGCTTGGAAAGACAAATCCAACTAACTCAAATCAACGGGGTTACATCGTTTTGTTTAGGGAGATCCTATGGCCACCTTCTGTCTCCATCAGTCCAGCTCGATGGTACCATAACATTGCATCGTCACCGAACGTACATTAGTATGCCAAATTTCAGCTCAATCGGTTGAGGATAACTGGACTAAAATTCAGTTGCAAGATTTATTCCCCAAACATACACAAGAACATACTAACAGGGAAGTTAAATAAAAGGCTCTTAAAAATTAAACCAATAGATAGATAACTTTTTAATGTTCACAACAAAAATAACATTCATAAAACAAAAACAACTTATGGCTAGTGAAACAATTGGCGGCTTTAATTCTCTATAAGCAATCTCTTCCAGACAACTTTACAACTTATAATGTTATCATGATCATTGTCTTACATTTGTCGCTCACTAAATACATGTTTTTAGGTGATTCTGGATATCCTCAACGACCATGGTTGATGACTCCAATATTGAATGCAGCTTCTGGGTCCCGTGAAGAAGCTTATACGGAGAGACATGTGCAGGCAAGAAACCGTATAGAGTGTTGTTTTGGATTACTAAAATCCCGTTGGCGCTGCTTGCTAAAACACAGGACATTGCATTACGATCCTATTGTAGCTGGGAAAATGGTGCTTGCTTGCAGTGTATTACACAACATGGCATTGGACGCCAATATACCCGCTCCATCTTTGATCGAAGAAGATGAAGATGATCTGCCACAGGATAATGTTCCTGTTTTTGTTGGTAGCCAAAATGAATTACTTCAAGGCAGAGCTGTATTAGATAGTCTTTTGTCAAGAATATAATCTCTCACCCAATCTTAGCCCTATAGGCAATCTTCAAAACATGATACAAAGTTACCTTTACTTTACTGTACTTTAATCCACCCATTGTGTATGCAATTTTAAATGTGTTTAATTTACTCTTGTTTTGTGCAAATAAATTATTTTTATCTTGGAATTAGTAAATAAAACTGTTTCAAAACCAGATAAATTTTTCAAATAATAAAATGTCTTTTTCTGTAACCTATTTAATGTGTGTGTAGTGTGTTAATAATTAAAGATCCCTTTTCGTTGAAAATAATTGGCCTCGACATTGTTATTGATGGCCAGTTTTGTCTCCTCTAAGGATGTGCCTACAATATTTCAATATGCAAAGATGGTTTATTAAGTTTTTTCACAAAATAAGGCAGTGAGAGAGAAGCACAGAGGTTATGTTAGAATTTATACATATATAGCTGATTTTCCTTGGATACATACCTACTAAAAGTTATGATAACAGCCAAGGATTCTAATTCAAAGTGAGGGTGATAAGACCTGTTCTGACATCCTGCTTGGAGTGTATTGTACATTTTCCCCTGCCAAATAACACAGCTTTGGGTCGCTGACTAAACTGTTCTATCCTTATTTAGCAAGGTGTTGTGGTATTGGAGACTTGTTGTTGAGTTCCTTGTCATTTTTTGCTCCGTCCGTGAAAACATTATTTGATTTTATTGAAGGATTGGAACAATCTGCCGGCTTCCTTGTTTCCTGAGATATAATCTGGGCCTTTTCAAGGCCAGAGTGAATAGGTATCATCTTAGACTGCGTGCTTCATCTTCGACCACATCGTCGCTTACCAACAGGCGAGTTGGAGGAGAAACGCGACAAAAAAACGGCTTGCTTCATCTTCGACCACATCGTCGCTTACCAACAGGCGAGTTGGAGGAGAAACGCGACAAAAAAACGGCTTGCTTCATCTTCGACCACATCGTCGCTTACCAACAGGCGAGTTGGAGGAGAAACGCGACAAAAAAACGGCTTGCTTCATCTTCGACCACATCGTCGCTTACCAACAGGCGAGTTGGAGGAGAAACGCGACAAAAAAACGGCTTGCTTCTACTTCGACCACATCGTCGCTTACCAACAGGCGAGTTGGTGGTGAAAAGCAATTTAAAAAGAATTTGTTAGAGGTTGTTGTCCTTCGGTGCCAACCTCACCATTAAGGCAGTGACGTTATTATTGAACTCCATTATGGACTCGCGCAGCTTTCGCTCATTCTCCATACGCAGTTCCTCAACTCCAACTCGTTTTTCTTCAACCCGAACTCTCTCTAGTTCGACTTGAAGACGCTCTCTATCGAGTTGCACGCGCTCGCTATCCAGACGCAGTCTTTCAGCCTCCAACTCTAGCCGCCTCTGCTCGATGGCCGCAAATTCTGTGGTGGCTCGATCGAAAGGACCCTGGCGATATCTGCGACGCGGGCGTGGACGACGTTGACTCGAGATACTGGACACTGGCGATCTTTCTACAAACAACAAAAATAATTTTAATTTGGAAATTACAGTGTAAACTCTATATATAGCGCCACTTAAGGGACTGCGCATTTTAAGGAGTTCTGGAGAGAAAATGTTATTTCTACTATTATTATAATAATTATGTATTTACTAAAGTATAAAATTTAGAAACAACAAACACTAATACTGATACAAATAACAGCGCTAATTGCATATAGTCTGTTATCTTCTGAGGTTTTATGCTGCTCCAGGGTAAAAAGAACCTAGGTATCCTATGTGTTAATCTAGGATATGGACTAATTAACTATGTAAAATTTCATCTAAATCCATTCAGCAGTTCGGGAGTGGCTTAGTAATAAACATCTATCAAACTTATGCATTTATAATATTAGTAGAATTAAATACCTCGTTGTGCAGTCCTGCTATTTGAACGTCGCAAGGGACCAGCCGTCGTGGGCGTACCAGCCGTACAGACTAGAGCTGGAAATATAAGTAGGTAATAGTAAGTAGTACGATAGGAACTAGCTTAGCATTGGCAGAAAAGCAGGTGCAATAATGATGACCAATTTACATAAGATTTTTAGTCCTGAAGAAATATTTATGTAAGATCATTATTTAAGACTAGCTTTTACCCACGACTTCATTAGTTTGGACTTCAAGGTCAGAACAGGGGAAACTCTAGGATACTGTCTGATTATGTGTGAAATTCCATCTAAATCTGTTCAGTGGTTTGGGATTAATTTAGTAACAAAGTTTCATATTGATAATCATAATTTTAATAGAAAGTAGAATAATATATTAATGTTTAAAATAATCACCTTCTTGTTGAGCTGCCACAGAAATGACAGGAGCCGGTGGAGCTGCCACAGGAATGACAGGAGCCGATGGACCAGGGGTTGACTCTACCCACAACTCAACATCCTGTATTGGAGATGGTACTCGTGGCGGTGCCTAGAAGAAATAATTAACATAAAATTAATGAATTATTTATTTATTTACTTGAGTACAAATTGGTTCTTAGGCTAGTTTATTAGGAAGCGACGAATTTGTCCAAATCTTAAAGATAGTTAAGCACTTAAGGCTAATGTATTCATTTAAATGACTATACTCGGGCTGTGGAAAGAGCTATGCTTGTCGTTTCTCTGAGGTATCCGGAACGAAGCGATTTACCGGTGGTCGCCAAACATACTGTAGAACGCCCTGAGATTTGTTTCAGTGATGATATATGTAAGACAACTGGCAGAGGCTGGAAGAAAAAAGCCGAAAATCGGGTTGAGTGGTGTATGTCCTTGCCATGCTTGGGAGAGGCCTATGTCCAGCAGTGGATTAGTATTGGCTGATTGTTACTTAGAGTTACTTTTGAATTTTTTATTTTGTTGTATAATAAAGTGATATATTATTATTGAATGATTGCTGATTGGCTGATGAACTATACTTAAAGACAAAACACATGCAAAGCTTATGAGATTAGTAATATAACAAGTAATAATTTATTTAGACTAGATTTTACCAAACTCTATTAACGTTATGAGAATAAGTTGCTTACGTTTTGATACTCACATTTTCAATGAATTTATTTAACATTTACAAAAAAGGAAACTAAATAAATATTCAAGTTGGGCAGAATCCAATCATAAATGAGGGAATACTGTTGTAATATTATTAGTAAAAGCACATAACCCTTACACCAAAGCCTGCTTCTTCTACAGCTTCCTGTCCTGTAATAGCAGTAAGCCCTATCACTTGCAGGAGCCTCTCCTCTAGAGGAGTCAGGGGTTTACCTTTACTGGGACCTCCACCAGTACCACCTACGTCCTGTCTTAACAGTGAAGCTTTTTTTTTTGTTTTTGTTTTCCAATCTGACCATACCTAAAACACACAAACAGCATTATAAGCAGTATGAACACATGCGCATAGAAGCATGATGCCATGCCAAGCTAGTGTGCAAGACAAATAATTGATGAGTTTAAATTTTGTTGATTAAAAGTAACTAAGCAAAAAATATTTTTACTCAACCATTTTATTTAATACCTTTTTTACCTTTTTCTAAATAAAAATATATACTTATGTAATGTTTTAATACATACTCTTTTCCACTTGTCGGCTGCCTTGGTGATACCACAGCCACCTACCGAGTTTAGCAAGTCGGTCAGCTCTCGCCACAGCCGTTCCGACGTCTGCCTTCCTTGCAAACCTACGAATATCGGCCGTGACAGATCTCCATTTCTAAAAAGTTGATTAAACAATTTAATTTATTTATATTATTAGTTTCTGCCCATGGTTTCTCTGTGAGGAGTAAAGAAACAACAATTTTTTGATTCAATAGCTAGGTATTGGCTATTGTGTTTGACCATAGTTTACATTACTGCATTTGATACTGCAGAAGACTATAGATATTATACTTAGATCTATACACATGCCTTTGATTTTTAGTTCTATCGGCAATGGTGACTGTTTTCTCACGAATAGGATAGGTACATTTTTAAAGTGGGAAACACCATTGGTGCACAACCGGATAAATGAAGAAATAGCGAGAAAAACATACCTTTCCATAAACTCCAGCATCAAAGCAAATTGCTCATAGCTAGCACGTAGCCTGGATTCCATCTATAAATAAAAATAAGTCTACAAATCCTATCCAATGCCCTAATTCAACTTTAAAATAAAATTGAGATTTCACTGTATTCACGTTGAACTTCACTAACTCTAGTCACACAACTATTTTAAATTATTATTTAGGTACATCCACATTACTTTATTAAAGATATTAATCACTTTTACTTACATTAAAAACTTTCCGGAACGAATAACAATAAGAATATTTGGCGGAATTGGCGGCAAGTTTTAGCGACACATGAATGACATTTCGATTGACAACTGCTACACGTTGTTCCATAGAGAATATAGATTTACTAACGCAACTAGCGTTAGTCGCTGCGGAATGTGCGTTAGGCGACTTTTGTGCAACTTGTCTACCGTTTTGGTCACGCTAACGCAATAGCGTTAACGCTAACGGAAAGGAAAGGAAAAACTAGCGTGTGGCTCTTGTCTAGACCCCCTGGTCTCGAACTGATTTGTGTGCTGTGACCTTTATTCATTTTCATACATCTATTTTTAAAAGGATACTCATTGTAGAGCAGCGAAGTATTGATCTGCTTGTTGACAGGAGTGCCGAGCGGCACCACGGTCCCGCACTCTAGTGTTTTATCCATGGCGGGATCGGGTTCCGTGCGTCCCACGCCCCACGCGGAATGCTTGTCGGCGGGTAGTTTCACGTTTTCAGCGTTGTAACACATTTTCCTGCAATTTACAGTTGAATGCTAATTAATCTGGCACGGAAAATAAGAAATGAAAATATTACTATCTCCATGAGTGCACACTTTAATCTAGAAACAAATTAACGGACGCGACTGTACTGACACCAATGCTAGATACAAAACAAGTCAAGACTGATGCTGTATCTGTAAACATTACATCTAAACATGCAAATGTTTTGATTCTACGTTGCTAATCCGTACGGCCAAGGATTGGAACAACCTGCCGGCTTCTTTGTTTCCTGAGAGGTATCTTCCAAGTCTGCTTGCTTCATCTTCAACCACATCGTCGCTTACCAACAGACGAGATGGAGATCTAATGTACGCACTCATATTTGAATAACTGTGTTTGTCCTTAAATTTCATTATCACAAAATAAACATTTCTGTATTTTTGTATTTTCTGTATTTCTATTAGCGAAAAAGAAACTATACGCCAAAACTCGCGGACGTGATTTCGGATACTCGCATATCATATCTGTGTAAGTTTGGACACCGACCAAACTTCACATTTAATTATGTAACCAAATACATTGTTTTGCAAATGTAGCAAATTTCATCCTTCGGATGTAATTTTGGTGAATTAAGAGTATATCGATAAATACATGTATCAAATACTCACATGTCGCCAAGCGCGACCTCACAGAGGAGCATCAGGCCGGTTGGGTTAGATTTGTTTGTGCAGCAGTAGTTGGCAGATTTCGACACCATGTCCGCGAAGTATATACCCTTCCCGAACATGTACCCGGTGACGGGCGCTTCGGGCGGCGCGATGCGGAGACCTTGCGAGAGTATTCCAGCGAAGTTGGTGACGCGAGAGCCGTGCCACAGCAGCTTTCTGTTATGCAGTTTCCTGAACGGTTTGTATCTCTTGTCTTCACCTTCACGGACCACTTTGAACACCTGTTGTAAAACAATGGAAGTCAGTAATGTCAAGTATGTATACTGATAATAAAAAGGTATGTTAAAGTTGCCCGGAAAAGGTTGCTTATAGTGATAAGACCACCACTTGTTACACTAAAATTCGTAAAATATAACCTCCTGTGACTGTTCTCTATGTGACATGCCTAGGGCTGGGACGATGTTCAAAATCGATCATAGTAATCGATTATAAAAATGTTTATCCTATTTTTATGGTCATTATAAAAAATATTAAATAAATTTTTATTCTAAATATTATTAAATATTAACCTCGCAAAATAACCCAAGCTCATTTTTCATAAGGAGATAGTAATTTTATATTTATATAAAAAAAAGGTCAAATTCGCGAGCGAGGTCGCTGCACCCGGTATTCTGGCCCTTTTGAGGTCATAGTTAACACAGTAAAAGTTACAAATATGCATAGAGCTAAACTAAGCCTGTGATTTTCAGGTAAAACTTGAGTTACTATCCATGCAATGTGCAGTACATTATGTTTAGACAACAGGCTAGAGACGATGGTTCAGACAAATCATACCTGCTCAATTTCCAGCGAGTAGTTGGAGTGAGTCTGAGCGTGCGTGTTCTGCGTATATTCTTGTAATATTTTGAATTCTTCAGTGTCTTTCGGCAGCGGAACTATCTCGGCCTTCAGTTTCTTGTAGTGCGATTCTATCGGGCTCACTGTCTCGTCGGAGTCTGTCTTGAGCAGACTGTAAGCGATCTCTATCTCGAGCAGGTTGTCCAACATCTCGGTCTTGTTTTTGATGATCTCAACGTTGTCCAGCAGAGGGGCGTTGTTGCGCCCGAAATCGTGTGGCACCAGAGTGAAAAACCTTTTAAAAAGAATCAACTTTATTAATAAAGCTACACGTATAAGTCTATATTATGTTCGAAAGAGAACAAACCAAGCATTAAAAAAAAATAAAAAAACGTTTAACGAATTATAATTGACCAATAACTTGGTAGCGCCCTCTGGCCGCATCTACAAATAAGTTTGTACATTAACTGCAAAGCGAGACCCCTGGCATGGGTACCTTAATAGATTGTGTCGAGCAATTTTGCTCCACATTGTTTTTTGATTATTACTTATCAAAAAGATTTATGTCTTTTTCTCTTTATGTCTGGACGTCAAAATAAACAATCAATGAGTAATGCCTTGATTACACCTAACGGGGACAGCGAGCAGCTAGAATTTATGAATTTAATGGTTGTATCCAAATCCCGTTTATTGCTATTACCAAGGATCCATCCTATATAGTATTCCTTGCTATTACTTAACATATTTAACTATCACACTGAAATATCGACAATGAAGTAATACCTAAGGTAATAGTAAAAAATACATTATTTTAAACAAGCTCTTAGCCTAAGCAAAGAAAATGTAAACGGCCATCTTGAATTTAGTGCGATGTCACTTTATCGGTTCCTACTCTTCAAGTTTTTTCATTTGATACCCATATTAACAGGGTTGACAAAAAATATACACCATCCGCCTTCATGTGGTATGTGGCTATTTTGAAAATATTACAATATTGAGTATTGCATATTGTATCACCAGAACTAAAAGTGTATGCAAAATTTCAGCATAATCAGTAAGTGAAAGTGGTTCTAATTCAGCTTGCAAGATTTGACCCAACTAACATACAAACACAGCAATTTTAATTAAATCTTGTAAAAATGCGCACATGTACCACAAAACAATACCATTGTCGAACGAGTGGAGAGTGACTGCCGAGCGGGGCAAATCCATGCGACAGAATAATGCAGCAGGGTGGGCACTCAGTAAACAAACCGTGGTCCAAGCGACTCTCTTGACAAGTGCTTGGCCGTGGCAGTCTCTCCACTGTACTCAGTAAGGTTAATCAAGGCATAAATGATGCAACAAGAAAAATTACCTGTTTGTAGCATCAATAATTTTATTCTGGTTAACAGTTCCCTTTTCAATAAATTTGAGCAGTTCAGACAGTACTTTATAGCCACTTTTTATCTGTTTTTTGGACAGCTTTCCTAGTGGCATTTTCTCTGTATCCAAGTCAAACTCGAGTAGCGTTCTCTTCATAACGTCGATGTCGAATATGGTCGTGACGAGTTTCTGCACCGGCATAGGAAGCTGGCAGCTCTTGTCCACTTGCAGCTTGGCTGCCGCACTATCTTCGCCGTCCCCATAGTCAACATCTAAGGGATAGTAGCGCCCTGGGACCTAGCAATTTACACAGAATTACACTGATGTAAGTGCTAATGTACTTCAAATCACGAGTGAATCAGTTTCTTCTAGTCAAGCGTGCTCCATCGTAGACCGCATCGTCGCTTTACATCAGGCGAGCTGGCGGTCAAACGCAAGCCTATTCATTGATAAAAACAAAAAAACGACATCACACATTTTTTAAATACGCAATTTCGGTTTCTCGGCTGACCATATTGTCACAAGAGTAACAGAATTTTTAGGTTAGTTTGATTTTGAGGCCAATCTCCTAAATCGATTTTGATGAAATTTCTATGGGTCCAATCTGAAAGTATATCCTTTCAATAAAAAATAAAAATAAAACAAATCGGTTCATAAATGAACTAGTTCGGAAAAAAAAACAAAAAAAAAAAAAACCTTTTTTTTATCCTCTGCTAAGTGTTTAAAACGATTTAAAAAACAGTAAAATATATATATGTATATGTCATATTAATTGTGTTAATATCAGTTAAGTGTTAAATTTCAATACGTGACAATCGCAAACACCTAAGATGATCACTATCATTGTCCACACAGGAGAAAACGCCGGACATAGGTAGGAAATTAATAAATATAAATTATAATTCGGGATATTTTGTACACTCGGTTATGTGACCCCAAACACTAAGCAAAGCTTGTACTAAGGCTGCCAATGACTGATATTGATATACATTACATAATATATTTTAAAATACATACTTAAATAGATATTAACACCTAGATATAGAACAAACGCAAATGTTCATCACATGATTATCTGTCCTAGGTGGGAATCGAACCCACGTCCCCAAGCGCAGAAGGCAAGTTCACTACCAATTGGGCCACTGGGGGCAGTCATACACTACAATAGTAATAGTCAATAGTTGGCAAACAATTACCTTCCTGAAATTATCCCTGAATTCCCATGGGTTCTCGGTCTTTTCGCAGTAGTAGTGCTCGAATTTGTTGACCGCATCCTCTGAATTTGTGAAGTCATCTAGCTTGTTGCCGCCGATGGTGGTGCCGATCCTGCCCCAGGAGCGGAACAGCCACCACCTGCCAATCAACAGCATTAACACATTAGGGCTGAAAATGGCTCTCTTGTCAAATGTTCTGGATATTTTCGTTACAAAAATTTCCTTTGCTTTCTGCTGAGTCTGGTTTTCACGGAAATCACACTACCTTTTATGAACCCCAGTCTGCGTTTCATGAAAGCATAGGCTATTACCAGAAATTTTATGCAATAAGGATGTAACCATTGAGCTTGATAACGAGAGACAGAGAGAAAGAAAAAAAGATACCTTGCCGGCAACTGAGGGGGCCGTTTTATTGGTGGGTGTTCTATGGAAGTGACATATATAGTATAATAGAATACTATAGTAGAATTGTAGTAAAGGCCAAATGGCTAGGCGTGGTGACGGCAGGTGGAGTAGAGCTCTGACAGAGTGGTTACCAATAGCAGATAAGCTCTCCGTAGGCAGACAACCAGCCCGATGACATCAGACCAATCGCAGGTCATACATGGATGAGATTAGCCCGAGACAGGGATCAATGGCGCAAGGGAGAAGAGGCCTATACCCAGCAGTGGGATGATACAGGCTGACAATGATGATGATGATGAAAGGCCAAATTCGGAAAATTATAAAAGCTACACATGTTAAAAACATATATGTTAAACTTACTTTTTCTTATCATCCTTCTCGAGCACCTGCAGTTTGTAGTAAGAATTCTTCTGCGCCACCACATCAGTTTGGCAAAGCACCACAGTGTATTTAACATTATCATAGTTTTTATACACATGCGCCACATCTTCTAACCCTGACGCCGGGTCCACAGCGGTGCCTCCTAAAATTAATAATCTAATCACTTCATCAAACCAGACCGATAAACATAATCATGAGTACACACTTCCTGTGTGTCTTCCCCATTCGAAACTTCCTTTCGAATGGGGAAGAATTCCAGTGTGCACCGGCGAAACATATTTCTCTACGCGACCCCAACCCCGCACCCGATCAGCAGCCGTTGTCTTCACGTGCGCGTCGCACGGCAGCCCGCAGTGCCAAGCGAGACGCAGCCGCGCGCGCGCATTTACCTTGACCATAAATACCGCCGCATGCGGTTGAAACCAGTCGGAGGAACCGGCTTAATCATACGTAATTCCCGTGTAATATAAATAAAATATAATCTTGAGTGTTAGCCGGTGGTAAGGTCTTATCACTATAAGCGACTTTTTCCATACTACCTTCAATTTAGGTATTCAAGGCTTTCAATAATGATATGCTGTGGTGGAATGGTGTCACAGGTATTTTTATCGTCTAATGTTTTCAGCTCTACTAAAGTTTTACATAGATTGTAAAAACTATTGTTTTGTGCTAAACAACACGTATAAAAATCCTACCATACACATATCAGCATCCAACAGATCGGATGGTAGTGCCAAATTCATCTAAATACTAAGCTGTGGTTGTACTATTATTTCTTCTGTGTCTATGGTAGCCACTGTGGCTAGCCACAGATTAGTAAATAGTTGCTAGAATTCAGCGTGGTCCGAACGTGTACGATGCGGCGGGCATTGGCATGCGACGGGAACGGGCCAGGAAGAAAATCTGAGCGGAACGAATGCTGGACTAAAACGGAAATAATGGAATCGAGTAAAGTGGATTACGGGGCAATGTGGGACTGGAGTAGAAAGAGATGAGACGGGAGTAACGTGGATTGCGGGAGGAATGCGCAACTGGGAACGGAAACGGTGGGAGTGGGAGTGGATTTCAGTACAAACGCAAATGAACTAGAGCGGAAAAGGCGAGACAGGAGTTACAGGCCGGATGCGGGACTGAAAAGGAAAAACGGCATTGGAGTTGTTGAAATTTGCGCGCAAATTCGAGCATGTCGACATTTTTATGACAATGTTAATACAATTGCCTCATATTTAGGGTTATTTCTTAGTAGTTAAAAGTTAAATTAGTTATATTTTGTTGTTTGCGATTTGGTTTTTACTGTAAGTATTCTGTTTGTGAATAAATTAATAAACAAGTATAGTGGATTACGGTATGGGAAACGGGAGTAGAGTTGACGGATGCGGGACCTAAGCGGAAAGAATGGGACTGAAGTAGAGTGGATTGTGGGACGGATGCGGGACTTTAGCGGAAAGGGCGATATGGAGTGGACGGATGCAGGACTTGGGTGGAAAGGATTGATGATTGAAGATTGGATTGTATTTGTAAATAATAGAGATATCACTCCTACCTTTAATCTTCAGCTTGACAGAAGATGATTTCGACGAGGCGTAATTGCTACCGGATTTTGCGATAGACTTTCCGTCAAGAACATCTCGAGGTATTCTTGTTGCTGGCTAAAAGTTGAGGCAAAAAAATAAAATATAGGAAAAATATGCAATAAAAAAAATTAAAACCATTTTGAGGTTCTTGCATTACAACAAATAACCTTTATTTATTAATAAGTCTGCGATTCGTACCAAAACTATGATAGAATTTTATCAAGATACCTAGCAAATAAACTAAATAAATAAAATACTTCAATAGCAAACGAATAAAACAAAAAAATTATAAAAAGAGATTTAATGAATCTAATACTTACATCGGAGCCCCAATCGGCAATGTTGTTCTCTTTGACCAGCTGGAGACTTTTGGCAATTGTTCCTTTGTCCGGGTCAATCAAATCCAAAAGCGATGCTTCTACCACCTGGAACAAAATCAGAGATAAGATATTTTCGATAAAATACAGAAACATCACATAGGCTATCTTGCAAAGCTGTCCTTTCTCGTTTTTGCGTTAAGATATTTCTCATGAAAGCATAATATTATCTACAACTTTTATTCTATAATTTTTTTTCGAATTCTCCACTCCCCCGGCTCTACTCCTAGACTCCGACAGAACTTTTTGTATGTTCAGATGTTCACTCCCTAAACTCCTTGAACATGTTTTTAACGGAATCGCTTCGGTCCCTGCTCACGCAATCTACAGCGGCTTTATTGACTGGACAACAACAAGGAGTAAGCTTTTTTTTTATCGATGAGATGTCTTTCCCCCATTTACATACGTTTTTAGCCAGCCAGTATGATGAAACTCATTTAAACCTTCTTGCCGACGCCTTCATGGTCTATGCCAGTCTTCAGGTATCCAACATGTGAGGTCCTTTTGCACACCTTTCTGTGTGCGATAGCAAAATTTTTACAGATGTTTGTGGTCAAATGATTAGCCAGTCAACCTTAGAAAACCATCACTATCGTCAGCTGTGAAAATGTTACCTTGCATTAGAAAATCCAGTTCTGATTCATCTAAGCTATACCTCAATATCCTTATCCTGAATCTCGCCCATCTTGTCATTCATTTTTTCGACTTCATTCTTAGTAGAGACAACAGCAACTGTGGTGTCCGTTAGTTTGCTGACCACAAGCCCTCCCAGCTTGAGAATACGCTTCTTGATATCTTCTTTGTCCTTGAGGCGGCCGTAGAGAAAGAACTGCAAGTTCTTTAGCGGCGGGATCGGAATGTTCTTGATTTCTTGGCTGTAAGTTAAATGGTAATGTACTGAGAATCTTGGCTGTTAGTAAAATTAAAATGTAGTTTGATGTAGTTAGTTTCACAGGTGAGACAGCAGATAGTTGAAGAGCAACACGGTTTTATGCGGGGCCGTTCCGTGAATACGAATCTGTTATGCTTGACTACATCTCTAGCACCGGACATTCTCTGGGCTCCGGTGCGCAGCATTATATCAGGTTCGACAGAGCAAAAGTGCTGGCACGTGAGAAATTCTTTGTGCCCTGGAAAGTCAGAGAAGCCATCGAGATCAGTCGACGTCCAACCTTCAATAGGGATGGAACCTGCCACCGACTTCGAGACCCTGTCCTCGTGGAGTTCGTGGGAGTGGCTGTGACGTGGTGAGCTCCGTGTGCTGGAGTATTCCCGAAACATACGAAGATTCGAGTGGGAAAAGCTCCAGTGCGCGCCGGCGCAACATATTTTCTCTACCCGATCAGCTGTCGTTGTCATAACGTGCGCGACGGCCCGCAGTGCAAAGCGAGACGCAGTCGCGCGCGCGCAATCACCTTGAAAAAGACCACCGAGTGCGGTTGAAACTATAATCAGAGTAACCGGCTTAATCAACGTGAGCAATTCCCGTGTCATATAAATAAAATGTGTGAAAACCACGTCAGTTTCCATAATAAAATCTCCAGCACTATGGAGGTCGAGGTACACTTTTATTTCCAAAACGCTCTTGATTAAATTGATAACGACTTATTGCTAAATAAGTTATCAGCTATTGGCTTCACTCCCAGTCTCCATTTTTTTTCTCTAATTACCGAGAGACCAATGGCCAATGTGAAGCATGGTACGCCTGTATCTTCCTTATCGCCTGTATCTGACCTTATCACACTAGATCAGGTGTAAGCCAGGGCTCAAGCTATTTCAACCCTAAAATTGATGAAAGAAGCTGTTGAAATTTGCCTTTCTTCAGGTCTACCCATGCTAACAACTGGTCCTGAGACTCAACTTTAAAGTAAAAATTTATTTATTTATTGATAGGCGAACAGCATAAGCTGATATGCCTATAACCCAGTATCGAAATTTAGTATCCATTGTTGTGATAACCTTATCCATCTGTCTAGTTCATTTTTAAACACATTTATTGTTTTTGAAATGATAATTGTAAGCGACTGTTGCTAAGGATGTGGTGTGCAGTGGCATGTCATATAATTTCTGCATATGATTCTGAATATTTTGCTTGCCCAGAATTTTAACTTTAATTTACCTAATATTTTTAGTTCATAACAGATATATGTAGAGATAGGTTATTTTGTTGGGTGATTAAATTAACGTCTACGCGAGCAGTGCATTTTGCAAAAACTTATGATAGTTCACCTGGTTCCTGGTTCTTCTTTCTTGATTATAACAAGTGCGGGTCGCGGTGCAGCATGGAACAGTCTAACATCCGTCTTTGGCTTGTACTTTAAAAAAATGGATCCCTCTTTGTAAGCACTGGGAACTTTCATCGGTTTTCTTTTGGGTTCTTGTGTGACATATGAGCATTTTGTCCATTCGCTAATATTACCTGTAATTAACAAAATGTTGGGAAGAATGAATTCGATTATAATTTTTGACAGGAGCTCAAGAAAATTTGGTTTTGTAGAACTGAGTTTAAAAAGTGTGATAGTGTGTTCGCACTAACTCTGTAAAGGCTGATCAAAATAGATGAAAAATGATTTTCACTTCTTTCTGTTCCAGAAAATTGTAACTGTAGCAATACGCTTACCATCAGGCGAGTTGGTGGCCAAAAGTAGATCTAAGATGTATAAAAAAATAAAAATAGAGGATGAACCCGTGGACACAGCTAACAGAATATTAGCTTTTATAATTTACCTGTGCATTTGTAACCATAAGTGTCCAGCACGAGTTGGCCTTCTTTGCACTCAGCACATGGCTCTAGGGCTCCAAATGCCATCATATCTGCTAAGCGATCTAAGCACTGAAATAATAAAAATCGCATTACAATCACATCATTCCATCTGTGGTAGATGAGTGTAGTTCGCTCTAAGGGGATAATACAGTGCCTATTTCTTATGTAACTTTGTAGATCCAGAACTTAAGTATTTGTTGGTTCATAGGTAACATAGGTATCATAGGCACATACAGATCCGAGTCACTTGAAATTTCACAACCTGGTCAAGATATACAAGTGTAATGCAGAGAGACATACTTCATCACGGCCCACAGGTACTTCCTGAGAATTATGCTCAAGCAGATCTGCAAAATCATTTTTCTTGAGCTCACTCAGAGCATTCCTGTGTTTGTGGAACAGTTTGTTCTGCTTCTCGATTTTCTTTTCTTTGTCCTTTTCTTCTTTAAGTTCCACTGCGTCTTTGGGCTCTTCCTTTAGTTTTTTCACCGGAACCTCGTCAGATTTGAATGGTCTGAGAGTAAGAACATTTGGAATTATTTTTTTGTATTATATTAACAATCTCTTTGTCGTAGAGATCGCTAGGAGAATACAGCCTGGGTGGGCTGCATTCGGGAAGCTGGAAGACATGATCCGAGAGATCAGACAACCAATCCGCATCTTCGAGATGAAGACAGGAGGTTATTTTGGTGCTAGATGGTAGTGGACCAGGACAAGATTGGAATGCAATTCTCTCGAGTATTGAGGTTACAAACATGCACTTTCAGTAAGAGCGGGAGTGCTGCCACTGTTGAACCTTTCGCTATTTATGGTTTCTCTGCATTTATTTTTACTTTCTACCTCCTTTACAAGGTATAAATGGTTTATAGTTGGCAGTAGAATGAAACCTTACGCAGGTAGAACTTGTGATGCACACCAAAAACAGCAATTATTGTTGGTGGACTAGTATGTGGACTGAGGGTACGCGCAAGCCTTCCTGAAGATGCCCATCGGACGACACTGACTGGCAAGATAGGGTATTCCTGGGATTTTTCGACAGTAGGCAGGGGAAGCCATAAATGAGTGACGAGCACCATGTCTTGAATTTCGCTATCCTCTGCGGTTAGGGGGCGTACAAGTATTACGTAAGCATTTGAGGGGGGCAGGGTCTTTGCTTTGCTTATTTTGAATTACAAATAATTGTAAAAAAATCTGCTTACGTAATACTTGAATGGCCCCTTAGTATCCCATTGTGGTGATTTGAATGTGCATCATATTCAGTCTACTGCTGGGACCCAACTACATATTTTGACCCCACTTTCCAATCAATGATCATTGGCAAGTATTTCAGCACCATGAGGATGAACAGAAAATGCATTTTAATAAACTGGAAAACAGCTGGTAAATCTGCTGCACAGCTGGTCAAACATACTTAATCTCATTTATGACCATTTTCTGGTCTTCCTTGCTCAGTGTCTTGATTCCCGGCAGACTCTCCCCACCAGCGAAGAACAGTAGGTTGCTCCTCTCTTCATTGAAACATTTTACATGGTGCCATACTGGCTGGCCTCCATACTTAATACCGATTTCTGTGTCAAACAATACTTTGCATATGCGGACCTCATCCTGAAACAAAATTGCAAAAGTTATGATTTAAAAAAAATTAATAACTCTGCAAAAGAGCTAATGTGATCATTTATACAAAAAGTATTTTCTGTTTTTAATTATTTAGAGTGTACCTAGTACATTAGTAAATAATAAATACCTTGCAAATCTTAATTTCACAATGTTTGCAGGTTGCTCGGCTACTCTTGGCATATTCCACACGGAAGTCTTTAACTGCTGCATTTGAACCAGCACCATCTTCTGCTGCCCTCTTCTTGCCTTTGCCTTTCTTACCCTTGCCTTCTTCAGGCATCACAATCCCAGTATTGTTTTCTGCAATAAAGAATGCATGATTTGGGTATTGAGGTCATAACGTTGAGTATAATTTAGTTTAAAAATTTACTGCAACTACCTGTGAGTTGTAAAGTTGTATTGTGGAGTATGATTGTCCAGACCGTAACCCAGGCATAAAACTTTGTATATTTATGAATTTACTTATTTTTTTTGCATTTTTAGGGAAACTTACATCCTAATAGTATATATTTTTTTTTTTTTTTTTTTTATAAACCTTTTTTTTAAAGCAATCTGTCTTTTGAAGACAATAAGCTTTATTTTGAACTGTTGTCTTAAGTGACGCGTCTTGTGTGGAAAACGCCCATTGACGCATCCATCATAATTTTTCTTATTTTGTTAAGTCTTGGGGTATCTTCCTTTTAAGCCTCCTTGGAGGCCTTCTTGACATCAACATCTTTGCTAATTCATTTGGATGATTTTGCAGTCGTTTTTGATAAGTTTGGGCGTTAATTCTTATTTCTTCTTCCACTGTGGGCATTTGCAGGTCCTTGTGTAGGGTTTCATTTGTGACATACCAGGGAGCGTTGGTTATCATTCGTAGCAATTTTGACTGAAAACGTTGCAGAATGCTTAGGTTGGTTTTTGAAGCCGTTCCCCAGAGCTCGATTCCATAAGTCCACACAGGTTTTAGGATAGTTTTGTATATAAGTAGCTTGTTCTCTAAACATAGTTTTGATTGTAGTAATAGTATCTAATAGTATATAAGTAAAAAAATGATTAGGTGACTGGGCCAATTACAAGAACCTGAACCTGGCGTTTGAGCCTGAATACAGCATTACAATGTTTTAGGAAGCATAATATCAAAATATCTGTGTATACCTAACTAAGAAGCCTAGTAAGTAGCACTGAGCTTAATACTAGGCAGTTTTAACTTGAAATGTACCCCCATTTTTTTCAAAGCTATATCAGGAATGGGATTGAGGAATATAGCTAATGAAAAGTATAGGAACAGTCTCACTTAGTTACAGATATATATTTTCATCTCTACAATACATAAACCCAACATAATATTTTTACCCAACTGCCCAAGAGAGGGTAATAATTATGTTTTTGGGGCATATATACAGGGTTATGCATATAGACTGTACTAAGATGAAGAGAAGTCTAATATTGATACAAATAACAACGCTTATTGTGTATAGTCTGTTATCTTCATCTGAGGTTTTTTGCTGCTCCAGTATTATATTTTATTTTAAATATGAGGTGTTACTAAGTACTGTTTTTTGCTTGATAATGACGTATTGTTGTCATCATTTAGAGTGGGTGTGATGCTACATAGTGTATCATTGTATGGACAACATGGTAAACTAACCTAAGTGAAGTGATTTCGACATAGGAAATTTGTTGTTAAATCGAGTGTCTCTATATAGAGATTACACTGTATATAGATATTGCTATTGCATGCACTATGTTGCTAATTGAGCAAAACTTACCAATTGCAGCCTTGAGTCGGACTTGGTCTGGGTGTCTGAGTTTGTTAAAGTTGGAAATGTCTGAGTATGTGGTAGGTCTCTGCTTCTTAAAAAAACACTCTTCATGGTGCCAATTGGGTTGCTTGCTATCATGGAACGCTGACTGGAAGGGGAACATTGATGACAAAACTTGGTTATGACCAGAATAATAATAGCTAAGTACTATTATACATTATTTTTATCGTCATGCGACGGGCGTGTGTACCGCTGCCCCAAGTTGGAGGGCCTGCTTTGAGCCTCGATTTCAGGAGGCACCAAATCAATGTCTATTAATTGTTCTATTATTTGGTCTCTAATTATAATAGATGAACCATATTATGGCTCGTAGCTTAGGGACTAGGAACATCAAGCATGCACTGCGGTTGGGACATCTGTCGATTGAGCATGTACACTAGTTACACACTTGTTGACTGAGTAATAACCCTTGCTCAATAATAATGATATTATAAAAGTAATTCTGTCTGTCTGTTTGTTCGCTTTTCACGACTAAACGGCTAGGCTGATCTTAACGAAATTTGGCAGGTTGATAGTATACATCATAGAGGCAAGGCCTAAGTCATAGGGTACTTTTTCCGCCAAAAAATGAGGATAAACTGGAAAATCACGGGTAACTTTTAACGGGTATTTTATTTGTAGGTTACCTTAATTAATCATAGAAGATGTAAGTACTACGCGTTTGTTACATGAGAAATATGTACGAACCTGTACCATTACAGCAATACGTAAAGTGCCTTGATCAATCTTTTGTTTGCAACCTTTACATGCCGCGCGGCCAGATTTGGCATACTCCGCCAGATACGGTAATTCAGCCATCTTCACGACAATATATCACTGCTAATAGCTGCTATTAAATAGCTGATCTAGCTTACTGTAACAGCACTTAGTTTCACGGTATTATCGTATCACATAAGGAAATCACAAAACAACAAAAAACAGGCCCGGCTGGCGCGAAAACTTATTATTATTAGAGGAGGGCGATACAAATCGTATATAAGTAGATATTGTAACGCTATATCGTTGAATTATCGAAAATCCGATATTGAAGCGTGGTGAATCTATATATTGTCCCAAAACACTATATTGCTCCGTCGCGCCGCCCGTCACATAATATCGTATCGTTAGTATCCGAAGCGAACCGAATCAAACCACTATATGCCATCCGTCGCATATCGTATCGTATCGTATCCGAACGCGAACCGAAGCGAATCGATTCAAACCCGAGTATCGTATCGGAGTGTGGAGTATCGGATTTTCCTGTGATGTGATTTGATTTGTATCGGTAGACGGCTGGTCCGATGCGGGCGACGGCGGCCGTGCGTGATCGTCGCGCCCGTGTCCTGCGAGTAAAATCGGAACTTTTTCACTAACAAGTTCTTGGCGCAATCAATACTTGTACAAAAATCATGATAGATGGCGATAACAATCGTAAAAATTACGTACAAATCCAAACCAGTAGTTTTAACATATAACGTGATATAACAATGCTAAAAGTATTTTTTTTTTAATGTGTATGTGTGTATGTGTTTTTTTTTTAAAATAGGTTATATTAAATTTTATAACAACTAACCACCACCTCACGCTCTGCTCTAGATTGTTAGTACAAATTTGAACTTTAAGTCTGAGGAATACAAACGTTCATATGCCCTACATTTTAAGGTTCAGAATAGACAATCCGAAGCTAACCGAATCAAAGCAAGTATCGGATTCCTGTGATGTGAATTGTGATTAATTGATTTGTATCGGCTGGTAGTTCGCTGTTTGGACACACTGGTGCCGGGCGTGATCGTCGCACCCGCGCTATGCCTAGACGGTCTGCTCGAAATTGTTAGTACAAATTTGAACTTTAAGTCTAAGGAATACAAACATGTCCTTATGTCCTACATTTTAAGGTTCACAATGTACAAATAACATCGGAACACGGCTAGGTGTGTGAAGGAGTTACTTAAGTGGGCACATTTTGGCAAGTTTCAATAATCAACAATTTTGGGACATTTTTGCACACACGGTCAATTTGGATCTGACCCCAAACTAAGCAAAGCTTGTGATATGGCTGCCAGAGACTGATATACATACATGTATAGTTTTAAATACATACTTAAATAGATATTAACAACCAGATGTAGAATAAAACACAAATGTTCATCACACAAATGTTTGTCCTACGTGGGAATCGAACCCACGCCCTCAGGCTCAGAAGGTAGGTTCACTACCAACTGGACCAACGGGCTATCATTAATTCAACTTCGACCTTATATCGTAAGGAATAATGATGCACTTCCGAAATGTTTCTCTTAGGTATACAGTTGTGGTTGACCTGTAGCCTTGAACTAATAATAATGCAAAAAAATTGGATTTTAATAAATTTTGGAAGAAATTTGGATTGACTCATTAGTATTGTACGAATAATTGAACGCAAGTGAACTCATTGATTTGTTTGTTGTTTGTTCAGCAAGCAGCGATATTTTAATTATTTTAGTTTAGAAAAGTAAATATAGTAAATAAAATAAGTGTAATAGTAATAGAGCAAAATTTTTGTTTTCTTACATAATATTTTGTTAGGATGGTACCCAGTGTACAGTGAAATAAATACGTACGTATGTACCTTTTTGTGGCTCATCAAAAACTATTCTAAGATGTCGCGTTTAAACTCAAGTGTTTTGTGGGACTGCTTTGAAAAAACGAATACCGTCGACAAAAAAGCCAAGTGTAGTACCTATTTGTACAGAAACCTACAGTTACAAAGGTATCAAAGGTAAACATATCATCAAATATGAACTTCTAAATACGCCTGCTTTTTTTTGCGTAAAGTGTTATCAGATCATTTGTCATGTATATATGTAATTTTAAAGCAGGTAATTTTGATAATAAACTCACAAAAACTGTTAAAAATGCAGCCAATCCTAAGCCTAGTAAAGTATGAAGGAAAGTTCATAGAGGTTGATTTAAATAATGGCAATACAAATCGTGAAATATATCAATAGAACATTTTAATTTGGTACGATTACGATATTACGCTTGTGGCGGCATGCATCTGCGGAGCATTCGTAGACGTGCGCACCGACCAGCGGCGCGCGGCGATCTGACTCGCTCGATACTATACCTACGGTGTTGATTTTACATCGAAATCTAGGCATATTTAAAAAATATATAGTTTCATGAAATATATAGTTTCGAAATCCGATGTCAGATATCGATATATAGTTTCGATTCGATATTCGACAAATCCGATATTACCCACTCCTAATTATTATTATGGGTGTATATAATGTACAACATGATATTTGCCAACATAATAATGTACGGGAAGGAAAGCACAGGCAGTAATTCATGTACAGTGATTCCAAATATCATGCTGTACAATCCATGTCGTACAATACTGGCCGTCAAATATTGGCTCGTGTCAATAAAGTACGGGAAGGAATGCACAGCCAGGAATGTACAGCCAATAATCCATGGACGTGGGAAAAGTCCACGTTTTATTGGGCTGTACATTATTATGCCGTATTTTATCATGTTGTGCAATACGGGCCGTGTTTTGCGGAAAAAAGCCGAAAATGTACGACCAATAATGTACAACATGTTAAAAGGTGGCATCTTCCCGTATTGGCTAAATTCCTGAACGGTCTCTGCTCTTATTGGCTGTTGAGATCGTGAGCTCTGTCGATTCCATGCTTCGTTTGAACGAGAAAGTGTGAGATAGTCACAGATTAACTACGGAACTCGTACGATATAATATACTCTATGGAGTGGAGATGTAATAAAAAAGCTTAAAAAAGACATGGCGGATCAAAACAAATGATTAACAATTATGTTTTTAGTAGTAGCGCTTTAGCAAAGAGAATTCCCTGTATATTACTTTACTCTTTGATCTAACGCTACGCTAAGATCCGGGAGACTTGTACGCGCAGGAAGATATCATTATGGAAACTGACGTGGTGTTTACACATTTTATTTATATTACACGGGAATTACTCACGTAAGATTAAGCTGGTTACCGGTTACCTGGATACTGAGCTGGATCACATTAGAGGTGTGCTGTATAGCAACGGGTATAAATGGAAGCAGAGCTGGCGTATGACAAACACGACGGCCGGGACATGTCGGACACCGGTAGAGAGCAACAGCATATTTGCCCTATGGTAAAGCAGTGACGGACAGTATCGGAAACTTGTTACGCCGGAGGTAAAGCATCAAGACGATCTTCCGTCCTATCGGGCAACTAAGCCAGCGGCTCCGCCTCCAAAAGATAGAGACCCATTTTCCGGTATTTATATGATCCCCTGCGAATGTAAATGTTGTGTTGGCGAAACAAAGTGGAACTTGTCCACGAGACTCACGGAGCAGATACGTTCCATGAAGAAGCTCGACACCAACGGTTCCGCGGTGGCAGAACTCTCTAGGCTCCAGCGCTCAGCATTATTATTAGAATCGACAGAGCGAAACTGCTGGCATGGGAGAAATTCTTAGTGCCCCGGAAAGTCAGAGAAGCCATCGAAATCAATCGATGTCCAACCTTCAATAGGGATGGAGGATGGAATCTACCACTGACTTGTCTTCATGGAGTTCGTGGGAGTTCACACAGGAAGATTCGAGTGGAGAAGAGTTCCAGTGCGCGCCGGCGCAACATATTTCGATACGCGGCCTACCCCGATCACCCGATGGGGGGTGCACCCGATCAGCAGCTGTTGTGCGCACCGTGTGGCGACCCGTAGTGCAAAGTGAGATACAGCTGCGCGCGCGCACTCACCTTGAAAAAGACCGCCTAATGCGGTTGAAACGGTCTGAGTAACCGGCTTAATCTTATGTGAGTAATTCACGTGTAATATAAATAAAATTATGTTTTTGCAACGAGATACAATACATAATAGAGTCACAATCGTGCCAAAAACTGTCCGAACCAAAACTCGGCACACGCTACGAATTGCGCCGACTTTTTGGTTAGTTACAAGGTAACCACCATCTAACTACAACGCTGCGCGATGCCAGAGCTACGATGACATAGCGGACAACATTGAATACTATGCTATGATTGAATACTCACTGAGAGATTGATTCTATAGGAATTTTATCTCAATGTGTTTTGTTAATAGTTTATAGAAATATTCTACTTATTACTAGTCCTTTGGAGAAGGGGAACATACCTCATTTTAAAAAATCTTTCAGATTGCCTGGTTAATGCGACGCTTGACCAAAATTCTGGCGTGTTTCTGGCTCAACACATAAGCATTGCCCAATATTGCCATTCAGCATGGTAATGCCGCCAGCATGCTGGGTACGCTGCCAACTGATAGTGGGCTTGACCATTTAGATTGTACTTAGACCTTCAATGGTCTATTGGCAGTCTTAACTGTTTTTGTAGTGTTAGTATTAGCATATATTTTGTTTTGTAATGGTTGATCTGGTATATTAATAACATAGTGTAAAAACATGTCCTTTTTCAGTTGCAGATTTGAACAGGCCTGGGGGAAGCGACCAATCTAGGTCAAGTGTCAACTCCTAGGCATCATGATGGATAGAATTTAGATTTCCCTTCCTGCACATGACCTACCACCCACAGAGCCCACCTTGTCCACAGTATGGGAAGGACACCGCCAGAGGCACATACCACGGCGCCCTGCTCCAAGACATCATTTATTTGATGCTGCTTCAATATCCAATTTGGGTTAGTAACACCATTTATAACTCAAGAATGGCTGGACCGATTTTCATGATTTTTGATTTATTGGAGTTCTCTCTGCCCCGAATAGAAGAATTAGTATCAAAAATCAGAAAAATGCAAGAACCAAACAAAAAATATGAAATAAATCAGTTTCCCATACATTCTGTATGAAACGCATCGAGATACAATACAATACATAGAGTCACAATCGTGCCAAAAAAATCCGAACCAAAACTCGGCGCGCGCTAGGAATCGCGCAGACTTTTTGTTTAGTTACAAGGTAACCGCGATCCGACAACAACGCCGAGCGATGTCAGAGCTACGATGACATAGTGGACAACTAACGTTGAAAACTATGCAAGCGATATAATGTCTAAATTGGTGTAAATGTGGCATTGTGAACTATACCTATAATTGATACGATGTATGTACAATGACGCTCGGACGTTTAATGCCTGTTTTCACTGAGAGATTGTGTCTCTATAGGAATTGTATTTCGATGATGAAACGGCAAGAATTGAAGTCATAAATTGTCATTCTAAGTCAAAGGAGGTTGCTGTTGATACCAAGGACATTGCTTGAAGGAGGCCTGTAACGCAGGTGAAACCGCGGGGGCGCAGCTCATCTATATTTGAAAAAATGAATCCCTATTTACATTGGACACGCCATAACTTGAGAACGACTTCTAATACTTTGTAGAAGGTTCTAACGAAAGAAAAATTAAGAATATTATACAGAAAATGTTAAAATTCGGAAAATTATACGACGATTTTACGGACAGCAGTTTTATCTTTATTTTTGAACATTCATAGCTAAGACAGGACAACGTCTGTTGGGTCAGCTAGTTATTTAAAAAAAGCGATGTGTGTATGTATATACCCTATGAATTCCGAAACGTCTGGACCAATTTTGACAGGACTTTCACTGGGAGTAATGTTATAGAGTAATCCCTGCGGGCAAAGCCGCGGGGCGCAGTTAGTATATTATAGGTGTATATTATATTATAGGTGTTATCTGCACTCAAATCTGTAACATTTTAACTGATTTGAATGAAATTTTGTATGGAGAGACGTTTTATCCCTAAAAATAAACAAATCGTATAGAACAGCGGGTGAAATCGCGGGGACCATCTAGTAAATTATAAAACGTGTAATGGTTAATCTATACTAATATTATAAAGAGGAAAGATTTAATTGTTTGTTTGTTTGCATTGAATAGGCTCCAAAACTACTAAACCGATTCGAAAAATTCTTTCATTGTTGGGAAGCTACACTATCATATCAGGTGACATAGGCTATAATCTATACCCGTGTGAAGCTGGGGCGGACCGCTAGTCTGTTATATTATGACATAGTCAAAACTTGTGCTCTTTCAGTTACAGATTTGAGATGTTGGGAACTAATAGAACCTTTCCCACCTACACACGATCTATCACATCACAGCATCGATTCCGGGAAGCCTGCACGGCCACAGCGAGCTGCTGGCCTTCCTGGAAGAGACCAGGTGGTTGAACTAGCTGCAGCCGGTTAACGCAATAAGGGCCTATGGATGGTCTAGTTGCGAAAAATGCCCGCTCCACTACGCTGTCGCTGCCCGAGACAGCCAGCCCCTCCCATCGCTGATGGTTTAAAGAGTCCTAACTATGTCATCTTTTAAATTTTTGATAGGAAGTGTCCTTTTTCCATAATATCGGTGCGATATAATATATTATCATGATCATGAACACATGATCATTTGATCAACTGTACTCAAGTATAAACTGTAACGTTACTTCAAAAGTTTGCAACAACTATTATTTAAAACTGAAATCTTTCTAACTGCACACTTATAAAAATAATACTTCTTTTTATAACCCAGTAGTTAGCATTTGTCGCCACGACGTAGCAGACCTCTGCATACCATCAGCGATAGGAGTGCGAGAGCTACTGCGTCGTCACACTGAAAAAGAACAACAGAATCTGTAGGACAAGAAAGATGACTGTAAGCATGCTAAAGCTGCTTTCCCAATTATTGACAGGAAGATCACCAACAACCTAATGAAGTTGCAACGACAGGACCTTCGCCTGATGGTAGGCCTTCCAGTCATTGCAACTTGAATAGTCACTTGTATAAAGTTGTATAAGCTGGGAGCCACGGACAGTCCACTGTCGTGGCTGCATGAAGGAGAACGAAACTGTTGAGCATGTGCTGTGGCATTGTGTAGCCACAGAAGAAACTAGAATCGCTACCAGGTTGCAAGAGGTATCATTGCCTTTTTCATCCACGTCACCACAACAGCTAGACGGCTTTTCATTGTCATTATGCACACTTCCATCTACGCCACTGGAGCGTGTGTGCCAGCGTCCCAGAGCCTCACTGTACAAATATATGTACCAACATATTTCAAGGAGCTGGGTTGGCTCGGGTAGGTGCTGGTAGGGGGAAATGCACAATACACCCCGAGCGGGACGTCAGTGCAGGACTTATCGCCTCCATCTCGAATAAGAATATGATCTGTCGACAATACAATGAAATCATTAAAAAGCATAGCTCGATGCTCGATAGACATTTTTGATTAATTTCTACCCAGATTCAAGAAAAATATAAAAAATATTGCATTCACGGCTAATCGTGAAATAATAATCTTTGATGCAACTAATTGAAATAAAAATTATAATTATTAACCAAATTTTCATTCTTGTAATATCATACTGCTTTTATAATACCTAATCATGATGAGTATGCACGTTTTGGGATTTATGGTTAATTTAGTTTTTTATTATAACTGTATTCTGATTTGTGTACCTCAATAAATAAAATATTGAATTTCACATTTTGTTTCACTGTATAGTTACTCCCCGTTGCTGATTAGGTAGGACGTAGTTTTCAACTAGTGATAGGAAGTGTCCTTTGGCATAATAATATCGGTGCGATATCATAAGTAAAACCTCAGATCAGACAAACAAGGGAGATATTTTATTTTTTTCTTCAAAAGACGACTAACAGCTTGCTTACAAATGTCTTAGATAAACGCCAATTACAGGTCATCACGGATATAAATATAGTAATAACAATATCTAAGAATGAACACTGAGGATACCATAAATACATAATGAAAAGAAAACACAATTGAATTAGTAAAGAAAACAGTTAATAATATCAAAGATTATTATACTAGATAATATACAACATATCAAACCAAATCATCATTAACATTAACCAAATATCATCATTATTAGCCTATCATGTTCTCACTGCTGGGAAACAGGACAGGCATCTCATAGAGAGAGGATGGATCCTTATCCACCGTGCTGGCCCAGTGCATTTTGGTAAATGATATGTCTGAACTTTTGAGGTACTTTGACATACCAGTCTCCTAACAATGTTTACCTTTATTGTTGAGTGATGCACATTAGCCATGGGTAACTGACCAGATATTTGTGAGCCGCAGCTCAGCTTATTCTTCACACTTGAGTCAGATTAGCTCACCGCTCAATCAACTGTAATGGTCAGTGCGCTCTCTCTCTCTCACTCACTCACGCGCTATCTATCGCTTTGTTTTTGTACCGTACACTCGGAGTTGCTTCAGTCAGGTCGGCTCGTTTCGCTGTTTTTAGCATGACAGAATCTAATAGTACAGTGAATGAGTGAG
This sequence comes from Agriopis aurantiaria, assembly GCA_914767915.1. Classification (NCBI taxonomy): domain Eukaryota; kingdom Metazoa; phylum Arthropoda; class Insecta; order Lepidoptera; family Geometridae; genus Agriopis; species Agriopis aurantiaria. Next base: position 13,360,551 of record OU611989.1, on the reverse strand, counting down.
CTAGCGTGAGCCGTGACTAGGCTGCCTGTTTTACACTTGAGCGGTGACTCAGTGAGTCCAAACCTAAGTGATCTACATCTTTGAATCAGCTCAGAGCTGAGTTACCTTTGCTACTGCACATAATTTAAGTCATTGGTGCAGAGCTGCTATCTCTCCATCCTGTCAAGTTTAGGCCAGATGTGTTCACACCTGCTACACCACCATATATCTCTTATTTGTCTGATCTGAGAATAAAACAATGTTAACTAATTTATTTATTTAAAATAGTTATTTTCTTTTTTACATGCTTTTAATTAACTTGCAGTACAAGTACGTAATAATTATGTTGTCAGTCCTATTTTTAAATACCTTTAAAAATTCTAATATATCATAATCATATATATAATAATCTTTTTATACAGAGACAAAGACAAGATTTTCTCATCAATAGAAAATCATCTTCCCTTAGCTTTCTTTTTGGTTTGCAGCTGCATGTGCGCAAACAACTGCGCTGGCTTTGTCATAGTTTGTGTTGTTATTTGAAATGCCACATTATTCGACAGTTTTTCAGCATTTGCTAGTCGTTTTTTAAATGAGAGACCTTTTTTCCACAAACGACATAATTATCTCACTACGTAGATTCCGTATGTTTTTTTGAAACAGTCTTGTTTGTGTATTGTATACTGCTCTTCGTTTTGAGTTGCTGCTAGCACTGTTGTTATGATCCACTAGCACAGTAGATGAAGTGATGCTATGTCTGCCACCTGAAAAATTATTGAACAATGATTAAATTAAGATATATCTATGACGGACTACATATTTTACCATGTGAAGGGTGTTAAGGGTTATACTTTTTAACTTTTTTATTATTTCTTAATTAATTCGCCGTAACATTACATATTCTGTGAAAATATGAACTAGCTATCTATTACGGTTCGAAAGATCCAGCCGTCAATAGGTAGGACAGACGGACGTCGTAGGCTTAGTGATAGGGTCCCTTTCTTACCCATTGGGTACGGAACCCTAAAAATTAAAAAGTTCTGGTGATTTTCGTCAGTGTTGTAAAATATAATAAAAATAATTAATTTAAAAAAAACTTTTTAGAAACAAGCATTTTCGTATTACTATGTTAATATGGAGGTAAGACGTCCACCCACAAGGTGGACAGATGACCTAAAGAGACCGCAGGGAAACGCTGGATGCAGGCTACTTCTAACCGGTCCTTTTGGAGATTGATAGGGGAGGCCTATGTCCAGTAGTGGACGTCCTATGGCTGAAATGATGATGATGATGATTTTCGAATTCTTGTCAGTAAACCCTTTCATTTGATACCCATATCATTATTGCCTCATTTGAAAATATAGAGGGCTTTATTTTCAAATGAGAAGGAATCGGCAAGTGCTTGGTCTCTTTGGATACATAAATAGGTTCTTCATATGAATAATAAATATATTAATAAGGTCTGTTCCACTTTGATCACCTGGGTGATAAAAGTAGACTCTTTAGTGTCCTTTGATCAGCTGGGAATATCATCATCTAGATGACCATAGACGACTCGATTCAAATTATTGTTTCGGTATCTTTTGATCATATCAATATAAATAGAAATAGGTTACCTGAAGTTGCAATGATGCGAAGTGCAGGAGTAGCCATGGGTTGCCTTTTGTCACTGTCAGGCTCAGACTGTGGAGTGATAGATGGTCCTGGAATCAATATAGAACTATTGTATATTGTAGCATCATATTTCCACTTTTTCCTATAAATTTGTGTGTCCCGCAAATTGCGAATCAAACATCAAGATGTGACGTCATTGTAGGCCAGATCATGCTACTAATCATGGATTACGAATCGATAACGGTATCAATCAACTTTTAGTCGATAAATTTTTATTTGTTTACCTTTTGACTAAAAATCTAACCAAATCTAGCACTTAAACTACTAATTTACTACTATACGTTGTCTTTTTTCTTGTTATTAATCCCATTAATAGTAACTACTTTACGAGTGGTGTTTCCGTAAAATCACATCTTAAAAATTTATCGATTCCCATTCGATTCTTCATTCGGTCAAATTGGAGGATCAATGCGACGGTGTCCCCGCCTAACGTTCGACCTTGTGGGATTTTATTTTTTTGGCTCGGACCGATGTCCGGCGACTACAGGGCTTTCTGGGTCGAACGTGGATTGCCTCCTAGTCGCCCAACATTACAGAGAACAGAGCGGGCTTGCATTATATAACATTTAAAACACTTGCAGTACTTGTCGTATAAAACTTGAATTAACTTCAATCAGGAAATAAACATGAACCATTTGTTTGTTTTATCCTTCACCTATCAAGAATCTATTAATAATAGGTTACCTGAAGTTGCAATGACGGAAAGTGCAGGAGTAGCCATGGGTTGCATTTTGTCACTGTCAGGCCCAGACTGCAGAGTGATAGATGGTCCTGAAATCATAGTAGAAAATATTATGTTACTTAAATTTATTATATTAATTATCAAACCATCCAAACTGTTAAGCCCGTTGCAGACCATGCGAAGCACAAGTAGCAAGTAACTACTACACATCATTTGCGACAAACTAACTACACACTTTTTACTTAGTGCTAAGCAAAACGATGCTTAGTAGGTACTTGCTACTTATACTTGCAAATTTTGTACTTCGCATGGTCTGCAATGGGCATTAATGTCAAAGATTTCATACTATATTACGTATGTAGTCGTTGATTAATGTACTAATAGTAATTAATTGGGTATTTATGTAATATCACAGAAATTAAAATATATTTTATCATGTAAAGATGCATGGAACAGGTCATCATAATACTTAATATTATTTTGGAATGGTGTTATTATTATGTAGGTACCTGGAGTTGCAGTGATAAGGCGTGTAGAAGTTAGGGTAGGTAGATTTTCATCATACTGCAGAGGGGCAGATTGTCCTGGAATAGAATGAAACTATGTTAATACTAAGCAGGTATAGTAATAAATATAATTTATGAATCATGTTTAAACGATTAAGTGGATTTCCAAAGTTCATTCATTTTACGCACCTGGTAAATACAGAGGAGATGGCATTGCTAATTTAATGCATTCAGGCGTTTGTACCGATTCCTGTGTTCGTCAGCGAAGTGAATGTCACAAATCCGTTTCTTCTTGAACAAATCATAATCTGATGTTGCTTCCAGCTTTCCCCCCAACAAGATTAACCCAAGCTTAGAAACGATCAGGAAATTTGTCAGGATTTCGAAATACATGCATCACAACATCTGAAAATAAAGAAAATAGGACTTTTTGAATGTTATTGGCAAGACAATTTTATGGGATAGTGACTCTTGCCCTTTGATGATGAATATGAAGCTCCTTCCTGACAATACAGTAGGTAATATACTTATACATAATGTACACAAGAGCTTTGAGCGTCTTCGTTGAAATTTCAACGTAGACGTTCGTGTTTAATTTGAACTGCATGCTTATAATTATATAAACATTCCAGATACTGTAGGATTATGATTTATGAAGCCACTTTCAATTACGCTCTAGTACACTAAGTTTGATAAAGGTCTCTTATCTACTTACCAGTAAATTTTGCAACCAAAAGCACAGTGGTGCGGCATGGTGAAAACAACACGGAGCCTGTTTTATCGCAATGAATTCTGAGGAGACTCAATTATTCTCAGAAACTCAGAACAGGCACTCAGAAACAACGAAACAACGAAAACAAATCAATGAAATAACTGAAAAACCTAAAAAAACTTTTTATTACGAATGTTTCAAAACCAAACGTTTTTTCTTGTCGAATTCTGTCATTGGTATGTCAACATAGTGTCACTTTTGTCACATTTTTTTAAAATATTATTCGCCCATCGGGCAGGCTAAAGCCTTTCAGGCCATAACGCCTGTTCACTTTTGTCACTTACGACGAATCTAAAATAAACTGATGTAAAATTAAAAATAATAAAATAAATTAATACTAATATAATTTTTAAAGGAATGCGTTTTATTTTGTATCGTAGAATAAAAATAAACTATTATGTTTAACTAAATACCATGCCCGTAGAGACATCTATCGTACATTTGAGAGTTGTTCTTTCTTGTTCATTAATGAAGATGGCGCTGCTATCTATTCAAATATTCATAATGTTCCAGCTGTAGATGGCGCTGCTATCTATTCAAATATTCATAATGTTCCAGCTGTCATCCCCCAATAGAAAACGATAAGAGACAGTTTTTTTTTGTGTAAAATCTTCATGAGTGTGGATTCAATGTCCTTTACTCGTAATATTAAACAGTTCATTTTGTCTTATTAGCGTCAAACAAGTCATAGTCACAGTCAGAGTCAAGCTAAGTAAGTCACGGTCAAGTCGAACTCATGCCCCTGTAAAGTGGTGGAGACTTTACAAGAGGCTCCTATGGAGTTTTGGAAACAACACGAAAAGACACGATTCACCTCGTCATATCACTTGCCCACACTCGAGCACGTTTACGAGCACTTAATGAATAATAATTCACCATTTAGTACACATTAACACTCGAAAATACACAAGTTTAGGAAAATAATCCAACGCGCCGACATGTTTTTTCCGCGTTGGCGCCAAAACTCCTTGACAGTCTAGTTATTTTTTTTTTTTGTTAAAATCTTCATGAGCGTGGATTCAATGTCCTTTACTCGTAATATTATACAGTTTACTTTGTCTTAATAGCGTCAAACAAGTCATAGTCACAGTCAGAGTCAAGCTAAGTAAGTCACGGTCAAGTCGAACTCATGCCCCTGTAAAGTGGTGGAGACTTTACAAGAGGCTCCTATGGAGTTTTGGAAACAACACGAAAAGACACGATTCACCTCGTCATATCACTTGCCCACACTCGAGCACGTTTACGAGCACTTAATGAATAATAATTCACCATTTAGTACACATTAACACTCGAAAATACACAAGTTTAGGAAAATAATCCAACGCGCCGACATGTTTTTTCCGCGTTGGCGCCAAAACTCCTTGACAGTCTAGTTCTTTTCAGGGCTGCCAACATGGGGTGTTTTTCCCTAAACGTAGGGTAAAAATCACGTGGAATGGTTTTTTCGGGGAAATAAATGTCTGATCTAGAACGTTTTTACAGGAAGCACCTACTTAATAGAATTAATTTTCACCACGTCACATTAATTTGTTTTTATTATGGGTGGTACTCACAACGATATAATAATGTTAAATATATTTTAATATGTCAATTTTATGTATGATTAATAATTTCTATTCAAACATGATGTCTCAACCTAAGAATAAAAAACACAGAACCTTAATAATCGAACAAATAAAATTCTAACATCAATAAAATTGTTGTTTGCAAATTAGTGAGCTAGTAACCCTAGGGTTTCCATAAACAAACAAGCAGACATTAGATGTCATTGTCACTGTCAAAGTATGTTCTAATGTCTTTTTTTTTTACTCGCGTGCTTTTTTGGCTTCTCAACGCAACGACATTTTGTGCTATATGGCGACGTCACTAAATTTAAATTTTCAAAAAAATATTATATAATAACTACTGAATAGAAAACAAAAATATTGAAATTAGTTTCTTGAAATAGCCTTATCTACGAAATAATAATATTAAAAAAATACCAAAAAAAAAACTTTACATACCGAATTTGGCACTCGTAAATACAGAGTTGAGGAAAATCCAAAGATCATGTATATACCCTAAAATGGAACTTCCTTGGGAAAATCACAGATTGTTTATATCTGTGAGGAAAATATTACTTACAATGAAGTGACCTACTTGGCACGTCAATGCCAAAAACTCTATGTGACGGTTGTTCTCTTTCTTACGGGAATACAGGGTTTTTTTTCCCAAATAATACCATTTGATATTGATAAAAAAAAAAAAAACAATGTTTTGTGATTCACTAGGCTTATTTGATACCACAATTAATTTCAAAGTGTGAGTCATGGCTGGCGTGATCTAGGAGTAATAGTGTTCCGTGGGCGTGATGCTGTTGGCTTGGCAGCTGGGCCCTGTTTCTGTAACTACAAACAAGCATGTAACGTGCCGTGTTATAGTGCTAACAGACGAGACGTACTTGGACGGCGGTTCGTCAGCCATGGTGACGTGTCTGTTTTGGTCAACCTCTAAAAGTTGGTCTTTATTCTTATGGAATAAAGTCAACATTTTAAGAGGTTAATTTAATGTGGCGCGTTACGTGCGTTTTAAAGTTACGGAATAATGGCCCTGTTAACAAACGCCTAGGAAAGCATGCGAAAAGATAAATCATCGACTGATACGAGACGAGACGCAAGTCAGAATCTAATGACGACGGAAAACGATTCTGAATTTAATAGTAATAACAGACGTGTGGATTTGGCTGACGGACCGCCGTCCAACCAACGGGAGGGAAAGAGAAAATTGATTGTACGGCGGTCCGTCAGCCAAGTCTGTCTCGTTTGTTAGACCAGTTATGTAAGCCGGCATTTTTTTCACCAGATAAAAATTATACTAGCGAGGGTTAACTGAACAGAGGCACAGCTTAAAGATAAAATTGGTTGTCAAATTCTTCAAAATAGTGTGAACAATAGCTTTTATTATTTATCATGACTCTGGCTGGATACAGAGTCTTTCAGTTTCAATTATAGTTTATCAGTTTATTAGTAGTATTTTTTGCGTATAATGGGTTTACAAAAGTTACAGGTGTCGTGTAGAAAGAATGGTTCGCCATTATACTACCTTTCGGCATGCAAATTTGCCACTTACATATTATGGAAACGAATTTACATTTAAATAAATAAATCAAACAATCTCACTTAAAATACTAACTTAGAATTAGATGAAGAGATCATTAAAATTTGTTACAATTATTACCTATTTGGCACTACCCTACCACAGTTTTACAAACTTAGATTACAAGCAATTACGATTGCGATTACTAAGCAAATGTCACAAGTTACAAGTCATTATACAAAGCTATTCACGGTCAGACTTGTTTGTTAATATTGTACACAAGATAAAATTATCAGATCATAAAATTAAATGTCATAATGAATACAAAAAAAATAATGTCAAATCATAATAATAATAATTATAGCTTATTTTTATATATTTATTGTAAAAAAATATAATTTAGGACAGTTATGTATAAAAATGTATATTAAAATTTATCAGTCAAATACTCATTTATGGTGTAATATGCCTTGTCCAATAACAAGCATTTTAATTCATGCTTGAAAATAAGCGTTTCACTTGTTTTAATTAATTCTTTTGGCAAGTGATTATAGATCATTGGAGCCATACATAGTGTGCTATTAGAGAGTAATGCTGTATTTCTCATAGGAATATTAATTTTGTGCTTATTACGCGTTGATTTAAGATGTTTAAATAAGTTTAAGTTATTTCGTACAAACATTACGCACTCGTAAATATAAAGACAGGGAGTGGTGAGAATTTTTAAACTTTTAAAGTAAGGTTTACAACTGTCCCTTTGTTTCAGTTTGCAAATAGCTCTAACACACTTCTTCTGTGCCTTGAACACGGCTTCTTTCCCGGTACTGTTTCCCCAAAACATGATGCCGTATCTAAGCAATGATGAGACATGGCCATTTTAAGCTGTCAACACAGTAAATCTGCTAACTGTTTTTGAAAGCATGTAAAGTGCATAAGAATACTGGCTCAATTTAGACTGCAAATTTTCTACATGTGTTTTCCAGCTTAAACAGCAGTCAATATTTAGTCCTAAAAACTTTGTTGTTTCTACAGTTTCAATTTTGTGTCCTGCATAGCTAATGTCAAGATTATTTAATTTATTTAACTTGTTTCTAAATGTCATTATATTGGTCTTATTAAGGTTTATCTTTAAATTATTTAATGTCAACCATTTTATAATATTGTCCAGTGTCTCATTTATGTCATTTTCAATACATGATTTATTTTTCCCTGTAAATAATACAGTGCTATCGTCAGCAAACAATATCATAGGGTGTTTCGTTGTCTTAGGGAGATCGTTGATATAAATGATAAACAGTAACGGTCCAAACACGCTACCTTGTGGTACGCCATACTTTACAGTTTAAACTTTACAGTTTAGTTATATTACTTACCCACACCTAGGCACGTTCAGGAAAACTTAATAAATAATAATCCACCACTAATAAATATTAACACTCGAAAATAAACAAGTTTAGGAAAATAATTGGAGCCGACATTTATTTTTTCATGTTGAGCTTTGACCTGCTCATCAGCTGTCTGACATTAATAGAACATTTAGGGCCGGTTTTTTGATCCGTAGTTATGCCAACTTATGGTTGAAAATGGTAACAAATTGTTAAAATCCCAAAAATGCGTATAACGTGAGACGCCAAAAATGACAAAACTCCATAGAAACCCCTAGTAAAGTCATCATCACTTTACTAGGGCATGACTAGGACGTGATCGTGCCTTACATTGCTTGGCTCTGACTGGATTAAATTTTATCTACCTTTTAGGTCGATAAATGTTCTGCTTATGTCAGATAGACAGCAGCTGCCGAGCAGGTTGAGGTGCCAACATGAAAAAAAAAACATGTTGGCTCAGTGTATTATTTTCTTAAACTTGTTTATTTTCGAGTGTTAATATTTATTATTGGTGGATTATTATTAATTATAACTATAATTAAGATTGAAAGACATTGTATCCATGGTCATGAAAAATAATAAAAGCTATTGTTGAAACTATTTTGTAGATGTCAATTGAATTTGACAACCAGTTTTGAGATAAAGCTATGACTCCGTTCAGCGAACCCCCGCCAGTTTAATTTATATCTTCCGTAAACGCACCCCTGACTGAAAACATATACTTGATAATAAACGTCAAAACACCAGTTTGAGACGCTACTTGCTGTTTCAAAACGGGTGTTTTGACGTTTAACTAGCATAAGTTTTTGATAAGTATTAATCTGGATAAGTGCCGTAAACGCACTGTAACAACCATGATATAATAATATACTCCGCCAGGTATAGCCCACCGAGACGCCCACGTCACATTATTTGTCGGCGAGAAATAATGTGACGTGGGCGTACCGCAATGATGTCATCAATGTCATGGATACACGTACACGTGCATAAGTAAGAGCAGAATAAGTAATTTACAACAAGTTCGAGAGAGATGACGATACAAGAAACAATGGCGGACTCTCTATTTTTTTTTTGTAAATAATTTCATGACCGTGGATTCAATGTCCTTTAGTCGTAATATTAAACAGTTTACATTGTCTTACTAGCGTCAAACAAGTCATAGTCACAGTCAGAGTCAAGCTAAGTAAGTTACGGTCAAGTCAAACTCATGCACCTGTAAAGTGGTGGAGACTTTACAAGAGGCTTCTATGGAGTTTTGGAAACAACACGAAAAGACACGTTACACCTCGTTATATCACTTGCCCACACTCGAGCACGCCTAAGAGCACTTAATGAATAATAATTCCCCATTTAGTACACATTAACACTCGACAATACACAAGTTTAAGAAAATAATCCAACGAGCCGACATGTTTTTTCCGCGTTGGCGCCAAAAACTCGCGGACTCTCTATGATTTTCTGTGTTAACAGTAGCGAGAAATTATAATTCCCCAATATTAGTATATTACCTGTGGGAATCTAATAATTCAATTTGGTTTTGATAAAATTGTGTTTAATATATTCAATTCGTGCTTAACTTGATTGAGCGGACAAACCAAATGACAATTGAAATTCTTTTTGTATTTTATTTAATAGATTATTTAAAAAGTTGTTTCCCAGTATCTTTGTTTGTTACAATAAAGTGGCAACTGGACAGTGACATCATTGCGGTACAACTCCCAGAGTGCCAGACCTTGTTTCCTTTGATCATGGTAACAACAATCATTCTTTGTTTGTCCGTGCGTGCTTGTATATATTATTTAAATCTGAGTCGTATCGTTTACCTCACCTCCCGCGAAATCTGGCAGAAAGATTTTAAGTACTGGAAGTACGCCTTACCCTCCCCGTCTCCCGTTCGTCAGTAGGTACCTATATTATTGTTTTATTTTAAAGACATCATCATCATAATTTCAGCCATAGGACGTACACTTCTGAACATAGGCCTCCCCATCGATCTCCAAAAGGGCCGGTTGGAAGCGGCGTGCGTCCAGCGTTTCTCTGCGGTCTCTTTTTGGTCTTCCGTCCGTCCATCTTGTGGGTGGACGTCCTACGCTGCACTTACCGGTTCATGGTCTCCATTCCAGAACCTTTCGGCCCCATCGGCCATCTGTTCTGCGTGATATGTGCCCTGCCCACTGCCACTTCAACTTGCTAATCCAGTGGGCTATCCACCAGTGGGATCTCCTCATTTCGGATTCAATCTCGTAGAGAAACCCCGAGCATAGCCCTCTCCATAGCTCGTTGTGCGACTTTGAGCTTGCTTATGAGGCCCATAGTGAGAGACCACGTTTCAGTACCGTACGTCATCATTAGTAACACACACTGGTCGAAGACTTCCGTCTTAAGGCACTGAGGTATTTTGGACGAGAAGACGTTGCGAAGTTTACCGAACGATGCCTAGCCGAGTTGGATTCGCCGATTGACCTCTTTTTTCAAGTTGGACCTATAATAGGGTATTTGACTACTTTTGGGAAACTATTGCACATTATTGCCTGATATAATTTAATGTATACTGCATTTATATTTTCTGGCTATCAGTCGTATTTGCGATATAAATCGATGTTAAAGTTGAATTAAAAAATATCGCGCCAAAACGCAGATCTGCGTCATAGCTACGGTCGAGCGACTCATTAACGTCACACAGATCTAAACAACTGCAGCCAGGCAGCAAAAGTTTGATAATCACTAAATTTCTGATAGAAGTAATGGTTTATAAATGTTGTGTAGTGCCAGAATGTACAAATACTTCCATAAATACACCGGAAAAACTATTCGTTCCTGTACCAATGGACCCCAAAACTCGCAAAAAGTGGTTGGAACTAACAAACTAAGTAGCTCGTAGAAAACCCAAAAGTATTGGAGCTAATTCAAGTGTTTCTATGTGCGAAGATCATTTTGAGGTACATATTTGAGTCTATATATTTCTATTATAATTTGTGTTTTTATTGCATTACTATTTTATGTACTGTTACTTTCTTTTTAAACATTGTAAAGCTTGACATAACCTAACAAAATAGTCATATTTACCTACTACAACATACTTTTTGTACAACTTGATTGAATGTTTTGCTTGGAGAACAATTAAAAATTAATTGTTAATTGCCATTCAACGTGGTAATGCCGCCAGCATGTTGGGTACGCTGCCAACTGGTAGTGGGCTTCAGCATTTGGATTGTCTTTAGACCTTCAGCGGTCTATGGGCAGTCTAACTGTATTTGTAGTGTTAGTTTTAGCTTGTATTTTGTTTAGTTATTAAAGGCACTTGCCCAGTAAAAAAAAATAAAAAAAAAAACTTATATTGTAGTGTTTACGTTTTGAGTTCTGCAGCGTAGAAACAATGACTTAGATTATTATTGAAGAAATATGCAACCATAAATACTTTAATTTTGGGTAAGTTACTGCTGTCTGCTTGCACAAAATGTTTCTCCATTCTTCTCACATTTAACCTCCGGACTGCTTTTGGTGAAAATATCTGGATAAATAGCTCTCAAAATAGCTTTACAACATTAAATTCGCAGATATCAATACAAAATCTGTTTGTTTAGATTTGTGTGACGTCACTAGGGTTGAAGCCAATTACAGACCGTTTACGATCACTTGATCAAATGTCGAAAATACAGTTATTTTATTCGCGTTTTTTACAAAAAATAAGCATATTTTTAGTAAAAAATCAATGAAATATGCTTTTTCATTATGTCATGTTTATGGATGATGTCAATTGGCATAATATTTTCAATACAGTCAAATACCCTATTCGACTGTTTATCCCACAGGTTTATCCTCCGTCTCGTGATTTTATAGACAACCTCTCGTGAACTTGAGTCAGACTTTGACGTTTACTTTTTTTATAATAATTATCCTAACTATGGTAAAGCTGTCATAAAACGTAACAGTTTTTCACAGATCTACTACCTATTTTGGATTAAAAAAAATAGGTTAAATACAAAAATGGAGTTTAAAGTAAACTAAAACATAGGCTCACATTTAAAAAAATATATATTTTCAATTCATCAATAGCAGGGGATAATAAATGAAATGTTGTGGCATAAAAATGTAACATCATCATTTGTCGTTCGTTGGTCGTCGTTTTCGTCTTCGTCATTAGTTTCGTTCTAAATTAGCACTTCTCCTATGCTACTTGTCCCTATTATGTGTCTCGAACATACATCCATAATAAGCTCGCTGAAACTGTGCGCTGAAAGAAGAGAAAACCTATATTATTTATTTATGATCTAAAATGACAGTAAAATATATTATGGAAAACGAGGTGGTATGGTAATAGCGGCTTTAGCCTGCTCTGTAAGGGGCGAAAAATAAGCTTACAAAGAGTAAAATAAAAAAGTCAAGGAGATTATTATCATTATTATCAATTCAGAAAAAAATAAATAAATGGAATAAATACACAGATCTAATAAATAGGAATACCTACAGTTTCCCCTTTAGCCACAGATTCTGTGCCTTTAGCACTTACACTACCTTGGTCGACCATTTGATGACTTTTGAGCATATCGTTTGCAGTAAAGTTGTGTGCCACTCTTTATTTAAATGTGCGTTTGTAGAATAAAAATATGTCAGTGCATGCATACGTGTTTACCTCGCCCCTTTTATTTTTGGCAAACTTTTAAATAAATAATAAATAAAAATAAATATTTTGGGACATTTTTGCACACACGGTCATCTGACCCCAAACTAAGCAAAGCTTGTGATATGGCTGCCAGAGACTGATATACATACATATATAGTTTTAAATACATACTTAAAAAGATATTAACAACCAGATATAGAACAAACACAAATGTTCATCACACAAATGTTTGTCCTACGTGGGAATCGAACCCACGCCCTCAGGCTCAGAAGGTAGGTTCACTACCAACTGGACCAACGGGCTATTTTATGGTACAAGCTTGATTTTAAGGCAGGGCCCAGTTTCCATAACTTCAAACACGCGTGTAACGCGGTGAGTTAAGTTAACCTCTAAAGTTGCCGTTATTCCCTAGGAAATAGAGATGAAAATTTAAATAGTTAACTTAACACGCCGCGTTACATGCGCTTTGAGAATTCTAAAAGTCCGTGCGTTAAAGAATCCAAATTTTAAAAAAACCTTGACTCTGGCAAATGCACAAGAAGTGCGACGCCAAAATCATCACAGAAAAAAGTTTTTCTTTTTTTTTGAAAGATGAAAGTTCTCAGCTAAATAAAACTGTACATTGACAATGACATTTGAATGAATGAATGCTACAACAATGTGAGTGAATCTGTGGTACAACTAGCATGCGAGTGGAATGTCCACGTCTAAACGAAGCTTCAGTTTTACTTTTTTATGTCACCAATTATCATGCTGTACAATATTGGGGTGTGCATTATTGAATCGTGCCAATAATGTACGGCATAATATTGTACGCCACAATATTGTACAGCATGATAATTTGTGTACTTGTACATCAAATATCATGCTGTACATTATCGTGTGTGCATTATTGGGCCGACCTGATAATGTACGGCATGATAATGCACGACACGATATTGTACAACATGATATTCCATGTACATGTACACCAATTATCATGCTGTGCATTATTACGCCGTACAATATCATGGTGTACATTATCTGTGTCGTACATTATTGCCTCCCATTATTATTAAACCACAGACAGAGCACAGACAGGACAGACCAAAGTGAATGAAATACCATAGTAAAAATATTTTTACTACGGAAATACAGACCACAGACGTGTGGATTTAGTTGACGGACCGCCATCTGACCAACCAAACGTCTGTTAGCACGTAGCCACACGTAGCTATAAAACAGACGAGACGGATGGGAGAGAAAGATAAAATTTTCTCTTTCCCTCCCGTTGGTTGGACGGTGGTTCGTCAACCATATCCATACGTCTCTGTTATAGTACTAACAGACGCTCAAACGCGGTTGACCTCAACCGCCATCTGACCAATGGGAGAGAAAGAGAGGGAAATATGATATTCTCACTCTTTCTCTCCCGTTGGTTGGACGGCGGCCCGTCAGCCGCGTTCGAGCGTCTTAGCACTATTAAGCGCTATCACGCTACGAGTCCCAGAATTTATAGTTTTCGAAAACATTTTTTTTGTTTACGGATTGTTCCATACATTGCTGGGCTGAAAGGTATTCGAAAACTTTTTTCGTATTAGAGTGAAGCAATCTATACCGCCGATTTTAGTTCCTCAGGGTTTCCGCTGAAGGCGCTTTACTAAAATGTATGGAACAATACGTAAGCGATTTTTTTTTTCGAAAACTATCAAATCTAGGACTAACCCCTTGCGCGAGGGAAAATCTACCAATAGGAGGCGAGGCGTGACGGAATCAAGCGATCCTATTAATTGATTTTTTCCTCGCGCGAGGGGTTAGTCCCAGATTCTCATCTTCCTCGTACACACACTACTATGCACACTACACACAGACCTATGCTCATACATGATCTCCATGGAACACTTCTATCTCTGTGGTCCGAATCAAAGAGTACCTCCGGTGCTGTGCTCCGGTGTATATATTACTCTATGGAGTACCTTTCATTAGGTACTCTTTGCTTTATCCGAATTCCGAACGCACGGTGGTTGATTTTCTGAACTAAATAAATCCATAGGAAAGATTTTATTATTCCTTCCGATCTACTCTTTGCTTCCGATAGTTCCGATATTCTTTTCTCTCTGAAAAAGATGCGCAAAGAAAGAGGTCATTCGCATACGTCGTTGAACAGAAATCTGATTTATGTGTAAATATTGTGAAGTGTTTTAACTTGGTTTTAACTTTTATGGTACAACTTGTTTGACATCATGGGCAGTCGAAAGGATATAATCAAGAGGTCTCTTGGCATAACGGAGTACCCCTGGAGCTCTGGTAAGAAGTTGTACCTACCCTAAGTACCTACCCCATTACATACAAGATACTTGTTTCAGAAGGTAGGTATTTCATTACTCACATTAGAATGCGTTGTAGGACTCGAAGGCTCGTAGGGACTTCACCCATGTAGGCTTTGAATACATAAAAACAAACGGAAGGGGAAGGGCAGGGATGGTTTTCTTGTCACAGTATAATACAGTAAAGTTCTAATAATGCACAGGGCACATACTCGGGTAGGAAGGTAACTTATTTCGAAACTTTTAAAACTGACTCTCCGTTGGGAAAATTAACGCAGCGGTTGTTTGATATTGAGAATGTGTAATACTGCATGTAATGCTAGCTTCTCAGCCAAGGAGGTGAGGAAAGTACTGCAGGATATGACAAGAGGTAAGTCACCAGGCCACGACAGTCTCAGTATCAAACACCTGCAGTGTCCTGGGGTACATCTGCCGAGGGTCTTATCCATGTTCTATTCCTTGTGTATCTCGCATTCTTATCTCCCTTCAGAACTTATGAAAACGGTTGTTGTGCCAGTTGTCAAGAACAGAACTGGAGATATTGTGGATAAAAGTAATTATAGACCTACATATATCCCTGGCTACCATCATTGGGCAGGTACTGGACATAACTAGACTTGCTAGATAACCTGCTCGACGAACATTTAAACCTACACAACGGGCAGTTTGGTTTCAGAGCTGGGCTGTCAACTGAGAGTGCAATATTAAGCCTTAAGTACACTGTTAGATACTATATTGAACGAAAGACTCCTATCTATGCTTGTTTTCTAGATTTATCAAAAGCTTTTGATATGGTGTCTTACGGTGTGCTTTGGTCAAAATTACGGAACACTAGTTTACCAGCAGAAACATGTTCTGTTTTTGAGTACTGGTACAAGAATCAGATGAATTGTGTTAGAGAGCTGGAGAGTTTTCTGATGCATACAAGTTGAGGCAGGGGGGGGTTAAGCTCTCTGAGGCTCTTCAACTTCTATGTAAATGAGTTGATAGAGGGTCTCAGCAGCATGCAGACGGGCTGCTCGATTGACGGAGTCTGTGTCAATAATCTAAGCTACGCCGACGACATGGTGCTGCTGGCGCCCTCTGTGAGCTAACTCAGAAAGCTCTTAAAATTTTTGTGAAACGTATGCCATAATTTATGGCCTACATTACAATGTAAAAAAAAGCGAGTATATGGTGCTCTCTAAGAGCGGTAAGGGTCCCGGTAATGTACCCCCATTAATGCCGAATGGTTGCTCTCTTAGCAGAGTCGGAAATTTTAGATACCTGGGTCATATTGTCTTTGAGTTAGGGAGCACAGAGCGTTGAAGTTGAGAGCGAATATGCTGTCCAGAAGATTCTCTTCCTGCTCGAATGAAGTCAAAATTACTCTTTTTAAGGCCTACTGTCAATCATTCTAAGGCAGTGGCCTGTGGACAGCATATACTCAAAAATCTCTCGATGCTCTGCGTGTCCAATACAATAATGCTTTCAGGATGCTGATGCGGCTCCCATGGTTCTGCAGTGCGTCCACCATGTTTGTGGAAGCTCGCACTGATAGTTTTGCAGCTATTATGCGCAAATAGGTCGCCTCGCTTTTAAGTAGAACACGTGCGAGTGGCAACAGCATTCTGAAAGCAGTCACCGTTAGGTTTAATTGACCCATCCTGCACCATCACATCGGGGTACTGTTGAAGTGAATTGACATAGTATAATGTAATTTCTATTATGATAATTTATTTCAATATTGACATTGTATGTAATAATAATTCTATAATTCTGATTAATTTAATTTTATATTTTTAAATGTAATTCTTTATGGAACTTGTGTAAAAATTATTTGATTTGATAATTATTTGTAGGTAATAAATGCAAAATTTCTGATGATAAATCAGTCCTTTGCAGGTATTAAATTTTATAGAGCTTTTTCACACATACGTGCACATGCTGCTCTAATATGATTAAACGATTTTTTTACATCAATAAAAGAAAATAATCAATAGTAATATTATAAATGCGAAAGTGTGTTTGTTTGTTGATTTGTTTGTTCCTCTTTCACGCTGCAACGGAACAACGGATCGACATGATTTTTTGCATGGGTATAGGGCCAGAGCCAGATAGTGACATAGGCTACTTTTCATTATCATCATCATCATCACCATCACCATCACAATTTTTCATCACTACGCGGGTGAAACCGCGGGGCGCAGCTAGTACATAATATATTTAATTTCTATACAATAATTTATACAGCATTTGGCGGAGTCTGAAATAGGTTCAGCCAGAATGCTGTAACAGTTGTAGAGTGGTTTAGGGAGGTTCAATAGCGGTATAACAAGTTGATATCTTTCACAAAATATTAAAATTTGTTAAATATTATTAATTATATTATAGCATTATTTCCTGCTAAAATGTTGTGAAAAATTGTAGATGATGAGTTGGAGGCGGCTTCACTGGCGGTTGAAGAGACAAGCCTTCGCAGATCCCCAGCAGAGTCCCGTACCAGTACATCTGAAGCTCCAGGACCCAGTGGTACTTTAAAATACTTCCTACTATTGAAAAAGTAAAATTCATAACCTACCTTTACATCCCTTTTCTTCATTCTTCCTACCAAATACTTTTTAGAAATTGTGAATGGATCTGCGTTTAGCCACCATCTTGCCTGAAGCGATGGTGTGGTCGAAGATGTAGAAATCTATTTACACTAGCCATGAAGATATCTCATTATCATAATGATGAAGCCTAGTCCTAAATTTAAAAAAAAACTACTACAAGAGAATGAAAAAACATGATCATACTATTTCCATTAGTTTTATATATGTATTTGGAATAGATCTGATTCTAATTCAAAGTGGGGGTGATAAGACTTGGACTGACAACCCGCTTGGGGTGTATTGTGCATTTGCGCCTGCCAGCCTACACAAACCAGCCGAGCTCCCTAAAATAACGAAGCATGGGTTTGGGTCGCCGGGTGTTATGCGTTTGGAATAGATGTACGTTTGGTCACCAACACGCCTTACGGTAAGGGACGGTGTGACCGAGGATGTATGTGTGTAGTATTAGGTCTAAAGCTGAAATAACATTGTAAAAAAAAACGTTTGCTAGGTATTTGAACATAAATTAAGACTGTAGCAGGTACCCAATATATTTCTGTGAAATTAAAAGGTAATGTTTTTATTCAGCTATTTACAATGTTATTGCAGCTGTCAGAGCAAATAAACGAATGGAAATAGTATATTGATCAATTGCTTGTTTTTTTTACATCTGCATTATTATTAAGATAAGATAAATATATTCACATAACGAACACGTACACAATACCCGTTGCTTACAGGTAATAATACCAATGCGATGCATGCCATGTTTTATATCTACTCAGTGCTAGTATATTCCAGGGCCACCTCCGCCAATATCACAGCAGCATCAACAACAACAATTACGTCAAATGCAACAACAACAATCTCAACAACAAAACCAACATCAGCAGGAAGTGTCCCAGAGGAGGCACGATCGGGATCTGTTTTGGTCTATCATCAACAGCCCATACAGAGTTTCAAGCCAAAGGTATTATAGCTATGATTCGCTTGATGACACAGATTTGAATGAAATGTGATTATTGATGCTTATGAGTTTAAATCGATTAGCCTTTTTAGCTGGCAAGAGCTTCATGGATGTGAAATAGCTTATTATAATTATTAGGGTGCTTTTCCACCAGAGATGTGCGAGTAAGGTTATCATCAGTTCAGATTTGTCCGGTCATGTCCAGACCTTTAGACATTTTGTCCGGACTCTGTAATTTGTTCGGCTTTTATCTTGGGTGATGTTTTTTTTTTCTTATATATAAAAATCAATTGCTTTTGTTAGTCTCGCTAAAACTCAAAAACAGCTTAACTGATTTGATTAAATGTTTTCTTGTTTTGTTCGCCTACTTACAGGGATGGTTTAAAAGAAAAATAAAATTGGAAAATTTGCCCGGAAAATTGGAAAATTAATTTATGGTACTCTTTTCTATGTAATTTGGACAAGACAACGTTTGTCGGGTCAGCTGGTAATTATATAAAATCAGTCTTTAATCTTGACTAACAAATAAAAAAATCTGTTATTAAAATATCTATCTTTAGGTCAGGACTTTTCAAATATTAATGTGGTAACCCTAGGCCCAGGTGTTTTTAGTAAATCACTGTTGTCCGCTTAGCGCTTTCGGCGCTAGATTAGGTCTGATAATCTAACGCTTTTTCATCTCTGTCAACGCCTAATAAATATACATACACAGCGCTCTCATTTTTAAAACATCGTTACAGTTACAAATTTTCTCTAGCTTGTGAGCAGGTAAAAGTATAATTTTTGTATTCATTGTATGCACTCAGGTCCATACCGAATGAGGTCCCGCCGACCCCTCGCATATCGCGTGTAATGTCGGCGCGCGATCTGACGCGGCGTAACTCGAGGACCGTGGCCGATGTTCAGCGCATCATGGACTTTAACCGGCTCACGCGCAACCTTGGCGCGCTGCGGCACCGCTCCTTCCTCACCGGCGTCATACCCGTCACGCGTGGTACTTACAATCAATGGGAAAAACACCTAACTACAATACGGTCAAATTAACTCTGTACCTCGCTGTATTGCGATGCTCCCCCTCGCCCCTTCTTCACCTTGCGCTCGCCCCGTCGCGTCGGTACGGATAGCATCTTCTTTGATGATGCTAACCTTACTGACGATGGATGCTTGTTTTACACACCGTACCAAAACGCCAATATGACGTCATTTTGTAGTTAGGTTAGGCTTTTATGTTTTGCAACTGATTCAATACAACAAATAAAAATTCAAATTGCAGATTTTTTACTTGCAACTTTGCAGCTGTTTTGCATGTATTTACAGAGAACCATTAATTAAGTACTTGTAGTTTTGCTTCATATCTCACATCGACACGCTTTTATCTATAAACAAGCCTTGTTATACTTTCAGTCCTTTGTATCAAAGAGCCGTGGTTCCATCCATTACTCATCTAATATAGCCCTAACAAACAAAATCCACAAATGGATTCATTTGGACGATTCATTCCTTTCTAATCAATTGGTGGATTTTTCATGCCGGTAATATCATTATAATCTTTATGTTGAAAATGATATCCCGCAGTGAATCCTGGTGTGATAGTGCCATCAGAGGCCAACTCGAGCATCATCATCAACCGTCACGGGGGCTCCAGAGTGCGCGCCCGCGCAGGGCCGGTCACGACACCGCCATCTAGGAATGGTATGTATTTGCATCAACCTCGCTCTACTGTTTTCCTAAACATAAAATAAAGCTAAAATAAAGTTTATGATTTAGGCAGTCTGTGTATGTGTTTTTATTTATCGCCAGTAAGTGACCACCAATTTGACTTTCTTATTATTTATTAGTTAATCCGCCGTAACGTTACGTATTCTGTAAATATTTCAACTCGCTATCTATTACGGTTCGAAAGATACCTACAGCCGTTAATAGGTAGGACAGATGGACGGACGGATGGACAGACAGACAGATATCGTAGGCTTAGTAAAAGGTCCCGTTTTTACTCTCTGGCCTAACCATAATTAGCCGTGAATTCAAAACAGTTTCAAGAAAAAAGAGATGGTATTTATTCTGTGGTTCAATGTACAATCGCTTTCCGACGTGCCAACTAGAAAACCTGCTTACTGTAATTATGTTTACTTGATAGGTCGCGGGTCGCCGCCTGAGCCGGCGGTTGGGCTTCGCTGCTGGGGGGATGTGCGTGACCGCGAGCGTCTGCTGCGAACCGCGCGCGCCGCACGCAACGTCGCGGCCCAGCCACCGCGCGCACCGCCCGTGCTCATGCACATTGAGGATGGTACGTCTCATACCTTCATAGCTTGTCTGTCGTATACAGCTTGGCTAGAAAGTCGTGACATAATTTTCTTCTGACAATACTTTGGAAAGCACGTCAGTGGAAAAAATGTATCCAATCATCTTCCTCAGAATGATGTACTACAGGTTTGCTAGTATTTAGAACTATTTGCGATAGTGGCGCCCCCATTAATTTCCTCATTACCAAGCTACATGAGGAGTGCCATATATATACGCAATAAACGAAATATCATTCAATATATGGCACACTTCCTGTGTGCCATATATACATACAGACAGACATGACAGGTAAAAATTACAGTAAAAAGAGCGCCATAATGTTTCAATAAAAGCTTTTCCAAAATGTGTCACTAACCACCAGTTGTAGACAAGCGGGTGGTGGACAACGGGAATGATCGTGTAAATCTATTTATGCAAAATATACATTGATTTGAAACAACTGCCCACTAGATGATAGTGAATCCACAACAGCATAGCAGGGGCGATAAGTCCTGCATGGAGTGTATAGCTTGGTAATGAGGAAATTAATGGGGGCGCCACTATATATACGCAATAAACGAAATATCATTCATCATTTCAGCCTATATCGTTCCCACTGCTGGGAAACAGGCCTTAATCTACCATGCTGACCCTGTGCATGGTAGTGCATGTCTATGTCTAGAACTTTGCGGTTACTGCACATAATTTACTTAGTACTAAGTAAGTCATTGATGCAGGGCCGAGGATCAAACCGTCAGATTGTAAAGCGCACATCCTACCGGCGCTCGGCTACCATCGCCCTTCCAACGAAATATGAATAGTTTTGCAAATGCCGATACCGTTGCGGTCTTGGTATGGGCAGTGTAGTGAGACAATACCTTAAAACTTCTAGCGTTTGCTTTTTGTTGATGGAATGTGCTATGGCGTTTAACATCTTATATTTTCGTTCACAGAAGTGAATAACAATCCTGCCCCATCGACTGCGCATCCAGAGGGCCAGCGGCTATCGGCGTTAGACGAGGCGAATGAACCAGACACATCAATGGAGGAGGTCGAAGGTAAAATATTCATGCTGTTCGATTGGCACCACTTGCTTCGATTACATTTGAAAATAATAAAAATAAATAATTTGGCTAAGATTTTAAAAGCGATTTCTCAGAACGCCATTTTTTCATAATGTCTATTTTCTAAACTTAGAAACTATCGGCAGGGGTTTACTTTTTAAAGATATGGATTCTATAGTGAGAAGCTGAGCGTTTGACCTCAGCTCACCTTGCTAGTATAGTCTCTTTGTTGGCAAAAGTTGGCAATACACCTAGTTTACAATTAAATCTAAATTATCTTCTTCATAGTCATTGATTTAGGTTCAAGTGCCAACGTGACATTGGAAGAAGAGATCGTGGCTATTGACTTGGACAACAACGATGTGTCCACACAAATCCTGTCGGCTGAGGAGGAAGAAGTTCGCGCAGACACGTCTGCCCCGACTGCCGTGTCTGATGGGACTGATGTACACTACACGGCCGAACTACGGCGAGCCGGTACCGGCGACGCCACTGTGGTAACTATCACTACAAATCACCAGCACTATGGACCACAATACTGCAGTGTTGCCAACTTTATTTTAGGAGATCATACCCAATATTAGGTATTGGGTCATACAATATGTGTGGGACTAAAAACTAGTGTATTAATAAATTCTTTATTGTGTACACAAGAAATAAAAAAATACAAACAGATAGAAAACACTTCGAGCTAGTGGCACAGCACTAAATGCGATGTAGTGCGAATTAGTACGCATTGAAAGTTTCAATAAAATAATAGTTCCATAACCACAGATTATGACAGAACTCTTAATTTTTTTATTATGGTTAATACAATAGCCTCTCTTTCTAAGTCATATCTTTCTTCTCTCTAATGTAACGAAATGTGCCTAAACGTGACGCGTCCTTATAATTTCTCTCGATTCTCGTTCATTCGTTGATTATCGAATCGCCGCGTAAGAAGTTTCACTTCAAAATACAAAGAAGTTTAAGGCTCGTTCCAGTCCGTTGTTATTGATTTTTTATATCGAAAAAATGAACTTAATTTAATGTATTTTTCTATTTTGTTATGAAGATTTGGAAAGATCGTATATTTTGCGTACGTTTTCGAATACATTATCATAATTCGTATCAGCTGGAAAAAGATCGTATAAATATATAAATAAATATAAATCGTACAGTTGGCAACACTGCAATACTCATCAACGTTATTCTTATCAGATTCTCAACAAAGTTTATTTGTTTATTTGCGTCATATGAATGCTTTGTTCGTTGTTTTTAGTTTCATTAATGTTAGATATGTATACAGGCGACGACTAGTGGCGCGAGCGGCGACACAAATCCCGAACAGCCCAAACACGCCAGCAAGAGGAAAAGTCGAGATGGTAAATAATACTCATAATTTCAGTTCAATGACTGTTAACTTTTCTCTAGTGGCAGGAGATTCAGTTTACATTTTTGTTTGTTTCAGCGAATGAATGCCTAGAGCCTGGAACTGTCAAGGAGTTCAATCAAGTAAGCATCTTGTACACACTTCGTGTTCTGCTCTCAAATTATTTTACTGTTAGTCCCGAATAGAGTACTGGGTGGGTGTTATAAGGTTACCATATGAATCTGTGTCTCTGTCTAGCATCGTAGCTCCCAAACGACTGAACCGATTTTGATTTAGTTGTTTTTCTTTGAAAAGTGACGTGATGAAGTGTTCTTAGTTATGATTCAAGAAAATCTGTTTAGCCGTTCTAAGATTATCAACTCTTTTATCGTTAAAAAAGTATATATATACATACTCTTTTTATGTTATCCTTGTTTTGTGGTATTTTAATAAAGAGTTTTGTATTGTATTGTATTGTACTCGTATAAAAAAAATATTTACAATCAACAGTTTTTAAAACGATTTTAGGACGACGTTCATTGGTCCAATTGAGTTGAGATTTGGCATGGAGCTGTATGGCTAAACACGGTGGAGCGCAGCTAGTCGGACGACTGTTGCGCCCCGCGGTTTCACCCATGTGGACATTCCCTCAGAAACCTATGTTGATTTCACTAGATTTCGTTAATAGTCAACTGTTTCAACGATATCGCAAGAAAAGGGGTACTACACTCTTGCTAAGCACGTCTACAAAACATTTTTAACATGTGATAACTAATTGTATTATGTTGTGTATTTGTGTGGTGGTTCAATAGAGCCTGTTGAGGCTCTTGGAGTGCCCGGTGTGCCTGGAGTGGATGGAGCCGCCGATGTCGCAGTGCCGGCGCGGCCACCTGGTGTGCGGGCGGTGCCGCGCGCGGCTCTCCTCCTGCCCCGTATGCCGTACCACCTTCTCCTCAGTGAGGAACCGTGCCATGGAAAGCGTGTCCGAGCTGCTGCGGTACCCGTGCCGGCACGGCTGCGGCCGTGAGGTGCGCTTGCGCCGCCGCGCCACGCACGAGGCCTCCTGCGCCGCGCGCAACTACCACTGTCCCGCGCCGCTCTGCGCCGACGTGGTGCCGCTGCCGCGCGACGCTCTCGCTCAACACTTCCAGGTATCTACTATTCACATGACATAATGTCTATTCCTTCACCACAGCTCACATATGAACTCGGGACCGTATCTGCATCGCTCGTACATGGCGAAGGCGTGTGGCGAAGCTAGCGCGGGAACCACAGGTGAGCTATACGTGTGACGGTGTACGATGCTAATTAATATCCGATGCAGTATAGTATCATAGAAGGAATATTGAACTACTACTCAAGTTAAAGCGCCGATCCGGTGTCGACCTGATATGTGTGCTGTGCTTTTTTGAAGTTAAAACTTTTTTAGGCCATTGTACACTTTTTGGCACGGGGGAAAAGTACTGAACTCGCGTGACCGCCACGCTCAAGTACTCGTTCGGTTAAAGTCGGCTCGAGTCGACTAAGGGAGCGAGAGAGATAAAATCAACCGTGAAGTAGTTAACACTTCTGTAGTGTGGTTTTATTTTTTAGATAGAATCGATGAAAGTTTCCACCAACTCGCCTGATGGTAAGCGACGGTGTGGAAGATGGAACACGTTTATCTAGAAGAAATCTATTCACTCTAGCCTTTAAGATGCTTAGATTGTAGTTCTCAGGTAACAAGGAGGACGGCAGGGAACTCCATTCTTGGACAGTATGTCATAAATGTCCACCCAAATCGTTGTGTACGAATTTTGTAATTGTAGTGCAGTCCTTTTACTTGTCCTGTGGTAAAAGGGGGAGGGTGGAATAAGGTCATGTCTTGCGCATACTCGCTGAAATATATCCGATACAAAATAGACACACAATCTACTTAACGGCGATGCTCGAAGCTTTGCAGTTTTTTGACGACTAGTTTTCTGTCACCAGTCAGCCTCATAGCACACCGGTCTACCGAATCTAAAGCTTCAAGCTGTTACTTGGCTGACAATTTTCGCCCATTTTTACCGCAGAGCTGATTTTTACGGACACTTTTTTCTTTTTCAGTTAATGTACTGATGTAATGTTGACCAGTTTTAGATTTTATGTTGATGACTACGTTACTGAACGCCAGTGCCTCTACGTTTTCTCCCGACAGAGTCATCACCTGACGATGATGAAGATCGGCCGCCGACACAAGTTCTCCATGAAGGTGAACTCAGAGCAGCACGAAAACTGGCTGATCCTCACCATGGAAGAATACTTCCACTTGAAGATCGATGTGGACATCCGCACTTGGGGTGTGGTCGTCTATGTCTCTTATATTGGACCCAAGTGCGACGCCAAGAACTACACATATGAGGTAAATGACTGACTGCCCTGTGCATTGCTGTGCCACAGTTCCAACAATAGTTACACAACTATGAGCGATTTTGACAATATTCCAATATATATATATATATTTTAACATAAACAAAAGTAATATAAAAAGTAAAACATCACATGAGATACTTTTTCATTTGTACGTATGTGCGTTGTATACGTTTTCAGGTTCGTACCTGTACGCTACTTTGTATGTATGTGTACCTACCATGTTCTGACAAATAAATGATTTGGTTTGACTATTATTGGAACTATGACCAACAATAATTATTGAACTATTATTGAAACTGTTAAAAGTTTTTTTAAACATTTCTGTACACTCGTATTTCTAGGATACCCTGCGTCGGGGATGTCATGGGAGTGGAATACACTAAAACACTGACAGCTAAGACCCAAAGAAGATATTTAATAAAAAAATAATATTATTCATCATTTAATTAACTGCCTGGCCGTGAATTGAACCCGTGACCTGCCCATAATGCAGACGAGCTACATGTGAACCTTTTTAATTTATTCACCTTGCATTTATTAGGGACAACTTCGCATACCTTTAAAACTATTCTCTTGAAAAAGTAAAAAAAAAAGATTTTCGTCATAAGATCAGACATGTCAATTTTAATATAGGTATTTTTTATTATCTAGCAGAAGATACTTTGTAAAATCATTACTTAAACTTTTGCATCAATTTGAATAGGTTTTTCTATTTTCAGGTGACAATCGACGGCCAACATAACCAAAGAAAACTAGTATACGCTCGCACCACTCACAGCGACTTGGAAAGCTCTACGCTCAACGTGAGCCGACAGGATTGTTTCCACCTTACTCTGGACCAAGCGCTCAACTTCATACGCTTTAAGAACAGACACTGCGAAGCGGACAAATACCTAGACTTCAACCTAGAAATAACGAAGGTAGAACGATCAGCCACACCGCCTGCAGAATCGGACTCTTGAGTGTTTATTGACAGACTGATCAAGCGTCGTGTGGCGAAAGCGTTCAAACTGGCGAAACGGTCGCGTTTCAAGCGACACTGGTCGGATTTTGTCAAAGAAGTAATGTACAATGGATTGTGATGGGTAAAGTTCTTGTGGTTAACGTTGATTTAGTGTAAATATTCTCCAGTCGTACGACGATTTAAACGTCGCGTGGCGAAGGCGTTCAAACTTGCAAAACGATCACACTCGGCGACAGTGCTCGGATTTCGGCAAAGAAGTAGTTACTAATGGATTTTGAGTCGTACAATTACTAAGTTTAACGTTGATTTTAGTCTATAAGATTTTTCCGTCTTAAACAGACTGATCAAACGTTCTGATGCATAAGCGTTCAAATTTGAAAAACGATTGCGCTTCAGTACCATTAGTACAAGTTTTGATAGTTTTCTAAAACTTTTTTCCTTTTTTTATTGTTCCATACATTTCAGTAAAGTGCCTCCAGCGGAAACGCGGAGAAACTAAAGTCGGTAGTATTCGGCAGTATTATAGGTCGCTTCGCTCAAGTACGGAAAAAGTTTTCGGAAACTGTCAAAACTTGTACTGACGACTTTGGTCGCAACTCGACGAAGAAGTAAATAGACAATGGATTTTGAATAATACAGTTTTTGTGCAGATTGCGCATCGGGGGATAATGTAATGCAAATGTATTCTGAATCGTACAGTTCTTGTGTTTACCATTGATTTTATAGTCTGTAATAGTGCTAACAGATGCTCGAACGCGGCTGACCTCAACCGCCGTCTGACCAATGGGAGAGAAAGAGAGGGAAATATGATATTCTCATTCTTTCTCTCCCGTTGGTTGGACGGCGGTCCGTCAACCGCGTTCGAGCGTCTGTTAGCACTATAAGGTTCTTCATCATATAAGGTCGTTAACAGACTGGTCAATCGTCGCGTGTCGAAGGCATTTATACTCGCGAAATGATCGAGTTATAGGCGACAGTGGCCGGATTACGCCAGAAAAGTAATGGACAATCGATTTTCCGTTAACTATAAGATTCTTCTTTGCTGGTAAACTTTGATCAGCGTCTTCACAGAAGTAATGGACATGGATTGCGAATCTTACGTCTCTTCTATTTAATACAGATTGTAGTACTTGTGACATTAAGAAATTATTATATTGGTCTGAAATAAGTAGAATATTTTTGATAAAGTGGAAATACTGTTATTCCTTAGTCTAGTCTTGAAGATGAAAAATAAATGATAAGGCGCTTGCAGACGATGCGTAGTACAAGTAGCAAGTAGCTACTACGCATCGTTTTGCTTAGTGCCAGTGACAGTGGAAGTGCTACGTACGCCTATACTGTAAAATATTGATAGATAACCACTAATAAATATCGAAATGTTTTTTGCAGAGATAGTTTTTTGAAAATTAAATGATTTGATAAAGACCATAGGAAAGAAATTTGGGGAAAGTAGAATGTAAAAAACATAGATTTACTGAATTTAAATATCTGTTATTGGTGTTAGTTGTCCTTGCCTATGTGTGATCCATCAGATGGCATCCTAACACATGAAATCCTGGAGCTATGACTGAAAACCGTTATTTATTTTTATTTAACTGTACTAGTGATAATCGCCGGGCGGTAGGATGTGCGCTTTACAATCGGACAGTACCCGATTCGATACTCGGTGCACCATAGACTTATTTAGAACTAACAAGGATATCTTCCTTGTTAGTTCTACTGACTAAGAGGAAAGACAATAGCGGAACATTAGAGCGTATTTGACTGTGATACGCTACGGTAATTTGTAGAACCCTTTTGTACGCTATCTGACTGCAGCGCTTACGGAAGTTCGAGACAACCTATAGCACGCTCAAATTACGGTGCCATCTAAGTTTTTACCGTTTTTAGACAAATTTCCGAGCTACGCTCTAATGTTCCGCTATTGTCTTTCCTCTTAGTCTATTTTCCTTGGTACTAAGTAAATTATGTGCAATTTACTAGCTTAACAACGGCGAAGGAAAACATCGTGAGGAAACTGGTATGTCCAAGAACCTTAAAAATTCAAACACATAATGACATTCACCAACATGCACTAGGCCACCATGGTGGACACAGCCCATCCTCTCTTTGAGAGAAGGCCAGTGTCCCAGCAGTGGCAACATGATGGCTGATAATGAACTGCACTAGAATTATTATTTTGTAGCATTGCGTTATACTATACTGTTGTCTCCTAACTATTCAGCCTGTTGATTTGTTAAAAAAGTTTGATATGTTGGTATTTCTATTTTTATTCTGTTAATTTTTCGTGTATTGGATAGTATACTAAGTAAGGGTGTACTAAGCCGAAAGGGGTCCAAAGTACCCATCATTATGAACAACTTTTACTAAGGCACCAACACTGAAATTGCGATTAAAAAATCAGATGTTCCATAGTAAACGGTCATTCATACTT
Organism: Agriopis aurantiaria; assembly: GCA_914767915.1. Taxonomy (NCBI): domain Eukaryota; kingdom Metazoa; phylum Arthropoda; class Insecta; order Lepidoptera; family Geometridae; genus Agriopis; species Agriopis aurantiaria. The sequence goes on along the minus strand of OU611989.1, from coordinate 13,331,518 downwards.
GACAAAATGTATGGAACAGCTGATATTTTCTTCGCGATTTCAGTGTTGGTGCCATACTAAAACTTGTTCATAATGATAGGTACTATGGATTTCTTTCAACTTCACTATCCTTTCAACTCTTTCTGCGTAACCCTGCATAAATCTTAGATAATGTAAGTCCTATATTCTCATCTGTGGGTGTTAGTTACTTATTAATTGTTTGTTGCCTACTGTAACCCACACTCTGTTCCTAAAGTAAATAAAATAATACAGTCTTTGTCATGTATATTGGTGTTTTATTTTCAATAAACTCATTGGATCCACAGTTATATACAGATGGTATAGGTACCGGCTAAATAACTTAAAAATTGACCTTGACTGTACAATAGCCAATTTTTGTAAGTCTCTTCGACGGACCATACAGGTTATGACCGTTCGAGTCCGCGCGATTAGTAGTGTGTGCGAATGTACATGCGCCTTTTTTCTAAAGATGTTTGCCAGTCACTAACATACGATAACTACTATATTATTATACATATATTTATAAATTCATTTCTCACATTTATAAATCACAAACTTCAATACTGAAGCGAACAATAACAATTGAAACATTGATTTGAAACCCTATTTCAATAAAATTTAGCCTAAATTGATACTCTATGCAAATACATATCTAAATAAATTGTAATAAGACCTAAAAAACTATGCAAATAAAGTAGAAGCACAAAATGTCAACTTTATGATGTTTATAATGAGATCATTAAAAACTTATTATGCGATGGGGTCGGGAAACTTTCTACAGATAACGCTAGCAAAGCTAGTACCTTTACTATATGGCTTTTTTGTTAAGTGAAAAATAACAAATTTCTCATAACTTAGTCTTGGTGTATTAAATTTCAATTGTATCATTTTCCTCGCTTATTGAGGTGAAAAGAGTACATTCGCGATTTTTCAAAACTGCACAGAAAGCTCAGTAGTCTTCACTACTTTACTAGGGCATGACTTGTTTGACGATATCAAGGACTACAATATGAATCCTTGGACAATATTTAATATCAAGAACTACAACATGAATCCTTGGACAATATTTAATAACAGTTGAAAATATGGCAAAAGCATAAGAAGTGAGATGCCAAAATCCTCCCAAGAGAAAAAAAATGTAGTATCAGTGCTAGCACTACCTATTATTTGCCAACCCCATTTGTTCCTATTATTCTATGGGTTTTAAGAAACTTGCGCTTCGGACCATCAGACCACCAAATCTCACCACCAGTGGCAAGTTGGCATGTCCAATTTCCCAACTGGCCACCAGTGACCAAATTACACTATCCCATAACACCACCAGTGGAGAAACTTATCTCATTTCACCATTGGTGATAAAATTAACCAGAATAAACTTAAACACCTGTGGTCACTTTGAACCGCCATATCCCTTCTGACCATAGCTGTAAAGGGTTATAAGCTTGGGGTGTACCAAGCTGAAAGGAGGTAATAGTACTCATCATTATCCACACGTTTACTATGAGACCAATCCTGAAATCCCGAAAAAATATGGTCTATGGAACAGCTGATATTTTTTCACGATTTCAGGTTTGGTCCAAACCCCTTTAGGTTAGGTTTTTTTAACCCTTCGGTTTATTTTAATGAATACACTGAACTCCTTTCGACTCAGTGCACCCCAAGCTTATAATTTTGTATATTTAAAATATATATAAAAATAGTATAGCTATTTAAACAGACATTATTTTATAAAAAAATGCCACATACCACCTCCTTTTTGTGGCTTCTACGGTGTTGCCGCAATTTAGCAAATGCCTTGTGATGGGCTACGGATACATACATACTGAAGATAATGATTGGCCAGTCGAGCGTCAATCCAATGCCACTGGTGGTGAATTAGGATAAAAATGCTCCCAATTTTCAGGTGGTCTGAAGCGATATTGAGCGTTAATAATCAATGTTTTGTATGACATATTTACAAATGAGGCTACATTCACAGCGATTTTTTTTGTTTGCAGATTAAAAAAATCACTGTTACTTTTGCTTTATTTATTAGTATTAAATTAATAACGTAAAAAAACTTAAACTACGAAAGTACTAGGTCCAGCTTGGAGATGCTATCCAACTTTTAACTCTATTACAAAGATAATATTATGTCATAAATTCAACGGGACCGGAGACCGAGTCAATCTGTCAATAAAGCCTTATCATCGGCCTATTCTACCTAAAATAATTCTAATCCCGTATTCATTAGGCTACTAGTTGCTTGGCAGCGATGCTTTGTCGCGCGTATTCGGTGCCGACCAGTCCTCGGCAGACCAGCGAAAACTCTTGTACCGTTTCTAAAAGTCTTCTTTTGCTGCTTTTTTCTCTGTAAAAAACACAATGAGCAAATGTAGCTTCTGTACAATATTGTTTTTGCCAAGGATTAATAACAGTAATGAATGTTGTCAATTAGTTGTAGGGATAAAAAGGAATATTTGTAAAGCTTCTAAGAAAATTAATGCACCAGTGAGAAAATTGCGGTAAAACCATATAGATTGAGCAATACTCGAGTAAATAGTTTAGCAGTTCTTTTTCAGTGGTACGATTAGACATTGATGGTACTGAGGCATATATTGTTTGCGTCGATCTATGTCGATGGTACCACAGTAAATATTGTTTTTTGTTAGTCGGTCGGTTATTCTTTTATTTTTGCAATCGCAGCCACGGTGCGCCCCTTTCCGCTGTCGTATGATGTTGGTTAGAAAATGGTACTTTGATTCGGTTTCTTTGACTTGGACGCAAAATATCGATACGCAAATAGACGCGCGCCCCAGGTCTGATCGCGTTTAGTACAATCCAGGGGCCTTACGGACAACAGCTAATTGCGGCACCTAATCCGCTCAGTTGGAAAATCACGCGACCGTGAACCTTATCGCGCCCTTATACGGTTTGCGGTCGCGGGATTTTCCAACTGAGCGGATTAGGTGCCGCAATTAGCTGTTGTCCGTAAGGCCCCAGACTTGTCTCGAACAGTGTACAGTCAGTTTGATGATGATCGGCTGGTTTGTACGAGGTGTGAACCTTGTGGCTGGAAGGTCTGTTTCTTTTTAGATGTCCGACTATGTAAACAAACATGACGTTTTTCGACCAATGACACCTCTGAATTTCCTCGCTGGTGATTGTCATTGGTTGCCTGTCAGACATATTTGTTTACATTGTTGGACATCCAAAAAGAAACAGACTTTAGAATAGGTTGAAAACTTACTTGATGACGGCGACTATGAACTTGTGTTTGTGCGGGTCGGTGGCGTGCGGGGTGGGGAAGCCGGGTGGCGCGAGCGCGGCGCGCAGCCACACCGCCAATCCTGCGCCCCCGGCCGCGCCTTCTTCTGCCCCCGCCGGCCACGACGCGCGGTTTAATGCCAATAGGAGTTCGGCGAGCGGCCCTATGTGGTTGCGGGGTATAGCGCCACCTATACAGTTAAGTATACAGTTTAAGAGAGAGCCACTCGGCACCTACGTAGATCAGTCGAAACTTGAAACGAAAATATTTTTTAAAACTTTTTTTACGCGGATAAGTCCGTGTTTGATCACCAACTCGCATGCATATTTATGTATACTATTATGCATGTATATATTAAGCATATTTATGTATACAGCATTTTTATTAAGAATAAAAAAACCGGACAAATACGAGTAGGACTCGTGCTCTGAGGGTTCCGTTGGACAGAACCCACAGAACACGAGTCCAAAAAAAAAAACAAAGTTGAAATATTGAAAGACAAACTTATGTTTGTAGTTGACAATAAGGTTCTTCCATACATTCCAACTACAAAATGTAAGTTTGTAATAGCAAAATAATTATTTTTAAATGATATAACTTCACATTTATGACTTTCGGATTTATTCCTATATATGTGCTATGAGACCTTGCCTCTTGCCAAATTTTATGATTCTAGGTCAACGGGAAGTATCCTATAGGTTTTGATTCCCCTGTGAAATCGCAAAATATGCGACATAAACGTTCATATCTTTTGATTGCGTTGACTTACAACTTTAATTTTTTTACAGCCGAAAGAAACCGTAGGCCCAAGTATTTAGTATAAATTTCAACTTGATACCTTTACGCGTTCTTGAGAAAAGGGTCTTGACAGACGGACAACGAAGTGATCCTATAAGGGTTCCGTTTTTTCCTTTTGAGGTACGGAACCCTAAAAAATATTTAAAATCCGGCTGACCCGACTGACCATTTTCTGTCAAAATGTCAATAAATTTGTCCTGACCAGCGTCACTTGAGGTTTCCGAAATCCGTGACTTTTGACCTTCATCGACTTTCCGTATTTTGGAATCTGGATTTTTGGATATTTTTATCGCTGTCTTTTAAGGTTGATTCATATACCAGGCCCTAACGGGCGTTTGTAATTTGTTTCATGCAGGCTTTTTAGGCCAATCGTGGTGAATTCTGGCGCTCTTAAGGCTATTAGAAGCATTCTCAGCTGGAAAAACCGACGGCGCAGCGATTCAATACCATCCTTAAAGATGAAGCTACCGCTCTCGGCACAGTCTCTTTGATTCCACTTTAATTGTGCGCACTGTTAGTCAGTGGAATGCGCTGCCTGAGTGTCTTCAACTCACGAGTGAATCGGTTTATCCTTAAGGCAAGCGTGCTCGTAAACCGCAACATCGCTCAACATCAGGAAAATTGGCGATAAAACGCGAGCCAATTTTTTTTTTTTTAAACAGTCGTCACTATCCAGCTCAGTTTATCCAAACTCTGTGATGAGCCTGCGCCGAACGAGTTGGACCAAAATCCGTTTACGTTTCAAATCAATAATATTGCCTACAAACCTAAACTACAATTAAACTGTCACTTACCTTGCATCCAAATCGGTTGTAACCGAAAATTTCCAGGTTGTCATAAAATTAAACTTAACCTGTCACCGACTTGGTTTTGGCATGAAAAGTGCGCTGACAGATTCTGTATGACTGTCCATTAAGAGCTCAGAAGAATGTCTGTGTGGACCCGAGTATGTCCTAAAACTGCGACCAGAATCACCGGAGGATGGGCAGCAGCGTCCTATTAGTACACGGTGAACGTACTGCGATCCTCAAGCCGCTTGCCAAGCGTGGGGCTTATGGCAACACCCCTCTCTAATAGGGAGGCCTTTGTCCAACAGTGGATGTTTAATGGCTGCTAATGATGAGAATGTCTGTGTACTATTCCGCACTTGTCGGTGTTGGGACATCATAGCGTTGAATAAACGCTATCCGGCTATCGCTACGTGCAGTTTTTTATATATAGTATAGATTTACGTTTAGCCACCAACTAGACGGTGTGTTTCAGCTTTTTACCTATACATCGTAGAGCAGCGACAGTGAGCGCAGGAGCGCGCCGGTGCAGTGCTGCGGCCCGCTGCGCCGCCAGCGCCGCGAGCCAGGCGCACGCCGCGCGCGCAGCCCCTGCCTCCCACATGCGTACGCATTCGCACCCTGCATCAAAACAAGATATATACATATTAAGGGCCAGATTACTGGAAGCAGCGATCTCGCTAGCGCAGTTGACGTTTTTTAAGATATAAAAAGACTCTATTTTTGAAAAAAAAAACAAAATAAGTGAAGGCAGGTTGGCGGCCAAACGCAAGACTATTACAATAAAATAAATGTGTTCTGGACATTTTACGAGATTAATATTTCAAAATATTTAGAACACATTATTGTTTTAGTATTTTTTATTATGACGAGAATGTGTTCTAAATATTTTGGTGAATGGACTGTAGTATTTTGCGTGACATTTGACACAAACATTGAAATGCTGGCAACTTTTGTAAAAAAAAACCACCTATTCCCATTCGTGGAGGTAGTCGGGCCGTTTCTTGATCACAGCTTTGAACAGCAAGTAAGCAACAACATTTTAGTGAGCTGGGACCTTACGACCTCGCTGCCGCAAAATCACTTTCCACCATTATTACCTTGCTTTACTACGTTTATTTTTACCCACGATAGAACGGAGAAGGTATGTGTGTTTGGAATAAGAGGTTGTGTAAGTTAGTTACAATTTTCCTCCAAAATATTTTACTCAAGCAGGTTTTACAAGCTTTGCTTAGTTTGGGGTCAGATGACCGTGTGTGCAAAAATGTCCCGAATATTATTATTATTATTACATAAAATCCAAAATCTCAAATCTAATCAAATCTAAAATCTGCTGCCTGCTAACAGCTAACAGCTGTTATGCAGCAAAGCAGCAATTATGAACTTTTCTACAAATAGGGTACTTGACTGTATTAAAAATATTATGTCAATTGACGCCATCCATAAACATGACATAATGAAAAAGCATATTTCATTGATTTTTTGATAAAAATATGCTCATTTTTTGTAAAAAACGCGAATAAAATAACTGTATTTTCGACATTTGATCACGTGATCGAAAACGGTCTGTAACTGGCTTCATCCCTAGTGACGTCACACAAATCTAAACAAACAGATTTTGTATTGATATTTGCGAATTTAATGTTGTAAAGCTATTTTGAGAGCGATTTATCCAGAAATTTTCACCAAAAACATTCCGGAGGTTAAATGTGAGAAGAATGGAGAAACATTTTGTGCAAGCAGACAGCAGTAACTTACCCAAAATTAATGTTTTTATGGTTGCATATTTCTTTAATAATAATCCACGTCATTGTTTCTACGCTGCAGAACTCAAAACGTAAAAACTACAATGTCAGTATTAATTTTTAATTGTTCTCCAAGCAAAACATTCAATCAAGTTGTACAAAAAGTATGTTGTAGTAAGTGGATATCACTATTTTGTTAGGTTATGTCAAGCTTTACAATGTTTAAAAAGAAAGTAACAGTACATAAAATAGTAATGCAATAAAAACACAAATTGTAATAGAAATATATAAGACTCAAATATGTACCTCAAAATGATCTTCGCACATAGAAACACTTGAATTAGCTCCAATACTTTTAGGTTCTCTACGAGCTACTTAGTTCCAACCACTTTTTGTGAGTTTTGGGGTCCATTGGAACAGAAACGAATAGTTTTTCCGGTGTTTTATGGAAGTATTTGTACATTGTGGCACTACACAACATTTATAAACCATTACTTCTATTAGAAAATTAGTGATTATCAAACTTTTGCTGCCTGGCTGCAGTTGTTTTGTTTTGTGTGACGTCAATCAGTCGCTCGACCGGAGCTATGACGCAGGTCTGCGTTTTGGCGCGATATTTTTTTATTCAAACTTTAACATCGATTTATATCGCAAATACGACTGATATCCAGAAAATATAAATGCAGTATACATTAAATTATATCAGGCAATAATGTGCAATAGTTTCCCAAAAGTAGTCAAATACCCTATTGGTCGTGGGTTCTTTTACCCCACCGCCCAAGAAGGAAGGTAATGTTTATCGGGCGTATGTATGTAAGTTTGTTTATTTATAAATGTATCCGAAATAAAATTAATTTGACAAATAAAATTAATTAATTAATTTATATTTTCCGTATTACCCCTCCTATAGCCTAAGCGGCTTGATCGATTGTTAAGTAAAGCCCTAACAGACGTGATACTTGGCTGACGGACCGCCAAACGAACGACGAACAAAATCAGTCTCGTCTGTTAGCTACTTTATGTCCAAAGTGCCATAAACGGCTTTTTTGACATTTTTTACCGGCGTAAAAAAGGAGGAGATCCTCTAGCCGATGCGCATATTTTTTATTTAATAATATTACTCACTAAATTTTAATGTATGCTTGTTAATAGCGTACCTAGTTCCACCAATTCGTCAAGTACGTCTTCAAGCCAGTCGAGGTAGAGGGGCCGTTTCCTGGTGACAGCTGCGAGAAGCACGAACAATCCTTCAGTGAGATCTGCCCTCGCCGCCGCGTCCCGTGCCACTTCCCGCGCCGACCACGAAACGCAGCTATGTAACACGTCTCGTGCCCCGGACCACTCATTGCCCATCACTATTACCACCTGAAAATGTAAAGAAATGGGTAAAAATGTTTTAAATTTTTTGGTATAGGTTGCAAACAAGCGGACTGTCTGAAGCCTGGGGATTAGACAAGACCCATTTTCTGTTGGCGTGAACGCCTGCGGAAAGATGTAATTGTATGATTGTCATTATCACTGTCAATGTAATTGTCATTGTAAAAAATTGTGTTTCGATAGCTCGTTGGTCCAGTTGGTAGTGAACCGACCTTCTGAGCCTGAGGGCGTGGGTTCGATTCCCACCTAGGACAAATATTTGTGTGATGAACATTTGTGTTTGTTCTATATCTGGTTGTTAATTAATATCTATTTAAGTATGTATTTAAAAACTATATATGTATGTATATCAGTCTCTGGCAGCCATATCACAAGCTTTGCTTAGTTTGGGGTCAGATGACCGGGTGTGCAAAAAAATTAATGTCCCAAATATTATTAAAATGTCATTTTCATACAATTTTATCTTTCCGCAGGCGTTAAGGCTAACAGAAAGTGGGTCTTGTCTAAGCCTCCTGATCACTCTCATTGTAAAGCGATCCGGATCGACCGATCGAGCAGTGACCGTCGCCCATGGATAGTAACACCAGAGGCATCACAAATACGTTGTCCACAAATAATCCACACGCAGGCAAATTTTTGTAGCAATTTGATGAATAATTAGATCATGATTATGCGTAGTGTCCAACCTGATGCGCTTTAAATAAAACAACAAAATAAATATAAAAAATCACTTTACCAATTTGACGACAACCAAGCCGGCAGCACACGGTGCCGTGTGAAATCCTGACACCGTCAGCTCCGCGATTTGTCCCATTAGCGGTAAACAGTCGCCAATTAGTGCCGAAACCACTTGCTTCAGAATGTTGAACATTGGCTGCAAACAAACAAAATCTTAGCAACTTTACACGAAATAAAGCGTCAGAGCTCGTTTTAAATTTGTGACGTTAGCGCCGCTAACTACATCTGATGTCAGTGTGATGTCAGCGCTACAAACAACACGCGTCGCTATCTACATTTGACATTAGCGTCGCTATTAAAGCGCGACGTCTGCGCAGCATTGCTATCAACAAGGCCGCACAGTAGAATTCTATACAAAGCAACGAAAGTCGTCTCCGATGCATGTCAAGGCACGAACAAAGTGGCCAGCACGTACTTGGACAACAAGAACTATGAGCTGGCTACGAAAGAAAGCGCCCGACTGGACATCGTGAATAATGAATACAATGTTTTCATGGACGGAGTCAAAAATAACAAAGGAGCTGAATGTGGTTACCACTCGCCTGAGTTTGGAATCACAAAGTCAATAGCCCTAAATAAGACTACAACTGCACTGCAGGCAGAGGCGATGGGTCTTCTGCTAGCGGCAAGAGAGGTACTCGCAAGAGAATCTGAACGTATTGACGTAACGTACAGAACAAAAACGAGCAACTGACGTTCACTACTGACAGCCGTCATTTATATGCACTCAGAAAACCTACAAGTAGGTATAGAGTGATATCAGAATGCCACTCTGCCTTACAAAACTTAGCAGACACATATATTGTTATAGTTCAATGGACAAAAGGCCATAGCATATGTGAGGTAAACAATCAGGCAGACTCACTCGCTAAGGAAGGCGCGGAGCATGAAATCAGTGCAGATGTTGCAGAACTGTGTAAACCAACAGCCGGAAGCACGGAATCTGGTAAGTCTCTACACTAGGTCGGATCTTCGTCTGATGATAGGCACTATCATAGGTCACTGTGACCTAAACAACCACTTGGAGCCACAGACAGCCCTCTGTGCAGAGGATGTGTACAGGAAAACAGACCGTGGAGCATGTACTACTGCATTGCAAGGCCACAGAAGATATACGACTAAGGTCGAGACTCTATGAAGAAACTCAACAACAGCAAGTCTCCAATTTATTTGGAAAACATACAGTGATAAATAACTAGATTACTGATAATCACAAAACCTGGCGAAATAGGAGTGGTGCAGTTTAGTCAGCGACCCAAAGCCGTGCTTTGTTATTTTAGGGGTTTCGGCTGGTTTGTGTAGGCTGGCAGGGGCAAATGCACAATACACCTCAAGCGAGATGTCAGTGCAGGTCTTATCACCCCTACTTTGAATTAGAATTATAATTAGAAGGCCGCACAGTCTAACGCTGACCTAATTATAGGCTCATACACTAACCTCGACTAGGTTGGGATGTTGTGCGAAGGGCACTAGGGTAGGCGCTAGCAGCCGGAACAGCTCCACGCAGAGATCAGTTCTCGACGTCAGCGCCGCTATTAGCGCGGCGGCGCAGTCTGACGCGCCGCTCACGACTGTGGGTTCTTGTGCCTGTTAAGACAGAACCAAACATTAGTTTACTGTTAGAAGATATTGTCAGTCACTGTTAAAGACACGCGCAGATTTTTTACGCTTATATAATTACTTTTCTGATATCTGCCCGAGCCATTTATCAGCCTGTGAGCATTTGAATGCTTATGCGATTTTTAGAAGTTAAGATTTCATACTGTATTTCGCAATAAAAGTTTATTTTAGATTAGTGCTACCAAAATTTTTTGGGTTCCATACCAAAATAATATAATTATCAGTTTAAAAATTTGTAAATACACAATTTTACATAATTATGTTATCCAGTTATTTTGATTTAAAAACCAAACTACTGAACCGATGAAATTTCTATATAGTTCCATAGAAATTTCATCACTTTGATAATCGTGTCATCTGAAAGAATATCCTATCAAATAAAAAATTCTAATTCGCTTTACAAATGACGAAATTTTGAGGTAACAAACAAAAAGAAATGATTTTAGAAACTCCTTTTTTTGAAGTCGGTTAAAAGGTAAAAAAATCTTCTGTCCGTCTGTATGTTATAGCCGATCATATCAGGTCTTAACTTTAAATTTGTCACAGATCCAGATAATTACGCATTTTGTAGAAAAAAGTTTTGAAATGTCTTTGTTGAAAATAGGACCTGACATAGGCTTAAAATTTTTGGTCATTGGGGATGTCATATGAAATAGTATTTTTTATAAACACAAAAATGTGAAAAAAATTACGCCTTCTAAAACTATTTATTTAGAATATAATGATTAGCTTAATGGCTAATGGGATTGAAAACGAAGCCTGCGGCGCGTCGAGTCTGCGTGTTAATTGTTATTTTTATGTAGTGTGCTGTAGTAATCTCAAGTTTTCTTTAATTAGCGGATTTACTCAAAATTAATGTTACCTGAAGCGTGAGATCAGCGTGTAGCGTTTCAGCGAGCTCCCTCAGCAGTCTCGCTGCGACGTCGGGCTCAGCGGCCGTCAGCGCAGCCCCCGCCGCTCCCACCAGCTGCCGCCGCGTCCATGCTTCCTCGCCGCGGCTATTCTGAACAATTTACATGCGGTTTATACAACGTGTATCATAAAGATACTTAAGAGTGTCGATCTACAAATCAAAGTGAACAACCAACTTCAAGGGAAGTCAATAAATGGGATCCATCCCCTAATTTCATCCCACCTAACCCTGATAGGTGTAAAATTGGATAATAAAATAAATAATATTTTCACCCTTAGAGGTGGAATATATTCTTCAAATTTTAATAGGCCCTAATCCTTGCGATTTAACCTTATTCAAAATAAAAAATATAATTAAAATCGCGTTTTAATACCCACAAAAAAACCTTATTTTTTAGTCAAAAAGAGGTTACAAATTTCCAAATTAAGTGGAACCGGTGTTCCAAATTATGTGAAAGTGGCATTTATTAAAATTGTAAATTTGAAAATAGCTTTATGCTAGACGTTTCAATAAGTATTGTATAGTATAAGTATGTGTAGGTAAGTTCAGTTCGGCTATTCTTGTGCATGCGATATTGCTTCTGTGTCCTTCGCACTCATGTCAACCCAAATGACAAAACAAAAACCAAAAACCCAGTGACAAAATTATTATCGTAGGTCCTAAAATAATCCCCTTGTACCTGTGCAGCTTGTACTATATCTGGCGCGAGCTCTGCCGCCGGCCCGGTGCAGTCAGCGCAGAGCTTCCTTAGCGCTAGAGCGGCGGATGCGGGACAACGCGTCAGCGCAGCGCCCGCTGCTCTCACGCAGTCGCGGCCTAGCTCCGCGGCTCGAGTCCCGCCCACTGATGACAGCCAGGTCGAGTAATTGCCTGCACAATAACGATAATATCAGATGAATTAGAATCCATGTAGGCGTATGTCTCTGTACTGAGGGCCTAGGGCGACTTCTACCTGTGGCGTTTACTTATTCGATCGCGTTAGCGTTAACTACGATTTGAATGGAAAAATAGCAGTTCCATCTACATGCGTTAAAGGGCGCTGTTTTTATTTCATACAAGTCGTAGTTAACGTTGACGCGATCGAGTAAATAAACGCAATTGTAAAACAAGGCACTCTGATGTTACTTGAGCTGAATTTGCTCTGAAAAAGCTAGAGTTGAAAATTCAAAGACTGCAAAAAAAAAGTTGACCGGCACGGGACGCCCAGTATAATATGTTAAATATGCGTAATAATATTAGCCATCACGGCATACGAGTCGGTTTTACTACTAAGGCGCGCCAATGGATGTTTAACATCAACAAATGTCTTCAATCTTCAGTCCTAACATACCTGGTTAGGGCCTTTCTGTTAGCGATTTTTGAGGCCGGCTGATTGAAGATCTATCATGTGCTCAGACTTTTATTTTATTTTAGATGAAAAACAAAACAGCTGTTAATGTAACAGACGTTTGTCCGTCCGTTGTTTGTCAATGTAGTGGGTCTACAAAAAAAACAACTGCCCCATGTTGGGCGCCAATTCAAGTTGCATCCATCGATCCATTCGTAACCCTTGGTTGCATTATGCAACATTATGCGATCCGTACCGAGACAGTCAAGCGCCGTGTTGAGTGTGCGCTTGTCTCGCGCCGTGTTGGCCTGGTGCACGGCGTGTTGCAGCATGTTGATGAGAGGCGGCGGAGCGCGCTCGTGCGGCGCCGCATCTGCAAGCGCCAGGAATACGTGTAACGCCGCTTCACGTCGCGCAGCCGTCGTCGCATTTACGTAAGCGGCCTCCACTGTGGACCAGCACCATTCGCCCAAAATCGCGAAGCAATACATCTGCAGAAACATCAAGAGCGTTTACTGCATATTCTAGATCCCACTATATATCCATATTCTCCCGCGCTCGACATTATTTCGGTCACACACTCCGAGACCGAGATAGTCATGAGCGCCCGAGAATTCTTATCCTTACAGGACGAAATAGCCGAAAGCAAAAATCAAATTCATATTTACACCAGTCTACAAACCACATTTCGAGGGTCTGTACGAATCGAGCTATAAAATATTTTGATAAAGACTGACGTTAAATACGAAAAAGACGTAAAACAATTAAACTGAGGTCAAAGCAAATAGACCTACGAAGCACCTATACATAACACGGAAAAATCTATGCATATTATCAAAATATTACAAAAGACACATTTGAAAGAAACGAAAGCAGCTAAAACTTACCAAACTATCAGCAATATCTTGTCTATAGCACCGGAGCAGCTCGAGGTCGTCTTGACAGAGCGTTGCCTCTGCCGGCGCTTCAGACTTCACGACCAACACCGTGAGCAGTTGCGAGAATACTTCCCGCCACGAGCCGTTCACGTTCGTTTTGCACTCCAATATGTTGAGGATTTCATCCTGGTGCATGGAAATATTCAAGTCAATAGTCAGCGCTAGTCCACGAAAAGTTCCAAATCCCAACAATGCGAGCTCGATTTATCGGTGCAGGAAAAACATCGTCAGAAAACTATGGCATAGTTAATGCCCGGCTGGCTAACTACCTGTCTGTACCCTTACTTCAAATTGAAAATCAGTCGCTAAGCACCTAGCGGTGTGTTCCCACATCATCACTTAAGAACCAATTCCCATTTCAGTTTACACGTGCTTACCATCTTCAATCACGCCGTCACTTACATCAGGTAAGTTGTGGTTAACCACCTAGTCTGTTAAACATAAAATAATACTTGTGCGGTAAGAAAAGAACACAACACATAAAACTGTATGGCGTAAGAAACGACAGACGCACCGAGCCTTAAAAAGTTCGCACATGGTGTGGAGAGTAGACAAGAATGCGCGAAAAGAAAAAAGAATGTGTAGAACATCATGTAATAATAACTATTAAATGTTTTGTGATGATTTGCGTTTACGCCCGCTATCTTTTATCAAGTTTTTGTTTCCGTCGGTGACCTTACTCGCACCGCACTATGCCCAATGGAACCAACTCAGTAGGCAAAGTACAAATTTTCACCTGCGTAAAATACGTATCAAATTCCATACAAATTCCAATTTCGAATACCAAAATTTGTATGGAATTCGATACGTGTTTTACGCACGCGAATATTCATACTTCGCCCACAGGTAAGTCTTATAGTCCACAGGTAGTCTGTAGCCACAACCAACCAGAAGACTAAAACCACATAGGGACACGTCCCAACACATCACACGTACTTGTACTTGCCTGCAGCGTGTACCAGAAGCCGAACACGAGGTTTGACCTCGTCTCGTGTATGGGATAATGTCCGGGGGCGGCCTGCGCTTGTATCAACACTTGTAACATTCGGCGCGCCGGGCCCGCGGTCTCCTCTTGCCCGTACCGTTCAATGGACTCTACTATGGAGCGGGCGTGAGTACTGCAGAGCGCTACGCAGCATGTTATTATGGCGGATAGCAACTCCTGTGAAATAATAAACTTATTTTTATTTATGAATACAGGAGCTGTTTATTTTTTCGGTTAAATAGCCTAGTCAATATGTGAATACTTTTTATCCCTGAATCAAAATACATAAACAAAATTCATTTATTGGGCATCAAAAAATTTTACAAATAAATATGAGCCCATTGACTCCGAACTAGTAATAAACACTGTGTTTCGGGAGCCAATGGCCTCTCCCATTAGATATTACTAACTAAATTCCAAAACACAGACCAAAATAATATAAAAAATTACGTAAATCATCTTCATTTCAGCCATAGGACGTCCACTGTTGGACATAGGCCTCCCCCATCGATCTCCAAAAGGGCCGGTTGGAAGCGGCCTGCATCCAGCGTTTCCCTGTGTTCTCTTTCAACTTTCAAAACTTCTTTGGTTTCAAAAGTTCTTAATTTATACAAAAAAAATTATAATAAAAACGATTACTGTTCGTTAGTTTTCAGAAATGAAACTCGCAGAAAGACAATCTCGCTCTACCCTGATCAAAGGCTAGGGCCGGCGCTGCCACGCCTCACAAGTACCCAGCGCTCTCATATTATCTGATTACCTCATTGGGCGAGTTGGGCACGTCATCTCTAGCCATGATGGGCGCGGCGAGGTCTGCCACGGACCCTAGAAGCTGCAGCGCCGCAGTGGGGTAGCTAGTAGCGTCGCCGGCGCCACCCGCAGCGCGCGTCGCCGCCAGGCAAGCTTCACAAGCGTCCAGCGCAGTGTCTGATACCATCTCGTTGTATCTGTAGATAAAATATGGATTCCAATAACATACTTTATCATCATTATCAGCCTTTTATGTTCCCAGTGCTGGGACGCAGGGCTTCCCGCAGAGAGAATGAGCCTTAATCCACCATGCTGGCCCAGTGATTTATGGTGAATGTCATACGTCTTCAAACTTTTAACTTAGCTTAACTTTTTGACGTGACAACGTCTAATAAATCGATGAACGCCGGCTGCACGCACGAAAAAGGATGACTCATAGTCCCGATACGCTCATCGTCACTTTACGCTCATTGTAACGTTACGATCGGAGCGAGAGCGCTACACGAGCGAGCGAAAGGCACGATCGTTGTCACATTAAACTATCGTCCGTAAACCGACTTTACAGACAACCAATTTTACTTAAGGTTCTTGGATATACTGGGCCTTAATAACTACAAACACACTCGAAACGCGGCGCGTTAAGTTGCCTCAAAAAGTTGGCCTGTATTTCCTAGGGAATAGAGGCCAAATTTTTTGAGGTTAACTAAACGCGCCGCGGTACGTGCGTGTTTTAGTTGGTGAATAGTGCCCTGGTTTCCTCACGATGTTTTCCTTCACTGTTGTTGGGCGATGGCATCGAAACTGCACATTATTTATTTAGGTACTAAATAAGTCATTGGTGCAGGGTCGAGGATTGAATCGGGTGCCATCAGATTGTAAAGCGCACATCCAACCGCTCGGCCACCATCGGTCTTTATCACTATAAAGAAACTAAATAAACTTTAAGGAGACTAAACAAGTTACATAATAGTACATGACTGAAGGGGCAGCAATAGAATCATTTATGGACAAACGTGAAAATTTTGGGCCGAGCAGTAGCCAAGGCCAACATATGTGAATCCATAAATGCTCAGTTCCGCCAAGGCTTGTATGGTACACTTCTCAATTATTGTGTGGATATTCACGTAAAAATAGTACATACTTATTATAGGGTGATTTTCGTATCTCTTTAAATTGTAGGTGTCAAAACTAAAAACAACTGGGAACAAGAATTGTTGTTCGTAAATTGTCTATCGGGGGACTTATGGAGCATTATATTATTTAGGTAAAATAACATTGTAACAGGGTCGAAACTTCGAGTAAGCATATTTAAATTAAAATAATACACGATAAGTCCTAATGGAAAATTAAAACTTGTGTTTAAATCGCGAAAGTTTAAAAGTTACATTTACTTACGTATACAAGACATGCACGGCTGTTAGCAGCGCCCGGCACAGCGGCAGGCGGTCCGGCAGCGAGGGCCCGTAGCTGCCGGTGTCTTCCCCGTCTATACTCATCCAGCTACAAGCGCATGAGGCTACACGGTTCCACGACTGCACCACCTCTTCGGAAGGAGGCTCCTTGCTGTAGTCACTGGTGATCATGAGGGGTATAATGTATTTGTTAAGTCTGTTTTTTCTTACCTGTCTTATCTTGTAAACAAACATGGCGTTTATCGACCAATGACAGCTCTGAATTTCCTCGCTAGTGATTGCTATTGGCTGCCTGTCCGCCATATTTGTTTACAAGACAGGTAAGAAAATATGCTCAGTTGCCGCTAAAGCATGTTTGTTTCTTTTTACATATTTTATTTAAAGGACATTCATGTTAAAATATACATACATATATTTGGGAGTAATTGTCACAAAAAAAAATGGTATGTCGGGATGATACTTCAATGCTCAGTTGCCACTAAGGCTTGTATGTTTTTTTTTTCAAATTTAGAGGATATTCATGTTAAATATATTATGATATACATACATTATATTAGCAAGTAATTTTCACAAAAAAATATTCGGGCATCACCATTTACGGAACTATAAAATGTGACCATGGTTATATTATATGGCTTTGAATACGGCACCCTACCGTATGCGTCTCGAAACGCTCTTGGCCAGTTTTTAATTTCAGAGATGCTAATTGGAGGCGCTTTGAATCAGTACAAAAACCAAGTATAATTTTTGAATGGCACAGCCTGTCCAGCGACTCTAGCGTATTAGTATAATAGAGGTCAGTGGCACAAAGTGATCCAGTACAGACTTTGTTAAGGCCAGCGCTCACAGACGGCGAGGCGCAGATCGGCGCGACAGTCGCGACACGGCATGCTTCGGTATGCCCAAGAATTCCGATGGATGCCGCGGAATAACGTGTGACGTTTCGGCTTACACGTGATGAAATAGGGGAATGACAGTCCTTACTGCATTGAAATAAGGTTGAAAATAATCTGTCAATGAAAAAATCATTTTCCGTGCCGTACCGTGCCTCGCCAGCTCTTATACTCACTTATAAACAGATTGAAGGTATCGAAGCATGTCATCTAACACCGCCGTGCACGCTGCACGCAGAGCTGCTCGGTTTTTGGCGCGAAGTGTCGATCCCATGGTCATACTGTTGTACTGTGGAATGTTCAAACATTTTATTGATTCTCTTATAGATAGGCTACATGAATATTATTACATATTTATCAGAAAATCAAGTTCGTAGCTCAGTTGAACTCCAGGACAAAAAAACTCTCACTAGTTCAAGGGTTGAACTAATAGGTTGTACTAACCGAAGTGTCCAAACCGCAGACTACTATAGAGAATACTGTACACAGACTGTACAGCATAAAAGGAATACACACATGTGTAATGACTATGACTAAGACTACTTTCGTTGATATGTATTCATCGAGATACAATACAAATAGAGATCATCATTTCAGCCGTAGGACGTCCACTGCTGGACATAGGCCTCCCCCATCGATCTCCAAAAGGGCCGGTTGGAAGCGGCCTGCATCCAGCGTTTCCCTGCGGTCTCTTTTAGGTCGTCTGTCCATCTTGTGGGTGGACGTCCTACGCTGCGTTTACCAGTCCGTGGTCTCCATTCCAAAACCTTTCGGCCCCATCGGCCATCTGTTCTGCGTGATATGTGCCCTGCCCACTGCCATTTCAACTTACTAATCCGGTGGGCTATGTCGGTGACTTTCGTTCGTCTACGGATCTCCTCATTTCGGATTCGATCTCGTAGAGAAACCCCGAGCATAGCCCTCTCCATAGCTCGTTGTGCGACTTTGAGCTTGCTTGTGAGGCCCATAGTGAGAGACCACGTTTCAGTGCCGTATGTCATCACTGGTAACACACACTGAGATAGACACAAATAGAGATACAATCGTGCAAAAAAAAAATCCGCACCAAAACTCGGCGCACGCTAAGAATTGCGCAAGTTACAAGGTAACCGCGATCCGACTACAACGCCGCGCGATGCCAGAGCTACGATGACATAGCGGACAACTACCTTTGAAAACTATGCAAGAAACATAACGTCTAAATTGTAGTATATGTGGCATTGTGAAGTATATAATTGATACAATGTATAAACAATGACACCCGGACGTTTTTTGACTTTCACTGAGAGATTGTGAACTCGACATAATATGTATTACATTTTATAATAATTGAATGTGAATTTGTCCTATACAATTGCCTTTTACAGCAAATGTTTTTTGTTTTTGGTGTAATGATGAGACATATTATTAATTAATATTGGTAATTAATTATTATTTTACAATAAGTGTAACTAATGTTAGTATTAAATTTCAATATGTCAATAAAAAAATCTTATTCTAGTGGGAATAAGCCATTTTTATTAAAATATAATTAATTAAAATCGGTTCACGATCTGTGGAGAGAGATATCACATAACATAAACAAAAAAAACCGGACAAGTACGAGTAGCAGACGGAGCGCGAGTCCAAAAAAAATTAAAAATTACTGAAGTTGAAATATTGAAAAACAAACTTATGTTTGTAGTTGACAATAAGGTTCTTACATACATTCCAACTACAAAATGTAAGTTTGTAATAGCAAAATAATTATTTTTAAATGATATAACTTCACATTTATGACTTTCGGATTTATTCCTATATATGTGCTATGAGACCTTGCCTCTTGCCAAATTTTATGATTCTAGGTCAACGGGAAGTACCCTATAGGTTTTGATTCCCCTGTGAAGTCGCAAAATATGCGACATAAACGTTCATAACTTTTAATTGCGTTGATTTACAACTTTTATTCTTTTACAGCCGAAAGAAATCGTAGGCCCAAGTATTTAGTATAAATTTCAACTTGATATCTTTACGCGTTCTTGAGAAAAAGTGTCTTGACAGACGGATAGACAGATGGAAAGAAAGACGGACAACGAAGTGATCCTATAAGGGTTCCGTTTTTTCGTTTTGAGGTACGGAACCCTAAAAAACTGTCGAATTGAGAACCTCCTTTTATTAAGCTGGTTCAAAAATTGGGTAAAGTTTAGCTGTTATGGCTGCAATAATGGTACAAGACCAATGACGCTTTATATTATCTTTGTACAAGGCTTACTTCTTCAGGTATCACAGTCAGTACTTCCAGGAGCAGTGATGTGTTCTCCTCACTTGATAGTGGTCTCAATATCGCCGCTAAATCAACAGTTCCTTGCTGTAGAATAAATGCAGCCAGCTGAAATTATAACATATTATTGGATTATGTATTTTATTGAGTTGATATTAAGCTTCATATAATGATGAAAGTTTATTGATTTACTTTATTTATTTATTAATAAGCCAGATGTGCAAATACAACATATTTTTTACGCCCGACGCAGAAACATAGGGGTGATATAAGTTTAACATGTGTATCTGTGTGTCTGTCTGTGTGAAACGGGTGAACCAATAAAATTTTTTTGTTTGTTAATAGGGTGACTTGATTTATTTTATTTTACTTGAAAAATAAACAACTGCTTACCAACCAACACGGTAGATATGAGATAAATACACACAAGCCAAAAAGTTTTCACTAATACAAACTAAAATAGTGTACAAATGCCCCGTTGCAATCAATGGTTGCAACACTAACTTAGGACTGGCACTGGATAGAGAAATAGTACCTATTGGGTAAACAAACATTCAATGCTTTTAAGGCCCTCTTTTCTGACTTTGGGCAATTTTGGTCATTCTAGTTTAAGTGTGTTTACTTCCATGGTTAGTATAAAATTATAATAAAACCGGCCAATAGCGAGTTGGGCACGCGCCCTGAGGGTTCCATACCACCACATAACTTGTTAGCTACTATAGTGCAACAATGCGCAGCAAACATGTAAATATATCAATACACTTTTGTAAACTTGCATTTCTCCACAACTGAGCAAAAGGTCTCCCCCAACTCTTTCCATTTGATCTGGGCCAGCACAGTTTTATCTTTATTAAACCTACTGGGGTTGTGCGCCATCTGGTGACCTGGGGATGACTGCACAGTAGCACTCACTCGTGAAACATGATATCACTTACACTGATGCATAACCTATTTGTAACAATCTTGGGTCCCCTAGAATATGCAAAGACAGCCTGAAGCAGCTTTTCTTGCAGTTGATCGTAGCTCTCTGGGGGTACTTCATTCCAGCATCTCAATATCTTTGTATGCAAAGTTGTTGCTGCATAGAACTGTACTTCTGTACCCTGAAAAGCAAACCACGTCATAGATGAGTCTTTTTTACCTGACTTCAAAAAAGGAGGGGTTCTAAATTCGTTTTTTCTTTTCGTTTGTAATCTCAGAACACCTTTTATATACAAGATGATAAACAGGATTCCTTCTGAGTCCCAAAAGACAAATGCCAGGAGCTTTACAGCAGACTGTGACACTTTAAGGTTCTTGGGTAGCTCAGAAGCTCTTTCTGAGCCTTTTTGATAGAGATGAAACCGATATCCGGTAACTATCCAGTATCCAGCCCATCTGGCCCTATCCCGGATAATAAGCGAGTATTAAGCTGGATTAAAAAAGAAAAGTCAAATTTAGGTATTTTATTTAATCCACATAACTAATATAATCACCATATTTTCTTTTTACCACAATAAATACTTTTATAATGACCTCAAACTCAATAACCTCTAATGATTATGTTTGCAATCAATTTAAAACTTGCCAATGTCGCTCATAAACAAAAATACCCAAACCCACCTGATCGATCGAATGCCACCCAGCGAGCCACAGCGAGCTTGCTTATGTGGTAGCTGCATGATGGCTCCATCCCTGAGATTTTTTGCTAGTTGGCTATCTACTTCTGCCCTTTACTACCTGCGATCAGCCAGCAGTGCACCGAACCTTGGATCCTGCTACTGGTTAGTCCCAGGCGTTTTGAATGTACATTGTATTAGGTCTGCTCAACTGTTCTGACTCGACACTCCATTGGGACCAGATAATGCAGTGAAGTAAGACAATCGCTTGGTGGCGCGACCTAGTATAGTGAGTGGTCCCTAACCTACTAAGGCCTTGGCCTACTACCAGTAGGTTGTCACCTGAATAGCATCGCCTAAGGACCAGGTGTGAAGTTCCGTCTTACAGAAGAAGGGACTCAATCCCCTTAGATTACAGGACTGCTATTTATTAGTTTTAAGATCAATACAATTTTATAAAGAATTATTACAACTTATGACTCGATAGAGATGAAAGAATATTCGCCGGCTCAAGGTATAATTTGGTATTTGTTAACCTTTTCACCATACTTACCTTGGTAGGTTGAAGTAGCTCCCAAACAAAATTCCATGCATCATGTACTCTCTGGGCACTGGTAAGCCAAGTGTGTGCTCTTGCCTGGTCAGTCGGCTCACCATTGTAGAAAACAGACACTGCATATTCCACATTTTGAGCCGTAAAATCCATTTCTTCAAAAGTTCTAGTAGGTTCACTTTCGCAACAGTTATTCAGCTATTTTTAATACATAGTTCAAATATATAGGCTGTTTTTTTTACTTTCTGGAATATTAGACCACACTGATTCTAAACGCAAATTATTATGATAGAATTCGTAGAATGTATTATTCTAAATTTGCAATAATCAACAGTATCGACAGACGCCAATGTTCGCCGACGGCCGACCAAGAACATTTCCTCGAGTGCAGTGTGTAAAAGAGATATATAGATGTATATTTGCTAAGTAAGAACGAGATATGAAAGTTTTGGCATTTGTGGATTTTGTGGTGATTAATAGAAAAGTCACTGTCAAATTAAATTATTTTTTTATAAAGACAACAAAGAAAACTGTTAAGACCAAAACATGATTAAAGACTAAATAGAATCAAATTCAAATCGAATAAAATTATTCGAATATATTTTCGATCTAAGTAAGCAGTTTCTGCTTCTGTGCTTAGCCTATTTCCGGTTTGATTAAATCTGTGGTTTTGTTTGGATTTGGATTTTTACTAATCTGTGATATTTTATCATTCAATTCTATCACTCACTCAATCAATCATTAATTTTTGTAATTTCGGCTTGGTTTAGTTTGTTGTTGTGTAGTGTGATAAAAATAAATATTTAACTACTTAGCCTCCAGCGCCATGAAGATAGAAGAAGTAAAGAGCACTGCAAAGACGCAAAGGATATCAGCCCATAGTCATATAAAAGGACTGGGGCTAGATGAAAATGGAGTTCCAATACAGATGGCAGCCGGGCTCGTGGGGCAGGAATCTGCAAGAGAGGTAAGTTAATTTTTACCCAACCCGAATAGTATTGTAGCATATGGATAGTAAACTGCACAAATAATTCTTAAATACAAATAATACCAATATAATTGGGTATTGATCTAACTTTGAGGTTATACAATTTGGTAACCATGGATACCAAAAATGTTCTGGGTTAAGATTTGGATCCCTAATTTCTAGAAAACTTCTTAACCAGTCAAATTAGACCTAATAAAGCGCATGAAAGAAAAATCATACAACAGTTTAATTCCAATTGGATAGTAGAGTTCTAAGCAAATCCTACCAATAACCGATGTGGAGGAAAGGGTCTTGAGTAAAGATTGCGAACCGGAATGTCCCAGACCGAATGACCGGAAAATCCCACAATGACGTTGGTCCCACTAGGTGGACCAACGTCATTGTGAGATTTGTGGGCATCCAATTCAGTGGCCAGTGGATGACAGGCTGTCGTTCAGTGTGGAAATCCATGGAGGTGGCCTATGATCAGCAGTGGACGTCTGGCATCATTCTGGCTGATGATGATGATGAAGCAAATCCTACAAAGTCTGCGACTATTAAAACTATAACACTTTTAAACTATCACGGTTGTTCACTAAAGTTATATGATTATTCCCGTGAACATGGTGCATGTAAAACCACTAACAGACGAGACGAACTTGGTTGGATGGCGGTTTGTCAACCATATCCATACATCTGTTAGTACTATAACTGCGTCGAAATATCGGAAGCTCATTCCACAACCTTCTAAAACAAAATTCTTCTCTTTCTATGTTACAGGCTGCTGGTTTAGTGGTAGACATGATCAGGAGTAAGAAAATGGCAGGACGAGCATTGTTGCTGGCTGGACCACCTGGGACTGGCAAAACTGCTATTGCTCTAGCTATTGCACAAGAACTAGGAAATAAAGTAAGAATCCTGAGTCATAATTGTCATAGGAATAAAATTAGAAGATGCTGTTTTAGTACTAGAATCAAATATAAGAATAACAATATTGAAGAGATTATCTTAAATTTATTTTTTGTTGAATAAATTATGCTCCATAATACTCTGAATCTCTATCTCTATCTCTACATAGTATAAATTAAAGTTGCTTTCCGCGTCTGTCTGTCTTTATGGCCGCTAACTCCTCCTAAACGACGCAACGGATTTTGATGCGGTGTTCACCATCAGTTAGATATATTTTCAAGGAAGGTTTATATAATTATATAACTAGCAACCCGCCCCGGCTTCACACGTAAATTACACCCGTGCGAAGCCGGGCGGGTGGGTCGCTAGTAGTATATAAAAATGAATCCCTAATTACATTGGTCACGCCATAACTTGAGAACAACTTAACCGATTTCATTAATTTTTTAATAAAAGTTTTCTGATATTTTGTAGAAGGTTCTTACGGAAAGAAAAACTAAGAAAAATTGAAAATTTCAGAAAACTTCACGTCGATTTTAACCTCTCGCGTTTGATAGTTCTGAGACAGGACAATGTCTGTCGGGTCAGCTAGTCTATACTAATATTATAAAGAGGAAAGATTTGATTGTTTGTTTGTTTGTTTGCATTGAATACGCTATGAAACTACTGAACCGATTTGAAAATATCTTTCACTGTTGGGAAGCTACAATATCCCCGGGTGACATAGGCTATAATCTATACCCGTGCGAAGATGGGGCGGACCGCTAGTAATATAAAAAATTGCAATTGTGATAGATTATAATACTAATATTATTATATTACTGTAAACTGGAATAACCTTGACTTTACCACTGAATCTTGAGTTAAGGAGAGGTCAATAGTGGCTGAAAATGATTCACGTAAACATGATTGGTTCATGCGGAACTTGACTTGACACACTGCCGTGATTATATCCTTCCACTCCTTTTGATACCCACATGTAGTTATTAAAGCCGCGTTGAACAAAGAATCTTTGACAAAAGTCCACTTTGATTCGGGTTGACACTTGCATAGTTCACATTGATCTTTATCTTCATTTTTCAATTGATTTTAAGGTTTCCATTTTTATCTATAGTTTGTGCATAGGATCGGATAAGTGGACTGTATTTTCTATATAATATCATAACTTGTGTAAATAAATTGATAATCTATCATCAAATTTTTTTTTTTTTTAAATGTTAAAAGATGTCCTTTGAGACAATTTTATGGCATTTTTTTTTTGTAGGATCTATAGCAGTTGTGTTGATAGAGGAGCTAAAACTTAGAAACGAAACATGAAAGAGGACTACTTAGACTCTGGCATCATTGTTCTTGTAGTTTTAGTGTCTCACATTCCAAAGAACAGCTTCAGCTTCATATATGTTTTTTTTATGAGTCAGTCTATTTTCTTTTAATATGAGGTGCACTCTTTTTTCATTTGATGCCATTTTGTTTATTCAATTGGCTTCCACGTACACTATGAACAGTTGAGCTTGGTCCTAGTACACTTTGATTGCACACTGTCGTCCAAGTGCGCTTGGATCAGTGTTACCACAGTCAAAATAGCATCCAAGTAGACGTCAAATAAACTAACTTTGTCAAAGTTTACTTCGATGGTGTCAACTCAGCTTAAGGTTCCATAGTATGTTAAGAAGCCAGATAGTACCTTTGCTAATTGCTCAAAATTTTGTAGGTGCCGTTTTGCCCCATGGTTGGCAGTGAAGTATACAGCACAGAGATAAAGAAAACAGAAGTGTTAATGGAGAATTTCCGCCGAGCCATTGGTCTTCGTATTCGTGAGACTAAGGAAGTGTATGAAGGAGAGGTCACTGAACTTACGCCTGTAGAGACAGAAAACCCTGGAGGTGGTATGTATTTTTCTTTTCATTAAAAGGAGCAATCAGGCAGTCCGCCTGATGGTAAGCGGTAATCGTCAACATATAACACTAGAGGTGTTTTTTCTTTTGTGTTTAAAATGATTTTACCATGTCTCACTGTACCTTAAATTCTACAGGAACCATAGAATCCATTTCTAGCCAAAATGTGCGCATATATCCAGTCATTAAATATCTACACACTGAGTTCCAACCAAATCTGTTGAGCGTTTTCATATCAGACATTTTGCTGGCTGGGATCAACTTATGCACACAAACTGTCACATTTGCAATGTTCATGTAATTTTGATAATCATATACATACCTATAGAGACTTCTTTCATATACACATATTCATATAATTTATCATCATCGACCATTTTCCACCCACTGCTTGGGTATAGGTCTCCTCTTCAGCACGCCATCTTTTCTGGTCCTGTGCTAGTCTTGTCCACTGCTTTCCTGCTGCCTTAGCCATGTCATTCATCATTCATAACATTAATACATTAGATAACATTAATCCCATGAACCATAGCAGAAGCAACACGGCAAGCAGTATCTCATATTGGAGTTTTCCATCACTAATTTCGAACAATTTTGATCGAAGATCACAAATGTAGGTTTAACCAAAATTAATTAATAAATTTTGGTATAATTTTATTCGACCGCATCATCGCTTTCCATCAGGCGAGATTGCGGTCAAACGTTAGCCTAGTCCGATGTAAAAACAATTTTTTTTTTAAAGGTTCCATATCCAAAAGGATGTCATTCTAGCCATATTACTAGCCTGTCTGTTGCTGTTTTTGTCTGCTCATCCTTTTAAGGTAGATGGTCCAAAACTAGGTTGTCAAAAGATGGGGCTAAAGTCGTTATATTTGGACATGTTTTTTAACGCTATAAATTGCAATCCATCCATCGATTGAAATTACTTATGGCTTGATAACTACTAAAACTCAATGATGACTTTAATGATTCCATAAATGTTTCCAGGTTATGGTAAGACGGTCTCTCACGTGATCATAGGCCTAAAGACAGCTAAGGGAACTAAGCAGCTGAAACTGGACCCCACTATTTACGAATCCCTGCAGAAAGAGAAAGTAGAAGTTGGAGATGTTATTTATATTGAAGCCAACTCGGGAGCGGTGAAACGTCAAGGCAGGAGCGACACTTTTGCAACAGAGTTTGATCTTGAGGTAAGCTGAAGCTCAAGACATATACCGGGATAAAGGTATGACTCTTTGGTGGGAGTAAACTTTGTGGGATGGACAAAGTCACACTCAATATTGTAGGTATATGCTGAAGTGGCATGTCCTAATGGTCGTCATGAGACCACCTGATGGCTTCTGAGGCAACTTGTTTTGAGTGATTGTGATAAGGTGATTGCGAAAAATTTCGCGACCGCAAACCTATCTAATATGGATATTGACTTAATTTTATTCCAATGTTGGGTCGCGCGCTAACTATTCGAAACGATTTGTCTGCACGCGAATATCCTCATAACCCTATGTACAGATACCGGTAAAAAAACATGAAAAATTTCCTAGATTGCTTGTCGATTTTTATGTCTCTTTGGAGTATCGAAGACGGTACGAGGGGGGTTGTTGCTCTACCACGCCGTTTGATCATGATTGCTGGTCACTATTTATACCTTACATTGTGGGTGTGGTGAATTACGATTTACGAGCGGAGTTACTCAACCCGCGCATTTTGCGTTTTACATGAAACTAAATGCAAGTGAATAAGGTAGATATTCGCATGCGGCAAGAAGTACAAACCCAGTCTCGCGTCCTCGACTTCAGTCGTCTACATGAAAATAAAAAAAAAATCTGCTTTATAACTTCAGGCTGAAGAATACGTCCCGCTGCCGAAAGGAGACGTCCACAAGAAGAAAGAAGTAGTACAAGACGTGACGCTACATGACCTCGACTGTGCCAACGCCCGGCCGCAGGGCGGACATGACATCATGTCCATGATGGGGCAGCTTATGAAACCAAAGAAGACTGAGATCACAGGTACACTCCAACACGTCATTCATATATGTATGTTGCATAGTTATCATCTCAAAAAAAAGTTTTAAAACATATAATATTCACCAACATGCACGGGACCAGAAAAGGCCCAGCAGTGGGAAGATGACAGGTTGATAATGAAGATTGTAATTGCTTTGAAGGAGAATGCTCGCGTCCGCTACTTCTCTTTTTTTTTGCAACTATCCTGAACAAAGCTAGTGCAATATTTTCATGATTACAATATTAATTCTATCATCGAGATACAATACATATAGAGTCACAATCGTGCCAAAAAAAACCGAGACAAAACTCGGCGCACGCTACAAATTGCGCAGACTTTTTGGTTCGTTACAAGGTAACCGCGATCCGACTATAACGCCGCGCGATGTCAGAGTTACAATGATATAGCGGACAACTAACGTTGAACATTATGCAAGCGACAGAACGTCTAAGTTGGAGTAAATGTGGCATTGTGAAGTATATAATTGATACAATGTATGTACAATGACGCTCGGACGCTTTTTGACTGTTATCATTGAGAGTTTGTGACTCTATAGGAATTGTAACTCGATGAATTCTATCCATAATTCTATTGCCGATGATAGTACTTCTATATAACACAACCATATGGAAAATTTCACTTCCAGACAAACTGAGAAAAGAAATCAACAAAGTAGTAAACAAATACATAGACCAGGGGATTGCGGAATTGGTGCCAGGAGTCCTGTTTATAGACGAGGTCCATATGCTAGATATCGAAACGTTTACGTACCTGCATCGCGCGCTTGAATCTGCCATCGCGCCTATTGTCATATTCGCCACCAATAGGGGAAAGTGCCTAATTAGGTAAGTAATGTTATTTATAAGTTGGGCGATAAAGTATTTTCTGACTAGGTGTATTTTATGTTTGCAGCTTATTTTGTATCTTTGTAGTTTATGTTGTATCTTTGTTGCTTATTTTGTATCTTTGTAGTTTATGTTGTATCTTTGTTGCTTATTTTGTATCTATATAGTTTATGTTGTATCTTTGTTTTTAGGGTTCCGTACCTCAAAAGGAAAAAACGGAACCCTTATAGGATCACTTCGTTGTCCGTCTGTCTGTCTGTCTGTCCGTCTGTCAAGACCCTTTTTCTCAAGAACGCGTAAAGGTAGCAAGTTGAAATTTATACTAAATACTTGGGTCTACGGGTTCTTTCGGCTGTAAAAAAATAAAAGTTGTAAGTCAACGCAATCAAAAGATATGAACGTTTATGTCGCATATTTTGCGATTTCACAGGGGAACCAAAACCTATAGGGTACTTCCCGTTGACCTAGAATCATGAAATTTGGCAAAAAGCAAGGTCTCATAGCACATATATAGGAATAAATCCGAAAGTTATAAATATGAAGGTATATCATTTAAAAATGATTATTTTGCTATTACAAACTTACATTTTGTAGTTGGAATGTATGGAAGAACCTTATTGTCAACTACAAACTTAAGTTTGTCTTTCAATATTTTAACTTCAGTTAGTTTTTTTTTGGTCTCGCGCTCTTAGGGTTCTTTTATGTCGTATATTTTGCGATTTCACATGGGAATCAAAACCTATAGGGTACTTCCCGTTGACCTAGAATCATGAAATTTGGCAAGAGGCAAGGTCTCATAGTACATATATAGGAATAAATCCGAAAGTTGTAAATTTGAAGGTATTAAAAAATAATTATTTTGTTATTACAAACTTACATTTTGTAGTTGGGATGTATGGAAGAACCTTATTGTCAACTACAAACTTCAAAGTTGTCTTCCCAGAGACTGTGGGATCGGCCCATCTGCGAACTAGCATGGAAATCGCTACTAGATACGTGTCCTAGTATTGCAGATCGCGCTCTTATTCTTGCTGTCTCTGTTTGGGAATCGGGACTTTGGTTGCAAGCCATGCCCTCTTTTAACACAGGTAGCCTTTTAGATCCAACCGCATTTCGTCTAGCTGTCAGCTTACGCTTGGGTGCAAGGTGCTGTGAGGCCCATCGCTGTCAGTGTGGTACTGCTGTTGACCAGCTCGGTCACCATGGTCTCTCTTGCTCGAGAAGCGCTGGTCGTATTGGCCGACACGCTAGCCTGAACGACATCATACGCAGGGCACTTTCCACCGCCAATGTCGCAGCTGTGCTCAAACCGAGTGGTCTTGCGCGTGACGATGGAAAGAGGCCTGACGGTATGACACTTGTGCCCTGGAGGTTGGGGCGGCCCCTTGTATGGGACGCAACTTGTGTCGATACTTTGGCGCCGTCACATCTTCCTGAGGCACAGGGTAGGGCTGGCGCGGCTGCTAATTCGGCAGAGCAGCACAAGCGTCGCAAATATGCTAACCTCGGCAGTGGTTACATATTTGCGGCGTTTGGGGTCGAGACATTGGGCCCTTGGGGACCGGGAGCTCACCTCATTTTCAAAAATCTTTCAGAGCGCCTGGTTAATGCGACGCGTGACCAAAATGCTGGCGTGTTTCTGGCTCTACGCATTAGCATTGCCATTCAACGTGGTAATGCCGCCAGCATGTTGGGTACGCTGCCAACTGGTAGTGGGCTTGAGCATTTGGATTGTCTTTAGACCTTCAACGGTCTATGGGCAGTCTAACTGTATTTGTAGTGTTAGTTTTAGCTTGTATTTTGTTTAGTTATTAAAGGCACTTGCCCAGTAAAAAAAAACTACAAACTTAAGTTTGTCTTTCAATATTTTAACTTCAGTTAGTTTTTTTTTTGGTCTCGCGCTCTGAGGGTTCCGTCTAACGGAACGGAACCCTCAGAGCACGAGTCCTACTCGTACTTGTCCGGTGTTTTATTCTGTATCTTTCTAGTGTATGTTGTATCATTGTTGCTTATTTTGTATCTTTGTAGTTTATGTTGTATCTTTGTTGCTTATTTTGTATTTTTGTAGTTAACGTTGTATCTTTGCTGCTTATTTTATATCTATGTAGTTCATGTTGTATCTTTGATCTGTAGTTTATGTTCTATCTTTGTAGCTTTTTTGTTGCTTATTTTGTATGTTTATTGCTTATCTTATATTTGTAGTTTATTTTGTATCATAGCCTTTGTTTGCCCCAAAACAACTACCCATTAGTCATATCAGTACTCTGAGAGGCCTAGAAACTATGACTTTAACCTAAAAACAAACTGTAAATTTACGATTTCAGAGGCACTGAGGACATTATCTCACCGCACGGGATCCCACTGGACCTTCTGGACAGATTGCTAATCATCCGCACGCTGCCCTATAATAAAGCCGAACTATTACAGGTCAGTTGCTATGCGAGTAATGTTTTAAATATTTCATTAAAGTTCTAGTATTGTGAAATAATTACGATTGTTGTTTTTTAGATATTGAAATTACGAGCGGTTACTGAAGGCATTACTATCGATGATGATGGTTTGGCGGCGTTGGCTGAAGTAGGCGCTAATAGTACTTTGAGGTATGTAACATTCTAAGCCTATATGTTATGTCCTTTAAAACGATACTATAGAAACCGCAAGAGCTAAAAACCCAAGCTCCAGGGTGGAAGTGTTAACGCCGCGAGTAGCGTTTAGTGAAAGTGCAGCACACCTCTCGACACGCCAAGCCATCCACGCCAATGTTGCCCCTCCGGTGCCAATATGCGGCAGCCTTTATGGGGGGTCCATTTAGTGTGTGGCAAGGCATCACCCGTCACTATATCTTGAAACTAGCTGCGCCTCGCGGTTTCACCCGCGTAGTGTCGAAAACATCTTTAAACGCTTATATATCTCAGATATTTATCATCCAATTTTTTTTTAGTATTCGTAACGTACGTAATTGTATCGTTCGCTAAGCCTGTTATTTGTAGTAAATGAAACACCAGTAAATTATTTAAAAAAAAAAATTGCTTTCAATTTAACGTAAGCTTGTAAAGGTAATGCTAGATTAAATGTATTTATTTGTATGGAATATAATTTGCTAGACGCTTTAAAAAGTTATGGCGTTAACTTGTATGAGCTGTCAAAAAACAGACTATGGCCTATTATAATGTTTTTTCTTCAATAATAGGCTTGCGTTTGACCGCCAACTCGGTCTACGATGGGGTACGCTAGCCTAGAAGAAACCGATTCACTCGTGATTTGAAGACACCCAATGTTTTATTTATATATTTTTTTTTATTTTTTTTTTTAATTTCACTTTAAGATCACACACAAGTACCTACTACATTGTTTGTTGTGTTTGTTTGTCACAAATATATTTTGTCTATGTCTTGTCTATTATCTGCACAGGTACGCAGCCCAGCTGCTAACGCCGGCGTCGCTGGCGGCGCGCGCGGACGGCTCCCAGCGCATCACCCCGGCGCACATCACGTCAATGCACACGCTGTTCCTCGACGCTAAGGCCTCCGCGCGCATCCTCACGCAGCATTCCGATAAGTATATGAAGTAATCTGCACGTTAGAGATGTGAACTGGTCCTAATAATCTCTATATTCGCCTTGTAATAGATATATTAGTGCGGAAACAGTGCTCGATTTACAGTCAGTGTCAAAGATAGTATAACCACTTGATCGTGCATGTAGTCGAAATTCTCTTTTGCAAAATTCAGCCACGTCGGTCGCGAGGAGCAGCTTGTGATTGGAGAATCAAAAGTCATTCATTCAATTCGCGCCTAGAATTGACCCGCTCGAAATAGTTTAGGTTAAGAATTTAGAACCTTTGGCTTACGGCGGGGTAAAGGATGAGCAGTCAAGTGGTTATATTGTCATTGGTCAGTGTGTACATCGGTAATCACAATGCAATTAAACTGTGAAATTGTATGAAGTGCCAAACTAATGCGTGTTTCACACGGCGCATCTAGAGAAGGATGCCCTTGTTCTAAGTTGGACGTAACTTGCAACTTGTGCAAGACGCGTTATAATAAAGTGTAATTTTTCATAAGTACCTATTGAACATGCACCAATCGACCAAGAAAACAGCTCAAAAGTGCTATAGTTCTATTTTGTGTGACTTACATTTCAAGTCTTATTTTGCTCATATTTTGAATCTGTTCTATGTATGTCTTTTACGAAGAATGGGATTATTGGGATTTGGTGCCATTGGTATGGTTGAAACACTGTTGGATGATTTTCTGTCAACTATTGCACTGGTGTGCTTTAATATGCACTTGTTGATTATGTGTGATAAACTTTGAATTGTGTTATAGAATAACATACGAAATATTTGTCTGGTATTCTTACTAAGCATTTACATTAATTCATGTGATATTTGCCATGTGTACGACATGTACATAAAAAGTTAATTTTGTAATTTCCGAGGAGGGTTTTTTTTTAATTCAGAACTTTTAGTTAGCAAGTATTATTACTGGACAATTATCATATGTAATAAACTCAAGAAGAATGTTAGATAATAAATAAGTTTATTATAAAAATAGTTTCTTATTTTATCTACATCTAATTTTATTTACAAATTTTGTTCTAATCGAAGCAAATCTCACAACTCTAGGCGAACTAACATAAATACTTAACATACAAAATGTACAAAGACTGTACATAATCTCATGTTACAAAACATGCTATTTACACTCCGAACTAAATTTCAGTATAAACATCAGTCGATCACAATCACGTTTTCTTAGGTTCTATTTTTTCCGAGGGGAAAAATGGAATGAATCTCGATTCGGTTTTTGGGGACGTAGTGGGCGCGAGCGTGCTTGTTGGCGGAGTAAAAGTGGGCAAGTCCACTCTGACTTCAGCGGGCGCCGCCGTATGCTGGTATAATGCTTCGAACTGCATCTCTTCGGGGTACGAATGAGACTTGATCTTGCGTTCGTCTCGCGCGTTGCTCGGGTACACTATCACTATCTTCTCATTGCCGTCGCTGTGAAGCGCGACCGGTGGCAGCGCCGTGCTAGTGGCCACCTGCAGCAGTTCTGAAGCCGCTGCGAACATTTCTACAGTCGTTGTGGAGGGCGTAGTAGTCGATGTAGTCGTTGTCGAAACGAGGACCTCCGGCTCTTCAGGGGTTTCAACGTCGCGCTTCTCCCCTGGCGGGCCGACCGCGCGCAGCGACTCGATCTTCATCTCTAGAGTTGGAGTCGGGACGGGCACCGAGCTTGTTACGTTGTCATCCATCGGTATGTATCGAGCCGTTGGCTTCGGCAGTTCTCGGGAACCGAAGATCGGCAGACGAGGGGCGTATGCGGAGACTAAAGGTAAAAGTGTGTCCCTCGCGTAACGCTCCGCTCTCGAAATGAAAGACGCGAGCCGAGCCGGCAGGAATTGGACAGCGAAGCTGGTCTCCTCCTTCTCGGCTCGATCGTCCCATGCCATGGCGTTGTCGTAGGTGGGAGTGGTTGATATGTCGTAGTTTTTGGCTTTTCTTATCGGCGGCTGCGTCGCCGGTTTCGGGGCTTGAGTGGCTCGTAGTAGAGGTTCGGATATTTCTTGTTCGTCGGGTGCGTCTGATCTTTGGCGAGGAGCTTTCCTTAGGCGCGGTCTGAGGACCGGCTCGGCAATTTCGACGAGGCCGCTCGGCGCAGTTTTGGTGTTGGTCATGCCGAACGCTCGGCCTGATTCTGCGCCGCCGGTCCATTCGAATGTGTCGACGAGTGCGAACGGCCGCTGCGGCGAGTCTTCTGGAAGCTCGTTGTCGATAGGGTCTATGACGGGACCCTCGCCCTTTGTGGAGTTCACTTTGTGCAAATACTCTTGGATATTGCTTGTAGAGTTTGAAGGCTCATCGTTCTGAAAAAGGAAAAAAAGGTTTTACGGCTACAATGAAATCAATAGACACGAAACAGCGCGCGGTCGGAGTCGCTTCGTGTCGCTGCGCCAGCGCAGTAAGTAGGTAACCAATGAAATCAATAAAGTTATACCTCTGGTATTTGACAATCTCCAGGGTACAGCGGTAGTTCGACGGACTCTTCAGATAACAGCTGTAGTCCCTTTTTACAGAAGGATGATCTGTTAACGAAACAATAAACCTTATAAATTTTAATAACAAAATACCAAAATCACTTCGTTCTAGCTTCAACTACCGTTGTGTGATAATACCAGTGAAAAGTTAGTTAAGCAATTAGAGGTAATACGTAAATAATCAATGAGGACTTCCTCATAGCTTGCTTGTCTTAAGAGCAAATATTTATAAGTTTTCTATATCGCATTTAAAAAAAATTGATGATATAAAATAATTGAATATACTTAGTGTAGACTAAGATCGAAAAAATTTAATAACTATACTAATGTTTGGGTAATTTTTTATAGTCATTAAAATATGTTTTAATTTTTGCGCGAGGGAGATAGAGTCGAAGATATAATACATGAAGCGAAGCATGGACTCTTCATCTCGGAGCTTCAAAGAGCTTTATAATTTTATCTTAATTTATGACCACTCGAAAGGCATTATAAATAAAAAGTGCGTCAAACTAGTTTGCGATCCGCCTGATGGTAAGCAAATACCGTCACCTATGGACACCTGCAACCCTAGCGGTGCTGACGGTACTTTTCCAGCCTGGAGAGGTATAGTAGAGACACTTTTTCTGAAACGCTTCATGTTGAAGTTCAGTGGGAAGACCTTTGGGGGAAGGTCATCCCAGACCTTGCAGGTCCGCTGTAGAAAGGAGCGGAAAAATTTGACAGTGTGGATTTCCAGCTTTGCGAGATGTGGGGTGAGCTTTTTGACTTACGTCTTAGCAAAGCTGTCGGCAATGAGCAGCTTGTCGACGTGTATGGATTTAGCCCCGGCGCTGAGCCAGCCGGAGTAGGCCGCGTAGTGTATGGTGGCCCGCAGCGGCACGCCCAGTGCAGGGTGTGGCACGACAACGCGCGTGAACCGAGCGCTGCTGTTTGACGTGTCTTCGCGTCTGGGGAACATGAGATATGGTGTAAGGTTTGGTTATTTCTTAGTTAATCCGCCGTAATATTACATATTCTGTAAAAAATTCAACTGGCTATTACGGTTCGAAAGACGGTTGTACCGTTTAAAGCTAGGACGGACAGACAACGTAGGCTCAGTAATAGGGTCCCGTTTTTATCCTTTGGGAACGGAACCCTAAAAAGTACAATGTCCTTAATTATGTGAAACTACTACGCCATCGAGCAACTATGCTCGGAAGTACTACAATAACAAAAAATATACAAAATGGTTCACTTTTCGAGTTGTGCCAGGTCAAAATTCGTCACTCTATGCCACCTCATATCGTCATCAAGATTTGAAATATACATTGTAAAAAAAGAACAATTTAATTACAAGGAAATTTCCAATCTTACTTAGTCATTGGGAAGGACTCGTTGAGACCAGAGTCGCCTTGAAGCGTCAACGTCACTCGGCCGAAGTTGACCTTCTCACCCGCTTCACTCCCGGCCCAAATCGAAATGTGGTATTGATGAGCTGGAAAACCACAGTGAATCCTATTATCTTCAGTTTTGAGCTGTTTTCTAGAATTTCAAACATAGCAATTAGACATGTCATATGAGTTTTTGGATAAAATTTCTTTAAAAGGCGACCTAAATTGTGTCTTGTCTGGTATTAGGCTGGAATTTTCTTGATGTTGCGATTTTTGCGCAATCTCGTGTAGTCCACTTGAATCCAATTGAAGTCGTGTTTTGAATAGAAAATAATCTATCTACCTATCTATGTACATATAAATGAATCCATTATTTACCTTGGTCACGCCATATTTACCTTGGTAACATGAGAACGACTTTACCGATTAAATTCATCTTTTTTTAAAAGTTTTCTTATACTTTGTAGAAGGTTCTTACAGAAAGAAAAATTAAGAAAATTGCGCGGAAAATGGGAAAATGTCAGAAAACTTAACGACGATTTTAACTTCGCGCGTTTGACAGTTCTACAACAGGACAACGTCTGTCGGGTCAGCTAGTAGTAGTATAAAACCCGGAGTATGTACGGTTTGGACTTTTGCGAGCTATTGGACAGTCCACGAGAAAAGGTACCTTATGACTTGGCTATAAAGAACATATGCCCGTGGAATGTCTATCACAAGTTGATTCTTACCGCAGAAGGGTTCTTCTTCCCTGGTCAGAAGGTAGAGCTGTCCCCTACCAAGTGACCGGTCCGCGTAGTAGCCCATGTTCCCGCATCGTCGCTGACTGTCACATGGAAAGCAACGACCCTGGGAATCATATCGAAGTATTTTAGTGCAACTTACTTAATTACTAACATTACTAAATATCCAGGCCACTTATAAGGCTCTTCCGCAATAAAATGTCATCGTTTAGTTTTCTCGGAAACGAAACGGATATATATTATTTTTATCCGATAGTTACAATCTGGGTATCTTCAAGCGTGCTCTATTTTAGGCTGCATCATCGCTCAACATCAAGGGGGCAGTTAAGGGCAATTATTCAGTTTAAAAAAAGTCGGGGTGGCTCGTTTTCAGAATCAAAAGCAAGGAACAAAAAATAATCTACAAGCTTTGTCATGGCTTGTGTCGGTCTTTAGGTAGGTAAACCTAGAGCCATGTTATGTTCACAAAGCAGCTACATCATTATTTATCTTATAAAATAAAATTGAAATTATAAAATTTGACGCACTTCTAAAAAGGTGTCATAACCATTACACGGGAAGGCGGGGAAATGGCATTTAGGTGAAACGGAATCCGTGAAGAACTTGTAAGCTCTTCGATGGTTGCACAGCGATCTGCCCTCGGCTGAAGTCGCCGCCCATGGAAGCAGGTCTGATACTGCTCCTACGAACCTGAAATAATTCCAGAATAATAAACATGTTTGACCCTTTTGATGTGACGATATACGGCTGGTAGTGACTGGGAAAGAAAAGCTGAAGATCGGGTTAAGTTGCGTGCTTTGGGCTATGTCCAGCAGTGTACAGCAGTGTGCATGTTTTAAATGTGTATCGAGACTTATCACGTATTATTTAATTTAGGTGTACTGGTATAGGCTGATTATGATGACGATGAAAAAAATTGAGGTGAAAATTGGTTTCTCCTGGGTAGCGGTAATTAATACCACCTAGGACCGGTTTGAGACACGACGACACTATAATGCTGCATCTAAATATGGATGAAGCTTTTATTCTTCATTGTAAATTAGCATCTGAAATATTAACGCAAGTACGAGCAGGTTTTTAAAATAATCTAATTGATTTAAAAAGTATCATACGTACAAGTTAGAACAGCCATGCTGAACTCTGCCTCCATTCGGATAGAAGTCCACATGTCCCAACGGCTGGGCCGCGCCCAAGCCTCCGAGAATGAGGGTCTCTCCGTTAGAATGGATGACGTCCACAAACTTGGCATCTGACCGGTCTAAGCGGGTGCGAGGATCTTGAAACTCGAAAAGGGGACCGGCTGGGTCTAATCCTAGAATTTAGAAATGGAATTTGAATGTAAAGTAACCTGGAGACAGAAAAGCTCAGCAATTGATTTGCGATAAGAAAAAAAAAGCCACCGAGACCAGCCATTGTGACGTCAGAAATCTATAGGTCTAATTATAAAACATGGTTTACCAGTGATGCGGCTGATATTCTTCAATTCGGACCCTGCGAAGCCGGCAACATGCGCTCCCAAACTGAAGCCAATCAGATGGACGTCTTCGTACCGCAGGTCGATGTGATTGGCGAATCCTGACAATAAAGGGATGAGTTTTGTATTTCTTTCTATATATAACTTACATCTTTTTTAAAGGACTCCGAAAAAGAAGGAAGTTTCTCAATTCGGCCCGTATGTTTTAATATTTTATGTAGGTAATTATGTATGTACGTCGATTACGCCAGTATCTGTAAACTAATTTGCGTGCTTCTTTTTTTTATCATGTAGAGGAAACTCGAGGTGGTCCCACAAAAAATTACATTACTTTTGGCTCATTAGTTTTTAAAACAGCTTGAATAATATGGATAATTTTGCTCGAGCGCCTACCAATTTCGCTACAATATTACAAACTGTATTTAGGTTTATTATAAAAGAATTTATTACTAGTCATTTTGGAACGCAACGGAATGTTAGTATTGCTCTTTTAACAAGTATGACATTCCAATATAACAAAGGGACAAAAGGGTTTTGAAAGTTGTTCGAGTAGAGAAATCTTCGTGATGCAAGAGTTGCATACGAGAATTTATAATGAGTACTTCGACGATCACTCTAATCGCCACTTTAGAAGGCCAATCGAAAACTCTTTCAACAGAATGAATTAAGCTTATCTGAGCCACGCCAAGAAGCGTTCTGAGACATGCGGTAAAATGCAAGAAGTCAAACGAAAACTGTAAATCCTTGTCAAATGCTAGTTTTTTTAAAGTAATCCTTCAGTGAAATATTGAAACAAAATGTTTTCTAACAAGATTTCACGCTATACTGCAGCTGTCAAAACGCTTCTTAGCGCGTTTCACTGTAGGTACATTTTTTATATAAATATTACCTTGAAGCAGCATTGCGAGCTGCTTTCCTACTAGCCTAGTGTTTGCAGCTGCCCGAAGATAGTTCGGCATAGAAGCTCCTCCCTCCCAGTCCACGCACACCACGTTGCATTCTTCCTGTAAACATATCAATGTTATAATCGATACCTGCCAGTCTTTTATAAGTTTTGAAAGATCTTTCTTAATTAGCTTTTTAACCACGGGAGACCCCGACGTGATAATCCGCTTAAACAAATTCTGACGCTGCGGGCGGTGAGGGTCACGCATAGCAAATATTTATAAATGAACGCATTTATAAATAAACGTACATACACGCAAAACAAAATCCTGTTCATACGACACTCGCAACACCGACTTCAAACACGCACACAGTTGTAAAAACAGCATAACTAATACACAATGTTGTGTGCATGGTTATAATATAATATGGTCACATTTTTTGCAGAGCGGTACGTCACGGCTTGCCCCGCCGTCCGTGGTTAATGTTCTAGAAGCATGTGACTGGTAGACTAGGTACTAAAGAAACGTTATTTACACTACACGTTGGGAAATCTTGTCAGTAAACTTTACCTAAATAAGCAATTTAGTAATCATACTTACACACCTATATCTATTTCTACATCTTGTCAATAATGTAGAGAACCTTGAGGTCAAGCGTAATAAGCAAAACACTTCCTACTTGTAACGAATGTCAAAGTTAATTATTAACTTTGACAACGCTAATTATTAGCGTTGAGCTTGCTAATGGTGTTGGTATATTATAGCATAATACCAAACAATTAGTCAAAAACTAGGTAAAAACATTAGCGAAGTAATAAACAAAATTGCAAGACATCAAAATATATATAGGCACGACAAGAGGTCGAGTTATTGGGTTTTCCAGAAGTTTTATACGTTTAAAATAAACTTTGAACGGATAAAAAGCACATTTTTATGCCTTTACTTCTCCTCTTCCAAAATTACATACCTACCTATTATTTTTTGTTTTTGACATCTGACTTGAATCAAGACTTAAGTTAGAAACTTAACTAACAGTTATATAACTATACACTAAATAAAGCTAGAAGCTTTATCGTTACAAGCGATCATTTCAATATCCAAAGAAATAATCAAGATAGAAAAGATATCTACGATAAAGGAAATAGAGAATTGTAGGTAGTCGTCGCCGTGGCAGAGTATCGCACTTAATCGTAAAAATAAATATTATCCAGAAGGCGAAACGTTTACCAAGATATACTTACAACAGCCATTAAAGCGGAGCGCATCTCGTAGACCCAGACGTTGTCGCAGTTGGAGCCGAATCCGTGGACGATCACCCTGGTGGGGCGGTCAGGGTCGAAGGCGCGCGCCGCCCACTGCCACGCTGCCGACATATTGCTGGCTGAAACCGCCAGGAGGGGCTGGTCGCCTCTGCAATGGAGCAAGGGTGTAAGCAC
This sequence comes from Agriopis aurantiaria, assembly GCA_914767915.1. NCBI lineage: Eukaryota > Metazoa > Arthropoda > Insecta > Lepidoptera > Geometridae > Agriopis > Agriopis aurantiaria. The sequence continues at coordinate 13,291,006 of OU611989.1, read as the reverse complement.
GCGTTCGCTAGTAGAGACTTGTCTGTGACGATGTGCTTAAAGTAACACGTTGAGATGAAGTTCACATTCATTGAGATTCATTGAAGGTTCCAAGTGGCAGTTTATCCGCATTTCTATGGTTTTTTAAAGAATAAGTGGCAAACAAGCGATGAGCCATGTGATAGTAAGTGGCCATAGTCCGCTTATAGACATCTACACTACAATACTCAGGGCATTATCAGTGTATTGCCTACTTCTCTCTGGACTCTCACAGATTATACTTTGGAGAAAAACCGAAGGTAGTAAGCTGTTCCACATCCTACAAGTACAATGTACTTGGCAGAAATAATGATTAAATCTAACAGTGAGCAGATTTTTTTTTACAATTTCAGGGTTTAAGGGACCACCCTTAGTAAAAGTTGTTCATAATAACGAGTACAATGACCTTCTTTCGGCTTAGTACAGGGTATAAGCGTAACCCTGTATAATGCGTGGATGGAATATCTGACGATGGCGGTGAGGTTTCCTTTCACCGAAAGATTTATGATATTGAGCTTGGATAAAAAAAAAAAATTGGCACCTAAAGCTTACCTGCTGACTGTAGAGTACAGAAGAAACTGCGTGCCCACTTCTTGCGGAGTACTGGGCAACGTCTCCAGATATGCGAACGGGCCAGCATCTTCGAAGCACCCGAACTCTCCATAGCAGACGCTGCCTTGAGATCTCTTACTTCTGTCAACGATAGAGTTATTGCTTCAAAGTATGTTAATATCGTGATGGAACGTTGAAAGTACAGAGTATCGCTCATCTACGCTTTCTTTTACATATCGTTCGTTTCTTTGGCGTCATGTGACTATGAGGTACGTCTATTCCACAGAGTTTTATCAGCAGATACGCGCTTAAAACAAGCTACATACATGCAAAAAAGGTCAATTCGCGCTGTCTAAATTGATATAGGTCTTTTCTCACAATTTGTTAGAATAAAGTGCGTTAAGTCGTTAGAGGTGACCATCATAGAGTACATAACCATAGAAATGTCAGTAATTGATCATACGTCTAACATAATTATACGGTAATCATAAGCACAGGATAGCGATCAATTTCTAGACTTTAGGTTTTAACGACCCAGCAAAATAATCTAAGTAGCGTAGAATTTAAGTTTCTTTATCTAAAAACAGTGTAGGTATCCAGGATTACACAGAACGGTTGTACTAAACCGAAAGGAAGTAATTTTACTCATCATTATAAATCACTTTTACTGTGACAAATCGCGAAATAAATTATGCTGTTCCTTAGAATAATGTCATTCGCACTGATATTTTTTCGCTATTTCGGGGGTAGTAACCTGATAGTAAAGGTGATTCATATTTATGTATCTCTGTATAACTAGGTACCAAGTAGGTAAGTACAAACCGATGATGAAAAACATTGTTCCAAGAAAGCTAAGCAAATAGAAGTAAACAAATACTATTCATACAAATAAAACTACACAATAACACATTTCACGAATTGATTTAGCTGCTTCTATGCCATTCGGTTTGTACTGTCGCGAAATTAATGAATTTGCACGATAGAAAGTTTAAGAGAAACCGATGGTGAAAGCTATGTTTACTCTTATTATTTCACGTTGCTAAAGCACTAATATTTAATGCATAATTGCATGGTTAAATTATGATTTTATTAATATAATGACGCAGTTATGCGTACTACGTGTAATACTGTAATACTGTGTGTAGACCAAACAAACGAACGCGAGAAAACGCATACGGTAAGGCGATTGCGGCGCTGAGACTGCACGCTTATTCACCATCAGCCTCTGGTGTTACAAGTATCCATAGGCGACGGTGACTGCTTACCATCAGGCGGCCGTCTGCTTGTTTGCCACCTATGGCATAAAAAAAAGAGATAATTTCAAATTAACGTGAATTAGGGAGAATTTAATTTTTTAATTTTATAATCAGCCTTCAACTTGTTGAAACATTGGACCATGGTTAATGTAAAGCCAAATACATGTGGCAACGTAAAAATCAAGCTGGTATTCGTTGCCAGGTTGCCACATGCGGAATCCACCAATTTGGATGCTTTTGGAGAATCAAAAACGATAGACAATTTGCACTTAAATTTTATCTAATCACGCACCATGCGCTGCTCGCGCGGCAATTTTAAACCATACCTGCCCATAGAATTTTACGAAAAGCTGTTTGTCGGAAGATTTTGTATTTTGACGGGAGCCGGAAAACCATTTTAAATAACGAGAGAATCCCAATGGTTCTTGTCCATATGGCAACCCTACTCGCACCGTACCGTCCGTCGTCATTTGGTGAGCACGCGAGCGATTCCTTCGTTCGCTTTCGCTGATATGTCCATTACTAAGAAAATACACTAAAATATACATGTAACGCAAACGTGTAATGATACTTACGGGTGTTGTGTTGATCTACCCATCAAAGTGAACAACTTATAGAACACAAGTTTGCTAAATTCGAGAAAAAAAATGTGTTACCCATACAAAATGGATCACATGATCGGTCACATTGTATGAAGACAATATTTATTTTCTAGAATTTAGTCAACACCTATTCTACAAGTTGTTCCCTTTGATGGGTCGATGAACACCACCCTTAAGTATTATCATACCATTCTGTATATTCACACCACTGAAGAGAAAAAAAAATCGTCTTTTCTGTGATTCACACCATCATCAACTCGTTCGCTCGCGTTCAGAAGTGATGGTACGCGTTTTTTTTTCCACTGATGGTAAGTGGTAAGCGTCGGTGTGGACGAGGATGGAACATGTTAGTTCGTTAGATCGTACGTACCTACCCATCTCATAATATCGTCATAAAGTAAACGTACCTATACATTTCTATGGACTAGGTTTATTATAGCGCGATAAAGTAAATATGCATAATATTTCTATGGACTAAGTTTTATTATGTATCTATATTCTATTCGATTAAATTTAAAACAATATAGATAGAAACTCATAGTTTTGATTGAATTGCGATAACATTTAAACTAACTTTATTAGTGTGTCTATAGTAATAATATAAACTATGTTTATTTTACTATCATATTGTACCTAGAGTGGAAGAGGGTTACATGTTGTCACACAAATTTATAGCATGACTTCATAATAGTACTATGCATCATCATCAGTTGACTTCATATTCGAGTTTAGAGGTCATCAGGCAAATCGTCTTGCGATCCCATGTTGCGTTCTGCAGATTCTGATTATTTAATCCACTTCCTTATTAACTTTTCTAGTCATGGCCTTAGCTTTCATGTATCCACGTCTGGGTTTCAAGAACCCCTGGGGCCTTACGGACAACTGCTATTGCGGCACCAAACTAACGTTAAATCCACTCAGTTGCAAAATCACGCGACCGCATACCGTATCTGGGCGCGTTAAGGTTCACGTTCGCGTGATTTTCCAACTGAGCGGATTTAACGTTAGTTTGGTGCCGCAATAGCAGTCGTCCGTAAGGCCCCAGGGGCCTTCTTTTTTGGCTTCTGTTGAAAGGAGATGACCAAAAGTTACGCAATAAGGTGCTGATGGACTACCACAATCTCAAAAACATTCTTATAATAACCTTACATTGAATTTTGTCTTGTTCTTTCATTAGCCGAGATAGCGAGGCAAAGCTCAATGTAAGATTATTATAAAAATGTTTTTAAGGTTGTGTTCTTCGAACAATTATACAGGTTGTGGTAGCCCCCCCCCCCCCCCCCCCTGCCTTGTCCTTTTCTTATAAGAAAATATTTTCTTAGCAGAGCATAAGCTGTCGTTCAGGGTCGCGTGCTAAGGGGTGAGCCTATGTTCAGTAGTGGACGTCTTATGGATGATGATGATGATGATGACTGTTAATGCATTAGATCTTATGTTGTTTATTCGAAAGTTGTTAAAACATTCCAACCTGATACGATATCGTAGTTGTTTACATTTCACTATTGCAAAGAAATGTAAAACACATGTGAATCCGTCGCATTAGGAATTCGCATACAATCACGCTATGTTTGTACTTGTACATGGAAACGATATAAATGAATTTCGCACTACACGTGCTGCGTAGTCTATATGGAATATATCAGGCGAGTAAATTATCTTTGTTGTCTTTATTTTTAAAATTGGTCAATTATAAGGTGTTATATTTTAGTAGTAAAATCTGTATAGTATTCAGTAGTAGTTCAGTAGTTCGGGGCCTTACGGACAACTGCTATTGCGGCACCAAACTAACGTTAAATCCGCTCAGTTGGAAAATCACGCGAACGAAAACCTTAACGCGCCCAGATACGGTTTGCGGTCGCGTGATTTTCCAACGGAGCGGTTTTAACGTTAGTTTGGTGCCGCAATAGCAGTTGTCCGTAAGGCCCCAGTAGTATTCAGCAGTTAGTATTTAGTAGTATAGTATTCTGTGACGTCCACAGGAGAACATCTTGACGAAAAATACTGTACTGTGCCTGAATAACGATAATTAACTGACTTTTTGTTTAAAATTAAAGCCACAAGAATAACTCATAATCACACTAACATTTACTTCACAGCGAAAGTAACGGTGTTTCCTTGTTGATTTTGATAATAAGAAATATAATGTATCATGAGTAAGGACATTTGTGTTGGAAAAACTGGAATGTGACGTTAAAACCTCGGAGCGCAGCTGGTATTTACTGGATTGTTAAATATGCAGCATTACAATGAACGGTGGTCCTAAGCCGAAAGGAGGTCATTGTCCTCATAATTATGAACAACTTTTACCACGAAACCAATACTACAATCGCAAAAAAAACTGTTCCATACATTTAGGTGAGTGTCAATGACATTTTTAAACGATTTCAGAAGATGGGAGAAGTATATGTTACGTGAGGTCTTCGCCGATTGTGAACTGATTTTAATGGCTATTTTTAACCCCCGACGCAAACAGAAAGGTGTAATAACACCCCTCTGGGTGTTTAAACGTGTGTCTGTCTGTGGAATCGTAGCCATTGATTTAGAAAACCAAATTTTTTCATCGTAGCTCTCAAACAGGTGATTCGATTTGGATTTAGATTTTTTTTGGTGAAACATGACTCGATTGAGTCTTCTTAGCTATGATTTTAAAAAATCTGTTCAGCCGGTTGAGAATTGTCAGCTCTTTTAATAGGGGGTTTGAAAAACAATTTATAGGTACTTGAAAAAGGCTACCTCGAGTGTTCCCTTTTTTAATTTAATAAAATATTCAGCACCTCGGGGTGGGAAATTAGGGAATCCAGTTGAAAACGGGTTATAATATTTTTGTAAAAAAAATACTTGATCATTGGAACAGCTGTTTTTTTAGTGATTGCACGGTCGATATTATAGTAAAAGTTGTTTACAATAATGAGTTCAATGACTTCCTCTGGGCTCAGTACTACTGTTCCTGTACAGTTTTGGTCTCAGATATATATTATTACAATCCACAAGATACATTCCTCGGTGTGTGCAGGCAGTATGCATGACTGCGACCTTGACTGACGCAAGAATCCAAGATCGTAGCCAACAAACACACGCAAGTGAATTACTTAAACGTGCATCGTGCATTGCTCAACTTCCCGGGGGAGCTTCTTACCATATACTTAATTGCATTATTGCTTGCATTTTATAGGTAAAAATGACCTTATTAACGAATAAATTTTGTACGAAGATTCCTATTTCGGACCTATTATACTTGGTCCATGTTTTTTTAGCTCTGTAAGCTACATCATCTTAGGCCTTTTTTATCTTTAGCAGCGTCAGGATTTCGAGTAAAACTTGCTTTGGTGACTAAAAAGGCCGGGACCCGCAATGGTAAAAGCCAGTCGATGTATTTCGTCCAGTCCAGTCCAGTCGGGACACAGTGCAAGACTCATCGGCCCCATCTCGAACACGGAAAAGGGGTTGGAAGGCGCTCAGATCGTCACGCTAGTCTTCCGTAAATTTTTGAGACATTGTACTTTTATAAAAGTGTCCAAAGTATAATGTGTTACCTCGTACGCTGCTTCTTTTGCTCCCACTGCACCATGGAGGCGCGTACGGCGGCTAGCAGTTCTGCGTCATGGCGCTCGTCCTCTGCCTCCTGCGCCAGCGTAGCCGGCCGCCCCGCTCCGTGCCATGCTTCTAGCTCCGCATCTGGACACAAGCGTAACTCCTTAAATAACTTATTATTAATATTGTCACAAAAGAAATAATACTACAAGTATTGTACGTATTATCAACCATATTCAAGAAAAGGAGGTTCTAAATTGGACTGTTTCTACAAGCTTTTTTTAACTTGCCTTGTTAGTATGGGTCAAATCTTGCAACAGAATTTAAAAATAGTTATCCCCAACCGATTGAGCTGAAATGTTGCATACACGTTTAGTTTGGATGACAACGCATGGTTAGCCAATTGACGTAAAGATAAAGATAAATATTATTTATTTGCACAAAACACGAGTAAATCATACACACATTTAAAACGCATGCACAGTTTAAAATATTTGTTACTTTGTATCATGTTTTGCCTAGTTTATAGGCGTACAAATCTAGAGAGATGGTATAAAATTCCGTAAATATTATTTATATAAAAAAGTATTAATTTAAAAAAAATGTGCAAAAATGTCCCGAATATTTATTTTATTTAATTAACTGTCGAAACAATTTCAAATGTTTAGATATCATGATGTCATTCTTCTGTTAGATAGCCCGTTGGTCCAGTTGGTAGTAAACCTACCTTCTGAGCTTGAGGGCGTGGGTTCGTTTCCCACCTAGGACAAACATTCATGTGATGTGGATTCATGGATTCATGTGATTCATGTGATAAACACAAATTTATTCTATATCTGGGTGTTAATATCTATTTAAGTAAATATTTAAAACCATATATATGTATGTATATCAGCCTCTGGAAGACATTATAAGTACAGGGGCCTTACGGACAACTGCTATTACAGGCACCTAATCCGCTCAGTTGGAAAATTACGCGACCGCAAACCTTATCTGGGCGCGATAAGGTTTGCGGTCGCGTGATTTTCCAACTGAGCGGATTAGGTGCCTGTAATAGCAGTTGTCCGTAAGGCCCCAGTTTAGCGGTTCCCCCCATTAATAGCAGAATCAAAGGGCTCTTATAGTAAGAACTTAGCTACCTATACTCTTATTATTGTTCTATGTGGCTATGTACCTACCTATTCTATAAGACTAACTGTTAATTCACACGTAAAATTGTACAATGGCATTAAAAGCCAATAAACCAATATTGTCCATGAACAATGCCGAGCAGAGAGCTCAAACGTTTGTTAATGCAATATTGGGCAATTGGAATATAGCCTCTGACGGCGTTTTGCGCGCGGTGCATTTTAAAGAGCTGGGAAAGGAGCGCTTGATCGGTACCTATCAGGTAACCTGAATGCTGTCAGTCTCCGGGTGTCTCGCTTACTGTCTCCACTTTTTGCCTCACGTGACCTGGATATGTCCGCCGTTGTAGGGCAGTATGCAGCTCGAGGCCTACTACGGACGAAAGCAGGCCGCTCCCAGAGAACCATGAGAAACTCAACCAACCCAGTTCAATGACAAAGCTCGTGCCTTATAGAGGCGGGCGGAAGAAAATCGCTGACGACCATTAATTTAATACGGCTGATAAACTGACTCATTTCTGGGACGGCACATGGCATATTATGTTATTTTAATGAACCGGCTTGGTATTCAAGCCACGCGCGATGGCATGATACGGTGTTTTTTGTTTTGAGACAATAAGGTACTTAATTTTTGTGCTAAAGCCCGTGGTGTCACCAAGTTGCGTCAAGAATTCAGCTTTTTATTTTTTTTACGTAACAATGGCTCGTATGAGATGGTCCTCGCTAAAGTGGGATTTGTCAACACAAAGTAAAATTACGTAAGAAATACACATACATTGTGCTTTGTTTGTGTACTATATAACCGAGAAAGACATACATGTCTGTATGGACTTGAGTTGGGTAAGAGGCGCTGCCTAAATTATCAAGAGACTTATATGCAAGGTGCCAAATATGCGTGGAGCTGTTACCTAATCTCTAGTGACAACTTTCTTTATTCAGTTCTAGAATATTCTTACCGTGAATAATGAGTGCCATATTCTACACTATATAATAATAAGTATCGTAATAATAATATTTTAAGACAAAAAACAAAAACCGACTTCAAGACCTACATAGCTATAATATCTTATAATACCTACATGTTAAAACAGAGATTGAAAGTACTCATCAAAACTTTTGCTGAAGGGAACTACAAACCAAAATGTCATCTGTGTATATATTTTTGGTTTTTGTTTTTTTTTTCAATTGTTTTATATGGGACCAACTGTGAGGTGTGTCTTACCAAACAAAAAAATTATCATCAAAATCTATTCATAATTGGCGGAGTAATCGCAAAAAACATAGGTACAGTCGAATTGATAACGTCCTCCTTTCGTCGGTTAAAACACCTTGTCCTTGGGTAGTCCCTAGTCACTACAAGATCTTTAGCAGCTTAAGACTAAGTGCCTAAATAGAACAAGTATAAATTAAAAATTTATTTTAAAGTCCCCGATAAAAGAGCTCAAAATCTTTAAACGGCTGAACATATTCTTTTAAACAAAATACTATACCAAAATCGGTTCAGCCGTGTGGGAGCAAATATGCCACAGACAGATACACGCGTTAAACTTATAACACCCTCTTTTTGCGTCGGGGGTTAACAACTATCGATAGCAAAATTGCCCCACCGAACGGGGCAATTGTAGTCATTTGTTTTGTTATATTAGCAATAGTTGATTTTAAAAAACTGTAGGTAAAAGTTGACAAAGTCCCCGGAGTCCTTGAAGTTGCACAAGAAACAATAAATTATAAAAAAGATAAACAATATAAATTGAAAAAAAAAAAAAATTTTACGTCAAGTAACAAAATAAAAAAGGTATTCATCTTACTATTCAAGTTCTGGCGGTACAAAGTTTTGTGAAAAGTAGACCTTAACCTTCCCTAGATACGTATTGACGCTACAGATAACTAAATTACAGTATCACCTGTATCACACAACTCCAAGGACTACTTCCATGCACAACTCTGACTCTGACGTGCATGTACGCATACCTGATTATAACTTTTGAACGAACCGAATTGTATTGTACCAAAAGGTCTTGAGTTAGAGGCCAAGATCAATTTTGGGTCGCTCTGTTAGTTGAATAATAAGTGTTGGGAAAGGTAATCGTAGAACATACTATGGTGCAACTTTTGGCAAAACTAAACAATAGAATTCTTTCTCCGTACGTATGCACGTATGTTTTCTTTCACCGAAAAGCCAGTGGTATGAAAATCCATACATAAGCTCCAAAGAGCTCATTGGTACGGGCCCGGGGTTTGAACCTGCGACCTCACGCTTTCAAGTCTAGCGGTCTCCCAAATGGGCTACCACGGCTTTTTTAATTTTTTTCATCAATGTAAGGTTATTATTAGAATGTTTTTGAGGTCGTGGTAGACCACCAGGTAAACCTAGTATACTTACACTTAGCTACGACAAGCGAGAGAGCAGCGAGCAGCAGCGCGAGCGGACGCCAGCCGTGCGGGGCCATCCATGCGGCCCGGCATTCACGACAGCCTGCGGACAAAATCACCTTGTCACTATAATCTCATAATACATCAACAGCCTTACTTATAAACGTTACTTAAGTTAAGCAATGCTTAAAATTGTTCTGTTAACTTTTCGCTCACGGAAATTGTCACGTGGAAACGAGACAGAGCTATTTTAAACATTGCTTAACTTAAGTAACGTTTATAAGTAACGCAAGTGTATTAAGGTAACTTAATCATAATCATAGTAATTTTATTTATAAAGCCAATTTACAATCACGAATCTCGGTTTCTTCTAGGCAAGCGTGCTTCAGCGTAGACCGTATCATCGCTTAACATAAGGCGAGTTGGCGGTCAAACGCAAGCCTATTACTAAATAATAATAAATATAAGTCACTCTAAAAATACTACAAAGTACATTTAGCATATAAATTTAAAGAATTCATGGTAACTGTAGAAAGGTGGTCAACAAGCCAACGTTGTAGGCGTGATTTGAAACATTGCAGACTATAGGAGCTGCAGTGACATGTTCTGGGAGGTGGTTGTACACATCGGGGGCCATGACATGAAGTAAGTTTGGTCGACGGTCAGCGTTCGCTTGATTTCTTTTATTTACTTGTAATTAAACGCAGCGTAGACAGATATTGGCGTCGATTCTGGCATATCACTCACTAAACTAAACCAATCTGACTGGACTAAAATTATCTGCCTCTCCTTTAATTTTAATATCTGAGAAAAGGATAGCAACAATTTTAGAGCTGTCAAATTTAGTTTAGAGTACATCAGAATCGATGACATTAGCGTATTAGATTTAATCCGCAGGAGAGAGATCCGGTCGAGCAGTGGAAAAAGTAAACAATTTAATACTTGGATTTAATTTAAGGGTCAGAAAATCAACATTTTAAACTAATTAACACAAGATATTAGAGTTTCTTAAAATTAAGGTTAGGAGTTAATAACCCGCCGCCATTAAAAAACAAATTATATTACAATGCGTATTAATCACTTGGCAATGACTACCGGTTTCTTCTTGTACTTGCCTAATAAAACAATGGTTGGTGCGTCGCTGCAGACTTGCTAAGTACCTAATGATGTATCATTACAAGTTTCCTGGTCGCTCAACCCTAGTGGAGTTCCCATGAGACACTCACCGACGCTTTGTTGATGCTACACGCCGGATGATCATTCGAATACTAATTAAAACATAATTGATAATGAAATCGATTGACAAAGGCTAACTAGGTACAACCTACTGCTAAACTTCTGATCATACAACTATTACGTTTGTTTATTTGCGCATCTCCGAAACGTGTCTGGGTTTGAAATTAAGCAGACGATGTTCGCGGAACTCAGACCTGTTGTCACTTGTCGTATTTTAAAGGACAAAGAGACGCCAAAATTCTTGGGTTAAAGAAGTTTAATACTTTACATAATGTAATAAGTGGGTATGAACTATGCAATTTAACAGTTTCCATAAGCTGGTAAAATTTAATCGCATTTTTATCATTTACACTACCTGTAAAAACAAATACATACGCTATTTTTTGCGCTTAAATTTTAATGTAGGTACTTCCTTTGAGATGATCTCTACTTATTGCTTCCTATAGTTCATATTAAAAGTACCTAATAATCTAATGTTCCATATATGTTTACAGCAATCAAAGCAGTAAAGTATAATATATCAGTCTCTGGCAGCCATATCACAAGCTTTGCTTAGTTTGGGGTCAGATGACCGTGTGTACAAAGATGTCCCGAATATTTATTTATTTTATTTATTTTTATAATGCCCATGGTTACAATCGATGCAGTTCACTACACAATAGCAGCCTACCGTATCTACAAAGTTAGATAACAGAACAGACAAAATCAGAACATGCAATGATCCGTGAACTGCATACAAATTGTCGCAAAATTGACAAGGCTTCGTACATTGCAGACTACGATGCCAAATACTATGATTCATTACCGAGTTATTTTTGACTTATCTTTTAAGGTAGAGACATAAAGTTTATAGCAGCGAGCTGCGGTAGACCATGCAAATCATGATCATATCATCATACCTTCACTTTTCGGGTAACTATGACATTAAAAATTGCGACATTTGCAGTCAGACCGTGCAATTACAATTGTAGTTATGAAATTAGCCCTATAATTTGTATCATCAAAAATGTAGTGCTTAACCAAAACGGCGAGGCCGGCTCCTCCTATTAGAATATCATCGCATTTATCGCTTAAAATAACTGCAAGATTCATCGGCCTCGAGACTATGGAAATATTCACATAATTACCTCAATTAATTTTTCTTTGGAGCGAGTACGGATTGGCAATCAATTTCTGGGTCAGTGCAATTACAACTGCAGTTATCGAAAGCTGTTACTTTCTTTCGTTTCTTGTTAGAAACAATGTGTAATTATATGACTTTATATTCGTTTATTTTATGCGCTACTGTTGTGACCTACAGTTTAGTTCGGTGCCGGTTGTGGCAGTTGACCTGAACAGCTAAAGCAATATCGCCCTGATTCCACACTTGGCTGCGTATTTGGAATGGAAAGCCTGCAAAGTTACAAACCAATGCATATTTAAGTTAAAAAAATTGGTTAATTAGTAACTATATTGTACCAAAGATTATACTAACATTTTTTTGTTTTAATATTTACTTTACTTCATTAGAAATCAAAATGTTTCAAAACCAAAAGATTATTCAGTTCGGCAATATTTTGTAGCAAAGGCGTTTGAAGCACGCACGACATCATCCAATGCATTTTTCCCTGTATCATTAAATATTTTTGAGTTGTAGCTTGATGTTTAGGTAAAGCTTAACATTGTTAAAATAGTCGATTTCAGTCTTGTACACTCAACACATCACTGCCTTTGTGGTACATCCGTATGACTTTAATCTTTTGTAATAACCTAATAACTAGCTGTCAAATATCTCTCTCCTTCTAGTTGTGGCTCCGATAGATCGTGAAATAATTGTCTTATAAGTCTGTAACAACGTTTAAAATAAATAAATGATCAAGTTCAAGTACCTATTTTAATCGACCAACTCCACTGCTAGGTCTACGCAGACCACTGTCTGTGTGACCTATACTTTGCATCAAACATATCGAGCATGGAGATAAAATAAGACGTCTTCCTTGCATAGAACCAAGCTTAGAACTAAAGACCGGAACGTTGGCCTCCTGGCTGCGTAACTTAGGTCATACGGTACAGTCAGGTAGGTCAAGTTTGGCCCACCTATTCATCTTCGAGGTCATTTTCATTCGACCCACTGGTCGAGAGGGAACAATTAAAATGTGATTAAGTCCGCACCACAACATACCGGCGCTTGGCTTGTGGTTAGGTTGAGTGAATTTGCAATATTTTGAATCTATTCAACTGAATCGGTCACACATACGTATCCGATACGCCGTACGAGCTGAATAGTTGGTATCATATTAAAAAGTACTCTTTGGTTGGTATGGTTTCTTTTCTGTCTACTGTCAAGTTTTTCCGTATTTCAGTTCAGTAGGTACGGACTTTTGTCATTGGAGAGAATTTAAAGTAAAATATGCGGCCAACATCTGTGCGGCCAACGATCTATTACTTACTATACTACGTAGGTACGTAGGTATGTATGCGGCAATGACGTTTGTAAGATGAGATTGTATGTGTTCCTAGTAATATTTTTATTGCGCTGATTCTTTGTTTAGCTTAATCAAAATGTGTCTAGCGGTTTTAAAGTTATGAGTTCTTTTCCGAAATGGTCGTGTTTTTTTATTTTTTTTTTCTATAAGTACTCATATTATCGTATATCGTGAGAAACGAAGCCGGATCACCGTTGTTCGTCCATTTTGTGGGACGTTAAAAATATCTAAGAAAGAAGGATGAAAAACATACCCATTTTCCAATTGACGCCGCGCCATCTCCCTCGATAAAGACCATCATGTCGTCAAAATATTGCATTACATTATGAAAGAGTTACAGAACTTGTTTCAGGCGGTGTTTCAATTCGCGGCGGTGTCCACAAACCGGTACTGGTGTTATGTAAATGGCGCTCAGCTGAGACTTTCTTTTGTTAGCCGCAGCAATTAGCACACGAAATCGTATTTGAAACGGAGACGGCGCGGCGGTCGTGAATCCGAAAACTGAGTCGCAATTCACATTTTTCCTGACGTCGGATTAACTTTGATAAATCACGAACTCGACAGATTTGATAATGAGAAAACTGTCTAAATCGGTCATGATAAAATTTGTGAATAACCTTGAAGGTTTTCGGACAGTAACTAAATTTAAATAAGAAACAAATTACTCTCTTGCATTATTCTTCTACTTTTCTTTTTTTTTGCAGCGATTGTGATTCATAAAGGAAAGCAAAGCACCGAAAGCATGATGATACCAATTTTTTTTTGATAATTATTGTCTAATAGCGTCATAAATATGTACAACATACCTACCTACTTAATATTAAATTGTTTTGGTGTAAATATAAAAGCCACACCCACAAGATGGACAGACGACCTAAAAGAGACCGCAGGGAAACGCTGGATGCAGGCCGCTTCCAACCGGCCCTTTTGGAGATCGATGGGGGAGGCCTATGTCCAGCAGTGGACGTCCTACGGCTGAAATGATGATGATGATGATGATGAAATATAAAAGCGAAATAACACTTATTCAATCACTGACTGATTAATCACGAATTTCGAAAACTACTTGATTACGAAACTGTAATTTGGCAGGTAGATTCCTTATGGAGTGTAGAGGTCCGCTAAGAAAGGATTTTGCGAAAGATCTGAATTAAATGGAGGTATAAAGTTGACATTAAAAATTACGCGTAAGTACCTACTAAGTCGCGCGCAACAGCTACACTATTTCCATTCGTTTATTTACTCTGACAGCTGCAATAACATTGTAAAAAGCCGAATGAAAACTTTTATTTGAAGTATATCGCGTACTGCTACTAGGCTGTCTTACGTTCAAAAACCAAGCGAAAGTGATCAGAATTTGTAGTTTTCATTCAACTCTTTTCAACGTTATTGCAGCTGTCAGAACAAATAAATACTTGGATCGAGTTCAATCGTGCATAATTTGAATAACCTTAACTTCCGTACGGTAGTGCTTGTTTACAGAAATAAATGTCAATATTGAGCACATTGACCTACATTATAGGTACGCGAAACTCAATAACGTCTCTAAAACAGATTCTTCGATTAGAATACATTTTACCAATAACTTAGAGCCATAAACTTCGAACATTTCCAGACAACTCTATTTCACGGAGCGGGCAATACTTTCACTTGAATCTTATTTGACCTCAGAGAGTTCAGTTTGCTCTACCAAGAGCCAATAAAGCGTGAGAATTGAATTCACTCGATCTCCATTGCTTTTTCTGTTCGCCCAAGGGTCGATGTAATTGATACCAGCGCAGCGGTGTGCTTATAGAACGGAACAGGAAGGGGTATAATCGTATGATATAAGCTGATGATGTGTAAGAAGTGAAAGCGAGCGAAGCCTACGCAAACGGTGTTACGCTCTGCACTTTGACACCTCGTCTAATTTATAAAACAACATACATAACCCTTCTTTAATACATTAGTTATGTATGAGCAATTGCATGTAACTCTATAATGCTCCAGGTAAATAATGTGCAATTGTGCATCTATTGCCTAATATTTGATAACTATAACAGCGCCCCACCACTACACTATGTTATTGAACGTTTTCAACACCAGCACTGTCTATACTCCACAAGGAATATCTATCTACTTATCCGAAGGTTGTGCCTCTGTCTAATGTATTCTTCTAGTAATGTAATTTCTGTGGTGTCAATAAAATGTCATTGTATTGTATAATATGATACATAATATATATCCTATAATAACAAATTATAGGAGGCATGGTTTTCCGATACAAATAGTAGCCTACTTGCTAATCCAGAGTATAAGCTACTTCGTTTCAAAATTCTTTTCTGTGAGTTAGAAATACTTATGTGTACCTACTATATCGGACATTTTGTGAGGATTAGTGTTTCATAATATATTTTTTTTTTATTATAATACCAGAATAAACCTCTGTCCATCAGTGGACGTCCTACGGCTGAAATAATGATGATGATGATGATGATGACCAGAATAAATGGGAAAAGCTGTTTATTATGGTAATTATAAAAAAATATTTAAACCAAAATATGTTCTAAATATTTTGAAATGTTAACCTCTCAAAATGACCGAAGCACATTTTTATAAAGTATGCACAGTCATTTTATATCTATAAAAAAATCAAATACGCGAGCGTGTTCGCAGTGCCCGGTATTCAGGCCTTAAAAAGCAAAATCACGCTGTGAGTAAGCAAGAGAAATGGCATCATTTCAAGCTATAATACAACAAGCGTTATGCTACTCAGCGGAGCTTGACATTCAATAATTATGATTTACGAACCTACTATCATTGTTGGAAATAATTTATTAAAATGTGCAGAGATCAGACGATAGATGACAATAATCTATCTATCTATCTATCTATCTATATCTATATATATATATATATACATAAAAGCGAAATTCATCTACTCACTCACTCACTCATTAAACACGAAATCTCGAAAACTACTAGACCTACGAAGCTGAAATTTGGCAGGTAGATTCCTTATGGGGTGTAGAGATCCACTAAGAAAGAATTTTACGAAAGGGCCGAATTAAGGATGACAAAAGGCGGTTGAAAGTTTATATGAAAGTCTACGCGTACGAAGTCGCGGACAACAGCTAGTATATTATATAAATGAATCCCTGTTTACCTTGGTCACACCATAACTAGAGAATGACTTTACCGATTTCGATAAAAATAAGCGTATACAATACAATAGCATCAATTATCTAAATTTTCATTGAAATTATAGGAAACTAGCAGAATCCCGTGGCGTTACCGGCGATTTCCAGTTTTCCGCATTTTCTGTAGATAAAAGTACTCTATGTCTATCCTCATGATGAACACTATCATCCTACCAAATTTCGTTAGGATCCGGCGTTTAGTCGTGAAAAGTGATCAAACAAATAGACATAGCGACAGTTATCTTCTTTTTTATAATATTCAGTTCTGATGAATATTTTTATAGAAAAGACATCAACGCGTTCGCCCTTTTCTCAGCCGCTACGCAGCTACTCTAAACTATGTGTTATTAGGTATTTATAAATGTGTCTAGCTTTTTTGGGTTGTGTACAAATAAGTACAGCCTCCAACAGCTTTATCCACGTTTTCTACATTTTGGATGAATATTTTTCATAGAAACGCGTTCGCTCTTTTCTGCCGACGCTACGCAGCTACTCTAAACTATGGGTTAATGGTATTTATAAATTTATATAGTTTTTTTGGGTTGTGTACAAATAAGTACAGCCTCCAACAGCTTTATCCATGTTTTCTACCTTTTGGATGAATATTTTTCATAGAAAAGACATCAACGCGTTCGCCCTTTTCTGCAGACGCTACGCAGCTACTCTAAACTATGGGTTAATGGTATTTATAAATGTATCTAGCTTTTTGGGCTTTGTACTAATAAGTAAATCCTCCCACGGCTTTATTTACGTTTTCTACATTTCTGAACTCATTATCGATAGTTTGATTTAAATAAGTTACAAAAACAAGTAAAACATTGTTTTGGTGGAGGCAACTGGTCCGTAATGCCGCTAGCATTCTTGACAATCTTCCACCAAGCAAGAGGCTTAGATTACTTTACATTAAAGTTATAATATGATTATTTGCGGGATATTTACCGTGGTAACTTTAGTGAACAACCGTGATAGTTTAAAACAGTGTTTTAGTTGATATTAATTTTAGGTAGTTTTAAATTTCAATTTTACTTTTGATTATTTTCTTCAAAAACTTCAAAAACTTGCGAAAGACAGCCGTGGCTGGCGAGGGCAGCCTTAATCCACAGAATTGAGCCTTAATCTATATACTATGATTTTAGTCTGCTTTTGCTGTTGAGACGTTTACATTTGACTCTCTCGGTGGCCCAGTTAGTGAACCTGCCTTCTGCGCTTGAAGCCGTGGGTTCGATTCCCACCTAGAACAAACATTCATGTGATGTACATTTGTGTTTGTTCTATATCGGTGCTAATATCTTATTTGAGTATGTATTTAAAAATGTACATGTATGTATACCAGTCTCTGGCAGTCATAGTACAAGCTTTACTTAGTTTGGGATCAGATGACCGCGTATGCAAAAATGGCCCGAATATATCGGACTAAGATATACATGCAGCTGTTATTAAACAGGACTGTGGAGTCCGTAGGTTGTTCCATTACCTCGTCCATGGTGGACTTTCGTAAATCCTAATTGGTAACTGTATCACGTATAGGCAGTTTCAACATATTGGCATTCTACGGACGGTGCTATTGTACCTCTAAGCGTATTGCCTATAGGAATCAGCAAAAAATTAAAAACCAACAATGGTATTTTTGGATAGTCATTCTGCAAACGGTAAGCTGAACAAGAAATTATGTACCAAACCTCATTTCCATATTTTTGATTTTAAATGTTACCTATGAAATGTTACCCACATGAGAGGAGTATGCAGTCATTTTAATTTTTAGCACATAATGAAATTGTCATATTTTTTTATGTAATTTATTTTATTTTACTGATAAATGAGTAACTATTATTGATTAATGTAATTAGCTTAATGCCGTTTTCTATAATAATATTATGAAGAGGAAAGCTTAGAATAATGTAGTTATTCTAAGGAGGAAAGATTTTATTGATTGTTTCTTTGTTTGTTTGTTTGCATTGAATAGGCACCGAAACTACTGAACCTGTTTGAAAAATTCTTTCACTGTTGGGAATCTACACTATTCCCGGGTGACATAGGCTATAATCTATACCTGTGCGAAGCTGGGGCGGACCGCTAGTAATTAATAAATGAAATTTGTTTTTTTCTTATATTCCCACTTCAAGGGAGCCAGTTGCCATTTCGTATTTTTGATAAGGTCACCCTTCCCAATTACCATCTCTGAACGTACATTCATCTATAGACATGCATAACACAACGCCCTCTTTTGGCTTCGCCATTGTCGGGTAAAGTGATACAGTAAAGAAAAATAAATAAAAATGTATATTCATATTTCGTTTATTGCGTATAATATGGGTACATAATCGACCTTTCGGCATGCAAACAAATTTAAGGACCTAAGGAAAATGTATGTATGTCAACAATACATTTTGGCAAATGATTATAAATCATAGGTAGCATACACACTACACCATTATTTAGTAATGCTGTCTGATTTATGGGAATATTGACTTTTTGTTTATGTCGTTTAGATGTTAAATTACTGTACAAATTTGAATTATTACGTACAAACATCACACACTCATAAATGCAGGGCATATAGACAGGGAAGGGTTAAGATTTTTAAACTTTGGAAGTGTGGCTTACAAGTTTCTCTTTGTCGCAATTTACAAATAGCCCTAACACATTTTTTCTGCGCTTTAAAAGCATCTTCATTTTTGGTACTGTTACCCCAAAACATTATACCATACCTAAGCAATGAGGAGACATAGCCGTTGTACGCTGCAAGGACTGTAGCCCTACTGACGGTTTTAGAGAGCATGTACAATGCATAAGAGTATTGGTTTATTTTATTTATCAGATTTCCTACATGATTCTTCCAATTTAAATGGCAGTCAATATTTAGGCCTAAGAACTTAGTAGTAACTATAGGCTCTACAATATGTCCAGAATAATTAATGTCCAAATTATTTAATTTATTAACTCTATTTCGGAATGTCATTATATGTGTCTTATTTAAATGAATTTTTAAATTGTTTAATGTCAACCATTGAATAATATTATTAAGTGTCATATTTATTTCATTTTGCATTTTGGAACTGTCCCTTCCGGTAAACAGTACAGTACTGTCGTCTGCGAAAAGAATTGTAGGATGATCCGTCGTAGCCTTAGGAAGATCATTAATATAAATGATAAATAAAAGCGGACCAAGCACACTTCCTTGTGGCACACATACTTTACTGTTTTGTAGTCAGAAGAGTGAGTGATCTCTTTTTTTAATGTTGGACAAATCTTACTTACCTGTGTACATTGTTGTCGATTAGACAGATATGATATTATGAGGTCATGGATGTTACCTCTGATACTATACTTTTGTAGTTTATCTAATAGCACAGAGTGATCCACGAAATCAAAGGCCTTTGTTAAGTCCATGTATAGCGCACAGGCGGGCACTTTATGTCCAAACTTGTCATTATAACTTCCAGAAACCTATAAATTGCTTGGTTTATAGTTTTATTTTTCCGAAACCCTATTTGTTCCTGCGCAAATAAATTATTTTGTTCAAAGAAATTAGAGATGCTGTTATAGATAACTTTTTCGAAAACCTTTGACAGAACTGGGACTAAGGCTATTGGTCTGTAGGAACCCATGTCATGTTTATCATTTTTCTTGAAGAGGGGCTTAATAATAGTTTTTTTAAGCTTTTCAGGAAAAACGCCATTGGAAATACATAAATTTATAATATGACTTTTATTCAAGTTTTACTTACTTATTTTTGAACTCTATTATAAAATAATAATAATAATATGACTCAATATATGCGATACTGTACTCGCGACGTGTTTGATGTTTTAAAGGCCAAAACGGGCATAAAAAGCGGGCCGAAACCAGTTTTTTCATGCGGGCCAAAACTCTAGTGGACGAATCGGGCATAAATGGACGTCAGTGGTAGGTATGTGAAAATGAAAATGTAAAATGTATTTTTTTTTAAAATATTGTTAGAAGTTTATTGGTTAGAATTTTTTATTGTAAAATCAAACTGATTTCCTATTGTTCCTATTTTATGTATGTACCGTATGTGCATTCGAATGTGTAACCTGCTTTTTGGTGCTATTGTATTACCCGTGTAAGAAATACATCAATAGCTACATTCTAAATCTAAAGTATTGAATATCTATCACACGAGTTTTTGGAGCATTCAAATCTACTGTGTGAATGCCCTTGCTAAGTGAAGGGCCATGTACCTTTTATACAGGGTTATTTTTAATGGACCGAAAACCTTTCGCAGGCAGCTTTCCTACTACACAACTTTTGTGACTGGTGACAGGAACGCTGGCGCCTACTTTGGTCAAAAAATTTGTATTGCCATTCAACGTGACAATGTTGCCATCATATTAGCCACTTTTCCTTCCACCAAGGGGCTTTCAGATTAGCTTTTTTATTGTTTAGTTAAGTGTATATTAATTATTGAGTTTGCAATTTACCGTAAAACCAACCTATAAAAATAATACCATGCGCTACTTTGTTCTATGATTTTCAATAATTCGGTTTTTTTTCCTCTTTTCCATGTATAAAACTGTTTAAATTAAGGCTCTTAAAATTAAATGGATATAACTTTACGCTGTCTAATCGTTGGTCGTGTGAGTCGTGTCCAATGAAAAGGAACGAAAGGAGCGCTGGCCTGGATGAAGCTTGAAGCGACTCTTGTACCTATATAATACAGATGCATACATGAACTTTTGAATGTTTTGTGTATGTATTACGTTTTTATGACATGTCATGAAACTAAAACTGTTATGTATCACGTTTTTTTTACTCGACTGCCCAAAAAGGAGGTTAATGTTTTCGGTCAAATGTATGTGTTTGTTTGTATGTATTTTTTTTTAGTTTCTACATTACTTCTTATACAACGATGGTTGGATGGTTTTCTAAATCAACATCTTATAGCCTTAAACGGCTTTACCGAGTTCGACCAGTAAGGTGCTGTTGTGTTCCTTTTTATGATCGGAGTATCATAAACTTTTAGCAGTCGGTTTTTTACCAGAGTATCATCATCATAGTTATTTTATTCTTTTAATAATGGCCTGGTTGAGGTTACATAATTCAATATCGATATTGTTAAGTATGATGTAGGGAAGCGGCCGCAAGTGATTATTGGTACCTATACTAAAAATAACCCTGTATAAAAGAGCTTAAATAGCTTACTCCTTAGATTATTTACTTACTATATATACTATTTCACTCCTATTGTGATATTGGTAAGTTTCAATCAAAGAATCCATCCAACGTTGTTTGTTCCATTATAGCAGAAAAATAGCGAACCTTGATGTAGTTTTAGGTCATTTGAAAGGTCTCAAAAGCTACAGCATTAAGCGGTAAAGCCACAAGATATACATAACGCGGAAAGTCCATCTCGCCTGGCTTGCCTTTTGCACGCGACGACCTATAAAGTTATTCAGCAATGACTTCCAGTAGTAGTTTTCATTGAAGTAACGTAATTAGACTAGATGGCCATGGTTAACTCGTTTATAATGATATCATGCTTGTAAGTTATTGATTATAACAGTGTACTTATTTTTTAGTTGCCTTCCTTTTCCTTCAAAACTAGTTTGTGTTTAGCTTTTGACTTTAAGTAATTAAAATTAGGAAACTTTGTTGTCCTTCTCGGGCTCATGCGCATCACATCTTATTTGTCAGTTAGGGGAGTATACAACGTGTACAAACGTTCTTTTACAACGTGCTAAAGAGGCACCGGTGCTATGGAGATCTCGGTGTTCTGTTAGGCACAAAGGTAGGCCACCGAGGAGGTTTTAGTAGGAGCAATCGTACCCCCATACAGCTGGATTTCTTTATAAAGTATCCCCTCTTTGATTCTGATTTAAAAGTGAGATCTACCTATATACCTACTAAAACTGTGCATCATTAACTATAGAAGCTATAAGGTTCTAAAAAAGGACAGATGGACAGACTGACTGACGGGCAGAACGAACTACGGAACTTGTACTACGGAACCCTAAAAATCGTGGTACCTGTAGGATAATGAGTGAAACCGTTGAGCGCTGCTAGTAGTCTTTAAATATAAGTTCTGTAATAAGTTATACACGTTGCTAGGCCCAGTGATGACGTTAGAGTAAGGTTTTGACAGACCGGTGGCCGAGGCAAGGTAAGCCGAATGTTGGTCTTCCAGCTGCAAGATGGGTCGATTATATTGTAACCATTGCGCGTTGAATCTGGAATCGATTAGCACAGGACCGAGGCAGATGTCATAACAAGAGAGAGGTCTATAGTCATACACTAGTGGGTTAAGGAAGCCTGTGGAAGCTGATCATGAACTGAATAGTCTTACTGACATAATTATGAAATTGGTAGCTTTAACAAAGGAAGATCTGAAATAGCAACAAGACATGTTTGTTTTTGATTGCGCTTGTAGGGAGTTCGAATGTATTCCTCAAGATAGGTAGGTACTAGGTACTAAAAGCTCGCAGTCCACAAAACCAGTTGGCTGTAAGTACAGGAAATTCGTGCCGTGGGAGCCTGTCGCCGATTGTTCCTTCCCTGACAATAGTCATGAACATGACTCAAGGTTAGGTTAAAATCTCTTTATCTGCGCCTTTCATCGAGAGATTCGAGAGTCATTTCTCTTACCCTGATTTCATGTGAATATGCAGATTTTGACAGTCTGCTCTTAAAATAACTAGATGTCCAGTCTTAACTCTCTGGTAACGAAGTTGTTGAAATGATAACAGTAGATAACCGTTTAATCAATACTTGCTGGTGAGTATTATATTATTTGTTCATGTTGTTTAGTAGTTTACATACAGTCTGCATGCACGTGAAATGAGTAAATGCATATTGTTATATTTTACAAAAAGAATCGCACTAAGTAGAGTTTAGTAGTCTTTAGACAATGATAACAAGCAAGAACCTTCATTTTGACCAACAATTTTTTTTTTTTTATTGAATAGTATTCTTTGTGGTCATTCACTTTGCTTGATGTTAAGCGATGATGCGGTCTTTTTATTATTATTAAGTAACAGGCTTGCAATTCACCACCACCTAGCCTGATGTCCAAAATGGAGCACGCTTTCCTAGATGAAACTGATTCACTCCCTACTTGAAGACATCCAGATTATAACTATCAGGAACACCCATTCAAGTAGCGCATTCGTTCGGGTTTAGTACTACGTATGGAAGTAGCTTATACACCCTGGATTAAAATATGGATAAATTTTTTATCTAGAAAAAAATAATACCGTTCCTGTAGGATAGCGGGTGAAACCGCGGGCTACAGCTAAAACGTTATTTATTTTAGTATTACAATAGGTAGTAACAAAAATGGAAACCTGTGTTGCATTTTATGTACATCTATATGTTATTGTTTTTACTACCTACCGTAAGGTTGCTTATTTATACTAGTTCTTGTTGTAGTTGTTACTATCAGGAAATTACGAATTACATCTAAGCAAGAACATACAAACGCATTGCATTTAACTTCTTCCGGTCACAAGATGCTTATAATAATTTAAAAAAAAGATTTTACGCGTTAATAAGTTTCACGATCTATGTCTTTTTGGTTACATGGTTACAAACGTGTTAGTAGTTACATTGTAAATGAAACTCGGGAAGACAACGTCGTGGTACTCGGTGTGCCTTGAGCCATTATGTAGAGGGAAGGAGCTCCGAGCATTTCCCGGCAACATGCTGGTGCTACCTATATATCTTTCTCTTTCTGGTATATTATTAATTTAAATAGCGTAAAAAACTTTCATATCGTGAATTATATATTTCTATAAAACTGTTTTCTGATGAAGGATAATCATCATTTAAATTTGCTTGCAGAGGTTTTGTTTTTACATTATTTCGTAATTTTAAAGATTACGAATTACTTACTGAAAAAAAAAAACAACTAATAAAAAATTGTATTACGATATATTGTAACTACGTATCCTTCTTAGATTTAAGTAATAAATAAATAAATTCTAAATAATGGTTTTAATCTAAAGACTGACATAAAGAGTAAATCTTTATAATGAAAAGTCTACTTTTACCTTACTTACTTTACAAAGATATAAATGTTTAAACATAGGCACTGTAAAATGTACCTATGTACCTATTATGTACTACATTATTTACTCGTTGTATCCATAGATAACTTAGCATTTATTAGCTATGCGACACCTATTACCTGTTCACTGCTTATTGATACATTTTTATTGCATAAGGTACCTAGTACTAGAATAGGTTACTTATAAGATTCTTTAAAGTCCATTTTCATTACTAATGCTAAAAAATGGTACACACCTTACAGTTAGTCCAATTCCACTGGTACGAAACTTGCAAAAATGCGCTGTTTTATTACGTTAGTACACTGGCAACAAGTTCAAACCAACTTTCTAATTTAACTACACAGCACAGATAGCTCGAGATGCGGCCGTTTCACACGAAATTCCAATTTTGAGATCCTATAATTTCAATCACAGATCTGTGGAACCGTGGATCGGTTTCACGTGGTAAAGTATATGAGAACGAACGAGACGCGCGCGTTTTCCAGCGGCAAAGCAACGACTGCGCGCGCGCGGTACTCCAAGAGAAACTCAGAGAAAAGTGGCGTCCCCCAGCCGTAGAAGCAGCGGTTACATCAATGTTGATGGTTGCTGCCGAGACAGTTTTTGCTAACTTATAAATTAGATTATCTTGACAATTGCGTCACTTCATCTTCCGCTTTCCGGTATATAAGCAAGCTTTGTTTTTCAGGTAAATACCTGAAAAATCTTGTTAAAACCAACCGTTGTTTAGTTGATTCGTTGCGTTCACAATATATTTCCTGACCATGTATTTCAACATATTCCAGCCAGCCATCACATTCAGAACCAAAGTTTGTCAATGTTCTTTCACGAGTTAGAAACAGGTGTCATCATCAGCCTTAAATAACCCACGGTTCTGACTGCGTCATTCCCATGAATTGATTTTGGAAAACCAGCAATAGTGCTCTACTTAGATACAAGTAGCATTCAGTCTGAATCTAAAGTCTTGTTAAAATTACCTATATAGTAGTAGGTATAGATCGTAGGTCTAGTACTCAGATCAGACAAACAACGAAGCCTTAGTACAATTTTATTATCGCTCTTGTTTAAATGTCTCCATGTTTTCCCACTTTTTTCATTATACCGATAAACTGCTCATCGCAAAAACTGTAAGTACGCCACACTTACTCATTTTTTCACGCTCACTAACTGACTTGCAATAGACTAACTAATAGTCCATATGAAAAAAAGGGTGGCAAGGCCGTCTGCAAGGTAAGTTAGACTAATGTATCAAGTCTGAGTTAGATCAGATGCGTTCGCACCCGCCATGCAACCTTACCATATCCCTCCTTTTTGTCTGATCTGAGGTAGAGTTTGTATACAACCTATGATGATCTTTCCTCAGCAAACTCAGTCTATATTCATTGTTATTTCACAGTGATTTACACTGATTGTTGCCAATTCCACAGCATGACGGAACATCCTTTTTAAGCAGTCTGACCTCATGCCATCTTTTTATTAAATTTCGAGGTTAAGAATGTTCACAGAACAGTCATAAAAAGAGAAAAAAAAAAGGTTTAAAAAATGCTCATTATAAAATTGTTTAAGGATTTTCTTGCCTGAATACAAATAAACCAGCCAAGTCTAAGTCGGTGTAAGTCGCACACTGAGGGTTCCGTACCACCACAAAATACAAGAAGTGCAACAAGACAGGCGTGATGCTTTATTTATTATAGGTATACATATTTTTTTGTTTTTGTGATGTTTTACCTATCCAAGTACCGACCGCGCCTGACGTTGCTTAACATGTTGGTGAACAAAAATGTGTTACCGACTCGCACTTGGCCATTATTTATTATAATTGTTGTTTTACTATAGAGTGTGTACTGTGTACTAAAATCATGCCAAGTTTGACGCAAGTTTGACCGTTTTAGCAAATACAAAAATACCTACGTTAAAAAACGCTTTTTGTATGAGGAGTATTGAGGAGTATAAGTATAGTACTTTTTATTTTAATATATATATATAGAGTTGTATAAAATATACATATAGAGTTTTAAATGTTTATCGGGATTTATCACGCATTATTGTGTTCAAATCGCGAAAGTTTAAAAACGATTATAGGTATATAGAGTTGCTACGAGTAAATGGGCAGCTATTATCGTTAGGTTGACTTGACGGGTCATCATCATCATCAGCCTGTAAACGTCCACTGCTGAACAAAGGCCTCCCTCGTAGAGAGGGGTGTTGCCATAATCCCCACGCTTGGCAGGCGGCTTGGGGATCGCAGTACGTTCACCGTGTACTAATAGGACGCTGCTGCCCATCCTCCGGTGGTTCTGGTCGCAGTTTTAGGACATACCCGGGACTTGACGGGTAATTTATTGTAATTAGTTTTATTGTTTAGCATACACGATGCAAAATACTAGGTACATGTCATATTTAGAGATAAAATGTGGTCAGTGTTATGTAAGAATGCCGTAATACATTGGAATAATAACACATATATACTTAAGTAACTAGGTACGTATGCATGCAGTTGTCTTCCACTCCACTTCATCCACTTGTTTAATTCTAGTTCTAATTCTGGTCTCTAAAAACAAATGTGTAGATAAGACTTGAACTAGAATTACTCCAACTAATTATAGTAGAACGGATGTCCACCCAAATTGCCTGACTTTGATATGAAGGTGGAGGTACCAATAATTAATTAATAGTAAAAAACATTTTAAAAAACAAGCTTTTATTATATACTCTAAATTAGAATGGGTTATCATAATTGAATGCGTTTACAACATTTCATGTCTGTGTTGACCGTTGAAGAGTTATTTTATCTGGAGCTAATCTTGGAAGTCGATTCAGGCCATGCTTATCATAAAATGCATTGTCATCGGAACTAAACCAACATGTAAAAATTCAACTCCGTAGCAAGAGGAAGTGGCGCTAATTCAGTTTGCAAGATTTGACCTAAAATAACACAAGTACCTACATACACACATTGCAAGTTAATAAAAAGCTTACAAATAGTACCTATCTGCCATTAATAGACCGTTCGCTATCGACTGATGATGCACTCAAGTATCCAAAAGTAATAAAAAATCCTGTTTTCATTCTTGTTAGTTTTTCTAATGTTCAGTATAAAGTCCAGGTGAGCTGTGGTCAAACGCCTAGTCTGTCAATGAAACAAAAGAAAACAAAACACACAAAACAAAACAAAATAAAAATACTATGTTTTCACTCAGCTTTTTGTAATTTACTGCAGTTAACAGCGATCATCCGAGATATATCTACATAGAGCCTTGTCCATTCGCTAACGGATTATCTAAGTAATTATCGTTTTACATCAGGCGAGCTGACGGTCAAACGCAATCCCATTTAAGTAATAAAAAATAAAAAATAAATTATTATCTACAGATAAGTAAGTTTAGATTTTCTATCTACAGTTAAGTAGATTTAGTCTACAGGCAATTTATTAATAAGACCAAATTAGCACATGGCCGAGGCAGACACAGCAAGAGAGAGACCTGTAAATAGCCAGCAGTGGGCTAAAGAAGGCTATGGACGAAGTAAATTTAAAATTATTATAAACAAGTAAATTTAGATTTATTATCTACAGAACTTGATAACCGCAAGGTGCAGCTGGTAAAGTACCTACTCAATTATATAAATCGATTAATTTTTCTAGCGCAAGTGCTAAATATTAATTAAACAAAGCATCAGGTGTAAGTTAATTATCCTTACGAAACCTATTTACGGTCGTTGAATTGCATTGCAGTGGAGCGTGTTTTGCAATGCAACGATCGACTATTGGTGTAGTAACCGTTTATCGACGTCGAATCTACTAGAAATTATTATGAAATGCTAGATATCTCAAAACTTGAAATTAACATTGATTTCACGCATACTTTATTGTTATTGATTTTACATAGGCACATTTATCAGATTCAGTCTATGGATCTCTGGGACATAACGTTGTCATACTCACATACTTTTAGGGTTCCGTACCCAAAGGGTAAAAACGGGATCCTATTACTATAATTATGACCGATTATAAAATTTTCATTTATAGGACGAAAGTGCTCATGAAATATAAATTTTCAGCGTACCTACACAAGAGTTATTATTATTTTATCTTATTTTCACTTCCACAATGTACATTCTAAATTCGAACCACCAAACTTTTCTCCTAACGTACGTTGCAGCTGCAGGCAGCAGGCTGCAGCGTTGCTCCGTTGCGCAACGACTTTCACCGTCCCTATAGTGGCGCTAACAACACGCGAACACCGTCTACGCTGAGCCGTCACCAGTATTCGCAGTGACAGTGAACAAGACTACAAGAATTTTGTTTCTCAAGAAATCAGTTAGTATTTTTGAAAACATTCTACTTTTATGATCATCATCATCAGCCAGAAGACGTCCACTGCTAAACATAGGCCTCCCCCTTTAACCTTCACACTGAACGAAAGCCTGCCATCTGCGTCCACTGGATGCCCGCGACTCTCACAATGTCAAGTTTCGGAAATATAATTACTACCAGACCAAAAATTCATAGGTAATATAGCATTCCTTAGCTTTAATTGTTAATTGCTGGATGACTATTCGTATCGTACTAAGTACTGGCACAGCCCACAGGGGTCGGACCCGTGCTCCACCTAAGTTCTCCACCGACTGAAGCACGGGGTACTTACACGCCCTCGTGCTCCAACTACCAGTAATTACACTAATGTATACGTAAGTACAGTTTAGCACAGGGATTTGCTGGGTCCTCCCTCAGGGCCAGTTAAATTGGCAAATCGAATAAAAATACCTCGTACACGAAAGAAGAATTTAGCCTAACCTAATAAATTACATAAAAGAGAAAACTAACCTAACCTGAAACAAAAATGAATTAATTCTCAAACAAAAAATTCGTTACATCTTTTTTTTTTTGCTGGTCATTCTTCAGAAAAACAATTTTGAAGATGAACTTCCGCAAATCAATCAAAAACTGTTTTGTAAAAGCCCCAATCGCATGACCAACGATACTGTTTCATGGTCCATCGATGCCAGGTTCCGTCAGTAGTGCTGTGACGCAGACTGCGTTACGTTGATGTTTTGTGTATTTAGTCCAGAATGAGGAAATTGAAAGTTGGGTTACGCTTTATTATCCAATCGTAGATGCGTTAAATATACCTAGAAGGCTGCAAAAATTATAGCGGAAGTCTTAAAAAACCTCAGTAGCCTTTCCTTATCACGTAACCTACCGTCACAATCAATCACACTTGACACTGATCAGTGTGATTGATCAAATCAGTTTGTTTGTATAATGGTTTGTCACTGTTACCTTTTCACGATAAAGCGCCTGGCAATGGAAAGAGCTATGCTTGGAGTTACTTTGCGTGATAGAATCCGGAACGTGGATATTCGCTAAAGAACGATGTCAAAGTCACTGACATAGCTATTAAAATTTGCAAGTTGAAGTGGCAAGGGGCAGACCACATCGCTCGAAGAACCGATAACCGATGGGGAAGAAAGTTTCTTGAGTGAAGACTACGAACAGGAAGGCGCAGCGTAGGTAGGCCTGTTTCCAGTGGATGCTGATGGCAGGCTGTCGTTCAGTATGGAGGCTTAAGGGGGAGGCCTATGTTCAGCAGCGGACGTCTTCTGGCTGATGATGCTTATGATGACTGCAATGGAAGTGGGCAGGCCCGTTATTCCATTACCTAATTGAAGATGAAGACAATGAAAAAAGTAAAAGGATGCGGTGACGTCAACCGGATTTCGGTCACCTCTCATAACACAATAGTTCCAATTTTACAACCTCCGGTTAGGCTCGCACCTCCTTACTCGAGTGTACCTAAATGTTTCGGGAAATTCAAGCTGTGAAACTTCATTCCGGCGATATATTTGGGTCTCGCCACTAGATCAGACAATGTGTCTGTGTTTCACCCACTTTTTTCACTATAAGTAGGTATTGATCTAGAATAGGTACAAAAAATTCGTTTACTATACCGCTAAACCACTGACCTTTTCCCATTTTCCAACATCTGTCCCAGTTTTAGCAATTTTGGTAATTCTAGATTGAGTTTGTCTACTTCCATGGTTAGTTTAAAATTATAGAAATGGTGTCATATCAAAATTGAATGTTTTATCTAGGAAACCGTAAAGACTGAAATACGATTAAGGACATTTCTCTCGATAGAAAAAATAAATGACAGTAACACTGATTTGCGCTTTTCTCTTTGTCTTTTTGGATTTATTCACCTATTTACTAAATGATGTCTACGATATCTTAATCTACAGATTTCATAATTTTGAAGGGAACCGTAAAGGTACATTTTACATTACAGGCTACAGCTGTAGGGTAAAACCGGGACAGTTGCTACAGAGGGATAAGTAATGAAGAAAGAAAATGGGCCCATTTTCAAAAAACCTATTTTCCGATTACCGCAAGTAAGAAAGATTACGGTATGTATTTACTGTTGTATAACTTTGTAAGTAGTAGTAATTTCTGTTCTAATTTTGTTCATATATATAGATGCTCTACACCTAGCTGTCAATAGTAGAATTTTTGTATTTGTTTAGTTTAAAAATAAAAAAACATCTATCCTTACCAAAAACGATAGTCACCTAAATTTTTCGGGGTATAGGTGCCCTTTAGGGTATTTTACGCCATACCGCTATGACTACACTTTTTGAAAAATTAAATTAAAAGTAGCGAAATGCACGATTGTGTGTAAGCGCTATGGTTTTGCTTCACTAAATGCGACTTTAATACAATATATTAATAAGCCATATTAATAGATCATCCGTAGTAACAAGCGTTGCTTAAAAGTGGGAAAACCTCGCAAAAACTGTACCTAAGTACGGCACACAATTTTTTCCAAAAACACTAAGAAACTTGTAGCGACTCTAATGAATTAACCAATAGTGCAAAAAAAAGGCAGCATGGCAGTGTGCAGAGCACGTACGACTAAAAGCATGAAATTAAGCATTAAATAAAAAAAAGCATTTAGGCACCTGCCACGCCACCTTACCATAATATCTCTATTGTTTGTCTGATCCAAAATTCTCATGAGTAAGCGCAGTGGAAATGTTGACATTTTAAATTGTCTTATATAAAAATTGAATAACGTACGTACCTACTAGCCGTGTTAAGTAGGTAGTATCTTTGGTCGAATTTCGAGGCTATTGTTCACCCTAATTTTTCCGTTTCAGTAAAAAAGCTCACCAAAGAAAAATAAAATATCGTTTAAAGTCACCGAACCAAAGAGTTTCGAGTTCTGTGGGCGAAGTACGAATATTTACGTGTTTAAATACGATCGATTTCCAAACATATTTTAATTCAGATATTCAATATATGTGTAGAGTTCGATTTTATTGGATACCACTGAATTGCGTCATTGAGGTCTACTACGTAGGTACTTAGTGTAAGCCTATACCTATAGACTCATAGAAATGCAGAACTAGCCTTTTTGATGGCACTGCCTGGCGTGGCGGAGACTGTTTTCTAAAAGCTCTACGACAAATACAAAATACTTGCCAAAACTTGCTCTACTCTCAGGAAAAAATACATTGATATAATAAATATCATCTGAGAGCATAACTTGCCCTTTTTGATATTTCCTAATCATCAGTCTAGCAAGGTAGGTATAGGTATATGTCGATAGGTAGGTAGACCTCAAAGACGCAATTCATTGGTATCCAATAAAACATAGGTAAGTACCGAATGCAATACAAATATGTGGTAAAGGGTGGTTGTTTTGTGTTTTCAGTCTGACTACAGCGTCATAATGGTATCAAATAATTTTGCTCTCTTCAAAGAATCGTAGTACAGTCGATGGCTCTCTTTGATTATGTATGTATAATGTATATCATCAAATTTTGCTCTAAGCTCTACCGGAATTTCTAACACACAAAATTTTAACTCTACAATTAAAGTTTGATAAGCGCCATCTGTAGTGTAGTAGCTGAGGTAAAAAAAATTGTACAACTGCTTTGACAGCGACATCTAGTAAAAATCAGTAGTTAATTACAGTTTGTGATAGATGTCGCTACAAGTTTTGCTCTTAAACTTTCTTTGTATTTTCTAAAAATAACACCAGAGTTCGTTCCAAGCGCTATATTTAGTTTTTAGACATTTGACAAAAAAGATGGCAGCGACTGCCGATTGCTGTCCTTCGGATTTATTGCGAAAATGGCGCATTATGTGATATTTTCACATAAAAATATAATTATAAGTGAAAAATTGTGTAGTGCTGCTTTGTGATGGTGTGTTATTTTACATGAATGACAGTGTACTCGTGTGTAAATAGGACTACAACTTTCTTGGATATTGGATTACACATTAAATAAAGGTATTTATACCTCCTACGCATGAATTGTTACATTTATAAGATATTCTCTGTAAAGACTATCGTTTAGACTATCGTTATCCATAGCCAAGTGTACAATAGGGCTCAAATATTACATAAGAATACGAAGATATCAGAGTGTGTTGGTACTCGTATGATTTGGTGGCTAAGTTTATAGGTATTTTTTGGAGCTTATTCTAATTTATATAGTTCCTGGAAGTGATAGTACGTGCGCTACTTTCAGTTTGTATGTGGCCGGTGCGCGAGACGCGTACACTCACTATGTTCGGAGGCTGCATGACATCAGCTCGATCCACCGACTGCCTGCTGTAAACTTAGCTCTGTATGATTCATGTAGAATGCCGCCTCTATACTCTCTGCTCTAAGGTGTAATTCTTGCAAAAAAATATTATAAACACTGGGAAAACGTAAACATTGAAATCTCTTGTTATTTTATGAAAAATTGGTTAATTGGTAAAATTGGTGGCTACCTACAATGAAATAATTAACAAAATATCCATTTAGCAAATCAATGTAGGTAGATAACTTAGGCTAAAGAAATTTCGAACTCGTTTTAAGTAACCAAGTATTTTCAATGTTTACAAATTTGTCGATCAGATTTTTAAGAAAAAATTCTATAAATGCTTGCTTGGCTTCATCTATTGGCAAGTAAATATAAGAATGTTTTAAACTGTCAAGCATAGGAACTGTCTTCATAAATAATTGAATTCTTCCTGCCAGAGTGCTTGGCTTGGCTTGAAAAGGCAACACCGCATCATAAATATTCCAAAACCCATACGGAGAGCTTATTGTGCGAACTGCTAGACAGTAGAATGCTGTTGAATGCTGCTTTAATGTTATTTTTATTTAATCATATGCTTGCCTTTGACCGCCAGCTCACCTGATGTTAAGCAATGTTAGAGTCAATCATAAAGCACGAATCTTGCTTAGAAAAAACCGATTCACTTGCGATTTGAAGACACCCAGATTGTAACTATCGGGAAACACCCATTCAGACTGCATATTCCACAGACCAGCAATTTGCACAATAAAAGTGTAATCAAATCACAATTCCTTGCAAGTGTGCTCTATTGTAGACATCATCGCTTAACATTAGGCAAAGTGGCAGTCAAGTGCAAGTCTATTGAGAGGTTGAGCCTAACTCTCCTTGATGCCTACTGCACAAAAAAATTGAATCAGTGCTTTGTTTGGGCTTTCGGAATATTAACTATGAAACAGTGTTGCCTTTTCATTCCACCCTGACAGTCTGATAGAAAAATGGGCAGGAGGGAAATAGTGATAGAATCAAAGGCACACAGTACCTATAATTACCCAGCAGTTCTGATTTCAGACTGATATTTTTTTTTCTTATAACAGTTACATGCAATGAGGCAGACAGAGAATTTGAAACTTGATTGTCGTAATCTGTATAGATAATGCTGCCAAAGTGGTAGGCTGTTGAATAATTGTTGAGGAATTTTCCTTAAGTATTACAAATGGTACATGTGATTTGTTTTTTGTTATTTCCTGAACAAACGAATATACTTACCTGCAGAGTTTCATAAATTTGTAAACCATATTAAAGTAATGATATCTGGCCATATTGACTCATACAGCTAATGTTGCTAGAAGCTTCTTATTCAGGGTGGGGGCTATGAGTCCTGCATTGACGTCCTGCTTGGGGTGTATTGTGAATTTCCCTCTTCCAGTATCTACCTAAGCCGACTCAGCTCTATGAAATATAGGAGCGAGGCTCTGGTTGCTGGATGAAAAGCAGTCTAGCTGTTGTGGTGACGTGGTTGATGATGAAGCCTTATGAAACCTGGTAGAATCAGAATCAGAATCATTTATTGACATATTGAAACTAACATTAGTTATACTTATTGTAGAATAATACTTAATATTGCTTACAATATGTCGATTCGCGATTCTAGTTATGATGGCTACACAATGTTACAGCACATGCTCTACAGCTTCGTTCTTTTCTTCATTCGTTCATCTACTAGAAGCTTTATGTCAGTGTTGTTAGTAACTATAAGGTACAACTATTAACTCAAGTATGTTTTTAACTTCAAGGTTGCTGTTCAATAAGTCATAATCGGATAATGTTCGAAATAATTTTGAATGAAGGACAGACAGACAGACGGAAAGTAGGATTATGGGACCCTAAAAAGGACCAATGTGCTTGTAGGTGGGTGGTCAGATTTGATGCCCTGACCTCCCATTCAAGTGAGCCCAGTAAGAACAATGGTCTGGTGCCCCCCACATTGTAAAGAGGAGGAATAAAAAAAAAAAAACAAAAAAAAAACGTATTCTCGTCTATTTGGTCCATTCTACCATTTGGTCAACTCAGTTTTACATAATACATGTTAAGTAAGCCAAACTCTCAAACTTTGCTAATTAAGGTTATGAGGTGCTCTCAATAAATTACGAGTTAGTATGTAATGACTGATGATGATGAGAGATGAGTGTGAAAGGTACAAAAAGATGTCTTCAAATCACAAGTGAATCGGTTTCTTCTGGCAAGCATACTCCATCGTAGACAGCATCATCGCTTAACATTACGGCGAGTTAGCAGGCACACGCAAGCATATTATAAATAAAATATGTGAGCGGCAATTTGCCTTTAACTGGTCCTTAGCTGTTTTACTTGGCTTATTAAATGGGACCAAATTGGGTCCAAGCTATTGTTTACTGAAAACAATGTGCTCATACATTATTCCTATCGAGGTCCAAGAAATAACAAATATATAAAATTTATTAAGGCTTTGTTAAGGCTTTTCAACTGACTTCCAAAAAGGAGGTTCTCAATTCAACTAGTTTTTCTAAATATTTTATTTTGTGTGTATAATGTACGCGATATCATCGCCAATTGTAAACTGATTTTAATGATTATTTATGATTCTATAATTATGTCTAGGTCAAATTCAAATGGGTCTACCATTTGAATTTGAAGAATATGTTACCTAAATTGGAGATTGAATCCCGTTGATTGAACTTTCTGTGAATTTTGTTGTTATTTTAAACTAGGTGTGTCCCGGTGTTTTACCCGCGAGATTACTCCTTATATCAGCTGCCTGCCAGTGAAAGTCCCGTCAAAGTCGGTCCAGCTGTTTCGGAGTGTAAGGTACATACATACACTCATCGCCTTTTAATAATAAGAGAAGTCAAATGCCTAGTAGTGTAGTCAGTACTAGTGTATTGTCCTAGTTCAATGGTTTAAATAGTATTTGCATATTTTCTTGGGTCAACAAGTTGTTTATCTGGCGAATTTCCAATGTAAAGTGTGCTTGTCAAGTTGTCAAAGTTCAATTTTCATCTTAGGTTATTATAATCATCATCATCATCATCATCATTTCAGCCATAGGACGTCCACTGCTGGACATAGGCCTCCCCATAGATCTCCAAAAGGGCAGGTTGGAAGCGGCCTGCATCCAGCGTTTCCCTGCGGTCTCTTTTAGGTCGTCTGTCCATCTTGTGGGTAGACCTACTGCGCTGCGCTTACCGGTCCGTGGTCTCCATTCGAGAACCTTTCGGCCCCATCGGCCATCTGTATTACATTATTGCTGAAAATATAAATAATTATACACGTCCTATTCATGTACAAAGAGGTATGAATTTCCTTAAATACACTCTCTTATATATCCTCATAGTGATAAACCAGGTGTTATTTTAATAACAAACTTATTTGACTTATATTTCCATAATGTATAAATTTTTCCTCATTAACATTGTTGTAATTCCCCAACCATTATACATCCTACACATATTAATACTGGTATTAATCAGTATGGTACTGCAGTTGCCCAGCTCGGTCACCATGATGGACTCTTGCTCGAGAAGTGCTGGTTGTATTAGCCGACTTCTTACGTAGGGCATTTTCTACCGCCAATGTCGCAGCTGTGCTCGATCCGAGCGGTCTTGCACGCGACGATGGAAAGAGGCCTTCTGGTCTGGCACTTGTTCCTTGGAAGTTGGGGCGTCCTCTTGTATTGGACGCGACTTGTGTCGATACTTTGGCGCCGTCACATCTTCCTGATACCGCACTTGACTTATATTCAGTTTTATATTGCTAGTGAAAACATAAGTGTTACTTGTATTCTAAGTTAAACTTTTAGTTTTTGCGTTTGCTACAGAATACATATATAGACTTCAATAATGTCAAATCCGTGGTTATAAATGATGACTATTCAATATTCATTAGTGTGGGAGATGCCTTTGACTGCGAGTCGGAGCTGGCTCCATTCTAATTCTCAACCATACACATAATTTACACTTATCAGAGCGAAGTGCTCTGTGTTGAGTCAGCACAATGGAATTATGTTCTATTTTAGTTACGTTCCATAGTGCAAACTTTGGACTTCTTGCCAAATTATAAAGTTTACGACAAAAATATATTGCATAGAACTGCGTCACATGACTGCCTTGTTTATCTTGCTGGTACATATACGATTACAGTCTCGTTTACAACTTCTGCTCTTATCATCGTCATCATCAGCCTATTTGATGCTCGTCCATTGCTGGACGTAGGCCTCTCCTAAAGAACGCCACAAGGCACGATCTTATCCACTCCACCTGGCTGCAGGGCGTCCAACTGTACGTTTGCCGATACGCGTTCTCCACTCTAAACCCGTCTAACCCAATGGTTGTCAGTTCTTCTACAGATATGTCCAGCCCATTGCCACTTTTCAATCAGCTTGCTAATTCTTTGAGCTATGTCGGTTATTTTAGTTCTTTGTCGGATAATCTCATTTGTGATTCTATCTCTCAAAGAAACGCCAAGCATAGCTCGCTCCATAGCTCGCTGAGCGCTTAAAATCGATGGACCAGCTTCACTGTCAGTGTCCACGTTTCGGTACCGTATGTTAGTACAGATAGGACGCACTGATCGAAGACTTGAGTCTGCTCTTATACTATAATTATAAATATCTTTAGGCCTTTTCTCATTAGTTTGAATTCAAAGTGTCGTATGTAAGTCGTATGTAGTTTCTTCGCAATCTATGATTAAAGTCGTCCATGACATTGGTCTAGGTATGCGCCAGCTTGCGCACTGTCTAAACTCGTGGGACGATAAATTTTGTTGTACCTGTAATTTTAATATTCTGATTTGCTTGCTTCGTTCATGCCAACAGCATTATTTCGGCTCTCAACTTGAACTGATAAGTCGATTAGAAACAACTTTTTATCGTGCTGAAAAAACAGCAATTGCCGCAGTAGACACGCTTTGTGTTTTTGTTGACAGAAAAAATGCGTACCTAGCAAAATATAAGTCAATGCACTCTTATTTGCAAACGAATCGATACGCTTGCGATTGTTAGCCAAATTCTGCATAATTATGGTCAGAGTACAAGGAATCCACCGTACATGTATGTCAAACGTGTGTAGCAAAGTAAATATGGTTGCAGCCACGCTTTGGAACAAATTGTTATGCTAACAGTTCGTGCTCAAGTGGATCTTTCCCAGATTGACTTCGCTTCTCGTTTAGGGGACGAACGTACTATACTGCGATACTAGCATGTTTGTATAGTGTTCTTTAAATAGATTACGGATTACTCTTGAAATCGGCACCCAAATAATACGAAAATCCAAGAAATAAGTAGTCATGATTGAGTGGCGTTGAGCTGTATGTAGATGGATCGTAGGCAAGTGCGGATAGTTGATTGGAGGTTATTCAACTGGTGCGTGGACAAAAATAGAGCGATCACTGCGTCGTCCGCGTCCGCGCCGACCGTGTCCGCTCGATGACGTCGCAGCACGCCGCCCCGGGCCCGCGCAGCACCGCCGCCGTACTTCCGGGATACACTCCGAATTGGCCCAACGTCAATCGGCAACTCGGGCACGACGAGCGCCTAAATGAGTGTATAACATTCGTTACTCTTTTATTTTCTTGGTGAATTATTATCGACTCGTGTACACACCCACACCCTCTTCTATTGGTTTGTTTGCATCATTCTCGATCGCATGAACCGTAAGCTCTCTGGTATATTCTGTGCCGTAAGGTCGTTTCGGCAATAAAGGATGTCTCCCGTTTTCTTGAATAATCAATGATTGTTTTCTTTTTATTATAATCGTCGTGAGTCAGCTTTTTGGTTTCGTGATCGTTACCATGCTTTGCGAAACCGAACTTTCGACAATAAAATCAAACGTGGGTAGAACCATCAATACGCTGTGACGTCAAAAGGTTGATGTTGAGATTTATGTTTAGTCATTATGTTATCGTCGTGGTCGTGATGTCGGTTCGATGGTGATGCCGCTGCCGGTGCCGGCCGGAGATGGCGGAGACGCAGCGGCTGCGGTGGCGGAGCGGCGGCATGCGGCAGGGGTGCCGAGGGGTGGCGGGGGCGCGATATTTATAGAGGCGCCGAGACGCCGGCCCCACATGTTAATTGGCTACTTGCGCCACATTTTTGTGGACGTGACCGTTCACGCTCACGGCGTCAATGCCATCGGGACGGCCGCGGCTTTTCCGACACACAAACATTGACACCTATGTGACTGGCCTAGATACTGTATCGGTTAACAACGGCAAGGACGACGTCCGTCGGCCGGAGCACGCTCGTCTTACATCGTGGAAATTAATCACGATGACATGACAAGAATTTTCTAATATCCATGGACACAGATTTCATAGTATTCGTCATCTAAATTGATTCCAATCAATGCCAAAGAACTTAGCTGAACACTCCTTAAAAAAACTTGACCGATTTTATAAAGGTACATGTTGTCCTGGCTTTTAAGTAGGTGCACATAAAATCAATCTCTGTCTTATTAATATTCGATGAGCGATGACTCACATCGACACCAATAGTAAAGTTCATTGAAATCGATTGCTAATTAAATATTCTTTGATCATGTTTGATTTGACTCGGAAAAATCACTATTAAAATTTTCAATCAAGGTTAACATGCGGATGATACTAAATAATCGTCAAGATTTGAAATACAAAAAGACTGAAATCTATAATTATAGAGTTTTGTCAAGGTGGACGAAAATAGCAAAAATTACCGAGATGTGTAACGATGAGTCAATGTCAAATAGTTTCACATTAGAATCGTTTCTCTTTCGCTAGAAATACTAGGTAATTGCAAAAAAATACCTACTTTCCTCTTATTATTGAATTATTAGCTGTGTCGTGTCGTTAAAATACAAAGTGGGCTAAAACTACATAAGATAATTAATTATTTTCCTAATGAACTTTACGCAGGTGGGGGTGTAAACTACCCTGTGTCAAACACTCGAAATAAATTTGTTATTTCTATTAACGCACCCTCAAGTTTTATAAAAAATGTAGGCATATTAGAATAATTTAAAAGGCAGGGCCGATGTGAAACGCTAACAATCGATTTTGTCGCACGGAGCTCGTCTTTATTAAAGAATCGAGCACATTAGAACGGGCCGCAGCGGGCTGGGGCGCATCGCAAAAATCGCTTTCATATATTTTATATGAAGTATCGCACATTACGCCGGGCCGCAGCGGAGCGGGTTTCCATATAAAATGTATGAAGTGATTATTGCGATGCGACCCGGCCCGCTGCGGCC
Source organism: Agriopis aurantiaria (assembly GCA_914767915.1). Classification (NCBI taxonomy): domain Eukaryota; kingdom Metazoa; phylum Arthropoda; class Insecta; order Lepidoptera; family Geometridae; genus Agriopis; species Agriopis aurantiaria. The sequence goes on along the minus strand of OU611989.1, from coordinate 13,250,813 downwards.
CGTTCTAATGTGCTCGATCCTTTACGGTACATTACTGCAGCGGCTGGCAACCAGAAGTCTTTATGGACGAATGCGAAAATTCGGGACGAGGCGTAGCCGAGGCCACCATCCATGGGACCTGGCTTATATAGTACTTTTATCAAACATTGCGTCGATATTTCGCATTTCATTAAAACGTTGCCCAGCAACCAAGCTTCGAAAATAAGACAAATTCCAGATAGCCATGGCTTGTAATAAAAGCCAATCACAGGACTTCGGCTGTAAATGTCAAGTATTTCTGTCAGTAAATTATAACATAGCATTCGCCTCTGTTTAGTGAAACATAATCAAACCTAATGTAGGGTGTACATTAGTGTATGTATGTATGTGTAACCTATATTAAGTATGTATATTATAATGAAATATTGTACGCGCGTACAAGGTTATCAGAGGAGACAAAAATTGGCCACCAAATACTTTATTTAGCAACGGTCTAGGCCTTACAGACCAATCTGTGTTTAAAAAAAAATAGACACATAACCTAAATACGCGCCCGTGGAGCGCGAAAGGTATCGATGTTGGTGACAGCAAACTTACTAACCTGAGATTTGCTGATGACATCGTGCTGTTCGCCTCCATAGCAGACGACCTCCAACAGATGCTGCAAGATCTTAGCACGGCAAGCCTCAAGGTTGGACTCACGATGAATCGGTCCAAAACACAAATTATGACAAATAGCACAAAGTCTAAGGTCACGGTAGATGGGCAGGATCTACACTATGTCGATGAATACATATATTTGGGCCAGCTAGATTCCTTCGACAACCGGCTGGATAAAGAAATTAACCGCCGCGTCGAAATTTCTTGGAGGAGCTACTGGTCCATGAAAGAGCTTATGAAAGGCGACCTTCCTTTGTCATTAAAGCGTACACTCATCGACATGTGCGTCCTGCCCGTCCTAACTTACGGTGCACAGACTTGGTCATTGACCGATTCTCAGAGGTTCAAACTTGGGGTTTGCCAAAGAGCGATGGAGCGCAGCGTCCTAAGAATCAAAAGGACAGATCGAGTCCGAAACACGACGCTGCGCTCAATTACGGGAATCGCTGATGTTGGTATCAAAGCTGCCAAATTAAAGTGGGGTTGGGCGGGACACGTGGCCAGGGTGCACTCTGATAGATGGGCCCAGAGGATCACACAGTGGGTGCCTGAAAACGGACGAAGGAGCCAAGGCAGGCCTAGAAAACGCTGGCGCGATGACCTCGACACGTTCCAGATACAGTGGTTAAGTCTGGCGGGTGATCGCACTGTCTGGAAAGAATTGGAGGAGACCTTTGCCCAGGAGTAGGACAGTATAGGTTAACAAAAAAAAAAAAAACTTAAATACACCGTTTAAGAAAAAAACTTTTTTACATTCGTTGAGTTCGTCAAACTCGGATTCTGGGTCGATCGGCAGTCTCCACCCACTTGCTACTTGAACCAATTCTCGTTTTTTTTTCGAGAGTCCATTGGCTTGAAGTCTACTTCACAATGCGTCAAGCTGACTTATGATCGCGGGATGCTGCTTTATCATTTAGGTCGAACGTTCACTCGACGTCACTTGGCTGATTGAACTTTATGCTGAAATGGATCAATTTGATCGTCTTGAATTTCTAGAAGATCTTTTGCTGTTTAGGCGCTTATAGAGACAAGTAAACAACTTTAGCAAAAAGTGACATAGTAGGGAAACAGTTGGCGCAACAGGTGTGTACACGTACACATATACACACACATACACACAACCCATCATCATCAGCCAGAAGACGTCCACTGCTGAACATAGGCCTCCCCCTTTAATCTCCACACTGAACGACACCCTGCCATCTGCATCCACTGGATGCCAGTGACTCTCACAATGTCGTCGGTACATCTAGTGGGAGGCCTACCTACGCTGCGTCTTCCGGTTCGTGGTCTCCACTCAAGAACCTTTCTTCTCCATCGGTTTGCGGTTCTTCGAGCGATGTGACTTGCCCATTGCCACTTCAACTTGCAAATTATACCCCATGACACAAACACACACCCTAACCAATCGAAAATCAGGAGTGAATCGGTTTCTTCTAGGCAAGCGTGCTTCATCGCAGACCGCATGTCTCGTACCCTGTTCGGTCCGATTGTGCAGGCAAGGTTATTTTTTGAGATAGTTATTTACCGGTGGGTAAAGTGATTAATTTAGGTAGACCCGCGAATTCTTAAAAAAAAAGCCTGGTTATATTATTGTTTTTTTTTACCTTTCCATAAATATTAGTTTCAAGTGTGTGTTTTACCTGCAATATACGACTGCAGCGTCGTTTCTGTCGGAAAAGATGATTTGAGCAAACTCTACCGTCTCTACATTGCCTCTTACTTAAAAACACTATACATATTTCTATCATCGCTATAATTCAGGCTCAAATTGTGCTACTTTCATCCCGCCTTCTATCTCATTAGTTAATCACGAAGGGAAATTAAACCCTAAAACGGCATTTATAAGCATTCTCAGAAGCCGAAGGCATCTCGAACGGAGAGCGATTCCGGTAGGTTACTACAGCGGTGCTACGTGTCCGGGTATTTTCGTCAACGCTCGATGTAGGTGGTTTTACGACATGCGTTCATCATGTTTTTTGTACGTGTAAAAATGCGTTCATACTATAATGACTTTATTAATACCGTAATCTCTCCATGACGCAGTATTTCGAAATCAGAACTTGAGATTAACAATAGTTTGATTTGTTGTACATACGTAGCTATTTAGATATATTTGTTTAAAAATGTCCCGAATATTTATTTATTTATTTTATTTATAAGCTTCTCTGTCTATGTATTAGGAACAAATTTTTTGTTTGTGTCTGTGCAAATTACGTATGCTTACTGATTATTATGTACATTGGGAATGTCCCATCGTTCAATGCATCACATTTCGTTTCGTAATAAACTTTTAACTATCTCTATTTAATGGCCGAAAAAGTGTACATCCTGCCAGTCCATCATTATATTACACTTTATGCTTACCAGTTTTTAGTCTCACATTTTCATCTTTTCCTGCTGGTATTTTATCTGCTTATTTTTTTAATATCTACCTAAGTGTGTGCGACAACCCTTGAAAACTAATTTTATTCGTATGGATGTTTATAAAAAAAAAAACACGAGTACTTATTACAATACACATTTGCTTTGCTATTTAAATTAAATGTGTGTGAAAAGATATGGTCTTATGAGCGCATCAGTGCAGCGCTTTCTCATCTGGTCCAGTCACCGAGTGGAAAGCTGACGACGCATCACACGTGCTCTGGCTGCATAATCAATGAGTCGTCATGTCTCCAACCACAGTCGTGCCTCGGGACGGATTTTCCGCATCCCTGCTAACTATGCTGAAGCTTATTAGCATTAATCGTTTGCCAGCGCGAATAAACAAGGTCCCAGTTGGCCGATTCTATTGCCAACTTGTAAACAAGCGTGGCAGATGGTTGCGGCGACTTATCACAGTCTCACTGATTCTGATTGCCTGCCTGCCGCCAGTTCGCTAATTAGGCGAGCCGTGTTTCGGATGCCGGTGTGTCAGTGGAGGTGTTTTCCCGCATAGACAGAGATATTTTTCTATAGATTATGTATTTAATCAATATGAATAGACGATTACAAAAGTTAGAGATAGGATCTTCTAAAGACATTTAAGTAAGATCTCTGTCTATTTACCAGAAGTATTTATTTATTCTTAATAAGTACTCGCACTTACGCTACGTATACCTCTCTATACGCACTGCTAGGTATAGTAAATGTGCTGTCACCCACATAAGTATATGATTGCGTGTTGCGGATATGAGTATTGAGGTACCGTTCGTTTGTTCCAGCCACAATGGTCGTGGGCGAGAGTAAGCGTACCGCCAACATCATGGATGGTATTGAGAACACAGGAGACGTGCGAATGCACGACCACCGGCTGCGGCTCAAACAAAGGTAAACTATCCACTAAATACACCGTACAATAGGAACTCTACCATGCATATGCAAAACATTCACAAAGTTCCGAGTTGCTCTTTCTTTAACAATGCAGAGATTTAATGATATGAGTAAAACCTTTTAAAAATCGCGTTCTCATTACTTGATCAGTGACTTTCAATGACCAAACAAAGAGACGTGAAACAATTGAAGACTGATAGAAAAAAGTTCCAGTTAAATGCAAATTTTAAAGTTCTAATTTGCAACATTTGTGCGGATGCAAGATATATTTTAATATCTCAGGAATAAGGTCGCTCGAACCGTTCTAGTTTAGCCCAAATATACGAAATCTGTAGGCGGGGGCTGTTTCTAGCTTGAACTACAAACTCTACAAAGTGAAATGAAAATAGAGCGAACAACAACACACCTGTTTTTTTATTCATCTAAGTGACGAAAGAGTACTAGGTCGTTCGCCTGACAGCAGATTTTAGTGTCACAGTTTCCATCGAAACAGAGGATACTGTACAGAAACGTAGGTGGGGTTTCTTCCTCATTGCTGCACAGAGTACACTAGTACAGGTTTGATGTTTGATGACGGATATCATCATCATCATTGTCATTATCAGCCTATCATATTCCCACTGCTGGGACACAGGCCTTCTCTCAGAGGGTCCCTAATCCACCTAGTGCATGTTGGTGAACGTCATAATGTCTTTGAACTTTTGAGGTTCCTGGACATACCGGTTGGGTTACCGGTTAGTTGGTTGGTGGAATGACGGAAATATCTATATTTTTTAATTTAAACTTATTGAGCTTTATAAAACATCGTAAATTGTTCTCTCCGAGAATAGAACGGAGGCGTAATATTTGCCCTGTCTCCACTCTTCACCTCCTTAGTCTCCTTTCTATAAATAGTAAATACCATTCACTACGAGTTCGTTTTTCGCTACAAATTGCTTGCACTTGCGAAGACATTTCACAATATCATCAGCACTTACTGGAAGCTTTTAAAATAAATTAGATAACACTGTTAAAAGTCTACATTAGACTTGGCCTTACCTTGGCCCGTAAAGTATGTGGTATTTGGACGTATATATACCACAGATAAGTTGAGTTTCCATTCGGATTATGAAGCTGAGAAGCTTGTCCCGGATTTAAATATCATCATCATCATCAGCCTGTAAACGTCCACTGCTGAACAAAGGCCTCCCTCGTAGAGAGGGGTGTTGCCATAATCCCCACGCTTGGCAGGCGGCTTGGGGATCGCAGTACGTTCACCGTGTACTAATAGGACGCTGCTGCCCATCCTCCGGTGGTTCTGGTCGCAGTTTTAGGACATACCCGGGAATTTAAATATATGCCACCCATTTTTCTAAACGAAGACCTAGTCTGTATAATTTAGGTCAAGTCACATATTCTACCATTGATCAGTTTTAGGGAATTCGCCTACATACGAAACATCGGAAGTTGTAGGCGGAAAGGTTGTTTCTGTTACATCATTTCAACGTCATAAAATGCAAATTGGACAGGCCACTTAAAATTAAAATGTTCGAATTAGCGCCTCGACGTCATAATGCAAATGCAAAGCTGTTATTTAACAAAACAAGGCGGCCTCACGTTCTAAATGCATATTTTTATTATTTCATTGAGGGCCAATTGCGTAAAGTAGGTGGCTGGCTATTCACTTTGAAGTCGTTTGCCATTTGGAAGCTGCATGTTTATTGAATGGATTGATTCGTTTTCGAACTAGCTAGTATGAGAGCAAACTACTTGTAAATGCCACTTTTAAACTAACATTTCGATCTTATTCTGTCCTCAAATTTAAAAAATCTGCTTTAACGGTGTCCCCGTAGTCATTTCCGGATGACACATCGATTTGGTAAGAGGGCTCGTAATGGACGTCGGTTTCCTTTTAGTCTGACGTCACGCCGAATTCGGGTTGAATTTATATATACATTTTATGCAAAAGAACTGCTAATGAAATGGCGTTTCGGTTGAGAGAATCTAGCATACAGAATTAGAAATGAGACTATTCGCAATTTAGGAAACATTTACGCGTAATTAATGTTAAATAATTGTATGTCCTAAAACTATGGCCAGGATCACCGGAGAATCGGCAGCAGCGTCCTATTGTGAACGTACTGGGATCCCCAAGCTGCCTGCCAAGCGTGGGGATTATGGCAACACCCTTTGTTAAGATGGAGGCCTTTGTTCAGCAGTGGTCGTTTACTGGCTGATGATGTGATGTGAATCTTAACTATTACAAAAAATTGCTGTAATCTTTATTCGTAGTATACTATTTTAGCCGTGAGTGATTATTGATTTCTAAAGCCACGGCTTTTTTCACCGAGCTTGAGATACATGGAAGTGGGTGAATGTATTCACCAAGGCGAGGCCTATTCATTTGAATAGCCGTAGTCCGTCGTAGTACAATGTAACTCAGTAATGAAGATTTCAAAAAGTACTTGGAATCATGCAAGCTGGCGTGCATATTTTGTTTACACATCTGCATTTAACACGCGCCCACGCTAATACGACGATGTTTGAACTACCTATTTTCTGTGCACTATGAACGTAATTTATCTAGAAGCGCATCAATGCAAAAAGCGCTGCATAGGCGTAAGACACAGTTGCGCACTGTCCTTCAAAGTAAGGGGATAGTTATATTTTTCCCTATAGTTTTTATTGTATTTTATACAAATATTGATACATTTACACGGACAACTTTGTTTTACATTATATATATTTGTTTTTGTTGTGGTAGTTATTTATAAAAAAAGGTTTTCTTAACATATACGCGATGACGTCAGCATCAGCACAATACAAACAAAAAGAAGCGTCGCGCGACCGCAGAGGACACGGGATACAGGCGCGACTTTTTTATGTTTTATATCTTATCAAAAGGACACCAAGGCTTATATTGCTTTGAAACTGAATTGCCCACGTCCACGCTCCGTCTTATGAGTGTATTTTGCGCCGCTTGCGCCTGAGCGAAGATTTAGTATCGAATCGGCACTAAGCTCTAAGAACTAAATTCATGAAATCTCTGGGAAAAGAAAATTCCCAGTTGTCCCATCACGGGACAAATACTGGAACCTCTGGAAGAAAATTCCCATTAGTCCAGTTAATGGAACCTCCCAAATGGGAAGGGATTCCCAATGGGAAAAAAATCCCAGTAGTATCGTCACGGGACCACTTTAGCGGGATTTCTAGAAATACTTACTCCATTAGTAATTTTTAAACTTTCGCGATTTGAACACATGTTTTAAACGTTTATCGGGACTTATCACGTATACTTACTTACTCCATTGCTATTATTTCAGTAAATAGCGGTAATGATGCCAACATCATTGCCAACTAAATTTCCCGCGACCTAAGACTGTGATTGAACCAACGCCGGTTTGCACTCAAGCATTTCAAGAGAGGTTTTTAGATATCCGCACTATTAGACAGATGAACCTGTGCTTCATGTCTCGATAGTGCCAAACACTATAAATCATAACTAGTTGTAGTTTTCTTATTAGCCATAAACTTTAGTACTGGCTAGGTTATTGTTTGGTGCTGATGTACTAGCGTGCAACATTGCGTGCATTGGCCACTGGGTTGCGCGTGGGCAGCGATTGGTGCCTGCGGTGTGGAGCAAGGGAAAAGAGACAATACTATATCACAGAAAAAAGTTCTCTCTCCATCAGTAAGACAAAATCTTAATATTATGGTTATACCTACTGGACCACTGCTGCGTCTGATGATGTTTGTCGCCACAGTTTATCTCGACTAGTAAACAAACACACGGCCTCTCGCTTCCATGATTCTACATTAAGCATGTCATATTAAAATTATCTTTCAAGTAAGTACTTACCTAATTTGATTTGTTTAAAATTTGGCAAGTTGTATTATACAAGTTTCCATTTTAGAACACAATTCAATTTTAAAGTGGACATAGGTGTTCCAAGATACAATTTCTCAAATGGTGTCATGGTCGCAAACAATGACCTAAAACGCATCATCTCATGACTTGGCGCGCACTGGTGAATGGGTGAATACGATACTATGACGCATTGATTTGCTTTATGGTTTTGAACCTCAACGCTAAACAATCCCGCGAATTGATCAGCACAAACCACACTGACTTTTACAATTAGCGTTTAAATCGATCTTCTTCACGTTTATCCGCTCAACTATCTAAACGATGGGCATTGTAGATTTGTTTACTCTTTCACTGACTAGCAAAGATAAACAGATTAGTCAGTAGTTAAGTGGAAGGAATGCTCAATACTGCTGTAAAAGAAATAACAATGTACGTTCGGATTTACTTTCTTGCTGAATCTCTTTACAACCGAGAGGCACGAGTTCTGTATAAAATATAGACACTGACTATAAAATTGGTCAATTTATGAACTAGCTCACAATATGGATTAGATTCTAATCCAAAGCTTTACCTTTTATAGTTTTTCTAATCATTAGAACGAAGGATGAGTTTTCTATTACGAATAAAAAAAAAATTGAATGCCTTCGTTTGTCACGCGACTGTAACGTGAAATAGAACGAGATACGCCCCAATTTCTTGATCATTAAAATGTTAAAGTCATACTGATCCCAGATATCGATCTTGCTCTTACTATGAACAGTATATCACTAAAGTGAAACTGACATTTATATTGCATACCATATTATGCCAGGGACACTGAATTGCTATTTTCGTTTCAGATTCGACATAGTAAGAAAACTAGGTCAAGGCACGTACGGCAAGGTACAGCTGGGAATTAACAAGAAGACTGGCCAGGAAGTGGCCATCAAAACTATAAAAAAATGCAAGATCGAATCTGAGGCAGATTTGATTCGCATCAGGCGCGAAGTCCAGATCATGTCGTCGGTCAGACATCCCAATATTGTACATATCTATGAAGGTAACTGTTACTTAACTCTATTTCATATACAAATGGGGACTGTTGGTGGCGGTCGTGAAAGAGAAGTGCGTGAGACGGACATCCCGTACTCCCTCAAAAAGTATCAAGGAACGAGGCTACGGAGTGTTCGCCTGGCGTGCTTTTATTTCCAACTTGCCACAAACTCAGTTCCCACCTGTACTACTACGTACTGCATAGACTGAACTAGCAGAATACAAGAGTCGATGTAAGTCTTATGTACGAGTTAGTAGCTGCAAACGTATAAAAGTGTGACAAACTTATTTGTGGTGGTATCCAAATGAGTGAACTACAGATTTTCAACGGTTTGGTCGGTCAGGTTTCGTTCAGAAAATACAATGGTCCGCTTAATTCTACAAATATGATGATCGTACCCTCAGATCAGACAATCAAGGGAGATACAATACAATACAATACAATGACTCTTTATTAAAATACCACAAAACAAGGATAACATAAACATTACTATAAAAATATTATCTAGGCTAGAGATATGCCTCAGTACAGTTATCGTTCGTGTTAAAATATCTCAATTGTTCATACATATTTTTCGCAAAATTTGTTTATTACTTACTAATTTTTCACGCGCACTAAGAAACTTGTAGCGACACCAATGAACTAACTAATAGTCCATATGCAAAAAAAAAGGCGACAAGGTGTCTGCTGGGTCAAACCTGATTTCGGCCAGATACGACGCCACCTTACCATATCTCCCTCGTTTGTCTGATCTAAGATCGTACCACACTGTAGCAGGCTGTAACTATAAAGGAAAACCTGATGATTGGGTCTAATGGGACCTTTAAAGACCGTCTTTGATGAAACTCGATTCTAGAATGATTTGACCTTTGTCCGTGATTGGGACGTTCACGTCGTGAATAGGGTGAGATGTTCATTCACATTTAGTAAATTGCCTCGTTTCACCTCCTTTAATCTTCCGCTCGCATGTTTTGAAATAAAAATAAATAATTAGCTGCGCGGGTGGGTGATGGATACCTATTTGACTAGTACGGCCTTATTCAGAACATATAATAGAATATTATAGATGACCAGTTGCGTCCCGCGATTTCACCCGCTTGGATTACTCCTTATATCATCAGCTATATGCCAGTAAAAGTCTCGTCAAAATAGGTCCAGCCGCTTGGAGTTCACGAAAAAAACAAATAAATATAATCAAAATAGGTTCGTCCGTTTGGGAGTTACGATGCCACAGACTGAACTGAACTGAACATAATTAATTGTGAATATTTTAAGATCTAACTGTAAGTCAAAGTCAATTTAATACCTAATTCATGCAAATCTTACTTAGCTGGTTTTATATTGTAATTTTTTCACACATTTTTGTTTTTTTCCTGAATTAGATTACCTCCAAATAAACTTTAAGTAATAATGTTAAATCAATGAGGTTCCCACGACACGGGCCTAGAGCCTAGTGTGGGGTCACTGCATATTCGAAACTTGATGTAATCTTTTATATGAATTAAGTGTTTAAGATACATACACAGGTTAAAATTTATTCATAATAATTAGATACAGTACTTACAGTGCCTTGACCCTCATATAAGACAGTGAAACTTTGACATATAATTCATTGCACGATGAATAAAAACACAGCACAGATTATAAATTAAACCGAAATTTTTACAATCACTCCTTATTTTTTCAGTATTTGAAAACAGTGAAAAGATGATCCTAGTGATGGAATATTGCTCGGGCGGTGAACTTTACGATTACCTCAGCCAAAAAAAAGTATTACAGGAAGAAGAAGCAAGAAGGTTAGTTCTTAATTTACTAACCTAATCAAGGCCGTCCACAGTGGTAGATGCAATTGAAACCCGGCTAAAAGCGTCATTCACTTTGATGTCAATGGATATTTTAACGCAAGGACGTTATATATATTTAGGGTATATAACGTCCTTGACTACAATATTCGATATGTGGTTCATATTTTAATGAGGTTTTTGATTTAGGTGGGGTTTAAACTCGTCTCCTCTTGTGTGGAAGCCTTAGTAGAAGCTTAAACTCTACCTTTTGTCCGTTTCTATTTCAGCGTTACCTTTATGATTCATACAAAGATGCCAGTATAAAAATAAAAATAAACTATATAATAGCTCTTTTTTTTTCAGGTTATTCCGTCAAATAGCAACCGCTGTGTATTATTGCCATATCCATAAAATATGCCATAGAGATTTAAAATTGGAAAATGTATTATTAGACGATACTGGTAGTGCTAAGGTAATTCCTTTAACTATGTTTAATCTAAGGTATATCTTGATTTGTTTGAGTCCTCTAAAGCTGCAAAAAACTCGCCATTAAAGCAAAACCAAAATGGTTATAGTTTCATGGCCTTAATAAAAATCAAAATATAACAATTTCTTAATCCTATGCTATTTCAATAGTGTAAAATTATAGTTAAATTTTGTTTTCTTTAGATTGCAGATTTCGGCTTATCAAACGTATTCAAAGAGACTTCGTTATTATCAACCTTTTGCGGTTCACCTCTATACGCGTCACCAGAGATAGTCAAAGGAACGCCCTATATTGGACCTGAAGTAAGTTATCATATTAAGACAAAGCCACGCATACCTAGGGCGGGCTAATGAGAACCAAATACAACGCAAGATTTTTTTTATTTTTCATTAGCGCTGTTAGCGTCTTTGGCACTGTTAATGTGATTCGGAACTCGCCTCTAATTTTATTTTACCAGTGATGACACAAATCCCACAACTAACAATGTGATCTGGTTTCGTGGTTGCGAATAGTTGTCTAAGCAAGAATCGATTTGTTGCCTAGAGACAATAGAAACTGACTTCTCCCCTGAAATCACAAAACTTTTCTGACAGACATTTTTTACTGTTTCTATTGAGTTCATCATTTATCTAATTTTATTATGAGAACCTATTTTCACAAATTGAAAACCTACAAAATTGTACCAACGAATGTAATAAAGTTTATAATAGCTAGGCGCATGTAACTCAAACCATGATTATAGAGAAGCATGCAACGGTTTCCAGGTGGATTGTTGGTCCCTGGGCGTGCTGCTGTACACTCTAGTCTACGGAGCCATGCCGTTCGACGGCTCCAACTTCAAGCGGCTCGTGCGCCAGATCAGCAACGGAGACTATTACGAACCTAGGAACCCTTCAAGTGAGTTTTATAACCCCAAAATATCCTCGTTCTGTTCCTCGCGTTGCCATAATTAATCCGCATCGAATTCAATACTATTTATCTGCGGAAATATATCACAGATTAGTACCGGCTCAGGACCGGCGGGGCTATTACACAAGGTGACACTCGCTATCGCTATCGTGTCATCCCGCGCGCGTATGATGTCAGTAAGATGGCGCGAGCGGGATGTCGCGATAGCGATAGCGAGTATCACCTTGTGTAATAGCCCCGCCGGTCCTGAGCATTGACAGAATTGATTGAATTGATTGATTGAACATTGTAATGGAGTAAACATTTTCATTTTATCACCGAAATGAACAGACGCGAGGAATTGGACCAGATTTGATTCGTTTAAAACAGATATTTTGACCACAAAACCGCATATCAAATCGGATAAATCAGTATGAAAAGAACAGTTGAAGAACGGGGTTTGGCTGACGCTGAATCGCGGAATTTAAAAATCTTTAAATTTAGATGAGCGCCATCTAAAGACCTAATACACAATGGCTAGCCTAGATGCATCCTCAAAATGGAGATCATGATAAATAAAATTTGGGAGTGGAAGACCTGAGACCAGCGAGATGGAGCGTCGACCTTTGTTGCTAGACTGGCAGTTAATAGATGCATTGCATAGTTCTAGCTAGACTAGATCTGACTCATTGGTGTACATCACATGTAACGTCTAGCGATGGAATGAAGACTGATGAGGATATTTTTATCTATGTCTAATCTATTCTGTGGAGCGGAAAGATCGAGATTTGATAACTGGAGCAGGCGCTTCAGTATCCCCAGCCTATCTTAAGAGCAGGCTAAGAGCTCCTTTAGGCGAGCCTTTGGGCTCGTGGCTTGGAGGACCTATTTAATAGAGCTCAAGAAAGACAACGGCGAGGTATACCTTGCCTACAGCCCGCGTCGTGGGGAGCAGGGTTTTTTTGTCGCGAATCAGTCAGCGTTTGAGCACCAAGGTTTAATGGTTAGGTTAGGGCTCCGGCAATTTTGCTTTAGATAACGTGCTATGGGTATACCCTCTATCAAGCACAGGCGGCGCGGCGGCCACTGTGGCGATTTTAACCAACCTAATCCGCCTGCACTAACCAAATCAAATTAATTTATTTCGCGCTATAACATCCATAATTTCACAAAAATTCATAGTATACAATATAATGTCACAAAAATCAATTAAAAGACAAATTAAATAAAAACAAATATATAAAAACACACAAACCCAGTATAATAATGTCAGTTATACTCTTCACTCGCACACCATTGTGGTGTACACTTACTAGTACTTTCCGGCGTTGGTACCTGCACATGTCTCTCACAACAATGCCGGAGAAAAGTACAGTCCAACCTGGCCGCAATAATTCTCAAGATGGTGTTAGAGCTGGCTCCAACTCTGCGCACAAAGGACGTGGCCCGCAACCGCATGACCGAGTGAAGACAGGCCGTGTGTGCGTCCGCAAAAATGCCTGAGGAGCTGCAGAATTGGGGCAACCCCAATAATCTCCTGAATGCGTTGTTATACGAGTAAAGGACGAGGAGGTCACTGTATCGCCTTTTAGTGTAGTCAGCCCACAGGCTGCACGTGTAGAGGGATGTACAGAACGCTCTAAAGAGCGTTACTTGAACCAATGCAGCCTGATACCATTCAAAGATTTCCCAAGTTATTTTTTTTAAAGCTTTGTGTGTTGACCAACCTGGAAGTAACTCGTATATTGAATAACTACAAACGACGTTATAGTAACCATTGGATATAGAATCTATTGATCGGCTTGCGCAATGTCCGTGGCGTACCCGGCTTAGCGGAAGGTTGCGAGGAATTAACGCAATGTTTGTGTAATCTGTTATTATTTGTTCCGTTCACGGTCTCTTCACTCTTGAAATGTGTTTTGTTTACAGAACGAAATGTTTTGTTTACTACGGATAAAACAATTTATACGCGTAATTTGTTTTATCAATACAATTTTTTTAAGTACAACATCCAATTCGGGCCTAGTGTTTTTTTTAGCTCTGATAGCTGCAATAACATTAACATTGATTTTTATTCCACTGTAGTATATCGCTACTAGCTACAACGTTACGTACAGAAACTGACAAATGCTGGACCGAGTACAGATTAACCTGAAGCTTTAAAATCATTGTTCGAAGACCTAAAAAATCTCTCCAAACCTTGCGTTAGAATAATAATGCGAACTGTGGCATTAGAGAAGTCGAGAAGAAATCCCATTTCCCATTCTATGTTAGAAGTATGTTAAAATTTCTTCGTCTTCTATACTGTCTTGTCGAAAGACGAAGACGATTCGAACGAAGTGGAGAGAATTTTCTGGACAAAATTGACGCAAAACCGTCATGATTGGCGAAAGGTTGAAGATTAGTAGGTGTTATGTAGAAGGCTTAGGCCTCGTTTATGGACGTTGGTGAATGTTATATGACTTTGAACTATTGAGGTTCTTGGATATACCGGTTTCCTTACGATGTTTTCCTTCACCGTTTTTGAACGTTGGCATCAAAACTGCACATAATTTATTTGAGTACTAAATAAATCATTGGTGCAGGGCCGAGGATCGACCGCTGGTTTAAAGCAAACATGCTAGCGTTTGGCCACCATCGCTCATTAAAAACTCAATTCTTTTACATCTTGTTTTATTTTGTCTTTTAGCTGCATCGCCGTTAATTCGCGACATGCTCACCGTGGACCCGGTTAAACGTGCGGACATCGCGTACATCTGCGACCACCCGTAAGTGATTAGTATCAAACAGGTCTGATATTACGGGAGTGACACAAGCCTACGTCACTGTCCAGTTGCCACTTCAATGCAACAAATATAGTAATTGAAAACAAATCTGTTAATAATCTATGGAATTAAATACAAAAGCACTTAAATGGTAATTTTGTTTATCTGCTCAAACGAAGCAATTTAAGTTAAACACGAATTATATATAATAAAAATCTATGACGTTGGCTTGTGTCGCCCACGTGACCTTTGTGTCTCGGAATATCACACCTGGCGGAGTATATTAATATACTATGTATTAATTAAACAAAAGTAAATATTTTAACTCAACTAGTGAAACCTGCTCTAGCGGCGCGGGAAATACTTATGTGCCTAAAGGCACCCATTAACATTAAACACGCTATTGTAAGTACATTCCAATGTAATAACCATTAAAAAAATTACTCACGGGTATTGAAATATGTACCTACTTTGATATGCGTCACTAAGAAAATTGTTTAGAACAATTATGTTCATTGAGAATGGTATTTTAACATTCTTTTGTTGGAATTAGCATATTTTGCTTTTTAGTAACTATCTAAACATTTTTTGCTAACGTGTTTGGTGACTTGGTTCGATTTTTTACCCGACGACTCAACGCAAGAAGGATTGTATTGACCGTATTGGGTTAAATATTTTAATCGCTTTGTTAAGTTTCGGTGAACTTTGCCCTTAGTCGTGAAGCTCTTGACAGAGCGGTTCTAGAACTCGGTAGTAAATGAGGCCTCAAAAATTTCCGGTCTAAGAAAGGTTTTCTTGACAGATGGGTGAACACAGGATGCGAAACGTCCTGCCTGGAAATGTCAGAGGCGCTGGCGGCGGAGACCCCGGTGCGACTGGATCTGTTGCTGTCGCTCGCGCCCGCTGCTCCTTCCAACTCCAACTCGGTCGTTGTGCCGCCTGAGGTACGTACTATAAAGCCGCCAATACACGTAGGCCATAACTCGCTGTTTGGACCCGGGTATGTCATAAAACTGCGACCAGAACCACCGGAGGATGGGCAGCAGCGTCCTATTAGTACACCGTGAACGTACTGCAGTCCCCACGCCGCTAACCAAGCGTGGAGATTATGGCAACACCCCTCTCTAAGAGGGAGGCCTTTGTCCAGCAGTAGATGTGATGATAACTGTGATGATAACTCGCCAAGCAAAGGCGAGTACCAATTTACCTAGGTTTGCCATCCCTTGTCGCACGCTTGGCTGGCCGAGTGCAGGCCAACACCACTTGTTTCGTCGCTCTTGATATGATTGATAAGGTTATGTTTTGTTTCCAGCAGGCTAACGTGGGAGGTCCAGAGGAGAGCTGTACAGACCTCACCAGTTCCATGTCGATGCCGGTCGAACCGAGCAATTCGGCTGAGAAGAGAATCTTGGACCTTGTCGCAGGTGATTACATTTTGTTTCGACTAACTGTGCCTCTTCGTTTATTTATACCCTACATGGACCAACTATTAGAAAAGAGGATTTGGTTCACTAAGGTCAGATTCCGCTTTCGACAGAATAAAGAGGAGGAGAAGATTGTGGTTTACTTTTTTTATATTTGTCTTGACAATTACGGCTTCATTTTTTAATTATGAGTGCAAGAACATTGTTTTGTGCAGAGGGTGGTGAAGACGCCATCAAGCCGTCTCCGACGCGCACTATCGTGTCCGCGGGCGAGAACAAACGCAAGCTGGAGCTGGCCATGTCCGCCAGCGGACTGCAGCGGAAGAAGGACAAACTTGCCAGGTACATTGCAAAAAAACTACCCTAAAGGCGTCGAGGCGTTTAGTTTCGCGTATTTTGGTGTAACGGTGTGTCGTCACATTTTGTTAAACGCGACGATCTATGACGTTCACACCAGAGCAGGCTAGATCGTAAGCATTAACTGAAAAGAAACATTAATTTACCTTTTTGCTATATTTTATATGTAATATTCTTTGTATCGTATAAACAAGATTGTTTCCGAACGCATTCTATTAATTTCTCAAACATGACGCCAAAAATTTCAAAAATATTTTGTTTGCTCTACATGTTGTCTCTATATTTTGTTTGTCTTGTTTGTTTTGTTTGCTAACTCCTAAACCACGCAACGTATTTTGTGCGGTTTACACCATCAGTTAAATAACTTTTCCCGGAAGGTTTATATTTATAACTAGCGACCTACCCCAGCTTCGCACGTAAAATACGCATCCTGACGTCGCGTACTACTAGCGCGCGTTCTGTTTGACAACTATTATCTACTTGAATACTACAAGACAAAGCAGCGCTATAACGTGGCGTTAGTACGATACGCTATTTGACGAAACCTTAAAGGTAATTTTCATAGTGAAAAATGGCAACTCAATGGCTTTCATTCAAAGCACAGGCTTTGGATCATTAATCTTTATCAAACACCAAAAGTTTTGTTCTCCATCTTGCGCACATTTGAATCTAGTACAATATTTTCTTAATTTGTTTTTTATATTTGAAAATTAAATTTTGTTGAACCTATTTTGTTATGTTAATTTCTTTAACCATACAGCTTAGAACTTATCTAGTACATTCAGTCATTTTATATCTTCAAAAATGTAGATAGAGGTATCCAGCTTCAAGTTATTCAAGACACGAGACAACCTTGTTTTTTTTGATATCACAACACTTGTCATATCAGCAATTTTTCTTGATACTCAGTTCGGCGAGTCTCGCACAAGCTTCACTGCCTGAAGAAGCGTCGTCTGAGTCCCCGCCGGCGGAGGAGCAAACTAATGACGCGGTAAGTGAAAATTTCAAAATTAACAGATATACTTCTTAAGATAAATAATACAAAACCCCTATAGAAGAATAACGTCTTCATCAATACGTCTTAAGAGGTGTCTTCAGGGTAACCAGCGATTCAGGATATGAAATGACACCAGCAACTGATACGGTTCCTGCTCTTAGTGAATCGCGTGATCAGCTAGGATTCAAATCATACTTATAATTTTATTAACTTGTAATAATTTGACTTTACTGGAGGTGGGTGAAATTTAATAATACATATATAATTAACTTGACATCATAATCATATAAGAAATTGTTTATAATTAAATTGTATTATTTTTGTAAATGTAAATATTGAATGCCCGATGTGGGTAGACTGATGAATACAGTTTTTGCACTAACATCTAGCATAATAATAATGTATCAGTTGATCAATAAATGTTTTCTGATTCTGATTCTGATTCTGACGGTACGGTCGACAGCTGTCGGGCATGCCACCGTCCTGGAGAGTCTCCGACATATAATTTCCGGTTGTTCGCATCTTGCTAACGGCGAGTACTTGCACAGGCACAACCAGGTGGCCACCACCAGCAACTTGCCCTTCGATACGACCTTGTCCTTCGTCCTTGACCTTGTTCCTTCGGTTTGTCGACCTTTGTTTGATACGACGAGTCTAAGGTGCCGTACTATAAGTACGCACCAGCGCCAGTTCTTGAAAATGGTCGTGCTTTGCTCTATTGGGACCGCTCTATCATCACGGACAGGACAATTGTCGCTAATAAGCCTGATATCGTGTTGGTCGACCGATCCTAGCGCCGGGCAGTGCTCGTCGACATCACCATCCCACATGACGAGAACCTCGTGAAGGCCGAGAAGGACAAACTCAGCAAGTACCTTGACTTGGCTCACGAGGTTACCGCCATGTGGAATGTTGACTCGACGATCATTGTCCCGATAGTCGTATCGGTGAACGGCCTTATAGCGAAGAACCTCGACCAACATCTTAAGAGGCTCTCGCTAGATGGTTGGGTCAAGGGTCAGATGCAGAAGGCGGTAATCCTTGACACGGCACGTATTGTCAGGAGGTTCCTCACTCTGCAGCCCTAACCACCGGTAGCTTGGGCCCTGCCCCGCTGCCGGTTTAGGTTTTTTTTATAATATTTTGTTTTTATATATTTATTGTAAAAAAAACTTAAATCTAAGAAAGAAAATAAATGCATGAATAATAAAAATATATTAAAAATAAATAAAAATAATAAAATATTAAGGACCTCGTTTTTAAGTTTTCAAGCTTATTGAAAAGACATAATTTAGATTCTAACTGACACTCCAGATTGGCTATCCTACTAATACATAGTACATAAACAATACATAGTAGTATGTTTTATGGTGATGGTCATGTTTATAATGTAACTTTGTGTTTCTTACTAGATCCAACCATCGCTCAAATCATCAGCAACGATCACCATCTCCCCGTCACCTGTGCCAGCGCCTGTGGAACTCTCCAAAGACCTCACAAAGGAAATCGTGAAAGAACCGCCAAAAGACGAAGCGGCGAAGACTGGCGCCAGGCCGAGAGTCGGAGTGAAGAAGAAGACATCTCCCACCAAGACTGTAGAGGAAAAGAACGCTGAGAAACCAGAGGAACCAAAGGTTATTAGACTCTGAAGATTGATTGAACTACCAGGAGCCTTGTGTCTACCTGTTTTAGGAGATGAGAAAAATTGCGCGACCGCAAACCGTATCTGGGCGCGTTAAGGTTCACGTTCGCGTGATTTTCCGAACTGCGCTGTTGCAGCGCTAATTCGAACCCGCGCTAAGAGTTCGCCGTAAGGCCCCTGAGCGGGGTTTGTCTCTACCGGACGAATCTTCTATTTGAAATTTAAACCTTACGCTGTATTCCGTATGGTAGCATTTTTCATGGAAAACCCTGAGTTTATACGTAACGAGATATATTATGGGGCTCAGATTTCAATCTTAACCCAATTTGTTATCTGTGTCTTGTTAATTTGTTATTGTGAGAAATAATGTGTTTGTTTTTGGTGCGGTGATTTTGTTGTTATTTTATCTATGTTTGGATATTTACAGCAACAAGAAGAGGGGAAGAGCAACGCTGTAACTGCGGCGGCCGATAAACTTACGTCCTTGTCCATAGCTCAGTCTGCGCCTGAAAAGCCCAAACCTAAGAAGTTCTCTATACCAGGTATGTGTATTATGTGTAACATGATTCACTATTCACTACAATCACCATCATTTTACTGTCTTCCTTAACTGCCTTCAACCAGCAATGGTAATGTTATGGTAGACCTATCTCGCAGCTGGACGACCAACGTTCCACTTGCCTTGCGTCCTGCTGTTCTCAACCTTTCAGCACATGTCATCTCCCGTATTAAAAAAAAAACTGTGGTCTCTGGTAGTTGCGTTGTTTATGATTCTATACATTTTTGTAGGAGGCAGCGTCGGCAGTTTCAAGGATCAGTTCGAGAGACGCGCTTCTCTCACGGCCGCGCCTGAAGTCAAACGAAACTTCTCCAAACCAGGTATACGAGTTCATTAAGGTATGATTACTATTTGGAATGACTTAGAAAAGTTAGGCCATATGTACAGAAGGCGACCAGAAAAATCGCACTCCAAAGTGCCCTTCGCACACGAATCGACAAAATGTTAACGTGTGCCATTCGTTCAATGAAAGTTGCGACGCCGAATAAAAAAAAATATGCCGTGGTGTACGTATCGTGTGAGGTGGTATATTAAGCGGTCGAGGCGCAACGCCCTAAACGCTGCGAGTCGACGCTCGCCCGTTTGATGTTTCGATGCCTGAAAGACCGTCCAAGCGTCTTGGGCACTCGCAAAAGCGTGCCTCATTCTCTGGTCTCTGTCCTTGAAATAATTTTGTTGCATATAAAACTAACACATACTCGTATCTCAATTGGAAGCGCTCAAGGTGCGTACTTCTGGCGCCATAGAGCCGACTACGTGAAAGAAGTTATTAATATTAAGGTTTTTTTTTATTTAATGAAAAACGGCCTTAACCTGTTTTCCACCTGTGATATCCGCTGATATTCACGAATATTTACTGTTCTACCTGCGGGTTTATTATGGATGTCCGTTCGTGATTCGGACTGTGTTGCGATCGCGTGCCATCCCGCTCACGCCCGTGTCTCGAGTAAGTAGATGCGAACGGGACGGCATGCAATAACGATCACAATTAAACTTCTGTAATAAGACGTTGGAGCCACATCCGAGGGCTGACAATGATAACTAATATGTACTGTTTTTAAATAGCCGTGTCGAAGATCGCCAAGCCCAAATCTCAGAGCGAAGACCGTGAGCTCCGGGAGTCCAAGTCTCCGCAGGACAACGGGACCGTGCGCCTGCAACAGATCGGCGTGGAGCCTTCTCCGGTAAGAAATGAAAAATATCATATTCGAGTACCGATGATAGCTCAGTGGTTGATGTGTAGGAGTGGTTTAAAATCCCAATAATGAGCTTAACGCCAAAGTGGTTTTTTAAATTCAATTATAGGCTTCCGTTTGACCGCCAACTCGCCTGACGTTAAGCGATGATGCGGTCTACGTTGGAACAAACTTGCCCAAAAGAGACCGATTAACTAGTGATTTGAAGACTCCCAGATTGACTATCAGCCTCTATCAGCATCAGCAGCATGTTGACGTTGAAATTGAAATTTGAACGTAACAAATGTCATTATCTCGGTATCAATAACATGCCAATGTCGGATGTTACCATCGCATGTCAGGCATATTAAAATGAAACGTATGATGAATTAGCCGCGCGGGCAAAAATATCATAATTTGTGTGTTTTAGACGCCACCACCACCAGAAGCAGAACCAAACCGTGGAGGAGTGAAGAAAACCGAGAGTGAACCCAACCACGGCGCCTCGCCAGTCGACCCCTCGGTGCTACTGCAAGACGCTAGGAGGTTAGTCCCTAGTAACATAAAAATAACTATATGGAACTATGTATGTATATATATACAAACAAGAACAAGGTGTGTGAGGGTAAATAGAATGCCCGGTACAAAGTGATCTTATCTGGTTGAAAGCAATATAATCGTCTGTTTATATTGTTATTTGTTTTGGCATTCTTGGTCTCTAGTTGACATACGCACTGTTTACAGTGCGAACAACTTATCTAAGTTGTTCGATTTTTATGTATATAGATACCTTGTTTGTACCAAACACTTAGAATATTTTAAATTATTATAACACCGGCTAAAAGATTTTGTTTGTTACCAATATTAATCTTTTATATAGACATTGCAGAAAATTTATTCGAAATGCAACTAGCGTATCATTGGTGGGGGAGGATTTTTAGGTCCATTACTAATGTTTTGTCTGAAACTGTTCACTATGGTATCAGATGTCTACTGGGTAAGGAAAGTCAGTGTTGTTGTAAAGTTAGAACTTTACATTCTAAAATATAAAAAAAAAAATTATAACTATTTGTTTGGTTGTTGTTGCAGGAGTCTTCAGAACTCGATGGCTAAGCTGGTGGAAGAGAAGGCTTCGCAGGGTGACGAGGGCCGCCGGCGCGCCGCGCGCGATATCATATCTACGGCTATTAGGACTGGTGAGCTTTTATGTTTGAGCTAAATCTGGAGCTCGAATTTTCATGACATAATTATTAAAAAAAATACCACTTACCGGATGACGCAGCGTAGGTAGCATCATCATGTTCAGCAGTGGACGTCTTCGGGCTGATGATGATGATAAATTATCAAAAAAAAAAACTGTTTTAAGAGCGAATTAGTTAAATACATTTCTTATGTGTGTAAATAAAGTTTTGGCTGGAAGTTATCGAATATTGAAACTAAACAGAGCTCGCTTGTGTTGTGTCCTTCTTACTCCCTGTAAAAAACAAATTAGCTATTTGCGTGACGCATTTGTTGTGTTGCGACGTTCAAATGCATCGTTATTTTGAGCAGCCTTGCAAAGACCGTCTCAAACTGTGACTCCGTTTGAGTTTTGCTTGAAGAATACATATAACTCGAGATATGTCCCTTTTTATATCTTTAGCGTGCTTTCCATAGAATCGCCGCCTCCCATAGCATCCCTGTGCCTCAGTAAGCTCTACAGCACCTACTATAACCTTGACTTGATATTATGTGGAGCCATACCTCATGGTGGTGACTAGCGCTTGCGAGTGGAGTATCATCTTCATCAGCGTTTTATTGGACATAGGCCTCTCCTAATGGACCCCACTGTACTCGTTCGGCAGTTTTCTGCATCCGGTTTTTACCCACCAGTTTTACGCAGGTCATGACTCTACCTGGCTGCAGGGTGTCCTACAATTGCCTAAACGTGGTCTCCATTCTAAAACTCGTCTACCACTAACGGTGGTTATCAGTTCTTCGGGCAATGTCCCATTGCCACTTCAGCCTACGAACCGAGCTATGTCGGTAACTTTGGTTCTATGACGGATCTTTTAATTTCTAATTCTGTCCTTTATAGAAACTTCGAGCATAGCTCTTTCCATATTTCGCTGAGCGATTTAGAAATTGTGGACCACCTTAACCGAGTAGAATATAGAGTTGTGTTATTGCAGGCAAGCCGCCAGTGCCGTACGGGCGGTCGTCGTCCGCGGGCGTAGCCTCGCTGGCCTCCCCGCCGGGCTCGCCGGCCGCTGGCGCCACGGCCGCCCCGCGCCTGTTCCGCACCGAGGCGCACCACCGCATCGAAGACCACCGTCCCGCCTCTAACACCAGGTACACCCGACCGGCTGACGGCCGGCATACATACAATAGTGGTTCGCTCTGAACTGTCACCTCGCGACCCTATATCTTTACATCCCCTCTGACTGACCTTGTATTTGACAAACATCTTGACGATATAAAAAAATATATATGACGATTGAATCAAAGGTACGTAAGTTATCCGTCTAACAAACATATAGACATACAAATGCTCGTAGACTCAAGGCTTCACTTCGATCGGTCAATTGATTTTTTGCGATGTAACAAAAGTTGCTATTTATTTAAAAGTTATGTCGGAATGAGTCTTCCGTACTTGCAGTACTATCATTTATCTGTGCTGAAGTATAGTTATAGAGTTATGCTTTGCTCAGTTAGCTTAGATCGTGATTTGAATCACGGCAGACATACGCACCATACACAACCTTACCTGCACTCTTATTTACTCATACATCCCCTTTTGATCTAAAGATGACGGCCAGCTATTTGAACGAATTGGTGTTTTGTATTTTATCCGACCCACAGATAGAGAATATCAGCGATGGCCCCGTAAAGGTTGCCCGGCGTGCATTTCTTCACTGGTTATTTGTTGTACATTACAGAGGTGTATCAGTGGAACGTATCATCCCGATCCACGTAGCGGAGGAAGCCCCGACGTCCCCGCCGGCCCCCGCGCCGCATAAGCCCGCCGCCGCCGCCCCTATGCCTGCGCCTGCTCGCGCGCCTCTCACCACTCCACTCAGGTACATACAAGGGCCTTACGGCCAAATCCTTACGCGGTCTCAAACTAACGTAAAAAAAAACTTCTAGGCTAGCGTGCTCCATCGTAGACCGCATCATCGCTTTACATCAGCCGAGTTGGCGGCCAAATTGGCCCAAGGCTATGATTACATTGTAAAAATAGGCCTAATGATGAATATAACTAAATACATTACACATACTGAAAAATTAAATTAAATTGGCTGATAAATCTCTAAGATATGAGCGTTTAAAGTTTTAGGTGGGGATAGAGAGGGAGGGATACAATGTCCCTTTCTCGCAAAGCGTGTGTTAGTTTAACATTTGTATGGCGCGCCATACAAATTCCTGACGCTTGACATCATAACACAGTATGGTGCGCTCTGTCTAGCAAGAAATTAAAATTATTTATTTTTAAACTTATTTTAATTTTATTTTCGTTGATGGGCTCTATTTATGATCAGCTTTTTTATGAGGTAATAAAAAAATATTAGTTATCATGCCTATTGCCATTGATAAATTAGACACCTGATTACCAATGAGGCCTATTGAATTAGACCTGATTTATCAATGAGGAATCAGCCTATAACAGATTTCAATGGCAAATATTTGAAAGAAGAGTCCCTTCTTCCCCAATATTTGCCCTCAAGGATCAACGTTGGCAATACAAAAAAGTATCCTCTCTGTTATCATATTTTACAACTTTTATTTTGTTGTGTCCTCAGGCGCCTGGTATCATCAGAGTCGACTGCATCAGAAACCTGCTCTAGCCCAAGCGGCGAACCGATCAAGAAGTCTGCGCGCGAGTTCATAATCCCCATCGCGGTGGAGGGCAAGGGATACGTGACGCCGCGACAACGTAGTTTAGAACCCGAGGCTTCTGCTGCTGCCCCTACAAGACTCAGGAGCAAGCCACGTCGTATTAGGTACTATTTTGATCACTGAATAATGAATCAAGTGTAAAATGTCATTTCAGTTTTTTTAATCCCTTTTTGTGCGTCAGAAACGTCTTCTCATCCTGTTACTGTATACATTACACGAAGTTTATGCGACACGAATAGCTAAGGTGTACTGATTGATGTGATTAAGTAACCGTGATCCCTATAGGCACTGACGTAACATTGGTAGGTGGGGGCTTTAAGATGCCCTATTCCGCTAACGTGATGTCTCAAAAACCGGAAGACGCAGCGTAGGGAGGCCTCCCACTAGATGGATCGACGACATTGTGAGAGTCGCGGGCATCCAGTGGATGCAAAAGGCAGACATGTCGTTCAGTGTGGAGCTTAAAGGGGAGGCCTATGTTCAGCAGTGGACGTCTTTCGGCTGATGATGATGATGATGTCTCAAAACGTTTGCTACATTTCCTATTCTGGTCTATAATTTTGACGTTAGTCGTGCGAAAATGAAACAAGCTTATATGCAAACGTTTGTACCGCTTGTGCACAACAAGAGTCGAAACATATTTAAACAAAAGATGGAAATATAAATAATTACCTCATATTATGTTAGATGCAGTTACAGCATGTGTGATTCTTATTCTTATGTTATGTTAGTAGCCTCGTGTCGGGCGGAGAATCTGAAGAAGAGGATGATGGCCACATGCACCGGTTGAGGCCGTCGAGGCTGGCGCGCGCAGACTCTGCCTCTTCCGGCGAAGAGGATGAAGAGGACGAGGGCTTCCACCTGCTTACCGCCGAGAATCTCTTCTCTACTCTGCTGCACAGGGTACGAGTACTCTCACCCTCTTTTCCTTTTTTTAACACAAACACACCGTGGGCAGTGGGAGGGAAGATAATTATCTTTCTTTTTCCATTCTAATCATACCTGCCACAAAGGGTGGACTCAACCGAGTCAAAACAAAAAGTTTTGCGTAATTAATGAATAACGAGTATAAGTGACGCTGGTTCAACTACTTTGTGGCATTTGCCCGTGACATTGACAAGAATCTGACACTGAAAACTATGTCAGTCACTTTTACTCTCATGATATTCTTAATCAGAGAGACAGTGACCGAGATAATCTTAAAAGCTCAATAGGGTTCCTGTTTGTCAGTTGATGTTGACATGAACTGCTCAATAAAATATAAGTAATGTGTCGCTGGCATCCAGTGGGTGCAAAAGGCAGGCTGTCCTTCAGTGTGGAGACATAGGCCACAACGGGGACATAGGCCTATGTTCAGCAGTGGACGTCTTCTGGCTGATGATGATGATGAATGTGCAGTAGCAATATCTAAAATTTAAAATCGACTTTACCTTTGTATAGATAAAGAATAATTTTGGGTATAGGTTCGAGCGCTCACCAATCGGCTGAACGGCGAGGAGGGTCCCGGTTTCCCGCAACACCCGCACTCGCTCTTCAATAATCTTCAGTCGCCATTCTTCAATAGGTGAGCAAACTTGTACTACACTCACGGTTGGCTTTCTCATCACTTAATACTGCCTTTCAAAGCTCAGTAACGGTTAACTAAAAACAATTTTGAGCTAAAAGGGCCCGGACATAAGTCATACAATCATACTAGTTAAATTTTACGAAAACTACGTGTCCATAATTTTTTTTCATGAATTAGCAATATGAATGCTTGTAATGATTTATTTGAAATACCCAATTAAAACCGTTTTTTTTTTCGTTCATCAATAGAAAGTCGTTACAAAAATTCATATTACCGATTTAAATATACAAAGTTTCATCAATATTGGACTAGTTGTTTTGAATTTGTCGTTATTTTGATAAAAATTGGTTTTATTCTTATTGCAAGTTTTTATACCATTTAATTAACAATTAAACATCATTAATTGGGGATTTAAAATTACATGATATTAGCAAAAATATTTCAAACTATGGACCTTAAAAATGTCCTTACCAAAGGTAGGCTAAAACTGAAGTAACTATTAATTAGTACTTAGTTTATGTATACTACAATCAAATTGTTAGAATATAAAGCCACATTAGATATTGTCGTGTTGACATACGACATGATTTCAATACCTTTTTTTTTTAAATATTATTAATAGCCTTGCATTTGACCGCCAACCGCCATTTGTCGGTATTTCTAAACTAAATTTTTATGGCGATATTTTTTCATTCGACCAACTCAACATGCATAGACTACTATGCATGTTGGGTCGGGTACAAAATGAATGAAAATCATCATCATCATCTATGAATATTGCTTTAATAAAATTGCTATGTGATTTTGTGTAATTTTTTTGGTCCCAGTAACATTCGATAATTAAAATTTTCATGAGTAAAACTTTTAACAGATAATTTTTATTCTAGCTTTTGTTTTTTATACATTCATAAACTAATAATTTAATTTTATGCATGCAGCCCACATTTACCGAGGCGGCATCTCTTGTAAGTATTTCAACTTTCTAACCTATATCGTTCTGAGGGTCTCATGCCGGCTGTTCACTCTCGCCAAGACCGAGATTGTACTAGACTGCGGTTGGGTCACGCTCGTCTCGCGTAGTCTGGATCGCGTTTCGGTATCTTGTGCCTGAGTCGAAAGAGAATCTTCACGTCAGCTCTCGCAACGAGAGCATGTCTAAGCGAGTGTGTGCAACCGGCATAATAATTGAACCATTACAACATATGAACAAGGTTTTATAAATATTAATAACTCAATGAATGCCCATTGCATAGTGGTTTCACATTGTTGATAGCAACATATTGTCTTCTCACTCTCTCTTGTTTTCACGGGCACAGACCTCGCATTTGTTTTGCTACGCAGAAGACCAACTAAGCGTGGAAAAAGGAAATCTCGATCCACATGAAAACTCCACAAGAGAGAAAGGGTTAAGTTAGTCAGTCAGTTAGAAGCCGATATATAAGAATGGATGTAGGAGAACTGTGACCAAACCCACCAGGAGGATGGGCAGCAGCGTCCTGTTAGTACACGGTGAACGCACTGCGATCCCCAAGCCGCCTGCCAACCGTGGGGATTATGGCAACACCCCTCTAAGAGGGAGGCCTTGTTCATCAGTGGACATTTAATGGCTGATGATGATGTGTAGGAGATGTTCCGTAAGGCCCTTTTTGGCCTGAGTTATAATTTTATATACGTTGTTCATAATCTGCATCATAATGTAAGCTTTACCATCATTAATAGTGCTTTTGTCATACAAATATCGTCACATAACTCGATAACAATATTTGTAACCTGAACTAATGTTGGTAATTGGACTGTATTGTTCATTACATGCAGCACTCATAGATACATGGAAAGTAAAAGAAGTGTCTCAGAAACGTAAGTTATCGTAGATGCCTTAAAACTTATATTATGTAAATCAGACGTTATTTATTTCAATATATTATTTATTAGTGACGGGGTTAGTAACTTCGCAAAACTATTACAAAAATTAAATAATTCCTATCGTATTGTGAGAGAGCTAAGCTTCTCGAAATCACCAGCCAGTTCGCGAGAACGGGAAAATAAAAGTATTCCAAAGTGGAACTTAGCCTCATGTCGGAAGAGCTTCAGACTTAAATCATAAACGCGAAGAAGCCTCGGAATACAATTTAATTCTTCTTTTGTCTTTTTTGTTAAAGTTCCAAATGTTTAAAATCAAAGACAGCTATTTACTACACATAACTATTTTAAGGCTACTAAGCTAGTATCAATGTTGGTTTCGAAAGTCCATAACAGCTTCTAGTAAAGTCTACACCACTTCACTGAGGCACGACTTGGGACTTGACTTTCTATATGAGTTCGATAATTTGAAATTCTATAAAACCTGACACTGGATACACAGAGAAAAGTCTGAAGCCAAAACATAAATAAAAAATAAGGGAGTAAAGGCAGATACACAAAAAAGTGGAACCTTGCGTTGCGGAGACGCATCTCAACGCCAGCTTTTTTGTGACGCATCAATGCTAGAACTTCTTCAAAGTTGTGGATGAAACTTGTTTGTTCTGGAGATTTTTGACCAAAATTAAGACTATAGGCTAAAACTACATTAAATTTTTTCTCGCTGCGTTTTCTTCAGTCCCCTAAATAACATTTATTACGACATTTCCACAGGCGCGAAGGTTGGGGCTCGCGCGACCTGCACGCTGATTTCGACTCGATGTTCAACAAGTCGCGCCAGTCGATGCCGCGAGGTAAGTCCGCAGGCTTGCGCACTCGCTTCACGCACGGGGAAAACGTTGCCAGTTCCACGCGGCCACCACGCACTTAGATTCACACTGTTGTAATGCACACGTTCCATAGCCACACTTGTTGTTCTTTGAAGCTTTAAATCACAAAATGAGCAGAGGTGTCCATTATGGGCTCTGCAAACAGCAAGTTCTACAAAGGAACAGAGTTTTTGGGGAAAAAAACCCTTATATTGCACAAATTAAAATTAAAATGCAACCCAATTATTTAGGCAGGGCTCATCTCGCAATATTAAAGTAGTTTTTTGGACTAAACTCATAGGCCAATATACATTTTTGCTATCGTTATATTTAATGATAAATTGTAATTTTTAGTTCTTTAAAACATAGTAATTCATTCGTTCTAATATGTAGATGTACAAAATTCTAAATTTCTAAATGCGACACCGCAGTATTTGGCTTTTGGTCTTGGCATTTGAATGGAGCATGAGAATCATAGAACGCAAATTATATTAACCCCCCTTATTCACAAACGTTCGATAAAGGCTTCTACAGATCAAAAGAAGCAGCACAGCTTAAACGCGGGCCCGCGGGATATGTAATACAAGAAACTACCACACACCGCACGAACTGCTGCGCTATTCAAGACAACCACGACTATTCAAGTGCTGCGAGCGTGTTTGGTGTGAAGTAGTTTACACAGTTGTATTACTGAACGCGCGGGCCCGCATTCAAGTTGTGTTGCTGTTGACACGCGTTGGCTCTGTAGAATACTTAAGCTAATCTATGCTTTGTCGAGTTCTCGTTGATGAAATAAGTATCACGCGCGAAAACTAGACAAAACGCATATTAGCTAAATATTGGACGTTTCTGAATAAGGCCGTTTATTTCAGTAGAGCTCCGGCGAAGCTAAATAATTGCGGCTACATAAAAGCTATACAAGCGATTTCGACTGATTTGACCATTTCAATGCTTTGGCAAACATTTTAGCGTAACGATCTGGATTATGGTGTAATTTAAGTATTGAAAGATACGACTTTGGAGCAACAGCGCTTTTTATATAGTAATATTTTTTATCATGCTTTTTATTCATATCATTTATAGTTAGTACCTTGAATAAACAAAACTGTGATAAAAATACGGATCAGTTTTAAGTGCTAATGATTTTATCAAATTTTTTGTAATTATTATTTGAGCAGATATAAAATACGTACGTAACGTAATAGATTTAATTTAAAAAAAATACCAAAGATTTTATGGGTTAACTTAAAAAAATATAATAACTCATAAAAAATACCTTTGCTATATCCTTATGTACATATCGACGCATCGTTTGTTGTTTTTCACACGTTTGCCAGAGTCATTTTCCTGGACCTTATGGATGGAATCGCATAAGGGAGTGGCTGAATCGTTGCCGATAGAACCACAATACACGTAGTTAGAACTGCTCAGCACGGGCTAAGAACTCACAAGAAAGCTAGCTTCAACTAAAACAAATCAATTAACTATCAACACATTCCATAAGACGGTAGAAGTATTTCATTCTCGACGTTGCCGACGATGCCTCGGATATTAGCAACGTTTTCCACCGTACAGTTTTCACTTAACATCTCAATTAATAATGGACTACAGAAAAAACATCATTATCGTAGTCTGTTATACTGTGTGTATTTTGTTAGAATTCATTAACATTGTTTTTATTAATGATCTTAACCAGTTTTTTTGCATTTGTAGTTTTATATTTGTATTCAATTTGCATTCTTTGTGCAGGTGTTGACTTT
Organism: Agriopis aurantiaria; assembly: GCA_914767915.1. NCBI lineage: Eukaryota > Metazoa > Arthropoda > Insecta > Lepidoptera > Geometridae > Agriopis > Agriopis aurantiaria. Next base: position 13,219,975 of record OU611989.1, on the reverse strand, counting down.
CTCCTACCCGCTAACACTAGCAGGAAAATGTTGCGTTGCTCTCAGTTATAAAGTTACTATATTATGTAGATTGGACTTGCATGAAGTGTACAAGGCATTTCGCATATCGTTTGGCAATGCAGTATTATATTTAAAGAAGACAATCAAAAATATTTCTTTCAAAATTCTCTATTAATTTTTAATCGTTCAACGTGTAACGAGTTACAGACACAGTTAATTAATTTGTTTAGAAAGCGATCATGGCATAAATGTGTAGCATAGTGGATGTGGTAGCACTCGAACTCGATGAATCCGCATAGAGGACGTCGGGACGCGCAACCGTGTCGCCACGACACGAGTCGCGAGATCCACTCACTGCAGCCAGACTGAGACAAAGCCTTGGAGTATGTGGGGTGCGGGCGGGTGGTGAGGCGCGGGCAGCCAGAGCAGCAGTAGTGAGGTTGTGTTGGTGTGGTTGCAGTTGGGTTGCGCGTTACACTGCATGCTCCGACCAAATCTTCACTTCACAGCGGCACCAGCGCCAACCACAAACCCGCCACAAACGACACGCAGGAATAGGTACTAAACTATATTATATTATTTTAATTCATGTGTTATTTTTGTGTTCCGCACGGTGCGCCGCGGCTGTTGTCTGAATAGAGATGCCTCTATTGTGAAATATTCGATACCGCTGATGCCATTTTAGTATTATTCGCATTATGATAATTTTTAGTATCGAAGCAACATTTTAATGCATTCTTTGTGATTTGGTTTGGCGTACCTAAAGCTTGCGGTTTGCTCTAATACAGTCGTCGTAGATTCCATTAACTCCTAACCGAACGCATAGACGTTTAGCATTAATGTGACCTCCGCAAGGAGCCGTCCGAGCGGACGCCGCGGGCGGCCGGCTCTGCTCTCTCTATCGGCCACTGTAAATACACCATCCCAGCGAGCATTCTGCATGATCGAACGTGTGTTTTTCGATTACTTTACAGGTAGTAGTAAGAAATCGAGCAAGCACCGGACGAAGCCCCGCCCGACCGAAGAGGGAGAGAAGGACGAGAGCGGACTCGACCTGTCGGACCTCGACCTTAGTTCCATAGAGTTTTCGGAGCGCGAGATGCGCGCGCTGTCGGGCTTGACGCCGGCCCTGTCGCGGCGGCTGCAGCGCCAGCTCCTCGCGCACCTGCCGCCTGCTGCCGCACGTGACCTGCGCCGCACGCTCTCATTGCACGCGCCCGCCGCGCGCGACCCGCCAACTGCGCGTGCCGCGCGCTCGCACTCCGCCTCTAAGAGCCTCGACGGCGCTCCCCGCGCGCGCACGCCCTCCCCGCCGCCACACACACTTACCGCCTCCGAACCTAACGATGCTCCCTTGCGCGATGAGACTCCCGCGCCCACTGCGTCCAGTGAGACTCCCGCGCGCAGCCCTAGCGTAGCAGACGAAACTCCGGAGGATCCGATGGAGTGCGCCAGTCCTCAGTACTCGACGCTACCGCGTCTACGGCGGCGGGCGAGCCCGCGCGAGACGACGCCGCCGATAGTGACGTCAGACACGGAGTCGTCGTCGCGGCGCGCGTCTGCCGACCGGCCGCTTCTCAGCAAGTACCTGACGCCGGAGCGGCACCTGTCGCTGGACGAACCCTACCCACCGGAGAGCGGCTCCATCCTATCGGAGCCGAGCTACATCGCGGCGTACGGCGGCGGCGCGCCCTCGCTCGGCCTGCGCCGACATTCGCTGCGGCTGGCTGGCGACGCGCCCAAGAAACGCGTCTCGAGGTTCTTACGGTCAGACTTCTTCGACTCGCCCGCCGACGAGACTCTCTACGCGAAACACAAGAAGGAGAAGGAGCTCGAGACGCAGAAGATACTCCGCGAGATCAGGGAGAAGCGTAACCGAGCCGCGGAGGCGACGGCGAGGAGCCCGGCGGAGGCGGATGACAGCGCCGTGCGCAAGTGCGTCTCGCCGATCGGATCCTTGACCGGCAAGGAGCGCAGTCGTTCGAATACACCGTTCTTCCCAAGCCTCGACAACATCAAGGAGACAGCGGTCGATGCAGCCGCGCTATCCGACTCCAAATACGCGTCGACCGACTCGAAGCAGAAGACGCGCTTCGATGACGACGCTTCAAGAGACTCGAGGCTGATCAGGCCGAAGAGTTATCCGGTCAAGACACTCGACTCCATCGATGAACCGAACGAGAACTTGGAGTCCGAAGCGGCCTCTGCTAAAGATGCCGATAGCAGGGACAAGAGGGAATCAAAGTTGATCCGCCCAAAAAGCTACCCGACGAGTAGTCCTTCTCCTGAAAAAGTTTACATCAGTCGGAACATTAAGAAAGAAGAAAACATAAGCCCCCCTCCAAAAGAAGAAGAAGCTCCAGGCTCTGAAATTAAAACGGACGTCGAAGTGAGCTTCAGTATTACTTTGCCCAGGAAAAAATCAGAAGTGTTACCTAAATCAGACGGAATAAAAAGCAATGAAACAGAAAATAGAAACGATGATAAACAAGTAAGCGATAAAAAATCTACAAGTTCTTTAACCATTAAAAAGTATCAAATCACTAATGACACGGATGTTGATAAGTCTGAATCGAAAGATCACAAATTCAAAAACGGTAACGCCATCGCGAACGGAATCACTGAGGCGAGTGAAAAAACTGTTAATAGTGAAACCAAGGCAAAAATATTAAATAGTGCGTCCAAAAAAGAAGAAACTAATAAAACTTACGAATCTGAATCGAACGAAAAGAAAGGAACAATCAAGAAAAAGATAATAAGAAAAGTATCCTCAAAGTCAAAGACTGATATTGGAAGTGGCCAAGACACCGGTGATGCTAAAACTACTACGGAAAAGAAAAAAGTAACGAAGAAGGTCAAAGAGAAAACGGACGATGAAACTGCAAAACCAACCACAGTCACAAAAAAGAAATCAATGCTGCAATCGATCGGTCATAAATTAGAAAAGTTTGCGTCCAGTAAATCTAGCTCCCCTGAAAAGCTAGCCGATAGTTCCTCAACTAGTGAATCTAAGAAAGATCTCGCTAAATTGAAAAGAACACAGCGGGAGCAGTCAGTCCCGGTAAATATAGAGCCTCCAACTGAATCTAATCTCATCAAAAGAGCTGTCACACTGACCGATGTCGCCGCTCTGGAGGCTCTACCTCAAAATAATAATAAAACTACAGTCTCCAAAGTTTTAGGACTCTTTAAGAAATTCGAACCGAAGGAAAAAACGAAACCGATTATGGAAAAGTCACAAAGTATAGACACAGCCGAAATAAGTAACAAAAAAGATGTAGACACCGAATCTGTACTTGAAAGTCCCGAGAAAGACAAACCTCGACGACCTACGTCGTTGCTTCTGAATGGTTTAGGACGCAAAAACAAATACAGTCGGACAAGTGACAGTGTTTCCAATTTGACCACAGAGAGTGATGATCATATAGTACTTAAAAAAGAAAACGATTTTAATTCAAGAAATAAAAACAGTTTAAAACTAGACTTCTCCAGATTGCCAAGAGTAAAAAAAATAGTTCCTACTAATCCTGTGATAGAGCCACAAATCATGAACACTTCTTCAGTCGACGGCGAGACTGACAAGAAAGAATTCTCAGAGAAACATCCCATTACATTAGATAGCATTATCAATAATGATACATACAGTCGCAGTCGCTCGAGAAGCCGGTCCACCGTGTCCAATTCCGAACTAAAGACTGACGTGAGTGCCGAAGCTAATAAATATTCGGACAAGAATCCGATATCTCCTTCCGACAACGGGACAGCTCATCCGCTACGAAATCACGAGCCGACATCGCCTGATAGAGAGGATATTGTGGACAGAATACGAAGGAAAAGCTTCTATTCGAGGTTTAATGAAAAGAAACAGAGACGGAAGAGCAGTTTGGTCGGTCCTGGCGCAGCCGAATACGACCCTCTAGCGCGAATACACGCCCCACCGACGGAACCCAAATATGACGTTTCCCCTTCTTCTCCCGGGGCTTACGACCTGTCTCCTGGACTCTCCGCCTCGTCCGACATTTCGCCGTCCACGGAACGGTATAGATCTCTATTGAGTGAACCCGTTAGCACTAGGAATAATCTAAGATACGACAACTACGGACTGAACGACAAAATAGACACGTACCGGTCTCTCGACCGGAACGATTTCAGAAAATATCCAGGAAGCAGAAGCTACTTGGATTATGACCAACCGTTGTCGTACGGCACTCAGAGATACTCGCGTACCAAATCTCTCCTGGACAGTTCCGATGGAACCGAGGACAATCTCGCGCACTCGCTCAGAGATCCGCTCAAATATAATAGAACCATTTCCATGTACTCTCCCGGCAACTACGCCACGTACAGGCCAAAGAGAACTCACAATCCCGCCATCATATTGAAGGAGAGCGAAAAAGAACCGAGCCCCGAAAATATTCTAGATAAAATAAAACAAAGGAAAAACTTTTCTATCAGCGTGACAAGGAAACCGGATCCTGTAAAGGACCCGCTGCCAAGGTGTGTATGTTTTGATTCTTACATGTCACGTAAATAATTATTAATAACTCCCCGAACATAAATATAATTCTGTGCACGCTTCATGCTTTTTGAATTAAATTTTTCAACACTAATGCTTCAAAGTTTTAAAATCCTATAGATATAGAAAAGAAAACTACGACACATGTATATTATAATACATAGAATGCATACCATTTTGTAGATAGCTGACAATAACATATATAAAAAGGTCATGTAAAAGTATTCGTTCGTCATATTTAAATATGCGATACTCGAGTTTTTTTATCAACGTTGTTTGAAGCCTAATGAAGCGCTGTCACTGGTCACATCAAGTAACTAGGCTCGGTTCATCTCTCGGTTCTCAGTGGAAGGTTACACAGTCATGAATGTGGTTTTGGTTTCAGATCCCCTGTCCCATCTAAAGGCGAAAGCGACAGTACAGAATGCTCTGAGAAAGTTGACTGAGAAGAACTACTGATGATTACCTACGGATATCATTTGATTTTGTGCATTTGTTGACACATCGAGAAATGTTTAAATGCCGCAAACGGATTTATTTATAGCTTCACTTGTTATCTCACACAATTTGTTTCAACCGATGTTATTGCTATGATTTCATTGAGGCTGTACTTGTTATTCTTGCCAAAACATATACCTAATCGCCTTTTTAAAATAGGATTGTTACGTAGAATCTCAGTAACGGATGCTTATTGTAAGACTGTTTTAGTGGCAAATGTAGGTGAAGCACTTCTATTGAATCTCTGCCGAAAAGTATTTTAATGAAATGGTTGAAATAAGAATCACGAAATCATGACAAGATATCAATTTAGAATTCGGAATGTCTAAAGGTTTAATTGAAGAATGGTGATGAAAGTTATTGAATGTTCAGCAAATTAGGAAATTAATTTCACATTAATAAGTCGGAAAAATCATCTCTTCTACACAAGCAGTTAACTGCTGGGCTTAAAGTATTTAATGTTATAGGCTGTAGATTTTGTTAATTAAAGTGCATACAAAATAATATTTTGCAGAGTGTACTTTCGTTTTAATTATGTAAATTATTCTTATGTGCCTTTAAAAAAAGAAACGACTGGATTTGATATAGTCCTTTTATTGAAAGATAAAATGACACAATTTAGTGTGTGTTTGCACAATTACGTTTTACTCAATATTAATTTTAACTTTTCATAGTTGTTATTGCTTTACATTTTTGTATGGTGACCAGTCAATTTTAAGTTTAAACTTTTATCTTAATCGAATAGTATTGCAACGCTAAGTCACGTCGTTACTGTAATCGAATAGAATGGTGCTTAGAAGATTTCTTTAGGTATAACTATTTATAGAACAGACATTATAGACACATGTGTAAATACTCGGGATCTTATGAATTAAACGCTCGATAAGCTAATCTGCTCTGAAAAAAATATCTCGCTTTCACTCATAATTTCTCGTGAGCGAGTTACTAGATTAGCCTATCGAGAGTATGCATACGAAGGTATTATAGCAATAGGATGTGTTTTCCGTTTTATATTAAAAAAGATTTATTCCGCTGACGACGTTACTCATAATAATTATATGGGTGCGAATGAACTTTTAACATACACTGTTTTGACTCTTGCAAAATGCGACTAGTTTCGATTGAATTGCAATGTTATTGAAATGCAATAATTTTATACAAAAATCATTTTTGTCATCGTCGTCCTTATTTATTTTTATTAGAGTTGAGATTATTTATTTGTGTGTGGTAACTTGTAATATTTTTCACGTTTTGCTTAGTTTATTGGCATGATGGACGAAGAAACTATGATGTTCCGATTAATATTAAAGTTTCTATCACACACGTTTTGTATTGAATGTGAATAAATTATATAGTTGGAATTTATCGATTTTTATTGCCTAAACTCATTCCTTGTACGGACCGTAACAAAAATTCTCTACAAGACTGTTTTTATCGAAAACTATAGATTTAATTTCAGTGATAAAAAAATATCTCTTCTCTACATAGTATAAATTAAAGTCACTTTCCGCGTCTGTCTGTTTGTATGGCCGCTAACTCTTCCTAAACCACGCAACAGATATTGATGCGGTTTTCACCATCAGTTAGATATTTTTTTACGGAAGGTTTATATATATGTATAACAAGCGACCCGCCTCGGCTTCGCACGTAAATTACACCCGTGCGAAGCCGGGCGGGCGAGTCGCTAGTAAATGTATAAACCGTAGAAACTAGTCTGTGCATTTAGATTACAATTGTGACATTAGACGATTTGACGACACATTTGTGGAATAGTACACATCTGATCCAAGGGCCAAGAAGGCGGAAATCCAGGGTTGAGAGAATACATTATGAGCTGTTAAGCGTGTGAATAGTGCTTTAGCAGGTGTGTAATGGTCAAACGCTTAGTCCTACCATAACATTGCTATATAAATGTGACCCAAGTTAAATGTAGAGTTTTGACTACAACTGTGAATTTCATACCTTCATTAAAAAACTAGGGCCAAAACCTGCGTAAAATGTGGGTCGAAACTTGATTTCCGGGACCGAATCAGGCATAATTCCTAGAACGTATGAATAGGTAAACTTTCGTGAATTTTATACTAGACCCAACATGTGTTGTAAATGAATGTTGGTAGCTCTCCCATTCAACTCTAAAGATACGAGTTAGTTGGGTCTACTATATCTTATGTTAGCTAAAAAATAGTTTGCAATAAAAAAAAGTTTAGAGAAGTCTTAAAATGCATTTTAATTATACTTTTGGTAAAAACATCATAATTTCACTGTACTGTACAGTAAGTAGAATTTACACAATAAAAACTATTCCTTGAGTAAATCCTTGAGATCGCTGAAGTGCTGTGCATCCTCCGAGGCCAGCTGGTCCAGGATGTCTTTGACGGAGTTAGTAGGGAATCTGTCGACCCATGACGCGATCATGCCCTCTGCGTTCGCTGGGTATCTCTTCAATTCTACACTGTCGCCTGAAACAAAAACAATGTAAGTATGGCAAAAAGAGATTTAGGTAGATTTGTTAATACCTATGTATTCGTTATCTACTAATACTAGGGCAGACCAGGGGTGCAAGTACCGTTCTTTTAGTGATCGTCAAATTCGATAATATGCCATTTTTTCAGTACTCGCTGTGATCGATTCTATGGCATTTTAGCGAATTTGACGATCGATAAAGAACGGTACTTGCACTGCATAATCGTAAATATTACTTTTAAAAAGCATCTACCATACCCCATTTTTTTTACTTTCCCCGAACCCTACGTCGCGATTACAAGACACTCTCCACTGTCTACATGTCTTACTAATAATGCTCAAATGCGTCATAAACCACTTATGTTGTACCTACAAAATAGTGGTATGTCTGGAGCTTAACATTTTCGATCCTTTGGTCAACAAAATCAATAACTACTTTAGCAACTCTAATTATTGTAAAAACGTAAGCAGTTAAGACAAAAAATGTGGGCCAACAACCAAAAGCAGTTGCGTCGCTGCAACACTTACATCGGCGTTGCGACGCATGAACTTTCGCGGCAATGTAGACTCAACGCAACGCAACTCCTCGCTCTTAACTGTTTATGGAATAGAGTTTGTGTTACAGCTAATAGTATCATAATCTCGGTTCAATAAACGGCGTCGCCTAGAAACAGTTTCCATTTTGTATACTGAATACTCAATACCATGTAGTTAGTTACGATACCTTTGACGAGGGTGTTAGGTTGTACGAAAATGTTGCGCGGCTGTTTGTGCAGTTTAACGATGTTGCGCCAGCTCAGCCAAGGCTCGTCCAGTCGACTGTACTTGTCAAACAGTTGCTCAGCCGCCGCCACGTCACCGCGCGCCTTGATGCTTTGCAACGTTACTAAGAAGTTGCCTGTGAAACATCAAATTAGTATAATATAAACAGAGGGGGAAAAGTAGAGGGTGGAGAGAGAATGGCAACAAAAAATTATATTGACTCAATTTTATTGCGATAGGCTGGTGATAGAAATATTACACCCATTCATAGAGTTAAGGGGACGTTCAACTGCTCTCCGACTTCCACAATTGTAGTTCATCATACGATAAAATAAAGCAAACACAAAATTACGTTTTATCGCATACAAAGTGGCGACATCTATTGTCGAGTAGCAAAACTTCGATCTTCTTCTTTCGAGTCGATGTTCCGCAAAATACAATTCTATTTTCAAATCAAGTTTCTAGACCAAAACTTTGCCACCTCAATGGCATTTTGCGTGGCTTCATTCAGGTCATCTTGTGTGCAAGTTGTAGGACACGCTGCACAGTTCATCAAGTGTGTCATTGTCTGAGGGTTCACACCACAAATACATTCGGTGTCAGAGCCCTTTATATAACCCCACTTTGCCATATTATCCCGACTTCGGCCCACTTTGGACCGAAGTCGGTTCAGTGTTTTCCAAGTGGGCCATGGTTCTTTATGGCCTGGGGGGAGCTCTTCAGCAGGGACAATGTAATTTGGAGGTGGACTGTGCAGTTCTTGCCACGTGGCAAGAACTGCACAAAACTTCGATGAAAAATATAACCAACATTTTACGAAAATATTGCCATACGAGCGAATGTAATGTTTCGACGGCTGTTTTTTAATAAATATTTAGTTATAAATTATGTTATGCGAGGATGCGGTCTACGATGGAGCACGCTTGCCTAGAAGAAACCGATACACTCGTGATTTGAAGACACCCAGTTTCGGAGAACACTCATTCGGGATATGGATATTCGCCTTGGCATAATTAACTAAGTTTGTAGCACTGTGGAATGCAATCTATATTCTTGTTAAATTTCAGCTGCCATGGAAAACAAATTCCATACAACAACAGTCTCCGATCAAGAGACCAAACCTTAGCAGGGCCATACAAGCGCTTTGACCACGCAACAAATAAAAAGCATTGTGAACCTTATATTGTTTCAGATACATCAAAATTTCAAAGGACTAGTTTTGAATGGTGCTGTAATTTTTGCAGTCATCGTGAACTTATGCTTTACGTAAAATAATATAGGATTCACATTTCAATGCTATTTTTCACTTAGTGTGGCCAGAACATTAGAACATTAGACGTACCAATAATTTTCTTTCCGTCCGTAGCAAGCCGGTCCCTCTGTACAGTGAGTAGCAAGTCCTTGCCTGGCTCCACTTCCGTGACGGTCAAGATCCCGTCGCCTTCCAGTTCCAACAGCCGCATGAGCACGAACCGAGCTCTGGCGTGTGCCTGTTCACATAGTTATATAGTTATCATCATCATTTCAGCCATAGGACGTCCACTGCTGGATATAGGCCTCCCCCATCGATCTCCGGTTGGAAGCGGCCTGCATCCAGCGTTTCCCTGCTGTATATAGAGTGTAAGGGAATCGCTCCCGAAAACGAAGACTGGTGATCTCAGAAAACATTAATGGAAGTGTTATACCTACATGTTTCTCTCTAGTACTTACACCCCCTCCTCCCTTGGTCGTCCGTTTGATCATCTCGTTCAAAGTTGTGTACTGCTTAATATTGAAGTGAACTTTTGTAGAACTAATAAGAATATGTCAGTGGTGTTTACCACGCCCTCTTCAGTTTTTGGCAGACTTTTTTCGGTACTAGTTCGAGTTTAAGGCATATATATATAAGCTACTAGCTGTTGCCCGCGACTTCGTACGCGTAGAGCTCGGCCTTCGGCCTCGCTACCGCGACCCACTCCAAAACACAAAATTTCATCTAAATCGGTCCAGCCGTTTACTCACCGTTTAAACCTTCCCTAGACCTCCACGAATAATTCAAGACCAAGATCAGCTAAATCGGCCCAGCCGTTCTCGAGTTTTAGCGAGACTAACGAACAGCAATTGATTTTTATATATATAGATATATGATCAAAACTGGTAATGAAGGGTTTCTTTGCAGCATTCCCAATACACGGGCTGCCGGTTAGTTAAGTGCAATACTTTGATAACTATATAGTTATATTAAACATTCTCACAAACCTGTAACCAAGTCTTCGTCGATGGCTGATACATCTCAGTGGCTTTGGCTACTGCATTCCACAGAAGGCTCAGCCAGTTAACGTAAATCACGTCTTCCGCCTCTTTGCCTTCGTGGCCGAAAATCCTAATAAACACATCAACATTTTATTAACAAAAAAATTTAACTCGTCGAGTATGTTACCTATTAGTTTTTAGATAGTTCAAATAACGAAGATGTGCTTCACCCTTGATCCTATTTGCATCTAGTGCAAGTGTGCAATGTTCTACTAGTGTGTAAGTTCTACAGTTACACACTAATATTTTATCTATGTAGCACGACTTAACACCGTCTTCGAGTATTTAACCACAAGGCCAAGCCAAGCCCTAAGCTTCGCCAAAATATATGGCCACAAGGCCATATTTTTTTTATATTACATGCTTGTTTTACTATCACGCCTAGTGTTAAGCAATGATGCGGTCTATGATGAAGCACGCTTGCTTAGATGAAACCGATTCACTCGCGATTTGAAGATTCTGGGAAGATCGGGGGAACACCCATTCAGACAGCGCATTCAATAGACTATCAGTTTGCACAGTAAAAATGGAATCAAAGTGGAAACAATAAACGGTTAATAAAAGGCTGTTAATAACAGCCCACGTACAGCAACATAATAATCGTCTCTTTCTTTATCAGTTGTTGGCATACACACTGGGTGCAGTGCGACAAATTTATCTGAAAATTTTATGGGGGAAATATAAAGCCACTCGGACATACTTTCTAAACAAAACTGACAGTCATCCATTGTTCATTGAAAATTGCTATTTCCTTCATTTAGCCATACAGATAATATGGTCGGTCAAAAGCCGGTGTAGAATGGGTGTCGGTGGACTTTTTTTGGGGCCATTTTTGGACTATCACTTAGGTGCATTTTTTTAATTATCTCTTAGGAGCATTTATCTATATGAAATGACTCACTTTAAAATCTCTGGAATCAGTGAGAGGTACAAGCCCACAGCTTCCGCGCGGCACTCTTCGAACGCCGAGCCGAGGGTAGTAAACTTACTGTCGTAGGTCTCGCCTTCTGTGTACCATGACTCGATCGGTTTGCCTGGAAATAGATCAAGATTCAGGCCATTCATAAGCCCAAGTGTGGATATTATAGCCTCAAGATCTAGGACCAAAAGGTGATCGTAGTGACTTAGCAGTCCCTGGAGTTCGGTTAAAAACTACTAAAATAAAGTAAAATAAAAAATAATTGGGATATTTTTGGACACACGGTCATGTGATCTCAAACTAAGTAAGACTGATATACATATATTTTTAAATACATACTTAAATAGATATTAACACCCAGATATAGAACAAACACAAATGTTCATCAAATGAATGTTTTCTAGGTGGGAATCAAACCCACGCCCCCAAGCGCAGCAGGCAGGTTCACTACCAATTGGGCCACCGGGGCAGTCAAAACAGATTGACTAGTATAACTGTAACAGTAACAACTAGTTAAGGCAAATCAAAACGAACTGATGAGATTATTACGTTTATGTCGTAGGATAATTTGATATACATTTATTTTAGGATTTAGGTTGACAGACGTATAAAAGTAAAAAAAGTGTCAAGAAAATACTAATTCAAACAATTTGAAATGTTAAATAATAACTGGCCAAGAGCGTTTCGAGATATGCTTATAGTAGGGTTCCGTAGCAAAATCCATATTTATAATAAGCTATCAGACAGTTGTTTGATTGGTTAAAAATATAAGGCTAAGCGAGAAATATAATTAAATGACTTAAATATAATAATTTTACTGAGAAATGATATAAATCGGCAAATAAAGTTCTGCGATATAAGGGTGTATTCTGTGTTTGTATTAGGAAGGGATACTCTGTCATTTTCCCGAAAAGTGTATGTCAGTATGGAATTTGTAAGGCATACTTACTGGTGGCAGTCCGGTAGCCCATTGAGATCACATTTATATTTTTTTTAAATGTGGTTAAGAAGCTATGTAGCCTTAATCATATTTCAGAGATGTATCATGCCTACATACTTTTTCATGGTTTAGTCAATGAGTGAAAAAAAAGTCTATGATTTTCAGCTAGAGCGTCTTGAATTTACTAAAGGTTTTATAAGGATCATTGCAATTATCCTTATTCTTATTATTGACCAGCCATTGACCCATTGACCTTAACCAAATTTTTTATAATTTTGATGACTAAGTTAAACTGCCTGAAATATTAATGGATTCGTTCATAAATATTTCAGGTAGCTGCGTTAGTAAATAATTATTGATTATTGAATTTGACATGTTGAAATCCTGACATAATATATTGTATTTTTTTTTATAGAATAAGTGGCAAACAAGCTATGAGCCACCTGATGGTAAGTGGTCACCGCCGCCTATAGACACCTACAATACACGGGGCATTTACAGTGCGTTGCCTACCTTTTTGCTCATAATATTTTTAATTGAATAATTTATTATTTAATTTGATTTACACATGATAATATTATTAAAATATATTTTTTATGTAAGTTTATATACATCGTTGCAGAAAGTGTACTGGAGAAGTTTGACTTGTAACAATGGAGTTACTATAGTCACCGCGTTACCAACTGAGTCGTCGAGCAATAAACGTCATACCATAAGACCTGTAAGTGCGAGCGAGATAGACAGACATGACATGTGGGTGCGAGCGAGACAGACAGACAGACAATGATTTATGACCTGACGACTCAGATGATAATGCGTTTACTATAATAAAGAATTGTGTTGTATTATAAAACATGGATATGTTGTGATGTGATATTATTTCCTTCCGACTTACCAGTCAGAGGGTCTTTGACTTTTTCCTTATCGAAGTTAAAGGTGCCGTCGGCGTTTTCCCGCAACAGCTTGCCGCTCCCGTGTCCAAGCAACTCGTGCAGACCCACTTGCACCTGCGATAACATAATATACAAGCTTTACAACATTTGAAGACACATGAATCTTACAGCAAATGTCTCTTCTAGTTGTAATGTTATTATTTATTTAATAATGAGTGTGTTGCACAAACATACAGTTTGTGCGTGATAGAGTGATAGAGTAAGAGAGAGATAAAACGAAAATTTTGCATATAGTGTATTCGTTTAGACGCGGTTGGTCCAATAGGGTATTTGACTACTTTTGGGAAACTATTGCACATTATTGTCTGATATAAAATAATGTATACTGCATTTATATTTTCTGGATATCAGTCGTATTTGCGATATAAATCGATGTTAAAGTTTGAATAAAAAAATATCGCGCCAAAACGCAGACCTGCGTCATAGCTCCGATCACGTGACTAATTGACGTCACACAAAACAAAACAACTGCAGCCAGGCTGCAAAAGTTTGATGATTAATTAATTTCTAATAGAAGTAATGGTTTATAAATATTGTGTAGTGCCAAAATGTACAAATACTTCCATAAAGACACCGGATAAAATATTTGTTCCTGTTCCAATGCACCCAAAACTCCCCAAAACTCGAAAAAAGTGGTTGGAACCAATCTAAGGTTGGAACTAAGTAGCTCGTAGAGAACCCAAAAGTATTGGAGCTAATTCAAGTGTTTCTATGTGCGAAGATCATTTTGAGGTACATATTTGAGTCTATATATTTCTATTATAATTTGTGTTTTTATTGCATTACTATTTTATGTACTGTTACTTTCTTTTTAAACATTGTAAAGCTCGACATAACCTAACAAAATAGTTATATCCACTTACTACAACATACTTTTTGTACAACTTGATTGAATGTTTTGCTTGGAGAACAATTAAAAATTAATACTGACATTGTAGTTTTTACGTTTTGAGTTCTGCAGCGTAGAAACAATGACGTGGATTATTATTAAAGAAATATGCAACCATAAAAACATTAATTTTGGGTAAGTTACTGCTGTCTGCTTGCACAAAATGTTTCTCCATTCTTCTCACATTTAACCTCCGGAATGTTTTTGGTGAAAATTTCTGGATAAATCGCTCTCAAAATAGCTTTACAACAATAAATTCGCAAATATCAATACAAAATCTGTTTGTTTAGATTTGTGTGACGTCACTAGGGTGAAGCCAGTTACAGACCGTTTTCGATCACGTGATCAAATGTCGAAAATACAGTTATTTTATTCGCGTTTTTTACAAAAAATAAGCATATTTTTATCAAAAAATCAATGAAATATGCTTTTTCATTATGTCATGTTTATGGATGGCGTCAATTGGCATAATATTTTTAATACAGTCAAGTACCCTATTCGCGGTTAGTCCAATTCACATTATTCGCGATTAGTCCATTTCGTGATTTGTCAATTTCGCGATTCGCGGTTAGTCCGATTCGCGTTAAGTCCAATTCGCGGTTGGTTCGCGGACCATTCGCGAATTGGACTGAACGCAAATCGGACTTACAACGAATTGCTATTATTTTTATCATTTCAGAAATGCTCTCTTTTACAGTGTATTCTTCCTTCCGGCCTTCTACAAAACGAATTTCCCAAAAAGCAAACCGTGAATGACCGGCAGAGGACATTAAATGATACTCAAATGGAAAGCCAGCTCCAAACGCGTAGCACCATTTGTGGCTTACTATAGTAAGCCACAAATGGTGCTACGCGTTTAAAAGGTCTGGTTCCAAATGTTCCAATACTAATGAACTCACCTCAAAAGCAGTCACTCTGTATTTCTCCAACAGCTTTTTATCATTGTCAGATAGGAATGGAATGATGGGCTCTTTGTACGCGGCCGGGATTACATTTCCCAAGGAAACGTTTTTGAAGCCTTCATTTTGACGGATTTCATCATCTGTGAACAAGATTCATCAGTATCATCTTATATATTTTGTTAGTTGATGATAAACGAGCAGCATAGGCTGATGTGCCTATGTCACACTGTGTCAAATCTAAATGGTTATCGGTTCTATGACAGATATGACCGACCCACTGCCATGTCAGCTTGGTAATACGCTGAGGTACGTTGGTGACTTTGATTTCTGCATCTAAAAACTTTGTTCCAGTTATGGTCCCATAGAGAAACACTGAACATAGCTCTCCCCATAGCTCGATTGAGATAATAAAGTAAAAGACCACAATACTTACAGTTAGGAATGTTAATGCCGGCAGGTATCCCACTGCCTGAGAACGTCAGCACATCCAGACTGGTGAAGTCAGGTCGTAGGAAGGAGTCCTTTTCCAAGTCTTCTCCCCATGGCAGTAGTTTGATGAACCTATAAAAATAGGGATTTATAATGATTGTGTTGACGATGGTAAATAGGTTTCCCGTTTGTTCGGACCCATTTTTATATTGTAATGATCTCATTTTGAACAAATCTCAAAATCACCTATTCCCAAAATGACTGTGTCTTTGTTTATGAATGTCGGAAATGCACCGCGATAGTAAAGTACAGCTGTACTGAACGGGGTGACGCCGAAAGAAGGTCATTGTACTCATCATTATGAACAACTTGTAATATGGGACAACCCTAAAATCGGGGAGAAAAAACACGGAGGAAATAAAAGTCAGTAGGTAGTGCAGGTAATGTAGACTGCGGCAAATTGAACGAGAATTGCATTCGCCGCCATATCATGCACCCTTGCCCGGGAAGACGGCTATCGGCATATTTGTTAAGAGTTTCGCCTCTGTGGTATCAGTTTATTACCTTGCTGCTGCCGCTAGGAGTGCTGTTTTGCCCGCATTGTCAACACAACGTAGCCTAAGTTACTCAAGGATAGTGTACCTTTTTATCGATGAAAGAGTTTTCAGAATTGGTTCACCAGTTCTAGAGATTATTTCATACAAAGTAACAGACTTTTTATATTATTAGCACTTCCGTATTCTACAAACCTCTCAGCGCTGTCGACGAGACTTCCGAATTTCTTGGACATCTCCTTGTTGACCATCGCGACGAAGCCTTCGAACTCGCCACGCTGCCCACTCGGGTCACGGTACGTCTCAATGAAGCCTTGGTACCTGAGAATAAGGTTAATTGCTAATCATTCTACGTGGAGATGGCAGCACCTGCACTGATGTTTTGCTTGGGGTATATGTATGTGCATGGGTTGCTCGCATAGCTGTTTAACTGTTATTTTGTGAAGAGTTGTGGTATTGTTGGAGATTCGTTGTGGAGATATTCGCAGCCAGCGAGTCGCGTCAGGCGTTACTAAAAAAAACCGTGGGTCCAATGACGAGCGAAATGTCATTCTTTGGGAAGTGAAGCGTTGCTTAACGCGTGGCTTGTTTATGAAAAACAACAATGAAACGGTGATATTTGAAAGCTTCTTAATTCGGTAAGACCCCAAACAATTTCCCAGCACCTCAATGTCGAAACAAATCTATTGCCTACAAAACTTTGCAAGCAAATTGGATGAAAACATGACTTACGTCTCAATAATGGGTCCCTTATCTTTAATCCAGTATCTGCTCCCTTCTTTATGTTCTTCCAGATCGCCTTCATTAAAACTGTTAATATAATGCTTGATCATGTTCTTTTCGTTGTCATTTGATGCATACTCTTGCGCCTTGCTAAGGTTCTCCACGACCAGTTTCAGTAGTGGTGAATAATCGCCACGTGTGACTTGGAAGTAGGCGTTTTTGTACATTTCTTTTTCCATTGTTATGATGCGAGGTCGGTTCTTATGAGGCCCTTTTTCCACACTCGCGAAACGAATTGTGTATAGAGGTACTAGAAAAAAATGGGTAATTTTTGAATCTGAATATGTTTTGGCAAAGAGACCACAGGGAAACGGTGGATACAGGCCGCTGCCGAACAGCCCTTTTGGAGATCGATGTTCAGCAGTGGACATCCTATGGCTGAAATGATGATGATGTTCTAGCCACACAAAGCGAAAAAAAGCATTGAAATGTGAACTCCATATTCACGATATTTGAGAAAAATGACAGCGGCTTAGTTGTTAAAAAATTTGTAATATGAAATTTTGCTGCATTTGATGCAATGTAAGGTTTACATTGTAATGCATTTTTGGTCCTCCGCCGAAACACATGTCCCTGCTAAAACTCTCTTGATCGTACAACGCTGCAGTAAGCGTAATGCGGTGTTGGACAATGAATTGTATGAAAAAAATCTTGAGTGTTTCATTGAAGCATGAGTCAGTGGTAAAAAGCAAAGCCTGACGCTGCGTTGGAACCGCAGCGCGGCGATGCGTGTTCAGATCAAGAGCCCGGGGGGCTATCACAACCATATTCTTATAATAACCTTACATTGAGCTTAGTCTGGATCTCTCGGCGAATGAGAGAGCAGGACAATATTCAATGTAAGGTTAAATAAGAATGTTTTTGAGGTTTTGGTAGCCCACCAGAGCTTAATAATTTAACTTTATAAGACAGCTTCTGTTCTGTGTGATATTTATTTTTGTAGTATTGAAGGTACTTACTTCCCCCCTCCTCCATGGTTTTGAATGTCCGACAAATATAGGCTTCAATGCTACGCTTTGACTTCATCCAATCATTCACTAAATTAGAGTCTTCTTCTGTGCAGTTACTAGAAAAATATGTAGTGATCCCCTAAAAGAGAAAAAATATTACTAATCAAATATTAGCATTAATTTTTAATCATTATTAGCATTGATACATTTGGCACTGAAATAAGAATTCCTAGGCCAAGGCTAGGGGTAGGTTTATGCTACCTTTACCCTGCGTTAGCTCATGTGTTGAAGACGTGTTTTGTATAGTAAATATCAGTACAAAATTGTCTGCTAGTTTAGTGCTAGTATTTACGGATCTTACCTTATCAGATAGTCCTAGCCTAGTTAATCTAGGTGCAAGATGATACATGACATGCTGTGTATCTTGCCAAAGTTTACTCATATGTACTTCGTCTTCTTTATATGCTTTAGAATTAGATATTATCTTTCCCAAAACATTTCTGGGTAAGGCTGGGATGAATTTTGTATCGCCAAAACCTTTGTAGTTTCCGCTGTTGGCAAAGATACCGCCCGAGTACACTAGGAACCCCTGAAAACCACAACTGTGATTAAAAATAGGATGTTTGGCAACTATGGGAATGGTAATAGATAGTGATTGCAAATGTGTGATAGGATGTGGTAAACTGTGTAAATGAACTCTTTATCTGTAACAAAAGTTTATCAAGAAATGAGAGGTTAAACTAAGAGGAGAGCTACACCTATACCAGTGGGTGGAAAATGAGGAGTTCCTAGTATGGCACCTTGATGACTTCATCAAGTTGACCAATAGTGCAGACCATTAACCCGCTGGTCAAGGACCAGCTGGTTGGTAAGATGGCAGTTCGGTCCTAAACCCAAAGGTAATGTAACTATTCTAGACAAGTATACATTTGCTAAAACTCTAAAGACATACTTATCATGAAATGTTTAATCAATCAATATCAGCCTATCATGTTTCCACTGCTGGGACACAGGGCTTCTCTCAGAGAGAGGATGAACCCTAATCCACCATGTTGGCTCAGACCATGTTGGTGAATGTCATATTATGTCCTTGAACTTCTGAGTTTACGGCTTCTTCACAATGTTACAATGACTTTATTGGTCTGTGAAACTAGGTAATAATAATTATATGTTACATAGGTGTCAAAACAGTTGTATGTGCTCTAGCTTCTACCTAGAAAATGGTATACAGACATCATTATGACTATGGCTTTATAAAATAAGTAATTGCTAAATAATTATATAATATTGCTATTTGATTAACATAATTCAGGGATCAACAAACAAATCCGCAAACACTTTAACATTCATAATTGTAAGTCAAACGAGTAGGTATTTCATTACATAGGTACATAGGTACACAATAACAAACAAAATTAAGCAAATGTCAAATCAATAAATATGTCAAAGAGAAATTACAATAGAGAAATACAATTCAGCTAACGTCACATATAATATTATTATCATTTAAAAACATATCCACAGTGTAGTAGGCTTTCTTCATTAGTTGGTAATTTAATAGATTCGTAAATAAATTTATGTCCTCTTTACTTCGAATAGCCTTTGGTATCTTATTGTAAATGATTGACGCCATACAAAATACACTTTTATTTAAAAATGTAGTTCTGGACGGTAGGCAGTATAAGGCACCCTGCCTACAGGCCACTTTTTAAAGAGCTCATTTAAAGATTTTACAAACACAGAGACTTCACTTATGTATAGACAAGGCAAAGTTAAGACCTTAAGCCGAATAAAGTGCTTTTTACAAGAGTCTGTCCTTTTTAGTCCACAGATGGATCGTATGCAGCGTTTTTGAGCCTTAAATACCCTATGACGGTCAGTAGAATAGCCCCAAAACATGACGCCATAGCGCAGTATGTTCTCATGTTTTCCTAGAGAGTCTGTTTTTGACAGATGGCATTGAAAAAGTCAAGATTCTGTTTAAACTTAAATGTTGCTCTAACTAGAATCCATCTGTGACTGTCTTTATAAGGGTTTATAATATAAATAATTTCATTCCTAGATTTGCCTTATATTTAAATCTATATAGGAAAAAAAAAATGGGCATACCTTAAACTCAGCTTCTGTAACCCCAGCCTGAATAGCTGACTTCTTGAGATCCTCCAATGGTTCCCCAGTAAAGACTCGATGTATGAGAGAGAATATCTTGGGAGACTCTGGACTTGTCTGCAGGAGCACGATGAGACCTCCATTCCAGGCAGCCTAAGTATGATATATCTTATTAGATGCATACAATAGCGTGAATAGGGACTTTGCTAAAGGAATACTCCATCAAGACAGTGTATACCCCCTTATCTAAGCTGGTGAGGCATGTGAGGACACAGAAAGACATTATTTTTTTCCAGACCCCTGGTGTGTACAAGGTTGATTGTAGCTGCGGTAGTTCCTACATGGGTCAAACAAGCATACCATAGCAGAAAAGATCAAAGTACATATTGCGGCTGCCAAAAATCGCCAGACACAGAAGTCTGCTATTGCAGAACATTTGCTTCAGGAGGGATCCAGTCATTGGATCGAGTTCCACGATCCGAAGGTCTTCTCCAATAGTTTGTGAAATGGTTGAAATAAAAATACAGAAATTAGAAAACATCGCAAATTCAACCAGAAAGATGGATTTAAGATAACGGCATTGTGGAATCCCATAGTAAGCAACTGTACAAACTGCGGTGTAGAAACTAGGACATTTACCGATAGTCAGTGTTGTTTGTTGTAGTAACAACCCTATGATTTTTCAAGATCAAGTGAGGGTAGAAGATCAAAACTAGTCGCTCTTCTCGCCGGATTCACCCGCAGTTTTCAGTCAGGTCATGACCATTGTAACATGGTTGAATTGTCGAGATAAAGGTGTATGTAGGTGTGGGTATGTATCTTTGATAACAGTAGGTATGTTAATTAATGTTTATGTAGTTTATTAATTATGTAGGTATATAGTATGTTGTCTATATTATGTAGTCTATGTATATGTATTATAAGTATGTTATATTTATTTGTGGTCTATTAATTGTTTGTTGTTATTTCATATTATATAATATTATTTATAATTCCTTTCCGTTCACGGTTGCCTGGAAGAGATTGCTTAAGGCGATAAGGCCGCCTGTTAAAAGCCTAGCTAATATTTTTATTGTAATGTTTATGTTATTCTTGTTTTGTGGGGTATTTTAATAAAGAGTCATTGTATTGTACCTATTTTTACCTCAATAAAATTATGTGTGAGAAGTCCCGATAAACATTTAATTGAAACTAGACCCCAACATATTTTTGTATTTTGTGACAATATATTCAGTGATATATTGACTGTCCTAAGTAAAACACGGATTTAAACTAAACAAATTATGCAATTGAAAACACAGTGCAAAATTTAGGGAGTATTGAAAAAAAAGGGTTTTAGCATGTCTCGGGCTGTCAAAAAGAAGGATGTTGCTCCAAAACCAGGATGTCTGGTAACCTTGATATTAATTGCTATTTTTCATATCACTGTTCGATAAAGAGTGCTAAGGAAAGCAATGATTGTTTTCAGGTATATTTTTATTTATGAATAAAGCCTGTAACTGAACATATATAGCTAACTATAAGTTTTTTATGACAACTCAGGCACAGTCTTTTATTTAAGTTCATTTTTCATAGCACCGTTTCCTATTCTCTGACCGTGGACTTACCTGGCTAAGATAATGGGCATACAGCTTCTCCTGCTTGGTCAAGTTGTTAAATGCAGTAGCGCTGTCTAGCTCCACATAACTCTGATTGTTCGGCAGCAAGAAGTCTGAATTTTCTGCAGCCATTGCTGAAAGGTTAAGAAAATCTGTAAAATTGCGACATATTAGATCGCATAAACTAGATCCAGCTTCGGAAGATATTTACTGACCCTTAGTAAATTTTGACGGCTGTGTACTTTTCGGTATCCCACACGAGTGTCTACGGCAGTATTTAGCAATAAGTGAATCAGCAACAATAGGACGCCGGCATTTTATAGCAGTAGCAGTCAGTGTTCGCAACATTGGAACTTTAATTACCGTAACAAAGTAAAGTATCGGGGTTTAAAGTAGATGTATACTTACTGTTAATACTACTGTAAACTGTAAACTTTCAAGAAATTTATGATTTTAATTGATAAAACAGGTGAAAATCTGGAGGGCGAGGAAAGGAACCAAGAGCAAGAATACCAAGACCAAGACCAAGCAAGACGATAATTTTTGATTCGTAATGACAATAACAAATATTAATATTTGAAATGACGTGACATGACAGCTGACAGCGGTAGCTTTTTTAATTCATAGTTCTCAAGAGTATTTTGGCGTCGCACGTTTTATGCATTTGGCAGTGTATTGAAATATTTTTTTAAAGTCCTCAAACGGATGTTTTAATGTATAGATCTAGTTTATGTTTTAATCTGGATAAATTCCGTAAACGCACAGTATACAAGGCAACAGCCGCTCCATTTTCTTTCTACACAGCATGGTTAAGTGTGAACATTTTTTTATCTGTGAATGAGTGAAACGAAACGGAACGAAACGAAAAACGAAACATTTTGAAAAGAAAATGAAGTAAACATCAAACATGGATGATATCCGATTAATTCTAATCCGTATTTTAGAATAAATAAATTCGTTTACGATGTGTGTGTTGTGATAAATGGGAGCAATCAATAATTAGTAAAAAATGTCGTCGGAAAGGTAATACACCACCTGTATAGATTTTAGTTACAATGTTGACAAATTGCTTCGGATATCGATGGTCGAAAGTTGCAAAATCAATAAAGTACGCGGAAATCGCTAATGTCACGCCCTGAATTCGTAGTGAGTTTGTTGGTGTGCGGCAAAAGAGCCGGGAGGAGGTTGAGACGTTTATAATGTTTTATTCTAGGGTGGAATGGGTGGAGATAATCGAGCCGAAGACAAAGGAGCATATGTATGCTAACCTCACCACTGGCGAGTGCGTGTGGGACCCTCCCGAGGTAATGTCAGCACTAGAAACACCAAATTGTGCCACTAAGGAAGTCTTCAACTTCCTGGGGGCAATTTATTACTTATATTCTTGCCTGCATTTTTTTGCGACGAAATACTAGAGTAGCTTTGCTAATTTTGTAGATTTCTCTCCCCAAGTTATATTAATTTTCTATGAAAAAAGAACCTATGCTACTAGAACAGGGTTCAACTAATCACACAATTTGTGCTGGTGTTCAAAGCATTGAATTGATTTTGGTATCACAGTGCCAGTAGTTTGTGTAACACCAGACTACTAGTACTATGATACCAGAATCAATTCAATGCTTTGGTCAGCTACATAGACTACTGCTGCTGTGATATCGGAATCAATTCAACGCCTGGATCAGCTGATTACCAGCACTAATTGTGTGATTAGTTGAAACCTGAAAGGGCTTTTACCTACTGTTATCATATATGAAGAACAGCATTCATTTAGCATATTTCAATAGAACTATTGCAATTCTAATCAATTCCCATACTAAATGTACCCACATTTAGTACATAATATAGAAATTGAATAGAATTTTATCTTTCAATGATTACTTGTTGAAAGATATAATTCTTACGCACAATTGAAAACAACCGCTACTAATATAATTTATGAAGATAACAAAAAAAAATCAGTTTGTCACTGCTGTGTGAAAGAAAATCCCTCCTTCAAATTTTCAAATTATTAATAATTTTATACTGATTTGAATAAAATATATAGGTACTCATGAGTGAAATGCTAAACAATTTTGAACTGACTGCCCAGGAGGGGTTTTTATACCATAGTTTAACAAGCAGATAGGCTGCCTGATGGTAAGCAGTCACCGTAATGTCTTTTGGATGTATGTATGTTTGTATTATCTGTAGCCTAAAAAGCTTGAAAGTATTGTTAGAATATCAGCCAAATTTCAGCTCTGTAGGTCAAGTACTTTTTAAGTTTTTATATTGAGTCTGCCTGTTAGAGAGCTAGTGGTATATCTCTTTTAAAAAAGAAAGAGGTTTGCATATCCACAATTTTTTATTTCTGGTGCTTGGTAACGTTAAAAAAAAAACAACCCAAAGGCTAGAAAAATACGGATTGATTGATTGTTCACCCACTGAATTTACCTATTCATTGATTCTATCATGCATAACTCTGTACTAGGCGATCAGATTTCGATGATATTTTTTATTGAATAAAATATACCTTGAAGTTGCATTAATTTATATTTGAATTTAAAAAACACCCAAACAGAAATATTAAAAAAAAGGCATTGACATTGAAAAAAAAAACTGCTCGCTTTGCTTTCGCATTATTCTACTTCCTGTGGTTTATAATTCTTATTGGATAAATATGATTCTGTTTGCGTATTTTTGCTGTTATGTAGTCTTAGCTACATAATAAAAATTATATGAAGCCAAATGACCAGCTTTCCAACAGCTTTTAGCCTAAAAACATAAAACTTTTTAACAAAAAATTAACCCAACGTAAAACAGTCTAAAAAGAGTCTGAATACAAAACTTAATAAACAAATATAAGTAACAAATTTGGAGTCTGTGCCAAACAAACAAGCAAATTCATTAAGTAAAGCACACTCTTTTTTATATTTAAGTTTTCGTCGGTTAAATTTTTTGCTATTAAGTTTTTAGGTATATTATCATTGCTTGAACACAGGCTTTGCCTAAGAGAGAATGGGCCCTAATCCACCATGCTGGCCCAGTGCATGTTGGTGTATGTCATACGTCTTTGATCTTATGAGGTTTTGGACATATTTCAGTTTCTTCTCAAAATGTTCTTTTTCCTTATTGTTTGAGTGATAGCATCGAAACTGCACATAATTTACATAGACGTATATCATCTATATCTATATATAAGCATCTGTGTATCATGTTTACTCAAATTATCAAATTACACATAGTTATAAATAAACATTACTATTGCAGGGTGTCAAAGTAAAGCGCACTGATTCATCACAATGGTGGGAACTGTTTGATATCAACACACACAGATTCTACTATTACAATGCTTCAACACAGGTTAGTACCTATTGCATTGTCTCTTTTTCCATTCCAGTGAATGAACTGTATGGATCTATCTAAAAGTTTAATCTTGTTTACATATGTATAACATTTCAACATGATAGGCTTGTATGCAAATGGGTGCCACATGCAAGTCCTCTTGCAATGGTAAGTGTTTCGCTTGCCCATAACAGTTCAGTGCACCCCATAACTTTAATTGAGATAAAAAAATATCAAGATTAACAAAATCTAAAAACAAAAAGAAAAACGATATAAATATAATAAAAATTATAATGCGACGAATATTATTCCATGATTGAAATCATTTTGCATTTTTTTTTTCTTCTTATCTTGGCACAAGAAAATATGTTTCTTCTAGGCTTCTTGCGCGCTCCACCGTAGGCCGTATCATTGCTTAATATCAGGCGAGGAGGCGGTTAAGTGCAAGCCTTATTAAATAAAATAAAAAACAGCAGTTCAAAACTGGAACAACTGGAAAAATGGCCAATGATTTCTCTTGATCCTTCAAAAAAACTGGTTTCCGGTTTGTAGGGGGAAAACATTTTGGAATATGTACTGTTTTATTTGTTGTTCAACCTAAAACAAATAAAAATGTGATTGAATGAATAGGGCACTTTTTGCTTTACGTTCAGAAAATACCAGATTTTCATAGTACTACTTGGCAAGAAAAGTTTAGTACTGCTTGTTATTTGTATTTTGCTTTAGGTTTACCCTTACGTCTTGTTTACAAACACGGGACTTTGAAGTGTGTTAATTCAAATTAATGGACAAGTATGAGTGTTTATGCAGAAACTTTGATGTTGCCCACTTTGGTGCCCTCCCGAAACGCTAGATGCTAATATAAATACAA
The DNA here is from genome assembly GCA_914767915.1 of Agriopis aurantiaria. Lineage (NCBI taxonomy): Eukaryota > Metazoa > Arthropoda > Insecta > Lepidoptera > Geometridae > Agriopis > Agriopis aurantiaria. The sequence goes on along the minus strand of OU611989.1, from coordinate 13,194,226 downwards.
ATTTATTTATTTCACCTAAGATAATGTTACAATAAAGTAATTGCCTGAGGGGCTCAAATTAGGCTTAGCCTGTATCTTGAGGTCTGAAAAGGGTGTACATACTTAACAGGAAAATTGCACACGCCCTCACTTTAAGTAATAAATTATAAACAATATAGACAGAAAGGAAAACTAAAAACAATTAAACAATGAATAGACTAATACAGTCAATATTAACGAGTTATATAAACTAAAGCAAATAGTTACAAGATTTATGAGAAACCAACCTCCTAAAACCAATACTTATTGTTCTGTGTCTGATTCCAGGGGTTTGCTTAGTGCTGTCGTAGTGTCGGTAGTGCTCAATATTTGTCGCGCTTTCTTATATGAAGAGCTAAGAAATATCAATGTATTCGTGCAGACACAGACCTATATCTAAGTAGACTTCACAAGCTATCCAAACTATGAATACTAAGTGTGTGTCAAATTTTTCGTACCTTAGAGTGAAAAGAAATATCTTTATTCTGTCGGCCAACTCTATTTGCGGTATTCTTACAACTCAGTATTGCACAGTATTTTCGTTTCAACTTGACATTTGTTGTCGCGGCGTCGATAGAGTAGACTGATTTTAGCCAGACCCCAACGATTATATTTACTATGACGATTAATCATAATTGTATTGGAAATATGACATGCAAGGTAGTTCGACTTGTGTGCGTGTACTTGGATATAGGTATGTGCGTGCAGATCTTAATAAATATTGAGCTGCATTCCCCTAATTAACATTAATAGCGTTATTATACTTGGCCATAAGTCTCAATGGCGACCAAAAGCCTTTCTTTCCATTTAATTTTGTTTTAGTACTGATATCGTGTATTTTCAGACGACTGTATGGCATCGACCCACCGACTGCGACATCATCCCGCTTGCCAAACTGCAGACTTTGAAACAGAACACGGACCCACAGAAGCGAAGAGAAACATCCACGCAGACCAATCAGGCTGCTCCACAGGTAAATAAAATTAGGGACTATTCCATTATGGACATTTAAAATAACTTGTTACTATAAATGGTAGTTTAAAAATTAAACCCAATCGTCAGGGATAGTGCAATACCGCGAAACTAACACAGGTAAATAACGCGTATTTACACTTCACTTTACAGGAGAGACAAAAAACTGCCTAGTTTCGTAATTTTTGGGTCTACGAACCACATATCTCGTTTTCTATTGGTCAATTTTAAATTTTTTAATACAGGGAGGAGCCATCCAAATCGTTGTGTGCGTTGGTACAAAAAAATTGATTTGGCTACGTATGTAGTTACGCGGTATTGACCGACGCTACTTACGCGTTATTGCACTATCCCCGACGCAATGTGGAAAAGGTGTATTTCCATTTGAAAAAGTGTTTGTATTGGACCGCTTGTCACTACCTCTATTTCGTCGAGAACAGGGGCCTTACCTTGCCGGCTACCTGTTTTAAGCAACTCTGTTTAGGTGATTGTGAAAAGTTTCACGACCGCAAACTGTATCTCGGCGTGTTAAGGTTACTGTTCGCGTGATTTTCCGCACTGCGCTGTTTCGAGCCCGTGTTAAGATGTAGCCCTAGTTCCTAACAAAGTAATCCGTATCAACTTACCGCGCCCGCCATTCACTTACACCCCACTGACTCCAAAAATGCGACCTTAAACCACTACAGCCGCTGTCTTCCGTTACAGGTACCAACCATAGACCCAGTCAACAGCAATGGTAATAGCACAGCTGCTACTGCAAGTAAGCTGTCTCCAGGAAATGCTAAGAATGTACCTCTTACTCAGACCAGCCCCGTGCGGACCAGGAGATCCCATTACCATCATAGGTGAGCATTTTAACTATCGCCAATCTTGGTATAGTTTAGTATTTCATTAAGACGGGTTACCACATTGATGTACATACTCATGGATGTAAAGTCTAAATAAAAAATTCACGAAAAAGTGCCCTGTATAATACAGATTATCTTAATGGTTATTATGGTTTATGTCTACTTTTGGCTTGGACATACATGAACGCTGACCTGATATTCATAGTTTTTAATATCTTTGGGTAACAATATCAATTGTTTTGAATCCATTTTGAAGGTTGGCTGCGAAGGTGTTATCCATGATTTTCTAGACTTTCATTGCGAAAACAATTTCAAATCATTAAGATGTGTCAGCCTTATTTATACTGGATCCAAGTATTTTTTAGCTCTTACAGCCGATAGCTGTAGTAGATTGCAAAAAACTAATTGAAAATAGTGAATTCTGATCACTAATTTCTAGGTTATTAAACATAAGATGTAGCTGGTAGCCGATTTTCTACAGTGAAATAATACAACAAAACTTTTTGATTGAATTTTTTTCAAAGCTATTGCAGCTGTCAGAGCTAAAAAAAGTAGTACCAAGTATAGCTTGTTTTGGGCTTCGAAACTACTGTCAGTCGTCCTTAAAGTTTCTCAAACAATTACCGAGGGATCAAGTTCAATTTGGAAGAAGTCTCAAAGTTCCACTAAGTTAGAGATCATTAATATCTGTAAGGAGGCATTCTAGGTCCCAAAGGAGCGACATATTTCCGCTTATTCTAAGAATGCTATTGTCTTTATCAGTTTCCTGTTATTGAATGATAGGAAAGTTGAAATACTATTATTTGTCTAAAATCAAAATATGCCTTACAAAACAAATTCTAACATACACACCACACTTTCTTCTGTTTACACCTCTGTTTGTTATTCACAAGGCAAGAAAGTCGTGTATTATTAATTGTGTGATATTATTAAACCGTGGGTGGAAGCTAGTTTTTTTTTGCAAAGGCTTGCGCTTGACTGCCAACTCGTCTGATGTTAAGCGATGATGCGGTCTACGATGGAGCACGTGAACGTCAAGAAAGTCGTAAATAGGAAACACGAAAGTATCTGTCTAAAATTATTATCACACACCCCACGCGATTTGGGACACGTGTCATCATCCTATCGTGACTGCGAAACAAAATACATATACATACATGTATATTGTATATCTACACTGGGTTATACGAAACGGTCTAAGCTGAAAGGAGGTCATTGCACTCATCATTACAGACAATTTTTTTGGTGAAGGTTTTCTTTTTATCGCCAATAAGTCCGCGTTTGACATCCAACTCACCTGTTGGTAAGCGACGATGTGGTCGAAGATATAGCACGCAGACTTAGAAGATATGCAGGCTAAACATCAGGCGAGACGGTAATCAAACGTAAGCCATTTAAAAAAAAAATTACTTATAGGTTTAAATTTAGAAAATTATGATTTTTCTTGGAAATCTTGCATGGTATCTTTATACCATGCAAGATTTCCCATTGGGTGATAATTCTGATGCTTGATTGAATCTGAAAGTGTAAGCTAATAATTATACAGGTTGTATTACGGTAGACTTAACTCGCCAGTAAACGCTATTATTACCACACCCTTACTATGTTACCTCATTCGCATGATAGCAGATGACCTATTTATACTATTTTGTCCGAATCAAGTTTAACCATACGATGTTTAAAACTAAATTTGAGTTAGTATAGTTGATAAACTTGGCTGCTATTATAGCCCATAGCAGAAGGCTTGCGGGTTTGATTCTCATAATAGAAAAATCTCAAATATTGGTTGAAGATGGTGACAGTCCTCGAATAGAATAAGCAACATTTTTAGCATGGCGTTAGTATATTGTATGAATGAGAAGAATGAATGTGTAATAAGTAGGTTAAAAAGAGTAGCTACAAAGATAACAAGCACTAAAAAATAAAAAATATCAGTTTATCCCTTCGATCAAAAAATACAAAGATGCCACAATGACGCGCTAAACGCGGCAATACTCAAATTGTCCCGACAATATTGGGACAAGTTGGACCCACAGTCACGCGATAGTAGCGCAAGCCGTAACAATGATAAGCGCTCCGTGAAAAATTGCAAGAATACAAAACAAATGAAAAATAAAAAATTATGGCGGAACATAATTATTATCATCGGTAAGTAAATACTCCATCATTACTGTTTATCATCCAAATAGTCACAAACCCCATAGAAATAACGTATTTTATCATTATAATTATATTATTTTGATTACGCAGCATTCCCTTTCACACACGTACCAAGACTATCACTTTTTCACATCAAAATTAAAACATAAAACAAATAGTCCATTTCTTTCCCACTTGCGATTCAGATAATCGCCGTCTCGATTGATAAACGGTGGTTGACGAGTTTTGACGATGTTGTACGAATCGAACTCCCATAAGAGAACTGAGCCGTAAATGTATAGATATACGGTTGGTTTTGGTAAAATAGTTTTGTTTCGATGTAAATTGTGTATAGCTATGCATATATTATGACACTGCGGACGTTTTTTGACTATAATTGTTTACGCGTTGTGCGTTCTATGTATGATTTTTCGAAGGTTTATCCCCTTAAGCAATTGGTTTGTATGTATCTTTTTCAGAAACAGCGGCGGCGAGAACCGGCGCGGTCGGATGAGCGAGGACGGCAGTGTGTCGACACAGCTGTGTCGGCACACTGACTCGGGCCGCTCCTCCGACAGTAGCATCAGCAGCGCGCAGCAGAGAAGGAAACAGGTAAGGGGGCTGTTCAACCCAAAACCTTTGAGCCAAAAAGTGACCCATGACCTCGGCGCAACATGATAGCGCCCTGGCTAAAACTCATCCACAAGTGATTCGCTGTCTGGGGAATTGAAATTGAGACCCACCTCCAAAAGTAATTAAGCAGCTTGGTACAGACTATTCAAATAATGTGAAACGTAAGTTTATCATATCATGGTGTTATGACACTTTCTAGTGCTTGGCTATAGCTTAAGCTACTACTGTTACGTCAACATTCTGTCATCAACCACTTATCCTTGTGTTCCGCCAACGTCTATGCTAAGCTTGCGATCAAGATATATTTTCTGTAGTAAAATCATTTTGGTTGCGTCACATTTCCTTGAAATTACCTACATACTCGTATACTAACCACTAATGACACTGTTTACTTTAACGAGATCATGTCGTTCTAGTGAGTGATATTAGCAAATAAAAGTTACGTCATTCCCATTTTCTAACGTTTAAATAATTTATAGGAGTTGAATGCGGCCGCTTGCAGCGCTCCAATTTGTACGCCGCAGCTGAGAAAGAGGAGTAGTGCTGCTCAAGCGCACGAGAGTGAAAAGTGGTCGCCACATACGGGTAAATGAACACTTTTCTTCATTTGTCTACCTGATTTCTGATAAACTTGGACATGTTCCTTGCCAGTTTCTCTCTGGCAAGAAGACGAGCGAGCCATAGTTTTAAGGTCTTGTTTTACTTATCAAAAAATATGTCGAATGTTGCACAACCTGGCATGTACCACGCTTGTATAACTCTTAACATCAAACATGTCATATGACCCAGGCAAAGATGGCGGGACGAAATGGACACCCACGCAACAGACTCAAAGCCGATAATCTATTTTGCTGCTATCTGATTCTATGTTTGTTTTCATGTAAAAATGTGTTGTGGCATGTAAATAAAAATAATATTCCATTACAGGTTTGAACCGCAGCGGCAGTTTCATTTCGCCCCGGAAAGACGCTTCTGACGATTCAATGCATGAGAAATATTTCAAGTCTGTGGAGAGCACCCCCCTGACAAGACGCAAGGTTAGAATAGAACTAAAGTTGATTTTTAATCTGTTGAGATTTAACTGCCCAAAAATAACATTGTGAAAACCTGTAACAAAAAAAAAAACTTTCCGAACAGATAATGTTATAAAGTTATATGATTATTTACGGGATATTTACCGTGGTAAGGTTGTGGAATGAGCTCCCGATATTTCGGTGCAGTTACATGCGCCATGTTCACGGGAAGACTGAAGATAATTTTATGTTGCCATGCCTACAAGTGTTGAGACGAGCAAGTCGTTTGCTTGTTGGTAATTGCTACACATATATATAATCCATACGTTAACAATGCCAGAGAGAGAGAGAGAGAGAGAGAGAGAGAGAGAGAGAGAGAGAAATAAATGATGGGTCCTAATCCACTTTGAACTTTGGAGGTTCTTGGACATACCGGTTTCCTCACGATGTTTTCCTTAATTTTTTTTGAGCGATATCACCAAAACTGCACGTAATTAATGCTGGGTGCCGTCAGATTGTAAAGTGCACATGCCACCGCTCTGCCGCCATCTCTCTCACTGAAGTTAGCAGGGGCCTTACGGCTACCTCTTAACGCGGGCTCGAAACAGCGCAGTGCGGAAAATTACGCAAACGTAAAACATTAACGCGCCGAGATACGGTTTGCTGTCTCACAATTTTTCGCAATCACCTAAACAGAATCGCCGACCGCACGGAGCCAAAAGCCCCCGACAAATAAAAACAGGTGCCGGTTGCTTGAAGAATATTGATGTGTAAACATTTCAGCTGAAGCAGCAGTCTGCGGGCGGGTCGTCGTGCGAGTCCGCCTCGCCGCAGAGTCCGAGCAGCCCGCTGCAGAAACCACAACCCACACCCTTCTTACAGGTATTACTTATTACAAGCTGTTATTTAACTTGCCTTGTTAGTATGGGCAGGCCTGGCGCACTTTAAGTATGAAGCTACAAGTAGCCGACTTGTCGAACTTGCCGTGAGATAGACAGAGATAACACACACGCGACAGGTGTTACGCGATAGACAGTGTCAACTTCTAGGTTAATATAGCTGTAGGTAGTTAGCGCTCGCACGTCCTGAAATGCATTTTATTGTGTAGTACCAAGAGTCGCTACTTATTTAAATGATTTTGTGGAGTGAATCTTCTGTACTTCGCTCGCGCAAAGCGCGTGTTAGTATAGCATTTGTATAGCGACCGCACGGCTTGACGTCATAACGTGCTATAGTGCGCTCTCTGGCTAGCATGACATTAAAATATAACTAATTTATTTTTGAACTAATTTTAATTTTGTTTTCTTTGATAGGCTCTATTTATGATCAGCTATTTTATAAGTTAATAGAAAAAATGTACCACATGCTTATTCCCACGAGAGACAGGCAAACAGTTTGGACAGTTTTGGTTTTGATTTCAACCAATTTTTCTAGACGAGTGCAGCGCGTCCGTCGCTAGTTTCTTCAATATCGCTCGCGACTGACGCGGCGAGCGGTGCCAGAGTCATGCACAGCTTAGAGCGCCCGCATCAACTGTCGAGACATGCACGGGAAAGGTATTCAGATAGGTGAGCTATATTTTGTGTGTCAGAGCTATTTAGGCCACTCGCTGGCTTTAGACATTTATTTTTTTATTCATCGACAAATACTTATAATACTAACTGTGATTCCAAGGCTTGTGACGAGTTCTGAAATTCAAGAATACAATATACCTAATTATGAATCAGTGTGTGGTCATGGTTACAATTCGAGTCAAGAAAAGTAAGTTACGGTCAATTCCAAGTCATGCTCTAGTAAATTGCTAGAGACTACTAGAGGCTCCTATGGAGTATTTGAAACAAAAATCAGGTTTTATCTCGTTTCATCACTTGCGCACACTTGAGCATGTCACAAACAGACTGTTACAGTTAAACTAAACTTTAAACTTAAAAAGTTAAGTTCAACCAAAATAAACATTATCTAACTAGATGCTTTTTTGACAGATCGATCGCTTGCTGTTGCGATCGCGTTGCATTACATACTAAGAAAAACCGTAGCAGGAATTTGAAAATATTATTTAAAAAGGAAAAATAGCCGAATTGCCTAGTGCTGGGTTATTGTGTGCTGCGGTTACCCTTAGACTGGCTTGCTTGTTTCGCTGCTCTGTTGAAACCAGCCAGTTGAACTGCGTCACAAGCACCACACTTGTCAAATGTCATCAAGATTAGTTAGTCGTTTATCATGGAATGATAACAATGGGACAGAGAGAGAAAGAGAGGGGGAGAGAGAGAGAGCATATTACCTTTCTCGCTCGCGTATGTAAAAACAGTCTATATCGCTCAGGAATACAACAGATTTTTAAGGTTTTTTAAACAAATAATGAATTTTCGATATCTCAAACTTAAGAAGCATATTACAAAATGAACCGTTCAATTTTGTATATTTGTATTTTTAAGTATTTGTATTTTCGGGCATAAAACGAATAAATAAAGACGTCATTTTCAAGATAAATATAAAATAAGTAAACCATAACATATTTTATTTTATTTTATTTTATGACAGTAATTTAACGAAATCCATTCTCAAACTTTCCCTCCTAAAGTTTTACGAAAAACTACTTTTGTAAATTGGAGGTAACAAATGGATATGTTGAGTTTTACCAAAATCTGAAGCCGCCACTACATTCAATAAAAAATACCCTTAACAAAGTCATAAGTTGTCTCTTTATAATATTTCTTTTTAATGTAGATGTATATTATTAATGTGATAAATGCTTATTCCCTCTAGACATTTGGATAAGGACCGCATAGCTGAACTGGAGCGAATGGACAGGTATCCGGAGAAGCAAGCTGTGTATAGTGTTGACAAGCCTTTCCGGCAGACCAGCCTCGATCTACGACATAACGCCCCCAACTGGCAGCCTACTAGGGACTTCACTAGGTAAGCAACGCACACTGCTATAGCCCACCTAATGATAGCCTGCGCGTAGTCTGAATAGTCTTCGCGTAGACTATATTGTTCAAAGCTTTGAATATCGACGCAAAGTTACTAGTCTATCGGGTTTTTTTCGGATACATTTCGGAGAGTGTGCATCGGATCTGCATGATCTAGTCCCCCCCCCCCCCCTGCCCACTTTAACATTCTTTTTTGTATAGGACAATCACATCGGGCACGAAAAGGCGACACCGTTTCATGGTTGATATTCCGAAAACTTGTACGAAGCGCTTTGATTCCACTTTAATTGCGCGAAGCGTGGGGATTATGGCAACACCCCTGTCTAAGAGGGAGGCCTTTGTTCAGCAGTACGTTTATTGGCTCATGTGTTGTGAGGATGTGGTAGGACTTTGTTGCTGAGTCTGCCTCGGGAAGAATAACACCTTATTCCTTTTGCGGTTGCCGCAAAAGAAAAATGTGCAAACATTACTGTGTTCCAAATAGAAGAGCAATGTTTCCAGTGACAATGTTTGTCAGTGCAAATGGAGTACGTTACCACTCAATTGCACTCATGACGACATATAGGTAGGTACTATACTCCGTTCACTAATCTTAGATTTTTTATGTTATTTTTTTTGTTAAAATTTTCATGACCGTCATTTCAATGTCCTTTAGTCGTAATCTTAAACAGTTTACATAGTCTTAATAGCGTCAAACAAGTCATGGTCACAGTCAGAGTCAAGCTAAGTAAGTCACGGTCAAGTCAAACTCATGCCCCTGTAAAGTGGTGGAGACTTTACAGGAGTTTTGGAAACAACACGAAAAGACACGTTTCACCTCGTTATATCACTTGCCCACACTCGAGCACGTTTACGAGCACTTATTGAATAATAATTCACCATTTAGTACACATTAACACTCGAAAATACACAAGTTTAGGAAAATAATCCAACGAGCTGACATGTTTTCCACGTTGTCGCCAAAACTCCCAGATTTTTTATGTAAACAAAGGGGTTACCCTTGCAAACAATATCTTTTATAATGGTAGTTTACAATATTTGACCAAAAAATATTTTATTATGTTTTTCTAATCTTAATATGAACAATTCATCATCATCAACCATTCTCCACCCGCTGCTGGGTATAGGTCTTCTCTTCAGCGCGCCATCTTTTCCGGTCCTGTGCTAGCCTTGTCCACTGCTTTTCTGCTGCCTTAACGATGTCGTCCGACCAGCGGGCTGGTGGAAAATTAAAATCGTTTTGTACTATTTATATTAACGTAATATCGGTTCTATACAATGTTATGATAAAAAAAAATATAGAAAATATTTTATTATACTGGTAGGACTGTAGGGGTTCTTAACATCTGGCCAACGTTTGATCTGACCTTTGTTTCCTCTATCATAATAGTCAATGCCTCTATAATCAACGCCATCTATTATTAATATTTATTCATAAAATCACAATCTTTAAATAATGTTTTTATTTATTTTTGGAACTATCAGAAAATCCCCCATTGTACCGAGCGAGAGCAAAGCCGGGGCAGATAGAAGAATAGAAATATAATATAAAATAGAAAGTAAAATATTTTTCATAAGTGAATTTTTTTTTGAGCAACTGGCATGTCACATTGACAGTGACTTTTCGTGACATTTCTATGTTTATATAAAATATCTAAAATTTGTGAACAGAGTATAAAATGCGGCACACTGGATTTCATACAAAATAACGTGATCGCGATGCCTAACCCAATGAATGTGCGATAGCTTCGTCTCATAAAAGATATCATTATGTTAGACCTCTTGATAGATTTCAACAAGCTTAAATCGCTGTATAACTGTCGTAACACCTGCGTAGTATCCTGTTAGACCTCTTGATAGATTTCAACAAGCTTAAATCGCTGTATAACTGTCGTAACACCTGCGTAGTATCCTGTTAGACCTCTTGATAGATTTCAACAAGCTTAAATCGCTGTATAACTGTCGTAACACCTGCGTAGTATCCTGTTAGACCTCTTGATAGATTTCAACAAGCTTAAATCGCTGTATAACTGTCGTAACACCTGCGTAGTATTTCCAGACGGCAGCAAGCGGAACCCGAGCGCTACTCGTCCAGCAAAACATCAGTATCATCGGGCAGCAGCAAGCCGCGCGTGCCGCACGAGCCGCACAACTTCCTGCGGCTATCGTCTTCCAACGAACCAGATAACATCGCCGTCGGTAGGTATATAGCGTGAACTTACTACCACAGAATAAACAAGTACAGAAGGCTGGCTCCGTACAACTAACGTTAACAGGCGCACGCACACAAAGTCGCGTAAGTATGCGGATCTCGTATCAAGTCGGTTGAACGGTAACTAGTGCCCGCGCTTTGGAAATAAACGTAATTATCATTTCGTGTGACATCTATAAGTTCATGCTACGTGTACAAATAAAACATTTGGAAAAAACAAAACCTTGAGTGACGTAAGTTCTACATCCAAATTTATATAGAATGTTAATATTTTAGGCCCAACGCCCACTGTAGAATCGCGGTGAACAAGTGTTCGGGGAAAAGTCCAACCGCATTACGCTATCGGACAGTTGTTTAATCAGTAAAAAATATTAGGCTTAGTGAAGAATATAATTCAATGTAATATGTATACTGAAAAAATTATCTAAATCGGCTAATAAATTTCTGAGATATAGCCGTTAAAAGTTTGTGGTCGGATTACGAAGGGATGCTCTGTCCCTTTCCCGCCAAGCGTGTGTCAGTACGTAGTTGGTATAGCGTACTTATAAGTATTTGAAAGTATAGTGCGCTCTCTGTCTAACAAGACATTAAAGTGCTTAATATATCTGAAATTTTAAACACATTTTGATTTTGTTTTCGGTAATCGCCTCTATTTATATTCAGTTTTATTATAAGATAATAAAAAAGAGTCCGGTAACCTATTCGGCACCGCAACCGCGTTTCGACTATTCTGAATTCTAGAGAACCTACTTTAAACCTATAACAGTTGTTCGTTGTTGACTTTTCCTCGGCTCCAGTCGGCGTTGTGCTTATGAATCTATTTACGCTTTTCGTTACGGCACCTCGCCAATGCAATGCAAATTTTTCAACTTAAACAATTTCATATACATAATAACACGTACATACTTTGTTACGATTCGACATAACATTTTCACACTTGATAACATACTTGAACAGTACAGTAGCTTACATCATTTCTTGTACAAATTGTGTCTAGAATAATTGCAGTAAGCAATAATTTGTCTCGTTAATGTTACTTCATGCGCGTGAGCATCTTTTATAATGGGGCGATTTGGCGAACGCACCTATTAAAAAAAAAAAATATAATAATTATTATTAAATAGAAAGTGAAGTGAGTGAAGTAAGTGTATTTATTAGTGAATTATTTAGCAGATAATAAGATTACAATAAAAATAGTAATAAAAAACCCCACATGTCCCGATGATAGTCCACAACTAATTTGGAGAAGAGCTCATTAACTATTCAACTGCTGTGCATATTTTGTCAATAATAGCTTCATAAACACCACCACACAAACTAAACCAACCTGCTATCAAATAATAATAAAAAAATCAAATTGGTCCAGTGGTTTTGAAGAAAAATGGAAACACATACTACCACACTATCATTTAATTCTATTTGTCCCATGCCACATATCAGTATTGGGTTAAATGCCGCGATTTCATCTACTTTGAATTCTGTTTTCTGTCTTAGTTTGATCTTGGCTCCAACTTAATTCAGTTTGATCTCCGTCGTCAGTAGCACGCCATACGTATGTAATGTCTAATTGCGTCATAGTATTTTGTAAATACCCTTCCATAGCAGTTGGATGTGCGAATGCTGTTATACTACCAAAAAAATACTATGGCTTACAACTTGATATAAAAAAAACTATATAAAATTCAGTGTCCCGTACACATAAACAGTCTCCGTTCCGACGTGAGTAAAAAAAACGAAAATGTCGCCAGCTAATTCTCAAATTTCGCTGTTGTATTCTCCACAGTAAACTATAAAATGAAATGCGTGAACTTGGAGCCGCCTTTAACGGAGCCCAACCTACAGAAACACAACCAGCGCCTGGAGAGAACCACCACCGCGCCCAGAGATCGCACAAAGTCTAGACGTAAGTATTGCTGTAAAATAAATTTCCTTGTTTCTTCTCCTTTTCTGCTGTTTTTGGTTTCCGCCCATATTCATGAATTGGAAAAATAATATTATAGGGGATTTAAAAAAGAAAAACTTATAATGGCACTTCACATCGCCTATATTTGCCCATTAAAAAGGAACGCACTGCATAGCTGTAGCATATGCACCTTCGATTATAACCTCCTATTTAAAAATTTCATTCATTCAACTATGTTTTATTAACGCTTTGTACTAAGTTTTACGGTATGGGCATACCGCGAGCGTAGACGGAACGGAAGCGAGGTATAACGTACTGAAACGCCACGTTCACGCTACTTTTCCTCCCCTCTCGCATCGTGAGTGTGCGTTCATTTCAGTATAGATCAACACTCGTCACGCCAAGCTCCCGTCCCGCCCACGCCACGCCTTGGCACGCGGTATGCCCGTACCTTTTGTGTTTTAACTAAGTAATGCTTTTCTTACTCCAGCTGAAGGCCATTTCCAACGGATGTGACCATGAATATGACCCTGCTCATTCGGTCACTTTCGTTGTAAGACCTACTTTCAACACTACTTCAAAGTTCGGACAAATTAGGTACCCATTAGGTTTTTTAACCGACCTCAAAAAGGATAGGGTTCTCAATTCGGTTGTATTTTTTAAAATTTTTGTTACCTCAAAACTCCGTCATTTCCTGGATTTGGAAAATTGTTTTTTGAAATGAAAACTTCTTTAGGCGCGTTGGGTACTTTTAGGGATGGGGGAAAAGCACTGAACTCGCGTGACTGTAACGCTCAGATACTCATTCGGGTAAAGTCGGCTCGTGTCGACTAAGGGAGTGAGAGATATCTAGTCAACCTTGATGAAGTTTTCACTGTCGTGTGGTCTTAAGCAAACACGTTTTTTTATTCAATATGATATACATACATACTGGTATAGTATATACATATTGGTCCCATAGAAATTTCATCAAATTCGTTAGTTAAAATAACTGGAAAAAATATGTCATCCAAGAGACAGACTTCAAAATTGCGTATTTACTCATGTTGAAGTCAGTTTTTTAATTAATAATTATGTACCTATTCAATAAACTTTATCAGTTCACTTTATTTCATCAATCAATTTGGTATCAGTGTCACACTAACAGTAAATAACAAGCCCAAAAATCGTTCCTTTTCATCCCTAGGTCACAAGAGGCCCGTGGAAATTGAAGAGCCCGGCATGGAAGGAGTAGAGGACGACGAGGAAGGCTCGCCTCTGTACTGCAACTGGGACTTGAGAGGAATGCAGCACTTACTGCCGCTGCAAGACTACATCATACAGCAGGCCAAACGAACCAGTCAGTAACATTAACCTTGCATTGATCTTTTTTTATAATGTACCCGCAAAATGAGGCTGTTATGGGAGGAAGGCTTATACTATAGGGACTTATGGGGAGTGCCTACTTTATCTCTCATTATATGAAAAGGATTCCCAGATTATAGCAGCAAGCTAACAAAACTTTCACCTCGCCTGCATCCCAATAAAACAATCGTTGTCTATCTATCTTTGGGTGTTCCCCGATGGTTACAATCTGGGTTGTCTTCAAATCACGAGTGAATTATAATTTATTTATTTCCAAGTAACATAGACTCATACAAATCAAAAAAATAATATCAATAGAAAAAATTAATAATAGTAGCTAGTCACATTACATTAATAATAATTATTACTAATAATTAATAATAATAATTATTACTGGGTCTACAAAGGACCAATTCTCAAAATGACCAATTTATAAAAATGCCAAATTCTTAGAGTAGTCAATTCTACAAATGCCCAATTATCAAAATGACAAGTGCTACAAATATCTAATTCTCAAAATAGTCTTTCTACAAATGATCAACTGTCACGATGACTCAACATAAAAAAAAAAACAACAGGAGCTTTTTTATTTTACTTCCATAGGTATATTTTTATACCATCATTATCACCATCAGCAAGAAGACGTCCACTGCTGAACATAGACCTCCCATAATTTCCACACTGAAAGACAGCCTGCCATCTGCAATCCACTGGATGCCTGCGACTCTCACGATGTCGTCGGTCTACCTAGAGGCCTACCCACGCTTTGTCTTCCGGTTCGTGGTCTCCACTCAAGAACCTTTCTTCCCTATCAGTTATTGGTTCTTCGAGCTTTTTTTATACCAAATCAAAATCTTTAACTTCATACAATAAAATCTTGTTTTCGCAGGTCGCAACCGCTACGGTGCCGGATCTGGCTCCGACAATGAATCTGGCTCGTCCCGTTCCCATTCCCGTTCCGGCTCTGAATCTCGCTCACTATCCGGACACGAACCCGACAACGAGTCGTCGGATGGCGGCGCGAGGACTCCTGACGATGATGACGGCTCCGGAGTCTACTTACCTCACGTGTACGCGCATCGGCCGCAGGACGTCGAATATATGAACCATGGAGTCTCATACTATAACACATTCGTCGGAATAGACAGAGATCGACAGTCCTCGCCTGGGATACACAGGGTAAGATTCTAGCAACAATAGTATTTTTATTTCAACAATTCAAGTATGTATTTTCAGATGGCAGCCCTAGGACTCCAGATGATAACCATTTATTTTATTTATAGACAAATACCCTTCACAGCTACGCCAAGGCATGTAGTCATGGAATTAAAACGTTTGATTCCTAATAAAAATACAAATGAGAAAAGGGCCAAAACTAGACTGAAAATTTTAGATAAAAAAATTGAATAAAATCTCATAACGACATTTTAACGACGAATAAAAAAAATATTATTATTATTCACACATTTATTTATCTTCTTAAATTAAAGTTTTTTTACAATATCTATATAAAAACAAAATATTATAAAAAAACTTAAATCTAGGGTGCCGCCGGCAGCGGGGCAGGGCCCAAGCTACCGGTGGTTAGGGCTGCAGAGTGAGGAACCTCCTGACAATACGTGCCGTGTCAAGGATTACCGCCTTCTGCATCTGACCCTTAACCCAACCATCTAGCGAGAGCCTCTTAAGATGTTGGTCGAGGCTCTTCGCTATAAGGCCGTTCACCGATACGACTATCGGGACAATGATCGTCGAGTCAACATCCCACATGGCGGTAACCTCGTGAGCCAAGTCAAGGTACTTGCTGAGTTTGTCCTTCTCGGCCTTCACGAGGTTCTCGTCATGTGGGATGGTGATATCGACGAGCACTGCCCGGCGCTGGGACCGGTCGACCAACACGATATCAGGCTTATTGGCGACAATAGTCCTGTCCGTGATGATAGAGCGGTCCCAATAGAGCAAAGCACGACCATTTTCAAGAACTGGCGCTGGTGCGTACTTATAGTACGGCACCTCAGACTCGACAAGGCCGTATCGAAGGGCAAGTTGCTGGTGGATGATCCTGGCCACCTGGTTGTGCCTGTGCAAGTACTCGCCGTTAGCAAGATGCGAACAACCGGAAATTATATGTCGGAGAGACTCTCCAGGACGGTGGCATGCCCGACAGATGTCGACCGTACCGTCCTTCATGATATATTTCCGATAGTTGTTCGTCTTGATAACTTCGTCCGCAATCGCACAGGCAAAACCCTCGGTTTCCCCAAAGAGGTCACCGAACCGTAACCAGTTCACCGACGAAAGCAGGTCCACATCGGGCCCTGTTAAGGCCCGATAGAACCGTCCGTGCAGCTCCTTGCCCTTCCATACGTCCCTGCGGTCTTCGATGCTCAGCACCGATGGTTTGCGCCAATTCTCGTTTGCCAAGGAGAGCGGCGTGAGGCCCCTGTCAACTGCCACAACATCACGATGCATCCCACTCTCGCTGTTACGGAAAAAATCCCTGAGACTGCACACTTCGCGGTTGTGTAGGTTCTTGGCATTTAAAAAGCCTCGACCCCCCCACTTCCGCGGAATGTACAGTCTCATAACAGACGAGCGTGGGTGTAGCATGCGATGTGATGTGAGCAGTTGACGGACCCTCCTGTCCAGGGCGTCCAGCTCAGTTTGAGTCCACCTCAATATGCCAAAGGAGTATATCAATAAAGGCATCACCCAACCGTTGAAGGCACGCACCTTGTTGCCGCCAGACAAAAGACTGTTAAGTACTTTTGTAAGGCGACAAAAGAAGCGTTCCTTCACCGATTTTTTGATGTTCTCTACCGATATACCCAAAGACTCTGACATACCGAGGTACTTATAGGTCTCGGCCTCGGAGAGAGATCTGAGAGTCATCACCTCAGAGAGCTGTAAATTCGGAGAATTCACAACTTTCCCTCGCTGTACATGCATGACCGCACACTTGTCTACACCGAACTCCATCCTGATGGCGCTGCTAAAAACATCTGTGATTTTTAGCATAATAATGACATTATTATTATTATTATTATTTAATACTTTATTGCACACTTACAAATTAAATATAATTAATTATATTCTTTTGCTAAAGATTTTCTGAAATGACTTTTTATGTAAAAAACTTGTGGAGACAATTTTTTTTTCTAATGTAATATTTTATCTATATTTTGAGTTAGAGACTGTTTGAAAGAAGTAAAGAATATTAGTCAGAAGACTTAATCAGAAGTTGTCCTACGCAGACATCGTCTTTGGGTGGCGGCGGTGGGTGCGCGAGGGCGGAATCCCCGCCGCCAGCGGGCGCGCCGTCGCTGTACAGCCCGGTGCGCGGGCTGCCGCTGGCGCCGCGGCCGCAGCCCGAGCAGGACATCGAGATATTCGCCAAAGACAACCTCAACTTTAACAAGGGAATCTTCAGGAGAAAGGTCAGTGTAGTTCTGAGTGTTCTGAGTGTTGCTACTAGCTCTAGTGCAGTCTAGTGGTAGTGGCCTATGTTCAGTAGTGGACGTCCTATGGCTAATGATGATGAGTAAGTAGGTAGTATGAATTCTGTTGAATGTGGTGCATATAAGTGTGTCTTTTGTTAGGCCGTCCAAAGACCTTTGACACGCGGGCTTATTACAGAAGATTTATTGTGATCGTGATTGCATGCCGTCTCGTTCACATCTACTGACTCGCACCACGCGTGAGAGGGAGATGGCACGCGATCACGATCATAATCCGAATCACGAATAAATTCCCGTAATTTACTATTGCTTTAAAACAAACCACCGGGCCCTAATATAATTTGTCATAAAAAAAAACAAGAGGCAAAAGCCCTGAATTTACTCGTGGCAGTCGAGAACACTGTCCTAGCTACTAGCTTTAACAAATATGCCTTGTGTTCAAAACCGGTTTGCTTTTAACACTTTCGCTCCGTGTTATATCTGTGTCTACTCTCCAGGCGTCGGTTCGCGACATGCTGTCGTGGACGTCATCTTCAATCTCCGCTCCGATGGTAGGCGCGGACTGGGACAAGGCACATAAAAAGGCAGCTACAGACCTGTTCCGACTGGTGCAGATATACATGGGCGACCGCAAGGCGCGTCCCGGGATGACGCTCAACTCGGTCGCACAGGACATACTCCATGCTACATATACCAATGAAAAGTATGTTTTATGTTAATACTAGCAGCGCCCCACAGACAGAAAGACAATTAATTTTTATATGACGAATTTCTAGTGTAATTCCGCTTCTACGTCGTTTCGAGTACAATAAAGATTTTGGGATAAACTATTTTTCTCTATAGACATTTGTGATGCTAATTTGAACCTAACCTGAAATAAATATTAATTACACAAAAGAGAAAAATTAACCTAACCAAACAAGTAAATTTTGAAACCACTAGATGAACCGACGACATAGTAAGAGTCGCTGGCATCCAGTGGATGCAAAAGGCAGGCTGTCGTTAAGTGTGGAGGTTAAAGGGGGAGGCCTATGTTCAGCAGTGGACGTCTTCTGGCTGATGATGATGATGATGAAATTTTGAAATAATATGAAAATACTATAAATATGATTTAATTGAAATGTAAATGAAATAAAAATAAAAATTTGAAATTCATTTGAATTTACTATAAAATATATTATTTAATTAAAATGTAAATGAAATAAACAATTATACCCGTTTCCTCAGTGCACCCTGTCGACACATTTTCCGCCTCTTAACGAGGCATCCTCAGGACGTGTTGACTCTCCGAGCGCGATGCCGAGAACACACACTACAAATTCGTCACACACTACGACACGAGACACGAAAAACACGAGACACTAGAAATTTGTCACATACAAATTAAAAACGGACTTCCGCAAAGTAACGCCTGATTCAATCAACTAGAAAGACAATTTGTCCACAGCCTGTGCTATGGCTGCAGATGTTCATAGTGATGAGTAAATCACACTAATATCATAAAGTTTGTGAGTGTATGTTTGTTACTTACGGTGAGACATATCAACTGATACAGATGAAATTTGGAATGGAGACTGCTTATACCCTGATTAAACACATAGACTACTTATTATCCCAAAAATATAACCGTTCCTGCGAGATAGCGGAAACCGTGGGGCACAGCTAGTCATGTATAATTCAATGTATCCTCGAATATGTGTTATCATCTAACTGAACAACCTGTGTAACATTTCCAGGTTACGAGACGAGCTCTATGTCCAGCTGTGTAGACAAACGACAGAGAACCCGCTACGAGACTCGCTGCTCCGAGGTTGGGAGCTCTTAGCGGTTTGCTTGGCATTCGTCCCACCCTCGTCCGCCTTTCAACCTGCGCTCACTAATTACGTCAACAGGCATCGTGATCCTGCGTTTGCGGACGCATTTCCTGAGGTAAAGGATTTTAGACTTTATTTTGTTGATGTTAAAGTGAAGCTCCGTTCCAATGATGGATGAGGCAGAGTGGCAGAGGCGAATAAAAGCCTTGGAATGTACAGCAAATTTTCGGATAGAATAACAACGCTGCTTTGCTGCTGCTCGACGCAGTTGTTATTTAATTTTTCGCTGTAAATATCAAACTTATAAGGGTAAAAAAGGATACAAACACTTCTTAGGGCTGGCAATGCACCAGCACTGCTAGTGTTGCATGTGTCCATTGGCAACAATTACTATTTACCACCAATCATCATTACGCAAGCTGAATGCCTGTTAGTCGCTCTTTTTATAAAGAACTAGCAACGCATCCCGGCTTCGCACGGGTGTGTCTTATTTTTTTTACACCTTGGGTTACATTATTAGGGTTTAAGTAAGGAACCCTATTTAAAAATATATATATAGCCTATGTCACCCGGGGATGGTGTAGCTTCCCAAAAATGTAAGTCCAAATCGGTTCAGTAGTTTCGGAGCCTATTTAATGCAAACAAACAAACAATCAAATCTTTCCTCTTTAGTATAGATAAAAATAAAAAAAACAATATTAACCTGCCTTAGCACTTTTGCGTCTCTGTCACACTCGCATCACGCCAACTTAATAAGCCGCAATCGAAGTTTGTCAATATAATGTATGTAGTTAATTAACACCTGGTGCAAAAAGAGGGGTGTTATAAGTTTTACATGTGTATCTGTGTGTTTGTGTATCTGTCTGGCATCGTAGCTCCTAAGCGGCTGAACTGAGTTTGAGTTAGTTTTTTGTTGTTTGAAAAGTGACTTTATCGAGAGTATTCTTAGCTATGATTCAACAAAATCTGTTCAGCCGTATCAGCTTATTTATCGGAGGTGTTTAAAAAAAAACATTTTTTACTTCTTCTCTTTTGAAATACTTTCAGGAATTTTCATTTGTACTGATAACAGGTTGGAAAATGGCCGATTCACGTTCAAGTGTCTCACTACGCGGGCGTCGCTTGCAAGAGGTTAGAAAGGATCGGTTTCGGAGGCAAAAGGCAGCCGCGGAAACCTACCACTGAAGACATAGATCAGGCGAGAGTGAGTTATAATGTTATCTATACTATGCTTTTTATCTGTAATTAGGGCTGCTTAGTAAAACTCCTTTAAATTCCTCCTCCTCCTCCTTTGATGATTATTCTTCACATTATTATGTCAAGCTAGTTATCAGGAACGCACCTCATGAAAAACAGTTTATAGTAATAAAAAATAATTTATCGTCAAATGTAAGTTGTTCGTGACCAATCTCTAATTTTGTTTAAAGTCGATTTGGGGCAAACTGCTTGAGCGTGCCTGGGCCCGGGTATGTCCTAAAACTGCGACCAGAACCACCGGAGGATGGGCAGCAGCGTCCTATTAGTACACGGTGAACGTACTGCGATCCCCAAGCTGCCTGCCAAGCATGGGGATTATGAGGGAGGCATGTGTTCAGCAGTGGACGTATACTGGCTGATGTTGATGACTTTAGCTTGACCATGACGTACGAATAAAGTACATTATAGATAGCTTCAGATAGCATCACAATAGCTTTAATAGATTTTCACAATAATGTAAAGAATAATCATTTACTCTACAAGGTGTAAAAGTGATCATTTACTCTACAAGGACAAAAACTGTTTTTGAATTTCCCGCACGTAATAGGTAAAACGTACCAACCAAATACCGTTTGCCACTTGATCTTTTCGGCAGTTTCGGGACTACCGATTGTCGCTCGATCCAACCTACGAACAAATAAACTTTTATGTACATGTCCATGGGCCCAACGCCTCTACTATTGCTATCTTGGTATTGTACATGCGTACTACTAAAACTTCTGTTACAGATACAAATCTTCCGTCAATCCATGTTCGGTAACACATTATCCGAAGTGATGGCGCTGCAAAAAGAGCGGTTTCCGAACAGACAGTTACCGTGGGTGCAAGTGGCGTTGTCACAACAAGTGCTGGCGTTGAATGGAAGAGAAACCGAGGGTATATTTAGAGTGTCGGCGGATGTGGACGAAGTTAACGCTCTCAAGGCGAAAATTGATTGCTGGGAGCTGCCTGATGCTTCCACGCTTACTGGTGAGTGTTGAACATAGTACCCCACTGCCTTTGTCATAAGCCGAATAAGCAGTTCGAACTCCATCGTCTTTGCAATAGCACGTCTGAGGCATAGTAGAGGCTAATTTTAGTGGCTTTAATCCCACATAACCTGGCAGCAGTGTGACCCCCCCCCCCCCCCCCCCACACTACGAAACGCAACATACTGCTGGCAAGCAGGTAGCGCCCGCCGTCATATACTTTAATCTTTTATTAACGGTGATGGTAGTAGTAAATAGAGGTTGTTCTTCAGACGCGCACGCGCCAGCGAGTCTGCTGAAGCTGTGGTACCGCGAACTGTACGAGCCGCTCATCCCGGATGCGCTGTACGGCGCGTGCGTCGCCGCCGGGATCGACTTCGCGGCCTGCACGCGTGCTTTACACCGCCTGCCTCCAATCAACAGACTCGTAAGTAAAAAATTAAATATAAACTTTAAAAAAAAAGCGAATGACAGAGGGTGGGGTGAGTGAGTGTGAATGTTTATAAATATAAACTTTCTATCTCCATATCCCCCCCTTAATTTAGCATTTTTTTTTTTTCTTACCGTACCTCTACACCCCATAAGGCATCTGCTTGCCTAATTTCAGCTTCGCCAGGTAGTTTTCGTGATTTCGTAAAGAGTCAGTCGGTGAATGCACAGTGTTTGGTTTAAACATCATCTATATTGTTCTACTATATTTTTTCTCAAGATTTAGATTTTGCTCAAACATTTTGTACTGAAATGGATGGAAAAGATTTTTTGTAATTTCTGAAGTTTCTATTACTATAATCGAAATTGATCTCGTAGAGACCTTTGATCCTATAAGGAACACGTGTGAACAGCATCATAACGATTTTATGTCTAAAGCAGCATTTTTTGCTGACTCTAAAATAAAAAAATATCAAGAATCCATAGGTTTTGTATGACAATTTTCATGTTGTGGTTGCCCTAATTATCCCAAATAAAGTTTCTACCGTCTACCCTGTACGTTGGTTAAAAGTAAGTTCTGAGTGCCCAGTCCTAATGATAGAGTTTTTAGGCTGTTGTTGTTTTTATAATACTTAACATCCGGGGCTTAAGTATTTAACATGTCACCCGAACCATGGTAGCGCTCACTTGTAAAATGCCACTTACAGTCAACGATGACTGACCGAATCACCTGTATGTTGGTTGTAATCTTAAGTGAAAGTGTATGTTTCTGTTTTAACTTGCAGGTACTAACATATTTAATAAGCTTCCTACAACAATTCACCGCTCCGGAAGTGGTAAGTCAAACCAAAATGGATTCCGCGAATCTAGCCATGGTGTTTGCGCCAAACTGTCTCCGGTGCACGTCGCAGGACCCACGTGTCATCCTCGAGAACGCTCGTAGAGAGATGACCTTCCTCAAAACACTCATCACCAACCTTGACACTTCTCATGTGCAAGATCTGCTGTGACCGAATCTCAGTTACCGTAACAACAACGTCGATAGGAAGTACACAGACTTCTAACGACGCGACGCCACTCAGAAACTATAGTAGTCTTAACGTGGGTCGAATAGTGCAATCTTGTGGTTTTACTATACTGTACTATTTGCAATTATATCGAGCCGTCTAGTCTTCACTAATACCGCGAGAGTATGGAGCGAACCGAATTATACGTGTTTATATTATGGTACCGACGACTTCTTATCCCGTAGAAATGATATCTGATTAATTCGTAATGAAAACAAACGTGCTAAGCGCTGATTGGTCCGCTCAAGGTCACGATCGCGGTTCTTGCGTGTCAGCGATTTGTATACGCGCTATTCATGCTAAAGTGTTGACTGAAAGTGCGCACTATACCAGCGAGCGTAGCGTGCAAATCAGATCGTATTTTTTTTTAAACGAGAACGGTATAAGGCTATGTTTATGTAGACGCCTGTCTCGTTTTCTCACTCTAAAAAGAGCCGTTAAATCTTGTCGCGGCGCGCATGCTACTCCTGGGGCCTTATTATGATTCTTTGATCGGGATCGAGATTGCATGCCGTCCCGTTCGTATCTATTTACTCGCACCACGTGCGTAAGTGAGATGGCACGCGATCGCGATCACGATCCGAATCATCCATAATAAGGTAGCTGGTAGAATATCTACGGGGTGGGAAGTCGTATTTTGGTACATACGATTCCATATCTTTCCTCAATTATTATGACATTCTTGTATATTTTTTGTATTTTTGTACGCTATTTTTTAATTTTGGTTGTATCCAAAGATATTTAATGATATGTGATTTTAATTATATTTAAGCTTTACAAAAGTGTATTTGCTATGTTTCGGAAGGATTGTTGCGAGTGAATGTTTGTTATTATGTTGCGTATAAATATGTATGAGTGAGCGTAAAGATATTTTGTTCGGACTTATTGATTGATATATTCTATAGATGTGAACATGATTGGGTGATTTTATCATAAATGAATTGAAAAGTGTTTTCACGAAAATGTATACAATTGTAAAACAATCTGTGCCGTGCAAGGATAATATAACCACTTGATCGCGCATGTAGTCAAAATTCCTTTTTGCAAAATGAAGCCACGTCGGTCGCGTGGGCAGATTTTGATTGGAGACTCGACGCGACTCGACGCTTGTGATTGGAGACTCATATAAGTCATTCATTCAATTCGCGCCTAAGATTGGCACGCTCGAAATATTGATATTGATATTTTTATTAATAATTATAAATATTACATGTCAAGTTAATAAAATTACAAATGACATTAAAAGTAGGTCACACATTCAATAAAATTATACTAATGTTATTAGTAAAAAATAAAACGAATATAATAAAACTCATTAGGTAGGTACATCAAAATAGGTAAAAAACTAATAATCAGAATAATTAAAAACAACACTTAAGTACAGCTTAAGATGTTATAGGTACATCAAAATAGGTAAAAAACTAATAATCAGAATAATTAAAAACAACACTTAAGTACAGCTTAAGATGTTATTCGATGTTTGGAACGAACTCTTCGACGGTGTATGCTGCCATGTCAGTTAGAAATAGCTTGAGTTTGTTCTTAAATATAGTAAACTTCGCTTCTCGTATAAACATGGGCAAAGCATTAAATAATAGAGCACCAATTACCCGCGCGCACTTTTTTTGATAAGTAGTGTGCTGGGGTAGTTAACCTCAGCGCGTCTCGGGTCGTTTCGCGACTCTGCGTACCTATCAAAAAGTTCAAGGTTTTTAAATATAAACACACATACGTAGAAAATGTATAAGGCTGGCAAGGCATTTAAATTTGTAAAAAGTACTTTAGCTGGTGTTAACGGTTTGACCCGTGCGACCACGCGTACTGCTCGCTTCTGCATCACGAAAATAGTTTAGGTTGACATTTTAGAATCGTTGGCTTGCGGCGGGGTAAAGGATGAGCAGTCAAGTGGTTATATTGCCATTGGTGCCGTGTGTTCCCTACATTCTTCTGTTCAAAGACTGAGTAACTAACTGGTCTTTTTCCACTTGAAGTTACCTTCATCAGTTTTATTGATGTGGATGGCATATTATTGGTATTTCTATTGAAGTGAAACTTTAGTATGTAGGATAAGTGATATATCCTTATCACTGTAATATCACTTACGAAATGAACACACGGAATTCACGAAAGTTATATCAAAATTTAATTGATTATCAAATTATAACTCCGTTTAAGTTGTTGAACATTTCCTCGCCTATTAGATTAAATGTTAGATATGTACCAGTAATTTTACCCTCTACTCCAATTGAACACTTTAAAGATTAATTAATTAAAGATATTGCTAGTTAAATACATCACAGCTATAATTTTAATGTTTACTTTGTAATTATTTTAATATTTTAGCTTTATTAATATTTATGCTCGCCATTACCTTTTCGAGGTATCTCTTGCATTTATAAATTTCAATTCGCATATGAAATCGCCATTCGATAAATACTCTCAATAAATGTCTCAAAAACAAGTTAAAGTACTTCAATAAGCACTAAGGCGTCGTATACGGAGATAGCATTGCGATTGGCGTTGGTGTCCATGCGTTGCGTTTCCATAAACGAGGTCTAACGGAAATAAAACATGTCTAAATAAAAAGTTACTACATAATATAGAATAGTTAATAAAATCAGCTTTAAATTAGACAGCTTATTGAATACTTTGTTATAGATAAATAATTCTTATAGAAATTGAACTTATCACTAGAAACAATGTTCGAAGTACATAAGACGCCTTTCATTTGTTTCATATTGCAATTTCTTAATCAAATAGAGCTGTTAGCTGTTACCAACTAGATATATTAATTTATTATAATTATTCTGCATTTAATCACATCAAAATATTAATTTGTCAATCTGAATCTGAACGTTCTTGATGTGAAAGAAACAACATTAGTTCCGTAGTCATCACTAGCTGATCCCCACGGCTTCGTACGCGAAGACCTTGCAAATAAACTTCTAATCCCCTTTAATTGTTCCCAATTATTGTTATATAAATTATATATAAGAAATCTAACTGCCAAATTTCAGCTTAGCTACTTACTGCTTTAGCTTTGTCGGTTTCCTTTTCGAGGTTTCGTGATTAGTGGTGGTATTTCGCTTTTATGTAAAATATAGATTAAAAAGTACATTTCTAGTAAGTCGCTCAGACGCAGGCCAATATGTACAATAAAACTATTTACTTTTAGCTGACGTTAAAGGGCAACATTTTAGATTAAACAATAGCATCCTGCATTGTTATATTATAGAATTTGGTCAAATAAATAAAAATCATCTTTACAAGTTCTTACTATAAAACAAACTAATATTAGTGCGTTTATGTAGATGACTTTGATACATAATGTTTAATATTGTTAAAATCTGGTAAAATACACTTTAAATAAAAGCTATGGACGAAATAGTCATAAAATGTATAAACGCAACAAAAATATATAATGCGGTAAAGTTCGCAATAAGCATGGCCTTCAATTTTATCTCATTAAAATATATTCAAAATTGTTAAATATAAATAATTATTAATTACTGTAATAATTCCGAATGCAACGAGTTTTATATAATTTTATTTGGAAGTTCGCCACTCGCGTTTTTAATCGAATAAAAATACCAAAAATAAACCAACAGTATAAATACTTCACAAAGCCTCTATTATGTATAAATATTTATATCTATAAAATATACTTGTATAGATATAATTAATAAGTGTAACATCAATTATATTTTTTTACACTCGCAAAATATGAAATTACATGACACAAAATATTATTTGTCACAAAAAAAAAATCTTATGTTGTATGTTTGTTAATTTCCCTTTTTAAATATTCCTGAATTGAAAATACTTACGTTTTCTCACGACAATATTCTCATATATTTTAGAATACACGAGTCTATAAAGTGTATTTAGAATATAATATGAGATATATAAATACAAGTACATACATATTCAGAATCTCATTTAAAGTATGTGAAAAATCGCATTAAAACATGGGTGAAAATAACATTATTTATTATGTAAGTACCTATTATTTTAAGTCATTGCCCAAAAGGACTTATAACGTAAGAGTAATTAATACTTACTTCTGTGCCATAAAATGTATACAATTTCTTTGAAAAAAAAAATGCATAGGCAACTACAACTTTACTACATATTAACTAAATAAAGATTTATTCTATTTATTTATTTCATATATACAGATTTACTTTTTTACAGTATTTTTAGGAAAGTTAGTTTGAATCTGTTTGTTGAAATAAATGACAATTTCAATGGTTGTCAGGGCCGTTAGTTTGGGCACTCCGTATAGTTTCGGCCTCGTTTTCAAAAGTTGTATTTCACAAAGTTTGTCCTTACACTAGTTGATTTCCGTTTGTATTAAGATACACCCATAGCTTGCAAACATTTATAACATTTAGGGCGTATCGTGGAAACTTCTCCAACAGCGCTAGTGAGAGGCACAGGCACAAAGAAAATTTATTCGTGCCTTGTTGGTACTCATTGGCGCTATTAGTGTCATTGGCGCTGCATGCGTGATTCGGAACGCGACTCACTATATCTATCCACACTCGTTTATAATTTTTAGCTCCTTCATCAGAGATGTCAAGTAATATGTGACGACGCATAATTCTATTTTAATAATAAGTCACTTGGAGCAGTCCAAGTCCTACCTCCTGGGTGAAAGTAATATTTTGATATTACGTTCAATGGGTGCGCTTAACTGACATTTTTGTATGGAAAGTTCAACACTTGTGTTAACGTTTTTATCCCCAAGTTTCAATTGCAAAATATGAGTGTTTAATCAAAAGCACCATGGGGTTTCATCCGCGTGGACAATTCGTTCCGTTAAACGTCGTTCCGTTGATTTCTTTTTCCGTGAAAAAAAGTAAACAAATCAACAAACACACTTTCGCATTTATAATGACAGTAAGAAAACAACGGAACAATTACGCCTTGACCCTTTGAACGTAGCCCGGGTTAAGGCTGAGTGAAAAATTGGCCTGGCATTTTTTTTAATATTAAACCTTGGAGAAACTAACGTCCGCAAACAGAAACAAAATGTAACACAAAAGAGCCAATTATAAGTTTCTACTAATAGACATTTATTTATTTCATCGAGCTATGATAACACTTGTCAGATCAGGGACCTTACGGCCATCTGCTAACGCGGTATCAAACTAACGTTAAATCCGCTCATTTGGAAAATCTCCCGAACGTGAACCTTAACGCGCCCAGATACGGTTTGCGGTCGCGTGATTTTCCAACTGAGCGGATTTAACGTTAGTTTGATACCGCGTTAGCATTTGACCGTAAGGCCCCAGTTCAAAAATATTGGACAATTTGTTATGCTTAAAAGCATATGTGACAAATATGGATGAGCCTTTACAATATGTGTTACAGTATCCTGCGATATTGTATCCTTTTAAGAATGAATTCTAGGAATCTTTGAATATTAGTTCAATAAAATATCCTCTTGTAATAAATACCCATGAAGTTAAATGTAAGTGAAGAGCACAATTTATTTTTGGTGTATAATAATTAGGTAGCTATTTATCAAAATGTAAAGCATGTTTACATTAATAATATATTGTATTGCAAGTGCAGCTATACTTATACATTCTTCTAGACCAAATGTAACCAACTCTGAAGACACTAAAGGAATCTAATGTTATCACTATAACAATGTTATTTTAGCATTTAATAATTTCTTAGCTGGGGTTTAGTGTCTTAAGAATTGGAATAAGCTTATGTTTCAGTTGTATTATAAAGTTTGTATAGTCACCTCATTAAAACTCACGTGATTATTCATTATACTAATTATTAAAACGAAGGTTTTACTCGCGATTATTTTATTGGTCGAGCCGAGATCCAGAGTATTGAGAGCTTCCTCATCAGGGAGTACGCACATAACGGACCTCGATAGCTCTGAAATCAGAGTTCGTCTCGATCGAAGAATATAATTGTGAGTTAAACCGTCGTTTTATGATTAGTTTGTATAGTGCTTATAAAAATTACAAAAAAAACAATATCCCTTTGTATATAACATGCCTATTTTCTTTATTGTTCATGACAATATAATGCCTATGATGTTCATAATGTAGATTATTATCACTGTAAATGTGAACGTTCAGAGAAAATAAACTACTGATTATCCGGTGGATAACTGCGAATACCATAATTTTGTTTCATTTACTAATAGAAGTTTAATATGGTAATCGCTTGGAGTACTTTGGCAAGTAATTCGAAACGTTCAGTCTGATTATACTAATAAATTAGGTTACACACATTTTAACATTGCTTGAGCAAACTTGACAGCTTAAGCATGTCGATAAAAACCATACCGAAAAACCTTAAACGTCTTTTTAAAAGATCCGTAAAACTTCGTAAATATAACAATGTCGTAGAAGCAGCGCACTGGGCAAGAATAATGCTAAAACTATCCGGAACTACAGTTTACGAACTGAAGAGCCTGCCGGGAAACCGAATTGTATCTAGTTTCACCCTTATCGGGTTCTCGTTTTACCTAATTTGGTTATTTTTATACCTGTACTGCACTTGTATAACTTACTATGAAGATCAAACTATTCTCCGAATGTTGCACAACACAAAGCTGCGAAGATATGGCGATGACTTGGAGAGGTGTTCCTCTATAATATTCGTGGTCATTAACATGATCTTGACTCCCTGCAAACTGAACGGCAATGGGGTAATGATACAGAAAATCGTCGATATAGACATGATCATAGAGAAGGCTGGTCACATAATGGATTTCAACAAGTTGGCAAATACTTCATTCTGCGTATCCTTTGGTCAAATAATCGTATATTTCATTAGATTAATTTGTATCTACGTTGCTTTGAGCTCGAGTATATCTATGCCTGTGGAGAAAATGTTACAAGTATGCATTTCAGACTCCCTGGCTGTAATAACAACGTCGCTGTATTGCTATCATTTGCAAATTCTCACAGATAGATTCAAGTGGATAAATAAAACACTGTGCGAGATAAAAGCTAGAAATTCTTGGGAGTACAAAGTGTTCGTTCGCGGAAAAGTGCCAGCGAACATGATCAAAGTTGTGGAGCTCCAAGACAGGCAGATTTGCGAGAAAATAAAGACCTGTGCTAGAGTATACAGTATGTTGTTTGACTCGTGCAAGTTGATCTGCAGGTTATACGGCTTATCTCTGCTGTTCACCATGCTGTTCTACTTTACGTACATCATACTGTATTTGTTTTACTTCATGGAGGCCAATGCTACGGGCCTGTTTCACGACTTGAAGAGATACTTCGATTTCTTGGTGTACACTTTTTGGGAGATAGCTATTGCGCTTGGAATAATTTTTCTCATCATTGTGTTTAGCGAATTGACGGTAAATCAGGCAAGTAAAGTTTTTATCTATTGGTAATTGTACAACACAAGAGTGGGCATGTCGGGATCTTAGTAATATATAAGCAAGTTGTAGCTTATGCAATGTTTAATTTTTTTATGGTTGACAGGCTAGACGTTTGTCCACAGCTTATCTGATGTTTTAAGGGACGGTGTGGTCGGTGGTAAACGCTTGGCCTGGAACAGGGGTGGATCCAGGATTTCACTTAAGGGGGGGGGGGGGATCAAATCGAAAAGTTGAGTCGAATGTATGGAATCGCTAGGTGTTTTGGGGAGGCCATGGCCCCCATGCCACCCCCCCCCCCCCTTGGATCCACCAATGGCCTGAATGGGAATTCTCAATAGATGCTGCCCGAATCCACCGTTAGCTTAAATTAATGTTTCATTTTTGTTTGCAATTAATTCACAGGCAAAGATGACGTCGTTTCTAATACACGAAATAATAAACGAAGATTTCAGCCCTGCTATCAACAATGAGGTATGTAATGATTAATGAGATCTGAGTGTACTCTGTCAAGAGTTTCTTGATACGTGCAATAAGAAAAAGCTTGTATTAACATTTCCTTTTAATATTTCACTATGCTAAATCAGCAGCCTTATTATGAATGTCCGTTTGTGATTAGGATTGTGATCGCGATCGCATGCCATTTCGATCAAGCGCGTGGTGCGAGTAAGTGCATAATGAACATGATACTGATCGCGATCCCAATCCTGATCACAGATGGAATTTAAGATTTTCCTTCAGCTTTTTACTACAAGATCGGTTTTTTGTTATACAGGCAATGCAGTTTTCCATTCAATTGCTACATGAAGTTCCGATTTTCACAGTATGTGGATTGTTCAACCTGGATTATGCATATTTACAACAGGTTAGTTCTCGCAGACCAAAATGTTCACAAAAATATGTTAAAATATTTTCATGTAGCAGATTTTTTTTCCCACATTAACTGACTTTAAGAAAGGAGGGGGTTCTCAATTCGGTTGCTTACGGGGTTATACATTTACCCTGTACTAAGGCGAAAGGAGGTTATTGTACTCATAACTATAAACAATTTTGACCATGCAATGGAATCAACCCTGAAATCGCGAAAAAATCAGCTGTTCCATACATTTTGTCGAACGCAAAATAAATGACCGTTTACTATCTTTTTTTTTTCGCGATTTTAGGGTTGGTCCCCAGTTGGTCGCTTTTGGACTGATAGTAAAAGTTGTTTATAACGATGAGGCGAACCCATTTCGGTATAGTACACATCCTTTCCGCGTAACCCAGGATATCTACAAAAGTTAAAACTTTACATCTTTATAATATTAGTGTAGAAAGTGTAGGTTATTTACAGAAAGGGCTTATTTGAAAAATTAGTAAAATTTTGTATTTTTTTACAGGGCACGAGATCTGTTGCCACCTATTTGATAATTTTACTGCAATTTGTTATGGAAAACAAGTAATGGTTTACTCTAAATGTTTGTAGCACCTCTCCTGCTACCACGTCGTTTGTGGTACCTCTAGAAAAACATAGGTATCTACAAAGGTATAAACTTTACCTCAATATAAAATTAAGTGTAGAAGTGTAGATTTTACTCAGATTACTTATTTACTTATATACTTTAAAGGCTTACTTGAATTTACTAGATGGTAATTCAATATTATATTTTCTTACAGGGCCAAGAACTGTTCCACATATTTGATAATTTTAGTGCAATTAGTTATGGAACGCAAGTAAAGATTTACGTTGAATGTACCTACCTACTTTAAATCTAGTTAAAGTCGAACTTACCTACCTACTTGTTAGTTAACATAATTATAACATACTATACTATATTAGATTTATATAAAACACTAGCTACCCGCCCCGGCTTCGAACGGGTGTAATTAACGTGCGAAGCCGGGGCGGGTCTCTAGTTATATGTTACAAACCTTCCGTGAAAAAATATCTAACGATGGTGAAAACTGCATCAAAATCCATTGCGTGGTTTTAGGGGGAGTTAGCGGTTATACAGACAGACAGACGCAGAAGGTGACTTTAATTTATACTATGTAGAGATAGAGAAGAAGAATAGGCTAAAGGCAGCCGACACCTTATCGCATCCCACTAATATTATAAATACGAATGTGTGTGTAATTGTGTAAGTTTGTCCGCACGCAACTACGTAATGACTGGGCGGATATGGATGACATGTATTAACGTAGGCTATTTATCCCGAAAAAATAGGATGATTTCTGTAGGATAGCGGGTAAAACGCGGGGCGCTTCGATGTAAATACGATTCTAGCTGTAGGCACCCTATTAATTTGCAAAGCCCTGACTTATAAATGCACATACATTGTTTTAAATACCTTTTCAATACGTATTGCCCGAAAATGGTCCGTTACAGGGCAAACAATCGTGTGGAAAGTAGAATATTGTTCACAGCTGGCAGAGCATGTGATTTTTTAGCAGTATTAAAAAAAATGGTCTTTGTTTAAGTTTCTACGCAAAGCGTTTTTACTTATTGATAATTAAATGCAGCGGCTTTATATAAGTTTTAAAATTAATAAACGAATAAACAATATTTAATATAACAACAACATTCTTTAGCTTATTAATTCATAATCTTTATAAATTTAATTGATATTACTAAAATATCACAATAACTAATTACTTACTATTGAAAATCGTAAAAGTAAAGCCGAAAAAAAATCCGTAAAATGTAAATACCTCCTACCGATAGTTGTTATATGTATTTTGGTTCAAATTAAAAACCGTTTGCCTTGCGCGTCATCCGAATACAAAAGTTCCTTATTAAACTTCCTCAGCCAACTTAATTAAACTTTAGTACTTAATTGCACAAATTTCACTATACATTTCTAGAATTAGTCTGTCACCTGTCACTTTGTCATTCCGTGTTAGTGATTTTCTTGTATGAATGATTGGTTAATGTAATAAATTGTATTTGTTTTCAATTATAATGTGGTATTTTTATTTTTTAAATTTATTGAATAACGTCGTGTCGTGTGACATGATCGGAAAGAGTTATTGAAAACTATTGACTATGTTGAGCCCTTGTTTTCGATTTTCGGGCTGACATTATAGTGTTATTACGTTAGTAGATAGCCTTTTGTCCTTTCAGCAATAGTATCACAATGTAGGTACTATTGTAGTTACCTAAGTAGGTTAGTGTGTGTAATTGTTAGTGGGTTCATAGGCTGTAAACGCATATGTCCTTTGTCTTAATTATTCAATATTATAAAGACGTAATAAAATATGTTCGCACGCAATCTATTGTGATATTATGACTAAGTATAGGTGAATAACATTAGTTATGTACCTTCAATCAATGCAAAGCAACTACTGTCACAAGCCACAAGTAAGGATACCCATGAACGTAGTATAGTATGAAATCTTTGCTATGAACGCTTTAATTGCACACTCATTATGGACAAATATCTTGTTTTTCCTGGTAAATATCGACTTCAAACACGCGCCATACTATAGCACAGGTTAATTGAAACTACCACAGTTATTATGCGCGTGATTAATTGGTAGACAACGTTGAAATTTCAACCCATCATTAATTTCTAACCCTTAGCTCTAATTATTTTTCTAATTGCTGCAATTTCTGGAGTGTTTTTTAGGGTTCCGTATCCAAGTTTAAAAACGGGACCCTGTTTGTTACTGAGCCTACGCTGTCTGTCTCTCCGCCCTGCCTTTTAACGACTGTATCTTTCGAACCGTAATATATAGCCAGTTGAAATTTTTACAAAATATTTACCTAATGTTACTGCAGATTAACTAAGAAATAATATTAAAGCCAAAAAGTAAAAAACTTAATGGTACGCCTCATACAACAAAAGTGTTTTTTACGTATTTTTGTAATTGCTCTAATGTAACGTATAATCGTCAAACTTAGCATGATTATAGTACACGCTCTAAACAAAAGTATAACAACAAAATAATAATTCATGGCCTAGTGCGAATCAGTGACAAATTTCTGTTCTAATATACGTTGCTTAACTTGGTAATGGCACTTGGATGGGTGACCGCCTGGGTGTGATGTAGTCTTTTTGCACTACTTTTTGTATTTTGTGGTGGCACGGAACCCTCAGTGCGCGAGCCTGACTCGCACTTTTTATTTTTTATTCCGGCCGGTTTTTTATTTTTTTACTCTCGGGTCTAGCCCGGACATTTGAGATTTACATTGGTGAGGCCGAAGCCAATAGCAAGCCAAGGGCTCTGATACAAATATTAAATATACACAGGCGGTCTATAGATACACAGCTATAACTTGAATGCTACTTTCTGTGGCTACTGTTATTTATAGATAATTATATTATAGTCATATTATGTACACATTCAGTTGCGAAGCATTTCAAGTTGCATGCCGTGTACTTTATTTAGGTATCTACTAATCTTTTGTATAAATGAGTATACCTCCGCCTCCTTTCTGCAATCTTGTGTTAGCGTGCATTGTATACTGTACATTGGTAGGTATTCTTCTTTGACCTTTGCTTCAGTGAGTATCAATCAAAGAAATTGAACCTACCTTTTTTAGGTTCAAATTCTTTGGTATCATTACATCTATTGCATCTATGCAGTTATTTAGCAGTAGAAGTAAAAATATTTTCGAATATAATAATTATATTGTTATTACATATATTCGAGGCGCTTACCGATCGTAAACCGATTGGGGCTCGTAGCACTGGGGCCTTACGATCCAGTTTAGGCGATGAACAAATGTTGCGCAACCGCAACCTGTATCTGGGCGCGTGATTTTCCGAACTGCGCGGTTTTAACGTTAGTTTAAGATCCCGTAAGGCCCGAAGTTCGGATCCTGACTGAATTATCAGTAACAAATAAATTTACCTAAATATAAATATCTAAAAGCAGTAATAAAGTTTTACCTTATTGTCAATGCTACTAGAATATGCTAGAATGAATTTCGTCCTTTTAGACTTTCTTTTTTGTAATTTTTCCTATATAAAGGTCTATAATGAGATCTTCTCTCTAGTTCGGCGGTAGTGTACTTATTTTACTAGTCCAATAATATGTAACTTTTTGTATAATGTTTAAAGGAATAAATGATTTTATTTGATTTGATTTGATAATGAGACCGTTGTGTTTGTATAAAGGTTTGTACTTACTCATTCATAAAGCTCGTAAGAAGGCATTGACCGAAGGATCATTATCAGCATACATTGTAAACAAAATGTCTGGTCTAGGTCTACACTGATGTATAATTTCCATTTTACATTGTATTTTGTGTTTACTATCAAGTGACGTAGATCCAGGTGGGTTACCATAATCTGTGTGTTATTGAAATAATTTAACAGAAAAGGGCCTTGAATATTTACCCCGCATCATAACACGTGACTTTATTTGTAAAAGTGCGTCTAACTCTCAAAGTTTCTCCGGTATTGATGATTTTGGTATCTATAATTATAGCTGGATAACTGCGGTATGATATGCATACAAAATAATGTAGAAAACTTATAGCCGTGTACGAAATACAAAATCTCTTAGAACGCGCCCCGCCCTCCTCTAAGTAATTTTTGTTGTTTTTAGGGTTCCAAAACAAAATTGGAATATGAACATTTTAATGCCTTGCTAGACAGAGCGCATTATACTTGCGAATGAAGTCACACATGTAAGTAGTACTTACTAAGTACTGCTTGGAGTACGGAGTACTTACTAAGTACTCCGTACTCCACTGACACTCACCTTGCGGGAAAGGGACAGGCCATTATTTCCTAATCCGAACAAAAGTTTTGGACGCTTATATCTCAGAACTTTATTAATCAATTTAAACAGTTTCTTCAGTAAGTGTATTTACTTACAGTTTGGGCTGTTATTTTTAACAAATTAAATACCTGTCCGATAGCCTTTTAGAAACAGTTGCTCCTTACCTTTTTACTGAAACAGTATAATAGTAATAGTAGGAAAATACCAATGATCAAGATCATTGCCCACTGGGAAGAAGATGTAAAATGCGCCATGCATAATAAAAAATACTTAACAGCTTGGATAGTTTTAATATTTATTATGGATTAAAACTAAATTTTTTTACCTCAAAAATAGAACCCACCAACGAAAACAGAATTACAATATGTTTAAAAATAAATAAGTTATAAGTATTTTAATTTCATGCTAGACAGAGAGCGCACTATACTGAGTTATGACGTCACGCCTCAGGCACGCCATACAAATGCTATACTAACACACGCTTTGCGAGAAAGGGAAGAGCATCTCTATACCCACCTAAAACTTTAAACGCATATATCTCAGAGATTTATCAGCCAATTTAAATTTATTGTTTTGTGTAATATATTTTTCATTACTCATACTCGGAAAGTAGGTCTGAAGTTGCCTGAGGAGCGGGTTGAAAGTAATACATTTCAGCCTTAGGGAGAATCACTTTTAACTGACAGTTACAGTTGACAACTGACAGACACTCAAATTATTAAAAAAACTAGTTCCATTTCACATTTGTATTGACCCATGTTCCAACTTTTTTTTTACTACTCAGAGGATTATGTTCCCGCACTTCTCGAGCATTTGCTAGGGTCAGAATGTACAAAAAAAAAAACCGGACATGTACGAGTAGGACTCGTGCTCTGAGCGCGTCACCAATAAAAAAACTAACTGAAGTTAAAATATTGAAAGATAAACTTTAGTTTGTAGTTGACAATAAGGTTCTTCCATACATTCGAACTAGAAATGTAAGTTTGTAATAGTAAAATAATTATTTTTAAATGATACAACTTCAAATTTATAACTTTCGGATTTATTCCTATATGTACCTACTATGTATGAGACCTTGCCTCTTGCCAAATTTCATGATTCTAGGTCAACGGGAAGTACCCTATAGGTTTTGATTCCCCTGTGAAATCGCAAAATATACGACATAACGGAATCCTCAGAGCGCGAGACAAAAAAAAAACTAACCTAAGTTAAAATATTGAAAGACAAACTTAAGTTTGTAGTTGACAATAAGGTTCTTCCATACATTCCAACTACAAAATGTAAGTTTGTAATAGCAAAATAATTATTTTTAAATGAAATAACTTCAAATTTATTACTTTCGGATTTATTCCTATATATGTACTATGAGACCTTGCCTCTTGCCAAATTTCATGATTCTAGGTCAACGGGAAGTACCCTATAGGTTTTGATTCCCCTGTGAAATCGCAAAATATACGACATAAACGTTCATATCTTTTGATTGCTTTGACTTACAACTTTTATTTTTTTACAGCCGAAAGAAATGTAGATCCAAGTATTTAGTATAAATTTCAACTTACTAAGTACTAACTTACTAAGCTACCTTTACGCGTTCTTGAGAAAAAGGGTCTTGACAGACGGACAGACGGACAGACAGACAGATGGACAACAAAGTGATCCTATAAGGGTTCCGTTTTTTCCTTTTGAGGTACGGAACCCTAAAAATAGGCGGGAATCCGATCTTCTTTGTAGAGTTTTGTTTATACTTCCGTATAGCAGATTTGTATTAACACAATGAGTTCATCTGATTCTGATATGGATTTAACGCCTGATTTCATAAGAGAAGAGGCTAAAGCAGTCGTGGAAAACCTTTTACCACCTAAATCCAAAGAAAGATAATTAAAATCGTACGGCAATTTTATGAATTAAAATTCACTCGTATTTTCTTTAGTCAGTTCATGTTTTTATTTTTAGTTTCCTTGTATTCGTAATGAAAAGCACAGTGTTTACCTCGGGGTTAAAGACTTATTTAGTCCCTCGAACTATTAGCGCCCTCGCTACGCTCGGGCGCCAAACCCCGTCTCGAAACTATATAAGTTACTTTCACCCCTGGGGTAACAATGTACTATAGTTATATCCTTTGTTAAGCCTGTTATTTGTGATAAATTAAACATCAGGACACATGCCTATTGTGCCTCCCTTCCCGGAGCAGGAAGTCTGCTCCTTTCTTCCTGTCTTTCAGTACTTCTTAGGTAATGCGATTTTTACAAATATTTGTCGCGGCTGTATCAAACGTTTGTTCAGTTATACATAACAAGTGCGAGTTCCTCGTACGTGCGGCGATCGTACCATGAACCCACGACCCGCGTGGAGCGTCGCGGTCCCACCTGACGTCAGGAAAACCTCCATATAAAACTCGACAATCCTCATAGACCACTAGCGTTTGTCCGCAGTGAGTAACATGCCTGCAACGCGAAGCTGACTTGTTAAACGTTAACAAGTAAAGTTGATTTGTAGGAAGGTAGTAGTACTAGATAAAGCGTCGTAATGCTGCTGTGGCTGCTGGTCTTGGTGCTGGTAGTGTGGACGGTGGTGTTCCGGTTCCGGAGAAGGAACCTGTACAAGCTCTCTGGACCAATACCGGGGCCCAAGGAGGCGCTGCCGTTGATCGGGATTGCGCACACGCTTACTGGGAATACTGAAGGTAAGGAAGTTTGCAGCACTAACTAATTAGTAATGTTTGTAGGACAGGTGCGATGGTGGATGTAGATTATTGTGGATACTACAATGCTGTTAGGCATTGATAAAAAACAATGCTAACATTTGTATTTTAGTTCCAACGGAATATATTATAATTCGTTTATTCTATGCAAAATAGGTATAAACAATAAATTATGATCTTATATTCCTAAATGTAACAGCAAACTTAAAAAATAATACATAAGCTTAACATGTAGGTACCTACCGTACCCATTATAAGTCATTAGAGTCTTGGCCAAAAGGAGATGCAGAACGAATTGCCTCTGCCATCTGCCATCTGAGGTTCGCTGGAGTCAAACTCATAGCCATAAAATATAGGTACTTATCATAAAAAACGCTTACTTACTGGTACTTAAGTTTACCTTTCTTTTTTTATCCAAGGCAAAGTACAAACAATGGTACGAGAACTTTCCTGTATGTACTTCTAGACCTATACCTATAAAAAATATAATACATCTACCAAAGAATATTAAATTGGTGCGTTAAGATTCACTAATCTACTTTTAGAAGTTCATAAAATAGACAAGTCGGTAACCTAGTGAAAAAACTGCAACGTAATTGCGTTTTAGTAGTTTCTGTTTAGTTAGAACTGTATGGTAAACCTAAACTCATGGCAACTATTTTTCAGATATTATGCTATCTCTACAAAAATACAGCTATTCGGCCATGC
The DNA here is from genome assembly GCA_914767915.1 of Agriopis aurantiaria. Lineage (NCBI taxonomy): Eukaryota > Metazoa > Arthropoda > Insecta > Lepidoptera > Geometridae > Agriopis > Agriopis aurantiaria. Next base: position 13,154,731 of record OU611989.1, on the reverse strand, counting down.
AGCATGATGGAATGATAAAAGGCTGGCTTAGCCACATTTTGTATTTCTGTAAGTCTTAAAATTTTCTTCTTCATAGTCTAAGAAATATTTATGTAAGTAGTTTGTACATATTGTCTTTTTTGTGCAAGTGCATTTATTAACTAAACAAAATAACACTACAAAAATTGTTAGACTGCCCATAGACCGTTGAAGGTCTAAACACAATCGAAATGCTTAAGCCCACTATCAATTGGCCGCGTACCCAGCATGCAGGCGGCATTACCACGCTGAATGGTTTGTATGGTTTCCCAGACGCAGAGTTAAGCGATTTCTTCCAGGCAACCTTTGGATGGACGTAACGGCGGTGTAGACGATTCATATAATATAAATACATACAAATAAATACCTACTGAATTTTCAAATAATACTATTTACTTATCAATACTTACTATAAATAATACATACATACATACATACGTACCAATTCCTGTCTATCTGGGTGTTGGTGTGCCTGTCTGTGGCTTCATAGATCCTAACCGTTTTTAGGGTTCCGTACCCAAAGGGTGAAACCGGGACCCTATTACTAAGCCCAAATTGTCTGTCTGTCCGTCCGTCCTCTTTCGAACCGTAATACCTACCTATAGTTGAAACTTTTAACATAATATGTAATGTTACGGCGGATTAGCTAAGAAATTATAAAAAAGCAAAAAAATTAAAGTACGTTAAAAAATATGATTGATGTATGGGGAACCAAATTTTTTTTAAATCGTATTTTTGTATTTGCTCTAGAGTAAAAACTGTACAAGCGTCAAACTTGGTACGATTATAGTACAGACTCTAAAGTGTATAGTTTAAAGTAGTTAAATAATGGCCAAGTGCGATTCGGTGACAAATTTCAGTTCATTACCAAGTTAAGCAACGGAATCGGCCTTACTTCGACGACCTTATCATTAGTCCCAGTAGAAATGCTGTATTTTACTAATTTTGAAATCGGTTTTTTTATATTGATAATTATTGTATTTTGTGGTTGTACGGAACTCTCAATGCAAGAGCCCGACTCGTACTTGATTGTACTCGTACTTAACTCGTTCTGTTTTAATCGGGATGGTTCTAGGTGTATTTGATGAAAATCTGTTCAAAGTTGAAAGCCTTTTTGCGAATATTTATTGATTTTAATTTTAATTCTATTACGCAGTTGTTGTAGACCCCGTTGATTTAGAAATGGTGATGAAAACGTGTTTGGAGAAAGACGACCTACACCGGTTCATTAGAAAAATTATAGGATACGGAGGAATCTTTGCACCAGGTAAATTTACTTAAAAGTTTTTGTTTCTTTTTACTCTTTGTATTCTTTTCATAACAACGAGTATTTATATATATTACTGCTGTGCTCGGGTGGCATTATGCCACAAAATAACCTTACTCTACACGTACAAGTACAATACATGTTTGGAACTAGGCTAAGAATATTATCCGGTGAGGTGAAAATGAACTGCAATAACAGACATGAAAAACTTATCTACATCTACACTAATAATGTTAATATATTTGTTATATTATATTAATAAATTTGATATATTATATTAATATATTTGATGTATAATATATATATTATACTAGCGTTGCCCGTAGCTTCACTCGCGTAGTATTGAAATGTACTTTACATACACCCGTTTTTTTTTTGTTTCATTGTAGCATCTGTCCTGTAATCCACTCTACTCCACCTAACCTACCTAGTACTTACTACCAGCCTTTCCGCTCCAGTTTTGCGTTCGCCCCTAAATCCACTCTACTCACGTTCCGCTCTTTCCGCTCCAGGCTCGAATCCGTAATCTACTCTTCTTCCGAGGGGCCTTACGGACAACAGCTATTGCGGCACCAAATATTTGCGGCCGCAATAGCTGTTGTCCGTAAGGCCCCTGGAGCCTTACGGCTAACGGCTAACTCGGTATCAAACTAACGTTAAATCCGCGCAGTTCGGAAAATCACGCGAACGTGAACCTTAACGAGCGCAGATACGGTTTGCGGTCGCGTGATTTTCCAACTAAGTGGATTTAACGTTATTTTGATACCGAGTTAGCCGTTGGCCGTTAGACCTCTGTCCTTACCGCGCACGTCTTGCATATGTCCCATAATCTTCTCTAATGCAGGCCCACCCTTTCCGATCCAACTGGGCATCCGTCCCGTAATCCACTTTACTCCGTTTCCGCGAAACCGCGGGCAAAAGGCGAACTGTGTGAACTTTTGCTGCTTTTGATTCTGATTTTAACGTTAGTTTGAGACCACGTAAGGAGTTGTACTTAAAGCCCCAGGAATTAAAACTCACAAATCAAATAAGAATAAGAAGTACTCATAGAACAAGCACTAATCTAAGTACTTATGTTCTAGCAGGTTTGGCCACACCGTTTCCATACCTTGACCTCGCAAAATAACATAATATGTAAACGCACTTTGAATACATAAGCATTGTTGTTTCGCCGCGAAACATTAATCTGACCATTACGAAATTAGGAGTACGTACTATGCGTCAGGTTCGCGATTATCATAATAAGGAAATTTAAAGTAGGTCAGTAATGACAAAAATTTAGAAAAGGCTAGAATAAGGATAATCTGTTTCTCAATGATGCTTATTTGGGCATGAGGTACGATTTACGATTGGTTACGTACTGTACGATTGGTCCTAAAACCATCTAAAACAGTTTCAAAATGTATTAGGAATTCCCAAACTGACTGAACGAGATGTACCTACCTATTTACTTTTGAGGAAATTTTGTTACACCTATTTCTTAGGCCTTGTAATTTTAAAAGCAGTCTACAGTAGGTACTTTCTTCGATAGTTAGCTACAGGTTGCATGGTTATCTATAGCACCTCGGGTGTTGTAGAGTCTATATCCGTCTTCATGATATGTATGCCATTTTTTACGATTATCGTAACGAGATCGAGATGTCATCCGTGACAGGGATTTTGTGGTCAGATTAATTAAAGTGCGGAGATTTTCCAGGAAGCACTCTACTGTTTTAGTTTTAGCAGTTTATATCTCTCAATCCACATTATATGACCGAAGAAAGATCTATGTATCCTAAAGGTGGTAAAGGTGGTGGTTAGACAATTGATTTTGGCTACTCGAGGCTACAAAAGTCACCGTGGTTTCGCTACACTTAAAAATAAACCTTTTTCATGATCTTTAAACATAAACATTTTTCATGGCCAGTGTCAATTTGGAGGAGACGCCGCAAGATTCTGTTGCCAGCTTTCAGTCCAAAGATAGTGGAGAGCTTCGTGGAAGTGTTCTCAGAGCAGAGTGAGATACTCGTCCAATTCCTCAGCCGGTGCGCTGACACAAAGAAGTTTAGCGTTTGGCCGTTCCTGACCACTTACACTCTGGACTCTGTTTTTGGTAAGTTTTGTAATCGTCATCATAGGCAGAGTGAATAGTCATCTAAACCTTCTAGACCCCATCGTTGGCTACATCTTAAGAAAATGTGGCCGATGACGATGGATTAGATTTAATCTGGTAAGTTGGTTGCCAAACAAAGATCTATATAAAACTAGCTGCGACCCGCGGTTTCACCCTGGTGGGTACCCTCGATAAAAGTAGCTGTAGTTACTCCTTATAACATCAGCTCTAGCTCTTATAGCCAGTGAAAGTGCCATCAAAATCGGTCCATCCGTTTTGGAGTCCATGGGGCACATACATCGATTTTATATATACTTATAGATTAGTTAAGTTTTCGTACTGTTACAGAATAAATAATAGTTCTTGAAATTTACGGGCACGAATAAAAAAGCAGTATACTTTTTTGTTTCATTTTGTTGCTGTTAGTATATTATGAAATATTTGGTTTTTGTATTATCCCTTTAATCTAGGCATCCTGATCATTATAATGCGATCAGGCCGAAATGTCCTGAGGGAACCGTACATTTTTCAACATTCAATGTCACTCTCCGGCCCTTGAACTAACTCTGTCCAAATATCACGTCGATCCGATGCTCTGTTTCTGTGTAAGAGGAACAAACCAACAAACACACATCCAAGCATTTATTTGCTCTGAAAGCGGCAATAAAATTGTAAAGAGCTGAAAAAACATTTTTAATTTAAATGTTTCACTGAAGTATATATATCGTGTACCAGTCTTCAATTCAAAAATCTAGCGAAAGTGGTTTTCATACGACTTTTTACAATGTTATTGCAGTAGTCAGAGCAAATAAATGTTTGGACGAGTTTAGTATGATTTAATGCTCAGATAAATAGAATAAGATATACACAATAGAATTAAAAAAAAACGGAAAAGTACGAGTAAGACTCTCTGAGGATTCCGTTAGATGGAACCGTTAGACAGCGAGTACAAACAAAAAAAAGTTGAAATATTGAAAGACAAACTTAACTTTGTAGTGGACAATAAGGTTCGTCCATACATTACAACTGCAAAATGTAAGTTTGTAATAGCAAAACTTATAAAAAAAGTTATAACTTCAAATTTATGACTTTCGGGTTTATTCCTTTATATGTGCTGTGAGACGTTGTCTTTTGCAAAATTTCATGATTCTAGATCAACGGGAAGTACCCTATAGGTTTTGATTTCCTTGTGAAATCGCAAAATATGCGACATAATCGGTCATATCTTTTGATCGCGTAAACTTACAAGTTTGATTTTTTCACAGCTGTAAGAAACCGTAGATTTGAGTATTTGATATAAATTTCAACTTGATATCTTGACGCGTTCTTGAGAAAAAGGGTCTTGACAGACGGACAACAAAGTGAAGTGATAAGGGTTCCTTTTTTCCTTTTGAGGTACGGAACCCTAAAAATTAGAATAGAATGGGAACGTACTTACTACCTAGGGTTGCCAGGCCCAAAAATAGAAATGCCGGACTCAGGTTCATATTTAGCAGGACATTTAGCCCTGAAAGCCTGACACACTGATTTTATATAAAAATATATAGTTATTTTGATTATTTTTATTTGTTTATTTATCACTGTTATTTCTTTTGAGAGTACCCGTCCCCGTTCACCCTGCGCCCGCGAGATCACGAGTCGTGTCGGCGCGTTCGCCTTTCGATTAAAAGCCTAACAAAAGCCGGACATGCCGGCCGGATTTGTATAGATTTGGCCAAACACGACTGTAAAAAGAAGGACATGTCCGGCTAAAGCCGGCGTTCTGGCAACCCTATACGTACACCACAGAAGCCTGTTGTAAAGTCTCCACCACTTTACTGGGGCATGAGTTTAACTTGACCGTGACTTACTTTGCTTGACTCAGACTTTCGACTTATTTGACGCTATTAATACTAGGTATGTAAACTTGTTTAATATTACGACTTAAGGACTTTGTATACCCGCCTCCACGGTCATGAAAAAAAAACTTACTTACAGGAGCCTTAAGGCCAACTGCTAACGCGGTATCAAACTAACGTTAAATCAGCTCAGTTAGAAAATCACGCGAACGTGACCCTTAACGCGCCCAGATACGGTTTGCGGGCGAGTGATTTCCAACTGAGCGGATTTTACGTTAGTTTGATACCGCGTTAGTAGTTGGCCGTAAGGCCCCAGGGCTACTGCAATTCGAGGATAAGAAATCATCTGTTCCATATAAAATAAAGAACATTTACTTCCGACAAAATATATGAAACAGCAGATTTTTTTTCGCAGATTTTTGATAAGTCGTGGAGCAAAGTTGTTTGTTTTGACGTATTGAAGCCGCTTAAGAGGATGTTAACTGATTACCATAGTAACAATTATTACATAATTCCGTAGAAATAAGCTTTTGTAAGCTATGAACCTACTTACATTTTTTAATTTTTTATTATTACCTTTATTGAATAGAAACTGCTTACTGTATTCAGCTCAGACACATGATTTAAACTAAGTATATTAGCGATCGTCATTATGATTTTATCTCGATTAGTTAAGCACGCAAGCAGTGATTTACGTAAGGGTAATTTAACTTTTGTGTAGGTATTTCTAAGAACTAGTTAAATTGGCCTTCGTGTCCGTAGTGTGAGGATATTTCTACTAACAGTGAAGCGTCCTAGATCCTCAGTGATGTTATAGTACCTAGTACCTACGTATAATATAAATACGAAAGTGAATTTGTTTATTGGTTTATCGGTTTGCTTGTTCCTCTTTCACGCAAGAACAGAACAACGGACGGACGTGATTTTGCATAGAGATAGTCGGAGGACCGAAGAGTGACATTTTACAGTTGACATATTTTATATTCAGTGGAAATTCTGTATAGCGACACTCGATTTTAGGCCTCCCCCATCGATCTCCAAAAGGGCCGGTTGGAAGCGGCCTGCACCCAGCGTTTCCTTGCGGTCTCTTTGAGTTCCCTGCGTCTGTCCATCTTGTGTGAAGTAGTTTAACTTTAATGTTACTTAACTGAAATTAATAATAATAATAATGTTTGTTAGGGTCGACGAGCGAGGTGCTCAATGCTGAAATTAGCAACCGCACAGTCAATACGACTTTCATCGCGAAAGATGTAACCGAAATTATACGGCTTATGTCACGAGGAAAGTCCCTGGGACATGACGGACTCAGCATTGAGCACCTGCAGCATGCCGGACTGCACATCTCTAGAGTGTAGGCTGTTTTACTCGTTGTGCGTGAGCCATTCATACTTGCCAGGCGAGTTTATGAAAACCGTAGTAGTGCCTATCGTGAAAAATAGAACTGGTGATCTCTCCGATAAAAGTAATTATAGGCCAATTTCACTCGCTACGGTAATTGCTAAAGTGTTTGATGGTCTGCTTAGTGCACAGTTGAATAAACACATATCACTGCACGATAATCAGTTTGGGTTTCGTCCTCGACTGTCCACTGAAAGTGCCATACTGTGCCTTAAGAACACTGTCAAATACTACACTGAACGTAAGACTCCCGTTTACGCATGCTTCCTCGATTTATCGAAGGCGTTTGATTTGGTGTCGTACGACCTTCTTTGGAGCAAGTTGAGGAGCACTGACTTGCCCCATGAGCTCGTCACCATGTTTCAATATTGGTATGCACACCAGTCCAACGGTGTTCGGTGGGCGGGGGCAATGTCGGACCCATATCGGCTCGAGTGTGGTGTCCGGCAGGGTGGATTATCTTCTCCAATTTAATTTGTATATTAATGGCCTCATCGTTGCTCTCAGCAGTCAGCATGTCGGATGTCACATTGACGGTATATGTGTCAACAACCTGAGCTACGCAGACGACATGGTGCTGCTGAGCGCATTAATTTGTGGGTTAAGAAAGCTGATTCGGACTTGTGTGGAATACGCTAGTGGTCATGGGTTGATGTACAATATCACTAAGAGCCAATACATGGTCTTTGAGACCAGAAATGCGAGATGCCCCCAGAACGTTCCACCAGTTCAATTAAATGGTATTCCCCTTGAAAGGGTAGAACAATTTAATTACCTGTGGCACATAGTGATGACTGATCTCAGGGACCATGCAGACATTGAGCGGGAGTGGACGGCCCTGTCTGTACGAGCTAACATGATAGCCCGCAGGTTTGCACGATGCTCTAGCGAGGTCTGGCTTTTTAGAGCGTACTGTACATCGCTCTACACGTGCAGCCTGTGGGCTAATTACACGGAGAAAAGCTACAGTGCCCTCCGCGTCCAATACAACAACGCGTTCAGGGCGGTGTTGGGGCTGCCCCGGTTCTGCAGCGCCTCGGGCATGTTCGCGGAGGCGCGAACAGACTGTTTTTATGCGACCATGCGCAAGCGAGGTATGTCCTTGGTGCGCAGAGTGCGGGTCAGTTCCAATGCCATCCTGGCGATGATTGCGGCCAGGCTCGATTGTGCTTTCCTTAGGCATTGCTGTAACAGGAATGTTCCAGTACCGATGCCGAAGCGAAGGTACTAACTACTTATGGTGACATTGTATCTGTTGTATTTATTGTATTGTTTGACTATGGACATTTGTATTGTATTTTTGTTTGATTTTTGTATTGATTTAATTAATGATTGACAAATTTAACTGAACTATTATTATTATTTTGACATATTATTCTATTTGACATTGCTTATTACTTTTTTTACTTTAGAATTGTATTTTGTCACTTTATTATTTAGATTTTATTACCTTCATTTATTTTTATATTTTTTGATATACCTATTTATTGAATTGTATGGGTTATTTTATTGCCTGAAATAATCTAATTTGAAATTGAATTTTGAATTTGTATTTAAGACACCTTATCTAACAGAATCAGCAATGGGCGTTAAAATCAACGCCCAAGGGAACCCGGATTCTATATTTCTCAAGTCGATGAACCGCATTCTGAACCTGGTCTGCGAGAGGATATTCCACCTGTGGCTGCAGCCAGACTGGCTCTACAGGCTCTTTCGGTGGAAGTATGTTGAGCACGAAAAATGCGTGAAGGAGCTGCATGGCTTCACTGATGAGGTAAGTCCTTTTGACCCTTTGCCCTCATAATATTATATACGCATAGAAGGTTACTCCGTTTTATGTCTTTTTCTCTCTTTCAAAGAAATTGAATGAGACATATTCAGGGGTAACTTCACGTTATAAGTAAGGGAATGGAAGTATTTGTACTACTTGTATTTATTTAGTGTACATAGTTATGATTATACCCGAACGATTAGGTGCTGTTAGCTTTGATTTATTACTGCAGCGGGCGGCAACAGAAGTTTTTGTGAGAAGACCAAGACGTAGCCGAGGCCAGTATACATGTGTTCATAAATGCTCAGTTGCCGCCAAGCCTTGCATAGTACTTTTATTACACATCATCATCATTCAGCCTTTCATGTTTCCACACCAGGGACAAACAAAAAAATAACAGAAAAATATTATTTACTAAGCAATTTTTATGTGTGTATATGACACCGTTTCTCAACGTGAGGCACGGGGAAATTATGCGCAGGGAGTATTATATGAATCCTTGGTATGTGCGAGCCCCCGCCGCGAGCCCCAATGTCACCACACAACATTAAGCTTACATGTGTGGCATGCGACGTGCGTATAGCACTTATGGACTTGTAGAACTTTGCATTATGTACGGTCGTTGTAAAAAAAAACCGGACAAGTACGACTAGGACTCGTGCTCACAAAAACGCGTACAAAAAGAAACTAACTAAAGTTGAAATATTGAAAGACAAACTTTACTTTGTAGTTGACAATAAGGTTCTTCCATACATTCCAACTACAAAATGTAAGTTTGTAATATCAAAATATTGATTTTTAAATGATATAACTTCAAATTTGTGACTTTCGGATTTATTCCTATATATGTGCTATGAGACCTTGCCTTTTGCCAAATTTCATGATTCTAGGTCAACGGAAAGTACCCTATAAGTTTTGATTCCCCTGTGAAATCGCAAAATATGCGACATAAACGTTCATATCTTTTGATTGCGTTGACTTATAACTTTTATTTTTTTGCAGCCAAAAGAAACCGTAGACCCAAGTATTTAGTATAAATTTCAACTTGATACCTTTACGCGTTCATGAGAAAAAGGGTCTTGACAGACGGACAGACAGACGGACAACGAAGTAATCCTATAAGGGTACCGTTTTTTACTTTTGAGGTACGGAACCCTAAAAAACGATATATGTATTTAATTTTTGTTGCATATTAGGTTAAATTAGCATCATTAACAAATGTCTGTAGACCAAAACAAAATTAATTGATTCCAAATTCCTTATTGTACTTAGTGCGATGTTAAAGCACACTAGCGATTAATTATGTTTTACCTACTTCTTAATTATGTATTTATTTTATATCGTTATTTTTCCGGATTCCATTATACACACGTTGGTCACAAAACAATGAATATTATCATTGGTATCTTTGGCGTCGGTTTTAGGAAAAACCTTTTAGCAATTTCCCTTTTATATTTTGCAGATAATTGAGCTAAAACGTAAAGAATTAATAGCTGGAAATGACAGCAAAACAGAAATGGAAAACACTTTTGGTAAGATCGTAGAGAACTACAAAACGATATGACACAATATATAGGTACTAACATAAGTAGGTACAGGTTTTTTAAATACATTTTCACCATGGAAAAAATTTACCATACTTTCATTTGGTCATTATTAAAAAAAAAAAATCTCTTTCACGTAATATTACAGGACTTTAATTAAACTTAAATACCAATTAAATACTAATGAGTCAATCTTTTTTCCCCCCTATTTTTAATTTTTTATTACTATGTATAATTAAACAGCCATTTTTTTTTCCTCTTTTCTCTCTAAAAAAAGTAGGTATAGGTTAGGTATAGTTACTAAGGCCAGAGTAAGCCCTGACCTCCGACACACTCAGACAATTAAAAGCGCCAACAATGGCGGTGCGGCGTTATACTTCCACATGCCACTTAGCTGGAGTTCGCGCAGATCCATCTCCACTTGACGCAGCGGTATTTGGGACGTCCTACTAAGCGATACCCTGTCGGTTGTCCCAAGTACGCTGTCTTGAGAGCCCGATCCTTCTGTCCATTGGAGATAATATGTCCGAATCATTGTAACCTAAGTGCCTTAAACGCATAGGTTACATGCGGTATTACAAGTGTTTGCAGCTCTTGTGGCGAGCGTCGTATTACAGAAACCAGAAGGATGATTAGTTTCCCGGTGATTTCAGACTTAGGAATATACAAGAGGAAGACATTTTTAGAACTCCTTATATCGTTATCGGGGGGTGATAATGGGTACACCAACATGGAACTTAGAGAAGAGGTGTTGACATTGGCAGTAGCAGGCACGGATACTTCGGCAGTCGCTATTGGGTACACCTTGATGCTTCTTGGGAAATATCCAGATGTGCAAGAAAAAGTATACGAAGAGTAAGTATTTTTACCAGTTGTTGCATTTTACAGTTTCACCCGCTGTTTCTATGATTGTTCCACCTTTTTCAGCAGGCCAAGCACGCGATATAATTTTGACTACATTAAAAAGAGCTGTGATAAACTTTTGTCCAGTTAAGAGTGGCCAACATCACCACAAAAGTACCCAAGAATAAGACAGATTTATCAATATTCTAGCTTTGTCACGTTCACGCACGGATAAAAAAAGTAGACAAAATGTTATTATGGTGCGCGTGTTAGGCCTCCGAAACGTAACTTCTGAATTATTAAGAGTCTAGGGTAGGTACAACAAGCGCCTACCCTAGGATAGAGCGAGAGAAGCGGTTGCTCTAGGCGCAGATAGCAAGGCGCGCCAATAGGTAAGCCTAAAGTGAAAAAAATCGAGCGAAAAAAATAATATGACGCTTCGTGCCTCTGGGCGAGAGCGCGGCGCGGCAAGCGGCGGGCACACGTGATTTGTTTCTAAACAGCATACATTTTTGATGTGAAAGTAATTTATATCTTGGATGAGCACAGAGGCAAGTTTTTATCCCCGAAAAACGATCGATTCCTGTACGATAGTTTTCTTCAGAAATGGAACGCGCCGAAAGACAATCTCGCTCTACCCTGATCAAAGGCTAGGGCCGGCGCTGTGTACAACCGGCCTAGCAACCTATCTCCATTCAGCAATTTGCATAAATTTTCTTTGGCTTGGCTTGATCTTAGTCTTGGTATTGGTTTAATATTAATGTTTTTTATGTTCCTTAATATTCTCGTTTTTCACCAGGCTTTACGAAGTATTTGGTGATTCGGATCGACCACTAGAGAAGGAGGATTTAGTTAAACTCAAATATATGGAGAGAGTAGTTAAAGAATCCCTAAGACTCTTTCCCCCTGTACCTTTCATTATAAGAAAAGTTTTAGAAGATGTTAAATTACGTAAGTAGTATGTGCTGATTTTATATTGAACTACTAATAAGTTAAAATTTCAAAAACTGCAAGGATTGGTACCAGTTTCTTTAGCCAAATTCTCTTAAAACTTGTTTACCTTGAATGAGTATCAATTAAAATACATCAGGGCATCAGGAAACTACGAAATAAATATGGGAAAAAGATGATGTTTCGCGCATTTTTCAAAACGCGACCAAAATAACACGGCACTCGATAAAAAAAACCCGGACAAGTCTTGCACTCTGAGGGTTCCGTTGGATGGATCACTCAGGGCGCGAGATAAAAAAAAAATTGATCCATACATTCCAACTACAAAATGTAAGTTTGTAATAGCAAAACAATTATATTTAAATGATATAACATGAAATTTATGACTTATGGATTTATTCCTTTATATGTGCTGTGCGATCTTTTCTCATGCAAAACTTCATGATCCTATATCAACGGGACGTACCCTTATAGGTTTTGATTCCCTTGTGAAATCGCAAAATATGCGACATAAACGGTCATATCTTTTGATAGCGTAGAATTACAAGTTTTATTTTTTCACAGCTAAAAGAAATCTTAGATTTGAGTATTTGATATAAATTTCAATCTGATATCATTAAGCGTTCCTGAGAAAAAGGGTCTTGACAGACGGACAGACGGACAAAAAAAGTGATCCTATAAGGGTTCCGTTTTTTCCTTTTGAGGTACGGAACCCTAAAAACTAGACTGATTTTGAGGAAACGCTTTTAGTGAGCACTAGTTTACGAGTTTCGGCAAATGCCCTTAACAAAATATAAGCTAACCAATTAATTAGGATATTGCCATCCAGCGTGGCAATGCTGCCAGCATTCTGGCCACTTTTACCTGCAACAAGGGGCTTTTAGATTAGTAGTTTTTTTATGGTTTTTGTTTATATATTATTTTAATTTGTATATATTGGAGGTACATATTATAATAATTGTTTTCAATATTTTCGTGTCAATAAATATATCTTTAAAGCTTGTAACTAAATATCTAAAATATTTAGCCTATTATTGTTATCACAGCATCAGGTCGAGTTCTCCCCGGTGGTTCTGGCATCGCGATCTCTATCTGGGGGGTCCATCGCGACCCCAAGTACTGGGGCCCGGACGCGGAGCACTTCGACCCTGACCGGTTCTTGCCTGAACGGTTCAACTTGGTCCATACATGCAGCTATATGCCGTTCAGTAGTGGCCCTAGGAATTGCCTTGGTAAGACATAATTTTTACGCCTTGCTTTTTGACCTTTAAATTGTTCTCTCCGCCTATAATAATATACTTTACGTTTTTAATCCAAGGATTCTCTATGCTATGGTATATGGGAAACAAGGTCAAGTGATGTGCGGCACGTTGATTGCTCCATAGCATAAAATAAATAGGTACAGAAGGCCGGCTTCGGCTGACCTTGATATAAATAACCTATATTAGCGCAACCGTAGCGCTAGGGCTGGCAAAGCAACTATAATTTTCTGTAAAAAGTTTCTATGAACAATAATTTACTTGGTATATATTACTTTAAAATACATTTATTTTGAATAGAAAAGGATAATCAGATTTTTTTTTTTAAATTGGTTGCCAATAAACCACTCAACTCGCGCACTGAGGGTTCCGTACCACCACAAAATTCAATAACGAAATTACCAGTTATTTATTTATGTATTTTTATTATCTTAGAGAAACTAACGACATAGTAAAAACAAAATAGTAAGTTGACTCGGGGCCCGTATGAGATTTAAAAACCTACTCATGCCCGAACACGCAGGGTTGTCCCTGTCTCTGAGTTTTATAGGCACCTATATATATTATTATAATGAAACAACAATACGTAGATACGGATAAACGGATTTTACTATTGTAAATATCTAGGTACATACTCTTAAATAAATCAATGTTTGTAGAGGGTGGCTAAGGCTATCTACGACCCGGTAAAAGTATAATTTTATTCTTCAACAAATTTTAATATCGGTCTCTGCTATCTCCATTACTACGATTATATTAAGTCAATATATTGTAAGTTTATTTTTTTAAATATACAACTGAGTGCGAGACAAGCAAGTCAGTCGCCTGATGGTAAGTGCCTATCCACATAATGTCAATCAATCAAAACAAAATTAAATTTTATTAAAAAATAAATAAGAACATAACCTAACCATATAACTTTAGTGAACAACCGTGATAGTTTAAAACAGTGTTTTAAATAAATAAGAATTTTAATTTCATGCTAGATGCTATTACATCAAGCCGTGCGTGCGCTATACAAATGTAAAATAAACTAACACATGCTTTGTGGGAATTGTGGGTGAGAGAGAGCATCCGCTCTCTATCCCCACCAAAAACTTAAAGCGCTTATATCTCAAAAATTTATCAGCTAATTACAATTATGTTTTAGGATGTGTAAAGTATGAATTATATACTTTGTTACACCTGTTATCATACGTAGCTTGCCTTTTAAGTTTTGTCGTTTGAAGAAAAAAACACAACTAGAACCTTTTAGTACTTTTTATTGTTTTTCAAAGTATTGACCACGTAGCTTGATACACTTTTCCATTCGCTCAAACCAGTTATTATAACATCTATTCCACTCTAAAGTGGGGGTGTTCAAAATGGTGACTTGAAAGCGTCGACTGCTTCTTCACCGGACTGGAACCTTTGATCACGAAGACTTTTCTTAATTTTAGGAAATGTCAAGAAATCGTTAGGGCTTAGGTCAGGACTGTATGGAGGATGGTCAAGAATTTCTAATTTTTCCTGCTTTAATTATTCAATCGTTTGACGAGCGCTGTGTGAGCTTGCGTTGTCGTGGTGCAGGATGATGCGTCGCTTTGAGTTAGATTTTCGAAGTTCGGCGATGACTTGTAGTAAACAAACTGTGATATACCACTCTGCGTTAACCGTTCTACGATCTTCAAGCGCAATAGTCGCAACATGGCCGGTTTTTCCAACGAACGTGGCCACCATCTTCTTTGAAGTGCTTCGAGAACGAACAACTTTAGTCGGCTTTGGCTCGTCTTGAAAGACCCAGATTGTAGATTGCTGTTTGGAATCAGGATCGTAGGCATAGATCCAAGATTTGTCACCACTGATGATGTCGTAGACGTGATTTGACTCTCCTCGGTTGAACCTTTGCAGAGTTTTCTTACACCATCTGACGCGGGCCGCCTTGTGATCGTCGGAAAGCAGATGCGGTATCCAACGGCAAACTAGCTTTCTCACACCAAGTGCTTCATGCAAGATCTTCTGAATGGTTGTCCCTGAGATGCCTAATAGAGCCTCTATCCTCTATCTCTCCATACGTCACATGACGATCTTCGAGAATTAGTTGTCTCACAGCAATGATGTTATCTTCAGTGAAGGCGGATTTTGGGCGTCCTTCGCGAGATTTGTCACTAACACTAGTATGTCCACGCTGGAATTCTAAATACCAGCGTTAGACAGTCCGCAGACATGGGGCAAAACACTGAAGCCGTGTCAGGCCTCTTCTAAAGTTGTAGAAAATTATTGCACGAACATTTTCCTTAGAAAGATTCATTTTCGTACGTAACCTGCCAGATTCTAATCGACGCTGTGACTAAACAATAGCATTAATCCTAATACTATCAACTGTTTTGAGATTCAAAATTTAAACACATTCGAATGTACAACAGTTCCAAATTCAAAATTGCCGGGAAATATGGAAGCGACAGAACTTAAAAGGCATGCCTAGTATCATCATACTAATATAATTATGTATTAATTATAAATGCGAAAAGTTTGTTGGTTTGTTTGTTCCTCTTTCACGCAGTAACAACAATCTGAATTTTTGCATGGATATAGTTCAAGGGCCGGAGAGTGACATGCTTTTCATCATCATCACCATTTTTCATCACTACGCGGGTGAGACCGCGGGGCGCAGCTAGTTTGTAATAAATGAAACATTAAGACATAGGCCTACTGTCACATGAAACGATAATTACGTGTATTGCCAAAGCGGATGCGCTCGCGACTGGCGTTCGACCGGCTTGATCCGAGATTGTTGTATACGTACGCGTCTTTGTGTGCCTGTTAAGGGGCCTGTATACCGTCTGCAGCTCTCTCGCACGCACATTTTCACATTATTGAAGATATAAAATCAATGAGTGTGAATTTCCAAAAAGTAACAAAATCATGTAATGGTGTCTATCGTAACATTACAAACTTGTTACTTTTTGGCTATGTCACTCTCCGTCCCTCCAAATCCATCCAAATCGATCCATTATACTTGATCATACTCTGTTGCTGCGTCAGCTGCGTGACAGAGAAACAAACAAATACAAAAAATAATAATTTTGTAAGTGTGATAATAGCAACTTTCCTGTAGGTAGAGGCGTATTTAAACTGTGTGTATCCATTGCATCATCATTATCACCCTATCATGTTCCCACTGCTGGGACTCGAGCCTTCTCTCAGAGAGAGAGAGAGAGAGAGAGGATAGGCCTTAATCCACCATGCTGGCCGAGTGCATGTTGGCGAATGTCATATGACTGAACTTTTGAGGTTCTTGGACATACCGGTTTCCCCACGATGTACTTCTTCACTGTTTTGAGAGATGGCATCGAAACTGCACATAATTTATTAAAGTACTAAATAAGTTATTGGTGCAGAGCCGAGGACCGAACCAGGTGCATTCGGATTGTAAAGCGCACATGCTTCCGCCCGGCCACCATCGCTTTAAGGAATCTATTGCATGAATGGGCATAACTACGTAACTGCAGTAGTTTGACGTATTCTCATTGTACTGCTTTTTTAATTGATTCTTTGATGTAGGTAAAGGTCTATCTCGTAGTTAGACTAGTTATACTAATTGCTCGAATGTAATTCCCTTCATTACAGCCGTAATAGGTGGTAAAGGTGGTAATAGCTTCGTTATTTATTCCTATGTAAAATACGGTCTTCCTAATAATAAATTCAAAACGACATTAAAATCATGGCTTATATCCAAAGGATATTACAAGTTAAAGGAATATTTTGGTGACTAATATTTTTTTTATTGTTAATATTATAATTACAATTTTATTGTTAATATTATAATTAGAATAACTTTATAAATTAGTTATTTTAAGTTAGCATAATGCCTACTTACTTTAAGTTACTGTACGCTCGTAAAGGGCAGACTGTTGATACTACAATGTTTTTACCATCTTCTGTACACAGTTTTTACAATTAAATTATTTCTGATTCTGATTCTGATTCTGCGGGATGAACTGAGCAGCCGTATACCCCGTATGGATATAGCCGTAAACAACACGGTGTGGTGTGGTTAGGCAATAATCTTTCGCCGAAGCTCTTCACGAGCGTGCTAGAAGACATAGTGAAGACTCGTGTTTTTTTTTATATCATAGTATGTGACGAATAAGCAGACGGGCTGCCTGATGGTTAGCAGTATAAACTAAGCGGTCATCAGCTCATTCCACATTTTGCAGGTGTTAGGCAAGAACGATCGCATGCATCACACAATGTGCGATTTCTGCAAAACAATTATAAGTGGGTTTTTGACTACGCTCATTATCTCGGAATCCAAGTTTGTCTTTAAAAAACTAAAAACCTGACTGGTTTTTTAGCAGATCATTTAATTTCGCAAGCGGGACAACTTGAACTATGATGTCCAATCCTGACTTTTATTTTAAATGCCTATTATTTAATATGTGGCAAGAAGGGATCATTTTTTACCTGACTGCGCAAGGAGGGTTATGTTTTTCGAGTGTATGTGTATGTATGTACTATGTTGTATTTACCTATGTATGATGGTTTCTTTGGCACGCCCTACAGCCTAAATGGTTTAATGGATTTTGACATGTGAAATGTAATTTGAATCGTTTTAATAGTGGAAGTAACATAGAGTACAATATTAAAGATAAGGTCAGCAAAAAAAAGTGAAAAATAGTAAGTAAACTGCTAAATAGGTCAATATATTATGTATCATTAAGTAGACATCACTCAGCAGATTAAAAAATATGTAACACTACTATGAAATATTCAGTAGAGGAAAGTCACCAAATATGGAATAGTATCCTAATATGGAATACCTTCATTTCTCCAAGACTTAAGTATGAAACGCAACACTCGACCATCTTCTGCCTATCTACCTATTCTACCTATCGGCGATATGTAGTAGACCGAATGAAACAGAAGATGGTCGAGTGTTGCGTTTCATACTTAAGTCTTGGAGAAATGAAGGTATTCCATATTAGGATACTATTCCATATTTGGTGACTTTCCTCTAGTATACGAGATAATGCGGTATGAAAGAGCTCTGTATCGATACTATACGAGTACCTATATGTATAAATAGGTACGCAGTGCGTAGCTGTTACTTTTCAGTTACTTACCTACTAATTATACAATGCAGTCGAGTTATATTTTTTTCTTATAATTTAGGTCACTTGTTTATCCTTACTTCACATGCCGCCATCTTGTAATTATGTTGACGTCACCTACCCAACCATCCCGAAGTGTTATCCACACCTCATTCATATCAGTTAATTCGTTAAGGATGTAGATGGATGTGGAATGTAGACCTTAACCACAATATCTACCACGTAACCTAACACCCTACGGTAAACGGTACGGGCTACGGTATCACGGTAAATATTCCGTTAATAACCATGTAACTATAGTGTAGATCTGCCCTTAGTAATTATTAATAATATCACACTACTTATTAATAATTATCACTCCCAGCCTTACAACTGTGTTATTAGCAAAAAGTCACTACGATCTGTGGCCTTATGCTGGACGTAATATACCTAAAGTAACATACAAAGGCTTTTAGGTATATTACGTCGATGGGCCTTATACATTCGTTGTTTTAACTGTTTTAATCTATCACGGTTGTTCACTAAAATTATAAGATTATTAACGGGATATTTACCGTAGTAAGGTTGTGGAATGAGCTCTCGATATTTCGGCGCAGTTACATGCACCATGTTCACGGGAAGACCCGGAGTGGATATCGGGAGCTCATTCCAAAACCTTACCACGGTAAATATCCTGTTAATAAACATATAACTTTATTCGTTGTTTTTTTTCTCAGGTTATCAATACGCTATGATGTCAATCAAAACGGCGCTGTCGAGTATTTTACGCCGGTACAAGGTGCTTGGAGACATGGAAAACAGCCAGGTCCCCAGGATAAGAGTAAAGCTGGACATCATGATGAAAGCCGTCGATGGATATGAAATCGCATTGGAAAGAAGGCAGAAAAATGCAGCCCAGTGATGCCTTAGTAAATTATTAGGAATTACGTTTGGGTTTATAATAACTATAAATTATTTTCAATCTGATCAATATGATCTAGGAAATGTAAAACTAATAAAATATAATAAATGTATGTTTTAGTTTCCACTAAGGTTTTTTGCTAAATAAAATTTATAATTAAATTTGGTTCAATATATTATATTATAATTAATATAATTCAGTCTCTGGCAGCCATATCACAAGCTTTGCTTAGTTTGAGGTCAGATGACCGTGTGTGCAAAAATGTCCTAAATATTAAATTAAAATATTAAATTATATATTTAAAGTTGCGCTTTTAAATAGCGCCCCCTAATTTAGTTATAATTTAGCGTAATGTTAGGCTAATAAGTAATTTAATTCTAACTTAAAATTATAAGTATGATATTTAAAAAAATATCTATTAACACGTTTCACACTTTGTTCATGTGTTCTTTATAGGTAACACTACACTACTCAAAACTAAAACTTTCTTTTTCACTACTCTAACTCGAACGGTTTTGTTCTCTAACAATGTTTGTGTGGTCGAGGAGCTGGATGGCCTCGACATTCACATGATGAAGTCTGCTTTCGTGGGGTTCAGGTCAGCGTACCTACTTTTGAATTAAATTGTCAACGAACTTACTTGAAGGTCCCAGTGGAGATCACTATTTCTTATATACCAAGGTGATATCTTTATTATTTATTATAATCACAAGCTTCTGCCCATGGCTTCACCCGCGTTCACTTTGACTTCTTATAAGCAGATTAGCAATATTTATTGTATTCACTGTTATAGTGCCTCGTCCCTTTGCTGTCCGATATGGTTCAATGGTAGTGCGACTGCCATACAAGCGAGAGGTCCCAGGTTAGATTGTTGGCCGGCCAGACGTTTGAATGTCGTATTTAATGGAATGTCTGCTGTATGTGTTCCATGATATCCCTGACACACGGAATCTTAGCAAAAGTCCGTATAGCTGCTCTGTGGCATATCTTTGTAGTAAAATTGCCCGAAATTTTCTTGTTTCGACAACTTTTTAAATGCTATGCGCTTTCCCGATTATATTACTATGACTGCAGAATATGAAATCAAAGTTTGACTATCGTTAAGTTTGCGGGAAAAATTTATTAAGGATCACTATGAAAAAAAAAATGTCTAACCAGGGCTCTCTACGTTTGAGCTTTCTCAATGTTTAGTTATTTGATTCTTTAATTACTTCTTCCTTTTAACACTCTCGCATGAAAGTGTTAAAATGTCGCTCTAGCTGGTCACTTGTACTCCAGCGCACTGCGCAACTTCTAAAGAAAAGTTGACTTTTCCGGCTTGGAGCTATCCTACAGTAGGCGTAGCACGGGCCGTGGACAAATTGTCTTTCCAAGTTGTTATCCGCGCGTAGACGCGACAAAGCTGGAATATAGATACGTTTGTCTTTCTCGCGGGATAATAACAACGGAAATGCTAGGCGTGCTGGAATCGATTTTTTTTTCTGAGATTTATGGTGGCACGTAGCTACGTGCGTGCTACGTGCTAATCCAGAATATAAACTATATCCACATCAACGCGCACATTATGCCGGGCAGCAGCGGCAGGGTCGCATCATAAAAATCGCTTTCAAACGTTTTGTATATGAAGTATCGCACATTATTTATTTATTTATTATTATTATTATTTATCGCACACTATGCCGGGCCGCAGCGGGATGAATTTCTGTATAAAATGTATGAAAGCAATTTTTGCGATGCGACTCGGCCCGCCGCGGCCCGGCATAATGTGCGCCATAGAGTAATATAATTATACACCGATGTGCGTGTACCTTTATTATGCGATTTTGTCTCTAGGTCGTGCGGTTGGGGCTGTTCGTTGTCTGTCAGTAATCATAAGTACATCACTTAAGAAAAAAGCCTTCTATACGGGGTGGAATTTTTTGACCGCACTCAGAGGGAAAGTACTCTACGATAAATACTGGAGACAAACTGGAGATAGCAAATTTTACTCCTCCGGGTGCGGTTAAAAAATTCCACCTGTATTGTCATTGGCGTAAGTTTTAAAACTGTCATTGTGTATTGTATTACATTTGATTGGCATAGATTCAGTCTATGTTGATTGGTGATTGTTTCAACTGTAAAATTATCTTATCTTTTTACATTGATGTAAGTAAATAGGGGGAAGATGCGGGACGCACTCCTTGACGTGGACCGCACAATATAGGCTCCAGGGCACAATCGACTTCAGTCACAATCGAACTGTTGTTTTGATAGCACGTGAATTATTTGTCAAAATTGTGTTTAAATAAAGCAGCAAAAATTACTTCCTACGTTTTTCACAAGGCGCACCAACAGTTCGAAGACAAAAAACAAGTTTCACGGCATTACTTTTCACTCGTAAGTAGTTAAAATCTATTAACTTATTTTTCTTTAAAATTCTGTTTATTTATTTTGCTTATTAAATAAACGTCATTTGCAGAAAAAAGTACAGTTAGCAAAAAAAATCTAAGCTTACAGTCATGTCATCATCATCACCCCCTGCTGAAAATCTTCATAAATACCTACTACGATATCTGTTTATGGACCTGGCTTGCTTGCTTTGCTTTGATGTCACATATTTGTCTACTGCGAAGATTGAAAGATTTAGATTTCCTAATGTGCCAAAAATCGCACTATTGTTTAAATACAAAGAAACCTGGTTACATTGATGTTTTTAAGAATTAATTGATGTATTAACAAGTTCATAATTTTATTATAATATCCAACTATTTGCAAGTATTTTTTTACCACTTTTTCAACTTGTCGCACCCGTTACAAATGACCTGTCACACCAGCCACAATCTTTGTTAAGTAATAAAAAATCAAAAGATAACTGGCTTACGAGCCGTTATTGTATGCAAAAAAAAACATACAGTCGAAATGATAACCTCCTTCTTTTTGAAGTCGGTTAAAAATTATTATATTTTAAATTTATCAAGTATAGCTAACTTCTTTTATAAACTAATTTATTATTTTAGCTAAAATATCAAGACATCACACAAAGATTGCTATACTCAGGATAGGTGGCTTTATTAGAGTTAAAACGTCACCGCGGACTGACCCTTCAACTTTGGGGTTAGATTTGAATTTAAGCAAAAAATATTAATTTCTAATTTATATAGTGATTTTTTACCTGTCCTTCATCATAAGTAGGAAGTAAATCCTACTAATATTATGAACTAGCTTCTGACCACGACTTTTCTATCGTGGGTAAAAAGTAGACATCACCTCTATTCACAACGCATCCGATTTGGAAACTACACTTTCCGTTCTTGTCATCATGAATGTAGGTGACAGAGACGGAAAGTGTAGTTTCAGCTGTTCAAAAATATCAGCTGTTCCATACCTACTAGTAATAGTGGGAAGCAACCATTACTAAAGCGATGTCTAGTACGTAAGTTTTGTATATGTTTCACATGAATAGATTTCGTAAATATTCTAAATAAAAATACCTGCCTAAAATTTTACAAGTGATTATTATTTTCCTGAACTTTGTTTGCTAACGCTACTTATACGGTCTAGTGCAGTGTCATAGTGGAGCAGTGAAGTGCGTGAGTGAGCGGCGACGTTGACGTCTACAGTTTACACTGTAGACGTCAACGTCGCCGCTGACTCAAGCCGAATCAGAGCCATATTTATTAGTAGATCTGTGATTGGGTACAATGTTAACATGTGACGCGTCTCCCCCTGAGGTCTCCCTCCTTTTGAAACTGTCATTGTCTTTTTAGCTTTGATTATGTAACATCGTCACAAAGGTTACGTGACGATGAATATACATAATCAAAGCATCGTCAAAGCTTTTTAGTTTGGGTAGCACTGACAGTTCTCAAACAGTTTTCAAATATGTTAGTGTCAAGTTTACAACAAAGAGTATACATGTACTATACAAGACAGTTTATAATCACTGTGTTTACTGACGTATGTATCTGTCATAGAAAAAAAATCTTAATTGCAATGTTGAGTAAAACAGCTACAGATTTGCTACCACATTTGTTTGTATTCTCTTTGCCACATTTGCTACAGATTTTCTAAGTTTTCTATGGACATGTGAGGCTTTCACGAAGATATACTCGTAAATGAATGTTTATTTATCAGCAAGAGTTTCAAGTCCACAAAAAGAAGAAACTAGCCCATTCCTGGAGTTAGTAAAGGTGTGTGTAGACCTCAGGTGTAGACCATGGAACACTATTACTCCTACCGGAGGCGTACACTGTGTAGCAAAGAGAAGTATAATGTTTTGTAATAAGTAGAATAGAATCAACGCCAAATATTGTGACATGTGTGACTGCTTTGGACTGACATCAATATCGTCTATCACTGCTGAGACTAAAGAAATTTGACCTTTTTCTAGGTCCAATTTCTTTGGCTGGGACACACACTTTCTCTCAGAGAGAGAGAGAGAGAAAGAGAGCACGTTGGCAAATGTCATATCTTTTGAGGTTTTAGGCCACACCTGTTTCTTTACTATGGGCTGAGCATCGAACCGGGTGACGTCAGATTGTAAAGCGCACATGCTACTGTTCAACTCTTTGCGCTTTTGGGGCTTTGGACTATAGTTAGCCATGAATAAGACAAATAGAAATTATACGGTTTTAAACTATCACTGTTGTTCACTATAGTTATATTATGATTATATCAGGAAATATTAAATATCGGGAGCTCGATCCAAAACCTTATCACGGTAAATATCCCTTTATTAATCATATAACAAATGGTAATGCTACAATTCCCGCTTGTCATTTTTATTTGGTACCAACAGGTGGAGTTTTTCCATATTAGTTTAAGAGTGTTCTATTGAGATTATTGGAAAAAATCAACTTGATAGAGGACTAGGAATAAGGCAGTGAGAACAAAAGGCCCGACCTCCATTTCCTCTTGATATGTGATTAATGACTATTATCTTTGTCTGTGATGATATGTAATATGAGATATAAATAATGGCGCTTGTGATCATATCAAGTTCAACGCAATGGAATTTTTAAAATTATTTTAAATAGGTACCTACGAGTATAGTGTTTGATCTACATTATTACTATTATTCTAAAAGCTAATTCATATATTTTCATGTAATCACGTCACGCGTTTATGGCAAAGAATCTCATGTGAGATAGAGAATAGCATAATCAGCCTTTTAATATTCCACTGCTGGACTTTGGCCTGTCCCCAAAAGGGCGATTGGGCCATATCCACCACACTGACCCAGTGCGGGTTGGTGGATTCACATACGCCATTGAATTTCTTCTCCGTCCGTATGCAGATTTCCTCTCTATGTTTTTCTTCACCGAAAAGCAGAAAAATTATATTTTTCAATACTGTTTTTCTTACGAATCTCTAGTGTATTTCCGCTTTGGGATAAATTATTTTTCTCTGCAGATATTTGTCAATGATGCTAATTTAGTCATTAATTAATTCAATTAGTTTCAATGACTAATATGCGAAAAGATGTGCGTAGTTTAAAGTCACAGTCAGAGCTATTACAATTCATGCAAAATAATTTTCGTTTGAGGTAACGGTTGCCTTCATCGAATAAGGTTACTTAGTTGGTATTCATTTGCAGAATAATTGAAAAGAACCGCGATATTCTCAAAGTAAAGTTGAAAAATTTTGCTTTTCTTTTTATATTTCAATAAGTTGATCGTACCTAGCAAAAGAATGCCTAACATCACAATTTGGTTGTTCCAGGAAAATACTGAGCCGACTATTATGGAAATTAGGTTATATATAAAAAATTGGGGTCCCGTTCGCAAAGGGTAAAAACGGAACCCTATTACTAAGCCTACAATGTCTGTCTGTCTGTTGTCCGTCAATCCGTCCGTCCGTCCGTCCGTCCTACCTTTACACGGCTGTATCTTTCGAATCGTAACATATAGCCATTTGAAATTTTCACATAAATAATATAAAAGTCTAAAAGTAAAAACTAAAGGGTGACAAAATTCTGTTCTTCACCAAGTTATAATTGTGTTATACTCGAGCGTCACTGTAGCAAAGTATTCAATATGTGACTGCGTAGCGCTTGCTTCGACTATTTTGGAAGGCGTTAAGCCTGAACAATAACTGATGATTGTATTTGGTGGTGGTACGGAACCCTCAATCCGCGAGACCCAGTTGCTTTATTTAAAGTTAGGATCGTCTAAATGGGCGTTTACACACAGGATACAGTTTTTTTTACCGCGTTTTTGTATTGATAACCCGTTGAGTATATGAATATGAGCAATCCGGGGTATAAGCTATCTCCATACCTAATTTTAATAAAATTTGTTCAGTGAGGACAAACACACACACAAAAACTTTTGCAATTATCATATTAGTGTGATACTAAAGATTGAGAGATTTAGAGCGATGGTAGCCGAGCGGTAGTATGTGTGCTTTACGATCTGTCGGCACCCGGATCGATTCTCGGCCCTGCACCAATGACTTATTTAGTACTTAAATGAAATAAATTAAGTGTAATTCCGATGCCATCGCTCAACAACGGTGAAGGAAAACATTGTTAGCGGTATGTCCAAATACCTCAAAATATGTTCAAAGACATAATGACCATAATGAAATTCACCTACATGCACTGGACTAGCATGGCGGATTATAGCCCATCTCTTTGAGGAAAAGCCTATGTCCGAACAGTAGGACATGATAGGCTAAACGGTAAAAGTAATAATTATTAAAGTTAGAGTTTCGAAAAACAACTGAAACATGCAGAGATACTAAACCTCAGATTATGCTGAAAATGTACATAATGAACCTAATAATTTAGAACCTTAAATTCGTAATCTACTAGACAAATTAAATTAGGTTTATGTAAGCTAATTGACCAGCAGTAGGTACATTAAGCATGACAGGACAGTTTAAGAACCAATTTCCAACAGAAATTTCTAAACAGTCAGTAAAATACAAGCGTAACGTAATTTATTACACTAGTATAACGAAATGCATTACCGTTGTTACGTTTTTTACAGGAGGCCTGTGTCACGAACGCTTTATAATAAATCACTAAGGTTACCCGAAGCTTTCGAGAGTACAGTACAGGGCGGGCGGGCGCGAAACACAGACGCGCCCGGCTGAACGCAACCTGAAACGTAACGAAACGTAACGTCGCGTTGTTGAAAACTAACCGCAAGACACGAGCGCGCGCGGGTTTTGCTTGTGTGCGAGTATTTTATTATAGTTTGTAGGATTGACGTTGATTATGTGTAAATGTGTGCGTGTGAGTGTTCCCTCAGGCTGGAAACATTAAAAAATCCACCAGGCACACACACAAATGCATGTACGCAAGTAGAGTTTACATGCGCTCGTGAAATGCGACAATTGTAGCGTAGCGCTCGTTTGCAACGCGATGTCGCGTTGATATGCGTAAGCAACATGCGATGAACCACGTGTGCCGATAGCACTCCATTCCGCCAACACGAAATAATGAGCTCAACTTGATATGAGAATAAGGTTAGATTTTTGTGGAATTCACTTGTTTCGTTTGACTTGCTTGTTTGTTTGACAGATCCATAGTCGAGATGAGTCTGTCTTCCTTTCTTTTCGTTCTCTGCAATCACCGCATCTGCATCTGTACAGTTATTTATAATCTTTCATGTCATTTAGCACAAAAAAAAATCCGCTTTGCTGTTTAGATTATTAGATTTTAGTTATTGTTATATTGGTAAATAAATAATTTAAATAAAGTTAAATGACTATTTACGGGATATTTACCGTGGTAAGGTTGTGGAATGAGCTCCCGATATTTCGGCACAGTTACATGCACCATGTTCACGGGAAGACTGATGACTGATAAATTTAGGTATACTTATAGATTTACAGCTTGATTAAAATTACTCCAACCTGACTTATTTTCATTGAAGAAACGACAGACGATTGAAATGCGACTAGCACGAGTTACTACGTACAGTCCAATAGCAGTTATGTAGGTTTCATTTACTGCGATCATCAGCATTTGGATTCATATACTTAGTTTCTTCACTATCACTACATAGTATAAAACAAAGTCGCTTCCCGCTGTCTGTCCGTCCCTATGTATGCTTAGATCTATAAAACTACGCAACGGATTTTAATGCGGTTTTCACCATCAGTTTGATAATTTTTTACTGAAGGTTTATTTAAGTAACAAGCGAACCGCCCCGGCTTCGCACGTAAGTTACACCCGTGCGAAGCCGGGCGGGCGGGTCGCTAGTTTATTATAAAAGGCGATGTGTTCTACGATGGAGCACGTTTGCCAAGACAATTAAATGATTTCTGATTCTGATTCTGACGAAACTGATTCACGCACGCCTTGAAAACACCCAGAGTGTAACCATCGGGGAACACCTATTCATGCAGCGCATTCCACAGTTTAGCGGTTCACACAATAAAATGGAATCAAAGCGCTTCATTCGGGTTTCACGAATATCAAGAGGCTCGTATATGGCTATGGTTCCTATATAAAGCTGGCTTCCTATTTAGTTACCTAGGTTTGTAACAGTAGGTTTGTAGTTTGTATATATATAAAGGCGAAATTCACTCACTCATTACGAAATCTCGAAAACTACTAGACCTACGAAGCTCAAATTTGGCAGGTAGATTCCTTATAGGATGTAGAGATCCGCCAAGAAAGGATTTTGCGAAAGAGCCGAAAGGGATTGAAAGTTTATATGGAAGTCTACGCGTACAAAGTCACGGGCAATAGTTAGTATTATATATAATTATGTAGTTTATTTGTTCAAGGTCGTCAGCATATTGGAAAGTCATGGAGGGATTTGATGAGAGCGATGAGCCGTTTATATACAGACTGAATGACAACGGGACTGGACCGAGTTTATTAGTCAAGGTACAACCTACATGCTTTACTGTAAAGTAAGATTGATTAGTACATTGCTAGTTTCGTTACTGCTTCTTGTTTACGTAAACACGTGTTATACACGTGCCTACTCAGTACGTGTGTATTTAGCCTTTTGGTTATGAGAGAAGAGGGATCGTCTAAAGATACCCGGCTATATTGGGGTGCGGCCTGACTAAAAAAAAAATACCACCCTGCAAAAAAAAACACCGCCCCGCCCCGCGAAATTTTATGCAAAATTTATTTTTATGCTCATTTTATTAAACTTTATGCAAAATTTGGCAATACAGGTATGCGCGGAGCGAGGCTGGCGTATTTACCAGGGTATAAACGGACCGGAAGACCGGTGGAATCTGTGGTGGAGGTCCAGCGCTTTCCCTGTTGGCTGCTACAAGACGCTTGGCGATTGGCAGGTATCTGTTTTATGGTATAATTTATTTTAGAGTCTCGCTTTTCGATACGTCGATCTGAAGTTAATTATAGCGCGTACGTCGAACAACGATAGTGGCTAACTTTGTTAATAAAAACAACGTAAGTCTAGGGTTCATCATCATCATCATCATTTCAGCCGTAGGACGTCCAGGTAGGGTTAATAAGTTATTACTAGGATTTTTTAAAATTATAATTAAGAAGGATTGAAAAAACAACATATTTAAAGAAGATCAGTGCGCACATCAAGAATAACTGGAGTAAGCTGGAGGCGGCCAATACCCGAAAAGGGATTCCTATTAATAAATTAAAAAAAAAGAATCAGAGATAAAAAAAATACATACAGTCAAATTGATAACCTCCTCCTTTTCGAAGTCAGTTAAAAAGAAGAAAGTAAACACTTACCTATATGTAGCTAATAAATAAATAAATATTTAGTAGGTATACCTGATTATGTACAAACAATACAATACAATACAAAACTCTTTATTAAAATACCACAAAACAAGGATAACATAAAAATTACAACAAAAATATTATCTAGGCTTTTAACAGGCGGCCTTATCGCTTAAAGCGATATCTTCCAGGCAGCCGTGCACGGAAAGGAATTATATTTAATAATGTGTGGCCTTAACTAAAAATAAAAAATAGAAAGTAAATACCTATGCAAATAACAACAAACAATCAATAGACTAAAAATAAATATTACATACTAATACATACATATACATAGACTACATAATATAAACAACATACTACATACCTACCTACATAATTAATAAACTACATCAAAAATATTTAACATACCTACTAACAACACAAACACAATATAAGATGTAGGTATATTATGTTTGAGCACAATAACTAACTCACTTTTAAAGAAAATAAACATAGTTGCTATGCTATTATAGTATACTAGGCAAACGTGTTCCATCTTCGGCCGCGTCGTCGCGTCGCTTTCCATCAGGCGAGATCGCGGTCAAACGTTAGCCTAGTCCCACGTAAAAAAACCTACAGGCACTTGAAGTGCACGCGCACTATTTTCCCCATCGCATTACGCGTAAAAGCCGTAATTTGACACCTATGTAACATATATTTTTACCTAGATTCACAGAACAATAAGTAAAAAAAAAAAAAAATGTCTGACCGTTACAGAATCACTCTGTTACTCATAAGGTTAGATGTAAAAAGATATTGTTGATATAATATTGATTAAAATATTAATTCTATCGATACGATGATAATAGTTCACAGTTATTTTATTAATACCAGAAAGATACATGTCAAATACAGGTTAAAAATACACACATATATATTATACAGTATTAGGTAAGGAAAAATAGTCCCGCGAAACAATTCTCATAGTTATTATCCTTATTACAAAATAATCAATTCTGAAGAAGTTCGCCTCGATCTATGGCCTAATTACTTCTGTCTTTTGTCCCGTTATTTAAATATGAACCTTCCGCAGATAAAACACAATATTTTATTTAGAACTAAAGGGTCGTATTTGTGATGCCTCTGGTGTTACAAGTATCCATAGGCGACGGTGACTGCTTACCATCAGGCAGCCCGTCTGGTTGTTTGCCACCTATGGCATTAAAAAAAACTACATAAATTTTAATTTAACAAAAAAATAAAGTGTCTTATTACCCATTACATTGTAATAATACTATTATGTGGGTATTACTGGGTAGATCAAATAAATTATAAATTTGACGTGATTTTATGTAATTTGGATTAGTTTGTGACAATGACTGAGACGTGGTCCTTAACTGTTTGCCTTTTAGAAAAACTCAGAGTCATACAGCGGGCAATGGAGAGAGCTATGCTCGGAGTTTCTTTGCGCGATAGAATCCGGAACGTAGATATTCGCCAAAGAACCAGAGTCACCGACATAGCTGTTAAAATTTGCAAGTTGAAGTGGCAATGGGCAGGCCACATCGCTCGAAGAACCGATAACCGATGGGGAAGAAAGGTTCTAGAGTGGAGACCACGAACCGGAAGACGCAGCATAGGTAGGCCTCCCACTAGATGGACCGACGACATTGTGAGAGCCGCGGGCATCCAGTGGATGCAGTGGAAAGGCAGGCTGTCGTTAAGTGTGGAGGTTAAAGGGGAGGCCTATGTTCAGCAGTGGACGTCTTCTGGCTGATGATGATGATGGATTAGTTTGCGTAATATGTAATGTTAATAGGTTATTTATATAATAATATCTTCTTCCTATATATAAAAGGTGATGTCTGTATGTATGTTCCTTATGGACTCCAAAACGGCTGGAGTGAACTTGACAGGACTTTCACTGGCAGATAGCTGATGATATAATAAGTAATCCTCGCGCTTGAAACCGCAGGCGCAGTTAATTATAAATATTTATCAATTTAAAATTATATAAACAAAAGCGACCTGAAAACTCAGACATGAAGGCTGACCACTTAGGCCATTTATATTCCAGGCTATGAGTGTATCGTCGATCACACCATCACGTAATTTGAGGTAAGTTGGTGTCAAAGTCTGTTAAAAATTATTTTAGACCGTTTTATGACCATATCTAGGAAATCTGCACCAGAATAATAATAATAAATTAATAAATAATAATAATTATAATGAATTACCCGTTCCTAAAATAGGTAACGGCAGTAGGTATTAGGTAATACTTAATCGGATTAGGACAGCTGAATACTAAACTCTCATTAATATTGTGGCGTGCACGTCATTATGTTTACATCTAGACCATATAGTTTCCCTAATATGTTGTTCTGAGTTCTAACGATAGTTTAATGATTTAATTCCAGTTCATGAACCACATACCTAAAGGAGGATCGATATGCAGGAAGGACAACCTATCTAGGCTTCTACGATGTATGAAGAGGATATACGGCTCTATTTATGAATTTAGGTGCGTATTGCCTTTTATATTAACACTGTGAACCACTATCCAGCAAACCAGGTGGTACTCCAACGAGCCCGTCGAAATGGGTCGCTGGCTCTGTGCATGCTTGAAATACTACTTATATATAGTCCGCAATATAGCGGTATAGGTCTTCGGCTGACCACCAGCTCACCTTTGGACTTAAAACCGTTTGGCAGTTTTGGCTTCAAAAATTATCTTGAACTCTATCACATCTAAGAAATACCTGGCAAACGGCTAAGAATTATTTACAGAAAACGTTCGGGGAAAATTAGCGAGCTTATTATGTATCATCATCACCATCAGCCCTGAGTACCTACCAGAGACATGGCCAGAGTGAATAAGTAGATTTAGACCTTCTATGTCTACGTTCTCCATCTTCGGCCACAACATCGCTTTCCATCACATGAGTTGGTGGCCAAACGAAGTATAATAGCCAGTATAATATAACATTACAACATTATTTAACATTTACAAATATATTATGTATCAAAATAATGATTTTGAATCATTGAAATACATAATAAATATCTCTAGAGACTAGAGAAGAGATGCTTCATTGAACATTAATTCTCTCAAAATCTAATATTTAAAAAAATGGCGCGATCTTTTGAAATTGTACCGAACTATAACGCAATGTACAGTCTGTTACTGAACACTGTTCACAGATGCTAGCCGCTTTTTTACATTTGTCAGTTTTGAGGTTTTTCCAAGGACGGGTTTTTCTCTCACTTGCGCGAGCGCACGCTAGGGTAACCGGTCAGCGACTAACGTCACACCGGTGCACACGACGTATTTCTACACCAACGAGTTGGTGCCATTAAATTTGCACTAGTTCATGAGGCAGGTATTTTTAAAGTACATAATAATTATACTACTACTATGATTTAAATGCACTAAATGTTTAGCTCATTAAAATTCAAAGAGCATATAATCATACTGGCAATCCCGTATGCGGAGAGCAGTAACAAATTGCACTACAATTATGTAAAGTATTATGTAATAAAATATATCGGATCACCATAAAATTATGACAGTAATTAAGTAAACTATATAGGAGCTATATTGAGCTGGCAATTAAACAAACGCCGTAGCTTTGTGCGTGACAGGTAAGACCTATCAGTTTTATGAGAGACGAGTTGCGCTCCACAGCTTTGGTTTCGCAATTTTCCAGTTTTCTCGCATTTTACTGGTATCAAAAGTAGCGTATGTCAGCCTGCGATAATATGCACTATATTCTTAAGGTCACGCTAACCGGCCAGATCTTAATGTGTCACACAATTTAACCAATTTTAAAGAAAAAAAATTCACTGAATTAGGATTTAAAAAAAGCTATTGTACATTATCGTACGAATATCATTGCAAATAGTATAAAGCAATTTTCGTGGTTAAAAATACTCGTTTATTTATTTGATTTCTCCCGCCAGTATAAAACATAATTATCATCATAAAACCTACTTTAAAACGTTTGCAATGTGATTTCAAAAACAATTCCCTATATTTTTTTTCAAATGTTCGAAAGCGATAGCTTTTATCTGTTGTCTGTGGCAGGACACAGCAAATCGGATCAGCATCAACCAAACGCAAGTATGTGGTTATCTTGAACGTTACATCCAAAATATTTATTTCAGTAATTTAAATAAGATTCCGTCTTCTTAATAAAAAATTATATATAAATAAACGACATATTAATACTTAGATACTAACCTAGCCTAATCTATTAAGCCGCTACCAGTGGGAATTGTTCCCAAAATACTGGCCCCATTATTGTATGGCAATGCTCACCCTTTAAGCAAAGTAGAGGCCAGCATTTCAGTCACGAGTTACATCGACCAGACGTGATGACAAATCTTTAAAAACAATTTGGCTCCCGATCCTCACGCACTGGCCCATGGTTTCGACCCCAAAAGGCTAAAAAATTTACCCACCCCCTGTCCAGGGTACTATATTTGCGTCTTTTGAAAGATAATAAATAATAATAACGATAATTTTGATAACGCTACATGTTTTTTTCCAAACGACGACAAAGACGTCTTCCTCATTTTATTAGATTTGTTACAAATATAGCATCAATAGAGTCGAGCTTGCATAGAACCATATTATGTTGGATTCTATGGTAAGGCTAAATAAAGCTGGGGCGACGCAAGCCATTCATGAAATGCTGCGCGAGCCCCTGATTGATTTCTAATTGTGACGTTGAGGGTTAGGTATAGGTAGGTATATATTGTACCCCTGTAATACCTTCAAC
This sequence comes from Agriopis aurantiaria, assembly GCA_914767915.1. Classification (NCBI taxonomy): domain Eukaryota; kingdom Metazoa; phylum Arthropoda; class Insecta; order Lepidoptera; family Geometridae; genus Agriopis; species Agriopis aurantiaria. Next base: position 13,121,335 of record OU611989.1, on the reverse strand, counting down.
GGCTTTCGTCCAAACCACGTAGTCGGGATACGTTAGTCGGCAAACGAGTTATTTCTTATTTATTCTTATCGAAACTAGCGTTTGAGTTCGCGTTGTTCGCGTTCTTATTTTATTATCGCTGATCTATTTGAAATAAATTATTTTTGTATTTTTGGTGATAAGAAAATAAACAGTCGCTTCGTTATGGGATCTCTACATACCGAAGGACTTTTTTTCACCGAAACGGAAAAATTAGGACGTGTGCCTGTCAGTACAAAGAGTAAAGCATAATGAAATGTATAGAAGCCTGAAGCATTGCTAAGTGACATTGCAGATTTTTTTATTTTTAAAATTATCTATTTTACGAAGGATAGACTACCGATAATTTATGGTGTTTCTTTAAACTATGCTAGGCTATAATAGGCTAGGCTTACCATATTGGTCCGTTTCGGTAAAAAAAGTCACCTGGCCGAAAAGAAACATCTCTAAAAATTCACAAAAATTGATAGTTTTTGCACAATAATTTAACTATACCACCAACTACATATACTCGTAATTGTATTTAGGCAATTAACAATGCAGCATTCTAATGTTATGAAATTAATGGTTAAGTTAATTTTAATGACGACTTCGACGAGTTTGTCGTGCCAATCGCGGAATCAGAGGTCATACAGTCGCGTGTTGGAAATGTACGCTAAATATTATCATAATTATTTTCATGGCTTCCTTGAAGGGGTAATGGAAGTCGGATGTTAAAACGATGAAATATTTTGCACTTAGCATACCTACCTACCTTCAATGAAATTTATTGATGATTTCGGTTCAACAAGTAGGAGTCAATTCTGCACTTTTCCATTATTGATTCCTTTTACGCTACTACATTGCAAGAAATAAGTGAGCGCCTATAATTTTCTTTGCCCACTATTGTAACTATGACCCACCAAAACTTGATAAGTAAAAGTAATATTTTTGGTTTTTGTACCAGTTTCGCATATTAAATACGAGACGTAAACTTAAAACAAACAATATAACTAGCCAAGAGCGTGTCGAGACACGCATATGGTATGGTTTCGAAGCTAAAGCCATAATTGCCATAACGCTATAATTGTGGTCACATTTATAGTTCAGATATATCAAAATCACATTTTTATAGTTTAGTCAACAAGAAAACTACATAGGCAACATTCTTTGTTTAGATAATTTTACAAAAAGTCAAAGACCACACAAAAAATCCTCTTTATACATGAAGCCAACCATAAAATGCAAACTTATGTCTCTTAAAATTGATATCTGCTGATCTATACCTACTAAACTGCAATTATGTAAAGTTTCATGCACTGCATACATAAAAAACTTAGGAACTCAGCGGCCATCTGTATCTGTGTAGGTAGGTATAGGTATGTATTTAATTAGATGCCTACTGGTGTTTAATAAGTAATTACTGACGTCTTTGCCTAAAAAACGTTTCTTGCGTGAACAACGCTTTTCCGGTTTCATGCCCTACCAGCTCACTTACAATTATTATTGTTTGATGTTCGTGTACCTACGTGACTTTCATTTTACTTAATTGTAATTGTGAACGGTTTTATACCGACAAAAGTAAATGGCTACTAAAAATAAATCAGCTATTTACAAAATGATGTTATAAATCTTCTGAACAAATATAACTGTTCTTTCATTTTTTAATGGCTGAATTTTCCGGAAATAATTTCAAAGTCACGATAATAAACAAAACGAGGATAAACGCAATGAAAAGGGTCATTAAAACTACCGTTTTTACTTTAAACCGATAAAAACATGAGCAATAAGTATTAGAACACGCGAATCCAGGCGAATCTAAAAGCTATTCTAGCGATTTTTTTTATTGTGTCATAAGTCAGTTTAGAAACTGTTAAGGTTCATTGTTAAGGTGGTATGTTTCACTTATGGCGGGTAATTCAAATTTCAAATAGTTTTCTTGTCCTTGTAGCTAGGCCGGGTAATTATTGTAAACGATCATGATGTTTGCGCAAATTGATTATTATTCTTTACAAAATCATGTGAAGCTGTTTATCTCTAATGCACATTATTACTTACATTTGTCAATACACGAATTTTTGCTGTTTCTAACGGTTTATTGACAAAGGTATGTAATATGGTGCGTTACTGTTAAATAGCTGAACATGATAATGTACAAAATAACCAACGAATTGACGAAACACTGTGTCATTTTAAAATAATTACCCAGCCTAGCTGCAAGTACAAAATCTGCTTCAAATTTAAATTTCCCGCCATAGGTGAAACGTACCACCTTAATGTCGTCATAAAAACGCTCTGGCTTTTAAATTATTCATAATTCAACCTTATTACAAATCCTAGACAATTCAGCAGTTGCATTCATTTCTATTTCTAGACCTTTAGAAGTTGCCTGACTTTAAAAGCTCTATATACCTATTCGCAAAGATTTTATACATATACTACGTAGGTTTTTCCATCATTAACCGACTTAATAAAAAGGAGGGGGTTCTCAATTACATTGTTTTTTGTGTTTGTTACCTCAGAACTCCATCATGCATTTATAAACCGAATATAAACCCTTTTTACTTTCAGATTGGTCCCATAGAATGTTATCAAAATTGGTTCAGCTGTTTGCTTTGTTAATCAAAATAACTGGAAAATATGTTATCCAGTAAACGAAGTTGCGTATTGACTAAATTTTGGAGTCGATTTATTAATTGATAATTATTTTGTATACCTACAGATTTTGTATATTTGTGGGTATTTTGTTTACAAGAGAATAGCTTTTCTCACGCAATTGGTATATTTTCTTAAATATTTGTCGTGGTTTCGAATTAAGTTTAACTTCAAATAAACAAAACTAAATAAATCCTATCTACAAATTATGTTTACTTAACCTTACAAAAGTTACAAAGCACAGTGTCTCGTAGCTCCAACATTTTATTACCTACAGTGAAGTCTGTTGACTCGCATAAGGTTGGTGCACCCTAGCCCCAAGTATTTGCCTCTATACTTCCTTTACAAAACTGTCAATTGTCAAAGTTTCCCTTCAACAAAATATAAATGGTTTCCAAATTTTCTTACACGCACACAGGAACTATGTTCAGCTGTAGCATTGATCAATAACTTCACCGGCAGGCAATGTCAAAACCAAGTTTTGTTTCCGTCGTCGAAGACTGTAGTGGATTTTGCAAATAAATTGTACTTCTACTTGATCTGTGCAACTCAGTTGAACGTTAAAAAACGGGGCTCGGAGGCAGCTCACCTATCACCCATGAGCATGGGCGTAGCCAGGTTTTATTATAGGGTGTAACAAAAAAAAAACTAGAGTAGGTACCCAAAACTTCTTTTATATGAATACCTATATGCTAATATTGAAACTTTCGTCTTTTATTTAAACAATAATCATATAAATACTTATATGCTTGTAAATGCTTTATGTGTAATTATTATTTCATTATCAACATCATCATCATCAGCCAGAAGACGTCCACTGCTGCCTCCCCCTTTAACCTCCACACTGAAACAACTGAAACACTGTTTAGTATTATTTAGTGTTTAGTTCGTTTTATACATAAAAATTGCACGCCCGAAATGGGTAATCTGTTGATACTCTAGTTAATAAGAACATCTTTTGTACACAGTTTTTGCAATAAATTTATTCTGGTTCTGATTCTGATGCTAACATTGAACTAGCTATGCACACTCATCATACACAAGCTAACAAGCCAGTGTCTGTCGTTGTTGACCGTAACCAAGTTTGGTGTAATCATTGTATCTTATCATTGAAGCCTGTTTTTTGAGAATTCTACAACACATTCGTGCTTTATAAGACTCTATGAATACAAATAATATGAACGGAAGTAAGGAAAATCATCCTATGAGTATGAAGTGCTGTAAATTTGAAAAAATCGGTCACCCCAGAGCTCATGCCAGCGACAGCCAGGCCAGCCAGGATGGGGCGCTTGCCCATCGTGGCTACGCCCATGCACATGGGTGAGTTGACTACTGTCCGATTTTCGGAATAGTATTTGCACCCAGTTGCGAGTAGGTGAGTTAATTACTCTACAAATTTGGAAGGGGTCTATTTACCTAGATTGATTTTTGGTATTACCACGACACTGCTTTGAATCTCGCGGTGTTTCGGTATACATCTATATATATAGAAGCGAAATTCATCTACTCATTCACTCACTCATCACGAAATCTCAAAAACCACTTGACTTACGAAGCTGAAATTTGGCAGGTAGATTCCTTATGGGGCGTAGAGGTCCGCTAAGAAAGGATTTTGCGAAAGGGCTGAATTAAAAAAGACAAAAGGGGTTGAAAGTTTAAATGAAAGTCTACGCGTACGAAGTCGCGGGCAACAGCTAGTGGATTTATATATATATACACTGGGTGTTAATACTATTCCGAAGTCAGACAGTAGTCAACTCACCCATGGGTGAAATTCTTGATGGGTGAGTAAGCTGCCACTTAACCCAAACAAAAATAGTCTAAATACGTATAATGAACTTTTGTAAATACCTGTGGTAAGTACCGAAACCTATTGAGTTTTTAGGGTTCCTTACTTCAAAAGGAAAAAACGGAACCCTTATAGGATCACTTTGTTGTCCGTCTGTCCGAAAGTCTGTCTGTTTAACAAGACCTTTTTCTCAAAAATGCGTAAAGGTATCAAGTTTAAATTTATATCAAAGACTCGAATCTACGATCTCTTAGAGCTGTGAAAAAACAAACTTATAGTTCAACGTGATCAGAAAATATGACCGTTTATGTCGCATATTTTAGCATATTTTGCGATTTCACAAGGTGATTTCTGCAGTACTTCTGAGTTTCATCTTCATTAAAGTACCTCCAATAGAATAAAAAAAAGTATGAAATGTTGCTCTATTACTGCGTGAAAGAAAGACAAACCAACAAACACATTTTCGCATTTATAATATTAGCATTAGCATGATCACAGAATAAATAATAGTATTCAAAGTAACGTATCTATAATTTCTGAGCTCGTTGTACGCGTACCATGGTTGCGTTGGTAGACTGTCATGTACCGCGAGCCACGAGTCAATCGCCCCACGTCATCGGTTATTTGAATGAAACCACGCGCTCTCTCGCGTGTCGCACGACATTACCTACATTAGGTATTTTTTCAGCAATACGGCACTGTAATACCGTCTGTGAGCTTCGAACGATATTTTTCCCCTCTAGTTAGGATATTGGCTACGCACGTTTTGTATATTTGCCAGTGTCAAGTTTTGAAACATTTTCAAGTTTTATATTGTCAAACAAGTCATGGTTAAATAAAGTAAGTCAAGGTCAAGTTCAAGTCATGTCCTAGTGAATTAATGGAGACTTTACTAGAGAGAGACCTATTTTAAGAACTTGCATATATATGTACACAGTGTTACAATAAATGGATTCTGATTCTGATTCTGGGACTATAGTGTATAGTTTTGGAAATAACATGTTTCACACTATGTTGAAAATAATAATTTACCATTAAAATAAACAAGTTTAGGAAAATAATACACTGAGGCGATATTTTTTCAAGTTGGCTCCCAAATTCCTTGAGCGATGTTCATGCTCTGTGAAACATCTAATGACATTATAGACAGCTAATACCCTTAGATTAGGTTCATGTCTGTCAAAGCTACTATACCCTCACAAAATCTTACACTTCACATAGCACAAACGAGCGAGCAAGTTTTTCATGCCATCCCTTACTGTTCCATGAAGTTTTAGATAACGCCGTCCCGTTTCCTCGCTTCAACACCCATTTCGCGTACTTGGCTTCTGTTTAGACTCGTTAAAACAAACCAAATTACCCCATATTCGAGGGTTTTTCTAGTAGCCTTTGAAGAGCTCCACTATCCACATTTTGGTTCCATCATCAGATCGGTTCAATGGTACTAAATTATTGTATTGTCATACGGATTACTTACACTTGAAAAGTTTCAAATCGATACGATAACTACAAGTAAGTGAAAATCTGTAATTTAGATAGTAGTTAGCACAGACCTAGTTACAATTACAAGTGGAGCTAATAAAAGCGTGTACAACAAGTTTAAATTGAAAATGTATAAAACCCTCCGTTAAAAGAGATTATAATCTTCAAACGGCCGTACAGATTTTCTTGAATCACAGATATGAAAACTTTCAATCAAATCACCTTTCAAACAAACAAAAAACTTAATCAAAATCGATTCTGCCGTTTGGGAGATACGATGCCACAGACAGACACAGACACACACGTCAAACTTATAACACCCCTCTTTTTGCGTCGGAGGTAATGAATAGTAACTTTGGCAGATTTTTTGTAAAGAAAAGCGGAATAACATAATGCCTTTTATTTTGTAAATGATCTTCGATGCATTTTTGAACCAGAAATCCTATTTTTAGACTCTGAAATGAAGGAAAAGTTTGGACTTAAGTCACTGCTCTACACTGTTTGTACAGACACTAAAAATATAGGGATTTGCTCAGGTATAATGTACAGTGTGGTGTGTGCTATTTGTGACGAATGGCTTTATCCGAACGCATAATCAGGAAAATGAGTTCATATGTTAGGTCTTGATGACATCTGTCGGTCTCCACTCAACCTTTCTTCCCCATCGGTTATCGGTTCTTCGAGCGATCGAGCGAGCAAATTTTAATAGCTATGTCGGTGACTCTGGTTCTTTGGTAAATATCCACGTTCTGGATTTTATCGCGCAAAGAAACTCCGAGAATATCTCTCCATTGCCCGTTGTGTTTTTCCAAAAGGCCAACAGTTAAGTATCACGTCTCAGTATTAATATTTTTCATCCCATCTATTCGAAAAGGACGACTTGGTTCGCCTTTAAGTGCACCCAAAGGTGGTGTTTTCTATAAGAAACTTTTAGCGGGTAGTAATGAGTTTTTAATTATCTTTATAAGTGCGCCGCAAAATTAATTGCGAATTTTGAATTTGGAACATCTTAGTATTCAGCGCCAAAGAAATCGAACGCAAATAATGTTTGAATAAAGACTGGCTGGTACGACGGCCCAGCGGTCGATCGCGCCGCCGGCTGAATAAAAAAAAAGAAATCAAATTAAAAACGCGCGAACTACAGCCCGCGTTTTCGTCAATATTCACGATGGTTTTGTACACAAAATAAACATAAAAATTATTGTTACAACACTAAATTTTCATAATTGCAAAAATGTCTCAAATGCTAATATTAGTTTTTAGTTGTTTTTTTATTAGATACTATTTAATTTCAATTTAGTTGTTACTCTATGTTTTATTAAATAATAATATTACAATAAAATATGAGGCGCCTTTTATTTTCTCATAGTGGGTGATAAAAAGTAGAGTGTATCACTCGGGCGCAAAATTTTTTTTGGCTGGGCGGCGTACTTTGAATCCCTCGCTACGTTCGGGATTCTACTAAAGAAACCCTCGCTACGTTCGAAATTCTACTAAAGAATCCCTCGCTACGTTCGGGATTCTACTAAAGAATCCCTCGCTTCGCTCTGGATTCAAAAAGCGCCCTCGCCGTAAAAATATTATTTTGCGCCCTTATGTTACAATCTACTACCTATAGTGTTTCAATCCCATCCATCAATAAGGTTTCGTTACCAAAAAGGTAGAAATACCCTCAGCTGTGCTAGACCAAGCAGTACCTAATTAACTCAACTAAAGAAATTAGTTTAAATAAGCAGTAACTAAACATTGGGTAGTAAATTCACCATCACAAATTGAACTTGGTTCAAACTTTAAATACGGGTATTTAAGCGCTCGAAATATTTGCATAACAAAATGCATAATATACAAGCTAAACTGAAAGCAGTTTTAACAAAAGGCCATAAATAGAATAACTGCAGCTGCTATCGGAAGGTGAAAGTTCACGGTGATATTAGAAAAGGAAATATTAATTAATTGCACATCAAATGTGCATAAAAATCGTTTTAAAACTAAAAAGTTCGGATATAATGAAAATCACCAGCTAGCTCTGGGCCAACATGGTGGATTCCATGCCCTCTCTCTCTGAGAAAAAGTCCGAGTCCTAGCAGTAGGAACATGATAGGCTGATAATGGTGATGATGATGATGATGAAACTAAAGCGTTTCTAACACGCTTTCACTTGTAATTTACCTACCTAACGAACTAAACAAACAAATCGATTTGATATATATTATGTAATCTGGATGATAATACAATATTTTGGTACAATCAACTTATCTGATGATGAACCCAGAAGATGGATAGTGTAACTCTTTATTGACTGTAATATAAATAGTATGAAAAATTTAAACCCCCTCGACTTTGAGCTATTTGGTTGGTTTTATCAAAGCATATTAGCGTGTTGAGATAGACTTCATTATGACCACCAAGAGACAAATATTCAATGATGTCTCTGTGATTCACAGGGTGAAAACCGGTAGTGATCACCGAATAGTAAGAGGCACATTGAATATTAACGTTAAAATTGAGAGGTCCCGCTTAATGAAGTCCACGCTCCGACCGAACCATGCCCATATTCAAAACCCCGAGAGCTTTCAACTCGAGCTGTCTAATCGCTTTGATTGCCTGGAGAATTTTGCTTCCGTGGATGAGATTAATAACAGGTTAGTGGAAACTGTCCATGCGGTAGGTTCTAAGTTTTTTAGACCTGGCCGGCGCACAGATAGACCTCAAAAATTATCCGATCATACCCGCAACCTCATGGCTGATCGACGCTCGTTACAACTACAATGTTCCGATGACGCTGACTCATATAGGCAGCTCAATAGACAAATTTGGAAGTCATTGCGGCACGACATACGTACCTTTAATACGAACAGTATTAAAGAGACGATTGAGCAAAACAAAGGCTCCAAAGTGTTTGCAAGACACATGTCTATTGGGCAAAGCCAGCTGACAAAGCTGAAGAGGGAAGATGGTAGTGTAGCGTCGACCAAAGCCGAGGTATTAGGGGAAATCGAAAGGTTCTATGGACAGTTATACACTTCGGTTGCTAAACCTGTGAGCAGCTCGGCCAAAGACCCAAGAGCCAAGCTGAGCCGACACTATACCGAAGATATCCCGGACATCAGCCTGTACGAGATTAGGATGGCCCTGAAACAGCTCAAGAACAACAAGGCGCCGGGGGACGATGGAATCACATCAGAGCTTCTGAAAGCGGGTGGAACACCGGTACTCAGAGTCCTTCAGAAGCTCTTTAATTCTGTCTTACTCGAAGGTATAACGCCAGAAGCATGGAACAGAGGCATGGTGGTGCTGTTCTTTTAGAAAGGTGACAAAACCTTGCTGAAGAATTACAGACCCATCTCGCTTCTGAGCCATGTTTATAAGCTGTTTTCGAGGGTCATCACGAATCGTCTCGATCGCAGGTTCGATGACTTCCAGCCTATCGAACAAGCCGGTTTCCGAAAAGGCTATAGTACCATAGACCACATCCACACGCTACGCCAAGTTATACAGAAGACCGAAGAATATAACTTGCCACTATGTTTGGCGTTTGTGGACTATGAGAAAGCCTTTGATTCGGTCGAGACATGGGCGGTGCTCGAGTCTCTCCAGCGATGCCGTATTGACTATCGGTATGTCGAAGTGTTGAAGTGTTTGTACAATAACGCCACCATGTCGGTCCGAGTACAGGAGCAGAGTTCGAAGGCAATTCCATTGCGAAGAGGCGTGAGACAGGGAGACGTTATCTCTCCGAAACTGTTCACTGCCACAATGGAAGATGCCTTCAAGCTCCTGGAATGGCAAGGACTCGGCATCAACATCAACGGCGAGTACATCACTCACCTTCGGTTTGCCGACGATATTGTGGTCATGGCAGAGTCGATGGAAGATCTCAGCATGATGCTCGAAGGCCTCAATCGAGTCTCCCAACAGGTGGGCCTTAAAATGAACATGGACAAGACAAAGGTTATGTCAAATATCCATGTTGTGCCCACCCCAGTATCAGTTGGGAACTCAGTTCTTGAAGCTGTTGACGCGTACGTCTACCTAGGACAAACAGTCCAACTAGGTAGGTCCAACTTCAAGAAAGAGGTCAATCGGCGAATCCAACTCGGCTGGGCAGCGTTCGGTAAACTACGCAACGTCTTCTCGTCCAAAATACCTCAGTGCCTTAAGACGAAAGTCTTCGACCAGTGTGTGTTACCAGTGATGACATACGGCACTGAAACGTGGTCTCTCACTATGGGCCTCATAAGCAAGCTCAAAGTCGCACAACGAGCTATGGAGAGGGCTATGCTCGGGGTTTCTCTACGAGATCGAATCCGAAATGAGGAGATCCGTAGACGAACGAAAGTCACCGACATAGCCCACCGGATTAGTAAGTTGAAATGGCAGTGGGCAGGGCACATATCACGCAGAACAGATGGCCGATGGGGCCGAAAGGTTCTGGAATGGAGACCACGGACTGGTAAGCGCAGCGTAGGACGTCCACCCACAAGATGGACAGACGACCTAAAAGAGACCGCAGGGAAACGCTGGATGCAGGCCGCTTCCAACCGGCCCTTTTGGAGATCGATGGGGGAGGCCTATGTCCAGCAGTGGACGTCCTACGGCTGAAATGATGATGATGATGATGATGATTAGCGTGTTTTCAGTTTTCAAACTAAGTATAAAAAAATATTATTTTAACCCCCGACGCACAAAGAAGGGCGTTATAAGTTTAACGTGTGTACTTGTGTGCCTGTCTGTGGCTTCTTAGCTCCCAAATGGCTGAACCAATTTTATTTTATATTATTTTTAAATGTGACTTGATTGAGAGTGTTCTTAGCTATGATTCAAATAATCAGTACGGTTTTTAATCAATTTCAATTTACACTTGTGCATATTTTGATGTATAGTTAAATAATTCTTTTGTTGCGACTTTTAGTACAACTGGGTTTTTTAGTGCGCGATTAAATATCAACCATTAGAAATTATCTAATGCAAGGCAATTACCTCGGAGCGGTACGAAGCATCGCGTGACCATTTCGTAAAGAAAAAGGAATCATGTTTTGTTTGGAGCGGTATTAACATTCATTGCTGGAAGACGGGAAACATCCCTCTTTTTCCAGTTTTAGGGCATTGCCACACAGAGCGCAGTTAAAAAAACCCACCTGATCTGCAGGCAGACATCACATGTCAGTTTAACATTTTAAACACTTTTTAAACTGTATATTTGACGACATTGGTCGCCTTCTTAGTATGTTTTTTTTTAAGTCAACTATATAGGTAGATCGACTCAACACTGACTCTACCGTAAATTACCGTTTTCAAAGAAACTACGATAGTAGCAACCCTAGCCCTGGGCTAACCCCGACAGTAGGCATTGAATTCAAGGATACGTCCGATTCGAACTACTGCTTTAGCTTATAATATATGTCTACTGTGGTTAAGGTCTAGTTTTCACAGGTTTGGAGTGTGGACGAACCCTTACTTGCATTTGTGCGAGGGAAAACTGTAGTAAAATTGTTTATTGTTAGACGAGGATAAAAAGAATACTCGATTTTATAGCATCCAATAATTTTTCGTCATGCCTACGAATTACGATAGGCACAACACAGAAATGGAATGACAAACGAGACTTTTGTTTTATAGCATCATTGGTAAATATAATATTTTACTTTATTATTACATGAATGTTTGTTCTAGTACAAATTTCACGAAAAACGTATCCTGAGCACGTACCTAAAACATAATATTTTAGTAATATTGACGTACTAATTAAATCATATATCCTTAAAACAATGTCTAATTTAATTTAAAATAAATGCAGACTAAATTAAAAGATTACGTGAATAGTATGATTATACAGGGTTACACGGAAAGGGTGTACAAAGCCAAAAAGGGTCCGTTATACTCTTTGTTACCTATATTTTTTTTTTACTATGTGACCAACCCTGAAATCGCGTAAAAATACATACATACATTTTGTCGAGTGTCAGTGACCGTTTTCTATGGAATAGCTGATATAGTTTTCGCGATTTCAGAGTTGCTCCCTTATTAAAAGTTGTTCATAATTATTAGTATAACGGACCCCTTGCGGCTTTGTACACCCTTTCCGAGTAACCCAGTATGTATGAATTAATTTTAAACACATCGGTGATCGGCTCTGTTTATGGTCAGCATTTTATAAGACAACAAAAAATATATAGACCAGAAGCCTATTGTTTTTTTTATTGTTTACTATGTAATTATCCACTTTATTAATTTAAGTATCTATTAATTAACGTGAGGTACTTTATTTCAATGTAGTTTTTCCATGGATATTTGGCAACCTTGTACGTATGCCAAAGTAAAATTGTAACTTAGACGGTTCAGTTGTTTATAGGGGAATGGTAAACAAACCGATTCAGTTCTGCATTTGTATCGTAATTACTTATTCAGGAAGATTTATAACAGGCGGAATTATGTAAATTAATTCTTATGTTTTGACCTCCTTTATTTACACTGGTACTCCGCCACAGAAGACTCCGTTGTGTTTATATTTTTAAGGACGACTTAGTCAGAAATTAGGTCATTCATTATGCGTAGTGCGTAGATAATACGACCGATTGTTATCAACGAGGAAACATGCACAAAAACCACCAAATTGCCTTTTTCCTTGTTTTCCTGTATACTTTTATACAATGGTGTAAATTAGAGAGGTCGGTAGCAGAGGTAGTAAGAACTTCATGATTATTCGCACTTACACGACTAGACTTGACTTTCACTATGTCAATAAGAAAAAACAACTAATGAAACAGTTGTTTTATCTATACTAATATTATAAAGAGGAAAGATTTGATTGTTTGTTTGTTTGTTTGTTTGTTTGCATTGAATAGGCTCCGAAACTACTGAACCGATTTGAAATATTCTTTCACTGTTGGGAAGCTACTCTATCCCCGGTTAACATAGGCTACATTATATTTCCAAAAAAATAGGGATCCTTACTAAAACTCCTATAATGTAACCCGAAGTGTAACAAAATAAGATTTACAATTTTGACTTTGCGTGTTTGACAGTTCTAAGACAGGACAACGTCTGTCAGGTCAGCTAGTTTTTTATATGGATAGAAGAGTTTTGGCGCCAACGCGGAAAAACATGTCGGCTCGTTGGATTATTTTCCTAAACTTGTGTATTTTCGAGTGTTAATGTGTACTAAATGGTGAATTATTATTCATTAAGTGCTCGTAAACGTGCTCGAGTGTGGGCAAGTGATATAACGAGGTGAAACGTGTCTTTTCGTGTTGTTTCCAAAACTCCATAGGAGCCTCTTGTAAAGTCTCCACCACTTTACAGGGGCATGAGCTCGACTTGGCCGTGACTTACTTAGCTTGACTTTGACTGTGACTATGACTTGTTTGACGCTATTAAGACAAAGTAAACTGTTTAATATTACGAGTATTCTAAAACTAAACTCATACGACTTGTATATGGCAACTGCATCAATCATGCGGAGCCAAAAGCCCCAACTCGGGGAAGAGAAAAAAAAAAAAAAAAAAAAAATATATGGATAGAATAATTATGATAATAATAAAAAAATACTAATAAACACAATACCTACCGCTTCATGTCTGGGCTTCACCAAGTGCAGTCCACAAGTGCAATGTATATGAGCCTAAACTCATTTCGGGGTTTACTAGAAGCTGTTGAAGAGTTCTACCCTACCATCTACTTCTTGGTACTATCATTAGATCAGTTTGATGTTACCAAATTATTGTATTGCTAATAATATACATGTAAAGTTTCAAATTGATACGACAATAATTAGAGTTAGATTAAAATCTACTTCCGAGATTTGTTTATACAGATTTATACGAAAAAGGTGTATTAAGCTGAATAGGGTCCGCTATATTCATAATTTAGAACTATTTTTACTATTGAAACAATCCTGAAAACGCAACAAAATATCAGATGTTCCATAAAAAAAAACAACCATTCACACTCGACAAAAAGTATGGAACTGATATTTTTTTCGCGATTTTAGTGTTTGTTATCGTAAAAGTTGTTTTTAATGATGGGTATTAAAGACCCCTTTGGGCTTACTATACTCTTTCCGTTGTAACCTTGTGTTAGTTACAAGTGTTTGTGTTAGTGAATGTGTTCTTCAAAAGGCGAGTAATGGGGTCTTAAGGGGTCGGCAACGTGTTTATGTCTCTGGTGTTAAAGGTGACTGCTTACCATCAAGCAGTCCGTCTGCTTGTTTGCAATCTATGCCATAAAAAAGCATATGCATTTTAAACAGATTATTGCCGCATGAATAAATGTATAGAGTACCTGACTTTTCGTGAATCTATTAAGTTTGGTGTCTCGGTTGAATTGATAGGAATTGCTCTATCTTCCAGCTGCCGCTCCATACCACTTTATCGCTCAGTTTGGACTTTGTAAAATACAATAATAAACGAAAAACTTATCCTTACAAATCCCTGCGACTCTTTATGGTAGCAGCGTTTACAAGTAAACTCTTATCGTCAATCAGAGCCGGCGTAACTTTACGGGCCGGGCCGTTTCGCGATACGAGTGCGCTTATGGCATTTACATCGCTCGTTTTCTGCACGATATTGTGATAGATGGAAGTTTCTAAATTGTCCATAAAATGAGTTATAACCGTATTCCGCCGGCTCTATAGTTTGCTTTGCTATGTACGGAGTTATTCAATGGCTACGGGAAAACTTAGTTTTACGCAGCGATGGGTTGGGTGGTTGGAATAGCAATTTGTAAACTGAAATAGAATATAAGTTGCTCTATATTTCTTATTATAACTGTGGTATCTATTGATTTTACTGACTACGATATTGGGCAACTAATTGAGAACAAAATGAAAATCATCACAGGTAGAGAGGGAAAGAGAAGATAAGTTAGGTATGGAGGAATGCTCAAATTGCTCAGGCCAGATATAGAAGGCATATGTCACGTCCGTCGAAGAGGTAAAAACGCTGACCGAAGAAGCTACAAATGACTCCATGATAATCTCATAGCTGAAGATCGGACTGAGTGGCGTGCTTTGGGAGAGACTCATTTCCAGCTGCGGACTAAGATGTTTTTATCGTGATGACAATCTCAAAATAATTATTTAAAAGTTTTTAGGGTGCTATTACGCTCAGTAACAACTATCATTCACAAATAAATACTTTAAAATTTTCACTTTTATTCTACATAGCGGTAGCATGTACGCTTAATAATCTGTCGGAATTCAGAGACATGACATTCACTAACATGCTCTGGGCCAGCATGGTGGATTAGGGCCCATCCTCTCTTTCTCTCTGAGTAAAAGCCATGTTTCAGCTATGGGAACATAGCTTTCTCCGAGACTGATTTTGATGATTATATCTCTATTTATTTGGATGTAGGCTGCATCCAACCGGCCTTTTTGGAGATCGATGGTAGGCCTATGTCCAGCTTTGGACGTCAATATGGCTGAAATGATGATGATGATCTCTATTTATATAAAACGAAATACTACACTCACTGACACAAAAAACTAAAAATTTTGAAAACGTTTAATAGTTTTCAAAATTTTACTACGAAATTTGGCAGATTCATTTTTTATTGGGTGTAAACTTCCGCTAAGAAAGGATTTTTAGAATCAGTGGTAAGAGGAAGGCACGAAGAACGTACAAAGTCGCGACCGCAGCTAACTAATAACACCTCCGTCTTCTTTCCAGTCCTCCATGCTACCACCTGCCTCTAGAATACGCGAAGCTGGTCTCAGAATGTTCACGGCTGCGTCGCGATGAAGGCACCACGGGGTCTAACGTAGTTTGGATCCACAAGCCGGTTGCACAGAGTCAGGGCAGAGGAATCTTTTTATTTAGGGTAGGTATGAATCACACCGAAAACTGAAAGCGTGGTCATGAATTGTTATACAAGGTTATTTAATGCGAAACAGTAACATTATGGGTTCAGTCAATGCAATGGTTCTTAAATCACAATCCTGTGAAGCACTGTTTTAAACTATCACGGTTGTTGGTTGTGTTTTTTGTGTTTTGTTTACTATAATCTACTCACGGTAAATATCCCGTAACATATCATATAGCGATAGTCATATATCTGCAATCCAGCAAAGGGGATAGATTTTTTCGGTCTAATGTGCCGTAAACAAGTGCGGTGCCTGAAATCGTCACAGGTTTTTCCCGAACACTTTTATTCCGGAATATGACGACGGACTGGACATTTTTATCCCGAAATATAAGGACGGATAGGATGTAGAATAATCGTTGTCCCGGAATATCAAGACGGATAGGATATATAACACTTTTATCCCGGAATATGAGGACTCGTAGGATATAGAATATAAAGTATATGCTACCTATAAATGTATTTAAAAATATATATGTATGCATATCACTCTCTAGCAGCCATAGTACGAGCTTTGCTTAGTTTGGGACTGTGTGTGCAAAAATGTCCCGAATATTTATTTTAATATTTTTATCCTGAAATATGGAGGCGGTGGTTGCAGAACACTTATAACCTGGAATATGAGGATGGATAAAATGTAGGACACCTTTATCCCGAAAAATTGCAGAAAATCGCGGGAACAAGCTAATAGAGAATAGTTTGAAGGAAAATTCATCAAAAACTAAAAATACCAAGATAAACCAGGCTTACGGTTACCTGTTCTATGTGTTTAGGTGATGCGAAATGTTGCGACATAGCAAACCGTATCTCGACGCGTTAAGACCGTAATTTTCCGCACTGCGCTGTTTCAGCGCCGTTTCGAGCCAGCGTTAAGAGCAAGCCTTAAGGCCCCAGGCCAGTGTTTAACATTTGATGTCATATGTTCCAGAGTATATGCGAGATGAGCTGCGGTACTGCTGCAGTGGTGCAGCGGTACATAGAGCGACCGCTGCTCATCGCCGGGTACAAGTTCGACCTGCGGTTGTACGTGTGCGTGCCCGGGTACAGGCCACTCACTGCCTACATGTACGCTGAGGGACTCGCTAGATTTGGTATGCCATATATAATCGTCCTAAAAGACCTCTATTTTAATACTAGCTGCGCCACGCGGTTTCACCCGCGTAGTGATGAAAAATGGAGATGATGATGATGAAAAGTAGCCTATGTCACTCTCTGACTCTTGAACTATACCCATGCAAAAAATCAGATCGATCCGTTGTTCCGTTGCAGCGTGAAAGAGGAACAAATATCCATACATACAAACTTCCGCGTACAATGCAAACATTAATCTTGTAATGATGTAATGGGTTAGCATTTGACCACAACTCACCTGATGGTAAGTGACGATGCGGTCTAAGATGGGGCACGCTTGCCCATGAGGTGCCTATTCACTCTTGTCTTGAAGAGACCCAGGCCTTTGAAGATATAATACGGAACTTTTTAATGTTACATCAACCACAGGTCTTTACTGGATAGTTTAGGTGAAGTCGCTGATTCTATCCACCGGGCATGAAAAGTAGGTAATTTGCATGTCTGTGGCCTGTCTTAAGTTGGAGCAATGCTCCAACTGCTTAATTCGGATTGATCACCGTTGTCTTGGCATTAAGCACTTCAGATGTGAATACAAAAAATGCAAAATTTCGTCATAGTAAACTATAAAACTCTTCGAAAGCTGTAGGCCGTGCGAAAGGAAATCCACTAAAGCGCTCTCGTGACGTTATTGTTGGTACAAAAAAGGTTGCCCGTTGGGTTTCTGACAACAGTGTCGCGGTCACGGTGTCTATGTTTAAACTAATATAACTTTAGTTGCACCACTTTTAGAGCCCTTCTTTTTAGGGTTCCGTACCTCAAAAGGAAAAAACAGAACCCTTATAGGATCACTTCGTTGTCCGTCTGTCAAGACCCTTTTTCTCAAGAACGCGTAAAGGTATCAAGTTGAAATTTTTACTGTATACTTGGGTCTACGATTTCTTGTGGTTGTAAAAAAATAAAAGTTGTAAATCAACGCAATCAAAAGATATGAACGTTTATGTCGCATATTTTGCGATTTCATAGGGGAATCAAAACCTATAGGGTACTTCCCGTTGACCTAGAATCATAAATTTCGGCAAGAGGCAAGGTCTTACAACGCATATCATACTAATATTATAAATGCGAAAGTGTGTTTGTTTGTTGGTTTGTTTTTTCCTCTTTCACGCAGTAACAGAGCAACGGATCGACCTGATTTTTTGTATAGGTATAGTTCAAGGGCCGGAGAGTGTTGAGTTACTTTTAATCCCGGAAAAACTTACAGTTCCCGTACGATAATATATTTGACGTACATTTATTTCCATCCAACCAAACTTTTTATTCAGTCGTGTAATAAAAAAAACGATTGACAGAAGTTTGTCTGTCATGTCCTAGCTCGATGGTCATGTCACGACATTAAGTGAAGTTTGGCAGTGTTGACATAGTCAGATTTTATTTACCCCTTTATTATAAAAGCAGATAAATCAAATTAAATATAAATACAACGGTCAATTTTCTTTGTATCATTAGCTGTAATTTATACCTAATATAGAATATCAAGAAGGTAGAATAGAAAATACTACTATTGAATACCTACTACAAGTTTAGTAATGTTTTTTTGACATACAACACTTCCCATAAACAAGGGAAGGCAGAAAGCCATACCACACTAACTGCCACCTATTTTGTTGTGGTATGGAAACCCCAGTGCCCGAGCCCGACTCGCATTTTGCCAGTTTAATATTTAAGCTTCGTTTTTTTTTTTTTTATTACTTAGATACCAAAATACTACATAGGAACATTATGCCTAATGCCTCGCAAACTTAAATCGAGTAGGTTTTTCTTGGATGTCATTCAAAACAAAAGCTACGTTCTCGATTACTTGAATCTTGAGAATATATCAAGTGTGTTACGGCGAATCGTACTTGACTCGCTGAACTGAGAAGACAGGATCAAGCACAGCGGCAAGCTATTTTAAGAGCTGGTGAATCGTCTGCTCAAACAGAGCAACGGCGAGACAAACAGGCAAAGCCTCAAGTTCATTCGAAAGCTACTGAAAAGCAGACCGTCTAGCTGCTAAGCGAGCTGCAGAATTCCCTATTCAAACTCAACAAATATTAGACAACCATGCCAAACGACAAACTGCTTTATGAGCCGCTGCTGCATCTGCTAAGAATCAGCAAAGAATTGACATTGAGGCAGAGTGCCTAGCCGTTCGAAGAGCCGTCGAATCGCCTACACAGACTGCAAAAGTTAGTTCAATATTTAACTTCAGTTAGTTTTTTTTTTTGCCTCGCGCGTTGGACGGAACCCTCAGTGCACGAGTCCTATTCGTACTTGTCCGATTTTTTATATCAAGATTGGATCAAACTATCATTAAATCAAAGATTATAATTATTTCCTTAACACAGGTTCAAACTATGTCTTTTTTATTATTTTAGTAAATAGATTTGCGCTTAGGGTTACTATCCGGCCAAATTTTTCTGGACATGTCCGGTATTTCAGTAATTTGCCCGGAAATGTCCAAACTTTTAGACCTTTGTCCGGACTTTGTCCGTCCTTTTCAGCATGGGCGATTCAATACGAGTAATAAAACATAATTATATGATTTTATGTAAGTCTTTAATCTTATTGAGTGCAGTGTTTTAATTTAGTGACTAAAATAAAATAATCGATTTTTTTTATCTTTATATTCTGCTTTAGGTCATGACTTTTCAAGTTTTGATATGGTACTTGCGTTTCACTGCCACTTCTCCTGAAGTGAAGCGACAATGGTGAGATTTTTTGATAAATTAGCGAAATATGTTCAACCATTGTGATATGATTGCTTTTCCATACCAAACCATCTCCGCCATAAATATTTCCAACTCTTTAAATAATTATAAACGCAGAAATCTAATATTCTTCAACTGCATTTCAGGGACGGACAAATACACGTTATCAGATATCCATAATCCGTACCGGCATTTAACTAACTCTTCACTCAACAAGAGCGGACCTCGATATGCTGAATGCAAGGATCGCATTGGGAGTGGTAAGTACTATAAATAAGCTCTCTTTATTATATTAGTTTTTTATAAATAAATATTGTAAGTAATGCATGTATGCATTGTGATTGCGTTGGTAAATGTGTTAAATTCCAAACGCCCCATTGGTCCAGTTGGTAGTGAACCTGCCTTCTGCGTTTGTGGGCGTGGGTTTAATTCCCACCTAGAGCAAACATTCATGATGTGATGAACATTTGTGTTCGTTCTATATCTGGGTGTTATAATATCTATTTAAGTGTTAATTTTAAAATATATATCTAGGTATGAAAAGTATATATCAGTATCTAACAGCCATATTACAAGCTTTGCTTAGTTTGGGGTCAGATGACCGTGTGTGCAAAAATGACCCGAATATAATTTCGTATTATTAATTTCCCGCATTGTCTATGCGTCTTAACTTTTCCATTATAATAAATTCTATTACTCGTCTTTAATTATATAATCGGGCCTTAGTTAATTTAGTGCAAGAGCCAACCCTAATACAAAATGGTACACTTGAAAGAGCTTTCCTGAGCTGCGAACACAAGATGTTGTTTGCTCATCGTGTAAACTGAGTGAATAACGTCCGATTATTTAGGACTCTATAATATAGAGCACAGACTAGGTAGAGCCACTATGTAGAGTCTTTGGTCTAGAGCCATGCACGGCGTCTTCGGTCAAATTTACTGACTAACTGACTAACTAACTTTTGACTTTTGACTTTTTAACTGATAATTTTAACATCTTATATTTATTTATTTATTGGAATACCAACAGCTTTTTACACTAAAATATACAATGGAAAACGATAGGAAGCCAATTACAGGGTCTCACGAGTAGACTACTTATATGACTTATAATTGTGACTATTTCTTAATTTTTCACTTGTGCTGAAAATTAGGGGACAACTTCATAACGTTTAACAAAAGTGATTCAACAAGTCAGTTGTTATTTTTTTAATAAAATTGATGTAATTATTTCAGGTTGCAAATGGACGTTGAAGCAAGTCCGCCGAGCGTTATTAGGGCGATGGGGTGCAGCAGAGTGGCTCGTATGGCAACGTATTAGGGCTATAGTTACCTTGACGCTGCTGGCGCAAGCAGCCGGCACTCCACCTGCAAGAAACTGCTTCGAGTTCTACGGTTTCGACGTGTTGCTCGACGATTCGCTGAAGCCCTGGCTTATAGAGGTAAGACATAATACATTTTTACAGATAATTCTCAAACAAAATACTGACTTTCATAGTAGAGCTGGTTAAAAAAACTACTGAGCCATAGTAGATAAAAAAAAATTGGGACTACCTCGAGAGCTTCCTCTACATAATAATAAAAAAACACGTAAATTAGTCTACAAATATCGGAGTATTCAGTGTACATAAAAATGCGTATTAGCAAATTGAGAACCACCCTCCTGAAGTCTGTTAAAATGTAACAACGTCAGGCCTAGCAACTTCAAGGCTAGAGTGAATAGAGTTTTTTCTAGCTAGATCAACGTGTTCCATCTTCGGCCACACCGTCGCTTACCATCAAGCGAGTTGGTAGCCAAAACGTAGAACAATTCTATCTGAAATAAACTCTTAATTCGAATCATTATGCCGTCAATGTTCCAGGTAAACCTATCGCCGGCGCTAGGTGCAAATTGCGAAGCAGATATCTTGGTAAAGCAGCCAATGCTGCACGAGCTTTTCGACCTGCTCGGGTTGCCCATGAAGCATACTGGCCTCGCGCTGTTGCAAGGTCCGCCAGCAACGCCCCTGCCCAACACGTAAGTACTTCTGTCAAACGTGGTATTTAATCTGTTCATAATTTGAAGAACCCACTTCGACGAAAATTTTATATATGGGTTTTACAAAGCAATTGACAGAATTTTTTATTTCTTCTAAAATCGTTTTGGTTTCTACACGATCTGACAAAGCAGTAAAAAAATTACATGAATTCAATATGGTACTTAAAAGTGAGAAAGTAAATTTATTTGACCCAATTATATGAAAACCATATATAAACACTAGCATTAAAATATATAAAACTAAACTAAACCAACGAAACTAATGCGTTGCGGTAAATATCGGCGAGCATTTTGGTCACGAGATGCTTCGATCAGACGTGTTGATAAATCTTTAAAAATATTTTTAGCGTCCGCCCTCTACTGACCTAAAGTTTCGACCACTAAAGATTTTGTGCCAAAAACCTCAAATAATACCTACTATCTAGGCGAATAGGGTATTTAATACCTACTTTCTGCAGGTTTTAAATGAAATGACTTCACATTCCAGGTACAGTTCAGAAGACGAGAATGGTCCGCCTCGGTCGGCGTCCAGCGCGAGTTCCGCAACGTCCCGCAGGGGACCGAGACTGCGCCGGCGGCGCGCTCTGCCCATAAACTGCATCAACATAAACCCGCCCATGGCGGACAAGTATCTCGTGAGTTGGCCAAAGGCCAGAATACCGGGTGCAAAGATCTCGATCGTGAATTTGATGTTTTTTAACATTAAAATAACTGTCGATTTTTTAATGTGCCTCGGTAATTTTACGTGATTAGAAAATAAGCGAGAAAAACTGTTTATCTCATTTTTTGTGGTTATAATATAAAATATTGAAACAAAAAAAAAAAAAAAAAAAAAAAAGTTACTTCGCAAAATGACCGAAGCACATTTATTCAAAAGTAGACAGCAATTCTATATTTTTTTTTAATCAGTCATGGGACTGCCGACAGAAGTTACATCTCATACGTATAATACAACTGAAATAGTATTTACTGAAAATAAATTGGACAATTTCGATTAAACTGCCAAACTTATTGGTTTTTACGTCGTTACGCAGTGACCTTGTTCCAAAGCTGCGTTGTTTAAGCCATAGCTCTGTACTGTGTCCATCTAGCTAAAGCGTATAGTTTACGAATACAAATTTATATTTCAGGATCTGGACAAAAATAAGGACGTTAGTAATGGACGACATAAACCTGTTGAACCTTCCACAGACACATCTGACGTTCAGGTTCGTACATTCGCTTATACAGGGTAAGGTCTGTACTCACTAGTTCCAGTCACTGGGCTCACGTAAGCCTTCTATTTTACAGAAACTAGAGCATAATAACCTCGAGGCCTTAGATAAAGCAGAATCTAAAATTAACTTATCTATTGTCAATAAACAAAAATTTGACTGACTTGCCGTAGTACGAATATAAATTACAAACTTTTGAACGTTGTAGTGATTGAATCATTGTTTTTTATATAAGCCGAACGCGATAAGTTGCACCTCTAGTGTTAACTATCATGCTATGCCATGCCAGTTTTTAGTCATGGTCTTTTTTGTTGAAAAAAACAGTATTATTTATTGCGGTTATGAACTTATTATGAGAAGTTATATACTTACAGGCTGTCTTTTCAGACCCACGAGATTATTTGGTATCGATAAGTAATTCTAATTGTCATCAATTAAATTAAATAGGTAAGCTTACATAACACCTCGAAATCAGTCATTATTCAGTCTGATACCGGGATCCGTGGATACAAACCCCATTCCACTCCTATCAACTGAACAGACCAACTAGTTGTGCAGAATGGAACTTGACATCGACGAACGTGACGTCCTAGATGAAATAATAGTTCTTATGCGCAGCACTTGCCGTATATTACCAGTTTCAAAAGTTGACAAATTTTGGGGCAAAATTTAAGTTTCATTTGGAATGAAATTTAATAATTTTTAAATTTCTATGCTAGTATATTATAATTTTTTTAGTTTAGTAGTAAAAATTTAATGGGAGAACTATGCCCCCATGGATTTCACGCGACTTAGAAACACGTCACATCACATATCAGCAGCCATTAAACGTCCACTGCTGGACACAGGCCTCCCTCATAAAGAGGGGTGTTGCCATAATCCCCACGCTTGGCAGGCGGCTTGGGGATCACGGTACGTTCACCGTGTACTAATAGGACGCTGCTGCCCATCCTCCGGTGGTGTTCGTCGCAGTTTTAGGACTTACCCGGGTCCTACAGTACGACTTAGACAATATCGTGTACTATAGGCACAGGTATATATACAGGCTCATAAGCTGGAATTGTATACCCCGATATCGCGAAAAAAATATCAGTAGTTCCATATTAATGTAATTTTTCTAAAGAAATATTTTTTTCGCAATTTCAGTATTGGTCCCATGGTATAAATCTTTCATAGTGATTACTATAACGGTCTTCTTTGGCTTTGTACACCATGCTTATATATAACCCACACAGGGTTCCTATCGACCTACGTAAACTGTAGTGGGTTAGGTAATTCCTTGACGTCAGATTGCGTGTTTCCTAACGAAACCTATCCCAACTGAAAGGCTAGGTAGCATTTTATGCTCAGTTTTAATGGCAAATTGGAAATACGAAACAATTTCATTGGAGTAGGTATAATTCTACTTCTGACAGGTACAGGCTATTTTCGGTGTTTATGCTCGAAGCCTCAACGTGCATTTTCGATTCCACGAGGTCAGGTATTGTGGTGAATTGGTTAGATAGGTCAGGTAATGTTGCTTGTTCAAGTAATTAAATATTAATTCATTAATATATACTTCGTGTTGGTCCCTACAAAATGTACTAGTTTTCATTCCATGTTCTGGTGTTGTTGGGATCATTATTAAAGGCGCTATAATGTAAATGAAATGAAATAATTAATGATTGAGGTCAAAAAGAGGACCCCTTTTCGCCTATATTTAGGATTTTTTGCAGAAATCTGTGCAGTCGATGAAGAAGTTTGAAGTTGTATGGGCAAGATGTTTAAAAAAACACGCGTCAATTTGATAACCGCCTCTTTTTTTTCGTCGTTTAATAAGTAATACTAATTTGTTGTAGTTTTAAATTACACTCATTTTGTTTTTAGATAAAAGGTCCGGAATTAAATAAATTTATATTTAATTTAAAATTGGTGCATTGCTTACAAAGTTACTCGGAACGGTGGTACTAAGCTGAAAGGAGGTCATTATGAACAACTGTCAATAGAAAACGTTATTCATAATGATGAATACAATTACCTTCTTTGGTTTAAGTACAACCGTTCCGTGTAGCCCTGTATACATGCCAAATGGAAATGAAGTACAGTCTCTAGAAAAAAGTTATAGTTTGATCTGAATAGATTGATACAGGTTTAGACTAAAATTATCGAACGAATAAAAAAATATGCTTGAAACGTGGAATAACGTTGCCTTAATGTCTATAGTCAACATCTAGTGCGGCCACGCCACCAGCGGAGTCAGTGGATGAGACGTGGCGCGGCGGGTACTCAAGCGCAGCGTCGCGCCGACGTATGATGACAGCCAGCGCGTGGGGCAACGGCGTGCGTTGGAACCGCGCCGTGGGCCGTGTGGGGCATTGGGTCCGAATATACCCTCATACACTGCCCAAAGACGACGAGGTAGGCGATGCATTGACAATTTTCTTAAATGTTTTTGTTTACGCCTTAAGTAGCTAACAAGCTAACGGACCACCTGTTGGTAAGCACCATCGCCTATGGATACCTGTAAACACCACAGATCTGCTGTCTTTTGAAGAACCATAATATAATTTACAACACATTTGCTCAAAAAGTGCACTTACGAAGCCTGAATACATCTTTCGAAAGTTAAACATTACGGATCATACAACGGAGCGTGCTGTAATGAATTTGTCCGCACGCTCCGTTGTATAGCACCGTGCGTGTACTTTACGGTATTTTTTTAATTTCCATTTTTTGTTTTTTTCTCGCAAATGTGTTGTAAAACGTTGTATGGCACACGTGCGGATTGGTTATTACAAACTCGTGACTATGGTAAGCCCTCGACTTCGTCTCGGGCTTACATTCGTCTACTCGTTTGTAATAACCAACTTTCCGCACTTGTATCTTAAATAACTAATTGTTACTTGGAAATGCCGCCAATTGTTTCACTAGTTTTTAAGTTATTTTTGTCATAAGTATGTTGTTTCTGTTGTGAACAATAAAGAGTTAGCTATCTATCTCTCACAAACTTTAACTTTTTCATAATATTTTTGTTGAATCCGATGTTTTTCGATGCTAGATTTTAGCTGCTCAAATTTGCGTTTGCCTATCGATATTGTTTAGCCTTATCACTTTTAAGTGACTCGTGAAATTATTTCCAATAAATTATGACTTCAGTATCATTTTTTTCTTCTGATCTACTAAATTCATTTTGGGTCTTAGGATTAAAGTAAGTTAATTAAATCATATTTCACTAACTATACATATATACGGAATCATAATAAACTTACCAAAATTAAATTACAGTCGCAAACTTAACTTACAAACTTGCTAGAATTAAATTAATTCCCAATTTTTTTCTCTTAGATGACGATGGATGACGTCCGAGAGAGCGTGGCCCAAGTGTCAAAACTGGTGCGCGCCGCCCGCGAGGTATCTCGCGAGTGCGGACGCGATCTCCAAGCGCCTCGCGATGCAGCTCGAGACGCCTGTTTCGAAGCCGCACTCCGCAAGAAATTCGACTGGCCACAGTTCGAAGTGTGGCTACCACCCTTTTAATGTGTTCATATTTTTAAGATATTAAGTAAATTTATACTTAAATACAATTAATTAATTATTTGTAATAAGTTGAAAGACTTTTCATTATTTACTTTTCTTATTCTAATTGTTTAGATTTTTTTGGCTTTCTTATAAGCACAGTTCAGAATTTTGGTTTTTTGCTCGATTTCATATATTATACTCGTATGTAATAAGTAAACAAGATTAAGAATAAGGATTTTAATTTATTTAGTTTCGTTTTCGATCTCATAGCTCATGTGTATTCCAGGTGTGAGGGAATCGCTCCCGAAAATGAAGACCGGTGATAGCGCTACTGATACAATATCAGAGAGAGAAAAAAACACTTTGTTTACATTGTATTTTTTTGCGTTTTTCTTGCAACTCCAGCTTTGGAGAGTTAAATACAAATTACTACAAAAAATTAATGTTTTGTTTTTTAAAGCTCGCAATGTAATGCAAATAAAATATCCTGGGACGCTAAAGGTCAACGAATGACCTCCAGAAGCGCACACAATTAGCGCCACGAGCACGCTCGCACGCTGCATACATGCGCGGTGCATTGACCTCGAGGTTTGCACGCTTTACATTGCTGATTTACAAAATACTAATCCACCAGAAATAATTACAAGGTAAATAGTTATTACTATTCGATCGTGTTTAGATAATATATTATAATAAGAGCGTTTCGGCTTTGGGAGCGTTTCCTTACGCCCAGTAAGAGTTGAATATGTGGGTGACAATATTATGTACTTGGTTCGTTTCTAGTAACAATCAATTTAAAACTATGACATAAGTGTATATTACTTTGAGGTACTTATACTCGGTCCAAATTATTTAGCTCAAAAATATTAGGTAATTATTTTTTTCAATTTTTTTTCAACTGCCACGACTTCGTAAATATGTCACATTCTTTTTTAATATTTCACTGTACCAAAGTGATCAGAGTTAACGGTTTCTATTCGCTTTTTACAATGCCATTGTATCGTTCAGAGTCAAAAAATATAGACCGAGTATACGAAATAAGTTTTAGTTAGTTTACTGTCTTTTAGCCGAATAAATGCTTGCTCAATTTAGATAATAGTTTTCATTTTATTTATCCTACAAACAAAATATTTCTGCGCTTCTTATTAGATTAGATTATGGATTATGGTTACGGATCATAACCGTAATTCATAATCTATCTTAAAAACGTGGTGGACCAAAATTCAATGCGGATTGCAGATGTGTATTGGGGTTTGTTTTTCATGGTTCATTTCTATCTATAATCATAATTGATCATTATCATCAACCATAAAATATCCACTGTTGAACACAGGCCTTCCCTTAGTACTCCACACTAAACGATTGCCTGCCATCTGCATCCACTGGGTGCCCGCGACTAAAGATGTCGTAGGTACGTCTACTGTGAGGCCTCGTTCTTTGCCCGTGGTCCTAATGCGTAGTTCTACTGATAGTACCCAGGGGTAATGATAAACTTACCTAAGCTGCGTCTTCCAGTTAGTGGTCTCCGCTCAAGAACCTTTCTTCCACATCGCAACGGTTATCAGTTCTTCGAGCGATGTGGCCTACCCATTGCCACATTAACTTGAAAATTTTAATAGTCATGACTCTGATTCTTCAGCAAATATAATACGACGTACCGTTACATCTTCGTTCCGAATTCAATCGCGCAAAGAAATTACGAGCATAGCTCTTTCCATTGCCGAATTAATCCTTATTATACATTATATTTTTATGATTTTTGATTATATTAGTGATAATAATTAAGGCTTTTTTATTTTCTTTGTTTGATATACACAATTATATTTTAATTGAGTGAGTATTAAGTAAGTCCCTGTAGGTAGTTAAAAATATATGTGTTAAATTTTAAGGTACGTTTTTTTTCATTTGTCCGTTTTGTCACATTGTTGGGGAAAGAACTTTGTTCCCGCTTTGCATGCCTGTTTTTTGGTTTACCATACAATTAAATTGTATGCTTTAGTAGTAATCATTGGAACAAGATTGTGACAACAAGAGCACGTACGGAACGTGCTCTTGTCATAATTTATTACATCCCATATCAGTTCTAAAACATATACAGGGTTACGCGTATAGACTGTACTAAGCTGAAAGGAGTTCATTGTACTCATCATTATGAATAACTTTTACTACGAAACCAACCCTGAAATCACGAAAAAAATATCAGATGTTCCTTTGAAAACGGTTATTCACACTCGACATGGACATATTCACACTCGACATAGGACTACGGTTATTCACACTCGACATAGGACAGCTGATAATATTAGCTTTGCTATTTCATGGTTGGTCCCATGGTGGAAATTTTTCCCATGGCATGAGTATAACGGACTCATTTCGATTTAGTACACCCTTCCCGCGTAACCCTGTAAATTTAAAATACCTAAGATCAGTGTAAAACTCTATTTTTGTGAATTAATTTATCCTTTGCCCGTGGCTCTATTACGTAGTTTTACTGATAGTACCAAGGGCATTTAATTTAATTTAATTTCCCTGTATCTATTATGTATCTATTACAATATATCTATTATGTATACTGAGTTACGTGGAAAAGACCTAACTAAGACTTTTCTCATAAATAAGTTCAATCCATTTGTAGGATCAAACCAAAGATTATATACTAGATCAAACTTAATAAATACATTTTATAAGAATTAACAGTAGCTACTCAGAATTCTCCGTATTATAGAGTAGTTGCTAATAATTAGAAGGCAGATAATTACCAAATTACACAGCACGAGCTTCACTTTAATTATAACCTCGAGCATTACGAGTCTATTGAATACCATTTTTATTTCGAGTTGGGAAGGGCATAACATTATATATTCCGTGAAAAATAAATGCCTAGCCACAATTTCACGTAGCTATCTCTGTTAGGTACTCGCTACGACCGCTACGAGTGCTACGCCCGTAGCCACAATCGCGCTAAATATCCAGATAAAATGAATAATGACATCAAAAAGGTCCAGCCGTTTGATTCATTCACTGCGGTTTGCAGAATATTGGTGTGGGCTGGGTATTACAAGCCTCTGAATAAACCAACAACCCGATTAAAACGAATATTGTATCAAATATACAGACTTTTGGCTCTATTGTTTACTGTCGTGTATAATTTGCAGCATTTGATTTTTACTGTGCAAGTGAGAATTTTAGTTTAATGAAATCTTACGCATACTTATAATATAATAAAAGATACTGCGAATCAGTGAAAGTAGCGTAAAGACGTGCGACTCAATGGAGCGAATATATGAAAAGCATTGCTTTTCACCGCAGAAGAAAAGCCGGACTAAGAAAAAGAAAAACGGTTACGGTAACGGTAGGAAAAGACTACTTGGACTAAGCGGCGGGTCTTGAGAGAGAACTAACTATATACAGCAATAGACTAGTGTGTAGTGTGGGACCGGAGAACGGGTCATTTTGATACTTTTAAGAATAGTCAAATTGTTCAAAAACACTTGACAACGACGATAGCGAGTCCAAACAAAAAACAACAACAAAAAAGTTGAAATATTGCAAGACAAACTTAACTTTGTAGTGGACAATAAGGTTCTTCCATACATTCCAACTGCAAAATGTAATTTTGTAATAGCAAAACAATATTTTTTTAAATGATATAACACACACACACACACACACACACACTTTCCTTGTGAAATCGCAAAATATGCGACATAATCGGTCATATCTTTTTATCGCGTGAACTTACAAGTTTGATATTTTCACAGCTGAAAGAAACCGTAGATGTGAGTATTTGATATAAATTTCAATTTGATATCTTGACGCATTCTTGAGAAAAAGGGTCTTGACAGACGGACAGACAGACGGACAGACGGACAGACGGACAACAAAGTGATCCTACAAGAGTTCCGTTTTTTCCTTTTGAGGTACGGAACCCTAAAAATTACCTATTTAAATTATGAATGATTTGAATATTTTTTTTACATTAGATGTATCTAAAACGAATGTATATTACCAGATACTTACGTTACCCATACCTATGCCCATACCTATTACCTTACCTTACCTAGTATGAAATCAGTCACGCAGTCTGCATCTGGCTATTGCTGGATATAATATGTCTTTCTCAAGGACGTCGCTTAGTCCAAGTTCGTATTGGGTTTTTCTTCTGCAGTCATTGCTTTTCAAATAATCGCTGTACCGAGTCTACGGTTCATATCTTATATTCACCGATTCGCAGATCTGGCTACTATATTATTTGTATTTACAGAATCGACATGACATGGACAAATTATTGGACTGCTTAGTCATTGAAATACCACAGTTGAATATGTTTGCAAAGGTCCTCAACATGCTCGTTCAGATTCGGAGAATAGATACAATACAAGGAATTTTGACAGGTAATATATAATTTGTGTAGTATTCGACCAGTGTGTGTTACCAGTGATGACATACGGCACTAAAACGTGGTCTCTCACTATGGGCCTCATAAGCATGCTCAAAGTCACACAACGAACTGTGGAGTGGGCTATTCTCGGAGTTTCGAACAAAAGTCACCGACATAGCCCACCGGATTAGCAAGTTGAAATGGCAGTGGGCAGGGCACATATCACGCAGAACAGATGGTCAATGGGGCCGAAAGGTTCTAGAATGGAGACCACGGACTGGTAAGCGCAGCGTAAGACGTCCACCTACAAGATGGACAGACGACCTAAAAGAGACCGCAGGGAAACGCTGGATGCAGGCCGCTTCCAACCGGCCCTTTTGGATATCGATGGGGGAGGCCTAGGTCCAGCAGTGGACGTCCTACGGCTGAAATGATGATGATATAAATTGTAAAAAGTAAAGGAGAACTGGCCCATTCCTCGCGCAGTTTTTTTTTTAATTTTACGACGAGGAAATTCCGCCTGCGTTTACCACACGGGCACTAATTGTCTTTGATATTTAGTTTTTCAGGCGCTACCATACCGTAAAACTCTAGCGGCCTTACTTATAAACATTACTTAAGTTAAGCAAAGCTTAAAATTGCTCTGTCTCGTTTCCCTTGTGAGAATTTCCGTCAGCGAGAAGTTGACAGCAATTTGAAGCATTGCTTAACTTTTAAGTAACGTTTATAAGTAACGCCGCTAATCTCTAATTTGTATTATTATAGATATTATTTAAAAAATATATATGACTTCTTATAGTTTTTAAAAATAATAAATATAATAATAGATATAACATTCTTGAAAATCTTATCTATTTTATAATGTCATTTAATTTATTATCTTATCTTTTTAAATTATTAATTCGATACACAATTTGAATTATTTCACTCAAATAATGGTCAAGTGCGAGTTGGTGGCAAATTTCCAAGTTAATTAACAAGGCTGTTAATTACCAAGTTTTAACTGGTAATTCAGTTACTTGGATGACCTTATCACATCTTTCACCGAAGCGAAAGTAAATTTTTTGTTAATTTTGAAGTCGGTTTATTAAATAATTATTGTATTTCGTGGTGGTACGGAACCCTCATTGCGTGAGACCAACTTGCACATGGCCGATTTTTTTGAAGTTTAAATGCAATGTATTATACATTTTTAACAGTTACCTACCCCTTAAGTGTAACTAAACTTTTTTATGATGGTGCACACCACATGAAAACATAAATCGTGTAATACACGCGACGGTGCAACTAATGTAAGTAAATGGGGAGCAGCGGGCAAGGGTCTCCTAAAAAGATACATCAACAACCACAGGTACACCGAAAACGAAATCATCATAGGTTATTCATCATCATTATACATTTTCTAGCTAAAATATAGCTTATTTGCTGATAAAACCTTTTCTAGGTCCAATTTTTGCAGCCACGGATGAACGCGACGAAGAAATACTCGAAAAGAATGTTCTTGAAATGAACCGACTGCATAAATTTTTGAATACAGGAGTCACAATTGCTGTGATCTTATGGGTCACTTCTTTCTTTGTGAAGAGATACACTGATAAAAATGAGGTGGTAAATTCTTACATGCCATTTGAAACTGACACTTGGGCTAAGTAAGTAAATAGGTCTACCTTCAATCATCATGTTCTTTAAGGTGGAGTAACGTCCAAGCTTAAGAATAAAAAAACTGTTTGCCACCATAGGTGAAACGTACTAACGTAGTATAAAGTATGAAATCTTTGCGTACCACCTTAACGGTCTTCAGTCAGCGTTGTGCCATTTGCCTTCTTTTGTTTTCTTGGTGTACTCTGGTATAAGCAACGCCGTGAACACGGGGTTGTGTGTTAGCAATAATAATTGGAGAAATCGACTTCCAAGCGACCCCTTGGATGATGTAAATTTGAAGGTTAGACACTTCGCCACGGCATTCTCTGGAGCTCGATTTCTCTTCTCGCACAACCTCCTTTCAGCATAGTACTACTTTTCTGTGTAACCATGTATGGATTAAATAGACCAGTAATACATTTGATGATGACGGTTTTTAATTTTAGATATGCACTCTCCGTTTTTTTGGAAACTGGGCCATTATTATGGATAGGATACGGTCACTTAGCCCTCGACCAACTGATAGCCGCTCACTACGCTCATGCTCGGGCGCAATTAAAAATTATCCAGCATCAGTTGCAAGGGTTATGTATCACAAATGAGGTTAAACGATACAGAAATGGATTTGGGTATAGAGATACAACAGATGAAACTATCCGTGAACGGTTTAAAAACATCGTGAAGCGGTATGAAACTCTTATTTGGTACGTAAAGCTATATTTTCTGAAACATGATATTTAATATGTCTATAATTTGATGTTTTGTGTTTGATGTTTGTAACATCATATATTACCAAGATTGCTACAATAAATAGTTTTTAATTTTAAGTTTTTTCATCGTGCTGTATGTATACAAACAGCGTTGGTATTATGTTGGGTCCGGCAAGTGACGTCACATTCGATACCTAAAATATGCGCGTACAAATACAATAATTATTAAAAATAAATAAAAACAACGAAAGACGATGAGAGAAAGAACAATAATGTACTATTATTATATGCGAGCCATAACTGTGAATGATGCGCGTTGCAGGCTGAAGAGATGAAAAAAGTTGTGTTTTTTTTCGAGTTTTTCTATTCCTTCTGCTACCCTATAAAATATCAATGGTTGCTTAGTAGATATCGCTTTTAGCGATAAGGCCGCCACTTGTCACTACAGACACACCACCACGGCACTAGCTCGTACTTATGTGTTTTCTATCTGTTTGTAATTTTTATTTCTGGTGTACACAATAAAGAGTTTCTATCTATCTATCAACACCCGGAAATTGCTTTACACGACTTGCAAAGCTATTCTAAAAAGAATGCCCAATTGCTTGTTAAAAATTCTAACACAGTTATTTTTAATCTTAAATTATTTTTTAATGCGCGAGTGACATCCTTCTTTAACTGCCCCCGATATTTTGTTTTATAAGGCACATGTTCAGTCCAGACTTAAGATCTATTCGAATATCTTACTGCATGCGTCTGAATGAATTCAGAATCATAAAATTGTTTCAGGTACAAGAACGAGGTCCTAGCTGCTTTTAACTTTCCTATAACAGCCCAGTTTTTGTCAACGGCGTCTGTTGTGTGTCTAGTTATCTTTAGAATGACTTGCGTAAGTACGAGATGGGATTATCACAAAGCATCCTATGAAGCCAAATTTATCTAAGTGTTTTTGTATTCATCACAGGCTTGTATTTGTCCTTTACCGGTGCGTTCCTATGGAGATCCCGGTACCCTCCGTCTGACTCAGAGTTTGGCCACCGAGGGGGTTTTAGTGGGTGCAATCTCACATAACCCAGCTTCACCTCAGTTAGCCGTGAACTATGGAGCACGCTTACTTGGAAAAAATCTTAAGCTGAAGTATTGATTTGATCTGACAACTGCAGTAAAAGTGTTAAAAAAACACAAATTTTGATCACTTTCACTAGGGTTCATAATAATGAGACAACAGATACCTGATTATACTTCAGTGAAATATTACAAGAAAATATTTTATTTAGCTTTTTACAATTTAATTGCAGCTGTCACAGCAAATAATACATGGACCGAAGTTAGTTCCCTAAGTTTCCCAACAAATCCCAAGAACCTTTCTGCCCCATCGGTTATCGGTGATACTAGAAAGTCAAACACAAACGCAGCAGCAAGCGGCGTAGCTAGTTATACACTTCCAAAGTACAAAGTATCGATAGCTTGAACACTCGATAAAAACAAACAATCTCTATAACATTTCAATCGTTTTGCCTTTAGATTCCGTTCTCTGGTCATCACTGGCAACACACACTGGTTAAAGACCCAACCAACGACTACTAATGCTAATCACTTTTATTATATTGCGTTTTTCAGATAAATGTAGCATCATTTCTATTTATTTTCTTGGCTGTACTGTTCTTCATTTTGCTGATTCAAGTATTCCTGTACTGCTATTATGGTAACATGGTGGAATTCGAGGTTTGTAACACTTATCTCTACATAGTATAAATTAAAGTCACTTTCCGGGTCTGTCTGTCTAACCGCTAACTCCTAAACCACAAAAAGTAAAATAGTGATGAGGATGGACGTACGACTTTGGGTACGTCCGGCTACGGATATGTTCGTTCTTTCCGTTCTTCGGTCTGTCTGGCCGTTTTAATTCTTTAGATCCTTCTAACTTCTGTTAGATAAGTACATAAAATTTTGCACAATTATAGTTTGAGTAAGTATAGCATTTATTTAAGGCTCCGGGGGTCTAGACAAGAGCGGCTTTCTGTTAGCGTTCACGCCTGCGGCAAGATGAAATTGTATGAAAATGACATTAGCTTGAGATAATTTCTCTCAACCTAATGTCATTGTCAATGTAATTTTCATACAATTTCGCCTTTCCGCAGGCGTTAACGCTAACAGAAAATGGGTCTTGTCTAGACTCCCTGGTACATTTGAAATGGGGGATGTTTTTTTCTTGCTTCGATTAAGACTAGCTAAAACACAAAGACACAATTTTTTATAATTTTGTGCTTTCTTCTAGAGCTGTTTATTAAATGACAGCCTTTACAAGAGCGACTGGTCGTCGCTTTCGCCGTCGTTCCGACGCCTGCTGCTAATCGCGATGTGTCGCTGGTCGCGCCCGATCCGCCCCACTGTCTGCGGCATCATCCCGCTCTCACTCAACACTTTTGTACAGGTAATAGTTTTACCGTTTGTATCCCTGTCTATAATTCTTACACACGACTTCCCAAAAGAAAAGTGTGTGTTTTTTAGCTCAAAAAGAGTAAGACTATAATATATTTGGTCAAGTTACTTTTTTTAGGGTTCCTTACCCAAAAGGTAAAAACGAGACACTATTATTACTGAGCGATGGGCCTTATTACGATGTCTGTCTGTCTGTCTGTATGTCTGTATGTCTGTCTGTCCGTGCGTCCATCCATCTGTCCTACCTATTAACGGCTGTTTGAACCGTATTAGATAGCCGTTGAAATTTTCACAGAATAAGTAATGTATACGGCGAATTAACTAAGAAATAATTAAAAAGTAAAAATTAAAAACGAAAGGGCTCCCCATACAACTAACGTATTTTTGTAACGTTTTTTTTTTGTATTAGCTCTAATGTAAAAACGGTAATACGCGTCAAACTTCGTTTTTTTCATTTTCATTTTTTCATTTTCATTATGCAACGTATTTTGCTACTTAGATGACCTCATCATTCGTCTCACCGAATCGAAATGCCACTTTTTCTTTTCTAATATTGAAGTCGGTTTTTTGATTGGATAATTATAGTATTTTGCGGTGGTACGGAACAGTGCGTGAGCCCGACTTGCATTTGGCCAGTTTTATTTGGGAATAGGCTTGCGTTTGATCGCAAAGTCACCTGATGTTAAGCGGTGATGCGGTCTACGATAGAGCACGCTTGCCTAGGAGAAACAGATTCACACGTGAATTGAAGACACCCATAAAAAACAAGTTTTATTTCATGTATGTTCCACAGTAATACAATGGTACAATGTATTTTTTATTGGATAAGCGACACTGGGGATTATAATAAATTCTATAGATATTCCACATATTTCGTTGAGTATGATGAAGTTTTTCTATTTACGAAACAGCTCTTTACCGAGATAAGATGTAGGTATTGATTGATCAAAATGGTAAGTCAACTACTAAAAATTTTTAACCTGCTCATTTCCTTTCAGATTGTGAAGTTTTCATACACACTATACACCGTCCTTTCGGTTGCTGCTCAACCTACGACAAATTGATAGTTATATAGATTCCGATATTAATAATTTTAGTTGGTGCAGAGATCGGCAAACATGTTGAAAACTTACCTTGACTGCGCAATGGATTTTTAGGTCTTTTTGGCGAAGGACAAGGAGATTTCATCCGTACGCGTCTGCGCAATTGGTAGTGTGTGAACATTGGCCACCTTTTCCCCCACTGCGCCGTTTTTGCGCCAAGATGTCAGACGATCAGTATAACTACCTCTGTACCTACTAACTTTAGAAAAAAATGTACATAGGTAGTCCTAATCTACACGTTTAAAATAGTAATAAAAATCACCATAATAGATAGTTGTCTTTCTCGTTTAATTATCTTCATATTATACTCCTTTATTTGTTACAGAGTTTCCAGTTACAATAATCCCAAACAACCTAAATCCACATAGTCCACTTCTTTAACGGCCTCTTATACCAAATTTGACGGTTTTAAATAAATTTTATTCAGTTAAATTACAATATTTAAGCTGGAAAAAAATACGTCACAGATACATCTGTGTTTGAGTTTATGATTTGGTTCAAAACACGATAGAATAAACTTTAATCTATCAAAAAAAAAAACCTGAAACATAGTCGAGTTAGTTTATTTTTTTCGTTTTATGCTCTAATGAAAGCTCGTAACAACCTGGAAATTGCATGTACTGAAATGGATAGATTTTTGATAGTGAACAGTTTCGTTTTTTAGTGAAATTAAAAGCGTAAAAAGGTCGCGAGAATTTGCGCGCGCCGCGTTCAGTACCGCGCCAGGCGTCATCGAGGTCGGACCTATGTTCGTTTTTGTCGTTGCACTCCCCCTCGCGGGCGTACTGACTCTTGCGTGGCAAAATACATCGTCGCTATAACTTGGCGGGGGCTGAGGGAGCGTTTTGTTGCCTACGCGGCCCGTTAAGGTACACTACCGTGCATCACGGCCAAACTTGATGTTGCCATTCATTTTCATAGTGTGAGTATTGTCGCATCTCAGCCGCGCACCGCGCGCGTCAGACGCCCGCGGTTGCGATCGACCGCAATTGTACTAGCCAAAACAACTGGATAATTAATTTTACAACTAACAATAATAAGCTTTCACACCTTCACTACTTTACAATTCACCTACTTTATTTACAACAAAACAGGATTTTTTATGCTGGTACAAAAGCTGAGTTTGTAACATGAGTCAATAATGTTTTCAATTCCGAAACAACTCTGATTGAAAACTTTCCAATTTTATATAACGCTGCGTGTTTTGTGAATACTCGAACTGTGTACTTACTACACTACAAATGATGTACAGTAAATAAGCTGATGCTACAGTTAAAAAACCTCATTCTACAAACGTGCACTAGTTTTTTTTTTAAATTTATTAATAGTCTTGCGTTTGACCGCCAACTCGCCTGATTTTAAGCGATGATGCGGTCTACGGTAGAGCACGGTTGCCTAGAAGAAACCGAACACCCGTTCAGGCAGCGCACTCTACAGACTAGCAGTTCGCATAATAAAAGTGGAATCAAAACGCTTCGTTCGGGTTTTCGGAATACCGACCTAATTCGAATGGTTCAAACCACTCGTAGCGTTAGCGATTTGCGATAATTACAAAAATGCGATTTGCAATTTCGTTCGAAAGTCAGTCATTTCGTATGGTTTCGCATATTGTCGTGCGAAATATCATACGAGCCATTCAACAATCGGGCCCCTGCAGCTTTGTCTAGGCCAAAATAGTTATCGGGTGAATATCCGACGAAAATACCATATTTTAAGCATCATGTGTTTAAATTATCCCTTAAGTCTGAGCTACTGTTTAACCAACTATAGGGAAGCATTGTATGGGGCAGAACATGTTTGATTTTAACTTAATACAAAGCTTTTGTTATAAAATTACCATGAAGCTTTAGGCTGGGCAAAGTAAAACAATTTTCTGAAACAACTCGGTAACTAGTAGGATCGATGTTTGAATCAAACATTGATATGAATGGGGCTTTTTTTCGGGAACTTTTTATATCATACTAATGTTGTAGCGAAAGTGTGTTTGATGATGAGAGATAGTTGGAGGATCGGAGATTGACATGGGGAATTTTTTTTTTAATCTTTTATTTTTATACAGGGTTTTAATTTAATGACACCCTTGTGACATGGGGAATGTTGTAAAACAAATGAAAGCCGCAAAAGGCTCGTCTAACATCCATTCATGTATGACACAGTCTTGGATGGAGTGTCATGGATAATGGTCATGGTCGTACCACAATTCGTGACAATAATTAACGATACACTTGTTTCAGGACATTAATTAATTCGTCATTAATTTGTTTGTATACTAGCTTTTACCCGCGGCTTCGCCCGCGTAGTTTGAGGGAAAACAATATGTTTCGTCATTAGGGTATCAATATTTTAGAATGAAGGATGTTCGTGTCAGTAGGTATATAAATTACCATATAACAATATGTTCAGCAGTGGACGTCTTCTGGCTGATGATGGTGATGATGAATATTTACATGTGGCATATCGACATTGTGAGAGTTGCTGGCATCCAGTGGATGAAAAAGGCAGGCTGTCGTTCAGTGTGGGGGTTAAAGGGGGAAGCCTATGTTCAGCAGTGGACGTCTTCTGGATGATGATGATGACATGTGGTAGCCCTCGTTTCTGCTTTCAATCGAATACATGTAACACTGGACATCTCCAAATATATTCCAATCCGGGCATGATTATCTCCCTGTCTACTCTAAAAAATTTCATTTGGAAAAAGGAGTTATACTTCCTGATTCTATTTAAGTCGTCGTGTTATTGGTCTCATATGAATACAGAATTTTCAGAGGTTCTTCCGGCTCGCCAAGCAAAGGAAGGGACACTTTTTCATTGGAACAGCACATTTCGGCCGGCGGTCTCATCTTTTCATTTTATAGCACTACAATTATTGGCATGGGTTTTCTATGAGTCCGATAACAATAAGCCGATGATCTTTGTAGTTGATCAAGGAATCATAATTAAACGCACCGTCATTAAATGTAGACCAAATGTATCTCAGATAGTTTTGCCGACGTTTGCTTGCTTGAAGCTTAACGTTCGGTCTGGTCATCTAACTTTTGCAGAGTCTGTGTAGGCGATACGACGGCTCTCCGAACGGCTAGGCACTCTGCCTCAATGTCAATTCTTTGCTGATTCTTAGCAGATGCAGCAGCGGCTCATAAAGCAGTTTGTCGTTTGGCATGGTTGTCTAATATTTGTTGAGTTTGAATAGGGAAGTCAAGTACGATTCGCCGTAACACACTTGATATATTCTCAAGACTCAAGTAATCGAGAATGTAGCTTTTGTTTTGGATAACATCCTAGAAAAACCTACTCGATTTAAGTTTGCGAGGCATTAGGCATAATGTTCTTACGTAGTATAGTAGGTATGACAGATCTTTGGTAACTAACTAAAAAAAAAACGAAGCTAAAATATTAAGCTGGCCAAATGCGAGTAGGGCTCGCGCACTGAGGGTTCCATACCACAACAAAATACAATAATTATCAATTTACAAAAACCAAATTAGTAGATTATGGAATTTTGATTCGGTGAAAGAAATACTAAGGTCGTCCAAGTAACCGAATTACCAGTTACTGTTCAGATTTAACGCCTTCCAAAATAGTCGAAGCAATTGCTAGGCAGTCACATAGTTAGCATTTTGCTACAGTGACGCTCGAGTATAACACAGTTTGGTCACAGACTCGCACTTGGCCATTATTTATTATTTGTTGTTATACTGTAGAATGTGTACTTACTACGTATTCGCGTTTTTACATTAGAGCTAATACAAAAATACGTAAAAAATGCGTTTGTTGTATGGGACACCCCCCTTATAGTTTTTACTTTTTGACTTTTTTATTGTTTTTTTAGTTATTCCACCGTAACATTAAATAATTATTGCTGTAAAACCTTAATTTTGCCATCTATTACTGTTCAGATGCAGCTTCCAAGTGTCATTTTTGCATTATTATTATTATCTCTGCTAGATGGCGTTGGCGACAGTTTCGAATCGGTGGCAGTGTGATATGGCTTTCTGCGTTCCCTTGTTTATGGGAAGTTGTGCGTCAGTGTTGTATGTCAGTTTTGTAAAAAAAACATTACTAAACTTGTAGTAGGTATTCAATAATAGTATTTTCTATTCTACCTTCTTGATATTCTATATATTGGGTATAAATTACAGCTAATGATACAAAGAAAATTGACCGTTTTAGTTATATTTAATTTAATTTATCTGCTTTTATAATAAAGGGGTAAATAAAATCTGATTATGTCAACACTGCCAAACTTCACTTGATGACGTGGCATGACCATCGAGCTAGGACATGACAGACAAACTTCTGTCAATCGTTATTTTTATATTACACGACTCAATAAAAAGTTTGGTTGGATGGAAATAAATGTACGTCAATTATATTATCGTACCTACTATCCCACGGGAACTGTAAGTTTTTCCGGGATTAAAAGTAACCTATGTCACTCTCCGGCCCTTGAACTATAACCTTTACAAAAAATCAGGTCGAACCGTTGCTCTGTTACTGCGTGAAAGAGGAACAAACAAACCAACAAACAAACACACTTTTGCATTTATAATATTAGTATGATTTTAATCCGGTCGATCTGAGAAATGCTTTAATAGTTATTTATGATACAAGTGCGGTAAGTTGGTTATTACAAACGAGTAGACGAATGTAAGCCCGAGACGAAGTCGAGGGCTTACCATAGTCACGAGTTTGTAATAACCAATCCGCACGTGTGCCATACAACGTTTTACAACACATTTGCGAGAAAAAAAGGCTACAAATGAGACAATTTTTATGAAAATGGAAATTAAAAAAATACCGTAAAGTACTCGCACGGTGCTATACATCTGAGCGTGCGGTAAAATTCATTACCGCACGCTCCGTTTTATGATGCGTAATGTTTA
Source organism: Agriopis aurantiaria (assembly GCA_914767915.1). Taxonomy (NCBI): domain Eukaryota; kingdom Metazoa; phylum Arthropoda; class Insecta; order Lepidoptera; family Geometridae; genus Agriopis; species Agriopis aurantiaria. The sequence goes on along the minus strand of OU611989.1, from coordinate 13,079,821 downwards.
ACTTTCGAACGATGTATACAGGCTTCGTAAGTGCACTTTTTGAGCAAATATGTTGTAAAGTATTTTTTGTAAACCTGACAGGCTCAACAAATAGTTACAGTAGAGTTATTAAAATGGCTTCATTATGTTTTAATTTAGTATGGCTACATTAAAACAAAGTTCTCCGCTAAATGTGTTATTTGAAATACATATTTCAATTAGCTGAGTTTACTTTTGAAACGTAAGTTGGATTCACAAAGCGTTGTTTGAGGTGTATCGCCGCGGGGCACGGGAGCCCGGCTAACTAAATTAGTTAAGGTTCTATTAGAATACTCTGAATGAAACAATAATAAAATAAGGGTAGTGAACCTATAAAAATAGTGAAATTAGCCAGTTTTGTTTGTGGTGGAGACAGTGGTTTTATGGATAACGTTTTTGTAGGAGTAGTTTTTAAGGATCTATAATAATCTACTGTTTTAAACTATCACTAGTTGTTCACTAAAATTTTATGATTATTTACGAGATATTTACCGTTTTTTTTAAAATATTTCACTAATTACAATTTTTTTTTAAATAATTAGCTATCGTTTGACTGCCAACTCGCCTGATGTTATGCGATGATGCAGTCGACGGTGGAGCACGCTTGCCTAGAAGAAACAGATTCACCCGTGATTTGAAGACACCCAGATTGTAATTATCGGGGACCACCATTCAGGTAGCGTATTCTACAGACTAGAAGTTCGCACAATCAATATGGAATCAAAGCGCTAAGTACGGGTTTTTGAAATATCAACCACTAGTAGGCCGCCCCGGCTTCGCACGGGTATAGATATATAGCCTATGTCAACCGGGGATAGTGTAGCTTCTCAACAGTGAAATAATTTTTCAAATCGGTTCAGTAGTTTTGGAGCCTATTCAATGCAAACAAACAAACAATCAAATCTTTCCTCTTTATAATATTAGTATAGATAAAGCGGTGTCGATTTTTAATGGCCACACTGGCAGTCCGATTGCAAAATGTACCTAGGTATATGAAATCCGTTCTTTTTAATATCGTTTTAATATTAGTTTTTTGCCATATATTACGTGGCAGCGTGGTAAAGTATAACTGTAACATCAGAGGCAAGACAAATATGTTGCCGAGAGAGATAGACTGTATGATTACACGAGTTTTATGTGCATAGTTGTGTGGACATTAAGGTGCCTAACAGGTTAGCAAAACAGAGATGCCATGCCAACAACAACAGACACGTTTTCACGTAAAAAAAAAACGTGTTTTGTGTTAATAAAAAAATTATTTGTGTCCAGGGTTACGCGGATGGGGTGTACTAAGCCGAAAAGGGGTCCATAATACCCATCATTATGAAAAAAAAATCCTATTGGACCAACCCCGTTATAGGGATAGCCCCGTTGGTCCAGTTGGTAGTGAACCTGCCTTTTGCGTTTGGGGGCGTGGGTTTGATTTCCACTTAGGACATACAATATTCATGTAATGAACATTTGTGTTTGTTCTATATCTGGGTGTTAATATCTGTTTAAGTATGTATTTAAAAATAAATATGTATGTATATTAGTTGTCTGGCAGTGATATTACAAGCTTTGCTTAGTTTGGGGTCAGATGACCGTGTGTGCCGTGTGTCCTGAATATTTATTTATTATTTAACCCTGTAATTGCGAAAAACATCAGCTATTCCATACATTTTATCGAGTGTGAACAACCGTTTTCTATCTAGTAGTGTCTAGTAAAAGTTGTTCATAATGATGGGTATTTTATACCCATTTCAGCTTAGTACACTCTTTCTGCGTAACCCAGGATAGATAAATAGATAGATAGAAACTCTATATTGAGTACACCAGAAATAAAAATCACAAACATATAGAAAACACTTACAAGCTAGTGCCACAAGTGGCAGCCTTATCGCTAAAAGCGTATTATTATCCAGCGTAGCTATTATCCAGTATATTATAACCAGTATAGAACGTCTTAGATCAGAAGTTTATTTTTCCTTACCATACTTTCCTACTATTACCTATAGTTTCAAATTTTACCAAAATGCTTATATCAATACGGCACTGAATTTAACGCTGCATAGGTAAACGTTCGCAGCACCATATTGCTGTTATTAAGCGTATTGGTACCGATTGCAAAGTACGCAGTTGACTGATAAACACAAACGCAAACGCAAATGTTTGCGGATTGCTCTCATTAGTGAAATGGGTCGCTAAAATGCACCACTACTCCCTATCACAGACTTCTAAGCTCCGTTTGTGAATTGGTGCGCTTGTAGTGTGCTATTGTAGATAGGTAAACCTGTTTAAAGAGATATTAGTGAAGTGATATTGGCATCTATTCTTTTGTAGGATTCGCAAAACTTTTTTAGGGTTCCGTACCCAAAGAGTAAAAACGGGACCCTATTACTGAGGCTACGCTGTCTGTCCGTCCGTCTGTCCTACCTTTACACGGCTGTATCTTTCGAACCGTAATAGACAGCCAGTATAGATTTTTTTACAGGATATGTAATATTACGGCGGATTAACTAAGAAATAATAAAAAAGTCAAAAAGTAAAAACATAAGGTACCCCATAGTACAACAAGCTTGTTTTTTTAAAACGTTTTTTTGTATTAGCTCTAATGTAAAAAGCGTAATACATACAAGCGGCAAACTTGGCATGATTATAGTACACACTCTAAAGTATGACAACAAAATAAATAATGGCCAAGTGCGAGTCCGTGACTAGTTTCTGTTAATCACTAAGTTATAACTACGTTTTATAACCTAATGGCAACGATATCAAAACACTTAGACTAAACAAAATTTATGAATGCAGCTCCGGAGTCTAAAAATATTTCTATGAAATTTTACAACTGATAAAAGAGGAATGGAAATATTTTTTCTAAAAATTGCTCAATTCGGTCTTACGTCATATACTTAACTGTTAAGTTAACTATTGCTTAAAATTGCTTTGTCAGCATCTTGCTGACGGAGACTGTCACACGCGGACGCGAGACCGAGAAATTGTTTAACTTATGTAACATTTTCATGTAAGTTTCTTAATTATTTTACCTAATTCGTGTTTTGTTTTATATTATCTATGTTTGTTTTTGAAGTATCCCGGTAAAAAGATTTCACACAAGACAACCCAATAAAAATAACACTACATAAACTAAGTTCCATTAAAATCATACACTGGCATTATTCCTACCTGTTCTATATACTAATTCCATGTGTACCTATTCCATATACCTGTACAGAGGCTTGTTTAATTAGGCGCGAACAAATACGTGCGCTGCGCAAATGGCCCCCGGACTCCTTCCTTTGTCCTTTTGATGAATTTCACAACTTTCTTGCCCCAAACGACTTTGAGACCGCAAGAGAAACGGTTTAATTTTAATAATTTAGCGTGAAGGGTGCGTCTTTACTCGTTAGCAGTGTACATTACATTGTTCAAAGCGTAATTGTCCTGTGTTGAGTGAAGTAGGGGGTTTGGATGTGAAAGCCAGGTTCTAGTGCAGTTCAAGGATTTGGACTTACTCGTAGAGATTGATTTGTTATGTACACAATAGGGATATTGACAAAATTTTGCAATGGTCTTAAATTTAAAGAATATGGTGCATATTCACACAAAAAAATACTTTTACCTCCATTAGTTCATTTATTGAATAATTATTAGCTCTTTTTATTTCAATTTTTAAATGACGCATCAAAACGCGCCAAATCGACGTTGTGACGTCAATATACTTAACTACAGAGTTGCGTTCAAAGCATGCGATAGAATAAAGCATCGCCGTTTACAACGTCATCGTCAGTGTGAAAAAGAACCGTGACACAACTTGGCTGTTACGAGTATTTGAGCGTACACTTCAGTTGCAATTGAACAATAGTGAATTCGATGGTTAAAAAAACACTGATGTTCATCTGTCATTCATTTTCAAATCTCACTCTGGGTGCCCCGAACGCATCTTTCGAACGGAATCTGCCCATTATATTACTCTATGCTGCCCATGTAAATAAACAAACATCTGTCACAGTCGGCCGTGAAATGCTGCCGTTGTTGTTATTTATTTGTAAAATTATTTAGTTGAAAATGGATCGTAAAACTTATCATTGGTGTGTAGTGCCTCAGTGTCCCAATGTTTCGAATGCAATACTTGCGAAATTATTCATAATTGTACCGTCTAAAGCTGAAATACGAAGAAATTGGTTGTGACTTGAATGAAGATAGAATGCTTCACAAATATCAACAACTTCGTTGATTTACGTTTGTGAAAATCATTTTGAAGTGAGTATCATCATAATTAACTCGTTTAATATTGATAAATTTAGTAAACTTTTACAGAAAATGAATTTGATTTCGATCTGTTTGCTTTGTTTTGTTTTGATTGCGCTGTCATCACCATGTTGACGTCACGCACTGTGATTGGATTTTCGAGTCACGTGACACATAGATAAAAAATCGTGATTTTAAAATCTAAATAATTAAATTTAGGAGTGATTATTATTATTGATAATATATTGAAAAAATCTCTTAATATAAAACCTTTCAATATAGCTAGGTTTCATATTTTATTTCCACCAGTGTCAAATACCCTATTGGTATACAATAATTTTATTTACCTTCTTTTTTTCTTTCCTCAGGAGAGAATTTTGGCGTCAAACGTTTTGTGCATTTTCTAGTGATAAGTATTGAAACAATTTCCAGTTTTATTATATATCATCATACAAATCATAGTCAGAGTCAAGCAAGCTCAAAGGCAATGTCGAAGTTGTAAGACATCATAAATGTGCAGTTAGAATTTTTATCGACGTCATAATGCCAAAATTAAAACCTGGTACGTTTTTCAGAAATCCTAGAACGTAATCATATAATTAATATTATATATAGATTCATAGATAGCTCAAGTTGTTTTGCTCATGTAACCCGAATCATTGTTATTGCCCCCGAATTTCTCAACAAAAGCAGCTTAACCATAGACGAGCGAAATAAAATATTCTATTAGCTAAATCCGTTACCTCATAATTCACTCAGAGCGTTGCGAACCGCGGCCGTGGCAGGTGGTCTTAATAAATACGAAAATGGCCTATCGCGCTCTTAGTAATAAATTCAAGAGGCAATCAACGCCACCGCGGCTTCTAAAAATATTAATAGCGGAGAAATAATTATGTATTCATGAGTTCCAGTGTTGGCTGGGATGAGATGGAAGTAGGGGTAAACTAAATCCGCAGGGATTGGGACGTCGTCGTCCGGCCGCGCCGGTCAGCCTTCCACTCTCATTCCTGCTGGGATTATACGAATTAATAATATTGACTTGCTGCTTTTGTTGGGTTTCCAGACCGCGCGTTTGTTACTTGTTTTTACTATGGCTATGATAAGTACTTTTAAAAAACGACACAAATGATATTATCATTCCTTAGATACTTCCTTGACTTAGTCCTTCTTCTGAGTACCATAGCCATTTTGACTTATGCCCCTATATTTTTTTTTGATATTACAACTGATGAGTACAGCATGGACCCGGGTATTTCCTAAAACTGCGACCAGAACCTATTATGTCTTCTGTGCCAGAACCACCGGTGGGCAGCAGCGTCCTATTAGTACATGGTGAAAGTACTGCGATTCCCAAGCCGCCTGCTAAGCTTAGGGATTATGGCAACAGCTCTCTAAGAGGGAGGGCTTTTTCCAGCAGTGGACGTTTAAAGGCTGCTGATGTATTAGTATAGCAATGATGCCAGACATCTTCTATACTAACAACAGTCGAAATACTCGATGAAAAATTGCGTTTTCAATTGAGCCTTCTGTACTTGTACTGTTATTTATTATGTGGTAATAGTACTTTTACGTAGCGTATATACCTAATAGGTATGAGGTATAGATATTTATCTTCGTAGTGTGCCTTTGTTTTATACAAATTATGTTTTCTGTCTTGGCCTTCTAAACAAAGGTACTTGAAAATGTCTGCCCTTCAATTGAAAAGTTATGCAACCACAAAGCAAGCGTACACATTGAATCGGCGACATCGCCGCCCGTATTGGAAACAAAACAAGCTCAAATCAGCGTTTTGAAGTCATCAATCAGTCGTTAATCCAGCGATGCAATATCCATAATAATATGTCGCGGACGCACGGCGCGACTGGTCGGGCCGATCTGGTGATCAGGTGATCGGGCGGTCGGGCGCGACCGGCAGGCCGGCAATTCTGGCAGAGCGAGCCGACGACAATGCCGCAATCGGACCACCAATCTGCATAATGGATTGCTCGGCCGAACGCGTCGTCCGGTCGTGCCGCTCATTCAATTGTCGCGGTCGGCGATGTGTCGCACCGTTATTACGGAATACGGAATTAATAATTTCACGGGGTACGCACAGATTGAAGTTAGATTTTTTTTCGAAGACTAATAACTCCTCTGCTCTTCCGGTTTCCTCCACTGTCGATCGGAACTAACTCAATTTACTTATTTATTCTTTAGACCTTCAACGGACTATGGGTAGTCCAAAATGTTTTTGTAGTGTTAGTTTGCTTGTATTTTGTTTAGTTAATCTTTATAATGGCAACTTTTTGCCAGTTAAAAAAACACAAACTCTAAACTTCATTTCAATTACGATCAAATTGTTTTGGGTTTTATAATTATTTACACATCATAGTACCATTGTGTATACTAAACTAGGGAAATTATGGATGGAACACAACAAACAAAGGGTCACTTGAAGTTACTCACAAATCCGAATAGCTCCCTGGCTGCGTCCGAATCGGGTTCAGCCAGTAGTATGTTACAATCAAATTCTTGATTGAATGATTTTTCATAACTCCCACAAACATCTCACACATTTTCACAAAGCCCGGATAGACGCAAACTGTTCTGAGAAAAACGTTTTACAAAATATTTACCATTTATTTATCGTTTAGTTGACTACTTTTGATTATAATTTTATACTTAACTACTAATCTACACTGATCTAATAAAGTTAAATCTAAAATAGCTATTAGCAAATATTATTACTATTAAACTGATTACCTATACTTATTTATTGCTCCCCTGCCTCATCATCATCATCATCATTTCAGCCATAGGACGTCCACTGCTGGAGATATGCCTCCCCCATCTATCTCCAAAAGGGCCGGTTGGAAGCGGCCTGCATCAAGCGTTTCCCTGCGGTCTCTTTTAGGTCATCTGGCCATCTTGTGGGACGTCCTACGCTGCGCTTACCGGTCCGTGGCCTACATTATCTATCTACTTAATTTAATGTTGCTGATGTTATAAAATTAAATAATATTGCTCTCTTTCTTTTTTATCTACAGTAATAATTGTAAAAAGTTTGTAAGCTGTGATCCCTGGAACTATTATGTACTAAACCAATTCCAATTATTTCACTGATAGAAAACTACACTATCTTGACAGTTTATGTTTTTTATGTACCTATCTGAGTGAAGAGACGAGCAAGGCGATCGTAAAAACTAAAATATTGGATGTAAAGGAACACAGCGATTAAAATAGTACTGGGCAGGGCACATCTGCAGACTTGAAAACGCTCGGTGGATACAGAGGAACAGAAATAAGGTCACTGAATAAATTCTACGTAGCGGAAGAAGGACACAGGGGGGAGAACTACGAAAAATTTGGAGAGATATTTTCACAGAAAGGGCTGAACCTGACTGGATGTTGAAAACAAGGCATAGAGAGGAATAGAGAAGGTTGGGAGAAGCCTATGCCGAAGCGTCAATTAGTTAAAAAATAGTTAGTAATAGATTATATGATTTTATATGATTGTAAACCACCCCCCGCGGTTTCACCCGATTTGTCATTTAAAGTAATTTTATGTTTGTATAATTTTTATTCTATTACAGATATTGTAATAACAATGCATTTTCCCATGCCCATGCTCTGTCAACTTGCATATAGAATGTTATGTAGAGAAAATTACGTGAGTTAGACGATACTCGTAGTTTTGAATTTGAAACGCTGTGACAGCCGCGGTGCCGCCGGTGATACAAACGCGGACCGTACCCTCGGGACTTCTTTGCATGTTTAACAAGCTGTTTTGTCAAATTCTAATCGTTAATTCAACAAACGAGCCTCGTAGGGCACTTGGAAATTGATGGTTCGTGCCATGATACAAACATACAAACAACAAACAAAAAACTCATAGATACAAACTTGGAATGAGATAGTTGAAAAATTAAGCACGAAATAAGAGAACGTTATTTGTAGACGACGCTCCATGTTCAGCTAAATTTAAGGAGATGATTATCTAGTTAGCTGATATTTTACTTATGGAACAGTTGTCCAAAAAGTTCGGTTAGTCATTTAAACTTTTTGGTGAACTTAACAAGGCGAAAGTATAGTGCTTAAAAAGTACACGGCTCAAATATGGCTACTTAGACAGGATGTTCATGTTTGTGCCGTTTGGGTTCGAAACTTTAAGACCGTGGGGGCCGGCCACTCTCGAATTTTAATAGATCCTGGTCAAACGTTTTCTTGGTGGAGGCGACTGGTGACCGGAATGCTGGTGCTTACTTTAGCCAAACAAGTATAAATTGTTTTTTGAACCCCCGATAGAAGAGCTGATAATCTTCAAATGGCTGAACTCTCGATCAAGACACATTTCAACGAAAATTTTTTTTTATTCAGAATCGGTTCAGGCTTTTGGGAGCTACAATACCACAACCAAATACACAATACACGTTAAAAATATAACACCCTCTTTTTGCGTCGGGAGTTTAAAACAATCATTGCTTTAACTTTTTTTTATATAATATTTATTGGTGTATATAAATCTTTAAGTAGTTTTCGTTCATAACGATATCTTATTATCGTAGATACATATCTGAAAATATCATCATCATCATCATCATCATCTCAGCCATAGGACGTCTACTGCTGGACACAGGCCTCCCCATCGATCTCCGAAAGGTCCGGTTGGAAGCGGATTGCATCCAGCGTTTCCCTGCGGTCTCTTTTAGATCATCTGTCCATCTTGTGGGTGGACGTCCTACGCTGCGCTTACCGGTCCGAAAATATGTATATAAATAAATATGTGCCACAAATAAATCAGTCAGTAAGAGACAAGACGATAAATAAATGTAATAGTTAATTTTTCTCCATATTTAGTTCGGACGTTTTTGAGTGCTTATCTGATATCCATAGTTTTAAATATTTTTAAATAAATAAATATTCGTGACATTTTTGCACACACGGTCATCTGACCCCAAACTGTGCAAAGCTTGTACTATTGCTGCCAGATACTGATATCATACGTACTGTATATTTTTAAATACATACCTAATAAGTATATATAAGCACCCAGATATAGAACAAACACAAATGTTCATCACATGAATTGTTTTCCTAGGTGGGAATCGAACCCACACCCAAGCGCAGAAGGCAGGTTCACCAACAAATGTGCCACCTGGCAATCTCTTTCTTCGACAATCTTTGGAACAGTAGTCTTTTACTTTAGCAGTTAATTCTAGAAGCACAGGTACACGGCAGTTCCAGGTCACAGCGTGTCGCCGCGGGAGGCGTCGCCACAAGATGTACGACTCAATAATGCGGCCTAATCTAAGCCTGGCTTTCCTCAGACAACGAGATTTACTGCACTGATATTATACGAGCTAGGGCATTATTTATACGTGACATTTATGTTTGTTAAACTAGCTTTTGATAACTTTTTGGTTAGAAAAGATTTGCTGTATTTTACTTTATTAGAAAATGGCAAAAGATTTTGCGGAATTGCAGTAAGAGCGATGGAGGCCGAGTGGTAGCATGTGCACAGTTTGATCCTCTTCCCTACACCAATGACTATTGTAGTATTGATTATTTAGTACTTAATTTATTTTGTGCAGTTTTGATGCCATCACTTGCGATAGCTCACCCTCTCTCTGAGAGAAAGCATAAGCTAAATCACAGCAGCGGAAACATGATAAGCGATAACTATACCTAAATAAAAACAGAAACGTCAGCCTAATACGGCCTTACTTGACTCTTTTACAAAAGGTTGCGAAACTTAGTCGCCATAGCAGCCGCAACCGAAACGCAAGGTACTACATGAACATTGTGTGGTGAGAAAATATTCTTCCTAACCGTCACACCAGTGTTACTGAGCAGTTTCAAGGTTCGTTTCGGAGTTCATCCGCGATATAACAAGCAAGAAAACCACGTCACATTCCACATATTTTATTTATCTTTTATCTTGAAACATATTTGTATAATAATAAATAAATAGTAGTACACTAGCGGTGCCATGCGATTTTATTCGCTACCTTACAAGAACTGTATATTTTGGCGACATCCGTTCAGCCGTTACGGAGTGCAGTGCGAACAAACACACCCACTTACGCACAAACCTTCGCATTTATAATATTAGAATAAATAGAGTATTAATGATATTAAGGAGACAGGTTTTTTTTGCCTCGTGCTCCGTTTATCCAACTAATCCGGCCATTTCAGTTACAGCGCCAGAGCAGTAATTGGAATCCAGAACTGGGCAGTCATTCTCGCATGAGACGGGTTCAATGGAAAAACACAATAGGGCCGGCACAATAGGGCCATTCCACGGTCTTAAACGATCGCAGCCGAATGGAAATTTTAGTCCGCGAAACTATCGCTGTGGCGCTTTTTTGTCAGTGATTGGGCTATTTAGGGGTATTGTTAGTAGAGCAGCAATTGCATGAAGTGATATGACCTATTGCGGAGGTTCGGTTCTTTAATGTGTTCAAAGGTTTATTTAAACAAAAAAAAACTCATAATATTATGGAAAACAAACAAAAATAAAATCTAAAACTACTTACAAATAAATATATTCTAAACTAGACTAAAAACTAATCTAAAAGCCCCTTGGTGGTAGTAAAAGTGGCCAGTGTGCCTGTGTGCAGCATTGCCACGTTGAACGGCAATGCAACTTTTTGGCCAAAATAAGCGCCAGCATTCCAGTCACCAGTCGCCTCCACCAAATGTTTGGCCAGGTCACTATACAGTTTGAGAGTGGCCGGCTTCCTCGGTCCTAAAGTCACAACTCCAAATGTGACAAACATGTAAGCACATCCTGTCAGATATCCATATTTGAGCTATTTGAAGTTGTTAGCTTTAGTCACGGCAGCACCAACCCGATCTATTGTTGCACGAAGATGAAAGGGCACTAGTGTTTCGACACATGTAGCATCCCAAACCAGAAGCCGACCCATCTTCAAAGGGATAATGATAATTTTATTATTTATTTACTCATTTATGTTTTAGCTCTAATGTAAAAACGGTAATACGTACAAGCGTCAAACTTGGCATGATTATAGTACAAAACTCTGATGACACTTAATTATTGATCACAGTTGACTGAACCATGATAAGTCTAAAATGCTGCTCGCTGATAACGTATAATATAACTTAGCTTCTACTACTAAAACAGTACTTGATAGCGGATATCCTATCATTCGCCTAATGGAGACGTAATGGTCACTCCGGCTTTCATTTCACAATTCATACGGAGCGAGGACAATCAACATTGGACACTGTATTGAAACAACATCTGCCGCAGGTGTGTGGCGGTATAATGGAGCTTTCCCGCTGCAGGCCAACAAATAAATGATATAAAACCATACGTAGATACTCGTGTATGGCTGAGAGCGAAATAAATATGGATTCGCTTGAACCTCCGCACAGGATTCTGGATCAGTGTGATGGATTATGAATAAACTATACTTATGCTCGGTCCAAGCTTTTTTGTCAAAAAAGCAGGTTTTCATAATTTTCCTAAAGTTGTATTTTGTCGAGTACCTAGTAATGTCTTCTAAAAATTATACATTATGTATCAATAATATATATAATAACATATAATATATGTTTTTTTTTTATATGTTATAATGGTGGATTATTATTTAATAGGTATTCGTGAACGTGCTTGAGTGTGAGAAATGATATTACGAGGTGAAACATGTGGTTCCCTTTTTTGCAAAACTTCATATAAGCCTCTAATAAAGTCTCCACCAGATTAGTGCGGGCAAGGCTTGGACTTGACCGTGACTTATTTTGCTTGACTCTGACTGTGGCCATGGCCTTGTTTTACGATGTCTAGTAAAACATTATAATATTTCAATGCTTAACACTGTCAAATGCATAACACGTACGATGCCAAAATCCTCCTATGAGGAAAAAAGCTAAATACATGAATGAATGTATTCGTTACGAACAATTGTATTTTCCATATGGACTTCGTATTAATTAACATAGCGTATTGCATTGCATAGAACGATGGTGTGTTTGATTTTACCGAACAATATTTTGTTTGTATTCCGATTTTAGTGAATTTATTATTATTTTGAACAACTGAAATTCTATCTGGAACAGCAAGTACTTTGTTCATTAGATCATGAACGCTAAAATAATAAACGCCGGAATCCATCAAAATGCTCAATCATTTTGGTAATAAACAATCGTGACCAACCACTCAATCGTGTTTTTTCTACAACATTCAGACATCTACTTGAATATTGAATAGGTATAAGTAAAATAAGTATACCTTACATTTAAGTATGGATCCGCACACATTTTCAATTATAAGTACCTAAACAATAGAGAGAACTTAATTATAATAATATTAATCTCTCGTTACTAGATTAAGTATAACATATTCAATGAACATTTTTATGCTGTGTACAGACTGTACAGGGGGCGTAACTACAACAATTTCAAAAGCATTTTTATTTTGTGTAACAATGTATCAAAAACATTTTTATTTATGTAACTTCGAACTTTCGCTCTATCTACTGTTGAGAGATCAAACCAAGTTCATGGTAAAAAAAAAAAAGGAATATTTTTGAAATTGTGGTACGTCTCCAGAACTTGCAAATGCACGTACGAACAAACGAACGGCACCCGTTAATGTGGTCACATTGGACCACAGATTGGACACTACAGCGACAACTGTTTTTTTTTTAAAGTTTTATCTGGTGTACGCAATAAAGAGTTTCTATCTAAAAAATCTAGGATACCCACAGATATACACAACCAGATCGGCAATATATTTTAGTGAAAGAGACAACTTGATATGGCTCAGCACAAGTACGAAAAGGACATAAATAGATTTTGTTGTCCTTATCGGCGTGACCTGTTTTTGGTACCTCAAGTGTCAAAATCTGTAATAATCAGTGACAAACAAAACGGGTCTGAATTATATTTATTGCCTTTTTTTGGTGATTTAATGTGATAAATGCGTGTTTCCTCTGAGAAATAATTGTAAAAGATATTTTACAATGGTTGGTTGTAGCATTTTGGGCTGCAAGAAGCGCAGTGAGCGAAAATACGATGATGAGCGAGAGGCACTGAGCTAGCCACGCTCATTGAAAATCTATAGGTAGTAGATCTGTGAGGATACCATAGTGCCTATACTATATAGGTACATTTAACAGCTAAAAGTTAGGTTAATTAATTCATAACTCATAATGGCACACATTATCCATTATCGAAGTAGACAGTACAACCCGTAGAATTTAAAGGCTTTTCCTACAATACATATTATAATCAAAGTTGCAAAATGGTGCCAGATTTTAAAATATCCAACCTTGCATCATACTGTGAAATCTGGGATTAATATTAAGCTTTTAAAAGGTACTGAATAACTGTTTCGCTTTTATATATATTTTTGCAGTTGGTCTTAAATAAAGTAAAAAAAATATTCTATTATCATTATCATAATCAGCCTTTATTATTCCACTGTTGGACATAGGTCTCTCCCAAGGCGCACAACTCAGCCCAATCTTCGGCTTGTCGCTTCCAGCCACTGCCAGCAGCCTTGCCTGTATCGTCACTTTATCGAGTCTCAGGGCGTCTTACGCTACGTTATCAGATTCAAGGTCTCCAAGCTAAAAAAATAAATACCATCACCCCTCTAAAACCACCACTATAAAATCTCTATAAAAATAATAATAGCTAGTTCGATACCACCATGCGACTCGTGCGAAAACGCGACAATACGTAGCCTTGTCAGTTTTGCGCTCGACAAAAGGTGATGATCAAAGTCGCGGCGCGCATGCTTGGCCTGCTGGTGGTTTTATGGTCTATTAAACTCTACCCCGCGGTTTCACCCGCTGTCTTAGAGAAACTGTTCATTTTCCGGGTTAAAAGTAGCGTATATGTTTATCCAGGGTATAAGTTACCTAATTATACAACCAAATCAGCCAGCCAATTCAAAAAAAAGCAGCCGTAAAACTTTAGTTTTTTCGTTTCGTTCTGTTCAAACTTTCGTATCAATGTACAAGAGCGGCACATAGCCGGAATAAATGATACGCTGCAGAGAAGACCCAACTTTGGTCTCCTCTTCAGCACCCCACAGCATTGGACGGAAAATGGTTGACGATGTCAAGTAAACCCAAAAAAAAAACACTTTGTCTAGGGATCCTTCTCCTTTTTTGTCGGTTAAAAAGGACTTCGCAACAAAATTCATTCGCAACAAATCAAATCGGGGCTACACTTGAATAGTTATTAAATCCAGCTCGCATCACCCGAAAATTTTATGTGACGTCATATTAAAACGTACCAATTGCAGACCTTTTACGACACTGTTGAAATTTAAAACGTTTCAGGGATGCCAGCAGCCTTCTAAATGGTTTATGTGCCTTTTTATTAGCCATGTCGCCACCTAGTCTTTATGGCGCGGTGAATTATAATGTAGCTAAATTTATTTTGTAAATCGCGTTATAAAATAAGGGGTAATTAAAAAGGTTGGTTGGTTGTTAAAAGAAAAGTAAATGGGATGCCGGACTGTTATGACGGTGCGGAAAAATCTCCTCTAATATCTGCCGAGTGTGTTGGTATAAATGGCGATTGCAAATTTTTGTAGTTCATGAAAGTTACACATGTACCTATTCAGTTTTAAATTTACCTGACCACGACAGTGTCCGTGATTAAGAAATAATTGTGACATTAATCGTCATCATCATCATTTCAGCCATAGGATTACCACTGCTGTACAATTATGTCCCCCATTTATCTCCAAAAGGACCGGCTAATCCTGCATCCAGCGTTTTCCTGCGATCTCTTTTAGGTCGTCCGTCTATCTGGTGGGCGACATCCTACGCTGTGCCTACCGGTCCGAGGTCTCCATTCAAGAATATTTCGGCCCCATCGGCCATCCGTTCTACGTGCTATGTGCCCTGCCCATTGCCACTTCAACTTACTAATCCAGTGGCCTATATGTCGGTAACTTTAGTTCCTCTACGGATCTCCTCATTTCTGATTCGATCTCGTAAGAATTCCCAAGCATAGCCCCCCCCATAGCTCCTAATTGTGACATTGCTTACATCGAACATCCCTCATTTATTTGAAGTCGGTAATTTTTTTGGGTTTAGTCCAATCTGCATCTTCTACCGCTTGTTGAATTGTCTGAAGAGATTTTTGATCGAGATTGAGATTTGTTGGCTTGGGCATTTGAACTGTCTCAATAAAACTACAGTAAAAAAAAGCCATGCATAGCTTTTTTTTTTTGTTAGCTTGTATTTGGTTTAGTTCATTATTAAAGCGAACACTTATGCTCGCTTTAAAAATTTACTAAATTTTTTTTTTACGTTCGGCTTAAATTATCACCTTGATCCACGTAACTCAAATCCAGCTATGTAAAACGTACCTGCTATTAGCTTCGCAGGTTTACTCGGGATGATCCAAGTTTCGGAGCAATTAGAACCACTGAATCATTTAGTACCCGAGGCTTAGTTAAGCTCTCAGAGTTACCTTTCGACTTGTCTACATAAGTAATACGCCTTTGAATTTTGTAGTGTTTTAGTACCTATATTTTGGTTGAGTATTTTGCCGTTTGCTTCATTTTGTTATTTCAGTGGGTGTTGTTCTTTTTGTTGGGCATGGGAGCATGATTATGATGATACCTATTATGCATGATGACAGTTAGAATTACTGAAGTTATGATTTTAAACAAAGAACGGGGTTCTCTTGCTTCCTTCTTTGTTTAAAATCATATCTTCTCGTATCTCTCTTGATAGGAGAGCATGATAACATAATATGATGATTCAATATGCGAAAACTGCTAAATGGTGTTTAATTATTCAATTTATCAGTAATCTAGTTATTTCATTTCATTTATCACTGTATGTATTCCAAATAAAATAGAATAAAAATAAAATAAAATACCAATTATGTATGAAGACAGTTTACTAATTACTAATCCGAAAGGTCATTGTACTCATCATTATGAAGAAGTAGTAGTAAAAACTGTTCATAATGATTTGTACAATCACCTCCTTTCTGCTACAGTACCGTCTAAATGCGTTACCCGTTATAGATATATTATTAGTCCTTGAAAAGTCTAAGAGGCTAGAGCTCTCAACATAAAAACTAGGAAAGCTCTTCGTCATATCGAACAGGCGCATCAGTTAGATAACGCAAGTTCCGACTTAGTTCCCAGCCAGCAGTAACTAACGATACGAGAGGGCAATCTGTTCTCTACAAATAGAGTTTTTGTGTCACACAGGCCGCGGCTGCTCGCTAAACGGTCGAGTCGATTGCTCCAAGCCCCTTCCGTTCTCACGACGAACTCGGCTGGGGTTACCACTGTTACTCTATTAAAATTTGTTGTTATATTGTTTTTCTTTTAGTACTAAAACAACTCAGCAGTGCAAGTACCGTCCTTTATCGATCGTCAAATTTGACAGTTGTGGTGGTCAAATTCGATAAAATGCCATTTGATCAATACTCGCTATGATCGATTCTATCGCATTTTATCGAATTTGACGATCGATAAAGAACGGTACTTGCACTGCTGATCAGACAAACAAGGGAGATATGGTAAGGTAGCGTGGTGGGTGCGAACGCATTAATACAAAACCAGGCTTGATGCATTTAGTCGAACTCCAGTCACCCGTACGAACTACCTTGATGTCCTTTTTGCATGTGACTTATTAGTTCATTGGTGTCACTAAGTATGCGTGAAAAACTAGTACCTAACTGAATCGTACTTACAGTTTTCATGTGATAAATATGTATGGAAAATTGAGACATTAGAACATGGCCGATAATTGTACTAAAGCGTATCTCCCTTCTTTGTCTGATCCGAGTAAACAACAAAATAAAAAATACACGCATAAAATATTACAGCATAAAAAATATCATAAAAAAATTTGGCGTCATATTGAAAAAAAACATGTCTCATTGTATTATTATTGTGCCTATATTTGGAGTGTTAATCTTTTTATATATAAGGCGATGTGTGTATGTATGTTCCCTATGAACTCCAAAACGGCTGGACTCTATAGACGAGGCTTTCACTGGCAGATAGCTGATATTTTAAGGAGTAATCCACGTGGCTGAAACCGTGGGGCGCAGCCAGTGAGTAACAATGGTGAATTATTGTTTAATAAGTGTTCTTGATTGAACGTTGTCGTGTAGGAAAGTGAAATGATGAGGTGAAAAATTAGTTTTTGTGTTGTTTCCAAAACTCTGTAGAAGTCTCCAGTAAAGCTTCCACGACTTTATCAGGGCATAACTTGGACTTGACCGTCACTTACTTCGCTTGACTGTGACTTTTTGACCATAGGTATTTAATAAAACAGAACCATATTGAATACCCGTCAATACTTTACACACGCAAATATACAAGACGTGTGACGCCAAAATCCTCCCAAAAAAGCGCAAGCTAGATCTTGAAGAAGACCCTCAGAATATCGTAGGTAGAATACCTAACATGAGATGTTTCTTCAACACCCCTTAACCCATAGATGCAAATGACGTGTAATGTAACACGTCTAGTAAAATAATTATAACTAAATAAATAATCAAGTAGCTACTAAAACACATACCTACCATCTATAACGTAGTACATATAGGTCGTTGCATCTATACTATATTTACAATTAATAATTAATAAAGGATCTAGAGACACCTTACTTCGCAGCAATCAAATAAATGTTTCTTATAGTGTTAACACACGTATGGATTTGGTTGACCTCAACCGCCGTCTGACCAACGGGAGAGAAAGAGAGGGAAATATGATATTCTCACTCTTTCTCTCCCGTTGGTTGGACGGCGGTCCGTCAACCAAATCCATAGGTGTGTTAACACTATTATATAGGCATTACGTTCCTCAATGATATGGGACTGAGACGTGGTCCTTAACTGTTGGCGTTTTGGAAAAGCTCAGAGTCACACAGCGGGCAATGGAGAGAGCTATGCTCGGAGTTTCTTTGCACGATAAGATCCGAAACGTGGATATTCGCCTAAGAACCAGAGTCATTGCTGTTAAAATTTGCAAGTTGAAGTGGCAATGGGCAGGCCACATCGCTCGAAGAACCGATAACCGATGGGGAAGAAAGGTTCTGGAGTGGAGACCACGAACCGGAAGACGCAGCGTAGGGAGGCCTCCCACTAGATGGACCGACGACATTGTGAGAGTCGCGGGTATCCAGTGGATGCAAAAGGCGGGCTGTCGTTCAGTGTGGAG
The DNA here is from genome assembly GCA_914767915.1 of Agriopis aurantiaria. Lineage (NCBI taxonomy): Eukaryota > Metazoa > Arthropoda > Insecta > Lepidoptera > Geometridae > Agriopis > Agriopis aurantiaria. The sequence continues at coordinate 13,061,412 of OU611989.1, read as the reverse complement.
GTTAAAGGGGGAGGCCTATGTTCAGCAGTGGACGTCTTCGGGCTGATGATGATGATGACGTTCCTCAAATGAGGATATTTTTGTAAGCATCACGATAGTAATAAACAAATCATAAAAAACTTGTACCTACTCAATCGAGTCGATCACGCCAAGAACCCATGGTAGTGGCGTAATAGTTTCCCCGCTGGAACTTTTCAATCGGCAGATAAGAGGCTTGCGGGGACGTCTCTCGATATTTATTTACAGCTTTTGTTTTGTTCACAATAAATTGCGTTTGTTCATTATTCAATTGTTCAGTGTTGCTGTTAAAACACATAATGAGCTTACCTATTTTTGCGGTGTTATTAAAAGCGCTTTTAGCAAGTCAATAAAAGTTACTGTTTGAAAAGTCTGGAAACTTTTTCGTGTTGTTTATGTTGTTGGGGAGTTTTAGTTTGTTGTTTATTTTCTTTTAGTATACTTATAACTGATTGTTTATTTATTTACTAAAAGTATCTTTGTTAGTAATTATACTTAAATATATAATATAAAAAATATGTTAAAAACTAAGCCTTGGTTGTATGCTTCATAGTAGTAGTTAAAGTAAAGGTTTATGTCAAAAGTCAATGACAAAAATTGGCGTAAACTGCATTTTACGTTCTCAGCAAACCCTCTTTCGCAGCCCAGTTCCGCAGCGTGTAACAGATTGCACTATTATTATATTCCCCGAAGTGTGCGGTCTCGTGTGATCAGTCAACGTCTCGGCTCATTGTTATCGGAGGAAAGGAGTGAGGCAGCTAGCGGACTTCGGAGTTTTATAGAACGGCAACACTGGCAAGCTGCTGGTGGGCTCTAATGTAAGGACTGACTGATTACCTTACTTTGAGGTAAAATTTTAGAATAAAAGACCTCACAGGGGGATTTGTTTACCTCACAGAAAATGCGGAAAACTGGAAAAATCACGAGGTGTTGCAACAAATATATTTGGTATCTACAAACGTTGTCAGTCATGTATTTTTAAAATAGTTCGTTCCTTAAATAAATGCTTACCTAAATACTCCAGGATAAAGGAGCCTTGTTACCGAAGCTAAGATTTTCTTGTATTATGGCGTAACAAATATAACCTAAGTAGGTGTTTTGTTGTTACTTACTTCAATTCAATTTCAGAGTTCATATCTTTATTTCTTTTATTTTTACTCTCGGGTCTAGCCTGAGAGGCGTTGGTGGGGCCGAAGCCGACACCAGGAGGCCCTGTTCAATATAAAATACCTACAATTATGGAATTTGTTTATAAAAGGGAATATATGAAACATAATTATTGTCGATACAGTATTATATTGAAAAATTCCTGGCTATTGTGATAAGTTATTGATGGTATTGAGCTGGTCTATTTTATGAGGAACCCGGCTCCCGACAATTCTGCCTCATGTTTAAATATTGTAGCGGGTGGTAACTTGCTACTCACTAAATGGGCTCCCATAAAGACTGCCTTATATTGGCGCCATAACTGGAGGGGCAACATTGGCGTGGGTACTTTGTGTGTCGAGAGGTGTGCTGCACTTTCACAGAGCGCTACTCGCGGCTTTCTGTCTTTAACACTTCCACCCTGGAGCTTAGGTTCTTAGTTCTTGCGGTTTTCACCCCCAGACAGCCGAGCAAAGCAAGCCAGGTGTCGGGGTCTCATTTGGCCCCAAGGAATCGAATCGTGTCGCCACTCTCCAACGGCTCGCCATTAACCCGCCCCTGCGTTTATTATAAAATAAATGAAAACTACTGCAACATTTATAATTTATAAAAGCTTCTTCAAATGCCATCTATTCAATATTCATTGAATTATTACGCAAGGTGGTGCCACGTAAATGAGTTGTGTTGCCACTCTCAATAGATGGCGACAGGAGTTTCCTGAGCTTGGTCTAATATAGAAATTGGCGCCAAAACGCTAAATTCTTTGACTTATAGGTCGTTCGAAAATTTAAAAAATATATAGATATAATCCATAACATACTCTTGGTTTTATTATTTTACTTTACTTTTACCGTCATATATTATGGTATTACATAATTGAATATTTCGTTTATTTTATTTTATTTATTAATGCTAGTAATCGTATATTCATCATCATCATAACCAGCCTATATGCTTATTATAGTAGTCCACTGCTGGACATAGGCCTCTCCCAAGGCACGCCACTTAGCCCGACTTCATCTTTTTTCTTTCAGCAACTGCCAGCTGTCTTACGTATATCGTTACTCCAACGAGTCTCAGGGCGTCATTACGTTTGTCAATTTGTGGTCTCCACTCTAGAACATTAGTCTGCCCCAACGGTTTTCGGTTCTGCGACAGATATGACCGGCCCACTGCCACTTCAGCTTACTAATACGCTGAGCTATGTCAGTGACTTCGGTTATATGGCGACTAACTCCGTTCCGGATACTATCCTTTAGCTTAGCTTAGAGAAACGCCCAGCATAGCATAGCTCGGAGCGACCTTGAAATTTTAAGTAAGCATATTAGTTTTGTTTTGCTAGTTTGTAAATTATAAATAAATTATTTTAAGAAATTTGAGATATTTTTTTTTTGTTCTAGTTGTCAATAAATTGAATACCATTTCTGATTATACTTATGTGTTAAATATTCATCACAATTTCATTTAATTTCGCACCACTAAATCCGAATAATCACAAAAAAGTCTACACAAGCGAAACAACTTTTTATTTAAGCCCTCGAGCTGATTCAAAAGTACTTACAAGCTCTCACTCCAGTGGCAAAATTGTTAAAGTTTCGAGCAAAAATCTTCCCCAAATAATATTATAAGGATACTTTACGATGCTATTACCTCAGGAACAGGGCTGATATAACAATTACCGAGTTCTATTCAATCTGCAACTTTATACCTATTAAAAGTTTTCTTTGGACTTTAACAACATTGCTTAAAACAATAGTATTGTGACGCTAATGTCGAGGGGTTATTGTAATTGCAAACAATTTTGGTTCAATCTTTTAGAAAATAGAAACTGAATTTTGGCTTAGTTTTACTACAGTTTGCAATAAAATTATGCTCTCTCCAAAGTTTGTCGGCTATGAATTTGCATGGTTATTACTTTTCCTTGGTTTTTAAATGTAAGATTGTAGGTGGTTATTTAGCACATAACTATAGCGAAATGCAAAAAAAATGCTGGCGTGGATCTAGCTCAACCTGCTCAACCCTAAGCATTGCTTGTCAACGTGGTACGCCAGCGTACTCTGCCAACTTGATTGGGCTTGAACATTTGGATTGTCTTTAGATCTTCAACGGTCTATGAGCAGTCTAATTGTTTTTGTAGTGTTAGCTTTTTTTATTAAGTTAATATTCAGCAGTTAGTTCTTTTATTTTATTGAAAATATTTATGTAGCTATTCACTTTGTTATTGCAGCTGTCAGGGCCATAAAAGTTGGTCCGAGTATGTGAGCAGAACTAGCAAATAAATACAAAACGAACAAGCTTATACGAGATGGTTAAAAATGCATAGGTAGGTTAAAAAATACTTACATAGATAAAGAAATATAAAGGACTCTCGAAAAAAGCCTTCGGCAGAAAGTTGAAGATGAAGATGGTGAATTCTCATATTATTGAATTTACGAAAGACATTACTTATCTGTTCTGGTTCTAGAACAAACCAACGGGACCTGCAGTTTGACGTGTTACGCGAAACATGGCAGCGCTCAGTAAGAAATTTCACATGCGATTAATTAAGTATCAGATGTTTTTGTTTGATTTTTGTTTCCTCGTATGTTGTCTGTGAGTGTTACTTGTATGTTGTTGGTATGTTGGTGTTGGTGGTTGGTACGTTTCTATACCCTTACTTCAATACCTATACCTAAGAATAAATACGACACAATCTTTTCACAATCCCAATAAAATAACAAAAAGACTTTTTGTACACATTTGAAGTTACACAATAAAAGCGGGACATCCCGCCCATCCCGACTATGCGTCAACCGGGATGACAAATGACATCCACATCTACCGTACCATCCCAAGAATGTCACGAATGCTGCGAACATCTGTTGACCCGTGGTTAGTGTCTAGACATTGTTTGTCTAGCTAGAGAGAGTTCGGTAGAGCACACACAATCGCAATTATAACAGAAAATAAATACGACACAACAAAATTACTTTATCATTTCTCATGCTCGTTAAGTTCTTTTTTATGCCTGGTAAAATAGTATAGTATAGTAATAGTAAGAGCATAAAAGTTTTATTTTTGTGCACTTGTGCATAAAAGTAAACTAAACCTCTTTAAAATTGTTCAATGACGCGATCATCAGATAGCTAACGGACCGATATAACCAACCGATATATCAGAAGGTGAATTTATGCATTGTTTTAAAAAGAGGAATTGCACGAGGTCGGGTATTTAATAAATTTTAATCCCAAACAAGGGGAAAACAGGAAAACTTGTGGGACGCATCTAGAGTTTTCTACCGTGAATGTAATATTTACATTATTAATTGCAAGAAATGAGTGTCGAGAAATGATTAACAAAGGATGTTATGATGTTCCTAATGGAGTTTTTGAGCTGTTGATGAAATGCACAGCGGCTTTCTGAAGTTGAGAAAATAGATTGTAGTAGACGGATATGAATCAAATCCATGAATAGCAATTCTAATGGGCTATATAGGTTGCGATGCATAAGCAATATTTTAATTAGAGGTCCTTCATTTGTGTATTTCTATATTATTTATCACTGTGCAATAAAGTATGAAAATAAATAAACAAACGTATGACGGTGGCACAGTCTTGGATGTCGCGGTTGGTCGTCAGACCAGACTGTCATTTGTCACGGGTCGGGGAAGTATGACGTATTTCAATTACCCCTCGCAGACGTCAGACCCTTCCGACGTCGACGAAACGATGTGCACTATCTTCAGATATCGTACAATTTGTGCTGCTGACACTGTGACCGGAGGAAAAGCGTCTGATTCATATCAGAAGTTTGTTTTTACCTACAAAATAATAAGCTGATTAATTTCAACAAAATGTTATTTTATGCTAAAGAAAATCACATTGGAGCCTGGTCAGCCTGGGAATGGCTAGATTTCTTAGGTTAAAATTAATTAGGTAGATGAGTTTTTACCGATTTACTTTGAACTGTCAAACCTTATCTACCCAGTACCTACCCTTGTTGACGCCTTAACATTAGAGTAGTTGGATAAAGGGTGAGATTTTGATGTTGATAAATGAATTAAAAAATCATTACAATTTCAAAGTAAGTACTACCTACCTAAAGACGTACCAAAAATATGCCAACAATATAACATTTATTTTGTAAATAAAAGATTTCTTCTTCTGTGATAGAAGATTTTATTAGAATCGAAAATATTTTGTTGCTAATATTTTAAACGCCGGTACAATAGGTACTTAACCTACATAATCTATTGCCGTAGAGATAATTCTATTAACAGCAATGAAGACTAATAAAAGGACCCTGCCCTATTTCTCAGAGACACCTGCGGGCTACCCACTTAAACAAAATACATAAACATCTGATGGCGAACTTTTATCTCATTAGTTAAATCATCAATGCTTTTTGTTGAATGTTGATGATTTTTAGGGATCCGTAACTCAAAAAAAAAACGGTAACCTTAAAACCTTATACCTTAGGCTCACTTTGTTTTCCGTCTGTCTGTTTGTCCGCGTGTCCCCATCTCAGGCAGGCATAGAAGTAGCAAGTTGAAATTAATTTCAAATATTAAGGTCCACGGTCCTTGGAGGTGTACAAAATTCAAGATTCGAAGTCAACGCCATTAAATGATACGGCCATCTATGTCACATATTTTGATCGCAAACTCAAATCAAATCCTATATGTACTCGTATAGGATACTTCCTACTTCCCGTTGAGAATAATGAAATTTGGCAAGAAGCAAGGTCTGGAGTGAAAGTTTGGAATAATAAAAAATTCGTTAGTTTGTAGTTTAGGTATCACATAGTACATAGTAACAAATAGTACATACATATTTTGCGATTACAAACTCACATTTTGTTGTTGGAAAACCGACAGTGATGTTGACCGATACATGTTTTATTTAGTGGCAAACATGCTGCCAGGTAAGCAGTCACCGTCGTCTATGGATACCTGTAACACCAGAGGCATCACAGCGTTACCGACCTTTTCTCGCCTTTTGAATAACCCACATTAGGTAGGTCATTCCACCTTTTGCAGGTGAGGCAAGAAAGAGCGTGTGTATTGCACAGTGTGTGATAGATACCTGCTTATGTAGGATATGCTTTCAGGCGGTAGGCGCTAGTGCGATGATAAAATGCGATTTTATACAGCCATCATCATCATCCCATCAGCCATCATCAGAAGACGTCCACTGCTGAACATAGGCCTCCCCCTTTAACCTCCACACTGAACGACAGCCTGCCTTTTGCATCCACTGGATGCCAGCGACTCTTACTATGTCGTCGGTCCATCTAGTGGGAGGCCTACCTACGCTGTGTCTTCCGGTTCGTGGTCTCCACTCAAGAACCTTTCTTCCCCATCGGTTATCGGTTCTCCGAGCGATGTGGCCTGCCCATTGCCACTTCAACTTGCAAATTTTAACAGCTATGTCGGTGACTTTGGTTCTTTGGCGAATATCCACGTTTCGGATTCTATCGCGCAAAGAAACTCCGAGCATAGCTCTCTCCATTGCCATTTATACAGCCAGCCATGCTTTAAATATAGACGGGTTTTACACCCATAACATGCGTAATTGTACTGACACTATAGTGACAGTTAGCGCGAGTGGTGCGTGAATACATAAGCGATTACCATCACATTTTTAACCGACTTCAAAAAGGAGGAGGTTATTAATTCGACTGTATGTTTTTTTTACATAATGACTTTGTTGCTCTGTCTGTGTCTTACCTTTTTTTGCCAGACAACTGAACAAATCATGATGAAATTTGATAAGGAAGTTTAAAGAGCTTTGCATATACCCGCAGAGGCGCTCGCTCTTTCCAGGGTTCAACTTAAAAATGTATATTAAACGAACCAAACAAAAAGAGCCTTAGTTAATACACTTAAACTAAAAATCAAAATGAAGAAGATGTCCGTGTTTAATAATCTTTATTGTATGCAATGTACTAATATTATTACCATAAGCCATAATTAAGAGGAATCCAACAATACTTTTTAAAATCCATGCAGCTGTTTAGCCTACAGGAACACACAAACTTTCATATTTACATACGCCCCAATAACATTACTCTCCTTCTTGGACAGTCGGGCCGAGAAAAGCTGTGAAATGTTAGTGAACCTAGAAAATATAAGTACATGCCAGTCCGTCGATAGTCTGTCACGCCGGCAGCTGGCGCACAGCGCCACATCAAAAGTGTTTGCGTTTACACATCTCGTAAAAAAAGAACATTAGGCTGTCCCACATTACGCCGCCGTTCGATCACAGGAAAAATTCCACGAACACCATTTTTATGTTCAGGCAAGCCATGACGCGCACCATACTGCGATGGACGGAACATTTTCAGAAAATGTGTTTATGAATAACAAAGGAGATCTGGTTAACGTGGATTGAAATAATTTATTTTAGATTATCTGCCATAGTTAATATGTTTAGTTTTAATTTTTAGTTTCACGCTACATGAAATGCCGTCAATAAACTTTTTTTTTTAATTGGTAAGAATTTAGCTTCCGTAATAAGAAACGTGTTAATTCTTAGTTTTTTAGGGTTCCGTAAACCCGTGCAAACGGGACACTATTGCTTAGCCTATGCTGTCTGTCTGCCCTACCCTTTAACGGCTGTTTATTTCAATCCGTAATAGATTTGCAGTTGAAATTTTCACAGAATATTTAATGATACGGCGGATTAACTAAGAAATAATAAGAAAGTCAAAATGTAAAACTAAACTTATAAAAAGCGTTTTTTTTATTTGTTAGAGTTTTTGTGAAAATTGTAATACGTATTAGCGTCAAAAATGGCATGATTATAGTACACACTCTAAAGTAAAAAAACTGGCCAAGTGTGAGCCGGTGACAAAGGTTCTCGTGTGGTCGACACCGGAGTTAAGCAACGTCAGCGCGGTCGGTATTTGATGGCTGACCGCCTAGGAGTGATGTCTTTTTTGCACTACTTTTTTGTATTTAAGTAGTTTATGGCCTTAATTGAAATAGTAATACATTTTTGAGACATCAACAAAATTAAAAAAAAAATATATATTTTATATTAAGTTTTTGTATTTTATGTGGTTCGAAACCCTCAGTGCGCGAGCTCGACTTGCACTTGGCTGGTTTTGAAAATTACATAGTAAAAGTTTAGGTCAGAATTATATTATTTATTATACTAATCGAAAGGTTCTCGAATGGAGAACACCCACAAGATGGACAGACGACATAAAAGAGACCACAGGGAAACGCTGCGATGCAGGCCGCTTCCAACCGGCCCTTTTGGAAATCGATGGGGGAGGCCTATGTCCAGCAATGGACGTCCTAAGGCTGAAATGATGATGATGATGATGATGATTATGATGATTAGGCTAGATTATAATTAAATTAGGGGCGCCTTTTACCAGCGCACTTTAAGAAAAGGAAAAATAATATTGGCGATTTCCCTTCATTGTGTGAAACAATTATAACAAGAAAGGTATAATTTTCAAGTTTTGAACTTTTCTACTTATAATTCGTTTTTAGGGCCGGAACAGGTATTAAATGAGGGCCGAAACCAGTTTTTATCTTAAAAACTTACGAGCAATATCAACTACAATTTCTTACAACATTTCAGCATTTCTAACAATCGATATTATGTAATGGGGTTGCTCTTATTGCCGCTATGTTAGAGGACACTGGTATTCGGTTCCCAAGAAGTCAAGTATCTCTAGAGATAAGGGCTACTCGGGTGTAAAATTTCAACTTACCGGACGATTTTCAGCATTTTTCTTGGAAGTTCGCAGGGTATTGAACATTAACGATGTCGTTACAGATGCCCCTGCATTGAAAGTTTGACACCGTTGGTTTTTTATATCTCAAACAACTTTGGAGAAACAAAATAGTTTACAGCTTATTAGTTATTTTAAGCTTGCAGCTATATTTACGCTCCGATGTTTTACCTGTCTTTTAATAATAACAAAAAGAGTCGAACATTCCTCCTTTTTTGAATTCGGTTAAAAATCAAAAGTATCCTTAGACCTCGCGATAAAGACAAGAAAAAAGATAACAAACATACTGAAGTCTGGAATGTGATTAGGTAATAACTTTGATAATATTATATAGATCAAAGGGTAATAAGTATCGCTAGGCAAAGTATAAGTAATTATTATAATTATATACAAATATATTGTTTATAGCTTCGACCAAAATAAAATTTTAGTTGAAGGTTACAGTGTTTATATATATATTCATATATTATACTAGCTGAATCCCGCGGTGTTACCCGTGATTACACTACGATGTTTTCCTTCAACGTTATTGAGAGATGGCATCGAAACTGCACGTAATTTATATTAGTCATTGGTGCAAGGCCGAGGATCGAACCGAGTGCCCTCATGTTATAATGCGCACATGCTACTGCTCGACCACCTTCACTCCTGACACCATCGCTAGCATCTAAACAAGCTCGAATGTTCACAGCCAAAGTAAACTAACTATAAAACGGTCATAGATTATGTAGCCTCAGTTTTATTGTGAAGACCAAGATTTACGATAAGCCGATCCTACTCCAACGCAAATGTTCGCACATGGTACGAACATAATGACAGAGGTACACATGGTTACATAAACTTCATGAACACTGGTTCACAGTAGGATATCTTAGCAGTGCCGTTTTAGCACTACCAGCGCCCTGGGCGAGACTTCTACGGCGCTTCTACGCTGATAGATACACCGAAGAATAGATCTATAGATTTTTATATACCTGCGGCGCCCTCTTTTACCTGGCGCTCTGGGCGGTCGCCCAACCAGGCCCTACTCTAACGCCGGTACAGCATCTTAGCACGTCCTTCTATTTTTTTTCGGCAAAATTAGCATCATCAAATAATTTCTAAGGAGTAAATTATTAAGAAGTAAAGTATCTCTATCTCTTCTATATTTCTATCTCTACATAGTATAAATTAAAGTCACTTTCCGCGTCTGTCTGTCTGCTTACTCCTCCTAAGCCACGCAACAGATTTTGATGCGGTTTTCACCATCAGTTTGATAATTTTTCACGGAATGTTTACATATATAACTAGTGATCCACCCCGGCTTCGCACGTCAATTACACCTGTGCGAAGCCGGGATGGGTCACTAGTTGATCCTAAATTCCTTATTGTACTTATTGCAACGTTTTAGCGGAAATACACTAGATTCGTAATTTTTTTTTGTTTTTTTTTTTGATATAAATTAAATTGAAACAGCTGTATTGTTTTCGCGGTTTCAAAATTGCTCACATAGCAAAAGTTGATCATAAAGATGCCATGTACTAGTATAGGTACTGGGCCCCTTTCGCCTTAGTACACAATTTCCTCGTAACCCAGTATACTAACACAGTGATTATAAATTACCTATATTTTAAACTAAAAACATACACACATTAGGCATGTTTGTTCCTCACTTCATAAAACGTATGTATATACAGACAGATGTTCCTACGGACAAAGTTTGGGACAGTATTCAATACACGATTGTGAAGGGGAAAAAATGTATTATGGGACTACGGGGCATATGCACAGTTATCAATACCCAGATTTAGAAAATTTGTCGGCGCTCAAACAAACTATCGCATATGGTGTCCTAAACTACGCCCTACAACTATAAAAGAAAACTCAGAAATCAATTGAGTTAAACCACTGTTAACACAAATATACGTCCATGAAAGAGAAGCGACTCGACGAAGGCATGGATTAACTACCAATTACACATCTCAAGCGAGCGCTGTAACGCGTCTGTTGACTTGTGCGCTTCAAGCGTGTCTTGAATTTTGTTATATTTACCTCCTGCTGTGGTGTCAGCACTTTGGGTTGCCAGTTCTACATTTGTATACTTCTCAAGAGCTGATACCGATATTTTCAAACAATACGAAAGTAACGACATTTCAATATTCCTCTGCCAGTCTGTCTGTTAGTCACCTTTGGTAAATAAATAGTGTGCATCATAAAGGTAAAATGAATATTCAACACTTTTTATCCCGGATAATGGATAGAATATTGGCAAACATCTTGAAAAATTACCTTGACTGCGCAAGGTAATTTTGACTACTGCGCAGTAGTCGATTTTTAGACCACTTCTGCGGACCTAATGATGTACGGAGAAGATTTCGACCGCATGATGACGACCGCGTTGTAGTATGTGCAATTGTGCATGTGTGCCTGTAGGTGTGTTGTCTTTTACTCACTACGTTGGTTTTTACAAGCTTTTAACTTGTAATGTTTGTTAGTTTGTTATAGAGGTCAAATCTTTTTGCTGAAATTTTGGATACACCTTTAGATCTGGTGCCATTACAATATCCAATAAAGAGTATTTAAAAAATAGCTGCCAAAATAAAAATTAAATACGTTTTAGTAAAAAGTAGAAACATCATATAAATAAAAGCTTGTTAGGGTTCCGTACCTCAAAAGGAAAAAACGGAATCCTTATAGGATCACTTTGTTGTCCGTTTGTCCGTCTGTCTGTCCGTCTGTCAAGACTCTTTTTCACAAGAACGCGTAAAGGTATCAAGTTGAAATACATACTAAATACTTAGGTCTACAGTTTCTTTCGACTGTTAAAAAATAAAAGTTGTAAGTCAACTCAATCAAAAGATATGAACGTTTATGTCGCATATTTTGCGATTTCACAGGTGAATCAAAAGCTATAGGAAACTTTCCGTTGACTTAGAATCATTAATTTTGGCAAGAGGCAAGGTCTTACAGCACATATAAAGGAATAAATCTGAAAGTTGTTAATTTGAAGTTACATCATTTTAAAAATATTGTTTTACAATTACAAACTTACATTTTGCAGTTGTTATGTATGGAAGAACCTAATTGTCAACTACAAAGTTAAGTTTGCCTTCAATATTTCAACTTCAGTTAGTTTTATTTTTTGGACACTCGCTCTGAGGTTTGCGTCCAACGGAACCCTCAGAGCAGGAGTCCTACTCGTACTTCCGGCTTTTTTTTAAATAAAAGTTTGTTATGATTTAAAACTGCTAACAAATATTGCAAGTTGAATAAAAGCTTGTAAAAATACATACACATTAACTTACATTCTTATTTTTTTTTCTTAGTTTAGGGTCAGATGAACGTGTGTGCAAACATGTCCTGAATATTTATTTCTTGACTGATTCACATTGATTCATCATGAAATCTTGAAAACAACTCGATTACTTGTTTTGCATTATGTTTTTGATTTTATATAATAACTAGGGCAGCTCCACTAACTTAAAGAGGCAAATTTGTACACGGACCTAAAAAAATATATTTATAAAAAAAAATATATTAAAAATTAATTTTTATAAAAAAATATTTTTTTGTAATTTTGCACTGTAAGACTTATAATGTACCTACAAACTGCAATAAATGTTTTGATTTGATTTCAATGAACTTTAAGTAGTCAGGAAATAGTGACTAACGGCTTTATTTAAAACGTACAATTCTTAAAATTGCTGTCTCTTATTTTCTCAACTTCCGCCAGCGAGAAGTTTACAAAGGAATTTTAATAAATGTTTACGATACATGATTTAAATATTTCAGGATCAATAGATCTCATTATTTAGATTTACGTCTAAATACGTATATTCAAGTAATTCCTAATAGGTAAACCAGTATCGCATCGAGTTTAATTTACAATTAACTGATGTCCTAAAGCTTGATTGAAGATGGTCAGCAGGTCAGTTAATGGTGCTTTGGCAAACGTTATTACTGTGTATTTGTATATGGTATATTATAGTACTGTCTTATTTACATAGGGATCACACTTAATTTTCTATTACCCTAGATTTGTGATGATTTTTTTTCTACATTTTTTTTTGTCTCTATACAAAATAGAGGCAAAAAAAAATGTAGAAAAAAAACTCACTGTACATTTTTTTTATGTGATGCGACCCCAAAATATTATATTTATTACTGAAAGTTAGATTTGTGTTAAAGTATTAAGTATTATGAAAGTTACGCGTTTTACTCAAATTATTTGCTGGTCACTATATAGTGAGGTGGACGAAAATGGGCGCAGCGTATTCGCACACACGCATGCACTTAAAAACCGTTTATTTACAATAACAAAAAAATAATAAAATAAAATATATAAAATTTTAACTAGTCTAGTGGGAAGTGTTTCCAAAATTCTGGCCCCATTACCACGTTGTCACAATGATCACCTTTTGAGCAAAGTAGTGGCCAGCATTTTGGTCACGTGTTGCATCGACCAAACGTGATGTCATGATCTATTGAACCTTTTAGGTTCCCGATTTCCAAGGTTTCCTGAGTTTCGTCTCAAATTTGTACCCACTGTCCAAGGTACTATTTGCGTCTTTTGAAGTCTTCTGCGAATTCAGCCACTGCGCTAGTTCTACACTGCGTTCTGGAAAGATGTGACGGCGCATACACAACTAATCAAGCGGTTGAAACCTCTGTGTGACACACGGGGGTACCGAAGGGTCTAACAAAAACAACTAAAATCGACTATTACGCAGTCAAGGTCACTTTATTAAATATTTGCCGATCCCTATACGTTGTATCTCCATTTCCAGGATATATAGTATCCCTAATCCTCATTTCTTTATCATATGTTTGCCAAATTAGAATCGTTTCACAGCCTTTTGCTCGTGTTAAGTTAATAAACAAACAGATAAAGTTGGGACTTTCCCATTTACAATATTAGTATCATCATTGTATCATCAAATCCAGCTGTGGAACAACCGAAGATCGTCATTGGGAACTACAAAGACATGTGATACGCGTGTGACACGAACGTGATAGTTTAGAATTCCGTATAGTTTGAAACACTGTTTAAACTATCACGGTTGTTCACTACGGTTATATGATTATTATCATGAAAAACAGATTATGATGATGAAGCAACACATCTAAAAAACAGCCAGACGTTAAAACTCAAAGTAAATTCATTAAAATAAAAACTACACAATACATAATGAGTGAAACAAAAGAGTTACAACATGCAGCAGCTTTCTAATTGCAAGCTAATCCGAGCTTAGCCGTAAACCCTGCGACCGCGAGGGAGCAAACACTTACTACTCGTGTGAGCAAATAAAACTGCACAGAGTGGAATAATAAGCATTGTATTTGGGAAAAGTTCAAGTAGGCTTTGTAAAGTATATGGTGAATCCTTCTGTCTCTAACGAATACGGAATGCTTTAGGAAAATAATGTGTCACGTCATGGTCATCTTTGTGACGATGACGTATAATCGACTTAAATAACTAGGAAAGCTATGTTATGTCTAGCTTAGCAAGACTCATGTTTATAAACATTGTTCACCTATTTATCAGGGAAATGGACGGTGGATCACCTAAAAAACATTTCGCAGAATGCCTTTGTTGCAAAACACTACTATGGCGAAAAGACACACCCGGCAAAACGGTCTAGATTTCATAATGTCATGATTTTTACAACTGTTATCCTATTACCAAAGCTATCAGGCACGTTTTGAATATAAACTGTATGTAGACGTACTTGCAATTGGTTGGTTTCAAAAGAGTACAAATCTAAACGGAGCAAGCAGATAGATATGTTAGGTTGATTCGATGTACTTACCGCAATTCTCTTTACATTAGCTCCAAGCGTTTCGGAAGATACGCCTAGAGCCAGCCCATAGATATCTTGGAGACCTGTTGCGGAAACACACACACGAATATAGACCTATAATTACAAATGACGAGCACTGCAAGTCCATGTATTTTCGCATTATTGCCAGCGGGTACAGGGTATGAGGCTACGTCTAGTTATTCAGTACTACAGCAAACATCTTCGTTGGCTTTAATCCAGGGGTCCGGGCTGAGAACTTAGAACTATCCTGGATGAGACAATTTGGAATTCGACGTTTTTCTGCATAATCTGTGAGATTTATTGCAAGTCTAACTCAGGTCAGTTTTTTTTCCTCCATCACTCTCATAGAGTTGGAAATAAGGTAAAAAATAAAAACATACAGTCGAATTGATAACCTCTTCCTTTTTGAAGTCGGTCAAAAATTGTGGCAATTGTTGTAGTTAGCTTATTTGATATTTCGGGTCTAATGATACAAAAAAATTAAGGTAAATTTTTACGTACGCCATTTTAGGGTTCCGTATCCGTATTAACATATCTTTGTGATTTTTACAATATGTATATATATGTACAAGTAAGTTTAGTCATGTGACCAATATGCAGCCGTTTTTCTAGCTCAACGTAAAAGCATTTACTTTGCATGCTGGGTTCGCTACCAACCAGTATGGACTAGACTAAATCATTTGAATTTTCTGTATAGACCTTCAACGGTCTATGGGCATTAGGCAATCCGACAGTATTTATATAATATGCTAAGTAGTACCGCTAAGTAGTAGTAGTAGTAGTAGTAGTACCGCATCTTCGGTTAACATCAGGCCAGTTGTCGGTCAAACGCAAGCCTATTATATAATATGTCCTGTCTTAGAACTGTCAAACACGCAAAGTGAAAATTGTTAATCTTATTTTTTTCACCTTGGGTTACATTATTGGAGGTTTAGTAAGGATCCCTATTTAAAAAAATATATAATATTGCCTATGTTACCCGGGGATAGTGTAGCTTATCAACAGTGAAAGAATTTTTCAAATCGGTTCAGTAGTTTCGGAGCCTATTCAATGCAAACAAACAAACAAACAAATAAATCAAATCTTTCCTCTTTATAATATTAGTATAGATATAAAAAAACTGTTTGATAACTTATATTAGAAAATTATTATTGGCGCTATAATTCCTTAAAACTGGGGTTATCAATTCCAATGCTATTTTCGATAAAAACGAAACAATTCTAGTATATAAGGATCTCGGTTGTATGGCTCTCTTGCAATTAGTTTCTGCTCAAAGCACGTCCGCCACAGACCGAGTCTATGATCCGAGCTAAACCAACGGAAAACAGATTTCCGGTACAAGCAATAAGCATACCGATACCGACTGAGAGATCATTCCAAACTTCGATGTACGTTTCGCTTTGAAAGTAACGTTTGATTTGGGTAATTAATTATTAAAATGTTATTACTTGCCAATTTACTTTGATACTCAATTAATATTTACTCGTAATTTATGAGATTGGAGTGAAATAGAGACTTGTGGAATGGTATTGGGTTATTTTAACACGCCCACGGCATACGAACACAATTTTCTCAAACGTTTTGGATGTAACGTTTTTAATTTTACGAATATCAAATTTATGTTACTATGATAGCTCAATTGGTTTTGGCGCGTTAGAATTCCAAGCTGCAGATGTAGATTCAAATCCCAACAGTGAAAGCATCGTGAAGAAGCAGCGTGGTTAGGTATAATACTTTTTTGTACTATTTTGGCTCACAACCGCCTTGAGTTGAAAATCAGACCCCAAACACCTGGCGGTGTTTTCGGCAGCTTCTTTTGACAACCAATTCCTGGTTTAACATGTTAACCATCATCGACCACGCTGTTATCAGATGAGCTGTTGTAAAATCCCTAAACTATAAAAATAAAACGACTACCTATATAAATAAAAATTATTATATATTTTCCTCGGTTTCCAATCACTTATATCTCTTTCGAAGTTGCGTATACCAGAAGTATTCTGTCAAATTACCACGTATTTACCTTTGTGCTATGTATTCAGACGGCGAGCTGAGGCGAACCTCTCGTGATTTCTCTGGAGATGTCTTGAATGGCGGTCGCTGGGCCACTGTGCCGACTTCTCGAACTAAATGTGGAGATAGACTTTTTCTTGCACTGGAATGGAATAGTATATAAGCATAAAATCAATGACCCTGGAGCCGGGAGCCTTTTTGAATTTGGCTTCGGTATCACCTGCCTATCGTAAGAACTAATCAAAAAAGGAGCTATTGTAGGAGGGGGCTATTAGGTGGTCAGATTAAGGCATCTTAAAGCAAGCCCAGGAAAGGCGGGAAGGAGAAGACATACTCCGTGCATTTCCCGGTAGCGTTAGTACCTCAGATAATGTGCTTAGAGAGTACTGGTGCGTTCTTATGAAGATCCCAATGCCCTCCGTCAGGCACCGAGTCAGGCCACCGAAGGGGTTATAAGGTGCATCATAACCCGACTGTACTCCAATACTGATTGTCATTTAAATATGGGGATAACCAGTTGATCACCGGTGGGAGGATCACGCTACTAAAAAGGCCGAAAATGCTCTTAATTTAAGCTAAGAAACACCATTAACATTATTTAGTCTGCAGAGCCAGAATCGTTTTTTTTTTATTTGGGCACATTAGACTTCAGACTAATTTATTTTGCTTGACTCAGTCTTTCTGTTTTCTTTTTAATACTATAAAAAAATTGTACATATTATATACAACTTATCGATAAAACTACTATGTACGACTAAAATATAATATAAACAAAAAAAAAACCTAAGTGAACAAATCGCCACCATGCGGCAGGGTTCCCAGAATGCTGGCAGCATTGCCCCGCTGGATTGCGAGGCTTAATTTTTGTGCGACATAATCCGTCTTACCACAAAAGATTTAAGAACGCTTTAGAAATGTGTTTAGCAATTGTTTCACTGTGAAAAATATGCTAAACACTTGTCTAAATCGTGCTTTAATCTTTTGTGGTAAGACGGTATATGTCTATCTGTTGAAAAGTTGGAACTTGAAATTTTAATAATCTAGACTCATAGGAATGACATTATCCTACAACAAAACACTTCTCCATACTTTTGCGTCCGAAGCCACCAAGACTCCGACTTCTTTGTAAAAGCCTCGTATTAGGGGAACTTCTAACAGGCAGTTAATTTCAGAGCAATTTTAGGAAATTTCATTACATTAATGAAGTGAACTGCGCTTATCTGGTCCATAGATGGGTTTCCATTCACTTGAGAGTACTTACCCGGAAAATACAAACTCGACTTCTGTACAGCGTGTATTTAACTTAATTATCTGATTATCGGTGTACTTTTACGGTCTACGAGTATCTTTGGAAGTAATTTATTTTATGTAGCAGTCCTGTTTTTTTTTTCAGATTATAATTTTGCTTTTTGGCGCAACCTCACATATTATTGAATGATGCAGTAATTTCATAGCATTTTGCTTTAGATCAATTAATAAGAAAGAAAGAAAATAAATTTTATTCGACATTTTTATAAAAACTTAATATCTAAAGGATACGATCAGTGTCGAATAGGTCCGTCTCGGCATTAATGCTGAAAGCATTAAATACGGCATTCATTGAGTTACTTATTTACAGAATTGGAAAAAATTGGATGTGAATTGTACATGGGGTACAACTTGGCATAGTAACTTTTTAGATTTTTCAAATCAGTCATATGATTATTAACGGAGTATTTATTTGTAATCAAATAACTGTAGTCAATAACCGTGAAAGTTAAAAACAGTGTTTTATCTAAATCCTCTTTTGTATGAAGGATGAAGTTATATTTGCTGATTTTCTAATGCAATAGAGAATTTCGAATACTTATTAAATTGTAAAGCAATTATGATCATTTTTTTCTTCTCAATATAAGTACATGAAAATCACAGTATATTTTTTTACGTTTCGATAAAAAAAGTCTTCTATAAGTTTTTTTTTTTTCTTTATTTAGTCTTCACGTAGTGGCATGAGCAGATGTATTGCGCCTCACAATCTTTCATCTTCTATCTCTGCTCGCTGTCCAGATATGGGTCAATTTGGTATGTCCATCCGTTTTGTCCTTCATATGGGTGACCTGTCGTGGCTTCCATTCTACCCTGGATGACAAGGTACTCTATATATAGAGTTGTTGTCTTCGTTTATTCCCAGAAGTTCCGTGAAAGTAGTTCCGTAACGGAACTGTTTAGACTTGCCTGCAAACATATAATTTAATGCGTTTTATCAATAAACTAGTTATTGTGTACAAGTACTTTGCACAAGTAGTTTTTACATATCAAATTTAAATAGCCAGTTGTCCCCCTTAATTTGGCCCTTTTGCAAATTTCCTTCTTAGCGGACCTCTAAGCATTATAATAACCTACCTGCCGAATTTGAGCTTCGTGGGTCAAGTGGTTTTTGAGATTTCGTGATGAATCAGTCAGTGAATGAGTTCATATATGTATAGAAAGAAGGATGCTCCAACTAAGTAAGTAATACAAATTGTCATTATCATAAACTGCAATCTATATGTATAAAAATGAATCCCTATTTACCTTGGACTTGCCATAACTTGAGAACGACTTTACCGATATTTCATTCAACTTATTTTTTTTTAAGTTTTCTAATACTTAGTAGAAGGTTCTTACGTAAAGAAAAATTAAGAAAATTGAGAAGAAAATTTGAAAATTTCAGAAAACTTACCAACGATTTTAACTTGACGAATGTAATGTTACGATAGACACCAAGACATAATTTTGTTACTTTTTGGAAATCACACTCATTGATTTTATATCTTCAATAATTTGAAAATGTGCGAGCGAGAGAGCTGCACACAGGCCCCTTAAACACCACCATTTCATGTAACCCTGTATACCATTTTAAAAATAAATTGACCTAATCTCAAACAAAGCAATAAAACAACTGTTCCAAATCCTGAAAAATACCCAAAAAGCCACATTACCGATAAATCCCAGGTAAATAATTACTTTTTCTTCTGTATCGGGTACAAGTACAACACAACCTCTAACTGGGACACAATTGGATTCGTCCCTTGAATACTTTATAAAGGGACTTACTTCGTAATGAATGAGGTAGGACAGCAATTAAATTCCAAATGATAATTTATTTAGTAAGTATTTCAAATGTCTTGAATATTTCTAAAACTCAAAGATATAATTACAACGAATCCACGTGCATTCGATCTTCAATCTAACTCCTTCTCAATATTTTGTTGTCTTCTATTTTTACCTTTGGAAAAGGATATACAAAAATCTGGAAAATAGTATATTTGCGTAATAACAAGCAAAGTGCTGTGATAAATTTGCTATGTTATTCTAAAGATAAATCTAGGAATACCTAATAAGATCAATCAGTGATTTTATTATCATGAATTGTGCGTTATACGAACGCAACCCGCATTCATGTTGATTCTGATTATTTTTCGTGCAAGTGTATTTACTTATAAATTAAACAAACTACATGATAACTGATACTAAATACGTAAATTTCTTAGCCTATTATACAATTTTTTTTATTAAAAAACAGTATAGAATAGATTACGGTAGTATAGAATAGATTACGGTACACATCGAACGCTTGTATTTCGTTTCTCACAAATAAAAACATATTTTCACGCTACTCAAAAAATAATGTCATAAGAATAATAAGCAAACGAATATCATAGATAACAACTAAAATATTCATACACTACGCATAACGAGGTACTGACAGTGGGGACTGTAGGCGCAAGTGTTATGATACCTAATTGCCTACATGCGTAATGCTCCCTGGGGAAATCACTGCAAACTTTATAAAGTACGCGTACTTTACTCAGGCCAATAAAACTGTTACAATGCCAAATTCTCTGCTGCTAGATAATAAGATCTAGGGCAGGCTTTTTAAGACCAAGTTTAAGGCTTTAAACCAAACCTAATGAGCCTAAACTTCGAGATGTTATGTTGATAAAGACTGAGCTTCTGAGCTTGGGTACCAGCCCAAAAGCTCCTAACTCCCTTGCTTAAATTGTGAAAATTAAATCTCAAAAAAATTACGCAGAATTTTCAGAATAGTTTTACTGTGCACTGTAGGTAATAATTATAAACTGCTTGTCCATTAAAAGGCTGTAAAAGCGTAAATATTCAACAGGCATCGGAAGGTCGAGGCGTAAAGTTTTAATACGTTAATCCCGCGCCCAGCTGGGCGGGCTGAATCGACAAAATATCGATTGTGGCTTGTTGTGATTGTAAAAATTGTGCTAAGAACTAATTAAAAGTTTTATAACGTCATCCGCAACTTTGTTTCCGCTTTTTTTTCCTGGAGGAGGTAATTTTTGCAATTAAAGGTTTATAAAAAATGTGACCAACTAGGTAAAATTATCGTTTACATGTAAATAGACAACTTGAAATGTCTTTCAGGATAATAAATCAAAAACCATTTTCTTTTATCGATTATCAAAAAGCCACTAAACTCGATCTAAGTTTTTGTTAACTCTGACATCTGCAATAACATTGTAAAAGGCTGAATAAAAGCATTATCTTCTCACTGTAGTATACCTGCTACAATCTTCGGATCATAAACCTAGCAAAAGTGATCAGAAATCACGGTAAGCCTACACTGTCTGACTGTCTATTCTACCTTTTGACGGCTATATCTTGAAAAAGCTTTTGAATCGGAATAAACAGCCTGGCCACAGAATAAGTAATAATGCGGTGGATTACCTAAGAAATTATACTAAACTAAAAAAGTTTAATCACGAAGGCATAATCTTACTTGAAGGTTTAATCTTGGGGATTTTTATTTTCTGTCTTTGCTCTTTTGTAAAAACGGTGATACGTACAAGCGTCAAACTTGGCATGACCATAGTACACGCTCTAAAGTAAAACAACATAATATTGCATTATGTTTTGGTATTTTGTAGTGGTACATTACCCTCAGTGCACGAGCCCGACCCGCACTTGGCCAGTTTGTTACAATCTACTGAAGTTGATAGAGCTAAAAACACAGTGGATTCTTTAGTAATCTAGAGAACTAAACTATTTTTGATCTATCGAACTTCGGGTATAATCGTTTTTTTGTGTAATCTAGAGAAGAAACGTTTTTTCAAGGCGCAACAAAAAACTTAAAGAAAGAAAGAAAAGAAAGAAAGAAAATAAATTTTATTCGACACCATTACAAAAAAAGCAAAAAAGCATGTTTATAGAATATGCTTTCAGTTATTCTTGCATGCTCTATCCTAACTCTCACACCTATAGTTACGATGCGTTATACCATGCGTTTCCGCCTATCAAAATATGAGTTCCGCACACAAATTGTTATTTACACCCAACGATTTCATACCAGACCCTTCACTCTATATTATGAATAAGTAATACCTATTCTATAGAGGCACGTTCACGCTAACTATAGATATTGTATGTCAAGGGTCTCTTCTCTTCAGCCACTTTCAACTTACGGCCCGCAAAGCTTTTGCTTTACTTTTATGTAAGTACATTACAATACAAAATTTATTATTTACAAATGTCTTATTAAATTAATTGTAATACATAGGTCATTACATATTTACATGTACTTATGTATGTACTAGTGCAAGTGTATTGGTACCCAAACTAACTTTACAACCTTAAAAACTAGGGTGCTGTTAATAGAGCCTTTAAGAGTCGGCAACGTATTTGTGGTGTTAAAGGTATCCATAGGCGACCGGCGATCACTTACTACCAGGCGGCCGGTTAGCTTATTTGCCACCTATGGCATAAAAAACTGGGCAATAGAAAAAACATTGTATCGTTCATCTAACTAAAACATTGAACACTGGTCTGCACAAACTTGTAAATTAGTAACTTAAATATTATAATATAGAAAAAAAGAGAATATTATATTACAAAATCACCGTTAGTAATCCTGACTAAAGAGTAACTCTGACTCTGTCTGTTTGTTCGCTTTTCATGACTAAGCGGCCGATCCTAACTTTTTGCAGAAAGATAGTGTGCATCATGAGGAGGGACATGAGATAAGTTTCCTTTTTTTTATCACTTATGTGTCCGCGGTTTCACAGAAATGCAGTAAAACATATAAATCATCACGGGATTCAGCTTGTTCTAGCCGGATAGCTCTAAAAAAAAAAGAATTTTTGCGAGCGAGGGTGCAGCAAAACTACAATATTTAATTCTTCCACGAACATGGCAACTGACTTCTAGTGTTTAGACCATTGTAGAAATACTTTATTGTACATTCAGATTCATGCCATTCGTCACACATTCCATTTGTTTCCGTAACATTATTTTAACTTTAAATAAATATTATTATACCTTAGCACCATCAGGTCACAGCACACTGCTAGGCTTGTCATTTCCTTGTTTCCTTGTCGAATATAAAAAAAAAACTCGACAGAAATGCTACATGCAAGGTGCATATCTTCTCTGTGTGACCCGCAAGTGAAATACCTTGGCTATCACTGCTTTATTCGGTGATATTGCTCGTGAAATTGGGGGAGCGTGCGTTGATGACACATCATTCACATAATGTAGGCACTACTTGCTCTTGCAAACTATTTTATAGGTCGATTATTTACCTATTGAACTGTGAGGCTATGGCATAGCATATTTGTTCTTTTAAACCTCTTTAGCAGGATACACCAGTATTAAACATGCAAAGGCTTATTAGAATATTTAATCTTCAAGCACACAACGTGATAAACGTTAAAAGTGTTAATTATAATAAAATAATAGTAATACTATTATAGAAAAAACACATATCGCGTAATCTTTTCCTTCTTAGAACTCATAATAAAGCCATAAAACTCTACGTTTTCACATATTCGCCAGTAATATTAACCTCACGATTTGTTGACGTTACAATACGGTCTATTTAAATAACAGCCGCTATTAACGTGTCAACAGGGAATAAATATAACACTAACTAAATGTGACTCGAATCGTGGATGCAAGAAATTGTCGAATTCCGCGGGAATTGCGAACACAGATTATGTAGAATATGTAGATGTTTGAAGTAACTACTGACATACATTCACATAGACATGTGTAGTAGGTACTTACCGCTAATGGCGTTCACCGGCCAGAGCTATTTCTTTCGACATTTTTAACATGTTAAAAGAAATAAAAAACGGTTGGGAATTTTTTTAACAGAGGAAAAAAAGAAGGATGTTTTCTAGTGGGCACCATAATTAATAACATAATAACACAAACGTTTTCAAGTAAATATTTTGTTGATATAATTTGCCGAAAGAGAAATTTTTTTTTTAAAGTATACGTGATTTTTTTCGATCTAATTTTTTTTAAATATCAACACTATTTATTTTTTGTATTCTAAAGAATAACATATTATTAACCAAATATTATTGCTCAATCAGTATTTCTAGATTAGTGTTTCTCTAGCCGATGAGCGCGGCCGCAAAATTTTGGAATACCGAAACTATAAACCGTTTTGTTTTATTTTATCCTTCAACTTGACATGTCAACTGAAAATGTAAGGACATGTCCTCAACTAAAAATCGAAACTCGACCGGCGTTTTACTTTAACGTCTTCTAATAATGTTTGTTTACGTAGCCTAGATGACCAAGCTAGACTAAAACGAAACGCACTCTGGATTTCCAGAGAGGACCAGGGGGGTTAGACAAGACCCACTTTCTGTTAGCCTGCAAAATGACATTGACATTAGCTTGAGAGATTTTATCTCAAGCTAATGTACTTTTCATACAATTTCATCTTTCCGCAGGTTTAACGCTAACATAAAGTGGGTCTTGTCTAACCTCACAGGGGCCTTATACGCCCAACTCCTTACGCGGTCTCAAACTAACCAAACTATCCTGACCAGATTGGCGAGGTCTCGCTAGTGATGTAGGTAAAGTGAGAAAGGTCTATTTAAACTATCTAAACCAGGCCATGAGATAAGGAAAGCTGTGGATGATGATTATATAATAACCTGTAAACAAAACAAGAAAACGTTTCATTTAAACTTACATCTGGGAGCCGCAGGGGTGGCTGAACGTTCAACAAATGGAATTATAAGCCCCTCTTAACCACCCCACCTTCACTTAACTTAGCCGCAAACCGCAATACATCATCTAGAAACAAATGTGTTGTTGAAAACCTGGAATAGAAAAATACCAATAAATTATTGTTGTTTATTTTATTTTCAGAATAAAGTGTCTGTCTGACTGCTGTACAAAGGGACGCTTCTTCCTAATTGCCTAGTCTTCGGCTTTGATGGTGGTTTGTCGTGCGAGTTTAGCTCGTCATGCCACCTACGTCTGAATTGACCCAAAGGACGTTATGATTTATAAGGGTTCCGTAGTACTAGAAAAAAAACATTTTAAGTTCGTTCTGTCCTTGCGTCGAACCTTCAACTTCTGTAGTTATCAAGGTAACTTTGCACGATTACAGTTATAGTAGGTAGGTACCTAGATCTCAATATTAAATGTACTCAATAAAAATAAAAAACAATTTTGTATATTCAGTGTAGCTCTGTCATAACTATGTTTAATGGAGATATTTTCCGATGCGCCCCCTTTTGTGCGTTATCGGTGAAAAGAAGGTAAGGTTTAATACATACCTTTTTTATCAAGTGTGCCCTGACGAATTTGTGTAAGTTGACCTCCTACTAAATGGACCGATGACATCTTGAGAGTCGCGGGCATCCAGTGGATGCGGATGGCGAGTTATAGTTCAATGTGGAGATCAAAGGGGGAGGCCTATGTTCAGCAATGGACGTCATCTGGCTGATGATGATAATGATGATGATGACCTTTGCGAAATATGGCCCAATAAAGTGGCAAAAAGTTGGTGGTTGGTTAGTAACTTAACATGCTGATAGGTAGGTTCTTAACAACCCCTATTCAAAATCATTTCGATAAGTTTATGTTCACAACTTTTTCAGTCATAAGTAGTTATTAAACTGTTAATATTCAACTCTAAAACTCTAACTCTTTTTTAATATTCTATGTTCTGTTATTCTGTTATGTTAGTATGTTGTTTATATTATTTAGTCTATGTATATGTATATATTAGTATGTAATATTTATTTGTAGTCTATTGATTGTTTGTTGTTATTTGCATAGGTATTTACTTTCTATTTTTTATTTTTAGTTAAGGCCACACATTTTTTAATATAATTCCTTTCCGTGCACGGTTGCCTGGAAGAGATAAGGCGATAAGGCCGCCTGTTAAAAGCCTAGATAATATTTTTGTTGTAATGTTTATGTTATCCTTGTTTTGTGGTATTTTAATAAAGAGTTTTGTACTGTATTGTATTGTGTATTCAAGGCGCACTAGCTCAAAGGTCATTGAACTTTTCGTGAAATTATCTTAAAAATCATATTTATTTTAAAGTAGTTTTATTTTTGGCTACCATAAATAGTATATGTTATGTCGGGATGATACGTCTCTGATATTTAACTAAGTCCATATCAAGCTTCGTTCCTTCGAATTATTATATAACCACCAATATAAACATAAGATAACTTACCAAAAGACCACACAAACAAGGAAAACATACATTACAACGAAAATATTATGTAGGCTTTCTATATATTTTTTCTGATCTATGTTTATGACCACAATTATACTATTGAAGTTTTGGCTACAGAACCCTACCATTATGCGTGTCTCAATCTTGGCCCGTTATTATAACCTTCCTAAACTCGAAAAACCACCCGTTCTTTCATAACCTTTGGGAGTACAGCGCTTTGAACCAACATTAAAAGTAATTTACTATTAAAAAAAACCTGCCGATTAAAAACCGGACGTGGCACCGTCGTGGAGCCCGGAACTGGATCATCTGGACCGGAAGAACTCAGTATCTGTTCATTATTGAGCAGTCGATCGTGAACATTTTGCTTCAAAAACTATGGTTGCGACGTGCTTTGTAGACATAGTAGCTGCAGATCAGTAGAGTGCAATTGCAATTATAAAAACCATCACACTTAGGTCTGCGCCCCGGCGTTTTACTGGTGTGGGTTTTCACGTAGGTACAGTCGTACACTGTTTATTTTTCTAGGGTAAATATCGGTATTTAATAACTTTTAAACCAAACTGATCAGAATTATGGGCAATCAACTAATTTATTATTGTAATAGGCTACAAGCAGTTTAGGTATTTAGGATAAGTTAGCTTGTATTTTGTAGACACAGGCCCATTAAAAAAATGATACTTTCAAGCTACATTAGCAGAGTGTTTATTTTCGCCTGAAAACAACTCTTGCCGCCTTAGAATAACTACTCAGAGAAGGTAAGTTTCCAAACAACGCCTTCTCAAAACGTAAGCTACAAATTCGCTTTGTAGCTTACGTTTCGATTGGTATTTTAAACGATTTAAGCAAGAAAATTAATGGATTACCTGTGGAATGTCACACCATAACTCTTATGCTGATTTTCTGATTTGTTGTGGTACGATTTCACCGCGCAAATTGTCATAGTAAAATTTTTATATTTTTTTTGGTGTCATATTTGAATGGCTTAAGTTTTGCAAATGTACTTGGTTTCTTTGTGTAGTTATTCTAAGCTTGCCGCTCTTTCTATAAAAGTCATCTTATTTCAAAAGCGCTGGGGGCTTAGTCCCATATTTGGTAGTTTTCGAAAACTTTATTCGTTTACGTTTTGTTCCATACATTGCTGGGCTGAAAGGTATTCGAAAACTTTTTTCGTATTAGAGTGAAGCAATCTATATCGCCGATTTTAGTTCCTCCGCGTTTCCGCTGGAGGCGCTTTACTAAAATGTATGGAACAATACGTAAACGAAAAAAGTTTTCGACAACTATCAAATCTGGGACTAAGCCCCCAGAAAATGGACTTATTAATTCATAGACGCGTGACAGCGAGACCGAACACCAAACTTACTGTCTGAATAATAGATGCGATCAATTAGATGCCACCAGCGCCCAAGTTCGACATCCCAACACTCACCCTCGACTCAAACTTATGTAATTGCAATACCTTTCTGAGTTTCCACTATCGTTAGTCATTACACATTCGCGCGAGCTGTCGCGTTTACGTTCCAGGGTAGGTATAATCTTCAGGGTGTTCACAGACACCCATTAGAAATCTCATGAACGCTGTAAATTGCGGTGGATAGGAAGCATGTCAATAAAAAGCTGGGCGTCCTCAGTAAGGTTAGAGAGTATTTCACAGTTGCTTACTCTGTTTCAAGCTCAAGTATGGAATACTGCTGTCATCTTTGGAACAGTACAGCCAAATACCAGCTTGAAGCTCTTGAATCGGTAGACCGGCGCGGCGTGCTGCTTGATTTATAGACGATAAGAAGTCAGTGGCTAAGAAGCTTCTGTCTGGAACACCACCGTAAAGTAGCGAGTCTGTCAATTTTCTACAGGATTAATTTCGGTGAATGTGCATTGGAGCTACATGACCTTATCCTATACCATCCTCTTTCCTCTACCATCCTTATCCTATACATACAGGACAAGTAGGGTATCGACCCACTACCACCCATAACATTAAGGATTTTCCTTGAATACATACCAAATGTTTTGATTCTACGTTTCTATTCCATACGGCCAAAGATTGGAACAACCTGCCGGCATCAATATTTCCTTAGATATATAATCTGGGCTTTTTCAGAGTGAATAGGTATCTTCTAAGTCTGCGTGCTTCATATTCGACCACATCGTCGCTTAACAATAGGCGAGATAGTGGTCAAACGAGGACCTATTCACGAATTTAAAAAAGCCTAGCCTGCCTAACGTTTATACCTGCCAGAAAACATTTTTCTGCGTCCCGTAGTGAGCCCTTTGGAGCCCTTTTCTCGCTCAACTGTTTGGGACATAACAAAGTATGTAAACGGTCAAAATCCATGTAGTTCTTAGTTACTAGATGGAGTATCTGGATGCGACGAATCTCTTGAACTATAGTTGCAATGCTTTGAATCATTATAATACAATACATTATCTTCATTGTCAGCCCTGACACCACCACCACAACCCACTTCTGAGCATTGGGCTCCGTTTTTTTTATTTTTTTATTGTCTGATAGGCTTGTGTTTGATGTGGTCTACGATGAAGCACACCTTGCCTAAAAGAAACCGATTCACTCGAGACTTGAAGACACCCAGATAGTAACTAGGGAAAAACCCATTCTGAAAGCATAGCGTCTAACCCTTTTTTTGTCGTTAATATCCTGATGCCTTGATATTTTTTACAATTTATAAACGTTGTTTGCGATCCATGTTCACGTCAGATACATTAACTGCCTTTCTGATATCGTCGGACCACCTCATTCAATTTAGTGTCATGATGTTAAATTACCGACTAGTGTACTGCTGCAACTTTTGTGTTGTCGGCGCTTTTGCCTGAAATTAAATCAACGTCGGGGGTTCTGTGGACGTGAATAACATCAAGTGAGAGATGCATGAGACTGATAATATATTGCACACATAGCATCGATTTATGCTTATTATTACTATTATTTTTGCCTTTTTAAGTTGATGGCCTTGTTTTTAATTATATGAAAAACTAAATAGGTGTACTTTTCAACAATACCGAGTCAAAATTAGAAATTGCGAAAAAATATTTGCTGTATAGTACATACATTTTGACGAGAGTTAATGACCGTTTTCTATGGAACAGCTGATACTTTCTTGCGATTTCAGAGTTGGTCCGGCAGTAGGTAAAAGTTGTTCATAATGGGTACTAAGGAACCCTTTCGGCTTAGTACACTCTTACCGTGTAACCCAGTATTGAGTGGTTGGACGTTGAAATATTATTAATATAATCGTGTTTGATAATGTTTGAGAAACTACTTAGGTGAAATGAATACCCTAAAAATTGTCAAAAATGTCGAGCGACGCGTTACGCACCAGTTCTGAGCAGTACGATGCTAGACGAACATTAAATTATCTCGAGATTTTGTTGTTGATTAGATTGCACACCATGACACATTTAACTACGTGAAATGCAACGTACTCAAACGACGCAAAATGACAAATGCAAAAAAATTCAACTATGTTTCATTTCGCGTAATTGATTGATTGATTGATTAACTCTTTATTGTTCACACCATAAAAGATACAGAGAAATGAATGAATTGTTTTGAATTTGAATTGTTATTATGCCTAAAAAAAAAGTTGTATGGATGTTTATCAAATGTTTACGAATTCTATACAACGTACTTAATCTACAACGTATTCTTTTTAAACCATTGATACAGTAGCTAAAATAAAACACTGAAACTCTGTATCCATAGGATAATCAGACGAACAAAATAAGGAAAACCTTTAGAAACTGTATGGAAGAATACGGTATTATCAATAATCCAATGATCGTATTTTATTTAACCGTAAATAAGGCGAAGCGCCGTATTTTACCCCGACCCATGCGAATTGCCTCCCGAAGGCAATAAATATTAATCAATACTTAGAAATAAAAGTGTTGAGAGGGATTTATTTACGCACTAGGTATTTAATGTATAGACACGGAATTCACATTACAAGTCCAACGATAAACTCTCATTGTGTGAGATTTTTCTCATCATCATCGAAATCACCCACCTTACTGGACATAGACCTCTCTCAGCATTAATGTTCCAGCCGTAGTACAGAAGTCATATGTGCATCTGAAATGTCTGCTATAACACGCCACTTTCGTCTGTCTTTTGAAACTGGACAAGTGCCGAAATCGTGTAACCTGCAAACGTGTCGTGCCCAAAAAAGGTTGTCGTGCCGACCCTGGCAACTAAAGGCATCGAGATACAATACCTATAGAGTGACAATCTCTAAGTAAAAACAATAGAAAATCCTCCGAGCGTCGTTGTACATACCTAGACATCAATTATTTATTATTTATAGTCTAGTTTATTATCGTCGCACCAAATTGAATTAAATGTGGCATTCCGCATTTACTCTAATTTAGACGTTATGCCGCTTGCATAGTGCTCAACGACGCTTGTCCGCTATGACATCGCGCGGCGTTGTAGGTGGTTGATCTAGATCGCGGTTGCCTTACAACTAATCAAAAATTCGGCGCCATGCGTAAGCGTACTCCGAGTTTTGGTTCGGAATTTTTCGCACTTTTGTGACTCTAGGTAGGTATTGTATCTCGATGACTACAGGCCAATCTTGGTCACGTCCATACTCTGGTTGACCAATGACTAAGGAACTTGTCCTCAACAATAGGCTCCTGACATACCTACCTGGAAGTAAAAGATCTCCTCAGAGACCGGCAATACGGATTCCGCTAAAATCGGTCTACTGGGGATCTTCTTGCGTACGCCACTCACATCTGGAGTTAAGTCATCAGAAACATGTCACTCGCCGTTTCCCTCGACATCTCGAAGGCTTTTGACAGTGTTTGGCACAGAGAAGAGAAAAAAAACTCTTTTCTGTGGAGTTTTCTAATAAGCATTTTATTGGGATTTCATGGATTAGACCACGATTAGACGCATGAATATCGGACTTCGAGCACAGAAGACATAATAGACACTTCGGGATGGCTCAAATTTTCGTTAGGACGGCGGAGGTGATAATAAAAACTCGTGATAATAAACTTTTTACATTTATATCCTTCGCCTTCCTATAAAATATCAACACGAGAGCTGCTTGAAACTATTTGCATTGTTATTCTAAAGATAATACCCAACAAATTATTTAAAATTTACATTCAGTGACTTTTATGTTCAAATATGTTGAAAATGTGCGAAGGAGATAGCTCTGGCCGTTGATTGCAGCCTTAAATTAACGTATCATTTAGTAGCGATATCTCAGTGGTTGGCACGATGGACTTTCTCGATTTCAATGGAAATCCCAATACAGTAGTCTCACTAATCCAGCACTACAATACTCCGGCAGATTCTTGTAGTGCTAACAAACGGTTCTGTCGTCACATATTACAGGTAGAGGAAGACATTCTTGTTGAGTGTGCAATATTCTCGTTACTGTAACAAGATTTTTATTCCATGAGTGAGAGGCCTTCTTACGATGCGTCTTCCGGTTCGTGTTCACTCAAGAACCTTTCTTCTCCATCAGTTATCGGTTCTACCCGCGGTTCGGCCTGTCAATTACCACTTCAATTTGCAAAACTTAAAACAAGTTTTTTAAAATAAAATCTATGAATTCAGAAAAAAGTTGTTTTCAAGCTATTACTCCAGTAAACAAAAAGAATGGCGTTTAAGAAATGAGTCTCAGTGAGTGGCACTCTTGGCTTTATGAATAAAACATGTGGCCGACGAGAGGCTATCTGTCTCGTGGTAAGAGCACCTATAGGTAAGTAGGTTCTTTTATCTGGTTTGTGCTTAGAGCCATTGTGCTTTTTAATTGTTAGGTTACATGACTTGCTTTTTTAAAACTCAAAAAACAGTAACCTTCATATACGCTTCAAGGTTGACTTCCGTGCATCGTGGCCGCTCGCATTGCAGCCACGCGCGTCTGACGCACGCGTCCAACTCGCGCGGCTGACGCAACAATACTTCCCACTTTGAAAATGTATGGCGCCGCTTCCAAGTCTGCATTAGGCATTACGCCTAGGACGCATTACGACGCGTGCGGCCGACGACTGACGTAGCCATACATTTTTAAAACGCATCAGCCGCGAGCGTTAGACGAGCGCGGCCGAAGCGACAAGTCTTCACACCATGAAAATGTATGGCGCCGCTTCCGAGGTCTGCGTCTGCGAGATCTAGAGCGCGCCAGGATAAGGACTTAGGCTAATTCAACTGTATCTGGATCGAGATAACCTACCTTTTAACTGACTTCAAAAAAGGACGGGTTCTCAATTCGGTAGTTTTTCCCCCGAAATTGCATATTTCGCTAACTTCAGGAGAACTATTGCTAAACGCCTAGCCTGTGGATCATAAAAAAAAAACTACCTCTACGATGTAAATATTGCCTTTATACCAACTTTTAACCAACTTTTAATGCCAATGCCCTGGCTATTGATTCATGACATACACATGTTTTATGACTTTAAAGTCAATGATTTTGTTTGTCCAGGATCTCACTAGTGTTGATTTTTAGCTAATAAACTTAGGTGTAATTAATATTTAGCACGTAGGGCACCAAAACTCACGCGAAAAAAAAAACCATACCATACCAACAACCATTTCCATCATCCATCAGTGGGTACATTTTTGAGCCTTTTGGGGTCGAAACAATGGGCCCAAGGGGATCGGGAATCATTTTTTTCACGTCTGTTTGATGCAACTTGTGACAAAAATGCACGCCTCTATTTTGCTCAAAAGTTGAGCATTGCGTGTTAATGGGGTCATCATTTTGGGAACAATTCCAACTGGTAGCGGATTAATAGATTAGTTTATTAGTTAGTTACCTAATCTAAAATCTAAAAATGGATTTTGATAGGTACACGAAATAAAATTATTATGAGTCCTAAAACAGAACTTACTCCTATTTCCTGGGGGGGTTCCGTATCTGGGCGCGATAAGGTTCACGTTCGCGTGATTTTCCAACTGAGCGGATTAGGTGCCGCAATTAACTGTTGTCCGTAAGGCCCCTGAAGTAACCTCGTGCTTTAGTTTGCATGTTAAAAACTAGACCTAGGTTAATTAATTCGAAAAATAATTTCAGTTCATATTTTACACCAAGTAATAACAGTATGGCGTGCAAGTTTCCGCCGTACATCGTTCATTTCATTAGCAAAGCAATTTCCTGTACCAGTGTATGCTAGTGTTACAAACAAAATAACTAATGTGTTTAAAAAGAAAGTGACTAAAGCAAGAAAATACTAGCTAGAGAAAAGTTAACATCTTAAAGTAAAGGTTTCTAACTCGTAAATGGCTGTTCTTACTATGAATAATGTGAAATAGAAATTGTCTGTTCTTTGACTGCACTCATGCAAAAGTAATAAATTGTGGTTCAAGAACGAAGAGGGTAAAACGGCAGACCAGAATGCGAGCTGAGGTTTAACTCCACGGA
This sequence comes from Agriopis aurantiaria, assembly GCA_914767915.1. Lineage (NCBI taxonomy): Eukaryota > Metazoa > Arthropoda > Insecta > Lepidoptera > Geometridae > Agriopis > Agriopis aurantiaria. The sequence continues at coordinate 13,027,821 of OU611989.1, read as the reverse complement.
CTTTGGGAACACTCTGATCAAGTTTTGTGGTTTACGATGGATTTTCAACTTGGTAACAAAATATATGTAAAACTGATGGCATGGACGTGACTATATCGGACGGCCAGGGCGGGCACGAAAAGACGACACCGTTTCATGGGTGATATTAGGAAAACCTGAACTAAGCGCTTTGATTGCACTTTTATTGCGCGAAACGCTAGGCAATAGAATGCACTGCCTGAATGGGCGATGCTCGGTAGTTACAATCTGGGTGATTTTAACTTACGAGTGAATCGCTTGCTTAGCGGGAAGATAAGCGCATCGACCACATTAAGGTGGCGGTCAAGCGCAAGCTTTTATATATAAACCAGCCACGTGGGAGTCAGGCTCGCGCAACGAGGGTTCCGTAAAACCACAAAATACAGAAAGTACTACAAAAAGACAACATCATGCCAAGGTGGTCACTCATCCAAGTACGACCACGCCCGACGTTGCTTAACTTGGTGCTGAATATAATTTTGTCACTGACTTGCACTGACTTATAAAATAAAATAAATATTGCGGACATTTTTGCACACACGGTCATCTGACCCCAAACTAAGCAAAGCTTGTGATATGGCTGCCAGAGACTGATATACATACATATATAGTTTTAAATACTTAAATACATACTTAAATAGGTATTAACAACCAGATATAGAACAAACACAAATTTTCATCACACAAATGTTTGTCCTACGTGGGAATCGAACCCACGCCCTCAGGCTCAGAAGGTAGGTTCACTACCAACTGGACCAACGGGTTATCTAGACTTGCACACGATTATTTATTATTTGTTGTTTTACTTTAGAGTGTGTACTATATATACACATATATATATAATCTAATCTAATAAATATAATCATGCCAAGTTTGACGCTTGTACGTATTACCGTTTTTACATTAGAGCAAATACGAAAATGCATTAAAAATAAATTTGTTTTATGGACAATGTGCTTATATTTCATTTTTAATTTGTTTTTTTTTAAACTTTATTTTTCTTATTAATCCGCCGTAACAAATTCTGTGAAAACTTCAACAGGCTATCCATTACGATTCGAAAGATAAGGTAGGACAGACAGACAGACACCGTAGGCTTAGTAAGAGGATCCCGTTTTTATCCTTTGGGTACTACGGAAGCCTAAATGAGGTAGGTTGCGAGATATAAACGTAGGTAGGTAGATAATAAAACTGCAGATTCAAAACATTGTTAATAAAACCGCACTATTATTGTGCTGATTTTGAAATAAACAACCATTCACAAAAATCAATCATATTACCAGTACAACTAATTTCACAAAATGTGCGACTGTGATTGACGATGGTGCTGCCCGCCTATGCCACTGCATTTTGTTGCCATTTTTGACGCGTCTGCGTTGAATCTCTAGTTGTAAATGTTTTTGTAGAGAACAATGAGATCAACCAAAAGTACTACCAAGTAAAACACTTAAATGTTGAAATGTTACAGAAGAATAAACAGGGCCTTCTTGGGATGCCCAAAGCTTTGCCTACTCTATCTCCTGACCTTTGATTTAGAAACATTTGTACGCAATTTGTACGTATTTATACGTTACTATTAACGCCCCCTACACGTAAAGGAAGTCTCTAGATAGTTTTGGTGTTGTTTGTATACGCGATTCGTCGAAACACCCTGAATATCCTAACAAGCACAGCAATGCATAACTATGGGTCCCGAAACCATCCTGTTATAGTTACAGTATATTTTAATACGCAGTAAGGATACGAGTCATTATTGAGTTGACTTGTTGAAAGTCACTGACATAGCCCACCGGATCGGCAAGTTGAAGTGGCAGTGGGCAGGGCACATATCACGTAGAATAGATGGCTGATGGAGCCGAAAGGTTCTGGAATGGAGACCACGGACCGGTAAGCGCAGCGTAGGACGTCCACCCACAAGATGAACAGACGATCTAAAAGAGACTGCAAGGAAACGCTGGATGCAGGTCGCTCCCAACCGGCTCTTTTGGAGATCGATGGGGGAGGCCTATATCCAGCAGTGGATATCCTATGGCTGAAATTATGATGATGATCAAGTTGACTGCCGGTGGCGATGCTACCAACGTAATAGTGTAATTAAAAATGTAGGCAAATAAAATATTGAGACACATTAACTTCATATATTACGTTGTAGGGACAGGGCCATGTGAGCTCAAATACATTGCTCACCAATGTTAATTTAGTAGCCCGTCGAGTTCGTTACGGTGCAGACGTCATATTTCAGAGCTATACGAAGTATTTAGTAGAGATTTCGACAGATGGTGAACTAAAGAGACTTTTTTTGAGAGCTTTGATGAGATGTATCAGAGATTGCTCTGCAGCTATAGGTGAAGTGAAGTGATGACCTGCAGCAACTAAACACAGAAGGCCAAGAGGCGTACGTTCAACGATGGATGAGTAAATTCTTCATCTTAGATTCTTTACTGATACTAGAATGTAGTGGGAACTTGTTCACGTCACAACGTCGTTGTCTTGAAAGCAATGAATAAAACATGAATGGGCATCATCCACACATTCACCTCACACATACGAAGAACTTCAAGAGAGAACCCCTTCCACTCTCAAAATGTGTTCCCACGGGGTTCTTGTTAAATTGGCGGTATGAATCACAATAGGTAAGAATTGGTAGTAAAATGTTTCGGAGCTAATAGATCGTGTTTGGGTTTAGTTTGCGAATAAACTAACAGGGAGCTGTTTTGCAGTTTCTCCATATTGACTTCGCTCTGCTTGTTTTGTCTAAGCAATGCGTAAGGTTGATTTTTAAGTGAATAAAGAAGCGAGCACTTCGCTTGCCTGACGATAAGCGCCACGTGAATGGTGGCTTTACAATTGCTATGAACAACCATAACAATCGGTATCACCAGGTTCACCGTTGACTTGTATATTACTTTGTAAGGACATGCCCAATGAAACTTCATCAATGGTGTCAACGAGTCTATTTGACATCAATGTGATCTCACTCGCACACCGATTGTGGTAGTGAGTAGTGAGTGACTAGGACTGAGATCCCAGATCTATGCTATAATGTTTATTCTACTCCATATCAACAGCTAAACATTTAACTATGTCCTTTCTTAGTACGACGTAGATAGGTAGTCAGTTGAATGAAGTCCGATATCCGTTGAAGAGCTAACGAGCGAAACCATCAATTCACAAGCTGTGCATTGCATCTCTTGCCTAGAATAAAAGGCAGAAGCGCCCGTCACAATGTCACTGTATTCATGCTGCCTTCAGTGACAGTCACCAACTGATTCGCAACTCTCACAATAAACTTACAGAGGACGCGGGGAGAGATTAAAAATCGAGCGACTACAGACACAATGAAAATGTTTTTTCGCAGGCCCCTTTTAGGTGCGCGCTTTGTTTGTGAAACGAAGTTCGCTGTTTTTCCCTCTATACGCTTCATCGCGATTCTCTCTTGGGGGAAAATATGCCGTAATGAATACCCTGCTCTGATTTCACTCCCGGGGCGCTGCCGCCGGTAGGGTTGCATGCAACGCGAGCTGCATAGCATACTGTTATTTTGGTCAAAAAGCGATATGCACGTCTAAATTTCGCGATGTTCCAAACTTTAACCTTTAATCAATTTAGTTAAGATGCCTTCGACGGTCTGATCCTGGGTAATCCCCTTACCTTAGCCCTTAGCTATACCCATATCAGAGGCCTTCGAGCGGTCCTAAAGCTTTGACATCAGGGCTGGTCTCTCTGTCTGACCAATGTACTTACCCCTTAGGTACCTTTGTATAGATATCGCAAAAATTATGAAATAAAAATTTGGACGTGTGTATAAAGAATGTTACGAAAAATGAGAGCGAAATAAGGACACACTGATTCTCGACATATTCAGGGCGTAAAAAGGACAGTTTCGCTAGAATTGCTATTGCTACCAAACTCTAAGTACTTTCACAGATTGTTATAGAAACAAATTACTTGAGTCACTGACTCGTTTGGCTGTATATCGCGGGTAGAACCCACCGGAGACGTGAACTCCTAAATTAAATCATAATGAAATAATAACCATGTGACACGAATGTCAGGCAATAAATTAAGTTTGCTCGTAAGCTCCTGTGGGATTATTTATAGATGTGGCCTAAACTTGAACTTCCTCAGCTAAATAATTTATAGGTAATTTAACACTAGCGTTCTCAAATTGTTGAAGAGGTTTCAACCTCGCACGCGGAGTTTACAACTCGCGTGTCGGGAGTTACCGTGTTACCCAGTTAATTGATGAAAATTGTGTGACATTACGGTACTGTGAACTAATTAACTCTTTATTAGAATTTGCTTGATAAAAAAAAAACAATTTCATATGAACTAAAAACGACTTGAAAATAAATAAACACAAAAAAGTCCCGTGGTGGAAGGCAAAATGGCCAGTAAATGGTTTATTAGTTAGTAAATAGTTTATTAGTGTATGGCTAGCCTATACAATTACGAACTTACTTCATCATCATAATCATCAGCCAGAAAACGTCAGCTGCTGATCATAGGCCTCGCCCTTAGAACTTCACACTGAACGACATTATGCCTTCTGCATCCACAGGATGCCCACGACTCACGATGTAGTCGGTCCATTTAGTGAGAGGCCTACCTACGCTGCGCCTTCCGTCTTCGTGGTTTCCAGTCAACAACCTTTTTTCCCATCGGATTTTTCTTCGAACTTACTCATTGTCATATTTACTACCCAGAAGAATGGCACTGTCTCTATATATTGCCTCCTACGAGAATTGAGTGTACTAAACCGAAAGGGGTCCATCGTACTCATAATTACAACTTTTAGAATAGGACTTTACTTACCCTTCACAAAAGTCGTGTAAGGTGTAATCGTCATTAAATTAAATATATGACTTTATACAAAATCTAAGGTCTCTTAGTTAAGCTTGTTTTAGTATCTAAAAAAGTAGTGCCCTGTTCCACTTTAATCCACCAACAAATCCATTGATGGATTAGATTCTACTTTCCTGCTGTAATCCATTTTCCGGATGGATAAGATTCCACTGTCTTTTATATTCCACTCTGATCCTTTTGGATTCATCGAAGTCCATGGTTATATAGGACATTCTCTTTATGTAATAGAAAATGAACATGATGAAAGCTCAAAAGTTTTCCAAATGAAGGTTCATTTTCCTAATTAACAAACAAAACCGCTAATTCGAATATCAGTCAAACGGCAAACTATCACTAGGTATAATCGGATTTGACAGAATGATAAACTTCGACCGCTAATAAAGCGGGTCAGATTAAAATCTGTGGTTTCTGTACCTCATTGTCATCAATCTAGTGGTAAATTAAACCTTTGTTTAGTTTTGTGGGACTATAATTTTGTCTATTTTGTTGTTTTCGTGATAAGTATTTACAATACAGTATAATTTTGTGAATACTAAAGTAGCACTTCATTGACACAAGAAAAAGAAACATTCCATAAAAAAAAATGGTACAAAAGACGGTCTCATCAATAAAAGCGATATCTTCTAGGTAACCTTTAGATGAGCGAATGAAGACTGGGAAATGTCTTCTTTTCTAGAAATCTTCATTTCTAAATAGAAAAGTCATGTAACTTTTTTTAAATGTTATACTTAACATCTAGATAAAAAAAAAAGATAAAGGTTGCCTGGTAAAAATAGCTTTAGGTGATAAGGCCCATTATACTGCCGTATATTATTATTCATTAGGCGGGATTCGAGTATGCGCTATCGGCAATATAATTATATAATAGTACATCCGAGCGCTGTCCAAAATCCATATACCTATTTCAAGATTTTCCAAAAAAGACATGTGATAAAAATTGTGTCTTGGGACATAAATGGCTGCAAGTTTTGGAGCTTTTTTGTAACAAAAAGTCACAAAATGAAATAATAAATCCCACGCCCAGCGCAGCGTACGTTTTTTCATATAAGTCAAAAATTGGATTAAATTAAAAGCCAGACAAACTCTGGACGGAAGGCCAAAAGTCCGGAAAAATCGGGACGCATGGCAAACCTAGCCTAGTCGCGACACTTGTCATGCGCTTGGATATCACACGTCACTGATATTTGTTTAATTTGATTATTTATTTAAAAATAATAATAAAAAAACAACATAGTCGAATTTATAACCTCCTCCTTTTCGAAGTCGGTTAAAAACAGACGTGACTGATTTGGTTGACGGACCGCCGCCGTCCAACGGGACAGAAAGAGAAAATTTTCTCTTTCTCGGCGGTCCGGCGTACCAAATCTACACGTCTGTTAGGATGTACGAAGCTCCATTCAAGCGCACTGTGAGAGTTATAGTAATAAACGATAATCGGCGACGATCCTAGAGTCGTTAAATGTTCGATATTTTGGTCGCCTCATGTAAAAACATCGCCGCTTTGTGAACTTACAAATTCTGACTAGTTCAACAAGTATCACAATTTTCTTACTTTCTCAATGTTTTTTGTACCGTTATCATTTCTGTGTTAGTTAGTATCTAGGAGGTGGTAAATATATCAGTTTAATACGACGCCAAGGGACATTTTATTGCTTTGAAAATTGCCAATTTAGTGACGCAGTGTCGTATTACACTCATGGCACCGAGACGGCATCGAGTGGCGAATATGACACGTATAACGAGGTCTGATAAGCATCAGCCATTCTGTTTGCAGAAGCTTCAGCGCTTTTTTACGATTATTATACAACAACATAGATAGATGTTTCGTGAAGTATTTTGCCACTCCAATTGTACTCTCCGTGGTCCCATTCGGGTCGTACAGAGTGCAGGCAGTGCAGGGCTTAGAGCACGGGCCAAGAGGTCATAAAAATCACTGAAAAAAAATCGATGAAAGTTTCCAAGTGTTTTATTCATATTCATTTATTTGATAAAGCCAATTTACTAGTAAATAATAAGTATAATAATAAATTACCTGTAGTATAGTACCAAATTACAATTAAAATTAAATAAAGTGGTATAGTATAGTATAAAATAGTATAGTAAACCACTTTATTTCCTTTCCTTCAAATTAGTTGTACCCCGTCACAGTACCCCGTACCCGAATCTAACCCACAGACCTATATCTAAGTAGACTTCACAAGCGGTCCAAACTGTACACAGACCTATATAGTTCTGTGAAACTGTATGAAAACTAAGCGAAAAGCGATAAGCACCATAAGAGTCCAGTATAATGACGCATTCCGGGCTCTTATGAAGCTACCGCGCTACTGCAGTGCGTCGAGTATGTTCGCTGAGGCAGGGGTTCCTGACTTCTTCGCCGTAATCAGAACCAGGGTGGCTTCATTCTGGCAACGCCTGCGTCGTTCCGCTAACAAGATACTTGAGGCTGTCTCTGACGATTTAAGGAGCCCAATGTTTAAGCATTGGGTCTCGGTGCACATGGATGCCAACAAAAAATTACCCAGCACTATTGTGCTTCTTAGATTTTAGATTTACACTTAGGTATAAGTAGACGAGCGCCTCTTTACAGCGTGGTATCATTTTATTTTTATGTGTACTCTTAGTTTATATTTTATGGGTCATTTACGTGCCTGAAATAAATGATTTCATTTATTTTATTTATTTATTATTTATTAAGCATGTAAAAAAATTCGTACCTAATAGTACTTACCTGTGAAAATAAATGTCTTTATTCTGTTGGCCAACTCTATTTGTGGTATTCTTACAACTCAGTATTGCACAATTACCCATTTTCGTTTCAAACTGACACGTGTTGTCGCTGCACCTATTGAGCAGAATGATTTTAGCCGAACTCAATTACGACTATTTGTCATAATTATATTGGAAATAGGTCGACTTGTGGCGTGTACTTAGATATAGGTCTGTGCCCGTACATACCCCGTACGCTGACAAAATTCAGGTGGCTAAGAATTTTTATTCTACCACTAGCTACTTCCCGCGGTTTCACCCGCATAGTTCTAAGGAAAAATATTAGAACTCCTGTAAGCAGAACAGCAATATTTGCGGTATACCTACGCTATATTAGTGCCTCATCTCAATGATTATTGCCGACTGATATGGATAAGTATTAGTGATTATAGCTATCCCACGGGAATTATTCGTACATTTCGGGATAAAATTAAAGTAAATGCTAATTCAGGGTACCAATAAACTATTTCCACACCAAAGTCCATTCAAATCTGTTAAGTTATTACGAAGCTAAGACATTATAGTTATCCTACAGGAACTGTACACCAGGATCAGATGACGGAGTTTCCTCACAAAACAAAATCGCCCCACAAACGACTTAAAAAGCCGAAACACTACCGTTTATAGCTATTATCAGAAGAATATCACAATTTTTTCCTTATTTTTGGTGAAAAACTGGTCTATTCCACTTTAATCACCTGGGTGATAATAGGCGACTCCATAAACTGACCCTGTTCTTCGGTTTAGAATATTTCGAAAAATCCTGAAACATGCGTTTGTTTATTTTATCCTAGGAGTATACATTCCAAATTTCAACTGCCTAGCGTGAACGGTGTCGGCAAAATAAAGATTCTTTTTTGAAACTTTGACCCTCTTTTTGAACTCCTTGGGGTGCGAATTTTCCAAAGTCCTTTCTTAGTGTATACTTTTTAGTTACACTCTTATGGATACACCCAAATGTCATGTCTCTAGGACCAGCAGTTTAGACTGTGGCTTGATATGTCAGTCAGTCAGTCAGAACTTTGAATTTTATATATGTATTATGTATTACACAGATCTACTACCTATAGATTTTCAATGAGCGTGGCTAGCTCAGTGCCTCTCGCTTCAACAAGGTGTGTTGCCACATTAAAATGATTTGCTATAAGTTAGGGTAATTTACCTACTATGATGGGTAGTGAATCTTCAATGAGTACTTTGGAAACAATACTACCTTTTAAATATTTATATTTTATACACTATCTGCTGCAACCCGCGGAGCTACCTGCAATGTTCTGGGAAGTAAAGTACGCTGTCTGTCCTCATGACAAACCCTATTGTCCTGACAAAATTTGACTTAGCCCATGATCTAAGAAAACAAGGTCTAGCAATTTGAGAGTGGTCCCGCAATGACGTCACTGTCCAGTTGCCACTTTATTCAATCAGCTGTTACGTGGTGTATCGTCATCTCTCTCGAACCTGTTGTAAATTGACATCATGACATCATTGCGGGACGCCCACGTAAACATTTTTTCTCGGATTGCTATACCTGGCGGAGTATATTATTATACCATGACTTAGCCATTTCCTCGTAAAAACAGACAGAAAGTTACTTGCGTTTTTATTATAATTATTTGTTAGGATTAGAATATAGTACTAGAAAAAAGGTTGAAAAGTAACCATAGCATGATTTTTTATAATTAATAAAATATAATAAAAAAGTCAGAGTTAAAACGGAACGGGGGTCCCTCATGCAACAAACGTTAAACGTATTTTTGGATTTGTTCTAGTGTAAAAACGGCAATCCGTACAAGCGTCAAATTTAGCGGATTATAGTGAACATAAGTAAAACAACAAATAATAAACACTGGCCAAGTGCGAGTCAGTGACAAATTTCTGTTTACCACTAAGCTAAGCAACGTCGGGCGCGGTCGGTACTTGGATGGGTGACAGCCTGGGCGTGATGTTGTCTTTTTGCACAACTTTTTGTATTTTGTGATTGTAAAGAACTCTCAGCGCGCGAGCCCGACTCGCGCTTGGTCAGTTTAGTTTTTTCATGAATGGAATTATGTGTAACATTCCAAATAATTAGATAAATAGACTCTTTAATGTTTACAGTACAAATTTCACGAACAGCGCGTAGCTTTTTGAATCGGTTCGCCGAAATCGCCTTTTGCTTTTCCAGCTTCATAACTGTGGCCTCATTAATATATATTTAATATTAACATATATTTAATATTAACATTCACCATATTCATATGGGCATAAAAGGGTCGGTATTTTGCACTTCTTGCAATGTGCCAGCTTTTTTCAGCAATGTGACAGGATCAGTTGGAAACCTGCAGAACGAATAATTTATGTTAGTTGCGGTGGGTAATTTCTTTCATAAACTGGCAACATTCATAATTTATTTTCTAAGTGAATAATTTGATAAAATTCATAGAATTAGACCACAAATCGACCTAAAAACTGACTAATTATGAATAAAATATTTGCGAATTGATATCCTGAATTTATTTAGGTGATCGTTACAAGTTTTATATGTTTACTTACGTGTGAAATGATATTTCATCGTATTTTCGCTCACTGCGCTTCTTGCAGCCCAAAATGCTACTACCAACCATTGTAAAATATCTTTTACAATTATTTCTCAGAGGAAACACGCATTTATCACATTAAATCACCAAAAAAAGGCAATAAATATAATTCAGACCCGTTTTGTTTGTCACTGATTATTACAGATTTTGACACTTGAGGTACCAAAAACAGGTCACGTCGATAAGGACAACAAAATCTATTTATGTCCTTTTCGTACTTGTGCTGAGCCATATCAAGTTGTCTCTTTCACCAAAAGATATTGCCGATCTGGTTGTGTATATCTGTGATGTATTATTAAGATTGGCATTTGCCGCCCTGATGTCTGCTAGACGTTAGCTCTAGCCTAGTCTTGTCCTATGGCAGATCCGGCGCTGAGAAATTAGGCCGAGGTCTTTCAAAAGTTTTTTTTTTTAAATCGATAAAGCATTGGGATTTTGAATAACATTGCAAACGTTTTATAGCATTTTTAATGTTGGCGTTATTTAGGCGGAGGTTGAAAATAAACCATTTGTTAAAAAAAAAACGAGTTGGTTTTCGATTTTCTCCGCCATCCTATAAAAATAGGTATATCAACATGAAAAATGTTCTAAATCAGTAACAATGTTATTCTAAAGATAATCGTTTCGCCCAATCGATTTTTCTTCCTACTCAGTTTTTGTTATCCGCAAAAATGTTGAAAATATGCGAAGGAGATTGCTCTGGCCGGAGAGCGAAACAATGGAACAACCACAGATCTACTACCTATAGATTTTCAATGAGCGTGGCTAGCTCAGTGCCTCTCGCTCATCATCGTATTTTCGCTCACTGCGCTTCTTGCAGCCCAAAATGCTACAACCAACCATTGTAAAATATCTTTTACAATTATTTCTCAGAGGAAACACGCATTTATCACATTAAATCACCAAAAAAAGGCAATAAATATAATTCAGACCCGTTTTGTTTGTCACTGATTATTACAGATTTTGACACTTGAGGTACCAAAAACAGGTCACGCCGATAAGGACAACAAAATCTATTTATGTCCTTTTCGTACTTGTGCTGAGCCATATCAAGTTGTCTCTTTCACTAAAATATATTGCCGATCTGGTTGTGTATATCTGTGGGAACAACCTTAGATAAGGTAGGTACATGATATACGTCAAAGGGAACAACGTATTTCTGGCACTGACATCTACAGTAGAGTAAGTAAAACTTTTATTTGATTAGACAGACCACAGACTAAAGACTTCTGACGAACTGAGCAGTAAGTAACATGTAAATTTTCCCCGCAAAAGGCTATCATCTATTTCCGAATCCCCATTTAGATAAGGTAACCAAACGCTACGGTACTTAGGTACTTGCCTATACATGGATATTATTTTAGGTACTGCTAGTACTTGATATCAAGTAGGTGACACTTGGCGTTATCAGTGCAATAATCCGGTAGATATAGCGTGAGTTTGGTCACAGATACGCTCAGTTTCATCTCTATTAGTGTTAGGGTTACCAATGTTACCATTTTGAAATTTTAAAAGTCCGATCAATCGCACACTCCTGACTCGAGCTAGTACCGAAAAAAGTCTGCCAAAAACTGAACGGGGCGAAGTAAACACGTATTGCACACACTGACATATTATTTCATATACCTAATACGTTCAACGTACAAACGCACACTTCAATATTGAGCGGCTCAAAACTATTACTTCTGTCCATTATTCTTTTCTGAGACACACTCAACAACATACTGAACGTTTCAAAAAGTCCTGATAATTCAAAAACGATCGAACAAATAAAAATATTTTTTTTTGAAAATTTTAACAAAGACACTTAAAATAGGTACTAGACATTGCAGAACCGTGCAGAAATTATAGTGCAGTTATGTTCATAACTGAAATAATAAATCCTACTAATAAAGATCGGCTGATCGGCGGAAGGCTGAACTTTCGGAACTGTCTGGACAAATCCAGATTGATGGTGACCCTAATTAATGTTCACTTCTTCCCGCGGCTTTCCAGTTTATCTATATTTCTCATACGGATGGATCATAAAGACTGATCCGTCCTCATGATGCACACTACCTTCCTGCCAAATGTCATGAAGATCGGTCCAGCCGTTTAGATGTTAAACGGTAAGAAACATATCTACAGAATTTGTTTTGCATATATAATATGCCTATAGCAACGTCTCCCGGTTTTACCCGCGATTTTTCAGTATTCCAGCATTTTCCGGGGGAAATTACAATTTTTCATGTTAAATTTCCAGTCATTCCACTCCAACCAACTGAACGGACCAACTAGTTGTTCATCATAAGTTGTCCAGTTGGTAACGAACTAATGAATTCAAGTAGGTACATAGTACATACCTACCTATAACATCTTTTATGTAACAAACAGATAGTTTCTTTCACATTTATAACATTAGTGTGAAGTGTGATGATTAAGTTCGGTCCAAGTATTTATTTGCTCAGACAGCTCTGCAATAACATTGTAAAAAAAAGTTTACTGAAGTATACCTATATCGGGTAATTACCTACCAGTAGGTAGGTACCCCCCTCCGCCCCCCCACCTAACCCCCCTCCGCCCTCCTATGGCTAAAATGATAAAGATGGTAGTACCTATTCTGTGCTTTTTTTAGTATTGTAGGGTCATAGTAAGTAAGTAACTTTGCTATGATAGAGTTGTACTATAGTGTAGTAATTATTACTAAATCTGTGGTATTACCTGAGTATTTAACTACAAGTCTAGTAGTAGATACCTAGGTAGGTACCTAATCATAGTTTATGCACCGTAGATTTAAAAAAAAATTAAGTGTAGATTACTATAGATCTACGTTTGGCCACCAACTCGCCTGGGTAACATTATTTTTATATCTTTCTTTTATCTAAGTAGGAGGGTAGTACCTACCTACCTACCAACTTTAATTTTGTGCCTTTGGTTAGGTACGTATAATGTTGGTATGCTACCTACCCTATGTATCTATAATTGCCTGTATCAGAATCAGTAGGAATACCTATCTTCGACCAAAATGATTATGAGAGCCTACGGTGGTGTGGGAGAAACAAAGTTTTATTTAACATTCATTATTCACGGGGACCACGGTAGAGTAAGCGCTCCCGCAACTTTTTAAAATTAATGAAACATCAGAAAAGTAGTGGGATAATGGACGCGGTCGTGCTTCCGAGCCGATGCTCAATGGATCGGATGATAACCTCAGCATTTACGGAGGGTGCATTACGCACGTGTTGTCAGATTAATTGAATGCCTCCCTCCGCCCGCCCACCGCCGCCCCGCGCCGCGCACCGCCGCCGCCGGTCGCCGACTGCAAAAACTACCCGAATAAACGCACTGGGAACTTGCTCATCCACCAGCAGTCATCACCGTGATCTCTGCTCCTCTCGTGCACTTGAGATTTTTTCCACATCACCGTATTTCCATAGAATGTATCTCGGCGGGCGTAGGACGTGTGAGGGGCGGGCGCGGGCGCGCGGCGCGGCGGATCGCGCGCGGCCTCTCGCCGTTTAGTTTAGTACACCGCTCAGCAGGAGTGTCGGACGCCCGGCTTCGTTGTCGGCGACTTTAGTATTCTTCGTTTATTTTCTTTTTCTATTCGTTTGATTTGTCGCTCCTCGGACCTTTCGGCGCTTCGAACATGAAATGTATCGTCGTCCCTGAGCGAGTTTCGTGTGTTCTTCTCTACGCCGGTATTTTGTTTTGACAGTGTCACGTTCACGTGCGGAATCGAATTATTACCGGTTCCGGAGTTTTAAAGTGTTTATTATACGTTCGCGGCCTTCGTTCACCGCAGGTAGAGCCGGCGGATGGTCGAATGAGTGCGACAGTGTCCGATCACAGTGATAATTGTGAGGAATTCTCGTGGGAACTGCTCTGGTAGTGGCCGCTGCAGTGTTCGCGTGCTCTGAAAAAGTTCGCACGGATTGTTTCCTATAGGAATCTTCTCGGAAACGAGTGCGGAGTGTCGTCCCGGTGTTCTGTGAAGTTTTGCAAGTTTGTAACTTAGACATAACCTCGTTCAAACTGGGCGCGTGTTCTGTGGACATGCGCACTCGAGTTCAACCGAATTATTAATAAGTGCTCTATAATTTTATAAACAAACAGTGACGGTGTTTATTGTGTGGTCGTGGCGCGACGTTAATAGGAGTCGCACGAGTGTCGGTTTGTGCAGCCGCTGACCGTTGGAATATTTTGATTTTCGAATCAAACTCAACGTTCTCACCTGTGGGATTTCGGTGTTTTTACCTGCGCGCGCACTGGAATTCACAACTCAGGTGAGTTCACTTCATTGATGTTTACTTATGTAAATCAAGTAGGTAGGTACTAAGTAGGTACTACAGGCACAGAAGACATAATAGCTATTTACAGGGTTACAAATAGGAGTAAGTACCTACCTAGGTAAGTACCTAGTTAAGTACCTATACATAACCTAATCTCTATCTACTTTACCGGTTTCTATCTGGGTAGGTACTAGGTATGCCTACATAGTAGATAGGTATAGATACCTACCTATGTAGGTTGATAGACGAAGGTCACCTGGAAGTCGAGATCATCATCTTGTTTACAATTTTAGGTTACTAAATTATGCAGCTGCACCAATAGAATAAAGAATTAGGTAATGTTGGTAGGTTTATTACCTACCTAACATACCTACCTAAACGTATGATTGCTCCTGCGTTATTATTATTACAAACATCTGTATCTAAAATAAAACAGGTGTCTACCAAAAAAACTTGCATCCCAACCAAAGTTGTATTTTTTTATTGTGTGCCCGAGGGGATTGTCTTGCTTTGCTATGCGTGCGTCCAAAAACCTGTAAAAACTTTGAACTTTTTTCTTTTTTGGAGGTCTTTAGGTCGGTAGGTAGAGTGACGTCATCGCAGGAGCAGAACATCCCGCGATCTTGCGTCCCTTTCACGCGTAAAGGCTTGACGCACAGATTACGCCATAGTAGGTTGCTGGTTGAGCTTTGAAGACCTTGAGTTTGGAGTTGTCTTTAAAAAAGTTTACATACCTACCTACTTACCTATTTGCATACCTAGGTACCTACCTATGTACATACATGTAGCTAGGTGAGGTTTTTTTATTTTTTATTGAAGTTGTTTCACAGAGCTGTGCCTGAGATGACAGCAGTTTTTTTGTGTAGGTTTTATCTTATAGCAACGGCTACTTACAATGACCCGTACCTATTTGGGTTAGCTTAACAGTTCAGTTTAACCCTATCATCATCATCATCATTTCAGCCATAGGACGTCCACTGCGGGACATAGGCCTCCCCATCGATCTCCAAAAGGACCGGTTGGAAGCAGCCTGCATCCAGCGTTTCCTTGCGGTCTCTTTTAGGTCGTCTGTCCATCTTGTGGGTGGACGTCCTACGCTACGCTTACCGGTCCGTGGTCTCCATTTCAGAACCTTTCGGCCCCATCGGCCATCTGTTCTGCGTGATATGTGCCCTGCCCACTGCCATTTCAACTTGCTAATCCGGGGGGCTATGTCGGTATTGTCGGTGACTTTCGTTCGTCAACGGATCTCCTCATTTCGGATTCGATCTCGTAGAGAAACCCCGAGCATAGCTCTCTCCATAGCTCGTTGTGCGACTTTGAGCTTGCTTATGAGGCCCATAGTGAGAGACCACGTTTCAGTGCCGTATGTCTTCACTGGTAACACACACTGGTCGCACTGAGGTATTTTGGACGAGAAGACGTTGCGAAGTTTACCGAACGCTGGCCAGCCGAGTTGGATTCGCCGATTAACCTCTTTCTTGAAGTTGGACTACCTACCTAGTTCGACTGTTTGTCCTAGGTAGACGTACGCGTCAACAGCTTACCCTATACCTATAACATACCTACCTACAAGGTTTCTCGTAAAGGTGTACTAAGCCGAAATCTTATTTTAACTTTTACTAGGTAGGTAGGTAGGTACCTACCTACTTATACCTAAGACTATTTCTGAAACCATGAAAAAAATCAGTTGTTCCATATTTTTCGTTGACTTTGAATGGAATTTTTCTATGAAACAGCTAATTTTTAGGGTTGTTTCCATTGTAAAAGTTTTTCATATTGATAAACACAATCGGCTTAGTAGGTAGGTACATCCTTTCCGTGTAACCCTGTACAGGCCCCTATAGGTAGGCCCTGGCGATGGATGTAAACCTATCTAGATCTACCTATGTAAGTAGGTAGGTACCTATTCCTTTCATTTATCGCCTCGAACTTTTCTACTTACCTACCTATCTCTATAAACTACCTAAGGATATCTATGTAGGTAGAGGTGGCGATAATAAATAGAGGCCAGAAGCACATAAAGCCCTACACTTGAAACTTATAGAGCTCTTAATAAAATACGTGACAGGACTGGGCTGAGCTTGTGACCGGCACGCATTGGAATCCGTTTGGTTTGTGAACGCACCTTACGGCTATCACAAAAGCTATAGGTAAGGTAGGTACCTCTACCATACCTCAATCTACCTATATCTATTTCACATCATAGGTGCAACTTATAGGTATACCTACCTACTTTACGATGGAGGCTTCTAGAGTAGCTAACAGACGTGACGGACTTGGTTGATGGACCACCGTCTGACCAACGGAGAGAAAGAGAAAATTTTCTCTATTTATCCCGTTGGTCAGACGGTGGTACCTACCGAATCCATTCGTCTGTTAGTACCTAGGTACCTACTATAATAGTGCTAACAGACGTGGATTTGGTTGACGGAAGAGAAAATTTTCTCTTTCTCTCCCGTTGGTTGGACGGCGGTCCGTCAACCAAATCCGTCTCGTCTTAGCGCTCACGGGTAACTGTTGTCACAGTGACTGCTTTATCATTCTGGTCCGGATATTGTCCAGTATTTGAGTTTTATTTAAAAAAAAAGTTTGTTGGTTTTGTTTAATGAAATTGAGTGAAGCGACGTGCAAACCTCTCGCCTGATGGTAAGCGCCTTGCTTACCCATAACAGTTTAGTGTCGAACATTAGTTCAAAACCCTGCGCGGGAATGCATTGCACTCGTCACCCGGAGATAAATGTTAAATACCTACCTACCTATTATAGGTATGTCCTCCTATATAACTTTTTCCCTTTATTTTTTTTAATTCATGACAGTAGAGTCATTGTCAAATATAATGTTTACCTCTTAAAATAAGGTTTACATAGTCACTTCACTTTTTAACGTAACTGTATACGCCATAATCCATGCAAGCATGTAATCTAGCATGTGCCTATACCGAGTAAATCTCATTAATTTATTGTGACATCTTTAATTTGCTTATAATCATCTCATTTTGATTCGTCCTCTCACTCTTACGTTACTAAGGCCTGGCACGCACGGGGACTTTTGTCGCCGTGACTATTTCGTTCATTCCCCCTGGTCCAGTTTATGGAGATTTAAGGACAGAGGAGGTGCGCGCGTCGCAACGTGCGTGCTCTTCCGTAAATCTCCATAGACCTTACCAGAGTGACGAAACTTGGACGAAACAGTCACGCCAATCGTGCGCTTTAAGGTCAGCGTGACGTTGACACTAGAGTTACCCATCAATGAAGTACGACATTGTTTGTAGTACATTTTACCGGAAAAAATACGAAACTTTATGGGCGTGACCTGTAAAAATTATCATCCTAAATTTGACAGACCATAGCGTCTAAATAGAATTATAAGTAGGTAGGTGCCTACGAGTCCTACGACCGGTAAAGTACCTACCTACTCGATTGCCAAACCAAATTACACAAAGTACCCCATTCGACTCTTCACTAAAGAGAGTAAAGTAGGTAAATATTCCATTACCATAACCAGTCGGAGAATCTCCGAACACGTATCCGAGGAACCAACCGGACGGGTTCAAAAATACCCATACATACATATAGATACCTATTTCACAACGCGGTAACTATACGCG
This sequence comes from Agriopis aurantiaria, assembly GCA_914767915.1. Taxonomy (NCBI): domain Eukaryota; kingdom Metazoa; phylum Arthropoda; class Insecta; order Lepidoptera; family Geometridae; genus Agriopis; species Agriopis aurantiaria. Next base: position 13,009,711 of record OU611989.1, on the reverse strand, counting down.
TGTTTGCTCATAGGTTCAAATGTCATCTGCGGCGCATTTGATTAGCTAATACTATGCAACTTACGTAAATAATGAATTAAATGTTATATCTAGAATCCCCAAAGACCGAAAAACAATTAAGGACATTTCGCTCGATAGATTCATTCAAATACCTATTTATCAAATGATGTCTACGTACGATATCTAAATAGGTATACAGATTTTATAATTTTGGAGGTAACCGTGAAGGTACATTTTACATTACAGCTATACCTACTTGCTTTTCCAAAAATATGAGAAAAACCTCAAAAATAGTAGTGAAAGGCACGACTGTGTGTAAGCGCCATGGTTTTGCTCCACTAAATACAATATATTAAGTCTTATAGTCATCAGGGGGCTTGGTCCCAGATTTGGTAGTTTTCGAAAACTTTTTTCGTTTACGTATTTTTCCATACATTATAGTAAAGCGCCTCCAGCGGAAACGAGGAGGAACTAAAATCCGAAGTAATCGGCGGTATAGATTGCTTCACTCTAATACGAAAAAAGTTTTCGAATACCTTTTAGCCCAGCAATGTATGGAACAATACGTAAACGAAAAGAGTTTTCGAAAACTATCAAATCTGGGACTAAGGCTACTGTAGTAATAAGCGTTGCTTAAAAGTTGTAAAATCTAAATAAATAAATAAATATTCGGGATATTTTCGCACACACGGTCATCTGACCCCAAACTAAGCAAAGCTTGTAATATGGCTGCCAGAGACTGAAATACGTACATAGGTATATAGGTTTTTAAATACATACCTACACCCAGATATAGAACAAACACAAATGTTCATCACATAAATGTTTGTCCTAGGTGGGAATCGAACCCACGCCCCCAAGCTCAGAAGGTAGGTTCACTACCGACTGGACCAACGGGCCATCTAATGCTATACTTACTTACTGCTATTTATTTTCTCGCAGCCAAAAAAAAAAAAAAAAAACGTAAATCAGCATTAATGCTGAGATGGACCCATTCGACACTGATTGTATCCATAGACAGACGCTCGAACGTGGCTGACGGACCGTCGTCCAACCAACGGGAGAGAAAGAGTGAGAATATCACATTTCCCTCTCTTTCTCTCCCATTGGTCAGACGGCGGTTGAGGTCAGCCGCGTACGTGCGTCTGTTAGCACTATTAGATATATAAGTTTTTGTAAAGGTGTCGAATAAAATTTATTTTCTTTCTTTCTTTCTTTCTTTCTAAAAAGTAGAGGACATAACTCGTAAAAAAGGTTTATCTCGGTCCTTGTATCCTTCGCTCCGTTCAGAATTCTCTTTTAGAATCATCTTCCTTCTGTTCTTGGGATCCAACTTAGTCCCTCGAATTAATTCCCTTGTTTTAACTTGTTGTATAATCTACTATTTCTGTAGTATGTGGTTTGAAGCACGAGGAGCCCAAGAACTCACTGCGGCTCTACAACTGATGTCACAGAATAAATCCGCACGGAAACTATCAGAAATTAAGACAAAAATAGTTTTATGCCGACATCGAGTGGCAATAAAAATAGTAGTTTCGATAGAGCATAGCATAACAACCGGATCCGGGCGGCGTCCTAGACCACAGACGAATTTATTTCGTGATGTCATTCGTCAGTCTGCAAGTTTGTTTAAATAAGAAGTGTTTGCATTGCGCGGGAAGAACATTCTTTCTCTGAGTTTGAGAGCGTCTTGTGATCTTCGTAGAGGTCAATACTTTTTCTTTATTTTTCAAAGGACTGTTTACATCTCTCCGGGCCGACGAGGCGCAGTGACCGTGCCGGGTCATGTATGAGAACGAGACAACGAATGCGAGTGACAGCTAACGTATTCCGCTGGCACAGAATAAATAAAGTGTAGAGTCCGACCCGGGTCCGGGGAAGTAAAAGTTAAAACCCATCGCCATATTTCTGCGGCGAAGGCGACACACGTCCAGTCCAGTGTAATGTAATTATGTAAGTACATATAAAAAAAAAAAAAAAAAAAAACTACTTATTAGTAACAATCCTGGTCCGTGCCCGGCTCAGCCCTGATAGGACCCGATTTCAGAGTAATGTGTGTATGCTCCTTCAATCGTCCTACAAATAAAACCACGTAATTCGTTTCTAAAAATTAATAAAAAAGGTTTATTAAAAAGTTGATCGGACGTGGCGCGTGCAATGCAGGCAGGTAGACGCTTACGCGATCCTTTTGTGGTCACAAAGTATGACTTTTACCCAAATTGTTATTATTTTTCAGAACGAACCTCAAACTTACTCAAAGTTAAGGTCAATCATCCCTATAAAAAACTTACGTATTTAACACAGCTTTACTTGTCTTACATTTATTTAAGCTATCAGACATGTGTTTTATTTATTAAAAACAACAAATTTAACTGTAATGTAATGCATATTTATATATAAATACTGAAGAAATTATTTAAATTGGCTTATAAAGTTCTGAGATAAGAGCATTTAAATAAAGTTTTTGGTCGGATTAGGAACGGATGCTGTCCCTTTCCCGCAAAGTAAGCGTCAGTATGAAGTCTGTTTGGCAGTACTAACAAGTGAAGCCATTTGTTAGTATAGTGCGCTTTCTTACAAGCAAGGCATTAAAATGCTTATATCTACCATAAATTTGACGCATTTTAGTTTTATTTTTATTTGTTGAAATTTCTATGGGACCAATCTGAAAGTTTAATCCTTTGATAAAATATAAATCCTTTCAAATAACAAAATAATTTTCTAAATCGATTTATAAATGACGGAGTTCAGATGTAACAAACATAAAAAATATGAATAGAGAACCCCCCTTTTTTAAATCGGATAAAAAAACGGACCGAATCGAAAACCTCCCCTGAAATCGGTTAAAAAGATACTCCTACGCGAGTCTCCTAGAATCTACTTTTAAATCACCCCGACAACTCTAAGTACACGAACGTTAGAAGTAAACATTCGCTTCCCACTGTTTGAAAGATAAACTGGTTCAAAGAGAACGAAAGTGGACGTTTTTTTGGGCCCGGAAGAAAACGAACGCAAGTGCGGGCAATGCTAAAGATAATTGACTTTGGCTAAAGTAATCGGTAATTTAAATCGTGACATACAATTTAGTATACAATATTTATTTTTTAAACGCTCGATAAAAGAGCTGACAATATTCATGCGGCTGAACAAACCTTGAATCATAGCTAAGAACACTAGTTATCGATTACCGTCACTTTGACTTTGACTTAATAAGTCAGGTTTAAAACAAAAACAAAAATCAAAATCGGTTCATCCCACAGGTTCATCCCATGGGAAGTAGGGTATACAAAGTCCTTGGTTCATCCTTTTGGGAGCTACGATGTCACAGATAAAGTATAATATGTGTGTATTTCTATCCAAGGATCTAACAATAACTTTATAAATGGCAACAACAAAAACATTTTTTTTCAACAAAACTGAGTATCTAATAGGCAGTAGCGAGACATTACAGGATTCCTCTTTATTTACATTTATGCATAGATAGGTCAGGCTAACATCCTGCCTCGTTCATTGACCTTCGAATCATTCATTTCCGCCCACCTAATTGTGATTCGTTTGATTCTTATGATAAGCGTAGATTTTTCGTAGATGCGTAGATTTTTTAGATTTTCGTAGATTCGTAGTTTTTTTTTGTTGTATTAAAATGGCTGTCAAGGCATTTTTGTAAAAAAATTGTTGTAGCCAGTTGCACCCATATAAATAAACGAAACGTCAGTCATTGGAAATCAGTTAGCAACTGTGATTCGAAGTTCGACGCGTTGATATAAATAAGAATGTTTAATCAAGGTTCACTCATAATGCCTGGTAACAGATTTTCCTTCTCATTTCCATTTTATTTACTTCTCTTTTCTGTGATTTAAACTTACCTACAATGCCACAGGTTATGTATTTTCAATGCAGATACGCTTACTACACTGCACTTTGGTTTCACAAATTATAAATCACAAATTACTATAGGACCAACACTGCAATCGCGAAAAAAGATAATTCCATACGTTTCTCGAGTGTCAATCGACTTTATGGTACAACAGCTGAATTTTCACCGCGATTTCAGGGTTGGCCCATAGTAAAAATTGTTCATAATGATGAGTCCACAACAAGGTGACAAGAATATCCCCAAATATTTCCACTGTCTCACCAGTCACCCAGTATATACGAAACCGGTGACCGAAAGTGGAATACTGTCACCCGTATGACAGACCACTTTATGTGTCTGTGAATCTGTAATGCTGTAATGATTGTGACCACATTTTTGACGAACAATGGCGGAAAAAACAAGACGGACATCGTCTTGGCAAAAATATTCTCGTCTGTATATAAAGCTTTCGTAGAAACAAACACTTTTACGAGTAGCGACCTATTTGACAACCAAGAGTGGGACTCAGAGCAATATTTGGTCTGACGACCATCGAGAAATAAAGGGTAGGTATTTTTACAAAAGAAGTAGCGATTTGGTAACTAACTTTTTAAAATCTAAGCCTGATGTTAAGGGAAGATGAATCTGAAGATAAAAAAAACGATAAAACTTTCGATAGATCTATTTTGCTGTAATTAATATTACGTTGCATCTGGGGTTTTTCCCATGGAAGCTCTATAGAGAGGACGCGTCACAAAGTAATATTATTATCTCTTTCCTATTGTGTTTTTCTCTTTTTTATACATATATTTATTGGAAAACCAACAGCTTTTTACAATAAAATATACAATGGAAAAACGATAGGAAGCCAATTACAGGTTCTCACGAGTAGCTTCTTTGCGGCACGTCGGCCATTTTTGTATGCCTGCCAATTGAGTATGTTAGCTTCAAAACGCCATTTTCTGCATTAAAAGTGCCGCACTTCACGGTACCTTATTTCCGATACCCTAATAATAGAAAATCCTTGGATCACCAGATGCAGCGCTATTGTCATTTTCTCTATTATTTCTTTTAATAAGGTAAAATTGTGCCATTGTCGATCCAGCTTATATTCTGTTATAGTTTTGTGTTTGCGCAAGCAGTTTTATCACGTGTCTTTACGACCCCAACCAACTTTAAAATAATAACACCACGATCAATAATTAATATTCTGCGGCCGTATAGAAAATAGATGAAAATGTTACTTCGTGTTTGGCAATTCAGACACCAATTTCCAGAGCAAAGTACCTCTAAGTTATCTAACTTCGTAATAGAACTAACTTATTGCTAATGATCTTGAAAGCGATATGGTTCCGAGAGGCCTTCCTCCACAGCTAATAAACTAGAGTGGCCAATAAACTCGGACAATGAACAAACACTTAGCTTACCTATCAACCTGTCCGGTGTTTGAGAAGCGATTCCCTACTTCCTAATGATTGTATGGGAGAATAGGCTTTATACGAAGAAGTAAGGTTGTGTTAATTTAGTATTAAGACCTAAAAGCTTGAAAGGCTTAAGAAGGAATTGGCTTATCAACCTGTCCGCTGTTTGAGAAGCGATTCCCTACTTCCTGAAGATCGCATGGGAGAATAGGCTTTATACGAAGAAGTAAGGTTGTGTTAATTTAGTATTAAGACCTAAAAGCTTGAAAGGCTTAAGAAGGAATTGGCTTATCAACCTGTCCGCTGTTTGAGAAGCGCTTCCCTACTTCCTGAAGATCGCATGGGAGAATAGGCTTTATACGAAGAAGTAAGGTTGTGTTAATTTATTATCAAGTGGTTTATTTATTATTTGTGAGCGCGGGAAACTCCATACCAGTCTTCAATCCAAAGTTAAAAATATCCTTAGTCATTGATATATCTATACAAAGAATAAATTTCATCATTAGTTAGAAATTTGAAGTTGTCTGCACAAAATGCTTAAAATGAACAATCTTATTTCTATTATATACCTATGTAAATTATTCTCTAAGTTATAAGTTAAGATTCATGTCCGGAAATAAATTCATTTTGATTTGGTTTAATTAACCGTGCTTCATTTTAGACCGCATCATACCTAACCATATCCTAACCTAATATTATAAAGGCGAAAGTAACTACGTCTTTTTGTTCGCTTTTCACGACTAAACGGCTAGACTGATCTCAACGAAATTTGTCAGGAAGATAGTGTGCGTCATGAGACGGACATAATATTTTCCCCCTCAGAAAAGAAGAAAAACTTAAATATCCCAGGTAAAGACCGCGGGACTCAGAGATTATAAATGTAAAAATATGTTCGTTTGTTGGTTTGTTTGTACGTCTTTCTCGCAGCAATAGAGCAACGGATCAACGAGTTTTTGCATACAGATAGTTTGAGGGCCGGACATAGGATGAGGACTTTGTATCCGGAAAAATAAACGGTATACCTGAAGGAATGTTCACGGGTGAAAAAGCAATCGAAAAATACATCTACTTAATACTATACTAAATAATCTACTATAACATTATTCAATGTTTTCATGAGTATTCTTTCTGTAGAGATTAAAAGATCTGACGCTACTGGCTTGGACTGAATATTAAAATGAGAGATCAAATAGCAACCAACTTATATCGTCCGAGCTCAGCCTGCGTAGGCTGCAGCCCAACTTGGAGTCAACATACCAACAACTTTATTTATGAATCGATAGGTACTTAGTGGGGGTTGTCAGCGACAGAGTAATTAATTACGGTACGGCCTCCCCTCCCGTCTGTTGCTCGATTGAACTTAACTAACCGTAGTTCGCTCTTCTATGTTTTGACGTTCGATGACTTTTGAACTGTCTTCATTACTTACTGTTATTAAATTTTTTTGCTCTTATTAGCGCAGATAACTTTAATGATAATAAATTAGCCCGATAGACCGTTGGTCTAGTTGGTAGTGAACCTTCTGAGCTTGGGGGCGTGGGTTCGTTTCCTACCTAGGACCAACATTTATATATGATGAACATTTGTGTTTGTTCTATATCTGGTTATTAACATGTATTTAAAAACGATATGTATGTATATCAGTCTCTAGAAGCCATATCACAAGCTTTGCTTAGTTTGGGTTCAGATGAACGTGTGTGCAAAAATTTCTCGAATAATTATTTATTTACTTTTATTATTTCTGCTAATGTTTTTTTTACTAATGAGATCTAGCCGCACTGAACAACTCTAGTAAAAATTACTACATGCTCCCAGATGGACAATCCAGCAAAATGGCCGACCTTTAGAACATCTGAATTTCAAAATGCCTCACGGCATTGAAAGGCTATTCCAGATTTTCAATCGGTTAACAATGAACAGAAAAAAAAAACTTACAGCACAAAAAGTTAGGCGGTAATGTATGAATAATGGTTTGTGTAAGTAGGAAGTGGTATTAAACCCGAAGATTCAGCGAGAAGTTTGATTAAGAATGCTAGATAAACTTTCACTAAGTGAATCCCTGGTGATTATTGGAAAAAGTAGAGATCTGGAATCTGTGTAACAATTACAATCCGCTCGTATAAACGAGTAAATCGACTCTCAAAACAATTAGTTAATCACAAAGACACTAAAATAACTACAAATTAAGGCTGAATAAAATAGAGTTCAGCCATTTATCAGACCGGCTCTGTTGCATTGCTGCCGGAGCACGCGTGTGCTGACAGAAATATTGAGACGCTTTGAGAACGAAACATAATATTTAAAGATCTCGCCCACGTCTTTATGTAGATGACGCTCGTTGTCTACAATTTGTACTGGGTTGCATAGTTGCCGCGTCGCATTGTTCCAAGATGTGTGTGGCATCATGACACGAACGCCGATACCATGAGCATTCATTCTACTATAGTAAAAGATTTCAAACTGATTCAAAAGCTAGAACTCATTTCCATGCAGAGCTACCCGTTTGCTACTTTTATCTTTAACCTACTCCAGTTTTCGAACAAAAATCTTCACTAGTCATTGAAAATATGAAGTGCTTCATGAAAATCAACCGTCTCCCTAATTGCTTCCTAAAGTTTGAATAAAAATCTTATCTTCTAAAGCCAGCTTTCCTTACAAATTTGAACAAAAAGGCATCTCAGTACCAGGAACGTATGAAGTCGGAAGAGTGCATCTGAATTCCGCAGCTGAAGTAAATACGCGCCTCAAGCGAATCGTACGTAATACGCCCGATAATATATTCAGATCGCATTTATTCGCGAAGCATAGGCGAGTCTGAAACAAGGTTTTGTTAGTGCGGAGACGATCCCCGTGGGCTAGACTTTTCAAAACGCCTTTGTTGTGAATGAAATCTTTTAGGGAAATGCGGATTGGGGCTTGAGAAAATTGTCGTCTAGGACGAGATTGCGGATACGGGAGCGCTTTGTTGTCCTCTCTGATCTTTCAGACATGTAAATGTATGAAAGATTGCCTTGGGATTTGAACCAACTGCGGTCCTCTATAGAAGAAAGCGAGATTAGATAAATATGTAATACGGTTTTATGCTCTCACTTACCTTGAACTATTTTTATCTACCTATGTCCTCTTTTTTAATGGGAAAGTGCTTCTATTAAATACACTCTATGTGCGTCGTGTTTTGGAAGTGATATTTAAAGAATATGATCGATCCTTCATTTGATAGCCCGTTGGTGCAGTTGGTAGTGAACCTGCCTTCTGAGCCTGGAGTGCCGTGGGTTCGATTCCCATCTAGGACAAACATTTGTGTGATAAACATTTGTGTTTGTTCTATATATGGTTGTTAATATCTATTTAAGTATGTATTTAAAACTATATATGTAAGTATATCAGTCTCTGGCAGCCATATCACAAGCTTTGCTTAGTTTAGGGTCAGATGACCATGTGTGCAAAAATGTCCCGATTTTTATTTTATTTTATTTTTATTTATTTTACCACAAATAAAACTTCAATCTTTTTTAGGATTTGAGTTTGCCAGCCGGAATAAACTACATGACGTGATCAAAATTATTAGGTAGAACAAATTCTACAAATAAGCCTTCGATATGCAGCTAAAACAAACGTAATACGACTTGTATCCTCATTTCCTAAGGTAGGGTATTACCTGTTGCCGGTGATAACTTGGAAATCGGGTTATGGATGGAATCGTGAGGATATTACAAGTACAATGCAACTTATTCGTAGAGTGGAATGAGGGAGCCGCCATAATTTCTATAAATTTAACTAATATTTTACGATAAAAAAAAATTGTACCGATATTTAAACAACTCTACTGATAACTTAGTCGCTCTGTGCGCTTCAGCATATTCTCAGCTCGATTCTTTTCGCATTCATAATAAAAACAATAAATCTCATATCCCATACCACATTGAAATTGCCTCAAATACTAGGCTGAAACGGCTTCTGTACCTTTTGTTAAAACGACTATTCTCCTGCATCGAGATGTCTGTTTTTGAGATTCGAGCAGAGTAATGTTGTGACATTTTTGTTCCATCAGCTCGATCAAAACAGCGCGATTGTAACAGTACCAATCCAAATCGTTTAGCGTTCCATCGACGATACAGCTGGGTCACCCCTGCAAAAAGTATTAAGTGTGAGGCTGCAGTAACCAGCTACTTCCTTACTTCCAATATTGCTTTGAGTTCCGAACCGGCTAAAGCTTTTAAAGTTTTGCCATTTTTCTATTGTAGTTGACGTTTCGTGTTCAGGGTTTGAGATTAAAGTGGGTGCTTTGTTGAGATCGGTTACGTGAAGTGAGACTGGTCGCGACCTTGTGTGTCCGAGTTTTGTGACCCGGCTAGCCGCCGTAAGGCAAAAAACGAAGCCGAACGAACCTGCTCAGCTCGCGGCCATAGCTAACGTTGAGATAAGAATAACTTAATACTAAGTATATACTAAGTAGTAAGTGTAAGTAGTATAAGTATATAAGAGACCGCAGGGAACGCTGGATGCAGGCCGCTTCCAACCGGCTCTTTTGGAAATCGATGGGGGCGGTCTATGTCCAGCAGTGGACGTCCTATGGCTGAAATGATGAAGTATATACATACGAGAACACTGGAACAAATGCTGTTGCCACTTGGGCCGAAAACATATCACTGACAAAACCAAGAGGTTAGATTTATCCTAGAAGGACAAGAAAGGGAGGCAGGCAAATGTTAGTTTGTTATATAAATGTTACAGTGAAAACTCATATCCAGTCAAAACCAATTTTGGCTGCAAAAATCAGTCAAACGGCTGAACAGATATTTTTTATCATCGCTAAGAACACGCTGGATCAAGTCACCATTCAAACAACCAAAAAAACTTAAAAAAATATTTACAGTGTAGTATTGTGAAGGCATGTAGCATGTAGCTATATAAACTAACCACAGTAGTATAAACTCTTCTGCAGAATCTAAACGCAAATCGTCTATAACAAGATTCGGGTCCACAAATATATTGGATACTGTGTTAGCACAGTGATGTCGGTTTGTTGGCATAGGATCGGTGGATTGTTACGAAGGCTATCTCTAATTAGGAGGCTCTTAACGTAATCCTTCCCCACTCTGTGTAATAACATCAATATTTGCGAACTATGTTCTTAATAGGATTTTCTTGTCAAGTATATATTTGGTCTTCCTTGTATTGTTGGTTCCGAAAAGTAAAAAAAAATAATTACCGATCTATTATAGAGAGATCTCTCTTTCATAAATATTATGTGTACTTACTAGTCGGGTCTCGCAGTTTCACCGGTGTGGAAATTTCCGGAAGTTACCGGGCATTTTTCTGCTATCTCTATCTCTATGTAAAATACCATGTCCATATCATATCTGCTAGACTGAAATACGCTGCAAGAATAAGTGTCTTCAAATAAGTTCTGTCTTCAAGAATCTGGGTGTCTTCAAGTTGCGAGTGAATCGGATTCTTCTATAGGTAAGCGTACTCCATCGTAGACCGTAGCATCGCCTAACAACAGGCAAGGTGGCGGTAAACGCAAGCCTATTATACAATACTAGCTGTACAATACTGTCAAAATCAGTGCAGCCGTTTTGGAATCCATAGGAAACATTGTGAATGGAAACATTCACACATAGCCTTTTATAGATTTTAAAAAGTCTGAACCGTTGCTCAGTTGCTGCATGAAAGAGAAACGAAAGAAATACACGTTCGCATCTATAATATAAGAAAGGTGGTCTGCATAAGTTTATCACTATCTTTCTGCCCCTATCCTGCTATGAGGAGTAGGTGAGGTCGGTGTAGCTCTTTTTTTAACCAACTTCAAAAAGCAGGAGGTTATCAATTCGACTGTATGTTTTATTATTATTCTTATTTTTTCCTGCTGGATGCAGGCCGCTTCTAACCGGTCCTTTTGGAGATCGATGGGGGAGGGAGGCCGATGTCCAGCAGTGGACGTCCTACGGCTGAAATGATGATAATGATGTTTGTTCCGCGATTACTCCGCCAATTTAGAATTGTTTTTTTTTTTCCATTGGATTCCATCGTGCTATTTACATTTGGCTTAGTTTTTATGACTGCCGCCTGTCTAATGAAGAAAGAAGTGGAAGGGCTTGACCCTTCTACGTTTTAGGGAATTTGTTCTTTCGTCGGGATGAGATGTGAAAAGGGCATACTATGGTATGCGCCGCCTATGTTCGCTAAATCAGCATTATCATCATCAGTATAATAATTTATAATGATTATCTCCAACCATAGTTATAGTTAGATTAGGAATGTACTTGTGATTTAGTAGATTAGAAATTTTCTGACGTACGTGCGTACGTCTCTCTGACGTACTTAAATGGCTAATCTGAATTTTATTTCTGGGCAAAAACATTTCAATTGTTCAGAAACACGGACAACGCGCGTTGACCACGCGGTCACCTGCTCGCCGCGCATCTTTCACGCGGTCTTGCTCTTTGTATCTTTGCTCTTTTATTTAAAACGTAGTTGCCAAATAAATAGAGGGTATTTTGCTATAACAGCGCGGTCATTTGATGTAAGCGTGTACGCATTCGCCTAGCGAAGGGCAAGCGTTAGTTCCCGCGAACAAAGGCACCCTGACAGAGGGACACTGCTAGAAAGGTAAAATAGTAACTTTGCTGAACTTTTTATTATAGAAACTGACGTGGTTTTCACACATTTTATTTATATTACACGGGAATTACTCACGTAAGATTAAGCCGGTCACTCCGACTATAGTTTCAACCGCATTAGGCAGTCTTTTTCAAGGTGAATGCGGCGGTCCGTAGTGCCAAGCGAGACGCAGCCGCGCGCGCGCATTCACCTTGAAAAAGACTGCCTAATGCGGTTGAAACTATAGTCGGAGTGACCGGCTTAATCTTACGTGAGTAATTCCCGTGTAATATAAATAAAATTGCTGAACTTTTTTTTTGTTCAGCTTAAATTTTACATAAATACGTTCTATCATGTTATATTTGTTGAAATGCGAGAGATAGCCGACGCACAATGCTTTGGCTCTTAATATAAAATTGTATGATAAATTTAGACAAATAAATGGCCACCCCATCTCAATTGAGACTGTAAACTCGAAGTTATCATCCGGAGAGCTTCCTAAAACGCTTTACGGAACTTTTAAAACTTTGAACGTTGCCTAATTAACCTTAACATCGGATTCATAGCCAAAGAGCCTCTCTAGTTAAAACAGAGCAAGGAACTTTGCAAGTTATAATCAGCAGAGGTGCTATCGTCATACGATTCGAGTTAATTAAGAAAAGTGAGACCGGTAAATACCTTTAAAAAGGTTTTATGCGGATTGAAATCTTTTGACTTTAAAGTGAGATTGTTGTTTCTTTTCAAAATGTTTACTCAGCGAAACGAGGATGATAAGGTTTTGCTCATAATTATCTTTTCAAATGCCGATGTTACGAGTAGGTTGCGGTAGTCAGCTTGCAGGCGAATATCCAGCTTAAGTTCCTGACATTATTTCAGCATTCCCACGTAGACGCGAGGACTCGCGTGGTCGCGCGTTCGACTAGAATGAGTGCTTGAATTTTATTGAAATGTAACCTTATTGTAAGATAGTTACGGTAGATATTCGCATGAGAGCGAGCAGCGCTATTGCCGCCGGCCGAGTTCTCCCGTGACCTCGGTTGCGTACATCACAATGCCACGAAAGTCTTTAGCGAAAAGAGCTTTGATACAATACAAATATATCTTTATTACATACCGAAAATACAAATGAAACAACTAAAATATAAAACAAATATGCGGCAGTATAATCGCAGACGCGCGCCACTGCGATCGGCCGCGATGCACGAAAGTCAACCTTTATGTATAATATGATACGCAGTATCACTGAACACCGTTTAATGTCAGACACCGGCATCGGATCAGTTGCTAACTAACTTACGTCACGGCTGGGTGCAGAAGCAAACTTGGCTCGCTACTTATTCCCAATTATAACTTCCGTGTTATATGCTATTTCCAACTTTATTGGTTGAGATTAGGGGTGATTGGATTATTTATTAATACATTCGATAAAGTTCTAATATCTACCTACGGGAGCACATTATCCTATTTATAAGTAGTTTGTTAGATAGATATAAAATCAATTTTATATTTCTTCTGTTGCTGACACTTTCTTAATAACTTGCAGTAGATGTCGGCTACCTATGGATATCGGCTTAGCACTCAAAAATATCCGAACCACCTAAAGTAGACTAAAACCATTATCTGTGCATTGTTCTTCATTTGTACGTGCGTATGGGAAATTCAACAAGCTACGCAAAATGTGGATATAGATATTTATGTCTCTAATCTTTCATCATAAGTAAGGAAGTTTTCTGTAGGTAAGTTTGTTTTTCAATACTTAAATTCATATCACTATACTTTCTTTGTATATATAGAATTTTGTGAGCGCAGCATCTTAGTTTTTGAGTCTTATGATTAGATTTTTTTTTCTCCTATTAATATTTTGTTTTTTAATCTTCTACCCATATAATAATATCAGCGTTATATAACCATACACGTGATTTCTATAAATGGAAACTTAAAATTGGCTCTATTATGATTGTTATGTTTTGTTTCTATCTCTAATATTTAAGGGTGTTAGTTTCTCTAAAATAAAATAATGATGCAAGCTAAATTAGACATTATTTAATAAAAATTGGATTCAAATAAGTTTGGCAGTATTTACGAAACTCTGACTTTTTTTTTTATTTTTGTACGAGATCCATCTATGTGAATGACGAATAAGTGAAAAACGTAAAAGCCATTATTTTTTTGTTTTTTATTTAGAATATATTACTTTTGTCCACCAACTCGCCTGATAGTAAGCGACTTTGCGGCCAAGGAATAAACGAAACAGTGTACTTTCAGCACGCATCTTTGATACATAGGTTGTGCTGTGTATCAAAGATGCGTACGCGGCCCAATACTTCATATTATATTGAGGGTAAGCTAGCAGTGTGACAGCAAGAGCTAGCTCTAAAATAAAAAAAACAAAAGCGTTACGACCTATTGTTATATCACCGCGAGCCCCTACAGATTGTTATCAACGCAACCACGTGTTCATACAATACATACAGCTCTTTAACAAGATGTCTTTTAATAAAAATGGGGGACGGAATGTGAACCATAGACCGTATCGGTTAACGTCCTACTGACGCGACCTTCGCCTACCGGCCGCACATTTTTCTAAATATAGTAATTGCTCAGAATCGAGACCGAAAGACGGCCTTTGCAAACAGTGTGCTTACTCCTTGTGTGTTTTAATCTTATAAACAAATACTAGCTGTTGCCCGCGACTTCGTACGCGGAGATTTCTAATAAACTATCAACGTTCATTTGGCCCCCTGAATTCGGCCCTTTCGCCATGCCTTGTGAAAAAGTGGGTGAAAGTTGTTGTGATGTAGATGTGTAACATTTGAACGTGAATGATAATAGAAGTAATATCTCCCATGTTTGTCTGATGTGCAGTGAACTGCAGTGGAAGTACCATTGTTTATCGATCGTCAAATTTGACAGTTAAGATCGTCAAATTCGATAAAATGCCAATTAATCAGTACTAGCTATGATCGATTCTATGGCATTTTATCGAATTTGACGATCGATAAAGAACGATACTTGCACTGCTGAGGTACTTACCTATGCAAGTCTGTTGGTTGGTATGAATGAACTGAATTATGACGGAAAATCATCAACGTGAATAATTTTTTGGGTTCAAATTAGGTCGATGCGGACAATGGATGTTTATGATTCGCTTCCGCTGCGGTAACATGCAAAGGGTTGTTTTTTTAAAGAGAGGATTTTGGTTTCGCACGTCTTGTGCAAGTCGTGCAAGATATTCGCAGTCAAGCAAAGTAGAGTGCTTTGTGCTTTTCATGAAAGAAGTCCCACGGCAAACAGCGGGAACTAAATTTCCATGTTGTAGCTGTCAGCTGTTGTAGTTGTTACTGTGTTTAGACGCTAGTGAGTTTTTTTTTAAATTTGCCATCGTTAAAGAGTCGTGTACGATGCCTAGACTTGTTAAAAGTACTGTTCGAGAAATGATACTGATAGTGATTGATACGCGATGACAGCGCCGCGTCTGGGGGACTTCTTTCATGAAAAGCACTTGACTTGACCACCCAGCAACTGACAGCAGCTGGCATTCAGTGGATGCAAAAGGCAGGCTGTCATTCAGTGTGGAGATTAAAGGGGGAGGCCTATATTCAGCAGTGGACGTCTTCTGGCTGATGATGATTGATTGATTGATTGATTGATTGATTGATTGATTGATTGATTGATTGATTGATTGACATTTGATGATGACTTGACTTGACATTTGGGGACTTTACTAGAGGCTTGTACGGAATTTTGGACAAATGGTTGTTCTCTACTCATCTAAGGATACAACTTTTATTGCCATGTCAATGTCATCGCATTTTTATATTGCGTTCTATCGGTTTTAATAGCCTTAGTTATGGCTTTCGCATATATGTAGATTATATTGCGTTCTAGTATCTCATTGTCGTTAATGTGTCATATTGCCACAGTGAAGAACAAGGCGCAATGTTTTACAGCAATTTATTATATTCTGCTGTTATATGTATACAGAGTTACAAGGAACACTGCTACTACGTCGAAAGGAGGTGAATTTACTCGTAATTATACGCGTTTTTAGGGTTGGTCCTATAGTAAAAGTTGTTCATACACCAACCCTAAAAACGCGTATCGCGTTAATCTTACAGCCAACAGGTGGTCATAATGATGAGCACCGTGATCTTTTTTCGGCTTGGTAACACCGTTCTGTCTAACCCTGTATAATATTAGGTTGTCACCATGTAACAAAAAGTAATGAAAACGAAATTTGATAAAGACGAAGCACGAGTTTAGTAAATAATTAGAAATACTTTAGTATGTGTAAGAGCATAGATCCTTTGTGAAAAATTTCTATGGTTTGGTTTTTTGGTTTTGATGAATTTGGTATTCATTTGCTGTTGTGCAAACATGTAATAGCTCTTCTCAGTGATGATAAATCCGATGGTGGTGATATACTCAATAGTGGACGCAAAAGTTCACCATCTGGCTTGATTAAATGATCCTTTACATTATGTTTTAAATGTTTATCCGGGACTTATCACGTATTATTTAATTTAGGTAAAAAATAGGTACATTTTGCTCGACGTTTCGACCGTGTTACAATGGCGTGGTCACAAGCTGACTAAAAACTGCGGGTGAGTCCCGTGAGAAAAGCGGGTGTTACTTTATATCCCAAAATATCGATGGAGTAATTATCTATTAATAGTTTAGAGGTCATATTTTAGAACAGCTGTCATAAATTTACTAGATTTCGTCATGTTCCTCCTGATTTTATCGAAATTAGTTTAATTCCTTTTTGTCATAGAAAAGCCAGGACTGTATACATTTAGTATTCATAAAAATAAACCAGCGCTGTTTAGATTCAATATTCATACAAATAAATGTAGGTATATTTGTTTGTAAGTGACAATGTGCCCGCCTCTACAAAAACGCGGTATGTAACTCCTAAAATTAGAATTAATTTCCTACGAGGAATCAAATATCATTCAGTGGATTTTTGTGATAACTAGTGCCAGCCGCGAGAAAAAAAATATTGGAAGTCTTCCAAAAATCGATTACATTTACTCCATCGTTAACAGGAAATGATCATATATCTCTGCATTCGGCTCTGCGGTTTATTTTGGAAGCATAAACTATTTAACGTTTTAATTTTTTATGTCATATTTAAGTCGATATAAAAGATGAAAGATGAATGTAACGAGGTTTACATGGCGCTTGTTCCTGATAACTGACCAGCAGTGCAAGTACCGTTCTTTATTAATCGTCAAATTTGACAGTTGAGATCGTTAAATTCGATAAAATGCCATTTGTGCATCACTCGCTATGATCGAATCTATGGCATTTTATCGAATTTGACGATCGATAAAGAACGGTACTTGCACTGCAGTTAACACAATCTGATCTGAGTAGACAATGCTGTCTGTACGCGTTCGCATGAAATATCCGGCCAGCTACTCTTGTTTACGCTGACATGTATAGACTGTTGCTGGCTTCTATCCGGTTACATATTCCCAGCCCTGTAGTCATCTTCCACTTACATGCGTCATTTTAAGGCCGCGCTCACCAGTGTTATCTCTTTCGCACGTTTTCGAAATTTTAAAAGATAATAATTCGTTAAGATAAATAGGAATAAAAAATCGATATGGTATAGTATTTACAATAAGTTTTAATGTAATTTTTATGTTGGTATGTTTTCCTTTGGTGGAAAAGATCGATAAACTATTGTTTTGAGTTTTGTCGATTTCCTTTTTTTATGCCATAGGTGGCAAACAAGCAGACGGGCCGCCTGATGGTAAGCAGTCATCGTCGCCTATATACCTGTAACACTGAGGTATCACAAATACGTTGCCGACCCTTAAATACTCTATTAACTCGCCTTTTGAAGAACCCCGTGTTGTAGCTTCTCGGTAACACCGCGGAAGCTCATTCCACATTTTGCAGGTGTGAGGCAAGAAATATCGTGGAAATCGCACAGTGTGCGATTTCCTCTGCCTTCTTTGAAAATATCAACACGAATACCGCTTTATTTATATCCTTTGCAATGAATAAAATTTATTTATAAAGATAATAATGCCCAATCGGTCTTTTATTTGCTTGCGAACTTGCAATGTTTGCAATGTTTGTTAGATTGTTCAAATTCGAATTCAAATTCAAATTATTTATTTGTCAGAACTTGGTAGGTACACATACATATAAAGTAGCATACATGGTCGTAAGAATGGAGACGTATCTCATGTCCTTGCCTGTTACAGCGTACAAATGTTAGTTTTTTTACAAATATTTTTATTAGTTTTTGTTAAAGTTAAAAAGGAAAAAAAATAAACAAAATTGTCTATGTTAGAATATTGTTAGAATCATATTTTGGTTTAGTTGTATTTTTTACCCTAATTAGATGTTTATTACTACCTATTGTTTAGGTCAAATCTTGCAAGCTGAATTAGAACCAGTTCCTTCTAACCTAATTTGCTGAAATTTTGCATACACCTTTAGTTCTATTCAATATGCGATACCCAATAGGTATTGTAATATTTTCCATGTAGACGCCAAATAAAAACATTTTAATACGTATAAATTAAAAGCATCATTAAAAAAATAATGTTTTTTTATAAAAGTTTGTTTTTAATTCTTACTCAGGGAATTTTTAATCTTTATAAAGTTGATAATGTGCGAAAGAGGTAGATCTGGCTAGTGAGCGCGGTCTTAACATTTATAACACAAAAACTGCGAGGTCGCGGATGACTTTGTCAATGATTTATTGTGAAGACACTCCTTTGATTGCGTCAGAGACCTCAAAATAATAAAAATATAAATTCGACCTTATGGCATTGACTGATCTGTTCTGAAATCTTCCTAGCATTAGTCTACTTCCGTGGTTAGCAGAAAAGTATACAAATTTGTGTCGTATCAAAATTTTATGTTTTATCTAAGAAAACCGTAAAAAAACTAAACACGATTTAAAACTTTTTGCTCCATGTCTCGATAGAAAAAATAATGAAAGTAACTCTGAATTGCGCTTTCCTTTTAATACCTATTTCATAAATGATGTCTACGATATCTTAATATACAGATTTCTTAATTATACGGAGGGAACCGTAAAAGTACATTTTACATTACAGCTATACTTTTCGAAAAATATATGAAAACCCTCAAAAATATAAAAAGCGAAACGCACGACTGTTTTTAAGCGCCATGGTTTTGCTACACTAAATGCGACCTTAACACAATAAATTTAGCCTTATGGTCATATGTAGTAACAAGCGTTGCTTTTAAAGTGGGAAAACTTCGCCTGAAGAAGAAATTACACGTTCGCGATCTCTTATCTATTCTAGTTCTCGCGATATCAGTGTCCTAATCCGAAGGTGTTCCGAATTATTTATCACATTTGAGACAGCTGTCAACATGTCAATGATATCTAAATATATTACTATCGATATTTAGTGATACACTTAAGTGATACATCATTTCGAGACGTCCGGCAAATAAGTATTTGCCTTTCAAATATTTCTTTCATTCATCAAAGCTTTAAAGGTTCCCGATAGGGTTCGATTACGTATCTGTTTATAGGGTGTTTAAAGTGTCTTTTTGCCTTTAGCTATCGGAAAATGAGGCGGACGCCTCAGGGAAAGGAAATAATTTCTTGTTGGTCTCGGAGCGACAACAAACTCAAACTGGTAGTTAGATCAACATTTGTTGGGAAAATACGTAAAAGGTTTCAGTTGGAATATCAACTGACCCGAATTTTAACCTTTAATGCTTTTTGAACATTAAGTTGGATTCATGGAACATTTTTATTTTTATTTTTGTCGGTTTGGAAGTCATTGCACGCACTTTGACGAGTAACCTGTACCTAATCTAAGTGCACGCGTTTGATTTCAAAATTTTATCCAACTAAATGCGCATTTTTTATCTTTTTGATCTCTAAATAGTTCTTTCGTATATTTTATTGATTTTATAGATATTTTTCGCTTAAACATATTTGTATAGCTTAATCTGTACTGTGATGTGATGTCTCATACATGTCATCAAATCAACAGGAATATTTTTGAAAGGCAAATGCAAAGAATTATTCTATTTATGCAAGATAATCAATATCTTTATAAAACTTTGCAAGGAAATAGTCTACATCTTTTGGACAGCCATAGAATATTTTTATCCCGGAAAATTACAGAGAATCTGCGTGGCGTACCTTGTTAAGAATAAAACAATATAGATTTCCATGGGCTATCTTATGAGCTAATTAAAATCAAAACGAGTGTTGTATCTAATTCATTTTACAGTTCAATGAATCGCAAAGGTATCATAAACAATGGGTTACTATGGCCTTGTTAATGAATCCAAACGAGTCAGCCCTTGTTCGTATTGTGATCCGTATATCTGTTGCAGTATGGGTAGGTATATTGGATATTGACTTCATACAACCCAATTGATACGATTTGAATGCTTGGCCACAGAAGACAATATCACGCTTGGGTTGAAATTTACCGATTTGCTAGCGTCGGAAATTTTTATGCTACTGAGTGACGAGAGCAGTGTAAGTCGCTCACATTTACCAAGGTTTGCGATATTAGCACAAAATAAATGGGTATTATATTACCCATTTGTTTTGTGGTATCTCTCATTCTCTCATACTCTCATTCGGATTGACATAATTATGTGCAACAGGGACCCAAACAATATCCCATGCACAAGAATAGCCGCCCTGATGATAAATGCCACGCTTTCACATTACAGTTGGTATTTTGCAAGATCGCGCCTATTCGTTGAGTTAAAAAAAAATGCCATGCTAGGTTTTTTTGTAAAGATCTGGTGTAATTGAAACGCTGTCAATATGTGTGATTATTCAATGGAAGAATGGCTCTATGACCTAAAAAAATCTAGTAAGAAGAATCGCTGGCGCTAATGGTCTGCTTCACGTTTTACTATTCTAATATCAATACTATTTTTAGGTAGCTAAGGTTTATTCTTAAGTGTAAACGATTTTTTATCAACCCAAAACGAGTGAAATTTTACAGCGCCAGCGTGCGGAATTTCACAGAAACGCATTGTACTTGTCAAAACTTACCTATCTATAGCTCCAGGTTTTAGCTCTACCACCAGGTAGTTCAGGTATACAAACTAGGTCTATATTCGTCTATTTTTCATTGTAATAGGTTTGGACAAGTTTGTTTAACTACTCACTGAAGCCGTCAAAATACGTTGTTGTAGTGTAACTAGTTACAAAAACAAAAACATAGAGTCTGGGCCTCGTTCTTCTTCCTACTCTTACGCAGTAGTTCGAAGTTTCCTTACCGTAGTTCGTATGTAAGTGACGGCTTTGTCATATTGTGTGTACCTCGGTCGTGGTCGTGGGACCGACACGACTCATCGCCTCATACGATAAGCGTTTTCACGATCTGTTTGCTTACCCATATTTTATTACGGCTCTATAATTCAGATTGACATTTATAGCGATACTATTTGTACCGCGCTATTATTATAATGTGAATTTGTCGTACGATTATTGTGAGAAAACATAGAGATAAAACTTTATAATTTTTAAAGTTTCGCGATTTGAACACGTCCTGTTTTAAATGTTTAACGTCGAGTGAAAGGTACATATTTTTACCAAAATAAAATAATATGTGATAAATTCCGAAAACTTCTAAAAATTTGTCTTATGGGATTTTTAGTTCAGATTTTCTTCCCTTCACATTTTTCACCATAATTTATGGAGAGCCCTGACAAAAATCATGAATCATGATTTTTGATCATATTCAAAGTTTTAGTAACTTAAAAAAAACTTATTTTAATAGCTTGCTGTACTAAAGTTGTCAAGTTCGGTAATAACAAAACTTGTGAATGAAACCCCAACCAGCGAAATATTTCGCCGGCCCCAACGGCTTATTCTACACACCGCGCACCGCCCGCCGCCAAAACTTGTAAAGTGTACCTCTTTTGTTTTATTTTGTCATCCTGCTAGTTTAACTATAAGACTAAATTCACTAGTCTGTGAGTTAAACATAATAAAAAATCTACAATAAGTATAATTTTTTCCATTTTTATTACATTTTGTTATGACGAGACAAGACTGACCGAGGTAAATATTAATAGCCTATGCAGGAAACCATTCATAGATCAATTAGGATGCAAACTGTTGTCTTTTTCGCACATTTTCAACATTTAAAGAGACAAAAAATACCTTAGTTGAAATAATAAAAAATCGATTGTGCATTATTTTTAGAATAACATTGCAAACGTTTTATAGTAATTTTT
Organism: Agriopis aurantiaria; assembly: GCA_914767915.1. Taxonomy (NCBI): domain Eukaryota; kingdom Metazoa; phylum Arthropoda; class Insecta; order Lepidoptera; family Geometridae; genus Agriopis; species Agriopis aurantiaria. The sequence goes on along the minus strand of OU611989.1, from coordinate 12,987,607 downwards.
ATGTAGATATGTTATAGTTTGGCGGAAGACTCGTATAAAACAAGTTTTTCGAGATTTCGATATCGATCCCCTTCGCTATCCTATAAAATATCAACAAATATCGAACATTGCATTATGACCTTTATGTTAATGCTATTCTAAACATAATGCCCAATCGTCTTTTTAACCTCTTAGTTTTTTTTACCTTAAAAAAATGTAGAGATGTGCGAAAGAGCCTCTGGCCGGTGAGCGTAGTCTTAAAAACTGGTTACATCACAGACTACAAACATATTACAGCAGTATATATCACGTTTGCAGTAATTGAAGTCCGCTTAGAAATAAATAGCACAGATGATGCGATCCAAGCGTGATGTCATCGACCGTGTCCACGGGCCACGGTTAGTGGGCTAACCCCCATATTACGAAGGTTAACCGGTTACGATTTATCGCGGCTTGGCAAATTCTTAACGGACGGAGCAATTTATATGACAAACGCTGGCGATGAATGTTTGCTGAAACTTGGGTTGTTAAGGCATATTAAATTAAGGAGTTGGTTTGGTAGGTTGGAGTGAGGAAGCGTGCAATAGATTAATAGGCTAGTTTTTGTAAAAGGCACGATTAGGGTTAGGTATAATCCGTCGTGATTTAACCGACTTTTTTTATTTAGCCGGATTCTTGACTTATAAATACACGTATAATGATTGCGGGATGCGTAGGATTTATTATTTCCGTTTTTGACTAAAACAGTCCGGACTTTTTATAAATGTCTAGACTTTTCTAAATGTCTGGCTTTTTATTGACGTTTCAAATTTCTGAATGATATCGCTAAGTACGATTGATGTTTCTAAATAATTAAGGGCCCGGATGGGACCTGGCTGGCACTGAAATCTGAGTCTTATGTCCTGTTCCGTACAATAGAACTTCAAATGATAAACTTCGAATGCACGCTGTGTTTGTTGTTTGTTCTGAACAGGTGACACGTTAATTTCATTGGAAATCCTGCATTACGACACATGGTATAAGGTTTACTTCACACATTGACTGTCGATCCGGCCGCCGCGCCGCCCAGACGCGGCCTAGTTAAATGTGAACTATGCAACCTATCAACGCATCAACACATCAACGCACCAGAGCGATGATGCGTGATGAACATCTCCATATTATGTTGGTGAAACAACCTGAATATAAAAGAAATAACATGAATAAGCTTAAGGTCAAAAGACGAAAAATGTGGCTCCGTGATTGATAGGGAGTAAACGTAAAGATGGTAGGACAACGGTTCAGCAGTGATAGTACGTTATTTATCGATCGTCAAATTTGACAGGAAATCGTCATCTATAATCTATACTAATATTATAAAGAGAAAAGATGTTGGGAAGCTACACTATCCCCGGGTAACATAGGCTATATTAAATTTTCAAAAAAATAGGGATCTTTACTAAAACTCCAATAAATGTAACCCAACGTGTAAAAAAATAAGATTTACAATTTTGACTTTGCGTGTTTGACAGTTCTAAGACAGGACAACGTCTGTCAGGTCAGCTAGTATAATATAAAAATGAATCCCTATTTACGTTGGTCACGCCATAACTTGAGAACGATTTTACCGATTTAATTCAACTTTTTTAAAAGTTTTCAATCACTCTGTAGAAGGTTCTTACCGAGAGAGAAATTAAGAAAATTACGCAGAAAATTACAAAATTTCAGAAAACTTAACGACGTTTTTAACGTTGCGCGTTTGACAGTTCTAAGACAGGACGTCTGTCGGGTCAGCTAGTATTCGATGAAATGCCATTTGATCAGTACTCACTATGATCGATTCTATGACATTATATCGAGTTTGACGATCAATAAAGAACGGTACTTGCACTGCAGACTTGACAAGACAAAAGTTAACATCCGACCTTCATTCATGGAGAGGTACTGCGAAATTAAGAAATGAAATAATATAAAAAAAATATCTATAAATAAAACATGTATTCTACAGGAATAGGAAGCTTAATACTGAAAACCGTTCGAGTGACTCCCAACTTTTCCGGGGAATTCGTCCCCGGAATTCTCCGGCAAAATTCCCGGCCTGGCGGCACCCGACGCCCGGCCCGGCGGGAACTGAGACGTTACGCGAGTTAGCTAGTATTGCTTGATTCGCTAATTGATCCAGATTGACGGCAACTGCCTAACTACCCTCGTTAAGATGTTGTTTTGCAGTTTCATTTGGTTCTTTTACTGCAGGAAGTTTAGTGAGATCCATAACAGATTTAAAAAAATCTTTTTAGGGGTAAAATATTTCGTGTATCACCCCTGGGGCGAAAGTTTAGTTAGAGAAATGATCTTATATGTTACACGATTGGCTTAGAGGAATACTTGGGCTAGCCTTGACATATACAAATATACATTTCCTAGCTATGGCATGAAACATTCTTCACATGCCTTGCTGTACCTTGCAAAATGGCCAAAATCCATCCTAGACAGAAACTATTGCGAACACCAGAGCTAGTGCTAAAAAGAGACTAGCTCCTAAAGTAAGGTCTAAGGTTAAGGTATCTTTTTTTTTCAACATGGTAAAAAATTCATAAATGTCCCGAATATATATTTATTTTATTTAATATGATTATTAATGGGATATTTACCGTGATAAGGTTGTGGATGTGTCCACATGAAAATGGTGCATGTAACTGCACAACCCTATTACGGTTAAATCCCGTTAATAATCATATAACTGTAGTGAGCAACCGTGACAGCTTAAAACAGTGTTTTATAGACTTGGACATGATTTATTTGTGGTTAAAAAAACACAATATGCAATGGTTCAAAACAACATTATTTTTTATTTTTTATTTTTTTGGGACATTTTTGCACACACGGTCATCTGACCCCAAACTAAGCAAAGCTTGTGATATGGCTGCCAGAGACTGATATACATACATATATAGTTTTAAATACATACTTAAATAGATATTAACAACCAGATATAGAACAAACACAAATGTTCATCACACAAATGTTTGTCCTACGTGGGAATCGAACCCACGCCCTCAGGCTCAGAAGGTAGGTTCACTACCAACTGGACCAACGGGCTATCAATTATTGTAAACCGAGCACCCGTAATCTGGATCGTCGTACAAATAGACTTCTACAAGACACTTTTTATCTGAATATTCATCAAAACCTCCAAAAACAATCCACAAACCCCGTCACGCCGCAAGAAGGAACACCTATAAGTTCTCATAATTGGCTTTGGCCCCCTAATCTAGACGTTGAGTCTTATTTATTGACCAGAAAAGCAATGCGTGCGTATTTCAGGTAGTTGGTAGAGATTATCTAAAATGAAACTGACCCATAAAGTTGTGAACATAACATCAGCTGACTAATTTGTGCATTGCAGTGGCATTAGCTATTCCAGTTACTCGACATTATTTTAGGGCTATCATTTTGGGCTCTGGGCTAAATCGTCAAAACGTCTTCTTCTTCTTCGTCTTCTTGCTTTCTGTTTATGTGTAACAGTTGGTAACACCAAGTAATTTATTTTATTGTATTAGTCCTTTTTCGGTGTTGACTATTTAGGTACTGTATCCATTATACAAATTTTGACATTTGAAAGTGTCTTAACTAATAATTGAAATAAAGATACTGAACTAAACTTTCCCACTATTGGTGAGGTCTTCGGCAGTGTCAGTCCTTTTCCTTTCTCTACCGTCTCCTTTGCATTCACTATCTTCTCACAGTGACATATTATCACACACATTTATCATCTTTCACACAGTTCAGCCACATTCTTAAGTCGCCTCTATGACCCTCTATGACTAGTTTCTCCTTGTTATTGTATACCAGGACAACCAACTACGCTCTAAAATTTCCTGGCCCCCCGCTTCTTTAAAACTTTCACAGTTACTGCACGGAAGAAGAACTAAACTTGTTTTTCCTCTTTCATGGTTACCCATACCCATTACATAAGCTTCATCTTCCCATTAGTTATCTAATGTCAAGATAACAAAAAAACTGGAGCAAAAATTCAATACCACAATAAGGCTGTGTGTTGTAATACGAGTAGCTGATCGCAACGGTTTCATCGCTTGTTTTTTACAAATTAAAATTAAAATAAATTTATTTCAGGCAAAAAAATAACCCATACAATTCCATAAATAAGTAGATAAAAAAATATAAAAATAAATGAAGGTAATAAAATCTAAATATATGACACAATACAATACTAAAGAAAAAAAAACATACTGTCTAATTGATAATTTCCTCCTAAAGTCGGTTAAAAAGTAATAACCAATGTCAAATAGAATAATATATCAAAATAATAATAATAGTTCAGTTAATTTAGCCAATCATTAATTAAATCAATACAAAATTCAAACAAAAATACAATACAAATGTCCATAGTCAAACAATACAATAAAATTCGATTCAACTCTACAACTATTTTAGACTTCGGTTGCCGAAGAGCTTAGATCAGAAAATATTGTTCTTATCGATAGATACTAGATACTACCCATCTCAACCCTAAACTACTATACCTACTTTACCTACAGCCTAACCTACTTTATCTCCTGTAGTAACTACGACTTTATCTACGTTCTTGCAGGAACTTTATCTAAATACGTCTCAAGTACGTCCTTATTCTTGAAACTTTTTCCGTATCAAAGTGTGGGAAAAATGTTCCCGACTCCATTTGTAACTCACGCTATAAGTACATAATAGAATTATTGGTTGTAAATCTGTTTGCGAGGGGCTGTTTTTGTGGTAATTTGTCGACGACGACGGGGAAGTATTTTCGAGCCTTACATTTAAAGTAACTTCTGGTATTCCGGCGTCGACTGAAAAAATGGTTAAGCTTTGTTTTATTACAAACGTGCTTAAAATTTACTTTCAAAGTATATCGAATTTAGTTCAATTGTTAGGTACTTATATTTCTCTTTCTTAACTGGCTAACTAACTTAATCTAACAGAAAGCGGTACTTACGTATATATCGGCATGTCATAAAGCGATGTTAGGTGGGTATTATAAAAGTTTCTTTTATAATTATATGACGAAAATAATTGACGTATCGTACATCAATAACTTTGCAAATGCCAGAATTATCTGCCAAGTTTCACTCGGTAGCCACCACTACCACTTAACAACTTTTTAGGGTTCTGTACCCAAAGGGTGTAAACCGGACCCTATTACTAAGCCTACGCCGTCTGTCTGTCTGTCTATCCGTCCGTCCTACGGCTGTATCTTTCGAATCGTAACAGATAGCCGGTTTTTTAAACGTATTTTACGTAAAAAACCGCGTATGGCGGATTAACTAAGAAATAATATTAATGTCAAAAAGTAAAAACTAAAGAGCGGGTCCCCATACAACAAACTATAAATAATGGTTGAATGCGAGTCGGTGACTAATTTCTGTTCACCACCAAGTTAAGCAACGTCGGGCGCAGTCGGTACTTGGATGGGTGATCGCCTGAGCGTGATGTCGCCTTTTTGCACTACTTTTTGTATTTTGTGGTGGTACGGAACCCTCAATGCGTGAGCCCGGTGCGCACTTAGCCAGTTTATTTTTCTAATCATCCAAACATCTTTGCTTGATGGAAGGGCACACAAGTTGGTAATGATTTCGGTACAACTCTTGATCATTTGTTTTGTTTTTACCAGCTTTCTCTGACACCTTAAAATATGTCCCCGCTCGCGCACTCAACTATGCAAATAAGAAACGAGTAAATAAAGATGAACCGCGCTTTGTCAAAGGTAAAGCTCATAAAAGTGACCTGATGTTTCACAAACTGTGCGTGCCAAAAGCGCAAACTGTGAATAAATGCCATATAGCTTTCACTACCTCGTTCACGATACAATCTTTCACTATGAAATATGCAAAAGGGCTATAAAACGGCGTTGTTGCAGCGATGTTGGTAGACCAGAGACACCCGCGGGACACCTACTGCGATGTAAATTGTAACCATTCCACTACACTCACAGTGTATTACAGTAAAGTGAATCTACATTCCACAGCAAAAACAAAGCAGTAACTCTAAAACGGTAACTTGGTCCTTAGACTTGATTTCCACTTGTTTACGTTGATGTCCGATGCGTACATCGTTCGCGCTTACGAATATACATTACATTGTTTTCTATAAATTACTAGCTGCACCCCGCGGTTTCATCCGAGTGGATTACTCCTTATATTTATAATAATAATCAGCCTGTCAATCAGCAGCATATCATCAGTTATCAGCCAGTGAAAGTCCTGACAAAATGGATCCAGCCGTTTTTGAGTCTATAGGGAACATACGTACATATACCCACACACATCGCCTTTTATCAAGGTTACGTGGAAAGGGTGTACTAAGCCGAAAGGCGTTAGTTATACTTACTGAAGAGTAAAAGGGAAGAGTGAAAGGGTTAGTTATACTTACTCTTCAGTAAGTACCTTTAAACCCCCTATGAGCAACTTTTACTACGGGACCAACCATGAAACCGCGAAAAAAATATCAGCTGTTCCATACATTTCGTCGAGTGTCAATGACTTTTCTATGGAACAGTAATCGTATTTATCGCACGCGGTGACCGACGTCAGCGTTGGAAGAAATCAAGTCCTACAATCTGACGTCAGAATATCAACCTTTTGATGTTAGATGTTAAAAAAACAAAATGGTTAACATGAAAATGTTTGTTCAAATATTAATCACAATGTACTTGCCAAATCGTATTTAAGCACAATCATAAACCAGTGCCTAGTGTGCCTATACCAAGTTAAATAAAAGTGCCACTTTAAATTAATTTTGATCACGCTAAGCTAAGAGCCACCGCATAGAAATCTGCTTTCATATAATTATGTAACAAAACAGCATTGAATAGTAGGTCCAGCTGTTTTTAAAGAAAAATGGTAACAGACATACACACAACCTATTACCCCAAACGCTATATTATTATACATTATATGGCTATATTATACGTTCCATTATAATAATATGAAGTACTAAAAGGTGAATTACTGCTTACCGAGTATATTGTTACCGTCCTACAATGCATTCACTACTCTCATATAAACTCACACAAGTCTTTATCACATAAAACCCTAAGCTCTATTTCAATTGAAATAAAGGTTATTTCAGTTCAACCACCTAAGGTCGTGGATGTTTGTGGGAAACCGCGGCAATTTCACTAACAAATGTGAAGTTACGTATCTCATTCGGTTTTAGTTAACCCATCTCTTAATTATGTTAAAAACACGCGATCAACTTACGTACTGGAATGAGGTTGTGCTTCTGTAGTATTAAACCAGTGTTCGTAAAAGTAATATACTCTGGGGGGAGAGGAATGCTTGGCTACTTCGTTAAAACAACTTTTCTGGTTCATTCATTAAAAAATTTCATTAGCTCGGTGTTATGCATCTTGGAATACAAAATCTTGCTTTTTGTCACTAAAATTATTACTTACACAAAAAGAAGCTCGTGGCAGAGAAAGAAGTAAGGTATGAAGTGCTATAAAATAAAATAAAAAATATAAAAACACAGACGCGAATTGACCCATGAGCTTGTTATTTTCAACAACCCAATTTGCTCTTCAAGAATTTCGTCAAATTAGCAATGTTTTAAGGAATACAAAAGTTTTGACAGAACGTCACGACGAAAGAAAATTGCTTAGGAAATGTGTATTTCTTTGCTCGAAATGAAAATTCCACGATGAGTAGTAAATCCCAAAAAAATCAAATAAAATTAAAGTTTGTGCGTAGGATCGGATCAGTGGACTGTATTTTCTATATACAATCAATATTTACTTGTAAGTATTTATAATAAAAAGGGTAATATCGACAGATAAATAAAATAAAAATAAACCAATAAATTTAATCCCAATAAAATTTGAAGCAAAACCCGGACACCTGTAAGACAAACAAAGTTTCTTTTGATTTCAATATTATGTTCCCTTAAAACAGCTGTTGGACGGTTGTTAGTACTAAAATGAAATAAATGAAAGAGATCGCTCGCTGTCACATTCTCGGTCACTCGTGTGGCAAATAACAGTAGACCGCTTGTTCTTTATGAAGGGTATCTTCATATACCAAGCGTAGAAATCGTATTTTACCAAGAATAATAACGCCAATGTTCACTATCCTCACACACAGGTCCTATCCTCACGCCTCCAGTGAACAGCCCTCGACCGGCATTGTTCAGTTGATGTGAAACAGACGGGAGTGGGTCGGACCCGGTCGCTCTCTCTTATGGGGAATCAATAGCGTAGCGTTGAATACCTCTGTTGTAGCTCTGCGATAAGCACTTGTATCTGTGTTTTATCGGTGTGAGGGATACGTGAGGACTTTATGACCCTGTTAACATGAAGGTTAGTGTCTTCTCAATCTTAGAAAACTCATGTATCCACGATGTAACGTCGCTACTCTATCGTATATTTTTATCATCATATTCATGATCTGCCTACATGTCTGCTGCGAGTACATGTCATATAATTTATGTATGGCTTTCGAGCTTCTGTTTCTCAGTACATATAATATATGAGTTATATTTGGATTCCAAAATCTTATCCTTGCTTATGCCGTGAATTTTGATACACGTCAATTAGTAGCCTTAATTAAATACACACAAAAAGCTTACGTTTATTAATACTTCGTGTTATATTAACTTTGAAAACAAATTGGACACAAATCCGATATTTCCTGTCAAAGTTTCTTTAATCATTTCTAAATAGGACACATCCTACCTACGGTTTCTTTCGTAATTTTAGATATACAAATGTAGGTCACAGTTCCAACTTTTTGTACGAACAGCAAATCTGCATCAGGTTGTTTTTGAACGTGGAAATCAAGCATAAGTAGTTTCCTTTCTGTTTCAATTCGAATACAAAATTTTGTGGATGACAGAAAAAGTGCTATAATTTGCGACTAAATGGGCTTTTGCAAAACATTATTGTAACAAAAATAGTTCAAGATACTCCTGCGCAAACGATGTTCAACCTTATGATCGCTGACCGTACATTCGCTCCCTTTGCCCGACCTTCATTAAATCAATGATGCATATCAGATATTTCAGTGACGCCCCAATCAGGGTTGTTATAGGATTTCAAAGCCGTTGAGGGCAGGCATGCTAATGATCACTCAAGTAGTCAATTGTTTGATGCTTGCGTTATTCTCTTTTAATTTACATATTGCGAAAATTATTTTTTGGAAGTGGCTGTATGTGACACTGAAGATCGGGATGATGGTGAACCTTGAGAAAAGTCTATTTACAGCTGTTTACTGATATGTGCTGATTATGATGATAATGATGATGAAAAAGATTCATAAACTGTCATTATTGTCCCGAATTTAAAAAATATATATTAAAATTGAGTGTAAACATGATAATGTAGAGTTGTAGAGTTATTAGAAAATAGTCCGTACAGGGCTACATGGAACGTTAGTATTATACCGAAAGCAGGTCATTTTAATTTTCATGATGAAACACATCTACTATGGGACTAACCCTGAAATCACATATGTATATAAACAATGTATGAAACAGCTAATATTTTTGTCACGATTTCAGGGTTGGTCACACATTAAAAGTTGTTTATAATTATGACCTCTTCCTCCTCAATGACCTTTTTAGGGTCAGTTCCGTGTAACACTGATTAATTATCTAAATAGCCTGAATTTTGTTAGGTTGAATTCAGATATAAATAATGAGAGTATCATCGTATTTAATCTCCTATGGTGAGGATTCTGTATATCATAGTGCTTCTGTAGTAGGTACACCTAACGCTACATAAGCTCGACTTAAATTGTTAATGATATGTCAACGTCATAGATATCAGTTAGGTATATCAGACTATCGTCTGGCATGAATCCATGAGTAAGCGCCAGACCGAGCCACCGAGCGACAGCCTGCGACGCCTCATAAGATTAATATTACGTATGTACCTTTACAAAATTTATCTTGTACATTAGAGCCGCGTTCAACAGTCACAAGTCACAACTATCTTATTCGCACGTTTTCATTAATTTCAAGGCTGTTAATAGAGTCTTTAAGGGTCGACAACGTATCTGTGATGCCCCTGGTGTTGCAGGTATCCATAGGCGACGGTGATCGCTTACCATCAGGCGGCACGTCAGCTTGTTTGCCACGTACGGCATAAAAAAGGTAAAAAAAAGTGAGGTTAAAAAAACGTATAAAATATCAACACATATACACACACATACACATACACATACACTATTTGCAATGTTATTTTAAAGATAATGCCCAATCTTTTTTTATACCTACTTGCAGGTCTAGCAAGGACTGCCGTTTTCATCCGCGCGTAGACGCGAAAAACTTTGAATTTGGATACGTTTTTCTTTTTCTCGGGGGTCAAAACGATGGAAAGACAATTTGTCCACGGCCCGTACTAAGCCTGCAGGTAATTTATAAAAAAATTATGTACACATATTTTAATTTGATGGTTGAAGTTGTAAATTTTTATCTGTAAAATGTGCGAGAGCTATCTACCGGAGCTATCTAGCTCTGACGAATCCATAGTAGTGTATCTCTGATTTTAAAAAAAACAGTCGTCTAGAAACAGTTTTGAAGATCAACTTCCGCAAAGTGACGCCTCATTTAATCAAATAATGTCTAATCATCTCGTCAAATGAGAAAAATGTACTCGTAAAGTATCGCAACTTATTAAGATTTGTATTTTTTTTAAATGCGCGAAATCTATCTACCGAAGCTATCCAGCCCTGACGAGCATCTAGTGTATTTCCGTTGCAAAAGACAACAGTTTTGAAGATGAATTTCCGCAAAACAACGCCTGATCCAATCAAATAATGTACAATCATCTCGTCAAATAAGAAAAATGTACTCGTAAAGTATCGCAACTTATTTAGATTTCTGTCTTACGGGTAACATAGCTAAATTGCATACACACAGTCATTATGTTTTAACAGCTCGCGGAGGCGATATCACTGATTGGATTCAGGGGAGCAGAAACCATAAAATTGAAATCAATTTCAGTTTAATGGTTATGGGAGTATAAAACACTTTCGTCACCGAAAGCCCTTTATCTTTATTCGACGATAAGTTTATATTGTTGGTGAAAAGTTAAAGGCTTGTGTCCTAGATTTAGTATAGGAGATAGCATTTTTCCGATAGTCAAGGAACGGAGTTACGAAGTAGTAGTACTAGTATACATACTTTTCTATTCTTACGGCGACAACTCCGAGTCTAATTTTTATACAACTTTGACCCGCCAAATGCTCTTATTTTCTAAACCTTTTTTTTGAGTGTCTAAGTCGCGGTTGAATTGGGTTTTTTAGGCAAGCGTACTTCATTGTAGACCGCACACATAATATCAGGCGAAAGAGCAGTAAAGCGAAGCCCATTAAACAAAGATAATTAATAAAACATCGTTTAAGGGTTAAGAAAAAAACTATACTGTAAATTTGTATTGATTATGAGTTTACGACGTCGTCTCTTATTTGTGAAACTAATGGATAACAAAATAAAACAGAAAAGTTAGTTTCTACTTTTTAACATTGTGTGAAATATAGGCCCTGTGTTAGTGTCTTAATACACACTTTATTACTGACCTAGCAGCCTTCAGTCTTCTAGTGAATCAGACTAAACAATGGAATTCCTAATAAGTTTCTGGAATTCTATATCGTGCGATAGAATTGTATTAGTCTGCCATTGACGGTATATATAATTGTTTAGAGAAATGGCCTCAGGTGAATGGGAGTAATGCTGTAACGTAGATCTCCACTCACACATTATTTCACTTTAATTGGACAGATGATATCATTACAGCTAATAAATTATTCAACAAATAAGTCACTCTGGTGCTTAATCGTAATTCCTCCTCCCAACCTATTTGAATATCAATCAAGAAGTAGCTGTTGAAAAATTCGAATTCGTGTTCAAATCGCAAATAATTTCAATCATGCCTGCCCACATTCGAGTTGGCCTTGAACCGTCGTCCGGGAAGCGATAAAAGCTTATCAAATAAAGTTACTTAGCTTCTCGCGATCAATTTACGACTTCTTATGACAGTGTAAGATTTCAATACACCGAACATATTTATCGTCCGCCTTCCCATGCCATCATGATTTGGGATTTGTAAAAATGTACGCCACGTCACACGAATTCGGACTTTCCCAAATTGGAAAAGAAGCGAAAATTGAGTGGTTCAAGCGCGAAATTTCCCGCGTATTTCTACGACTTCAGATTGGTACGATACTCAGTCTTATGCGAAGGGCGAAAGGTGGTATATCTCTTACTGTAGCATAATATATTCAGTTCACAAAATGAATTGCGAGTGTTAGTAACTTGGAGTGAGCCTGCGAACATATTCGCTGGGATCTGTTGCGTCGTTCGTTCCCTTATATTGGTTACACGCTTGGGCGACAAAGGATCCTATCCATAATTGCGTTTAGGTTGTTTTTCATTTGTCAACTTCTGTAGGGATTTTCTCTACAGTGTTTTCCGATCGTTTTATATGTTACTTACTTATTTGTTGATGGTGGCGGCAACGGCGAAGATATTAACTCTGTGTCGGTCTTTGTTTAGCACTTAACTAATGACGGTGCCTTAAGACTTATGTAGCTGAAAGATAATCTGGTTAATTTGTTTTCGAGTATTGTTCCTCTTAACTTACTGTTGGAAAAGCTTTGTGTTAATGTAACTGACGGAGCTGGAAAGTTACGCTTTATTTTTAAACGGTCAAAGCCTTCAGGTGCTAAATGTAGCCTTGTATTATAATGTAGCAAAGTGAATCTTAGCTTTGCGTTTTAGAGTTTAGTTTGGCGTGCATTCATCTGGAATGCTGGCAATCCTAGGGAAGCACCTCGGTCGGTGTCGTGCAATTAACTTTTTTTTCAGGACGGGCGCTCATTCCCATTGTTACGTCATGGAGAGAGGATAAGATGACTGAGACCTGGGGCACTCGAAAGAAATCTTTAAACCTCGGCTTTTTCCTTCGCTGCGCTGCGTTGACGAGACGCTCGGTTATGATCATTATTTTTAAAGGGTTATCTCGCTTTAGTAGTCATATTTTTGCTATTTCTGTGCGTAACTAGTATGTACACCATTATGAGATACAGTACCTAGTTTTAGTTTTATTTCAGGACATCTTGTCTGTAAGCCAGTGTTGATTTATCGATTCGATTGATCAAAATGTTCAAGTATTTCATTCGATATTTTTACATTTTAGTATAGACATTGTCAAACAAGTCAAAGTCAAGCAAAGTAAGTTGTGGCCAAGTCAAGACTCATGTCCTAGTAAAACCAAAAGATGGAAACGTGTATATTTTAGTGTTGTTTCCAAAACTCTATAGAAGCCTCTAGTAAAGTGTCGCAACTATTTGACTGGAGCATGACTGGGACTTGGCCGAAACTTCAATCAAATTTCATCATTTATTTGCTAATACATTACATTAATGTTTTAATATTATTTTTGATATGGTTTTTCCGTTTCTCCCCACCAGTTTTATCCCACTGGAAATGAAAAAAAAAGAGTAATATTTAAAAAAAAAAACATAAATTCCTTAATACTATAGAAACAATGTTAATAGCCAATCAGCCACCAAGCTACTTAGGCATGAGGCAGCTGATTGGCTTACCTCAGTTCTAGAAACTTCAGAAAACTATTGCCATGTTTTAACTATTGCCATATTTATATGGCGCGTTTTCCGTTGTATTCTACAACCTCACCGTGTCTAATGGAATGTATGAGTCTCTTGATCTGTAATATTTTCTCCAGTTTTTACGTAAAGATTTGCTGCGGTTTACTCGTGGTGTAAGAGGGCTCCGCAATTTCGCAACATTACGGCAGCGATGAGACGGCAAATTGCTCATTTGTCTACTGCGACACTTGCAAAACCGACGCCTGCCAATGTATTTACATCACTTACATTCAAGGTAGGAATCAATTTACGAAATAGCTTTTTACAAAGAATGAAATAGGCTATAGAATACGTAGCTTATAAATTTACGTATACATTTGTACTAGCTTTTATTGTTGAAATGTGGGAGTTATGCGATCCGTTGGGATAATCCTAGCATCGAACTACAACACCAAGTTTGGATATAATTAGCTTCCTCATGGTCTCAGTGGGGCAACGTAGTGGTACCACGATCCGTAACGTACATGCATTGAAGAAATGTCCAAAATAGGCTTGCGTTTGATTTCCTGCTCGCCTGACGTTAAGCGACGGCTTACAATGTAGCACGCTTGCCTAGAAGACCGACTCACTCGCGATTTGAAGACCCAAATTGTAACTTTCGGGGTCTACCCATTCAGGCAGCGCATTCCACAGACTAGCAGTTCGCACAATAAAAGTGGAATCAAATCAAGTTTTATTTACTTACTATCTATTTATTATCTGCGACTTTGTAGGCGTAGACTTTCAAACAAAGGACATCATTCCAGAGTTCACACATTTTTGGGCAAAATCTGAAAGTACCGGCCAAATAAATAAATAAAACAGTAGAACCTGAGTATACATTATCCTATTTATTTGTTACTATGGGACCAAACCTGTAGCTTCATCTGAATTGTTAAAATTAAATGAACTCTAAAAAAATAGAAAGAAAATAAATATTATGGAACTAACATTATCTCTAAGAAAAAATATACCAACAGAGCGGATAACACATCTTATTTTGTCCCGGTAGCGGCTTTCCTTTGGCTTGGGTGTACGTCGTGGGTTCCAAGCAAATTAATCGGCGCCCAGAGGATTCCTGTTGACCCTTTCTGATAAACTACTTGAAATATTGAGGTGAGCACGAACTCGGATATTCTGGCGATGCAGCCATTGTTTAGTTTAGATATTATGTAGGTAAAAAATATGTGTTAATTACAACCATAAGAATTAAGCTTATAAATATACATTAGCTAGCTGCGCCTCGCGGTTTCACCCGCGTAGTATAGAAAAATGGTGATGATGATGATGAAAAGTAGCGTATGCCACTCTCCGGCCCTAGAACTATACCCATGCAAAAAATCAGGAGAGAGTAAAACAAGAACTAACAAACCCACAAACAACATTTCAATTTACACTTTCGCATTTATGATATACTAGCTGCGCCCCGCGGTTTCACCCGCGTAGCGATGAAAAATGATGATGATGATAAGTAGCCTATATCACTATCCAGCCTTTGGGTACAATACCATGAAAAAATCAGTTAACAGTAGCAGTTGCTCTGTTGCTACGTGAAAGAGGAACAAACAAACCAATGAACAAACACACTTTCGCATTTATAATATTAGTGTGATGATTAGTATTAGTATACATTAATTACCATCCCACTACTCACCAGCTTGTTTTTGTTACGAAATTTATATTACCTCAATTGCTATGCTACATCTATAGATGTCTTTTTTGGGGTAACCTTATTAAGACCTTTAGGTTACCTTATATTACCGATAAAAAATGCCAAATACAACTAGAGAACATTAAAGGGGAAGATGGGGAGAGTTAAGGTCTATAAAAACTAAATATAAATAATGTAGTAGTAATATATATAGTCATAGTCACAAAATTTTAATGTTAATCGGGACTTATAAAGTATTATTTAATTTAAATAAAAAATATGTACCTTTTGTTCGACGTTTCGACCATATTACAATGGCCGTGGTCACGAGCTGACTGAAAACTGCGGGTGAGTCCGGCGAGAAGAGCGGGTGTTTTGTTCTCCTACCCTCACTTGATCTTGAAAAATCGCAGGGTTGTCACTACGACACACAACACTGACTGTATCGGTAAATGTCCTAGTACCTACACCGCGGTTTGTACACTTGCTTACTACGGGATTCCACGACGCCGCTAACTTAAATCCATCCTCCCGGTTGAAATTGCGATGTTTTAATACGTGATAAGTCCCGATTAACATTTAAAATATGTGTTCAAATCGCGAAAGTTTAAAAATTACTATAGTCACAAAAGTTCCCAAAATGCAATTATCTTGGTCCAACCTTGGTCTTTCAAAGATGATTGCATTTTCTAATTATTTTGGCAGTCCCTGTGTGATCAATCTCCTCTTTATCTCCAAGCTCGTTTCCCGTAATTTTTAGCCGAAAATACTCGGGAATCCTCATGTATGTAGCGTGTGGAAAATTTAATTATCAAAGCACTGGACTCCATCATTGTTATTCGGACGGCGTTTGTCTGCCGACTGGTGACGTAACTCAGTGAGCGTAGACCGATGACCTCCGATGACTAGACTTGGCCATATAATTACGGTGTGTAAGTTACTCAAGTGATATATTGGGAATAGTGCTTGTCTACACGAGCAATATTGACGGCGATTTTTAACCGAAATGCGCCCTAAATAACAGATATTATTATAGCTCTCACAGCCGCCAGGCTCAGCCGTATGCCAGATGAGCTCTAGACCAAAATTACCATTAAGTATGGTCCCAAAGTCCCAACTCGGCGCAGCCTCCTTGAAGGCCAAAAAGATTAAGGCTGCGATCATCGGCTAGAGTTGGCACGATTTTCAAAATTTTTGATGAATAAAGTTACTGAGTGATAATAAAAAAAAAGATTGGTTATTGCAAATGGTATAAATACATTTTTGTGTTGATATTTTGTAAGATGGCAGAGGAGATCGAAAAAAATATAGTTTTTTTTGTACGATTTCTTTCGCCAAAATAAAACAAATCAACATAAAATTACTTTAAAACGTTTGCAATGTTATTCTAAAAATAGTGCCCAGTATTGTTTTTTGTTGCCACTTAGCAAAATGTGCGAAAGAGATAAATTTGGTCGGTGAGCGAGGCCTTAATCTTAACCAGGCGGGTCCAGGAGTCAGCTCAAGACCGCCAAAATGTCTAAAATCGTGAGGCATGGTATCTCCTACCTACTCAGAATCCTAGTGAGAAGGATCTTTGAGTGTCATTTATTTTATTTATTATCTGCTAAGATTGTGGTAGTACAATATTTAGTTAAATAAACCTTGTTCAGCAGTTGTGATCAAATTATGTTAACAAGTCATTTAAAATCAGTGCTCGTTATAAAAATGTAGTACAATTCATCACTGGTTTTATTACCTTTGTCGATAGTAAAGCGCACTGAACTAAACGTAATGCGTTACGGATGAACATTGTTGCGGATGACCTTCGCTGTTCATTTGGTTGGCCAATACCTTCAAGTATTTTGTAATTATTTCTATATTCTCCAACATTGCGTAATTGCACAGTCACTGAATGTGATTAAACTAATAGGCAGTCTAGACACTTAATAGCTGTGAATGAAGAAAATAAACTTAGGCCTAGTGCGCACGGGCGACTTTGTCACCGTGACTGTTTCGTCGCTCTGGTTCTGCTCCAGTCTATGGAGATGTGTGAAAGTGCACTTAGAACGCACCATAGAAAGGACGCGTCACCGGCGCTACAAAGTAACTAATCTGAGATCTAGAGTGCTTTTCATGAAAGAAGTCCCTCAGACGAGGCGCTGCCATCGCGTATCAATCGCTATCAGTCTCATTTCTCGAGCAGCGCTTTTAACAACTTAAGGCATCGTGCACGACTCTTTAACGATGGCAAATTACAAAAAATCTCACTAGCGGCCAAACATAGTAACATTACCTGAAAACTACAACATAGGAAATTTCGTTCCGCTTGTTGCCGTGGGACTTCTTTCATGAAAAGCACTTTAATGTGCACGCGTCGTAACGTGCCATAGACTGGACTAGTGACGAACAGTCTCTGTGACTAAAGTCACCCGTGCGCGCCATGCTTTAGTGTCGCCTTAATATAATAAAATCGCACGAGTGTAAGAATATAATATATTATCTAACATTTCAGAGGAAAATAAACTTGGCCACATGTATATTTGAGTTTTAAACGGGATACTAGCTACTACCTATTATCGTCACAGAAAAGGGAAACTAAAAACATTATACGCATGAAAAGAACAATATGTTTTTCAATTTTATCTGTAACCCCAATATTGCTAAAATGAGTCTGCCAAGCTCAGCAAGATTAATGGGCTGAGTCTAAATTGTGACCTAACTCGGGCTTCTAGAGACCTTAGGGTTCATATTGGCAATGATGCATGATTTCTAGGTCGAATTAGACTGTTTTTTTTTTAAATAGAAAATTGATTAACCAATAGTTGAAGCATAAGATTCCTATAGTGGTATTGAAAAGTTCTGGAGTGGAGACCACGAACCGGAAGACGCAGCGTAGGGAGGCCTCCCACTAGATGGACCGACGACATTGTGAGAGTCGCGGGTATCCAGTGGATGCAAAAGGCGGGCTGTCGTTCAGTGTGGAGGTTAAAGGGGGAGGCCTATGTTCAGCAGTGGACGTCTTCCGGCTGATGATGATGATGATGATGATGACCTATTTTCTATTTTTGACTAAATGATGTATGTTCGTTACCTAGACAAGTAAATCTAAACACGCGCATGTGCACACTGAAATTTAAAAAAAGTTACTTTTGTATATTTGACAATTTGACTTACTAAGATTTTTGTGTGTATCCAGTATGCTAATTATATGAACTACAAATTGAATTCATTTCAGTATATAGTGACGTATTTTTTTTAATTTTTTATAGCGGTTACGTATTCAAGCGGCTACCGAACTTGATCGGATCTTCTCTTCAAAAAGTCTTTTAATTTTGCCGGTAACTATTTGGTATTCGACTAACAAAGCTATAAAACAGCTTTTTCTAGTTTATAATGACGTAGTTTCATTCATCCCAGCTCCAACAAATCCCGAATAGGATCATGCAGATACCACCATTTGTTATTCAAATAAGTAGACGACGTCTCAAACGCATGAAATCGCGATGAATATGTAAAAACGATTATGAAAAACTTTTGAATAAATGAGAACTTTCGTTTGTACTTCGGATAGGAATTTTAGACATTTCGGGACTCATTAAAGTTGTCCTGTTTGACACCCACAAATTGAGATGTTTTATTCCCAGAAAGAATCCTTGTCTCCATAGCAAGCTTCTATTTCTATGCTTCAAAGGTCTATTTATCAGCATTGTACACATCAAACGAATCGGATCGCGCCAAATTATTACTAACTCCTTACTAATATGTGGCAATTTATCACAGCGTAGTAAGTAGTTAGTATGAATTCGGCGTAATCCTTTCCGTACGACGCGGACAAGTTTAGTGGAGATTATTTCTTTTTTTGTTTGTTATGTAAGCTAACTAGCCCTTTTGTCACATATTTAGGCCGCTCGACTTGACTTAGTCAATGATGGTTGTTCCAGCAGCATTAGGGACCTACAATTTAGAGTATCATTCCATCCAGGGTAGCGCTCAGGTGGTAAATTCAATAGTTTCTTAATTTCCGTAATCTTTAGAACCTAGTGTAGGGATGATTTTCTAAAATCCTTAGAGCTCTCCTACGTTATACAGGGTTACGCGGAAAGGGTGCACTAATCCGAAAAGGCCGAAAGGTTAATGTATCTGTCATTATGAACAACTTTTACGATGGGACCACGCCTGAAATCACAAAAAAACACAGCTGAATTACATGCATTTTATCGAGTGTAAATGACGGTTTTCTATGGAACAGCTGATATTATTTCGAGTAGATCCGATTATAAAAGTTGTCCATATTGACGGGTACTGTGGACCCCTTTGGGCTTAGTACACTCTTTCCGCGTAACTCAGTATTAAGGAACACTTGAGCAAAATTTCATGCTTCTAGATCCCGCGGTTTAGGTTTTAAGTAGTTCTCTTTGTTAGAGTCAGTTGTCTAAGTTACAACAACGTGAACTTTACCTCGCTTCTGATGCAATATCACCTTGATTAGTTCTGTGGTTGACTCTACCATTTGTTTGTGTCTTGCGCTAACTTTAAGGTAAATGAAAACATTAACAACAACATATTGAAAGTTCCAACCACACCTTAAGGCCAGGTTGCCGACTTTTGAACATCTGTAAATCTACGGTTATTATAAAAAAAATAAAAAAATATAACAGTTAGAGTTCTAAAGGGTCGGCATCGTATTTGTGATGCCTCTGGTGTGACAAGTATCCATAGGCGACAGTGTCTGCTTACTATCAGGTGGCACGTCTGCTTGTTTGCCACCTATGGCAATAAAATGTTACAATATGAATAATTAATGTATAGTAAATCCTAAAGTGTGGAACAACACATCAAATATAAAAATAACATACGAAAATAATATCATTAATTCAAAATATAATCATCATCATCATCAGCCCTGAGTGACCTGCTGGTTATAGGCCTCCCTTTGCTTATGCCACTCTCCCCGGTCTCTCGCTATTCGCATCCACTCGTTCCCGACAGTAATTTTTGATGTCGTCAGTATACACAAGGAATACTCTAGAGTAAATACGTTATTTAGAAGGACTGCTTCGATATAAAAAGTATCAGAGATAGCACTACAGGGTTATAAGGAAAGGGTATGCTAAGCCGAAAGGCGTATTATCATTATGAACAACTTTTACTATGGGATTAAAACCTGAAATCGCTTCGTTCATCAGCAATCATCCGTTCCATACATTTTGTCGAGTGTGAATAACCGTTTTATATGGAACAGCTGATATTTATTTCGCGATTTCAGTTTTTAATCCCATAGTAAAAGTTATTCACAATGATGAGTATAACGAACGCCTTAAACTTTAGTGACCAAACTTGTTAAGTCTGAAAAGAGGGCCTTAAATCTAGTTCTGCAGAGCCCGACCATCTTATCTTTAAAGTTGGCCAAATGAAGGCACTAAATTTTCCTTGAGAGGTTATTACTTGGTTTCAGAAACTACGATGATGTCTCTCAATCTTACCGATAAGTTAGTTGCTCTGTAGTTCTCATTTCTGTGACGCTTTATGTTCTGTTTCCGACGATTTAATTGTATTGGTGCCATCTCCATTTTCACTCTAATTTGGATGTAATGCTCTTATCCGAATAATTTAGTTTTAATTAAACCAATAAAGGTATCATGACTTCTTAATGGGCATAAACAGATTAAAAAATTGACGTGAATACAGAACAAAACACCTTGTCAAAACACACAAAAAAGTATGAAATAAAAGAAATGCTTTAGATTAAAACGTGACTCATGCATTTTTTTTATATCAAGTTGTATATTACACTTTTTATACAAAGAGGTAAAGCATAGCTTTGTACGTTTGTATGATTGTTTTTCTTTTATCCGGAACTATCGATTCGATTTTTTTTACTTGTAGGAAGCTACACTATCCACGCGCGTGCTTACGCGATCTTTCTTGCCTCACACATGCAAAATGTGGCATGAGCTTATTTCCGCGGTGTTTGCAAGAAGCTACAACATGGGGTTCTTTAAAAGGCGAGTTAATAGATGCTTAAGGAGTCGGAAACGTATTTGTGATACCTCTGATGGAACAAGTATCCATAGGCGACCGTGACTGCTTACCACCAGGCAACCCGTCCGCTAGTTTGCCACTTATTGCATTTAAAAATCTTTGCAGAAGTGTCATAGGCTATGTGATAAAAGTTAGTTTTCTGTACTTAATAACCATATTAAAACTTTTTTGGCGTATTATTGGCTGAGATAAACAAATCAAATTTTTAACAAAATTTTAGTTCTTGAATAGATCTACAAAAAATCAGGGCCTGGATATAATTATCTAACTTATGAAAAACACAACATAAATCTGTGGTGCGGTACAAAGCATGATCAATATTCAGCAAACACCGCAATTCAGATAGTAAAGCCGCGGGCGAAAAGAACTATACAATTTTAAACATAATATATTTGCTTAGTTTGGGGTCAGATGACCGTGTGTGAAAAATGTCCCGAAATATTTATTTATTTTTATTTATTTAAACCACTTAAGATTGTAAGGATTATGATGTGATTATAATTATTTCATCGATTAGCACCTCAATGCAGTGAATGATAATGAGGATTCACACGACTTGTAATGAACGCTAGAGATTTTCATTCATAATCGCTTGTTGGATAAACTAACCTTTTTCTGAATTGATATCATGTGGTATTCGAAAATTCAACTACCACAACTCACAGATATATGTATATTTCAGGCAAAATATCGACCGATGTTAAGTATAGTCAATTATCCTTTTTTGCCCATTGACATATAGGTAAATTACTTCGCAAGGACCGGGCCAATGGAACTTTTTCAATGGTACCAACTCAATTTGTATTTTAGACTTAAATTAAAGTTTATTTTAGATTTAAATTACGAAGACAGTACACAGTAACTCAGTGGTTTCAACAAGTGTATTACGTCATCAGTGCGAACCCAGTTGCACGCCGAATTCGTTGGTACGCTCTTTGTACTTGAAGCGATGCAACGCCGTACTTATTCGAAGGAAATAGAAAACAAAGCCTTATCTATAACAGGGAATATTGCGACGTAGTTAGGAGAGATTTTGACAGATGGCGCGAATTTTTATGGACTCAATGGGTATATCCTTACTTTTTTAAGATCTTTGTTATTGACCCAAAAATTGACGACGTGATGCTTGACGTTTTGGAATTTAAACATAGCTTTACTATACAAGCCTTAAAAGCAGATGTTAAAGTACCCACATAAAAAGAAGCCGAACTTGATTCTTTAGCGACTGGCCCCAGGGTATCTTAAGTACGGAATCCCACAAGCATTATCGTGAAGCCGTAGACCCTTCCTTGAAGGTGAGCACTTTTATATGGCCATCAAGCGTTACGAGGACAATAAAACACGATTGCTTACCATTAACATCGAAGTCCTGGCCCTTGGAACTTAAAAGAAGTAGGCTGTATTTGTTGGCACAAGGAGTGATCATTGAAGGCGATTATATGATGATAGTTTGCCAGACAATTTTAGTTAATCGATTATGACTCGTAACTACTTTCATTAAGAATCTGTTGTAAACCATTTATAGACAGCTCTGTCCAGTTTTTCTGATCTTTCTTTAAAGTCATCATTTAAGACGTTCTCTTAAATAATACTGTTTTTGTCGATTTCAATGTTTTATAAAAATTGTTCGAACACAAGTCGAGAAAGAATGAATTTGAGAAACACTACTTTGCTTGGATGTTTTATTCCTTGGGCATAATATTATCAGTTTAATTGTTTTCTACTGAACATGCTTTTCACAAGGCCTATAGACAATATTAGAGGCTCGTTCATGCTATCGAGATATAATATCGTATGTACATACCTTTTGCGTTAATAAATATGGATTTTTGCGGGCTATGCTATGCCAAGTGTTTTTGTGTTTCGCTTACGAGCGTCTCACTTATAAGCTAGACATACCTACTATTCCTGTCTTTTTTATGTTAACCTCTGTTGTCCTTCTGTACCCTGCTTGCTGTTTGTGACAAAGATCTATCATGGGCCAGCACCGTCCAATTTTTATTATAACCTCCCGAGCTCGTCACGCCATCGGGTCTGGTGGCGACCTGGGGGTCGATGATTCCTCTCTTAAGTTAATTTATACAATAACGTACGAACAGCGACGTCAACAAAGTTATTCAATGAAAACTGTTGTTCACACTCGGTTACGTTCGCGAAAACTTCTCGCGTTAGTTTCGGAATTCATAATGTTAAAGTTCTAAAGCGTTTCGCTATAATTTACAATACACTCCAAAATTTTGGAAACTAAATAGATATTCGGGTTAAATTTGAAACTCAACGAGGTTGCATTAAGGTCTTTGCGTTTCAACGTAACGAATGAACTAGTCTAAAGTTTGGAAGCCTGTGTCTTTTGTTCGAGCAATAGGCTTGTGTCTTAATGTTTCATTTATTACAAAAGACAGGCTTAGCGAAGGATATAATTAAATACAAAACACGTGCTGAAAAAAATATTTAAATTGGCCGATAAATTACTGAGATATCAACGTTTAAAGTTTTTGGTGGGGATAGAGAGCGGGTGCGATGTGCACAGTATAAGCATTTATACGGAACGCGCACGGCATGACGTCATAACGTGCTATAGTGCGCTCTTTGTATACCATGAAATTAAAATATTTATAACTTATTTATTTTTGAATGAATTTTAATTTTGTTTTTGTTAATGTGCTCTAGCTTTTGTATTAGAGGTT
Organism: Agriopis aurantiaria; assembly: GCA_914767915.1. Classification (NCBI taxonomy): domain Eukaryota; kingdom Metazoa; phylum Arthropoda; class Insecta; order Lepidoptera; family Geometridae; genus Agriopis; species Agriopis aurantiaria. The sequence goes on along the minus strand of OU611989.1, from coordinate 12,963,650 downwards.
AGAAAAAAAAATTGGAATTTGGAAATTTGGTTGGAGAGTACTTTTATTCGCTCTTTATAATTGAAAACTATTGAGATCTATTGAGGCAGCTGGCCTTTGCATAAATAAACAAAACTCTCTAGACTTCGAAACAGCTCAGATATTTTAAAATTAGTCAACTTTTATCCCTAACTTGCCGAAGTTATTCAAGTAACTTAAAAAGTTACAAATTTATGGCTCACAGATCTGGGTAGTTACGGAACTTGGAGAAAGTTTAAGTGAGGGTCAAGGGCCGTGGATCCTCAAAACGTTTGGGCAAAGTTACCTGTTTCGTGTGCGGTTATTTTTACGTAATGCTGTTTTGAACACGGCTAATATGACAATCCTGACTGGTTACTTGTGTAGTGATAAGCCGTGCTCAAAGGATTCTATTAAATTTATCATTATCATCATTGACCTGTATCCTCATACAAGATAGCATCATCATCATCATCAGCCGGAAGACGTCCACTGCTGAACATAGGCCTCCCCCTACAAGATATGATATATGTTTAAAAAACAAAATATATGTTTATTATAGACACTGACGTGGTTTTCACACATTTTATTTATATTACACGGGAATTACTCACGTAAGATTAAGCCGGTCACAAAGACCGCCTAATGCGGTTGAAACTATAGTCGGAGTAACCGGCTTAATCTTACGTGAGTAATTCCCGTGTAATATAAATAAAATATATCTTATTAATAATAGATACAATTAGGTGAATCTCTGACTCTTATGCCAGGTATAAGATCATTATCTATATTCAGGAGTGAATTCCTTCCCAGTTATAGTGACTGATATTGACAAAATAAATAGTATTGTCTATAAAATATAGTAGTGTATGTAGTTTGTATTTATATAAATATGGGACATTGCCATTTGACACGCGTAATATGAACCTTGAGTGAGTTGGGTTCGTGGCGATGTGTATATGCGTGTTTTTTGTTTTTAAGTATATTAAATCTAATCTAAATATAATATAAAATGCGATGTGTATATGTATGTATGTTCCCAATGGAATCCGAAACGGCTAGACCGATTTTGACGGGACGTTCACTCGCAGAAAGCTGATGTTACAAGGATGAAATGCTGCGGGGCGGAGCTAGTAATACATAAAATAATACATATTCTCCTCATTGCTAAGTAAGCCGATTTGGGAGTCACAGATGCGATCGCATTTTTTTGCCGCGGACGCCACTTCGCCTGGGACGCGGTGTAGGTAAAGCAGGCATTCCCAAAAACTACGTCACCCTTTCGGCCATTTATACAATACCGTATCATACTAATATTGCAAATGCGAAAGTGTGTTTTTTGTTGGTTTGTTCCTTTTTCAACGCAACAGATCAATATCGAGCTGATAATCTATAAACGGCTGAACAGATTTTCTTGAACCATAGCTAAGAACATTCGATCAAAGTCACGTTTCTAATAACAAAAAAAAGAGTTCAGCCCTTTGGGAGCTACGATGCCACAGACATACACGGATACATACGTTACTTATAACTCCCCCTCTTTTGCGTGGGGCTAAAAATAGAAGCTAACCATAAGTAGGTACTTACTGTACTTAGCCTATTGCACAAACACACTTTGACTACACAGTTATTGCACAATTTGACTGCTCATAGACCGTTGAAGATCTAGAGACTATCCAAATACATGCACCATTAACGGGAAGACTGAAGAATGCGAGTTCGGTCGAACAGTTCAAAGTTAGGTACAGACAACGATCTACCCTCTTACCACAACCTTATCACAGTTAATATCTTGTTAATAATCATATAACTGTAACTTTATAATAGTTCCAGATCTGATGAAGCCAGAACCTATGTCAGAACGTTAGGAAGTGACGTGCGCAGATCCCCGCTGGGATATCTACCCTCAAACATAAAATATGTTAGACCTCGTAACCCTGGACCTCAATCAGGCAGCCTTCCCGAAACCCGCTGCAAAGTTAACTCTCCTGGCATTCCTGACGCGTCTCAGAGACTATATTTTTTTATTAACCGAAATAAAAAAGCTTTTCTCGTATTTTATGATTATGAATCGTGAAGTAGCCGTGAAGGGCGCAAATGCTTTCATTAGCATGGCACTTCGTAACCCTATTCGTAGGTACTTTCATCCGAGTTTTTAATTTACCTTTCTCTAATTTACAACCTTTGTTCTCTACGCCGTGGAATGTATTTTAACGTTTGTATTCTTTCTATGTTTCGGTATGAAATTCCAACTTTTTATTTGACTTAATGTTTGTTTTAATTTTAATCCAATGTGGACCTTAGGCTACGTACGCAAACGCAGAGGCAAGCTTTTTGTAACAAAATTGTTTTACAACAATATGTTTGTATCTCGAGAAGATTCAGAGAAGAAGACTGCAAACTGTCTAAACTCTAAAACACCACAACTTTGAAGGTAGAATCACTCTCTCAATTACAATCCGGAAAAAAAACTTGATTCTGTAGGATAGCGGGTAAACCCACGGAATGCTGGTAGTACTTATTGTGAATGCCAAAATGTGTTTGTTTGTTCCCATTTCACGCAGAGCAGAGCAACGGATTGACGTAATATTTTGCATAGATATAGTTGGAGCATTGATATAGAAAACCAGTACATCGTTATAAACCAGTAGTTAGTTATAAGCCAAGTGTACATTTCCACATTCTCTAATTGAAAAGTGCTAAAACCCAAATCAAAAACACCATCGGCAACCTTTTTATGAACACCGCGCTATCGGAAACTTTTTAAATAAATCTCCGAATCCGGCAGTGGTCGAACTAATCCTATGTTTTAACTGTTTTGTTTTGCATCCCGGTGCCGGGTGCCGGCAAGCTCTGTTTTTGTGGATTTAGTGGGGGAATCCACTTACTGGGTTCAATTTATTCCTTTAAATTGGTATATTCTACGTCACAACGATCAGAGGATAGTCATGTAATGACTGAATGAAGACATTAGGAAAGGTAAGCGATCACAGGACGCCCAAAGCGTGAATGGGCTGTTTATTCCCAGTTTTCACTATTGGCATTTTTACTGGCATGGCGACAAGAATTGTGAAAGAGGACGTGAGAAAGCAAATGAAGAGATGACGGCTATGAACAAAAGAACGTGTTGTGCCGACCATATATAGAGGGTTAATCACACTTGAAATCAATTGTTCAATACTAGCAGGTCAGTACATGGAGCGATGGTGGCCGAGCAAGTAGCATTTGCTTACAATCTGATCGCACCTTGTTCGATCCTCGGCCCTGCACCAATGACTTATTTAGTACCTAAATAAAAAAATTGGAGTTTCGATGCCATTGCAAAGAACGGTTAGGGAAAACATCGTGAGGAAACCGGTATGTCCAAGAACCTCAAAAATTTCAAAGACATATGACATTCAACAACATGCATTGGACCAGCATGGTGGATTAGGGCCCATCCTCTCTCTTTCTGAGAGAAGGCCTGTGTCTCAGCAGTAGGAACAAGATAGGCTAAATAATAATGATGATGAAGAGGTCAGGACTAGGCATTTCATTAATTTTAAAATAGCTACTTTTTTCCATACATTACCTTGTGACAAACAAAGCAGGTACTGCTTCACCATTTCGATAAGCAAGCATGGGTATTGCCTTGCGGACCCTATTATTAATAAATATCATACGCAATATCACAAGCCTTTCATATCACAGCTGGATATAGAGAGGCCTCTCTCGTTTGCCTTGCTTCTGTGCTTCTCGGATCTATCTTCGATCCAAGTTACCTCAAAGATCTGACACTTTAAAATTTAAGTAATAATTTTGTACAAAAATAATTTTAATCAACGAACTGACAAAGTACCGTCATCGTACGTTGTAAAAAATTTCATGACCGTGGATTCAATGTCCTTTAGTCGTAATATTAAGCAGTTTACTTAGTCTTAATAGCATCAACAAGTCATAGTCACAGTCAGAGTCAAGCTAAGTAAGTCAAGTCAAGTCAAACTCATGCCCCTGTAAAGTGGTGGAGACTTTACAAGAGGCTCCTAAGGAGTTTTGGAAACAACACGAATAGACACGTTTCACCTCGTTATATCACTTTCCCACACTCGAGCACTTTTACGAGCACTTAATGAATAATAATTCACCATTTAGTACACATTATCACTCGAAAATACATAAGTTTAGGAAAATAATCCAACGAGCTGACATGTTTTTTCCCACGTTGGCGCCAAAAACCCATCATCGTACTACATGTTAATGTTGCTATTCTGCAGGTTCTATGCTCAGCATCTTGGCTATGCTTCTCCTTTTGACCACAGATTAGATAACCCAACCCTAACACCGACAGTAACAATGTTGGCTTTAAGGACACTTCACGAAATAGGTTAGTGGTTGGAGTACAATGGCTAAATGTTAATAAGGTTTAGATGGTAAGGAAACATTGTTAGCGAATGGACGACGTAACGGCATGTGTGGTGTTAAACTTGCGAGTACTAGACAATATGTAGGCAACCATAGTGATGGTGTTTAAAAAGGTTCCTTCTAGTCGTCAAAAAGTAAAGAAACACATAGTTTTGGCTAGAAAAATGCCTTTTTCATCCCATTTACCTGTTCGAAAAAACAATTGCTGTTTTATCTGAAAGAATTTTATAGGCAGTAAATCACAGAAAAAAATATTTCTGCCCTTTTCTTTTCTGTGCAGTAAGTAAATAGTTTTTAATTAGGAACATGAATATTATTCCGCGACCAAGAAGTTCGAACGAAAGAATAGTATGAAACATGTTACTGGCCGAAAAGGCCAGTGCCGATTATATTAGAATAAAAAAAACATTAGTGTGTCTAACAGCGCATTTTTTTTTTCATAGAGTAACCTAATGAAAAAGATGGTGTATCGTTAAGCCGCAAAATTATTTTTCCATAGGGAAGAACTTCAGAATCCCCCGTTCCGGATTCAAAGTAGCGTCCTCGCTGGAAAAATATTATTTTGCTCCCTCGTAATACAAACTACCATTTGTACTCTTTGACTATGCATCTAATATTATACAAATTTATTAAGAACTCGAGGATTGACAAACAAACTTCGTTGTGTTTTTCATTGCCGACTATTAGTCTGAGGGGCTGGTAGAGCCACCTTTTAGTTAGTATATACCTTCATCCAAAAATATAGAAATCAAATAATATGCACAAAAGAGTATGCACCTGAACTCGCGAAAAACATACTGTTTCATAGAAAAATGACATTCACACTCAATTACATGTAAAAATCGGCTAATTTAGCGATTTTATTTAGAAAGTTGCTTATAATAATGAGTACAATGACCTCTTTTGGGCTTAGTACCACATTTTCGTGTGACCGTGAGTTAAGCCCTTAAATCCGTCATTCGCGTCATATCATAACCCTTTTTTATTTCTTTGAACGTTTGAAACTTGTTCTGTTAAATAAAACAGACGTAGTTGCTAGTTAGTGTATATGTATCTAGGTGTCTATTCAATGTTCAGGCGGGCAGTGGGTGTCGCGACGTCATTACGTCTAGGAAATAGGCACTTTTCCCCTCGTTAGTGACTCGTCCCTCTACTACCAAACTAGTAATAAACGGCAGCTAGCTCGTAATTTGAACCGTAATACTCTGGAATAAGTTTCAAAGTGGATGTGTTTTTTGTAAAATGAATGGCAGATGGAAACATAAGCACACATCAATACTGTTTTGCATTATTTTAAAATGCCATTTGCTAAGTACTCGTAATATCGATTTACACTTATAGCTCTAGGATTTTCTGTGTCCATCGACACTGTGTGTGCCATAGATCACATTAAAAACACAGACACAGCGCAACTATTTAAATTCATCATTCAGAGGTCTCACTGGCCGGGAATCGACCCGAGACCTCCTTCTCACGAGGCAGACATGCTACTACTGAGCCATACCTAGTGATAACCGTAAAGTTTGGAACAAGTTTCAAAGTGACGTTTTTGCTAATTTTGAAGTTGGGTTTTAAATAGATAATTATTTTAAATTATTTATTCACGAAACATAGAATAGAAAGAAGAAAACAGAATATAACCTACCTTCATACTAAATTTCATTCCAACACATACGTTCAGGCTATAGCGCAGTTGAACTGTGACTAACACATACACACACACACACACAAACTGTGTGATTACCTACCTACCTCATCTAATCACAAAATGTTTTTGTTTGTTTCAGGTAATTTCGTCACAGTCGTTATCACTGACGTTTGGATTTGAAAGTGGCACTATCGGTTTTTTGAGTAGTAATACACTTACATCTAAAAAAAACAACTGAAACTCATGCTTTAAAGTTAGCGAAAAGTAGAGAAGTAGCAATTTCTTAAAAAGCCATGAAAGTAAGTGCAAATCTTGTAGCTAGTTTTCTTCAAATAAATGACTTGCCTATGCTGCAATTTCTTTTAATGGACCTGGTTAGAAACTTAAATTCTACGTAAACGTTTTTTGAAAATCAGGTTAAGTTTAAGCCCGATTTAAAGGCGACTTTACTTAGGTTCTTACTGGGGTAGCGCATAATCAGCCTTTCCATAGTCCACTGCTGGAGTGAAATCCAATATACGGGATTAATCCCCCGAACGTTCACCCCTAGAAATGATTTTTTTTTAAATTTAGTATAATTGTAGCTTTAAAAATGTAGGATGTTGGTTACGGAACTTTAAAAAGTGCAAAATATTGACCAATCTTTTCTAAACAACATGCGCCAAATAAACCAATGCTGCTTTAATACTTCAATACTGTCTAAGTGATAAGTTCTCAAAATGACCGTTTTAAAATACACTTTCCGTCTTGTTAAATAGGGTCCAATATTAAGTTCTGCTATACGACCTTTTTGTACAGAATCCTTTTCTTCTTAATTAATGTTCTGTAGAGCACAAAGCTGCGATTGTATTTTTTGTGCGGCCAGTAGCAGTACATACCGTACAAGCAAAGACAAATTTATAAGTGTTAAACATATTAGATAGCATGTATTATACAGCACATACGTACATTATAGGCTGGCATGCAGAATTATGCAAATATAACTAAGTATAAAAATAATAATTGGACACTCAAGAAGATTAAACATTTGATTTACAGTTATTGTTTCGATAAAAAATTGTATCAAAGATGCAATTATACAACATTTTTAACCTAATAAGATATTCCAATATGAAACTACTTACTTATGTGAAAGTTAGACCAAGGACAAGGATTTTCATTTTATTAAAACTTGTCGATAACAGAATTAGGTTTAATTTGTTACTTATTGAAAATTATGACAAAAAACACAATTATCGAATTTTGTTGACTTGCGTAGCCGCCATACTCTTGATCCGTTAAATGCGACTCTAAATTTTACAGATTAGAATCGATTATGATGAATAGTTTTCTAAACTAAATTGGTACAGTTCTAAAATTGTATGGTAAGTTTTTCTTGTACATTGAAAAGTAAAAACACCCTGGTAATTTTAAATCGGAAAGTACCCTTTTAATTTGTGAGCTATGGAAAATAACGTTAAAACCTGTAAATATGCCGCCTGTTGTTAACTTAATAACTGGCAATCTATTGCCAGAGAATACCTACCTAAAAATCTATTATGTAGGTACTCGTAATTACTAACTTTACTTGCTGAGCAACTTCAGTCATTGTCTGTACGTTCATTGCAGGCTTTAATATCTGTGGTATTAATTATAATGGTGCGGACGATTATGAAGCTTAATTGGCGGCTTTGTTCTGCTCCAGAAGGGGAATGGATCTTAGTTTTTTAAACCTTTCGTGGTGTTAACCGGTTTATAGAGCGGCGAGGATGACAGCGAAAGTGACTCGCCTATTTTAGGGTTATTTTTATGTCTGTCGTTCGAACTCAGTTGAAGTTCTGTCATTTAATTTTCAATGAACTTTGAGACGAACTTCTCAATTTCTTAGTAATTTAATGCTAAATTACAAAATTGGTTTTATTAAGGCTAGAGGTAAGGGTTCTGATAGGAGGTAAATATTTGATTTATTAAAACAAATTTATGTTTTAACCTGACTACATAAGAAAGATGTTTTTCAAGTGTATCTTATGTATATTATGTATTATGTATGATGGTTTCTTTGGCACGCCCTACAGCCTAAATGGCTTGATGTATTTCGACATTTGAGGTGTCATTTGAATCTTGTTAATAGTGGGTGTGACAAAGGGTAAAAGCATTCAAGATGGCGTCCGCAACAATAAAATAAAGGGAAAAATAGTAAGTAAACTTTGCTTAATAGGTCAATATTACCATCAATATGACGAGCTCACTCAGCAGATTTAAAAAATATATGACGCAATATGTCTTCTGTGACGCTACTATGAAATAAATACTTAGTAGTTTACGAGATAAAGCAGCATGAAGGGCTCTGTATCTACTACGAGTATAGGTATAGATAGGTACTTACTTACGCAGCGCGCCGCTGTTACTTGTTAATTACTTAGCTATAAATACTATTTATAAAATGCAATCGCGTTATATTTTTTTTATAAGTTACTTGTTATTTAATGTTAAAAACAAACCTATTAATCAAACCTATTAATTTTAACAAAATAAAAATAGGTATACATATTTGAAAACGTTTTACCTCTTCATGTATTTTTTTTACTGACGATTAATAATAGGTAAGTATACTCAATTTGTTCTGTTAAAAAACAACCTTCGGTGTTTTTAACCCCGTACCTGCTTGCTTGTACCTGCAGAGTAAACATAATCGGACAACGACAAATCATTTAAAAACACATAACCGTGCGAAATTCAATAAAAAAAAACACGCAACGTCGCGTTGACAAAATTACCATGAATTTGCATAATTTCCGAACAAATCTTTTTTGCGTTAAGCGGCTGTGACCGTCAAATCGAGAAAAAATAGAATCGGAGAAGAATGGGGGAGCAACTATCGTCTTCTCTGAACAAAACTCAGAATCACCCTTTGAACATTTTTAGTTCCTTTATCTGACCAACTCTACAAATAAGTCGGTCGGTCTGCACGTCGGCATTCCGTTGACGCGCGTCCGATCCTAAACCGGTCAAGCCGAAATTCAAAATGATCGTCTAGGCGGGAATACTTACAATAGGTGTTTTACGTTGACATTTGCGTTTAGGCGTGGTTAAAAACAACCTTCGGTGTTTTTAACCCCGTACCTGCTTGCTTGTACCTGCAGAGTAAACATAATCGGACAACGACAAATCATTTAAAAACACATAACCGTGCGAAATTCAATAAAAAAAAACACGCAACGTCGCGTTGACAAAATTACCATGAATTTGCATAATTTCCGAACAAATCTTTTTTGCGTTAAGCGGCTGTGACCGTCAAATCGAGAAAAAATAGAATCGGAGAAGAATGGGGGAGCAACTATCGTCTTCTCTGAACAAAACTCAGAATCACCCTTTGAACATTTTTAGTTCCTTTATCTGACCAACTCTACAAATAAGTCGGTCGGTCTGCACGTCGGCATTCCGTTGACGCGCGTCCGATCCTAAACCGGTCAAGCCGAAATTCAAAATGATCGTCTAGGCGGGAATACTTACAATAGGTGTTTTACGTTGACATTTGCGTTTAGGCGTCGGCGTAGAACGCGTTTGGTTCATGCGCCTGACCTTCACCTCCATCGGCTCAGGTGAACGCGCTTCGAAACGAAACGCACCGGCCATACTCGACGACGAAGCGGGAACTCGCGCGCGACCACGCGTTTCGTTAATGCTTGGCTGCATGTAATTATTTTACTTTACGTAGACTTCACGTACTTTATCTAAGTATTCTGTAACCTTAGCAATAATAATGTAGAAATTGATACACAGCGCAGGCGCTACAATCTCTAATAATATAGGAACCCTGAAATACTTGATGCGCAATTACTTGGGAATATTCGATGGTTTTATAAATTTTGCCCTTAAACTAAAACCCCTTAATTATGTATCTAAACCTTATTTAGATGTATAATTATTTTTGGATCCACTACTGATATTTACACAAGATAGGTAATATTTCTTGACTTCGAGACTTTTGACTACGCGAGCGAAAATTTCGTGTTATTACCTACGTAATTTTTATTTCTCATGACTCATTATTATCAGTCTATCATAGTCCATTGCTGAACATAGGCCTTTCCCAAGGCAGCCTGATCTTCAGTTTTTATAAATGTATTTTTTGATTTTGAATCATTTCTCCATCGTGTTATTGGGCGTCCTACGTTACGTTTCCCGATTTCTCTTGACTGAAATAGTGGAAAATGCCGTGGTAAATAAAAATTTCGTGCCTAGTGAAATAAAATTTACCTAACTATAAATAATATCGCTCGTCTAGTGGCAGTATATCTCACAAGGTCCAAATAAATCAGTTTTTACAGAGCATACTAATTACCTTGCCAGTTGTACTAAGTTTGTCCTAATTTAGCAAAGTTATTAACAAATTATGCTAACAAGAAAGCACTTGATAAAACTGGAAAAAAAAAACGAGGCAGCTTAAACAAAGCATTATTTTGAGAGAACAAACAGTCATAACCAGAAATGTTAAATAGCAATAAAAATATTGATTCACATGACATCATGACATAAATATTTTTGATAACAAAACAAATTTTGACGATCTGTATGACTCAGTAGTACTAGTATGGTAGCGTATCTGTCTTATGAGGTCCTGGGTTCGATTTCCAGTCGAACAGATGTTGGAAAGACAAATTGAAATATTTGCTCTGGGTCTGGGTATTAATTATATTTGCCTTTGTACACAGGGAATCCTAGTAGGATGTGGATGTCCTGTTAGGTGTGTGTAAAACGTTTTATGTCAATTATTAATTTAACTAAACTAAATTTACAAAGTTTTAATAAAGCATCGTATTCAGTAACTGGCTTGATCAATTTAAAAAAAAAAAGCTCGTGTCGTAAATATATATTAGTAGGGACACATGATGTACCAAAGACCAAACGTGATCTATTTTGAAACGCAACATTTGGTGTGGTACGCTTGGCATAGTTTTATCCTACTTTTAACAAAATTCGTTATGACCCACTTGACTTGGGACACCATTGCATACCAGAGAATTAACCAGAACAAAAAAAAAAATGGCCTACTTGATTTTTAGGGTTCCGTACCCAAAAGGTGAAAACCCTATCTAACCCCATATAGTAAGTCTATATACGCTGTCTATCTGTCTTACCTTTTAAAACGGCTGTATCTTTCAAACCTTAATAAGTCAGTTGAAATTTTCACAGAATTTGTAATGTTCTGGCAGATTGACTAATAAAAATAAAATCAAAAAGTAAAATACTAAAGGGCCTGTCCCCATACAACAAACATGCATTTCTGTATTTGCTCTAGTGAAAAACGGTAATACGTAAAAGCGTTAAAGTGTAAGCGTGCGCAAAGTGCGAGTCGGTGACAAATTTCTGTTCACCAAAGTTAAGAAACGTCAGGCGCGTTCAGTACTTGGATGGATGACCGCTTGGGGGTGATGTCTTTTTGCACAATTTTTTGTACTTTATAGTAGTTAACAATTTATTTGGTGGTATGGAACCCTCAGGGTGCGAGCCCGGCTCGCATTTGGCCGGTGTTTATTTAAAAAAAAATTACACCGCGTACCAGTGTGGATTTATTCTGTGCCAGTCAACTGCATGAGGTCATTCGCCTGTAAAAATTCTTTTCACATATAAGAGTTTCTTACCTACAGCCCCCAGAGACCCCAGAGGCAAGCTCATTCCACTTCTGTTGAACTCGAGCTGAAAGATATAAACTTCTTACATTTTAGCTTGGAATTGTAACATGCTAGCTAAGACTGTAGTAGCTTTTTCATTTTAACTATTCATAAGAATGTATGGAGCTTTCAGTCAAAGAAGGGAATTACTTTACAACATTTTCAGAACGAATTTGAAACTATTAAATACACGACATCATAAATCGGTAATTCGTCTCTGATATTTCGTAGAGACCATGATCAAATATAACAAGGTCTGGCATTCCGGGAGTGACACATGCTTACGTCACTATCCAGTTGCCAATCCATCATCATCATCATTTCAGCCGTAGGCCGTCCACTGCTAGACATAGGCCTCCCCCATCGATCTCCAAAACAGCCGGTTAGAAGCGGCCTGCATCCAGCGTTTCCCTGCGGTCTTTTTTAGGTCGTCTCCATCTTGTGGGTGGACGTTCTACGCTGCGCTTACCAGTCCGTGGTCTCCATTCGAAAACCTTTTGGCCCCATCGGCCATCTGTTCTGCGAGCTATATGCCCTGCCTACTGCCACTTCAACTTGATAATCCTGTGGGCTATGTCGGTAACTTTCGTTCGTCTACGGATCTCTACATTTCTAATTCGATCTCGTAAAGAAACCCCGAGCATAGCCCTCTCCATAGCTCGTTGTGCGACTTTGAACTTGCTTATAAGGCCCATAGTGTTGCCACTTCAGCAACTAACAAACAGCAGAAATTGGGAAACAAAGGAAATTTTAAACATCAAACGTGCAAATTACTATTTATCCGCACCAAGCGTTTTGTCTCCTATTTCTTAATTAGAACGGCAAAACAATGGACCGCCTTGCCTTCGTCTGTGTATCCGCAGAATTGCAATCTTGTAGTGTTTAAGTTAAAAGGTATTACTAGGCAAACGTTCTCCATCTTTCGCCGCATCATCGCTTTCTATCAGGAGAGGTCGCGGTCAAACGATGGCCTAGTTCAAGGTAAATAAATAAAAAGCACAAAAATATATTACCGAGCTTATAAACGTACACAACATTTCGTGTTTATGCTGTTAACCGTTGAGGAGTTGCCTCGTTAGGGGCAAACTTGAGTGCAGTAGCCATGTCATGGCGTCACTTAGAATGGATGGGCTATAATAATTGAATGCGTATACAACATTTCATGTCGGTGCTTCTAACCACTGAGAAGTCAGGACCCAACCGCAGCAGCCATGTCATGATACAACTTAAAACCGGCTATCATAAATCACAATAATATCGAACACAAAATTTCGTGTCTGTGCTGTTGAAAGTTGAAGAGTTCCTTTATCTGGAGCTAATACTGGATGTCGATCCAGGTCATGCTTTCCATAAAAATGCATTGTTCTCGGAATTTAACTAACATGTAAAAATTCAACACTAGATAAGAGGAAATATTCTGGAAAAGGGGGCGTCCATAAATTACGTGAGATGTTTAAGGGGGGAGGGGGTCGAGTCAAATTTCATCTAATCGTACGTTGGAGAGAAAAATATCGGCAAATATTAAGCAAGTTTTTTTCTGATTGAAACAAAAAAAAATTATACTATTTTGGTCCATTTACTCCAGATTGTACCGCGCATGATTCTCCATGGACTGAATTAGAGTAGATATTCTTTTTTTAATCACGGTAGTTAAGATTTAAGTATTCTATTGTAAAAAATTTATTACACTTATAATTAAACTTCTCAGCAATATTGATTACTAGTCTTAACTAGTCGTAAATAAAAGCACGAAGCAAATTTTTTTATTCTTTTTACAATAGCAATCCAACGCGTTTACGTAAGAAACCCACATTTTGAAAAATCTCATGTGAGATTGGGGGATGGGGGAGGGGGTTGAATAAAATCTCACGACATCTCACCAGGGGGGGAGGGAGGGACAGAAAATTAAAAAAAACACCTCACGTAATTTATGGACGCCCCCCAAAGTTCTAATGCAGCTTGCATGATTTGACCCAAACAAACAAAGATGGAAACGTTGCCAAGTTAAATAAAAAACAAAGAACGACGTGTGAAAACAAAAGAAATCTGTCATTCAAAATTAAATAACTGTCCCAGACATAGTTACTATTTATACAATCCAGACATAACCGTGTCCTAATTGGTTTAGATACGTTCGGTCAAAAGCTCAAAAGCATTCAGCTGAGCGCTCAGCTGGCTGGTTATTGGGTGTGAAGCGGGCGATGACAGTCGCCACTCAGCCGAGGAGACGCGACGATTTCTAAATAGGCTCACTGAGTGATGTGCGCATGAGACGCTCTTTGAGGTGGGTCAAGTATTTCCTATGAATTCTGGCAGGTTTAGCTGTTACGCATTCTAAAGTTAAAAAAAAAAAAACTGAATTCTCTCATAGTGACGTGACGTCTTGTAATACGTTCTGACTTAGTTATATTTTATCACTAGCTATTTCCCGCGTTTTCCCCCCCGTGAGTTATTTCACAGGAACCGTTTTTTTTTGGGATAAAAAGTAGTCTATATGTTAAATCAGGGTAACTTCTTCTTCATCCTCTTCTTCTTCATCATCTTCTATCAGGGTATAAGCAGTCTCCATTCCAAATTTCATCCAAATCCGTCAAGCCGTGAACCGTGAAGAAGTAAGAAACATACACACTTACAAACTTTCACATTTATAATATTAGTGTTATTATGCCTAATTATGACTAAACAGTTTTTTATAATTTATTTTGTAAACAAGCACGAGTGAACTAGTTTCTTCTAGGCAAGCGTGTTCCGTCGTAGACCGCATCATCGCTTAACATCAGGCGAGTTGACAGTTAAGGCAAGCTTAATATTAAAAACACGAACGTCTTCGTGTTTTTTTTGCTTCCCTTACTTGTCCTTGGCGGGCTTAAACCTACTCCTTCTTAAAAACAACTTGAAAAATTGAATAAAATTTAAAAATAGACAAATGACGGATTAAACTAAAGCCAGTTTTGTAATAATTGTTCTTAAATCCAATCTTGTTATAAAAATAACCCATAAAACTTTTTTTGTGGCCCAATTATATGAGAGCGGCCTTGTCATCATTAAACAGCTTTAATTGTTATAAATATCTGAAGCGATTACAAACGAGTTCTAAGTGACGACATCGCTGTCAACACTCGCGACGTGAACCGCCAGATGAAATATTGAAAGCCCGTGTTTTGACTTGATTAATTATTTTCTGACACTTTCTGCTTGAGTGGCTACCTATTAAGTGATGATTTCATGTTTTTATAAGAAAATAGCTGCGCCCCGAGGCTTCACCCGCGTGGATCACTCCTTATAACATCAGCTATCTGTCAGTTAAAGTCCCGCCAAAATTGGTCCAGCCATTTTGGAGTCCATACCTTTTATAGATAAAAGACCAGTTGACACGACAAACGTCCAGTCCAAATTTCAAAAGAAAAAGCACTTTCAGTTTTTCCCGAATTTTTAATTCCTTCCTTAATATAAGCAACCCACTATAGAAGCGAATTAAATATTTTTTTTGCTAATTTCGAGTTTTTTCGAGACTAACGCACGACAATATAGAAGACAAAATAGATGATAAAAGTTAACATTAGATCAACGGCTAAAGGGTAAGCTTTCATTAGATTTGCCATTTTTAAAGGAGTGATTCATAGTTACATAAAGGAAGTGCTGGTGGTACGGACATGTCATGAAGCGACAAGCCAATGACGTCGCAAGAAAGATACAGGTGATAACGTTCCGATAAAAAGGACACGGTGGACCTAGATCAGCAATTTACAGAAGACCTGAGACTTCTTTCTACTTTTTAAGATGTGGTCTTAAAACGCTGATCCATCCTATTCTTCCGTATGTATTCTATTCCGTATTAAATTAAATCTGACAAAAATAACAAAAAAAAGCAAACGCTAATTGCCTGATGATTTAAAATTGGTTATTTTCCTTTAGTTTAAAATGTTGGCCTCATCTATGTTGAAGGTATTATTATGCCAAGGCTATTTTTTGTTCTATTATATTGCGTCAAGCCATTTAAAAGTTAGTCATAGAAGCAATTTATAATTAAGGTCAGGTCGGGGAAGAGTAACTGGAGACCACAGCCAATAAACTGCGAGTATGTAATATGTAAAGTATACTAAGTCTACTGAACCGTTTAATGTAATTCCTCTTAGCCCCTTCCTGAGCGAAAGGTACACCATCATTATCATCATCATCAGACCGAAAACGTTCACTACTGAACATAGGCCTCTCCCTTAGATTTCCACACTGAATGACAGCCTGCCTCTACTGGATGCCCGCGACAAAAAGACCCTAAAGAGGAAAAGGGTATTTTTACCTAAATAATGCACGATAAGTTCCAATAGACATTTAGAAAAATTTAATTTCCTTTGCAATTCTGTTTTATTAACTGATCATAGTATTTAAACCAGTAGTTAAACATAATGTATTGGTTATGCCATAGCCACTATGGTCTTTATTTTCTCTTCTTCGCAGTTTTTTTACAACCTGATATTAAGTCAAAGAAAATATGCTCAAATAATAAAAAAAATATGTTTTTAATGGTAAGCATATGGTAAGTTGTTTAAAAAAGTGCAAACCAAAGATCTTGTATATACCCTAAAGGGACCAGAGACAGAGCCCTTATATAATCCTTGTCATGACGTATTTTGAGAGCTGTCAAAATTTGTTGACTGAACATGCCCCCAAATGGTTAATTTGTTTGATCAACCGTTTGCGAAATTGATTTATTTTCATATAAAAAAAACATTATTGAATTTATTTCTGCACTCAGTGCTTTAAGAAAGACAAAACTGCGTACGCAAACAATTGAGTCTGATCTCCAAGGCTACAACTGCGGGATTGAAATCAATGTATTATGTATTCACTTTTATTATGCTAATGAGAAAACTTCGGTTTCAACTAAAGGCTGATCGTTAAGCCGTATAATATATGAAGGCACGCAAGCACAAATTGAGGGACAAAGAGTAAGATCTCAAGGTTAACGTCTATCACGTCATCCACACGGAGATCATTATACTAGGAATAAATAAATATTTGCTTCACTGCGTAACTGAACCTTTACCAAGAACTAATCCTTTTAATCCTTATAAATCATGGAAAGAATTAATGTCCAAGATAAACGAGCTGAAGATGAATGTGTATGTTGTTATCAAGGTATAATTTACTGCTTAAAGTGCCGACTGTAATTATGGAAACAATATGGTTTTGTTCTTCTCTTTAGTAGATGGAATTCACGATAATTTTATTTGGTCGATGATAAAATGCTTACGGCTAAAATTGTCTCGACCCCGTTTAAAAGGCAGGTCAGCTTCGAAATTTTCAGTTTTTATCTGCTCTATTGTGTGGTTTGGTTTTGTTTAGGCGTCAAATTGAATTGAAACACCACCTTTTATAGTCTACAGTTCGGCCGCTTAGGAATGCGTCTAAAATCTGCAATAACATTGTAACAAACACATCTTGTTTTTTTAAAACCCTCGATAATTGAGCTGATTATCTTCAAACGATTGAACAGATTTCTTGAAGCATTGCTAAGAACACTCTCGGTCAAGTTACCATTCAAACAAAATAAAAAGTAAAATCAAAATCGGTTCAGCTGTTTGGGGGCTACGATGCCACAGACAGGCACATAAATGAACACGTTAAACTTATCAAACCCATATTTTGGCGTCGGGGGTTAAAAACCTGCATGTTCACATTTTTATAATAGTTTAGTGCTGACTGTTGGATTAGAAGCTACAATCTAATGTTCAAAAAGCTAGCTCTTTCAACATTATATTGTAGTTGATATATTCAAAAATTCTAAAATTTATTATTATAAAATATATTTATCCTAATATTTATTTATTTTATATTTATTTTTTATTTGTAAATTCTGATCACTTTTACTAGTAAAAGTGTTTACTGTTTTCGTTCAAGTTAAGTTTTTTACAATGGCCTTGATACCGTGCTGGTTATTGGCGTTTGAAGATTAACTGGTAAAATTTCAAGCGCTCCCATGATGATGATATCAGCGTATACAAGCTACAAAAAATTATACATAGTATGCATTTTTTTTTGTCGAAGTATACAAGTAACATAAAATGTCTAAATACACAATACAATATCACTTTTTTACACACCGCAAATACAAATAAACTTTAACATTGTAGCCTTGGCTAATACATTACAATTTGCAATGAAGAAGACCAGTAACGTGAAATAGCCAACAAGTCTCCAGAATCGAAATCAACGTCTAGCTAAAACAATGTTAATTATCTTTTTAACCGACTTCGAAAAGGAGGTTATCAATTCGACTGTATGTTTTTTTTTTTTTTTAATGTTTGTTACGCGATTTCTCCGTGAATTTAGAATAGGGTATTTGACACTGGTGGAAATAAAATATGAAACCTAGCTATATTGAAAGGTTTTATATTAAGAGATTTTTGCAATATTTTATCAATAATAATAATCACTCCTAAATTTAATTATTTAGATTTTAAAATCACGATTTTTTATCTATGTGTCACGTGACTCGAAAATCCAATCACAGTGCGTGACGTCAACATGGTGATGACAGCACAACCAAAACAAAACAAAGCAAACAGATCGAAATCAAATTCATTTTCTGTAAAAGTTTACTAAATTTATCAATATTAAACGAGTTAATTATGGTGATACTCACTTCAAAATGATTTTCACAAACGTAAATCGACGAAGTTGTTGATATTTGAGAAGCATTCTATCTTCCTTCAAGTCACAACCAATTTCTTCGTATTTCAGCTTTAGACGGTACAATTATGAATAATTTCGCAAGTATTACATTCGAAACATTAGGACACTGAGGCACTACACACCAATGAGAAGTTTTACGATCCATTTTCAACTAAATAATTTTACAAATAAATAACAACAACGGCAGCATTTCACGGCCGACTGTGACAGATGTTTGTTTATTTACATGGGCAGCATAGAGTAATATAATGGGTAGATTCCGTTCGAAAGATGCGTTCGGGGCACCCAGAGTGAGATTTGAAAATGAATGGCAGATGAACATCAGTGTATTTTTAACCATCGAATTCACTATTGTTCAATTGCAACTGAAGTGTACGCTCAAGTACTCGTAACAGCCTAGTTGTGTCACGGTTGTTTTTCACACTGACGATGACGTTGTAAACGGCGATGCTTTATTCTATCGCATGCCTTGAACGCAACTCTGTAGTTAAGTATATTGACGTCACAACGTCGATTTGGCGCGTTTTGATGCGTCATTTAAAAATTGAAATTAAAAGAGCTAATAATTATTCAATAAATGAACTAATGGAGGTAAAAGTATTTTTTTGTGTGAATATGCACCATATTCTTTAAATTTAAGGCCATTGCAAAATTTTGTCAATATCCCTATTGTTTTTGATGATTCTTTTTTTGGTTGGTAGGTCATATCTCATAGGTGGTCCCATAATATTTTTTTGTGGTACGAGGTCGTTAGCATATAAAGGTAAAGAGCACATGCAAGCTACACTGTTTTTAGTAAATTGCTAGATTGTTTATTCGTAAAATTCTCTATTTTAAACGTCATCGCTGACAATAACTGACGCTCGAGAGCCGTGTTTTGCGGCGGAGCGGAGCCAGAAGAGGCCCAAACTGCCGAATTATGATTTATGCCGATTGAATTGAACGTAACTGTCAACCAATTTACACACGGGCCGTAAAACGAGTTGAAATATTGCTTGATTATTCTGGATGCTGAATAAAGTGCCTACTTGATTGCGTGACAACACACAGTAAAGACTTGATCAGGCAATTCATTCAACCTAACTATTGATTAACTCGAGATTTATAAAATAAACGGATACGTTTTCAAATCAGACACAATGGAGCAAACAGTGTACCTTCGTACAATTTGTTATCGTTCGTGATCAAATTTCTCCGTATTTCATTTTTTTTTACTATACCGCTAGATAACGCAAAAGTAGACTTCCGTGCATCGCGAAGCCAATCGCAGCCGCGCGTGTCTGACGCAGTCCTCGGAAGCGGCGCCATACATTTTCACAGTGCGAAGTAAAACAGAAAAGAGAATTAAATAGAACGGAAATGAGAAGGAAAATCTGTTACCAGCCACTATGAGTGACCCTTGATTGAAATTTTTTATTTAGATCAACGCGTCGAACACTGCATCACAGTTGCTAACTTATTTCGAATGACTGACGTTTATATGGGTGCAACTGGCTACAACAAATTTCAACAAAAATGCCTTGACAGCCGTTCTAATTTAAACAAAATTGTTTTTTCTTTTCTGTGGTCGCATCAGTCGCGCGTGTTAGACACGTGCGTCAGACGCGCGTTCCCCATTTCATTACTTTTCTCAAACATAGAAAGGAAATTCATGGATATACCACGACAGTAATAAACGAATTTCTGAGCTTGTTTGTGAAGTCTTGTTTACGTAGATCAAGCGGCTGTCATAACATTATTTACAATTGATCTTTGGGTTTCATCCAAGGGACAGTAATCTAATAAAGTTTCTTCTCGTCAACATTTCAACGAGCACAGTACTTGTATTTTGTCATCTGTAAAATAAATGCGTACAAACAACGATAGTAATTCTACGTTTGCAGTCGTAGCACGCGTTCTGGAGCATGAAATAATAGCGCCTGTAATGGAAACAGATTGCAAAAGCATCGGCTTGTTGAGTTTGTGGGTAATGAACTGGCTCATTGTTATACAAGTGTATTTCGATTTACAGGGAGCTCATTCCACAACCTTACCACGGTAAATATCCCGTAAATAATCATATAACTTAAGTGTATTTCGACTAAATATAAAACAATATTTCGACTGAACTGTACATAATGATCAATTTAAAACAAAATACACAATTTAACTTTTCACACAAAAATTTTGAGCTACATATTTTGATTTAAAAACCAAAATAATTAACCGATTTTGATGAAATTTCTGTGACCAACCTGAAACTATATCCTTTCAATTAAAATTGTAAAATTGTAATTTGTAGTGTTCCGAACCATCCTATGCCGACAACTGGACGCCTACTTTTTAACGACTTCAAATAAGGAGGGAGTTCTCAATTCAGTTGTATTTTTTTTTTGTTACCTCAGAATTCCGTCATTTATGAACCGATTTGAATAATCATTTTTGTATTAGAATTATATCAAAATCAGTTCAGCAGTAGTTTAGTTCTTACATAACTATAATTTTATTATGCACAACATAAAAACAGAAATTCAAAGAAATCTTAAAACCAGAAACTCAAAATAACTGGAAAGATCGTTTACTTAGATGGCAAAATATTGTCATCCAAGCAAACGAAATTGCGTGTTTTACTAATATTAGAGTCAGTTTTTTTTTTATTGTTTTTTTTTTTTTTTTTACAATATTTTATCTTCATTTTTCATTGCTATCAGCCGTTATATCTGCATTCTCTACCATCTCTTATATCACGGCATATTAAACACAATATGTCAGATCTAGAAAGCTATGAATCTATCTAATCTATAAATGTCCCGAATACTTTATTTATTTTATTTTTATTTTATTTATTCTAAATATTGCCAAAGGAGTACTCGTATCATACCGCCTAGACACAGAGACCTAGATAAGACACGGAGCTTGTAATTTTCTTGCAGCATATCCCCGAAAACCATATTTCTGAACAGCGCTTTTCAATCCACTTAAAAGTTTCACTGTAAAACAGAGTGCTTCCTCTTCTAGCAGAAGCTCTAAAGCACGTACAAGAAATATGGAATGCGGGTTAACCGGCGGTTACTTCGGTTATTGAATTTTATATTCCGGTTCTCGAATTCTATTTTAACAGCCCTAAAGGGGCGTCCAAAATAGTCCCACAGTGGAGCGTTTTCGGTCCTAGTTGAGACCCATTTAGCCAACTCGCTTGGGGGAGAATGTAAATAAGATTTGAATTCTAAAGTAGTGTAACATTCTGTGTATTTGGGATGGACTGTAAAAAGCTTCGCGTGTTCGTGTCTTTTTTTGTTAATGATTAAGTAGTAACCTTTGTGTATAGCAGACAAGGCTTTGTCCTGTTTAAAACTACGGCATTTTGTCAACATGGGTATGTAATTTTATGGGCGTTTTTAAGGTGAGGTCGCGTGTAACGTGTCCCAGGAATTGTTAATGCTGCGTATTTTTATTTGGTTTTGACATAACATAAAATTACCTTTCCAAACAGATAGTGCAAGGTGTGGCGGAGGGTCAAGCACACTTCAAATCTTACTGATATAAATGCGAAAGTCTTTGTTTGTTCCTTTTTAACCGACTTCAAAAAGAGGGGTTCTTGATTAGGATCTTTTTTTTTTTTTTTTGTAATAATGCTACCTTAGATCTCCGTTATTTATGAAACGATTTGAAAATTTATTTGAAAGTATATCCTTTTAATTGAAATGGTGTAGGTACTTTTAGATTGTTACCATATAAATTTCAACAAAATTCGTTTATTAGTTTGGCTTTAAAATCATAATATCTTCTTTCTTTCTTTTCTTTCTTTCTAATATCTGGAAAGTTCCGGTAGATACTCGGATGAAAATATTATGTATGTGCATTAAGAGAGGCCTATGTCCAGCAGTGGACAGTTAGAATGCTGATGATGATGATGATGAATACAACAGAGCAACAGATTGACCTGATTTTGTGCATGGATATAGTTTAAACGCCGCAGATTGCTACTTTTTATCCCGAATAAAAAAGACGGCTTCTGAAGGATTCTCTATGCGAATGAAACTGCGGGCGCAGGTAGTATAAAAATTAAATAACGCATGTGGAGCTGTACCGTCTACGCCATAACATCCCTTTTTAATGGAGGTCCAATTGCCAGTTCAGACGGTTTTACATTTGGGACTGTCTCAGTACATTAATCGAACTGTTATGTACCTACAGAAAACTAAGTACTTAACTCAGATCAGACAAACAAGAGAGATATGGTATGGTGTGGCCGGTGCGAACGCATCTGGCCTAAATCAGGCTTGTTGCCTTTAGTCTAACCCACTACAAACGACCTTACCGCCCTACGTGAAAGACCGACAAACCAACAAACACATTTTCGCATTTATAATATTATATACAGGGTTACGCATATAGACTGTACTTAAGCGAAAGGAGGTCATTGTACTCGTCATTATAAACAAATTTCGGGTCCAACCCTGAAATCGCAAAAAAAAAACTATATTTAAAGTTTTTCATAATGATGAGTGCAAAGACATCCTTTCGGCTTAGTACAGTCTATATGAGTAACCCTGTATAGTATGATTACACGAAACGTAGTTAACACATGTTAGTATAGAATAATAGTAAACAAAACTTTTTATTTATCATGTTCGGAAATACCATTCCTAACATTAGTACCTTACATTATTACCTACAAAAACTCGATTCAAAGTGCCAGTTAATAGAGCTTTCAAAATCCATATTGAAAAGTAATTTACAGATCGATGAACTAAAAAATTAACAGCAATTTGCCACGAAATTATTATGGCATGGTTTGTATTGGACCATTACTGAAATACTTTATTATGATGTAACTACGACTTGTCTTTGAGTGTGAAAACATTACGCGTTTTTTTTACTTTGACTTCACACTATCAGATGTATTTGGCCAGTCTAAACTTGAGACTGGTCAAATACATCTGATGACTCTTGATGATGACAACTTGAGACTCTCAAGTAAGATAATCATTTTTGATTACCTTACATTCGAAATTAAAAGTAGATACTTTACTTGGAAGAAACCATCTCGAAATATAGGATCTAAAGATCGCAGGAATGGATCGCAAGAAGTTTTGCTTACTGGTTAGTAAGTCAGCAGTAAGACAAAGTTCTAATTGCAATTGTCACTTTGATTATGAGCCACGAGTCTACATTCTATGGGTTTAATTATACCTCGATACAATAATATTCATTTAAATCTGTACATTTGCCTAGTCTGAATACGTAAACGTATAATCAGTGCTACACCTTCGACCAAAATAAGTGCTACACAACACAACACTGCATTATTTAGTTCGATTGCATGCATGTTTCGAATTTACCCCTGCAATTTGCTAATGTTCACTGCAAGTTCTGCCTGTTTACTAGGGACTATTTTGGCGCACTCGAGAATATCTTAGTCACTCTCTCTCTCTACTCGATACCACAAAATGTCAGCTCAAATTTTATCTCAATTACGCCCCTGCGCGAATCAGTGGCAAATCTATGCGATCTACGCCTGCAGGCGTGAGTAACGTAAGCGATACGTAATGATGAAATTCCAGATTACTCAAGAAATTACAATTTAAAATTAAACTTTAAATCAAATTACATAAATGTCCATTAGAATGTAAAAAAAAACTAATTGTCAAGATCTACTTAAGTACGAGAAAAAAATTGGAACTAGTTTCAATTAATAGAAAAAAAAACATCGATCATGTTATTAAATTATATGAAAAACTTATTTTATATTCTCAACTATTTATGACAAAAATATGAATTTGGTACGCTTGCCACCGCGCAAAATGATGAAAACGCAACCCAAGTTGACAACATTATCAACACTCGGTGCCCACCGATTGTTGCACTAGTTTTTAAGCTGTTTTATCGTGTATATGTAATTTGTGGTGTGAACAATAAAAAGTTGATATATTTATCTATCTCTTAAAAATATCACGTGAGTCAGTGTGACCGAGATAATCTTGGGCTCGCCAGAATAGGGCCACAGGGCCACTGATTTGATTATGTTCTAGGTTATGTCATTGTCTTAATTACTGGAAGGCAAGGCCGTTTTGATTGGGGTCTTGAATTTAACATCTTGATTTCATAGCTGCTAGAGTCAGTATTCACAATACAATGTATGCTTGGTAAAAACATTTGTTTTTTTTACTAGATTTTACTGGCGGTTTTGTGTCTGACTTGTAACTAGTCTGTGTGTATATCAAGTCTTCTTATGTGTGTCTTCAATGGTATCAAGTATTACGGTATTATTGGTAAAAAGACTTATTAATAATGCTTTTTTGTTGGCGGGGTAGGCTTTTGACCACAACTCACCTGATGTTACTCAAGCAGTTAGGATTTGAACACGCCAACCATTGAGCTATAATCTCTACGAAATTCATAGCTGAAATGAATAATTTTTAATCTAATTTGCATTCGACACACTAGGTCTTGGTATGCCCAGTAGTTTTATTAGCATGCGGTTAAATTCGAAGTATCAAAGTTCTGTGTGTCTGACCTGCATTTATAATAAGTTAATATTGCACCCTACTGGCCAACTCGCTGCCCATTTCGCGCCGCACAAAAGAACAACCGCAACTTCCTGTTTCGCCCCATATTTTATTTATGACAAAGGTAGAAAGCTCTTGGGTGAGCGAATACATTTTACAAAGGTCATGAAAAGCAATCTGGAAGGTTAAATATGGCCGGAGTTCATTTCGACTTTTTCCTCATATTGCAGAAAGGATAAGTCCATGGCTGAGTTTTCTGCAGGTTTGCTAAATTGCCTTCCTAACGCGTGTTGACGGGGAAAGCTTACCTCGCTTCTGAAGGTACCTGAAGTCAAGACATGCACACTTCAGTTTTAGTACTAAATTTTTCAACGCCGTTTACCTTTGCAGCCTCCTGTGTAGGGTGATTATTTTGCATTTTATATTCTGTTGCCATAAACTTGTTTACCTTTATATGTGCTGTAGGCTTTGTTGCAAGCGCGAATGCAGTAAAAACTTGCACGTTTTATGTCTAGTTCATTTCATTACATATGCCAACGAATAGTATATTTTAGATACGAAAACGATGAGCAATTTACTTCGATTGCCGATGATTTTCATCAAAAACGTACTAAAAAAATAAACGATATTGTAAACCAACTCCAATTAGCTGGTTTAGTTTTTAAGTTTTATGTTTCTATTAGTTGTAGTTAATTATTAGTGCAAAAGATAATCCAATTGAAAAACCCTTTTATTTAAAAATCCCTACAAAAAATCGAATTCTGATATGACTAGAAAACTAACAAATTGATACAAAAACGTGTAAAGAGAATAAGAGTGTACGTGTATAAGATCTTCAGAATCAGCATTTTTTTTTTTATTTATGCCATAATGTTACATATATTATATGTTTGCTGTCACCAAAAACCCTCGCAGAGGTTTATCCGGGTGATATGTTCTCAGCTTATATGATCCATTAGAGTCAACGATATCGACAGCATTCGACCTGCCTAGCGAAGGCTCTACCTGCACTGTACAGTTTTTTTTAATCCTTTTCATGCCTTCTCGTGATGAGCGTGGCAACACTCTGCCTCCAGTATGCCATCAGGGCAGGGTGAATGTAACGATTAAAATTTCAAAGACCGCTTGTGTATGCCATGCAGACCGAAATAGCGTTCCCTCTCGGTAGATTGACGCTCACTGTGCGCGCACCCGATTTTTTTATTACCGTCGACACCCGCTTTTGCTATGCGAATTTTTACTTTACACTTAGCACTTTAGGGCGTTCTGCGACTGTGATGGGACTGAATAGATATAATGGTGAACTTAGTCAGGACGTGTGTTACTTACGATGCAGGAAACGAGGGGAGATACTACTGTATGTTTGTCGGGTGTCTGCCTCGAGATTTGTATCGTACATTTGTTTGGACGAGTGAGATGTCACGTTTTATGATCTGGGTGATTGAATGGCACACTGTATCTCGTAGAGGTGTTTAGCGTCGCCTTTGTTACGGCGGCTTTAAATAGGTTATACGTGACTTTAACGAGTTTATAGCCAAACGAACATTGCGGGAGGCGACAAAAAATAATAATGAATGAGATCGTAAAACACGCGTCTGTAAAACAGACGAGGTTATTTTTTAACTATAAAACGGTAAAGTTTAATTTGTTCTGCCAACAGAACATGAACGGATGATCTCAAACTGGGGTAAGTAGCTACGACGGTCCAACAATCAGTCGTTGATACATTGCCAACACCATTCTTCAGAAGTATCCCATATTGTAAAACATCTGGTTACGCACATGCGAGTGGGCAGATAGTTCAGGGCTTACATTAATCTACGAGCCAATTCTTTGAAGACGTTATTTTCCATTTAGCACCACTATTTGAGTTTTATTTGACGTGTCTATGTTACTAAGAAAAGAAGGCTCTTACAGGTCGAGACAGTTGAAGGCGTGTTTCGGTCAGCATAACGGTCTCTTACTGAATACCAACATTTAGTTACAAAGCACCACCAGATCCACTACCTATCTTATTGTGTTTACCTGAAGAGAATTAACTAAACAGAATGTAAAGTAAGTTTATATTATAGAAAGGCTGATTGGTGAGCCTTCCTTTCAGACTTTCCAGATCACCAGAAAACTTATGTTTTGTCTTCTCTTTAGTTTAAAAACAACTAGAATTTACGAAATGTTGTATCAATGGCAAATCAGCCCGATCTTTAGGTTTTCGTTTCCAAGCCGTTTATTCCAGTACAATACTGCAGGTATAAATCATGGCCCTACGTAAGTCTCATTCACAGTTTCTACACAATATCTGGGTGGTGGTAATCTGCGACATAATGACGTTTAGCCATTCCGCCATTCTCAATTGCGTCGCATTCATTCTGCCATCGCCATCCCGTGGCCGGAAGTCCGTCGTGCTGTTCTCTTCCAGTCTGTCTACCGCCACATAATGTTGAAAAGGGCGACGCTGTTTCGTTTAATTAAATTTTTCACAGCGATTGTCTTGTTGATCGGCGGCGAAGGATTAAGAAACGTGAAAAAACTAAACGCAAAACTAAAACTAAATAACGTATTTGTGTAAATTACTTGTTTTATTTGTGGTTTCATTATGGTACTTAATTATTATTATAGCCTAAAAAAACTCATGAATGCATGCTTATCGGTTTTTTATCTAATACATTTCGAAGAATGTGTTTTTAATATTGCATTTTTTATTATGAATTTATTAAAAACTATAATATTACACCGAAAAACTACTACTTGTATATATATAACTAATTACAAGATTTTTTAAAAATAATTATGCACATAGGAAAACTACTTCATACCTAAAACTACTTAAAATCCATATCAAATATAACACAAACTAGCACTTCTTTTATCGGACGCCTAGAAAAACTCTACCAAAGCGCCATCCGCACATTGTGAACATCCCCTCCATACATACAAAGCGCTACGATTCCACATTTTTACGCACAGTAAGAGTGTCCAATGCTCAGCCGGAGTCTGTGTTCTCAAAGAAGTACGAGAGTAAACAAGCTATTCTAGGTTCACGTCTTTAAATAACATCAGGCATGTACCTACATTTGCACAAATTTAAGCTTAACTTTCTTTTTCCATTTTCCGCCTAGCGTGTACCCTTAGCGTTGGTTCGATTTCCTACTGTGACTTTTCACTTCGCACGCCCGCACGGTCGTCAGCATTTCTTAGGATGTCTAGCCATCGCCGATCGGGTCGTACACGAGGTCTTGCTCAAGGGAACTTAAACAAAAAAATTAAAAATATATACAAAAAGGCAAGCTTATCATGATTATTTAAAAATTCAGTTTATTTTGCTATGCCTCGCGGTGGAGGTGCTCTACTGGCGTTAGGGTTGTTTTTTTTCCCAACCAACGTCGATTTATACCTTATCAAATAAAAAAAACATTCAACAAAATCGGACTGCTCAGTAAAAAGTTATGCGTGGTCAAATATTTAAATTTATATATATACCTATATCTATATCTATACGCGTAGACGTGAAAAAACTCTTTTTTTCGTCGGTTAAAAAGTATACATCAGTTGTCTCAACTATCATCATAAAATTAACTGAAACCGTTAAAACATTAGCTATTGGTCACATTGAATAAGATTGGCCATCATGTGTTAGGTGATGGAGTGGTTTTACGCGTAGCAAAACCACAATGGATACAACTTTTTCTATCGAGCCTTTCGACGGCTTAGCGATCGGTTTGGCTTCGAATATAAAAAGTTTACTATCAAAACTAGTGTTGGCCATTATGTGGGGTTAAACTACATGATATTGCACTTTAGCGTATTGAATGGTTTTAGGGCCGTGACTGCTTTTGAGCCGTGGTCAGCCAACAGAGTTACTATCGTTGTATAGCGTAACAAGGGATTGGCCTAAGAAGGAAGAGCCGAGTGGGTCTAAAAATGTGAATCACACTAATAATATACAAAAGTTATGCTTGTTCTCATTCTCCGTAACAATTGAACGGATTTGAATTAAATATGTATCGGGAGTAACTCACACCCTGGATTAACACACAATTTTTTTGACCCCCCTCCCCCCTTAATTCGGCTCTTTACCAAAATCTTTTCTTAGGGGTCCTCACACCCTATAAAGAATCTACCTGCCAAATTTCAACTTCGTAGGCCAAGTAGTTATCAAGATTTCGTGATGAATCAGATAGAAGATAGACTTGCGTTTGACCACCATCTCTCATGATGTTAAGCGATGATGCGGTCTACAATCTAGAGCACACTAGCCTCGAAGAAAACTATTATATCTCGATAAATTCAAGGTTTCAAAAGGAAAGCGGGTGTAATCGTGGGGTGCTGCTAGGTTTAATATAAAAAAAAACTACCTAGTAGGTAAAGGAGAAATACGTTTTATATATATTGTACTATAGTCACCGCGTTACCAACTGAGTCGTCGAGCAATAAACGTCATACCATAAGACCTGTAAGTGCGAGCGAGATAGACAGAAATGACATGTGGGTGCGAGCGAGATAGACAGACAATGATTTATGATCTGACGACTCAGGTGATAATGCGTTTACTATGGTACGGTATAAACTTTATTTACGTTATAAGTTTAACGTTTTTGTGGGATAAAAAGTGTTTTACATTTATCCTAATAAATGCATATTATTACCTTGTTTTAGCAAATTTCATCACGATTGTTTTTACCGATTAGTCTTCAAAACTTACAGATAACAAGGAGGAGCACATAGAGTTACTTTGAAATTAAACCAGTTTTGGCTTTATACTAGGGAAAATACAAATTTCGTGGCAAAATGGAAGAATGTTAGAGTGAACAATTTTCCGCTGTTTTTTATGCTTTGCTCCCATAAGTCTCGACCATCGTTGCTTATCAACAGGCGACACGCGGCCGCCAGAGGATTTGACGGAGATGCACGCTTATTATGCTGACCGGACCACGCCTTCCAATGTCTCTAGCCGTTATTAAATAAACAATCTACCCTAAACTAAAACTATATAGCTAGGATTCAAGCGTCAAGTTATACACATACGTATGGGAAAGTGGCTATCATGTCAGCGGTTCGATATTCATATTCGATCGGTCCAGACCTCAGATCAATCAAACAAGAGAGATAGAGTAAGGTGACGTGGCGGGTGCGAAACATTAACGTGTATATTTGATGCTTGTATGCTTGACTTTGACTATATTGTATAAAACTTGTTTTTTTTTTAATACTTGACACTGCCAAATGCACAAGATGTGCGACGCCGAAATCCTCTCAAAAGGAAAGAAGATAAAATAGATAGATATTAGTCTTTAGTACATTTCAACAGATATTAAAAAACTTGGCCAGGTCTGATGTAACCCGCCCCGCCCCGCCCCGATGTAAAGCTGTAACGCAGTAAGCTTCGGTCTATTTCAAACCGGATCGGAAGTTCGGCTTCGCATATTTAGTTTGCTATTTCATACGAACCTAAAGGGAAATACTGACGTCTAACCTCAATACACAAAATTATATTAGGCACGCTACATTTTTGGCCTATCACATTTAATATACAGATACAGGGTTGCAAGTAACGTTGGTACTAAGTCGAAAGAAGGACCAATCCCAAAATCGTGAAATAAAATCTGCCATACTAAGCTCGCCAGAGTTAGCTAAGAAACGCATAATTGTTGTCGCCAATAATTCTGAAAATATACCAAATATACCACATACATTGACTTGAGTACCCGCGCAATAATTTTTGGTAGTGTTGCGATACTACCCACCCTGTATTTTTGTAAGGTTGGTTCTCGTAAAATTTGTTCAAAAACACTAATCTATGACACACGCAAAAACACAAGTGCGGCTGTGACTCGCGTGGAATTGCAATATTTTTGCTATGCACTTTATCTATATGATACAGCTATGCCAAAAGATGACTGCGGTGACAAACGTGCTGGCATCGCATTAAATGTAAATCCAGCAACAGATTATAAAATGAAAACAAAAATTTGTAAGATAGGCTTTTAATCAAAGAAAGTTAAAGTCATTCACAGTCAAGATAAGAAACTAGCTCCCCCGAAATCAATTTAAATTAAAACAATATTGCCGAAATGTAATATAACAAGTAATTAAAACGTCACTCCTCAAAATGAAAAGGGGCCCGACGTTGATGGAGGATACTGATATAAATAAATTAATTTATAGAGTTGAACGTTTCGTTTAGAACACAGAAATTATTTTTTACTGATACTTTGACACGCAAACTTTGTCGTCACAACAGCTTTGCCCCGACCCTGACGCTACATGATGCGTGTGTGAATAATTATTTGTTCTAGATACTTAATGTTGGGTACATGTTCGAACCTTTTGGGGACGAAACTTAAGAATCGTGATGGATGGGAGCTAAAATATTTGTAAAAAAATAAATAAAATATATACAGTCGAATTGATAACCTCCTCCTTTTTGAAGTCGGTTAAAAATATATACATGTCTTGCCGAAGCATCCCGTGTCCAAAATGCTAGCCGGTACCTTGCGCAACGCGTCAGTATTTCAATACAACGCAGCAATGCGGCCAGCGTTTTGGGAACGATACCTGCGGGCAGCGCTTTATTAGATTAGTGTAGTTTTATATTGATTTTAGTTTAGGTAAGTTTGTTATGATTCCAAATATATGAAATAAATACACGCGAAATTATAATAGAAAAAAAGAATCATCAAAAACAATTCTAAATTGGTGGAGTAATCGCGTAACAAACATACAAAAAAAAACATACAGGCTAATTGAAAACCTCCTTCTTTTTGAAGTCGGTTAAAAAGTGGTATTTGGCAGACAGCTAGATCGGAACGCCGACTGGCTATCCGAGGCTTGTCTCACAAGCAGCCGTGAAAAAAAAACAAAAAACATAGTCGAATTGATAACCTCCTCCTTTTTGAAGTCGGTAAAAATCAACTGATTTCGGTTTACGCTAGGTTTAAAATTGTAGTTTATTGCCCGAGCGAAGAGAGTTTTCAGATTATAATGTTATAAGTCGCCGTTTCAATGTATGTTTGTATATATAGATATATATATTATTTATTAAAAAAAAAAAGTAGTTCGGCGATAACTTGGGTATCGTTGATTCAATCTTCATGAAATTTTGTAGTCATGTAGTTAATTTAAAAACAATTTTTATGTTTGAATATGAGCAAAATCGGTCGAAGGGTCGCGAAAATATAAGAATCGCGAGGTTCTCGTTTGGGGCGAATAACTAGTTTACTAGAGTTTTGGACAGTCGAAGCGCGGCAATGCGCAATTTTGTCCATTTTGGAGGGACGATTTAGAAACTACGTTGAACCAGGCTGAGGTTACTTTTGCTCGGCCTCTTGTACTTTGAAACGCCGCGCGCCACAAAGTACAAGTACGACACTCCAGTGGCGTTAGAAGATTTCGATGAACTCATAGATTTAGTGGTTTGTTCCCAACGAGTAACACACTCAACTGTCACTCACTGGGAATTTTTTATTTGGAAATTCCCAACCTGTATCACTGTTACTCGCACTGATCGAGTTGTCAATTATTCGATTGCAATCGCATTTTCGTTCTTGGCTTGAATGTGCCACGCACAAACTGAGTACGATTTGTACGGAATCTTTTGAATGTATGTAGCTGAATGAAATGCCTTGTTTGAGTTGCCATCTGCAAGTGCCTGACTGCTTATGCTAATCGCGATCGAAATCTCACAACAGGTTAAGTGTTGAGGAACTTGATCTTAAGTCTTTCTGCAGTAAGGTTAAGCTGTCGAATTCCCACTGGCAAAAGTTACCACAGCTCCAGTTACGCCTCAAGGATCTGAATTATAAACTAACTTGTTCAAGATTGAAAACTGTAAGTTTCTACAATGGCTACTTCCGACTAGTAGCCAGCGACTAAGCAATGAGCCGTATTTTTCTCGTTTCTCAAGGGAAATTCTGAAGAAATTTGGAGATGGAGTTAGTTTTGAACCTACATTCCAACTTTGCAGTAGTTTTAATGCTTTGGGTTACATTTGATTTTTTGTTGCTTGATTCCTTGTAAACATCCATCGTTTAATCAACTAATCATTCAGATGAAGAAATGATCATATTCCCTCATCCAAAGACCAATTGTAAAACTAATATGAACCTCAATTTATTATCTCTTAAACGATTTCGCACGGATGAATATTCATTTAGAGAGTAATACCACCCGAAAATGGCATTTGGAGAGAAAAAATACGCTTCTCTATTGAAGCGAGAAACTCATTTAAATTTTTGATTGTGAAGAAAAAGCTCGCGGATGAGTCAAGGGTGGAAATGGCGAAATGCCGCCCTTAATCGAAAAACCATGCAGAAGAATAAAGTAAAGCCTAATATCCCCTTGCTAGTTTGCTACTTAGAAATTTTAAGGCAATTTATCTCGTTCTTACGTTGGACAGCGTTTCGAAACGTCTGCACACGTCGACGATCGGAAGACGAATGACTGAGTATAGCGCAAAAAGGTCTGTTTGGCGTCATTAGTGGGGTATGTTTATGTTATAGGATTAACGAGGGTATGTTTGTGTGGTTTGAAACATTCTTCATATCGCGGCCCATTGGTCTGTCGTCTAACGACTGGTCCCTTTCATTATCTTTGTGACTCTTTTACAACTATCTTTGATGTTTAAACCGCAACAGTCCCCTCAGTATTGAATTTTATGCTCTTTTATAAAACGCTTATGGAGAGTTGACGTGTCTTTTGAAATGGAAGAGCTGTAAAAAGGGCGGGTTTTATCTCTATATTTCGTGACTGTGTTTTCCGTCGGTAATGAAATGTTGGCGAGTGAGGGCAAATATTTTAATTAAGCCATAAAAGTTGACGTAAAAACTTTGGTTATTTAACGACGTCACTGTATACTGTACAGTACGCGAATTTAAATAGAATAACTAGTGTTGCAGGGATTGAGTAATCTGTGGATTGCTAAATAAAAATGCCCTTTACATATTTTATTTTGTTAATTTTAGGTAGTAGTTATATGTTTTTATTTCTATTATAAATAACAATTCCATTGTTATTTTGTTATATTTTTCATATGTATTAAAGTCATTAGTATTTATTTAATTATAAAGAAAAACTGGGCATTTTCACGGTCATCTGACCGCAAACTAAGCAAAGCTTGTCCCATAGCTTGTACTAAGTATAGCTGCCAGAGACTGATATATAATATACATACATACGACATACATACATACATTTAACATTATAGTTTTAATTTAACAGCTATCAATAAATTTAAGTACATGTTTATATTTAAACTTTATTCCAAAAAGTCTATGGAAGCATAATAAGCATCCATCCTTTTGTAATGATGCTAAAATATAACGAACTCTACAAGTAAAACAACTCCCAAAGTTCGCCCGTTTATTTTATTTTGATTTTCTATACAGTCACAGGCAGCTTATAATAGGCACCGCTCTTTTCAGCCAGACCTATACACTATTCACCTTGCAACCCGATGAGTTTTCATCTGCCCGATTTATTCATTCCCTTCAATAAATCAAAGAGAAAAGAGGGGAAAAGGGACTGACCACTTAAAGAAAATCACATAATTGAGGAACAGTAAACGGGGCGTAAAGTGGGGTTTGGTGAGCGTAACGGATTTAGTAAAGGGGCAAATCTAAATTAACATGTACACTAATCCCAAACTAATATTATTAAAAAAATACGGATAGAATTGACAACCTTCCTCCTTTTTTGAAGTCGGCTAAAAGTGAAAGTTACTCTGTCTCTGTCTGTTTGTTCGCTTTTCACGACTAAATGGCTAGGCCGATCTTAACTAAATTTAGCAAGATGATAGTGTACACCATAACGGCAGACATAGGGTACTTTTTCCTCTAGTAAAATGCGAAAAAAACTGAAAAGTCGTGGGTAACACCGCGGGATTCAGCTAGTAATATATGGGTAAGAAAGCAACTCTGTTTGTCTATTTATTAGTTTTGTCAACGTTTCAAAACACATTTTTGGTTAAGGGCGTAGTTTCCATGACCAGCACGAATACTTTTGAACACGAATTTTTTATATTAAAGTGTTGTTCCAACGTTTAGGTTGGTTGTAAACTGCAAAGACAGCTTAATTTGGATGCCAACTGGAAAGCGACCGTAGTTTAGCGGTTAGAGCGCTTGGGACGTCAACACGGATGGCGCAGGTTCGTATCCTGCCGGTTGCCGTTTTTTAATTGTCGATTATTCAAATGAAGAATGACCAATAAAAAATAAGGTAAAATGTTCGGACTGTATCAAAATAACCAAATAAACGTAGGTATATTAATAATAATATACGAAAAATTTATATATATATATTAATTTTTCGTTTATATCGTATAATTTGTCTTTATTATAGTACTTAGCTTGACCAGTGCAAAATGCTGTGAATTTTAGTTACCACAGATTTTACACGTATACCACCTACCTATACGTGTAATGGGGTCATTATATAAATTCTCACATTATTTCTTGGCGATGGCAAAGAAAATCCTGGTTTATCTGAAGCTCAAAGTTGGCACTGACGCCTAACCCAGACCCCCCGTTGCCCTATAACAAGTCTTCCCCCCAGAGAACCTCCTTGGGTACGCCCATGAGGTCGACCCTTAGAAATTTGCTGGGCGAAGACGTGGCGGATGTCAAAGGACCCGAGGGTCATACTTCATGCGTGGTTCGGGTACAACGGTACCGGGTGAGAAAACATTTCTTTACCGAAATGGGGAATTTATTTTGCATCTTATTTCAGTAGCATCGCAATTGTTTTTAAAGTTTCCTTAGAGCGACTAGTATTTTTGTTTTTCATCTGTTATTTTTCAACATTGTCTAAACTTAAGCTCTGCACTGGTAATCAACTTTAGAATTATTTAAGGGGCAAGTGCCTTTATTAACTAAACAAAATACAAGCCAATACTAACACTACAAATACAGTCAGACTTCCCATAGACCGTTGAAGATCTAGAGACAATACAAATGTTCAAGCCCACTACCAGTTGGCAGCGTACCCAGCATGCTGGCGGCATTACCACGCTGAATGGCAATGCTTATACGTATGCCAGAAACACGCCAGCATTTTGGTCACGCGTCGCATTAACCAGGCGCTATGAAGGTTATTTAAGTAATAGGTACCACAATTTTATGATGTTAAATTATAATCAATATTTGACACCTGCCCCCCGATTCTACTAAACAAATTGTCTTTAAATTGTAATTGTTGCGATTTTAATTGTTAAATAACTGCCTCAAAATTGACAGCTTTTAATATTTTTCTACACTAAGTTATAATATTAAGTGGTTGTATTTTTCTAGTATAAAAAAAATATTTAGAACTGTCAATTTTGAGGCAGTTATTTAACAATTAAAATCGCAACAATTACAATTTAAAGACAATTTCTTTAGTAGAATCGGGGCCCTGACCTTCAATATTTATACCAAAGTTGATTATTGTCCGAAACATTTATACAAAAGCTACTTCAGACATTGGAATATTTCAGTGCTTAACCATCTCTAGAACAGTAGCGGGAAGGGACCTCTCATCCCACTTCGAGCCATGCGGGTGTCTTTATCAATGACTTCTGTCATAGAGTAAGTACACTAGTTGACTAGCCGATGTGAGGTCATATTCATTAGACTCAATTGCTTCAGTTTGCTATCATTTGTACTTGCTATTCCTTGGAGAATATTCTATGAATCGGTTTTAACATATCATGCAGTGTATAAGCATTTGCATGAATACGAGTCTTGTTACCGAGTTCTATTTTCTTTAGATTGTTATTTTTAGTTACTCTATGAAAAGTATACTGGACTAAAGAAATCAGCTGATTTGTTAAAAAAGGTCATTGACGCTACAAATTGAATGGATCAGTAGATTTTTTCCGCATTTTTACGATTGTTCCCATAGCTCCCATAGTAAATAATAATGTTCAGGGCAAGAAGTAAGTTTTTTTCTATCAGTATGTAATTTAAATTTTTGGCGTGCCATTATATCTATATATTTAGTACAATGACCCCCTAAATTGTAGGTATCGGTTTTTGTTCTATAACTACAAACGCCAAGCCATGTATGTTAGCAGCCTTCAGGCGGCTTACAAACATTGACATCAGGTCTAGCCAATAGACCTATACGAACATACTCACCTTACGACCACCTTTCGGTTTAGAATATCAGTTCTCTTTAATCCTGTAAATATAGTTACTATGAGGGTTCTTTAAATTCTTCCCTTATATAGGATTTTGGCGACGCACGTCTTGTGCATTTGCCAGTGTCAAGTATTGAAATGTTTTGAAGCTTTATTAGATATCGCCAAACAAGTCATAGAAAATTCCGTTTACGAAGCTGCCACGAAAAGGAAATTGGCAGAATTGTGACACTATAGTCACAGAAGCCATACCCAAGAAGTCAAGTCACAAGCAGAGCCAAGCAAAGCAGGTCATAACCAAGTCAAAGTCATGCCCTACTAAAGTGGTGGAGTCTTTACTAGAGGCCTCTATGGAATTTTACAAACTTCACGAAAAGACATGTTT
This sequence comes from Agriopis aurantiaria, assembly GCA_914767915.1. NCBI lineage: Eukaryota > Metazoa > Arthropoda > Insecta > Lepidoptera > Geometridae > Agriopis > Agriopis aurantiaria. The sequence goes on along the minus strand of OU611989.1, from coordinate 12,926,269 downwards.
GACCTCGATATGTCACTTTCTCACAGTCATGTACTCGGATAATAAATACTTGATAATACTTAGTCATGATAGGCAATAAGGTAGCATAAGCGGTTTACACTCTGACGGCACCCAGTTTGATTCTTGGCTCTGCGCCAATGACTTATTCGATTCCTTTTTTTTTTATTTTTTTTTATTGGCATGCTTGCCTTTGACCGCCAACTCGTCTGGTGTTAAGCGATGATGGCATTATTTTTCAATAAATATTGCGAACGTTTTCAAGTAATTTTTATGTTGATATATTTTATTTTGGCAAAAGGGATCGACAAAAATATATTTTTTCAAGTTTTTTTTCGATCTCCCTGCTATCCTATGAAATATCAACACTGAAATCGCTTTAGGTATACCATTTGCAATGTTGGATAATGCCCATTTTTTTTTAGCTCATAGTCAGTGATGATGATGGTGATAAAAATCGCGAGTGAAATAGCCACGCGCTTTTAGCTGCTCCTTAAAAACAATACCTTTATTTTTACTTAGCGTTGTCAGGTAAAAGTTTTGCGCAAAGTTTGGACAGAACAGTTCGAAAGAACTGCTCTTGAAGAAGATAGTCGCGAAGTCAAATACCGTTCCTTTTTTCAGAGAGCACTCTAAAATAACAAACAGTTCTCTTAGTAGTATCGGCAAAGTCTACATTGCTACTAGCAAAATAACATTGAACATTATGCACTCTTACCATTCAATAAGCAGAGAATACGGCCTCCCAACCATTGACCGTCCATTTCCTACTCCAACATATATTTTATGAATGAATTCCTTTTGGACCCTCGTTTTGTGCGGCCCCACAATATTTGTCAATTGATTCCATTACAGGGCGACCCGTACGGAAAGACATTGTTAGAACCAGCGGTCGGTTACTACATCATGGTTCTATTCAATGACCCAATTCGTTTTTATGTGGTTTGTAAAGAAACATAACACGTGATAAAGTAAGGAAATAATTCGTCTGGAATATATCTGTCTGTTGAGGAAAGAAATTATTTACAGGTGCTTTGTATTTGAACATCTAAATGGTTAACGATACCCTTACCTAGATTATACTTCCTAACTAAGAAGCCAAAAACTGTTATATCTTCAGCATCATCACAACTCACAAGAAGTACTACCGGTGCCGCTAATAAGATTTTATAAACTAGTTTAAACTCAGATCGGACAATGAGAGTTTAATACACCAAAAACAAGTAACATTTACGCATTCTTCGTTTCAATTTAGTTTTCGAGTATAGTGAAGCTGAGCTGCCCTCAGCTACACTGAATACAAATTGAAAAATAAAAAAACAAATAACAGTATTAAACTACTTCGTATTTACGACATCTTCAAAGCACCAAGCACTGGCTTTATTAACTAGAGCCACGATCAGATAACTTCTATTCCACTCAAATCCCAGTATATTTTGAAGTATTTCTTAACTCGATAACGTTCCGTCTGTGTGGGATCAATTGAAACATGTGAGCAATAAGTGTGACCGGTCGGTTTCATTGTGCTGGCACCGCTCGAAACGGGACGGGAATCGCAAGTGGATTCGTATTGTTGAAAGGTGGCAAAGTATAGAGACGGTCAATAACTGTTAATGAATGAAAGACTTTTTTATCATGGCAGTTTTTGTAGGGTACCTATTTTCCACACAACTTTGCAGTAACAAAATATGAAAAGATACCCTGTTTTTGTTTAATTAATTACTAGTTTCACATAATCAAGGATAAGCCGCTAACTCACAATGAATAAAACAACCTGAACACGAGGGTAACACAAGGATTTAATCAGAAATATTTATTGTTACAGGTAAATAAGCGTAACGAACGGAATGGGGATCACGAATCAGCAAACATAGCGTAAGATGCCTTGAGCCTATTAAGACTGACGATATACGTAAGACATGGCAGTGGCTGGAAGAGAAAAGCCGAAGATCGGACTGAGTGGCGTGCCTTGAAAGAGGAATATGTCCAGCAGTAGACTAGTATTGGCTGATTATGATGATGATGATGAAGCAATTAACGACGCAGGTGGCATCTGCAAAGTGACTTCTATGAAAACCAACGCAAGTATTTTCTCAGCTCCAAGAATGTGCCACCTATATGTTTACTAAACAGTTTATTAATTACAATAGCTATATATCAAACCTGTCGACAATACACCACTGTGACGCATTCATTATCACTTACATAATTTTTTGCCAAGAAAAAGCTGTTTGGCTATGTTAAGGCATTTCTAAGAAACTGAACTTATCCAACGCAAACATTCTCTCAGCTCCACGAACCAACGATCGGTTTACCAAACGGTTTGTTAATTACAATAGCTATAAATCAAATCTGTCGACAATACACCGATGTGAGGCATTCATTACCACACAATCATATTGTCAGCCACAATGTATTCAGTGGGGCGATGTGATAATGATAATCAAGTGCTGATGAATTCACTAGAACGGATGGGTTAGTGATAAATTTGGCCAGTGAAAGCATAGACGAGCTGAAAGATTGATATAGATTGGGATTGAATAAATATTCAGTTGCATGCGCTAATACTGATTGGGATTCTCTGTAGCTAAAGCCGTGTACAGACATAGAGAATCCAAGCGCAACGCGTGCGCTTAGGTACCCTAAGGAACTGGTGCAGAATTATGTGTGGCACTGTAACTGTTATGCACAAATAGCGCTTTCCCTCAGCCGAACGACGAGCTCGTCTTGTCACTCAGTTATAAAAAACTTAACAAAGTAGCAGAAATTCGTGGAACGCCAAAAATTTATGGCCAAATCTTGGTGTCTGAGTATTTGCCTGGTGTTGTAAATTATACGTTTAAATTACAAATTACAAGAATTACGATCGAATAACAAGCTAAACCCTAAAATACATATTGCTTCCAAAATGTTAACGAGTATTTAGAAGACAATTTAATTATGGAATAAACCGATCCGGTCCGCACTTTGTTGCCATTAGGGTCATTATGTGATGCCTAACATGCTGCTAAGATCTGTATGTTAATTCATAATATGCAATACATTATTGAGTATTGAGTACTAATAAACGCAACTGTTTAACTGTTTTGAGTATTGCTATGTTACCTGACTCGTGTGGCCTCAAAGCTGCCAGTAGAGCTAAAAAACAAGCAAGCAACAACACAATCAAGCAATGTCAGCACAGCTTGAACGCAAGCCAGCGCGTTTTGGAAAAAAAGAAACTGTATGAAGCATTACACGCCGGCAGCATCTGAGCCGAGCAGCCGAGGCGCAGTTCGTGTGGTGAGAAGTAGCATCGTCGCTTATAGATACTTCAATCTTCATACAGTCCCTTGTTTTACAAAACGCGTCGTTCAAGTCGTGCTGCTGATGATACACGTATGGTATGTCAAAAGTTTATGTGTCTTTAAGCAAGTGCCTTTGTTATCTAAACAAAATACAAACTAACACTACAAAAACAGTTAAGAGTGCCCATAGACCGTTGAAGGTCTAAAGACAATCCAAATGGTCAAGCCCACTATCAGTTGGCAGCGTACCCAGCATGCTGGCGGCATTACCACGTTGGATGGCAATGCTTATGCGTTGAGCCAGAAACATGCCAGCATTTTGGTCACGCGTCGCATTAACCAGGCGCTCTGAAAGATTTTTGAAAATGAGGTGAGCTCCCGGTCCTCTAGGGCCCAATGTCTAGACCCCAAACGCCTCAAATATGTAACCACTGCCGAGGTTAGCATATTTGCGTCGCTTGCGCTGCTCTGCTGAATTGGCAGCTGCACCAGCCCTGCCCTGTGTTTCAGGAAGATGTGACGGCGCCAATTAGTTAGACCATCAATTGAATTCATTGCGGGATATCAACTCAATTCAAAGTAATACGTCATGACATTAAGTTACCAGCAGAGAAGCTGTTCCATATAACTAGGAGTGGCCTCACATTGAGTGCGACTCAATAAAAGCCAATTGAGTCTGGCATCCTGGTGTTTGTGCAGCCGTAAACAGCGTGGAGCCACTTGCCGTCATGCATATTGCCTATTGTATCGCACCGGTAGGAATTGGCCCGAATTACACTTAATCAATAACTACAAATTGTGTGCCAAATGTGGCTCGTTTGTACAACTAGATTGTATAATGTATAGTTTACGATCTGGGAAAGTGACGTGAGTGAGTGGTAAGTTAGAGTATACTCGATGTTTATGAGAGCCCCCAATTCTATTAAATAATAATTTCAATATGACGATGGAGTATTTTGACCAAAGTACTATTCTTGTTACTTCTTCTCAAGTCGTATTCCTCGTGTCTGAGGATCGTGAGCTCTTAGAAATATTCCTGATAGTGTTATGTAACACCATCAGTAATCAACGGTGTTCGTTTTTTCCATTAACAAAGGCATCGCTATAATTTTAGATTTTGTTATAGTCTGCCTGATTCAACGACGACCACTGTTTCACTCTCTGACTGACCAATCACGAAATCACGAAAATTACTTGACCTAAGAAGTTATCATTTGCACGCAGGTTACTTATTAATTTTTTATTTAATACTTATTAATTTTTGTAAATTTTAAATACTTATTAAATTTTTTACTTATTATAAAAAAGGTGTAACCATACGCTAACAATTTTTTACGCCAGGAATAAATCAAGAGTATAGGCGGATCGAAGTTTACATAACATCAGGCTAGATGGCGGACAAGAGCAAAACTATAATCAATTTAAAAAAAACAAAAAAATCTAAGCGTACGAAGTCGCGGGCCTTAGTTTACTAGCTGTTGCCTTGCGACTAAGCGAGATTGGCGCTTTCTTCTCTTTCACGTCATCGTACTACGTTAATTACAGTAAGATGCGATGTGAATCAGAAGGATGCATATGCCTAGCTGTGGGTTATCAAAAGCTGATGATTATGGCGCTTCTCCCGCACTTGGTGCAGCTAATGTTCCGACTACCGGCGACATCAACAGTTTCTGCGATGTTGATGCTGAGTGTGGACTGCAGAGATGGCGCTTTCGGAAGCTTTAGTACAGGGATATTACTACTACGTAATTGTCGCCCACTCAGCTTATTGCCCATTACACAGTGCCATTAGTTTCAATCAGCCCGACCTATCTGCCTATGCATACATTTATGGTCTTATTGAATAACGCGCATTTACATGTAAATTACCTATTTCTGGATCTCTAAATCTAAGTACGCAAATGGAACACATTCTATAGGCTCATTAAAATAATTTAATATTGCCCGAAAGTAATTTATGTACACACAAGCTGCGCTTCACGGTTTCACCCGCGTGGACAACTCAACAACCGTCATTTTTCGTGTCCAATGTTACTCTCCGGTCCATGCAAAAAAGCTCTGTTGCTGCATGAAAGAAGGACAAACAAACCAACGAACTAGACTTTCGATGTAATACTCAGGTTCTGTTTTCTCGTTCGCATTCAATATTTTAAATGTAACATGAGTGTTATTAAAGTAATGTTCCAAAGTTTCTTCTTTAAAAAAATAATAACAAGTGTAGGTACTAACAAAAATTTAATACCAATTAAGAAAAGCATAATGTAGGTAGTTTCATTCTTATAAATCAGACTTTTGCGTAAGCGTGTTTGTCAGTTTGTTCCATTTTTACGCAGCAACAGAGCAACACATCGACAAGGTTGCGTAGAGATAGGTGAAGGACCGAAGAGTGACTCAGGGTACTTTTTTCCCGGATAATGCTAAGGTTACTTGGTAGTGATGTATATGAAGAAATCTTCGAATGCACGGACGCAAACGCACGTATCGTAAGAGCCTTCAAAAAATTTACTCAGGACGTAAACTTTTACAGCTTTCGTGATTCAATACAAACTATGCAAAGGAAAACGTTAACTAGAGTAAAAATTATGGCAATGATGCCATGCCTGTGGAAAATAGCAATAAACCTAGAATTCTTTCTTACGTGTTGCTTCAGCTAGGCGAAGGCTACAAAAAACGCACTTACATGAAAAAATTATGAAATAAAAGGCATTAAATAGTAAACCGGGTTCAGTATAATTTTATCGGTAACCATTTAATTCACGCAAACAACCGCTTAGGGTAGCCATTTCCTTTTCAGGGCAGATTAGAATCTTCACAAAGCGTTTTATGTAGCGAGAAATTAAGCATTTCCTTGTGTATTTAAAGTTAACGAAGTTGTTACTTGTTAGATAATATCTAATAGATTTACTGAAAGGTGAAGCGGCGCTAATAAAGTAATTATTTAAACTTTCGAATGTGAAGACGCTTGCGTGTTCACGAAAATATTTCTTTTTTACGAAGGCACTTTCGATTTGAGGTGTTATAAAATGGTTATTTAATGACAATGTTCATAGGTTGCAAAAAAGGAGACAGCCAATCTGATAGTAGTATTGATAGAAGCCCGAAATCTATCTTTACAGGGTTATTATACGGAACAGAACTATTAGATAATAGATAGATATATAGATAATATAATTCGGTATGTAATTTTTTTTTTGTATTTATTTTTTATTTTTATTTCGTAGATAAGACTATTTTAAGAAACTAATTTCAATATTTTTGTTTTCTATTGAGTAGTTATTTTACAATATTTTTTTGAAAATTGAAACCATGTGACGTCACCATATAGCACAAAATTTCGTTGCGTTGAGAAGCCTAAAAAAGCACCCCATATTGGCAGCCCTGAAAAAAACCAGACAGTCAAACCACAGAAATGAAAAAATATTCTATTCTGTGTGACGAATAGTGTGTCAAATGTATAATATTTTTATTCTTAAAAGGCACAGAAAATAAAATGCTACAATGTGAGGTCATTTAGAGGTCAATGAAAGTCGAATGATTTCTTAGTTTTATGTTAAAATAAATGGCATCTTATCGTTTTAAAAGGTCAGAGTAGAAAAATAAGGGTTAGTAACATAAAATCTCGAAATGGTTTTGGAATTGGCATAGGTTAATTTTTTTTAGCATACCGAATTTTAATTTTAGTATGCGTTTGGTGAGAATGGTCTTTATTTCGGAGCTTCGAAGTTCGAAGTTATTATAACGTTTCTCTACATGTCTTTGTTAGTATAATCAAAACTATGCCTTGTTTTATTTAGCAATAGTATCAAAATCAAATACAGAAATGAACTAAAAACAGTAAACCTTATTGTACTTCGAGTACTTCGCAGTGTCTTCAACAACCAACACCCTTGATTCAATTCAACCGTCATGACGTACGTACATGACTTGATCAGTATATTAATCGATTTTAGGCCTTGTAGCTGATGTAAATGGTTCCTTTTGGTTTATCCGTGGATCTGTATACCGAGGCATTGTGTTTGCAAAGATGAAGAGGTCATGTGGGGCAACAGCCAGCCGTTGACACCGAATGCTGTTTACTATTGCATTGCAAATATTGCAGTAACATTTAGCTTTACTTGTAACCGTGGTATAATAATCTACTCCGCCAGGTATGCTATTCCGAGAAGCAAAGGTCACGTGGGTGACACAAGTCGACTTCATCGACGCTGTGTTACCAGTAGCATAAAGTCATAATTCTTCAATCTTTGTGGGAATCCTATATAGTTATGTGGTTTTGATTTAAATAATATGTTTAATATATTAAATTCGTATTTAAATTGTTTTTTTTAATTTTTTTTATTAAAATAAGTTGCAAACAAGCTACGGTCCACCTGATGGTAAGTGGTCACCGCCGCCTATAGAACAACCTACAACTCCCGGGGCATTGTCAGTGCGTTGCCTACCTTTGAGGACTCTATTCACTATTGCTTCGCTTGAGCGGAAAAACAAAATGGTTATTGAACTGCTTTGTCTATTTTATTTAAAAGATTATTTGGTTCCCAATTTCTGTGTTTGTTGCAATGAAGTGGACAGTGGAGTGGCAGTGAAGTGACAACTGGACAGTGACGTACGCTTGAGTCACTCCCGGATTATCAGACCTTGTTATATTGGATCATGCTTGTAACTAACTATACCTATTAAATTACTAACTTAAATCGAATCTCGGACGTCTGTTTATTCTACTTTTAATTGTTGCGTAGACAAACCTTAAGTGTATTTCGGCTTTAACGTCATATTAAGTACCATGAGGAATTAGGGTTTTTTATTATATTTTACGCTACATAAATTAAATTTTTGTCACTGATGCTAATTTAACCTTACCTGAAACAAACATTAATTAAATTATTTATACCTGAAACTAATTTGGAATTAATCTGTAAACATACGTACATAGACAGCTATAAACATTACCCTTCCTCTTGGCTTTGTTGGATAAAAAATTAAATGCCCCGGTGGCCCAATTGGTAGTGAATCTGCCTTCTGCGCTTGGGGGTTAGATTCCCCACCTAGAGCAAACATTCATGTGATGAGCATTTGTTCCATATCTGGGTGTTAATATCTATTTAAGTATGTATTTATAAATATATTGTATTTGTAAGTATATCAGTCTCTGGCAGCCATAGCACATGCTTCACTTAGTTTGGGGTCAGATGACCGTGTGTGCAAAAATGTCCAGAATATATATTTATTTTATTTATTAGTACTGACAAATGAAGTATAAATTTCGACTGCTACAAACACACACTTCATTGACTCGATTACATAGAAACTCGAACTTTTCAAACTGAAGAGATCCGACGCACGAATGGAGTAACACGACGACGCGACGCGCTTTCTTATTGCTGCGTATTTTTCCATGATTACAGCAAGAAATTGAATCCAGACTGTATGTGGGCCAACATTTCGGGTTAACTAGAGTAATAATGTATTATTTACGATTATTGTGCGTCATAAATGGAGTTTACGACGCCGGCGCCGATGCGATGTTTGAAACGTTCCTTTATCTATGCCTAGATGCTGGAGGCAGAGTTTCCTGGAATATCTCATCATAAATCATGATTTTCAGATCTAATTTTGCAATGTTTGACTTCGCTGAAATACATACATTTAGTCTTGTTTAATAGGGCAAGCGCCTATAATAATTAAACAAAATATTAGCTAAAAATAACACACTACAAAATAGTTAGCTTGCCCATAGACCGTTGAAGGTCTAAAGACAATTCAAATGCTCAAGCACACTATTAGTTGGCCGCGTACCCAGCATACTGGTGGCATTACCACGCTGAATGGCAATGGATAACTTTGAGTCAGCTAACGCCAGCATTTTGGGCATGCGTCGCATTAACCTGGCGATCTGAAAGATTTTTTACAACTGTGACTTTACCCCGACGCAAACTGAGAGGTTTTATAAGTTTAACGTGTGTGTCTGTCATTGGCATCGTAGCTCCGAAATGGCTGAACCGATTTTGTTATTGTTTTTTGTTTGTAAGGTGCCTTGATCGAGAGTGTTCTTAGCTATGATTCTAGAATATTTGTTCAGCTGTTTGAAGATTATCAGACCTTTTATCAGAGGTTTAAAAAACATCTATTTATACTTGTTGCAAATGAGGTGAGCTCCAGGGGCCTTACGGACAACTGCTATTACAGACACCTAATCCGCTCAGTTGGAAAATCACGCGGCCGCAAACCATATCTGGGCGCCATAAGGTTTGCGGTCGCGTGATTTTCCAGCTGAGCGGATTAGGTGCCTGTAATAGCAGTTGTCCGTAAGGCCCCTGATCTCCTATTTGGATAGTAATAGATATCCATGAAATAGCGTGAAATAGTATGGTGGCTAGCGAAATGCAGCCTGTGAAAGATCTCTACGAGTGGTACAAGCAACAAGTCCTATTCAAAAATAAAGACGCTGAGCGCCGCTATCTCAATGGAGCACAATTAAGATTCCCGACGTCTCTGAGTGCCGCCATGCATGTACAATTCAGCGGCGCCTGCAAATGCCACTGTTTCACACCACCCATAAATCTCACTCTTCACAGCATCAAACTCTTGTATTACAACAAAAAAAAAACGCAAACGAATTTAAACTCAATTCTTTATACGACTGAACTGAAATTCAATAACCGAGTCAATTCAGGAGTTTACGCTCGTCACGTCACGGATTTTACCCTAATCGTGAAACGTAACATCACGAGATGATTATGACGAGGGAAATACGATCATATCACTTTATGTTAAGATTGTTGTTGACTGAAGGCTGAGGGTTGATTTTCGACGGCCAAGTTTCGTTTCAATGTCACGTTTTCACGATTCAGTCCAAAGCTGCTTGTTTATTATTTATGTGGAGCGCGTATGAGGAATTTTAATAAAACGTTTTAGGCTAACCTTATGTATAGAGGCGCGTGCCGGATAGTGAATTGTGATGTTAAACGGCTAATGACTATGACGTTGCGTATTTGTTGACTTGTAGGTTAATTTACTGGATGGTATATCATTTGGGTTAATTTAGCGTTCTGTAGTGTACTTTGGTTGTATTGCTAATTGGCATTTGTATTTCATTAGTGAGTGAGGTCATCATTATGAGGCAGTACGCCCTGAGACTAGAAATAATGATCACAATAATGTTCAAAGGCGTCCCAAGACGAATTCAAGAGTGAGTGTGAGACGACTTTAATTTGAATTCATCATCATCATCATAATCCACAGCCTTCCTTATCCCACTGCTGGGTATAGGCCTCTCTTGCTATGCCATCTGCCTCGGTCCTGTGCCAATATAGTCCATTTGAATTCAGTAGACACAAATTCAAGAGCGTAGTATTAATAGAGACATTCAAGTTGATTTCAGTGGAGACTAATTCAAGAGTGAGATAGTGGAGACGAATTCAAGTTTACCCAACACTTTTACCCAACTTAAGTAACCTTTATTAACATAAAAAACTTTTTAAACTCTAGCTTTTTCGTATTCTTCTCAGCAAACCCTTTCATTTGATGCCCTTATGATGTAAACATTTTGTCCGCCATCTAGAGGCGTCTGCCATATGGAATTTATCATCTAGGACCAAAGTGCTTGGAAAGACAAATCCAATAAACCCAAACTCGACGGGGCTACGTCGTTTTGTTTCGGAGTTCCTATGGCCACATTCTGTCTCCATCATCAGACCAGCACTATGGAACCATAACATTGCACTGTCACCGAACTTATATAAGTACGCCAAATTTCAGCTCAATCGGTTGAAGATATCTGCTTCAAAATTGAGTTGCAAAATTCCACCCGAACTAACATACATACATTGCAAGTTAAATAAAACCTTGTAAAAAAGGAGGGGGTTCTCAAATCAGTTGCAGTTTTTATAAGCATGTTACGACATAATACTATGTACTTATATCTCTGTAACTTAAACCACACGTGTAGGAAAAATATATCCTCTTCTAGCCTATAAAAATGTCAAGTAAATTACTCTATGAGAAGGGTTTATCTACTTGATCGTAGCTTTGGCGTAGACATACAGTTGTAGGTGATACATAAAGTAAATAAATAAACAATGAGAGGAAAATAACATGAAGAAAGTAAGGCGGGACTAAAATATGATAAGTGAGCACAATAGCGCTCTGGGGACCTCCGGAGAAGTGATATATCGCTATTCTATTACTATTTATTTCCTACATTTTTATCTTATGCCGTGTACAGGTACAAAGTACCTAGTGCGAGGTTTTCAATTGCGTTTACTTACTCAGTCGCGATAACTAACTACGTTTTGTATGAAATAAGAGCAGCGCCATCTAGATGGCATTTATCGTACTTCATACAAATCGTATATAGTTAAGAGTTGATATAAATGTTGTCAATTTGGGTTGTGTTGCATCAAAGGACGTTTTATACCATAGGATATAAAACGTCCTTGCGTTGCATCTATTTCCGCGGTTATGGCAAATAGTTCCAAATTCAAATTTTACTTGTAATCAGTTCAGGATATAAATAAGTTAAATGTAAATTTTAGAAATATGATAGGTGACATTTTTATCGATAGATGTTTCGGCAAAAACAGGCCTCCTAAGAAACGTGAGTTATCTGGCGTCTTTCTCTAAGGATGTTTTTGACAGCATATGTACAGCTTGGCAGGTATGCAAACATGGCCCATGTCTCTCAAAGAGATCTAATATTCTGTTACTTTGTGGCGCATGCATTGTATGGTCCATCATAAGTCGACTTATTCGGCAATTTGCATGCGTCCGCTTATGGTGATTATGTCTACATACGCATTGTTTCGGTTACGGTCTGTACAAGGCATTATAAGTTGACAGTTTTTCAACACAGTACCTAGTAGTCTAGTTGTGCTTGGTATACGTGATACAACCTTGTTAGTACAGAATAAAGGGCATTGCTCAGACTTGGAAAGCGTCGTACACTCGTCGTTCATCTTTTGAAGTTGTGCTGTGCGTGAGACCGAGAGACCTTATTTTACATCATGATCATAACTTATTGTCATTCCGTGTTGAGTTAAGATTTTTTTAATCAGTTAGTAAAGCTAAGGATTTGTAAATTAACTTACATAACTATAACTTAAAGTAATGTAGCTTTAAGTTAGTTATGTGTAGTCACATTTTGAGTCTGAAAATACTGCCTTCAAAGAAATAGGACAGCGAGTCGGTCTTTCGCAGACTTAGCCACAATATCATCACGTCCCAGAGCGGAGCAAAGTTTCAAACAGTCCCGTACCGCGAACACTCGTTGCATCTGACACCAAACTATCTTCCAGCTTTTTATTTTCACTTAAGTATTCTGCGAAGTTTCATTTCGCGCTGAAATCCCCCGTCCTCCGCGATTGTCTCTCGCCGTTTATCCGCTGACGTTGATACATTCCTCGCTGGTCTCCGGAGAAAATCACAATCTGTGAACAATGCAAGCAATGTGCCTCTGCCATATCTGAATGGCAGTTCCATTCTTACGCCGAGAACAATAGATGACGCGAGTAGTCGGTAAGAGGCGGAACAATTGCCGATTAAAGTTGTTTATAAAATGCAATCGATAGCTATGAAAGTTATCGCGCTCGTGAAATGCTCTGAGGTTGTTTTTGCATTGTAATTATTGTTTCTGTTTCCTGTTCTCATTGTTTGGTAAACAGTTCAATTGTTTTTGTTCAATTAATTGGTCATATCTAGTTTCTTTATTGAACAGCGATTGAAGTAAAGTATTTGAAGTTGGGAACTTTCTTTATGAATTTATATTAGGTAACTTCTACACGAAGGTACGCTAAGAGCTACATTATTCTCTTGTCTCACAATCAGGTCACTAAGGTGACTCGGTGATACACAACACTTCATGTACTTAGTTCCTTATTCCTATATGTATTCCTTCTTTTTATGTGAACAACTGTTTTATCTTAAAGAGAATGCAACCCAGTGGTAACACTTCTGTAATGGCAGTAGATCTCCGACTGAAGGACACTGGATCCATGGTCATGAAATAAATAAATAAAAAGGCAGTAGATCAGATGAAGTTATGGCGCCAACGTGAAAAAAAAACATGTCGGCTCGTTGCATTATTTTCCTATACTTGTATGTATTTTCGAGTGTTAATGTGTAATAATGGTGGATTATTATTTATTAAGTGTTCGTGAACGTGCTCGAGTGTGGTCAAGTGATATAACGAGGTGAAACGTGTCTTTGTTTTGTGTGTCTTTTCGTGTTGTTTCCAAAACTCCATCGGAGCCTCTCGTAAAGCGTCCACCACTTTACTAGGGCATGTGTTTGACATTACCGTTACCTTCGTTGCTTAACTCTGACTATGCCTTATTTTACGTTATTCAATATTATAAAAACTTGTTTTATATTACGACTGTAGGACTCTGTATCCCTGGTAAAGAAAAAGAAAATGCAGTATAACATAGGCGGTGGGAAGGTTTTGGCGCCAACGCTGAAAAACATGTCGGCTTGTGCTATTATTTTCCTAAACTTGTGTATTTTCGAGTGTTAATGTGTATTAAATGGTAAATTATTATTCATTAAGTGCTCGTAAACATGCTCGAGTGTGGCCAAGTGATATAACGAGGTGAAACGTGTCTTTTCGTGTTGTTTCCAAAACTCCATAGGAGCCTCTTGTAAAGTCCCCACCACTTTACAGGGGCATGAGTTTGACTTGACCGTGACTTACTTAGCTTGACTCTGACTATGACTTGTTTGACGCTATTAAGACTATACAAAACAGATGAACAGGCGGTATGGCCTTAAAGGCTTTAGTCTGCCCGATGGGCGAATAATAATGAAAAAAAAAACATAGACAACCACGTGGCCCGCATGCTTACTGTCACAATTAACAAAAAAAAAAGTCAACACTAATATTATAAAGACGAACATAAGTAAATTTTTCCTCTCCCTGTATTGTGAATAACTAAAGTAAATTCATTTAAGTTAACCAAAATTATAGTAGTTAAGGATAATAAAAGTCACGAAACCTGGTGTCCGTGGAGTGTCATTTTAAATAAAAAAATAAAACATAAGTAAATGTGTATGTTTGTCCGCATTCAACTCTCTAACAGATGAACGGATTTGAATGAAATTTGGGATGGATGTAGCTGGATTAACATATTTAACACAAGTTAGCTGATATCCCGGGAAAAAATCATAGTTCCCGTAGGATAGTATCCGAAACCACAGACGAAACTGTGGGGTACGGCTAGTGTTTTACATATTATTTTTTGTTACTTTTTTAAAACTTTACAGCAGGAATGGCGACCCAACGGCACGTATATTTCGGGCACTACACCGACCAAAGGGGTTTGCATTTCAGTTCAAAGTAAAAAAAAAAACACCTCTATTTATATGCAGTATTAAAAAAAATAGTGTTTTTTTTTGTTGTAAATGAAGAGATTTGAGATGACAGTATTTAGTTTAATTATTTTCCTAATAATTACTAAGTAAAAATTATAAGACGGCACGTGTATGGCCTCTTAAACATTTATTTAGAAAAAATGGCACGGTGATCCGTAAAGGTTCGCCATCCCTGCTCTACAGGCTCTCTACGTCGTTTTTGTAATGACACTGATGAACTACCAGATCTTATTTCCGGAACATTTAACTAACTCAAACACAATTAACATGACAGCTCCATCTCGATTGTAATGCTAACATCTGGCAACGAAATGCATATTTTAATCCGTCTAGCTAAGCCATTAGTCATGTCTAATAGACGCGTATGCATAATCTGTGCGCTAACAAGCCAATTAAACGAGTCGACTCAACGAATACGAATTGTGATAGAAACCATTTAAATCAGAGATGTATTTTTAATCTAGTCACTAAAACACATAATCTATATATATGTATTTATAAATGAATCCCTATTTACCTTGGCCACGCTATAACTTGAGAAAGACTTTACCGATCTTATTTAAGTTTTCTAATACTTTGTAAAAAGTTCTTACGGAAAGAAAAATGAAAAAAAATTGCGCAGAAAATTTTAAAACTTCAAAAAACTTAACGACAATTTTAACTCGCGGGTGAATCCGCGGGGCGCAGGTAGTTTCATACATTTAAAAAACAAGTAATTTTTGCACACAGTCTTCTGACCCCATACTAAGCAAAACTTGTACTATGGCTGCCAGAGACTGATATACATACATGTATAATTTTAAATACATAGGTACTTAAATAAATATTAACACCCAGATATAGAAAAATATAGATATAAAATATTACATTAGGTTTCGTTTACACTGGATCTAGGCCCGTGTCGTGGAAAACCTCAGTGATTGATAAACTTTATTTGGAGGTAAGTAATCTAATTCGCGTGTGAAATAGCAGCGCGCCATGTTCTGGCATTGAGTGGAATTAAGGTTTTTGTTTGTTTGTTTAAGATATAACTTAGTACCTATACTGTAAATAGATTAATAAATATGAGAACTTCCTGAAAAGAAACTATGTATTTCGATGACAAAGATTACGTTTTTGCTTCAAGATTGTTCACGTACTGATCGGAATCCTCTCGCCTAACAATAAAATTTTACCTATATTTTCCTAAGCTGCATAACAATAGAAAACACGAAGGCTACGCTTATCGGTGGTTACGCCGCCGGTTTCCGATAACATCGCCGTTAACTCACCACGGAAAATCGTTTCCTTACAACTCTAATGCCTTATTTACAACACTCGTGTTCTGTTGCGGTTTTCACAAGATTAGGGTTGACAACTTTTGTTTACCCACGAAAGAACTGAGAAGGTTAAAACGTTTAGGGTAAGTGATTGTGTTTTCGTGTCTATTACCATTTTCCTCCAAAACGGCTGGACTAATTTGAATGCGGTTTTGATCAATTGAAAGTCGGATTCATTGCAGTGGGTTTTTGGTTTTAGTTTATTCTGAGATGCGCCCTTTGACCAATATATATATATAACAATAGAGTGGCTTTCTATAGTTGCTTAGTAAAAGTAACAAATACATAAATAATTACTTAGCTTTTATGAGAGGACAGTCTTAACAGAATATTATCTTCATGGGTTATGGAACTTATGGAGAAAGCTCACTAACTTTGACCATGAATGATTTTTCGCTACAGCCCTGTGTAACGGCTTTACTCGAGATTGGAGTTCGTAATCTCGTTGTTTGTTTCGGTTGCTCTTGTTTTAATAAAGTTTTATGCGTATTCTTCATGCTTTTGTGGATTTAACGCTACCTAAACTTCTTCCATAGTAACGGGTTTTTGTTAGATCAGACGTTTCATGTAGTTTTCTGTGCTAGGATTATACGTTTAACTGTACAGCTGCTGGAATAAAGCCGTATTTAAAATATTTAAGTCTAAAGAAAGACACACACAGAGAGAGAGGGAGAGAGAGAGAGAGAGCTGGTCAAACAAAAGAGAACTAAAATATTTAGACGAAATAGATTTTATTACGTATTATTATACAGATACATTTTATATGGTTTTATATACCTACGTTATGATTGTTGATATTCATGTTTTCAGACTACTTTCGTGGATAAAATTAATCCATCTGGTTCGATCGGTGGGGTCATCAAAGTGGACCCTGGAGTGACTAATTTTGATGGACACATGAAATTAAGCCACAAAAAAAATTTGGCGCAAACAGAGCCTTCGCGTACGCGGACGCCACTACACCAAACATTGCAAATGATTTTTCAATACGTGCTGCCCTAAAATGGTCCATTACAGTGCAGAAAATCGTTATTCATGTTAATTTTCTAAGTTTTATTTATTGTACTTCCAATGCTGGTGTTTTATGAGTTAAAAATTAACAATATTTATAAATTTGATTGGTATTATTAAATATCGCAATAAATTAAATACTAATGAAAATCTTAAAAGTTAAGCCAAATGTGTGTGACGATAGTTGCCAATTTATTTTGGTACACATTATAAACACATGCGCGCCTAATGCGTCACGTACCTACAAACAAAAGCGCGGCAGTTTATTCAAGTGAAATTAGGTGACTGAAAATTTCAAGCCACGACAAGGAAATAGAATCAATTCCACCAACATAATAAATGTCGCGCAAGCCGAACTGGAAAATCGCTAGAAATTGTATTTGTGTTATGTCATTGTGGTATTTTTATTTATCCGTTTTCTCACAAGTTTATAGAAAAACGTCATGTGAAACATGAGTGGAAAGAGTTATCGCAAACTCTTGACTATGGTTAGCCAACGTTTTCGAATCGGGCTAACATTAGGCACTCGTTTGAAATAACATCTTTTCCGCACTTGTATCACAAATAACAATGTACTATTTCTCGCTTAAGTTTAAATTGTTGGAGCAATCGTTGCACTTTGTTAATAAGATAGTCCACGTACATGCTACGCTAGTATAGTATTTCATTAGTTTCTAAGAACGAAATGCACACGAAGGCAGCTATCGAGCATCCGTTTGAATGACTAATACTTCTAGGTACTATGTAAATATTAGCTGTTCGTTCAAGCTGTCAATTATTGTTTCCGCCGTGTTAAAAATTCTCGTTCCTTGACCTTACCCTAGTAAGTGGGATTGCTACAGCACGTGTTTTACTCCACTTTACTCTATCAGCTGTCAAATCTGCATTGACATCAATCTCATACGTCATAATCTTGGGTCCGTTTCAATCCGCTTAATGAGGAGGCACATGTTTGAGACTCATACAAATGTGCTTTCATAGTCGCCAGTTTGATCATCTCAAGTAAGCATTATGAGCATTAAATGTTGACCGCTTACTATGACCTAAGTGGTCAAAAATATATAGGACTCATCATCATCATCATCATCATCAGCCTATTTAATGGTCGTCCACTGCTGGACGTAAGCCTCTCCTAAAGAACGCCACAAGACACGATCTTCTGCTTTTCGCATCCACTTGCCATCAGCCGCCTTTCGCAGGTCGTCACTCCACCTGGCTGCCTGGCTATAGGACTCATACAAATGTGCAATTTGATAGTCGCCAGTTTGGTCATCGCAATTCTTTACGCTTTGAGCGTAACTATTTGAGGCTTGTAATAAAAATAATCAAGTTTGTCATCTAATGTGCCATGTTGTCCGACAAAGCCACATCCACGTTCTGATATCACAAAGCACCGGGGTTGGGACGACTGCGGTTGACGTGTGATTGACATGAACCTAGCGCACTTGGGGCTAAAGCTAAACAGTAATTATGTAAGCCCACGACTTCGTCCGGACTTCCATAGATTATGAGAAATGAAGCATATGATTTCCACACAAAACATTTTTATTGTATTGTTGACAGGCTACGCGTTTCACCACAGCTCACCTGATGTTAAGTGACGGTGTAGTCGAAGATGGTAAACACGCCTAGCCTGGAATGAGAACTGGCTCTCAAGCGAAGCTGCAGGAACACACCGTTAGGTAATTAATTTACATCTATCTAAAGCTCATTGTTGGGATTTGAACTCACGTATAAAAGCCTAAGAAGTGTTAAATGACTTAAATTTTAGCGGAACTTCCAATTTCAAAACTCCAATGAACATACTCCGAAAAGTCTAAAACTGCGACGTATGTTCTTCCGAACGTCTGCAAGGTATAAATAAGTATGTTCCTTCGAAACTTCGTAATTCCGATGACTATCCTGTTAAATATGGAGAAATACTATTTTTTGGCTTGCGTTTGACTACTACCTCTCCTTGTAGTGGTAACACACGTATGGATTTGGTTGACGGACCGCCGTCCAACCAGCGGGAGAGAAAGAGTGAGCATATCTCATATTTCCCTCTCTTTCTCTCCCGTTGGTCGACGGCGGTTGAGGTCAACCAAATCCATACGTGTGTTAACACTATTATGTTATGCGATTACAGTAAAGCACACTTGCCTAGAAGAAACTGATTCACCCGCGACTTGATACACCCAGACTGTAACTATCCACTATCTAGGAACACTCATTCAGGCAGTGCGTTACCGTCTAGCGGTTTGCACAATAAAAGTGGAATCAAAGCACTTTGTAAGGCTTTTTGGAGTATTAACCATGAAACGGTGTCGCCTTTTCGTGCCTACCCTGGCTGTCCGATAGAAAAATGGACAGAAGGGAATTAGACTGGACTTCTTCCCAATAGGGATACTCCCGATTTCTCCGTATCGATAAACGAAAATCTTTCCATAGGACGATGGACCTTTTCCCTATAGGGATGTACCTACTTGAATCAATACCGAAGTTTATATACTCAACTCAAAAACAACGCCTCCACAAACAATGATATTATGTATATCTATACTAATATTATAAAGAGGAAAGATTTGATTGTTTGTTTGTTTGTTTGCATTGAATAGGCTCCGAAACTACTGAACCGATTTGAAAAATTCATTCACTGTTGGGAAGCCACACTAACCCCGGGTAACATAGGCTATAATCTATACCCGTGCGAAGCTGGGGCGGACCGCTAGTATAAATATAAATTGAGGGTAGATATGTTTTACCGAGGTCTGTGTGGCAATACAAACACGAGCTAATTAGCTTGAGTGAACTAAGTCCGCCATGTGTCTGGCGACAAAAAAAAAAACGTAAACGCAAACGTATGATGCGCGATTTTAAAGTATGAATAATATCTAAAACTGCAATGTTGCGTGTTCAGAAAGTGAAATACTTATGTACTGGAACGGCTGTAAAAGGTTGTAAGGCTTTAAAGCTCTTTGGATCCTATGTAGGTAGCTGTCGTAAAATATCGCCATGGTTTTAGTGCTTTTTAGGGTTACCCAAAGGGTAAAAAGGGACCCTATTACTAAGTACGATGTCTGTCTGTATGTCTGTATGTCTGTCTGTATGTGTGTCTGTATGTCTGTCTGTATGTCTGTCTGTATGTCTGTCTGTATGTCTGTCTGTATGTCTGTCTGTATGTCTGTCTGTATGTCTGTATGTCTGTCTGTATGTCTGTCTGTATGTCTGTCTGTCCTATCTTCAAACAGCTGTATTTTTCGAACCGTAATATATAGCCAGTTGAAATTTTCACAGAATATGTAATGTTACGGCGGATTAACTGAGAAATAATAAGGAAGTTAAAAAGTAAAAACAAAAGCAGGCGTACCATACAACAAACGTATTTTTTACGTATTTTTGTATTAGCTCTAATGTAAAAATCGTAATACGTACAAGCGTCAAATTTGGCATAATTATAGTACACACTCTAAAGTATAACAACAAATAATAAATAATGGCCAAGTGCGAGTTGGTGTCAAATTTCTGTTCATTACCAAGTTATAATTGTGTTATACTCGAGCGCCTGTAGCAAACTGCGTAGCAATTACTCCGACAAATTTTGGAAGACGTTATAATAACTGGTAATTCGGTTACTTGGACAACCTTATTGTATTTTATGGTGGTACGGAACCCTCAGTGCGCGAGCCCGACTCGCACTTGGCTGGTTCATTTAATGCGTATGACGTCTCTATTGGTAAAACCTCATTGTACACAAACGCCAAAATATTCCATCCCTCGGGTCCATTAATCAAATCTGGACCATGCGGTTTGATGGCTCACTAATTACAGCGCGGATCACCTGCGCAGTTGTGCACAGTGTAGCAGTAATTACCACACTGACTCATGCTTAATCTGTGCTCGTTACTGTACCTACTACGATTATGTGGACATTACTGAGAAACTGGCAGAAGCTGTCGTAATTACTATAGTAACTGTGGTCGATTCTGTGGCGATCGCTTTATAGAAAATAATACAAATTTTAACCCCCGACGCAAACAGAGGGGGTATATATCCTTACTTCCTTACTAATATTATAAAATCGGAATTAACTCGGTCTCTCGATCTGGATATTTGTCGC
The DNA here is from genome assembly GCA_914767915.1 of Agriopis aurantiaria. NCBI lineage: Eukaryota > Metazoa > Arthropoda > Insecta > Lepidoptera > Geometridae > Agriopis > Agriopis aurantiaria. Next base: position 12,905,192 of record OU611989.1, on the reverse strand, counting down.
GTTATCACGACTAAACGGCTGAACGGATCTTAACGAAATTTGGCAGGAAGATAGTGTGTATCATAAGGACGGACATAGTGTAATGACGGAAATGCGGAAAAATTGGTAAATCGCGGGTTACACCGCGGGATTCAGCTAGTATATATGGGTAATTGAATTTATCATCTAGCACCAAAGTGCTTGGGAAGACAAGTCCAACGAACCCGAACTAGATGGAGTTACGTCGTTCGTTTCGGAGTTCCTATGGCCACCTTCTGTCTTCATCATCAGACCAGCTCGATGGTACCATAAAATTGCATTGTCACCGAACTCACATAAGTATGCCATGTTTCAGCTCAATCGGTTGAGGATAACTGGTCTAAAATTCAGTTACAAGATTTGTCCCACACATACGAATATAGGTACATACATACTAACAGGGCAAGTTGAATAAAAGTTTGTAAAAAGAGTAGAGAGAGAGAGAACACCCGATATCCAAGTACTAAGATCTAATCTCAACATTTCCTCACCTTCATTCTTCTTCATTCAACCTCGAAATCATATTTTGGTAAGTAGAACTTAGGTCTCGAAATCATATTTTGGTACATTAAAAAATATAGATGATCTTAAAATAAAGATATACACTTCGACTAAAATAAAATGAATAGACGGGCCCTAACCATTGAAATTGCTCAGTAAAAACGAGTCAAAACCGTCGGACATATACTTCAACACCTAATTATAAAAATGTACAGTATAATTTGTTACAAAAATAGATCTCGGTTTTTTTTGTGTATTTACACTTCGGGAAAGCATATGAATGCATAATTTTGTCAGATGTTTCGTTATCACGTAACAATAGACACGTGTTGCACTTCCTAAGGCTAGAGACCGACTGAAACGAAATGAGAGCCGGCGCTCATTTTGTTATCTTCAAAAATGCGCTTCTACTGGGCCTGTCCATTCATTTATTTTGGTCGAAGGATTTATACCTGACCAGTTTTTAAAACTTCAAGAAAACTATTTTGAATGCGAGTTAGGTTACAAAAGAAAACGTTACCTAGTCTGTGAGAAAACGGTAGCTTACTTCTAAGTCTCAAGACAGATATTGCGTAATATTAGATTCGCCTTATTAATTTAAGTAGACAACATCGAGCTCTATCTCAGATCAGACAAACAAGGGAGATATATGCCTTAGTAAAACTATCTTTCGTGTTCAAAGTATAGCGAAAAAAGTAAGGGAAACACGGAGACACCGCAAAAACTGTAAGTAAAGCACACTTACAAATTTACTTGCAGCGACACAAATGAACTAATTGTTCACATGCAAAAAGGGCGCCGTGGTCGTCTGCAGGGTGAGTTCATACAAATACAAAAATATTTATTTGTCTGTTAAAAATAACAGATATACAAGTTAGGTGAATCTCTGATGCTAGGTAGATTAGCTGTATTATAGGAGTCAGACTAAAGGCATCGTGCCTGATATAGTCCTGATGCGATCGCACCCGCCACGCCAGCTTACCATATCTTTCTTGTTTGTCTGATCTGAGAGCTCTATACTTCGTTAAAACTTTTGATTAATTCCAAACGCCTTAGTAAATACTATCTTGATAAGATTGAGCAATTTCTCTTAGAAGGTATCGAATTTCTGATGAGGTAAACTTTTTAACGGATATAAAATTAATTAGTTCTTTACTTTTAATTAATTGCCAAGAACGTTCTTCTGTTTTCTGATTACGAAATTAGACAGTTTTAGCAGGTGATTAATTACATTATCTATGTGATAATAATGATACATATAATAATTTAATATTGCAGTTATCATCATCATGATTTCAGCCGTAGGACGTCCACTGCTGGACATAGGCCTCCATCGATCTCCAAAAGGGCCGGTTGGAAGCGGCCTGCATCTAGCGTTTCACTGCGGTCTCTTTTAGGTCGTCTGCCCATCTTGTGCGTGGATGTCCTACACAGCGCTTACCGGTCCATGGTCTCCATTCGAGAACCATTCGGCCCCATCAGCCATCTGTTCTGCGTGCTATATGCCCTGCCCACTGCAATAATATTGCAATAAGCTTTATGAAATTTTGCAGTGTGTGTGTGCACCAGAATGCAATAAACATAAAGATAATTAATTGCAAAACACAAATAGGTAATACAAAACATTATCCGTCATACCACAAAAGATTTAAGCACGCTTTAGACAAGTGTTTACCATATTTTTCGCAGTTAAACAATTGCTAAACACTTGTCTAAAGCGTGCTTAAATCTTTTGTGGTAAGACGGTAAGGCTCTGCCTTAAAGTTGGTTTAACACTGTGTTGGAAAAGACAGCGTCAGAGAAGGGTGTGGTCATGTGGTGGTAAGTTTATTTTACAAAAAATATCGTTAATTACTGGTAACAGTTTGGAGAAGTACGTAAATTAAAATAAATGTACTATAAGTGTCTATTATGTCTTCTGTGCTATAAGGTATTTGAGCAGGGATGTGTGTCATTTTTAGGGTTCCGTGCCCAAAGGGTAAAAACGGGACCCTATTACTAAGGCTACGATGTCTGTCTGTCTATCCGCCTGTCCGTCTGCCTGTCCTACTTTTAAATGGCTGTATCTTGCGAACCGTAATCCAGTTGAAATTTTCACAGAATATGTTACGTTACGGCGGATTAACTAACAAACAATAAAAAAAGTCAAAAAGTGAAAACGAAATACAACAAACGTATTTTCTTTACGCATTTTTGTATTACCTCTAATGTAAAAACGGTAATACGTACAAGCGTCAAACTTGGCAAGAGTTTGCACTCTAAAGCACTCTTGGCACTCTAAAGTATAATAACAAATAATGGCCAAGTGCGTGTCGTTGACAAACTTCTGTTCATTACCAAGTTAAGCAACATATTTTGCTACTTAAATGAACTCATCATTTCGTCTCACCGAATCAAAATGCCACCATGTTTTACTAATTTTGAAGTCGTTTTTTTGAAATTGTAAATTATTGTATTTTGTGTTGGTATGGAACCCTCAGTGCGCTAGTCTGACTCGCACTTGGCCGGTCTTTAATTATTTTACTGTAGTGTTAAGCTTATATTCCTGTAGACTTCTGGAATAATTTACTTTTTATTAAAGCAGACACCGAACCTATAAACTAAAATAAAGAATATTTATGTACGGACCGATTTATTACTTTCAAAAGTTGTTGTAAACTAGTTATTTTATGACCGCAGCAACTTGTAGTAAAAGTATACGTATTGTAATTTATAGCCGTTATCAAAACATTCAATAACCAAAATCAAATTATTTACGTCTTTTTTTCATACTGGCAATAAAACAAACTGACCGATGTTGAACAATCCAATAATTTGTGTCGATCCTTAGATAAATCTTGATGCCCTCATATCTAATAGGTAATAGTACGAGTATAGGTGAATCGGTTTCTTCTAGGCAAGCGAGCTCCATCTTAGACCGCATCATCGCTTAACATCAGACGAGTTGGAGGCCAAGCGCAAGCCAATTTATAATAATAAAAAGAGTAGGCACATATCAAGGGAGTTCAAGAGTTCTTTCTATATCCTCTGCCATATCAATAAAATATCAGCACGAATATTGTTTTATACTATTGCAGAAATATTATTCTAAAAGTAATGCCCATACGGGTTTTTTAAATGTACAGTGTTTTTTTAATTATTTTAAATGAATAAGTGCGAAAGAGGCACGTTCTCAACTTTTCATATATATATTTTTTTATTATTATTCGCCCATCGGGCAGGCTAAAGCCTTTAAGGCCATACCGTCTGTTCATCTGTTTTGTATGGTCTTAATAGCGTCAAACAAGTCATAGTCACAGTCATAGTCAAGCTAAGTAAGTCACGGTCAAGTCAAACTCATGCCCCTGTAAAGTGGTGGGGACTTTACAAGAGGCTCTTATGGAGTTTTGGAAACAACACGAAAAGATACGGTTCACCTCGTTATATCACTTCTCCACACTCGAGCACGTTTACGAGCACTTAATGAATAATAATTCACCATTTAATACACATTAACACTCGAAAATACACAAGTTTAGGAATATAATAGCACAAGCCGACACGTTTTTTCAACGTTGGCGCAAAACTCTCCTTTTCATCATAAAGGAACGGGAAAAAAAACAAGAACTTTGGAATTAGCCCTGCACGTAAGGCAAGACGAAATAAACGTGTCAGATTTGGAGGGAGTTCATGTGCACAGTTCCTCAACACTATTGCCGGTATTCCGTCAGGGCCACTTCCTTTATTCACTTCTAAATCTCTGAGCGCTTTGAGCACCTCTTTGGTTGAGACTACCACAAGAGCAGACTGCAGTGGGTAGAAAACAATTCAGGGTATATCTCCTCAGTAGTTACTTAACGATAATGAAGATATATCAAAATGTGAAAAACTTTCCGAAAACTACTTTCTAGTAAAAGAAAAACAACAGTATAAAAAAAAAACATACAGTCGAATTGATAAACCTCCTCCTTTTTGAAGTCGGTTAATAATTAACATGTTAATAGCCAATCTATTCTTGCCGAAGATTTTATAGGGGACGGTGACACAAATTGAGACCGCTACTTTTGAGACAGTTTTTTTATAAAATGCTCCCGCTACTTCCCTTAACAAACTTGCGAAGTGCCGTTATTGAATTTTCTCAAGTTTTGATAGGTTTTTTGCGACGATTTCGCCCCGTGTTCCTCTTCGTCGGGGAGTTGTGATGATCCAGTAATTTTGATCGCAAACATCGTGTAAAAGATTGTTTGTTGTAATTATTAGGTGTTATAGAACTGTATTTTATGTTTGTTTAATTTATTGGTGGTCTAAACATGATTAATTCTAGACTACAAAAATAGCATTGTATCACATAATCAGCATAGCTTAGTCCATTGCAGCTAGCATGGCTGGAAGCAAAAAGCCGAAACCGCATTGAAATCGGTCCATCTGTTTGGAAGATACAAAAATTACAAATAAACACACCGATAGGTGATGTAATATGCGTCAAATTTATACACTCATCGGTTTTTGACGTCGCCGTTAAAGTTGACCCGAGGTTTGCTAAAAGATTATTTCTAGATTTGCTTTTTTTAGGAAGTTCTGAAATGGACAGAAACATTTTGCTGATGATAATGTTTGAACATACACATAATTGCTTGTATTTTCAACCGACTTTAAAAAGTAGTTTCCCAATTATTATTTTTTGCTACTTAATTATTTTGTGTATGTTACGCAATATCTTTTCATCGAATACGCATATCTGGGAAACGACATTTAAATTTTAAGAAAATATTAATAGTAATAATAAATAAATAGCCGGGACATTTTTTGCACACACGGTCATCTGACCCCAAACTAAGCAAAGTTTGTGATATGGCTGCTAGAGATGGGATAGGCTGTTTGTGTATGCTGGCACTATACATACATGTATAGTGTAAATACATACTTAAATAAATATTAACAACCAGATATAGAACAAACACAAATGTTCATTACATAAATGTTTGATGATGTTGTTCTACTTCTATGGAAAATTAGGAGATGAATCTTCAAGGAAAGTTCAATTATAATGAATTTTACCAAACTCTCCTCGAAGTTTTATTTTTAATATTATTTTACTGTTACATGTTTATTAACTGGATATTTACCGTGATATAGTAGTTTTTTCTCAAATGCTGATGTACATGCAAATTTACTAACACTAACTTAGTTAACTATATACAAGGTCTTTTCTTTAGGAACATTGCGACTACATAACTCAAAGTTAGCCAAATGCATGAAAATACAATTGTGGCTCCCTTACTAAGCCGTACAGATAAGTTGGCCTTATTGTACGAACACCCCTACAGACTGTCCAAGCGCAACAGGCTTTGTCTAAAACTTAAAGAGCATCCGAGCATGCAACAGTCATTTTCCATTACCTATTTACCGCCAGACGGGAAATACCACAGACCCATATCAGGATAGACCCTGCAAGTTCATCTATTTTGCATGTTACTGTTTCCTGTGTTAAGTTGGATCAATAGCACGCTGCATAATTCAGTACGAGCTCCGTGGTCTTGGCAGTAGCACGTCAGAAAACAATACAATAAATGCCGAATTGCTCCAGTTTTTTTTTTACCGTGAAAGTCCGCCTTTGACCATCACGTAAAATGTGAAAACTCTTTGAAAGCAGTTAGCCGTGCCGGGAGACGCGTAAAGAGGGTGTTATTTTTTTACTTGTGTAGCTGTGTAACTGTGTGTCTGTGGATCTGTGTCTGTCTGTGGTATCGTAGCTCCCACACGGCTGAACCGATTTTGATTTAAGTTTTTTTGTTTGTATGAAAGTTTACTTGATCGACATTGTTCTTACAATCATGAAAATCGGTTCAGCCGTCTGAAGATTATCAGCCCTTTTATCAGGTTTAAAAAAAATGTATACTTGTTCGTCAAATGAGACTAATTTTTATTTGTTGTTATTTCAGGTAGTTATAGTTTACATCGACGCAACACGTCCAATCCCGTAAGTGATGTGTGTACAATATCTTACCACAAAATTATTTCCTCTATCTCGAACTTGCACAAGCTTTTGTTTTACACTTTACTCGTATCGTAGTTATATTCTAGATTGTTTTTTATACAAACGCAGGGGATTTGATACTTTGGTTGTCCTAGGGCCTAGGTAGATCTTCTATATGCCTAAGGCCTAAGCAAATCGAAGATTTTCCGCCTCCCTATTCCCTGTAAAACATTTAATTATATTTATTTATTTCAAATTACCACCGCACCAAAACGAATTACACTAATGACATTAATAATAAAATCACAACAAATGTCAAAATATTACCTACAATAAACAAAATAATAATTAAAGAGATTAAATACATTCGTAGTCAGATTAAAATTAAATAAATGTATATATATGTATGTATATGTAATGTATATATATATATATATATATATATATATATATATATATATATATATATATATATATATATATATATATACATATAACATTAATGATCTATTAGAATTGAATTAAAAAGCAATGAAACTCTGTAAAGTGATAAAATTATCTTAATTAGTGTCTTTAGATACGGATGCTCACCATTTTTTATTTGTTAGTAACAATCAATTGTCTTTTGCCTAGCCTTCTGAGCAGCGAAGGTTCACAAAGGGCGCGACTACTAAAAAATAACTGCCCAAATCACGCCGCCGGCTCGGGCCTACTCGGCCTACACAAACGTACTCGGTGTCTATCGTGGTAAAGGTCTACGGGACATATCTACTAGTAAAGCTTCTATTTCTGCACATGTCATTGTTAGCATGATGCATTACTCTAAAGACAGGCGTGCGATGCACGTGCATGGGCGACGGTGTGTGGCCGACCGGTGATGCGATAAATATACCACCCATGCGATTAATATATCTATGATGCGTATGAACGGATGTGATTATTAGTTAATTATGCATAGCTTTTAGTTAAGACATGATAAATGTCGAGCTATCGCATATCTGTTTACGTTGGTAAAGACTAGATAGACGTAAGGGATTTCACGCATAATGACATTATTAACCATGGTTAACCATACTAGTAGGTATCATGTTATTAACACTTAATGACAGTTACGCGAAATAATACATTCATGAAATGAGACACACGCAATAAGGACACAGTCAACATGTGCCTATTGTCGATAGGCAAAAAAACACAACAAAAAAAGGAAGTAAAATTTTTTTTTAAGTCTGTGTAAAAAGTAAACAAAAAACATATAGATCAATGTTTGTCAATAGGTCATAGTTTAATAGCATATTGGGAAAAATTAGATATGGTCTGCCATTTGTTACGACGGAGCGGAGTCCCCATAATGTTAAATTTTGCCTAGCTTTTGTTCAGATTCCGTTAATAATTTTTTAGGGTTCCGTACCCAAAGGGTACCGAACCCTAAATCGTACTACAAAGCCTACGCTGTCTGTCTGTCCGTCTCTCCTACTGCTTTATCTTTCGAACTGTAATAGATAGCCAGTTGAACTTTTACAGAATATGTAGGTAATGCTACGGCGGATTAACTAAGAAATAATAATAAAAGTAAAAAAAGTCAAAACTAAACCGAGTCTCATGCACTTACCTTACTTAATAACTATAGAAGCTGGATGGCTCTAAAGTTATATGATTATTTACGAGATACTTACCGTGGTAAGGTTGTGGAATGAGCTCCCGATATTTCGGCGCAAACACATGCACCATGTTCACGGGAAGAATGCGGATGGCAACCGTGAACAACCGTGATAGTTTAAAACAGTGTTTTAGAAGGCTCTAATCTGAAGGCTTAGGACGGACGGACAGAACGTATAAGGGTTCCTTGTTTGTACTATGGAACCCAAAAAAGTATACTTTCATGTTTTGACGGGTCAAAGTTGTGTGAGAATTGGACGCTTAGTTAACTGAGCCCTTCTATCTTTTTTGAGGTTTGTTTCAAGTATCAAGAAGTTTCAAGAAACACAGGGACGTAAAGAAATGTTATGTACATAATATTAAGTATTTAGAAATGTATCATCATCATCATCAGCCCGGAGTGACCCACTGCTGGGCCCCTCCCTTGGTTTATACCACTCTCCCCGGTCTCTCGCTAGTCGCATCCACTCGTTCCCGACAGTACTTTTGATGTCGTCAGTCCACCTAATCCTCGGTCGGCCTGGGTTCCGCCAACCTAGTCTCGGCCACCACGCTGTTACTGCTGTACACCACCTATCATTACGTCTGGCCATGTGTACTGCCCAAATGTACGTATACTTTTTTAATTTTCTAACTTTGAATAGTCCCAGCACCTGACGTTGAGTAACTTCCCGCTGCGTCGAGTATTATGAGTTTTATTCTTCATCTAAGTAGTTACTCGGGAAGCCTTCCTGCAAACAATGGGTATCTTTGCTTGTTGAGGCTTTGCGATCGATTGCATAAGCTGGATTAAAGAACAGGCATTTAGCCCCCATATTTATAGACACAATAAAGGTACCTCAAATCCTTACCTTCAGTGCTCACTTTGCTAAGGTTTATTTTTGTTGATCTTCCAAGCCTCGAATTTGGCATCGTTAGTCGTCTGTCAAGGTTCCCTCAGTCCACCTCAAATGAGGGCAAAGTATGACGCTACGTCATGGATGACGCCACTAGATATGTAGAAATCCTTTGTTGAGGTTGCTTTTCTAAGGAAACCTTCAGGGTGAGAATAGGGACAGGTAACGTCTATATGGGGGTAAAGTTTAACAGAATAATTCTTACATTTAAAAAGAAACTTGTTAATTGTCACGTGTTTTGAAAATTGTTTTATGATAACGTTACTACTATATAAATAAAATTAGTAAAACTCAATGCGACTGCTATTTCCTACGTAGTTTCAGTGTACCTACTCCAGTATCAATTTTAGTTGTCCATCCATAGAATCCTGGGCTAGCCTCCAACTTCCATAGTGAGATCAGCTTTACGAGCCCGCTCGTTGGCCAGATTTATCTCTCGCACTTTTTCAACATTTTTAAACACAAAAATCATTCAATATATTGCATTGAAAATTAACAAAACGGGGACAAGAAAACTCGATAAATATTTTAAAAATAACCACATTGAAATTGATTTAAACCGTTTGTAATGTTATTCTAAAGATAATGCCCAGTAATATATTTTTATTCCGACCTAATATTTTTTTACCCTATAAATATTTAAAAACGTGCCTGTGAGATAGCTGTTGTGGAGAGTGGGCTCTTAATTGTACTACAATCATTAATGAATCCACCATTTCACATATTATCCCTTAATTTATTCTTGGCCGATTTTTTTTTACCGAAGGCTTACTAGTGCACATAACAAATAAAGCAAAAACAAAAGGGCTAAAGGCTTGTAAAAACAGGACGTCCAAAGATACGAGTACATACTTTCAATATGGCTAGATCAAGCGAAGCGATCGCCGAAGTACACACTTCACTTTTAATAACTAACAATTCATCCTGTCACGTTTTACTGCAAAAACAGTTGTTATTTGTTGTGTAATCTAAGTGGCTGAATCTATACTCGATCCAAGCTTTTTTTTTGTTTAGACACCTGCAATAGGTATATAGTAATTATGTTAGTTTAAAAAACTAAATAAACATGCTTTATGCAACGCACGCGCGCGCACGGGGATTTGCATTGCATGCAGCATGATAGTTGACTCCTTTCCCGCTAGATGGCTTTGTAACATTGAAGAGTTCCACTATCCGTCTGATCCTCATCAGAACAGTTTGATGGGAATATTGTATTGTCGTCCAAATAGCGTATATTTGCAAAATTTCAAATCGATAAGACATTTGATGATAGAAGTTGATAGTTTAAAATTTAATTCCAAGATTTGATTACATTGTTGATTAAAAGTGAAGCCAATAAAAGTGTGTTCAAAAACCGAATGAATATAACGAATAATATAATTGTTCCAGAATAACAGATTCAGAAAATCACATAGTTTACCATGATCACTCCACGTGTCCTCTACTCCACATTCATTGAACTACCAGCTCATTGTTGAACATTGTTGTTTAAAATTAATTGTTAATGCCTTAGGCCTGACAACTGCAAGATAGTTATAGTAGTATTAATTATTCATAAAACCACTTGATTACTGCAGTAATCAGGCGAAAACCTCATTTCCGTGTCACAAACCAATTTGGTTGGCGTGTTCGGTTGTAATTAGGGATGGGGTGTTATTATAATTATTCGATTATCGATAAATTTTTATCGATGCTTTTGGATATTGATATTTAGATAAAACTCGAGGTCCACGGAGGGGTTAATTTTTTGTTGTTGTTAAATTTTGATTGTACGCAACGCGCGGTAACCCGCTGGCAAAATCTAGTTATTTATGAATGCATAAGTAAAAGTATATCTTTCTGTTTATTTGCCGTGTTGTTTATCTTGTTACCTATTCAGGACTAAACGTCTGAAACTGGTCTTGATTGAATTTTACATTGAAGTAGTAATGTATTGCGAAAAAAGTATGTATACCACTGGGCATGTCTAGATACTAACAGTATTTTTGTCCTATTCGATTAATTTATTTAAATTTATACGATAGACGTTAATCGTTTGAACTTAGTATATTTCTATCTAGCGGAGACGAACTCATGTTGAGTCCCGTCAATTTGGATGCCAAACTTTTTAATTTAACTTTCAGAAGCCTAGCTTTTAACTTTTTACAACTTTGTATTGGAAAGTTTGTGTTGATGCTTGGGTTTTTATTTTTTATGTGATTGCCTTTTTGTTGTTATAAATTCGTTTTTGTATTTTTTTACATAGAAAATGAGCAGAAATTGTAATTTGTAACTGTCAAAAACAAAACAGTCTCAAAAAGCGTAGATTTTAATGGTGTGCGAAAACTATTTTGAAGGTTTTTGTTTTTAAAGCAAGTAGCTGAAAACATATCTGTATTTCTCATTGCAGTCTTCGACAAGAAAATCGACGCTTTTAAGCCTAGTACGCACGATTGAATTTAGTCTCTGTAATTGTTTGATTACTCTGGTCTATCTGCAGTGCAAGTACCGTTCTTTATCAATCGACAATTTTGACAGTTGTAATCGACAAATTCGATAAAATGCAATTTGATCGGTACTCGCTATGATCGATTCTATGGCATTTTCGATGACAAATTATACAGACAATTTCAATTGTAAAATTTGTCGATCGATAAGAACGGTTCTTGCACTGCTGGTTAGTTTAGACTTCTGCCATCACCGCCAAAATAAACTTCATTATTCCTTTACTTTTGTTTACATAATTAAGTACCCGTTGATGGCTCTCGTAATTCAAAGAAATGGCTAGCTTAGTTGCCAGTAAAATAAAGCTTAGATTAATCCTTCTTGAAAAGTGCTGTTTTAAAAAGGGCTTAAGAAAATCCTATGCTCCTAGGCTCATCACGCCTTTTAACACTTTCCTATGTACTAAAAAAGCACAACTAGGTTTTTACCCGATTGCCCAAGGAGGGTGATAATTTTCGGTTGTATGTAGGTATGTTTGTCTCTATATTACCTCCTGTAGCGACGAGGTATCTTTAGATTCATCTTATTCCGAAGTGTCATAAGCATATTGCATTTGATTTTTGTTTTTCTTAGTAAAGTAGGTACTCCTACGTGAGTTTTCACCAAACATTTCTGTCGACTCGACTGCACCGCATGTACGATATATCAATCGACAAATTTCACGTACCTGTTGAGCAATTAAGACATGTAGAATCGACGAAACGTTTTACCTCGAAAAAAAAATTACAAATTTGTCGATCGACAAACAACCGTATTTGCATGGCTACAAAATTAAACAATTTTTAATGAATTTGTAGGTTTTCGTGATTATAACACATTGCAATTAAAAACTTTTTGGCGGATTCTATCGCGTGTATTTTCCATTATTTTAATTCCTGACGTTTGAAAACTGCAGGTGGTCACAAGTTATTATTTTTTTTGTTAACAAAACCAAACTGATAAAAACTTTCGGTGGTGATTGGCGTTGATTCAGTTGTACTAATCATGAACCCAAACCAATCTTACAGAACCAAATTATCTGCGTCTCTTTTCGTCGCAAAATGTGGGAAAAGGACGGCAACAATACCGCATCATCGCTTAACATCAGGCGAGGTGGCGGTCAAGCGCAAGATTATAATTTAGTATAAAAAAATAGTGCTGCCTAATATAGTTTAGTTTAAAAATGGCAACACGTCGTCAATGCAGCGTAATTTTAGGTACTTTAAATATAATTTCGAATAATAAAAAAAATACTTAAGGTTGGTTTATTATTATTTTAGTCGTGACTGTTCCACTGCACAGCAAAGGCATCCCTTCCATCTTTCCATTATGATTTTCATACATTTTGATATAAAGGGAAATTGCTCCACCTATCCTAACAGAATTCCTAAACCGTTAAGTAACTTATACAGTGTAAACACAGCTTGTATACTGAACTGAAAATTACAAAAGTACACAAACATTTTCGTATCATGTCACTCTAATAAAAATCTCCTTAGCTTCCTCCTCTGAAGAAAAGGTGAAATTAACTGTTGCGACAAAGTCCTTAAACGAAAGTTTTTCTAGTTTACGGTACAGTCCTGTTAAGAGGATTACTCTAGCTTCGAGAATTGCACAAGATTTCTTGGAGCCTGCAACCGAGTCCTTGTTGCTTGTAAGATTTCTTGGGGATAAACAGTGTTTTATTTTGTTCCGGTTCGGTTGTTGGCGATGTTCGTTTAACGCTTTTTGTATTGATTGTACTTGTACATTGTATAAACTAGATGCTTTGTCTTAGTGATATTTCTTTATGTTATGTAAGTTCGTATAGCCAGATCGGCCAGCAACGTCGTTAATCATTCTCGACACAAATTTATCAGAAAATATTGACAAAGTAACTAAATGTTAACGATGCATCTTTATTGATTCTAGGTACTCATAAAATATCAAAGCCGATATTCCGTACCCATTCCTTGAAAACGGATAAAACTAGCGGTTCAATATTAAAACTTATGTTTGCAATATATTTCTATATTGCAATACAAACTTGCACTGGCTCTGCAAATTGAAAAGCAAGCACTTGCCTGCATGCGACCCGGATGCAACAATAACACACTTGACAATAGAAATTTTGTTTCCGAAAAATGTTTCTCAACATTTTAGCAAACTGAAATTCTTGAGTAAAATATTATCACGCGTCGCTTGTAGGGTTGCTACTTTTTCAAGATACTAATTCCTTTGCCAAATTGTAGAGCTGTTCTGTAATCTCATTTGAAAATTTCATTCTTTAGTGAACTGATTAGCATTGTTTCTATACAAAGGTGTTCGATTTGAATGATTGCTTCTGACCTTTTACTTGTGAAATGGCTTACACCTTCGGTTTTTCCTCTGATGTACAATACTGCTTCAAACGAAGGGTGAATTGAGTCCTCAAAGGTAAACAACGCACCGACAATGCCCCAGGTATTAGGGGTCTATACGTGGTTATAATAGGTGGTTTGACCATCAGGTGGTCAATGGCCACCATCTCGCCTGTTGTTCTTACTGATGTAGTAAAATAATTTTTTGGACTCAACTAGCACACCCGTAAAATATTATGCATACTATAACCTATAAAAGCTACTATACGCATTATAACGTAGGTACAACGTATTTACCAACAAAAAAGCAAACAACCTGGGGTTTTTCAAAATGCGAGTTAATCTTAATAGCTTTGCAACGTATTTGTGATGCCTTTGGAGTTACAGGTATGCATAGTGTAGAACAACTTTAGTTTAATCATTTAATGGATAGATGAACTAACAACACCAATATAATGAAACTGTATTGGCGAAGTTCACACGTGTTCGTTGACAGTTGACAGTCTTTTGTCGACTGCCAACGAACACAGTATATAAGTGGCGGTTGCATTGCAATCACTCTCTTTCTTTGCTCGAACCTCGAAGCGATAACAAGTGCAAACGAATTGTGTGTAAAACAGTTTAAAAGGTGATTTCTTGGCTGAAAAGCTAACAAATCAGAATCGGGATTAATAAGTTACAGATGTCTTCTTATTTTCCCATGTCCACAGAGTGTAATTTGTCTTTTGTTAAGTGGTTCAAAACCTGTTTGCTAGTCATGTTTTTTTTAGAGCCCTAATTAATAGTTATTTTACAAAGTGGCTGTTTTATTCCTTGCGTTTTCTTGATTATAATTTATTTACTAATGATTAATTTAATACTAATTACTAAATAACTGTGCTCATGTTAAAAGTTCTTCAGATTATATATCCGATTAGTGTACTTATTGTTATATATGCAAATTTCTGCCGCCGATTCTGCGGCTGAGCCTGCTGTCGAGCCTGCCGCTGAGCCTGCTGTCGAGTCTGCGGCTGAGCCTGCTGTCGAGCCTGCGGCTGAGCCTGCGGCTGAGCCTGCTGTCGAGCCTGCCGTTGAGCCTGCTGTCGAGCCTGCGGCTGAGCCTGCTGTCGAGCCTGCGGTCGAGTCTGCGGCGAAGCATACAGTGGAGCCTGCAGTGGAGCCTGCCGCGAAGTCTGCGGCTGAGCCTGCTGTCGAGCCTGCGGCTGAGCCTGCCGTCGAGCCTGCGGCTGAGCCTGCTGTCGAGCCTGCCGTCGAGCCTGCGGCTGAGCCTGCTGTCGAGCCTGCGGTCGAGTCTGCAGCGGAGCATACAGCGGAGCCTGCAGTGGAGTCTGCGGCTGAGCCTGCTGTCGAGCCTGCGGCTGAGCCTGCCGTCGAGCCTGCGGCTGAGCCTGCTGTCGAGTCTGCCGTCGAGCCTGCGGCTGAGCCTGCTGTCGAGCCTGCGGTCGAGTCTGCGGCGGAGCATACAGCGGAGCCTGCAGTGGAGCCTGCCGCGGAGTCTGCGGCTGAGCCTGCTGTCGAGCCTGCGGCTGAGCCTGCGGCTGAGCCTGCGGCTGAGCCTGCGGCTGAGCCTGCCGTCGAACCTGCCAGCTGAGCCTGCAGCGGAGCCTCCAGTACGCAGTTACGTAAGAGACATTGTACGCAGTTGCGTAAGATCCGGTGTACGTAGTCGCGTAAGAGCCGATGTACGCAGTTGCGTAAGAGACATTGTACGCAGTTGCGTAAGATCCGGTGTACGTAGTCGCGTAAGAGCCGATGTACGCAGTTGCGTAAGAGACATTGTACGCAGTTGCGTAAGATCCGGTGTACGTAGTCGCGTAAGAGCCGATGTACGCAGTTGCGTAAGAGACATTGTACGCAGTTGCGTAAGATCCGGTGTACGTAGTCGCGTAAGAGCCGATGTACGCAGTTGCGTAAGAGACAGTGTACGCAGTTGCGTACTGACTTAACTAAACCAGATTCGGTTTTAGTCTGATATGATGTGCTTTTCAGTATGCAGTTGCATTCTGATATTATGTAACATAAAACGATAGTATAAGACTTCAAAATAAGATTGTAAAGTACACATTTAATTAACACGTATAACGTCTATTATCATATAATACATGACACGTATACACGAGGACGTGTAATTGAGTCGGATGGCCGAATGTAGAACAACTTTAGTTTAATCATTTAATGGATAGATGAACTAACAACACCAATATAATGAAACTGTATTGGCGAAGTTCACACGTGTTCGTTGACAGTTGACAGTCTTTTGTCGACTGCCAACGAACACAGTATATAAGTGGCGGTTGCATTGCAATCACTCTCTTTCTTTGCTCGAACCTCGAAGCGATAACAAGTGCAAACGAATTGTGTGTAAAACAGTTTAAAAGGTGATTTCTTGGCTGAAAAGCTAACAATAGGCAACGATGACTGCTTACCTTCAGGCAGATCCGCCTGCTTGTTTGCCACCTAAGGCATTAAAAAAACCATGTATTGAAGAAAAGAAAAACACACCATATTTTGTTAACTTACAGCCCTATTCTCACATTTCACATTCACCCAGTCACCCTAACATTCATATCATGAAATTTTAACCAAGAAACTGCCTTACATTGCGATGGAGGCACGGAGTATCGTAAAAAGCTACTGAGCGGTAAGCCCAACGCACTTAGCATGAAGATACTGTTTTATTCTCCGTGTAAAAACATCGACTTGGGTTCAAGACAAGCGGGATTGAATTCAGGTTCCCTGTGCTGGAGTATTTTGCTTAATCCTGCAGTAGTCGCGTGGACTACTTAACGATCCATTATGGTTTTAATCAATAGATAAAAATTGCTGCGTCCCACGGTTTCACCCGCGTGGACATCATCATCATCCCTGAATGATCCACTGCTGGGTAGGCCTCCCTTTTTTATGCCACTCTCCCGGTCTCTCGCTATTCGCATCCACTCGTTCCCGACAGTTCTTTTGATCTCCTCGGTCGGCCCGGGTTCCGCATAGACATCAGAACCTTACATTTTCCCGCGATAAAAAGTGGTCACTTTCCGGCCCTCACTTCGATCCGTTGCTTATTCCTGCGTGATGAGGAACAAACAAACACTTTCGCATTTTGTAATATTTGCAGAAAGATGTAAGTACATATTTAATCATGTTTTTAAAATACCTTACTAATTTAAAATGCTCTGCCTTGTGTCCCAGGAAGATGACGGCGCCAAAGTATCTACACAAGTCGTGTCCCTTACAACGAACATACTGTCAGGTCTCTTTCCGTCGTCACGTGCAAGACCGCTCGGTTCGAGCACAGCTGCAACATAGCGGCGGAAAAAGCCCTAACGTATGATGTCGTTCAGGCTAGCGTGTAGGCCATAAATAGGTTTAACCGATTCAAAATGTCATATGTGAAAATATTGATTGATAAAACACGATAAAGAGGATTGTTCGCCGCTTGCCCCCTTTCTGATTTCGTCTATTATTTCTAGCCACCCATAAAAGATGTGGATATTTGCCCCCTTTTTGAAATCCTGTTCTTTTTATTAGTTCATCGCTTACTTTTCTCACCTTTGTAATACTTGATCAAAATATGCCCTCTTTTAGAAGTATTCTTGAATAAGGTTTAGATTTGCACTATTCTGTACTGTCGAAAAGAAAATTATCTTTTGTGACTCATAGGCAACTCCATTCAAATTACTTACATGCTAAGTGTCAAAATTAGCGCTTGATAAAATATCGTACTCTTGCTCTGCTAAAGCGATATTTTGCTCAAAATATTCACATAGTGTGTATTTGTAATTCAGGTTGTCTGGTTGTTTACTCTGTATTTGTGGATCTGTTTACATAATCTATCTCTGCTCTCGGTAGATGTGCCAGTTTTTTATATTAGATCTGAAATATTCCGTCCTAAAAATAATAACCTTTTCAGGAAATTACTTTGTTTATGTTCTCAAAGTTCTTAACGAATAATAGCTTTTTATAAGGCGCGGACGCGGGTGCTATCATTCTTATTTAAATCTTAATTTAAATTGAATCTTAATTGAAATCTTATTTTTTTACACCTTGGGTTCCATTATTGGAATCTTAGTAAGGATCCCTATTTTTTTTGAAAATATAATATAGCCTATGTTAACCGGGGATAGTGTAGCTTCCCAACAGTGAAAGAATTTTTCAAATCGGTTCCGTAGTTTCGGAGCCTATTCAATGCAAACAAACAAACAAACAATCAAATCTTTCCTCTTTATAATATTAGTATAGATAACAAAGCATTGCGAGCGTGTCCCACGTTCTCTGCCGTCTTGCAATGCTTGCAACGCGTCTCTTTGTTTGTATCTTATTAAAATAATGTTAAGGTAGAAATTGCTTTGAAGGAGATTGTTTGATCGATCCCGTCCCGTCCGGCGTCCTATAAGTTTCCTGCGCCTCAGACAATCATACATATTTTGATTAATCTTAGTTTAATTACCCATTGCGATAAAAAAATATCTTTTTAAAATTAAACAACATGTAATAAATTGAAAGCTTTTAAAATAATCAAGTGTTCAATTATAAATTTCGCTGTTTCACCACTATGTAGGTACCGGTCACATATTATGCTAATGAATATTACGAAAACATGTAAATGATTCGGAAAGATAGACTCTGATCGCTCGATTTAAATACTATATTAGCGTATCAAGTTGTAGGAGAAATCCAAAAGTGTGCCAATCTCAACACGTGGCCCAATAAAGAGCATGCATTATGAAGTATGTAGTATACGATGTCATTACATTGTAATTTAGTTGGGTTCTAGGCTGTGATTGCTCAGGCGTATGATATTTGAATCCTAAATGCCGGAGTAAAGTCGTGTGCACATAACTTACACTATCATGTCGTTTGTACAAGAAGGTACCGGTAGACTAATTGACTTTTACATCGTAAGGACGTCTTTTACCATTTAAAAATGGTATGGGGTCCTTGTTGTATGGGGACCCCCATACAACAAACTTATTTTTGTATTAGCTCTAATGGAAAAACGGCAATACGTACAAGCGTCAAATTTGGCACGATTATAATACACACTATTATAATATAACAAAGAATAATAAATAACTCCCACTAGATGGACCGACGACATTGTGAGAGTCGCGGGCATCCAGTGGATGCAAAAGGCAGGCTGTCGTTCAGTGTGGAGGTTAAAGGGGGAGGCCTATGTTCAGCAGTGGACGTCTTCTGTCTGATGATGATGAATAAATAATGGCCGAGTGAGAGTCGGTGACAAGTTTTTGTTCATTACGAAGTTATAACTGGTAATTTCGTTATTGAATTTTGTGGTGGTACGGAACCTTCAGTGCGCGAGCCTGACTCTCACTTGGCTTATTTTTTGTAGTAATTTATTAACTAGCTCAAGAAAATTCAATTAAAAACCAGTATACAAAATACAATACAGTAAAATAAAGTAAGTAAAATACAGTATAAAAATACACTAATCTAATAGACCGCTGCAGGCAGCGTTTAGTTCAGTAATTGCACAGTAAAGAGAAAAAAATAATCTTTTCTGTGAGTTATTGGTTTCATTCTCTTGTTTTTTTTTTCTTTACAGTACAGAGTAATCGATGATAGAACAAAGTCATTTAACAAATTCTCCGAGACAATTGTTTCTGTGATGGAAGTAATAGAACTCATTGTTAACGCCTAGTTTCATACAAACTAGTTATCGACCTTAGTCATTAGAGAATTCCACAGCCCCGACCATTGCCAAGTAATAAACATCTGTAGCATGGACTCATAAATTGAAACTTGTGGTCGGAAACTGGGCTCGGTCAGGTGCACTTGTATTTCTTGGAGCTAGGACGCAAATGCGTTCACATATGAAAATTTGCGGAGTAGTGTTAGCGCTTATTTGAATAAATTGGTAGTTTATAGAGACCGCTGGGAAACGGCAGGCCGCTTCCAACCGGCCCTTATGGCGGTCGATGGGGGAGGCTATGTTCAGCAGTGGATGTCTTATGGCTGAAATGATGATGATGAAGACGAGGTATACCTACGGGGTGTAAAATAAAGGTTTGTTACAAACTTAAAGGTACACTTACGTGCATCGCGGCCGATCGCAGCCGCGCGTCTGACTGGCACGTCGCGCGCGGCGATGCGACAATACTCTTGTCTTGCACTATGACTTGAAAATGTGTGTTGCATTGTACCTATAGTGCGGCCGCTGCAAGAATGCATCTGACAGTTGCCATAACATAAAAAGGTGAACGAAACAGATAACTCAAATTTTGATCACTTTTACTAGCTTTTTGAAACGTAAGTTTGCTGTGTAGATGGCAGCCAATATAATTACAGTAGAATATTAAAAGAAAATGTATTCAATTAGATGTTTACAATATTATTGCACCTGTCACACGCATTCTCGGAGCGGTCGGACTGTAATTGAAATAAATATACTGAACTAAACAATTATGGTGAGCGATGATGCCCGGGCGGTAGCATGTGCGCTTTACAATCTGACGGCACCCGGTTCGAGGATTGAACCGGTTGCCGACAGATTGTCAATGATTTATTTAGCACTTACACAAATTATGTGCAGTTTCGATGCCATCGCTCAACAACGGTGAAGGAAAATATCGTGAGGAAACCGGTATGTCCAAGAACCTCAAAATTGCAAAAATATGTGACATTCACCAAAATGCACTCGGCCAGCATGGTGGATCAGGGTCCATCCTCTTTCTCTCTCTCTCTGAGAGAGAAGGCCTGTGTCCCAGCAGTGGAAACATGATAGGCTGATAATCTGAGCTCGCATCTAAGAAACTTGGTGTGCTCAACAAGGCGAAGCGGTACTTCACGTCGAGATAAAGACTCTTGCTTTACAAAGCGCAAGTCCGACCTCACATGGAGTACTGCTCCCATCTATGGAATGGAGCACCCAAATATCAGCTTGACCCACTCGATGCATTACAGCGTAGAGCTGTCAGAATTGTCAACGATCCCAAGCTCGCTGAACACCTTGAGCCACTCAGCATGCGCAGAGACGTTGGGTCTCTTTGTATCTTTTATCGCATTTACAACGGGGAGTGTTCTGAAGAACTGTTTGATCTGATGCCGGCGTCGCGGTTTTACCATCGCACTAGCCGCCACCGCCTGAAGGCTCATCCACATATCATAGATCAGTGGAAATCGCACACTGTGCGATTCACACGATCCTTCTTGCCTCATACCTGCAAAAAGTGGAATGAGCTACCTTCTACGGTGTTTCCAAGAAGTTACAACATGGGGTTCTTCAAAAGGCGAGTTAATAGAGTTCTAAAGGGTCGGCAACGTATTTGTGATGCCTCTGGTGTTACAGGTATCGATAGGCGACGGTGACTGCTTACCATCAGGCAGCCCGTCTGCTTGTTTGCCACCTATGGCATAAAAAAAAAAATAAAAAAAAAATGATGATGATACAATTATTTTAGTAAATTAAAGAGCAATCTGCAATTGCAATCTGCAATTGCTGTAAAGTAGCCTATTTCGAGAATAGGAAGCCTAGATATTAGTTGCCGTAATCATGCAAA
Organism: Agriopis aurantiaria; assembly: GCA_914767915.1. Lineage (NCBI taxonomy): Eukaryota > Metazoa > Arthropoda > Insecta > Lepidoptera > Geometridae > Agriopis > Agriopis aurantiaria. Next base: position 12,883,846 of record OU611989.1, on the reverse strand, counting down.
TAGTACAATAGTCCGAATTCTTGGCAATTATTAAAGTCGCCAACAAGTGAGAATGTTATTAGATAATTTGGTGGGAACTAGATGAGCACACACGCAAATAGTATAATTGAAGTGTGTTAATTGCATCTTCTAAAAATGTTCTGTAAAGGATCGAGCTCATTAGAACGGGCCGCAACGGGCCGGGGCGCATCGCAATAATCGCTTTCATACATTTTAGGTATATAAAATATCGCACACTATGTCGGGGCGCAGCGGACGGATTTCCATAATATAAAAATGGAAATGCGATCCGTCTTGGCCCGCTGCGGCCCGCCCTAATGTGCTCCTACCTTTAAACTCGGTCCAAGCATTTATTTGCTTTGGCAGCTGCAATAACATGGTAAAAAGCTGATTGAAAATCACGCATTCTGATCACTTTCGCTAGGTTTTTAAACGTAAGACTATAACAGGTACCCGATATACTTCGGTGAAAAATTAAAAATGTTTTCATTCGGCTTTTTTTATTGCTGGCTGTTATTGCAGCTGTTAGATCAAATAAATACTTGGACCGAGTTTAGTTAAATTATATTGATGAATTAATGGTGAATATTGATTGACCGTCATTGCACTTTACAGGCGCTTGTTTGTATACAGGGTTACACAGTGAGGGTAAGCATTATCATATCTCCCCCTATTTGTCTGATCTGCAGGCCTAGCACGGGACGTGGACAAATTGTCTTTCCACCGTTTTTATCCCGCGAGAAAAAGACAAACGTATCCATATTCTAGCTTTGTCGCGTCTAGGCGTGGATAAAAACGGTGGAAAGCAATGACAGTTTTAAAAAGTACATCAATGGTGGAAAGACTATTTATCCACAGCCCATGCTAGGCCTGCTGGGATCTATTACGATGATGTTCAACAATTTGTTTAACCAATCGAAAAGCTTGGCCAATTTTAGTAAAGTGAGTCTCCCAGCTTTTCATTAACACTTGCAGCCTCCGCTTCTCTTCGCCCAATCGTTGGCGAGGCCACAAAACATCGGAGTCATTTTCAACCCATGATGATATTTCAGATCTCCTTAGCAGACCTAATAAACGTATATCCGTTACAGTGTTGTGAACGGAAACGAAACCATGAGCTGGTGTAAAATTAGCAATATTAAAACAATTGCGTGTGAAATCACTGCTCTAGAACCGTCTTTGATCGTCTGCCAAGTGCTGGGATTGCATTATGAATGAATAAAGCATGTTTAATGGACAAACGACCTAAAAGAGACCGCAGGGAAACGCTGGATGCAGGCCGCTTCCAACCGGCCCTTTTGGAGATCGGTGGGGGAGGCCTATGTCCAGCAGTGGACGTCCTATGGCTGAAATGATGATGATGATGAATGGCACAAGATGAAGACATATGTTGTATAAGTGTGGACTTAGAGCATATTGAACAGTGATTATATATAATAATAGGTCGGGTGGGTTACTACGGGACCTGCGTTTTTAGTTTTATCTTATTCTTATTGAAATAAGAGCATCGGGGACAGAAATAATGTCATAACGTGGACAAGAATAGTCAAAGATAAAATCAAATCTAAATCATTCGTTCTCAGACACAAAGATCCATTTACATAAATTAGAATTGTTAAGTGTTATTATTACATTATTATACATGTCACTTCACAAAAACACATCAAATGAAATTTTGTTCCACCAAATCCATATAACATATTTTTTATTATTACTTAGCCTACAAAAATGCTTTTAAAATAATTTCAGTTACAGTTTAATAAAATCTTAAATTCATTGTGTATGAATGATGCTTTAAAAATAATAACATTGTAATAAGATTTCCACCAGATTCGATAAGCTGCTGTCTACCCGGATTGCGGCGGATTTACCCCATTCTTCCCGGGTATCAAAAGGTTCCGCGGTGTCACGCAAACAATAATAATGGCCCAAAATCTTCAATACAAAGAAATAATAAAAGTCTTACCTCCCGTATTTATAAACGCAATAAAGTTACGTTGAAACCTAACCTGGAATGCTCACTTTGATAAGATTCCAAGCCATCATGATTGGCATTGTTACTTGTCTCTCAAACTCCAGTCCACCTCAAATGAAGATAAAGTGAGACATTACGTCATAGATGACGCCATCAAATCTGTTGACATCCTTTATTGAAGTAATCTTTAAGGGATCTTAAGGTTTTACTTTAAGGTTCACACACACACTGGTTAAGAAAGACCCTTGTCTTTTGGCACTGTGGTATTTTGGACGATAAGATGTCACGTATTTTCCCGACCGCTGCCTTAGTTTGATTTACTTTCCAGTTGATTAAATGACATATAGATTCGTATATTTTCCTGTAATTTTTTAAAATTAGTTTTCTATATTTTTTTTTAAACAAAAGTTTCTCATCACATCACACTAATATTATTTATGCGAAAGTTTGTCTGTTATTACCCACGTTTACCATCAATGTAATGTTTAAAATATAAAATCATCATCATAATCAGTCTATTTCAAACCACCGCAAGACATGGGCCTCTTCCAAGGTACGCCACTCAACGCGATCTTCGGCTTTTCGCTTCCACCTGCAAATACCAATGGCAACGTGCAATCGTACCTATTCCAACAGTCTACAACACCAAACGCTCCAATGCAAGACGAAGTAATTGCTACTACAGAACCACGACACCTGACCCCACTAACTGCTACTTAATCTGTGCGCTCGGGTAACTAGCGAACATTCCTGCCACAAGGAGCAATTCTCCCAATTAGTCGGGTGGATACGCCCGCGACGGTACGTTAGACGTTAAGATTGCTTGGAACCGCCTAGTATTGGGATTGACTTTGACTTCCTAGCGACGAGGGCTGTCTATTTATAATCATACCTTCTTATTAACAAAAAACGTGTGATAGGCTATGCTTTATAGTTCGTTAACTTCTGCAACCCCGCATTTTTTTTACTATCCCCTTACACTTTGTCAAATATCATAACATATATTATATTATTATTACATCAAGGACGTTAAAATTCCCTTTAGGGTATAATTATATAAGGTCCTTTTATTACATCTGTATATTAATCATGGACGAAATAACACCTAGCTTTAGGGTATATGCAAGGTCCTTGCATCTAATAGATATTATTTGATAACATCTTTATCTTTATTCTTTCCTTTTCAGAGGATTTTGGCGTCGCACTTCTTGTGCATTTGTCAGTGTCAAGTATTAAAATCACGATCTGTGATTCAAATATTAACAAGTTTGATGAAATCGTCAAACAAGTCAAAGTCAAGTCAGACTCATGCCCTAGTAAAGTGGTGGAGACTTTACACGAAGCATGAGCACGTCCACGGACACCAACGCTCGAGCACGTCCAAGAACACTAAATAAATAATAATCTACCATTATTACGCATAACACTAGATAATACCTAAGTCTAGGAAAATAATACGATGAGACGACATTTTTTTTTCATTATGGCGCCAAAACTCCGTTAACTTCTTTAAAATATCCCACGACAAAGCGCTTAAACATGACGTGTGTTTAATAAAGAAGTATTAATTAAGCGAGCAGAAATGTACAAATAGTCGGTACAAAATTCTAGAATGTTCCCAGTTGCTCCAATAAACATTACACTACAGTTTCCTACTGCCGTAAATAAAACGTAAAATACGCCCAGTGACATTAAAGTAAAAAAAAAAATAAAGGTGAAAGAGCCCCGGGCTGATTGGCGATCTCATTAAAACCAGGAAGGACGCCGACGTTTACGCTCCCGTTATGGTTGCTTCTTAAAAATACGCTCTTTTATCTATGCCGTTTTTATATCAAGGCAAAATATAGATTTAAAGGTCGTAATAGGTTACGGTGTAGGTTTTGAACTTTGAAGCCTACTACAAAGTGATATTTTCTATTTATCATCATCATCATCATCGGCCAAAAGATGTCCACTGCTGAACATAAGCCTCCCCCGACTGCCACAATGCCAAAACACGACTTAAGAGAGAACCTTAAAGATGAAAATAGGGAGAGGTAATTTCTATAAATATGGGGCTATGATTCTTAAACGCGACAAGCCTGGTCAATCAGTGGACTAATATAGGCTAATGATGAAGATTCTAAAACATCCTGTTGATTCATATTCATCTTCATCAGGCATAGGGCGTCCACTGCTGAACATAGGCCTCCCCCTTAGACCCCCACACTGAACGACACCCTGCCATCTGCATCCACTGGATGCCCACGACTCTCACGACTCACGATGTCGTCGGTCTATTAGCTGGAGACCTACGATGCCTCTTCCGGTTCATGGTCTCCACTCAATAACCTTTCTTCCTTATCTGTTATATAGGTTCTTAGAGCTTCTATTTATATTACTTACGAATTAAAACTTTACGAAAGAGTTTATTTTTTGACATGTTTAATTTGTCCACAAACTGACACTTTGTGGTAGCAGTATATCATTCCGTTCTACTGTTTCTTTCAAAACATTTTATTTAAATTCAGCGTCAACATTTCTGCAGCTACATAGCAAAGACCGTGTTTTGGGAGTGTGTTTTGACAGCCTATTTATTTACTCACGACTTCGAGACGATATCCAAATAGCGAGGTGGAAAGCTACATTTTCCTAAAAAAAATATTTGAGTGTAGAGGGTTAGTTTAGTTTGCGAATGTTGACCACCTTCGCAAACTCAAAAAAGGCTGGCAAAGATGAAATCAACCATAAAATGTAAGAGGTCAAATAGGCCCATAGAGGTCAATATAAATGGCAAACCTAAGTATACTTGTAGTATAATTACTCTTATAGTATTCTGCGACCTTAGTGTAAAATAGCGACCGTAGTGTAAGATAGTAAAATACTCGCGATAAAATTTCATAATGATGAGTACAATGAGTTTCTTTCGGCTTAGTACAACTTTTCCGTATAACCTTGCAACTATACTGGGTTACGCGGAAAGGGTGTACTAAGCCGAAAGGGGTCCATATTAGTACTCATTATTATAAACAACTTTTACTTTGGTACCAACTCAAAAATCGCGATAAATAATCAACTGTTCCACAGAAAAATTTCATTCACACTCAAGAAAATTTATGGTTCAGCTGTTTTTTTTTTCGTGATTTCAGGATTGGTCCCCATTGTAAAAGTTGTTCATATTGATGAGTATAACCATAGATAAATATATACTGACCCTTTTCGGCTTAGTACACCCTTTCAGCCTAACCCTGTAAAGAAAAGTGCTCTACTGTAAAAGCTCCAAAGAACATTAATTGCCTACTCGTTTATCATTTCGATAATAAATCAGCGCAAGCCAACAGACACAAATAGTCAATTAATCATTAAAATAGGAAAGACATAATGGAACAATTTTCCAATTGTCATTACTTCATAACTATTTAAAAAAATACATATTGTTATAGCACCGACTATTTCATATGAAATTAGTTATTATTATTTCTTAGTTGATCCGCAGTAAAAGCAGGGTGTCTACAACTACCTCTCTGGGCTGGCAAAGCACCGTCAACGCTGCTAGTGTTGCAGGTGTCCATAGGCGACGGTTTCTGCTAACCATCAGGCGGATCGCATGCTTGTTTGCCACTCTTTTTATATAATAATAATATACGAGTATACTACTTACTAGTACAATACAATACTATACAATACAAAAACTCTTTATTAAAATACCACAAAACGAGGATAACATAAAAATTACAACAAAAATATTATCTAGGCTAGTACTTGCGCCGATCCTGTTTAACATCTACACCAACGACCAAATAAAACCCCCTGACACAGAAAGATTTTTGTACGCCGATGACCTTGCACTAGCCGTCCAAACTTCCACATTTGAAGAAGCCGAAGAAAAACTTAGCAAAGCCTTGGATTCTCTCAGCTCATATTATGATCAGAGCTCCTTGAGACCTAATCCATCTAAAACACAGTGTTGTGCCTTCCACCTCCGTTGCTGAAACCTGACGGGTCCCTTGCTCACACTGCTAGAGAAAAAGCAAACATGTTTGCATCTCTCTTTGCAGAAGCTTCGCGTCTTGATACAACTGACGAATCACCTGCTACCTTGCCTCACTGTGGGGTATTCATGCCCGAAATACGTGTGCGGCAAAAGGAGGTATCGAAAACCCTTCGTGCATTAGACGTGAACAAAGCGAGTGGCCCTGATGGCATACCAGCAATTGTGCTAAAAAACTGTGCGCCTGAGTTGTCCCCCGTTTTAACACGCTTGTATCGCCTGTCTCTTGAGACTGGAAAGGTACCAAAGTCCTGGAAGCTTGCAAATGTGCAACCAGTACCAAAGAAGGGTAGCCGTGCAGATCCAGCTAACTACAGACCCAGACTCCTGGCATACCTAGAACATAATGATCTCCTCAGAGATAGGCAATACGGGTTTCGCCGAAACCGATCCACAGGAGACCTTCTTGCGTATGCCACTCACATTTGGAGTGAAGCTTTGGGGAAGCACGGGGAGGCGCTTGCTGTCTCCCTTGATATCTCCAAAGCTTTTGACCGTGTTTGGCATGACAGTTTGCTAAGCAAGCTCCCTTCTTATGGACTGCCGTCAGGCTTATGCACATGGATATCTGATTTCTTGAGGGAACGATCCATTCGAGTAGTTCTTGATGGCTGCTCGTCGGATTTATTGTCAATCAATGCAGGCGTACCTCAAGGATCTGTTCTTTCAGCAACTCTTTTTTTATTGCATATTAACGACCTGCTTAAACCCGGAACCTTTGGGTATGCAGATGACACTACAGTTGTTGAGAGATATGTGTCCAATGCTCGTGCCACTAGAGACGAAATTCAGTCCCAGAGAGAGGCAATGGTTGATCGTTTGAACCTGGCCTTGAAAGCGGTGTCCGATTGGGGCGACGCTAACTTGGTCAGGTTTAATGCAACCAAAACACAGGCGTGTTTATTCTCCGCTAAACAAAGTTCGTTACACGTGGCCCCGTCTTTCCGTGGGATCTCCTTACCGGTAAGTAACCACCTCGAGCTTTTGGGTGTTGACCTCTCACTTAACCTCAACTTTGGCTCGTTTATTGAATCCAAAGCCAAAACAGCTGCCAAAAAACTTGGTATTTTGTCGAAGGTGCGGCGGTACTTCACATCAGGGCAGCTTCTTAATCTCTACCAAGCTCAGGTCCGATCATGTTTGGAGTACTGTTGTCACCTTTGGGATGGTTCGGCCAAATATCAGCTTGAGGCTTTGGATTCAATCGAAAAACGAGCAATAAAGCTCATTGATGACGAAGTGTTGGTGGGAAAGAAACTTCAGAATCTGAACCACCGGCGTAAAGTCGCAAGCTTGTCGGTATTTTATAGGATTTTCCACGGAGAGTGTGCAACGGAACTTCACGAACTTGTTCCCCCATCACCTTTTCATTACCGGACGTCCAGACGAACGGCAAAGCGTCACCCTTACTTGGTCGAAATACCATTTATTCGCACCAAGCGTTTTGACTCCACTTTCTTAATTAGAACAGCAAAACAATGGAACGCCTTGCCCCTGTCTGTGTTTCCGCAGCATTACAATCTTGGAGTGTTCAAGTCTAGGGTTAATAGGTTATTACTGGGCAAACGTGCTCCATCTTCGACCGCATCATCGCTTTCCATCAGGCGAGATCGCGGTCAAACGTTAGCCTAGTCGGATGTAAAAAAAAAAAAAAAAAAAAAAACCTGCGCAACCGCCAAGCTAACCGAAAGCTTAACATTTCGTGGCGAGGCACCAAAATTCTACACTGCGACAACCCGGTTTATCTAGGCGTTACATTGGACAGGACCTTAACATACAGAAATCACTGCCATAAGACACGAATGAAAGTTGAATCCCGAAACAACCTCCTCCGGCGCCTCACTTCAACAACCTGGGGAGCTGCTCCACATGTTCTCCGGACTACCGGATTGGCACTCTGCTTCTCTGCTGGAGAGTACGCATGCCCAGTGTGGCATCGTTCTACTCACGTAAAAGAGGTAGATGTAGCCTTAAATGAGACATGTCGGACAATAACAGGGTGCTTGAA